>CM017909.1:7091777-9965834 GCA_008369825.1 Triplophysa tibetana
TTTTTCAAAGACCTAACTATAAAGTCCCGTTCACACCACCAACGACATGATCTAATTCATTCAATAGTACACTGTAAAGAAATTATATGCTGCATGAAATGTTCAAAGCAGAGGTAACACACTCCGTTTCTGCCAATCTCATATTAAAGGTGGAGTTTGTAACAATTAGCAGTAAAATATCAAAGAACCACTAAGCTAGTGTTATATTTTTGTTTCACTGAGTACTTACAATATCTCAATATATCAATTCAAAATGTTTCCAACTACTTGTAAATCGTGAGACAATAGCCATTCTAAACAGTGACACGGGGCTGTGAAGTCGCCTGGTAATGACGTCATATCCAAGTTCCCCTTTTCACCACCTTTGCTAACGTATAATCCGCATGACAATAGTGTCGTGGACAAATGCGGAAGTAGTTTCCAGCGTCTAGCAAGCCACTTACTTGTTTCGAGCAGTTACGTATTAATGGACCACAGTTAATTGCAACAATTATAAAACTTTACCTAATCTGCCAACATGATTTCTTGTGCCCATCTGACTGATGGCCATCAGCGGTGGAGCTAAAGACAACAGATCCATCAATCCACGCTCCTTCAAATAGTCATCAAGCTACGGCATTGTTGTTGTTTTGATCGTGCGCCCTCTAGCTGCCGTTTTTACAGACTGCACCTTTAATCTTGTGTATCTATAGAGCGGAATTGCATACTTAATATATCTTCGAAGAGCATTTAGTTTGATCACATTTATTTAAGACAGGTCCAGCTTTACAATTATTTGCGAAAACAGTCGAGCTCCTGTAGGAGTGCAGTGGACAGAACTAAAGCATAGGCATTATCCCAAAGTTTAAGTTGCTTACATTATGTTGCTTACATTATAAACCGGTTGCCAACAAAGTATGCAAACAACTTAGTTTCACTAACAATCTGCATAATGTTATCGTAATATCTGTTCATTTTTATCAAATAAAAAATCGGTCAAATTAATCTTTTGTTTATTTTGGTCAATGAATAAAAACACTTAATATAATGCTGTGTTTAAACCAAACATGAAAAATTGATTTCCTCACTCTTAATTACACGCAGGAAAAGTTTGTTATTTTTGCATGAATGGCACCAAAAACACGACGGACCCGTCAAACAGAAGGTGTCAATGAGCTATTTGCGCACATTTCTTTCTCGAGTTGAAAATTGCGTCAATCACTCTGCCCGATTTAAGTCATTCACATCGCCCGTCGCGAGTTCAATTCGCATCCTGGCATTGACTATGTTTGTAGTTTAAATGAATTCAATTTAAATTAATTTAAACATGGATTTAATCGCTTAATTCACTTTAATGTGAACACAGCATAACTGTAGGCAGGCAGAAATAAAGAGTTTGTAAGCATTGACCCTTAAGGCAAAATTTGAAACAGGTGCTTAACACAATATTAATAATCCCGGTTATTAATGACTTTAATTGTCTATTCCTGTATATTGTGACAACCCTAACTAAGCAAAAAAGTTCCTCTGGGCCATACGGCAAAGGATCCAAAACCGTCCGGCTCCAAATTTAAGGTCTATCTACAAACAGCAAATGGAAAGAATAAACATTCCCAGCTCTTGAAAAATGAGTCAAGCCTTCAATTTTGACAAGCCAAGAAAGTCGACCAATCACGCTAACCACAGCCCCGCAGGCATTTCTCGATGTGAAGCTAGTTTCACCAAGACGGGGTTCACGCAGGCATCTGGGTCTCCGCCTCAGTTTGTACACTACAATGCCGACCATCAATTCCACTGAGAGAGAAGTAAAATTACTTATGTGATTTTTCATAGGACATCATTATTGTGAATTATTTTGGCTGTGATAATCATGTATTGAAAATCTGATGTTGTGACAGTCCTAGTTGCCTCCTGCATCTCAGAACTGCCAAATATGTCCCTAATAGAGTTTCAGGAGAGAATTTAACAAAATCACAAACTGAGCTCAAATTTGCCTGAAATTAACTCAAGATTCCTTTGAAAGTACCCATTTAACATGCACTATTTATTCAAATGCAAACCAAACTCACAAACTTGGAAATAATAGATCATGAACATTGCACAGTAAATCACATTAATATGTATGACTGCGAGCCGGCAGCTTGACATTGAACATTCTGACCTTTTCAATTTGACCTTATCATAGACATAAAGAATCAACATTTAAATCGCTGTTTGAACCATATGTATTGATCTGTTTTGTGTTTTGAACAATGATCTTTGCGAAAACCACAAAGGTCTGAGTCCTTGTCTCAAATAGACAAAAGTGCACATCATGCCCCTTATCTGATGGACATATGTACACATCAAAACTAAAAGCATAACTACACAAAAATTTCCAAGCTACACAAAATTTCCAAGCATTTGCCATTGATGAATAACAAATGCGAGTTAATATCTGGTAAGCAATTTTTTGTAGTTCTTCAAGCACTTTGAAACTGTCACAGACCACAAACCAACCTCAATCTATTCTGTTTCCTGGCACAAGCTGTTTCGGCCCCCATGCATTACTTGTCCGAGAGCCCATGCTTCTCCTTGAGGTTGTGAAAAGAGCTGACCTCCCTTTCTTGGGATACTGAACTTTTTAAATGTCACTATCACTACTTCAAAGCAGCATCCAGATGAATCCCATAAAATTATCCCAAGTCAAATTTCACCACAAAATTCTCAAAAGTAAACAAAGCCATTGTTTTACAAAATGTAGAAAATGAGGCATATTTTTATCCATGATGAGTGAATAAAATAAGTTATTTATGGGGTGATGCAAACATAAAATATATGTAATTATTATGTGAAAGAACATTGTACTTTTGTTACTATACTAATTGCTCTTTACAGACAAGATGATTTTCAGCGCTTTATAAGTACAATAATGACTCAAACTTGGATGAAAACTTAAATTTGGAATGTAATAATACAGTAATGAACTTTTTTCTTGCTTTAAATTAATGAGAATTTGGCCGAAAAATTTACTAAATTGTCATATCATGGTAGAAAACACAGTTCCCTGTTCTATTTGAAAACATATATTTTTATTTTGTTCTCTGCATTTTAGTAGAATATGACCCTGACATTCATATCAAAGCCAGTGTGTGTAAGAGAGAGAGAACGAGCTCATTTTACAATATATAATCATCCAAATTTTCTCATTTCAGCCGTCACGAATCCCCAATGTGGCTTTAAGAACAAAAAATCAGAGCCATAGCTTGACAGAGGTTCGATAAAATAAGTCAGACATTTTCTCCACAGGGATCATGATATCTCCATCTTCCTGTTAGCGGTGTTCCTTTCTCTCGTGTATTGAATTCGACTCTTTTCCCGACATACTCTTAAAGAGAATTATCACCTATGAGACATCTGCATAGAAGGATAGTTTTTACGCATGACTTTTAATTAATTACTTATTAGAAAGTCTGTGGCAGTCTGCCGATTTGATCAGTTAGTGCGTTTCTATCTGAAACTTTCAAAAAGGCTGCAAGTGTTTGATGTCTAGTTTTAAAAAAAATCTTTTCAGATTTTAAAAGTCTTGTAGTGTATTCCAGCCATTATTTAAACAGAAACATACAGCAAATCATTCGACTGAGCTGCGACTACTTTCCACCAAATGTAATAACAACCTTATTGGAGGCAGAGTGGTTGCATTGAGCTGGCAAACCAAAAAAGGTTTAGTGGCTTTCTGATGGGAAACCATGAATCTGACACCAAAAGCAGCAAAACATTTCGTGGCGTGAAAATTCAATCAGGTTCTCCTTTTCCCGTTGCACCCACTTTCCCCTCTGTCCATCTTAATTTCATTCTCTTCACCTCCTCTCTTTTTCTTTTTGTGAAGCATATAGAGGGTCAAAGGAGAGGCGTTTTATTGAAGGAGAGGCTCAGAGATTTTTTTTAAACGGATAGAATGCAGGATTATATCTCAGTACCACCCATATCATAAACAAGATTAAAACTGTCCCTCAATTTGTGGATGTCCTCAGATGCTACATTCATTTAAAAACTTTATAACAGTTAAGTCTATATTGAATAACATGTTTATTTAAGCTAGACCTTAAAGCAGTAGATTTCACAATAATGGTATGTCGTGATTACGGTAAGAGGTAAATATCAAATGGCCTCAGTCAGCAAGACTTTTGGCTAATCTCGTGCTGTTTACCATAATACTCAACAAGCATATTGCAGCATCTGTCAGACAAGAAATTGATTGCATTTTGCTTCATCCAGTCGTTCTCTGTTGTCTTCTGATCTCCAACAGGCTACAGAGCAGCATGGAGCTGTACGGATCATATTGCAAGCCCATTATGGTCAGGGCTCGTCTGCCGAGCTAAATCAGTTACAGTATGTGAGAGCATCGTTATGAATTACACCAGCTTGAGAGATGCATTTGGCACAGTGTTCGAGCATAGACGAGCTCATCACGGGGGCAACCACCCACCTAAGCTGTGTATACCCACAATGCACTGTGTCGAAATGCTTGGGAGTGCTTCAGAACTGCGTTCTCCCGAACAGTAGGTTTTATGTAATGTGTTTTTCCTCTACAGGGGAGCTTGGACAGAAGTCCTTTTCAATTCCTAAAAATAACGTGATGCATTTGTGTGCATTTTTTATGTCAGCACTCAATCTTGAAATGCCATTATGCAAGAGATGCTAATGTGAGCAAATCAAATGGGCAGGATGTATTATGTATTTTTGTTTGTGAGCTGCAGTGAGATGGTACCAATAATGAGTGCTTCCTGTGTATATGGGCATTTTAAGCTGGAGAGATGTTCAACTGTTGCAAACTAAAGTGAGAAACAAAAGTGTCAGCAAACAAAAGTTGGAAATTTCAAACACTTCTTCCTGTATTTTTCAAAGACCTAACTATAAAGTCCCGTTCACACCACCAACGACATGATCTAATTCATTTCAATAGTACACTGTAAAGAAATTATATGCTGCATGAAATGTTCAAAGCAGAGGTAACACACTCCGTTTCTGCCAATCTCATATTAAAGGTGGAGTTTGTAACAATTTAGCAGTAAAATATCAAAGAACCACTAAGCTAGTGTTATATATTTTGTTCAGCTGAGTACTTACAATATCTCAATATATCAATTCAAAATGTTTCCAACTACTTGTAAATCGTGAGACAATAGCCATTCTAAACAGTGACACGGGGCTGTGAAGTCGCCTGGTAATGACGTCATATCCAAGTTCCCCTTTTCACCACCTTTGCTAACGTATAATCCGCATGACAATAGTGTCGTGGACAAATGCGGAAGTAGTTTCCAGCGTCTAGCAAGCCACTTACTTGTTTCGAGCAGTTACGTATTAATGGACCACAGTTAATTGCAACAATTATAAAACTTTACCTAATCTGCCAACATGATTTCTTGTGCCCATCTGACTGATGGCCATCAGCGGTGGAGCTAAAGACAACAGATCCATCAATCCACGCTCCTTCAAATAGTCATCAAGCTACGGCATTGTTGTTGTTTTGATCGTGCGCCCTCTAGCTGCCGTTTTTACAGACTGCACCTTTAATCTTGTGTATCTATAGAGCGGAATTGCATACTTAATATATCTTCGAAGAGCATTTAGTTTGATCACATTTATTTAAGACAGGTCCAGCTTTACAATTATTTGCGAAAACAGTCGAGCTCCTGTAGGAGTGCAGTGGACAGAACTAAAGCATAGGCATTATCCCAAAGTTTAAGTTGCTTACATTATGTTGCTTACATTATAAACCGGTTGCCAACAAAGTATGCAAACAACTTAGTTTCACTAACAATCTGCATAATGTTATCGTAATATCTGTTCATTTTTATCAAATAAAAAATCGGTCAAATTAATCTTTTGTTTATTTTGGTCAATGAATAAAAACACTTAATATAATGCTGTGTTTAAACCAAACATGAAAAATTGATTTCCTCACTCTTAATTACACGCAGGAAAAGTTTGTTATTTTTGCATGAATGGCACCAAAAACACGACGGACCCGTCAAACAGAAGGTGTCAATGAGCTATTTGCGCACATTTCTTTCTCGAGTTGAAAATTGCGTCAATCACTCTGCCCGATTTAAGTCATTCACATCGCCCGTCGCGAGTTCAATTCGCATCCTGGCATTGACTATGTTTGTAGTTTAAATGAATTCAATTTAAATTAATTTAAACATGGATTTAATCGCTTAATTCACTTTAATGTGAACACAGCATAACTGTAGGCAGGCAGAAATAAAGAGTTTGTAAGCATTGACCCTTAAGGCAAAATTTGAAACAGGTGCTTAACACAATATTAATAATCCCGGTTATTAATGACTTTAATTGTCTATTCCTGTATATTGTGACAACCCTAACTAAGCAAAAAAGTTCCTCTGGGCCATACGGCAAAGGATCCAAAACCGTCCGGCTCCAAATTTAAGGTCTATCTACAAACAGCAAATGGAAAGAATAAACATTCCCAGCTCTTGAAAAATGAGTCAAGCCTTCAATTTTGACAAGCCAAGAAAGTCGACCAATCACGCTAACCACAGCCCCGCAGGCATTTCTCGATGTGAAGCTAGTTTCACCAAGACGGGGTTCACGCAGGCATCTGGGTCTCCGCCTCAGTTTGTACACTACAATGCCGACCATCAATTCCACTGAGAGAGAAGTAAAATTCCCCCTGCAAGTATATGGTCACTGTCTTCTTAGAGATGTAAAAAGGAGGAATGAATCTCTTAAATTCCTAATTTGCGAATCTGTTAGAAATTGTGCACGATAAAGCAGTTAATCTGGGATGACTTTGAAGCCGCTGCTACGGATCTGGCAGTCCGAGCTTTCCCAGTATAAAATCAACAAGGCAACCAGATCAGCATCAAATTAACTCCACATGTTTGCTGTATAATCTCTTTTTGCACATGGGCTTTGTGATAAAAGGTCTGTGTAAAAACAGTGTCAGTGTGGGATTATGATCTAAATAAAGCAGTAAAACCCCCACACACTCCACTATGGCACTGCCTACGGTTTAGTCATGTTTATCTGCTTGTTGATGAGCAAAATAGGCCAGTTTTGTCCTCGCGGGGGATCAGTCACAAAGATGATTCTTTACAGATTAATAAAGCTGGTGTTTTTTTAAATACAGTATAAAGAATAAATTTCACATAATCTTGAGTGTGCGTAGTGTACTGTATGTATGTGATATTTCTATATTTATTCAAAGCACTCCAGATGCTACCACAGGGGTCTTGTATAAACCATGAAAATCCAAAGACCTTAGGGTCCAATTACCATACTAGACGTGAGAAACTGTGTCAGACCCTTCAAGCAAAGAGCTGACCGATCATAGAGAAGCTGATATGAAATGAGGTGTGATGAGAGAAGGGTTCAACGAGTTTTGTATTAAAAAGCACTCATTGTCATAATCCAAGAACAAACCAATACAAGTCCCACACTGTTATCCAGATGCTTTCTCCTGAAAGATTATGCATAATGTGACAATTTCATCCCCTGTGTGATATTGACATGAGCCACAATCTCCTTCCTTTGTTAAAGGCAACCATGTGCGTCAATGGCAAAGAAGAGCCCGACAGATGGAATGAAGAGCATATATCATCTCAATGTAGTCATGACCCTTCTTTAAAAGCTCACGGGGTGTAATAAGACCACTAGAATAGAATGACAAAGCCCTTGTCATCGCTAAAGTGCTCTCTGTTCAGATATAGAGAAGATTTCTTGGCATGCTGAAGAAAAGCAGCAGTCTACAGACTGAATTGTCTACTAAAAGTCTAAGTTTAAAGTAGTCTGACCTCATTTATTTACTGTCACATTATTCAACACCTGTATATGACTGTCATAAGATATTTTGAGAAATGTCTCTGTGGTTTTGTGTCCATACAATGGCAGTCAACGATGTCCAATGTATGTGTTCAAATATCTTCTTTTGTTTTTTGCTGAAGAAAGAAAGCTGCACTGGTTTATAATGACATTATGGTGGTACAAAAATAATGCTTCTTAAGGCCTGAAGAGTAGATTATCTACTGGAAAAGGAATTCAAGAGTTTATTGGGATGTTTTTCAGGGGAAGGTAAAGCCATCTGTCTAGCAATTTAAGCTCAACAGAAGTTGGGTGATGCAACAGAACAGTGACCCAAATCACAGGAGTAAATCAACAGCAGAATGGGCCTCGACAGAAGAAAATACGCCTTCAGCCTTGGCCTACTTTTGACCTCAACACAACAAGATGCTCAAGAGAGAGATGTATTCCAGACATTCAGCATATCGCTGAATAGTTTTATAAAAGTATTGTTGCACAATTCCTCCCGACTGATAATAGAAAACCTTTGTTGGAGGTTATTGATGCCAACGGAGGGTCGACCAATCATTAAATGTAAGAAAATGTTTTTAGACCCTGCCTTGTGCGAAAATTGTTTAAACAGACTGTATATTTATTATTCATCGCGACTTCAGACCAGGTTAAATATTCTGATCAATTTGTTCATTTTGAGTCTGTCGAACTCGCGTAAAACAGTGTACCTGTTTTTAAAGGGATACTCCACCCAAAAAATGTAAATTCTGTCATCATTTACTCACTCTCAGATTGTTCCAAATCTGTTTCTTTGTGTTCACCAGAACAAAAACATTTTTACAGATTTGGAACCATCTGAGAATGAGTAATTGACCACAGAATTTTCATTTTCGGGGGAACTATCACTTTTACTGCAGTGAGTGTTTTTAATTTCATATGTAATGTTTATGGAAGCAACTGAAAAGAACAACATCCTTTATGAAAATAAGAAATAAATAAATAAATTGTTGGGGGTAAATGAAAGTAGTTAACCAAAAGATCTTCACAGCATCTCTTGCTGTATGTTTGTTTATATTTGTAAAAAAAATGTCCCATTAAAAGCTGCTCTTAGAGTAAAAAAAGAGAGAAAATAAATGTTCATCACAGCAGGATTTGTTTTACGCAGGCAAAGCATTAAGGCCCTTAAGTTAATGTTTTCTGAAGAATAGAAACATAAAGAGATAAGAGGAATGACTTGTACTGCCTTCACTGATTTGCTTTCCATCACAGGTGGGCCAAATGGCTTTATTATAGGACTGAGATGGAAAATGTCTGGATCTGCCCCATCCCAAAGCAGAGACAGGACTGATTTCGATAATGACTGTAAATCACTTGCATTTGCAGGGATAATAGAAATTGCATATATTTTCTAGGAGGGTTCTCTCTCTCTCTCTCTCTCTCTCTTAAAAAGGGTGTATTTTGACAAGTTTAGTTGCCAGCTTGGAAACTCAGAGTGTGCGGTAGGCCTTAGACACAACATGAACCACACTTCATTCCCTCACTAACAGCTACACTTTTTCCAGTTGCATTCGACTGGAAGTAATGTGACAAGCCATGCCATGATGTTGAGTTACATGAAATGCAAAATCATATAGTGGAGATGGTGGTCTAGTGGGTTAAAGCACTGAAATGGTAAATCAAAGGTTGCTGGTTCCATCCCAGCAGCCACCACCAGTGTGTCCTTGAGCAAGACACTTTACTCCATGTTGCTCCAGGGGGATTGTCCCTGTAATGAGTGCACTGTACGTCGCTTTGGATAAAAGCGTCTGCCAAATGACTAAATATAAATATATAAATATATAGTGTGATACTGAATACAAACAATAATTTTAAAGGTGATTATGCATGCAGCGTCAGCTTTGCTTGATGGTCCTCCTTTCTGACTCAACACGTCATACTTAAATTATCGTCATTCTTAGGCAGCACTGAAGGTGACCTTAGACACATCTGATAGCATTTTAATTGGAAAGCCTTCAAGTGGGCCTATGATGTAAATGATTAGCTAAATTATTTTGGTCCGTAATAATCAAAAGAATAAAGAGATAAGGATGGAGGTTGTTACTGAAACTTTTGTTCAAAACTTTTCCTCATAAAAATTAATAACATTTACTTTTTTAATGGAATTTGCATCTGCCTGCATAATAAAAGGGCAAATGTTTTATAGATTGTAGTGTTAACTTTGAGAAGAAGCAAAAATGTCATCATTTACATATTCTGGACTATTCATCATAAACATGTGTTAAGAATTTAAAATGTTGCTTTGCAACAGGAGCATAATTCAGGGTCTCCATGGATTGCTTGGAATAAATAAAAATAAGGGGAAAAGTCAGTAAATTAGTTCAGCGATGAAATCTGTGCAAGATGTTTTTGAATCAGAATTCTTGTTCTGCTTACCAGAAATCTCTGTAGCTGAGATTTTGGCCATTAATCACAATATTAATTAATGCAGAGACAGAACTGAGCAGTTGGTACAAATAATTTAAAAAATGTCGAGGACAACCTGCAACACATTTTTCAACTATAAGAACGGGCTGAGAAGGCATTTTGAAGTGAGGAAGTAAATAAGCACAGAAGGGAGTTAGCGAGAAAGAAAAATATGTGAGTGAGAGACAGAATGAGCGAGAAGCTGCATGGAAGTGTAAAAGAGAGAGAGAGTAAGAAACTGAGGCCCCTTTGACCACAAATAATATATTACCGATCTTTTGGGCCGTCTAAATTGGTAAATGTGTCATGTGGGTGATGGGAGGTAACAACACGAGAAAGCAGTGAGCCTGGAAAAAGCAACTGGTTCAGTTCACCAGGGGATTCAAAGACTAACAAATTGAAGAAATCAGGAATTTGCCTATCGTGCTTTAAACCAAAATGTTCAGGGTAAACGAAAAAATAAGAACTTCACTGACATAATGAAATACAAATTGTTACATTGATACGGCATGTACATTTGATGACTGTATAATATTGTGATGATGTTATTTGTGAAGTAAGGGACAAAATATATCTGATTAGCCCACCCCTAAAACAATGTTTACTTTGCATATAAATTGTATACTTCAAGAGGATGAATGGCTTTCTTCGGGTATTATAAACCTCCTTGCCACAGACTTTCTTTATGAGAACTAAGCAGTAAATCTAAAATAATTGCTTTTAAAGCAAACGTATTCTGTCATTATTTGTTGTCGTTCAAAACTTGTATTCTTCAAAATATCTTCTTTTGTGTTCTGCTGAAGAAAGTCCAATAGCCTTCAGATTTGGAGTGACATGAGGGTGAGTAAAGGAAAGAATTCTCATTTTTGGGTGAACTGACCCTTTAAGAACATCGGTCACTGGTTAAAGATCAATTATAATATAACAAAATGTAATACGTATAAGTTGCTTGCACAGATCTGTTTTGTAATTGTATTGTTGTGGCATCTACTGGCAGGGACTAACTGGACCAAGCAAACTCGCGGAAGCAGGATGTCTTGTTACACAAGATTATCAAACAAAATACAATGCTAGCTATAAATACTGTATGGTTACATGATCAGGCTAGCTTCCTGGATGATTTTACATCTAGTGGTATTGAATTACTACTGTTAGTAGTGATTCTCCTCTATATTTAAATATAAATCGATCTGTGTAAGAAACTGGCATATCATGAAACACTGAGGTCAAATTCCAGTAATATTTTATATAATGCGAGATACGTTTTTTGTGATCATAATTGTAATCTGCTATGACTACTTTATGATTTCTGAGTTTAATGATAAACACTTGATCCTGTCAATCAAATGCTATTCTAATACATTGCAGTATAACATACTCTTTACGTGTCATACGTTTCCACATTATGTGTAAGATATGGGAGGGGCCCAAAAGCTGCAGTAATTATACTCATGACAGCGAACAAATCATTAAGCAGCCATATGTTCTTTAGCCCCGAATCTCCTGCCTGTCCTCCAGAAGCTACCTCGTCCCGCCAGCCTTTAGGTTTTCCAATGGGACAAATTTTGGCTTTAAGAACAAAGTGATTTTTAATTGGCCATATGCTGCAGAATCTCTCTCATTTATGACAATGGCGAGTCAAATAAACAGGAGGAAAGCTATATCCAGAGAAGTGTAGAGCGAGATGTAGGAGGGTGAGAGAGAGGAAGGGAATGACACGGCCATCACTGTGATAGATTATTGAAATATTCATACCACACTCTGCTCATCTCCCTGAGATCTATACTTGAGGGAAATCTCAACATCTGCATTGGCTCAAAAGTCTGGATTCCTCTGAACCCCCTATGGCAGAATGCAAATCCTTGTGTTATACTTTATGTACATTTGTCAGCTAGAGAGAGTAGTTCAATTAGCTCGTGTCAGATATACTAGTTTATTTTTTCGAGGAAGTAAGTTTAGGTAATTGAGCAATTATAGAGAAGTATTATGTAGAAATTGAGCTGCGCCCCCTATCGGCGCTCATTATTTGCGTGTTAAAACATGCGGTTTGTGAGCATCTCAAATCAACTGTCTAATAATTATTTAAGCTAAAATGATAAATGTTTAAATTAAGGCCACTTACGATAGAAGACATACTCTGTGTTGTTTGACCAGCATCTATCATCCGTATTTCTATTATAAGGGGATGCGGTGAGTGATGAATTGCACGCGACGATGTGAAAGCCACTCTCCGCGAGCATATCAAACGCTCGCTCCAGGTGGCGAAACTTCAGGTAAAACTGAGAGGTGTATCGATCTAGTGGCCTGTTAGCATCCCTACTTTCATTTAACGTGTCGTCAAAAACTTCTTTAGCAAGACCGACCCTTCCGCAAATGAATATTTTGGGAACATACGCTCCTCGAGCTTTCGGATCGTTGTCCTGCCCGAAGGCGCACGAGCTCTTGTATCCCACCGTAATGAATCCATAGCGCCTATCGCGCGCGTCCAGGTAGGATGTCGGGTACAGCCTCTGGTCGCTTCCCTGGGACGCATCGTCGAAATCGCTATGGGGGATATCGTCTGTTGTCAGGATCTTTACGAGCTCGGGCAGCTGGAAGAACTCAGCTTCCCTTTTAAGTCGCGCTTTCTCCGGAAAGTAATCCGGCAGGACGACGCTCTTATCTCGCAGATAGTCCAAGACGTATCGAAAAAGAAATCCGTCCCTGTCGACGAAGTAGCGTCCCTTGATGTCCTGGGCCAAGTCGTTGGAGATGTCATTTTTGTTGGAGAAGATTTTTCCCAGCAGTGAGTTTGGCACGCTGGTCAGGGTGGCATGGCGCGTGTAGTACACCTGTCCACCTACATTTAGCTCAACCACGTCAGAAGAGGAACTCTGGGCACATCCAGTGTCCTTGGGCGATTGATAAGTCCTGCAGTTTTCAGTCAGTGCCATTTTGGTGTCAATGACAATGTCAATCTACAAAAGTTTTTGATTCAGTGACTGAAAAGTAAAAGGAACATAACCCGCCCGTTCTTTAACACGCATGCGATGTCGCGCGTGCAGTGCATCTAGAAACCTGCTTAGTTTTCGCATCAAAAAATACCAAAATGACAATTACCATTACGCCTCTTTTACCACACGATGATGATGCGCAAACCAACTGTTATGAAAAAAATTAAACAAAATCAAAGAGCTCTCACCCAGAAGTACATTTAAATCATGTAGCTCATTTACCCCCCACACTTTCTCTAAAATCTTAAAATGAGTAATAAAAATGAAAGAACTGCACCAGCCGGGACATCTTCAACTTCCGAGGAGTCCCTTTCTGTCTCCGGTAACTTGAAATCTTGTCCAGCAGCGTGAACGGTTTGTCTACATGCGCCTGGCACCCAACCAACACTTAAATGATCATTTCAGTAAAAGGATCTCTCCTGAAGGAAATGGGGGTGCATTAGGAAGTTCGTGCATCCTGACTCTCCAGAGCATCAGCAGCGTAGTGCGAATGAATGCAACGAGCAGAGAGAGGCTTAGACGGGGGAGGGAGACCATTCTTAGGGAGATGAGCCTTACATCATCTTAAAGGAAAATGACAGCTGGAAACGTACAGGGATTTTATTTTGGAACTTCTAAACATACTCGTGCGATGAAGGTGCTGGTTGATAAGGCTCGATGAGATTTGTATCTCAAATGTATTTATTGTTATTATTAATTAAAGTAACATTAGTGTCTTACATGACTTTCCAAAAATTAGATTTGGCCAGTTTTCGGGACCTCGTGACACATTTCAGCACCATGGACAGATCCTCATAAACTTGTTTCCAGTTAGGATGAAGCGTTCCCATGGATTTAGTTTTGCAATGTTAATATGAGATGATGTTTGAGAATGATATGATATTTGGTAATGAGTAACTATATGTAATGTATATTAATGCTCAGTGTTGTAACTCCATAGCTCCTTATTTTCCATTGCTTCTCTGCACAGATTATCAATTCACATCAAAGATGCTCATTTAGTATAAGCCTCACAAAATTGTCGGCACATAGAGGAATCTCTGAACAAGTACAGAGATTGTGTGTATATTAGTATGCAATCCTTTTTAACATTGTGTGCTGATCTTGTTTCAAGGAATTTGTGAGCTCAGCTCCAGCGCGCGATGGCTTTGAGGCTATGGTCACGCTTACCCAGCTAATTTTGTGTATTCTGCTGCAAAAGTGTTGCTAGGCACCGGCAGGAGAAACTGTGAGTGGGATTCAAACAGCAAATGTTCTGCTGTTTCCATTTCATCTGCAACATTTCATTAAAGGAATCTCAATTTGTTGCATTGATAAATTCCATAAAAGACGTAATTATAACATAGTTTGTGTTGCATGCTACCTTCTGAATTTAAGCTGACGTCTATTCCCTTTCAGGGACAGCTAAAAATACACAATTCTCAGCAGATATGAATCATTTGACGATACACTTAGAACACTCTGACTCTCTGAGAAGTGATGCCAACATGTAACCTGTCTATTTTGATTTTTATGCAAGCTTCATTTTGAAGCAGGACAGACATCTGAGAAATAGTTTATGACGGGGAAAGCTTAGGATATGCCTGCAGCCACTGCCATTAAAACGCTTAAATAATGCAGGAGAACTTTATGGGTACACGTCAACTGCTGTTTCCAGTTTCAGCCCAGTGTGCATATGAATATTTATAATCACTGCAATGCGTGCAGATATGTCAAATGTAACATCAATTCACATCATTAAATTCATCCAAATTGAAGTTCATTGCTTGGATAACTGGTCAAACTGTGTATTTTATTTCCATCTATTCGCATAGTGCAGACTCTATTGAGAAGGGAGCCATCATAGCTGTGCAGCAATCCATTGACCTAGATTTTTACTGTTCTCTGGATTTCAGCCACCTCTGCCTCTGAGAGGAGCCATTTATGTGCATTTAGATGTTTCTCATATGAACAACTATAAGGTTGCATTTCTAAGATTCAACTTTATGCAATTATTTCGAATTCTGCTCTAGAACTGTCTGTTTTTATTTCAGAGGAATTTTATAAAGTTCATAGTGGGAAACATGCCTAACGATTTCTACCAGTTTCAATGACAATTTAAAAAATCAAGCAATTACACGATAATAGATCGATTTATGTATATCGTCATTCAGTTTACATGCAAATGCAACCTTGGGAAAAAAGCAGACCACCTCAAAGATGCTTCTCCTCCAGATCATTCGGCTCCTGACAGAGCTATCAGACGCATACAATGCTGAGCCTCAAGCAGGTAAAAAGAAAATTTAAGTAATATTTTAGATATCTCACCTTGTAGAGCGAAAAAAATATTTATTACAATGGCTTCTTATGTTTCTGTTGAGTCGCCTTGGCTTCGTTCAACATCGTACAACATAAAGTGTGGTCAGCTGTGTCCTTTTTGACACATCAGCATACGTGCACCTGTTGAGCAGATTGCTACATTTGTAATAAATTCAGAGGCAGATATCAAAAAACAACATTGACATAAAATGTTAAATGCAAGATCTCACTCACAAGATCACAGGTGCACGTATAAAACTTGAATGCATTTGGATGGTGATGCTTTACTAATGCAACACAAAATACTGTAGATCCACTAGGTGGAAGTATTTAGTTGTCACTTTGTTTATAATGGGAGAATTATTTTTAATTCTTCCTGGTTTATCAGCAAGTTAGTTCAATAAAATGTAGCTGATAAAAGTTTAATATTAGGTTAGAGTGGACAACAGGGCCTGGTGGAATTAATTTGTACTAATTAAATTGTAAAACTGTCAACAACGAAAATTAAAAATACAGTGTAATCTTAGAAAAACATGAAAACAATATGAGACGGTGTCCAGCTTGAAATATGTTTCTGGAATTATGTCATCTCTCAATTACAAGCAAATGTTAAAAAGGTATAGTCTATAACCTATGAATGTATATTTTTATACTATATATTACATTTATATGAAGTTCTACTGACCTATCAAACCAATGTCTTTTTTATGTTACAGCATTTTTCTACATATATGTTTTATGCTATTGCTCAGGATACAAAGGGGATTTCTGTTGTGAAATTACAATGCCCAGTGCTAAAAACAACATCAAATAGCCTAACAAAAGAAATGTCTGGTAATGTTGAATACAAATTTACACACAATAGATCTCACAGTGTCAGGTGTGTTCAGGACTTGCCACCCCAGCAGGCCTACAAAAGTAATTCACATGCAAAATTTAGCTACCTTAGACAAAATTAACAAGACTTTATAGTATAGTTATTATGTAAGGATTGATAGATTGTTTACCTTGTGGATTTTAAAGTGAAATTAAAACAAAAAAATAATGAAATATGAATCATAGTTTGAATTTCTAACTATTTAATAAGCCTATTAATCGATGCTTAGCAATGTAGTAAATGCACCGTTTTATCGTGGTGAAAGAGGGAGTAGGAGTAGGGGGACATACAGAGACAGAAACAGAGCAACAAAGAGTAACAAAAAGGCTGTTGTTGTGTCTTGAAGGTTACTCGGACCCACAACACTGTCACCCACTGAAGTAACACGAGACGAGGTGTAATAACTCTGTACTGCCAACAGGCTGCACTGCATATTGTAAACATGGTATCCGTTGATCTCTCTACTGTAATCTCCATTTTGAATGTTTTTATGGTTTCGGGTTTTATGGCACGCCTCTTTTCTCATGGCCGAAAGCGAGTAAATTGCCTGGATTCTCCATATGGTGTAATGAATTCGCACTAAAACGCTGGACGGCATCCAGTGTGCGATATTTTTCACGCATCTTGCGATATCTCCTGCATTTCTGAAGCGACCTCAGACTTGTGTCTAGGGTGAAGGATTTCATGTTATTGCTAATCGCTAACGTTAGCAGAACCGCAACAAAACAATGTCAAATGAAGCAACGAATCACAACAGGAACGTAAATATACAACGGTACGTATTTTACGATCTTTACACTCATTTTGTCAAGGCTCTTCACGTGAATTCAAATATAGGGTCTGAAAACGTAAATACAACAATTTGATCAGAAAATGTTGTATGTTGCGTCACTCGTGCCTGTGGCATTTAATCGTGCATGCTGACAGTGCAGTTTCGAGTTTGAGACTGTTACGGGGAACTCTGTGTTGTTTAAGGCTTCAGTGTAAACTGTAAAGATGACTGTTCATATGTCTTGTGTGGATTAGCACAGGGAGTGAGTAGGCCTCATTGCGTGTCACTCTGATCCACGTCCAGCCTGCTTCTGCGAGCGCGCGACTTTACCCAGGGCAAGAGCGCGTGATCAATAGAAGTCACTCTGATAGATTTTAGACAGATTTGTGTTTGCATGCTATTGTAGTTGCGAAATATTTTGCAGACACATTATCATATGTCGTTTTTGTTTTCAATACATTGTGCGTGTTACACAAATTCGTATTCATGGCGCTACGAAATGAAGTACGTTCATTATTAAGCAATGTTAGCAAGAGTAGAAGTCAACGAACACTTTACCAATCACAATTTGTTATTATAGTGTTTTTTACTTTTAAGTTTTATACAACTCATCTAAAGTTCTTGAAATTTAAGTGTGCACACAAAAAAACGTGACGTATGCAATCCACTACTGCAATCTTTCTGCATTTGCCTCATATTATTTTCTGTCAACATGTCTGTCCATCAAAATCTTGTCATATGGTGTAACGGTTCGAATTACGCACGGTACGGTTTGTGTCGCGGCTTTAGGGTCGCGGTTTCTGTTCCGTTCGGTATGTGGCCTGTTCAGTGGAAAATGGACTACTGACAAATAAAAATAAGAACAAATGATCAAGCTTACAAGTAACAGCACCAATAAAACAATAGAGCAAAGCAGAAAATAAAATAAGATACTGTATATAAGGTATAGGAATGGATTAAAGTAATCAAATCAAACTTAACATGACATTACAAATGTACAAATTACATAAAGATGAATTACAATTAAAGTTACAGAAGCTGTTGAGTCACAAGCAGTGATTGATTTCCTTGACTTTCAACAGACAGTAAGAATATGCTGCTGTTGCTTTAAGAGGAATGCAACAGATCCAGTACACTGATACTGTACACATGCATTGTTTTTCATCTGTTTGGTCCGTTCACTACTAAGTTTGTTAAAATAATCGACAAGAGGGGCATGTCGATCTAGTTTGTGTGTGAATTTTTCCATTTAGCCGCAAGACTTCAGAGACAACTCAATATGTTTCTGAGACTCAGCTTTACTTGTGTGTGCTTCGGATCCTCTAACGGCGCACAAGCAAGTTTTCTTGTCCATTATCTTGCACTTAATTGTTTAAATTGGCAAGGCTTGAATGAGTTTACTTTAAACAGCAAAACGTGCTGTTCAGATCTCACATGCGGGTGATGACAGCATAAATGATTGGTCATATTATCGTCTGTTTTACGCATTATAATTTTTAACAAAACATATTATAAATAAGTCGTCAGATTTAAGATGAGCCATGCTCCAAGCACGTTCTGCACCGTTGGTGGAAAACGGTGCAATAAATATTTTTACAGAGAATCGTTACTCTCCTACATAACAACCATAATTTCTCACAACAGTTGTACTTAAATCCTAATATGGAATATAAATGTCTCTTCTAGTAACACTTTGAGTTTTGTAACAAAATTTTCACCAAGTTTCCTGTCAAGTACGGTAAATAAAGACATTCTTCAGTAATGCTGAAGTTGTATGCTGTTGAAGAAAAACAGTTGAAGTAATGCTGTTTCTGTGCTTTTCCACAGTAATGCAAAATGGATCAAGGAGGTCTAATGAACGGCTCCAAGAGAGATGAGCGTTTGAATACTTTGGGTTACGGTAACAGCGGAATACAAAGCGCCATGTCAGTCGCCCCCACCTCTATGGTTCCTCAGGGCAGTCCACTGATGCAGCCTGTTTCTGGGGACCTTCCTAATGGCGTGAGCAGTTCTCCAACTCTGGAGGAACACACCACCTCTGTATCCTCCACGCTAGGTTTCTTTGCGGAGGACTCAGAGTTCAAAATAATTGGGAGAGACCAGAGGTCCCAGCAACACCAGCCTTTAGGCTCATTCACTCTGGGAGACAACTTCTCAGGCCTGGAGGCCAGCATCGCAGACCTCAACAGCACCTCTCTTTCAATGGACTCACTGATTGGTGGAGTGGATCCCAATCTCTTTCCTTTAAAATCAGAGGACTTTTCTCCCATGGATAAGTGCGACATGGACCTTGACCAAGATTCTTTCGGGCCCATTGGGAAGGACGTTGATATTGGTAATCATAAGCTCTTTAGTGACAACACATTGGACCTTCTACAGGATTTTGAGTTAGAAGGCTCGCCCTCTGATTTCTACGTGGGAGATGACGCTTTCCTCTCCAACATAGGTGAGGATACTCTGTTAGACCTGCCGACAAGTTCAGAGAGGGACTTGAAGCCTGTGGCGTCTACAAACAGCACAGTCAACGGCGCGGCCAGTTCAGGAGCCAACACAGTCAACGCCACCAGCACGTTCACCGTGAAGGTGGAAAAGGACTCCATAATCCAACTGTGTACTCCGGGGGTCATTAAACAGGAAAACTCCATTGGGACAAACTACTGTCAGGCAAGTCGCCATAGCACGCCCATTTCTATTTGCGGCATCACCACTTCAAGTGGCCAGAGCTTCCTTTTTGGAACAGGCTCTTCCTCCGGCGCTGTCAATCAGCAGAGAGAGCAGAAGCCTATCATCAATGTGTACACCCCCCTGACCTCATCTGAAGGCGGATGGAACAGGGGTCAGGGCTTTGGAAATGCAAGTGGATTACAACCAAGGGCCAGTGAAAGTTTTTCCACAACCACCTATGCCAGGTAAGCCATGCTGAAGACCACCGAGATTGTCATGGATCATGTCATTGTTTTAAAGATTTGATGAACATAAGGTTTCCATGGGCAAAAAGAACCGGGAGTATATATTATGAAATATATATATATATATATATATAATTATAAAGATTTTTGCACCATAGATTTTGTGTACACTCACTCTCCATGGGCTAGGCCATTTCAAAATGCAACGCATTTTTACACATCCAATCCATTCCCAGGGAAAAATGTAAGCCACGCCCCACTCATATTTTCCTTTGAACTTCCTTTTGTGTAAGAATACTAGTGGTGGGCCGTTAACGCAGTGAGATTCTTATCGCGCGATAAAAAATTTTTGCCGTTAATCTATTCTCAAAGTTGGGTTGGGAGCTGGGTCTATACTACGCAAGCTATGATGACTTTCACCTTGATATTTTAGCGGGAATGTATACATAGATTAATTTCACTGTAGGGGAAGAGAACGAGATTTTTCAACTCGCGCTGCCTCATCATCTCATAACCAGGGCTTCATTCGCGCGATTCGCACAGCAAGTAGGTCCATCGCGTCTTTGCATTGACTAAACATGTAAATCACTCGCGCTTGACGCGCCATTCGCGTTTGGTCCGAAAACAACACAACGTTACTGTGAAATTACCACATCAAACGTGACGTGCTAACATGGATGCAGCTATGAAGCCGCCGGGTTTGCTTCAGCGAATATTTATTTTTAAGACGCTCCCACTGGAAACCTTGACAAGACTAAGGTTGTTTGCACATTGTGCAATGTGGAATTGGTTTACTCTACGAAATTGGTTTACATACAGTTAGTTTATAAAACTTTCTCTCAACAGGTAGTGGTCTAGCTTTAGTTGAAACCAGTAACTTTGTATTGACACCTAATGTATTATGACTCCTGTATGACATATCGCTTGTTGCTCCCTAACTCTTTGTAAGTCGCTTTGGATAAAAGCGTCTGCTAAATGACAAAATTTAAATGTAAATGTACTGTAGGAGCTCTTCCAGTCTCAAGTATCCCCTAAACGCAAAGCATCCCTTAGCTAATGCGGAAGTAAAAACAAGTACATCTTATTGAACATAATTTAATTTTCATCACAAATGATCATAGTAGAACAGCTTTCTCAAGCAGTTTGTGATGCATTTTGGAAACAGGAGATGAGCCCCTGGTCTAATGCGCCACCTGGCTTGAGAAACCCGTTCTCAAAGACTTACTTTTAGTCATTATTTGGGTAACACACATATTATGAATGCCTTTGGCAGAATTCAAATGAGCTATTTTAATCTAGAGAAAAAATTAATCTATGCCCACCACTAAAGAATACAGAATTAAAAGCGATCGGAACTTCCGGTTCACAGGACTTAAAGCTGCTGTTAAGTAAGCTAAACAACACAAGGTCTACCCAGAACATTCACACAATACCACGCACATTTTCTTTCACAGATTCATGTTCGATCATGTTTCCCTGCTATCTCGCCACGCTTGTTTGAAATCGCAACCGTGAAATACGTGACAGTGGAAAACTACCGTGTAAATATGTTGGCCACTATTAGCAAAAATTCCGTGTCATTTAATGTTTATCCAGACATCTTTTGTTACACAATTCTTTAAACACAATACACAATTCTTTTAATGTTTGCTGTAAGTCTTACAACCGGGAAGAGTCTGAGGATGCCAGCACTAATGAGGCAGTTATATAACCGACACACATAGCCGTATGATCTCATATCGCAGGGTTCTGCAGTTCACCTCAAACCTGCTCAAAACAGCCCGCAGCAGTTTGATTGATTGTTAAAGACACGGCGCGCACACAGGGTTTAAGGAAGTCCTTGCTATTTTTTCCATGTGAACGCGCCATTAGCGACACACCCACCTGGTCAAACTTTTTCTAGATGCTCAAAATAAACACGGCAAGTGTATTCTGTAACAAGGTGTTGAGGTGTTGATTCAGACGCAGTGCCATTGTCCTTTCCCTTCTCATTTTGTTACTCAGCGAACTGATAAAAGAAAGCTGATAACAGCATGAAATCTTTAAGTCACCATAAAATAAAAAGATCACTTTCTCAATACACGTTCTTGTTGTTATTGGCTCAGCTGTGATTCATCAGAATGCGTTATTAAAAAAGGTTTGTCTTTGTGATCCTTTATAAATATGTATTAACACACTCCTCCTCTAAAAATAATTTTTGGATGCCACCTAGGCTGTGCAAGCTGGTTAATGTTAACCAACTGGGAAATGTTAAACCAATCGCTAGGCCTAGATGCAGTTTAAAACTATTTTTGTAGTGATCTGGTTAAGGGAATGGTACACTCTAAAATGTTGGCTTATCTAAACCCATAATTGGGTAAAAAATGTGCAAACCCAATAGTTATATTTGACCCAACAATAGGTTAAAACAACCCAGCACAGGTTGGCTTTGTCCATTTTTGACCCTACACTGGGTTGGCATAACCCAACATTTTTACTAGTGTAAAAACTGTTTGGCACGTGGAAGTAACTTAAATGAATAGTTTACCAATTTTGTTTTAATTCTGTCATCATTTTCTCATCCTCATGTCATTCCAAACCTGTATGACTTTCGTTCTTCTCCAAAACACAGGAGAAGATATTTTGAAAAACTTGACTTCCATTATATGGACATTGGACAAAAAAACACTTCTTGAAATATCTTCTTTTGTGTTCCCCAGAAGATTTGGGTAGAAAAACAGATCAGTTAGCAGTCCGGTCACAGAGAGCAGGAGCAGATGGTGAAACCAAAGACAAAATTCATTTTCAATTTACATGTGGGCTCAATTATCAGGCCTTTGTGGTCTGCAGGTTGTGAGTGGGAGTATGGTTTGTTTTCAAGTTCAATCCAACCTGTGTGACATTTAGCGGCTTGCAGCGAGCTTAGACAGGAGCTGTGTCTCTTGATCACTCTCTCTCTTGCTCTCTTGTGGGCAAGCTGCATGACAAACACCGTTGCCATGGTCGGTGCCATCAGGTCGGTGGCGCGGCTGGCGCCACTTGTTTCTCACGCAAACATGGAATCGGTTCACGCCCATTTCATATTTAGTTTTCTGCTCCTCTTCAATATGGCTGTGAATGAAGCCTCTAATTGAGCCAAACCCTCTGATTTACACTGAGTCACACATTCTTCCTGAAAGCTTTGCTGAAATCATTCTTGGCCTAATATGACTCAAGATGGACGGCTCTCGCAGGCAGCTGTGAATACGTAGCTTGTTTTCTCCTTCTCCCCCTGGTCTTTCTATCTCCGCCCTATGGCACACACCCACTGAATATTTTTAACTCTGCATGACCAGTCCCACACTGAAGATTTGGGACATTTCAAAATATATGTTTTCTTGAAAAAGGAAAAAATGTGGCCCCAAAAGACTATCTTCTAAATACATGGTTACTGCCACAGTATTCTGAAAACATAGTAATAGTTCTAAATAATTAGGACAGATTTTACATTTTTTAAGAGGAGTAATTATACTCCGTAAAACACTGTAAGGAAAGCAGGTATTACTACAGTGCAAACGCAAAGCTCATTTCAACTTCATTGACAAGATGCTTGCAGTAATGGGTGATGGTGTAGACCATAATACCTATTTACACAACCTGCATGAGAATATAAAATGGACATGAAATGCCAACTGGCTTTTGTTTTTTATTTTCTCTATCGCCACAGCTCCGTAGACAGCTCAATGTAGTAAATTGAGGTTGTTTAGTTTGTTTCAGTAAAAATGCACAGTTTTTCTTCACCACGTTATAATAACAGTTGGTTGGTCACTTAATCTTTGCAAACAAACCTATGCGGTCTGCTAAAATAGCAGAAATACATAGCCATGCAATTCCAGAGACATATAAACTCTATGAAAATGTATATTAAACTGTATATGTTTTACCAACATAATTATTACTATGTTGATAGAGTCTAACTGTGTGTTTAGACCAAACGTGACTTGCGCGGATAAATCGCGGTATTCACGTGTTGTTGGACGCTTTAAAATTGTGAGTTTACTCGCCTTATTCACGCGTCAAATTCTCTTTACTACAGATGAGAATTCGCATCATGGGAGGGGCTTCTGCCAGGCGGCTTCAATATCATATATATATTACTCAAATTGTGTTAAGATCTTTTTTGACAACTAAGCAGATTGTCCAACCTCCTCACTCACTTTCTTCCAAGCAAGATCATTTTAATTCTGTTTCGGCTCCTGATTGGTTAACGCAGCACGTATTTTCGCCAAAGTTCATATTTTTTTCAACTCGCTGTCATCCGACAGGTTCGCATCATTCGCGCCGCAAGGAGGTCTTTCGTGTCCTTGCATTGACGTAAAATGTAAATAACTCGCGCTTCGTTCACGTTTGGTCTGAACTAGGGGTGAAACAATTGTCGACAAAATTGTCGAAAAATATTCTTGTTGTAGAGTAGTCGTTTGATTAAGTGACTTAATTTAAGGGACTGCAATATTGCTACGGCACTGTAGCGCTAGAGTGTAATGCAGCCTTCCCGAATGCTATCGCAGTAGAAGGACACGCAGCGAGAATTATGGCGGAGTACAAACGAATGCGAACTGTGAAGTGTGGGAAAGTTTTACCAAATTGAAAACAAAAAATGCGGTTGTGTGCAATGCATGCAAGGCGGAACTTGCCTTTCACGGCAGCACAACCTGCATGCTGGAGCATTTAAAAAGGAAACATCCCGGAGCAGGAGAGAGGTGACTGTTCTGTAGCGGTAAATCTTTTTATGAAGAGAGCAATAATAATAGTAATGATAATAACAACAATAATCATATAATAAAATCAATGTTCTGTAACTTGCTCTTTTTCATTAACTCTTTCACCGACATTGATGATTTATCTCGTCATTAAAAAAAAAAAACGGTTCCCCGCCAAAGACGCTATTACGGCAATCAGTGTTTATACTGTTGTACAGCAGGTGGCGCTGTTACACACCTTTGGGAAAAAGTACAGAATCCCAGAACCTAGAACGTATATTTCTTAACGGTTTTAAATGATTGTTGTGAGTGTAATCTGGGTGGAAATCTTTCACAAAAAACGTTAATTATCTCAAAGTTATCTTTTAATCAAAGTGATGCATTTTTGAAGAAACCTACCCACATCTAAGGAGTGATAAAAAAAGAACAAATCAAGATAGAAGAATACGATTTCCTTTGTTTAAAAGCAGAGACTCTGCCATTAAAGTTTGGTTAAAATGTTAAAAAACGCTGGCATAGGCTGGTAACTTTTACAAAAAAAAGGCTGGCAGGGAAAGAATTAAACTGAACTGTTTTCATAGAAATGCTGCTTAATGCTTCTGTCAAGACATTTGTTTACATTTAAAAAAACATTTTTTATTTGTATTTAAAAGTTTGTAGACAGTATTTGTGTGATTCGAGTTGGTAAACAGTTGGTTCAAGTTCATTAGAACAAATTTCAAAAGCTCAATTGATTTGATTCTTTACGTAAATTATGTATAGCTCAATGTTTTAACTAGTTGCAAAAGCTGAATAATCATTAAAAACGAACAGCTTAGTCATTGAAATATTAGACGATTAGTTGATTAATCGGTCCAATAATCGTTAGGTTAATCGACTATCACAATAATCGTTTGTTGCAGCCCTAGTCTGAACACACTGTAAGTAGAAAAATACCATTTTAGAGCGGCAACATGCTTTATAGTATTTTTGTGAGATAAAATGAACAACACAGAAGCAATAATACCCTGCAGACGGAGAAGGGATGGCTATTTAGAACATAAATCAGTTATATTTACATTTTATGTGCCTGTTAATGAGGAATATGGACCATTAAGGATGTGAATTCCTAAATAGGGTTGAGCTGAGAGACGATTCCAACGTCAATCACCGATGGCTGATCGACATGACGATGCTGAGCCAGCATCGTGAATCCAACAAATGTTTCACTTTGTCACGTGACACTCCCTGCTCTGTGCTGCGGGGCTGGAAAACGCGTCGTAAACAAATACGAACAATTAGCGTCTTCTTCCTCCCCAGACTCGGGCTCAAATTGGTATGGTAAAAACGCTGGCATCTCTAGTTACACATATAATATACATGACATCCAACCACATGTAAACCGTAATCCTGTAACGACGGTAGTGGGGTTCCATTTGCGACAAATGATGAACGCGTTTGACCAATAACAACATACAAGACCATCTGACCAATCACATGACACAAGGTTAGCGGGTAGGCGGGGCCTAGAAGGATGAATCGTGGAACGAATCATTTGAGAGTCAGTCAAGAAGTAAGGTACGAATAACTGCCTATTATTACGAGAATATAGTGTTCAAACACATTGTATGTACATAAACTTGTTCTTAGACACTCCATAAACCAAAGTAGGGCCTAAAAAACCATATGCTAGGACTCTTTAATATTAAATGTGCAAACTGTAACATAAATAAAATAAAATGGATGGGGAAAACGCATAATTTTGGTTGTTCATGACATGTTACTAGTTACTGTTGCGAGAATATGGGCATTATCCCTTTAAGAAGCATGGGGTTTGTAGTCCAGGCCATACTGAATGATGGGAAAAGTAATGCGGGTGCGGGGTATTCACGTGTGTGAGAGAAAATTTGCAGACGGAGAAAAGGAGAGTAAGCTGATTTAGAGGTTCTTTATAAGTTCATGAAAACAACCGGGAGTTCAAGTGATTGTCAAACTGTATAGTGATTTTATGGAAGCAAACTGTTACAGCACTGTAAACTAAATTTATTTGCGTTTAGCCTCCACGACAGCCCTCTGCTGTGTTATTGTTAGCCTCGGCTAAGTGATATGATATGTAAATTAACAACAACATGAATAAGCGAAATGCGTGAATTAGTGTTGTCACGATACTGGAATTTCTAACTTCGATACGATACCTTGAAAAATATCGATACTCGATACCATTTTCGATACCACAGAGAAAAAAACTGCCACAACATTAAGGGGGTAATTGTTTTTTTTATTATTATTTAAAGATAAATATAACATATATAATGTATTATAAAGAGTCATATAAGGGTAAAATGCATTATAATTCTTCATAATGTGTGTTGTAACGCATTATGTACTGTTGCAGGTCGAGTCTCATCTTCTTTCTGTTGCTACAAGAGAATGCCAAACTTTAATAAGCATATATTTTTTTTTGACCGCACTTTTAAAATGAACTGTGTAACTAATCTTAGAACTTAAGTAATTGGTAATAGATATTTGTTAACATGAATAAACAATGAAAAATACTTCCAAAACATGTATTAATCTTATTTAAAAGTTAATTTAAACTAACATTTACTAATACATGTACTAATTAAAATCCAAAGTTCAATCTGTTAATATTTTTTTTCATTGGACCAGATCAAACATGATCCGTTGTATTTTATTACATACTGTCATCAAAGATTAAAATATACTGTAGCAAATGCATTGCTCATCGTTCATAAATGCTGGTCAATACATAACTTTATTTGATGAACATATTTTAATGCCGGATTCAAATATCACCGATCCACACACATAATCATTTTTTGAATTAAGTTAATTAAGCACAAGTTAATTTACATTTAACCAGAGTTAAAGTATTTAAAGATTCACAGTTAAAGATTCCTCAGTCGGATTATATTAACTTTAAGAACTACGCTGAAAAAACGAGACAACACTCATATTGCTATATTAGAGGTGTTAGCGCCTTTTGTTAGCACTGCTCTGTAGCAACTCTTGCATATTGGCTTGTTTGTGTCCTTCGGCTTTCCATGTTTATTTGCTTCATATCCAAAATATTTCCAGATAGCACTCCTGCTGTGTTCTTTATCAACCAAAGCCGGTTGCGGTGGCGCCGCATACGCCATATTTATATTCACTTCACTTTTGCTATTTAACCAGAGCGAATGAGACCAGACACGTGACAGGCACTGCGGTCACGTGTGGTGTTTGTCAACGCGCCTTTGGAGATAAGTGAAAGTGACAGCTCGGCTAGGATCGCTGTATCGATACTTCGGGAAATTAGTATTGCACACAACTTTGATTTTCCTACAACATTTCAAATGTTATTAGATTGTGAATGATAATCTTAAATCTATCATTTACCTTATTAAGTTTATTTTTTATTTTTATTTAGCCTTGTTGTGCAAGCACTGTTGAGCTTGTGCAGAGGCAGCAGCTTTTGCCAGAGGGGAACTGGAATCCCCTGGTTGGGCCTGGGTTCTCCTGAGGGTTTTTTTCTCGATGGGAGTTTTGGGTTCCTCACCACCGTTTGCATATTGTTTTGCACTATCTGCCTGGCCGGGGGGGCTGCTTTAGAATTCAGAAATTAGACATAATTAATATTGCATATAAGAATTTATAGTCCGTTTAATATTTGACCTGTGGTTCTTTCTCCTTTATCGCCAATGTGTGCTTTCACTGTGTGTGTGTGCGTCTATGTCAATGTGTGTGTGTGTATGTATGTTTGCATATTGTGTGTGTGGAGCATTTGTATGTCTGTCTTTGTTGTTTTCACCTTTGTCTTGTTTTTACAGGTATATGCCTTTAGTTTTTTTTACTTGTATTCAATGTGTCTCATGTACAGTTGCTTTGTAACAATGAAAATTGTAAAAAGCGCTATATAAATAAAGTTGAGTTGAGTTGAGTATTGGTACCGTTCAGATATTTCAGTATCGATATTTATCGAAGTATAGATATTTTTGACAACACTAGCGTGAATAATAATAAAAAAAAAACGTGTTTCGTTTTTATAGCATTTCTGCTGTGTTGGACTATGATGTCGCCACTGCGTCAAAATATTTCTCAAGCGGCAGTTCCCCCCCCGCCGATGAACCAATGCACCTCCAGTAGATCTATTCTGGCGCGGACTCAGGCACTGTTCGAAGGTGCGCACCCGGGTTCGGAAGACAGCGTTCACATCATCCAAAGGAACCGAACTATGAGGTCAATCAAACCCAGGTGCGCACCAAATGGGCTAAAGTGAAACCACCCTTAAAAACTTTAATGGAGACCTCACTCTAGTGTTGTCAAAAATATCGATACTGAAATATCTGAAACGGTTCCAATACGCATGACCGTATCTACACCAAATGCACGTTCCGGCACTCTCTCTTTTTTCTGACAGTGAGTTGACACACACATCACGCGAACACAGTGAGAACAGAGCCCTGCCTCCTCTAACATACTTGACTCGGTTGCGGAAGTTAATAAGTGTTACTGTTAGAAAAGATGGTCAGTGTAGAGTCTCAATAACACATCTGGCGCTTGGTGCACGCTCGTTTACGTTTCCCATGTTTACCATAGCGCTCTATGTATATGAACTGTTCAATAATTTCATCCACTCGATTCATTCGCCCTGGTTAAACATTGTTTATGTTAGAAAGATACAGAGGCCAGTACAGAGACTCCGCAACTCATGTTTAATGCACGCGTTTCTGTCCTTATGTGAACGATTTCATCCACTCGTCTCATTCGCTCTGGTTAAGTTGATGCTGGTGCGGGTAAAGTCTCAGGAAGAGTTCTCGCGTGTGATACTTGTTTGCACTTCAGTGTTTATGTTACACTCTATGTGTGTGGGCTGATGAATGATTTCATCCACTCGTCTCATTCGATGCGGTTAAACGTTGTTAAAGTTAGAAAGATGGCCAGTGCAATTAGTAAATAACAAGTAGTAGGTAATGTAAATATATAGCTCATGGCTAATCTTGTTCAATTCAACTTTAAATAAAAGCAAAACATTTAGGGCCTTATTCTTATGGCAGTTTTTTCCCCATGGTTTCGGAATTGGTATCGAATATCGATATTTCTTAGGTATTTAATTGAAATTAGAAATTCCAGTATCTTTACAACTCTACCTCACTCACATAAGTATTCAAACCAACAAATGTTGACGTAACAAGGTTCAATAGTTATCGTCAGCAGTCCCGTCGCTCGTCTCTAATGCTCCCGATTTTCTCAGTGAGATATTGCTCCACCTCACGGCTCCCATCCCGCTTTCCTCACCACATACCCCCATCGTCCCTTACAGACCGGGGATACCACCGAGACTGTAGCTACTCCCCCCCTGGGGAGCCAGTCTCGGCATCCGCAGCACCTGGGGGTATGCACCGACGAGACGAGAGAACGGAAACGGGACCACCAGGAGTGATAGGGACGAGAGAGGGGAGAGAAGAAAAAAAATTTGGTCTGGTTCCCCGACACACTTTCACTCGGATCTCAGCCTAGCCGAGAGGCTCTTCCTCGCGGTGCTATACGGTGGTGCCAGACGTCCGATGGACGGAACAATCCTCCTCCGCCTCTTGTCGGTTGGCGATGGGTCCTCAGACTGAGGGCAGCGAGTCAGTCCCCCATTTCCTGCTCCTCACCTTCATGGCTATTGACAGCAGGATTCCGACTCGCGGCCAATGGCATTGACTCCTTTACTCCTTCTTGGACGGCCGCCACCCCACCTCGGCCCAAGAGCATGGCAGCAATCTCTCCGTCCCAGCCGAATCCTCGCTCCAGAACCACCGCCTCATATTTATTATATAAATAATGTTTTATACAAAATATTATACAAATGTTACACAAAAGAATAAGCTTAAGATCATTTAATATCTAAACCTATTGCTAAATATTAGTTGCCAATCACTAAAAAATAACACATACTAAATTGAAAAATAGAAAAGTTTTTTTGACTTTTTGGGTTTTCTACACTGGGAATCTTTTTTCAGCATCTCTGTATCAGGAATGTCAGACTGGGGGTTACTCATCGCAGTTATTTGACATGGCAGCCATCCCAAGTTTAACTACAGTCATTAAAGAGGGCAGCCTCTATCTGTTTTATTTTCTTCTCATTATCGCTCGCTTCTTATCTCGCTCTTTTTCTTGCTTACTCAATGTTTCACTTTCTCAGTTCGGTTTCTTTAGTGCGAAAACCTTGACGTCAGCAGAAGTGGATAATGGATGTAAATCACGTCTGTGATAAAAGTGCTTTTGCACACAGGCCGCCTGAAACACTGTGAGCGCCATTGATTTGACCTACTTTTCCTTCTGTATCACAGCTGGAATGTGCAGAGCAATCATACGTTGCGTCTACCCTGTAAACCAACAGTGTGACACAACCAAACTGGAACGTCCCCTTCATAATCAAGTCTGTAACCGTAAACAGTACAGAGGTGAAAAAGTAGACCATGAGAGAGGCTATGCATTACAGTGATTTTACCATGATTTGGGTGTCTAATACCGCTGTAAAACCTTAGTAAGTTCTCCCTGAGGTGTTAAAGAGAACTAAAACGTGATTTTTCTTTCTTATGTGTTCCAACTCATTAACATGTAAATATTGTGTGTTGAGAAAGGTTTGAATATATTAGCGGTATATATATGTATATATTAGTGGTGGGCCGTTAACGGCGTTAACGCAGAGACTCTTATCGCGCGATAAAAAAAATGTCGCTGTTAATCTATTCTCAAAGTTGGGTTGGGAGCTGGGTCTATACTACGCAAGCTATGATGACTTTCACCTTGATATTTTAGCGCGGATGTATACCTAACTTAATTGCGCTGTAGGGGGCAAGAACGAGATTTTTCAACTCGCGTGATCCCCGTCATTCGTGCCGCCTCATCATCTAATAACCAGGGCTTCATTCGCGCTTCATTCGCGTCATTCGCGCCGCCTCATCATCTCATAACCAGGGCTTCATTCGCGTCATTCGCGCCGCCTCATCATGTCATAACCAGTGCTCCATTCGCGCGATTCGCGCCGCAAGTAGGTCTATCGCGTCTTTGTATTGATTTAACATGTAAATCACTTGCGCTTGACGCGTCATTCGCGTTTGGTCTGAACACAACATAACGTTACTGTGAAATTACCACATCAAACGTGACGTGCTAACATGGATGCATGTATGAAGCCGCCGGGTTTGCTTCAGGAAAAATTTATTTTTAAGAAGCTTCCCAATGGAAACCTTGACAAGACTAAGGTTGTTTGCACCTTGTGCAATGTGGAATTGGTTTACTGTACGGAATTGTTTTACATACAGTTGGTTTAAAAAAAAAAAAAAACTTTCTCTCAACAGGTCTAGCTTTAGTTGAAACCAGTAACTTTGTATTGGCACCTAATGTATTATGGCTCCTGTATGACATATCGCTTGTTGCTCCCTAACTCTTTGTAAGTCGCTTTGGATAAAAGCGTCTGCTAAATGACTAAATGTAAATGTAAATGTACTGTAGGAGCTCTTCCAGTCTCAAGTACCACCTAAACGCAAAGGATCCCTCAGCTAATGAGGAAGTTAACAGAAGTTCATCTTATTGAACATAATTTAATTTTCATCACCAATTATCACAGCAGAACAGCTTTCTAAAGCAGTGTGTGATGCATTTTGGAAACAGGAGATGAGCCCCTGGTCTAATGCGCCACCTGGCTTGAGAAACCCGTTCTTAAAGACTTACTTTTAGTCATTATTTGGGTAGCACACATATTCTGAATGCCTTCGGCAGAATTCAAATGAGCCATTTTAATCTAGATTAATCTAGATTAAAAAAATTAATCTATGCCCACCACTAATATATGTATATATCAACATTAAATGGCTTCGAATGTGGTCATTTATTCGATTTTTGAGCTTCAAGGTCTGATTTACTTTTTAATTTCTTTTGTGCTTGTACAGTTCAGGTACGTATTTGCTCATCCTTTTTAAAACGTTCTTCTTGGTGTTTGAATGATTGCTGGTTTCCATTAAATAATCCAGATAATGTAACGGTGTTTCTGGTTGGGCAAACCAATGTGGATAAACTGGTTGCAGAGTACATGTGACCTACATTTCAATCTTTTTACAATGTCCATGAACCATGAGTCATGGAAAGAAATCGTTGTTTTGGGTTTTTTATTTTCACGGAACAAAATTTTAGTGTGTTAGATGTGTTTAAATTAAAGTGTTTTAAATGCAAAGTGTTTGTATCGGCAGTCTGATTCATGAAAGCATGTAACTTATCTATGTATTCGAGGCCTTTAAAAAGAATGTCAGAAGCAGCGATGGCATTCTTAGCTTCCTCTTTCTGTTTGCATGAGTTTCTCTGCGGGGCAAGAGCCATTTCCTTTTATAACTGCTTTTTTTGCATTGATTTTTCACAGTAGTCCCTAAAAAAATGCAATGTGAAATATTTAGCCTTCATTAGGTGTTTAACAGGCTTTGTTTTTTGGTGAGATAGTAGGATGAAGCCTGTGAGATTAGAGATCGAAACAACACTATCAGATGGTTATGTAATGCGAGAGAAGTTATGTGAGTTTTGTGGTTGTCAATTTCTGTCTATTTTGTAAATAGAAATCAGCAAAGTATGACTTTAGTCGTAGGTATCTCATCATTTTTCTATCAAAATGCTTTTTCCAGTCACTTCAAAAACCGGTTGTTGCTTTCTGTTTAATAATTTTTTTTCCACCGCAGTGTAATGTAGCTTTGCTTTTAGAGTGCACCACTGACCACCCACTTCAGCAACCTTGGAAAATATTTTTTCCGATTCAAAATTCCTCCATAAAGACTTCCAAGCCATTAACCCCACCAACCAGCTCCAAGTCGAATACACAACATATGATATTAAATGAATGAAATATGTATTTTAAAAATAAAATACAACAGACAGTCTGTACTTTCCGACACTGACATCGGTGTACCTTGCATAGAGAAAAATAATACCAATACATTGCAATAATACCATGTATTTTAATACCGTAAATTCCCTTTTACATTTCCCCAGGTATGCATTTTTATTTAAAAAAATTGTAAGATGTATGTAAAGCTGCTTTGCAACATTGAAAACTGTGCTAAACAAATTGAATTGAAGAATTACCATCTTTTTACTCATTCCAAAATGAGCTTTTACGTTTATGGCAAAACCTATAATACATATCTAATTTATATTCATTTTTATTTTGCGTATATATATATATATGTGGTGGGCCGTTATCTGCATTAACGTGCTGCGTTAACGTGAGACTCTTATCGCGCGATAAAAAAAATGTCGACGTTAATCTATTCTCAAAGTTGGGTTGGGAGCTGGGTCTATACTACGCAAGCTATGATGACTTATACCTTGATATTTTAGCTCGGATGTATACATAGATTAATTACACTGATTTTTCAACTCGCGTGATTCGTGTCATTCGCGCCGCCTCATCATGTCATAACCAGGGCTTCATTCGCGCGATTCGCGCAGCAAGTAGGTCTATCGCCTCTTTGTATTGACTTAACATGTAAATCACTCGCGCTTGACGCGCCATTCGCGTTTGGTCTGAACACAACATAACGTTACTGTGAAATTACCACATCAAACGTGACGTCCTAACATGGATGCAGCTATGAAGCCGCCAGGTTTACTTCAGGGAAAATGTATTTTTAAGAAGCTTCCCAATGGAAACCTCGACAAGACTAAGGTTGTTTGCACCTTGTGCAACGCGGAATTGGTTTACTGTACGGAATTGGTTTACATACAGTTGGTTTAAAAAAAAACTTTCTCTCTATAGGTAGTGGTCTAGCTTTAGTTGAAACCAGTAACTTTGTATTGGCACCTAATGTATTATGGCTGTTGTATGACATATCGCTTGTTGCTCCCTAACTCTTTGTAAGTCGCTTTGGATAAAAGCGTCTGCTAAATGACTAAATGTAAATTTAAATGTAGGCTGTAGGAGCTCTTCCAGTCTCAAGTACCACCTAAACGCAAAGTATCCCTTAGCTAATGCGGAAGTAAACACAAGTACATTTTATTGAACATAATTTAATTTTCAACACAAATGATCATAGTAGAACAGCTTTCTCAAGCAGTTTGTGATGCATTTTGGAAACAGGAGATGAGCCCCTGGTCTAATGCGCCACCTGGCTTGAGAAACCCGTTCTCAAAGACTTACTTTTAGTCATTATTAGGGGAAGCACACATATTCTGAATGCCTTCGGCAGAATTCAAATGAGCCATTTTAATCTAGATTAATCTAGATTAATTCCAAGATTAATCTAGATTAAAAAAATTAATCTATGCCCACCACTAATATATATATATATATATATATATATAGATAGAGAGAGAGAGAGAGAGAGAGAGATAGATGGATAGATACATGTTAAATATTTAATATAATAAACATGTAGTAAATGAAATATATACAGTAGTTTCAGTAAAATTACATACAATATGTAGGTTGTTTGAGAGTGTAGGGAGACTTACTCGATGATGTCATCTACAATGCTTTAGTGAGGTGGGCAGACATGTTTGAATTCTTTGAGCATGTTTCCATGGTAACAAGGAATTGAACATTGCATTGTGATCAAAGAACATGCTTCTCTATTGGAATATGGGCTGTGAAGTTTTACTTGAGGAATACTTTCCCAAAAGTTAATTTCGTTCAGTTAAAAAAAGCGTAAAAATATCTGTCACTTGATCCAATCATCCAAAAACAAGGAACATCCCAAACAACTCCAGTGGGTTAATGTTTTGTTTAATATTAAATTTATATTTTACTTAATTGAAACAAGCACATTGTGAATATAAGTTCATTTTCATATTTGGGTAACATTTCCCTTTAAATAAAAATTCTCTTATTCTCTGAACAACCTGAGCTTGTACTACATCCGGCTTAAAAAGTTATATGCAAATATAATTAACAGTATGTTTATCGCTCTGGTTGTGCTGTGATACTAAAAGTGGTACTGGAAACAGCATAGTAGAGGACAGATTGTTTTTGAAACATACATAGTAGAGGACAGATTGTTTTTGAAACATACATAGTAGAGGACAGATTGACAGGCATAATTTTATACCATTACATTTTACAGCAAGCATGTATGCACTGGTCGTTTGGATTATAGGTCTTTATGACTCCAGTTTATATGTTGATAAACTGATTATGTTCTTTAAAAACAGCAATAAAGTGCAGTTCCAGAGAACATTCAAACCAGGTTTTAGTTATGAGGCTGTTATTTACAGCATTCTTCTTGCACCTATTTATTTCCAACACAAGTGACGTTTTATACATTTATCCACTCATCATGTCAGGTAGTGTACTTCAGCAGAACTCTGTAGAGCTACCCATTTGAGCCTGCTGTTAAGTATGTGCACATGAAGTCATAGCCTGTATCATTTTCTGTGCACGCTTATTTTGTCTTGTTACACAATGACAGACAAATGGCATTCATACTCCAGCTGTTATTTATTACCGTTATGTTTGATGATTAAGCCACACTATTGCCCACTAGGTTACTGTTTGGATAGCAGATCTAATCTGTTTGGTTGGTGTCGTCTAAAGAGGATGTGCAACTGTTCGTTACTCCTTTCTGCTCTGCTCCACTTGATGCATTTGCATGCAAGCTATTGTTTATTTACTCTGTTATACAGTATAATACAGTACCCACCTATGGCCTCCTCACTTTCTCTGTCTCTCTTTTTCTCTCAAGCGTAATGCATGTGTAGGCGGTGTGATTGTGGCTTTTTGCAGCCAGTGTGGAGGTGGGGCGGTGCAAAAAAAAACATTCTGCAGTCTCCCCCTAGTGGCCAGTCTTGACTTCCTTGATTATCTGTGGAATTAAACTACTTATGAAGTTACTAAATTACTGATACTAAATCAATTGGCTAAACGAGATAAAAGATCATTGTTAATGAAAAGTTGATTTTTAGACATGTCTGTTGAACTATGAGCCCCAGCAAACCCTCACATACCTGTTCTGTGTTTTTCAGACCTGAAGATAGCACTGCCACAACCGCAGCCGTGGGAAAGTCTGGTGCTGCCACACACAAAATCTGTCTGGTGTGTTCAGATGAAGCTTCAGGCTGCCATTATGGTGTCCTCACTTGCGGAAGCTGCAAGGTCTTTTTTAAGAGAGCAGTGGAAGGTGAGTTGTATTATCTAACATATACAGCTTTTATTTACTGTGTGCTTCTGCACTGTAAAAAATTATATTGTAGAATTTTCTAAAAAAATCCTCTTATCAGTTTGGACAATTTTTTTTAAATAAAATTTGGTGCTATAATTTAAGTATAACATACTTACCAGAATAAAGAACATTCTACTTATTAAATACATTTAGTTTTTGTTAAAATATCATGTAAATGTTACTTAAAGGAAACAAAAAATTACACCGAAAAGAAAAACATGTGTGTAACTCAAACTTCACGGATCACTCACTCTCATATACTTTCATGTGGTGGTATATATTTTTTTACAACATAAAAGGTCAAGTAAGAAGAGACTGGTGGTCTCTGTACTGGCATTAGCACAATTACTGCGCAATAAGTTAAATAGCACACTTGATGACTAATATAGGGCCTCCTTCCGGCTAGGCACAAGCACCGCTCTACTGAACAAGGGTAATAACCTAAAGAAAAACTTAGAAATAATACCAAAACTCTCCTAAATCACAAAGATAAATCAACAAAAACACGAACAAGTCTTTTTTTTACTGAAAAACACTAAAAATGACAGCTAGTCTTGATAATGAATCCCCTAATGCAGTCAGATACAAAGCATGCTGGGAATTACTGATCAACTGGCAAGGTATTTCAAAAAATGATTTATGTAGTCTCGATACAAAATAAATAACTTGACTTAATCCGACCAATTTAAATGGGTTTAACATAATAAAATTATGTTTTGTATTTACTTAATAATTTGTTCAATTAAAATTACTCAAACAAAATAATTAAAATATTACCAACCAAAATTAGATGTTCTTCACACGATTTTAGGTACAGGAACATAATTATATTAAGTATATTTTAATGATTTATTTTCATAAAATCTACTAAGGCACATAATCATATTTTTCAGCGTGCTGTACACAGAATAACATTGTCTGCTTCTGCCTTACTTTACCTGGTTAGGTAGAGTTTACTGAAGCAAGTGCTTCCCTCGTGATCTGACTTTTCACTGCCTTAATTCTCATGACTGGTACTGTGAGTCAATCGTCTGTCAAAACGCCTTTTTTCATCTGAGTACTGAAATGTGTCCCTGCCTGAAAGCGGATTCTAAGAATATGACTGTAATGCAGACAGAGCACTGGAATATGATTTAAAAATAACTGCTAATTAGTGTATATTTTTGAATGCCTCCCAGAGAGAAAAGAAAATGAGAACTTTTTGCGTCGTAATATTTTAGGAGCTGAAGAATCACCACTGAGCTAAACAAGATTTAGTGCTGTGGATTACTCTTGAATGACAAGCTTAGTACACATTATTGGTCTTATTATGCACATTATTTCGAAAAATCAAAATAATAAAGATTACATTTTTATAATAAATAATAGTCAATTTAATTTGCTTCATATTACCTGAAATAACTTTTCGAATGCCATCTAAATTTAATCTACTATCCAAAAGCCCACTTTTTCAACTCTTGATGACTATAATCGAGCTCCCTCCTTAATTTTTTCGTTTAAAAAAATATGTACTATTAGGGATGATTCACCCAGAAAGGAAAATTCTTTCATCATTTACTCATCCTCCTGTATGACTTTCTTCTGTAGAACACAAAAGAAGATATTTTGATGAATGTTGGTAACCAAACCACATTGGCCCCAATTGACTTCCATTGTATGGACACAAAACCGTACATTTCTCAAAATATCTTCTTTTGTGTTTGGAGTGAACAGAAAAAAAACTATCCTTTTAAGGAAGTGAAATGGGTTGCTAATGTAATTTCATGTTCAATCATAAACAGATAACCAGATAAAAACCTAGAACTAGTGTTTGATAGCACATGTGGTGCAGTTTTTTTCTGATTTCTACGGAACTTTATTCTCACAGGACATCACAATTACCTGTGTGCCGGACGCAACGATTGCATCATCGACAAGATCCGACGGAAGAACTGTCCCGCCTGTCGCTTCCGCAAATGTCTCATGGCAGGCATGAACCTGGAGGGTAAGATGTTGCATTTATTACATAAATGTGCCGGCTTGATCTCAAATGTGACTCCAAATTCGAGAAATCTCGAGAAACTGCTTATTTTAAACTTTCTTCATTTGTAGCTCGTAAGACCAAGAAGCGTCAGCCAGTAGCCGGAGGCAGATTAATCCAACAGCAGACGATTCCCGAGCGAAGTCTTCCTCCGCTGCCCGAGGCCCGGGCACTGGTGCCTAAACCCATGCCTCAGCTGGTGCCCACCATGTTGTCTCTACTGAAGGCCATTGAGCCTGACACCATCTATGCTGGCTACGACAGTACCATACCGGACACTTCCACCCGCCTTATGACCACTCTTAACAAACTGGGTGGCCGACAAGTCATCTCTGCAGTCAAGTGGGCCAAAGCCCTTCCGGGTACAAAATTAAACTTTTCATATTAATACTATGTTTTCCTCTAGATTGAATGATTGCTGATAAAATAGCTAATATTTGTCAAATTATTAGATTTTCTTGTAGGTTATTGAGTGATCAGATGAGCTATTGTGTAATTGCCATATGTCGCAGAACATGCTGTTGGAAATCTCTATTGTTCTTCACTTCTAGGCTTCCGAAACCTTCACCTTGATGATCAGATGACTCTCCTGCAATGTTCCTGGCTCTTCCTCATGTCCTTCGGGCTTGGCTGGAGATCTTACCAGCAGTGTAATGGAAACATGCTGTGCTTCGCACCAGATCTTGTAATTAATGAGTATGTGTCTCATTTAAATGTCCATCGGTTTTACTTTCAACAATTTTGTTGCCAATGTAACCTTTAAAAAAATTAACTGTCAGAGTTTTAAGGACAGCAAATAACAATAAAACTAAACGTGTGTGCAGAGAGCGGATGAAGTTGCCATACATGTTGGATCAGTGCGAACAGATGCTGAAGATCTCGAATGAGTTTGTGAGGCTGCAAGTGTCGAATGAGGAGTACCTGTGCATGAAAGTTCTTCTGCTGCTGAGCACAGGTGAGCTTCCGGATGGCCTTAGAAGTGAACGCTAGATGACTCTATTCAGACTCAGTTTTAAGACAAAAGGAATACAAGTGTCTAAGTATCGAAACAAAGCAATATAATTTTAAGCTTAAGTAGGGATCACTAAACTGTTTTGTGGTTTCTCTCAGTGCCGAAGGATGGATTGAAGAGCCAGTCAGTGTTCGACGAGCTACGAATGTCTTATATTAAGGAATTGGGCAAGGCTATCGTGAAGAGAGAGGAGAATTCCAGCCAAAACTGGCAGAGATTTTATCAGCTCACTAAGCTACTGGACTCCATGCATGACGTAATACACCTCATGCTTTTTACTTGCATAAATAATAATATTATAATAGCTTATAAAGAAGTAAAATCCATCTCCATTGTTTCTTGTTGCAGATGGTGGGTGGACTCCTGAACTTCTGTTTCTACACTTTCGTCAATAAAACCCTGAGCGTGGAGTTTCCGGAAATGCTGGCGGAGATCATCAGCAACCAGTTACCAAAATTCAAAGCCGGGAGCGTCAAACCGCTGCTCTTTCACCAGAAGTGAAGCTCCTCCAAGCAGGACAGGATGCCTTAAATGCCCGCCCCTTTCCCCAAATCCCCTGCACCTGGGACAGGACGGACCGCATGAGGGGGTGGGATCGGTAGCTGTATGCAACCCAGCACAGAACTCCATTAATGATGAGAAACATGGAGTGGAGTGGAGTGAAAGGAAGAGACGGGTAAATTAAAAGTTCTAAAAAGCTAACAAACGGCTAAACTGTTGAAATGATATAACCATGGACCGTCACAAATTATCCCAGATATACGTGGTTCACGTCTTTTATTTTTGGAGCAGATGCAGCAGTACAGCACTTACAGTTCAGTATGCGCAGATTCTATATTCACTTTAACATCAATCAGATTATTGAGTTTTTAACATGAACAGATAATGGTTTGAAATAATAATTTGAATAATATGTAGAGTACAAACAGCTTCAGCGTAGTTTGAAAATAAATTACGTTTTGTATAGCAACATATCTTTACAGTTTTAAAAGTCGTGTTGATAACTGCTAACATATACAGAAAAAGGGAAAATACGTGCCTTTTTTTTACTTTTTTCGGTTTTAGCTGTTTTCTTTACCTGTCTGCACCATCCGACTTTTTCATAGTTGATTGTACTTATATACCCACATGCACTTGCGATTAAAAAAATGGCCATGTTTATTTTTGGCAGCTGAGTTGTCTGTAGTGTGAACTAAAGTGATACTTATTGATACGGCATGGAGACGAGTGTGAAGATGATGTGGCATTCTTTTTACGTTCTTCTGGACTTCAGTGGAGAAATGCAATTTGAGCACTTATACTCCATATAAATGCTTTAAAGAGGCTGGGTCGAGGTCTGTCCAGCATAAATATTTGTGTTTGCATTTAAAACAGCCATTTTTTTATTCATTCTTACCTGTTCGTTCATGTAGGAATTATGCAATGTGAATGATTTGTCAAAATTTTCATTGTTGTTGTGTTGTATTTTGTTCCCTGGCTTGCATAGTAATGCCACATTACACAACCAAAACAAAGGATGCAGGCTTTCTTACATGAAAAGAAACAAAAGAGAACATAACACTTACAATCACAGCTACACCAAACATCTTGTAATGTCACAACTCAGGCCCACTTCAATTGCATTTGTAGTACCTCTCAAACCTTGTATTGCAGTGTACATTCAGGTTCAGACAAATCCGTCAGACTAACCTGTGCTTAAGATGTTTTAGTTTAATCAGTCAAACTGTGGTGCAGAAGCAGGGTTAACTCTGGGAATTTCTACTCACCTGTATCGTCTCAATCTGTTATTTCTGTGCCAAACGTATATTCATTTCAATTTGTACAATCTGAAACTGTGCTCGTCTTAACCATTGTAAAAGGTATGTATATTCAAGACGAGGAAAAAGAGTTATTTTTGATTTCTTCTATGGAAGCCTAATACGTTTTGTTTAATACGTAAATAAAAGTCAGAGAAAATCTTCAGCTTCATTCTGCTAGGCATCGCATTGTGTGGTACAGATATAGCCACTGACATTTACTCTCTGATTCTAATGAATCTGAGCAGCACTTTTCACACTTGGCTCTTCCGTTCCTACAGATATATATGATACAAATAAACAGATGTATTTACATGAACTTTTGTAATGTGTCTAATAAAATGATTTCTTAGATTCTATACTGTCAACAGTGGCCTGTCATGAGATGCAGTTATCAGAGTTCACGTTAATGGGAATGTGGCTGGCTTTAAACTTGCTGGAGGGGAATCGTAATGCAGTTATTCAGGCTTTCTTATCATCAGCACTTTGAACATGTGCTGTTTTGTCATAGACAATCTCAGCGGTTGTGGGGTGGGGTAGAGAAAAGCAAAGCACGCTTATCAGTTGTTAAAATGTTTGTACATTTATTATAAAAAATTGGACATACAAAAATAAAACATGAGGTGGCAAACTGCATTAAAAACCTGATACAAAATACAAAATATTTGTACAACTAAGGTATCAAGACGAAATGGCTCACAGTCCACTATTACATAAGGGTTTCAAATGGGTCATAGATTCAAATATTGTAATTCTAAGGTATCAACATGTTAATCGCGCATATAAAATAAACAATCGATACATTTTATACACCGTCATTTCGTATTTTTCCTAAACATAATTATAGCATATTTATAAAGTGCGCATCCCATCGGACTGCAGTAAGTCTCGGGTGAGTGAACACAAACACTCGCGTCATCAAATATTGGCTCTGCTTCAAAACACACAAAGCTGACTAGCTAGATCGCTTTCAAGGCCCATCAGGCGCGTTCCCGAACTGTCTCCGAAAACCGTCTCGATAGTTCGCTTGCTGGGTTTTGTGAGTCCGTTTATCTGTTTTTAGATAGAGCTTTAGTTAGACAGTAGATTGTTGATTTCAGACAGCACGGCGGTATGACAGAGGCCGATGTTACAGCACTTTCACCAGAGACTTTCGAGCTGCCCGACTACACGGAGCTCAAGCGCTTATACTGTATGAATGGAGGCTATCACCTTCAGATCCTGCAGGACGGGACAGCGTCTGGGACACGAGAGGAAAATATCTTCAGTGAGTTCAAAATGCCTCCTATACGTGCAAATGCATTTTTACGAATAACCTAATTGTGGCTTTGAATATGCTACTAAGGTTACACATGGAGGTAAAATAGTGATGCAGTTGGGTGGATATGATATTATGTTTCTTATGGAGTCAGCAGCACCCAAGTATACTGTATATAGAACTTGAATATACTGTGCTTTTCAATAACAATGTTTTGCTTTTGCATAAATACATAAAATGAGTGATGTATACAAATAAATGAATTGCATGTATGTTTTACAAAAAGTATATAGAATTTATAATGCATTACATAAGCAAATTATATTTACTTAATAGTAATATATATATATACACTCACCTAAAGGATTATTAGGAACACCTGTTCAATTTCTCATTAATGCAATTATGGTGGCGGTGTAATGGTGTGGGGGATGTTTTCTTGGCACACTTTAGGCCCCTTAGTGCCAATTGGGCATCGTTTAAATGTCACGGCCTACCTGAGCATTGTTTCTGACCATGTCCATCCCTTTATGACCACCCTGTACCCATCCTCTGATGGCTACTTCCAGCAGGATAATGCACCATGTCACAAAGCTCGAATCATTTCAAATTGGTTTCTTGAACGTGACAATGAGTTCACTGTACTAAAATGGCCCCCACAGTCACCAGATCTCAACCCAATGGAGCATCTTTGGGATGTGGTGGAACGGGAGCTTTGTGCATCCCAAAAATCTCCATCAACTGCAAGATGCTATCCTATCAATATGGGCCAACATTTCTAAAGAATGCTTTCAGCACCTTGTTGAATCAATGCCATGTAGAATAAAGGTAGTTCTGAAGCCGAAAGGGTATAAGAAACACAGTATAAGTATGGTGTTCCTAATAATCCTTTAGGTGAGTGTATATAGGAAGAGTTTGGTTCCAAAATAAGATAACTTTAAACCTTTTCAAAAATCATGTTTTTTACTGTGCATTCCAATTAATATCAATCTAACTGCAGTTGTTTGGTTTTGATTTAGCCATAATAATTCAAATAACTAACACAATAAAAATAATATTTTTTGGTTATCTCATTTAGGAACCAATCTCTTCATATATAAATATATGGATCGCGCAAGAGTTTGGGAGAGAGCTACATTCATATATCAAAATACATTTATTTCATGCCAAGTGTACTGCAAATCCATTTACGCTTAATGCACTTCTTAAACATACCTTGCAATTGTACTTTTGGTATTCTAAATTAGTATAATAGCTGAAGTCTGCTAAATTGAACAACTAATTTGTACCTTTATAGACTTTAATTAAGCAGAAGTAATGATAAAGTACAACTTAAGATATACTGAAGTATATTTGATTGTGCTAAAGTGGAACTATAGTGCAAGGATACTTCAGGTACACTTTAAATATCTTGTATTAAAAGACTGATATAATTAAATATCAAACAATCCTTGTCAAAAGTGACATTAAAACACATTAAGGCTTAATATTAAGAAATGTGCGTTGTGTACAAGTAGCACTCCAAATAAAGTTTACTTATAATTTTATATCAGCAAGTCTTAATCGATATGTCAGTAAAAATTTGTTGAGACATTTTAACTATACTATACTTAGTATGAAAGAAATGTATTTTAAATGAATTGTTTTTTACTAGAGTATACGAACACGCTAATTGTGAAACTATCCTATGTACCTATACATATATTCTGGTATGTATTTGTAATAGAATTCTATATAAAAAATAATTTAAAACAGTTTATAGAACTGTTACATAATGTCTGTTAATCACCTTAAATTCAAACACGTAAACAAAGATTTCTTGGTGCGTTTGATTTTATAGGTATAGTGCGAGTTAAAGCCACAAGTCCAGGAGTGGTGGTTATTAAAGGAACTGAGACAGGACAATACCTCGCCATGAATGAAGATGGCAAGCTGTATGGCTCAGTAAGTCTAAAAAAACTGTAAATACACTGTATTAGTTTTACATCCATTACTTGTGTCTTGTCTTCACAGAAATCAGCAACTGATGAAAGTTACTTTTTGGAGAGAATGGAGGAAAACCACTACAATACATATAAGTCTCGCACGCATGGTGAAAACTGGTATGTTGGAATTAAAAAGAATGGGAAAACGAAACTTGGCCCAAGAACACACATCGGACAAAAGGCAGTTTTCTTCCTCCCTCGACAAGTGGACCAGGTACAGGACTGAAGTCCATGACCTGCTACTTAAACCAATGTAAACAAATGTGAACTGACAATATGCACCCAAATTATGCTGAAAACTAACACTGATATGATATCTGCTAAAAATAATACACACAACGGCCACTTTAATAAGGTATAGTTTGCTTAGACAGCCTTTAATTCCCTTATGCTTCCAGATTGAAGAATCGTTCAGAAGAGTTCTTCATGACATAGTTTTTCAGACATGGCAGTAGGTTATAGGTCCTCGGTGGTGCATTTCTATCACCTTAAACCAGTCTGGTCATTCTCCTCTGACCTCTGCCATCATCAAGCCATTTGTATCACAGAATACTACAGAATCGGACCATTCTCTGTAAACTCTAGAGACAGCTGCATGTAAAAACACCAGTAAATCTGCAGTTTCTGAAATACTAAACCAGCCTGTCTGGTTCCCACAACCATGCCATGTTTAAAGTCACCTAAAGGGATAGTTTGCCCCAAAATTTAAATCTTGTCATTATTTACTCACCCTCTTGTCATTTCTAATCTTTATGACTTTCTTAAGATATTTTGAAGAAGTTTGTAACCGAACAGCACTGGCCCCAATTAAGTTTCAAAACCAATGCAATTGAATGCGGCCAAGTTTAAAACTTTCTTCAAAATATCTTCTTTTGTGTTCTGTGGACGAAAGAAAGTCATACAGGTATGAAATGACAAGAGGGTAAGTGAACGATGACAAAATTATTTTTTTGGGTGAACAATCACTTTAACTCCATTCTGATGCTTGGATTTAACACAATGCTATACAATGTGCATGTGCCTTAATGCATTTATTAGATACTGGTGTTAAAAAACAATTAAACCTAATAAAGTGGCCGGTGAGTACTACATTATTACCTCAGTAAATATTCTACTAAATCTTGAATGTTGCCAGATCAAAACTTTTATTTAAATATGCACTGACCAAAATACTAATTATATAATGCACTACCGTGACTGTTAAAGATTTTGTAATTTCTTTTTCATTTTGCTTGAGAAAGTTTAGTTTCAAGGTATAATTTTAAATTGTGTGTACTGTATTTCTTTTCACCAGCAACATATACAGTAAATGATGTCAGTATTCTGCCTTGTGAATGTACATTTCTAGTTTTATTTTCTAAATTATAACCATTTAATCAGAAATAACCTGTGTTGAGCTATGTAAAGACTGTTGAACAAGTATGAACATAATCTGCAAATAAAACATACAAAGAAAATGTATCTACAAGAATAATTCAAGCATACATTTTCAGGTGTGTACACCATTTTAACGCAGCTGTAAAATTTTAGTTAGACCAGACATTTGAGACCAAAGCAAATAATTTTATAGCTGCAAATAACCTTACCTGTTTATTTATGTTTGTTTGAATAATCTCTTTACATTTTTGGCAGTGTAACAATGGCAATGCATTAAGACATTAGATACTGACAAATCCACAAAGCAATCTGTGGTGTTGCCATATAGGTTACATTTATTAAACGAAGTGTAAAACATAGAAATCACAAAGACATTAGGCATGGACAGGACTTTTCCATAAAAATAAAAAGATCAATAATTCATCTACTGCTACATTTGGCATTTAAAAGATTCTAGATTAAACCTGATCATTGATTGATTAAGCGTGTAATATATTTCAATGTGCTAGAATGCTGAATCAGCTTTAAAAGAAACTGTTATTAATCTAGACTCATCTTGTTTTTAATAACTAGTTTTGGTCCACTTCATGACAGTTATTTGAAATAGGTTTAAGTATTTTTGATGCTTTTATCATCACAAGAACCCAGCAGTTGCTTTGTGTTAATATCAATTTGCTTAAATGCGTTCCTAATGTTAAATTCAGCTCTCTTCTTGTACACCTTATATACATACTCTATTCTAAACCACAAAAGAAAGGTAAGTTACTTGATTTACTCACAAAGTAAAATTACATCTTTTCCACAAATCAAGAAAACATTCACAGAAAGAAACTGTGTGTGACTGGGAATTTCACCAAACCAAATTAGCATCACTGGTTACTGAAACATAAAATGCCAAACACGTGCAAATTTAAGAACTAAAAATGAATGTATATGACTGCACTTGTTATGAAGCCCCGAAGGTTGTTGGAGGAACTGAAATATTTGTGTAAAAACGCAATTGGAATTAAATGTATGATGTAAACAACTGAGAGATGCAGGCCTGTAGAAAGCAGATGCTGTCATTTATGTCCAGAAGATTCAGAAAGCTGTAGGCGGCTTGCTTTTTTTTCAATGCATTGATCATTTTGCAATTATCCTGAGGAAAAATCTATTCACAAACAAACATTTTGTCATTTTAAAATCAGATATTATTTTTTACATTAATTTTATAAAATATATATCTATATATGATATTCTTAAACATTTAGAAAATGAAATGCTTCATTGTTAAATTTGAAGCTAATCTTTATTCACAGAACCTGTTAATAAATACTTATTACTTACCTAATAGATAAAAAGGACTCGGGTTCGAGGAAGCGTAGTCATAGAATGATCTGCCATATTGCGAACTCTGGAGTAGTTAACAAACCCCCGGAAAAACAGCAGGAATCCTAAAAGGAATTTTACATAACAATTCATGCTGTGTAAATATATTCCTTCACCCATTCCTTAAAACAAAGATCAAACACTGAAATTGTTTATTAACACTGTACTTCTTCGAGCAAATAAACACTCACCTACAACCAGGAAAACCCACCAAAGCCAGTACTGCCCATCAAAATATCCAGGGAAGTAGGTGGAAAACTGTTTCAATCACAGAAAAAAAAAGTATACAAACTAACATTAATAAACCACAAATACTTTAAACCATGCTGGATATTCCAAGCATTCTAAACATCACTACAAAAAAATTGTGACCGCTGTCAAACAATGCAGCATAACAACAGGTCTTACCCTGACAATCAGAACCCATTTGACAAGGGACAGTCCAAACCCAGATATCGCCCCATAGCGACCAGCAGCAGAGGTGGTCAGACAGAAGGAGAGGAAGAAGCCGATCCAGTTAAACAGGAACGCCACTGAGAACGTAAAGAACACAGAGCCATTAACATACTGTACCTATTGTATGTGCTGCAGTGTGGCGTCTTCATGTGTATTATGCATTCATTATTCATCCAACTATAATAAATGACACCATACCGTGTAGAGATTTGATCTATTAAAATGAATTCCATTAAAAACTAAACAATGACCAGAAAGTGGCCACAGCTGGCAAGCGATAACCCACATAGCAACATAAGACCAAGAAAAGGCAAGATCTCTGGTATGCCCCACCTTAACTTTGTTTTAATAGCAAACACAACAGGACAGGCGAGAAAATTGCATTTGTCAACTTGTTTTATCAGCTGTTTAGATGGACAGTCAGTGTGAGAACTGTGCACGCTTACTGAAAAATGTCAGCATAAATATCCCATCGTTTCCGACCCGCAGTTGGTCTGTATCGTCAAAGCCATCTCTGCCGATAAAGTCTTCATCCTGAAGCGAAAGTACAAGGCAAAATTAAAAATAGCAAGTATGCTATTAGCCAAGAATAATCCAAGATGGTTTACAGACTTACCCTGTCAGTGACCAAGGGAACAGTGGATTCAGCTTTGTTCCTCTCAGCCTCATCGTAAGATGGTAATGTTGTGGCAACATTGTATGAGGGCGGTTTGGGAAAGCCTTCGTCCTCTTTGTACTCGAAAAAAGCTACAAAGGCATAAACCGAGTATTGCGTCATTGGGGTTAAAAAAGTGCCATTTTCATCCATTTTGTGCCTCTTTTGTTTTGCTAGTACACGGCTCCTTTTTAATAAGATGAAATATGAGCTTTTGCTATTGTTGTCTTTCACTGTCAGATTACACCTCAAGCATTTCACCATCCCATTTAAAAAAAAAAAATCTACTAAAGCTACAATTTAGCTGAAAGTCACAGCTAAAAAATTACTAGAAAGTAATTACACACCAATTATAAATATTTATACCGTTTTTTAGACTAATAATGTGTTAATATACACGGACAGGTGAGAGTGAAAATCGGTTACCTGCGTTACTCGCTGCAAGGCTGCTGTAAGGCGGAGGTGCTTCAGTGGCTTGTTGAATAACCTCCCCTTCTTCCTCATTACTCAACTAAAGTAAGAAAATAAGTGTGAATACAATGCCATTTCCATTAAGTCTTAATAATTACGCTGATTTTGATAATAAAAACGAACATTTACACCAAGAGAAGTAGGCTATTCACAAACGAAACAAGTGCGCACCGGCCTTAGTGAGTTCGTTTCTGTTTTTGTGAAGTTTCAATTCTACGACGACTGTGAAATTAGACAAAGATCCTCTCTATTGACAAGTACCGTAGTGATTTGACACTTGACAGACATTAATATTAGTAATGACGAATATATGCGGTTTATTAAATCAGTATACAATTAACAATCTACCTTACAACAGCCAGTTTTTCCTGTTTTGTGTGTTTACGGTTCGCAGATGAAGAAGGCCGCTGCTGATGTAAGCGGATGAATGCTAACCAGCTAATTAAACTAACTGAATCTGACAGCCTCTGTCCTGACACACACCACAATCCAAACCCACATACGTTATTTATTAAAAGCAATTCGAGTCGATACATTCCTGCAAAACCAGTCATCTGTAAATAAAACAACCTGATGTTAACAAGAAACCAACAGGCTTGGTAATGATCGCTTACCTGCTGATATCCACTCCTTTGCTCTGTCATTCTTAGTTGTGCGCCGATCACTTCAGCTAACCAGTCATACAGGACAAATATTTACTCGTTTACCTTTAGCGTCAGTCGATATGACGTATAAAATCTGTCTTCGCTGGGTTTATTTAAACTATTCTGGTATGAAGTCAGCAAGCCTAGATTGGGAGCACTAGGCTAATCTATAGCCCAAATAATGGCGACTGCTCATGCTCAGTTGGTTGCAGTAGCGACCTCTGCGGCCGTGGGCTCACATAATAGTGAGCTGCCTACCTAGACAACATTTTTAGTTAGGTCGGACAAATTAATCACAATCCTTACCTATACCTATTAACTAGTGTTCATGACAGCGCAAAGATAGTGTAAGAAATAAGAACAGATGACAAACTTGGACGTTAAAATGAAGTATCTGTGGAGAAAACACCAGCTGCAACAACAACAAACATTATGTGGCCCAAACTTAAAGGGATAGTTCACCCAGAAATGAAAATTCTGTTGTCATTTACTCACCTTCGAGTTGATCCATATCTGTATGAATTTATTTGTTCGGATAAACACAGAGAAAGATATTTGGAAGAATGCGTATAAACAGACAGATTTTTTCAACTTTGAGCCAGGGACGTGCATCTGGTAAAACCATCTATATCAAACTGTTGCAGAATCGTTATTTAATTCAATAATTAAATAGGATAGTTTTTGTGAGTAGGGTAATCAAGTACGTACATTGTTTACTAGGTTTTACAATTCACTATAGATAATACTACAGAATACTATAGAATACTACTACAATATACTAATATATTATACTATGATAAAATTATTTAATTCAACAGTATACTGTAATTTACTACAGTTTACTAAATTAAAAACATAAATATACTACAATATCTTTTCATGTGGGATGCAATACTGCCATACTCCCTTAAAAGAGTAGCGTGTGGACTCTGGAGGGAGTAGCACAATTGTGTTTCATAATTATACACTAGGCAAATAGAGCAATAATACTTAATTTTCACTTCATCTGGAGCAACTTGTTGAGTGGTGTCCCCTTTCCGAAGTACCCTTCAAGGGTGTAAACTTTGTCCATTCTAAAATGTGAATTCATATGTAGGCCATATTAGTTGCTGTAAATTTCGTTTATGAATTGTCACTGTCAGCAGTAACTACTATGTGTTAATAAATGCAAATAAAAGTAATACATTGTGTAAATGTATAATGTTCTTCTGGAGAGTCAGGCTGATTTTACAACACGTGAATCATTTGTTAGTTATTTAGTTTTTATTGAGATCCTGAAACAGTTTTTATTTTGTAAGAACATGATAGAAAACACCTCCTGTAAATTAAAAATAAATACAGTAAAATAAAGCATACTGTTGTGTAGAAATAAGACACACAAGTAATTCCCTGCAAACACCACTTTATCAGTAATCTGCCACTAATTGGTCACATCTGAGGCATTGCCATTACGATTCACTATATTATTCCATTGTACTGTGTAATAAGTAGTATAATATTCATTATTCAAAATCAGGTATGATTAATAACAAAGTATAAACTTTAGCAAAAATCTCTAAATGTGATAAAAAAACACAACAACATCGCTAAATTGCAAAATCTGTGTAGATTTTTTTCTTGATTGTAGATCTATAGCTCATCCACCATCTTATTGTGCACATGCATCATCCCTGAAAAAAACAAAAAACAAATGGATGATATAATTTTCTCGTATATGATGCTCTTGTGTTCACTCCGACATTCTCTCAGCAGATATACTGTGGTAGAAACAGAAAGAGATCACTGAACAATGTAAAACATGATAGGGCCTTTATTACCTTTGAAATACTTGACCGTTTTGACCTTCAGCTCCTGTGTGGCATCTTCATCACACACAAATACAGTCTGAGGATGCTGCTGGAAAGCTGATACAGTCCACATGTGATTCACGCCCTCTTCTATGGCATTATAGAGGGCAAATGCTTTATGAGCACCTGTGATGAGGATCATGACCTAAAATAGAATACAAAAATGTTATGTGTCAGATCTGCGCACAACGAAAATTATTTTCCTTTGTGCTATTTTATAAACAGAATTGTATTGTAGAAACTGACAGACACTGCTTTTATCGATTTTATTTTAGAAATCGGATGTATAAAAATATAGGTATACATAATTGTTTACTTAATAATAGTAATAGATTTATATTGGGCATTTCTTGGTGAATTAAATATTGGTAACAATTGCAGATTTTAGGTGCCGTCATTTTTCAACTAACCCAAACATGATAAACAACATCAATGGTTGGGGGATGAACATTTTTAGAATAAAGTGTGTTAATTCATGAATAAAATGATTAAATGTACCTCCCGAGCATCCATGACCGTACCAACACCAACAGTGAGAGCCATGGTGGGGACTTTAGAAAGATCTCCATCAAAGAAACGTGCATTAGCCAGGATCGTGTCCATGGCTAAAGTCTTAACACGTGTTCGGGACACAAGACTTGAACCGGGCTCATTGAAGGCGATGTGACCGTCAGGTCCAATACCTATAACATTAATACACCACTGAGAAAGTTATACGACAATATTTTATGGTAGCTTACCAAAGCGGCACAACATTCATCTACCCATAGACCTTTATCAAATGACTTCAGGTCAAAGTTTTATCTACCGTCTCACCGCCAACAAAAAGTTCAATTCCTCCAGCAGCTTTGATCTGGGCTTCAAAGTCCTGACATTCTTTCTCTAGATTGGACGCATTGCCGTCCAAGATATGAGCGTTCTCAGCTCGGATGTCAATATGCTTGAAGAAGTTGTTCCACATAAATGAGTGATAACTTTCGGGATGTTCTCTAGGAAGTCCTGAAAAAACATTCACTTAGTGCAATGTTACGACCAAATATATGACAGCAGCGTCAACCCTTGATCTCCACATACCTACATACTCATCCATATTAAACGTTTTCACATATTGGAAAGATACTTCTCCCCTCTTGTGATACTCAATAAGTTTCTTGTAGCATCCGAGTGGAGTGCTTCCTGTAGGAAATATAACCCAAACACTGGTGGATCACAGACATGGATTCAACAGAAAATATGCGATGCACAAACTGTTTAACAATCCTACCTGTGGGAAGTCCAAGAGTGAAGAATCTGTCAGGACCTGGATTGAATTTTCTTATCCTGTTTCTGATGTATTTGGCAGCCCATTCGCTGACCTGGTCATATTCGTTGAGTATGATGAGTTTCATGATGTCTGCGTGGAGCGATCTGGTGAAACGACCTGCAAGTGTTTTTTAGTATAGTTTTCATTATACGATCACGTGTTATGCAGACTTTAGCCTCATTATCGTTAGAATGGGACGGAAGTGAAGTAATAATCGAAACTATAAACACAATTGTACAGTCGTGTGTCAATGAAAGAGACGCCACGAACTTCGAGGCTCCCGTAGCTCTGAAGGCGCGCGTCGTTGATAACGGACACTTGTACCATTACATTTTGTAACACGAATATTAATTGTATTCATTTAAGTTGAACTCAAACTATTCAAAACTGTCACCACGTGAGCTACTAAGCAGGTATCGTCAAGTCTTATGTTTGTTAAACACTTACCGGATGATATGACGTGTGTAGCGTTTCATGTAACAGCTCCGCACCGCAGGGCAGAGGAACACGATCATGTGATTCAGGAAATCTTGCGGAGTTTGCGGATCTAGCATTTGAACTCCAAACATTAAAGTTACTTACAAAACGAGTCAATCTTTAAGCTTCTAGTAGCAAATCCCTTAAGAAAAAAATATTATTCAAACATAGTTTTACTATGGTATTCATCTAAAACCATAGCAACCACTAATGACCAGTTTAGTAACCATAGTTTAACCATGGTATTTAAAGTATAACTATGGTAAATTTGATTTACTGAGGAAATTGCATGTTAAAATATTTGAGCAATTCATTAAACATGAGCCAAATTGGAATTGGATTATCAAACGATCGTATTTTGGATCCAATTCACTTAGGGAAATTAACCAAGGTGTGGTAAGACGATAGTAAATGTGTGTTAATAAAATTTGAGATATAATAATAAGTTATTATGGTTTTACGACAAATAAAAACAAGATACCATGGCCAATTTCTGTAAGAAATGTAATAGTTTTACAGCATATATCATTATTTAGAGACCACTTTCCAAAATGTGAACACTGGTGAAGAAGCACTTCCCGTTTTTTTTTTATTTTAAATTCTTACAAATATATTTAAATCCAAAAGATATTAGTTTTGATTCGGTTATACATGTTGTTCTTTTATTCAAACGTTTGTGTAGTGTCAAAAAAATAGGAAGTTCTTTAGGACCAGTGTTGCATTCTCAAGGACTCCTCTCACCCCGCTCATAGACTGATTACTCTCCTGCCTTCCGGTAGGCGCTTCAGGTGCCTCCGGATAAGAACCAGCAGACTAGGAAACAGCTTTTTTCCCAGAGCTGTTTCATTATTGAACTCTGCTCCCCACTGATTCCACTAACCCTCATAACTTTAACTTTAATGCTGCTACTACATTGTTTACATTGCATAACAGGGCTGCATCCATGACTGAACTGTACACACCAGTACTTCATGTATCTGCTCTACCGGACTGTTTACACACACATAGCATCATTTGCACTCTATACTGCTCACTTGCACACCAGGAATATTACACTGAATGCTCATTTGCACTAATAAACTACTTTCATAACTGCATTAACTCATCTACTGCACTGTAACTCATCTATTGCATCTATTGCATAGCTAACTGCATCCATTCATCTATTGCACTGTAACTTCAATAACTGCATTAACTCATCTACTGCACTGTAACCTTAATACCGCATTAACGCATCTACTGCACTGTAACTTCAATAACTGCACTAACTCATCTAATACACTGTAACTGTATTATCTGCATCTACTCATGTATTGCACTATAACTTCAATAACTGCATTAACTCATGTACTGCACCGTACCATTAATAACCGCATTAACTCATCTACTGCACTGCAACTTTAATAGCTAATGTCTGTAATTAATGCACACTCAAGTCACTTGCACTATTGTATTGTCTATATTGTTATCTGTTCATAACCACCTGTACATTAATGTTCACAGTATATAGCCTTCTGTATATATTGTACATAGCACATACCGACTGTCATATTTTCATACAACATTTGTATAGTATTTCCCTAAAATTGTATTCTGTATTTATTCACACTGTATATCTGCACTTGCTAATTGCACTTCTGGTTAGACCTAAACTACATTTCGTTACACTGTACTTGTATATGTGTAATGACAATAAAGTTGAATCTAATCTAATCTAATCCAAAGTCCTGATTTTAAAACGTAGTATTTATAGGTCTGTGTTAAGGTGTGAACAACTAACACTAAATTTGAACAAATTTCAAACTTTATATTTGCATTTCTCAGTATTTTTTCAGACCTCAAATACTGCAATGAAAACAAGTTAATATTTACTTTTAAGCAATACAACAGTCCTATTTGTATGTAGGAAAAGTTTACTAGTTGTTTTTTCATTTAGTCTGGAATGACCACAATACATCTAGAAATGCTGATTCGAAATGACAATTTGTCATGGTCTCTTAATTTTGTCCACTGCTGCATATACAGCATATCTTCTTTCAGCAATTCTTTTGAGGTTTATTCCTGGTTTTCATGAATAAGAGGGTTTTATGTTAGTTTTAAGTGAGTGCACCTTGGGGTACTTTGTAAAGAACATCATTGTACTATGGTACCACCAAACTACCTTTTATAAATTCATCAAACAATATAAACATGTACAAATTTGTTTCAGTCCATATTTATTGAAACACCTGTTAACAGAACCAAACAGCATATTCCTGAACAGAACTGTTCTCAGAGGGCTTACAGCATTGTTGAGTTATGATTTCTTTAATATAAAAGGACATGCAAACGTAACCGCCGATCCTCTCATTGCCAGAATCAACCTGCTGTGTCAGTGAATCAAGGCTTAAGCAGTCACTGGAAACATAAAAGTTAACATTAACATGACATTACGTAGCATAATGTGTAATGTTAACATAACATTACACAGCGCACTTAGTCAAGGTCCATTTCAGGCTTGGCTTCTGTAGTTTCTGCACTGTCTGCTGCAGCTTGTTCTGTACCGCTGGACTGAGCCTCTGCGTTTTCCTGTCCATTGACCGGTCCGTTTGGCTCTGATGGGTTCTCTTCTTTTGGCAAGTCCACTTTTGGCTTGGGTTTGGACACAACTGGATTGCAGGTAGAGAACAGCTCCTGTTAAAACAATTGGAATTGATTTGAGCCGAGGTAAACTCAACATTCATCTATTTTCATTATGAAGCGCGAAATCTGTGCTTTTTGCAAATATTACTGACCCGTGTTTTGGCCTGTATGTCTGAAGTTTTCACCACGGGCTCCACAGCGAGACTCTGTTTATTCTGCTGGTTCATTTGACTGTTCATCCAGATCATGACATCATTCACCATCCTGTCCACCTTTTGAACTTCAGTCTCATCCAAATGGTCATACTGTTCCTCCTGTAACTCACAATTCAAAATGTGAGGCCATCGTACAGGAAGGGTCCGTTTCTAATTACTTACACACACTAATGAAGTCTCACCTTGGTTTTGTAGGCTTCTACAATCTTCATGAATTGCTGCAACTGTCTGCCCAACTCCTCAAAAGCTTTTGGTCTCTCTTCAGATTCTGTGTATCTGTCTTGAATGGGCTGGCCGAGTTTCTGCAACAAATTTTGCACATTGGTATACCAATTTACATCAAACTTTATCACAAATTAGAGATATTGAAGGCATTTACTACCTTAAGGTCAGCAAGTTTGTCGATGTACACTTGTTTAGGTTGATCCTCACCATCTTCATAGAGCCAGGCCTCAGTGTCCTCTAGTTTTAATAAGAAAGTGTCTCTATCCTGTGACGATGGATGCAGTAGAAAACAGGTAATCATTGTGTGTCAAACACTGCAATATAATTTTTTATTCTATAGTCCAAAAATTATGTTAAACTTCAATACAATTCAGAACAGTATTACCAATTAACACATTACCAAATAATTGTTATGGTTTTGTAAGGGGCTCTTGATTATGTAGTAAATGTGGTATAAAAGTGCTGTCAAATCGATTAATCACGATTTATCGATTACAAAATAGATGTTTGTTTTAGTTATTGTGTGTGGGGCATGTACACTTATACATTATATAAAGACAAACAATATCGATTAATTGCGATTAATCAATTTGACAGCATTACTTTTCTAAATAATTGTAATAAAAATTACATTTTTACAGAGATTTCTCCCATAAATAGATATGAATTAATATTATATGCATCAACTCTTTCAGATTTTAGAATGTGGAAACAATGCATTCAAGTCATATTTTGATTCTCACACTCTCATTGACGAACTTCTCGAATATCCCGTTCAGTCTGTCCCTCATCTCATACACATACTCCTCCACATAGTTCTTGGAATCGTTTCGTTCCTTCTCAAGCTTGTCCTGCATGATCATTTTACCCTGGGGAAACCAATTTCACAGTAGCTTTAATTGTGGTGTTGAAACTTCTGGCCCTTAATCCAAATTTCAGCTGGACAGAAAACCTACCTCGCTCTCCACGAACAGATTCAGCATGTCATTGGCTAACTGCCACTGTGGATTGTTTTCAATGGGAAGATCCAAGACCTTTGTTTTCACTTTGGGCTTCTTGGCCTGCGGAGGGTGGTCGGATTTCTTCTCCTGTTTGCCTTCCTCTGTGGACGTCTGAACAGCCAATAGAGACATATTACGTATGGCTTTCATCTGATCATTTGGCAAGTTTTTACACATATAGTTGTTACATCTCATTTACCTCCATTTCTTCAGTTGCGCCTTTTTTCTCCCCAGCTTCTTGTTCATCTCCTGGTGACTTCTGTTCTTCTTGATCAACCTGCATTTTACTCTGACAAAGGATCAGAATAAAAAAGTTAGCAAAACATGAATCTGTAATGCCACACACGTTTATATAATGGTGAGAAATTACAGCATTTTATGATCCAAGACACACCTCATTTTCTTTTTCAGAGGTCTGCTCAGTATCCATTTTCTCTTCTTCCTCCTCAGACTTCTGGATCTCCACTAGTGAAGCACTGGACACGCTGAAGATCCCATGGATATTGACTCGGACTTTCACCTTCACCTTTGAACTCTCACCTGTGGCCTGAGGTACCACCTTTTGGATAACATATTGGCCTAAACAACAAATGCAAGACCATTAAGTACATGTTTGCATGCAAAATGTATGCAAATGAGGTGTAACTCAGGTGTAGTGTAAACATTTACACATATCCTTAGGATGTAGGTCTATCAATGACATTGAAAAAACATTGTGGTTTAGTTCTTTGTTTTTTTTTTATTCAGTGCTTTAATGCCAGGCATGTGTCTCTACAGTTATGTGGTTATTGTCATACCTATTGTGGGATCTGGATAAGGGAGCTCTTTAGGGCTGTTATAGTAAGCATCAAAAGAAAAAGGCTCTCTCCGATAGAAGGTTAACACTTTTGAGTAAGGTGATGCATGGTTCTTTGGAAACACCTCACAGTCGCTGAAATGTAAAAACAGACAATCAAAGATTGACCACAATCCACAAGTAAAATTACTGAAATCCAAACCGTTAACGTGGTAAAGCTGTAAATGTGACAATGCTTTGTACCCGAGTCCGTCTTCAGCTGCAGAATTCCATTTCAGGGAGATCGGAAAAGGAACCACATCTGTTATGGAAAACTCACGAACTTTGAAAGCAGGAGAGAGAATAGCGCACTGTGGAAGAAAAAACAGATTCAGTAAATATGCTATCAAACTGAAGTTCTACGGGTAAGATGTTAGCATTAACTGAGTGAACAGAGGCAGCAGTACATGGACTGACCTGAAGAGCACATCCTCTGGCCACAGCCTCATCTGCATTCAGCGTTGTGCTCGTTTCCTTCCCAAAGAATTTGCTGATTCTCTCCTTGATGGCCGGCATTCTAGAGGCTCCTCCCAATATTTCGACAGCATAAATGTCATCTTTTTTCAGATCTGCAAAAGAAGAAAGGTGGTTGAAGTTTTTTAATTTAAACTAGAATCATGAAAAATGTTTGTAATCAATTCCCAACGTCATGCCAGTTCTCGACCTAAAGAAAAGCTTAACTTACGAGCTTGTTCAAGGATGCTGCGCAGTGGAAGTTCAACCCTTGCTAAGATGTCAGCGCACATCTCTTCAAACTGACCCCTGTCACACAAATAAAACAATGTAGGAGATTCTTTAAGATCTCATAACACATTTCAGGTTGCGAATAAGTAACTTAAGCTCAAATGTTAGACTCTTTTTACCTGTTGAGTTTGCTGGACACATCAATGTCGTTCATGAAACACTCGATGTTAAGGGGCAGATCAGAAGAGTTTGCGCTCATCAGTTTCTTCAGCTTTTCACACTCCTGGTAGAGTCGCACCAAAGCTCTGGGCTTGGACTTTACATCCAGCTTGTACTTCACGGCAAACTCATCACAAAAATGCTTCACCAGCCTCTCATCGAAGTCTTGGCCTCCCATCTCAGAGTCAAAGGCTGTGGCTAGAATCTGCAGGTATAGATAAACTGATTAATCATAATGTTTATTTTCCAAATAGTGTAAGACATGTTTCCAAAAGTGTGACAAAGCACCAACATTTTTTCTTTTAAATGATCAATTTGATTTTGGAATTGTAAACATGATCACATTTTTTTACACAAGATGCCCACCTTCAGTTTGCCTTTATTAAAGGCACACACAGAGACCTGGTAGCCTGAATGTCCAAGATCCACAAACACCACATTCCTCGGCTTTTCCTCCGGCGTTGGAAGATCCTGCTTGTAAATCCCATATGCCAAAGCCACTGTGTGAGATAGAAAATGTTGAAAGGAGTGTTCAGGAAAATGGAAGTGGGGTACCGTAACCTCTGCCCAACTCACCTGCAGTCGTTTCATTCATAAGTCTCAGACAGTTGAGTCCTGCAATCTGAGCTGCGTCAATGACAGATCTTCTCTCAGCATCAGTGAAAAAGCAGGGGACCTATGAAAGTTTAAACAGCATTTCCTTGAGAACCTGATATCAAAACAGACATGAAATGTAAAGTGCACAACAGAAGTCTACGAACAGCCTATAAACTCACAGAGATAACACAATCAGCAACCGGTTTCTTCAGGGCGCTCTCTGCAGTCTCCTTCAGTTTGGACAGGAGCATCGCTGTGACCTGCTCAATACTGAAGACCTTCTCCTCCTCCAAGTACATCACCTATAAAACATCACAAAACACACAACTGCTAAAACACAAAATTACTTTTCCCATTTTCATTCCAAAATAAAACACTGCTTGGGGTTATTGCAAGAGGGGGTTTCTGTCAAAACCAGACCAGTCTGACCAGTCTTGTGTTTGCATGATTAAATCTCAGGTCTTCTCTTTTGTGCGCTTGATAACATCTCACTTTACAGTTAAAGTACCTTTATGCCTGTTGTTCCTGAAGGCATCTGTGACAGGTCATACACAAGCCTGGACTTCATGTTCTGGACAAATGGATCAGAGAAGGCTCGACCATGGAAAGATTTGAATCCTTGGACGGTGTTTTTGCAGTTTGTGACCAACTTGTTGAAAAAATATTATAATAATAGCGTTATGGGTAATCACAAACACAAATATGAATGCAAAGATGTAGCTTTAAGGGTTACCAAAATCTTGCAGACTGGCACATCACATACCTGACTTTTAGCTGCAGCACCAATAGATCGATTTCTTGGTCCAAAGGAAACGCATGCTCTAAAATGATAATTGTACATTTTTAGGTCTAAAATACCTAGACTTAGCAAATAGGGATGTAACAATATTATTGATATCGTGTTAACGCATTTAAAAGAGCAAAACTGTCTCAATATTATCAGGGTCACTTGACTGTATGAAACAATAGGTCTTCTGGACCTAACATAGAGAATGTTAAACAAAATAATGGAGTATACCTTGTTAGGGAAGGTCTATCTGGTGTAATTATTTTATTTATAAAAGAGATTTGTAGGTCGGTTGACCCATCTCATACTATAACTCATTACAATTAGCGGGTTACGAAAAGAGGATGCTAATGGCACATTTCCAAGACATCATTTGTCATGTTAAATAGTAATTAAATATCGTACCGTGGACTGTACTCGAGTTATTATTGTACAGTGAGATTTTTGATATGGTTACATCCTTAATAACAAATACTATTCTTAAATCATTACACATTATAACAATACCACACAAATACCTAAAGCAAAGCATATTAACAAGTTCACAAAAAAATATATATATATTTTATAATTTTTCTAATTTGTATTTTTGGGTGAACTATCATAGTAATGGTACACGATAATGACATTATATTTACACGTAATGAAAAATATCTTTGTTATTTTTGGGTACCACGTAATGGAACATACAGTGGTCCATTCATATTATTTGTTCAATCAGTGTTACAGGGAAAAAAAATCGTCCATGATATGTTCTGATAACATTGCTTGCTGTACCATGAATACGAAAATGTAGCGAGTTGTCTACATAGACAACATCCCAAGGTGTGCATAATAAGCTGTATAGGTTGGCAGCACACTAGATTGAGGCACATGCTTGTCAAATCCATGTCTGACACAAAGCGACCCAGATAAAAAATATGCATTTTAACACAAACCACCAAACAATTTTAGATGACATATGCATTGTTTTAGTAATGTATGTGGTTATTAATGAGAGACTCACGGTGTGCATCGGTCGCTGTATTCATTCGCAATCGTCTCGATTCCTCCAGCTCGAGCTACTGCTACATAGCAATTCAGAAAACCCAGATCAAAACCCACGACAGACATCTTTCAAATCCACGGGATCTATCAAAACACAGCACTTCCGAAATCAAATGTGGACAAAACAGTCAATCCGCAATATGTAGAGAGTAAACAATATGGTTTTAATTCATTATTTCACTGTCACTTCACGGAGGAATGAGGCTGTGGATGATAAACGCCGGTCATGAGATGAACAAACCACTTCCGGTTCAAGCGACAAATTAGAGGTCCAACATGAAGGGCTCATTACAATAAAAAGTCCACTTTTGGTGATTTTAAATAAGACTATTTAATATTGTTATTTATGTCTTGTGTGGAGTTATGTTTATTGTTTAATAAAATTGTCCTCCTTTTTATGTAATTATTAATTTAATCTCTATTCATATTTACGTTTCTGCGTTGTTTGGTTAACGCGTAATTACTTTGTCCCTACACTATAAGACTAATATATGTATCTATATAATCTAAATAATCCCTTCAATAATCTAAATAATAGTAATAGTAATAATTGAATTTGATTTAATTTAAGTCATACTTTATTCTGTAAATAATGATAAGGGGAGAAATAAAGATGTGTCCAAAATACCCAGTTGAGATATTTCTTATAATATCACAAAATAAATTATTTAAAAAAAATTCCACTTTATTGTGCTAAGAAATCATTATTGATGCTAATTTAATTCTATAGTGTAAGATTATTTCTTACTGTCCCCTTATAACTAAGTTTGATTATTCTAAGTTGAAGAGTCTTTATATTTTAGTTCCGTGTTCGCCATCATCTCTAACATTCAGGGACCTGGTGACCGGATTCATGTCATCCAGACCGGTTCAGATATGTCTCGTGGGCATTGCATGAGACAGAAAAGATGGTGTTAAACAAAGCATATAATCATTTCAGGTTATGTACGGGTCATTTCAGGTTATGTACGGGTCATTTCAGGTTATGTACGGGTCATTTCAGGTTATGTACGGGACTCGGCCGAAATCCATATTCTCACATATAGCTATTCCTAACTGTGATGATAATTCATACTAAGATTTTTTTTAATGAATTGGTTCACTTGACATGTATAGGTGGCAATTTGAACCTTTAATAAATGGCAAACTTCTCTTTTCTTTCGCTGTGAGTGAATAAAAGTCTCGCGGTACAAAGGTGCGTGTCGCTTGTCGCTACCCGATCCGTCCCGGAAACACGATTTGTTCCGCGCATGCGCGAAACTGACGCCACTTCCGGTTCATCCAGATTTTACTACAGTCGACTCGATCCGTTCAGGTGTTGCTCGATTGTACTGCGCATGTGCAAAAGCGTCTCACGACAGTCCTGCAGTTAGATATTTGGTGAAGAGTGAAGAGCAAATGTGATGGCGCGGTTTGGATTTTTTTGCATTTGATAACTTAAATATAATCTCCTCAAAGTAGAAATTCCTGACAGCCCTACAGAGCGTTGGAAGGTAAAACGGGTGTCTGCGAATTATACACTCAAAGGTAACAAAATAAATAGAGTGTGTGAATAAGGGAGGCAGGGATGGAGGGAGGTAGTGAGTAAACGAATGAGTAAAAAAGATAAGGAACAAATTTATAAATAAATTGAATGAATTCAAGAAATTCTGTGTGTTTCATAAATACAGACTTTGTTTTTCAAAACTTTTATTTTATTTGTTAAAGTATGCTAAAATATGTACAGCATAATTTATAAATAAAACACACTTTACTTAATGGTGTCTAACAATTGTAAACTATTAAGTTAGATTTTTATTTTACAATTATTTAATTGAGGTAAAAATATTTATATTTTATAAATTAAAAATATTTCTCACTCATGAAACATATCAGTTTTTTATATTATATTTTCATAAAATAAAAAATATCAAAATAAATAAATATAATGAAATAATAAAGACTATTTTCCGCTCTTAAATGGCCTCGTTCAGCCCATTTCTCCAAACCATTACAGATTGTAATTTGTTTATTATCTTTTTATGTTAAGTGCAATTTTCAATAAAGAGTTTATAAAAAAATTTTTTCCCGGTGTTGAACGAGTTGTGTCAAACGACCTTTTATTTTTTTTAATTGCCGTAAATTGTTTTGGCCGGAAATAGACGCACTTTCGCGCATGCGCGGAACAAATCGTGTTTCCGGGACGGATCGGGTAGCGACAGTGCGCAAGCATGGAACAGATCGTGCAGTGTCGTTAATCGTCGCAAAACAGAATTTTCATTTGCACATGCGCGTTTTCTACTACGTCATCATGCGCATGCGTACCGACAGGGATTATAGATCGTTGGAGCTTTTATTTGAAAGTCAGATCAAGTGACCAAGCAATGACCCGGATGTTGTACTCACACGCGTTCGGACCGGCAGAGGCAGCTGTGTAATTATGAGGTCTGCGTGCTGTACTCTCACAACAAACAGAACTGTAACATTGAGGTTATTCAATTACTTATTTCACAGACGACTGCCAGATATTTATCCATCAGAGTCCCAGAGGTCTCTGTGCCGTCGTCCGCTTTTGCAATGCATGTGCACGGATTCACAGAGCTCTAAACTATATTACATTACAACTCCCATCTTCTATGTCAATGCAACTCCCCATATTGGCCATGTGTATTCAGCAGTGACTGCTGACTGTCTACACAGATATAAACTCTTAAAGGGATATGATTCTAGATTTGCCACAGGTATGTTTTGCACAATTTATCGTATAAAACCTAGTACTGTAAAAAAACTTGAATATAAATGAATGTATCCTCAGTAGTGTTTAGTGGGGTTGTTTGTGTATGCTTTGCAGGTACAGATGAGCATGGTCTTAAAATCCAACAGGCAGCTGGCATCGCTGGAAAAGACCCTCTGAGTTTCTGCACTGAGGTGTCAGAGAGTTTCAAAGATGTTTTCCAAAGATGTGGCATTTCATACACTGACTACATTCGAACAACAGAACAAAGACATCGTCGGGCTGTTGAACACTTCTGGACGGTTCTCCATAGCAAGGGGTTCATCTACAAAGGCACTTATGAAGGATGGTATTCCACTCCAGATGAAAGCTTTCTTACACCAACTCAAGTCACTGACAGCACAGACTCTACGGGAAGCGAGATCAAAATATCTACTGAGAGCGGCCACAAGGTATGTGTCCATATGCTCTTAAATATTCTTGACATTCTGATAGGTTACATTTTCTGTATACCTGACCTGAGACTAATATAGGGTCATTCTGTGTCAAATCAACCAAAGTGTTTGGACAAAGATCATTTAAATGACGGAGAAAATATTGTATCTCATTAATATTATGGATTAAACGGGTCATGTGATATGGCTAAAATGGATATTATCTTTTTTTAGATGTAATGCATTTTGTATACACGATTTATAGTTCAGAAACGCTGGAAAGCAAGGTGTGCTATGATGTGATGCCTTTTACCTTCGGGTTCCAAAGCAATTGCACTGACATGTACGCCCACCTTACTTGCGTATACATTTGGGAGGTCTTGGTCAAATCATACCATGAACTGACGAACACACGGAGGGGTGTGGTTACACAAGACGTTTCAGGCAGATCTGGGTGAGCCTTCACTTTTAGATGGAATGCATCATTTGTTCTGAAACTTGCAAATTACAGTTGTGTTCAAAATTATTCAACCCCCACTGAAATTGATTGTTTTGGTCGGTTTGACATTGATTATGATCATTTAGTCATCCTGCTTACAATTAAATCAAAGAGGCACGTGTAGGTCAGACAAATATAACATAACATTTATAATGAAATAACCACAAATGTCTTTTCTGAGCTCACATCATTATCAGTTTTATTCAACCCCCAAGTGACATTCAATCTTAGTACTTAGTACAACATCCTTTTACAGTTATAACAGCTTTTAAACGTGAAGCATAGCTTGACACAAGTGTCTTGCAGCGATCTACGGGTATCTTTGCCCATTCATCATGGGCAAAAGCCTCCAGTTCAGTCACATTCTTAGGCTTGCGCACTGCAACTGCTTTCTTTAAGTCCCACCAGAGGTTCTCAATCGGATTTAAGTCTGGTGACTGCGATGGCCACTTCAAAATGTTCCAGCCTTTAATCTGCAACCAAGCTCTACTGGACTTGGAGGTATGCTTGGGATCATTGTCCTGTTGAAAGGTCCAACGTCTTCCAAGCCTCAGGTTTGTGACGGACTGCATCACATTGTCATCCAATATCTCCTGGTACTGAAGAGAATTCATGGTACCTTGCACACGCTGAAGCTTCCCAGTACCTGCAGATGCAAAACAGCCCCAAAGCATGATTGACCCCCCGCCATGCTTCACAGTAGGCAAGGTGTTCTTTTCTTCATAGGCCTTGTTCTTCCTCCTCCAAACATAGCGTTGATCCATGGGCCCAAACAGTTCTAATTTTGTTTCATCAGTCCACAGAACACTATCTGTGGTTTGTCCACATGACTTTTGGCATACTGCAGTCGACTCTTCTTATTCTTTGGGGACAGCAAGGGGGTGCGCCTGGGAGTTCTGGCATGGAGGCCTTCATTACGCAGGGTGCGCCGTATTGTCGGAGCAGAAACTTCAGTACCCACATCTGACAAATCTTTTCTCGGTTCCTCAGCAGTCACACGGGGACTTTTCTCCACTCTACGCTTCAGGTAGCGCACAGCAGTCGAAGTCAGCATCTTCTTTCTGCCACGACTAGGTAGCGTTTCAACAGTGCCCTTTGCCTTGAATTTGCGAATGATGCTTCCTATGGTGTCTCTTGGTATGTTTAACATCTTTGCAATCTTCTTATAGCCATTGCCCTTCCTGTGAAGAGTAATCACCTGTTCTCTTGTCTTCCTGGACCACTCTCTTGACCTCACCATGTTTGTTACCACACCAGTAAATGTCTAGAAGGAGCTGAGTATCACAGTCATTTTAAAGCTGCCTAATTGGTGCTTATTAGGGTTTATTGCTGCTCCCTGATATCCACAGGTGTTTTCAATACCTGATTGAAAACACTTCATTGAACCTCTGTTCTTCAGAGTGGTAGTCTTTAAGGGGTTGAATAATTATGTCAATGAAGAATTCACAAAAGAAACATTTACTACTGTATTACAAAACTAATTGATGTCATTTTAGTTGCATATGGTTCTTTAAGAAGTCCTTGTAGGATTTCATTCTGAATACAATTACAAATGTACACTAAATTCCCTAAAACCATTTACAGCATTGGGGGTTGAATAATTTTGAACACAACTGTACGTGTCTCATACATGCATGTGCAAGTTATAACAAAAGCAAAGACACAGAAAAACTTGTATTTGCGCCAAATGACCCCTTTAATATTTACACAGTAATCCTCTGATTTGAGGTTTAATGTGAAGTCAGATTTGTGAATGGAATCTGATTGATTTGAGGAATATTAGGTTCCAATACATGCCAAAAGAGATGGTTTAAAATGAGCAATTGCACTCTTTATGAATTTTTTTCCCTTTCAAAGTTTGCAAACAAGTAACTTAATTAGATATCATAATATCTTATAGTTCTTTATAATCTTGTCTTTATACCAAATTTATAAGGCAAACTCACTTTGGCTCTATGTGCAAATTTTAGAATTCATATTTTTATTCAATTGCAGATTCACTTAGATTGTAGTGTACACTGCCGAGTTTATTAAATTAAAATTCTTTCATGAATTACTCGCTCTCACAAAATTGATCACACTGTGAAACTATGATAGTCCATTTAACACCGCAACCTTGTGATAATTCTTTTTATAAAAATAATAAAATGAACGAAATGTCTTCACTTTACCATAAGTCTATACAGTTAGACCTGGGCTGTCATGTACTTGCGCCTTTCGGTGTGTTCGCGCTTGGTTCAGTATGTCCACTTTTAGACAAACATCCCAACAACATTTTAACCTACCATATCACAAATAGTTTTGTTCATATGTTAGAAATTGTATGAACATTCTTGAAAATGTAATTGAGGCCCTGTTCTCCATTTTTCACCCCTCCGAAAATAGCAAGACTGCTATAATGTTTATTCAAAAATATTACATCAAACTTTAAAACATAAAAAAAACATTTTTTCTAAACACCTAATTTTCCCAAATATTTAGATGTGTCAAGAATGTGGTGGTAAAGATTCTTGTGTGCCAGTCGGCCAAATTCTGTCATATTATTCACCACTGGTAGACAGTATTACTTTGAAGAAAACATTTTACAATTTTTACTGCATTGTAGATGTATATTTAATATGTAACTGAACCAATCGTGATTAACAATAATTTAAGATAAGCTGAATGTCAAAAACGAAATATTGACTTTTTAAGTTTTTAATGTAAATTTGGTTTCAATATTATTTGTTCTTCGGATATTATCCATAGATACAGTATGTATCACCTGCATCCAAAGTGACCCACATTTGGTTTTAGACTATAAATTGGAGACCTGATATTGGTCAATATATGCATCACACCTAAATAAGCAAAGTTGTTTGAATGGTCTTATTACATGGCTCTATGAAGTACTTGCTTCTCTTTGGTCAATTGGATTGAATTTATTACAAATACGGTCGTAAAATATTTCAGTATTTTGTTTTCAATTATGTAGCTACTCAAGTTGCAAGTAATTGTGTAAAAATTTGAATAATGTACAGTGCTAAACAAATGTACCACCACCACCTAGGGTGAAGAGGTCTGGCTATAAACTAACACGATTATTGATTAACAAAATCATTTTATGTTTCTCTAATGGTTAATCCCCAGTATGTGTAAGAGCTTTAGTGACAGTCATATTTCTAATGTTCAAAGGTTTTTGTCACCTTTGGTTTATTTAGTGATTAAAATGCCTGGATGTACATTATTTCTTACACAATCACCAAAATAATCCATTTGCAGGTGGAATGGATGAAGGAGGAGAACTACATGTTCCGTCTATCGGCATTCCGCAGTGAACTGCTCCAGTGGTTCCGACTGAATCCAAAAGTCATCCAGCCTATGAAGTTTCACCACTTGGTTCTTCAGTGGCTGGAGGACGACCTGCCCGACCTGTCTGTATCTCGTCAGAAAAGCCGTCTTCAGTGGGGTATCTCGGTGCCTGGAGATCCAGAGCAAACCATCTATGTGTGGTTGGACGCCCTGGTGAACTACTTAACAGTTGTGAGCTATCCGCAGAATCACGCTCAGCGGTGGACAGCTGCGCATCATGTCATCGGTAAAGATATTCTTAAATTTCACGCTATATATTGGCCTGCGTTTCTTTTAGCTGCAGGGTTACCGCTGCCTCAGAAGATATACGTGCACTCTCACTGGACAGTAGAAGGAAAGAAAATGTCTAAGAGCCTCGGCAACGTGGTCGACCCACGAGAAGCCATGAAGAAGTTCACAGTGGACGGCCTGCGCTACTTTCTTCTGAGGCAAGGGGTTCCTGACTCAGACTGTGACTATTATGATGACAAAGTCATTAAGATGTGTAACAGTGAACTAGCGGATGCCCTTGGTGGGCTTCTGAACCGTTGCACTGCTCTCTCACTTAACCCCAAGCAGGTGTATCCACAGTTCTGCAACATCTGTTTCCCAAAGGAATCACCTGAGGGACTTGAAGGAAAAGCGGTCTCGGACGACTACAGAATGCTGGAGGCAGTGTATGCTCTTCCTGGTTTAGTAGAGCAACACTTTGAGCTTCTACAAGTGTATAAAGCATTGGAAGCCATTACGGCATGTGTGCGTCAGACTAATGGATTTATCCAAAGACATGCACCATGGAAACTCGACCAGAATGAAAGCAAAGACAAGCAATGGCTTAATACTATCCTTCATGTGTCACTAGAATGTCTTAGGATATACGGAATACTCCTGCAACCTGTGGTGCCTGACCTAGCAGATAAAATTTTATCTAGATTGGGGGTGAAGACAGAAGAGAGGAACTGGGATTCTCTTCGCTTCCTGGTGAAATACGAAGGTAGAGACTGTACTTTGGAAGGACGAATGTTGGGGCCGAATTTGGGGATACTGTTTAGTCGTCTTGAGAGGAGCCAAGTGATTTCTAAAAAGGCAACACCAGAGCAGTCGAAACCTACATAACCACTTCTGAGGTGTTGATTTAAAGCCATTGTTCATCCAAAAAAGAAGAATTGTAATTTATCTGGTCTCATGTTGTTTAAAGCTGTATGACCTTCTCAGTGGAGCGCAAAAGATGATATTTTGAGAAATGTCTCAATGCTTTTGTGTCCATACAATGAAAGTCAGAGGAGCAACTGGTGTTTTGCTACCGACGTTCTTAAGATATCTTTTGTGTTCTGCAGAAGAACACATACGGGTTTGGAATGAAATGAGGGTGAAACAAATATACCTTTCTGAGTGAACTATTGCTTTAAAAGTAACAAACAGATCGCCAACAGTCTAAAACATTTGGAGCCAAAGAAACTGTAGCATTTTGCTTTTCATGTTTCACGTTTGTACAAGTACACACAATATAAGAGAGCGTAAAAGTTGACATGATTTTTTTTAATGAGAAATACACGAAACTGAAAAATTGTACAAATCGAAATAAAATAAAAAGTTGCAATATTCTTATAATTTCCTGTACTTCTTTTTACATAAACTCTTCCACCGCTTCGATCAACAAAACCCTCTCTGGGTGTCTGAAAAACATTCTACTTCAGAGACACACCAGTGCGGTTCGTCACATCTCAAAAGGTCCTTATATCATCATCTACATTTTCTTCACCACATATGAAACGCTTTAACACACTCCTCAGTAATATGGGTTGGTGTTCTGTCCAGGTTGAGTGTCTGGGGGGGGAAAGAATCTATATGTTACATACCATCACAAGCTCGACCAAAAAACTAAAACAATCTAACACAAACATACTTGAGAGCTGCTGCTGGAGCTGTCTGACCAGAGCTGCCGTCTGCTGCTGTTGCTGAGTCTGCTGCATGCCTTGTCGTGGAAACTGAGATTAAATCAGAACATTTGAATTATAAAACTCTCAAACCAACCATCAATAAAGAGAAACAATACTATTTGTGACTCAGTCTGTGAAATCCAGCATAATGTCTCATATTTTGAGTTTAGCAGCATCAAAGCCTCAATAGGAAAGACATCAAGTTTATAGTTTTACAAAATGTTCCTTGAACATTGCATGATTTTATGTAGAAAAGAGGCAGGGTCACATTTGTGACAAAAAACACAACAACTAGTCACAAGACATTACATTTGTTCAAAAGGCCCAATGAATTGTTTTCTCACAAACATATCTGGATATTTTAATGATAGATTAAAGTGCATTTTTGAGCTGTGTTATGTTGTCTCCCGTATGTGATCTTTCAAGTCAGTTTTGTACGGTTAAATTTCAACATTTTGGAAAACATTTTATCGATGTTTAGAAGCGCAAGTTTCAGTTCTGTTTCAGTACTTTTTATGCAAAGAGGCAAGTTTACAGGATGAGATCTGTAATCTTAATCATTAAGGAGCAAGGTCGGAAAACGTGGTCTCTTTCCAATATAACATGATCCTTAAATTAGGCGTCCAGTAGTAAATTTGGAAATTAGGGAGGGATAATCCTCCATGTTGATAGTGCCGCTGTAACATCTGTTTTCGTATACACGTTTTTTCTAAATTCGGCTGAAATGGCAAATAAGAGGGGTGACAAATGTCATCCCTGCCTGGTGCCGTGACAGAATGGGAAATAAAGGGAAAGGTTACCAGAAAGGTTACCATTTGTCCATACAGCCACCAGTGGCGAAGAGTAAAGCACCTTCACACATGAAATAAATTTCGAACCAAATCCAAATTGTTTGAGAGAAAATAAAGATATTCCCACTCCAATAAATGCTTTTTCAGCATGGAGCGATACTAGTATTTCTGGGACTTCAAGTGGAGTGGGATGATAGAGGATATTGAACGAGCCTCGTATGTTGAAGAATGAATGCCAATTTTTTATAGTCTGATCATCCGACACAATAGAGCGTAAAATTTTTTGAATTTCTTGAAAAATTCACAGGAGAACCCATGAGCCAGAGATTTTACATTATTTTAATTGCCTCTTCAAGTTCTTCCGTAGAAAGGTTTCTTCTAGATCAACTATCTTTATTAATTGTGGGATATCTGTAGAATCTGTAGAAACAAGAATTAATTTCTGAATAATCTATGTGCTTCGAACCTAAATCATCATTTATCTCCGCTAAAATTTGATCCGCGACTTTAAAATCAAAGCGATATCTAATAATTTCAGTTGTGTTTGATTTCTTGCAACGTTGCGTAGGCGATCGGCGTACTGATTTCACTCGCCAATCAATCCGCGGAAATGGACCAGGAGGGTATTCGTTCTGGACCCGCCAAGTGCCAAACAAACACGAACGCAGGCACGCACACACACACGCAGGCGCAGACACGTCCACACACAGGCACGCCACAAACCACTGTTGCAGTAACTTCTTTCATCAGGTAAAGCGTGTAGATAAACCTTAGCTTTTATGCACTAGAAAAATGTTGCCGGTACAGCCCTGCGAGCGTGAGGTTTTGCTTTGCCGACACAGCGCGTCTTTCTCTTGGTCAGAAAACAGTAGCACAACTGACTAGGATACCATAACCATAAACATGTCTTCCGATACTGTACCATATGAAGTATCTCGATAACTCTTGTATCACGATGCTGTGCCATGTTCACAATTCAAATCTATTCAAAAACACAGATTTAGATTAAACATCTTGTATTTAATATAGTAAACTGTATTATATTTTGCATTAGAATACTTTGTTGTATTGTATTGTATTGTAATTGGATAAAATGTAGCAAATACTTTAGTATGCTAAAATATATACTATGGTCAGACTCAAAAACATATTTGCTACAGTTAACTACTTCAACTCATAGACACTAAAGTACACTAGATAAATTTTCACATGGGAACTAATTCAAATGTTGGACAAATTTCATTGATACAGCATGTTTATAAAGGTTCATTTAAATGAAGACGGTGGCATCAATTTTCAATTGAGTTAGTGAATTATTTAACCAACTCTTTAACTCAACTTTGAGTTTTTCAAAACATATTAATATAGGAGATAAACACTGCAAAAAAAGCAGATCTAAGTGTTCAAATAAAAATATTATTGCGCATATGCAACATTACCTATGTTACTACGATACAACAGTTTCAAATTAGAGAGGCATCGCTGGTATTTTGAAGCTTTGGCGTCAAGAACCTACCGTATAATCGGTACACCTTGCCACCATACAACATACCGAACAAATCAGCGTATCCAAAATTCTGTAACGGTTACTGACTGCCTGGGCATTTAAACATTAAATGTTCCCGCTAAAGCCAACACCGCATGATAATGTTATAACATGTATTTTCAATTTTTTTCGTCTGGTATTGTCCGGTGGTCTGTTGTAATCGACATCGGGATATTTGCAAGACATCAGCAATATTCGATAACATCTTCCAGCCCTACTGGGGCATGATCTGAAATGACTATTGCCTAATATTCACACTCGCTCATCCATGGAAGAAGTCTTTTATCTAAAAAATAAAATCTATGCGTGATTATGTCCCATGGACAGCAGAGGAAGACGAATATCTTCTAGATATATGACACCGAAATCGCCATGGCTCAGATATCCCATTTGTATTTAGAAATGCCTGGATCGTCAAAGTTGATTTGGATGAGATAACCATTTTAGGTGAGCTACGGTCTAGAGTTGATGATAATACAGATTTCATATCGCCACCAAGAATAAAAAGATGTGTATTAATATCCGGATGAGCTTTCATCCCAATGTGGCGCATTAACATTAGCCAGAATAATAGTTGTTTTGCCTTGATGAATCAGTTTCAAATTTGACAGTTTCTAATTTTTATTAATAAGGATTGCTGTTCCTCTGGAATTAACAAAAAAATTTGAGTGATAAGCTTGGCCTACCCATGCGGCAATGGTCTGAACTTTGCAGATGTGTTTCCAGAAGAAATGCTATCCCTACATTGAGCCTTTTCAGGAGAGAAAGAACCTTCTTACGCTTAAAAAAGGGTGATTTAGTAACTTAACATTCCAGCATACAAAAGTTTAGGTCTGCAACAACTAATCGATAATTATCAATTATGAAATTTATTGTCAAACAAATTAGTTGGTCTTTGACATCAATTGCAAGCTGCTTTTAAAGTCAGAAGTGTTTCTCTGTGGATACGTCTCTCCGTGCGGCACACAGTTTTCAAGTCAGACGTGTTACATCTCTTCAACCTGCACAGTTTTAAAGATTAAAGGGGAGAGGTGTTTTAAATGACAAAATGAAAGATTATACAAGTAAATCCCAATTTGTGGCGTTTGCACTTTGCAAAGAACATAATAGGCTAAATACCCTGATTTTGTGGTTTATTAAGTTCAGAGGTGGGAAGTAACGAAGTACATTTACTTGAGTAGGCCTACTTTGCTAATTACACTTTTTGAGTATTTGTACTTATGTATTAGTTTATTCTGCTTACTTTTTACTGTACTTCCCTACATTTGAATGACATATATCGCTCCCACGTTTGGGAGACTATTGTAAATTACTTCTAATACGACACACCTCAATCAACTCACCAGGTGTGTTCATTATGGAGACATTCACAACATTTTGGGAGAAGGCTAATAAGTTCAGTTGTGTTTACTTTTCCCATATCTGATTTACTTACTATAAGCGAAAGATGTAATTACATTGTCATCCAATTAATCGAAGAAAACAATCGTCCAACTAATCGATTATCATAATCGTTAGTTGTTGCACTACAAAAGTTCTATTACAACTGGTTGGATGGGGGGTTACACTGAACCTCATACAGTGTCCTGCTGTATATAGAACATAACACACTATGTAAGGCATATTAAACAGATTACTGGATCGAAATAATTCCCAACCCAAAGGCACATAGTCATGCAAACAAAAGTTAAACCTCACACTAATGGGGAGAAAACATATGATAAACCGTAAAAATAATAACCACAACAATAAAAAAAACAAAGGAATTTGCAAAAGTGTGAAGAATTCCGTTACATTTCACTTTAAGCATAGAAAACCCCCTAAACCTTATAAAATAAAAATGATAAAATGCAGGCATATGGCCTAATATACGTTATCTATTTTTATTTTGAAGCGCCTCAATCTTCCCTCCATGTCGAGATTTTTATCCCGTAGACTAGTCATCTCAGCCTCGAGTTTTCCCACCTCAGTTTGCAGCAAGGTCACTACATCTGAACATGCCGATAATCCGCGTTGCATTTCGGATATAGGAGTTTTCATCACGTCCACTTCGGAGCGGATTATGGCAGTGTTATTCGCGAGTTCTGCGTTTACTGCATGCAGTTCAGATTTAACCGCCTCAAATTCCCCAGTTGACAGATTCCTAAATTCCGACTGGCGCAGAACCACGATATCCTCTTGCAGCGAGGCAAGAATTTCGGCTTTCAGACCCGCTGACTCCATTTGTATTTTCACCTTCGTCTTTAGTGGGCGATGAACTCGAGCTCGCGGATTTGGGCCCTGTAGAAGCCGTACCTCCCGTATACTTTCGCAAGTTATTGGCTATCAGACTCAAACGCGAAAGGAACAAACATAAAACAATAATTCTTAGCTTTTGTGGTTATACGGTGCCTGATTAAAACTTTTAAATCAAATTTCAGCAGAGCAATAGTACTGATATGTTCGTGAACGAATCGTTTAAGTGAACGAATCGTTCTCGTTTAAGAAATGCATAGACTCATGCACACAGAGCTCCTTGCCTTAAAAGAGTGTCTAAAGCACGAGCCAATGGCGTTCGAGTGTCAGCTTTGACAGTGCATATGATTGGTTGAATGTACTGAACGAACGAGCCGGTGTTTCGAGTAGGGCTTTTCGATTCTGAATTTTGCGGAGTCGACTCCGATTTCAATTCCTGGTTTGGGAATCGATTCCTAACTGTGGTTTTCGATTCCTGCTCAATTCGCTGTTTTAGTACTGATTTTTATTTATTATTAAAAAAGATAACACATTTTTAATGCATTACAATTTTCTAAGCTGTCACTACTTTTTAAATGTTTTAATCGTTTATTGTTTCTATAGCAAAAACCTTAGCCAAATATGTCGATCTTGCCTGCAATTCCAAAGCATCTTTAATAATCTAATTTACTAGCTGTTTCAAAAATAAAGCGTTTAATACTTGAGAAATATAGGTAGGCAGATCGATAATACAAAATATGTAAGAATACTGTGCATATTAATATTTCTGTTTAATGCAAGTAGTACATAGAGGTGTTGAAAAAGTTTTGTCCAGCTTTAACAGCTTTAAACACACGTCCAAATAAATGTGTTGGGAGACTATGCTTTATATACATGCAATTCCCTTCACGCACATACTGAGCTCATCAGTAGAGAGTAAGAGAAGACGGGTCCATTTACAGTTCGTCTGAAAAGTCAAATGTACTTATATTATTTGTTAAATGTGTGAATACAGGTAATTATATCTGCATTGTGTGTGCAAACAAAGCTTTTGCTTTTATGGATGCAGACTATTTTATGTCATTCCACAGCTCTAGACTCCATCCATCCGTTTTTATGAAGTCTGCACTGTTTTAGACAACAAAGGAATGTAATTTAGTTCACCAATGGCATCAGCTAAGGGGTGGGGCTTGTGCTTATGAAGGCTCTTAAATCAACTCTCAATTCTCAACGCTTTGGAATCAAGGAATTTTTGAAATCGATTCCCAGCCCTAGTTCTGAGTCTGAATGAGAAAGTCCGCTTTCGTACACAAATGAAAGGACCAGCTGATTCTCTTTCGTGAACGACATGAACGATCAGTCATCTCTTGTGCAAACGAACTGAATGAGCCGCTTACTCGCAAACAAAATTAAAGAGGTCTCTCTTTCAACAAGTGCAGAAAAGGACACAATGTAAAGACCCTTACTTTCCGCTATCACTACTATGCTTCTCAAGCGAGCTGTTTATTCTTTGGCTCTTGTCTTGGTTACACAAGCAACACGCGCATGGACACTGAAGCCTAGTGGTTATTGCCTGTTGATGTGCACAACGACGTAGAACTATAAATGAACACCGACACGTTAGCTTTACCATGCCAATAAAAATTGTTGTACTGCAAATATCATGCTAAAACAGTGGTTACATTTGAAAAACCTAAATGTACTATTTTACAAACATGATGATTTAACCGTGGTTTTTAGTTAAAAGTATTTTTTCGTAATGAAAGTATAGCATTGTTTGTTATAAGCCTGTGTTTATATAATCATATTTACAATACTTCGAGATTATGACACATTCATTACATTTAAACAAATAGTTTGTTGTTGCTAATACTGCTGTTGTTTGCATGTTGCTTAAATATGAGAAATCAGTCACGTCAGGCGCTAATTAATCTGCACTCGAGTGGGATCACTGTCCTGCTGTAAAAGACTGACTGAGCATGCTCCAATAGTCTATGAGCGCGGGATTTCAAAACACTATCATTGGTTTGAACTACTGAACGAAATACGCCTCTTCACTGAACTAGTCAGTCATCTGACATACAAACCAGACATCTCTTTGCTGAACAAGGAGCTGCTTACCGAATGAATAAGAGAAAGCATGTCAATCGCTCAATACAGCATGTGAGTCACTCCCGTTCTCAACAACAACAGAATATGATACATTGTAGCGCAATATACAAAACAATACTACACACACGTTGTCCAAATTACTTGTACTACATATAAGACACACATTTTCGCCAACTTCTGGTGCATGTATGTAATAAATGATGAAACGGCCACTTAACGAATTAGTAAGAATCATTTAGGCGAAGGTACTGAAAAGTGACAAATCGCTCAAATTAATCAAAATTCTACATATGAGACAGAAATTTTCGCCACCTACTGGCGCATGAATGTGATATACGATTAAATTGTCACTGAACAAATCGTTTTGGTGAACGATCACAACTAAATAATTTTTTAGAATTCAGAAGTTTTACATAATTTATATTGCATAGAAATTTATAGTCCGTTTAATATTTGACCTGTGTTTCACCTTTATCTTAAATGTGTGCTTTCAATGTGAGTGCGTGCGTGTCTGTCTGCGTGTGTGTCTGCGTGCGTGTGTGTGTGTGTGTGTGTGCGCGCTTGTCTATGTGTCCATCCGTGTGTGTCTGTCTATGAAGATGTGTGCAAGTATGTGTGCATATTGTGTGTGTGGAGCGTTTGTATGTGGGCATGTCTGTCTTCTGTGTTTTCACCTTTGTCTTGTTTTTACAGGTATATGACTTTAGTTGTTTTTCTTAGAGTCAATATGTCTCATGTACAGCTGCTTTGCAACAATGAAAATTGTGAAAAGTGCAATATAAATAAAGTTGCGCTGAACGAACTGAAAAATAAATCGCTAATATGAATAAAAATTCCTATACTACTATGTGGATTTTGAGGGTTTGTGGCTCATTCGATCAGATTTTAGAACTTAATTTTCATAAAACAACTTAACATTTCTACTTCCTGATGTTTGTGATGAATTAACATTTGAGATACACACTCCACATGGGATAATTGGTGGTGGTCGTACCATGGGCTGCTGTGGGGGCAGAGGCTGCATGCCCAGGGCCTGATTGGGTGGCTGGGCTGTTGGCACCTGTTGCTGTTGAACTTGCTGTTGAACCTGCTGCTGCTGTTGTTGGACCTGCTGCTGCTGTTGTTGGACCTGCTGCTGCTGCTGCTGCTGCTGTTGCACCTGCTGCTGCTGTTGGACCTGCTGCTGCTGTTGGACCTGCTGCTGGACCTGCTGCTGCTGTTGCTGCTGCTGCTGTTGTTGTAAACGCATCATTCAGAGATCGTGAGTTGCAGACAATGTTAAAGACATATGACATTATTTCATAATGTTAAGGACTTTGTGTACGTACTCTGAGAGTGGGATGCTGTCTTATCATCTGCTGTTGTTGCTGCTGGGCTTGTTGTTGTTGTTGTTGCTGCTGCTGTTGTTGTTGTTGTTCCATCATTTGATTGGGTCTCATGTTGGGGTGCATGTGTCCTTGAGGCATGTTGTGCATCATAGTTGCCGGCTGCATTGACTGATGGGAAAACCTGGTAGATGAATGGTGCAAGTTAAGATTTTTTTTTTAATTACGTGATCTGTGAATAACATTACAAGTTCTGTGTGACTCACCTTTGTGTGTTTTGCATGGATTGTGCATATCCTGCGGGAGCCTGCTGAAGGACGTAGCCGCTGGGTCTCTGCTGCATCTGCCTGAGAGGGTCCACCATGCCTGTGTTGGTACCGGGATGAGCTGCCTGGAAGCCCAGGTTACCGTACGAGTTAGGACCCATTGCGGCTGACTGAGAGGGGTGCGGCTGCATTCCCATGTGTGGTCCGTAAGACGTGTAGCCCTGAAGAAAAGTCATCATAGTATGCTCTCTGTTAATGTGGTTCATTTTCACACCAATCGATATGGCAAACAAGATGAAATGTGGTGTGGGTAGTGTGATGAGGTCAGTGTTTAAATATAAACGAATACTTGCCTGTGTCGAGTGCATGGAGCCGTACTGCTGATTAGGTGCCACCGGCCTCATCTGCTGTAAATTATTTTGATTCTGAAAATATGAAACAACCTTGAATGCCTCCCTTCTGAATTAGAAGCAACTAACCGTTACTCAACATCAAGGACAAGAGTTCAATGGGCATAATGTGTCAGAACACATGACTGTGAAGTTGAAGGGACCGTTCAACCAAAAATAGATATTTGGAAGGATACTTGTAACAGAACAGTTCTTGGCCACCAAAGTGGAAAAATTGCTTTGTTCTGTTAAACACAAAAGAAGATATTTTAAAGAATGTAGGAAAGCAAACAATTCTGGGGCACCATTGCCAACGGCATGTCATTTACTACTATAGTAGTCAATGGTGCCCCAGAACCGTTTGGCCTCAAACATTTTTTTTTAATATCTCTCTGTGTTCATAAGAACAAAGACATCTATATAGATTTGGAACAACTTTAAAGTGAGTTAATGATGACAGAACCTTGGTTTTTGGATGAACTGTCCCTTTAAAGCATCTTTTCTGATACCTAAATAGGGTCAAATAGCCACAAAAAACAATGCATGTGTCTTTGGTCTGGGATCTAGATCAGTAAAACCAGACTCACCAGTCTGACCTGTAGATGGTGACGCAGAATCTGGCCCTGTGGCATGCTAGGTGGGGGTTTATAGCCTGGTACCTGGTATGGCTTTTCCATCGGCATCATGCCGCCCATTGTAACTTGCATATTGGTCATCATATTTGGGTAATTGGGACGTGTCGGCATGATTTTGCTCATATGACCCCTGGGACGCATGGGGGGCTCCAAGCCGGGGCCTCCTTAGACAAAGCAATAACAAGGATAGGTAAAAAAAACGTTGCTTTTATCTCACAATCCTGAAATAAAAAATGAAGGGATGTGTGCTCACCTGGTGGTAGAGGTTGGTTCTGGGGATACATGTTCATTGAACCCGGGTATCCCATCCTGTAAGTAACCTGGCCCATGTTCATAAAATCAGTGCCCATGCCGGGCGGGTACTGCATCACTGCTGGATTATGAGGCTTGTAGTCCTAAAATAAGGAGGAATACAAATATTTCCTTAAATCCATAAACTCATTCATGTAGACATTATCTTGCCAAAAAAGTTACCTCTTGCTTATTCGATGCAGGTTTCTTTTTCTTTTTCTTCTTATTAGGGTCGGGTGCCACACTGGAAACGCTCTTTTCGGGCTTCCCTGTATCCACCTTTTTGTCCGGTTCAGGTGCCACAGGTGTGGGAGGCTCCTCCTCCTCCGGGGGCAAGGGGAGGGGCTCCAGATAGTAACTGCGTGGTTTGGGCTTTAGGTGGGTGTGGTATAACAGAAGCCGCTGTTGCTCCTCAAACTTTGTGACTTTACGGTCGACCCGCACGGTTCCGAACCAGCCCCAGGAGAGCGGAGCAGAGTGCTTCAGCCCTTCAAACACATCCCATGGAGAAATCTTCTGCTTCGTTGACACCTGAAGACCCTGCGTATCATAAAGAACAAAAGGTAAGAAGCTGATTGGACGCCAGCAATAATTTGAAAGAGATATTTACCTCTTTTTCAAATCCAGCAATTTTGTTGCCCTTGGTGTCGATGAGCGAGCCCTGGGGCTCACACGTGATGACATCACGCGTTTGCTTGGGTAGAGGCAGCAGCTGTCGCACTTTCTCCAAGCTCTCAGACTGACGGTCGCCAAGTTCCTTCTGTAAGGTCAAACAGAATATGAATGGTTTTATATTCTCAAAAAAAAAGCTTTTTTAGGATCTCTGTCTCACCCTGAGCTTCTTGACCAGATTCATATAAGCCCTCTTATTCTCCTCCATGCTGCCCTGAGAGATGCTGGACATGTCGGCTGCCAAAGTGCCATTGATCAATACGCTCAGCATGTCTAAAACTGTCGTGAAGAGCTCACTAATGGGGAAAGACGGAAAGAGAGGTGAAAATGACAAAACATTAAGAATCATCTGGTATGATCACAAGTAAGATAGACCGAGGGCTGTGTCACATCTCACTTGTTAGACTGCATGTCCACTGTGCCGCTGCTGATGATGTCAAGCAGAAGCACCGCCCACTCTGTTGTCTGTTGCGTGCTGCGCTGCACCGTATCGAACATCCCGCCCACCTAGATCACGTGACAGGAATTACAAACATGAGCAGGTTTAACATTAAGATCCAAGACATATTACCAGTCTGATTATTATTGTGTCTCATATCTATCTTTCTCAAAAGCCACACACCAGATTTAGTCGCAGCTTCAAGGCCTCGTGCATCATCTGCTTGGCCTTGCAGTCATCCTGGTACTGATCCTCACGCCAGTTCGTCACAATCTGACGGGTGAATGCATCATATCAGTTTTAAGAGATTGTTTACTGCATTACAGCTCACACTTATAATTACTAAAACAGGGTCAATGTATATTTTTCAGATAACCTGGCCTTAATTGTAACGTCGGGTTAAGTGTAGTGTGTACGTTAAAGGTCGGCTTGGTTTTGGTACCTGCTGTACTTGACTGTAGAGGGATGTAAGAAGACCTTCTCTCTGCTCATCCTGTCCTTTGAGACACGTCAGCACCAGAGATAAAAAGGGCTGCTGACTCAGGAGAGACATACTGAAGAAATAAAAAAGAGGAAGACATTTAGCATTTAGTAAACACATGCTAATAGGAGCAATGTGACAGATTTAGCAGAATCAAGTGGTGAGGTTGTGTGTTGCAACCAATAGCTCACTCCGCCCCTCCCTTTCGAAGCACTATGGCAGCTGACACAGAACTTAAACATTGTCATGTTTTTGCTTCTTTGCCGAAGGAGATAACGTATTTATGAAATGTTTGTCCGTTTAGGGCCACTGTAGAAACAACATGGTGAATTCCATGCAAGGGGACCCGCGGTGTATGTAGATAGAAACCGCTCAGTCTTAGGTAATAAAAACCTTACGCTTGGATATTATAGTACAGTACTTAAAAAATATAAAAACAAATATGTGGCTGCTGCAATGCCTTCTGCTTTCGTTTAGTGCACAAAGAACTAAAACAATGCTGCTGTAGAGTTCTATCTTTTGTCTAAAGTCAAAACTGTTTTTTGTCCACCGATGCACACTAGAATGTTGACTGGATAGGCATATCACAAGGTTGTGGAGTACAGCTTTTGAATATCCGCTCACTACAGAAAACCCAAATGCTACAGAATAGAGTATGAAGTTGAGCACCTTTTCTGTTTCTGCCGATCTCTCTCTTTACGTGAGGAAGGTCCGAGATGTTGACCCTTCTCCAGTTCCTCGCCTGCAGCCTTCAGCACGTGACCCTGTACCGACGTGTGCAGCTTAGCTATCAGAGGAGCAACTAACCAGACACCTGAACGCTCGGACGAACTACAGGATGCACACAAAACATTTCAAAAACATGTTGTATTAAGACAACGGAACTGTCAAAATCACATCACCTTGATCAAACTGAAAAGAAATAGAGTCTGGCAAAGGAAAGACTGGTGTTCACCCACCTGAGCACAGGTTTGAGTTTACTGGCACTGTTGCTATTGGAGACGGAGCTACCCGAAACCGCAGAGCCATTCCAGGTGGGGTTGCTAGAGTTCATCTCGGCAGACTTTTGGAAAACCTCAATGGTGGCCTTGGCGATGTTCTCCAGTAGAGAATGTGCTTGAGGTGTGTTCAGATAATGATCCTATAATAGATGTGTTCAGTGACAACAGCATAGTATAAACATGAACCTAAAATCATTTATAAAGATTATCATTCTCCCCAAACCCTCAACTGTGACTTACATTATTTGTGACTTGCTTGATCATGAGTTGGAGCTCTAGAGAGGACTGTCTCATGGTCCACTGATCCATGTTCTGTAAGCAGGAGAACAGACGACACATGGAGAGAATGCTTTTAATCTTTAGTGCTCCAGCAGGATATTAAATGTACTTAAAAGTCTATGAAGATGAAAAGTTGTCCAAGAAATTGAGCTGCTGCGAGCCGCACACAAATCATGTATAGCTTAATGTTTAGAGGTGTGAAATGAATTATTAAGACTGGAGAAATGAGCGTCTGTTCTATTTGGTGTTCTTTCATCATTGACTCCAGTAACGGGTCTATGTGCGAGGTGAATTTTTAAAAACTGTAAACAAGAGTGTTATTACCATGAATCCTCACCTCAACGAACAGATTACCATATGATATACTAACAACGTTTTTTATCTACACGAGAAGCTCAGCATAGACAGAGGTTGATGTTGTGTGAGTGTTTGACCTGTAAGATGCGTTTGATGCGCTGTCTCTGAGGATTCTCGCCCTCTTCACTGTCCAGCTGTCTGTGTGGGTAACAGATGAGCTGCAGGAGCCGCTGGGCCTGTATGTCACCCAGCACTGGATCCTGTAGAGCACTGCTGTCCTCCGACAGAGACTTCAGACAACGCTCACCAACCCACTCCTGAAACACACACACACCTTTGCTTTAGTAATATTCAACGGCATTCAGCAGTAAAGATTCACAGTGAGCCGGTAAAAAAAATTTATTCTGACGATTCAAGTCAGTTGAGATGTTAAATGAATCGCAATACATGTCTTGAACAGCAGGGGCCGCTGTGTTTAATGCAAATTAGTGGTCTGCGGGGGACTGTTTTTGTTCCGTCCCCCTCCACCCCCCATTAAATTTCATTCCGCACTCACACGCTACCGCTGGAAATTCACTTGTGTTCACCCATTATCTGCTTGGAATGATTTTCGCCCGACGTGATCCTACTACATTTACATCACGTTTCCAGATCTCACATTTAAATTTCTCCACAAAAAATTTAGAATACATTTCACAAAATCATAGAAGTTATTTTGTATCGTCGTGTCATAAGACAACATTGTTCTTACATTTTAATGTCGATACTGTAGACAAAATGTCACTGAGAAAAATACGATATTTCACTGAAACTAAAAGCAAAATATGAATAAATGAAACCTGTTGGCTTATCTATCTATCTATCTATCTATCTATCTATCTATCTATCTATCTATCTATCTATCTATCTATCTATCTATCAATGTATAGCTAGCACTATAAATCATTTTTTTAAACAAACTATTTAACATCCATGCAAGAAATGTTCTGATGACTGTCTCTCCTCTAAAAAACACAAACGCTCTCTTTCTTTTCTCTATGGTGCACTCGGGGACCTCCCCGCACTGTCTGTGGGCAGAGACCCGCTCCCGTCCATAGTACCAGAGATTCCGACCGCAACTCTCTTTTATCCAAAAAGTTTAATACTGCGCTGCAAGAATCCGTATCGGGTCCCGCGGAAATGCAGACCTCTACTTTAAACTTGGTAAAGGTGTATATGCTGATATTTCTTAAATGAAAAACACAAAGTTTTAGTTTGTTTATATTAAAGTGATTTTTGTATAATTCATTTTTAATTTGATTTGCATTTTTATTTGAGGTTTTGTTATTTGACATTTTATATTACAAAGAAATGTGAAGCACTTGTTAAATAATAAAAGGGCAGTTCTAATTTGTCTCAAACCATTTTGTAAAAATAAATTGAGCATCGCATCGTGAGCTAAGTGGATCGTTAAATCCCTGAGAAATATAATAGAAAAATGTGTCATGCTTGGCCACGCGAGGTCAAATCCTCTATTTTAAGCATCAATATTTAGTTTTCATGTTAATTAGGATTCTAAAATGACTACGAGAAAGAGTCTAATGCTTGAATATTTACCTGTTGACAGATGCTCTTCAGCACATACTTGGCATAAACAACTAGACTGGCTGTTTCAATAGACACATTACGGCCTCCAGACTTTTTGGAGCCCATGTCATCCTCCCCGATGTCGTCCAGGCCAGCAGGGTGGGAGAACCCCGAACCCTTTAGCTCAGCATCTCCTAAAAAGAAAAAATACAAAGAAAGTGCCAAAGATGATGTCTTCTCTCCAGGTCACATTTCTCTGGATTTATTTTATTGTCTGGATTATTCTAACAAAAAATGAACACGATACTTATAAAAAAGAAAATACACAGGCTTACAAGGCACAATACACAATTTTCGCCACTAGGGATTGCAAACAATATCAACCGTGAGGGTGGAACGAAGGGAGTAATTAAAGAACTAAAATAACAACAATCCACTTACCCAGCATGAAAACAGCTTTCAAAACTGCAAAAACGGCTCCCACCACTATGCTGTTCTGAGAGGCGGCCAGCAGGTGGCGATCACAAGATGACCTGATGCCCACTCTGGATTTATCTGCAGACAGACGCACCAATCTCATCTCTGGACATTTATAAAAGTGACGTGAAAGCCTTAAACAGTTTTTTACTCTTGAATTGTGGTTAGGTTGAATGTCTAAATTCATCTACATGGGCTGTGTAGGGAAGAGTTTTACCGGATTTGGTGCCATCTTGAGGACATGGGTTACGCTGTGGGGTTCTGAACAGATGAAGCAGGATCCTACAGGTCAATCTGGCTCCAGGTTCAGAATCCTGTTCGCTACAGGCTGCACACACACACAAACATGTCACAAACCAGCCATATCCAGTCTCTCGTTTCATAAAACGCACAAGCCTCAGAACATGACCCCATCAGGTCTTGTGTGAACACAGTATAAACAGAATGAAGTGAATACTCGAGAGTACTGCAGACCACCCGATGGACCACCTGTGACTCAAAGGAGCCGCACAAACAAACAACTGCCAACAAACTTCTTTTAAGTTATTTGAATGAGTCTATGAATCAATTAGTTCACCAAAAAAAAAAAAAACTTCTGTCATCCATGACTTCAGAATGTCCAGAATTAAATTAATAGCTACAGCTATTTTCAGCGAATAACAAAATGTAAAATAAATAAAAAACCTTTATGAAGTTTAACATGCTTAACAGAAAAATCACATACATTTTTTTACATCGACGGTACTCACCAAAAAGAATAATTTATATTTTCACACATTTATACATTTTTGTATTATTAGTCTTAGACAGAAATTACAAGGTACTGGCATTACACGGAGCTCAATACAACAGTTTAGCATAACAGTTACAAAAAAATGAGTCGTCCAAAGCTTCAGAAGAATACATTTGATCGTTTTTGGTCATCACAAACCAAGTTACAGGCATAGTCATCCGTCATCGCTTCATCCCACCTTCTATGTGCTACAGAATTTTCTGAAAGTGACAACTGGAATATTCTTTAAATATGTGAAATTTTACAATGAAGTGTTTTTCTTTTCCTCAATCAAAATTGTATTGCGTCAGAACATTATGCATTCAGCGCATAAAGTACATTTTCACGCTTTGTCATTAACTTTTGGTGTTTGGAGCACTTTGGACATACTTTGAGAGGCCTACATCTTCCTATGGCATCCACAGACATCAAACACACAGGCAGCTAATATTGAATTTGAACTATATGAGGCAAGTGTGAAAAACCAAATAGCCGTTTCCAAGCAACACACCGAAGTGGCCGATGACTGTGGTTCATGGCAGGTGTGTGTGGAATGCCGGGATATGAAAAGCTGCGTTGATCAGAGAGTCGTACCTGCATTCAGGAGGGAGGGGATGGCCACGCAACGCACCAGATCTTCCAGTAGCAAACACTGGCGAGCTATCAGGATGGCGACGAACGTAGCCAGGGAGTCGTGAAAAGACAGGTCGCTCACCTGTCACAATGAAACAAGAATCGTCACTTGGTAAAAATGTCTGTACTGCAAAAAATGACATTCTTACTAAGCATTTTTTTGTTGTTTTTAGTGAAAATATCTGAAACTTCTTAAATCAATATACAAATACTTGACAAGAAAAGTGATTTTCTAAGATATTTAGTCTTGTTTTATGAGCAAGAATGTAAGAATTAAGGAAGTTTAGAGTAAAAACAAGCAAAAAGATTTGTCCAGGGGGTAAGAAAAACTAACTTGAAATAGGTACGTGAGAAAAAGGTCTAACTAAATTCAAGTTTTTTTATTTTATTTTATATTTGGACAGATTTTTTACATGTTTTGACCGAAAACTGTATTTTGATTTAAAAAATTATTAGATATTTGAACTGCAAAAACACCAAGTGTCTTTTTCTTGTTTTGTAATGTCATTTTTTTGCAGTGTGGTGCGGTCAGGACACCCAGAATAATGATGCAACGAGTGGGAAAAATCATCAGCACGAAAAGCATTTCAATAACTAAGTAAAATGTTTCGAATATTTACACAAAACATTCTTATAAAAATAAATGTATAATAAATGCAAAATAAATGATCAGGTTTAAAGCTGCACAATATTAAATAAGTTTATATTTGGAGCAAATCCTTGAAACAAGACATTGAAGGTGTGGACTCACATCAACATTGCAGAGCAGATCGTTGAAGCCGCAGTTGCCATTGTTTGAGGAGCAGCAGAGAGCTTTGAGAACGCCCAGCCACTCGGCACTGAGAGACCGACAGTAGGCCGTCAGCTCCGCACACAGGATACCGATATCATTCACCCTGAAACAAACCACACAGCGCTTACTAACCACACGAGAACATGTGCTGCCTGTGATGTTAAAGATGCTAAAAAATAATTCTGAGTTGCTAAAAATATGTATGAAATGAAAACAGACCTCTCAGGATCGCGGTGGTCAACGCATACGTCCATAAGCACATTACAAACAAAGCTGTATCGGTTGGCCGGGCTGTCATTGAGGATCTTTCCCACCATAGAGTGGTTGAGATTATGTGCGGTAGGGTTAGCGATGGCATCAATCATAAACACCTGATCCCACAACATGTTTGAGTCCGACGGGTCGATGTTCCAGTAGATGGAGTTCTTCACCTTTGAGCAGAACTCGCTGCCGGAGTTTACACCGAAAACCATTATTGACCAATCTTAATACCAACATTTCTAAGACTGACAGTGATTTTCTGTGTCTTTACCTGAAAATCTCTCCAAACTTGCTCTTCAGGTGACTGCAGGAGGTATAAAGGTCATACAGATAGGCCAGGATACAGCGTTCAGCTGAAGAACAGTCTGCAGGGTTCACGCCGGACTTCACTACAATCCGCAACCTGCCAGACAAAAAGAATGCTTTAACATCACAGACCTTACAACATACATCATGGCTGTCCCTTAAATGCAAGGATTAAGGTGGCGCACCCATCAAAGACTTGTGCTGTCTGGTCAGGGTTGAGGATGAGGCAGGAGTGGTATCTCCGTAGAACGGCCACAATACACAAACACAGTCCTGTAGTGTAACTGCCCGCCAGGTTAGAAGATTTCAACAAGAGTTCTGCCTCCACCAGACTCAATTCATTCAGCAGCTACATGACAACACATACTACAGTTACACATCAATATACACACAAATTTCACGTTCACATAATTTGGTTTATATTTTTGAAATATTATTATATTAAAAACATACAACTATATTAGAATTCCAAATACTGCTGTCAAACGATGACTCGCATCCATAAAAAAGTTTGTGTTTAAATAATATATGTCTGTGTACTGTGTATAGTATTTGTGTATTTATTAACACATACACATGAATATTAAGTAAATATTTACATGTATTTATTTATATTCATCAATCATTTGACTTATTCACAAATATTTATCAATTTCTATTTTATCTTATCTTTCCTCAAAATGTATGCATATATCTGTATGTTTTAATAAATATAAAATTAATATGCACAGTACACAGACATATATTTTTTAACAATCTTTAATTCTTGATGCAGTTAAATCGGGATTAATCGTTTGACAGCCCTAATTCTAAATAATAACACTAAAGCCGCGCGATTCATCCATTTTTTACATTTCTGTACAGAGAAGTCACGCTGTGATGTTTTGATCTTCTATTGGACTCGCAGGTCAAAGTTCAACAAACTTGACCTTTGGTACGCAGCGAAATACCATTGGACGGGCTTGCGTTTCCGGTTTGTCGCATCGCATGCGAATGAATAAAAATCAATGGAGGGAAAATTCAAGCGTGAACGCGGCTTCATAGCGAAATCTAGAGATGCAGCGATGTATCGGCTTCCGATATTTATCAGGCGACTTTTGACCATATCAACTATAGTGTGAAGAAGGCTGATATAACAAACCAATAATTGATTAATTAACTCTGTTAAAGTTGTATAACGTCTATGGCATAATCCAGTCATTTTCTATAGGAAATTTATTTAATACATTAAAAAACCGGAGATCTGTACAAAATAGTTTGTCAGCCATCTGCCAGAAAAATATTATAGATTAAAGCACTGAGCTTCAAAAACCTATAGATTACAGTAAAACCACCATGGTTTATATTTGCAACAGCTACATTATAGAAACTGGCCTGTAGTTATATTGGTATCAGCAAAGAAAAAAAATTATATCTGTACATCCTTAGTATTCTGAATTATTTCATGTACAGGAATCCAAATAGACATCAACAGAAAACACTTCAAAATACCTGTATGGCAAAGTCAATTAGGCCACTTATATTGAGAGAGTATTCCATGAGATCAAAGATAAACTGGATGTGTTGAACCAGTGGGAGGTGATAGGACATCCCTAAGGCAAAGCTGGTGATCTGTTCCAGAACATTCCTGGACACCTGTCACAAGCAAAGACACACAAATATTTTCTAAAATTTGTCAAGTCTTCTGAAAAAAGCCATCTGAGGCAAGAAACATGAAAACAACTTTGACATTTCCCCTTTAATGGCAATATACATCCAAGGTCACAAAATTGAGCAAAGCACCAGCGGTTGATGAATGTGAGCTGTACTGACCTGGGAGGTGACCTGATGCTGATCAAAGTGTGAGAGGTGCTGGAATTTAGAGAAGATGTCTTCGGCGGTGGGGAAAGCTTCTGGTTTACTCTTCTTCCTCTTCTGGCCTTCCTCACCTCCTGCCGACAAACAAAATAATCAACTGGACAGTAAAAAGACGCACACGGGAAAGCGAACAGCATTTCAGCGAGATGAAACATCATTATATCCAGGTGCCCTGAACCCCCAGCCATCAGTCCACTGCTAAGGTCACTGTCAGTAAAATGACTTTTTCAATGAAAACCGCCCAGACGGGTGACTTATTCACACAAAGAACCGCCACGGGGCGAAGGGTCAGCGTTCTGTGCTGTGCTTGAAATCGTAATAACAGTTTAATGTCAAGACCAAGGCAGAGCTCAGTCCAGTGAAATAATGAGATGTTCAATTACACTTCCATTAAGCGTAATGCAAATGCGAGGTTGCTCTTTCTGACCGGGGTCGACAGCCAAGCTGGAATATAATGAGTCAATGATGGCTATTAGTATTGAAATTGGGCTTCGGCAATGAATATTCAATGAAGCCAATAGAGGTTTAGCACTACGATGTTAGAAGTGCAGGGGAGATGAACAGATAGAGCGTAAGAGAATAAGTTCATCTCAAAATCTTGTTATTTTTTACTCACCCACATGACGTTTAACATGTTTTAAGACCTCCCGGGGTCGTTGTAACACATAAGGATATTTTAGGTGACATCCGAGAGATTTCCAGGCCTCGTCATAGACATCATGGTTATAGTTGTTGTCAAGGCCCAGAAAAGTACAAAAGACATCGTACAAAATATGCATGTGCATAAGGTGGGGGCAGACGCCGGCGTTCTGACCAACAACCCGGAAGCACAACTCTGTGTTTAGAAGCAGACGCACGCTGTATATAAGCTGATCTTCGCAAAATGTCTGATAATTTCGATATGGAGGAAGACTTGCACTTTTTCTGCCCCCATCTTTAGTACTTTTCTGGACCTTAACAACAACTATGACCATGATGTCTATGTGGAGGCCTGGAAATCTCTCTGATGTCACCTAAAATATCTTTATTTGTGTTCCGAAGACGCCTGGAGGTCTTAACATGGGTGAGTAAAAAATAACACAATTTTGATTTGGAGATGAACTTTTCCTTTAATGATGAATAGTCATTTCAAAGAAACATACCACAAAATGTCCCTCCAAAAAGAAGTAAAAGGTGACGCAAAATAAGTGTTTATGAGTAATCTAGGCATTGACCACAAACTGATTCGTGCTACATACCACAGCAGTGAATGTGAAATCAAAGAGCCATTACTCTTCTCACTGAATGAGTCATACAGTTAGTCAACTGAATCTATCCAATGCCTAAATGAGCAGGTGAAACACATGTGGTTTGTGTGAGAGGGTCAGCTTCTCATCTGCGCACCTGTCTCTGCAGTACTCTTGCGGTTGAGAACTTTCAGAATGTCTTTTGTGATCTTCTTGATGGTGTGTCTGGCCTCGTCTCGCTGTTTGCCGACTCCATATAGAACCACCAGACGCTGGTTACACTCATGACTTGCGCTCTCCTCCTAGTTTGGCGACAGAATAAGTTTAGCATACTTTATGCAAAATGCAGCCACAAGATCATTTCAAAATTATTTTCATTATCGATTTACTATTTATGGGTATGTGTTTAGCTCAAATTATCATTTTTGTTTCATTCTGAGGACTACTTATAATATTTCTCCCAAATTTGAAATAAAAATATTATTTCTATTTTAATTTATTTGCTGAAAATAAAACTGAAGGAACCGCCCAAAATAACAGAAACGATGCTCTGTATTTTTCAGACCTTAAATGCTGCAAAGATACAATCCTTAATACATAAGTCATATTTGTACATGTATTTAGGAAAAGTTTAAATAAAAATATATTTGATGGCGTGTTGTCATGCTGTCAGTCTTTCACGTGGCTGTTGGATGACTTTGTCACTCCTGAGGTTTGATTTTGTTAAACTTCAACAGACACTAGACTGGTATGACCACAACACATCTAGAAATGCTGCTTACATGAAAATGTTGCATGACGCCTCTTATTTTTTTGAGCATAAAAGTGCATATCTGAAACTTTTCACATACAATATTGTCTAAATGATCCCTGTGCAGACAGATCCATGAAAATGTTAACACATGCAGTGTTACACATAACAGTGTTACACATGCAAGGCCAGTAGTTGGTGATGTCACTCTGTAAAGAAACATGTTAATGTGACTTCATCGTTTTCACAAATACACGTTTTTGTAGTTTACACAGAGACCACAATATGGCTGAATGAGAAAAACAAGCCCTTTGATTGTCCATCCATTGTTTATCAATGACTGGCCATTCAAATCTAGGCCTGACCAACGATTGGTAACGACTAATCATTTGCAGAATAAAAGTTTTAGTTTACATAATATATGGGGGTGTACTGTGTATAATAATTATGCTTATCTAAAATATATACCCTAACCCATAATCATATTATGTGTATTTATATACATAATTATTATACACAGTAAACCCACATATGTTTTGCTAACGAAAAAAAATATTCGCAAACGATTAGGCAGCCCTATGCAGGTCGTCTTGCTGCGAACACACTTTTGAATCAACCTGTCTGGTTTTAAACTGACCCACACACAATGCTTTTTAATTTATATTGCTAATGATCAACAAAATCAATAAACATTTTCCATCAGTGCTTTGAAAGACCTCACCTGTGGTATGGGGAAGTGGGTAGCGTACTGTATGTGGCGGGGTTGCTCATAAACCAGAGGGAAGGCAGGGTCCATTCCCTTATCCTTGGCAGTGTTTTTGCTCTCCTGCTCTGGGGTAGGTTTCTCCGGGGAGGGGCTTCCCTTTGACTCACAGTGCATAGGAGGGGAGAACATCTGCTGAAGGTAAAGGTAGAAATTAGTCCGTTTTAAATCATCTTTTATTACTTAAGATGTCACAAAAGAAATAAGAATGTTCAAATCCTGTCTCCAACCTCATCGAAATTAGCGCTGGAGTTGTGATCTATGTCCATTGACTCTGACAGACCAGTATCCTAATAAAGGTAAGTACAATGACATAAGATCACATTACCCAATTAAACACACCCCAGTATGTCACAACAACATAATTAGCTTCATGCCTCCATCTTAACGCTGCTTCCTGCATCTTGTTCTTTGCGCTCTGATTCGTCAGAAGGCTCATCGCTGGGGGATCGTGGCCGGGGCATATGAGAGTCGGAGGACAAATCGCCGCGGGAGATGAGCGTGCACATGTAGATGTTGTGGGAGAAGACGTCGTGACGGATGAGCTCGCAGAAGAGCAGCACAAGATTTGAGAACTCCACCCGCTCGCTCTCGTTTCCAGGCTCAGCTTCACAAACACAGAGTTATCTCAACATACATCTGCATCCCTAAAGCATCCTGCATATAAATGACGATGCATCTACAAACACTAACAGATGATGATAAAAAAACTTACTGAGCACAGGTGCCTGTGTGTCCAGAAACTGCAGCAGCACATCCTGAAACACAGGCAGAGTGGCAGCGGACAGAGAGCCTGATGATACAGAGCCCTTCTCATCCACAACTTCTGACTCTCCACATCTCTACAAACACACAAAGAGGAACGTCAGACAAACAGCAGCTAGCTTTCGAAAATGTTTTATTTCTACTATGTTATGGTGAAAGCAGCGAATGTGAATTTAGTGTTTCACCTCCGCCTCTATTTCAGTCTGTCTCTTCTCCAGAAGTTTGGCCACCACCATGGCTCGATGGGGTCCTGACCTCTTGCAAGATACAGCCCACTCACACAGCAGCGTGACCACCGCATCATCGTCAGGACTCATCTACAGACACACAATTTTATTTTATGAAGAGAAGGATCATAAAATGACTTCTAAGTAATATATTACAGCTAAACTTAAAGGTGCAATCCGTAACTTTTGCCTCTCTAAAGTCTCTCTATATTTATTCAAAACAGGACATTGCAGGTTACTTCACATACTTATCTTTCTGTCAAATTGAATCAATTTGAAATGTTTTTGATATTTGAATTTTACTGTTTAACTTACAACCTATAATACATTCACATAACATCAGGACAGGTTACGGTAATGAGAATTCCAGCTGAAAAAGCAATAAAATACATAATTGATTCCTGTTAAAATTATGCTTTGTTGTAGGGTTGCACAGTGCTACCGTAGCATAGCGATGCTGAAGCTTCAAAATACCCGCGATGCCGCTCTGTTTTTTAAACGGGAGTGCCGCAGTACAGTCAGTTATGATGCATTTGCGCATTATCGTTCATTTCAACACTAGCATCTGCCTTTCTGCATTGTTTCTCTCCTAAATGAATCCGTGTTATGAAAGACTAGGACGAGATAATGATTCAGTGAGCCATTTATCAAGACGCTTCATTCTTGAATAAATCAGTGGTATTGAGCGAATAGATTGAATGATTCACTGGCTCAGTAAAAATTGCTGCCACCTTCTGGCTGTTTTGGTTTCATATATTTTAAGAGGATGTGCAACAATGTTTCATGCATTCAGACTGCTTTTCACTGTTAAACATGATGTCTTCTCATGTTTGACATGGCCACTTGTCAAAAAACAAGTTGTACGTGGAATGTAGAATTTCTGTGCTCGATCCACTCCGCCAGCGTTCGTATAGGTTTTTTCCTAACAAGAACACCCGTTTCATAACAACTTGTCCCTTATTCTACCGGAACAGCACGCCCACGGGTCAACCCGCTAGATGGAGAAGAAAGAGCATGCCCAGGCGTCAACCAGGGAAAGCGGGAGAAGGAGGATGTGCACACATCAACCAACAGGAGCAAGAGAGAGAGAGCACTGCGTTCTCAAAGTTCAGCTGTGTTTGTTTCTTTGTTCACTGCATTGTGGTGAGGAATGTTGCATAAAACGGAGGATATAAAGCTGGATTTGGAGATCATTTGAAGCTGATAGATGGTCTGGTCCCAGCGCTAAAAGATTAAAGACTATATGTATGTGTTTTTGTATGCTTATGCTACAGTATTTGCTACAATTTATCCATTGACTATAGTTAATCCTATAAAATATTGATTTGTACAGTTTAAATATAGTTGACCATAGCAAATAAAAAAAAAAACATTTAGATCTGTGTATTGTTCTATTTTGAGGATTTCAATTCTGAACATGACATCGCATGCCGAGTCCACTTGGTATCGTGATACTTCGACTGGTACAGGATCGTGCGATATGTTGATGTTACGGTGACAACCCTACTTTGTAGAGAATACAATTATGTTTATTATAATATTTTGCTATGTTTACGACCATGATGTTTAAAGGGTTTCATGAGAATTACCTATTTAAAACATCAGTTAAAGTTACAGCTTGTAGCTTTAACTGAAACATTCATTATAAACCTTCTTACTATTTTATTCCCACAACTTTCCAAACATGGAAATAATCATTTAAAAAGTCTTCACTTTTCATGAATTTGGAAACATTGCAGCAGATCATTCTGACATGTCTCAAAAACTATAATCAAACACAAAAACAAAACTGTTGTGCACCTCATGTCCATCTTTGCTCTGTCCCGACCCAAAGATCCGGTTATAAAGAGAGTCCAGTGAATTGCTAAAGTCAGACTTCTCAAAGCTGTGGTTATCCAAAACCTCCAACGTATGCAGAACGCGGCTGATGGTAAAACCTGTTGTATGCACACACAACACATCACAGTTTACAGTTCATTGCAAGCCATACCAGTTTTGATGATCAAGTCCTTCACATCTGCTCACCAGCTGTTGTTTCTTGACACTTGTCAAATGACCATCTGAACTCCACAGCCTGTCCTCTCTCTTTAATCTGCTCTTCAATCTCTCTCACTTTAGCTCGAACCTGAAAAAGATCTCATTCCTTTAAACCAGTTCATCATACATGCTAGTTGATCATGTAAAATAGGGTCGGGTTATACCTGCTGGTTGAAGGTGCTATTGACCCCAGGCATAGGCAGGTTAGAGGGAGCGATGGGCAGGAGATCTAATGGGGAGCCAGTCTTAATCCGACTGTCTGTTAGAGAGTAATGCCAAACCAGAGCGCTGGGACAACACAACACAATACTCTAGAAAGAGAACACAGCGAAACCAACGTCAAGAAAAATATTCCAAGAAACCGATGAGTTTTTATATTTCTTTATTCGGACTTATTTCAATTTCACCTGCAGCATGCAGCTGAGCCCAAACACCACTGGCCGGTGCAGAGGGCATATGTAAAAATCTGTGAAGGGGGTCTGGGGCTGGTTTCCCCCTGAAGGTTGGGAGGTCGGGGTGGGGGGCAGCGCATTCCCCTGCTGTCCTGAAATGCCGTGGGCTGGGTGCCCTCCTGGACCTGGTCCGAGACTGCCGTCGCTCAGCAGCAAATTGAGGCGCCGTGTGCAGAAATAAGCCAGCCGCCGGGATAAATAGGCTGACTGCACAAACTCCCCCGAGTACTGAATGACAAAGACAGAGATGAAAATCATCAATCGAGCTCAAGTCAGAAAATTACAATATAATTCTAGACTCAGACTGAGCAGCATACATTTTCTTTGGCAATTTCTGCACACAGTTTAGGGCAAAACATTACGCATGTCTCGAGGCTTTCTTGACTTCACAGACGGGTTATAAGCAGTCAGGGTGGTGAATTTAAAAAGTCATGACTTGACAGCTCTGCTGGGGTGTCAGACGTCATCACAGGGTCACGCTGCATTAACTGACCTGTAACAGGAGCGGCAAAAGCAATCTGAGAAGCTCGTCCTCTCCAGGTCTTATCTTCTCAAAACACTCCAACACCCAGGTGAGGAACTCGTGTCTGTCCAACATCCCATCCTGTACACAAGTTAATTCAGAAAATACTAATAAGAAAAGAAGACTTGATGGATGCAAAAGCCAAATTGGGAATACTTCAATCATTTTTGGCAGTGAGAACATTCATTCACAGCTGTGAACAATGCAGATTCCACTTAGCATTAAAGCTAAAAGACATTATACTCATCTTGGTTTGCTTGGGACTTTACCACCAACGGTTATACCGGTGTCACAAGAAATGATATTTGTCAATGATGATCAGTATTTGTAGCAATTTGGTCTTTATAAATGTTTGTTCGTTTTTTCTTTAAGGGCAAAAAAGAAAATTCTGTCATCATTTACTCAGCCTTTTGTCATTTCAAACCTGTTTGACTTTATTTCGCAGAACACAAAAGATATTATGTAGAAAGTCGGTAAACGAACAATGCTGGTACCTATTCTCTTCTATTGTAAAGACACAAAAGCAATACAAGTCAATGGGTGCAAGTCAACAAGTCAAAGTTTCAAACATTCTTTCAAATATCTCCATTTGCATTCTGCGGATGAAAGAAAGTCATACAAGTTTGAAATGACAGGAGGGTGAGTAAATTATGACAGAAATTTCATTTTTGGGTGAACTATCACTATCAATTAAATGCACCACAACAATAAAATCAGTACTATGACAAACCTGCTCATCTTAAACAGTACTTTGAGGAAACGAATAAGACTTATGATATTAGAATATCCGAATTGAGACTCATAAATAAAAGACTGATTTCCCCCTTATTTTAAAATAAATTATTTGTTTATATTTAATTATAATTTTTAACAAAGACACAACAACAATATATAAACAATTATAATAAACATAGACTTTATAACAAAATGAATAAGATGGATTACGTTGTACCTGTAACATAATAATGCAGCAAGTCCCAAGAAGTCATGGTTCACAGTAATTTTATAGACGGTGACATTGGATGCGCGTGCCAGGCCCAAAGTAAACTTCCGATCCGTGTTTGGTTATACTATAACAATTTATTTTATATTTAATTATGTTAATATGAATCCAAATGTTAATTGTATTAAATTAAACTAATCAACAGTTATTATTTCTTTGCGGAAGTCTACCAGAAGTTAAGTTTGGGCCCCAAAAACGTTTGTTTTGTTGTTGATGCCGCTGAAACCATTTATAACAGCCAAGGGGCATTAATAGGTACAGTGTAAACCAAGACTTCACATGGCTGACCTGTTTTTATATAAAGGTTATTCCAGATATGTTGCAAGGTTTCATCAAATAAAACACAGCAAATAAAATGTGATGATAATATAAAAAATATTACAGTTCTGCAAACAAAACCAAGCAACACAGACGCAGCATCATACAGTGGTGCAGTAATACTTATGTAATGCTGTCAGCTGTACATTTATCGGAATTTTCAATGGCTTAGAACACGGCACATCCAAACAGAACCATGGACCAGAACTAACCTGTTAATAATTAAGTTACAAATCTTCAGATTTTTTCCTTACAACAAAACAAAAGCTTTGTTTGTGATGGTGGTCAAGTTAGATAAGGATAGCCCAATAGACCATTTCATCGGACGCCCTCATGCCTTACCCCCAGTTAACTTCCGGTTTGTGTTTGGCTAATCATATAACTATTTGTATGTTATTTCATTTATGTTAATATTAATTTGTACAATTATTTTACAACACAATACCTGTATTAAATAACAATGTTAAATTTTGTCGTATGTTAATTTTATTAAGTAAACTATTTGTTGAATGAGTCCTGTAGTTCGGTTACATTTAAAGCGGCCCTTCCAAGTGATGCCAAACTTCACTTTAGTAAGTGTGTAATTTTGCTGTAAGAGCATAAACAATATCTGCAAAAATCTGCTCAAAGTTCAATGCCAAATGAGATATTGTCTTTAACAGAATTCGCATTTCAAGGTCTACAGAGAACGGCTGGAATCGTACTACAGCCTTTTACTTCCCAGGTAAATGATGTGACTTCGGAGTTTTTGAAAACCTCCGCCCCAAAGGAATACGCCCAAAAGGCGTGAGGCCTTCCTTAGGAAGGGCCGCTTTCACTTTCATCACAGTCCTACAGCTGGTAATGAGAATTCAGCTACACGCATTCTAAGATAACCTATGGTCAAATAACAGCTTCCATGACTTTAACATCGGCCGTGAAAGCTGTTCTGTGCATTACACTGATATTGTATGTGTGGGTGCATACCTCTCAAACACTTCTGAAACGTCCATCGAAGTCATGCTTGTAAATGTCTCCTGGTCAACCTGCTTGTTTTACTATCCAAATTGGGTCCAATATAAAAAGGTGAAACTAACGCTTTTGTTATTAGTGTTAATATAACCGGTCTGCTAATTAGTCCTGTGTCAAAAACTTGATCTCTAAAATAGACTGACGTTTGCACATGCACTAGCAGACCCCCGCTACACTTCGATCTAGCCACATGTTCTTAACTGATGAATATAAGTTGACGCCATTGTTACTGTTTATTGCTAAAAGCCAAGTTTATGAACACACATGCACTGACAGGGGGACCGACCAATCACAACAGCCTGAGAAGTGTAAGCTCGCTGATATATAAAGCCTTTTTTGAAATTAGAAACATGAACATCCATTGTTAAACACCCTAAAAACATAATAAAAGCCTCAAAAACAGCAAAAGAATACCCCCTTTAAACAAACCGTATGGCACATTGACATATAGCAGTTGAGTTTTGTATCGCAGTCGAAATTGGAGAGAAAGGTTTAGCCAAGTAACGTTTTTTCTGCTTGTTATCAGAAATAATCGATTATCTATCTAATAAGCACTCTATTGTTTGTGAATGTGTACCGGAAGATGGGGTCACGAAAGTGCGCATACGCAGTATCGTTTGTTTATATTTTGAATTTCTTGCCATTTCAAACCTGTATGACTTCCTTTCTTCTGCAGAACACAAAAGAAGATACTTTGAAAAATCTTGGGAACAGAACAGCACACCCCCTCATTCACTTTTATTATAACCAATGCAAGTGAATGGGGGGCTGTTAACAACATTCTTAAAAATATCTTCTTTTGTGTTCTGCCGAAGAAAGAGAGTCATAAAGGTTTGAAAATTCAACAGGGCAAGTAAATAATGAAGGTTTTTCATTTTGAAGCTGAACTATTCCTTTCAATCTTACATTGATTTTGTTGACCCAAGAAACAACATAGCACATCATGTTTAAACGAAGCAAGGGCAACGTACCTGAAACATGAACATGGCTAGTTTCTCATTGTACTCCCATTGTTTACTGGCTGTTTCCACCTCTGCAGGAGGCGCTGGCAGAGGAGATCCACAGCTCTGGTTTGGAGACTGTCTGTAAAACTCCTCCACCTTCTTCAGCTGCTCCCACAGGTATTTGGTAATTATCTGAGTCCATTCTGCAGAACGTAGATAAAGGTGAGGCTTTTCAGCGCAATTACACAGCACCACCACAACACAATTCACTTTATCTTCATTCAGGGATTGAATAAGCGTTACGTTGGAACATGCCAAATTATTCAACATGTGGGGGGACATACTGACCTATGCACGGGTCAATGACATGCCTTTTCTTCACCTTGGTTTCAGTAATGGCAGCGTGATACGCACACGTCATTTTAATCATCCAGGCAGATCGCATCACGGGCACAGAGTACTTCGCGAGGTAGCCGAAAACTTCCTCTTTCTTGCTGAAGATGGGGACCTAGTGCACATGAAAACCAATTAGACTAATGCAAAACCCAAGCTAAATGGTTGGACCGTGAAATTAAGTGATGCTTAAAGGTTTGTGTGGTATTAAGAACATCTTTTGGATGTCTTCCAAACAACTAGTGATCTATTCACGGTACACAGACAGCCGTATGGTACCTTCTTAGCAAGCTGAGTAAGAGGTTTGGTCCCTGCCAAGTCCGTAAACCAATTATTGATGGAACTCTGGGACCTCGCCGTGACGAGCCAGAAGTTATCCTTCTGATTGACCTGCGGCTTCCTCTTCCCCGTGTCTGGAAACGTGTTGCATCGTAACTTCTCTGCGATGATGCTGCTGAAGTTTGAGCTGATCTGAGGAGCAGAAGGGAAGGGTTCAACTAAAGTGCATAAACAACGCATGCAAATGTGTTCTGCAACGGGGATTTTACCTTTGATGGGTTGAAATTAACATTTTTAGCACTGCCATGTTCGTCTCCTGAAACGGCTGGCTGGTTGTTAAATCCCTGCTTGACGTTCAATGCAGTCAACTCATCCTGATCAACAAGATGGCTTTGTTACTATAAGGCTCATACACGCATATCTATATATAATAGTTCAAAACAACTGAGTAAACTTATATGCAACACTATAACTCATATAATACAATAAAAGAATATGAAATTATATTCAGTTCAGCTATTTGAGGGGTGCTTTATATGCATGATCCCACCGGCTGTCTCTCCAAACCATTTATGGTCATTATAAATGCATCCTGCACATTTCATTTCTATTCAAAAATGCTGCACGAGCCAATAAGGAGCAGAAATGCTGCCTAGGTAGTAAGATCACTAGGTTTGGAGACGCAGACATAAAATCAGGAAAACATCGACACGCATGCAAATGTCAACAAACATAAACAAACAGATTCCAACACCATGGCGCTAGCACAGTGGTGTGGCTGTCTTCCATATACATATACATTTTTAATATAATGTAAACTCATGCGTTAAAACGCGCTGGATAACAATAAAGAAGTTATACGTGTCATATGGGGCGCTTTAAATTGAACTGCGACCGCTGAAAGTAGCTTGAAATAAAAACCTGTCGAGAATGATAGATTTCAGCGTCATTTTAAAAGGCAAATTTCTCTACTAAAACGCACTTTTTAGCTTCGAATCTACCCGCTACACCCAACAAAGACATAAAGCAAGACTGCTGCGCCATAGTCCCTGTTTTTCTGCTCATCTAACGAGCCGCTCGGCTTTAGTTCATTGTTATTGCCCGTTAGCTGAAGGCAGGGCCTGAGCTCCACATCACATTAAAACTCGCTCGTTTCACACCGATTTAAGAAGAAATTTGCCCATAGAGAAAGAGAGAATGCTGAATTACCTCTTTTTGTTTTGGGTCTTGTGGATAAACGTCCGGAGGACCGAGTCTGGGCCGTTTGAGAGGCCTGTGTTCGTAGCTCAGAATGCCGAAGGCAGCCATCATCCCCGCGGCATGTCAGCCCGGTGTGTGGCCGATCCAGAGCGCTGCTACTGCGGCTACAGCTCTGCTGCTTCACCGCTGCTTCCGCCTCAACAGGATGATGGGAAAACTCGAGGCAAAATAAAAGTTCCTTGGTAGATGAAATGCAACTTATTTTATTTCAAGGATATTGTTAAATGTAGAGAGGTTTTAGTGCGTAATATTTTCATATTCTTGCTGGTTTTTAATTAAATAAATATAAATTAGATAGTAGCCAAATGCTTTATCACGATTAAAGTTCTATAAGTTCTGAGGACACTTAAAGGTGATCCTTCTTCACTTTAAATCTATTTCAAAGCAAATGTTATATTTACTTAAAATATTCTTACGACAGTAACAGGGGGCACACATAACAATAATAATAGGAATAAAGGAAACGGTTATATCCATAAATATACTTTATTTTACGTAATAACGCATTTTTACAACAGTCATAAAACAAGTAACGTTAAACAAATGCAAAATCCTAACCCATCCCTAACCAAGGCAACTCTTTATGATTAACTTAATATCTAATTATGAAAGCTTATTATACTTCTTGATTTTTCAAGATGAATATCTGAACATATACTGCATTGTGTGGCACACATACAAAAATATATATAGATTCCCGAAAGGCTTATTTATCCAAAACATTGAATAATTAAGGTACCTAAACATGTGCAATTTTAAACTTTAAGCTTTTCAACAAAAACTTAACCTAAAGATTCATAAAATATTTTATGAAACTTGTTAGCTCTTTATAAATCAAAGAGTTTAAAAGCACATGTGTGTGCTGATAACGTGAGATTACACCATAATACGCAGTTTGATTAAAAAACAGAAGTGTCTTGATAATGAATTTTTCACGATTCACATTGTATGTTTTGTTCACAAAAACGAATTGCACAATTGTCTTTGACATATTTTGTAGCTCAAATAACAGAAGAGGCACAAAACTTGCTCTTGAAAAATACAGCAAATAAACTAACAAACATTTTCTGTTTTCTGTTGACATGTCTGGAATGACTGCTAAGCGTTATCTGAATGTAATCTTTGATTGGATTTTCATTCTTGTCCAGTAAGTGGATTTAAGAACATCAGATACATTTAAGGCAAATCAATAGTTTACCGTATGGTCACTATATATCTTACATGCAATAACAAATAAAGAAAAACATGAAAAAAATTAAAATAAATACATATCATTGTGCAAAAATGACTTCTACCAAATTCCGGTAGAAAAAAGTCTTTTAAGAGAAATGCACTCACAACACTTGTTCAGTACCAATTTCAGGAGTATAGACACTCCAGTGGCAGTCAGGATTAATCTGCCTCCGAGGGAAAATAAAGTGCACATAATGTGAAAATTCCCATTGGAAGACTCTCCTTCACGATGCCATATCGGCTCAAAATCTCTGTTAACTAGAACATTCTCATGGTAGTAAAGAACAAAAAACATCTCAGTTTTGCAGTAAGCGGCTTCAATAATCCTTAGTCTGCAACTTATTCTCAGCAGGTTAGAAGACTGTCTTGTCTCTCTTCATTTCAGTGCATGTTCTTAGGAGTTTCTTCGGTCGGCCGCCATCATGGCACGAAAACGAGAGTTCTCATTGGCAAGCAGGTTTGAAGGGGAATCGAACTCCAAAATCTGTTTTGAAAAACACATCTAGAAGTTATTTGTTGTTACAGTACAAGCTTTGTTTGACTTTCTCATGCTAAATATATGAAGAGCTCTTCCAGAACACATTAAATGCCAATAAAAAAAAAAAAGAGTTTGAAATGCCATTTTGCTTTTTACTAAATCTATTCACTGCTCCATCAATGTTTCATGCCAAATCGCTATATTTCCTTGTTTAAAAATCAGAATTTGCTCGTTAGTGGTTTTTGTATGCGTGTAATTTTTAAATTATTTTTTGTGTGTGGAAAATATTGAAACATGAAATTGAAAATATTTATATTATTTGACTATTTAGTTTGTTACTATTTATTTTATTTGGCTGTTATTTATTTCATGCATTTCCATTTATTTTTTTATTTGATTTATATTAATTTATAGTATGAGTCCCTGATGTCATATGTTTCATGTTCTCTTGTTTATTTGTTTTTAAAAAGTAATAAACCAACATTGACTAAAAGGACGGATTTGTAGGGTTTTGAATGTTTGTTAATAAACTTTGAATTTATAATCGACAATATTGTTGTTTCATTTAACAATCGTTGTTTAACATGTTCAGACTGAGCCAACAGACCATTTTAACAGGATAAATTGAATATTAACAAAAAAATGTCATTTTCATGAAAACTATTAAAATGGATTTATAGCGTTTAAGAAAAGAGCTCTATATATGTTCCTGGATTCACATTCTCTTGTGCCCATCAGGGGTGCATTTAGAGCTATAGTTACTGACCTGACCCTGGTCCAGAACCATGATTCTGGAACAGTTTAGCACAGTGTTGAGACGATGGGCAATGATCAGAGTGCTACAGCCACTAAATGCTGTTCGAATAGTGTCTTGTATGAGATGGTCTGTCTCTGTGTCAATGGAAGCTGTTGCTTCGTCTAAGAGCAGGATCTAAAACAAACATACAGCAAAAAAAAACTGATAGTCAAATTGACACATTTTAATATTCTAATTTCTTTTGTTAGATAAGTAATTTAATAAACTTGAAATTTCTTCGGCCTATACAGTAGCATTTAAGTAAACTCAAGCTAACACACATGGTGTAAATTCCACTGAACTCCATGAGGTAGTCTATCAGTATTTTACTTTTAGCCATGTGGTGGCAATGTTCCACCATATTATACAGAGGCGGAGACTCAGCAGTTTGAAGCTGTTTATATATAATCGTGACATTAAACATGCTTTAAATTAAGCGACTCATATTGCATCCAGGGCATACATTTTATCAGTAAATATGTTCCCTGGTAAACAAACCCATTACCTTTGCGCTGTTAGTGCAGTGAGCTACAGAAACCATTAACCGTATCAAAGTTCGATTTTTATATAAACTATAACATCAATCTTGTAGACATATAATGAATATGAACACATACCTTGCTGTGTCTGAGAAGTGCTCTGGCCACACACAGCAGTTGTCTCTCCCCCACAGAGAAGTTCTCTCCATTATCCGTCACCTCAGAATTCAGTGAATTAGGCAACTGGATTACCTAAAACAAAAATCAAGACAAAGAATCCTCTAAGGCAAAGTAACTGCAAAGTCATTTGCATTTAGAAAGTCATTTCAAGACCTATTGAAATGATGGAGCGGCTCTCTTTGCTCACTCACCATGTCCTTAATGTGTGATTTCTCTAGTGCCTCCCAGATCAGTGCATCTGTATATTGATCCCAGGGATCCAGATTTGACCTGTTGATGTGACAATGGTTTAAAAGACAGATTTCCTGATTAAAGCTGAATATGAAATCAAAAGGAATGATTTAGTAAGTATAATTAAAAGACAAGTGTGTATTTACATGTGATGACTGTGTAATGAGGTAAATGCACACGGAGCAATGATGTCCTTCAACTAAAATCATTTCAGGATACACATAGGATTACGATCAACAACGTGAGTCTATTTATTCAAACACTTCGCCATACGTCAGCAACCAAAAAGGAGAATTACTTCAGGTTATCCATTTCAAGGTATATCAAAAAACAAATAAAAAAAAGCAAAGTGAACTTTTGCACTTACTAGAGGCATGATCAAAGAGGTAATTAACAAAATGTGAACGTTTTCTTTCTAAACACATCGTTATCATTTGGTGTAAATCCCCTTAGTGCTGTAAGAGCGGAAGTGAACTAGCTGGAAGCAATTTTAACGGAAGTGCGTCATCGTCCTGTGTGCATATACCATATAAAACATAAACTAGACAACCATTACATCATTTGAAAGCACAATGACTTTAGATTCACTATTTTGATTATATTATGTGATAGGGGAGTAAATAAGACTTTTTTTATTTGTGTCAGGAGTGAACATTTAAGCAGGGAAAATATTTGTTTGTCCTTGTACATTTATGTATTTGGCAGACACTGTTATTCAAAATGACATTTGTGCATTTAAGATATACAGTTTATACATTAATCTTATCAGTATGTGTTTTCTCTTTAGATTGAATTTAAGTAAAGTCAAGTCATGTTAATTTAATTTAATTATAAAAAATAAAATTAATTATGGTTTTCTATAATAGTAGAGTTAGGCTTTTATTATTACTTTTATTATATTCTTTGTGTCGCAAACACAATGCTCTACCAACTGGGTTACTAGAACTATTTTTTTTTATTCAACAAATGGTATTAATTAAATGTATTGTATTGTATAATAGTTTAGTTTAGTTAATATTTTACTTTTATTTTCATACCTTGCTCCACCGCTTAAAATTTTAAATAACTTTCCTTTGCAGCAAACATCACCAATCACTCTTTTTTCAACTCCACCTTTTCATAATCCGATCAATTTACAACACATAAGCAAACTACTCTTTCTCTCACGTTGAATATCCCGTTTCACTTGAAAAATTTCACATCAGATTTCCAAAATACCACAAGCTGTGAACAGCACATGATCTTGCATATGAAACCTTAAGTGCACGCTGTGGGGAGAGCTGGTGAATTTGATGTGGACCATACCTGACAGTACCATTGAACAGAACTGGCTCTTGGGGGATGACTGACAGCTTGCTTCTCAAATCCTCCAGACCAATGTGAGCGATGTTGACACCATCAATGACGATTGATCCTCCGCTAAGTTCCACTAGTCTGAAGAGTGCGACGCCCAGTGAAGATTTCCCTGAAGAAACAGCCATCCTGTGTCACAATCTATTTCATCCACTAATAATACGACTAGGCTGAAACAAACACCGCTAAAAGCATCTGAGAGACGTACCTGAACCTGTTCTGCCAACTATTCCTACCGTCTCCTCTGGTTGGATGCAAAAGGAGAGATTCTTCAAAACCAGAGGAAGATCGTCCCGATACCGCATTTCCACATTCTGGAAGGTCAATCGTCCTTCCTGCAGCCAACAGGACGTAGAGGAAGGCGGCCTGGCAATTTGGCATGGACCTTCGCTTTCTAGGTTCTGAATAAACAAATATTTTCACAGATGATGTTTCTGTTAGTAAGGCCATTACAGGCTTCATTAATCTCTCTCAGAAGATCTCTGCCGCTTGGCAGCAGCTTAGAGGTCGGAGCATCGGGAAACAAACTGTGTCATACGCTCTGATGTTCTTTCTGCCAATAAATGTTCTGTCTAAAACCCGCCGAGCGGGATGTAACAGTACGCAGACTGCTGGGCTCACTGGCCTGTGCAAAGTGAAGAGCTGATGTCCTTTGTGTGCTGTGTCAATTGAATAACAAATGGTCTGTCCAGTTCTATTTGCAGCTGATATCTAAAGCACGTGTGTCAACAGATGCTTCTACCTTTATGTAATGATTGATCCGCTCCACTGATGTAAAACGAGCTTCGGTTTCAGACAGGAGCCTGACGGTAAACTGAAACACACCGGTCAGCTAGATACGACAGGGGAGAGAAACAGACACTTTAGTGGCGGTTGCACATACAAGCATCGCTGTCGTTCATTCTTAGGGGTTTGCTTAAAAAATTATGCATACTGCACCGTTTGTGCAAAAGAAAGGAAGAGACGTAACAGTTACCTTTTTACCAGATGGGTGTTACAACGATAATTAAACAAACAAATCAATAAACAAACAAACAAACACACCTTTATTGTGGGAGTGATTGAAGCCACCAGGAAATGAAAATTCTATTATAATTTACAACACCAAAAAATCATTGTATAAAAAAATAATTCATTTAAGAAATTTGCGTATTGAGCAAAATTGAACAGTAAAAAACAGATTACGAGCAATTGTTTGTTTACATTAAAATTTCACTTAATAAGATGTTTTCGCTTCATTTTGTTTTAGAAGATATTTATCAACCCTCTAAAGTCTAGAGCAGGAGTTTTCAGGGGGATGGAGTTGAATGAGGATGGGGCACATCCTGACTTCCTAGTGCGCCTCAAGATGACTAATATTTTGAAACAACACAAAATTAGCATTTAAATATTTAATTTTTTTGCCCATCATGAATAAACGTTTCCCCAGTTAATGTCAATCTATAAAATATTGGGTAGAAATTTTGGGTTTTGTAAGTGGGGAGGGGTCATTAAATATTATTGAATACAATGGGGGGCCTATGAGTCAAAAAGCTTGAGATATTGTGCTGTAGGTCCATTTGGATTTCTTTGACGATGGATAGCATAAAAGGATATTGCTAAACATAAATAGCACTGGTCCAAAAGCACATACTGTTTCAGTATTATTTGAAAGATGTTCGTTTAACATTGAGTTCTAAATGTTCCGTTGGTTAAATTTATTTTTGTAATGCTTGTAAAGTGCTAAAAAATTACAGGAACAGGAAGTGCTTAAGAAGTAGCAAAATGGTCTTTAGACCACTGTGGAAGACGTAAAAAATGCTGGTCCACAAGAAAGTCCTGTTTCAGATTTTATAACACAGAAGAACAACATGCATCCACAATCAAACATTTATATCCAAATCAAAATGTAAAATAAATATCCTTGAGATCTAATATATGTTTGTTAATAAAATTATTAAACATGAATTTGAATACATGTTTATATCTCATGAAATGGTGTGTTTTCGGACCATGTTGAGTACCATATAACATAGACATTTTTTGTTTGTATGCAAAGAATTCAACCCATTTGGGATGGTGGTTAAGTATACAGATAAGTGATAAATTATATGATACAATCTTAATTTCCTGCTGAACAACACATTTTAAAATCACTAAGAAACCCCTTGACAACTTCATAGAAATGTCCTCGGACCCCTAACGCCCAGCATCATGACTGCAACTTCCGTCTGTTTAGTTTGATCTAAATTTATCAGCAGTTGTAGTGATATTGTAATTTGTTTTAATTATAGAAGAAGAATTGCTCTGCATTTACTAGCTTTTCAAAACAAAAAACTTCTGCAGTGCACATACCTGAACGGCGTAAGAGATGGCGAGGCCGGCGTATGCAGGAGGAATTTGACCGTGCATGAAGACAATGAGGAGGCTTACGGTGGTTATAAGAGAAATACTTATAAGGTCTAAACGGACAGCCAGCCAACGCATGCCGCAGCTGAACAGATATTGACACGCTTGGTTTGTGTCGAGCAGGGTCTGATACCTGATAGAATACAATATCCAGAAAAACATTTTTTGTTTGTGTAAAAAATGTGTGTGTACATTGTCTTAAAAATAAATGTCTATTCATTATAATGCAATGACTTGCAATGACCATTTGTACAAGTCACCGTGGGTTTTTGTTGCTGTCACCAAAATAATTTCAGAGCTTCGGTGAAATGTTACAGAGGCCACTTGCTGGATATTACCTGTGTATGAAGTCTGTCCCCCTGCCGTAAGCATAGATAGTGGACAATCCTTGCAGACTGCTGGTGATATGAGAGGTGAAAGGGGATTGGCTGATATTTTCCAGTCGCTTCAGCTCACGAATCAAAACCCTTTGAGCAAAAAAAACAATCCGTAGAGCAAATTTATATATATACGTATATATAAACCCAAAGTCAAACAGTCAGGAAAACAGCAGCGATACAGAGTTTTGATCAAAGCTTTGCCTCATCTCATCTGCTTATTTGTGTAGCTCACAGATCAGCCAGTGATGTGACAGGTTAGTTGTTTATGAGCCGGAGACCCACGGGGGACAATAACTGTGAGACTGAAGGGATCTTACAGGCTGAGCTGCAGTCATTTCTGGCTTGTGAACTGATTTATGTCGGGTTTTATGAGGCCTATCACATGTCAGCAGTAAAGCAGGCAGGACCGCGTCTGTATGCCGTGTGAGGCAGAGGCAAGCCTTTATTGACAAAAACAGAGCTGATTTCTGCTTTAAGGCACACATATAAAATGGGCACTGCCTGTGAATAATGCTCAGCACAGCAGTGAATCATGCTTTTCTTTAGAACAGGCCAAGTGGAAAAACAAAAGAGGGCGAACGAACTCCGTGAATCAGTTTCTCTATATATACACATGTATGAAGAATGTTGTGTTTCAATATAAAATCTTTTTTTCCACTGTGGAACACAAAAGAAGACATTTTGAGAAACGTCTCTGCGGTTCTGTGTACATACAATGGAAGTCAATGGGGGCTGGTGGTTTGGAAGGATGTGAGGGTGAAAAAGTGATGAGAGAATTTTCATTTTTTCTAAGAACAATCACTTTAACCGCTTTCTAATCCATGACAATAATTACTCATTTATAAGCAATATGCAAAAAAGTGGGCGGCAACAATATCTTGTTTTTACTCATTTGAAGATTTTTTCATTCATTATTTGCATAACAATTTGAGTGAAATTACTAGTTAGAAAACATTTACATTTATGCATTAGGCAGTTGCTTTTATTCAAAGCGACTTACATTGCATTAGACTGTTTGCGTGTGATGTGAAGTCCCTGGGATCGAACCTATGACATTGGCCTTCCTAGCATCATGCTCTAACCACTGAGCTACAGGAAAGCAGAGTAATAAAAACCTTTTTTTTTAACAGTTAGAATAAATCCTTAAAGAATCCAAACCTGGAGATTCTATTGATGATGAAGAGGAACGCGCCCATAGGAATGATGGAGAACAGGAACCATGGGAACACCGTACACACCACACCGAGACAAAAGAGGACTATTGTCAGATTCTGAAGCAACATTTCGGCTTGCATTGCCAGACGCACGTCAACTGTGGGAAGATAGAGTAAAGAGGGCGTACGTATGAGAGACATGAAACGTCCAGGTCATCACGCAGCTGAAAGGATTGTGAACGGAGATACAGAGGAAAGCTCCTCACCCTCATCCATGTCTCTGGAGAATCGGTTGAGAATACGTCCCAGGGGTGTCGTGTCGAAAAAGCGCATGGTGCTTTGAAGTACAGTCTTAAATAGTTTATCATGCAGAACCGAGGCTGCCCGCACGGTGCACTGCAAAAAGAACACACACAATAACAAGGGTTTTAATAATAGATTCACCCAAACACAATTATAATGCTAATGACCAATAACTTAAAAACTCATCTCTTTCTTTCATTAGGGTTTATAATGAGAGTAAACAGGTCAGGGATGTAAACAAACATTTAAACAGCCATAATACCAGGATTATGTGGTGAGAAAAACCTAGGTAAACAGGAACCAGTGAGTTTACAGGCCCAAAGGAAACATCTCACACCTTATCTAGTATCATATCATCTTGACGTTGTCATTTCAAAGCTAGACCTGAGTCACAGTAAAACTCATAAACAATGTGTTTTTCTTTGTTTTCAGCAGAAACCCATAAGTTTAACAACTAAGTTTGTGTGTGCTGTTATAGAAGAACAAAAATTGTGTCTACTGTAGATATGGTTAAAAACAAAAGATAATGTAAATTAGCGGGCCAGAGACCAGACACATAATGAGCTGTACCATTAAAGGGAATGCGTTTTGTTTTTCAAATTATTTCCCACAATATTGGCTCCAACAATTGCATTCAGCACATAAACACACAGTTACATAACCCACAATATTCTCAAGTGCATATCGGGACATGATTTTATAAAAAACTTACTTTGCAATGTTCTTAAGAGAACATTTTACCATTTAGATTTGCTGCTTTTTTTTGGCACAAGAGGCGAAATTTTTTCCTTTGGTAAAATGCTTTTCTGTAGCTCAGTGCATAGAGTATGGCGCTAGCAAAGCCAAGGTCATGGGTTTGATCCCAGGGATTGCAAGTACTCTGCTACAAATGCATAGAATAAGGCATTGCTAGTCTTTTGGATAAAAATGTCTTCCAAATGCTTAAATGTAATATGTACAGTTTCTGAATCTTCATTTTTACCTCTAGGTTATAAGAAATTAGCCATCATAGAGGAATTAGTGAATACAAGTGGCACACAATTACGCAGAAACACAACCTCTGTGACGTGCTGTCGGGTCTGCTTAATAAAGAAGTGGCCACGGAGACCCGAGGGGACATATGCACACAACCCCCCAGCTGAATGTCAGCAAAGTCAGGACACCGGACAGATTAATGAATTCAGCCCACAGGCAATTTCAATTAAATAACAAAACAAATCGCACAACTAAGGAAAAAAGAACAATCTGGGCCGTTACGCGGCTGGCTAGTTAATTGCATGTATCATTTTTGACATTTGTTTCTGTGATTAAATTGACAGATCCTTATAAGTTAGATAACCCAAATAATTATTTGGAAAGAATTTTAAAATAATTGTTACATTTTTTATTACTTAAATTGTGAGCTGGATAGTTTTAGGGGGGACGAGGAAAATCTGGAGGGAAAATGCCCCCCATATACAGTATATATAAAAAGGAACTAAGTATAAATGTAAATGTAAAATCTCACTTTGTGCTGCATTCTTATTTTTTTTAAACAGAATGTGAAACGATGGCTTGTTTTCATACAAATCATCTGTGTATTCTACAACTGTAACCTAGCATGCTAGCATGCATCCAAATCCAGACATAGCCTCAAACTTTGTCAAAGTACACCGTGCCATCAATGCACCCTATATGTATTGGTTTCCTGAGACTTCACCACCGTGGGAAAAGAAGATTAATCGTGACGCCCCCTTGACAGATTAACCCGGTACTCTCAGGTAGATTCAGGCCGTGCTGAATAAAACATGAGCAAGAGGAAATGCATCTGCCCGAGGACCGAAGTGTTTGATGAAAAATTCAAGTGTGTGTAATGGAGAGGACAGGCCGAAATCTCAAGATTACCTTAACGAAAACCAGCCCTCGAAAGGTCTTCAGAACCAGCGCCGCCCCCATGGACAGAGCGTACACCCTGGAGTAGTACTGTACGTGCGGGTTCAGTCGCATGCTATCGCTCTCCGCGGTCTCATTCCCCTGTACCAGCGAGGAATTCTGCAGAGACAAAGCAACATCACTTTGGCAACGTGATCCGTCTCCAGAGGATCCAAACGTGTTAGTTGAACTGCGTGCGCCAGTCCCACTCTCAATTATTTTACAGAACGCGAGCTAACAGCAGCATCTGTTGCTGTGATTCTCCCACTGTGTAAATCATGTGCAGTCTGGCACTTCTAATTAGTTTCGGGATTGATGTTCATTTCGGCTAGGCATCAAAACCAGTTGCTGGAGGTTTGTCATATGAAGAGAAGAAAGCAGCCTAAAGGCGACCCGGCTTACCCCGCTGCCCTCTTTGATCCAGTGACTGAGCCACCAGTTGCTGAAGGCGATGCTGCCTGTGGTGAAGAGGAAGAGAAGGATGTTTACGATGAAGGCCAGAAGCCCTCCAGCAGCCTTGATGTAAGAGGCATACACGTCCCACGACACGGCCCCGGACCCCTTTTCCTCTGCCTGCATGAGTTGAGCTGTTAAATGAAGATCAAATACCAAAAAGATAAAAACTTTAATCATTTTCCAAACTTTGACCATCTTCTGCAGAACAGGACCCCATTGACTTCAATTGTAAGGACACAAAACCACAGAGACATATCTCAAAATATCTTCTTTTGAACTACATAAGGGCAAATAAATCATGAAATACATTTACATTTTTTTGGGGGGGGGTAACCCATCCCTTAAATACAAAAAATAGATCATAACTAACCCTTCTGTAAAATCTCCACATTTAGAATAGCAAAATAAAGTTGATTTCCTTAAACACGCAATTCATTCAATTTCATGTCTTGGGTCACCGCATGATATTCAATGTAAAATCTGAGCCAAGAGCCACTGGATTAATCGAATCCCCCCTCACCTCCTTTCTTGCTCCCAGCAGACGGTTTGACCGTGACATTAGCGTGAAAGGACTGCTGTCTGCACGGGTCTTCTGGCCTCTGCTTGTTTTTCAGGTTCTTCCTCACCAGGTTCTGAATGGGAGATGGTAAAGAGCAATCCTCTAGTGATTCTCAGGACATAGAAGGCCGGCCGTTTAGTGATTAATACAGAGATCAGTGACAAGGTCCCTCGGCTGTTGCTTTCATTGATCAATGCGCTTATAAATTACAAAAGCACAGCGTGAATTAACATTTAAACCCGGCAGCTCTGCGGCTCATGAATTTTGGAGTGGGTGATGTTGGATGTTCGGCAGTCGTGTGACCCTGATGTTTTTTTCAAGAGGGCACGGCAGCTGCGGGTGGTGTATGGTACCTCTTGCTGAACGCTGTTGAACATGACGGCATAGTCCCGTCCTTTCTCCATGAGGTAGGCGTGTGTGCCGTGTTCTGCTATCTTGCACCCCTTCATCAGCACCACCTCGTCACACTCAGGCAAATACTGTAGAACAAACACCCTGTTACATTCCTCCTTAACACTACTTGGGGACAGTACACCCAAACATTTTATAATCATCCTTTACTCACACATTAAATATATATAATGTCTTTGTTCTGATGAAAACGGAGAAAGATATTTGGGAAAATGCTTGTAACCAAACAGTTCTTGGCCAACATGATTACCATCAATACAATGTTTAGACAAAGTCCCCCAAAACTGTTGTCCCACATTCTTCAGAATGTCTTCTTTTGTGTTCAACAGAACAGAGAAAACAATTTATAAAAAGAGAAGTCATTTAATAGTAATAATTCAAAGTAATTCATTTTTTCTACTCTGGGAGTCAATGGGGGGCAAGATAGCTAAATATTGTGCCATCCCTGGTCGTGGAAGGGATACAGTTGCTGCATGGCCTTCCTTCGGATTCCGACATAGTAATGCGTTTCTTCTTTTGTGTTCAACAGAACAAAGGAAAAAAATAAAAGAGAGGTAATTTAATAGTAATAATTAAAAGTCATTTATTTTTCCTACTATGGGAGTCAATGGGGGGCAGGATATGTTTGGTTATAAGCATTCTTCCAAATATCTTTCCCTGTGTTCATCAGAACAAAGAAATTTACACAGATTTGGAACAACTCGAAGGTGAGTAAATGATGACAGAGTTTTCTTTTTTGGGTGAACTATACCTTTAACACGTTACAGTAGCTGCATTTCCTTTACCCTTCAAACTACGTAAACATCCATGCACACATTTTCTTGTTTTGTTTAGATTTCACAGCCAATATGTATTCAATGTTGCGCATGAGCATGAGTTTTTTTGCTCGTATGTTTGTTCTTGCCTGCAACTGGTGCGTGACAAATATGATAGTCCTGCCCTTGGAAGCGCCGCGAATGGCGCTGTGAAATAACCGAGAGCCCACATGTGTGTCCACGGCGCTGAGCGGGTCATCCAGCAAAAGAATGGGTCTCTCGCTGTACAGCGCCCGGGCCAGACTCACTCTCTGCCGCTGGCCGCCGCTGAGGTTGGCACCTTTTTCTCCTATCTGCAGAAGATAATTCAGTCATTATTACATCGCACGTACATCTTGTTCAAGGTTTCTCTCAACGAAGAGAGCAATGCAAAAAGGCACGAGCGCGATTTGTATGACCTTGTTTCTGAGATTGTTTTCGTCAAGGTCAGAAATTGTATTATGTGCAGATACCTCAGTCATGTCTCCGTATGGTAGCTGGGTTATGTCAGGAACTAAACAGCATGCGTCCAGAACAGAATTGTACCTAGAGTGTTCGGTAGGTGGTGAGGATGCACAAAATGTAATTGAATTTTACACATGAAAAGGTCAAACTAATTTCATGAGTCATGTGTTAATCTAGTTCATACTTTTCCTCAATATATTCTTTTCCAAACAGTATGTTCTCTCTCAGGGAATCATTGAGGATCCAGGCCTGTTGAGCGACATACGCCAAACCACCGTTGACAGCCACCGAGCCTCCAAGCAGTGTCATCTGTAAAGAAGAATCCAAAGTATGTTCTTACTTTGCTTATATGACCGACTGGTTTAATGCTGGTTTTAAGTGCACCTGGTAAACTCTTACCTTCATTATTTATGACATGTCACACATTCAATTCGGAAAAAAGGGAAAAGTAGCATAAATCAATCAAAACTAAGGACAGTGTAAATAATTTTTTTCCTGTGGACGATTTGATCAAATAAATGTATACATTGTATCTGTGCCAGACAGACAGCCCATTACACAAATCATGGGAATGCTAATACATTTATATTCTTTCTTTGATCATGTATACTGTCAAATCAATGTATCGTTCCTGTCATATTTCGTGATTTTTATTATTAGTTACGCTTTATGTGTATCACTGGGTTTTGGAAAATTTTGTCAGTGGGTTTTGCAAAAATCAAACCAATAAAAAGTATTAAAAGTTCTTGTCAACTTTGACAACACAGTACCTAATCATTTTATAAGTACAGTATGTATTTCAATTTTCTAAAAAACAGCGAATTTGAACACTATTGTATAGTGTATGTCCAGGCTGCTTAATCCTAGTAAACTATATGAAATAATTCAAATTCAAAATATTGATTCACATTTCGAAATAAAATTCTGAACAATGTACGCGTTCCTCTTTTTTACACACGGAAAGTACTGACCAATAATGAAAGATGTTTTTTTGTCGTACTGGTCCTTTAATGCTGGTTTAGTGCTGGTCTACAAGATTCCACAATAACTTTAGAGTAAAGATGTTTTACTTGCTGTTTACGTTTAAGGAGGCATGAATATAAATCTCAATTTTAACCCGAGCTTTTGTTATATAAGAGGGAATCGTATTCACTCCAACATCATCTAAGTGTCAGAACTGAAATCGCTCTTGTTACTGAGATTACATCTGTTATTGACACCAGACCAGCAAACACCATGTTCTGGAATGCACCTTTGACGACATTGATAGGTTGAACACCGCCTCCATAGAAAAATATAAAAGACTACTTCTCTAGCCCAGATAGAGTGAGCAAGCAATATACAAACATGCCATTAAAGATAGCTAAATATTGTGCCATCCCTAGTTGTGGAAGAATACAGTCGCTGCATAACCTTCCTAGGGATTCCGACATTGGAAATGCGGGGTTAAAGTTTAATTTTAAAGATGTTCCAGCTCATGTGGGAAATACAAGGAGCATTTGTTCGTTTCATTTCTCAGAGGATTCCTAAGTGAACAAAACACAGGTCGACACTGGATTTGTGGAATGACTCAAATTTAAAAGCAGTGCTGTGTCGTGAATATTGGATCACATAGGAATGGCGCAGCAATCTTATGAGAGTAGAACATTTTTGTACTATGCATCACACTGCTTTGTTAGAGATGGCTTGATGTGCCCTGAGATTAGTATTACCTGTGGATTGCAGTCATTTTTAATACTTGCAGAGGTTGTCTTTGATCTTAAGCCCGTGCGAATCGCTATCTCCGTGATCTGGTGGGCTCCTATATAATTTTTCAAGGTTTTAAACACTGTTTGCAAATAATGGAGGGTGTTTTGAAGTGTTTTGGTATTATTTCGGGGGCTGGGTGAAATCCATAAGTTACCGGGAGTCTCCCGTTTTTCTTTATTTATCATGGAAACTCTCGTAACATTTGAGTTCGCTATCACGGGTCTCAAATCCTGACAGGTAGACCATACACACCATACAACTATAGGCTATACAAACTATATGCAAAGCCTTGTCATCACATCCGGGAAGTCAGTTAATTTGAGTAAAATCATCCCGTGCGAATGCGTTACATGAAATACTGATGTGGGGAGGTCATTTATAAATCACAAGAGGTCTCCAGATAATACTGATGCCGTGTGAAAACTGTGAATGGTGCTAATGTGTAACTTCACGTCATAAGCAAGTCTGAACTAGACCTCATACGACATTATAAAACAACTAGAAATTTACTTTTTCTGAAGAAAATGTGAGTGGTGCTTCGTGGCAAACAGCGGAACTGGGCACTTACTAGGGGGATGACACATGAAGGCTAGAAAGAGTTCATTCAATCGCCATGTCTCTACAATGTTCTGATGCTTAGATATAGGTATTGCTAAACGGTTGCTAGGCGAACCTGTTTGGTTGCTATGGGCGTGGCTTACCATATGTCAGTTGATGATACTAAATGCTATGAGTGAAACAAACCAACCCCTGAGTCTCTACGATGTTCTGATGCAAAGATAACGGTATTGCTAAATGGTTGCTAGGCTAACCTGTTTGGTTGCTATGGGTGTGGCTTCGTAACGTTATGAAGTTCCTTGGATACTGATTTGTTGCCTAAGTCAATTCAGCCAATCCCCTTGTCTCTACGACACTGTGCTGCAGAGATATCCATCTGGGTCTTTTATAACGTGAGTCTATGGGAATGGTTGCTGGGTGGCTGTAAATGGTTGACATGGGCGTGGCTTCATAGCGTCATGATGATCTTGAAAGACTGATTGGTCTTCTGAGTCAAATGAGCCCACCCTCTTGTCTCTACAACACTGTACTGCAGAGATATCCACCTGGTTCTTTTATAATGGGAGTCTATGGGAACGGTTGATAGGCTGCTGTAAATGTTTCCTAGGGGCGTGGCATCATAGCGTCATGATGACAATGTGATACTGATTGGTTGTCTGAGTCAAATAAGCCCACCCCCTTGTCTCTAAGTGGTTGTTCTCTGAAGATATTCAACACCGGACAGTTATGACAGTTTTGACGCCTTATATGGGCTTGTTTCCTGCCCCATGGTAAGTCAATGGGGAAATTACAGAGGCTGATGGGCTCATGTTACTACGAAATTCTCGCTTGGAACTATGACCCTTTAAATTTGGACGCCATATTAAGTCAATGGGACGTTTTTGGTGGATTTTTGCCCCCCTATTGAAGACCACCGGTCGCTTATAAAAGTCATAGTAAACCATTCCTGTATAGGCTGGTCGTTTTGAGCCCTCATCTGCAGGCCTACGATAAAAGCTGCGGGACAAGTAGCATGCCAAAATTTTGGCAGAAAAAGAAGAAGCAGCAGAATAATATGCAAAAAAAAACAATACTGATGCTTTTTCAAAGCACCACTAATAAACAAGGCCAGTTCATAACACCTTGAGGAAGTGTGATCTTTAAACCATGTCGGTGAACTCTCACCTGTCCCAGCAGAGCGGAGAGCAGCGAGCTCTTCCCACTTCCAACTCCACCACAAACACCGACCAGTGAACCCTGTGTGCACACAGCAGTGAAGATTAAGCCGGAGAGAGAGATTTTAAACAAGCAGATCGAGTTTAATCCTTGTCATGATGAGCTCTGTAAATAACAGCTCTATTCACAGTTTGTTTTCCTCCAGGCAACGCTTACTGCCGCCCATGGAAACCACTTTTTGTCTCAACTGAAAAATCAAATATAAACAACCTTAATATACTAAACATATTCAAATGCTCAAAACATTTTTTTTCAAATATTGACTAAGGAAATTTTTTTGGCAGTCTGATGATGTGAAGGGTTGGAGTACCTTCTGGACACACAGGTCTATGCGGTGAAGGGTTTTATGCAGTGGAGGTCTCATGCTCTGGGTGGAGGAGATGGTGCTCTGCGGGCTCTCCTGCTCCATGTGTGTAAGGAGATTTTCTGCATTGGGATTCTCGTGCTTTCCTTTGTTTTCCTCTGTGATTATGTACAAGCTCAGTTTCTCTCTTCTCAGAACCCTCTTCATGCCTCCTCTTTTCTGCTGACCTCTGGTGCTCTTCTTCTCCTGTGAGCTGCAGGTCTTCTCCCAGGCCAGCGTTGCATCTTTAAACTCCACCACGTTATCAGGATCTTCTGTTTTACATGAGATCATCTCTCTGTCCTCCATCATGAAGAGCTTCTGTGGGTGGAAGTGGAGCTATTGAGCTAATTCTGCATCAGTTCGACAGATTTTTAAAGGAACGGTCCACCAAGAATCCAAAAATGTTGCCCTTATTCCATTATATTCCATCCTTTATTTTGTGGAACAGAAGATATTTGGCCAATATTGCAGAATGTTCAGAGTACTTTTTTCCTATAATGCAAGTGAATGAGGCTGTCTGGCTCCAAAAATGCCAATCACAACTGCTTTAATTTTATTTTATTTCTTATTTTATTTCAACTTATATTTCATGATTTTTTCCATTTGAATTATATTCACTTTTATTTTATATTTTATTTCCGTTAAATTTAGTTTTGTTTGAGTTAAAAAAATGTTTGCTTTGTTTTTTATTTTATTGTAACTTGCATTGTATGGGATAAAGCAAACTAGACATTCTGCTTTAGTAAATGATGAGAGTTTGGGTGAACAACCACTTGGTTGTTGGTTTAAATTTGTCAGATACCTGAAATCTTTTCACAGCCACGGATCCGTCTGATAAGGAGCGCACCACCATGGGTGTGACTTTTAGAGCAAAGGTCATGGAGTTAAAAACAGCAACGACTGTGAAGGCCTGCGGGTTGTGACAGAGAGGAAACCGAGTATCAGCCAGTTCACAGATGCTTACGAGTATAAAACTGAATGCAAAGAAGTTCACTTCACCTGTGCTGCGGTGAGATCGTTGCCGAGGGCCATATGTAGCGTAAAGGTGCACACGCTAGCTATCACAACAATGATTGGAGCCACGCCCACCGTTAGACTTTGTACACATCCGGCCCACTCCAGTATTTTTCTCTCTTCTGATCGAACGTCTGGATACACAAATATAGTATCTCATATATAGCGCACAATATCAGGTGTCTGCCATTTTGTAGTGTTCTCTGAATTCTATGTGAACAACTCCTTCCCTACATTCGTTCAATACTTTTTCCCACAATACATTCACTCATTATTTCCTATGATACAGCACGTCCGATGAGAATCAGCTGGTGGAGAGTGATGGTTCATGCCACAAATGTTCGTTCATACTTTATACTATGTTTATACTTTCTTCTTGCCAAAGGCTATTTTCAACAACTTTTTGAGTATAACAGATTAAATGAATGTATAGACAGTGGTGCTTTATTTTAAATGTATTATAAATATATATTATAAATCATTTTATTAAACGTGATAAATAAAATAAAATTTAAGTCAGTTATATTACGTCAGTGTCTGAAATTGTTCACTAATTTTTTGTCGCTGTATAGGAAATACTGAATGAGTGAACAAGTGAGCCAATTCAGACGCAGATAGGGTGGTCAAGGCCCGCTGAAGAGGCCATATGACTGACAGGTAAAGCAACAAATCACGTTTAGTTTTGTGCCGCGTCATGTTTAGAGGCGTGGAAATGTCCCCTCGGTAACAGACCAGTGTAAATTCACAAATTTGTCCTAGTTTAAAGGAACAAAATTAATGGAAGTTTATGCTGTGAACTTTGCATACTTTAAAGAATTAAGCGTTTAGTCAATCGTGAAGAATTCTTACAGAACTGTTGAAATAACGAGAGCTTACTTCGCGTTGTTGCCAGGGGAACCGTTAAATAACGCGACACACACGTCTCCTGGAAATCCTGTGAAATTTAACCAATCAGATGACGACTTTGAACGTGCTGAAGTGTTTCCAGAAAATCGTGCCTTATGCTTCATACGTTTAGCCAACAGTCACTGGGAGTGACATCTGATGCTGAGACTACAGCCATGGTGTCAGAGAAGAAAGACAAGACATGTTACTCAACCCTGATGTGACTCGGTTCAAAACGTGCACTGCACACATAAATCTTGTTCCGCTTCACCTAGGTTATACAATGGTGTTGTCGATCTCTTTCATAACCGACTAATATATTTAGCCCTCATGAAAGAACTGCATCTATCCTGCAATACAGTTTGTAATTTACAATCAAAGGACTAAACTGTGTTCAATTCGGCGTCAATAAGCGAAACAGAAGACGGATGGTAATCATAAACAGGAGATGCTGTAGTAGATGAGAAAGCTGAGGTGTTGTTGGCTGAGGTACAAGTGCCTCATTTCACCGTTCTTCTGCTGCAACAATATTTTTCTCCCGGCTGCCCGCGGGCTGGCACGTTCACTCAGTGCCGCTCTCTGGCTCACGGCCAAAGTGTTTTGCTACCCGTCTCAACAACTGAAAGCACTGGACATAATATCCGAAAGCATTCCTAAATCTCCATAATTTAGACATAAGACATGTTAATCTATGCAAGGCATGATATTTTATTCATAAGTGCAAGCACAGAAGGTAAAATGGAAACAGAAGCCTGGGAAGCCTGGTATCTTAACTAGATGACAACGAATTACTGAAGTACATACTAGTTAAAAAATAATGAACGAACAATGAAAATTCTCTGATGTACGCCATACACTATATTCTTATATGCTACTCAAAAGTGGAATCCAAATGACTCCAGGGAGATATATGGAAGCGTATGAATAACTTTTATTCTCACCGAGCGAGCGCCAAACACGCATTTGATAACCAGTCACGCGACATGAATCTGAAGAACCTCACCCTCTCTCTTTCTCTCAACAGGTAGTGGTCTATATTTTGTTGATACTAGTAACGTGATATTAGCGCCTATTGTATCATTCCTCCTGTATGACATATCACTTTATTGCTCCATGAATTCTCTGTAAGTCGTTTTGGATAAAAGCGTCTGCTAAACGACTACATGTGAATGTAGCACATTAAATTGTTGTCGGAGATTTTGTCTCTTAGTTCAATCTCATCTTAAATGTACATTATACAATACATCTCAGTTTTCACAGAACCCTTGTCAGACAACAAAAACAAAACTCCGATCAAGGCGTCCCTAAATTGTTTAATGATTTTCCACGTTGCTCGACTGCCATCAGTTTAAGAGGTCCTAATGCCAGTGTGAATGAAAACAGAAAAAGGGGAAAACCTGTTTCCGAACAACATCTTTACTAGTTTCAAAACTTCATTCCCTAAGTTATCTGGTGCAAAAGCGGCTTCTGAGAGAATTTTCTTATTTGGTTTAACTATCCACATTAAGTCAGAACCGATGGCCGAGTGGTTTGTGCTCAGACATATGGCGCCGGTGCGTTCCGGGGGACCGATAATTACCGGATCGTGGTTCTTTTTCCCGACCCCAAGCCCTCTCTCTCATCCACTTTGCTTCCTGTCCTCACTTAAATAATTGTCTGTCCAACAAAGGCAAAAACGCCAAAAATAAATCTTAAAAAAATTAAAATAAAACTATGCACATTAAAAAGGTCAAATGACAACTATCTTACATATACAGAAGTAGATTTATTTCAGGTCTCATGAACTGTGCTTGTTTATTGTTTTATACTGTTATATGAGGTCTACTTATGATGTTTGAACGATTTTTACATTAAAAAACATCAAAATCAATATGTAAAAGGCTATTTTCTACACAGGTTTTGAGGCCAGCTCAGCAAACGCTCAGTTTTAATAGGCGTGCCACATTGAAGATTTTAAAACGCCCACTGCTTTGATTGGATAGCAGTTTGCGTATGTAGAGCCTTCTGTGAGAGAGAGTATCATCAACTGACATTTGCTATGCAACGAACCTAGCAACCGGTTAGCAAAACCTATATCTAAGCATCAGAACATTTTAGAGACATGGCGATTGAATGAACTCTTTCTAGCCTTCATGCGTCATCACCCTAGTGAGTGGCCCGAAGCACCACTCACATTTTCCTCAGAAAATGTACATTTCTATTGTTTTATACTGGTTTTATATTGGTATAACGTTAGGTTACACATTAGCACCATTCACAGTTTTCGCACTGAATCAGTATTATCTGGAGACCTCCTGTGATTTATAAATGACCTCCCCACATCAGTATTTCATGTGACGCATTCGCAAGAGATGATTTTACTCAAATTTACTGACTTATTTCCCGGATTTGATGACAAGGCTTTGCGTATAGTTTGTATAGCCTATAGTTGTATTGCGCTTAATGATATATGACCGTACCTGTCAGCATTTGAGACTTGTGATTGAGACCCGAAATAATACCAATACAATTCAAAACAGCCTCCATTATTCGCATAACCTTGAAAAATGATATATGAGCCCACCAAATTACAGAGACGGCGATTCGCACAGGCTTAAGATCACAGACAACATCTGCAAGTATTACAAATGACTGAGATCCACAAGTAATACTAATCTTGTGCGATAGGGCTCAGGGCACATCAAGCAATCTCTAAGCATAGTGACGCATAGTACATAAAAAACATTTACTAACAAAAGATTGCTGCACCATTCCTATCGGATCCAATATTCATGATACAGCACTGCTTTTAAATTTTAGTCATTCCACAAATCCAGTGTAGATCTCTCCCTTGTTCACGAAGTAATCCTCGGAAAAATCAAACGAACGAACGCTTCATGTTTTCCTACATGAGCTGGAACGTCTTTAAAACTAAACTTTAACCCCGCATTACTAATGTCGAAATCCGTAGGAAGGTTATGCAGGGACTGTATTCTTCCACAACCAGGGGTGGCACAATATTTAGCTATCTTTAATGGCATGTTTGTTTATTTCTTGCTCGCTCTATCTAGTTCCACGACACTTCAGAATTGTCATGCGCGAACCCTGGAAAGGGCTAGAGAAGTAGTTGTTGATAGGCGATGTTTAACCTATCAATGTCGTCATGGATAGGTGCATTTCAGAACGTAGCGTTCTCTGGGCCTGGTGTCAATAACACATGTAATCTCAGTAACAAGTGCGTGTTCAGTTCTGACACATCCTCCCTCCTATATAACAAAAGCTTCGCTTCCTGTCATCTCTCTCACTTAACTGTTCAAATAAAGCGAAAATGCCAACATTAAATCGTAAAAAAAAAAACTTTATTGTAAGGATGAGCATCATTTCATTAAATAAGAAATCAAAGGATTTCACTAAAACACGTTTGTTAGATCAGAAACAAAATATAATAATAGACATAGTGTTGAAAATGAAGATAGAAGTATGACAACTGTAAACTGACCTCATATATCCACTAAATTTTACTGGAAACAGTTGGTGAATGGCTCAGAAAGGAGAAGTTAGTTCTGAGAAAAGCTCAAACTTTTTCTATCATTTGTTTGCAGACAACTTTTAGTTTGACATGATGGCCTTTATAATGCAATAAAATTCATAAGTTTTAAAAAGCGACATAAATGCCCATATTCTTTTGGTATCACTGTAAATCTACCTTATCCAATTCTTCTCAAAAGCATTACGCATCAAAGAGTGTTAAATGCTTTGTAAATTAATCTCAAAGCTCTGGACTCTCGGGACATTTAGATGCTGGTTCGCCAAGAAAGGACACATCCAAGCCAGTGGATTATAAAACTGAAGATTGTCCCTGTGAGAGTGGATGCAGAGCCACAGAGATAATCCCCAGATTTCTATAGAGACTATGAGATGTGAGAATTAAGACAACAGGAAGTGAATATATAATGATAGTGACCGACCAGTGTTTGTGTGGGTGTAGTTGTGTGGAGACTCACTCTGGAGGTTGTTTGCAAATACACTTTCCCAGCAGTACATCTTAATGAACTTTATAGAGCCCAGGATTTCGTTCATCAGCCGGACACGCCGGTCCGTAACCACCACGCACTTCTTACGAAAGTACGCTGTCAGGCGGGAGGCTAGCATCTGCGGGAAATAATTAAAATGTGAGGAACGACCTACAGAGATGAGATGACTCCACTGTTCCCTGACTCAGGGGATATTCCCTGAGGAAAAATGAATGTATTGGGTAAATGAATGAAGTGCATGACTAGGATTTGTTCACGGTGCGAGCCCTGTTCTGACTTTATGCTGTGTTTCTCAGAGGACTCTTAAATTCAGGGGCTTAATATCTTAACGTTGTGTACGCACAAAATGGGCTCCGAAGATGCGATTATGTAATTTTCCATTCATGTATTGGGATTGGGATTTTGGAGCCAAATGTTGACTTTGGAAACCTAGCAAATTGTCGCCCCATTTCGAATCTCCCATTTCTTTCAAAGATTTGAGGGAGTTGTTGCCTCCCAGTTAATTTCTTATTTAACTGACAACAATCTTATTGAGCCTTTGCAATTGGGCGTACGTAAATTCCATAGTACTGAAACAGCATTGGTCAAGGTCACTAATGACTTGTTAATTGCTTCTGATAGTGGCCGCCTTTCAGTTTTGATTTTCCTTGACCTCAGTTCAGCTTTTGATACGGTAGATCACTCTGTTTTAATTACTTGTCTAGAAAATGTCTTTGATATCTCTGGTATTGGCCTTAATTGGTTTAAGTCTTATCTCACCGATCGTACACAGTTTGTTGCAATGAGTGGTTTTAGGTCTGATGTTGGTGTTGTGAAATCTGGAGTCCCTCAGGGATCAATTTTGGGATCCTTACTTTTTAACATCTAAATTTGTCCACTTGGTCATCTTATTATGTTTTTTTTTTTATTTCATTTTTACACGGATGATACTCAGATCTACATACATTCAAGCCCAATGATTGTATCCCTTTTGATTTTCTTTATAAATTTCTTTCTAGGATAAAAGAATGGATGTCGCAAATGTTTCTATGTTTTAATAGTAAGAAGACTGAGATTATACTCATTGGTTCTCCCTATCAAATAAGTACGATTTGCTAGGTCAACATAACTGTCGACGGCTCTACCAGAGAGTTTCAAACTAAACTCAGAATTTTGGGTGTGGTTTTTGCTCCCAATTTATCTTTTGAGCCATATGTTCAAAACGCTGTTAAAACATCTTTCTATCATTTTAGAAATATCAGTAGATTACGGCCAATGCTGATTTTTTCTTCAGAACACAAAAGAAGATATTTTGAATAATGTTGGCAACCAATTAACATTAGCCCCCATTTACTTCCATTGTATCTCATATTTGTTTAACCTGATCTCCCAGGAATTCGTAATGAATTTGCAAGAATTCATATTTTCTGATTACTAGAACAAAGACAAACCCTGCCTCTAAAGTCAATGGCGCGATAGCAAATTGTACGAAAATGTACTAATGAGATTGCATTAGCCACATCGTGACGTATTTGCCATGAGATGTGTTGATTGTGTTGATATGTCATATATTTGAATGAGGTGACACCGAATAAATGATGACAGAATTTTGGGGTGAACTATACATTTAAGTTTGAAATCTTTGCAAAGTGACTGCAAATACTTAAGGCCCTGGATTTTCAGATTGTAAATGGACTACATGCACGTAGAATTCTGCATTCTCCTCAATGCTGCTCAGTCATTTCCGGTAACAGTGTTAACCGTATCTACAGTGCATGACAAGATCATGGTAGATTATTTCTATTTTTAGGGCGGTCACTTAATTAAAATCAACAAAACCTGTTGGTGATGTTAACAAGCTTTAATCTGGGTTTTTATGACATATCTTTAATTAGCAGAAGTTCACCTCCTAATTCGTTTTATAAACTTACAATCATCTTCTGAATAATAAAGCCGTTGTACTATGCAACATGCAGAACTCTATCGCTTTCCTAAATGGTGTTAGTCTCAGATAATTTTTCATACATTTTAACGACGATAAAATTACACCATACCATGATATATAACCACACTTTTTACATATTAGCTATTGACGAAAAAATGCATTGACTTACTGATAGCAATTAAGTTAAATGTCTGCAACGCAGCTGTGTATCTGGAGAAAAAGTGAAACGTTATCGTTAACCAGCCGTACCTAGTGATGTTTAGAATGTTTCTACTTATGTCGCTGATAATGTATGTTCGTAAAACTCTTAGTTTTTACCGTTCAGGTTTCACTGGGAGCAGCAGTCCATAGTAAAAACATATAACCGGAACCTAGTGAGCAGTATTATATCAATTCGGAAGTACGTCACAAGGCTATGTGCAAGTAGTCCATTTTGGAATTCAACTTTTAACAAAAATTGTCATGCAATATGATAATATAAATTATTATCCGTTGCTGGAAACAGATTGGCTGTGATTCTTACTCTTTACAGTGTCATCCAAAATCAGATTTTTGTCACAAATTTTGTCACTGAAAAAAATCTGATTTGGGCCACTTTGGTGTGAATGGACATTGTGGGGATGGGAGTAAATACTGCGTTTTTCTCACCATGGTGGGATAGAAAATGACAAATATTGCCGATCCGACAAGGGCTGTGGGTCCTAAAAAATAAGTGGTGTATGACAGACCCAGAATTCCAACAAGAGGCCCCCCAGCCAGCAGACAGCCCACCGAGACAGCCTCATACAGCCGCTGTCCATCACTCGAGCAAATGTTCACCAGCTGAAAGTAAAACAGCAAGAGCCATAAAAACTTAAACACTGCACAGTTACGCTGAACCGCAACCAGCATGGCCATTTACACAATGCATTAGCAATAATATAGAACACTCAGACCTCAAAAACACAATCCCAATTCTGTTTTCATGGGCCAGGAGGACACAAGAATGAGTTATGAGAGGCCGACTGAAACTATTACAAGAAACTGAACCCTCTCCTGAACCCCTCTCACATGTCATTTTTCTTTAAGTTTTAGAAAATAAGGCTTGACCCGAGTAGCCGTTCTCTCAATATTGAAATTCCTATCAGCACTCCGTTCAAACCACACGTAGTGTTGGTAGTAAATAGTTTATATACGCATTAACACGCATCTCACCTCTCCGGTGCTGATGTCTTTAGTGTTGCGCAGTCGCAGTATTTTCTGGAAGGCCAAAGTTAGCACGGCTCCCCTGAGGCGTGTGGCCGTGCGGTAGTTGACAGCCCACACTAAAGCCAAAGACCAGGACCGTGTCAGCTCCAAGAGGAAAATCCCGCCGACCAGAGCCAGGCCGTACATCAGCTTCACCTCAGAGCATTGAGAATACTCAAGCAGGGCTCGAATCAGCAGAGCCTGAGAAAAACATGGCACAACAAGAATGTGAGGTTTGCTGAGGGAGAGACAGGTGTGCAACCTCTTTTTAAACTTTTTTCTTTTTAGCTTTTGAGTAGAAAATACATGAGGAGGGATTAAAAGCTTGAGCTTTGAGGTTGTCTGGTATCACAACATCCGCTCAATCTCAGTCACTGGATCAAGTGTTGCTTGTAAGAAAATGCAAGAGAACCTCTCTTTCATACAGTGTCGCATTGTGAAATACATAGTTCTGGTTCTGGATTTTGATTGGTCAAAATCACAATTGCTAAATAATATGATTGACTTCTATCTCTTTTCTTCTATTTCTATTCTTGAAAAGAAAAATATCTTATCTTTGTATACTGTGGTAGGTTATATGAGACCAATTTTACTGCCACTACCAAGACTTTACTACCAGTTGTCCTTATGTTGTGCCAATTGCTTCCTTTGTTTACCTCATTTGTAAGTCGCTTTGGATAAGTGTCTGCTAAATGACTAAATGTAAATATGATTGGTCTTTTCTTAAAACCTAGCGAGCTTCATCACTGCAAGTAGATAAACTTAAAAGTGCTGAATAAAATGTATTATGTAAAATTATAACGTTTAAAATGTAAATAAAACAATCATGAATCTCATGTTCATGTAATTAAGTAACAGGTAAGTAAGAGATAAAATTGAATATATGTTATTAATTAGGCAATTATTTAGAATTATTTTTGTAAATAAATTATTTGTAAGCTCCAGATGACTGAAAGTCCTCAAATGAGGCTGTGTTATTCATTTAAGGCGGTTGTTATCTGGGAATACGTTTGGGAAAAACCTATGCAAATAATTTTAAAAGGCTTTGACTGACCAATCAAAATTCCAGAATGCTGTGTAATAAAGGTGTAACGAGGTTCATTAAAAGGAAGGAAGGAGACGGGAACCGGCAGACATTTAAATAAAGTTTTAATAAAGTAAAAAAAAAAAAAACACGGAAGTAAAATACCGGCAGCCCCTCACGGACGACTGCCAGCAAAATAACATAAACACATACACAAACTTAAAACATGTTCGGGCCCGGTCCTCTCTCATCGACGGTTCGGTCGCTCGTTTCTTTATATGCTCCCAATCTCCTACGTGATGCGAGGCCGGTGCGCACACAACTGGCGCTAATTAACAATTACTCACCGGCCTCGAACCACGGTCTCGCCCCGCCTACTCCACTACAAAAGGTAATTGTTAAATGTAATTGGAAATTTTGGCTAAAATAATGAATTATTAATGAATTTTCATACTTAAAAGGTCATCACATTTTTATATAATGCTATTTTTTTTATTATATTACATTAAGTTATATATTTTCATTTATTTGATTTTTGTGTGTTTGTGTAGTGTTACTGTCAATGGTTTGTAAGGGTAAGAATGCTGCCTATGTATGAGACTAAAACTAATAAGTTGATATGATATTATTGACCCTTGTGTCCATATTATACAGTATTATTTTACCTAAACAAACTATATTGGCATGCATTTATTTCTAATGCACATTTTGCAAGTAATGAAAAAAAATAAAAGAACAATTATATACTCAACCGTTCCCTAATTATTACTTATAACAGCTTGAAAACAGCCCAGCGCATCACAGGGACTACACTCCCTTCCATTGAGGACATCCAGGGGAAACGCTGTCTGCGTCGAGCTCGCAGCATTCTCAAGGACTCCTCTCACCCCGCTCATAGACTGTTTACTCTCCTGCCTTCCGGTAGGCGCTACAGGTGCCTCCGGACAAGAACCAGCAGACTAGGAAACAGCTTTTTTCCCAGAGCTGTTTCATTATTGAACTCTGCTCCCCACTGATTCCACTAACCCTCATAACTTTAACGCTGCTACTATATTGTTTACTTTGCATAACAGGGCTGCATCCATGACTGAACTGTACACACCAGTACTTCATGTTATCTGCTCTACTGGACTGTTTACACACACATAGCATCATTTCCACTCTATACTGCTCACTTGCACACCAGAATATTACACTGAATGCTCATTTGCACTAATAAACTACTTCCATAACTGAATTAACTCATCTACTGCACTGTAACTCATCTATTGCATTTATTGCATAACTAACTGCATCCACTCATCTATTGCACTGTAACTTCAATAACTGCATTAACTCATCTACTGCACTGTAACCTTAATAACCGCATTAACGCATCTACTGCACTGTAACTTCAATAACTGCACTAACTCATCTAATACACTGTAACTGTATTATCTGCATCTACTCATGCATTGCACTATAACTTCAACAACTGCATTAACTCATGTACTGCACTGTATCTTTAATAACCGCATTAACTCATCTACTGCCAGAAACTTGAATAGCTAATGTCTGTAATTAATGCACACTCAAGTAACTTGCACTATTGTATTGTCTATATTGTTATCTGTTCATAACCACCTGTACATTAATGTTCACAGTATATAGCCTTCTGTATATATTGTTCATAGTACATACCGACTGTCATATTTTTCGTACAACATTTGTATAGTATTTCCCTAAAATTGTATTCTGTATTTATTCACACTGTATATCTGCACTTGCTAATTGCACTTCTGGTTAGACCTAAACTACATTTCGTTACACTGTACTTGTATATGTGTAATGACAATAAAGTTGAATCTAATCTAATCTAATCTAATAAAGTGCTCTCGTGCCCTCAGCCAGCTAAACAAATGAGTATTACCTTTAATAAATCCTCAGGCATTACTGGAGAGGAAAAAATATTTGTTTAATTTATAAGAAAAGAGCACCAAAATTGACTTCGAGTAAACGTGGCTGTTTCAGAGACGAGGGCTGACCTATGCAACACTAAACAAATCAACAGAAGGGAATAAGTGTGCTATTTTGTAACATGTAATCCCTGATAATGCTATTAAGCGGTAGCTGTCAAGGGCACGCGCGGCCTTCTATGGGGAAATAAAATTAACAGGCGTGCTTCCTAACAGCGTCACAATAAGAAAGTCCAAAATAAATCCTCTTGCAGTGAAACTAATAAAATCAAAACTGTTTTTTAATCCTACCTAAAGAACAACACTAGCTCTAAGATCATTTGCCAACCAATATAAAGCAGCAGGTAATAATGTAAATAATGAGGGAATAAAGTGTCATAATCATTTTCCACAATCATGTTACTGAATTTCTTTTATAAGTATGTTTCCATTATAAATGTTATTTACAGTCTGCATGATTTCAAATAATAAGCAAGTGATTGAACTCATCAGTTAAGCTGGAAAACTCTAAACCATCACAGCGTTTAGATGATTTCCTATTAAACTGCCATGCAACATATTTCTTAAGATTTCTAACAATTAACAGTTGAGCTTATGACTGGATAGTGAAACCGGGTCAAATGTCAGCATAACTCCGAGCCATATCAGTTATTTGAGAAGGAAATTGATACTCACAGGTCCAGCAAATCCAGCCACCATAGTGATGAGAAGAGAGAAGATAGCCACCAGCATACGGGTCTGACAAAACCTCCAGAAGACCCGAGACAGAGACGCCCCATCCTTCCCTTGTCTCTTGAGCTCCTCGTGCCACAGCCACTCCATTCTGAGAGAGCATCAAACACACTGTGTGTGAAACATCTTCACTGTTTGACAACAGGATTGAACATGTCTGCATTACATGCAACATGAGGAAGAATTTGGTGTGTTATACTTTTAAGAGTATCACATTTAAGTTGTTCCAAATCTGTCTAAATTTCTTTGTTCTGATGAACACAGAGAAAGATATTTGGTAGAATGCTTATAATCAGACATATTTTGCCCCCCATTGACTCCCATTGTAGGAAAAACTATTTTTTGTTCTGTTAAACATAAGAAGACTTTTGAATTTTGTACTATGTCAAATGGGGGAAAAAACATGGTTGTGCCAGATTCCTCAAAAAGATGAATGATTGCATCATTACCTTGCATAGCACAAGGACTGCAAACATATACATACAGCAAAGTTTCATATTTAGGCCATTTTACACGATGAAAAACAGAAACGTTAATATATAGTCGAGCAGCGAGAGCTCCTAGTACGGGAAGCCGCTATACTCGCGTGACCGAGCGCGTAATGTGCGTGACCGTCATCCGAAAGTTCCTGCATGCAGTTAACATGAAACGAAAAAGGCGGCATTTTCTAAAAGTTGCACTTTAAGACCCGTCTTCAAAAATTTGCGTTTTCAGTCCACAAAACCCCGTTTCAGTCTAAAGGAACGAAGAAAAGCTCCTTTACAACATTTCTGTTTCCCCCTTAGATTGAATAATGGACTTTGCTGTGACATATACGCATAAGAGACCCAGATTCCCATGCACAAGACCGACAGCTGCCCTTCAAATGCTGCTAGTAACATTCCACTCACATGTTTTGAATATCTCTCAAGAATAAGCTGCCTCTATTCTCATGACATCAGCCCTCAAACCTGCCTGTTTTGTAAATTCATTACATAACAAAACCCCTCTGCATAAACAAACACATGTACACGTGCGTCAGAACTATGCCCTGGATATCAATGACAAGAATCCAGTAATCTGAGAGGAAAACCCTGGCGAACCACTGAAAGCCGACCCGACTTCTTACAGAACTGATGGACCATAGCTGTCAAGCCATTTGGGTGTCAGAACCAGAAGCCAGTATTTAACATCCGACCGCAGATCTGCCACGTGCTACCCAAGTCTTATCACATTGATTCACAAAATGTGGGTTAATCTCAGATCTGTCAAGGATGTCACGGAGAAAGGCCAATTACAGATTACTGGCGATTTTTCTGTGATGCTTCTGTCCTCGAGAAACCCGTTTGAGCTTAACGGAAAATCACAAGAGGTTACAGATGTGTCGTGTTAATGACATAACCGTCCGGCTCTCTCTCTGATGTCTAATCCTTTCTATTAATAACATCCACCTGCCATAACTCTCTCTCCCGTGTGAGAGTGGTAGGTGTGCATTTGTCATTTCCCACCGACACACGAGGGATTCCGGCATCAACAAGCCGCACCTCACCTTACGTTATCTACTGTCGAACTGTGCTTAACCTTAGCCCCGGTGACGTTTTATGATGGCTCTATTTGTGACTGTCAACTGATGATGTGTCGCATTGATGGGAACCATACAAAGGGCATTATCAGCAGCACCTCACCAGAAGGCATCTTTCACTCAGGATAATGTGATGAAAATGGGACACACGACTCATTAGATGTCTCTCTGAGAATGGCAAGGAAAGGTAAGTATCCAATGTATTTCTATAATCATTTATCCCCCAAACACAGAGGATGCCTACCCGATGAACCAGTGAAACCTCAGACCTCCTTTCCGCTATTCATATTCTCGACTGCTTCCCCCTGCATAAGGCGTGGGAAACGTTCTGTTGGGCAATTCAACTGTGCTGAAATAGTGGGATTATAACACCTAGTTCTATAAAGCGAATCTGTTCACGTTTCACGGGCTTGGCTCTGGCGTGATTCATTTTGCCAAAACAAAACTCGGTAGTAAATTACCTTTAGGATCAGCTCACCTCTGGCAGTTTGTTTCTGAAGCCTCGTGGCAAGACAGACCCCAGACGTCTTCCATCCTGAGACAGGATTCTTTGTGGGCCCTCCACGCCAACCGCGAGAGCCATTGCAGGGTCATGAAAGAGAAAAATCCAGCATTGTCCACAGGGTGTTGATGTCTGGGAAAAAAGGGTTTGGCTCATGTCAGTCATATTTGTACTATATGTGCAATGTCTGAGACCAGTGTGATCTTGAAGTAAGAAGGAGAGACGGTACACGGAAAGGGCCAAATGGGAGATGAATCACGCATTTGTGTTTGAGGAGCAGTTTGCACGGCCCTCTCAAAACTCTTATGGAGTAGCGAAAACACAGTGGCAGTTTATCAGATTACATGTTAAAAACAGAGACGTCTGTGAGAAATAGATAAGAGTGCACTTATCAAGACCTTCGTCACTGGTGTTTGGATCCAAATGCTAACATAGCAAACCTATCATAACACAACGAAACATGAACGTTTTGTATCCTCCAAGAGGCTGATTTTTGATTTCTCTTCGAGAAATAATTGAACTTCAATACAATTTTATTATGTAAAGTGATAGTTCACCCAAAACTAAATATTCTGTCATCATTTACTCCAACTTTCTTCAAAAATATCTTCTTTTGTGTTCAGTTTTAAAGAAAAGTCTGTTGAAGACGTGACATTATCTCAATTTTAAACGGTATTCTTTTTCCTTCTCCACAGATAAACATCAAGAATACTTAGATGTGCGGCTACGCCTTAGTGGTGTAACAGGTATAAATTCCACACAGGACTATCCAGACTAGTTAACGACCAGGGGCACAACCACATTCTACCGCATTCTGTACGAGTGTAGGCTATTGAAACTGAAAACATTACAAATAAATTCTAAAACATCACTTTCAAACTTTTCTTTAAGGTGTACATTATGAAATAATATATTTATTGTAAAGATGTATTTTAATTAGTTTCTTTCAATGAGAAAAAGAGAAAAAATTTGAGCTCGTCTGGTAGAAACAAAACTTTAACTGCATCTAATTCTCCATTATTTACTCCATCACTTACAGTATCTCCATTATTTCTCATTCTATTTAAATTTTCATCACTGCTTTTCAAAAATATACTTTCGATTTGTAGATTTGTCGACTTGTTGTTGGTTCCGCAGTAAAGTTTGATTGCTGCTCACCATTCTCCCTACATTGACACAGCGGACATGAGCGCGCTGCTGAAGTATGATGTCTGGGTGAACAGGGTGCGCAGGGGAATGCAAAATACGTTGGCTGAAAACGTACACATGACCAATCACAGCGTTCACCCAGAATGTTTTGATGGGGCGAACGTTTTATGGTCCTACGCCTTTTACACACGATATATAATTATAAGAATATTATTTGACCATTACAACTTTAGATTACTATCAGGATGTAAAGAGATTTCCAACCAACATGACAACAAAAAAAATTCTCCCATCCTGCCTTTTAGCTACATTTTAGGTCCAGACTAGTCTTACGACTGGGTGTTTGTTTGTCTGGTGTAACTGCCCCATAAACCCTAACATGATTTAAACAACATATTTAAAACTTGTAAGTTTTACCTAGTATTATTAATTAAATGTGTCATATTTAAGTAGAATAATTTCTATGTTCATATTATTCAGTTGTGAAGTATAAACCCTCCACGTAACATATTGTCAAAGTATAAAAACAGTAAACGTTTACCAGTTGTTTGCAGCATAGGGGACTCATGTGATATAGCACAGGACACAATATATCAGCATGATTTAGCCCTATTGACTTCCATTCTTCCATTATAGATACAAAACCACTGCAGGACTTTAACACACGAGTGAAGGCCAAATAAAAGTATACTGGAAACTGCCGACCAGTTAAAGCATCTTAAATATTCCCCCTTTCTATTTAAGTATAAAAATGTCAACCTTAACCCACATAACCACAACCTTTGCCTAGAGAACTTACTTGTGCGTGATCCTAAAAGGCTTCAATATTTGTAAGCTATGGCGATATCTGCCTCTTCTTTTTGTTTCATGGCTCAGTTCTTCTTCATCGTCTGGGTCCGGGAGAGTCTGGGGAGGGGACAAATTCAAACCCTCTATCCGTCCCGCAGCCTCTAAGGCATCTGGAAACATACCTACCTCAAGCAAACACAAAAACAAAATTCACTTTATACATTCCCAAATACCTAAAAGACATTTTTATTATGTTTCCATCACTGGATGGGTGAAAGCTTGATTGTATGTGCTAACAAACTGCAGTCAAAATTTGTTGAAACGGACCTTCCTCTGGCCTTTGGTACAAATATAAAGTGTTTATCTATTTAAAAGGTGGCTGTTGGAGGCCTCAAGGGTTGTGGATACTAAGAAGGCGGATATTTGAGCTGGCTCTGTGTTGACCCTGCCACTGATCCATCTGAGGTGTGAGCCATGATAAAGTCAATCCAGCAACACTACATTATCGGTGTACATTATCGGTGGCCAGAAGATAATCAAGGACAACCAGATTTTCCTTTGTTAAACTTTATACAAGCAATGGTTGAACATTATATTTAAATAGGAAATCATATCAGGAAATTTAACCCCATCTAACACAAATCTCATGTGCCACAGGATTATAGGCAATTTAACTGACTATAAAAATAATCAGCTTTACGTAAAACATTAACATTTACTGATAACTTTAATTACATGTAAACACACTGAGGCTTATGTGAGGTGTTTGTCGACTCCAGCTCTTTGATTTTTATCAAATCTGCACAGATTAATCCCAAATAGCAAGAGCTTTGAAACAGATATGAACAAATAGCCAAACTTTTATCATTTTGTCCTTGAATGAGACCTTATGATCCAGGGGGACTGTCTTTTCTTACAAAATGAACTATGGTGTTATTACACTGAAAGTTGGCGAATTTATTACCATTTGTATAATGACAGTTTTACGACAAATACCACGTTCTAGTTGTAGTGAAATCTTGGTTAATTTTTGAAAGGGTTTACAGTGTACTATAAATGAACTGTAGTGTAAATAACTTGAATTAAACAGTTAGTGTAATTCTGCTTAAAAGTTAAGTTCGTCTCAAAAGTGTTCACCAGCAGTTTTAGTAAACACACGACAAGTAAAACAAAATTTACTTTTCTAATCTTGTTCCCCGAGAAGCAAGAACTTTGTGTTCTCACTTTTATTTCAGAACATGAACCCCCGCTGAGACCCTCATAAAAACACTGGATGGCTCATTACAACCTCTTTAACTTCAATTAAACATCCCGTCAAATCATAAACTCAAGCACTGACGTAAGGCGCAGTTAAAACTTGACGTAAGTGCCTCACGAACACAAAACTGGCGCTAAGAAAGTTTCTAAAGCAAGTTAGTGAGTGGAAAGGGGGTCACTTACTTTCCAAATAGATACGTTTTCGGATTTTCACCCTCTCTCCTTTCAGCGTCAAAGTACACGGATGTTCCCAGAGGATCTACGTTAACGTTATATGATTTATTTAAATAGAAGGCTCTTTTAGGATGGCTTTTTGCACAGGACTCATCTTCTTCATGAGAAATAACTTGACATGTATCACTGATCGATGCAAAAACGTCACAGTTGAAACAACTTTCAAAGAAAATATGAAGTTTTCAAGTTTTGTATACTCGCATGGAGACTACGAGACGCTCGAGCCGGAGCGACGCTGTAAAACGCGCCCACAGCACAGCTGACGGAATTCCCTACATGTACTGCACGTCACGGCTGAGCAGCCAATCGCTGATTTGCTGTGATTGTATCCACGGTTACCGGACACGAAGGGGAAGAGAAGGGCACGTGGTGATCTTCACAAGTCGCACGCAGATTAACTGACTATTTTTGGGTCGTCTGAAGAGCATATGTTACGCACATACGTTACTGTGTTGTGTTGTTTTGCAATAAAGAGCTGGCATTGAATGACAATGAATTATCACATTTTATCACGATATGCCACGTTTCTAGTAGCTATTTTTAGCTGCTTTGTGTCTTTATCTTCATGCAAAAAAATCTGTATTTATATAACCGTTTACATAATTTTTTTACAGTGAACCAGACCATCTAAATCGTTTTATAAAATAGACATACAATAGCAGTATTGCTCTCCCACTACGGAACTTGCCGAGCGTCCATTTATGTTGTCATGTCTGGCTTGTCTTTGGGCCACCTAGTGGTTCCTGGCATAAATAAATACCATACAACTGACAGAAAGAATGAATCTTAATATAAAACAACATATAAGATAGATTGTTTACATTGTGCATGTATTTTGAGTGTATGATACAATATTTTCCAGCTAAAACAAAGTGATTGACTATCAGTGAAAAATGAAAAGATAAACAAATAACGGTATTATATGTGTAATATAAGCAGCATGAATTATTTGCATTGCTGAGATAAATATCCCTTTAAAATGGTTAACATTGAAAATAATAACCCCACACACACATGTTGGATTTCAATGCTTTATGGGGCCTTCCCATTGACAGAATTACTTTTATATTGTTCGAACAGTTTTTATATACCCTGACACAATCACACAAGCCTTTCTACATTTTCAAATAAACATCATAAGTTTGCTTTATAATCACCTTGTGGGTGCGTTGAACGCCTCAAATTGACTCGTCAAATCCAGTGACGGTCCTCTAAAAACATCCTGAGGAAAATGCATTACAAATAGTTGTTGCTCTACAATAAGACAGTTCAATGACAGTCCATACCTTATAAGTTACTGTGGTTCATATGTGACCACATTCAAAAATATGTTTCACACAGCATGCTTGTTAAATGTTTGTCCTGTGATAATTGTGCTTCCCGTGACCTGGCCATGACAAACACACCAAGACATTTTGGTAAGTCTGGCTCTACTTTGCTATGCTAACAACAATAACCATAAAAAAAAAGTTGAAAACATTTCTATGTCAGTCTTTAAGAACAAACTATTTTGAGTTTTTCTTTATTCATATTTTCGAGTAATCTTTGAGTTGGATTAATGTTTAAATCCTTTAGGTAACGGCATCAATAAAAAGTTATTTTTGATTACTATTGTCGTCCCAACTGAATATGGATCAAGAGAAAGCTCGGTGCATGTGGAAGTCAATGAATTCAAATCAACCACAAGGACTCTTTTTTTAAACATGACATGAGACTAAAAAAAGACAACATGTATAAAGATATCACAAACACATACTTTATTAATGACCGGTCTCACATCTGAACACTTGTGACACACATACACGTAATCACAGTGCATGCTTGTAATCGTAAACCTGAACAATTACATGTCTAGGGTGGATATTGTTTATCATAAGCATTTCTTTAATACAAGTTACTCTTATAGATGTTTTTTTAACCTATGATGAGCACCTGGTCCTCCTGTCAATCATTTTCCAAGTGTTAAAAATAGCCACCTACCAGTCAATTTTTCCATCAGCACTTCTCACAATGTGCATTTTTGCAAAGCAGCTTAACACAAAACATTTCAACAGATAAACAGTAAAGACAGGAAGATTTTTTAAATATTATTAACAAATATCAGTTTTTAGACCTCCATTACCTTCTGGGTGATGTGCGCTGACAATCTTGCTGAACCGGATCTGGGATGAGCATTCAGCCAAACTGAACTCAGCCATCCCGAGGATGAGACATGGAAACAAGACAAACCTATTAGCAATACACAGGCCACTCACATATGTCAAAAAATTATACAATATAATATCTTTGTGTTTGGTTGATGTCAGAAAGCGGCATAAACACGTTTAGGCAGTTGGTTTACTGCCCTACAAATGGCTTGCTCGACCAGATTTTGCCAAGTGGTTGATATCCTCAGGACAACATATTTTGTTGACCTAATGAAAACATTTTTATAAATAAAACCTAAACCCACACCAAACCCTAACCATAACTTACCCCTAAAATCAGAGGAAAAAATTATACGTGGAAAACAAGGGTCAGATGCACGTAATCCTGGTTGGAAGATTAAACTTAAAATAAACTGTAAAGTTACAGTATTTCTGAAATCTGATTGGTTGATTTAAATGTTGTCCCAGGGTCAACATGATGTTGTCCAAAGAATATCAACCACGAAATTGAAGAACGAACTAGTGTTATGTAATTTTGAACCGAATCTAGTCAAAACAAACTAGTTCGGTCCAGAAAACCAAAATGATCTTCTCAGAAAAGTTTGGCTTGCCCGGATCTTTAAAATTGTTTTTTTTTTTTAAACGGTAACATACGAGCAGCATAAATACACTGGATTGTGGAGTTGCAGAGCAGTGATTTGGGAAAGACATAAACGCATGAAAGATGATAATTGCAACAAAGGATGTTTTCTAAAGCCCTGAAAATGAGAAAGGGAAAGGGTGGCGATGAGGTGAAATTGATCCGAACCATATTATATTTTTAACTATTAGTTATTATAGTTTTTTACTTTTAGTAATATTTTGAATTAGCCTTTATTTTTAGATTTTATGGTAATTATAGTAACAGTTTTGGTAATTGTGGTATAGCTTTTGTCATTTTAAAATGAATTTGTCAAATTTTTATGTTGCTATATAATATTAATTATTATATTTTTAGTAAAGTTTTTGATTACTATTAAAAATGTTGTGCTTTAAACTTGTTGTTTCCTTAAATTACGTTTTTTGAATAATTTTTAGCTCAATATTTATGTAATTTCAATGAACAGAAACGCTTTGAAAGTTAAAAATATAAGTAAACCAAAAATAACCTTAATAGTTTTATCTTGATCGATAAAAGGTAGAAGATCAGAAGACCTTAGCTAGACAAATCGTACAAGAGACGAGGCAAAGAATATAATCTAGTCACAAAACAAATAAGACTCTAAACACTTATCCTGACTGTAAAGCCCATTGCACATTAAGTCCGAAATTTGAGTCCGAAATTCCCGCATGTTAAAAAATATATACAAACTCATGTCAGTCTATCACATTTAAACACTGCCTCTGATATTTTCGTTAGTCATAAAAAAATTTGGACCGGGTTCGATTTTCTGCGTTTTTTGCATCCGTTGCAGCATTTTGATCAGCTTTTTCCAACAATTCAGACACTGTACAAACGAGAGCCAAATATGTAAAAAATGCATACTAAAATGTTGTACTTTATGTGCAAAAAACGTAGGTCAGCAAAGTCTTTAAAGTCTCATTGTGGTGCACTGTAACTCTGTATAACTTTTTTTAGAATGTAGAAAAATGAACGCTTTAGATTCTAGTGAGCATTTGATTTGACAGAAATGATTTATTTCTGTTTTTTATAAGTACCCATTGGTATCATATTTTATTGCTGCTGGTTCACTGCTGTCCGATGGCTGTGTTTCAGCTGCGCCTCTGTGATTTCGCTGCAAATACATAAACCCCAGAGATTTAGTACAATAAAATAAACATCACATATAGAGATTGAGGCTATTAATGAGGTCTCATACCACTACCATTACAAACTAAGATTCTAAAACAGTTTTAAGTAATAAAAAGCAATGATACTGCTGGTCAGACAGAACAAAGTGTAATAACTTACCAAATGTTGGAGGCAATATAAAACTAATCGTGGAGGGATGTGTTTTAGAGTAGATGGAGGCAGAGGATTATGCTTAAAATACAAAGAGAAGAACTGTAAGTACAATTTTTTCAAACATTCAAGAACTTATAGATTGAGACAGTTTTTTGTTGAACTCACTGAGGTACATCAGGGGGTGTAGCTGAAACAGGGGGCTCTGTGGACATATGGAGTACATTCAGCACCCTGCAAATATTAGTGTCAGTGCTCTCCTGACTCTCTGGAAAAGCTGTTAGGAACAAATCAGAAATCAAAACCCGTTCATCCAGTGATTGATTTGAAAATTAGAACTTTAGAAATTAGAATTTTGAAACAACAAGATCATTGATAGTTTTGGTCAGATCATACAAATTATTTTTTCTTTACCTGTAGTTGCATCCATAGCAGCTGCTGGAGGAATCTGGGACTCAAATTTGGCTGAATTTGAATCGACCAGACTATTTGTAAGAAATTCTGCATGTAGGTGAGGCTGAAGGCTCGGTGAACATATTCAGCACCTTGCAAATATCTTCAATATCTGTGTCAGTGCTCTCCTGGCTCTATGATAAAGATGCTAGGAACAAATCAGAAATCAGAACTTGTTCATCCAGTGATTGCTATAAAAATTGTTTGTAACAATAAAAAGGCATTGATAGTTTTTTTCAAATCATACAATTACTTTTACCTGTTGTTGGATCCACAGCAGCTGCTGGAGGAAGCTGGGATTCAAATTTGGCTGAATTTGAATCATCCAGACTAAGACTCTCATGCCTAAAAATACAAGCACAGTGAGAATTGTTCCTGCAAACATTTCAGCACTTAGATTACTTTTCAAAACTCACAGAGGTGGAGAAGCGGTTGTGGCAGGGGAGTACGTTTAATTTTCTTGTGCACCAGTTGTCAGATTTTTTTCAAAAACTGTTGAGAACAAATCAAAGTAGATTAATGACATATGTTCAAATCATTAATTTCAGAAACTACGATTTTTAAAGCGCATTAAACAATATCTTACCAAATGTTGGAGGTGATATAAAATAAAATGTGGAGGGGTATGTCATAAAGAGGCTTGAGGCAGGAGGATTATGCCTACAAATATAAAGAGTACCGTAAGTACCATTTCGGCAAAGATTCAAGCACTTATACATCGAGACAATTTTTGGTTTGACTCACTGAGGTACGACAGGCTGTGTAGGTGAGAAGGGGGGGTTTGTGGACGCATAGAGTCCATTCAGCCCCTTGCAAATATCTTCAAAATTGGTGTCAGTGCTCTCCTGGCTCTCTGATAAAGCTGCTAAGAACAAATCAGAAATCAAAACCTGTTCATCTAGTTATTGATATAAAAACTGAGACGGAGAATTTCGATTTTAAAACAGTTTTGGACAATAAAAGGGCATTGATAGTTTTGATCAGATCATACAATTATTGATACCTGTTGTTGGATTCACAGCAGCTGCTGGAGGAAGCCTGGACTCAAATTTGGCTGAATTTGAATCATCCATATATTTAAGACTCTCCTGCCTAAAAATAAAAGCACTGTAAGTAAATTTGAGCACATAGATTGCTTTGTAAAAATCACAAGAATTGGTTAAACTCACTGAAATTGAGAAGCTGCTGTACGAGGGGGGTCTGTTGACTTTTCTTGTCCACCCATTGTCTGATTTTGTTCAAAAACTGTTCAGGGAAAGATAAATTACATACAGGTTCAAGTGACTAAGATTTTTAAAGAGCATCAAACAATAATTCACTAAATCTTGGAGGTAATATAAAAACACATGTGGAGGCATCAGGACGAGGACTCACGTTACACTTCGTAGGGAAGCTCGAGGGAGGAGGATTATGCCTAAAAATACAAAGAGAAGCACTGTAAGTATAATTTCTGCAAACATTCAAGCATTTATATATTAAGAAAATATTTTTTGTTTAACTCACTGAGGTACAGCAGGTGGTGTAGGTAGAGCTGGGGGCTTTGTTGAAAGAAGGAATTCATCCAGTTGATGGCATACATTTTCAATGTTGCTATCAGAGTCCAGTATGCTGCTCTTATCCGCGCTCTGTGGAAGATCCGCTAAAAACAAATCAGAAAACAAAACTTTTCATCCGTTGATTAATAAAAATCCAAAATTGGTATTGTACATTGATATTTTTGGTCACATGTAACAAAATACAAATGATATTTCCCCTTACCTGTTGTTGGATCCACAGTAGCTTCTGGAGGTAACTGGGGCCCAAATTCGGCTAGATTTGGACCATCAAATGTCTCTGTAAGACTCGTCTGCCTAAAAATACAAGCAATATTTTTTTTTTAAAACATTCAAGCTCTTAGATTACTTTGTATAAATCAAGAGATTTTATAGAGAACTGACTGAAGAGGAGACACTGCTTGGACGGGCAGCTCTGTGGATCTCTCCTGTCCCTCATTCTCCTGCCTTTGAATGGAAGCTTTCGAGAACAAATCGGAGTAGTTAAATGACACACGTGTTCGATCAAATATAAATATCTTTAAATACAGATCCATAAAACAAGTAATCTGTTCTACATTTAACTAACCCGCTAATAAACATGTTACCAAAAGTAAGCATCTCAAAACTGTTTTAAAAATAAAAGTGCAGCTATAGTGTGAACCAGATAAGAAAAGAATGTAAAAACTAAGAGTAGATATAGAAAATCATGTTTAAAGGATAAATATTAAAAACTAGGATTATAAAACGGTTTTAAACAATCAAAGAGCACTGAAGCGGCTGTCAGATAGAACAAAGTGTACAGACTTACCAAATGTTGGAGGCAATTTAAAACTGAATGTGGAGGGACGCGTCATAGCAAAGATGGAGGCAGGAGGATTATGCCTAAAACTATGAAGAGAAGAACTGCAAGTACCATTTCAGCAAACATACAAGCACTTATGCACAGAGAAAATGTTATGTTTGACTCACTGAGGTACAGCGGGTGGTGTAGGTAAGGTGGTGAGCTCTGTGGACAGATGGAGTCCATTCAGCATCTTGCAAATATCATCAATTGTGGTCTCAGTCTCCAGTGTGCCGCTCTCTTCCTGGCTTTGTGGAAGATCTGCTAAAAATAAGTCAGAAAACAAAACTCTACATAAGCAAGACATTTTAAACAGTTTTGAATAATAAGACAACAATAATTTTGATCAGATGTAATAACATCAATACTTTACCTGATGCAGGATCCACAGCAGCTGCTGGAGGAAGCTGGGACTCAGATTCGTCTGGATTTGGATCATCCAGACCCTCTGTAAGACTCTCCTGCCTAAAATACAAGCACTGTAAGTATTGTTTCTGCAAACATTTAAACACTAAGATTACTTTGTATAAATCAAGAGATTTTATAGAGAACTGACTGAAGAGGAGACACTGCTGGGACGGGCAGCTCTGTGGATATCTCCTGTCCCTCATTCTCCTGCCTTTGAATGGAAGCTTTCGACAACAAATCGGAGTAGTTAAATGACACACGTGTTCGATCAAATATAAATATCTTTAAATACAGATCCATAAAACAAGTAATTTGTTCTACATTTAACTAACCCGCTAACCAACATGTTACCAAAAGTAAGCATCTCAAAACTGTTTTAAAAATAAAAGTGCAGCTATAGTTTGAACCAGATAAGAAAAGAATGTAAAAACTAAGAGTAGATATAGAAAATCGTGTTTAAAGGATATGTATTAAAAACTAGGATTATAAAACAGTTTTAAACAATCAAAGAGCACTGAAGCGGCTGTCAGATAGAACAAAGTGTACAGACTTACCAAATGTTGGAGGCAATTTAAAACTGAATGTGGAGGGACGCGTCATAGCAAAGATGGAGGCAGGAGGATTATGCCTAAAACTATGAAGAGAAGAACTGGAAGTACCATTTCAGCAAACATACAAGCCCTTATGCACAGAGAAAATGTTATGTTTGACTCACTGAGGTACAGCGGGTGGTGTAGGTAAGGTGGTGAGCTCTGTGGACAGATGGAGTCCATTCAGCATCTTGCAAATATCATCAATTGTGGTCTCAGTCTCCAGTGTGCCGCTCTCTTCCTGGCTTTGTGGAAGATCTGCTAAAAATAAGTCAGAAAACAAAACTCTACATAAGCAAGACATTTTAAACAGTTTTGAATAATAAAACAACAATAATTTTGGTCAGATGTAATAACATCAATACTTTACCTGATGCAGGATCCATAGCAGCTGCTGGAGGAAGCTGGGACTCAGATTCGTCTGGATTTGGATCATCCAGACCCTCTGTAAGACTCTCCTGCCTAAAATACAAGCACTGTAAGTATTGTTTCTGCAAACATTTAAACACTTAGATTACTTTGTATAAATCAAGAGATTTTATAGAGAACTGACTGAAGAGGAGACACTGCTGGGACGGGCAGCTCTGTGGATATCTCCTGTCCCACATTCTCCAGCATTTGTGAAGCAGCTGTTGAGAACAGATCAGAGTAGATATGAGAAACACGTGTACAGATCCATAAAAACAAGTTCAACATTTGTTCTACATTTAACTAACCCACTAAGAAACATGCTACCTTAAGTAAGATTGCATATTTGAAAAGAATGTGATACTTACTATTTTTCTTTTTCCTCCTCCTCTTTTGTTTCTTGGAGGCCTCAGATGATTGAGGAGATGCTATGGACACCTCTCTATCTGATGTCGAAACAGGGGGCTCTAGAGACATCTGTTGTCTACCACTCTCCTGCGTCTGTGAAGAAGCTGTTGAGAACCGTTCATAGTAGATAAGAGACACACTTGTACAGATCCATAAAAACAAGTTGAACATTTGTTCTACATTTAACTAACCCACTAAGAAACATGCTACCATAAATAAGATTGCGTATTTGAAAAGAATGTGATACTTACTATTTTTCATTTTCCTCTTCCTTCTTTTTTGTTTCTTGGAGGCCTCAGAAGCTTGAGGAGATACTATGGACACCTCTCTATCTGAGGCCTGATCTTCCGGCAGTGAAGAAGAAGGATGATCCCTTAAAATACAAGTACTTGAAGTCATTTCATTTTAAGTTACCACCGACATTCAGCCACTTGGATTGCTGTGTATAAATTGAGAGAATTTGTTTAACTAACTGAGAAGGAGACGCTGCCGGGACAGAGGGCTCCGTAACCATCTTTTGTGTAGATGTCGAAACAGGGGGCTCTAGGGACATCTGTTGTCTACCACTCTCCTGCCTCTGTGAAGAAGCTGTTGAGAACAGATCAGAGTAGATATGAGAAACACGTGTAGGGATCCATAAAAAAAGTTGAACATTTGTTCTACATGTAACTAACCCACAAGAAACATGCTACCATAAATAAGATTTCACATTTGAAAAGAATGTGATACTTACTATTTTTCTTTTTCCTCCTCCTCTTTTGTTTCTTGGAGGCCTCAGAAGCTGAAGGAGATGCTATGGACACCTCTCTATTTGATGTCGAAACAGGGGGCTCTAGAGACATCTGTTGTCTGCCACTCTCCTGCCTTTGTGAAGAAGCTGTTGAGAACAAATCATAGTAGAAAAATGACTCGCGTGTTCAAACAATGATTGATATCTTTAAATACAGATCCATAAAAACAAACATGCTACCAAAAGTATGATGCTCAAAGCAGTTAAAAATTAAAGCGCATTGATAGTGTTGAGCAGACTGGAAAAGAATGTGATAACTTACTATTTCTAGTTTTCAACCACCTTCTGTTCACGTTCTTGAAAGCCTCATAAGCCCAAGGAGATAAGCCGGACACCTCTTTGGCTGAGGCCTGATCTTTCCTCGTCAAAGTCGAACGATGTTCCCTTGAAGTAATTTTCATTTTAAGTTACCACAGAGATTGAAGGACTTAGATTGCGATGTATAAATCGAGAAAATTTGTTAAACTCACTGTGGAGGAGATACTGCCGGAATGGGGACCTTCATGTACATGTCGTGTCCATTATGCTCCTTCCTTCGTGGAAAAGCTGTGGATAACAAATCAGAGTATATAAAGGACTCGCCTGTTTATTCAATAATTGGGATCTTTTTGATAGTGATAGTGCTGAGTATTATGTTTGCCATTTTTTGATTAAAAATGTAATAGAAATACCAGAAGAACAATAACACAACAGGAATTACTTTCTCCTATTTAATTAAGCAAGCGTAACATTTTTAGGACAATTTAGTCTTTTTTGCAATAAACGTCATCAAGTTTGGACAATGGTGACCCTCGTGCAAAATTGAATGCGCTATGTAAATATTAAAGATATCACGATAAAATATACAAACAAATATAAAAACTCACGTATCTTTCCTCCTTTCTCGACGTAAGGTGAAGGCTTTTCATGTTTGGCCATATCCGTCTCATCCAAAATATCGTTCGCCCATGAAGGTGATGTTACGACGGGCGCATCACACGCCTGAGCTTCGACAAAATCAGCCCAAGATGTTGAGGGCTGATAGTCGGCGAAGGCAAAATCAGCATCTGGGGTGTGGAAACAATCTGATCGACTCATCCTGGATGTTCAGTCAGAATCCGATCAAGCCGCTGAAAATGTGGCTGTCAAATCGAGCTGATATGCTAAGATGTTCCGGTTAAGAAACCAATTCAGTCGCCTTTCGGCAACTCAAAAGCTCTCTCTTCCTTTACGCGCGAAAAAACACCAACTGAGAACACCAAAAATCGCAGAAATCGCACTCAAGTTTTTCTCTCCCAAAAGCTAAAAACCTGCACCGCGGTCGGCGAACTGTAAACAAACATACACTTGTCGTTGTCATGGCGCGCTTTATGAGGCGTCTCTCTGTGTGTGTTCGTAACCATAGACGCCAAAGCCTTAGAAACAAACACATGATAACCCTGACATGCAATTGAGTTGGAATACAATTTTTAATTAAACACGGTCACTAATTGCAATTTCGCAATAAAGAGCTAAATAGAGCTCGTTAATCGACGTAACGTCGTGTGTTGCGCCATCTTTGGGAGGATGGCTGCTAGTGTGTTAATTGCAGTGTTTTGTTTTTCTTGTTTGATTAGTATATTCAACTCAGTCTTGCCGTGTTAAAAACTGCGATAGCATTACGCAGAGTCGAGCCCTGGTACATTAACACCGTTTCTACACCGGACGCGACGCTACACGACACTACTAAAGAAAGACATTAGAAACGCATTAGAACCCATTTTAATTTCGTCAACATTAGACAGGGCTCAAGACTAACTTTTTTCTTAGGTGCACAAGCACAAATGCTAGGTGCACCCAAATTTTCGACCGTAGCGTTTAACGAATTTAACATTAAACTGGTTTTAGCAGGTCATTTTCTTTAATGTCCATATAGACAAAATGTTCTTGTGAATGATTAACTAACAATCTGATCAACACAAAGTTCTTTATTTGAAGCACTAATCTACAAGAAAGGTACTTTACTGAAATAATGTTGGTCTTTAGCTCAGTGCTTCACTGAACTGAAATTTAAACTTAAAAGATCTCAAGAGAAATGGACCAGGGCTTGACATGACCCGGGAGGTTGACGGCTCCGTGTCAGAGCGTTACCTTTGATTTTCGGGCTGATCAGGCCTTAACTTAACATTATTCACGAAAAACTTGTCAATTGTTCTTTTCATCTTCCCTCATCATCCGCTGCAACATCCACTCTGTTTAAGTGACGGTATTAGGATACTCGCCTCTCTCTATCTGACTGCAGCACACGCATTTTCAAACGTAAACACCAGAGGTTGCGCGAGACTTTTTTATTGTCCGTCATTTTGACTGACAGGCTCGTACAGATCCGTTATTATCTGTTATGACCAGTCACTATGGTGAAACGTGGCGTTAGGTGGTAATCAGTATGTTCGTGACGTCATCATTCTGTGTATTTTTTGTATTTTAAAGGTTCTGTGTATTTTAAATAGTTTCAGAGGCCACTATTGGTGGTGTAGGAAATTGCATCCTACAGCTCTGCCCCTCCCCCTCCCATTAGGGAAGCTACGGTTGCCGTCACAGGACAAAAGGGTTCCGTAAATGACAGCGGCCATTATCGGTGATGTTGATAATTGCAATCTACGTCTCACAGGCGAACCACAGACTGAAGTTACGGACTCAGGACAGAGATGTAGTCGTGACAGCAGAGAGTAACCTTTGCAAGTCAAGTGACGAGGCTTATTTACAGAGAAAAATAAATAAATAAAATGTACTTAATAGATCATTTACTCTAATCGTTATAGTGAATATTATTGTTACTTATTTAACATCGTGTCAGTGATTTATTCGCTTATTTTAAATAGCATTTTTGGCACGGTAAATTGGTTCGTAATTTACAGCCTATTGAAACCGCTTGCTAATGCTAAAGGCATGTAATCTAACCGCGAAAGTTTTAGCAGACGTGTTTCTCATCATCACAGAGTCAATCAGAGGACTTAACACAGGAAGTAAGAGGGAGAGGAAGAGGGCGGAGAGGTAGAGGTGCTGGAGATGCAGGTAGGGCGAGGAGAGGAGAGGAGCTAACGTTAACCGGGAGGACCGCTAAGCAGTATTATAATATAATTTACACACGATTTATGCAAATTATTAGATTAGATTCAATTTTATTGTCATTACACATATACAAGTACAGTGTAACGAAATGTAGTTTAGGTCTAACCAGAAGTGCAATTAGCAAGTGCAGATATACAGTGTGAATAAATACAGAATACAATATTAGGAAAATACTATACAATGGGCATGTACTATGAAAATACTTTACAGAAGGAATGTTCTATGACAATATGACAGTCGGTGTGTACTATGAACAATATATACAGAAGGCTATATACTGTGAACATTAATTTACAGGTGGTTATGAACAGATAACAATATAGACTATACAATAGTGCAAGTGACTTAAGTGTGCATTAATTACAGACTTTAGCTATTAAAGTTGTAGTGCAATAGATATGTTAATGCGGTTATTAAAGGTACGGTGCAGTATATGAGTTAATGCGGTTATTAAGGTTACAGTGCAGTAGATGAGTTAATGCAGTTATTGAAGTTATGGTGCAATAGATGAATAGATGCAGTTAATAGAGTTACAGTGCAGTAGATGAGTTAATGAAGTTATTAAGGTTACAGTGCAGTAGATGAGTTAATGAAGTTATTATGGTTACAGTGCAGTAGATGAGATAATGAGGTTATTAAGGTTACAGTGCAGTAGATGAGATAATGAAGTTATTAAGGTTACAGTGCAATAGATGAGTTAATGCGGTTATTAAAGGTACGGTGCAATAGATGAGTTAATGTGGTTATTAAGGTTACAGTGCAGTAGATCAGTTAATGCAGTTATTGAAGTTATAGTGCAATATATAAGTAGATGCAGTTAATACAGTTACAGTGCAGTAGATGAGTTAGTGCAGTTGTAAATGCAGCCGGTATTTTGAAAATATTTGAAATACTTATGTACTTATATTTTGACATGCCGAAAAAACAGAAGTAAGCCCCGTAACCAAAGTGCAGGGACCAAGCACACATGTAGCGGTGATGTTCATGCTAATTTAATTCTTTATTCTTTATACTCTCTGCTTTGTAGTGTTTGTTACAACTGCATATAAGTTGAAATATATATTTGACTTTGAAGATTGCTTCTGGGAAATGACTCTGCCGTTGGTTGAGAAGCAGGCCAAAGTGGTCAGTATTACTCTGTATTCTTTATTTGTTATTTATGTATTGTTTTGCAATATTTGATGTCTTTTATTTCGTTTACTTGAACTTTTAGTTCTACGGTGTTAAGGTAAGTAAACATCTGTATATGGAACTCGGAGTCTTGCATTCAATCGATGGCCGGCATAGCAGTTATTGAAGTTACAGTGCAGTAGATAAGTTAGTGCAGTTATTGAAGTTACAGTGCAGTAGATGAGATAATGCGGTTATTAAGGTTACAGTGCCGTAGATGAGTTAATGCAGTTATTGAAGTTACAGTGCAGTAGATGAGATAATGCGGTTATTAAGGTTACAGTGCCGTAGATGAGTTAATGCAGTTATTGAAGTTACAGTGCATTAGATGAGTTAATATAGTTATTGAAGTTACAGTGCACTAGATGAGATAATGCGGTTATTAAGGTTACAGTGCAGTAGATGAGTTAATGCAGTTATTGAAGTTACAGTGCAGTAGATGACCTAATATAGTTATTGAAGTTACAGTGCACTAGATGAGATAATGCGGTTATTAAGGTTAAAGTGCAGTAGATGAGTTGATGCAGTAATTGAAGCTACTGTGCAGTAGATGAGAAGATGCGGTTATTAAGGTTACAGTGCAGTAGATGAGTAAATGCAGTTATTGAAGTTACAGTGCAGTAGATGAGTTAAGGCAGTTATTGAAGTTACAGTGCAGTAGATGAGATAATGCGGTTATTAAGGTTAAAGTGCAGTAGATGAGTTAATGCAGTTATTGAAGTTACAGTGCAGTAGATGAGAAAAGGCGGTTATTAAGGTTACAGCGCAGTAGATGAGTTAAGGCAGTTATTGAAGTTACAGTGCAGTAGATGAGATAATGCGGTTATTAAGGTTAAAGTGCAGTAGATGAGTTAATGCAGTTATTGAAGTTACAGTGCAGTAGATGAGAAAAGGCGGTTATTAAGGTTACAGCGCAGTAGATGAGTTAAGGCAGTTATTGAAGTTACAGTGCAGTAGATGAGATAATGCGGTTATTAAGGTTAAAGTGCAGTAGATGAGTTAATGCAGTTATTGAAGTTACAGTGCAGTAGATGAGATAATGCGGTTATTAAGGTTAAAGTGCAGTAGATGAGTTAAGGCAGTTATTGAAGTTACAGTGCAGTAGATGAGATAATGCGGTTATTAAGGTTAAAGTGCAGTAGATGAGTTAATGCATTTATTGAAGTTACAGTGCAGTAGATGAAAAAATGCGGTTATTAAGTTTACAGTGCAGTAGATGAGTTAATGCATTTATTGAAGTTACAGTGCAGTAGATGAGATAATGCGGTTATTAAGGTTACAGTGCAGTAGATCCATTTATGAAAGTAGTCCATTAGTGCAAATGAGCATTCAGTGTAATATTCCTGGTGTGCAAGTGAGCATAGAGTGCAAATGATGCTATGTGTGTGTAAACAGTCCGGTAGAGCAGATAACATAATTATGAGTGTAAACATGATTTCTAACTTGATTTGCACACGGCGATGCAAAAAGGACTTATTGTACAATGACAAAGTGCTAAAAATTATTTATATACATAAAATGGCTCATTGTAAGGTAATATAAACATTTCGGTTCATTTTGTAAGGTATTTCTTCACCACTCACAACAAAGTTCTATATTATATATTAGATTTTGGTAAATTAATCCTTCAAAATGCTACACACTGTACCTTTAATACAACCGAATGCACAATAAAGCCTTTGTTATTTATATTATTTTATATATACATTTTTTTAATGTTTTTGTTCATGTGTGATTAACACATGGTGCAAATTTATATTATAATAATTTATAATAACAACACCTAATAAGCAGTGAAGCGAGTTTTACGATGTTTTATCAACGGGGATAACTCCCGCAGCTGCAGACTGGGATCTCTGTCATCTCACGAGAGCATGGTATAAAAAAACTTTGCGTGCCATAGTTTATACAGGATTGGCGGGAAATGTGCATTGATACTCCTTCATTGATCATATAATGTGGTTTACTTTGATAGGTGAACTGTCTTTCCCGCGTCCCAGCGCGACATCCGACGGGTTTCCCCAGATCGCATCATATGTCTAGTCAGTAACAATGACAGGTGAAAACAAACAGGTCACTTCGCGAGCATATAACACTCTTATGAAGGGAAACCGGGAATTACAAATAGCTCTCATTATAATCCACCAAAATGATGGACGGCCTTTCTGTCATTGGTAAAAAACAGAATTTTCGGTTAACGCGACCTCTGGTACACACACGCACAGGATTAGCAGAGGCGGGTCCGCCCTTCACCATCTCTGATTGGTTTGGACCATGATATAGGCCTAATGTTTGCTGTTGTTGAATCACAGGGAGACTTTAAGAGACGGGAGACTTTTTTTCTCCCTCGAACGGCTGGTCGCACCGGTGCGAACTCTGATAATTTTTAGTAGCGCCATTGAAAAAATAAGGTCACATTTGCAACCAATTGGGCCGCACTCTAGAGACCTGCTAGATACGGCAGGGCGAGATGCGACAAACCCATTGGAAACAGGCAGGTTGCAATGTAGCCGCTTTGGGCCTGTTGCGTCCGTTGTAGACACGGTGTTACTTTTGACTTCTCCATTTATCAAACAAAACAAATGTATATTCGTGCTGTAAAGTATTGGAGTAAATGTAATTAACTACTGTTCTTAAGTATCTTTTTGGCTACTGGCCACTTTTACTACATTTTCTAACTCTTTACTCCACTTCATTTGTTGACTAATATAATTACACATATCATTTTGCATGGCACCTAACTTTTCTTGCAGCAGTTTGTTTCTGCTACAGAAGAAGCAATATTGCCGTTTACAGGGCACTGAAGGTACTATATCTTGTGCATTTTGCCCTTACTGATACTTGTAAACATGGCTTCTTTATCCCAATGCGGTTTAAATTACATCGCTGGTGTTTTATGTGGGAAGAAGACATGACTGCAGCCGGTGAAAAGGCCAAAACCAGCATGTTCAGTCCAAAAAGGCTTTGACTTTTGTAATTTTACTTAACATTATTTAATTTGTCCGTTGAACTGAATGGAGCTTTTTGAAGGATATTGGTTTCCTTATGAGCACTTGAGCTTAAGTGAGACTTGGGTGTTTGTAATAGACGTTGCAATTTTGAGTTGTTCAGTTTGATGCGATATCTCCTCACGAATCAACTGTTTGTTAAGTGTTGAGGAGAAGTGCTGCTTTAAGCTTTAAGAGTAAAATACTCAAGTACTGTTAAAATCAGATACTCAAAGACTTTCATCCCTTTTCATCTACCACCACTGGCGACCGGTTGAAGCCCGGATCAGATTTAAGTCACTAATGCTTGACTATAGGACTATCACTGGATCTGCACCGGCATACTTTAACACCCGCCTACACTCCTACACTCCATCAAGACACCTGTGTTCAGCAAACCAGCAGCGTCTTGTTCTGTCTTCCCATGGGGGCAGTAAATTGTTTTCCCGTTCAATCTCATTCACAACTTATTCATTACAGCTAGAAATAAAATAACAGACATTTCAATCTTGGTCTTTGTTTTTACTGAAACAATAATAGTTATTAAAATGCAGTATATTATACTCCCCTTCAAAGGCAAAGCGCAGTAACTACACATTTACTCAAAATTGACTTAACTTTACAAGGATAAATATACATTTGAGGTGTAATTGTTTTATTGTTTTTTGATCTGACTAATTTTGTTGGCAAAACTTTTATTATTATTTACAACATGTCAGTCTGATCTGGACAGTGGTCATGCTTATGAACAAACCATTTTAGTTTTTCTTCATAATAATTTAGTTACACCAGAGTAATTTTCTTGTTGGATTAATGAATAAATCAATATCAACCCTAAAATGTATCTTTTGGATTGTTGTTTTTTTTGGAAGTAAATATGGATCAAGACAGCTCAGTGCATATGAAGTCAAGGTCTACAAGATCAACGACAAGGACATTTATTTCTAAAATGATAAGAGATTAAAAAAAGTCGTGTAAGAAGACATAACAAACACTTTTTGAGTCAAAGCGACTTACATTGCAAGATACTATACATTTGTATGTGGAATCCCTGGGATCGAACCCTTGGCCTATAATCATTGAGCTACAGGAAAACATACCTTTGCTAACAGTAAAGGCGTCTATTGTCCCCCCCGATTGTGTGCACCGGTGTATTGTTTCCCTGATAAGTTTGCCTATTTAGGCCCTACTGTTTCTCTTGTCAGTTGTCCTGTAATGTTGTATAATAATGTTAACTGTGCCTTGTTCTCTGCTTTATTGTCTGTGGATGTAACTTTTTCATTAAACCTGCTTGCATTTGTAATGGATCCTACCTGACAACCTCGCATGACACTATCACAGCAATGATGGAAAAAACAAGCAACAGAAAGAAAGCTAGGAAGATGAAAGTAACAGGAAAATCATTGTTGCAAGTGTCACCGATATGAACCTTCTAATGCAAGACCACAATTGTCCTTCTATCAGATCTCCGGTCCACACCATCAATCTAGCTGAGGGAATGGACGTCCAGTGCCAACTCACACACCATAAGGTAAGCTAAAGCGTTTATCTGTCCATTCGCAGCAAAGCGTTTCCAGGCCACGGCAGCTATCAGCAGGGAGTCTGAAATATTCCTCACATGAATGAAATCCAGTCACACTCACAGCCCTGTCTCAAAATATATTTTTTCTTGTCTTTTCCTCTTGTTGTGCGCAGCACTGAAAAGATTGCCTGAGAAATACAGAAAGGAATACGCATCGACATGGACAGAATCGAGACGACGTGGTTTGACCGTTCAGCATCGTGTTCAGAGAAGATAATGGAAGAAAAAATGAACTGCAAAGCAACCTTGAAGCTCTATATAAGGCTAAGTATCAATACGTAGAAGCACACCAGAATGGGACTTAGAGAGAAATCCACCCACATGAATTACTTCTGTAAATAGACATTCATCTGCTTAGACGAGTAGCTAACTCAATTTTTTACATAATTATTATAGAAGCCTTATCATAAATCGAAGTACTTCTGCTTATAAAAGAAATGTCATACATGGCCTCACAGACTTCTGTGGTAAGCACATTACTGTAAAAGCATATTTTTGTTTATTTTCACAAACCAATTGATCATTTATAGAGCATAAATACATTCCTTTCGTCAACGACTTCTGTATTGGCAAGATGTTTTCATTGCTAGTATCATCTGTGAACTGTTTGGAAAATAACACATATAACTTTATATGTGAACTTTAAGGCAAGCAGCCCTTTAAACAGGCACTGATGTCCGGTCACTCTAGCATAAACTGACCGCTTCCCAGCCGTCACAGACAATTTTCTCTTTGCATGTCTGAAAGATCTTATGGGCTGCAAATCAAAACCCTATTAAGATGAGACTCTGCTAATTTAGTTTGAATAAACATGACTTAAAGGCTATACTTTCAGGATGTGCTACACAAAGTGAACAAAGTCACTATGACTTCCCTCATTAACCAGAGACGACGACATGTGATTAATAACTACATTTGAATGGTTTAGGGTTTGTGGTGATAGCTGAAGATTTTGAGTTCTATGCCATCAGTCTAAGGCTTGGAATCCACGTATTACACGGCTACTTGCCACATGAGAAAAAAACTGGAGATATGAATTAGAATTTTTTTGTTGGCTCATTTTCACAGACTGCAGACCTTCCATGCAGAAAAGCGTTTTCGGTTGTTGGCAAGAAACGTCGTTCACATGTTACAAACAGGCATATGGGTTTTATAGTTTCTAATATAATGTCATACATGTCATTAAAAGACATATTTATATTTAATTTGTCAAAAAAACCTGTCAAAATTATTTGCTGCATCCGGGTTGTTATCTGGGAATAAGGAAACTTTTGCAGCTGCCGACTGGCCAATCAGAATGAAGAATTTTAACGAACCGTGTAATAATGAAAAATATTGTTTCTACATCCAACAGAAATGAAAAATCACGGATGAAATGTCTGTAATATCTCAATACATTTTTTAGACATCAGTGAGATTGAATGGAAAGCCAATGTGTCTGACATATTTCTCCGTAGAAATGTCACAAACTGAGTCTGCAATCAAAAGTCAATATCATTGAACATTTTAATAAGATATTTACTAAAATAGAGATGACTTATCTCAACAATGTTCATTCATTTGGCAACTTCACATTCATGAATTGACAACAATAGTATCATATCTCTCCATTTTCATTTCTAGGAAAAACATCTGAGTTGATACTGAAATGAAAGCCGTCACGGTTTACGTTGCAAAGAAGATCCCAAATAAAGGCAGACACGGGGATGAAGGAGTTTTTAACCCTGTAACCATTTAAAAGACATTGACATACAGTACAGTCGAGAGATTATCTGTTTCACTGAGATGTGTTATTTATTCACTATTTGACAATCTCTTGATTTTTTTAAAAGCTTTGACCCGCAAGCTTCATTTTTATGTTCAAATTGATGCTCCCAAATGCAACTATGGCTTTTTATTAGGGCTGTCAAAATTAACGCGTTTACGCGAGATGATTAATTTCTGGAATTAACGGCGATAATTTTATTAAGGCATTAACTCATTCCCGCCATGTTTTACCCCCAATTCAACCCTCGCCGCGTTCATTCCTCGTCGCGTAAATAGCATGGGTGGCACGAGCGAGCTGGAGGTGTCGGAAGAACCCGTTGTCCCTCTTGATGGACAAGAACTGTAAACTGAATAATATTGTCGAGGACACGACCCTCGCAGAACTTTTGAAAGCGGCAACTTTAGACGCATTCTACAAGCTACCGTCGAGAGGCACAGTGATGACAAAAATCAACTGACGCTAAAAAGAAAACGAAGGAAGAGGATTTGGCTTCAGCGGAATATGTTGCTTTGACAGAAGACCACTGGACCTCCGTTACTAACAACAATTCACTGGGTGTGACGGCGCATCACATCACTAAAACCTGGAAAGTAATGTCGTTTACTTGAACCTTAATGAAAACAGAAGAGCGTCACTTTGTAGAGGTATGTGCTCAACAGTTTCAAATCGTGGCACACAAGTGAAAAATTTAAGAAAAAAATAGATTTCTCGAAAAGAAAAACGTTCCATTCACTTATGTGCTAAGAGCAATGGCTAAATTGCCAAAATTGTTTAGAATTAAAATAGTTATTTGGATTTGTCAATAATTAAAAAGAAGAGACGAATGTAATATCCGCTTCTTTTCATTTATCTTTCTGTTCTGAGAACAGTAGACTACACAGAAAACGTGAATTTTTCAATCATATTTAGTATTGTGATTAATCGAAATTAATTCAAGAAACCTTGTGATTAATTCGATTAAAAATGTTAATCGTTTGACAGCCCTACTTTTTATATAAATGTCATTGTTCCGTTCCTTTTGTGTTTTGTGTCCATTGTATTGTTTCTCGCTCTCCTGTCTCTCTGTGTCCCTTTCAGCTCCAGTTCTAGGTTGGTGTCTATTGGCTGACTCGATTGCCAATCATCATTCTGACGTCATGTGGCCCTTCCAATCGTCTGGCGTGCCAGCTGTATTTAAGGACGCGGGGTGATCGTGTGTGTGTGCGCCATGCCAGCGTACCGTGTGCTCCAACGCGGTCAGCTGTTTGTTGTCGACACCCATTGTCTGATACTTGACGTAGTCTTATGAAGTCATGCGTTGTGTATGTATTTCGATCTATTTATAGATATATTCTTTGACAATTGATTTCCATCATTTCTTTGAGGATGCATGTCAGTGCATCCTGTTAGTTAATACTTTGTTAGGTTAGGTTTGAGAGTGTGACGCCGCCCGTGTACTTTTGTTTGTAGATTATATTAGTTTTTTGGGGCGTCGTATACGCTGAAGACTTCGGTTTCATTTCCATATTTCTTTTGTAAGCAACTTTAGAGGTTAGTATAAGGATTGTTTTATTTTGTTTCTTTCTTTAATTTGTGCGACGCTCTTTTCGTGTTTTGTTCTATGTATATTTATTTCTGTAATTATGTGTATTTTTTTCTTCTTCAACGCGACTACTAAAGACTTTTGAATTTGAAGACCTCTGTTCGGTGTCCTTTTTGATCTGCACATAACCCGGTAACAGTTGTCTCACATAAATGTTACGGTATCATCCCGTTTTTACATCAGGCACGTAACAGTCATGATCTAAAGATTAAAGTTTTAAGAAAGATTTATTTTCTTAAGAAATCCAAAATCATAGGTGCTTTTAAACGGATATCATTTGTCATCTTTTTTATAATTTTTTGAACAAAAGATAACACCTAACGCAATCCCTAAAGGTAATGAACCATTGTGAGCATTCATCACTCCAGAGAGTTTAATGTTGCTTTCTGCCATGATGCCGCCATCATGTCTCTTCTTGGTCTTGGGGCGGAGTCATGGCATAGCCTTAGGTTTTGTGTGGAGGTAGAGATAATGATCCTATCGGCTTGCTATACTCTCTCTCCAGTCCGCGTCTTTGTTCCCGCCATCTCGTTTCCTCGTTAACTCTCCCTGAGTGTTTCATTACCCACACCTGCCCCTTGTTAATAATCCTTTGTCTGTCTCCTAATATATGTTCCTCAGGTCTTTTGTCCTGTGCTTCTGCATTGTATTCCGTATCTGGTTATAGCTTTCCTGTAGCTCAGTGGTAAGAGCATTGCGTTACCAACGCAAGATTGTGAGTTCGATCCCAGGGGATTGCAAATGCCTATGTAAAATTTATAGGATAAAGCAATGTAAGTCGCTTTGGATAAAAGCGTCTGCCAAATGCCTAAATGTAAATGTAAATGTAAATGGTTATCCCGCTGTTCCTTTTCCCTTGGATTTCATCTAGTCAAGTTTAGTCTAGTGTATGTTTTATTTAGTTCATGTTAAGTGTTATTTTAATTAGTCTGTAGTTAGTCTGTGTCCTATCTGCTAACTTTTTTCTCGTTTAATCCCCATTGTGGGTCTTGTTTAGTGTTTAATAAATAAATTCCTTTGTTAGTGAAGATAACTGGGACTGTAGTTCACCTTGTTGAATCAATGCCACGTAGAATTAAGGCATTTCTGAAGGCGAAAGGGGGTCAAACACAGTATTAGTAAGGTGTTCCTAATAATCCTTTAGGTGAGTGTATATAAGCACACAAATGACTCAAATCTGTTCATTCAGCTCCAACAGCTCTCGCTCCTTCCAGAAGGGGACGCTCAAGAACCACCGTACACAGTTTATTCACCGTGATCTATTATCCACGAGCATTATTATGGAAGCGCTGACCCTCTGTAACCTCCATGGGTTACATATTAAACAGATGGACCGTTTCTGACTACTTGGGAATAATGAAGTTGTGGAAGATGGGAACATTCCCTCTCCTATCCAACCAATCGCCCCTTTCTTCCGGTCACTCAAGGGAGTCGCTCATTGTAATTGCCTGAATTCACTTTGACTGGAGGAAGTCAGGTAAGATTGAACTAATTAGCTAAAGCATCGCGATATAGCCCCAAAAAGAGACCTTATCACTCCATATCCAATTACCTCCAAGGATGTGAGGAGCATGTCATTCGGGGGATTATGGGTTATGAGCGAGACTTTCTGGTGTTTGCCGTCGACACCGCTGCCCTTTGAATTCAGAGCTCATCAGCTCTTTGCCGGATTTCAAGCGGAAGCAAGGCCGCCAGTTGGAGTACACTCAGGTGCGTCTCTTGGACCTCGATTTGTGCTGAATTAGTGTGGGATACCTTTGGAGATGCCACGTAAGAGGAGCGCTCGCGCACAGAGATTTAATTAATCAGTTTAGTTCTTTGTAATGTTCGCTATTTTTCAAACAACTGAAGCTTCCTGTAGTCTCCTGGGAAACCAAAGGAACATAAAAACAAGAAGACCAAACATAAGTAATAGTATTCTGTGCTTGGAGATATGAAAAACATGCCGTTTGTCAAAATGTAGGCAGATGATGACAGAAAAGTTAAAAAAAATCAAAAGTGAATATCATTGAACATTTTTTCATTTTAACAAGATATTTACTAAAATAGAGATTATTTTATTTCTACAATCTACATTCATTTTGCAACTCCATACTCTTCATGTATGGACAACAATAGTATCATTTCTTTTTTTTATTTCTAGGGAAAACATCCAAGTTGATACTGAAATGAAAGCCGTCACAGTTTATGTTGCAAAGAAGAACCCAAATGCTGGCTGACACGGGGATAAAGGGGTTAACAAAAGAATTTATTTATTAAACACAAAACAAAGACCCAAGATGGGGTTTAATCGAGAAAACAAGATAACAGTAAGCAGATAGGACACAGACTAAGACTAGATAAAATAACACTTGACAAGAACTAAGTAAAAGATACACTAGACTAAACTTGACTTATCTTGACTAGATGAAATCCAAGGGAACAGGCACATAGGGATAACCAGATACGGAATTCAATGCACGAGCACAGGACAAAAGACCTTAGGAACATATATAGGGAGACAGACAAAGGATTATTAACAAGGGGCAGGTGTGGGTAATGAAACACTCAGGGAGAGTTGACTAGGAAACAAGATGGCGGGAACAAAGACTCGGACTGGAGAGAGAGTATAGCAAGCCGATAGGATCACTATCTCTACCTCCACACAAAACCTAAGGCTATGCCATGACTCCGCCCCAAGACCAAGAAGAGACATGATGGCGGCATCATGACAGAAAGCAACATTAAACTCTCTGGAGTGATGAATGCTCACAACGGTTCATTACCTTTAGGGATTGCGTTAGGTGTTATCTTTTGTTCAAAAAATTATAAAAAAGAAGATGACAAATGATATCCGTTTATGATTTTGGATTTCATATGAAAATAAATCTTTCTTAAAACTTTAATCTTTAGATCATGACATTTATATAAAAAGCAAAAGTTCTATTTGGGAGCATCAATTTGAACATAAAAAGGAAGCTTGGGGGTCAAAGCTTTTACAAAAATCAAGAGATTGTCAAATAGTGAATAAAATACCCATCTCAGTGAAACAGATAATCTCTCGACTGTACTGTATGTCAATGTCTTTTAAAAGGTTACAGGGTTAATGAAGATAACTGGGACTTTAGTTCATTAGCCCTGCGGTCTCACTGACATTTAAATGAAACACATCAGGGCAGCACATTAGTAGCCCAAATTAAATGATGGAGAAGGCCACAAAGAAATAATATCAATCACATAATTTTTAACAAATGAAATAAATGACCATCTGTAGAATTGTAAAGGTAAAATTGTGCAGTCGTTACCTTAACCCTATGAAGTCAACAGCTCTAAGTGTGACAAAAAAGAAATCTTTCAGGATTCTTAAAATTCATCTGTGATGGTTAAATCACTGCCAAAATCACACACTGTGCATCCCGCTTTAAACCCTGCACACAGCAGAGGTCATTGCAATTGTGAATGCTGTAATGTTCTTAAAAGGTTCACATGCCAATTAGATGGGAGCTCTCAATGAGTTTAATAAAGAGGGAAACAACACAAACATAACATTTGTAAGTGTACTTTTTTGCTTTTGATAGTTTTTTTGCTAGACAGTACAGAGAGACAGGAAATGACGGGATGAGACAGAGGGGTGCAGGAGATCGCTTTCTACACAACAGTACAGTGTCCTGGACCACCGGTGCCAACACAAACACAACAACCCAGATAGCACAATCCATCTGGCTTACGTCTATTTGACGTCTGCATTTACATCTTACAGACATCTGCAATACGTAGTTTGCTCATCTGCAACACGTCTCGGAGACGTTTGAATGTCTGTAATACGTCTGCTAAAGATCTTCAGATTTGCTGCGTAAAAACATCTGCTAAACATCTTAGAAAGAGCAGATTTACATCCATTCTAAATCATAAACATCTTACAGACGTCTTCAAGATGTCTATATAACGTCTGACAGCAGACATCTCCGAGACGTATTGCAGATGAGCAAACTATGTATTGTAGATGTCTGTAAGATGTAAATGCAGACGTCAAATAGACGTAAGCCAGATGTATGTGTGCTATCAGGGAATTGTAAGTAAACATAATTATATTTCAGGCTAACTGGTCAAGTAAAGTGTCTGGAATTTACTTTATTAGAATGAGGCAACAATATTTGTGTTTGTGTGGTGTCTTTATTCAAGCACAAGAGGTTAAATAGCTATGTCTGCCCTGACACTAAACTTTAATTCATATATTACCTGTCATATGTATTGACAAATGTTTTAAATTTTACGACATGAATGAGCTGGACTTTGTTTGTTAACACTATTACACAATACAACATATTTATTTCCACATTTACTTGTATTTGTTAATAATAGTTAACGTACAATAAACTAACAAGAACAGACATGGATCAACTGCATTTGTATTAAGTAACATAGAAACATGTACTGATAAATTTCAATATATAGGCTATTCCTCATTGTCAGTTCATATTCACTACTGTATTAACTAATGAAACAAAAAGGAACTTATTGTAATATTTTTCCTCATCTAACACATTTTCAAACTTTTTACTTAAAGTGATAGTTCACTCCAAAATCTGTGATCATATACTCAAACCTGTATACATTTCTTCAAAGGAATATATTTGGAAGAATGTCAGTAACCAAACAAATCTCAACCCTCATTTAGTGCCATAGTAGGCATTATAAATACTATGGGAGTCATTTGGTAACTGACATTCACCCAAATATCTTCCTTTGTGTTTAGCAGAACAAATTAATTTATACAGGTTTAGAACAATCTGAGGGTGAGTAAATCATGACAGAATTTTCATTTTTAGGTGAACTATCCCTTTAATAATGAAGCATCAATGTACAATTCACAAGTGAATCCAACATAGAAAGTATTTTATTCACAGTAAAAAGCAATTCATCTATCTACTGCATTCGGCGTGGAAGAGGTTGCACAGAGTTCAAGCGTATTATTATAATAACAGTGTTCTTTAATTAAAAGGATAACAGTGTTTGTGAATGTGAGCTGCCTTCATGTGTCGCCACAAAGGAGCCAGACACCTGCCTGAACTGAGCTCTTAATACCCCCTTCATATATAAGCACACAAATGACTCAAATCTGTTCATTCAGCTCCAACAGCTCTCGCTCCTTCCACAAGGGGACGCTCAAGAACCACCGTACACAGTTTATTCACCGTGATCTATTATCCACGAGCATTATTATGGAAGCGCTGACCCTCTGTAACCTCCATGGGTTACATATTAAACAGATGGACCGTTTCTGACTACTTGGGAATAATGAAGTTGTGGAAGATGGGAACATTCCCTCTCCTATCCAACCAATCGCCCCTTTCTTCCGGTCACTCAAGGGAGTCGCTCATTGTAATTGCCTGAATTCACTTTGACTGGAGGAAGTCAGGTAAGATTGAACTAATTAGCTAAAGCATCGCGATATAGCCCCAAAAAGAGACCTTATCACTCCATATCCAATTACCTCCAAGGATGTGAGGAGCATGTCATTCAGGGGATTATGGGTTATGAGCGAGACTTTCTGGTGTTTGCCGTCGACACCGCTGCCCTTTGAATTCAGAGCTCATCAGCTCTTTGCCGGATTTCAAGCGAAAGCAAGGCCGCCAGTTGAAGTACACTCAGGTGCGTCTCTTGGACCTCGATTTGTGCTGAATTAGTGTGGGATACCTTTGGAGATGCCACGTAAGAGGAGCGCTCGCGCACAGAGATTTAATTAATCAGTTTAGTTCTTTGTAATGTTCGCTATTTTTCAAACAACTGAAGCTTCCTGTAGTCTCCTGGGAAACCAAAGGAACATAAAAACAAGAAGACCAAACATAAGTAATAGTATTCTGTGCTTGGAGATATGAAAAACATGCCGTTTGTCAAAATGTAGGCAGATGATGACAGAAATGGAGCTCTTTCTGTAGCTGCATAAAGCCCAGTGAATTGATGCACGCGCCAGGCCACGCGCTGCTCTTCCGCTAAGTGCTATGATGGAGCGGTTGGAGGAAAACAGAGTGTGTGCGCTCGGCCCGCAACCTTTCGAAGCCCCTGCTTCTGTGCGTGTGTTTGTTTCATCACCGCAGTTCAAAAAGCTCTGTATTAAACCAGTGAAAGCCGGAAAAAATTTTGCGCAAACGGACACGGCTCTGATTTTAATGGAAACTATGAAAGCTTTGGGGGGGTATGGGGATAAACTTCAGGACATTCAAAATGCAAAACGGATGTCTGAACATAGTAAACCCGGATTTAGTTGAGTTTACTTCAAATGGAGGAAACGGTTGCCTTTAAATATTCAGTAATCTTTGTACAGAACTTACTTTGAATGGATATAACTTAAAATTTCCAGTTTTTACAACAAAGGAAGTTTAATGCATTAAATTACATATTGATTTAACTTAAAATAATTTGTAACTTCCAAGCACTTCCTTTCTGATTTTTAAAGCCAACTAAGTTATTGAAACTTTGATGTTAGTGTACTGTTAGTCAGGGCATTAACATTGAGAGATTGATTCTATAAAAAAATTCTATAAAGCTTCATTTTCATTATTGTGTAGAAAAATATGCAGTGTCAAACAGTATACATGTGAACCAAAGCAAATAACAAATCAGTTGATTGGTGACTTCACAGAAAACAGACATTTATGCAAACAAAACATCATCAGTTACACTAAACCTCTTCGATCTCTCATTTCCGACTAGATGTCCCATCTTAGTTGTAGTGGAGTAGGCGGGGCGAGACCGTGGTTTCGAGACCGGTGAGTCATTGTTAATGAGCGCCAGCTGTGCGCGCACCGGTCTCAAATCATGTAGGAGATTGGGAGCATATAAGAGAACGAGCGACCGGACCGTCGAAGAGAGGGGACCGGGCCTGAAAATGTTTTATGGTTGTATGTATGTTTTACTTTCGTGTTTTTGTTTTGTTCACCGGCGTTCGGCCGTGAGGGGCCAACGGCTGTTATTATTTGTATTAAAACTTTATTTTAATGTCTTCGTTCCTTCCTTTAAATGAACCTCGTTACACTTTACACACACATGGCATCATTTGCACTCTATACTGCTCACTTGCACACCAGGAATATTATACTGAATGCTCATTTGCAATAATGGACTACTTTCATAACTGCATTACCTCATTTACTGCACTGTAACTTCAATCACTGCACTAACTCAACTACTGCACTGTAACTCTATTAACTGCATCTACTCATTTATTGCACTATGACTTCAATAACTGCATTAACTCATCTACTGCACTGTAACCTTAATAACTGCATTAACTCATGTACTGCACCGTACCTTTAATAACCGCATTAACTCATATACTGCAGCGTACCTTTAATAACCGCATTAACTCATCTATTGCACTACAACTTTAATAGCTAATGTCTGTAATTAATGCACACTTAAGTCACTTGCACTATTGTATAGTCTATATTGTTATCTGTTCATAACCACCTGTACATTAATGTTCACAGTATATAGCCTTCTGTATATATTGTTCATAGAACACACCGACTGTCATATGGTCATAGAACATTCCTTTTGTAAAGTATTTTCATAGTACATGCCCATTGTATAGTATTTTCCTAATATTGTATTCTGTATTTATTCACACTGTATATCTGCACTTGCTAATTGCACTTCTGGTTAGACCTAAACTACATTTCGTTACACTGTACTTGTATATGTGTAATGACAATAAAGTTGAATCTTATCTTATCTAATATAATCTAATATTTGTTCTTCAACAAAGCAAAAATAATACAAAAGTGAGGTGCAAAGACTTATGGGTATTTCAACATTATAATGCAATTTATTATTAGAAAAAGTAGATGTTTAAAGGATATGTAATTTTAAAGGGATAGTTCACCCAAAAATAAAATTTCTGTCTTCATTTAATCACCCTCAAGTGGTTCCAAACTTGTATAAAGTTTGTTATTCTGCTGAGCAGAAATATAAATATTTGGGAAAATCTTTGTAGCCAATCAGTTTTGGGGCACTATCGACCATCAAAGCAGGGGAAAAAACTACCATGGGTGACAAACATTCTTCCAAATATCTTCTTCTGTGTTCAACAGAACAAAGAAATTAACAGAACAACTAGAGGGTGAGTAAATGATGACAGAATTAAAATTTTGGGGAGAGATTATCCTTTAAGTTATGCTTAAGTTTTGTTTTTAAATAACGATCATTTGAGTTCACACTGAGGCATCTCCAGAACACGAAGCGGAGTAGAAACTTCAACTCAGAAGGAAGCGTTCAAATATTCACATCCGAGTGACAGGAACGTGTTTTGTAAAAATGTTTTACATGTTCATTCTCAGTTCACTTAGAATTCAGGCCCACTTGAGTGTCTATATTAAATTTGCATGGCACAAAGAAATAGTGATGAATTATGTGACGTTCAGCTATGGGGGAAACAATCGTTACCCCTTATTAATTTACATCTGACGGTCCAAACATCTGATGTGCATCTGAAGCCAATTTATTATACGTGTGGCCCAAGGAAATAAGGCACTTGAAAGCAATCATGTGTAATAAAGCTTTAGTTTCCTCCGGCAAAAAAATGAACATTACAAATCGCACAAGAGAAGAGCATTAGAGACTCTTGACTGTTTTTTCCTTGGCTGTATATACTGCTGAGTAACAGCAAAACACCCACACATATGCACACACAACACATACGTGTCCAACTCTGATTGTTAATTAGATTTCACAGGTTTTGCTTAAAGTATCATCAGCCCTGCTAAACACGTTCACGGTCAGGTTTTCAGTTAGTGGCAAGGTCTGGGTCTCCAATTGATGAGAAAACTCAAGATCCATATTAAAAGGATCATATCAAAGGAGAAGGAAGAGTCATGCCGCGGTCAGACTTGACTTTGAGCATGTGAAATTCGTTCGGACGGAGGTATGAAACTGGGTGGGAACGTTTCCTCCATTTATTACATTTCTGTACCGAGAGGTCACGCTGTGACGTTTTGATCTTCTATTGGTCGCAAATTGCAGGTAAGAGTTCACCAAACTTGAACTTTGCTAAACAGCGCAATGCGAAATATCGTTGAACAGGCTTGCGTTTCCAGTCTGACGCATTCGCATGCGTATGAATGGAAGTCAATGGAACAAAAAAGGCAAACAGGGTTAGTGTGGATAATTCCCATCATGTAGAGCTACAAAAGCACGTCAGAGACGTTTTTTTCCTGGTCACCGGCTCATCCAGGAAGAGCCAGAAGGTTTAAAAGGACGCGTGTGCCATAAATGTAGCTGACGTGAGAGAAAATGTCTTCTCAAGGCTTATATTTATCCCAGGATTCCTCTTTTTAATTAGCCGATGTGCTCAAAAGTGAACTTTTCGGGGGCGCTGACCTAGATTACTAGATTGAAAAAGTCCTGTAGCATTTTAAGATTTCCGTCTGTGTTTTTTATTTAAAAATAGCAACTTATTCAAACATTTACAGAGTATATGAACAAAAGATTCTATGCAGCTTTGTGCAGTCTATACAGAAAAGAAGAAATATATTCATGTTATTTATAAGTCGTTTTCTTTTTTGTACAAATTCAATGTGAAAGAAAAACTAGGTTGACAGTTCAGTCATCGGTTCAACATCAGACCCTGATTTAAATCCGACTTCCGCAGCACGTCATGTTGTCCGTTCAGGTGAAACCGACGTGCACACAGGCACACACACACACACACACACACACACACACACACACACACAAACACACACACACCAACATGTGCTTGTGTGTACACATACTACACCACACTGCACACACTCGGAAGTCTTGAAGAGCTCCAGGTTAGGAGTGTTTACTCCTGGCCTAGAGTGTTTTCTGAAATCCCCACACTAAAATCCCTTTATGGCTGCCCTCATGGACACAGAGAGTTGGCGGGTGATTGGTTGAAATCCCTCCCGTGTGTTGGCCGTTCACTTTGAGTCTCGCTGTATGTTCCAACCCTTGTCTCTACGCCGTCTTAATGCCCTCAAAACCGCAGAACTTCCAGCGTTTCTCTAAGCTAGCCCCGACACCTGTCAACTCCTGCTTGAATGTACACGGCAGCCGACCCAGTAGTGTCTCCACCTCTGTGGTGCTGATCTGGAAAAAACCACAAGAATATCAAATATTAAAACAAGTTCAAACCTCCTTGTTCAAGAGGAGCATTTAAAGAGGGGTGCACAAGTCTAGAGCACTATTGAAATGCTTTAAAATATACATTTTTTTAAATCACAATTACATTGTATGTCAATTGAACTTTAAATTGAGTTGATAACATGAACTAAGAATGTTCAAAAAGCATCTTTTGTGCTTCACCTGAAGTAAGAAAATCAAACCTTCTCAAGGAGAAATTTGCATATATTTGATTTATTAAGTAAATATTTCATTGTTTATTTAACCAATTTTTGTAATTAACAAACAGGGCTGTACATTAACTTTTTTTGCTCACAGTACTTGTGCTACACAGGTTTAAAGTTTTGTAGCACAAGCCAAACGGTTGTAGCACAAGAATAAAACATTTATAATCATTAAATAAAGTGCATTTCATCACATGAATATACTGGTAACTGAAAAATGACGTTAATGTTACATACAAATGGATAAATAAGGGCCATCTCATTTTTTGTTTCCTTAAATTTGGTTCTATGTTTTTCATTTTTTACAATACAATAGTGGTATATTTGTCCACTTAAAGGAACATTACAAAGTTTTTAGGAGGATCTATTAACGGAAATGCAATATAAAACACAAAACTATTCTTCACAGGTGTATAAAGACCTTACGTAATTAACCATTATGCTTGTAATACCTAAGAATAAGCTATTTATACCTACAAACATAGAGCGGCTTCATACTTTGAATTCGCCACCATATTTTATACAGCAGCCCAAAACAGACAAACAACTTTACAATGCGCTTTTCTTCTCCCCTGCGGTATCGTGGTGAAACGATTGTGCTCTCAGGTTTGGAACGCATGTGACGCGTGGATTAATTGAAAGTTTATTCATCATTCAGTAAAAATTGAGAGTGTTCTCGCTCGATCTCCAGTTTCAGCTCCATTGCGCTCTCGCTCTCTGCTGGAAAGTATCTCCATAGATATTTATGAGTATCTCTGCTAAAAGCCTTAGTACCGCGGTGCAACGCGTCTCTGCTGGAAAGTCTTTATAACATTAATGCAGGTCCTTCCTCCTGCCTGACTTTTATCCTTCTTTTAAAACTTAAATTCAACAAACCTTTTATTTGATATAATACATAAGACATCGCTCTTTCTAATGCCCGCAAAATCTCTTCCCTGCATCAACATGAGAACGCGTCTTTTTGTACTGTTGTGGCCACCGTCATGTCTGGACTGAGCGATTTGTGAATCTATAAAACAACGCTAGTGGCCGCTGTTAATCAAAAACTGTGCCTTTAAATTACTGTAATAAAATTCCTACATACTATAGTGCTTTTCTTACTACTGTATGCTACAGTGTTTACTACATTTTATCAATTTACTACAATGGTACTACAACTTTCTATAGCAAATACCAAATAAGGCAGCATTATGTTTTTCATTTGAGTGTTCTGGCCAACGGGACTTTAATTTTTGACGGGTCGTCGGGAAGAAGCTTGAATTAGTGTTAATGCTTCCATTAATTCACACAGAAGAGCCTGATGACGTATTTAAATAACACATTCCATGCCCGCATCTAGTATGGACTCAATGCAGCTGAAAAACTCGAAAAGATAGATTAAAACTAAGAAAAATAGCGGTGCGCCATTGATTAATGTCACCCACAAACAAGCGCAATGATAAACACACTTGACACAAACACGCAGCTCTGTGTTAATGCACCTGCCAAGCTGTATTGCACGTCTGCTACACGGACTAATTTATTCTTAGCACAGACCATTTTTTGTAGCACGTGTGACATATACGTTAGCGACACCATAAGTGCAATTGTGATTTTGCAGGATCACAAACCCGCTTGTACCACCACATCAAGTGTCAAATGAGACGCCAATGTCGGGTTATCAATTAAAATCCTCTCATGCGCCTCCCACTGGAGTGCATTGTTTTTAGTGAAATCAAGCGGGCGTCTTGATTAACATACGAAGGCATGTGTGTGCTGCGTAGCGAGAGAGCGTGGGCACAAACAAAGCCGGAGGCCTTAAACTCAAAGTGAAAAGATACAGAGCCTCATTTTCAGCCTCCATCTGTAAGTGTAAATTAGTCATAGTGTGACAGCGAAAAAGAGAGCGAGAGAAAGAGAGCAATGACAAAAATAAAGAATAATCAACACTCTGTGCGCAGTAGCGAGATGAGTGTTTTATTCCCGCATTAAACATCTTGGCAGACAAACCTTCAGGACTGTGTCTGAGAACACACAGGGGCAGAGATTTGCAGGGAACAAATTGTGACTTCTGATAGCGGCTTCAGTGTCTGTGTTGTTTTATCGGCCAGTTCACTAGAAAATTATGCAAATCAGATAGCGGTTGCATGAAATCTGCGCAGAATGCAATTTCATGACAAAATTCAAGTTCAGGGAGTTGGTTCAGACTGGACCTTTAAGAAACAAATATCTGTGACTGCATTAGGAATTTGATATTGATCATGCATCTCTTTTTCATCACTGGTTGAAAAACTGCTTGCAAAATTGGCAAAAAATTAAAAAAGTCCCTGGTTTTATAGGTAATAAAGTAAAATACGGTAAAAAGTTTCCATTATAGATAAAGATACACTGATACAAAATGTTTCCACTGATACCAATAGTCCATTATTCAGAGTGATATCTGCCAACACCGATTCTTACGATTAAATGTATATTAGTTAACTTTCTACATGTTATTTATTTATATAATGATTATTAATATTGAATATCAAAAAGATGAAAATTCATTGCATTTTCCTATCCTCTTTGGATTGACAAGATACTGTATATCAACCCTGATCATCGGCCAATAGCTTTTATCAAAAGACACCTATTATTGGAGGATATATTGTTGCATCTCTAATTAAATATGATGCTTCTTAATCATGAATAACTGTGTACATTTTTGGGCAGTCAAATGAATAATCATGATTAATCACATACAGAATAAAAGTTTTGTTTACATAATATGTCTCTGTATACTGTGAAAGTTTGCATATTAATTTTAAATGTATTAACACATACATGCATATATTATAGAAAAACCTAAAACTTGATAAATGTTGATATGGTTTTTAAATGTTTAGTAAATATAAATACATGCAAATATTTCCAAAATATGTATGTGTATGTTTTTGTGTTTATGAATAGAAAATTAACATGTAGAGTACACAGACATGTATTATGTAAACACAAACTTTTATTCTGGATGTTATTCATTGTGAGACAGCCCTAATCATTTTATATGTAAATCATCTTCAGAAATTGTATTTGAGATGAATAATGATTAATAAATAAATATTGAAAATACCATACGACATTATTACATGATTATGATTCGATGTGGATGAAATTTGGGACGATATTGATACAAGATGTTTGGGTTCATGTTGAAGAGCTACTGATGTCATCTCTTCAAAAATGCAAGCGAGTGTAAATGTCAGCACTATGATATATGTGTGTGAAGGATTGAAGTCTGTCGAGTGAAACAAGCGCGTATTGATTTAGTTCAGTCAGTCTGCTACAGTATTTTATTTCAAACATTACTCCTCATAAGAGGCATCTATAAATATTTAGTTTACATGTACAGATACGCTTCAGCTACAATAGTGTCGTGTTTAAGTTGTACCTTAGTGCTGGTTTATGTCGCTAGGCTGTGCATTAGGCACAGCTGGTGCAAGCAGCCACAGTTTAACTTGATTGCAGGTGCTTAGTAAACAAGACGCAGGTTTCAAACTAAAGTGTCGCAAACGTTAAGTGAGTTCACCACACAGAAAGTAAACATGTGACTGTATACTGTGTGTGTGTGTGTGTGTGTGTGTGTGTGTCTAGTGGGTTAAACCACTGAACTGGTAAATCAAAGGTTGCTGGTTCGATCCCAGCAACCACCACCAGTGTGTCCTAGAGCAAGACACTTTACTCCATGTTGCTCCAGGGGGATTGTCCCTGTAATAAGTGCACTGTAAGTCGCTTTGGATAAAAGCGTCTGCCAAATGACTAAATGTAAATGTAAATGTAATGTGTGTGTGTGTGGTCCCGCTGTGAGCGCCAGCGCTTTGCTTACATCATGAGCCTGTTCTGTCTGCTGAAGACCTGTTTACTCAGCAGAACATTAGAATGGCAAGTAGACAGGCTTACAAGCTTTCAGTGTGTGTGTGTGTGTGTGAGAGAGAGGTGCTGTAAAGTGGAGTACATAGATTCAGTCAGGGGAGATGACCGTGTATGTGTGTGTTGCGTACCTTAGTGTCCAATCTCTGTAAATAGGAGCAGATATATTCAATGCTGGCTCCAAAAGGATGAACATGGAGAAACGTTGAGATGATTCCTGAGGAAGGAAAGCCAAAGATGAATTATTTGAAAGATTTGGCTGTATTGTATAAAACTAAGCTTTGTTCCAAGAGCTAGTCAGCTGTCTTGATGTCTAGCTGTCTTCTAGGCTGAAATGGACCCTGATTTGACACGCTCTATATACTGCAGAAAGCAATTCTATGTGTGGGATAAACAGCACTCTTCATGCGAAGCACACAGGCTTCACTCACGGAAATATCTAAGTAATAAAAATGATAAAAAAGTGCTTGTCAACTTTGACAACCAAGTATTTAATTGTTAAATAGGTAGTGTTATTTTTCATTTCTTGAAAAACTGTGAATTTGGATATCTCAGGTTTCTGAAGGACAGCAACGATATTCATTTTATAACTGTAATTCATAACTTTTGCCTCTTTATTTGCAGATATTTTACATACTTATATGAATGTGATATTCAAAAGATGTCAAACTGACATTTACTTGAAAATTGTATTGGATTCCTTATTATGAGCTTACTGTTGCAAATCGGGGTTAAGAAACATATTGAGAGGAAATAGTTTATGCACTTGCTCAATAATTTATATTTGATTAATGTAATATTCATCAAATTACTTGATTTTTTTTATCTGTAACCAAAAATGTTATGTTATGATTTATAATATTCAGTATATTTTGCCCAACTCTCAACTAGGGGTGTGTCACAATATACCGATATTGACAATCATCATGATATCAAATATTGTTCATTTTACACATACCTTTATTGTAAATAATTTCGAACGTTACCCTTTGGAGTCACAATGGTTAAAATGTCTTCACTTGTATTTTGAGTAAATTTTATCGGCCAAAAGAAGATCAAACACAAAATAAAAATGTTCCAATAGATATCACGATTAAGGTTGTCAAATGATTAATCGCAATTATTCGCATCCAGAATAAAAGTATGTGTTTACCCATTATGGGCCCTATTTTCACGATCTTGACGCATGGTTTAAATCGCAGGGCGCAAGTGCACTCAGGGCGTGTCCAGATCCACTTCTGCTAGTGTAAGGGTCGGCGCGCCCGGCTTAAAGGGTTGTCCCGAATTTCTAAATGAGTAATGGCTGTTTTTTACCCTTTAACTCTTTCACCGTCATTGACGAGTTATCAAAAAACGGTTCCCACCAAAGACGAGTTATTACGGCAATCAGTGTTTGTACTGTAGTACAGCAGGTGGCGCTATTACACACCTTTGGGAAAAAGTACAGAATCCCAAAACCTAGAACATATGTATCTTATCGGTTTTTAATGATTGTCCTGTGTGTCTGGGCAGAATCTTTGTCAAAAAACATTAATTATCTCAGCTGTTTACTCAAAATGATGCATTTTTGAAGAAACCTACCCACATCTAAGGAGTGATAAAAAAAGAACAAATGAAGATAGAAGAATACGGTTTCTTTTGTTTAAAAGCAGAGACTCTGTTCTTTCACTAGACATGTTTGTCCATACATTCTTTACAGAAAATGTACTGTGAGCCATTAAAGTTTGGTGAAAATATTATAAAACACTAGCGTAGGCTGGCAACTTTTTTTTTAAAAGGCTGGCGGGGAAAGAGTTAAGAGCCACTTGCGCTTGCACATGGCGGATTCGCTATTTTCACGGTGGAATTTGCAAGAGCAAAGACTGGACACTTCTCCAAAAAGGGAAAGCATCTGCTCATGCCTGAGGTTAAAGTGCATGAGCAGATCATCTAAATTGATAAGCCGGATTTTTATCTTTATGTACACAATAATGATCTTTAACATAGTATTCATACATTTTTTTATATTTGCCATGTTTGTGTGCTGCTGCACTTTCCTCAGTGTAATAAGTATAAAATGAAAGCACGTTGTGGACCCGCCCAGAGGCACATTTTCTAAATAAACACATATGTGCATACATTTTAGAAAAATATAAAAATGATTAAACGCGTATATATATAATTTGAATTATTGGTAAATATAAATAAATAACCTAAATATTTCCTCAATATACATGCATGTTTATGTGTTTTTAAATACAAAATGAATATGCACAGCATATTTAATTTAATTTAATTGGTTGCATTTAATTGCAGCAGCCCTATGCACGACAATACAGTTACTGCACCCTCCCCGGCCAGGATAACCGTGCAGTGAAAACGGATACCGTGACAGCTAAACTCACATTTATTCACTCATTGCAATGCATTTTTGGATTGCTCCATCTACAAACAACACAACAATAGTGCCTGAGATTTCAACCAGAACAAAGTGTCTTAAAAAGGGCCTATTTATCTTGCCTACAATTTGCTACATCATTCGTGTCAGTACTGCAACACTCTGAGCTGCTCACTAGGTATGGGAACAATGCTTTCATGCATCAGCATTCCCCCCCTTTATTTCAAAGTGCTGATTTATAGAAGGAGTACTTGAGGTGTCTTCCCTGAAGTGGATGTTCTCATCGGCTTTTTCTGCCTCTTGAACTTTCTAAATGCATATGAGTGTTTAATTGCAGCTCTGATGCTTTTCGTTGCTATGCTAAGTGCTTCATTCATCACACTACATCATATGGAATAACAATAACACTAGCTATTAGCACTTCTGCTTTGGATTTGATAGGAGGCCTGATAACTGAATTATTTTGAATGCATTACGCTATGAACAGGAAAGCAGGGCGGATCTCCAGGACGAAACGTACATGCGTATTCAATATTCCATTAGTCATAATGGACCAAATCGTTTATGTTATACACGCTCTCTTTGCAATGCATTTCTTTATACACACATCGATTTAAAGCCAAACACGGGTGAGGTGAATGAAAATAGACAAATCAACAAATTCTGGCCAGTATTTTTCATGACTGAATGCACTGTAGAATGTATTGTATGTCTAAAAAGGTCTCCAAATAGCCTATGGCATCTTTTAAGGGGTAGGTCGCCTAAATTATTCCAAATGATATATTGAAGTAACAGTTCACCCAAATATTTAATTCAGCATTCAGTCATGCTCGTGTCCATTCAAACCCATATGACTTACTCTCTTCGGCAGAACACAAAAGAGGATATTTTATAGAACGTTGGTAACCACCTAAAAAAAACTGGCCTTCCTTTGTATGTACACAAAATCGCTAACACATTTCTCAACATATCTTTTTTGTGTTTCACAGATGAAAAGTGATATACATGGTTGGGATTGAAAGAGGCTGAATTGCTGACGATAGATTTTTTTGTGGGTAGATGTGCACTTTCATTTGCACATACCTGTACTCAAAACAGCTCTTGTTGTGACAAAGCCATAGCAGAGAAGAAGATTATCAGTGAATAATAAATCACATAAAGCCATCGTATTGACTTGGAAAACAGGAAGCTAGTAGTGTAAATGACTTTTATGGTGCTGTTATCTCCTTTAAGGGGCTTGACTGAATCAGCCCCTGTTCAATTTCATTGTGTTCTTACAAGCATGGTAAACTTGTGTTTGTCAGTCTCACCGAATGCCAGCAGAAAGCATCAGACGACAGTAACAGTGGCGGTAGAAAGGAGGCAATTATCTAGAGAAGAACAGGAGGCCATGATGGATAGAGGCCAGTAGAGAAAATGTGTCCAGGACACCAGGGTTAAACCCCCACGGTGCTTTCAACAAGAAATAACCTGAGCTGTTTAATGACTTTCGTTTAACTCATCCACTTTAGTTTTTACACTCTCCTCACTGCCATACGAGACATAAACCCACAAAGACAACACAGGAATGACATGTGGGGATGATGACAGAGGTTTCATTGTTGGGTTAAGTATCCCAAATAGTCTGAACAGTTGTTTTATGAACAGGTCAGATATTCTGTGCTATGACTTAAAGAAAACACAACTGCACAACCTTTGGCTTGAAACATCATTAAATGTCTTCGGCTTAGAGCAGACGGGAGCTACTTGAACAGAACATGAGCTGAAGGTAATCTGGCAAAATAAAAGAGACTCGTGAAATGCAGAGCGCTGCTATGAAGCGGATGCTTAAGGTTATTTAAGCAGATAGCGATAAGCCAGACAACAGTGAGATCAGCACACTTTTCAGTCACTGGACTGCAAAATAAACCATTAAAAATACACATGAAAATATGTGATAAACCTGCCAAAACACACAGTGTTGAAGCAATTACGCAGATGTCATAAAAAACACAGCCACAATATAAACAAACGTAACTTCCGGTACACATCCACAAAGAATAGAGTCTGCATAGATTATTTCAGACAACAACCAAAATAAATCAATTATATTGCAGTAGTCAGCAAGTTAAAAATCTAGTATCATTTTGGGTTACCAGAAGAAAACTCGTTACTTGGCTAAATGCGACAAAGTTACACGACCCAAATTGTTGTATAGCTAAATTGTTAATTTAACAAAATTAACATACAATACAAATGTTTTTTTAATACAATTATTCTACACTAAAATATTTATATAAATAAATATTAATATAATATAAAATAAATAAAACATAAATAGTAATATTATTAGCCACTAGCCAGACCGATCAAAAAAAACTGAGCAGAAGTTCTCTTCAGGCCATTCGCCTGCGTCTGATGAAATCGTCTATATTGTTACACCCCCAACATATAAAATCATGTATTTGACAGATCAGTATGTGTGTTCTCTGGAAATGAAACCAGTGATAGTGTAGAGCTGAAGAGAACAGTGTGATTGGATCAATTGAACTCTTGCTAAGGTCCGGCATCTATATGCATTAAGACAGATTATTTTTGCTTTGTATAAAAGGATCAGCTAAATGAATAAATCATGAAATCACGCAGACAGTACAGCTGCTCGATTGAAATAACAATAAGCATACGCTTGAGATTTAAATGCAGTATATCTGGGAGCAAAACTGTGATGATGTTTTATGCTCTATCAATATGCAGCAACACATTGATGTCATAAGTGACAAACTACATGTAGTTAGAAAAATATTCAGGTCAAGAGTTGCCTCTCAAAACCTATTAAGTTCCCTACCTAGACAGCATTTCAGCCTCCAACAGGCTCATTCCACAGCCTCTCCTGCTCACTCACACACATCTTTTTTTTAGTCTCTATCTTTAATGTGGACGTCATGTCAAAGTTCCTCATCAAAAAGCATTGGAGGTGACTCATTTAAGGCTCATTTGGCCTGGCAATTAACACCTGACCCTGGCACAGATATCTGTGGATGATGAAAATAATGAGAACAGGTTTTTTTATCATCTTGTTCCTGATGAAATGTAGAACAAAAAGACCCACGCTAGGTGGCTGGGAGTCTCCAGACCCCGTCCACGCCACCCATGACACTCACCTACGAGGAGAGCTTCTCGCTCTGACTTCACAGGGCTAGGAGGGCTCTTCTCCGGCAGGTTCTCTTTCTCCTGGCTGCAGGACACCACAGCTGACGCCGCCGCCTCCTATAAGAACAACAAAGCAAACGTTTTTCTTCCCAGCAGCACCTCAGATCCTCCCCCCTCATTACCCCAACACTCTGACGCGTGGTGAGCTCCTCGCCCAGTTGTGTCAGAGTGATTTATCCTGCGACAAATAAAGTTCTCCTGCGCTCGATTGGCCTGTAATGATCTGTCATGTTCTGAGAAAGGACAGGGGAGGGGAAATGGGACAACAGAACAGAGTTTATGGTGCTGCAGAGAAAGGGACTGATAGAGGGGAACCAGAGGCACTTCAGAAGAAAGCAGAATAACAGGAGGCTTCAGTCATGAAACAAGGTGCAAAACAAAGCCTGTGACTCTTGAAAAATTATGTTTTTGGGATATAGCTTTTCAACAAATGGTGGGGCCAAGATGCTTTACCTTGGAGAACGTTGATGACCAACCTTATACGGTCAAAATAAATATTATGTGAGCTGTTTAATTTCCTAATTTTTGCAGGTCTGTTGTTAAATATTCATTTTAACAATTACAACTAATTTACACTTGGTAAGGCCATATTTTCTAGGCTTTAAACAAATACATTTTCTTTGTATATTTCTTTGATTTGTCTAATAACAATGAAAATAATAATATGAAATGTTGTAATAATAACAACAGCAATAATAATGTTTATTATGATCATTATTATATTACAACATCAATAATCATTATTAGTATTATAGTTAGTTTAATACTACTCTTACTACTAATAATAATGACAATAATAATAATTATTATTTTTAAACAAATAAAATAGATATTTTTGAAATATATTTATTAAATATTCCCCAAATATAATATTTGTATAATGATTATAATAATCAGTGGCGTAGCGTCTGGGTTTGCAGGTGCATATTGGACCGGGGGATTGGGGGCCCGCATCCAAGTTTTATTAAAAGTTTTATTTTAAAGTGAGAAGTACCCAGAAAAAAAATCATTCAAAAGTATAGTACATATCCTCAAAAAGTGTACTTAAGCAAAGTACTCAAGTAAATGTACTTCCTTACGTCCCACCTCTGAAATGTGGGGTTCTGTCAACAAGGTTGTCATTTAAAACACCTCTCCCCTTTAAACTTTAAAATTGCGCGCCTTAAAAGAGACGCATGCAAAACATTTCTGACTTAAAAACACATGCACTGAGAGAGACGTTTGACTTTAAAACTGCGAACTTCACGCTGCACAGAGAGACGCATGCAAGGAGAGACACTTTGACTCAAAACGGCGCACTTCATGCTGCACGGAGGGACGCATACATAGAGAGACACTTCTACTTAAAACTGCACAACTTGTGCCGCATGGAGAGACACGTCTCACTTTAAAACTGGCTTGCGCACCCGAATACACAACCAATGTCCAGTATTGCACAACGCGGTCGCTAACAGATGAATGGGGCCCGGTAAAAAGTTCTTGCATATTGGCCCGGACCTGACTTGCTACTCCACTGATTATAATATAATGAAAATGCTAATTATTATTAATTCATGTAAATATCTGGGGAACATTTGATGAATAATCAATATTTCTCTTTCTGGGGGGCATTATCATTTTTAAGGATTAAAAGATACAGTACAAGCATTGGCTGTTTTTCATGCTACTGTAGGTTAATCCTATTAAAGACAGCAGTTAATCCAACACATTTAATAGCCCCCGAAACCCAAAAAAAAATTTATGCCACTTATACTTTAACAAAAGTCATGAACTACCAACGTATTCTGTATTGTTGGAAAGTGCCATGAGGTGTGATGAGGAGAGATGGTGTGGACATGAGGCAGAGACTGAGAGGAGCACTTACGCTTGCCTGATTTGCACTTTCATCACCTCCTCTTTCCTCCCGCTCGTTCGTCTCCAGCTGCAGTCAATTAAAAGAATGAGAGAGCTGTCAGCGAGAAATATGTCACAGAGTCACGCTCACACACAGTCAGGCAAACTAAAGGAGGTGGGACGGACTGAGGGGCGGGAGACAGACACACGGGCGAGAGTTGAAGGTCAGGTTCGCAAATGAATTTCTCTAAATGCCAAATAAGCAGCAAACCTCCGAAGCATTGGTGCTGCTCAATGAAACTGTAATGATGCCAGGCTTAACCGCAGAGCGAAAGCACATTTCAGGTCTCTGCTGAGATTAGAGACACAACATGATGCTGACAGAATATTTAGTTCCTCTAGCTAAGGCAAGCATCACTGTTGTTGTTGCTCTTTGGGTTGAGATTTTGACTAATAGCATTAAAAGTTCTTTCCGCATTTTTAAACTAAGATAATACCTCAAACCTGGCGGGGTTTTGAGACATTGATTTTAACAGGATCAATTATAAAAGGGGTACAAAACATTGTTAGGAACTTATATTGATGCTGATTATCATATACCTGGTAGTGACTTCATATACTCTATTTTATATATTTATTCAATATTTTTCTGCTGCCACCGTTTTATAAAAGCAGTTTAAGTTGTGTTTTACAGTGATTTTTAAGGGTTTGTTAGATGGTTTACTACATCTGCCGTTGACCGATTTACAACGGTGCACAAAATGAGAAAATAACGGTAAATATTAATGAAGTTAATCACGGCATGACAAGGAACCATAAACACGTACACACACACAAACACACACAAGCAGAGTACAACACATAAATCTGAGAGAAAACAGTAAACTGTTGTCAGTACGGATGGGCACAGATCTATAGGAGGAATGGGTGCGTTAAAATGGATTTTCATTTCTTCCATTAATGAATCTGTCTCAAGTGATTCATCAGCACACACACTGGTGCCCTGAACTCTCCTCCGGCATGGATCAGTGGTGCTGGGATATATTCCACTGCTGTGTGCCAATCAAAGCACATTCAGACATTTCTCTCCTTCCTGATGTGAAATAAGAGTAGTCCTCCAACCGTTTTAAAAATGATTAGTCCTGGGAGGCGATAAAAGCCAAACTTAACCTGAAACGATCCGCTCCACGGTACGAGATAGCACGAGTTCAGATAACGAAATCTGTCTGAATAAGATAACGGGCAAACAAATTTTATGCATATATCATTTAGCCTTCTTAAATTGGGTTTACCTTTCGCTAGTAAAAAATGTAACTCGATCTGATTTAAATGTGGCTCATCCTGAATTATTTTTTTTCTCATTCACTGTGATTCGCCCCTGAAGAACAAAGGTTTACTGAATAAGAGCTCTGGTGAAGACAGCGCTGGTGACAGAGTCAATTTAAAGAGGCTTGTTGTAGTCACTGGTGTGGTGTGTTGGCTGCAGAGGTGCCATTAGTTTTCATTAGTGTCTGCTACAGCTGTTGGAAATACATGCGCTGATGCGTCCCGCAGACCTGTATCCTTTACAGCTAATGCAGAGGACGAAGATAAATCTCCAGCCTATACCTGTAGAATCCTAAGGAATGGATTTAAACATGGTGAAAATCCTATGTGAATGCATTAAATATGCTGTGTGTAATTTTTCGGTAAAGGGTCTATTGACAGAAATGCAATATAATATGCATAACTATGTGATCAGAGATGTGTAAAGACCTGACATAATGAAGCCTTATATTTTTAGTACCTTAGAATGAGCTATTTCAATTTACATAGACCGCGGGTCCGCTTGAATGGAATTCACCATGTTGTTTCTACAGAGGCCCTAAACGGACAAACTGCTCTACAGAGTGTGTTTTGTAAATATATGATCTATTCAGCGAAGAAGTGAAAATGTGACGACATCTCACAACCTCACTGCTAGAACGGTCAATTTCAAACGCTGGACCTTTATTGGATATTTTTGCATTGGATTTTCACTACACACTTTATTTTGAAAAAAATAATTAGCAAAACCAATAATGATATTAAAAAATAATAATAATAAGACAATAAATAAGACAATTTTTTTATTTTTGGCCAGTTTATCCTACTCAAAATATGGGAACATTTTAAACTGACATTGAATTATATTCAATAAAAATACATGAATAATGCTATTAGTTAAATGAAACATTATTTTTGTTTCACAATCATTTAAAAAAATACAAAAAATGTTATAAATATACATTTTTAATAAATTTAATTTTAATATAAAATTTTCATTGGTTTTCATTTTTGGCAAATGAATCACACTTAAACAACAAGTGTAGGGAGGGAGAGCGTTTGTTACTATTCTGGCTCTTAAGGCAAAACTTAAAACAGGTTCTGAATTATTTACAATGTTATTGTGTGCATTATCAACACAATATTAACAATTGTAGTTTTCTATACCACGGTTTCTGTTTGCTTCTATATCTTTGTTTGAAACATTAAAATGGCAGATTACTTAACATATCGTGTCTTGACGTCAAAATCATTTTCTGAAAAGCTTATGTATATTTTTAACCGTAAAACAACAATTACAGACTTGGAAAATGGCATAAAATATATGTCAAAGTAGGACGGGGACATGCCAAAAAACTGCACTCTTTGTGTTATGAAGTTTTAACAAGTTGTGTCATTTTCACATCCTTTGTCATTATGTTTTGATTGTGTTTTAAATAAATAACTGTGAATACACACAGACAAGATAGTAGAGATAGGGTGAGAAGCTCGGTCACTCGGGAGGAGCTCAGAGTAGATCCGCTGCTCCTCCACATCGAGAGGGGCCAGCTGAGGTGGCTCTGGCATCTTTTCCGGATGCCCCCTGGACGCCTTCCCGGGAAGGTGTTCCGGGCATGTCCCACCGGGAGAAGACCCTGGGGAAGACCTAGGACACGGTGGAGGGCCTATGTCTCCCGGCTGGCCTGGGAACCCCTCGGTGTCCCCCCGGAAGAGCTGGAGGAAGTGTCTAGGGAGAGGGAAGTCTGGGCATCCCTGCTTAGATTGCTGCCCCCGCGACCCGGCCCCGAATAAGCGGAAGAAAATGGATGGATGGATGGATGGACACACAGACAACACAAGGCTGAATTAAAATGAATGCAAAATATGCTGTCCTTAACTAAACATAGAGATTTGGTTCAGTTAAGGACAGATTGTGTTGTTTTTAACAAGTTTTTTTATGGTGTGACTTCCAAAACTTCCAAGTTCATGCTATTCTTTTATAATTTAATTTGTAATGAAAACGTTTTAGAACCCATGGTATAAATGCACACGGGGGGTGAGGGACGGGCAGAACTTTATGAATGACAGGATTTCTAGTTATGTGGAGATCTGTGGATCTTTCTGTAGAGTTTTGCGGTGTGGCTCCGCTCATCAGCATGCATGCACATGCGTCCTTCATCAGAAATGCATTACCTATACCTTTCAAACATCACTAAACAAGATCACTGCCGTTTCATCTTTGAAACAACAACTTTGTATGTTTATGAAGGCATTCAACTGAACGCCCTACTTGAGATGTTCTTATTTCGTTTGGAACACTCCTCCTGAGCTAATGTTGTTTTAATTAGAGCTGTGAGAATTAGATCTTCCCTTCTGATCCCGATCCCCGGAGAGTTTTCAGTGGGACAGATTCATTATTACACACCGTCAAACTGACAGCTATTTCATCTCCTCGCATCCCTGCGTCTTCCTCAGAAAAAACGCACCCAATCCAGACAGAGTTCAAGAACAAAGGCACAACAAAAACACAGACACAAGCCCCAGACAGAGAGGTTCTTAAACATGTGATGTCTATGACTCACGGGCAGCGGGTGTGATGAGGGGAAGGCTTGAATTCGCTCTTTCAGACTTTGGATCTGGCTTTCGAGCTGTTGTTTTTCCTCAGAGTTCTTCTCAAGCTCCGTCTCCCTCTGTTTTAGATCCTCGCGGAGCTTCAGCAGTTGCTGGAGAAACGACACAAAAGAAAACAGACGGCATTAACACATACCGAGGGATGATATTTAAAAAGCAAGACGTTCCATGTAGATCCTCAGTATTTAAAGAAAATTCATCTTTGATGGAAGTTCATTAAGATGAATGTTGTGGATATCTGTAGCTACCTAGCATGGACAGCCCAGACAGCATTTGTTTGAGATAATTCTATCTCAGGTGGTATGATTATCTTGAACGCGGCTTTATTTGATTACCTCTGCCTCATAAAGACATTTCAACAGCATGCGGCAGATATGACAGATGTTCTCTGACCTCCGGAGGTGCCGCACGACTGACATTCAGAAAATATCTGGACGGTGCGCATTTCAGTCAGAGATGAGTAAATAGATTTTGTGCCTTGAGGATGTTTGTATCTCTGCGGCAGCTCAGGTGAAAGACTGATTAAATCCAAAGCTGGATACACACGGCAGCACTGTGTTGCCAGAGGCCAATCTCACAGGAGATGTGTGTGCGCTCTGAATCAACCTCGGTAAATAAAACTGTATTTTCATATTGTTTTTTTTCTGTGCTTTTAAATGCTACCTGACCGATAAATCAACTTGTGTAGCTTATTGAGAAGCCGGATTTGAAGAAGGAAGGATTAAAATATCATGGATTCTTTGGAGTGAGATCGTTTGATCTCAGGCTGTATGGAGCCCTTGAGGTCCTGAACCGTTTTGCTGTAACAGAATATCAAGGAATCAAGGGTTTGGACCTTTTTGACCTGGGCCAATGTACTGAACATCATGAAGAACCCCTCTTTGCCCCAATGTAGGACATCATAAAATACTTTTGAACTGGGTGGTTATAAGATCTCAGTTATAAGAACTTGGGCAATTTTTCCGAAATGTTTCCGTCTGAAGTGTCGCAACATGCACTGCATTCAAAAGTGTAAACTACCGGAGGATGCTGTGACTCCATCTGCATCTATTTTGTCTGTCACAGTATTTGTAATAACAGAGATGGATCATAGATGTAAAAGTGATTGAAAGAGCAAAAAGGAGGACTAAGATGCTAAATCACATATGACAACATTTAGAGCTACAAGTCATCATGGCTTTCAATAAAACACAACAAGCGACAAGGATGACAGGTAAATGCAGATAAGATTATGCTTTCTGTATGCTTATGTCTTGTAAGACTTAAATATTCTGTTCAGTGGCATGTCTACTGCTAGACAATATATGATAAAAAATGTTAGAACATAGATTTTTAGAGTGCATTACAATTAATATCAATCAAACTGTAGTCAAGACAAGTCAGGTTTATGTATATAGTTTTGCATTGTAGTGTTGCAAAGCATCTTTACATGACAAAAGAAAACACAGAAGAGGTACATTTGTGAACAGAGGACAACCCTTATAAAAGCAATCTTCATTCAGTTTGCAGAAGATACAATTATTTCAGCAAGCCAACACGGTGGCAAGGAACATTGATGAATAAATGGAGAAATAAACCTTTATAGACACCAGACTCACATGGGAGGGCCAGTTCTCCTCTGATGCATTACAGTTGCAGTCACTGACTTTTAAGCTAAAGTTACTTGAGTACATGTTTATGATTAAAACGGTGTAATACTGTAGGTACATTTTTAAGATTAACAGGGAGAGCCTATTTGAAGTATTTTGTAGTGAAAACAGTTTACTATCAACTGTAGTTGGGTTGTTCAATTAAAGAACAAAAAAATGCAGCTCATTTACACAACACCAGACAATAAAACATATTACCTAATAAAAACATGATTTAGGAAAATTTGAAAAACTGAATTATCTGTTTTTGGAAATAAAAATCACATTCACAAACAGTACATCACTGGTAGTTCCTATTGTTATAGTTCCTGAATTAAGTGCTTTAACTTAAACTTAAATAAGCTGCTTTGCGACCATATAAGTTCAGGAACAAAGTTCCGGAGCGGGTGATAGGAACTATTTAGTGACATAAGCAGTTCGACAGCAACATCATTTAACCAAACAACCGACAACCCAACAACATGAGTTCGGCCAATCCGCATTTGCGCCACAGGTCGTTCCTATCCTGCTGGTTTAGACGCCCCTCTGAGAAGGAGCTAAAGTGTAACTCCAAAAAGATTCTCCCAAACTAAAATTCTGGCTGGTTCCTGCGGTGTACGGTTACTTCTAGCAAGTCGTTCCTGAACTACGATATCGTTCCTGTGGTCTGAAAGCCCCTATAGATTTTAGTTTCGGCAGTGGAACATGCCAAAAAACGAGTACTTCCTACAACAGTTACAAGAAAACGTTCCTCAGTGCAAAAGTCCCTAAAGAGCTATGGGGTTGGCTTTTGACTTGAGTGTGCGGAGATCCCTGAGGGACCCCAGACATTTATTTGCCCCAAAATACTATAGAGACATAACATAAAAAGGGTATTTTGCTCCTTGTCTAAATTAAAGAATGTCAATTCTTTGTTTTCAGTTCCCAGCAAGCTTAGCATGAGGCGGCATTTTTATGTGCTATTTTTTGTTTTCCAGTAAAGAGAAAGACTTGAGTTTTCTCATTATCATCGTTCAGAAGAGTGGTACTTGAGCTTAGTTTGTTTTATGACTAAGATTTTTATTATAATTGCTGACACTTTTTTAAAAACAAATGAAACGTGTTAACTCACATTAACGAAAAAGCTTTGAGTTGAGAACTTTATTGAAAATATGAGAGTAAAAATCGTGTTTGTTCAAACGAAACCTATATTTGGCAACTTAAACATAGAAAAATAATGCTGTGTAAACGTTAATAGAGCCACGGAAAAAATAAAGACACTAAATTATTTAAAATGACTATTTATATATATGTGTTAAAATTATAATTTTTGCTCCATTATGTGAACAACTAACAGAATCTATCCCAAACTTCGAATGACATTTTTTTGTCTATTGCATTTATTTGCAGAAAAAGAAAACTGGAAAACAGGTCAAAATATCGGAAAAAATGCTCAAATAAAATATCTCGAAGAAAACAAGTTTATATTCCCTTTTAAGCAATACAACAGTAAGAAATTGAATGTATTAAGGAAAAGTATTTTTGATGTCTATTCTTATCAGTTTTTATTTATCAGTCTTGTCATATTTTCAGTCACTCACATTGCTGTTTGATGACTTTATGTCACTCCTAATGTTTAATTTTGTTAAAATTCAACATACACTGGACTGGAATAACACAACACACCTAGACATGCTGATTAAATAAGACATTTGGAATGTTTTTTTAACTTTCTCTGCGGCTGTATATGCAACTAATATACATTTTTAGAGCAATGCACAAACAGGGCAATACAAACCGAAAAATAAAACAACGAAAGAGAGAAAAATAATGTGCTCTTGTACCTCAGGCATTATTGTTCTCATTATGTTCAATACTTGTTTATTAAAAGTGAATTACTGATTATAAAAACTGATTATACAACATTTCACTGCGCTACCCAAACAGCTCTCAAATTTGTTTACAAACCTTACAAAAGTGCCTTGCCAAAATGCACAAAGTGCCCTGAATGGTTAAAAAGCTAATTTGTCATTGCTATCTGAACTCCATTATATGTGGTGATGTAACCTTTCTGTTTGTGTTCATGCACGGCTCCTCATGAATAAATGAGAGCGAGGCTGAGTTTAACACACTCACAGCACAGGAGCCAGAGTGTCTCTGCAGCCATGCGTGCCATTTGGAAGCCATTCAGCTCTGGGAAATGACCTGCGCTGTTCACTCCTGCGACACAATAGCACGGCTTATTAGCAGGCTCATTGGTGATGGGTGAACGTGCCCTTGTTTCTAACTCAAACAAATGCCTCGGCGCGCAGCTCATATGTGGCCTGAGCAGGCTGCACAGAATCCATCTCACGCTACAGTAATGTTTAATACATAGAAGCTCATTAGGGCTCATTAGCAGCACGTGAGCGACTTCAAAGGGAGACAAACGTCCCGTTTAGAAACAGTCTCCTTCACGGCCTCATGACAGTCACATTGGAGGTCAAGGGCGGGTTTGAATATAGCATCTGCGCACAGTGTTGTTACGAAATGAGAATATTACATATGTGGGTTACAAGGATTGTGTTTTTCTTTTTGAGCTTTCGACCCTCAGAGATGGACAATATATATAAACAGATTCCATATAGAGACAGATGAGCACAGACGGGAAGTTACTGAGGGGTGGGAGCTGCATGTCACAGTCCAAATGTGCGGAAACAAAACAACAAATTGAAATTATTATTGTTTATAATATATTTTATTGACCCATTTTATTTTGTATTATTTAATTGAATCTTTTTAGCTCATCTATGTTTTGTGAGTTTGTGTGATATAAAATTCTACAAAGATAAATCGCCTAAAATGTAAATGTAACTGTAAACAAATGGCGTATTTTCATCACTATAGAAAGACCGCAGTTCCTTTGTGATACATGATACTGCCTCTGCGTAAGGACCCAAAAATGCAATCGCTCGGGTCATGAGGATCTAAATGCGTTAGCTGATGCTAAAAATTGACGAAAGCACAGGAATTCTGAGCTGAAAACACTTACATAGGCTTTTTTTTGTTGAGTAGTTGTGCTTATCAGTTTTTAAAAGAAATTCACACGCAAACACTTACTGTAAACACAAGCAGCTCTCCATCAATACAGCATGGATCATTACATTTACAGGAAACCCGCAAGACATGAGAAAGATGAGATAATCATTGCAGTTGCTCTGGGGGTTTGTTTTGTATTTTCTATTGTTACGTAGTTTACATATTACTTTTCTAATTTCAGAGGTTGTGATCATTGGCCAGTTGTACGTGACTAACTTGTAAGACTCGTCTAAGCAGTACACTTTTTATGTGATCTTAAAAATGAACATTTTGAAAACGTAAAAAACCTTTGACATTGCAAAACACATTTTCTTCCATATTTTTTTGCTGGGACAGCGATACACAATGAGCTGCAATGGATTATATATTAGCAGCTTTTGAAATGTCTTGTTTCGGGTCTGATGTGGACAGTGTGACACACAAATGGGGCAAATTGGCTGAATAATAGCTGAATCCAGCTTTGAAAGTGGACTAGTTTGCATCCCTCCATTTACATTAGATCCACTAAAATCTGGATTATTTCACATCAAATATTATTCTTACAGTTTGTCAAGCAGTAAGTAGTATCTCTTAAAACCAAGATTTTCTCTCTAATTTGAGCTCCAGTTCCTACATGTCTATAGCATGCACGCACACACACGCACGTACACACACACGCACGCACACACACACACACACACACACACAGCACCTGAGTGTTTAACCAGCAGGCCAATGAGTTTATGTAGATTTTCCTCCTTTTCACACAGACTCTTGTTATGTTGATGCTCGGCATGTTCTGGTAAACAAATCTTTTTCAAAAGCAAACTCGGAGCACTGAAAAACAGAAGCTGGCTACAGAAGATTGTTCCAAAAGTAGTTGAACTGCACCAGGGACGATAAACTAACGTTTGATAAAGTGGATGAAAGAGCTTTATAGGTGGGAGATATGAAGAATTCAATTTTCAAAGGGTGCCCATGTGTACCGTTGAAACGCTCATTCCGGGCTTTACGCCTTGCATGTTTACTATCGTGTGATTGATGACCCTCTGTTAAACTGCTAGACGAAACTCTCACGCAAAACAACACCACATTCACCGAGTCGGGAAACAGCAGGTGCGCGAGACTGTAAGATGAGTGAGTGTTTACAAATCGCACCACGCTGGTCATAAACCAGCAGCCCTTCGGTTACCGACCAGGATCTTTGACTACCGTTGCACAGCACCGCCCACAGGTGAGTGCCCGTGCGTTCTGTTTTGATTGGCGTGTGCGTGCGTACCTTCTGCATGCCCTGCAGTGCTTGCTGCAGGAAGCTGAGCTGCTGCTGGCGGGTGGTGTCCTCCTCGCTGCGATGGGGCTGCGCTTTACCCTGCTCCTGTTTCAACAGCTCCACCTCGTTCCTGTAGGCGTCCAGCTGACATCGCAGACTGTCGTTCTCTTCTTTCAAAGCCTCCACCTGAGCCAGCGGTCCTGGGAGTGGGAGGGAGAGATGAAAAATGACAATGGGGAAAAGGAAATAAGCAGACGAAGACATGTGATTGAGGAAGGCAGAGGTGAAAAACAATAACAGAAAAGATAGGAAAAGAGGTGTACCGGAAAGGACATCGGAGGAGAAAAATGAGAAATAGCCAAGCGGCGAGTAATAAGACGCGGTCAGGCGGGCTGCACGTGTCACAACCATTATGTGCATCTTTATAAAACCATACAGATTTTAATAGCGCTTGGGACTGTAAAGAGTGAACAATATATAGCGTTCTTCAAAAGGAGCGTGTTGAAATCCGTTGATGTACAGAGATAAAAGGGCCCTGGGTGCCACCGCTGCATTCAGTATGCTTTCAGAGGCTAATTAAAGAGGATTAAATGCAGAGAAAGTGTATTACTTAATGCTTGACTTAATGTACCCTGGGCATTGTTATCAAATGGCTCTAATTAAAATGGCCGTAAAGAGTTTGTCACACAGACACATTCCACACATTCAGAAGATCACAGACGCCACCTCTGCTTCAGGTCTAGTGGGAGAAGATAACGGGATTATGCCGGGAGCCGTGTCCTTCTCAGATTGGGCAGGGGGGAGACTCACGGCTGAGTGTCTGCTCGGACATCTGATTAAGGATTTTTGTAATCTAGTGATGGAGAGGAGGATCGCAGGCTGAGTGACACAGGCAGAAGATAAGAGTTGAATCTTGGAATGTTCTGGAAGGAAACATCTCTTTCCCGGCTTCACTTTGGTCAAATATTAGCTCTGTTCTAAAAGCTAACAACCTACAATGCATTTTTAGGGATGATTAAACATACTTAGACGCATTGTTAAAGATTGTTAAAAAATGCTAAGAACTGCTATTTTGCAACAAATGAGTGTGTGTGTGTTTATTACTCTAATCAGCCTAAAAATATATGCATAAATGCCTCATTCGACAACTCCAGACACATAGACGTGTCTGCCATTTTGGAACTGTCAATGTCAATATTCAAGATTACAAAACATTACGCAAAAAAAATGGGCTAACCTTTCACCGGTGGTAATCTGTGTTTTTTAAGCATTACTCAATATATGGAGTACCCATAGTGCCACTTCAAATGTTTATCAATTAAAACATTAAAGTATATAAAATCACTGTTTAAATAGAAAATTAATAGTCATATTTAAAATGTAAACCGATAAAGGAAACAAAAATCATTTTGATGTATAAATAGACAAATTGAAAACAGTTTATTTAATTAATGTAGTAAAATCTGGTTAACTAAAACAATGAAAAGTATATAAATTAATAGTTTTAAATGCATACATATTTTAAAGGGTTTTTAAACCATCAGATTTGTCTGGGTTGCCAGATCTGAGTAACAAACCAGCCCAAAGCCTAATAAAAAGGTTAAAAAACAAACCCATTGATTTGACCCCTAGCCCAAACATGAAAGCTTTACTGTCATAATCAAACTAATCTGTCCTTAAAGGTCCTGTCCGTGAAATTTAGCGGCCTCTAGAAGTGAGGTTGAGAATTGCAACCAATGCCTCACTCCAATCACCCCCTTTTGAAGCAGTGGCTGACACAGAAATAAGATTTTGTTGCGTTTTTGCTGAAGGATATAATGTATTTACGATGCGCACTCTGTAGAGCAGTTTGTTCATTTAGGGCTACTGTAGAAACAACATTATGAATTCTATGCAAGGGGACACTTGGTGGTTGTTAATGTACATTTACATTTATGCATTTGGCAGACGCTTTTATCCAAAGCGAAGAAAACTTAGAAACTGTGGATCCTAAGGTAATAAAAACATAACGCTTCATTATGTAAGATCTTTAGACACCTCTGCAGAAATAGTTTTGTATATTATATTGCATTTTTGTTAACAGATCCCCCCAAAATTGACACATGTGACTTTTAAGATTTATACCTTATAAAGAAAATCCTTCCACTATGAACCCACAAAAAACCAGTGGCATCAATTTAATGGAGATGGTGGTCTAGTGGGTTAAACCACTGGGTTGAATCACTGAACTGGTAATCAGAAGGTTGCTGGTTCGATCCCAGCAGCCACCACCAGTGTGTACTTGAGCAAGACACCTGTAATAAGTGCACTGTAAGTCGCTTTGGATAAAAGCGTCTGCCATTATGACTAAATGTTTAAAGTACCCCAATTCCAGAGGAAAACTGCAATCTTGACAACACTGACCGGTTTGGGCCATTTCAATATGACGGAAAACCTTTGTATATTGGCCCACAGAAGCATCCCCTAATTAGGCGTCTACGTATATATATCTATGGTTATATATGTATATACGCATACTAATGTCAAGCACTATTCAAGTCTCAAGTGCACTGTGAAGAGCTATTAGTATGGCACACAATTGCTGCCTATGCAGCAAAACTAGATTTTAAAACAGGCCTATAAATTATAAGCCAAGCCACCGATTTCACTCATTAGAAACTAGTGATAGAGAGAAGGAGATCGAGAGAGAAATAGATAGACAGAGAGAGAGTGAGAGAGGCGTTTTTATTGATTGGCTCATCTCATCAAGACGTTGCCCTGAGAGACTGTCCGGTTCACCTTCCACAACATGGCAGGTAACTCTATCGACCTGTGCCGCCCGGGGGTGTTGACAGCAAAGAATGCAGCTCCCCAATTCTCACTCCACACTGTATCTATTGTCAGAGGACACTTGCCCGTTATATTTGATTAACTCGAGGGAAAGAAAGCAAACAGAATGGGCCGCATCGAAGATAGAGATGTTCTTACTCCACATCTGCAGGTATCCAGTGACTATGAGAGTAGTTAATACGACTAAAAGTCATGAGATGGAGAGAATATCATAACCGCCTCTCTCTCTTCACAGAGGCTGCTTATCTTCAGGAAGTCAAATATTTGTTTTTCATAACCAAGAAAGGTTCTGAATTATCTCCTTCATTAACCGAGTGGATCTCCGACCCTTTCCAATCTCATGACATGCTTTCCATGATATCTGACAAGCCACCGACAGTGATGGTTATCATTGTTTTCCAATAACTAAGGTCACACATGAGAAGATGCGCTAAACCTGGTAAATGTATGATTATATTTGCATACTATTTGCATGTTAATGAAGGTATCTGTCACATCTCCGAAATTGTCGCATTCAAATCTAGAGGGTAGGATGCCACACATGAAGGGGACTCGCACGACAAATATACTGTGAGAAGGGGGTGCGAGTGTGTACGTGTGTGTTGTGATAGCTGAGGGTGCCAGAAAAAGACACCTGTGACACAGCACAGTGATTATTTTACGCAATCCCATGATTCTCGCTGTTGAGCGGTCACGGTCTAGGTTGTCTAATAGCACCTTTGTGACAGGCTGAACCTGAAATGAGCTAGAAGAGCAGCTGGCAGACTCCCACTCAGATCTGTACCACCACATTTAGGAAACCACAGGGGCTTATAAGAATAGTAATACAGAAATGACATGTTTCCCCGTGATAGGATCAACCGCTGACACTGATTTGATTTCATTGGCTCGAAGTGAAATCGCTCCCTCGTGTGCACCTCCTCTAGAAAAGTACACGTTGGTGTTGGACCTGTCAATTTGCACACACGAGTCTGGTGGTTTGACACATTGATCAAGTAGAATCCAGCTTCAGACAGTTAAAGGAATAGTTCGTCGGAGAATTACATTTTATTTTAGATACCAGATGTATTTAAAGGGGTCATATGGCGCGAACAGATGTTTTTCTGTGTCTTTGGTGTAGCATAAGTTGCCCATGCATATATAAGACACGTAAAATTGCAATAATTAAAGTGTCGGAACAAAAGATGCATTATATCTAAAAGCCAATGGTCACCCGGACCTGCTTGAAACGCCTCGTGTAACCACACCCCCACAAATCTACGTAAGTTCGTGGTATGATTTGACAAAGACCCCCCAAATGTATACGCAAGTAAGGTGGGCATACCTGTCAGTACAATTGCTTTGGAACCTGATGTTCCAAATATGGTTAGAGGCGTCGCATTTCCATCACACGCTTGCGGTATTCGACCAATTACTACGCACTGGTTAACTGGCCAATCATAGCAGGCCTTGCTTTCAGAGCCATGACCTTTGTTAAAAATCTGCACGTTCAGAGAAGCTGGGCAAAGAGGAGATACAATCATGCAAGTATGTGGAAAATACAGCGTCTTTGAACCTTAAATCGTGTATACACATTGTATTACATCTAAAGCAAACGATAGTATTTGTTTAAGCCGTGTCATATGACCCCTTTAACTTGCTTTCTTCAGTTGATCACAAATAAATAATTGTATATCAAAATGGCATCACTTTATCTTCTTATGCTGCAGACACATTACAATTTACGTTACATTAAAGTCAAGGTTTACCCAAAAATGAAAAAAATCTTTCACCATTTACATACCCGTATGTCAGGGTTCGGTCCTTCCTATTTCGAGCTTTCATGCATTGTGGACGGGACCGTGTCAGTACAATGTCTTGTATGTATGTTTTGTTAGTTGTGGAGACACGCGGCTGTATGTTTTGATAATTCGCCACGTGTCCTCCTGTCCGTGTAGCTCCGCCCCTTGTTTCTCTGTTAGTCCCCCATTATTGTTTTATCTCCGTCACCTGTCTCTCTTTAATGTTTAGCCTTGTTACGCCTCCTGTCTGATTATCCCTCGTTAGTATTCCATTCATAACCCTGTGTTTCCCGAGTCCGGGGTCGGTTCGTTGTATGCTTTATGCTGTTCGTTCGTAAGTTTTATGCTTGTATGTTTTAGTTTTGTTCTGGTTCATGCTGTGGTTTACCTGTGCGCACTGAAATATTTTCCCCCGCCTTTTCGTGTGGGAATGTTCGTGTAGTCTTCGTGTGGCACTGTTACCTGTATGTTCTGGATTATTTTCCCCAGCCTTTTCGTGTGGGATTGTTCGTGTATTCGTCGTGTGATATTGTTTGTTTGCTCCTGTTATTTTTACCCCCTCGTGGGTTTTGTTTTCACTATTTTATTAATTCAACTTTTTTACTCGCTGTACTGCATCTGGGTCCTGTTTCCCTCTCAAACCTTATTTCGTGACACGTATGTCATTATAAACCTGTATGGCTTTCTTTCTTCTGCAGAAACAAAAAACAAGGATATTTTTATTAATATTGTATTCTGCATTTATTCACACTGTATATCTGCACTTGCTAATTGCACTTCTGGTTAGACCTAAACTACATTTCGTTACACTGTACTTGTATATGTGTAATGACAATAAAGTTGAATCTAATCTAATCTAATATTTTGAAGAATGTTGGTAACTGAACAACGGTGGAACTGCCATTGTTCGATCACCAACAATCTTCAAAATATATGTTATGTTCTGCAGAGAAAAAAAAGAAACCTATATAGGTTTGAAATGACAAAAGAGTGAGTAAACAATGACAGAATATGAATTTTTGGTTGAACTATCCATTTAACTTCTTTAACTAACTGAAACTATTTCTTTAACTAACCAAAATATAAACAGATCAAGCGATGTGTTCAAATATGGTGGCACACCGATAATAATAATAACTTGGCTGATAATCTTTGTGACACAATTCACATAACTAGTCACTAGTTCAGTTATAAATAACGACATTTTGACATTTAAATGATTTAATTTAATTTAACAAATAAATACAATTATATAATTGTAGTACATAATTATTTTTTTATTTTCAAATGAAGAAAGGTTTGAGTGAACTATCCCTTTACAAACAGCCATTTGTTTTTATTAAAGAGGCACTGTAATGCACATTATGGCACAGTAGGAACAGAAGTCCCACTTTACAGTTTAAAGAGCCAACAGCCTGTATTCCTTCTCTACAATGTGTGTGTGTGTGTTAGCTGGATTGTAATTGGTAGTTGAGCACAATGACTGGAAATAACTGCCGGTGGTGTTGGAAACATGACCCGGAGTGATCTGACTTGCCTTAAGGGGACTTTGGCTTTATTCTCAACTTATTCTTCAACCTGTCAAATTTAAATGGTCATGTGACTTATGCTTAGCCTAAGCTTTTGTAACTTGCAGGCTTTAGCCAATTTATGGCTAAATTTTATTCTCTTCACAGAAAAAAACGTAAAGAGGTTTGACCAAAGTGTTCTCGCCGGGACGGGACATTCTACGAGCTTCATTCATTCAGGAGATGATGTTTATTGATCATTGGCCAATTACTCCGTCTGAAGCAGACGTACTGTGACACGGGTCACTAAGCAGTCAAATCTCTTCTTGAATGTGAATTTCTGAATTCTCTTCATTATTAAAATGAACGTTAGTTGGTAATTGCTTTATACCCTGCAAATTTACAGCACAATGAGATCCAGAGAGAGAAGATCTTGTAAAGCGGACAAAAAACTATTGGGTCTGTATGCAGTTAGGGCTCTTTAAGAGAAAGAACTGCTTGTACAGCTTTGGTTAAAATGTCCATCTAGCACTTTTGGGTTCGCAAGCTGTCTGCCAATCTTAAAGGAGGTGTACCTGAGTCATCAGAGTCTTTGCTTTCAGGAGCATCTTCCATGTCATCATCTGACATCTCCATTTCCTCCTCTCTGCGAATTCCCATCAGCTCTTCGTTGTGGATGTTCCTGATCTCCTGCGGATGAAAGGAAGGGAATATTTAATCACATGTGATACCTTCTCACACACAAGATATAAATTCTAAGTCGATAAAGAACATCTCAAGTGCTATGGGCGCCCCTGCTCCAGTGGGACGGTGTCCCAACAACAAATGATGTACTTGTTGCATCAGAGAGTGCAGAAAAGTACTCTACTCTCAGCCAATCTTGTCTCTTTGTTCCAAGGTTACCGCAGGATGCAGTTCATGCCCAGACCTGATGGCAGAGCAGAGAATGGGAAGCGGTGACCTGACAAGAGCTAAGATGAGCTGGAGAAAGGACGCGGAGAAAGGATTTGGCAACTTGTCACGATTTTTCTACAAAATTACAAATGCTATTAGATTGTTAATGATAATCACAAATCTATAATTTACCTTATTAAGATTATTTTTTATTTTATTTAGCCTTGTTGTGCAAGCACTGTTGAGCTTGTGCAGAGGCAGCAGCTTATGCCAGAGGGGAACTGGAATCCCCTGGTTGGGCCTGGGTCCTCCTGAGTTATTTATTATTTTCGATTGGAGTTTTGGGTTCCTCACCAGCGTTTGCATATTGTTTTGCGCTATTTGCCTGGCCGGGGGGGCTGCTTTAGAATTCAGAGGTTAAACATAATTAATATCGCATATAAGAATTTATAGTCTGTATAATATTTGACCTGTGGTTCTTTCTCCTTTATCTCAAATGTGTGCTTTCACTGTGCGTGTGTGCGAGTGTGTTTGTGCGTCTATGTCAATGTGTGTAATTTTGCATATTTTGTGCGTGGAGCATTTGTATGTCTGTCTTTTGTTGTTTTCACCTTTTTCTTGTTTTTACAGGTATATGAGTTTAGTTGTTTTACTTGTATTCAATGTGTCTCATGTACAGCTGCTTTTTAACAATGAAAATTGTAAAAAGCGCTATATCAATAAAGTTGAGTTGATGCAGGGACACATCTGATTGGCTCCCTAGCAACGCACAAGTGAACAAACATTTTACAAAGACCGTTAATGGGAAAATATAACTGCATAGCCACTACAGATCCGCAGGGCTGCGCAGGGGTATATGAAGCAGATGTCTGGGCAAGGGAGCTGCCCTGTTGGTGGTCCCGATGGAGGGGATCTCTCCGGCTAATGAGGCATGCGCGCAGCAGAGGGACGTCAGTGTGCACAGGCACAACATGACAGCCACAGGGAGAAAGACACTAACTCCCCGACAACAAATAAAAAGCCCAGCGTAAACATTACCATCTGTCAAGCTCAACAACCCACAATCTCGCCGAAAAATTAAAGAGGTTGAACAGGTAGCGCAAAAGCAAACAGGCCCATATGGCCAATGAGGAGGGAGATGATGCCGGCGAGCCCAAAAATGCAACTGGCTTAATATGAAGTCTCCTAACTCTGGCTTTAACGGAGGAACCCTCGATACCCGCAGTGTAAATGGACTGTGATTGAATTGAAGTCGTATTGGCAACTGCAAATAGCTACCAGGTGGACCGTTCTGGAATGACAATTAGCCCCAAAGTGATGAGACCTGCTATACCGACTGGATGTTTCTGTGTCAAAACCACCACTTACCAAAGCTTTCGGATAAACTTGCAGCAGAGTTCAAGACAAGGAAAATTAAAATCCTCTAAATTCCGCTAAGCCCAAACGTGGCGCTGGGTCAAGCGCTCGAGCGAAACCAGCATCTTACCATCAGATTTATGAGAGAGGTCCAACAGATCCAAGGGTGAGTGAGGCAGAGTAAACAGCTTTTATATTGAGCGTAACCTGCTACCTATCACTTACTGTCACCTTGTGCAGATCTCACACTCAACTAACCACGTTTGGGTGTTCTGAAGCAAGCGTTTCCTACAGTGCTAAAGGTTAAAACTCTGCTAATGTGCCCTTTTAAAACATTAACATTAACGAAAGTGTGGCATCTCACTGAATTGTGAAACATTCTGAGACTCTGAAGCCCGATTCTTTTCAATACATAATGTAAAAGGTGAGCGAACCCTCCTGATTCTCTTCTCCTCTCAAATGAGCTTTTGTGCCTCTGTGACAGCATCGAGAAGCTTCCTGTCACAGCCACAGTAAGGCTAGAAGCACAATGCCAGACAGGGAGCCAGAGGAGAATCATATCTGAGGGTAACTGTATTCAACTTAAGTCAGAACAAAAGGCTAAAGGGGGAAATGGGGAGACGAAATCTAGGAAGTGAGATTTTGGAGCTGTATCTGTCTTGTTAGCGTTGTTATTGCATCCTCGTTCCCGGCATCAGATAAGTGAAGGGAATTGAGGGAAGCTCAATAAAAGGGAGTGCTCAATAAAGACGCAATTACGGCACCATTAATAAACTCCTTTCACGGCTGAGGAACAGGGTAAGTGCTCATGGAACTCTTATATGTAACAGATTCATTTGGCGACGTAAGTAATAAAATGACAAACATCATTTTTACAACCAGGGGCTTTGTGAAAAGTATTTAACTAGTTTACAAAAGTAACAAAACACTGATGGGCTGTAATGGAAAATTTATTTAATGTGCTTCACAATGACCTGAACGACCTAGAAATCTGATATAGAAATCTGAAATATGATAACTGTATGTTCCTGTTGGTCGGGTCACTAAAAAAGAGCAGTTTTCCTCAAAATAAACGAAATCACATCTCCAAGATTATCATTATAAAGTTGTTTTTGGGGAGATGGAGCAATTCATATTGGAAACACCTACCTTAACCAATGATGAGTCTCATTCGGCATTTACCTGCATCTTATAACAGTTCCAACGGCTTAAAGTCAACATGACACTCAAAATTCATTTCACTTTCATAATGTAATATTTCATCATGAAAGAGAATATATAAATTGGGATAGAGTACAGTAGGAATATATTTGATTTATGGATTAAAGGGATAACCCACCCAAAAATAAAAATTGTTATGAATTACTCAACCTCAAGTTGTTCCATACCTAAATACATTTCTTTTTTCTGTTGAACATAAAGAAAGATATTTGGAAGAATGTTGGCAACTGAGATTTCTGGGGCACCATTGACTACCATTTAGAACGGTTTGATTTCCTACATTCTTCAAAATATCTTCTTTTGTGATAAATAGAACAAAAAACTTTTGTAGTCAATGGTGCACCAGAAATCTCCGTTGATAACATTTTTCCAAATATTTTTCTCTGTGAAATGTTGGTATCGAAAACCAATATTGAAACAGACTTGTATCAAAATAGAAACGACTGCGGATGATTATGGATTTTCATGAACCTTTGTTTATATGAGGAAAAATGTGTAATGGGCATTTAAAAGATACATTTTGAGGAAAGATCACAGACACAAAAGCTTAGTTTTTCTTTTAAATAACATTCGCCATTGAAGCGAGCTTCTAGAAATGTGTTTTTACAGTAAACGGGTCCGTAGGTTCAAACGCTGAGTCCAGATTCCAGTGAGTTACACAATAACTTGTTAAACAGGAACTCTGGAATTAATATCAAATGTAATGAAATAATATCAGCCCCTAATCCATATGAAATGATGTTTTAATATGGCCAGCAATGAAAATCAAAGCGTTAATTAGCAGATATTATGTCTCTGTGTATTAATAATCAGTGAGAGATCTCTAAAAACTTACCTAATGACCACAGAAACCGAAAATCACTTTGAAGTAAAAAGTGGAATAAAATGAATACGTTTACACTAGGCTTCTACAAACAGTGAATACATAGTTTTTCTGTTTTAAAGAAATAGCTCACTTCAAAATAAAAATAGACTCATAATTTCCTCATCAAAGTAACCTGAATGACTCCAATGGGTTAATAAATGAGGAGTTTGGTTCCAAAATGAGATAACTCTGTTTTTATTGAGTTATATTGTGTTAGTTAGCTGTATTTTTTTAGTTATTATTGCTTAAATCAAAACAAACCAACTGCAGTTTGATAGACATTAATTGGAATGGACAATAAAAAACATGACTTTGGAACCAAACTCTTCAAATATTTCCTGAAGCAAAATGATACGTTGTGGGAGAAAATAATTAATATTTTGAACATATTTAGTAAAACTGAAATATAAAGAAACAGATGCTAAATACTAACAAAGGCTAAATCAATATAAGGCAACAGGTTGATCATTTCAAATCTCATTGGTTCTCACGGGTCTCGTACAAAACACACATGACAACTATTCCCAAGACATGAAAACCAATGAGATTTGAAATGATTCATGTGCCGTCATATTTTAATCTAGCAATGGTGTTTATCTGAAGAAACTTTATAGTCGGGTAAATTATGATCAAATTAAATTTTGGGGTGAAATGTTCCTTAAAAGAAATAGTTCACCTTCAAAATGATCAATTACTCACCCTGTTGTCACTTTAAATGTGTGATTTTCTTTCTTCTGCAGAACACAAAAGAAGATATTTTGAAAAATGTAAAACCGTTGGTCCCCATCGACTTCGATTGCATGGACACAAAACCACTGCAAGTGAATGGAGACCAGTGTTTTTCTGTATGCAACATTTTTCAAAATATCTTCTTTGTGTTCTCCAGAAGAAAGTAAGTCAGACAGGTTTAAAATGGTGAAACAATAATGATCGAATTTTAATTTTGGGTGAACTTCAAGCTTATAAAACACTGGAACATCTCCAGTAAAAATATTGAACTTTCTGTGTTCTATAATTTCTTCCATGAGAGATTTATTATTACCTGCCGGTTGTCTGTGAACCGCTGAAATCTCAGGTAGACTCAGGTTCAAACTGTACTACTATAGAGCTGAGCATTTATCCTATTACACTCGCCTAAAATTAACATTCAACTTAACACAATGCACATTGCACATTGACTTCATTACAGTCGAGAGGCCTTGCAGGGAGGGGACAATGAACACAGCATAAAGCCTTTACACAAACATTTCTGATGAAGCATGAACATATTCAGTGTAAGAAATGAAAACACCCACCTCGGCTTGTTTCCGCCACATGTCCAGGTTCTTGCGTTGGGCTTTGGAGAAATGGTCCCATGCCTTTTGTTTGGAAGAAGCGTGGAATACAGACACAATCTGCTCAACTGTGGCAGGGGATGCAGGGGCCAGAATGGGCGTCCAAAGAAAGAAAGAGAGAGAGGGGCGATTGGGAAGGTGCAGAGGAGTGAAAAAATTTGTGTCAGCTTGGAAGGAAGTGATGTTTTTTCCCCTACCCCCCTCTATACAGCAAATACACTGAGCCGGGGTCACTTGTGTACTGTAGCTACAGGGATGAAATGTTGCTTGTGTATCTTCTTGAAAATCATTAGCTTTAGATCAAACAGTAGCAGAGTGAATTCTTTTTGATACAAACTTTTCCATGTTTCCATGTGTTTTTATGTGTTTTACCTCACCTTCATCGACTCCAAAGGACCTTTGACGGATCTCCTTTTGAAAGCATGTGTGTTGTGGAAGTCTAATGAGATGAATGTTTCATCTACGACAGGCTGAGCTCATTACTTATTACTGTGTATTGATAAGAGAGGATGTCTCCCTTATGTAAACTCAATTACAGCAAACCACCCAGAAACAGTCGCGTGTTCAGAATAAAATGATGGGGCAGTCAATCATGTTTTTTTAGGGGTGGAGGGAGAGCTTGGGATGTTAGAATGGAAGACACAGAACTGAATAAAACAGGTGCTGAGAACCATTAAAAGAAAGGCGAGCTCTGAGATTGAAATAATCTATGACAGAGAGGTAATTCCCAGAATGCATTGTATTCAAGCTGGTGGATAACTTTTGGATAAAATGAAAACTATATATATTGAGCATTTCCTTCAATTACATCTCTAAAGGCTGCTCACTAGGTTTTAGAATAAAGGTTTACTATAATGTGTACTAGAGAAGTGGTTCTCACACTGGAGGGGCCCCTAGATAGATCCAGGGGGGATTTTTTGGCATTATATGAAATATCGAAATTTATCATAGATTTTATGTAATCAAACATCAGAAAAATAAGACCACCAACCAAAAGTACTGATGGTACAGCATTGTATAAAATAATTTGTTTTGGGTTTAATTAAAATTTTAAGTTTAAGATTATACGATTTTGTTGTGGGGGTGACACAAATTGGGGCCTTAAAACGAACAGTTTGATCAACTGCACTAGAGAGTTATTCTCACTTAAAATTCCAAAACCTGACAAGAATAAAAAAATATATTTTAAATAAGAAAAAACAGGCATGAGAGAGAGAAACAGAGAAATCTTTCAGGCCTCTTAACTAGCTGATCTCATAACTAGATTCTTTTAGAGAATCACATTTCAAAGACATTTCATAAATCCTAGACAAACCATCTGTGTATTAAAATCAAACAGTCCTGGTGTCTGGGTAATGACACCAAAGCATCCATCAGCTTAAGTGATGTAATAGCGAGACTAAAGAGACAAAAACATATGGTGCCAACAGCTTGATGGATACATGACATCATTACTAATAGTACAGTCTGGGACCTATGCAGAACAACTCAAAGATCCCTTTTCTTTCTTTCTTCCTCCCCAGCTCGATCAGAATGGGTTAATAAACCCCGGGGAGTAAGGAAGGCTGCTAAACATCTGTCTGTGTCAAAGCCATGCTTGAGAGAGAGAGAGAGGCTGGATCAATACTGACTTCACCATCCTTTAATTTGATGGAGGAGATCGATGGCAAAGCCAGGGGGGGAGCATATGCTTGTGTGTGTGTGTGTTTATGTGTGTAGAAGCACAGTGAGAAACATTGTCATGGCATGGTTTGGAACATCTCCAAAACAGTCTCCGTTTTTGCATGTAAACTAATTGAAATTTGATAGAAAACTAGAATTTGACTCTCAATATCCAAATGTCTTTGTACATGTACATGCTTGATTTCACAAAACAATCAAATTTGGAATCTTGCTGAGCAAGATGGTTCACTGCAAAAATGTATTTCTTACATGGTATTTATGTCTTGTTTTTCATTAAAAATATCTAGAATTCTTAAATTAAGATACATTTTCTTGACAAGCTAAAAGACATAAGATGTTTAGATGTCTTGTTTTCCGAAATAGAAAATATTAAAATGAAGTCAGTGTATGAGAAAATAAATTCATGTTTATTTTTCTAACCCAACTAGCAGATATTTTGAAAATCTTTACGAACAAGAATTTATACTAAGTAAGAACAATATTTTGTTGCAGGTTTTCCGTCATCTTAGTAACTCTTGGCCGAATTCATATAGTGTGTTCTAGACCTTCTCTGCATTTACTTTGCTCCTAATTTCTAGAAAAAATATAGAAGGAAATCAACAGAATTATTTACTTTACCTACAATCAACCATGTATTGTTTTGAGTTCACAACTGTTGGTTTGATTACAAAATGTCCTTATTTAATTGAACATTGGGTATAAAAACCCATCAAATGTTTTATTTAAACTTTTTGTCCATATTTTCCCTACTGTACACTAAAAAACTTTAAAGTTCTGCAAGCTGTGGGGCTAGTTTTGTCACGTAAAATGACATTGCAAATGTACTCTTTATTTTTAATTCGACAGTTTTTACGAATTTCCAAAATGTGAAAATTCTTTAAAATTACTGTTATTTACATTATACATAAAGTATTTGTAAAAGTAAATTTAAAATAACTTTTATTTACAGTGTTACCATAAGGTTAAACAAGGCCATTTTTTTAAGCCAAGAATTAAGTAGTATACACAAGACACGCAGATCTCCCATGTCCCCGCATCCCACCCGCCACTGCAACCTGCAGCTCTTCCTCCTGTACAGCAAGCTTTTCTCTGTACATTCAATTTCATTTTTGACTTCACTGTGTGTTCTGTCTGCTCTGATAAGACAGATGCTGTACTGTCACAAAGCTTTCTCTCGTCCACTGTTTGGCCACACGCGTGTGCCATCACCAAAGACCTGCCATTACTATAGTGCCAGATATTTATTGGCGTTCCTGACAGAGTCGTACCAAAGTCTTCTATCTGGTGCCTGCAGATAAAAGGGTGAACGGTGTTAAATACCCAGGGAAGCTACCAGAAGGTCATTCTAAGACGACGTGACCTTTCTGATGAAACATCTGTGAAAGCAGCCAGCTATTTTGCTGATGTTAGATAACTTTGACTGACGGCCCGACTGAGCTCGGTAACAAATCTGTATTGTCACGATTTTTCGAGGCACGTTCTGAACCCATTAGAATAACCTGACAGGTTTGAAAAGAAACAAACAGAACAGACACATTCTGGCAGGTGAAGCTCGTATCTTGGGGAAGGGGATGTTTTGTCTTATGAAAACAATAAAACACCCATGACTTTAACCTGCCACTAGAGAGGAGATGTATTCGTAAATATGCATGTGTCTGTTGTTGGCTGCCCTTCAGGGTTTTCTGTCTATGCATGACATCAGGATGGGTGCCGCTAAAGACTTGACATGACAGAAATCAATCCTTTTGTATTCTATAGTGGTGACAGTGATGGGTATACCTTGGAAAAGTCCTAAGAGATGTTGAAGGAGACTTACCATTCCATTGAATTGAGGTAGTATTATGACATATTTTTATACAGAAACAGTAAAACCAAGCACTACTGTGCACATGACTTTGTCAGAGAACATCCTATAATATCAATTATAGTAAAAGTAATGAGCAGCCAAGTCTGTAGAAGAGATGTAGCGCTTGTAACAAAGCCTGTCTATATAATGCATTATACATAAAAATATAGATTATAATAAACCCTTCTTCAATAATTGTGACACAGTAACATACTATCAATGTACATAATACAGTACATTATAACACTTACCTACCCATGCTTATACCCTTCATCCTCGATATGCCACATTTCCTGTGTGACATTTCATCTTATCATTTGTTATCATATGGCTCTCTGGAATACTTCTGATTAGACAAGTGTGGCATTCTTTGGTCAAATGCCAACATTTTGCCAACATACACCATACATTACTAGAAACTTCCAAGCAGGTGGTGTTTAGAGATGGTTGGAGCTAGACTGTGCAGAGCTGCGGCCCTCCAGGAACTGAGTTTGAGATGACTGCTCAAAAACCTCAAAAAGTTAATGATAAAGTACCTAGAGAAGGATTTGGCAATTCTAGTCAAAGAGTGGCTAAAATATAACATGGTTTTGCTTTATTCTTAGATGCTTTAATTTGAAACATATTTCTCACAGTTAAAGGTGTGCTACTCTATAGTTCTGAAGTGGTTGAAAATAAAAATAAAGAAAGAATAAGTGTTTCCAAACTTTTGACTGGTGGAGTGTATTACAAAGGACAGGTGATATACAAAATCTATCCACAGTTTCCCTGCAGAATACAAAACAACTAAATATGGCAACAGAGTAAAGGTATCTTATTCTGCAGGAAAACCACGGACTTGGCAACCCGCGTTAAATGTGTCTGCAGTGCCTGCTTAAGTGTATAATTGACTGTTACCACAAATACAGTAGATTGCAGAGCTAGTTTCATACCTCTCATCTCTCTCTCTCTTCTCACATAGCAACATAATTTGAACTGAAACTGAGTAGTGTACATATCTTTTTTGAAATCAACTCTTTAAGGGTGATAAACCATAGAAATTACGACACTATTTTGTGCTATTTATTAGCAGACTGTATATTATTCATTTCAGTAAAATGCATAATACCAAATGTATGAACCACAATAGATTAGAATTTGTTATTTTTTATAAGATTTTTAATAATTAATTTAAAAGTCATTATGAATACCTCAATAATGCACTATATGTACAGGCTTTCAAAAAGTGTTTTCTGCACTTGTTTTGTGTGTGTAAAGGGTGTGTACATGTTTATTAAAGGTGTTTGACGTTTGACTAAAAGCTTGTTGTTTTAAACATCAGTCAATCCCTTAAACCTGGAAATCTAGTTACAGTGTGTGGTTACTTACTTTTAATCTATGATGCGTCATCAGGTCCAGACTCTAAGTTGTTAACAAACCATAATAATGGTTTCTCTTTTAAACATTGCTTGATATATTAAAAATGACAGGTCTGCTGGTGCGCAGTAATGTGGTTTAAAAACTCTACCTGCTTCAGCATTCAGGTGTGGGAGAGACGTCTGCAGTACTTACCTTCCGTCCACAATGATCTCACATCAAAGCATTACACTACCGTAGCACAAACTGGGTTTAGGTGTAAAAGTAACTGATGACATAGCGGGGAAAGTGTTTCTGCTAGTGACATTGAAACTTCCATTTTCTCATTGAAAGTCAACTTCAAAAGTTGAGCTTTCTAAATGAATATTTCAGAATAACTTTTTGTTTTCAGCTTCAGCAAATACACGGCACACATATATTAATTTTAACTTCACCGCCAGATGTATGTTTATGATCTTCAAACATTAAAAGTTTTTGTTTGAAGAATCAAATTTTAAAGTGTGATCTTCAGTTATGTGACCTTTCAAGATGGCAATATTGTTTAAATGAAAAATCACAGACTGGAATCCTTATTGGATTTGTTGTTTAAAGTTTACTCTTAATACCCACAAATCCTCGAGAAACTTAAAATGAGACGTAAAAGAAACTATCTGACTGTGTGTGTGTGTGTTTGTGTGAGTGTGCGCGTGCGGTAGTTGAGTTTCTCAGGCCATTGGATCAATCAAGCACACAGCAATTGGGCATCCAATCAAGATGGCAGGAAGTGAAGTGTAATCATGCAATAGCTGACAGCATCCATTTGCTGAACGCTGCCGTTGTATCTGATAGCATAAGAATCTATAGAGCTCATGTTCGGTATATGATGGAGAACGACTGTCTTTAAAAAACATAATGAGCTACCTACCAAGACAGCATTTGTAGGTGTCATTTGTGACGTTGAATTGTCTGTTAACATGGCATTTATGACTTAATACAACATTCTGAATAAGTGTGATGCCCAGAAATGCTGTTTACATAGGCAGATCACTAGATCTCAAAACAGAACCAACATCAGCAACTCACATTGCACTAAAATCCCAGAAAGGGCGATCTTGAACTTCTCCTTGGCTTCTTCCATTTCCTTCTCATGGGCGGCCTTCTCGCTCATCAGTCTGCGAATGTGGCTGTTGGAGGACTGGATCATTGAATAGAAGTTGTTGGCGTTCCTACGGTTTACCTCCCCTCGTTCCACCCAGGTCAACAGGACACGGACCGCCTCGGGAAATATGGAGTCGTCTGATTGGACAAAAGGATAAACGGTGTGGTAGAAACAGATGGTGGGAAGGGTGCTGAGTACAATGATGGAGAGGAACACTTCTCATCTGGGACCCTCTAGCGTCAAAACTTGTTAGGGGAACATGTTTATTGGACCAAAAGAGAGTCGGCACACTAGCAGAGCAGAAGACATTTAAGCGAGGACAACAGAACAGGGAAGGACATCGATGGCATACGACAATTCAACCATGTCAAGCATAACTAATAGAATTTCACTGTCTTCTTTCTTTCAAATGAGTCAATATGGCATTGAAAATCATTTCAGATACTCAGGTGTGCATGTGTGCTGGCAGGAGGCAATCACTTTGAACAACAAAGATCTGGCTTGTGTCTTTCGAATGGGAACAAAACAAAGAAATAAATAAACAAACGGAAAACGACTGTAATGAATGCCACAGGGACTGTAAGATTCTTTGTTGCCATTGTTAATTTAAAATCACTAAATTATAAAAGAAGAGGAAATAAACAGAAAGATATGATCTCCTGGCACAGCTTAGGGTTCTGCTGGTAAGCAGCTCGCTGCAATCTTTGGCTTTAACCGTGCAACAGATGAAGCGATGTTGTATGCCACAAAGACATTGTACAACAATGATTGCTGTTGTAAAAGACATAATAACAATTATTTTGGTCTTGTCGTTCTAATCCCACTGCTGTGCTCGCACATCACACGCACGCACAAACATAGGTCATCTGTTGATGTCATGATGAAATGCATTGCTTTGATTTATTTACGGAAAGCCAACTCACATTAATAATCCATCAAACCTTTCTACACTGAATCAATGTGTCCTGAATATGAAATCTCTTTAAATCAATAAACTGGTTACAGCCCGTTTATACTACCACACCTAACATAGCAAGTTTCCCCAAACCTGCATGAGGTTTTTTCTCTTGTGGAACATTAAAAGCAGATTTTAACAGTCAGTTCCACTCACTCCTTTTCCATCCAATAAAAGTAAATGGCAACTCGGATGTCAGTTTCAACAACATTCAGCCTAGCATCTCCTGTTATGTACCACAGGAACAAAACTATATTATATGTTATTATAGTGTTTTAAGTAAACTTAAAGCAACAAGGCTAATTTAACCTTGACAATTCTCCAAACCATCCAGTTAGTGCACCAACTCCTTTCAGAGGATTGAGATGCACTCCCCAAACAAATGGTTTCCATTAAACTGCACGCAATATCAAACTCAACCAGACAGATAGCATTTAGACACAGCTAGTCAACAAACACAATACCGACTCTTCGGAAGGCACCACACGCATCTGGTGGCAAAAACAAAACAGCTAAAACACGACACGTGTACTCTACCTTTCAGCTTCTCTCCTAGCTGACTGCATTCATGTTCAGAGTAATGAACGATGGGGGGCGGGGAGGGGGGCCGCAGACGGTCTTCCTCTATCCTGCGACGGTGCCTCTCTTCCCGGGCCAGGAGCCGCTGTCTGCACTCCCACTCATACAGGTCGTCTCTGGCCTGGGCGAAATCTACGTGCAACCGGCCCGTGTCCTTCTTATCTGTGCTTGATCCCAGCCTGACTCTGTAACCTAGGAGAGGATGGGAGAGAACAACAGATGACACGAGTACAAATGACTTGGAAATAAGACTGAAAAATGTGAACGCCAGAAAACCGAAGAAAACAAATGGACATTCAGCGAAACAGAAAACAACACAATGCTGAGTCACAAGTGACACGCACACAACGTCAATGACACAATTTCTCCGATACTTACTCATTACTTCCCACATGTTTACTGGCAGATTTGAGTAAAACCATGCCTTTGTTTATTACGTGTGAACTCCAAAAAGACCCAATTGTTTCATTCAGACACGCAGCTGAGACATAAAACTTCAAAGAGCGCAGAAAAGCCCTGATGTCTGGAAATAATCACCGCTTGTGATACGGCTGAATAAGAAAGCGATTTTGCTACATCAAGGTTTATATCTCCGCACAAAACAGGATGTTGAAAAGAAACGATTCTTGACAAATGGTCACTTGTTTCTTGATAGAGACTGGTGAACTCACTGCAGTGTGGTTCGGCGAGTACACAAGAGTGAAAGAGTGTTTTTAAAAACGAATGTATACCCACAGATGGATGTGTCAACAGAAATGAGAGAAAGAGCTTCACTGTTTACTTCCACCTCTCCGTTTCTGCTTTATGGCCCCCAGACGGCGCTAAATATTTTATACGATGTGGAAATGTGTGACATTATTTATGGAAAGGCCTGCAGAGCTCCGTCACAGGGACACATGATATAATGGCGACTGCTCTGATCTCGGCCCATCTTAACTGAGAGAGTAACACTCATAAAGGTATAAATAATAGAAAAGAGTATTATTAGAGCGACGGCACTTTAAATTTGCCTTCGGTGGCTTTGCGTCCAAGTATTTGCATACAAAGACTGATTTAATATCAGGCAGGGCGGGACACGTGACCGTGTCAAGGTGGCTTCCGGGCCGCTTTGTGATTGATATTCGTGGGTGTTTGAAGGGAGAAATGTATTCCTAAGCATCGTTGACCTCTTTTGTCTGGCCCTCTCGACAGCCGCTGAAGTGATGTGTTGAAGCCCCGCCCACCTAATTCATTCTGTATCAATCATTCTTGAACTTGTGGACACGGAGCCCTCATTTCCATGAGATAAAAGGTTAAGTGAAATTCTTGTCAATTACACAGACGGGAATAGGAACACAAGGTACTGAGTTTTCCATGAGATTTTTTTATATGTTGGCTTGGTGCTGTGTCAGTATATACCTGACAGGAACAGGGCTTTGTCCACTGTTTGCTCCTCGGCAAAGCGGATGTGACAGAAGTTTTTCTTGCTCTTCCGGATCGCAATGATACCTCCGCACTGTTCAAACAATTCCACGATGAGCTGCTCTGTCGCGTTCTCCGGCAGACCACCCACAAACACCGTCTTACATCCCGGGGGTCTCTCTCTGGTGGCAGGGGGAGGGAGGTCTTTGAAGAACAGAAGCACATAAGAAGATTAAATAACCATTTCAGAATCTCTTTTATTGTTTTATCTTCATATTGATCATTTTTTACTATCTGCAACTTCTCATTATGGACTCTGTATGATATATGTTATTAAGGTTGAAACATGCAAAATCAATCACAGAATTTTCATGACCCTGACATTAAAATTATTTATTCTCCAATTATAATGTAAAACACTGGGGAAAAACTTGTGGATCATTAAAACATGAATCGTGCTGAATCAAATCGATCAGACTGGAGCACATACACCAAAGTTTAATCAATAAGAGCATTGACAGTGTTTTAAACAGCAAAACATTTTTACACGATAGTCGTGTGGGAGATAAATGATAAATAGTTCTAAAGCTTTGCGAATTACGTTAAAATGTTTTCAACAATAAAGGCATAGTTCCCCCCAAAATAAAAATTCTTTCATCATTTACTCACCCTCATGTCATTCCAAATCTGTCTGACTTTCTTTCTTTTGCAGAACACTAAAGAAGATATATTGAAGAATGTTTTTAACTGACCCCATTGACTTATAGTGTTTTTTTGTCCATACAACAGAGGTTAATGGGTGGCTGCGCTGTTCAGTTACCATCTATCTTCAAAATATCTTCTTTTGTGTTTTGAGGAAGAAAGAAAGTCATATAGGTTTGAAATGACAGGAGATGTGACAGACTTTTCATTTTTGGGTGAACTATCCCTTTAACTATGTAACTATGTGTATATGTTCTTTTTTTAAGTTTGATAAAACCAAACTTTATTTAAACTTTATTCAGAACTTTTGAACTTACACCCTCAAACGTGTAGTGGAACATTTGTAATGCCTGAGAAATGTGCCATATAAAATACTGGGTGAAGTCAAAACCATACAACATTTTATTTCTGCATTGAAAAACGTATACATCTTCAGAAATTTGGATGACACTACATCAGAGGTGACTTCAGGGTTTGTGCAATGCCTTAGTGACATTCAAATCCACCGACTCTAGCCGCAGGGGAATTGAGTCTCATTACAGCAAAGGCCAAAATGGCCAGAATCTGTGAATTATTATGATTTGAGTGAAAATTGGTGAGATTGCCCAGATCCACTACAGCAGAATTGGAAAGCAGTCCAAATCTCCAACAGTCTTTTAAAAAATGTGATGTTTCAACTTTATGGTAATTTTCAGCTTAGTTCAATAAAGACTGTTATCTTTTCTGCGATGCCAAAATAACTCAAAAGAGCCATCTTGAAGCGTTGCTTATAAACTGTAATTTCACAATCTAATGCTACGAGACACGCATTTGTAACTTATCTAGTTAAAGACCCTTGATTTTCTTTAAAATATTTCTCTTTCTTCAAATCTATCTCTTTGTAAACCACTCCAACCCTAAATTTGATACAATTTGTTAAAGGCCCAGAAATAATATCCAATCCAACACAGTCTGAATAAAATTTCGTCGTCATGTGGTGAAAGCGTTGCAACAATGCTCGTCACTTGTCTTAACAAGTTTTGAAAACACCATCTGAAGGAAGTACCTGACGGAATTCAGTGGGGGTCTAACGCGAGACAGGCGTAAAGCAGGCGTGTTTGGCATCGAGCCACTCACTGTAAATAACCGAGTGTCTATGGACCCCACAGCTGGCCTGTAACCTCACCATCCATCATCACCACAATTACACTAACTCCTGTTTATTGTAGCGGCTAATGATGAGCTTTACGTGTTTGTCAGGTCCTGTCAGGGGAAAAGAATATAATAATCCATAGTTTGTCATTGCCTGTCATGCTGGTGGAGAATAAGACCATCTGGACTGAGATAATACAGATGTCAGCCATGGACTTTGGATCAAAAGGTGTGATGTTTGAGTTGAGTAAAGAAATACAGAAACAAAGATTTACAACTTCAAAATAAGTTGTCTATTTATTATTGAACCAACCTGAATTAACAGTATCATCAGGAAGCCGCTATGATCGATAGAAAATTGACAAAATATAATAATATAACTTGCATTAAAAAGTAGAAAAACGTTTAAGCTTTTTTCTCATGATAAGAGGAGCTGAGAGCAAGACTACTAGTTTAGCAGAGATCATTGAGTATCTCTTAAGGGAAGTAGTTTTATTTTCATGCTTCAAGAAAAATATTGGTTTCTGGCCCAGGTGAGCAAATGTTTACTCCGTCAAATGCACATAAAACATTTTGGTTTGACGTTCATAGTCTCCTGACAGTTTGAGCCGGTAATAAAAAAAGAGCATCTGTTTAGAAGCTACACAACAAAGAGTCTGATTCCTTTAAGCTTCTCTAAATCAAATACACCCACTACTTTATTTCATATCCACAGCGCAGCGAGAAAAGAGAATATCATTCAAGCAAAGGATAGCATTTCATAAGTTTCTCGATGCTGTCGGAAGTTGGTGTGTTTCAATTGTCAGCCCCAAGACGGTGATATGAAATTACGCATAACGCAGCATCGGATCAGAGAGGGATTATCTGAGATAGCTTTGAAGAGTTTCTCCGGTCACTGTGAGCCTATTTTTGACAAACCAATGCTCTTTGGTGGCTCTCTGGCTAAATATCCTGTGTCGTCTCCGACTTTCTTTGAAAAGTGAGTTAAGATGACACAGGAGGAACATGGTTGCAGGAGGGCAGTGTACCTCCAGCTCGTTGCGCGCTCGACCGTGAGACAGTCGTCAACAAGCTTAACGCTAATCAGCTAAAATGAAGACCGCCGCAGGTGTATTCCCTCCCCCTTGCACGCCACACACCGCAGAGATGACAACGGCGCAGAGAATTTGATTAGGACCCGGTGCGAAACCAGCAAGGCACTAAGGAAATCGTCTGAGACTGACGTCCCGTCCCCGAAGACAGGGAACCGAAAATGTATATCAGTCACACTGAGTCGTAAGCAAACAGATCAAAGGAGTGTAAACCGGTGATCCTAACAAGCATGTAGCTCCGTGAAGCTTCCTCAAATCTCGACTACACAATGTGCCCAACTCCGTGTGTGAGCGTAAAAGACAGATTCCTGCGCCTTTTGTTTGCTCGAGTGGGATGTCGGGAGTGAGGCTGCAGATGAGGTGCGCTGTCTTCTTGAAAGCCAGTCTTCACTCATCCCGACAGCCGTCTGCCTGCTGTGAATTGTCCCTCTTGAAAGAAGAAAGTGTGCCAGTGTCTCCACGGGAGGCCTGTGGTGTTCACAGGCCCCTTAAACAGGGATTTCTCCACAGGAAACCAATATATAATTCATTGTTTGCACACTTTGATGTTTTATTGTTATTTATTATAGGTCTTTATGAAGCTTTCAATTGGAATCCTGACGTGCCGTATTATTTTGGATTGTGAAAGTATCTCCAAAACCGGGTGAACTGCCTGATGTGTTCAGAAATTTTTGGGCACTTTCAAATGTTTGATTTGGGGGCATCATGACAGACCAAAGGAACCCAAACAGGCACTTTATTTAAATATTTAAAACGTTACATAAGTTATATTAAAAAGGTCACAGCACTTACACATTGGTGCCCTTTTTGTTGAATTAATTGCTTCTGTTGGTCTCATTTTGTGTAATAGAGTGTTAGCAACATGATTCGATGTCAATGTAATAAAAAAATTAAACTGAACCAAGACAGAACTTTTGTGCATGTCAATATCCCCAAACCGAGCAAAAGCTGACCACATAAGATAGCAAAATATGGGCCTCAAATAAAACAATGCTAGCCAGGTTCAATTTGAATATTCAGGCATCTAATGGCCAAAAACTATGTCTGCTAATTTTTTATTTGAATTAAAATGAACTGAAATGGGCACAATGGGAATGGCATTAAATAAAATTTGCCCATGATACCCAAACATTTAATGCAAACATTAATGGTTTCACCCGAATATGAAAAAGCTTTCATTATTTACTCACCCTCATGTCATTCCAAACCTGTATGACTTTCATTCTTCTGCAGAACACAAAAGAAGATATTTTGAAGTTTGTTGGTGACCGAACAACGGACTTATCCATTGACTTGCATTGTATAGACACAAAACCAATGCAAGTCAATGGGTACAGCTGTTGTTTGGTTACCAATGTTCTTCAAATCTCTTCTTTTGTTTTCTGCAGAAGATAGACAAAATGTCAAGAGGGTGAGTAAATGAATAAATATTTTGAAATTCTTTTTCAAAATGGGCACATTTGATTATATGCTAGTTCGGTGGTACCATTGACTTTGGTTTTCTGTCCATACAATGGAAGTCAATGGGTACTGCCAACAGTCTTCAAAATAACTTCCTTTGTGTTCTGTGTAAGAAAGTAAGTCATACAGGTTTGAAATGAGATTAGGGTTAGTGATGACAGAATTTTCTTTTTTGGGTGAACAATAACTTTTTAAAATGTTTTCTAAAAATAAAACGTCTTTTATGCCCTAAGAAGTCATCTAGGCTTGATGGAAATTACTGAACATGCCTGTGATATAAGCTTTTGAGGCACAGCCAATAGTTTGTTTAACTGAGGTTAAAGGCCTCTGCGGGCCATGGTGTAGGGAAGTGTGGCTGATGTGTGTGTCACAAGTGGGTTGAAGTGAGGAAAAATGCCAGACTGGCAGTGCTCTCGGCAAAGCCAGCCTTTCACACAGACCAACCCTTAGCTCTTGGATGAGGAGACCTTTGCCGGATATGAAGGTCACTCTCGGGCACAGAGCCAGGGCAGACCGTGGGTTCTCAAGCTAGAGACAGACAGCATATGCAGCCTGGCCTGATGATGGCAGGTATATCTACAACTGGGCACCGAATTGCTTTCCTCTCATGCGGTCTACAGGCTATGGAGAGAAAACATGATGATATTCGCTACGCTCTCTCTCTCTCTCTCTCTCTCTCTCTCACCTTCAGAAAGACAGGCTTTCAAACAACAGTGAGAGATAGCAGTGTTAGGTCAATGGTAATTTATGAATCTCAGTAGTCTGGAATGGTGTTCAGGTGGTGATGCAGAGACTCAGTAAAGTCAAGATGAGGCTGGAGTTGTAGAATAAAGACCTCAAAAAGGTTTTTTCCTTCTTCAGAAGAGAGAAAAAAGAATCGATTATTCCAACATTGCTATGTTTCTTCGATTGAAACGGATGTTTTTTTATTTAAAATGCATTTGAAAACCAGAAATAAACTAGATACACAGACATATTCAATAGCTTTTAGTTTGGCTCACCCGCCACCCTTTCCCTTCCCTTCTTACAATCATGGCTTTAGTAAATATCTTTAGCCACAAAAATCAACTTTTGTTTTAGAGATGCACTTGTATATCGTCTTTTAATCGGTATCTGTTGATAAAGCGATGTAAACAGCCAATGATCAGGGCTAATATATCCTTTCAAAACAAAAGAGGACAGGAAATTGTGCTTTGTATATAGAAAATAAAAATAAACATTGACCCTAAATATCCACAGTGATTAGAAGAATTAATAACATTCTGAAAGTTAAGAAATATAAATTTAATCTTCAGTATCTTTATCGGTATTAGGAGATATAATAATTTTGTGTCCTTCCAGAAATAATGCATTTCCTGAATTTCTGCTCTGCAAGTTGACAATCCACTTTATTAATTTTTTAAAATATTTTATTGCCATACATTCTTAAAAATAAAACGTGCTTCACGATGCCATAGAATAACTTTATTTTGTCTTAAGGATTCCATAAAGCCCCTCCTTGAACTGCCACCTTACTGTGGTGGAGGGGTTTGAGTACCCGAAAGACCCTAGGAGCTATGTTGTCTGGGGCTATATGCACCTGGTAGGGTCTCCCAAGGCAAACAGGTCCTAGGCGACAGGTCAGACTAAGAGCGGTTCAAAAACCCTTATGACGACAAGAATTTCGAGGACCGTGACATCGCCCGGCAAGGCGCAGCCGGGGCCCCACCCTGGAGCCAAGCCCGGGGTTGGGGCTCGTATGCGAGCGCCTGGTGGTCGGGCCCTCCCCCATGTGGTCCGGTCGGGCTCAGCCCGAAGGAGCGACGTGGGGCCACCCTCCCGTGGACCCACCACCTGCAGGAGGGACAGTAAGGGGCCGGTGCATAGTGGATCGGGCGGCAGTCGAAGGCGGGTGCCTTGACAACCCGATCCCTGGACGCGGAATCTAGCTCTGGGCATCTTTTCCAGATGCCCCCTGGACGCCTTCCCGGGAAGGTATTCCGGGCATGTCCCACCGGGAGGAGACCCCGAGGAAGACCTAGGACACGCTGGAGGGACTATGTCTCCCCGGCTTGCCTGGGAATGCCTCGATGTCCCCCCGGAAGAAATGGAGGAAGTGTCTAGGGAGAGGGAAGTCTGGGCATCCCTGCTTAGACTGCTGCCCCCTTATGCCCAGGATAAGCGGAAGAAGATGGATGGATGGAGATTCCATAAAGAACCTTTAACATCCTAAGAACCTTACTGTTTCACAAAAGGTTCTTTGTGGTTAAATAAATCTTCATATTATAAAAAGGTAAGAAAGAGATGTGACTAGGGATGGGTACCGAGAACCGAGAACTTTTTGGACCGGTTCATTAATTGGGTCGATACCAGAGTATCGATAAGGTTCATGACAAACGATACTGTTATCGATAGTTGCGTTGTTTTATTTCTGTGTATTTGGGTGTTAAATTGCCAATAAGAGCTGCTGCAGCTGCCTGTCAATGGCCGAAGTTTGCTCGCGTATGTGTGATATCTAGGGCCATATGATTTCTGTGATGTATTTGTAATCTGATTCAGTGTTCAGTGTCCTTGTTTCACGAGGAAGCTTCCGCCAAACCCCCCTTTGCAGCAACCCGTCAAAATAAAAGTCCTCTATTTGAGAAGTTAAAACATTTTTTTTATAATTAAATAATTAAAATAATTATTCAATTATTAAAATAATATAAAATAATACATAATTCGGCCATGGGGTATATTTACTAACTTTAGTAAATTGAAGTATATGTGGTAGTAAAATTATAAAAATAGTACATATTATCAAAAAAAAAATTCTACATGCCAAATAACCATAGAGATGTAAAGTAAATATGTTAAATTACATTATGATGTGGTCTTATGCACATGCTTAGTGCCGTAAGTGGTATGCTAAGGAACATACACATGTTTTTATGTGGCATTTTCTGTTTGCTCAGAAGCATTTGTGAACTGCAGTTCTGAAGCTCAGCTGTAAGAAATTTAAAATGTTTAACATCTTTTCACATCATGTGTTTTTGCATCATATTATAGAGCATAGTATCGATAACAGTATTGATAAGTACCGATATCGGTACGCAGTATTGGTATCCATATCGATAAAATCTTAACCATACCAATCTATAGATGTGACTGAATGGTTCTTTGTGGAACCAAAATGGTTCTTCTTTGGCATATCTGTGAAGAACCTTTTATGAAATGAATGAAATAAAATGATGTCAAAGAAGGAGGTACCCGAGAACTAGAGTTTGACACAATACCACTGTCAAATCAATAGTTGATGGTGATGATGCTTTTTACACTTCGGAGTACCAGAAGCAAATATTTCAAATGAAGACTCAGGCTTTTAATTTAATTTTTCATTCTGATTCCGTTAGGTATCAGTGCCATATTTGGCACTGGGTTTTAGCCAACCCTACCAAGGACACCTCCCCCATTACATAATGACTATGGACCAATAGTTGATCAACTGTGTTTATCAAGCAGACTGAACCTTTCCTAAAAGCTCCCACATATTCCATTCCATTCTCTACCGCTTATCCGAACTACCTCGGTTCACGGGGAGCCTGCGCCTATCTCAGGAGTCATCGGGCATCAAGGCAGGATACACCCTGGATGGAGTGCCAACCCATCGCAGGGCACAAACACTCACTCATTCACTCACGCACTCACACCCTACGGACAATTTTTCCAGAGATGCCAATCAACCTACCATGCATGTCTTTGGACCAGGGGAGGAAACCGGAGTACCCGGAGGAAACCCCCGAGGCACGGGGAGAACATGCAAACTCCACACACACAAGTCGGAAGCGGGAATCGAACCCCCAACCCTGGAGGTGTGAGGCGAACGTGCTAACCACTAAGCCACCGTGCCCCCCGCTCCCACATATATGCATTGAAAATGAATAAATGCATAAATAAACAGGACCATGCTTCTATTACAGTTTAAAAGTTCTACAGTAAGTGTTACCAAACACATGTGCATAACTGCAGGTGCAACTGGGTGTTTCCTATATTTTTCAGCAGAGAGAGGAAAGATTTAAGCTTGGCTTCCCAGTTCTCTTCTAAGCCATGAGTCGAATTAAACAAGCTGGTTTCAAAATTCCCCATCGGTCAAATCTAATAAAAAACAAGAAGTGCAGCTGACAGCAATAAGCCCATATGTTTTTAATACAGCAGCAATCAAAGCCAACGACACTGGCCTTTAAAAACCACTGATAAATGACATATGGTATAAATGCTGATATTTTCCCATCGTATTTTGTCTTGAAGGCCACGAGAGACAGCGAAGAGAAAAAAGTGAAAGATATTAACAAAGAGGGTTGGGAAGGGAAGGGCACACAGCAAAGGGTGTATTAGACGTGTTCCTACAACGAATCTGGGAACAGGTGGTGATGTAGAGAGGCTTGATTTTGTACATTTCATGTTAAATGGCATTAGCCATCAGAGTCCATTGGGAAAAGGACTTTCATAATTTCTTCTGGCAACTGTGGTGGGAGTAACCGTGAATGATTGCTTCGCATTACTGTATGCTGTAGTCAGGAGAGCACAGCTGTCACCCGCTATTAAATCCACTTCTGCATGGACTGATGTGGAAAAAAGACGACTCATTCCAATGCGAGATATGTGCATGATAGCCTGTTCCCTCTGAATGAGATGAAAGGTGACTGTCATGTTTATGGATATGCCCAAATCTCATCAGACAGCAGTCTCTGCATCCGGCGCTGCACAGATCTGGTTCTCTCTCTCAAGTTTCTTCTTTCTTATCATTACTTATAAGTACAATATCAAATTCTAACGTCCCTAAAACAATTGGGTTTCCTAACCCGAGCTTGACACAATCAGCCCTTCACTGCATAAGATTGTGACGTCTAATGCGTTTTACTCTTCAACAGGAGAATGTGAGAGAGGCAATATGAAGTCTGCTCCATGTTGTTGTGCTGAAATTCTAGGATCAATATACAGCAAGTTGCCTCTCAATTGAAGTATCGATCCCGGTGAATGATGACGAGGCCGAACAGCTGAAGAAAGTAGCGCTGCTTTGCAATCCATCCAATTTGGAACATTTTTCGGGCTATGGAGAAACCTTTTGGAAAGTGAAAATTGAATTGACCTTTAAACACAACATGCAGCCAAGAAAGTTCAGAAAATATCCACAATGTTCGCAATTGGAAACGGTTTTGAAGGTGAAGGTCAAGTTGTTGGCAAACTCGTAGATCAAAACAAACGGATAAGAAAGTTAGCATTAACTTTCATTAGAAGTGTCCAGATTTTAGATCAAATTTTCTTTTTAGGACAACTGCCTGTAAAGGCTCGTTCACATAAAGAAATTAAACTATAACTGTAAAGTTTTAAAAAAACAATTTTGGTGAAACTTCGCAAGAGTGTGAACACTTATTTATTTTATTTATATGTTTGATATCTTACATATATTATTTGTTTAACATTTTAAACATGTTATAAATATTCTGTTGGTTGAATTTTGTTTGAACGTTTGCGTAACTGAAACATGAAGCTCTTTTGGGCCAGTATAGGGCTGGACAATAATTCAATAACAATAACTATCCCGATAAAATTAATTTTGATAACGATGACATGTTTTTTAAACACATTTTCGATATTTCTATTTATATTACTCTCGCTCTGCTCCACTGCAGTGGCTACTGGTGTTATGGAGCGCCACTCCATCTTGACCCAGTATAAATCTCTAGTTTAAGCCCATGTTCACACTCAACATTTTTCTTAGAAGAAAAAGTTGACAAACGTTTGGTTACAAACAGCAGGTGAATGCCATGACTTCGTCCTCAGCGTCTGTGCATGAAGGCAGCCCAGAGAAACAGATATGCAGTGTAACAGAAGTATATTTGAATTACAAACAGAGAGCGTCTTTGCAATAACTAATCACATATTTAAAAACTAAAATACTAATTTCTTGCTTGAAATAAGATGTAAAACGATATTTTCTATGGGCAAATGACACCACACCGCGTCCGTATTATAAACTTCGAATAAACTCTCGCTCGTGTTAAAATGCACTAGCGATCTGACGGATTCATAATTTTGGAATAATGCCCAAAACACTACATTTTTGTAATGGTTTTTAATTCAAAAAGCTAATGGTTAACAATGGTACTTTAATGGAAACCATTAATTTCTATGATTGTTTCTTTTGTTTTTATCAGCAGGGTTGTTACATTTATAATCTTATCTCTTGAGATCAATCTTTCATTTATAGGTTTTTTTTGCTTCTTTACATATAGTTTATGTATCTAACATATATTATACACTATCTCATCTATCCTTAATGTACAGTATGGGGGGGGGCCTTCAACCTTGAAAAGGTTGAGAACCAGTATGTTGACGCAATGCATTAGCTGACATGAAATAACAATGAATTTCAACAACATGAATTAATCTTCTTTTATTTTCATTACAACATTTAAAAATATATTTTTTTAATTGAAAAGTTGATGATCTTAACATAAGTTAATTCACCATGAACTAACATGAATAACTGTATTGACATTTGCCATTATTAAAAAAGATTAATACATTTTGTTGAAGTATTGTTCATTGTTGGTTCATCTTAGTTAATGAATGTTCCAATGATAAATGTTATATTAACAATGTTAAATAAATAAAAAAAATCAGCTTAATGTTTCAAAAAGTTGTATTTTTGAAAAATCTCCCTACATTCAAGAGGAGATAAAAAGAACAAATAAAGATAAAATATATATGTGTACATGTCCATTTATATATAAAGTAAAATGTATTTCTGTTCATTTTGTCCTGAAGTTTATGTTCATAAATGAATATTCTCTTTTTGTTAATATAATTTTTTATGAACACATGCTGTTCGCTTGGCTTTTTTAAACACTTACAGTTAAAAAAACTGATTGGGATGTTTTTTCACACGTAGTTGGTTCTTTCACAATAGCTTTCATTTAAAATAATAACCTTGACTAGATGGCATCTGAGATTCTTGGTTGTCGTGCTCTAAACGCTTCTTTTGTACTCCACTGTCAATCAATCACCGTCATACGTGGTTTGTTTAAGCATTAGGCTGCCTGGAGCAGGCGTGTCAGTCCGTCAATCTCTTTAAAGCAGGAGGATTAGAACCCTCTACAGGTACGACTGACCATACTGTTATGAGAGCGGCTAACCTGCCATTGCAGATGCGAATGTGCTGCGTGATCAGCTGTTTGAAGGACACTAACTCTCTCAGGTAATCATTGTCTCCTCTAACCTTCCTCCTACTGTGGGGCATATTTTACATGCCAGAATACCTCGGTCTCCTTAGAGGTCAACCGTCCAATTACAGTGAGATCACCCCCCAGTCCCCCTGGACATCCCCCTGTTGTTATATTCGCCTGGTTGACCTCTCTCTCCATGACGGGAGAGGCATGCGGATGAGCTTATTGAGCTGGTGGGATGAAGTACACATGAAAGGATGGCTGACGGCTTCTCGCTCAAATTAAAGCAAAGAGCTTCTATTGTCCATCAGTTTGAGAGTCTGAGTGGCGGCTGGCTTTTCAAATCAAATCTGCATCTTATCAACGTGACATGCTCTGCTTGGCCGTGGAGTCCATGCAGGTTTGAAAATTATATTATAAAGGCAATATACGGGCGACGCGGTTTCTCGTGGCTCTCATCTCGGCAATATCAGTCATTTTAACTGGCAGTCTTTTCTGGTCTCATCTGGTCAGCATTCCAGGTCAGATTGCTGAAGTCAATAAAATCATTTAAAATGCATGAGGGTAAAAAAAAAGAATGCTTATCGCTGCATACATGTTAAATGGAGTGAGTTATAATGTATTCACAAAGAAGACTGTGGAGAATGACAGGGAACATTCTGATGGTTCCATAGTTCCCTGCGAAGTGGACTTGATGGGGTATTCACAAGTCTCCCAGTAAATTACATTTCAAATACATGTCAAAGGTCATTGCGAACGGTGCAGGGAACACATTTGTATCATAGAGCGCTTTTCTACCATTGTGGCGAATGGTTCCTGTTGCTTAATCGTTCCACTTCGTGCCGATCCATGCCAGCCGGTACGTAAATGGTTTCCTTTTCCACCGCAGTGCTGATAACAGATTTTTTTTAGTGTAAACACAAACGCGTTATGCGCTGCCTTGATTACACAAGAGACTGAGCTTTAACCAGTGTTGGGTGTAATTAGTTACTAAGTAATCACTTACTGTAATTAAATAACTTTTCCCTTGAAAAAGTAAAGTAAGAGATTACTCTTATTTTTCTTATTTATTCTGATGTAATTGAACTAAATACTTTGTAATCTAGTCAATAGTGGAAATGACATCAAAATTATAAGTCTAACTTTAAGATGCTTTAATGTATCTTTCTCAAATATTAAAATAATTTGGTCAGTTAATAGAATGATTTATGTAGTTATTTATTATTTATTTGAATTAATTAAAAGAGCCGTTTATCCTTGAATCACTTAGCTAATGGAGGTTGATGTAAGATATAGAAAGTAATTAGTAATAAGTTATTTTAAATACTTTTTGCCCGGAGTAATTTATACAGTTATCTAATAACACTATTGAATATGTAATTAGTAACTAGTAATTCATTCCTTTTTCAGAGTATCTTAGCCAACACTGGCTATACAACTCCGCGCGCATTCATTGGCACGATTCAGCACGGTTACACAACTGTGGAGAATATCCTGAGCCTAGAACCGTTTGAAATTGTGCCGTGTCGACCAGGCTAACCGTTTCAGACTGTGCTTGGAACAGTTTGGCGCGATGGTGGAAAAGCGCTCAATGTACCACATCTTAGGAAGAAGAACTGTATCTTACATTGCAAGTCAGTATAACCTGTGCATGCAATATTAACAAATCACAGTCATTTTCATAACAAATATAGAACATACAATTCAGCCACAGAAAAAAAACTATAACAATAAAGATATTAGTGTGCTCATTACCGTAACGTGTCCAGCTACGGAGTAAAATTTAAATATTGCCAAAAAAACGAACGGACTGTTTACAAAATGATCAATACCAATTCAGGAAATTTTTAACAACAAATGTTGCATTTATAACTTTCTATAAAAATATACTTAATTAATGACTAGTTATGCATAATGAACAAAAACTTCTGTTTGCTTCTCTTTTTTTTTTAACGAAACATGATTTAGTATTGACATTTTTGACTGTTACGGTAATGAGATTTTTAAGGTCTTGTAAAAAAAAGTGTTAGCGTTTAACACTTTTTTACATGTCAGACCTTAATTTTCATGCCTTAAAAGGAAAATTGTTCATGCAAGTATTTAAAAAATCACATTTGACATCTTGAAAACCAATATTTCTTGAAATTTACCCAGTAATGGTTCACTAAAGGACTCACTGGGGTTGGGCGGAAAGAGCGTGCAGCTTTTGCAGTGGATGATTTCCTTCATGATGGGCATGTCTTGTGAAACCTGCGGAGGCACGATCCCGAGGCCGGGCATCATGGGATTCATTGGAGCGATGCCAGTCATCATGCCAAGGCTGGGGTCAAAATCTGTTGGAATATAAAAAGAGGGCATCACAAAGGATTGCACTAATAAAAGCACTGGGCCTGCACGGTGAGACTGCTCTGTTCCAACCCAAATTACATCTATAAGAGGAAAACGTTCCCTCACCATAACAAATAAACAAATGAGACTGACACATATTTAAAAGGCTTTCCAAATGAATAGGTTTTTACCGACTCACTCCCCCAGCTGTTTGCTATAGCTAATTATTATGCGTGCCTGTACGTCTGTGAACAGAGGCTTTCATTCACAGGTATTAGTTTAGACTACAGCTGCACGAGAGCATGAAGTTCTTTGAAATGGAAATGATGGAGACCTCAATCTCGACGGTCTACGCAGCACCTGTGGAGTGGGGCCGAGTTTGTAAGTCTGTCTAACCTAGGTGAGAGCACTCCACTCAAACACTTCAAATATTTCCTTTATTTGCAGCCGCGCAAGATAAACAAGCTCTGCCTATGGCACAGAAAAAAATAGCTAAAAAGTTCTGTTAAATCATTCTGAAAATAAATGAGCTACGTGAATAAATAAATGATGAATTAATGCAAGTGTTTAAAGTGTAGAGTCTCCATAAAGAAAATAGCGGTCACTGTTTGTTACCCTTGAGAAAACAACAGGACGATCTGCAGAATTTAAACAAATGTAGTTCTCACAAGTAAAAGTCAATAAGAGCTTTGTCTTGTAATTTCGAGTATCAACATAAAGTCTGATCACTTTGCAAATTTAGCTATGAACCAATACCCTAATGGTTATTCAAATAATGGCTTGTCTCCGGTGAGGGGAAAATAGATAAAGATAAATTAGAAAAAAATTGCGGACTTTAAAGGGATAGTTCACCTAAAAATAAGCATTTGATCATCATTTACTCACCTTCGAGTTGTTCCAAATCTGTCTCAATTTGTTTGGTTGAACACAGAGAAAGATATTTAGAAGAATGCTTATAACCAAACAGTTCTTGGACCCCATTGACAACCATGATAGGAAAAATGTTTTTGTTCTGTTAAACACAACAGATATAGTTTGAAGAATGTGGGAAAGTAAACAGTTTTGGGACACTCCTTACTACCATTGCCACTATGGTAGTCAATGGGGTCCAAGAACTGTTTGGTTACAAGAACTGTTTGGTCACCATCATTCATCCAAATATCTTTCTCTGTGTTCAACCAAACAAATAAATGTATACAGATTTGAAACAAATAGAGAGTGAGTCTTCATTTTTCGGTGAACTGTCCCTTTAAGACTTCCTATCTGTATAAAATGACCTCAAGTGCCAAACACGCGCACACACAAACATATAAAAATGAATGCCACAAACCTCTGAAATGTTGGCAAATGCAGTGATTAGATCTTCATTAGAAATGCTAATTGTAGAAGCCTGGTGCCCGTGATTTTGGCACGCTCGAGATATTTTTATATGCAATATGCACAAATGATCCATGGGAGGCCTGTGCCATGTGAGGCTTAGAGTAATGAAAAATAAATAATACATTGACTCATTCAAATAAAAACAGGCAAGAACTTGTTAAGAAAATGTCTACAATGTTGTGTTTTAATTGGTGAATAACAAATTTTCTTTCCTTTTTAATCTTATGTTTATCAATGTACGTTTATTTAGTAATGTGCTATTTTTGCCATCCATATGCTAGAGGAAGAACTAGAAGAAGAGCAGGCAGACAAAAAATCCATCTCGCAGGGCAGTTCAGGATGGATTGTGAAGATAAACTGGGAGCACAGAGCTGGCAGATGTGTCTGAGAGGTGACGACAGGTCGGGTGCACATCCGCTCAGGCAGAAGGAGAACGAGGAGGCTGAGGAGATTAGGCGTCACATTGGCTACCTTAATGATTCTGTTAGTATTGATATTTCTGTCTCATAGGCACTAATGGAGGGAGGAGATAAGATGCACCCCAGACACTTGGGAGGTGACTCACCCTTGCATGAATGCCACATTTTCTGATGCATGCCAAAACCCTGTCTGTCTGACACAGCGAAAGAAACAGAGCTGACTAAGAAAAACTTATAAATTGTTGCTTTTCGATCATAAATTGACAAAAATGGGCAGATCATTGTGAGGCAGCACCTGTCGAGTGATGCAGAGAAAATGAAAGATGCTGAACAGGTTCTATACAAGTTGCATTATTTTAAGCATTTGACCTCTTTACTGTCTAATAATCACAATTATTCAACTATTACCACAGGTTTCACACTCACTGGGCCCTATCGTACACCCGGCGCAATGCGGCGCAAGGCGCAGTGCAAGTGCTTTTGCTAGTTTCACTCCGACGCAGTTCTCATTTTCCTGTCCTGCACCAGGTAGTTAAACTAGCAAATGCACTTGCGCTCATTTGTGCGCCCATGGCGTGCTGGTCTAAAAAAGTGGTGTTTACAGCCGTTGGTGCGTTGCACTTTTGAGGAAATGAAAATAGACTGCAATTTTTTTGTTTAAAAAAAGAACGTATTAGTAGAAAATGCGCCTCTGGGCCGGTCAACAACGCGCGTTTTTACTTAATACTTGTTACACAGAGGTAAGAGCAGCAGCACACAAACATGCCAAATACAAAAAAATAAATGGTTTATAATGTAAAAGATTATTATTGTGTACATAAAGCTAAAAATCTGGCTTGTCATGTAGATGATCTGCTCGCGCGCTTTAACCTCAAGCATAAGCAGATGCTTTACCTCTCTGGAGAACTATCCAGTCTTTGAAAATTCCGCAGTGAAAATAGCAAATCATCCATGGCGTGAGCGCAACTGGCTCTTAAAGGGAATGCGAGATGACACTCTGATTGTTTTTTTGCATGTTATGCTCAAAAAACACCCATTACTCATTAAGAATCCGGACAACCCATTTAGACCATGCACCAGGCGCTCTGATCATTTTCCTGTTGTTAAACAAGAAAAAGTGGATTCGGATACGCCCTGAGTGCACTTGCACCTTGCGCTTTAGACCATGCACTTAGATTGTGAAAATAGGGCCCAGTGTGTTTCTGTTGGGTAACTCTCTATAGAAAATGAAGTGATTTGCAGGTCGACCATTAATTTCAAATGGTTGCTGAGTAAGCCATTTCACAAATTAAGGCTGTATTCATATTTTACTTCTGTTTGCACGAAAAAGTTGACAATGGCGCCTTTTTATTTAAAAAAAAAATGTTTGCAGGTTTGTGGTTACAAATAGCAGATGGCAAGTTTCAAAGATAGAATTTGTGCGTGAAAGCATCTTAGAGAGACAGGCTTCATAGGCAGCCTAACGGAATTCTATTTGAATTATAAACAGAGAACGTCTTTGCATTAACCAGTCACATATTTAAAACTACAATACTAATTCCTCGCAAGAAATAAAATCTGAAGTTATTGTAAGTGAAAATTAAATATTTAAACATTCATACAAAACTAAGGATCAACCGGCGTTTCGGCCACCATTTCTTTTTTTCGAGCTTGAGCTTTCTCAACCAATCACGTTTCTCGCACCTTGTTATAGAAATGACAGGTCTCTGTCATTGGTTAGCCGTGAAAAAGATGCTATACGTAGGGCGTTTTTATTCTGATATGTTGAACTTTTTTCAACCTCAAAAGTCGCTCTGAGCTGCAGAAAAAGATGTTGGCATTTAAAAAAGCGTTCAGGATGTCTCGTTTATTCCATAGGATAATGATGTCAGAAGCCAGCAGCTTCAAAAAAGATGTCAAGTGTGAACACAGGGTTAATCATCATAAAAAGACATTTATGTTAAAAGAACTATGTTTACATCCAATGATAATTCATTTACATGAAAGGGAATCTAAACCTCAAATTGAAGAAAAGAAACAGTTTAATCATCTGCTTCAGTCAGAATTACTGAATAGAAAGTGTTTTCGAATCTGTCATTGTAGGCTTCAGGCCCAACAGACATTCTTTTCGCCTGAAGTGGGTGGGTGGTTCATTCTATCATTTTCTGTTGCTTCATAAAAGCCATTATAGCTAAAGACTGTGCTGATAAACTGCTACACAGTGCATTTGAACATTCTTTCTGCTGACTTCAGTGTTCTGGGTGGCAAATATAGACAACAGGATGAAACTCTGCTTAACCATGACCGCCGCTTACACATGTAGCAGGAATGTGCTAGTTTGTTAAAGGGGTACTGCAACAATGTGTCATGCATTCTGACTTCTTTACAATGTTAAACGTGCTGTCTTCTCATACTTAAAATGATCAACTTGTCAAAATGAGTTGGGCATATGACGTAGTATTTCTGTGCTTAATACACAGAACTCAGCAATCGTACAGGTTTCAGAAAGGTTTTTTTTGAACATATAACTGATTGAAACTGATGTCTGTGTTTTGTTGACAATGTGTTGTAGTTCAGCCTATCTATCCCCCCCGCAGGCGCTGTATGATTTCGGAAGTAATCGTACAGCTTTATCTATCTTTTATAAATGTGATCAAACTAAATACTCTTCGAAGATATGACGTATACGATACTACTCTATAGGTCAGTGGTTCTCAACCTTTTTTTTCAGTGGGCCGCACTATCTCTAAGTTTCACGGGCCGCATATCTTTTATATTTGGCGTCACCAATATGTAAACTATTGTAAACTAACCAGATATTAAGGTATCTAAATTATTACAGTTAGATTTATTATTATTATTAGAGTATAATTCTACTTACCATTAATGGGACACCTGGTGTTGTCGGGAGCAGACCAATTTGGTGAAATTTGTCTCAAAAGGAGTAACAGCACAATGAAGTTGCGACTGTAAGTTGCAGTCTGTAAGACGCGCAGGGTAACGTGACTTGATGCGCGTCATTGCAGAAAATGTGCGTTCACAAATGCATGTCGACTCAAATATGGAAAGCACTTTTGAATTGAATAATCTGAGGTTTTGTCCAGAGATGTCTTTTACTACAGAGCAAGCAGAAAGGCTGTCCATCTCGCTCGTTGACAGCAAACTGATTATTCCATTCTTCAAGCACTTTCCTACCTTCACTGCTGATGCTACGACTCTTCTTGTTTGCATGTGTTCCTTTATCAGTATTTTCCTCGCATCTTTTTTCTCCTCTAATAACAAATTTGTCCATTTTGATTGTTAATTGATGAGTTTTAAATCTGCCAGAGCGCGCGCTTGTGATTGTGTGCATTAACTGTGTATTTGTCAGTTCATAGTTGCGTCAGTACTGCGCATATCTGAAACCAGTAGGCTACATGATCACCAAAATTATTTTATGCCAAAATAATAATATTGTTCAAACTTTTATTGGTTTAATTAATACATTAAAAAAACAATAATGAAATATGAATTGTAAAACTATAAGTTATTAATATATATATATTTTTTTTTCTTACGTGTCAGCATCATGGGCCACATCAGCATTTGTGACGGGCCGCATGCGGCCCGCGGCTTGAGAACCACTGCTATAGGTACTCAAGATTAATATGACATTGGCAGAAACCCTGCTATAATACTGACCCTGAACATCTGCTTTAGATGTGATAACTAGCAATAAAAATATGAGCGATCCAGCACGCATACAAGATAATCCAGAGCATTTGTTTTAATAAACTCTTTCTAGTTTCTTTTATTACACAGATTGACTGCATTCAAGTGTAACCATTTAACCATACATTATTTCATTCTTATGGTTTATTCTGCACTTCATTCATTAAAACTGCTGTAAATGTGATGTCAGCATGTGCAGAAAATCACATCCTTCCATTTTCCACTGCATCATAGGTCCAAATTAGAATCAGGTGCAGCAAATGAGATTAAAGCACTATTAGAGAGAAACTTGAGTTGTGTGGTGCATCATGCAAAGATCAAAAGAGCTCTTCAAGATGCTTTGACAAACAACTGCTGATGGCTAAAAGTCCAGGCAGGGTTTAAAACCATTTCCAAGCTATCTGTAGACAATCACCCTCATTTCTAAGCTCACATACCAACGGAACGTTTTCAGCATCCTTTCAGGTCAGAACATCCTTTGATAAGTTTTAGACTCGCCACGAGTCGAGTGTCCAAGGAGACTGCACAACTCTGTCCTACAAGCAAAGTCATGAAGGAAGAAGCCCCTGCTCCCAAAAAAGAATATACATCCATGAGTGTGGAAGAAGCTCAAGGCAGGCAAGGTGAAGATCAGGCCTTCTGGAACATAGTGCTCTCAATGCGAGACACAAAAATCTAGAGCTGCGACATTAGGTGAAAATCAAAAAAAGTGTCTAAAGGATTCAAAAACAAAGTCTTGGTGGTGGAAGCTCTATATAGTCTTGAGCTGGATTTCTGAACCGTCCTGGTAGGACGCAGTCAACCGTGAATTTATTATAGAACTGATGGACAACATCATAGTGTCTTTGAGAAGTAAGGCCTTTTATAAAACAGTTGAACCATAAATGGCTCTCACAATGGTCCAAAAGATACGGCTCAATATAATAGTTACATAATCAAAGCCCAGATTGTAATCTCATAGAAATTCGGGAAAAAAATTTGTTTCCAATGTTCAGGGTCATCAGGGTTATTCTATTCGATTAATGAAATGAAGAATATGTGCAGTTTTTTTATAGCAGAGCATGTTTCTGAAGAATCCAGGCGTACTTGCCAAACGTCTGTTATAATACAGTTCAAAATCCATGTTGGATTGTATATATTTATGTATTCAGAGTTCTTCGATATTTAATATAAGGTTCTCAAGTGCCGTTCATAATGACAACCAATTGTAGCGACAAAACATCCAGGGGCTGAGAGGCTTCATGAGTGTTCGGATGTGACAAGTGAAGCAGATAATGCAAATAATCCTCTGTGTTCATAATAAGTGACGATCTGTGGACACCACTAATGGGGCAAAACGCATTCATCTGGGGTGCTTGCAAAACTAATTTGAGGCTAGAGGTAACACATGTGCACAAATAACACAGAAAACAGTACAACTTCACTTTAAAGAATTAAGAATAAATATTAGTTTAATTAAATCGCAATGGTTTATTAAATGCCCAACATTACTTGCAAGGGTGAGCATGCAGTCTTATTAACATGAAACAGTCTGCTCGCTCATCTCTCTAAGCACAATTTAGTCTGACAGTTGTGTGTTAGTTGGGATGGACGCAGCCCTCAGCTTAGGCCTTTAATGTGCCTCACGCCGGCAGGTGCGGGTCTGCTCCAGCTCTGGCATGGAGGTAATAGGCACCATTTCATTTTCATTTCTCATTTAGTCATTTGGCAGACGCTTTTATCCAAAGCGACTTACAGTGCACTTATTACAGGGACAATCCCCCTGGAGCAACATGGAGTAAAGTGTCTTGCTCAAGGACACACTGGTGGTGGCTGCTGGGATCGAACCAGCAACCTTTTGACTACCAGTTCGGCGGTTTAACCAGCTAGACCACCATCTCCATATGAATAGATGGAGACCACCATCTCCATCTATTCACCAGGCTAATGAATTATGGAGCCTGCTCTCGGCAGACACGCAGCACATTAAGCAGGCTGAGAAATCACAGGCCCGCTCTCCAGGAAAAAGCAGGTTGTTAAAAAATTAGAGCAGGAAATTATATTTATTCACTACACTTGTAAGACAGATGATCCTAGCGCACAAAAACTGTCTTTATCTGGATATATGAAAAGGTAGGTTTGTTCAGAAGCTGACCTAGTTTGACCCAATAAACACTGTTTCCCTGGGCAGGATCTTCTATATGGCAGGATTTAGAGGCAAAGCACAGGAAAAACCTTAGGCAATAATGCTTAACAGTGATTATTTACATTTGTTCTCAAAGCACAAGCCTTTTTTCTCAAGCCTTAGTAATTTAGATGTGCAGGCTTTAGCCATGTTTTCTAGTCTTTGCAGTGATAATAACCACTAAAACAGAAAATTAAGTACTTTATGGAGTCTAACTTGGATATACTGAACTACAGGATGGCCATATATAAAGTACCGCTTGATTTATTGGTAATTGACGAATGAATCGCACATGTGTCCTATGCTGGGACATAGCAAAATTTACAAATTAAACTGTCAATATAACAGTGTTTTATATTATTCATATTTATCGTATAAAATAGCATAAGAGAGATTTATCTTCATATTTCGTTTTTTTTTATCATTTTTGCTGTCCCACCATAGGACAAATCTGTATATTAGCGAGCGAGAAAGTTGAATGTACAATATACAACAATATGTGGCTGTGCAATTAATCATAATCAATTAAAATAAAAATGTTGGTATCCGATAATTATTAAATCAAAATAATCGAGGTAAAACAATGATTGTGCGACATTTTGTTTGCAAAGATTGACTTCTTCCTTCACTTTTATATTTATTTATTTATTGTCATGATTCCACCTCTCCTTGTCAGGTATTTCTTGGTCTAGAGGTGGAATCATACAGGATCCTTTGTTTCATGTGGGAGAGAGACGATTTTGGCACCTATGTGCCGCCGTACTCTCTCTCTCCGGTCTGGTTCATCGTTCCTACCCTCCTGTTTCCTACTTTGTGTTAATTAGTTTATCCCTTGCACCTGTTCCTTCTTGATTTGTTTCCCTTTAAAACACCCTTATGTTCATTGTCCTGTGCTCGTTCATTGTATGAGATTCTGTACCTGTAAGCTGTACCTTGTCTGTTTGGATCCCTTGTCTATGCTGTCTCAAGCCGTGTCCTTGCTGTCTCAAGCCGTGTCCTTGTTTGCTTTGTGCTACGTGTTTTGTAAGTATAGTCTAGTGTTGTACAAGTGTTTGTTTTCTAGTTTAGTTAGTCCTTGTCCTTATTATTAGTTTATCTAGTCTTGTTTTCCCCATCGTGGGTTTTGTTTTGTCATTTTTGTATAGTGTTATTCTGTAATAATAAATACTCTTGTTAACCTCTACCATCCCTGAGTCTGCCTGCAATTGGGTTCTCCTGCCATGTCTTCCAAGACACATCGTGACAATTTATTATTTTAGTTATTTATTTGAATGCATCCATTGCTATTTTATTTTATCTTTTTTTCAAAATTTGTATTTGTTATTAAGTTGAAAGCAGTTATTTATTTATGTATTTAAGTCAATGGTTAATCGTGTTAAATAATTTCAACATCGGGCAAAATAATCGTGGTTATAATTTCTGTCATAATCAAACAGCCCTAAATAAACATACACAACAGAAAACATTCACCCACTCAGGCAACCACATTAACACATCAACATATATACATAACGGTTACACTTATAACACTTATCACATATTAAGGTACACAAATTCAGCATTGACTACTTGCTTACTAACATGCATTTTGGTTGTATATAAGTATGTATAAAGCGCATATTAATGCCTTATTCTACACCCCTTAATTCTACCCAAAACCTAAAAAAGACCTTATAAGCAGTATTAAGGAGTTTATTGAGACAAAAGTCGTAATTAATAGTTAATTAATTGTAGGAATTGGTCCCTATTCTAAAGTGTGACCGACATAACATATCTAAGCACATTAACTTATATCAGCCGAACCACATTTACAATATTTAGCTACTTTCTGGACATGTTTGAAGAAGTGAAACAATCACAACAGAGGCATTACATACAATAATTAAAGTTCCTGTAAAACCCAATACATTGGTGTAGTTAAACAAAACAAAAATCATCTCCAGACACCGGCGTACATGTACCAGCAATTTGTATGACACCACCAACATTGTCATTCCATTGTCAAGAAATTGTGCTGCACAGAACATCAGTAGATTTTGATTGGTCGAACATTATTTTCCCTTTCAGACTAATTACTTGGCACTTTGCAAAAGAATCCTTCTGGTTGTCAAGAAATCTCGAAAAACATAAGAAGAGATCTGAAGTGTATAACTTCAGCCCCTTTAGATCTTAAAAAAGTGTTAGCTGTTTTTGTGAAATTCTGTTGATTATTCAACAGTAACCATATACGCAAATATTCAAATGATATAAGAGAAATACCAAAACATCCAAAGGCAAGAACAGCTTTTTAATTATTTACTGGTGGATTACTTTGCGCATCGTAAATATTGATGCTGGATTGAAATGTGTGTGTTTGGATGTGTGGCTAATATGCGATGCTTCTAAACCATAAATTAGTTTTGGGCAGCTGCATTAAGAGGAAACCATCAATCAAAAGAGCAAAAGAGTCAGAGTACTCAGCCTGGCATTTAACAGCGGAGAGCTCCTGGCGACCGCTGCCTGATGCAGGCGAGGGTCCGTCACGCTCTCAGCCTTCCTCCGTAAACGTCCCCCTCAGCAGCAGCACTGAAGAATGACACAGCCAGACCTCATGAGGCATGTTGGGTATTCTCAAATGAGGCATGCCAGCCGTCTCCCAGCGGAATAAGTAAAAATGTCTTTGTGAGGGAGCAGAAGTTCTGCCGCTTCACACCGCAATTTCCACCTGACGCTGCCAGGAATTCTGGGGGCAGGAAATCATTCTACCCCACTTAACCTTGAGCACCGAGCCAGCGGGGTGAAAAGATCTGCATGGATTGGAGCTTTTCCCGACAAAATTCCCTTCATAGTTAATTACAGCGTTAAATAGATTAAATTACAGCAGCTCTAGTAATTTATATTACAAAAACTATGCTACTTTAAAATATATTGCAGGATAGGGGCGTGAGAAATGCACATGTGCTTTGACAAGTACTGGTGTGAATGAGCTAATAGACTGAATACATATCAGGTACACTAAAGCAATATTGATTGTTTTGCTATAACAAGCACCCTTGGATTTCACTCTTTTCATTAGTGACTACATGACAATTATCTGCTCGGTCATTAAATTAGACTAAAATAAAAGTGCTCTCACATCACCAGATTAAGACATCGATTCCCCTCTGACATTCACTCCGGAAGAATGCATTTCAAAAAAGCAATAGATTGATAGGGTAAGATCACTGAACAATGTCCAAACTATTAAACGGACATCCGCTGATCACTTTATATTAATGTGAATAAAATGGGTACATATGCAGTACAGTTTATAAGAACTATAAAATAAGTATTTATTAAACATGCTTTTACACAACTAAGAGACACACAGTCAGAGAAAGATGGACATATAGATGGACAGACAGAATGAGACAGATAGACAGAAATATGGATAGACAGACAGTCAGACATACAAGCAGACAGTTGGAAAGACAGAGGTAGACAAATGGACAGACAGACAGATGCAGAAAGAAAGAAAGATAAAGAAAGATAGTATGTCAGAATGAAAAATCTACTGAGACAGATGGAAAAGACAGACCGAAACTGAATGCTGAATGGACAGATAGACAGACAAACAGACTGAGACAGATGGATAAATAAGTGGATGGATAGACAGACAGACACGCAGAGCTAGAGAAAAGTAAGAAAGAGACAGAAAGAAGAATAGACAGACAGACAGAAAGATACTTGGACAGAAACAGACAGACGAATGGACAGACAGAGAGACAGAAAGACAAGCATGTGGATAGACAAAAATACAGTCAGACAGACAGATGGAAGAACAAATGGATAGACAGACAGACTCGCAGAGATAGACAGAAAGCCAAATGGACAGCCAGAGACAGACGAAAAGTAAGAAAGTGACAGAAAGAAGAATTGACACATCAGACATTCAGACAGAAAATTCAAAAGACCGAGACAGACAGACAGACAGACAGATAGAAAGAAAGATGGACAGACAGACAGACTTGTAGAGAAAGACAGAAAAACAGACAGACAGATAGAAAGACAAATTGACAGACAGGCAGACTTGCAGAGAAAGACAGTTAAACAGACAGAGACGAATAGACACAAAGACAGATGTACAAAGACAGACAGATAAATGGACAGACAGGCAGAAAGACAGATGGACAGACATGCAGACAAAGAAAGATAGACAGATATAGAGAGAAACTAGACAAACATAGAGAGACAGACAGACACAGTTAGACAGATATGTGGATAGACAAACAAATGGACAGACGGAAAGACATACAGAGGCAGATAGATGGATGATGACAGACGGGAAGATGAAAGAACAGAAAGACATATGGAGAGACAGAGATAGAAAGACAACCATGTGGATAGACAGAAAGGCAGTCAGATAGACAGACAAGTAGAGAGGTGAAGATGAAGAGATAGACAGACTGCCAAATGGACAGCCAGAGACAGATGAAAAGTAAGAAAGAGACAGAAAGAAGTATTGAAAGAAAGACATAGAGACAGAATGTTGAATAGACCGAGACAAACAGACAGACAGATAGAAAGACAGATGGATAGACAGACAGACGTGCAGAGAAAGACAGTAAAACAGACAGAGAAAAACAGACAGAAAGACAGACAAACAGGTGTACAGAGACAGACAGATAAATGGACAGACATGCAGCAAAGAAAGATAGACATTTAGAGAGAGAAACGTAGACAAACATACAAAGAGAGACAGACACAGGTAGCGAACATGTAGATAGACAAACAAATGGACAGACTGATGGAAAGAGAGGCAGATATATGGATGATGACAGACGGGAAGATGAAAGAACAGAAAGACTTACGGAGAGACAAGCAGAAAGACGAATAGAGAAAGACAGACAAATGGACTGAGAGACCGATGGATAGACAGATAGAGAGTGAGACACAGATGGAAAGGCAGACAGAGACATGTAGACAGACAGATGGATCGACAGATGGAAAGATTCATAGCACTGTAAATTGCATAATGACATCATACATATCAGTTTCACAGATTTTCTATGAATAGAGAAAATCAAAGCTGAGAGAAATGAAAATGTGGTTTTAAATCATGGTTGTAAAAGAGACAGAGCTCAGCTGGAGACTGTTCCAATTAGCTGTCTTTCCTGATGATATTGATCATAATATGAGCCCTCATGAATCCTGTGGAGTTGCTCAAGTACACTGTCATCCATCACAGATTATTTCCGGCCTAAAGAGAGTGGAAATATAGAAAGGAATAGAAATATGCTGCGGATAAATGTGGCCTGCGGACCCCTAAGAGCAATAAAAGCGATCTTTTTGATGCATTCTTAAGCAAAGCTCTTATTTAGATACATCTGAATGATGAGTCAAGAGCTGACCCACTTGATTTAGAGTCCCACGAGGTGAGATCTGCTCAAAGATACAATCCAAGGAGCCGCTTTGAAGGGCAGCGAGAGGAACAAAACATCAAAGCGATATTACTCTTAAAATAACAGTGGACATGAAGAAAGCTGTTTAAAGTCAAAGTGTGCGGTGGGTTGTGTGATCTAATAGGTGGGAGTATGCATACTATATGACTGCGGCTGCAGAGTCGACAGAAGCGGGGGAGGCTGCGTTATGATCTCAAGTATACTGCGATCCATCATCATGGCTAGCATTTACGAAACATCTTCCTACGAAACACCAGTAGAGCTCGGCCATCTCAGAATACCAAAAACATCTCCAGTGTCTAGCAATCCTAGCCTGAAATGGTGCTGTGTGTTGACAGAGTTCTAGGCGCAATAGGAATGAAGCAGATATCTTCCTCCCCACGAGAACAGCAGGTCAGACATTCTGAATAATTAATCATAGTGTGCACAAGCCAGAATGTAGCAGAGGAAAACATACAGTACTACGTCCTCTTCTAGAATATACTGTAGTTACAAGGCATTCAATGTAGGCGTATACAGCAATGACTTGCTGCCAATAACCGTCATTTAAACCTTGATTATCAATATTGCATTAATACTACACATATGATAATAATGTATACGATATAGTACACTCTGATCTTGTGCGTGATTCGTTGGCCAAAACACAAAATAAACAAAACCAAAGCTGTATTTGACCGATATAACAGTTTTTATATGGAATAGCGACACAGATGTGAACCATTCTGCATCGATGCTTTAAAACAATAAATTATTAAAATTATATTATATTATTAATAAACTATTCTTATTATGTCTTATCGTATTTGACAAAAAGCATACAAATACATCTTTCAAACTGTATTTTCAGCCCTAGCCTTTTTCTCTCTCTCTGCCCCGTTGAGGCAAGCTGCGTGTAAATAAAGCACAATTTCATATGTTCATAATGTAGAATCGGATCGTTGAAATTATAATCGCAATTGAATATAATAAAACAGATATACATATATATATACATATATAAAATCAACAGATATTACGATAATATCTCTATTCTGAATTCATTTGTTGCCAATAATCTTGAAGTGAAAATGTAATACGGTGATAGCAACAGCATTTATAACAAGATGAGTTTAATGTAATTTGATTTACCAATTTGCCAAGTTTCATAAAGAGTGAGTCTAGCTTTTAGGGTAGTGGTTATAACTAATCTCTGAAGGGCATAAATGCACAACGTTTGCTTTAGATCTTAAGATTCAATTAGACCATGTTAGACCAGTGTTCAAAATGCAGAAAACTTGGTTAAGAAATGATCAACCAAATATTTGGAAAAAAAGTATAACTACAGCATGACTGGGAAAATGAATTTTATTATAATATTGCTGCTGTCTACCTCCATATTTCATGACTTTAGACATAATTTCTGGCTACACTGTATTTAACTGCTTGTATTAAACTGGCTACAATAGCTCTCTGGCAAAAAATATTTCTCCCATCTTTTTATTCTCCCCGCACTACTGGTTACGCAATAATTGAGTGCTCTCTGGATTTTAAAACAGACTGACTTTATATCTCAGTTGATTAAGGCTTCAGTTGTGTGTAACGGAGGCTGAATTGATTCGATGGCTGCTCAGTGTCACTTTCATAAATGTAGGACTGGGCTGAACTTGCTGATGCAGCGCAGTGCAGGAGTTTGTGGAGAGTTTTGGAGACGGCGTGAGAATGTTGGCGGCAACAGCTGCTCCCTGTGTGTGATTAATGAGGTAAGATCCTAGGCAGACAGTACTGCCTTACCTCCAATCATAACACAGCCTCAACCAATGCCTGTGAAACACAAAGGTGCCTTGGATTTCACACTTTAATAATTTGATAACCGGACCTCACCGTTGTGTGAAATGTAGTGGAATGAGTATAATTTATGTATGTATTTCAAACAGTTTAAAATAAGCACACACGATGAAGAAGCTTTGAAACAGCCTTCATTTATAATGTTGCTGTGGATCTCTGGAATTATGGGTAGACGGGTTCAACCAGGCCAAGGGGGGAAGTGTGGTGGTCTCGACTTCCCCTTTCTGCAAGTCCAGCAGAAAACTGGATTAAACCAGTTTGCGCTGCAAATATGGACCCATAGTTATCCATTTATATCTCTTTGTATAGATTTAAAAAATTTGGGTTTGAATGTAGTGGTGGTTGAATCTAATCTATGTCTTGTGCAAAAAACCATTTAATACTTCATCCTGGCAAATTTCCATATCCCAAAGGCTTTATGAAAAGCTTTTTAAATTCATACCCTAGTGCCATGGACTCACTTCTGTAGTGTAAACTATCACAATATTTTGAAAAATCGATTTCCCCCATCCTTAATCTATGTGCTTGGTTTTAAGGCAGAAGTTGTGGCGTTTCAAACTTTGTTTCGTGGTTTGTTTGGCCACTGCGCCTCAGGGGCAGGATTTATAGTGTGTTTACAAGGCATGGTTTCTTCGTTCCCGTTTTCCAAAGAGTTGATCATTGCTTCAGGATTGTTATTTCTTTCATTTACTTTTTTATTTGGGACATTATTTTTGAATGTCTATCCCTGTATGCCTTTAAAAAAGAAACAAACATTCTCTTCTTTCATTACATCACATTACGTCACTATGGACACTATTCCAAGAGCTTCACTCCAGCACGCATGCAAACGATCTGACGACTCGGGATGAACAGGTAAAGAACATTTCCCAACAGTGCAGCATACTGGACATGCGGTTAAAGTGACCCGGCGTAATGCTCTGTAATCTGTATTCTCGGCCAGACAGGAAGCAAGAGGTGGCACAAAAGCTCCCAGAATTCCCTGCAGTGGGACTGATTAGAATAAAAGACCCACAGTACAGGCGAAATGAGCTCCTGGGAGCCAGGACACATTAACAGCACTAAGAGGCGTTTCATTCCAGCTCATTGCATGGCTCACAGATCAAGACTTCATAGTCTCTCTGACATAAAACAGCCATCAGCATTTCTCTCCTTTCATCGGCAGTCCATAACCCCTTCCACAAACTCCATAATTCGCTCTCGGGCGGCCATATCACAAATGGGAGCCCTAGATGTTCGCTTGGCAGCAACGTAAACATTGCAAATGAAATTCGCCAGGGAAATGGAGTAGGTGGAGAGCCACCATGCCCGTGGCCCACTTAATTTGAAACATGCGCCTATAGCCAAGTGCCATTGCGCATATATATCTGCGACGTCGCCGCTGCATCTGTGACTTTAAATGAGATGAACGAGGTGATTTATAAAACGCCACAGAGAATCGATTCGAAGAAACTGAGGGAAGAAAGACGCATGCATATATAAACCGCGACCGGCGTGTTTACTTAATAAATGCAGCCCGTAATTTGAACGAAATTGGAGAAAGAACAAAAATTTGATGTTTGCCGCTTCTCAGACGACCTCTTCAGGGTTCATATTTCTCTCTTCTCCAATGTCAAATCACTGAATGAAAACCAATCCATCTTTCAGATGGATTTCATTATAATCTCCTTGCAATTAAATGGACGGTTCAATGGCATGGTTGAACTATTCATGTGCATTCCAAATAATAAATGATGCAGTGCAAAAAAAATATTCTAGCAGTGACTCAATGAGTTTTTCAGGGAAACACAAAACCCTTCTTTTGCATTGTGTTGCTGATAAACCAATAAAATAAAATGAAATAGCCCTGAAAAGAATTGTTAACTTGGATCGCACTTCAGAATGTGTTTGAAGTTTTCAAACTTTCACAATGAATGAACAAATTGTTTTTAATCCTGCCAAAGCAGACCCAGGTTGTATTAACTAGGGCTCAACTTCTAGCGAATCAGAGGAGGAAACTGATGCTTAAATTCCTGTGGCCTTATGATGACATCTGATAGGTTTCAGGGTGGATTCTCAATAATTTTGAGTATCAAATCAACACTCGACATAAACTGAACCCAGGCCAGATATCCTCAGCACTGGCAAGTATAGCACATAACACGCTTGATGAATTCAGAGCACTTCAGGATCAATGGATCTTTACTCTCCCCCAAACTCTGAATATGACTGGCCATTACAGTTTATTATACAAAACCAATGTCACAAAGCTGCACTGAGATACATTTTGTAATCAGAGTGTAATTTTCATCCTGATGTACTGTAGGGATGTAATCCTAAATTCGAATAGTTGCAGAACTTACTCTTTTGCTACACCCAACACAAGGACATTAGCAGATCAAGTGCATTCATAATTTACTTCTGTTCAGAAGCAGTGAATATCACAGATGATCTCAATACACATTGTTTATGTATACACAAGCTTTAACACATCTGGATTGTTTACCATTGTAAAGTAAGCTTATATTCTTACCTGACATGATAGGCTGGCCCGTCATACTCATGGGTGGCATTCCGAGATTGTTCATAGCAGTTGCCCAAGCGTTAGGATCAGACACAGGCATCGGCAAAGAGTTAGAGTCCATAGCAATATTTCTGAGACCCTCTGAAAGATAGAAATCAACACATTTCTGGGTTCAGAATTATTGCTTGTTTTCCAAAATAGTTAAGGACAAATGTTAAAATGTTGAAATTGAACAAATTTAGCTGAGTTTTTACAGTTTTTTTTTTGCTAGAATAATTGAGTAATTTAACAAATAAAATGATCTTTATTCAATGTAAATGTTATCACATATGACATATAAATGATCACATGACCAAGGAATTTTTTTACATGACTATTTAAATATATTTTTTGTACCAACTTTTGTAATTGTAAATGCATCAAAATAAATCTACATACATTTATATACATAACAAATACACACATAGGAATATGTCTGAATGAAAACAGTTATGTTGAGAGAAATGTATTATTTATACATTGTTTTAACAATGTGAGACAATGTGAGAAGCTCTCTCTTATTTATATTTCTGGATTTGATATGCATTAAGAACATGCCATTTATTAAAATACATTTAGCATGAATTCACACATTTTCATTTTTTCATAAACTTTAACTGTACACATGAAAGGTGTAAATAATACAGGAAGTTTTCTTCAGTAAGAAAGGAATAAAGAAAATAAAAAGCTTAAAGTAAACATTATTGATAGATATTAGAAAGTTGAAACTAAAAAAAGTCCCCCCAAAAATGAAACGTGTAAAAACTAAATTTTAAATATTACTAAATATTTAATGAAATACATTATGATTTTAAAAGCTTAAAGGAGCTGTATGTATTAGTTGTGCTGTATTAAATCAAGCAATACCTTAATATGTTCGTAAACTTTTAGGAAACATGCTAAGTTCATATATTGGTTTGTCCAAAAAACAATGCTATAGCCAGATATTCCACTCTGAAATGTGCGTTCTGTGCCGGGATGTATATTTTTGTTTTGGTCTGTGTGACCCTGCCCACCGACGATTTATCCACTGGTGTATTTCGATACTTCGGTTGCCAGTTGGCGACAATCACACCACATTGCAGCAAACAAACTATCTGGTTCAGAGCAGATTCCACCTTTTCCGGTACTTTTACTTGGCAAACTTGGAAATAATTATTGTATTATTTTACAACTTACGAGGAGTAATATAAAATGTTATTATGGTTATTTAAACGAGACAGCAATATGGCCCATAAATACGACCTCCGGAGGAAGCAACCTCTGAAACGAGCTAAACAACAAAACCTCTGCCAATGTATAAATTATCAGATAAACTTACAGTGTAAGAGTTTATGCTTTATATTACACTTCTGTAAGTGCCTGTGAGCATCAAGTCTGAGGAGGAGGAGGGGCGGGGAAAAACCCTCGCCAATATTTTGAAATTGGTTACATTGGTTACATAAAGCTCCTTTAATGTTTAATAAAAATGAAAAGTTTATTTGTTAACAGATTAAGTTTACATCAGCTTAGCAAATAACACAATAACATATGACACATTTTGTTCTTTTTCCTAAAACTATTCAAATGAATTTTTCATCAAACAGCAGGGGCGCTAACATGCGGTACCCCTTCATCACCTCATTTAAAAGCCTCTTTCTCTGAGAAAAGACAAATAAGACGCATTTTTATAAGATGAAACCCCTGCCAGAGTTCTAATGAACTTCAGGAACGCCAACTTAATAAGAATGAGTGCTATAAACAGGGAAACACAGAGTTAGGAATGTTCCCATATCTGAAGTGTGCCCATAGGGCTTGAAGCGTGTGTGTGTGTGAGAGAGCATATTGTTGTTGTGAGGAGTGGGCGGCAGTCACGTGGATCGGGTCATTTCCGCAAACTATTGAGAAAATTTCATTGTGTTGGTAAGAAAATGATTACACAGGGCTCTCAGAGCAGAAAAACAGCTGTGATCATTCGATTTCTGGTCCTTCTGAGGAATATCAGAAGGGGTGTGGGTCAAAACATCGGAAAAATAACATCTATTGTTACATTCTGACACGTTCGATTTTATTACGTTTCACTCTGATGATCTAAAGAAAAAATGACTTCTCTGGGGTTTTAGTGTTTTTGCGTACATTCAAATAATCAAGTTATGTCAAAATTAGCGTTATTACGAGGCACTGTGATTCTACTTTCAGCTGTTCACATCCTTGGCTTTGAAATTATTAGTTTCTATGGCAACGCTCATAACGCCAGAATGAATCTTTGTTCGTCTTTGTTGCTAAAACTTAATATCTACATTTATTTACATCTATATTATTATTAACATATATCATATAACATTCTTTATCAACAAACATTGGAAATTAAGATCTTACAGTGAGCACATGGTTTATTCTGCTGCACTTCTTCATGCTGGACATCTGAACAACACCCCATTACGGAAGTGTGTGTGATATACACACACAACGCAGGTTCTTTGAGGATGTCATCCAAGATACATCCCTCAACAGTCTTTCTCTCAGCATTCCCCCACGCTCTACCTAAACATACAGCAGAGATGCAAGGTTTCTGGAAACGGTTGTTTGAGTTTCTGTATCGGTTGGCCAGCATTGGGAAAGACTGAGGCTGTATAAACACAAAAGAACCAATGAATCAAGTCCAGTATGTTTAGGATTACTATGTATATAAGCTCTCTGAAGACCTGTACATGACTCCTTAACTTTCTGAACTGACGCTGTGAATATAAGGTTTATTTTTCTGGACCTCATAATGGCCTGAACTGAAATTTCTTTCATTTGCAACCAAAAAATGGGAGATTAAAGATTGTGTCATAAATTCAGATTTCAGCAGTGAAATGTTGGGCCAAGCATCTCTGTTGACAGACCTGAAGAGGTCAATATCTCATAGGTTTTTTAGTTCATCTCTGAAATGAAGATGTAGCAAAATCAAGATGTTATACAACTTGAACAAACTCTCATTAAAATAACTGCATACTTTAGCACGAAAAAAGGCAAATAAGATGCTGATTCAGAAATCTTTGGATTTGCAAAACCACACATAAAGTGAGACGTAACAGGGTGGCGTTATACGAAAAACAGTAAATGCATTTGTGAGGCTGACAAGTTTATTGAGATTTTGGTTTCTTATTAGTATTTTCTTTCCAGCAGCTGTCCTTTAAAGTCCAGTTGCTACAACTTCAACAAAAGTGTTTAAGCATGCTAACAGTCAGCTAGCTAGTTAGCTTTATAGCTTCAGACTCTCTTCAAGAAGCATCTGTAAATTCCTCCCGCTTAATGCTCCGTCTACAGGCATCAAAGCTACAGGCATCAAAGCAAACCTTCTGTAACAAATTCACCGCCTTCAACAACACATTTTAACACAATTTCCGTTGGACTTCAAAACCGCCTGCTGTGAACAACTTCCCTGTTATTGTGCATAATCAATCAGGCTTTCTCTATTCTGTGAACTATATACAGATATTAAGCATATTTATTTTATTGAATACCTGTCAGTAGGGGTGTGACGAGACACTTATCCCATGAGACGAGACAAGAGACTGGGTTCACGAGAAAGAGACGAGACAATATTTTTTGACTTTTTAAAAAATAATCCTTAATAATTAAATAAATTGGGAAAAAATATATTTTATTCACCTTAAAACACAAAATGCAAAAATGTAGTTATTAGAAACCACCCTGTGCTTTATGAAACAACTTGAACTTTGATTTTAATGAATTATGTCGTGTCCCGGATGCGGCAGGTTTTGTCTTTGTTTATTTTTTTCCAGCGCATGTGTGTGTTGATTTGACAGGTTCTCCTGAGGTTTTTTTTCTCGATTGGAGTTTTGGGTTCCTCGCCACCTTTTGCATACTGCTCTCCACTATTTGCCTGGCCAGGGGGGCTGCTTTAGAATTCAGAAGTTTTACATAATTATTATTGCATATAGGAATTTATAGTCCGTTTAATATTTGACCTGTGATTCTCTCTCCTTTATCTCAAATGTGTGCTTTTACTGTACGTGTTTGCGAGTGTGTTTGGGTGTGTGCGTGTCAATGTGTGTAAGTATGTTTGCATATTGTGTGTGTGGAGCATTTGTATGTCTTTCTTATGTTTTTTCAAAATGTTCTTGTTTTTACAGGTATATGACTTTAGTTGTTTTACTTGGAGTCAATATGACTCATGTACAGCTGCTTTGTAACAATGAAAATTGTAAAAAGCGCTACATAAATAAAGTTGAGCTGAGTTGAGTGTTCCCTCGTCTTGTGTCAGACCGTTGCTTGTTTATAGCGTATGTCGACTACCTCAGACTAGTGTGTCTAGCTCTGTTTGAAGCCTTGCCTTAGTCTTTGTAGTAGCCACAGTATTTTCTAGTTTCAGACTTTGGTTCTACTCTGCTCTTAGTTCGGATTTCCCGTACCTCCCCTGTTATTGGTTTTGCTTTACCCCGCAGTTCCCGCTGGCGCTCCGGATCTCATCTCTCTTCAGTGGTCAGGCACCTCACCTCTACCTGAGCACACATCTCCAGACAGGGTACTTGGATTCCCTCCTCTAGAGTAAGTCGGGTGGAGGTATCTCGCTGCACCCAGATCTCAACGGCTGTTTCGTTCTCCCCGAGGAGTTTTCCTGCTCTCTGTATCTTCCGGGTCGAGTTTCTCCCTGTGGACTGTGTGCCTGTTACCACCTGGTCTATCTTGAGTTTGGACTGTGCCTTTTTGTTTAGTTTTTTTCCTGTTTTCAATAAAGATCTGGTTCCGTATTCTTAAAGCTTCTAAGAATCCTCTAAGCTCTTAATTTATCTTAAAAACTTCTATGCAGGAGTCTTAGCTTTAAAGTGATTCAGGATCAATCCGAGAGCAACTCTGAGAAAGGAAAAGACAAAAACTTTTATCTTAGCGAGAAGGTGAGGCTGACCCCGTTGCTATGTCTTTTGAAGACTGTGATTGGTTGGTTGGCCAAGAAGGAAAAAATTGTGCTTTTAATTATAGGGTCATTAGTTTGAAATTGCACATGTCATGTTTTTCTGTTTTATCATACTCACGCACACACACATATATTCATTATATTTTATTTACCATGCTGTTATGTCAACGTATTTGATAGTTTTTGTAAGTGCTGTAATTGTTTGTGTGATCACTATAGAAGGTTGTGACAGAACCAAATCTTCTATGCTGCATAGCTGCAGTTCTCCCGTTGTTAAATATGTTAATGTGGTGATTTCTTCTATTTCTGTCTTGGAGATGTTAGCGTGACTCTAATAGGATCGGTCACAAACATGAACCCTGCACGATCTAATGTGTTGTGTCTAATTAATTCACTGTCATTCAATTCAATGTAATTTAATGTTACAGCCCATTTACAATTTGCAGTGCATCAAAGCAGCTTTACAAGAAAACCAAAACAAACCAAAGTTGATCACACACAAAAACAAAACAAAATCTGATAAACCTTTGAAGTAATATGGATATTGTCATGCATAGCAACACATTTCTTCTCGTGTTTCGTCCATTTTCTTTACTGCTAAAGAAACTCTTAAGTCTCATAAAAGTCCTCCTCTCTACTGCTAAAAGGTTGGACCTTCAGAGCTCTTTTAAAGGATAGGATCCTCTATGAATTACTTTTTTCTTTACTAGGATCTTTCCTGTAATTTTAAGGGGAAACGCCCAAATTTCTAACACTTTGTGCTAAGATTTTACATAATTACAAGACTTGTCTGCATTTTGAGTCCCCTCTGTCGTGTGTCATGACAGAATTATATTATGCAGTAATATAACAATATAAACAATATGCAAATACTCCAAAATGTTTTGTCACAACTCAAATGACTCAACTGTAATTGTACAAAAATGATCCATCCACCATTTCATAACAGGTGCAGCTTTTAGCAAAGAGCTGTGTCTGCTTTCTCTATATGCTTTTGCATAATGCTTGACTGCTTGTTTTAGCAGAGATAGCGATCATATCACAATGTCAATCCTCCTTCCTCCACTGACTGAACCCTCCAAGCCTTCGGAGAAACAGTTAAAACTACATAAACACATCATGTTTTATGCTTACATTGCACATAAGTAAGAGACAGATGATATGTTTTTGAAAAGGTTTGCCTGTGAATGTATACACTTGTGCTTAATATAGACCAGGCGCTGCAGACGTGACAGACATACGCGAACGTCCAGTGCTTTTAAATTAAAAACGGTGATAAAGTAGCATTGCGGGATGGAACAACGTTTACGAATGGCCGGGCCGGTCACTGTAGCTCTGCTCACATATGGAATTAAAATGCTCGCAATTTCAAGCCCACACCCAATCATTCCTGGGGACATTGTGATCTTTCGAGACCAGACGGATCTCGCAAGACACATCGGTTCTCGCGAGATCACGTAGTCACACCTCTATCTGTCGGTTATCATCTTAAAGGGATGATTGTGGATCAGTAAGATGAAACACTTAAAAATATGCGAACAGCATGTCTACACCGGGCATGACAGACGTGACATGACAACCTCCTTGTTCTTAATGGGTTTGTCACTTCGCGCCGCATCCAGTGTGGACACAATTTTAAATATTAATGATGGGTTCTGTTTGACTGTCTTCCGCAGAACACAAAAGAAGATATTGTGAAGAATGTTGTAACCGAAAATGACGGTTAAAATTGACTTCTGTGGTATGGACGCAAAGCCAATGAAAGTAAATGGTACCACTGTTGTTCCCTTATCAATATTCTTTAAAATATCTTCTTTTGAATGCTGCAAAAGAAAGAGTCCCATATGTTTTTGAAAGACGTGAGGGAGAATAAATGATGTCATTCACATTTTTTTGAATGAACTGTTCCTTTAAGAGAATTTCTTTTGTTGACTTTCATGACGTATAAGATTACAGTATTATTTAGTATACTATCACAAGTCAGAGGCAGGCAAAACATCTCATAACTTGACATTTTAAAGTGATCAACGCCTCATAATCTAGCACAAGCATTGTTTTTATCAAACACAATGAAATCAATATCGTTAAAACTTTTCCTCATTCAAAAAGCTTATTTTGTTCACTTCATAAGTGAAACTCGGTTGTCTCTGGGGAGATTTGTCAAGCTGGAGCAGGCAAGCATTAGAATAAAGTCTCCGGAGACACGCCACAATTGCAAGCCTCATTATGCCAAACCCTCACGATTTCAATCAGCTTTCTGAATAACCTTGAAAAGACAAGTTAAGCCGTCTAACAACAAATGATTTTTGTTGCTTTAAAAGTAGGGTAAGACTCAAGTGTCATATGCCAGACAGGAAGCACGGCGTTTGATCCCACAGATCACTCTTATGCGGTTGAAATTCTGCGTGTGTGAGATAGTCCTCGAGGAGCTCTTTTCTAAACACTAACCGCTGATATCCGAGTGACAGGAATGGAGATATCAGGTGTTTCATAAATTTCAAAGCATTAAGAGCACTTCAGCTGCGAAGATATGATGGCTATCCAAAGATAAGCATTATTTTCTCATGGAATAAACACTTCATTGATATTGCTAATGCCTCTCAAAAGCCTCACGGTGTGCGATCTTTATTGACACATCTATGGATTATCCATGACTTGATGAAGATAGGACGAGGAACGATTACATGAGTAATTACACCTTCAACACTTTCGATTTTCCTACTAAATGCGAAGCTGAATGTCTAAGGCTTTAATTTAATTTAAGCAATTTTTAAAAACAAAGTATGGTAACCTAATCTTTTGTGTTCCTGGTGGAATTATGAAGGAGTGGAAAGTCTAAGTTGATAATTGATCCACATTTTATAAAAAAAATACTGCAGGTATGGTCTTTTATGCTGATCACTTAACAGTGATCCAGCCATTAAAGAATAACATGCTGTACTAGCATTGACACAAAATGAACATTTCATTTAGCTAAAGTCTATATTGAAAATAGTTAAAAGTCCACATACGATCTAACTTAAAGCCTTAGTTCACCCAAGAATGAAACTAATTTCATTATTTATTCACCCTCATGTTATTTTAAACTTGCATGACTTTCTTACTTCAGAACACAACAGAAGATGTTTCTGATGAACGTTGGTAACCAAACAACATTGGTGTCCGTTAACTGGAAACAAAATCACCGAGACATTCCTCAAATTATCTTCTTTTGTGTTCCACAGTTGAAAGAGTCATATACAGGTTTATAACGAAATCCTCTTAGAAGATCGACAATTTTTATGAAATCCTTCTGCATTTTCTTCTTGCATGCATCTCGCTCGATACCATCATTACAAAGTGGAAAAATGTTTTGTTTAGCCCCACTTTTTTATAGTTCTTATACAATTCTGGGGTTCTAATTAGTGTGGTATTATTATGTAGCATCATTATTTTAGTGTATATATAGATCAATTCAATTTTGAGCTTATATCATTAATTACAATATATCGGTTTATTGCAAGGAACAAAAATGGTAAAAATGTTCACATATTTAAAAAAAGATCTTCCAATTGTCACTGTCAGAAAATTCTAAAAATGTCTGTAGCACAGAGAAGTTGGGATGAATAGATGATTGGTGACTTAGTCTGGATTTTGGTTTGTAGGCATAATATGTACACTTCTGAAGTTTTGGAAGACTTACTTGTATACTCAGTATTTTGCTAGTACCATGTAATTTCTGCGTACGAGTAATAATATCGAAATGTATATGTGTGTTAAACTTCGTAGGGAACAGTAAAAATGAAAGTGAAACAACTTTTAAAAAATGTATTATTTTCCATCAAAGTCTGGTTCCAATGCTCAAGAACACGAATACAGAGAACCCATGAAAGTACCTGGATGTGTTCTTGATATCAAGGATGCATCGAATGCCATCTTGGGGTGCTAAACCGGCTTGAAGCATGCCAAAGAACATCTAATTCTAAAGACAAGTCAATGATGCACGGTGGCAATAATCATGCTGACTGCTGAGCCATGAAGCTGCCATAAATTAGAGCATGAAATATAACTGCTGGTACTGTTATATAATTGAGTTTCTTCCGATTCATAATTTAAGGCTTTTACAGCCTCACACCAAAGAAACGGCGGTTAAGACAACAAGCTAACCGATGCAATAAGACCGAAACAGGAACACACACAAAAAGAACCTTTGTACTGTGAGAATGTTTTGTTCCCATCTGAATATAGTTTTACCCGTTTCAAAAACACGAGGGGCTCTGTAAAGACAAACACAGAGGCTGAGATTACAGCGAATGCGCCTCAGTTAAGTTGAAACAGACGTTGTTGAATTGTTGGCTCAGTTTCTCCGACTACTGAGAGATCTGCGAACGAGCGTCTTTCTGCACAGCTCATAGATTCTGCCATTAGAAAGTGTGTTGTTATGCTATTGCCAACATTACCGGCCAGGTGGATTCAAATTAACTCCTACCATGGGTCAAAACCCACTGGACTCTGGACTCATTTCAGCCACAGATCCGCAAACATGAAACCAACAAGCTCTTTGTAACAATGTAACTGTGATCCGACGTCGGTGTGTTTACACAAATGATTTTTCCTCTTCTCTCTTCTGGCCGGATTAAGGCAATAATTAGTTTTAGGTTCCAGCTCAGTGGCGGCTCGGCACATTTCACGTCCCGTTCGGCATTCATCCGCAAATGCAGGATTGAGGATGTGAGCGTGGAGGCTTTGAGCTCTGAAGCTTCATCAGAGCTGTTCTAGAGGAGACAGAAGAAGAAACAGAGTCTGACAGCACTGCTGGAGCAGCACCGTCACAACCCTAAGACCTAATGACTCGAATAAAGAGCATCATCAATATAGACATGCAATTACCAAACATTTCACCCTACTTACTCAAGAGACACTCAAGGAAACTCTTATAGTCATGCTAAAGGCAAGCCATACATTTTGTGACATCCAACATTAAACCAAAAAAGTCTGTCTTTTATGCCCACAACTAAGAACTTTTGTTACACTCCCGTTGCATTAATAAGCACCACCAATTATATTTTTAATAAGTGACTAGTCAACTTTAAGCACTAAAGTTCATGTTTTCCAATGGGGCTTATGAATCGTGTTCTCTGCCATGCACTACACTTGTCCTGACCTAATAAACCGCTTTCAGAGGAAGTGAATTCCCAGAGGACAGTTTGATCTCTTTAGGTTTTAATGTCCTTTGAGTCTCTCAGTCACCTTTCTGATAACCATTAAAACTTACTTTTGCCCTTCTAAGAGACAGAACAATTACAAAAAAGACTGTTTCAAAGTCACAGGGGACAGTTCGGGAACGTGTCCTCCAAAGGCCTATTTTTCTTCATCTCTGTCACTGCATCACACAAGCACACACACATACAGAACAATGTACAGTCAATGTGCGGTCACAAAGCTTTCTGGTGGTGAAAAATGGTGGTTTGTCTCAATAATCATTATTATTAAAGTAATTCAAGTAATCAACTGTGTAAAATTTTTATGTTTTAAATATTTGTCCCCTTGATCATGGACGTATTGAGGTACAGAAACCACAGGAAAAATACTGTCAGTTTTCCTCTATTCAGGAAGTCACGATACTAGTGAAAAAACCTAATGAGAGGCACCCAATGACACTTATTAAGTTAATATCCATGACATGCAATTTTCAACCCACAGGGATCCCAAGAAACTCTGAGGGGCTGCAGCCTGATGCTGCGAAAACACCAGCACCGGAGTCATGACAAATCGAGTCTCATCTTGAAATCGGTCCCCTTTAGAACGATTTATGTCGCTAGTACTCTGATAAAATTACCATTAATGTCTTTTCACTAAATGCTTCATATAATAGTACATAAATGAGGCTACAGGTCGTGAAATCAAACAATTATCGTTCTTACAGTTTTAGTTATTTACTACAATAAAACCATGGTATTTTTGAAGAGGTCTTTTCCAAAACGCTATAAATCCATTTTAATAGTTTTCATGAAAATGACATTTTTTTTACCTAGACCCATACATTTTGATAATATTCAATTTATCCTGTTAAAATGGTCTGTTGGCAGAGTCTGAACATGTTAAACAATGATTGTTAAATGAAACAACGATATTGTCGATTATAAATTTAATTCAAATTCTATTTTTATTTTTTTCAAAACGCTACAAATCCAGATTTTTTCAAAATCTTTTTGGTTTATTTCTTTTTAAAAACAAACAAACAAGAGAACATGAAACATATGACATCAGGGACTCATACTATAAATTAATATACATCAAATAAATGCAAATGCATGAAATAAATAACAGCCAAATAAAATAAATAGTAACAAACTAAATAGTAAAATAAAATAAATATTTTCAATTTCATGTTTCAATATTTCCCACCCCATACAACAAATAATTTAGAAATAACACAAACAAATACCACTAACGAGTTAATTTTGATTGGTCAAGAGGACATATAGCATTTAGGCTAAAAACAGGTTCGGGATTTATAGCGTTTGGAAAGAAACTGCATCTTGCAGTACATTTTAAACAAGGAAATATAGCGATTTGGCATGAAACATTGATAGAGCAGTGAATAGGTTTAGTACACAGCAAAATGGCATTTCAAACTCTTTTTTTTAAATTTGGCACTTAAAGCGTTTTTCATTTAATATATCAAAAGTGATGCTTTTTGTTTGTTAAGCAGATGTTGATCCAAAAAAACTGGATTGTGTGTTTCATCAAGCTTATATACTCATATGTTGTTTATAAACATAAGTTTTACCCCAGATATTTAGCTCTCTAGAAGCCAACACATCTTCGGTTAAACACAACAACATATCAAAATAACTTTGTGATCAGGCATTACAACTACCTACTAGATTGGGTCCTAAGCAGACACTATTCACACGGGGGCCGAATTTTCCATGACACTGGCAACACTTCAGCTAATGCTTAAACACAGAGGTCATGCATCACCACATGCTGATTTGAATTCGCATCAGCAGGAAAAAAACACACCCATCACTGTCCTGACACCTACTGTTTCAAACACGACGAGAAATCGGTCAAACTTATTTCAATTATTTGACTTCATCGTTTTTTACGTTCAGTAAGCCCATTGAATGCTCATGGCAATGCATAAACATTTAATTTCCGAAAAGAGTCAACCCAGGCCTTATAAAAGGTTAAGCAGTGGGTCAAGCTCTGCATGGCAGCACGATTATGTCTTTAAGATTACGGGAGCCAATCAGTGCACACTGCTCCTGAAGGCTGGTGTGATAGCTTTAGGATGTCTTCAAAGACACACTTATGTGTGAATGATGTAATTAGACAGGTAGAGCAAAGCTTATCTCCATCTTTAAAGTAATAGTTCATGCCAGCTTAAAACCACATCCATAGAGATTGAACCTCGTTTTCATGAATGAACACCAGTGCTGTTTGATCTCAAATGTTATGATAAGTATTAAAACAAGCTTTGTACTTGTACCAATGCCTGTGCAATGTTTTCATATAGAGACATGTTTAAGTATCTACGTACTAGGACAATACCTAATTAAATTGTGTTCACTTCACATTGAACAAGAGAAATGTCACAAAGTAAAATTAAAGCCATTTTAGGAGTTCTGTATAGAAAGCTGACTTATATTGAGAAATATACTGACCGTTAAAAGTAACGGGCCCCCAGAAGCCGTGATACAGGAACGAACGGGAAGGCAGACCCTATTCATGTGGACACGGCGAATAAACCGGAGTCTTATGAGGCTGTGAGATCAGTCAGCAGGGAAACTCAGATTTAAAATCTCCCCCCTGACACAGCTCTGATTTTCAGCTTGTCCCGTGGCTTCGTCTTTCAGGTCTTTCCGCGCTTTTTGAGCGAGTGCATCTCGCTTTCAGACTTCCCTCTGAGTTAAATGAGCGTACAGGTGGGGGGTTGAGTTAGCGTTGTTGGGGTCTATTTCCCTGTAGCTTGCCGGGGGGATGTGTCTTTGTTCCTGCACAGAGTTGTGCAGCTGACATACGCTCATGGAGAAGGGCCAGTGCACCAGATTTTTAAAAGTTGACTTCAAAAAGGCATTCGTAACCAGTTTTGCTTTTAAAATTTGAAACAAGAAAATTCACATAGAAACATCAAGCATGATTTTATTCATTTGAAAGTCCCAGTGAAGTAAAAAATTACAATTCATTTTTTTATGAATTATTTCTGTGTTTATTGTAAATAGCTTATCAGTGTGGGTCATACTCTCTTTAAAAATGAATGTGCCCTCATCATCTTCAGTTCAAGGGATAGTTCACAAAAAATATATCACATATTTACTCATACTCAGATTTTTCCAAATCGGTATAAAATATCTGTAAGACGGCTTAGGCAGTGCATCCATTAGCCCCTCCCATTAAACTGTTTTTTACTACCAGTTCCATTTCAAACTGAAACGACTGTTTTTATACATCCATCCAATTTGCAATGAAAAACGCAAGCCACACCCACTATATTTTTCATTTGAAATTCTGTTTCACTTGGAAAAGGGTCAAAATACTGAAGCAAAAACGATCAGCTCTTCCGGTTCACGGGGACTTTGAAATGACTGGATTGTGAAAAAATGTAAACCACAAAACCTAATATTCAGTTATAGATGCACAGTAAAGACAGATTTTTACTTTTAAAACCATCAAAATATCGGCTATAGCATGAAAAAGACCAATATAATAAACTGAATAAAGGCACCAACTTGAACAATGTCTATTGCGAAGTAGCTAGTACACAATAATGCATGTGTGATAAAATTTATACTCTTTCATAAACAACCACTCGTCAAATGTCTTTTTGTATTTTATTCATCACACCGTTGCATATATACACACGTAAAGAAACCAACAACCAACATGAAGAAACAACCCTAAAATGATAATAAATGTTCTTGAGTCAATGAAAAGATATTAAATGTATCGTTCGGAATCCAGACTTGATGATGACTCGATAAGTTTGTCTCTGAAAATATCCACTTATTGGAGATTTGAGTACGTAGAAATATTTGTGCTTTAGTCTGTAGCAACCAAGAATTCTGGCAGAGAAATCCTTAGTATGTGGCTAGAGGGATAATGGGATAATGCCCCCAAAGATACAAAGGAAGAGCAATCCTCATACATAGAGTGCTCCCGTCACAGAGATGAGAAGAAACACTACCGATCAGGACCATAGACCAATCTTGAAATGACTAGTATAGAAAACTTAAGTGACAACTCAAAGAAAAGATTTCAAATACACTCAATTGTAGCATCAGGTCAACCATAGCTTCCCTCTACCAAACGAACCTTCAATGTTCTATTGGTAGTCTTGTCTTATATACGGTTGCCTCATCTTATTATCGCCCTCTAGGGCACTGGCGGTATTACCAAGAAATGGCACCCTAGAAAACCCCTTACAAAAAATAAAATACAACCAAGTAACATTATGCAAGTTACACCACATGCCATCAGCTCATACAGAAAAACCTCAGCGGCTTTATCTTAAGGAAGAACAAAAAACATATTTATTTATCTTGTGATTTTTCCTTTAACAGTGTTTAATCAGCTCTATTAGATGATGCTGTAAACGCTTCGTTAAAGAACAAATGAGAGGGGCGGGTAATGAGTTAAGAGTTTACTGATAGATCGTCCTGCGGTTTGCTTCCCCTCCAGAGGTGCTCATCTTTCTGCAGCATTTCCCCCATTAACTTTAATTAATCACGACAACTTCATTAACACTGCTTAATTATAACACAGTAGACAGCACTGTTTGAAACCAAGTGTCTATGTGCAATACACTGAATTCTCAAAGTTTTTGCAAGCGCTGTAAATGGATCAAATCGGCAACCAATATGAATTATTGTTCAGCAAATTACTACAAAGACAATCAGTAGCAGTGAAATAATTCTGTTCCTAAAAAATAATTTGTGTCTGTAAAAAATGCACTATAAAATGAACAAAAAACGAATCTAAAGAATTACAGAGAAAATATGTTGTCTGGAAAACATAATAATCAGTTTGCTTTACATTTAAAGGCGTAATAAACATTATATAACCATATAACCACCATAAGTGTTTACAACACATAAACTGCTGCTGTTGTTATAAAATGCAGTTAAAACAGCTCAAATAACAACAGCTTGAATATGTTTTATGGATTCTATGCCTCGTATCGTGCAAACGTGGGCAAACTGGTTTCGTCGTGCAGCTCATCTGACACGAGATCTGAGCATATCCAGCACAGGCTACTGAATCATAATTTGTGTAAAGTTGCCAGAGTAATGCTAGTTAAATTTACTACAGCGGAGGATTATTTATAGCACATTTCACTGTCTGCAAGTTCTAGAGTTTCGCTGTTATGAAACTGACAAATAAAACTTTGACAACATTACTTTGAGTAATGAAGTTATGCTATAATTGATGAAAACCAAACCAACACTAAATAAAAACAACAGCCATTTTCAATATGACAATCACATCTACTCAGTATTTGATTGTCTTTGTTTTCCTAGATTGTTTTTGCTTTTTGTAGAACAGATTTATTTTCAAAACCTTTCTTGTTATTTCCAGGTTGAAAATGTTAAAGGGACACTTCACCCAAAAATGAAAACTATATCATCAGAGAAAGTTATTTGGAAGAATGCTTATAACCAACAGATCTTGCCCCCCATCGACTCCCATTGTAGGAAAAATAACTTTATCTTTTTTTTTCTGTTGAACACAAAATAAGACATTTTGAATAATGTAGGACAGTTCTGGGACACTTTGAAAACCATTGTATTTTTGCCTAATATGGTAGTAAATGGGGGGCAAAATAATTCTGGTTATAAGCACTCTTTCAAATGTCTCTCTGTGTTCATCAGAACAAAGACATTTATGCAGTTTTGGAACAACTCGAAGGTGAGTAAATGATAACAACATTTTTCTTTTTTGGGATTGGTATAACTTTAAAGCTCTGTTTTAATGTGGATTTGAAATAGCAGCGCATTCAATAATTCCTTGTTTAAAGACTTCTGGCGAAAAGCATTTGTCATCAACGGATTCAATGAACCCCTCCTAAAGAGTAAGATAGACCAAGAGAAATGAGAGAATTAATAGTGTTTTTGATCCTGCTGGCAAGTGAAATTGTCGAGCCCTAGAGGACACAGACTGTTTCCATGTCAGCCAAGTGGGTTTAATTTCTTTTGTTCCTTGCATGAAGGATTACCACAGCAATTTGCGGCACACATCAATACATTGCTGAGTGTTGGTACAGCGAGTCCCATTCAAAGACTGCCAATGATCATGCATCATTTTTACAATATTATCGCCATCAAGTATTTCACGGTTTACACAAATTTTTGCAAAAGTCTGACGCAAATAGAGAGTTATGACAACCTCGGAACAAATACTGCTCTCTTGAGATTACCTGAAAGAACAGATTTTATATCGTCTCTAAAGCAGTAAGACAGTATATGCTTACACTGTTTGCATACTTTAAGTCCCCTTCCTCTGTACACAGCAATATCTTTTCAAATAAAGCCTCAATTTAGTATAAATGTCGGAGCGTGTGCACCAAACTTAATATTAGGCAGTATAAAACCTAATCCCTACGTGTAAGACTCTCATTGTGGAAGAAACAAGACATTTCTTCACATTTCAGAGCCATGGAGGAGCTTGAGAAAAGAACCAGATGAGAAAACAAATAGAATACAGCAGCTGTAATGTATGCCTTAATATAAAGTATGTGGTGAGGTTTACACTAGGAAATCCACCGCTGCTGCTGTGGTACTGCTCTGAGTGACAATTCTGCTTTTCTTCTGATCTGCTCTGCATGTAAGAATACTGAAAATCTGCTTTGCCATTGCACGAATACACAATCCATACAGGTGTCCGAGCACTGGCGCCGTGGTTAGACCAGCAGACTTATTGGTGCCATGGTGCTAGTATGGGTGAAGCAGTGCTCTACTGCTATTTAACTACAGCAGACGGTTACAATGTCACTATTTTCTTCTTGAAAAATAAATAAATATTGTTCTAAATAACACGTTGTAATCAGTTGCAGCTTTTGGTGTGCATCTCATTTGTTGTCATTAAACCAGCGAGCTTTGGGTGCTCTAAATACTGATTATCAGCCTTTAAAAAACATTAAAGGGGTCAAATAACATGGCTATTATCGTTTGTTTTAGAAGTACTGTAATGTATATACATGATAAAACGCTGTTTTTTCCACATACCATGCATGTTTTATCTCCTCTTTGCCTCGGCTCTCTGAAACATGCTGATTCTTCACAAAGCTCATCGCTCTGAAATCGAGGTGTGCTTTAAATAGCCAGTTAACCAGTGCGTAGTGATTGGTCAAATACTGCAAACGTGTCACGGAAATGTAACGCCTCTTCCCATATTCGGAACATTAGGTTCCAAATTAATTGTACTGACAGGTGATAAAATGTCATTGGTAATTCCTTATATCAATTCGAGCCCGAATGTGATACGAGAAATGAAGATGATCAAGCCGATACATCAACTTTGCCAGCGCGACTTGAGCAGGATGTAATGGATTGGTAAGATTTTATTAACTCTTTCACCGCTATTGACGAGTTATCTCGTCATTAAAAAAAAAACGGTTCCCCGCCAAGGACGAGTTATTATGGCAATCAGTGTTTGTACTGTTGTACAGCAGGTGGCGCTATTACACACATTTGGGAAGAAGTACAGAATCCCAGAACGTATATAATCCGTATATTTTAGCATTTTTTAATGATTGTTCCGGGTGTAATCTGGGCGGAATCTTTGACAAAAAACATTAATTATCTCAGCTGTTTAATAAAGTGATGCATTTTTGAAGAAACCAACCCACATCTAAGGAGTGATAAAAAACTAACAAATGAAGATAGAAGAATACGGTTTCAAAACAGAGAATCTGTTCTTTCATTTGCCATATTGTTTGTCAATATATTCTTTAGAGATGGACATGGTCAGAAACAATGCTCAGGTAGGTCGTGGCATTTAAACAATGCCCAATTGGCACAAAGGGGCCTAAAGTGTGCCAAGAAAACATCCCCCACACCATTACACCACCACCATAATTGCTTTAATGAGAAATTGAACAGATGTTCCTAATAATCCTTTAGGTGAGTGTACATTATGCAGAGTTTGTGTGAGATCGCATTACAGCAGGGAATGTTAACATAATAAATAATGTGAGCGCTTCGGCCCATTTTCATCAACCAGTATTACGCCACATCTCATCACGACTCAACAAAGACAATAAACCCCATTATTAAATCGACATTTGTTGCCTCTAGCTGGGTCATTATTACTGATTATTAGGACTTGTGTTGTCTTGTTTCACGTTGCGCGGCTGTCTGCATTTGCAGATCACAAACCCGACAAACTCAACTCAAATTCTTTTACAATGAAAATATACTTACAGGCTGCGAATCTGACTGTCATTGACGCGCCAGACTGTCATTGTGAAGTTATAAAGGTTGGAATGGACATCTCTACAACATGGCTGCGGCAGTGACGATACAATGAGATTTACAAGTATGCTGACTTCACTTGCGTTTAGATTTGGGCGATCTTAGTCAAGTCATGTTATGACGTAACGAACATTCGCCGGGGTGTGGTTACACAAGGCATTTCAGGCAGGTCAGGGTGAGCATTTACTTTTAGATAGAATGCTTCTTTTGTTCCGACACTTGAATTTTACATGTCTAATGCATGCATGGGTAACTTATAAAACACCAAAGACAGAGTAAAACACTTATTCGTGCCATACGACCCCTTTAAAAACAAATCCACTAACGTGTACGAGAACAATCCTGGATTCTAAAAGGACTCATAAGGTTTATTTTACTAGTAAAAATCAGAGTCTCTATTTGCTACTAAAGTGGCAAACAAAGAACTCAATCATGTGAAGCAGCGGGATTACCAATTACCACATTCAACACAAGCTTGCATTGTTTAAAAAACAGAGATAAAAAATAAAAAAGCCATTGTTGTATCTGTGATTGTCTGTTGGCAGGATGTTGGAATGTTCCTTAATAAGGTTTTTTTTCTGGTTTTGAAGTCAGAACTCCTGCCTGAAGTCGACACAGGAAGCTATCTCCTACTTCATACTTTTTAATGAATGTCAACAAGTATCCTCTAATTAAAAGAAATCTTGTGACAAGGAAAGGAAGCAAGAACCTGTTCACTTGAGAGTGAATATATTACATATTCACTGACAAGTGTTTAATAAAACAATCCTCCTCATGCTGAGAGCCATAAAATCTCAGTGGCGCTAAAATATGCCAGCACTTAAATTCTATATAGTGACACTTAGGCATTATATCAAGTGTTCATATGGAAATTAGGTCATTCTGAGTGCAATTAACTTTCCAGTTTAATTTAGAAATGGGCTTGGTATAAATCCCTTTAGAGAACATGCCCTCCCGTCAAGATTTTTAAAGACATATCGTTTAAAAATTAGGCAATAAAACTGGAATCAAACCCTGTAATCTTCTCAGTTAATATGTCGACCTCCCTGACAATGAATGAAGTGAGAATGAAAGCACCTTTTGTGCATCTTCAATGATTACAATGTCACGTACATTAAAAATCAATGTTTATCACTGAAATAAATATATATATATGCGACAGAAGAACTACCGGCATACACTTATCGGAAGAAACAAGGACAAAGATCTAAACCTGCTGCTGCTGCTGTTGTGGGGGCTGCTGACAGCCCTCCATGATCAGACTTTCATTATTGATTTAATTCTCTGTTTCCTTCGAATTGGATGCCAAGCATTACTTGAAACATCAACTGGTATTCTACCCAAAAAGGTCTAAATGTATGATTAGGTGTACTAGCCAGTGCAAAGAGAACAATAGCTTAAGACCATTAAAAGGAGACATCTATGAAAACCCCACTTTTTCTGTGTTTAAGTGCTATAATCGGGCCCCAGGTGCCTCTTGCAACCCAGAAAACGTGAAAAATAAGAACCCGGTAAGTTTGTTTTGGTGAGCCTTTCCCTACTAGCATGTGAGAATTCGAACCGTTCAGATTTCGCTCCGGTTGTGATGTCCAAAGCGGATTTTATTATAATGTTACAGCCCCTTAATCTACACAGTTCCACCCACCGTCATTGTTGTTTTCACAAGCGACAGCGGTGTACGTGACGCCATGGCCAAAGTTTATGGACAACATGAAATGTAGTCGCTGCACAGAGTCCAAACATAGGAGGAGACAGCAGTGGATTTATTTTATTTTTAGTGGAAATCCCTCATAAATCATAAGTAAAAACCTGGTTGTTTGCGCGAATTACTTTAAACCGGAGTGCTTTTTCAACATGGTACAGCACAAGCAGGATACTTTGAAGTTGTTCCTCAAGAGGGATCAAGCCCGACTGAACGAGACAAAACTGCCGATGCGAGTAATATTTATCAACAGTCTGAATTGACGTAAATGTACTGTGTATATATAGGAGAATAACGTTAGCATATGATAGCGAAGGGAGCTACGTCCGTCACGGGCTAAATAGATGATTTAAAGCCAGTGTTCAACTCACAGTATATAAGTGCAGATAAACACTTGCAGTTAAGCTGTTTGAATGTTAATACATTATGTGCGTTAATATGTTTAGCTGCGGCAAGCTATTTGTTTTGCTAATAAACAGGGGCGAACACTGCAGGTTAGTTTCAATTTAAACTACTCTAATCATTCGTGCTTAGGCTGAAAAATCAAATGATTTGAGACGTTTAAGACAAAACTAACCGCAGAGCAATTCAGGAAATATAATTTAGCTAAACAATTGCTATGGTAGTAGTACGAGTGTGTTGTGTTGACAAGCCGGACGGAAGGGGGGTGGGGTGCGCTGTCACTCATTATCATTTAAAGAGACATGCACCAAAACAGGATGCTGTCAGCAGAGCTGTTTTTGACGAGGCAGGAAGGGTTTCTTTAAAGGGCCATTGAGTGTTTTAAGCAAAATATGTTCCAGAGATTTCATGAAGACCCTAATAAATCATACCAACTTGTTGAAAGTACTCATCTGAGGAAACTTTAACTAAAAACTTAGAGGTGCTCCGATTGATCGGTCGCCGATCATAATCGGCCGATAATCACGTTGGGAAGTATGATCGGCGGTCTCTAAAAGGCCGATCCAGAAAAACCGATCAGATGACGTAAAATTGACGAGACATTTATTTTACGCGCTATGAAAATGGCTTCACCGGTCTGGCAATTCTACAAGATGTGTGAAATAGACAATGATTATCAATCTGATACGTGTGTACTATGTGAATTCCACGATGCGGGAAGCACCCAAAACATTTTTACACCAGAAACCTCTTTAGACATTTGAGGGTTAGTCACGTAGAGCAGTGCGACTGTGCGAGTAGTTTTCAAAGTTAGACTCGCGCTAAAGTGTGCGGGCAGCTCAGCAGCTCGAGCGCCACTCAGATGCAGAGATCGCGTCAACCGAAGATTCATTTTTTCTACCAGTGATAGAAAAATCTGAAGGCAATCTGTCATTTTGACGGACTACAATAAAGGCGACTTGTAATTCCCCTATTTATCATTTCGTATCATTAGAACGTGACCGTGAATGAACGTGATTGTGAGCGGAAGGAGATAGACTATCGTGAAGGGACGTGTGTTATCTATTCATGATCTTACTCTCAAATGTCTGCTCAGTTTTGCTAAACTCGCATGTGGTCAACAGAGACTCGAGCTGCATCTGCATCCATCACTCCCCGCATACACACAGGCGCGCTGTGGTGCCGTCTTTACAGAGTTTTTACCTCATAAAATAGCGTCTTTTTGTATTAATAATAGCTTTCAGTGAGTGGAAAAATATCTCTAACTGCGTTTTCTCTGTTCAGTGAAGAAGCACATATATGTGAACCGGGACAACAAAAGAAGTCTTATGGGTACATTTTTCGAAATTAAGATTTTTACATAATTTGAAAGCTGAATAATTAAGCTTTCTATTGATGTATAAGTTGTAATGATATGATCATATCTGGCGGAGATATACCCGTTTACAACTCTGAGGAATCTGAGGGTGCAAAATATTCAAAATATTGAGAAAATATCCATTGAAATTGTTAATGAAAGGCCCTGTTTATGGCCATCCACTCACAAAAATAAAGTTTTGATATATTTGGCATATTGAATTTACAAAATATCTTGATGGAACATGATCTTTACTTAATATCCTAATGATTTTTGGCATAAAAGAAAATTCGATCATTCTGACACATACAATGTATTTTTGACTTTAAATAAAAATATTCCCGTGCTACTTAAGACTGGTTTCGTGATCCAGGGTCACATATGACCAAACCACAGCTTTCTTGTGAGTACAAAACACCTTTTACAGGCACCCGTCATTGTTACTGAAAGGACATAAAGAACATAAACATTTGCTAATTAGATTATTATTTTATGTCCGACAACTGAAACATTGAAAATAAATGAAAAGTCTAGCGCAACCTCTCCTCAGCTGTCAGTAACAGAGACATTTTTAAAAGCCTCAACCCTACTGCAAGGACAGTAAGAAGCATAAAGAAATATCAGATTATCAGATCAAATAATGTAATAAATTTGCTTTGATCATGGCCACTTTATATTGTGGAAGACAAAGGGTTTCTGGGACTCATGTCACATGCTGCTATGTTTTATGAAAATATGTGGTAACACTTTCCTTGAAGCATGTATGTTTAATGCATTATAAAAATAGTTTTCAAGCAGTGTAATGCACATTTTGATGCATTGCAATGTCTAATAGATAATTGTTATTACAGTTAATACATTATAACACTAAGCAATTCATTGTACCACGACACATTTTAAATCGGTTATAATTATTTACAACTACATATAATGCATTACAACACACATTATGAATATTAATAATGCATTTTACCCTTTAATAACTCTTTATAATGCATTATTCATAAATGCTTCAAGGAAAGTGTTACCAAATATGTTAGTTACTTATATTCATTTGTTAATTCATGACACTTTCTCTTCTGGTACTGAGAAAGCTTCAAATAGCTCCTATAATCGGTGATCGGTATCGGCCGATACAGCTTTCAGTGATTGAGGATCGGTGATCAGTATCGGTATCGGCCGATACAGCTTTCAGTGATCGAGGATCGGTGATCGGCTCAAAAAACCCTGATCGGAGCACCCCTACTAAAAACGGAAAACATTTTATGCGTTTTAGCAGTTCATTTACACGAAGACAGCGTTTGGGGGCCTGAAAACGCAAACTTTGTAAACTGGTCTTAAAGTGTTTGAATACGATGGCATTATCGTTTCTGTTTAAACTCTAATGGCAACATTTTACAAAAACAATGACATCATACGCATGCGTTTGACATGTTCAGTTTGTAGGCAAGCGCCTGTATTCCCCAAACAATAATGGCGGCCTCCATCCTGCATGTTTGTGCTGCTTGACATACTTATTATCATTTCTCCATCGAAAAGTAGATTTACTGCACTACTCGAACCAGTGGAGACATAGCATGTATATGCACACTACTATAAACACACAAACCCGCTGACAAAGTGCATTAAAATCGCTTTTAGATTAAAACAGGGTATGCAGATGTGCGCAAGCACATAGTGATTCTTTACGGCACAACATCGCCATCCACTGGCCTGGTGTGCGTATTACATCCTTTTTATTCGTTTTCCCGAATCTATGTAAATGCAGATCGTTTTGCTAACGCTGTCGTGTGTACGTGAATCTTTTTAAAAACGCAAAGGAAAAACGTTTCCGTTTTTTATTGTGTAAACAAACCCCGAGTTTCAATGTTTAGAGGAATAGTTCACCCAAATATGTTTTTCACCCTCACGCCATCGTCAATGTATAGTTGAACACACCCAAGTATAATATGTGAAACACAAACTGTCCCGTTTGAGTATGGCCTATTCGAGATGTACTTAGGTAGAAGGTGAAACACAGGGTCAACTGTACTACATCACTGCAGTGACACATTACAAACACATGACCCCACAGCTCCCAGAGGTAAGCACAGATCTATAGACTCCCTGCCTCAGTGTACCTGTCCTGCTGTTCGCTCATGCACATCTATAGGGCTCCACAGAGCAGCTGAATTCACACTCTTTCCCCTTCTGTTCACACTCTCGCTCTAATCTGTCTCACATGGGCATTACTCAGCATACTGCACCAGCCCCCAAACGTTCCTGCAAAACGGAAGACAATTTTCTCCGAAATAATGTGTTTTGCTATCACATGAAAGATCACTGATAATCAGTAATACACCGCACTGCCATACGGTTATGCTGTGTTAAAGATTCAGTGACTCGGAGTGTAAGCTAGCGGGCGGTCACGGTTTATTAGCTCTTGTTAAACGGGTAAATCCCACATGCTGAAAACACACATGATGAAAAGCCAGATCCATTAAGTCAGATTCCATTTAAAGTGGCGACGCGGGTTGTTTTGATGGAGGTGCATTGTCTCGAAGCGATTGGGTGTTCCCTGCATCATTACACATTAGCAGCTGTTTGCTGCAGGCCGATGCACACGTTCTATGCAAGTAATGCTATCCTGATATATTGCATTTCCTAGAAATTATATGCTGACAACATTCCTCACAGCCACTCAGAAAAAAGGAAATAAATGCACACAGGAAGACACACGCACAGATTTCTCTGGCAGAAAGTGATGCTAAAACAAGGCAGATCTATTTTAGAAAGAAGTCTCTGGAACATCTGACGTAAATAAACCGAAAAAACAACGAAATTGGAGGTGAAATTGAATGCAAAAATACAAACAACAAGGCATGCTGCATGAAAAGAAATACGTGAATAGAAAGGCAAACACAGTAGCTGTTGAGAAGAATAGAATGGCTTGTGGTTTGAAAAGCAGGCAAAAGAGAAAAATACAGTAGCTTCTCCAAACCTCGAGAATAAGGGCTATTCTTTGATCTTGTTAATAATGAAAATGATCAGTAAAGTTCAGCCTTGAAAGCTTATCATCTATACATGAATAAACAAGTTATTTGATACAGGACATTGCAGATAATATCTTGACATTTCTGAAGAAAATGTGAGTAGTGATTGCTCAGTGCTCCACAATGATGTGGTTGGTTGCTATGATATGGTTTTCCAAATGTGGTTTGCCATAGCTTTCCTGTGGCTCAGTGGTTAGAGCATGGCACTAGCAATGCCAAGGTTATAGGTACGATCACAGGGGGTTGCAAATAGTCAGAAACAAAATGGATAATACAATGCAATGTATTTAAAATTCCAATTAATATCAATCAAACTGTAGTTGGCTTGTTTTGATTAAGTAATAATAACTCAATAAATACAGCTAACTGTAACAAAATAAAAACATGAAAACATACTAAAAACACAATGTTTGAAAATGGTATTTTTCTGTATATGCAACTAAGCTCTTTATATATATATATATATATATATATATATATACATGTATATATATATATATATATATATATATAATAATTTCTTTTTCTTATTTATATATATATATGTAAAATACAAATTTAAACATATAAAAAAAATATATATCTTAAAAATGCTTTTGTGTGATGTTGTACAGTGAACAGGTTGGGAAAACAAGGGGCTTTCTAAACAGCCCTGATAGTCGGAGCGAGCATGCCTTCAAGACAGAAAATCTATGCTGGTATTTGAAGAGTCTTTAGCCTTTAGCTGAGCAAAAGCTCTGTGCTTTATCAAGTTCAACTTATCAGGAGACTCTAAAGGTTGCCCCTTAAGCTGGCCATATATCCGCTTTGCAATCTTACGTTGTATCGCGAAGACCGGGATTGTGGGAGGTTGAGAAGCCCAGATGATAATGCAACTGTGTACAGGATAATCAGGATGAATGGAATGTGTCTACATTCAGAGGATGGATGGGATGTGACTGCGTTCAGCTGCCTGCTCTATCTACTGAATCTCTCAAACTGGCATTATCACAGGCTGGGTACTGATGTTACCAATGGGATTTTATCAAAGGCGGCAAATTATAAAGTAAGAGAGGAGCTGCGTGAAGGGAGCAGCCTCAAACTTCAATTCCTACATTCCCCAGACTCACTTTGTTAGGTTCAACTCCTTTTAAAACTCCAAATAAAAGACAAATTATCGCTATTAGTGACCAAATCCATGTGAGATTTATTAAACAAAACGATGTTAAATAAATGATAAACTTATGCCTCAGGCTCATGTTTGGCCCAGAGTTCTATTATGTGTAATGAACGGCGGACTGCAGCTGGCTTTACAGACAGATGACTGAAAAACAGAGAGAAAGATCACTTAAGTCTTCTCGCTGTCCATCAAGCAGCCCAGATGAGGGATTTCGCAGCACGCTATCCGTCCATCAGCGCTGGAGTCAATGATCCGATTCTTCACAATTGACGGAGAGCATTTCCAGGAGCCAAACGATGCGGTGACAAACACTCATTATCGTGTGCTAATGGTCTGAGTCAGAGAATATCTTCACACGGGGGGATGGAGAGAAAGCAAAGATCCAAACAAGGCTGTGCCTTTGAATGACAAGGCGCTCTTAGGAGAGCTATCGAGCGTCCGCTTTCCCAATGATGGCCCGTTTGACGCAGCGATCGGTCAAGTGGCTGTCAGAGGCGATGGGGTAAGACCTCGTTCTGCCACATCACTTAACATTAGACACGAGCGAGATGCGACCCGATTGCCATTTCACACTCTCCGGCCACTCAACGGGCTTGCGAAAATAAATGCATGCAGCATTTTTTATCCAGAGACAAATGAAATAGCAGCACTTTTCTGGAGGTCTTATTTGAGCCATGTGATGAAAGCGTGTCACTGGCGAAAGAGATCCCAAGAGCGAAAGAAGATGGATAGCATGATGATTGACATGCCTGAGATCGCACATCCCCCATGGGCAGGACAGGATTTGAAGGTCCCGCTGTGAGACGTACTGATAGACGGATGTATAATCGGAAGCTAACATATCGGAAAGAAGCCAATGAAAACAAGAGCAGATTTAGGAGTTGCAAGTCAATTTGTATTATATTTGGATTTTTGTATTATATTTGGAAAGTATATTTTGAGGCTTTATTTCTTAGCCTTCAGAATAAAAATAAATAGTTGCTTTGTTTTCTGAGAAGACATTTTAACAGCAGGATCTTATATATATGGATACATTTTAAGCTAAAGTGATAGTTCACCCAAAAACGAAAATTCTGTTGTCATGTACTTCATGTTATTTTAAACCTTTATGACCTCCTGCCGCAGATCACAAAAGAAGATATTTTGATGAAAGTTTGCAATCGAACACACAAAACCAATGCATGTCAATGTGGCCAGTTTACACCATTCTTCAAAAGATCTAATTTTGTGTTCTGCGGAGGAAAGAAACTCACACAGGTTTGAAATGACAAGAGAGTGAGTAAATGATGAAAGAAGTTTCATTTTTAGGTGAACTATAACTGTAATATAATGTTTATTATTTACTTTCTATGTGTGAAAGGCATTAAAACCATCTGTTGTCAGCTGCATTTGACCACCATGTTTACATGTCTTTCGAAAGACTTTTTGAGAATCCCTTTTGTACCGCGAGGCCCTCTTGGGACACATCGAAGGTTTAATCACAGACTTCTGGAAGGCAGGAAAGAAAATTGTCATACCTGAATGCCTGAGGGATTTGACAGGCACAAAGGTTGGAATGCTAAAAGAGATGCTGTCACGCTACTGCTATGGCAACATCCTGTTCAAAGAGAATCGCTGTGCTCTTTAAAGGTTTTAGATACACTGTACCTTTTCATCCTGTCAACGGCGTGTACATTCATTGTTTTACTAGGGATGAAAATAAGCCAGTGAACCATGACATATCACTTGTTTTATGATGATTCACATCATGGCATCGTTGAGGAGATGTATTGAAAAGAGGTGAATAGTCTTAAAAAATATAGAAGGTCGTCATCGCAAATCCTCACCCCCACACTCAGGGTAATATATAGCCACAGAAAAAATTACGGTTTTTTTTCCGGAAAATGAGAGTGACGAAAGCTCCCGAGCAGAGGAGACTGCATCCTTTAGGAACATAACGAAAAATGCTGTGTTGGTCACCGGAATTTACGAAATGCATGCGTCAGTGCCGGAAAACAAGCCTCAAGTTCATGTGCATCAGAGGGATAACGGAAGATAGACATTAACATTAATAGCGTTGTCAATATGGTTCTTAAACAAACGCATCGATTCGCTTCAGAAGGCCTTTGTTGAGACCATAGAGCAATGTCAACAGTTCTTTGATCGATGGATGCACTTTTTGGAGCTTCAAAAAGTCGACGTCCATTCACTATTATTCTACCTCTTGGAAGTAAAATGATACGTGGTATTTTAACTCCTACTGTATTATTCTTCAAGAAGTTAGTTAGGAATAATATATAATCACGATTATCAGTTAGGAAGCTTGAGGGTGAGTAAAACACGAGGAACATTTGTTTTGCCTCTGAAATATCTTTAAGATATCATCTCAAAATTATTATCGTTTTTTCTGAATTTATAGGTACAGTATGTGTAAAGTAAAATTATAATTTTGTTTCGTTCTGTGAACTAATAATAATATTTCTAGCAAATTTCAAGTAAAAATATTGTGTCAATTTGCAGAAAATGAAAACTGGAGATACAGGTCAAAATAACATGCTCTGTATTTTTCAGACCTGCAAAAGAACCAAAATGGAATTCACTTTTAAGCAATACAACAGTAGTATGAAAGCTGGAAAATTGTGTGTGCACATATGGGTCATTCAAATGTATAATTTTCCTAAACACTTGGGTATTTAACAAAATATAAAGGTATCGGGTCCAAGATCTGAACGTTTTTTTCTAAACAATTCCCTAAGACCCTCACATTTACATTACAATGTTGACATTACCTGCTTCAACAACACAACATGGCGTACTATCACAACACAAGTTCCATTCCACCTGCTTGTCCTTTCGCTCTTTCTTTTTTCAGACAGATGATTTCAGAAAAAGAGAGTGCTAGGAAATAGGACTGCAAGTGCCGACAATGTGCGGCCTTGGAGAAAGGTCCCAGACAAACTCACAAAGGACGAAACATCCCCGCTGACAGATAGTGGGCAAAAGAAGTGAGAAAATATGGGTAGATATCCTTTCTGGGCACAAACATCACCTCTAGTGACATGAATCATTAAAGGGAAGGCTGGAAATAGCAGGAAAAGTTGCTAAGGTCAGACAGGATGTCTTCCTCCCTACATACAAGAACAGCTCTGTGAGGACGGGGTATGTGGCCCCTCCCGGGGATCTCAGACGGCGGTTGACATCGACGGTACATCTGGCTGAAGGCGATCCACGGTGCAATTGCCAATTAAGACTAACAAGAGCCGGTGCGGGACACATTTGTCATGATCAGCTCAAAAGATGAGCCATGGCTGAGATCTAACAGGCACATCATGGCTATGTAAACCACTCCCATGAGAAATAAACAACAGATTGTCCTTGGTATACACAAACGACTGTATAAAACCGATCAGCTATGTGTAGCATCTCTCACACCGCACACAGCATCGATCTCAGCCCAAAACAGCATCTGACTGGATCTTTAAATTTGATCTGGGTCTCTGAGGCCTTACCTTCTCCATCGCTGTTCTTGAAACATGATTTAGAAATCAAATGAAGATGAGTTTGGTGATAATCCCGCAATGTTCTGCCTCGGAGTCCCTACCACGGCAGATCGATCAGCATTCTTTTAACGGCTCCTAATTAAATGTTGGTCCGCCTGGGGTGATGCAAGTAGATTTTTTATCCCCTTTTATTACGGGTAGAAATATGTATCGTAACCGCAGTCAGCAGGATGTTATGAGCATCTATTTGACTACCGGTCACAGACGTTTGATATCAGACACAAAGAGCATTCTCAGAGCACAAGTTTCAATCTATCTGCAAGTCGGGGTGCATGAGATTGACATTTTTTAAATTCTGACCGTAAAGTCTACACAGATTTTTTTTATATAACAATGCTTTGCTGTTTTGTGCAGAACGCTCAGATTTAGTTATTTTCAGACCAACGATTTTAGAAATACCAAATCTTGAACATCACAGAAAAATACTTCAATGAGTCAGATCACATTTTATCAGATCACATTTTCCTGTGGATGGGTCTTTGTTAGACCAAATGAAACAAAACAGTCAGCTATGAAAACGGTTCGATTTAACCCTTTCAGAAGAAGTGCTGTTTCCAGGTGGATGATGCACATTGGTGGTGCTTGAGTAGATTCCATGTATCCATGTAAAGCGCTTTGAGTACCCAAAAAAGTGTAAATAATAAATTATAATTATTATTTGTTAAAGGGTCATGAAAAAAACACTCTTTCATCTAAATTTGACCTCAGATTCATTAATAAAAAAAGAACTAAACTGGATGTGGGGATCTGCAAAAAGATGGTGAGGGAATGGACGGGGCCATTCAGTAGACCTACTCTCAAACTTTTAATCCATGGAAACAAACACCCGCGGCCCATTAATGCTTCTCTCAACTTCATCAAACTTTTACACACACAACAGCGACTTCTAAAGTTCACCCAAACACAATAATTCTGTGATTACTGACTCTAAAGTCATTTGAAACCAGAATGATTTAATTCCTCTATGAAAAAGAGAAGATATTTTGAATAGAGTGGTTTTGTTTCCATACAATAAAAGTCAATGGGGTCCAATAATTCAAAGCATTTTCATTCTTGTATGAACCGTTCCTTTAACTACTATATTACATATATGGTTTTACTATTACAGTATGCTACACAGCCAGAGAATAATGAAGGAGACACTGATATGTAAACACAGTACTACAAAGGTTTCACTAGATCACAACTTCTGATGTTGACATAACGTATACTTCAAACGTGGAAGTCAGAAAAAATATAAAAGTTGACCAGTTTTCTCTTACAATTGAAATTAAAGGACGCCATTGTCTTCTACGATGTGCAAAAATACCATCAATTAAAATCTCAGATAATGTAGTCTAGTGTTTTGTTCACCCCAAAATAAAAATCTGTCATCATTAACTTACCTTCTAGTTGTTCCAAACCTTTATAAATGTCTTTGTTTGTTTGAACACAGAGAAAGCTATTTGAAAGAATGTTAGCAACTGACAGTTCTAGGCACCATTGACCATCAGGGTAGGGGAAAGTAATGTGCAATATTTTTGTTCTGCTGAACACAAAGCAAGTATGTTGAGGAATATAGGAAAGGAAACAGTTCTGAAGCACTTTTGACTACCATCTTAATTTTATTCTACTATGGTCATCAATGGTTGCCAGAACTGTCTGTGCAAAAATTCAAAACATCTTTCTGTGTTCAACCCAACAAAGAAATATGTACAGACTTAGAACAACAAGAGGGTGAGTAATTCATGACAAAATTGTCATTTTGGGCTGAACTACTTTTAGAGAAACTATGTCCTAATGGAGGGGAGTCATAGAATGCCACGAAGCAGTTAAACAAGTAGAGAGGCTGGCAGACAGGAAGTCACAAATTAATAAGTGTGAACTGACGAGGCTGAGGAGATGTGCTGGCAGCAAAGGGAGGCCTGCTGTTTCCTTCCAGATGTGTTTGCTCTGGAACGTCTGTAGTTTATACCACTGCATCTCGTGACAGTCTCCGCAAGCTGTGGGGGGTCAGCGGGCATGCTTGGCCAGTCTCTGACAGAAAGAGGACCCCGGTCTTCAGTTCATCCGTCTGAAGCAAGATTTTTTGCAGCTGCTATTGAGAATGTGACTGAAAAGTTCATCCTCTGCATCCGGGTCCATCGGTCTGCGGCTGCTAAACGTCTCTCCTGAGAATCACTTGGAGAAGGAGGACATCTGGAGAACGGGCTAATGAGTCCAACCCTGGTCCAAAACCCTTACTAGAAATCAACCAGCAGAAACAGTGTTCACACCAGTGTTTTAGAGCCCGTGACACTATGTGAAACTGGTAATGAAACCTGTCTTCGTATGGGTTTCTTCAGCACAAATGTATTAAAATTAAACGTGCGTGGTAAAAACAGCAATCTCACGGTTAATGTAAATCAACCTGTAAGCAGAAATTCTGGCAGCCGCTTGGTGATAAAAGGACATTTTAACACTACATGTTAGCACATCCGATCTAATTTCCAACCGGTGGCAATCACCGTTCCAGATGAGAGTCTGTTCGCCAGCTGTAGAGAATGATTCTTTAATATGTATGCAGAGGCCTCAAGCTGGGTGCTGATGAGACGACGACTCATGTCTGGATGTGTGATGAAGACTGATGCAAATGGAATAATCCTTTGCCAGGCGAGAGAGGCACAAATATTACCAATGAGGATGACATTTAGCATTTACTCAGCTGTACAATACACTCCCACAGACCATTGCATCCGTTCAAGGAAAAGAAACAGGATACCACATCAAATCAGACTGTCTTAAAGAGATAGTGAAGCCAAAAATAAAAATTCTTTCAATGTTGTTATCTTCATGTCGTTCGGCAGGTACATTTCTGAACAGAAAATAAGATACTTTAAAGGAAGAGTTCACCCCAAAATCTGTGTAAATTTCTTTGTTCTGATGAACACAGGGAAAGATATTTGGAGAATGCTTGAAAGCAACAGTTCTCGGTCAGTGGTCACCACTGACTAGTAGGAAAAAATGCAGTTCTGCAGAAGAAAGAAAAGCGTACGGGTTTGGAATAACCGAAGTAGATAATGAGATTTTATTTGTTGGGGAAAATATTTCTTTAAAACTGATCAAAAATGTAGTGCTCTTAAAAATGTGCCATAAACAGTTGTCACGTTGACACAAAATAAATTTATGTGAAAATTAATGAAGATGTGATTTAGCAGACATCAAACATGATATAACACACTTTTCCTGTCGTCAACATTTTCTCTGTCAATGAAATGTCAGAAATAAGGGAGCTTTCTCATCTTAAGTATGGTTTATTGGGTCCGGACCAATGGAATAAAAAGATTATACATTGTATTATTTTTCAGAGGTTATGGTCCCTTTTCACACCACACTGATTGCTTTGGTCTGAACCAGTTGAAACGATCCAAAATGCAGTCATGTGACAACATCCACATCACTCGTTGGCGAGAACGCATTGGCTAAACTGCTTTTTCAAAATAATATCAACGTCAACATCATGTGTGGTTACAAGATGTGGTAATGCTAGCCTGGTCAACTGTGCTTGCATCAGTCACATCACTTTAAGTGACGATGCCGATCTCGACAACATCGTACCAGGGGAACTTGTACATCCCCCTCTTGGATGTACTGCTGGCAGAGTTTCTTTACCATAACCCGGCACTGATCCACAGATCTATTAAACCCCCTTTCCCTGAGTTGTTTGCTAAACAACGAAAATATTGTTCTGTTCTTATGAGTTTTCGAAAGTAGGGATGTAGTATGGTCATCAGATCAAATTTTTATGAGGCTCCGCACCTCCTGACAACTCCAAGTTTGTCCATGAGCTGCCATACTAGTGCAAACTGTCAACAAATACTTTTCATCATTCCATAATGAGTATGGCAGCTGGTTAAGTCTCAAAACGTGCAGTACTTTTTGCATTTGGCTATGTTCGAAGTCGGGTCACGTTCTCACCACAAACTAACTACTACAGGGTTTGTTTGAAAGCGTACCGAGACCACCTCTTTAAGGAGGTCTCGGCCCGGTTATTTGGGCCGCTTTTGGTGCACACTCGAGTGTGATTTCTGCATTCACACCTCCCCAAACGTACCGCACGAAGAAGAAAAACTAACTCTAGTGCGAGTCAACCATACTAAATGAGTCAGGTGTGAAAGCACTCAAAGCAACAACTCACTTTATGAGCCCATTTACTGCCACTTCAAGTTAGAACACGAATAGTGAAATCTTGATTTGTCGTTTAATTAATTGACAGGAGTGTCACTGCATGTCCACATCAATAGATCCAGCTCCGACACTGTTCCCGCACTTCACACCCTGTTAGCAGTAAAAATACAGAAGATCTATAGAAAACCCAATAGACTTCTTAAACAGCCCGTCAAAACCACCCTGAAATCTGCACGGTTGACACACACATTGAAAAGACCACGGATAGCATTCTTATAGACTTCCTCAGAAGTGAAACCTGCTCGGATCGTTGTCTGTCATCAATAAAACTAACTTTTATAAATGCCACCTCCAATTAAGAGTTTACTAGAGGCTTGGTGGTCAATATGTCGGTCAAAAAACAAGAGCAATGAATTTATGAGGTTATTCTTGATTTCGGAAACCAAAGTACTATAAAAGGTAGTCTTTACTGTATATTAAATAAGGTCAGTGAATCAAGTCAGCCTACTAAAGAGAAGCATACTAATGGACCTCTGATATCATCGCTAAGAAGTGCAGGAGCCAGCACTGCACACTTAATAAATAGCATTAGGACAAAACTGCAGCTTAACAACTTCAATAGGGAACAGTCGGTCAAATCTGATCTCTTCTATTTGAATCTTTCAAAGACCTACAATAGCTAGGGGCTTGTGGTCACGGTCTGACAGCTCAGAATTTCTTATTTAAAAAACCTAGATAAAAATGAGACACATCATCTTTTCACAGAGAAGTGCTGCAGCATTTATATCGAAGATATGCAGTTTTAAAGTGAAAATTTCATGTTTAAATGAGTGAAAGAAATGTAAAAAACTCTGTTTGGCGGGTAATGTGGATAGCAGACATGTTTCTTAATTGTGTCTTAACATACATTCCTACACTTATTGTTCAATTCATGTCAGTGCATGCTGGTCGAAATAAAAATAAAGGTTTGTCTATATTCCTAATCAAATCTAATAACTTGTCTGTACGGGTATTGGCTATGTATTAAGCAATAGCCAAATAGTTATTTAGGCACTGTTACATTGCTACTCTTCTACATACTTGCTAATAGTTAATAGTAATTTAATGACAGTAATGTAAAAACCTTGTATATCCTATGTGTAGGTTTGCAGGACAGTTGCCCCTGGGACCGTAGTTGAACACTTTGCCTCACACTGAGAAAGGAAGGGATGTGACCACCAGACAGTGAAGAGGATTTAGCTTGGTCAGCTATAACTTGTTGGGCTTCCATGGATCACACTTCAACGCATTCAGGAATATCCGGATGTGTGATATCGCCCTGAGAAAATCCTGAGAAAAGATGAAACCCATAGAATCAAAGAAAGAGAGATAGAAAGTGATAGAAAGAATCTCATTAAAGGTAGATTGATGAAAGTGTGTGAAATCCAAGCACAACACTGCAGAAAAAAAGAAGGAAAGGGATAAAAGGAAATCCCGTCTGATCTAGGCATCAGGCATAACTTTAGCAAGTCAGAGCTGAAGTTTGGTCTGATCAAGTCTGATATTCTTGAAACGTGGTGTAGCTGGTTATCAGAGTGATGCTGTTTGAGAAATTGATCAAAGTTGGAAAACACCAGTCACTGTTAGATTACTTATCAAAAAAGTAACATAAAAATATGAATGTGAGTGGTGTTTGACCAAAATTACATTGTCATTTAATAAAATCTCAAAGCAAGCCAGCACGGCTATCATCATCACTGTGCCAAAGGTACTTCAGTTGGAACAGCTACAGAAAAGGATGGTGTTAACACAGAATCAATCCACAACACCTACGCTAATCATTTCCATAAGGCAGGGGTGATTTGACACTTCTGAAGGGCAGCATTAATGTTCTGACTCGGAATAACAACGCTTACTCAAACACAGATTTCAAGTCAACGTGAAACAGCATTTGTAACCAATTGTACTTGATTTCAATGACAGTAACGTCCAGCCAATGATAAAACCCATAAATAAAAATTGATTAATTCACCCTCATGTCGTTCAAATATGACTCTTTCGTATGTGGAGCACAAAAGAAGATATTTTGAGATATGTCTCAGTGGCTTTGTGGAAGGCAATGTTGTTTGGTTACCAACATTCTGTACATACCAGCAAACTAGGAAGAGGAGAAAAAGGTGACAACCATACGCGCCGGGGGGGGGTGGTGGTGTTTAGGTTGGTAGGGGGTGGGTATAAGGGGGTTGTATTGTGATTTTTCACAATTTCTTTAAGTGCAAAACATGACACCAATGGGGCAGCAGCCAATCACATGACAACAATTTTGAGTTACATAAAAAATTGCCCTCGTCTCACGATCCCAGTGCTCCCAGTCATAATTAAGCATCTAAAATTATTTTCAATTTTTTCAAGTTTTCTGAGAGGTGCACCTTTCCTACTACAAACTGGATGCGTGTCCATCGGAACCAAAGCGTTTGCGCGTCTGGGGTTTGATTTTAAAACATACAGGATTGAGTAAATAAAGTGCGGGACCGATGTTTAGTGAGTTATAAAGAGAAATAAAGAGCAGGACCTGATTGATGAGTAACAAGCTTTTATAAAAAAGAAAGGTCAAAAAGCACATACATGCAATACAAAAGTAATCCCCTTGGCTCCTGACGACATATTACCGTATTATGAAGCGAATTCATCAACCTCTAAAATAATTATAAAATATCATCTGCAAACTACAGCTTCTGCGACTGAAACTTGGGACGAATATCAATCGCACCCAAGTGCCTTACTCAGACGGGCAGAGCTCTAGAAGTGGAAATTCGAAAGGGAGACTTACTGTCTCTCACAACATAGCCATTTCCATCACAAGGTTGACCTGAATAATACATATCAACACAGTTTTCTCTTTGCTAGACACTTTGCAGTGGTCCCTTTCAGCATGGGCCCAAACATGACGTTTAGAACGCGTGATTCTGAATTGGCCATAGGACCAAAAAAGACGACGCGGTTAGCTGTTATCTTGATTCTGGTTGGCCAAACGAATCCCGGTGCTGGACCAAAGACATTTCAGACACTCGAGAGTAGAAGCCTAAGACCCCCCCCTCCCACAGAAAAAGGATCTACATGATTCACATAAATGACCTATTTTTTATGAAAAATGCCTAGTTTGCTGGTATGTCTGTAAAATATCTTCTTTTGTGTAGAAAGAGTGCAAATGATGAAAAAAATCTAATTTTGGGGTGAACTATCCCTTTATCATTTTATAAAGGAAAAGAGCAAAAAGTAGTCAGGCTTTTTAAAAAGGTCAGATTTACCCTTGAGCATCTTTTCATATCCCAACCATTCATCTTTAAATTAATTATTGGTATAAACCTAATTAAATTACTGTTTCTGTGTTAACTATTCGACGAATTCTACACAATCTACCACTTTAGCCTAAAGCAATGCATCAATAGCCATTTAACATTAATGCCTTCCTGTAGCTCAGTGGTAAGAACATTGCGTTAACAACGCAAGATTGTGGGTTCGATCCCAGGGGATTGCAAATAACTATAAAAAATGTATAGCATAAAGCAATGTAAGTCACTTTGGATAAAAGCCTCTGCCAAATGCCTAAATGTAAATGTAAACATTAACCAATATCCATCACAGCCTACAGTAGGTGATGTCAGAGGAAAACTGACAGCCATTTCAGAAGTAAGACACGTTATTACATTTTGATGAAAGCTTAGAAAAACAAACCTTTTTTCATTACAATTACATTCACCATAAACCAATAACGTCATGTTGTCAACATCAATGTAACAAACCATATGTACACGCAAGCTCAAATCTCCCCACTCCTGTGCCAAATGAAACAGAAAGGGCAGCGTTGATAGCTGTTCTCCCCTGAGATATCCCTACAGAAAACTTTTCACAGCTTGTTATGTAGATTTAATCTTTCCCTTCTTTCATGCCACATGCCGAACACAGTCAGCTGAGTGCCGCCTCGCGTCACCACGGGGTGGGATTCCTTCAAACACGAGTCTTTCATCACATCCCAATCACACAGCCACATAAACAAGCCGAATGTACGTGCGCAAGTAGGAAAGAAATGACAGAGGGGTTTGAGATCAATACTGGAATTCCTACTGGGAGAACGGTTTGAGAAGGAGGGTGTAAGCTTGAGGAACGAGAGCGATCAATCGAACCCGGCCGACAACGTGCAGCAGGCGTGCAAAACGTTTAGCTCATGCATCAGCGAGCGTCGCGTGCCATGGATCATTTGAGCTGTCATGAGTCTTACCGGTGTCAGTGACACAATGCCAAAGAATCTTATAGCCGCTCAGAAACGTGATTACGACCTTGTGCACTGCTTGCACGCCTGCAGGTCTACATCTCAATACAGGATCCACGATTAATGTCATTCAGACATAATTTTGCTTTCTTACTCCGTGTCTACACCAGACGTGGCACAAAAGACAATAGAAGGCATTAGAACTCATTATCATTTAAAATTTTGTCCACACTGGATGCAGCGTAACACGACAATCCCATTTAAACAAGACGTGTTGTGGCGTGCCGCGTCCGGTGTAGACACGGTGTTAGAGGGACAGGATAAGCTGGATAAGCAGACCAGACTTTATTCTGATACATATTTATAACCTCCGAAGCTCAGTGCTCTCTACGTGGGCAGCACAATTGACTTTGAGACTCTGCCAAAAAATTTGGGATCACTTAGGTGTGAAGGTCACAGAGAACACAGAGGAATATGCATCTGTGCTTATGCGTTTCTTCATTCTCTCATAAACCTACAACACACACAAATACACAGACCTCCCCTCTTCCCACCCTATAACTCCTCCACACAACCACTCAAGCAGCCCAGATACTCCACACCGACCCATGTATCAGCAGAACAGTATAGAGTGATACGTTATCTGCTTGTGTGTGTGTTGATGTCAGTGCCACAAAGAAAAGCACACACATTCTGTAACGATAAGCCAGACGGGGCTGCCAACCTTTGAGGTGCGCGACACCCACAAACAGTGCTCGCTGTTCTTCACTTTTTTTGTCTTTTGTCTCAATCGTGTGAGGTTGAAAGGCAGCGGGCTCATCTGCTCCGCCCCTCCTCAATGCCAATCAATAGCGTTTCATTGCGCATTTCTCAAGCACCACTTACAGCGGGCTAATGGTGCCGAAGGGTTACAGCAAACAGCGTGACTCACTGCATATATCATGCCACATGCAACGGCCTAAAAAATAAAAATATTTTCTGGCTGACATTGCCCGTGAATTAATTCTTAAAAGCTCTTGGCTAACAAAAAATACAAAATAATTCATTCAAATTGTTCGAAAATGTATTGCTCAGAAGCATTAATACATAGATAAAGATTAAACGAATGAAACTAATGAAACAAAAAATTGCAGATACAAGTTGATAAAATATAAACTTGTAGACAAACCATATGTTTATTATCATGTTTTAACATAATCCTAGAATGATTTATCATGCTGCCATTATATGAATTAACAAAATGATAACATGTTTCAATGATGTCAGTATGTTTTAGGATAATGCTAACATTATTTAACTTAATGATACAAATTTTAAATAATGTTTACATGCTACCATGTTTTACCAGGATGCTAATATGTTTAGTATGTTTTTCAATAATGCTAACAAGATTGAAAAGGATGTTAACATGATTTAAAATGATCATTTAACATGATTTTAACATGTTTTAGAATTATTTGAAAAATGATGTTAGCATGAATTAAAAAGATCATTTAACAGGATGATAACATGTTCTAACATGATGTTAAAATGTTTTAGAATGCTGCTACCGTGGTTAAGCATAATGCTAACAAGTTTTAACATCATGATGCTGGCTTGATGCTAACATGCATTAGCAAGATGCTAACATATTTTGTCAAGCCAATAATGGATTAAAAATAGTTATTTTTAATTAGAGGTCATCTCTCGCGGTGTTTTACAGTTATTGGCAATATTGTATTATTTATCTATAAAAATTAAAGTAAGAAATTAAAAATAAAAAACAGTATATACAACAATACTATTATTATGATTACAAAAAAAAACTCTTCTAAGGTTAACATACTAAAGTGAAAGTTGAAAGAAGTGTGTGTCTGTGTGTCAAGCTCATTGACACTTTAACACCTGAAAACGCAATGAAAAGTGTTTCGATAGCAAAATGCTGGACTTAACCGTCCGTATCTGACAGCAGTGCTTAGCTTTACACCAGCAGCGCCAGTGCTGTGCTTTATTAACCGACTCAAAGTCATTGGAAGCGTGTGCAACCTGCACAGGATTCCTGTGAAACATTAAAAATAGAGCCTTCCCATGATTCATTAAGACACAAAACCTTTGTGGCACGTCATCAGCAGAGTTCAAAATTGAATCAATCGCTATGCAGCGCTGCCTTTTCGCACGCTCAAATATATTGAGGGTAAGTACGCTAGTTAAAACAGGTAGCATTAGGTTATTATTTCGACGTAGCCTCATTTGTAATGCAGGCGCTGTTTTGTTTTGTAATATAAGAGGAAAACTAGGCCTCAAGGCTGTTGAAGTCACCGTAATAACTCATCAATTACAATGTTAACGTGTATGCGGTTTATGAGGCAAAAGCTTCAGGGCTTAAACAGACTGAGAAATAAAGCAAGAGTGAGCAAGACACGGATACAAATGAGGGTTTAAAAAAAGCATGTTATGTTTTATAATGAAGAAAGAAGTTCTGAAATATTCAGAGCCCTCGTTTTCACAAGCAGCCATGTGATATTGAGTTCACACTGCCTGTGGTTCATTTCTTAATTTGTTTCTTTTTCAATTAAGTGCCATTGCATTGTGCTCGCAACTGTTGAGTGGGCAGAACAGTCGATGCACTTTGTTGCTTTGAAGCGGTAAATAAGACGGTGTATTACCAGTGTCAAAACAATTGAAACTATTAAGATGATTAAACCAATTGGACACCAATTACAGAGTCGCTGGGTAGAGCGATGTCGAGTTTCGGCCGCACTGTAAACAACCTGCCAACTCTCCTGCGTGAGCACAGAGATCCTCGGCCACTCCCATCCCTTATCCAAAAACATTAACATCGGAGAGAAGTGCTGGGCTGTCAAACGGAAACCGTGCACTAATGAGATGAATCTATCCATTATAATGCTTTAACCAGAGTAAATATGCATGCTGGTAATTAGTTTACGCCCCTGCATTAGCTTCACTCCTTGGAGGAGCAACTCCGTCTTGTGCTGCCAGAGGACATCAGAGCGCCTGAATGCATTATGCTCCAGATGCTGCGAGTTTTCATCATTTAGATGCGTTTCCATCGGGGAGCGGATTGATCAGGCACGGTCACGCCGGATAAGAGCGCGGCATAATGACGGGCCGGGAAGGAAAACTGCTGCCGTTGTTCAAAAAAGAAAAGCCCATTAAGTAGCTCCCGGTTGCTAAACAGACACGTATGCTACAACTATTTCCAGCCACGGAGAGTTTACAGGAGCCGAGGCATTTTATGGTTCACAAGAACATTCTCATGACTCGGTATAATCGTGGGCTTAACAATTCAGACAGGTGCTAATTGCGGCGAGAGACCGTGAGGTTGTTTTCTGCTGAATCTGTAGTCGGTGATAAGCATAGAATGTCTTATTTTGGGAACTTTTATTTTCAGGACGGTATAGAGAGTTATACATTTTTATCCCTGGATTCTGTCATTCCGACTGCATTTTCTGCAATGCGTAAATCATGGGGACCAACTATGTCAATGCTTTATTGACAAATAAAATGTAATATTACAAGCCTCAAAGTGACAACTATTGGTGCCCTTTGTCTCTACAGTTATGCAATACAACTTTTTGCATTTATGTGTTTGACAAATATTCATTGACAAAGAATGGGTACAACTATCATCTTTTACCAAATTTACCTACAGGCACATCCGTCTCACTACAACAAGGATGGCAGCAACAATTCATAACTTGTATTCATAACTGAAAGGTATTTTGATGTTTTCTGATGCACAGCTCTGATACACAAACCACTGGCCCATGGCCACTAAATATTAAAATGTCTTGAAAAGCGCTATGATAACCTCAGCACGCTTTCCCAAAACCCACTGTGAGGCTGAGTGCGATTTTAGCAGCCGGACTCAAAAGTGTCTAAAGATTCAGTGTACGGTGAATACAGCTCATCTCAGCCCTTCTCCATTGACGTCCTTGCGGTACGGAAAAAGTGTTCTGAAATGGGCAGATTAGATTAGCGGCAGGAAGCTTTGATCTGAAGCTCGCTGGCTAGCTTTGATCTGCACAAGCAGCTCTTCACCATGACCAGAACACAATATGAGCCCATTTCACTTCCATTTGTATCAATTCTATGGGAGAATACGACAATGAGATGCTCTGCTCACCATCACTTGCTGCCATTTATCCCTAATCAGACTCACTTCAAGAACTGAATGTCGGCACTGTTCCGGAGGAGAGAGTGACCATCAAAGGTCTAGAACTTGCAGCGGACGACTTTAAATGGAGACCACGTTTACGTGGGAGAGCTTATAAAGGCATGATGGTTTCATCTCAGGATTACAAAGTTATAGAATAGTAGCAGCTTTGAGATGTGAGTGGTTTAAAGGTTAGTTCAGTCAAACATTTAAGTGACGAAAAGTGATTACTGATTCATCCTTGGATTGTTCACACCTCAATGGATTTCTTTGTTTAGGTACATTTTTGGCAATAAAGTTTAGTTTTTCTGATCACAACAGGAGTGGGTTGTAACCACAAATTCTCTAGTCATATCTCAAATGATCTGAAGGCATATGTACAGCCTAATATAATACAATCAATTATTTGATATTGAGTTCCAAGCTTTTAATCGTATCCACCCAAGAAAAGTTTGTGTTTACATAATAAATATCAGTTTATATGAATTTTATATTTATAAATAACATTCATATATTGAAGCATATTTAGAAAAAATAAAACAAACATGTATAAATGTTTATATACATGCAAATATTTCCTATTAACATTTCCATATTATATTTCCAAATGATTGTACACCTTCAATTCTTTAATGCTTAGCACGGAAAACCACCTTAATAATATCAACAGTTAATCTGATCCAATTAAGTCTCCTTGACAACCTGAAACATAAGGTGGCCTTCCCAAGATCCATTTCTTTCAGCTAATCATAATTCAATTAATTAGTACAGAATTAACGGTGGCATGAACATTAATAGGCTTTCATTTGCTTATGCTAACCTGAGTTGAAAAGGTCTGTAAAATTCCCTCGACAATACTTATCTAACCTGAGTTTGAAGGACGCCAGCAGGATGACTTTATGACTGACACATGGCCAGCAACTCAAGTATTTCATTTGCAACTCTTAATTGTCCCGTCATATTGTAGCTTCAAAGTTCCAACAAAAAATGTATTTAAACATTTCTTGGAGTTTTTGTCCTTTTCTCTTAATGAAGGAGATAATTTAAAGTGAAAACTTTAGAGAGACCCCAGGCTTTGACCTCCCACATTTGAAGCTCACGAAAAGCGTAATGGCAAAAATGAACAATGTGAATGTAGTTAATGACTGTACAATTTGAAGCAATAGGGCAGTCTGAGAGAAAGTTAAGAGATCTACCGGGAGGAAGGTTGGGTCTCTTTCTCTTCTTGCTGTTTTCTGTTCCGTTCTCCAGAGGACAGTCAGGAACCAGTGCCCCATTGGAGCTGCTGAATTGAAGGGGTTCGTTGTTTGTGGCAGGGTCGAATGATAATGGATTCAGTCCTGTGGAGACGAATAAGAAATAAACCTAATTAATCAAATTAATTCAAACTAGACTTAAGTAAAGCTTAAGTAAGCACAATCTGACAAAGCCAGACTAAATTTGGTGCAATTGCCAAGTAACCCAGACTAAGACAAGAGGTGGCCACAACAAGTTGCGTGATGTTTGAAGTTGGATATAACAGGTGTGTTCATGTTTGTTTTTCAATAAATCTTAACGAAATTAAATTCCACACATCCCTCAAATCTTGGCAAACCTAACAATTACTTTATCCTTGGAATAGCTTCCAGCAGAAACATGACTTTGTTTCCAGGGGAACTGATGAAGCCTGTGCCGCCTGATTTTTTCAAGTCAGCGAATTATATTGCAGCTTGGCTTTTAGAAAAAGTTACAGCCATTTCTGTTTGCAATACACATCAGGTGATCAGTCAATGGAGTGCAAAGACACTCAATAGTTGGGCTGAGACTAAACAAACCAAGACTCTGATTAAAAGTTTCCATTTTCCCTTTCCAGCCTTGTCTGAAACTAGAAAACCATTCATCAAGCGAGAACAGAAAATGGCCATTTAAGACTAATCTAACGGTGTGGCTTCATTTCAACAACGACATATTTCTAGTCCGAAGGCCACAAAGACAGGATTATCCACACACACACAAACACACTTATTCTTTATTAACCCTTCTGTGAATTCCATTAGAGAAATTGACTGCAGGTTCAGATGCTAAATTAGAAAAAGGGTTTCAGACGACAATCGATACCCAGAATCTTCCTCCATTTCCGCTGCACAAAACGGCATGCACAAAAGATGTGGTATTAAACGAAAACAGACAAACCCTTCCGATGAATGATCAATTCAATAATGAACGCCACAACATCGCCCCGACATCCAGGAAGCGAAAGATAAAGAATTTCAATGAACCTTAACACTAGTACATCAGTTATTTCCTGTCTCAATATACGCTGCATGTTATGTGCTGTTTGGGATGCGGAGCGGTGTCTGAGATACGTATGCCGGTCTGTTTCCATGAAATATTCATATCGTCTCTCGGTTTACATTGTTGTGCTTGGCATTACTTGCCTGAAGATATAACCCAGCATCCTAGTAGCCACACCCTAATGATGAGTGACACAAAAAGAGACCCAGAGATACCGACACATAGTTCAAAGACAATGCACAACGCAAATCTCTTATGGATAAAACGGTGTATTAAGAGGCAGATATGTAAAGCAGGACAAAGAACTTGTGACAGAGCACTGAAAACAGTGCAGTTGAAGACTAAAGTATGGTAAATGTTCTCTCTCTCACTGGCTGATCACTGATGTGTCACTGCAGGAGTGAGAAGTCCTTGGCATGTAAAAGGTTGTTAATTAGATTAGAAGATGCTGTTGTGCTATGATTCATTGAGTGGAGGCCAGATCAAGGTTGCATATGATAGCAAGTGCTTGGGCTCGCCGATAAACTCAACACTTCAGATACATTCTAATGATTTTGTTGGTAACATCCAATTAAACATCATTGTGAATATGGGAGTGATAATGATCTTAATGCATATTTATTTGGCTAGTTAGGTTCCATGAAGGCCGTGCCAGAGGGCCAGTTTCAAATTTTTTCTCACAACTCGCAAGGACGAGAATGTTAAGATGCGATGGAGTGTCTCGGATATAAATCAGCTCTTTCGTGTTTTTCATTTGAATAAATTCAAAGTTAAAAATACGAACGCAGCTATTTGTCTAGGTCAGAACTTACACGTCTACGTCACAAAAAAATATTTTCCCAAAGTTTTAATCGCAGTTAAAATATGATTAATTGTTCGGAGTAAATAAATGAAATAACAAAATTAGTAAGAGAGTATGTTAATGAGTAAGCAAATTATATTATGAATAAATGAATGCATTCGGCCAATGGTCATTCTTTCATTATTTCACAAAAACAACTCAGCCGGGTTTGTATCCAAACATGATGCGAATGTTTCTAAAGTTCACAATAACAGGGGAAAAAAATTATGCGAAATCGTTGCGTTTCCATCAAGTTCCCTGAAGAGATCATGGTGGTATTGGTAACCAACAGTAAACAAAAAATCTGGAAACTAGAATGACCCCATCCATGGTAACAGCCGTTTATTCTCGTGGGTTTTGTTCGCTACGTCAGAATTTATTCTGCAAATTCGTTTCCATTTCCCATTATTCACATAAACAGTTTTTCGAAGAAGAAAAACCACCTCGAGCGTCAAAAAGCTTTTGGCGAATTAACGTTTTTTATCAATAAATTTTGCGTTTCCATTACTGGTCTCTGATGCAAAACTTCAAAATGCGCATTAAACCAGGGTGATGGAAGCCCGGCTACTGGCAATCTGTTTACATACTGTAAATACAGTAAGAGCTGAGTAACAAGTCCAAAAGGCACAATCAAGAGAGACAGCTCTACACAGGGGGCTGTGACCCCAGCATGACCCCCAACGGCCCTCCAGATGCCGAGTGCTTACAGATCCTGGACAGACATTTCCATCAAACACCTTGGACAAACTACACGTATGCATGAAGAGAAACTCTCCATCCCTGACGGTGCAAAACAAAAACACTGACAACTTGGGCACAGGCTATAAAAAACACAAAAAAAGAATAAAAAGCCCGTGATGACATAAGAATATCCGGTTCTGCTAGAAAATAACGAAAGGCTAAATCCCATCTGAAAAGCTGAATAACTGATCACAAGTAGCTTCCCCACATAAAAAGAAAAAAAATAGTCAGATTAGAAGAGGCAGACAAAAAGGAATTAGGTTGCATTCTGGCTGTGACACCATTCTGCTGCTGAAGATGGAGATGCTTCAATAGAGCCGCTGATGAGATTTAATTGAGTATTACTGTTCATGTGCTTCACGGCCACAGAGGAGTATGACGGATGCAGATCACATGTTCGCTCGCCGCAGCGGCAGGGAGCCTCGCACGACACTCTCTTATCTATGAGATGAAGTAGAAGATGCCGGGCGATAGATGTGACGGAGGGAGACTTTCCAGCGATTGGGCGTAGGGCACAAACAGGCAGCCGGAGGCCTAAGACACCAAATGACTCTCCTGCATTAATGGATGTGCTGAAGGAGTGGATTTGATAACGCCTTCTCTCTTTCTTACATAAGACAAGCGATTCCCTACCCTGTTTACAGAGAAATTGTAAACAGAAATCTGGCCCACAGTATCGTTCAGAATGAGGTGTGGCTTGCTGAAATCTGCATCTGCATTTATTTCTTTGGTTCTCCGTTTTCCCAAAAGAGCATTTCCATCATGTGCCACCGCGTTTTAGAAGAATTATGTGTTCCTCATCATTGGCCTCATTTGTTCTTATAAACAAGACAAGACAAACCGTCAGAGGAGGAAAGAACACAATCGCCTCTCTGCTCTTCTACCCACAATCCAATAGGGAAATGTCACTCTGTGAAGTGGGGAAAGTCTATTTCTTTGTTCTGCTTCCACACTTTCTCTGATATTTCACACAAAGACTCCGAACACATCAGGGACAAAAGCTTCACCCATGCGTACACACAGTATGTGAGATAAAAAAACGTTCTATGTGTTTTCTTTGTGGACGTTAAATAATTTGCTGTGAGCAGGTGACCTTTTATTTTATCTTACACAACTGGACACCGGAAAACCGATGAACTATAGTAGATTAGTAGACTCCAAATATATTTGAATAATAATATATGCACACATGTATAGGTGTGGACTTGACCTAATTTATCTTAAATCTTGTTTTCTGAAGAAAAAAAAACATTATAAGAAAAAAATAGATTCATATCTAATGTAATTTTGCTTATCGAGTAACTGTATCTTGATTTAGTAATTTTCTGATATTTCCACTTGAAAGCAAAAGAAAAATGCATTTTTTTGCAGTGATCCTCTGATCAAGTGTGACAACGGAACAGCACAGAAATATTACAGATGGAGGTTAGAAGATTTAGTAAATGACCTTTAGTATATGCACAGGCAGATGGTTTTGTCATTATTACTATTAGCCATTCATGTTGATTCCAGCTGTGAATATTGTAGCATTTCCCACTGGCTGTCATTAAAGGGATAGTTCACCCCAAAAATGTGTCATATTTACTCCCCCTTTTGAGACTTCAAACCTGTATGACTTTCTCTCTTCTGCAGAGCACAAAACAAGATATTTTGAAGAATGTTGTGAAATGGAAGTGAATGGGGTCAGTGATGTTCGGTTACCTTCTTCAAAATGTTTTCTTTTTTGTTCTGCAGAAGAAAGAAAGTCATAAAGGTTTGAAATGACATTTGAATGAGTGGTCCTCAAACGCTTTCCTCAATGACTAGAAGAGAACCACTGAGCAAACGTCAGAGGCCCACAACTTCTCTTATGAGAAAGAGATTGAAGAGAAAATATCTCTCCCACGACATCTAGGAAAAATAAATTAGAGCAGAAGGCTGATGACAGAAGGGGATTTGGAGGTTAAAGTCAAAAGGCTTGGCGGCGGGGGACTGCAAGCAAAGCCGAGATGCAGATAAATCTTTTGATTTCAAAGGAAAAGACAAAGAAACGACAGTCAGAAACTAAAGCGTAAGCAACGACAAAATGTCGAAACAGCCAAACACAACCAAGACTGAAAAACTATTTAGTGCCCTAAAAGGAATGCATGTAAACTACTAATTGAACACATACAAGAGGTTTCTATCCAGTGCAGATGCTGGAGGCAGAAAAAACTGCAACGAGAAAATAACAAACAACAACAAAGAGTGAAAGTCATTTCTTCTGTCATGTCACATCTCGAAACTGTGCTCTCCTGCCTACCTCTCTTTCTCTCACCGGTTCATTGATCCCATCCATGCTGAGCTGCAAGTGACAGTCACAGTAACAGCTGTGAACCATCAGATACCCTTAACATCAGCCAATGGGAAACGCTGCAATATTCACAGCTGGAATAAATGAGAATCGATAATAATAATGACAAAACCAGCAGGGCCGACTGGGGTCTCATCCCTCCTGCTAAACACTGTATTAGTAAAGCAGCGGAACACGTCTGGTGCGTTACAGACAATCCAAGGCCAGAACTTCTGTTGTTTCGCATGAATATGCACGAAACACACTGACAGAGCTGTGGATTTAGCACCTCCTGGTGTGGCAGGCTGTGTTTTGTGCTGAACACATGCCATAGGCGCTGCCAAATTACTTGGATCAATGGAGTAGTGAAGATAATAAGAGCTCCGGCGTTTCCAGATAAAGGCGATTCTCTGTGATAGACGGTGTAGTCTGTGTACACTGTGGTGTATAGATCAGAGAGGAGCTGGAGGTTTCTAAAACTACAAGAACCAGAACCAATAGACATGTGCTAAGAAAATCAGATCTACAAATTTTAGATGACAGAAGCTGGGATTCCTTTTAAAGTTGCAAATTTAGCTTATGCGCAAAATTGGAATATCACATAAAACATTTGCGAATAAGCACCATTTCCATCCAACTAGTAAACTGTCACTTCCTAATAAACTGCCACTAAATATCAGTAAGAAAAGTAAGAGAAGCCACTGAATAAAATAATATTCATATATAATAAATACATGCGCACACAGACAAAACAAAATAAATGCGTTGCTTTATGGATGCCTACTGTTTGTGAAACCCAGTCGTGATAGTTCTGGGTGGAAATTACAGATATACTAAAACGGCTTTGCTCAGGCATTTAAGAATGACCATAACATCATTTCAGATGCTGTGTAACAGGATCAGTTCTCTGGTTAGTCAGGTTACGCTATCTCTGTGTCGTTAAATGACTTTTTGGAGGAATTTATACAGCAAATCTTGTATTATTCCATTAACACTTTTTCGCAAAAAAACCCGGCAAGTGATGTACTTGAAATGCATTTTGGTGTTTGAGTGACCTGATGGAATCAAAATAGCATGAACATGTAATGTCAATGGCTGCACTGGTTGCATTGGCTAAAACTATAAACTAATATTGGAACAAACTTAACATATTTAGTTCTAGATTTTACATGCTTCGAGAAGAATTGAATGGATTTAGTATGTAGTTTGTCATGTGGATTTAAGAAAAACCTTTGGTGGAGGTGTGGCTTTGGAAGGCGAATCGCATTGAGCAGAAGTTCTCAACTCTGGCCCTTGAAATCCATTTTGCTGCCAAGTTTAGCCCCAACTAAAACACCTGAACAAGCTTATCAGCGTCTTCAGGAAAAGATGCGTTCAACTTAATGCGGCACTACCCAAATCTATAAGTGTATGACATTTAAGTACCGCGACAACGATTCAAGTGCAGATTGCTCCGTACGCATTGGAATTGCTCTCGCGGTACTTTACTGCAATTTTTTATGCTAAACAATCTTTGTAGCCCCACATTAAATTGAGCGCGTCTGTTGCTGAAGTCGCTGACTAGCTTCTTCAGGTGCTTTATCAGAGTTGGGGTTAAACTCGGCAGGGAAATGGATCTCGCGCGCCAGAGTTGAGAACCACTGACATAGAGGGTGGGATTATAATTTCAGTGCAAATAGGCTAAAGTTAGCACCTTTTCAAATCAAACGCCCCCTTTAACAGCTCATTTCTGAGTTTTTTATTTTCACCAATTTAACATTGTCCCATAAAGTCCCACTTCTTTGGTTGTGCTTAGGTTGGAAACTTACGAGAAGTAGCGATTTTGTACCGATCAGATCAAGAGAAAAATGAATTAGAGAAACGACTGAGTTTTGCCCACTTTTGTTCCCAACATCACATTAGGGTTAGGAAGGAAAAATGTTATATGTTGAAACAGGTCACATCTTGTTGGCCACACATTGTTAACATCAAAGCTCTACAATACATACGATTTGTTTTGTTTACGCCAAGAAAAATTGTTACACCCCTATTTTAAGTTCAAATCCAGAAGGTACTAATTTAAGTATTATTGAAAATGATCATTATTTAATCAATGAGGTAAGCACTTCCTCTCTGGTTACATCAGGGACTGTCTTTAATAAAAGTACTCCACACTGCTTTAGTAATAAATGAGTAAATTAGTGGGTTTTGCTTATGATTAACTCTCTCTAATTACCTTGAATAAAGGGTGCTGACGTTTTCTCAGCCTCTCGTATGCAGAACATCCCTAAACCTGCTGTGAATGTATTAAATTGAGCTGAACAACCACCTCCTCCCACGCAGCTCCTCCTGTATGTGAACAGATTAATCCCAGCACAACCAAATTCTACGATCACTTCAACCCTCAAGTCCACACCGCTATACAGAAAGAAGAGAAACACATGTATCTCCCAATCGGAGATAAAGCTGTTATGATCTTAAAAGTTACCTTATGACATTGACTGCACCTGCTTTCAATGTATTTCTTTACCGCCATCTTCCTCTTTCCAATACAGATGTTATTAATACCAGCTGCAGCGAAGTCTCATGAATGATTTATTCAAGAGCAGAAGCGCTTCCATCAGATCCATTCAAAAGCCAAGGGCCAGGGATGGAAGAGCCTCTCCATGCTGGTTTGCGGGGCACGGGGTGAACCATTAATCTTTCGAGAGCTCATAAAAACAACTTAAGCGAGAGATTATGGCCTGTCTATCAGTCTGAGAGAGAGAGAGGGGCTAAATGTATGTCACAGTGCATTAACGTTACTGACCTGATGAATTTATCCAGGCTTTTCCTGCCGTTTTTCTCTCCGACAAACGGCAAAAACCGCCCACGAGGGACGCGAGTACCGCACTGATGGGATTTAATGTAATAAACTGAATGAAAATGCTTTGACAACAGGTCTTCATATTTTTAAGATAACTTTGTTTTCTTAAACGTCAGCTGTAGACAAACTTCATAAGATCTCCAAAAATGTATGTAAGCTTTGGGAGGAATTGAGTAGCGGCACTGGGGATTGGCCACTTAGTCGTACTCACTCAACACAGAGGTCACATTGTGCAGCTTAGCCAACAATGCGCTAATGTAATTGTACAAGGGTTACATTCTCGAAGCAGTCAAGCGGTCAGAGGCACACCGGGCGGCATGGTGCAGTCCAACAGATTTATCCAAATAAATAATGGAGGGTGGGAAGGGCTGTAATTTCTCAAGGTCGACTAACAGGACATCCTTGCGTCTCTCTACTGGAGCGTTGACTGTGGGGAACTCAGACAATGAGATCCAAAATTAACTAAAAGCAGAAGCTATTTTACTTATGCCCGGGAGGGTGTTGATGAGAACTTGTCACAAGGTCTACAAGCAGTGCTCAGAAAGGTAAGGCATTGGAATCTAGATCAGGGGTGGACGGTGGAGTGAACCGCGTGACTATTCTGGGCCGAACCGCTAACACATTAGCGAAACATACAAATGTGTGAAATGACAGCAGTTCTGGCTGGATGAATAAATAAGGTCCCTGATTGATCAAACTTTGAGTAATTATTTCTCTCTCTACACAAGATTATGCATATTTCAGTATTCTCTCATTTATGCATTCTTATATTTGAATGCAATTTTCGACAAACTCTCAATACAATAATGTGAGACATCACTTTTTTGTAATTTTCCTTATTCTTCATTTTACAAAGATTTACAAAAAAATCAAGTTAATAGTCCTTAAGTAGCTGATCTCATTCTTTTTAACTTTAAACACCTCCTCCATCCTCAGCAATATTTAAAGGCCTCGCACTCACAATTTATCTCGCATAAATAGAACTTGGCATAACCACAAATGGGGAGTTAAAATAAATCGTACTTGTGTACTGTGGTGTGACAGCAATAATTTAGAAAACAAACATTACATAATACATTATTTAATATAATTAATATTTATATTTATATTTACAATATAACATAGCATAATAGAGATTTATCTTCTTTGTTCGTTTTGTTTCTGCACATGTACGCAGTGTTGTATAATACTTAAGTATTTTTACATTGACTCAAGTATCTTTTCAAGTATCTGTACTTTGTAGACAATCTATTAAATGTTTGTATGTAGTACTTTCCCATTTTTTTAAGTAAAAAGTACTTATACTTTGTAAAAGATATGCAAAATTTAGACAAATCTCACTTATGCAATATTATATCATAAATATTCATAGAAAATTTTATAAAATATCATTAACAGTTTGATTTCTAAATTTTGCTGTGACACCATAGGATACAGGTCCAGTTTATTTGTCGACTTCATAAATTAAAAATATATACTTGAAAAGAAAAATACTTAAATAATTTACAACACTGCATGTACGGTTTATTTATCAACCACCTCAATAATCAGGATAGAAACAATCAAAAAGAAATATACAGATTTTTTCACTTATTTTATGCGTGTTATGTATTTTTAAATCATTTTAAATCATCATGAGGCTCCATGGAAGTTTGTTGAGCTCTGCTCAATTTAATATTTTATCATTCCTACATCAGCAGCATAAAGACTGTGCATTTGATTCCCGGGGGACACACAAAAAATGTTGAGCACTGTAAGTCGCTTAAGATAAAAAAGTGTCGCCCAATGCATTGATGTAATATAGAAACGAGCCGATAAGTAGCGATACTGCAAGTTCTTGTCCTTGCCACTGACCTCTCCGGGAGAAAACGGTTCCCTTATAGAAGTGTGAAACGTGCCTGGCTTCGATGTGAAAGGATCAATTAAAGGTGGTGGCGTTGGCCGCAGCGTGTAAACATCAATGTAAGCGTGCATTTAGTGGAGCGTGTCCAGCACAGCAGTCCCATTATTGGCTGTTTGCTGAACGGTGAAGCTCAAAGGCACATCTCATCAATGGTGTACAGTGTGTCTTTCCTACACCTGCCCCTGGCGCACACATGAAAGACTGCTCCGGCGGTGGAGGGAGAACTTAAATGTATGCACAAATAAACACAAATCCAAACACGGGTTTGTAACACAGAGGGATCTCTATGTGTGGGTTTACAGAGGGGCCTATAGAAGCTGGAAATACTGACGTCTGACTGCTGATCTGTACAACTTCATTACAACTTCAATAGTTCGGTCACTCATTACATGTCGGGAGCAATTTCTCAGTCTGCTGACTATAGCCAAGCAGACCGTTGCATTTTGTTTGCTTGACATACAGGTCAGAAAATAGAGAAATTATAACACTGTTCTCTTAGACAGAAACATGTTCCAAGATAAGATAAGTCAAAGAATATTTATTTTAAAATGTGTAGCCATACAAAAAAGGATAGGAGGAGTTGTATATTTTGATGTTTTAATCAATTTTACAGTGTGCTGAACCTGAAAGTGTAACTACACTAAAGCAGTTGTTTGGCTGTTTCCCTGTTGTTTTTCTCAATGGCAGTATAATAGCTGTGGTCGAGTGTCTCAGCAGGAGGACTTGTCATCTTTGGATTTCAAAACCCAGCAGGAATCTCAAGGGAGCTCAGAGCGAAGCCATCAACCAGCAGACTCAAAACACACAGACTGGATCACCATACACTACACTACACTCAACAAAAATAATTATACACATGCAACAGTATTCATATACAAAGAAGGAACTTGCTTCTTAATGACTACAATCAAATCTATGATCAGAAATAATGGAAAGCTAACTCGCTAGATTCTGTGTGGTGTCTATGTTAAATAATGCTTGTGTGTGAATATAGACAGATAAAGCTTGTCTTATCCCTGAAGCTGTGCCCATAGCTTACAAGTACCTGACTAGAGCGCCTGGCTTCAGCCTGAGCCCGAGGCCTGCAGCCACAAACACAAACACAAGGCCTGCGGCCACAAACACAATGCAGAATCACAATTCAATTAAGCATCTCTATTTAAAACTGCGGACAATTCACTTTCCTAAATAAGCCCTTAATGAAGGTCAATGTTATGCGGATCTGCAAAAGACAACCGCTCCAGTGGGCTCAAGAAAAAGTTAATGTATTCCCAGCAGAAAATGTGACATTTCCTTATTAAAAAAATGTGTCCAGATCTCTCTGGCCCTTTCCGGCTAGTTAATGCTTAAGATGTACGTCAATGCTAAATCTTTGGTTATTCAAGAGAAGCTACAGTACTGTGATTCACTGTGTTCATTTTGTCAATGTGTAATACTTGTCGTCAAAGAAATGTTTTCACAGACGGAAATGACACGACAATCAAATAAAAAAAACATACTTATGATAACGAAAACTAGCGCTAAACGTTATGTCCGCAGGTGCAGCTCTGTTCTCCAAAGAGGCACGAGCCAATAGCGTTGGAGAGAGCGTTTTTTATTTGTTGAAAGTATTAAACGAATATGCCCTGAACGAGTCAAATGAGTTAAAATGAGGGTGAATAAACTGAATAAACTTGTCAATTTAATTCATGTTCCAATACAGTCATGTGTTAATTAAAGTAAAATAAAGGTAATGACTTTTTGTTTTATTTGATTTTAAGGTAAATCAAAGTATCTTGTTTATTGACAGAAATGCATTATAATATCCATAACTATGTGATTCAGAGAAAGATCTTACATAATGAAACGTCATGTTTTTATTACCTTACAATGAGCTATTTCTATCTACATACACCATGGGTCTGCTTGCATGCAATTCTCCATGTTGTTTCTACGGTAGCCCAAAAGGGACAAACTGTTCTGCAGAGCAAAAGAAGCAAAAACTTCTTGCGAAGACATCTAATTTCTTTTTCAGCTATCGTAGTGCTACGAAAGAGTGGGGTGGAGTGAGCCATTGGTTGAAATTTGTAACCCTCACCACTAGATGACACTAAATCTCATACACTGGACCTTTAATATTTAGTTCACTTAAACTAGACTCAAACTAAAACAGTGCAGATGACACTAAATATAATGATATAATAGATGTCATTTTTGTCAAATCCTACGACTGAAACTAAACCAAAATTAGCTGTCAAAATACATACCATACTAAACGTAAAAACTATACAAAAGCTGAATAGCTACAAGCAAAGCATTTTATATACATACCTAAAGGTGTGAGGTGTGTTTTTTATCATTTAAATGGACAGTGAAACCAGACACTTGTCATATTTAGGAAAACTTCCTTAGCGGAGTCTAAGAAAAGGTATGTGAATCTTTTTTGTGTCCTCTACATCAGCTCCTGATGATCCACAGGGTGTCAAGGTGAGCCGAACGCAGTGTGATGAGTAGCTAGGGAGTGCCAGGATCACGATGAATGTGAACATCAGGTGGTGTGGGCTTCTGGGCGACATGAAACAGCCAGACTCCCTGAGCAGTCAGACAAGGATCCGTTCTGGTTCAGGTAATATGAAAAATCTTAACATCTATTCCCTCCTCCCCACCCCGCTCAACACTTTCTCAACTTTCTGTACTGAAGACGATCCAGAGACAAAGAGCCGTCAAGATTCCACCGTGCCTGACCCGCATACTGATGAACGCTGAGCCAGCGGAAAACACAGCGACATAATCACACTTGAAAGTAAGTAAAAAGCTCTTTGCAATTTGTTTCTAAGAGCTAAAAGGACGGTTTAAAGCAATAACTCAAGCTCTTGCGCATGTTATGAAAACTGACTTCATTTGCACACCTCATGCCGGGCAGCCAGCTGTTTTCTCTTGAGCTGGGGGTAAATGACAACATGCCACATGCAACAATAATGCAATCAAGTTATTATATCTGTGAAGAGGGACAAAAATCCTCCCGCCTGCCTCTGGGGAAGCGGTGAAGGTTAATTGATTCAAATATCCCCACTACTCATTTCTATTTCATTAAATACAACTAATGAATCTTTGGTTTGACCCTAATCTGCTTTCCGCTGTCACAGCTCCACAGATCTTTCGAGGAACGGGACGGCCAGTCCCAGTGAAAGCACAACTGTCAGCGATCACTTCCAGCTGCTACTGGTGCGATAAGATAAAATGAGTTTGAGTAATGAAGAAAAGAAAATGATGAAGCGAGATAGACATTAGAAACGATGAATACTTGGTGGTAACATTACACCCGGACTCATCTGGCAAATTATTAACGCAACACACAGACTGGGAAGAGATTGTGCTTTCCAACAGCATATTAACACACATACTGCAGATACTCCTTCAGATTAAGTGCTATCTGGGAAAATATTCTAGATTCCTTCCAAACAAAAAACTGACCAATCAAAAGCGTTATTAAAATTAAATAAGAAAGATTCACATATGATGTATAGGTCGAAAACTAAATGGTACACATAGAACTGAAATGACCAAAAAAGCATGTCAATAAGATCGAGCTAAATCTGTTACAATTAGGGACGTGTATATTTCAGGAATATTTTTGATAGATTAAAACAAAATGATTGATCAATTAATTGATAATCATTAAACATATTTTGGACTACAAAATGTCAAATCCATATAACAGCAACTATACATCATGTCAGCTTCAGTTAAAAAGTCCATGGACACCTGACTGAGTCTTTTTCATGATGTTGCAAACCATCTGCTTGCTTCTTTAAAGCAATGCAAATGGTAAAACTGCTTTATAAATCAATTTGATCAAACTTTAATAAGAATTATCATCAAAATTAGATTAGATTAGATTCAACTTTATTGTCATTACACATATACAAGTACAGTGTAACGAAATGTAGTTTAGGTCTAACCAGAAGTGCAATTAGCAAGTGCAGATATACAGTGCGAATAAATACAGAATACAATATTAGGAAAATACTATACAAATGTTGTATGAAAATATAACAGTCGGTATGTACTATGAACAATATATACAGAAGGCTATATACTGTGAACATTAATGTACAGGTGGTTATGAACAGATAACAATATAGACAATACAATAGTGCAAGTGACTTAATTGTGCAATAGTTACAGACATTAGCTATTAAAGTTACAGTGCAGTAGATGAGTTAATGCGGTTATTAAAGGTACAGTGCAGTACATGAGTTAATGCAGTTGTTGAAGTTATAGTGCAATACATTAGTAGGTGCAGATAATACAGTTACAGTGTATTAGATGAGTTAGTGCAGTTATTGAAGTTACAGTGCAGTAGATGCGTTAATGCGGTTATTAAGGTTACAGTGCAGTAGATGCGTTAATGCAGTTATTGAAGTTACAGTGCAATAGATGAGTAGATGCAGTTAGTTATGCAATAAATGCAATAGATGAGTTACAGTGCAGTAGATGAGTTAATGCAGTTATGGAAGTAGTTTATTAGTGCAAATGAGCATTCAGTGTAATATTCCTGGTGTGCAAGTGAGCAGTATAGAGTGGAAATGATGCTATGTGTGGTAAACAGTCCGGTAGAGCAGATAACATGAAGTACTGGTGTGTACAGTTCAGTCATGGATGCAGCCCTGTTATGCAATGTAAACAATGTAGTAGCAGCATTAAAGTTAAAGTTATGAGGGTTAGTGGAATCAGTGGGGAGCAGAGTTCAATAATGAAACAGCTCTGGGAAAAAAGCTGTTTCCTAGTCTGCTGGTTCTTGTCCGGAGGCACCTGAAGCGCCTACCGGAAGGCAGGAGAGTAAACAGTCTATGAGCGGGGTGAGAGGAGTCCTTGAGAATGCTGCGAGCTCGACGCAGACAGCGTTTCCTCTGGATGTCCTCAATGGAAGGGAGTGTAGTCCCTGTGATGCGCTGGGCTGTTTTCACCACCCGCTGCAGTGCCTTGTGCTCAGCAACAGAACAGTTCCCGTACCAGACTGTGACACAGTTGGTCAGGATGCTCTCTATCGTGCAGCGATAGAAGTTCACCAGGATAGTTGAAGACAGTTGGTTCTTCTTCAGTGTCCTCAGAAAGAAGAGACGCTGGTGAGCCTTCTTGACCAGGCATGAGGTGTTGGTGGTCCAGGACAGGTCCTCCGAAATATGGGTCCCCAGGAACTTAAAACTGGAAACACGTTCAACAGCCATCCCGTTAATGTGGATGGGGTCGTGTGTGCCTCCTTTCGCCTTCCTGAAGTCCACGATGATCTCCTTTGTCTTGGAGGTGTTAAGGAGCAGGTTGTTGTCTGAGCACCATGTGGCCAGGTGCCGTACCTCCTCCCTGTAAGCAGTCTCATCGTTGTTGCTGATGAGACCAATCACTGTTGTATCGTCTGCGAACTTGATGAAGGAGTTAGATCCATTCACAGGCCTGCAGTCGAGTGTGAAAAGGGAGTAGAGAAAGGGGCTCAGTACGCAGCCCTGTGGTACACCAGTGTTGAGGGTGATGGTGGTGGAGCAGATGTGGCCTAACCTAACAAGCTGAGGCCTGTTCGTCAAGAAATCCATAATCCAGTTGCAGGTTGAGTTGTTAATGCCTAGGTTTCCAAGTTTGCTGATTAGCTTGGAAGGGATGACGGTATTGAATGCAGAGCTGAAGTCTACAAACAGCATGCGTGCATAAGTGTCCTTATTATCCAGATGTGTGAGCACGGAGTGCAGCGCCATTGACACTGCATCATCTACGCTCCTATTGCTGCGGTAGGCAAATTGGTATGGGTCCAGTGTGGATGGTAGAGAGTCTTTTAGGTGTGACAAGACCAGCCGCTCGAAGCACTTCATAACAATGGGTGTGAGTGCTACAGGGCGGTAGTCGTTCAGGCATGTCGGGCTGGAATGTTTTGGAATGGGAACAATGGAGGTGGATTTGAAACATGCTGGAACAACTGCTTGGGCGAGGGACAGGTTGAAGATATCCGTGAAGACCCAGGCGAGCTGCTCCGCACATGCCCGGAGTACGCGACCAGGGATGCCATCAGGGCCAGCAGCCTTACGTGCGTTTATCCGGCTTAGTGCAGTGTAAACATCTGTGGAGTTAAGTGTGATGATTGGGTGGTCAGTAAAAGGTGTGAGCCTGGTGGCGGGTTCCTTATTGTCTCTCTCAAAGCGTGCATAAAAGTCATTAAGCTCGTTCAGAAAGGCAGCATCTGTGGCTATGGGGATGGAGTGGTTGGGTTTGTAGTCACTTATGGCCTGGATGCCCTGCCACATGCGTCGAGGGTCAGAGCTGGTAAAATGCTCCTCTAGCTTCAACTTGTAGCAGTGCTTGGCCTTTCTGATGCCCCTCTTCAGATTTGCCCTGGAAGTACTATAGGCCTGTGCATCACCTGATCTGAAGGCGGTGTTGCGTGCTTTCAACAGGAGGCGCACTTCCTTGTTCATCCATGGCTTCTGATTAGGGTATATGGTGATCTGCTTCTGAGTTGTGACACTATCAATGGTGGTATTGATGTAGTCCAATACAGAAGAGGTGTAGCTGTCTATGTCCGTGTGAGAGCCACTGGTGGCCTGAGAAGCAAACATACTCCAGTCTGTGCGTAGAAACCTTTCCTGGAGTGTGAAGTCTGCCCCCGCAGGCCACACCTTGATGGTCTTCACTGATGGCTTCACACGATTAATGAGAGGTGAGTACTTGGGGGTGAGGAACAAAGAAAGGTGATCAGATTGACCCAGGTGGGGGAGGGGTGTCGCGGCGTAAGCTTCAGCCATGTTTGTGTAGACATGATCCAAAGTTTTGTTTCCTCTTGTGTGGCAGGAAACATGCTGATGAAATTTAGGGAGCACTGTCTTTAAGTTAGAGTGATTAAAATCTCCCGCAACAATAAATGCAGCCTCCGGGTGAGCAGTCTGTTGTTTACTGATGGCTGCATGAAGTTCTTTCATAGCAAGCTTGGCATCAGCATCCGGTGGAATATAAGCTGCCGTTATAATGGTGGAAGTGAATTCCCGTGGCAGATAAAACGGTCTACATTTAACCATGAGAAACTCAAGGTTAGCCGAGCAGTGTCTCCCGACAATAACAGAGTTCGTGCACCAAGCTTTATTGACATAAATGCACAGTCCACCTCCTCTAGTCTTACCGGATTCCTCTGCCGTTCTATCCGCCCGGTGTGTGTTGTAGCCCGCTAACTCAATAGCGTTGTCCGGTATGCCGCTGTGTAGCCATGTTTCCGTGAAGATTATGACATTGCAGTATAAAAGTCTTTTGTTGTTGATGATGCGGAGTCGAATCTCATCCATTTTGTTCACTAATGATCGTACATTAGCAAGGAAAATGCTGGGTAAAGAGAGCCGGTGTGGTGTTAGCTTTAGCTTAGCTCTTAGCCCTCCGCGCGTTCCCCGCCTTTGTTTACGATCTCGACGCCGCCGACGAGCACTTCCGCCCGGCCGTGTGGGGTGCGTAGCATCGGATGTTTTGATGATCTCAGGGACGAGTTGAATGTTGCTGATATAACTTCCGGGAATGCGCAAACCGATATCCAAAAGCTCCTGCCGGGTGTACGATGTGAAGGCACAACTGTTCTGTACGAACAGGCCCGAGATGAGCAAGAAAAACACTATATAATTGCTAAAACTGGAGAGACGCTGAGCCTCGCGATGTTCACGCGCCGCCATCTTGGTCTAGGATCCTTAAAATTAAAGCCCCCTGTGAACCGGAAGTTGCACTCATTTTACTTCTTTGTTTTGATGCATTTCCGTTTGAAACGCATTTCCTAGGTTATGGCTTGTTTTGATTTGATGTAATAAACAGCCGTTACATTTTGAAATGGAACTGGCAGCAGACTGACAGCTGAAGGGGAGGAGTTAACGGATGCTCTTACTGACGCCGTTTGAGATTTTTAGTCACTGGAGGGCGGAAGTGCATTTTCAGATTTTAATTTAAGATTATAAGGGCCCATGAATTTTTAAAAGGGAATGAACCACACTGATAAGCTATCTACAATAAACACTGCAATATTTCATGAAAAAATTGGAATTGTCAGTCTTTATTTCATAGGGACTTTAATTGATTAATTGATCATGGATTAATTGGGAGCATTTCAAAAAACAATGCAAAGGTTACATATCACTGCTGTCCTTCTGAATTCTTGTATCTATACAATTTGTGATTGTTATTATTGCCATGAGTCACCTTTAATGTTTGAAACTGGGTTTTGCAAAAATCTAAGGAATACAAAAGTATTAAAAAGTGAATGAATAGTGAATTATGGACATTGACACAAACTTCAAACCATGCATTCAGTGCTTGATGTAAAATTTATGTCTAATTCTCTTACATTTGTTTTTATACGCTTTTTTCTCTTAACAGAGCCATTTTGTGATCTAATCAAGTGTCAAGTTGAATTGCAAAGCCCAAATTATCTCTGCTACACTTGAACACTGAATAAAATGTTCAGCTCCAGTTCTAATTGAAGGCAATGTACATCCTATCCAGAGAAAGGGATCTCCACCATGGCTGAGGCGATGTTCCACAAATCCCAAACCTTGGCTCTGCATGTATAGATGATTCTAATCTCTCAAGTTCATCCCTCCGCGCGCTGATGCGAGTCACCAGATTGGTTGATCTGCGGGTTGATCACAATCCTCCAGAGCAGAGGGAAACTACACCTTGATAAATTGATATGACAAGCATGAAGGTTTAATTTCTTCAACAATGATACGGTTGACAAGATTCAGCTAAGAAATAGGCCCACGCTGAGGAGTTCTTATTGTGATAAGGGTTGGATATGGTCACAGAGGGATGGAGTTTACTCACAAACACATCATGAAAGCAAAAGGAAATTGCATAACTGCTAACAGTAAACACACAAAGAAAAAGTTATTTTCCGTTTTAATATAGAGGGAATTATGGGGGACTGTGGGGATGATACAGGAAAAAGTGGAACAGTAGTTCTTTCATCAGTGGGACTGAAAATAGATGGCTGTTTGTCTGTTTGTCACATTGGAACTCCTTTCTGTACTCCTGCAAGTTTTGCTGGTGTGCTAAAGAACAGGAGTGGATTCTTTGGTGGATTTGAATCAATGGCTCTTAGTTGGAATAGATAACATAGTCAATTTGACATGAGAGAAGGAAGACCAGCCTGAAAGTGTCTATATGAGCTTCAATAAAGTGGTAAAAAAATGAAGGAAACGAAGAAGGAATTACACAGATTTTTTCATGCATTTGTCAGATGATTTTATGCAACACAGCAAGGCAATGCAGTTTTTCATAACCCATGACATTTGTACTCCTAATGCAATGCTCTACCAACTGAGCAACAGGAACACACACCCAGAATATCCAGGAAATAAATAAAGAAGAACTCTAAAGTGGAACGTGAAACCTCAAGACCGCATCTCCAGCTCCACCAGGACCAGACTGGTCACATGAGGCTGAGGTCACTCCATATGTAGGGTGTGGCTTCTCCACAGAAACGTGGATATTTGCTCTTGACTTACAAAAATGCTGAATCATACTCAACTGGACACATCAAATAGAATGAAACTTGAGAGAATGTACACTTGAGTCTATTTGCTGAGGAAAATGTCATGAATGGTTCGATAAGAACAAACATTCTATAATATTGGGGTATTTTAATGATAAGTTTACCATCAAATGAATGAAAAGATGTAATATATTATTGTCTTAATTAGCTATACACAAAAAAAATGAATTTCAATAATATTATATCACAACCCATAAATATAATGTCATATTTTTTGGGGGTCGTGTTGATTCCAACCCCATCCCCAAAAACTGGAATGCTTACACGATAAAACGCTCCAAAATGTTAATTGTTGATGCCCACGGTAAAGTCTCGCACATATGTCTGAGAAACAAATCTAACATTGTCAAAACATGAAGAACATTCAGTGTTAAGGTTCCAGTTGTCCCTGTAGAAATATTTCTAAAGCTTTGGTTTCACCAACAGCAATGCAAACTCTGATTCATTCTGCGGTACAGGATTGTGGGCAAAATTTAATCATCTGACTAATGTGACCTTAGGAAGTAAACTAACTAACTTCCCAGCAATCCCAACGATGGAAAAAAGCTTTCTAACATGTTGTTCAGTTCCAAGTCAGTTGCCATAGTAATAATACGAGGAATTTATTCAAATGCCACAGATCTTCAACCCATGAGGCATTCAAAATTAGCAGCGCTTAGTAGCATGTCAGTGATAAAAATTCAACAACACTTGACTACGAATGTTGTTGACTCAAATGCAAAGAAAACCTTTAAGTTTGTTGCAGGAAGTGCATGAGTAATTGACTTAATGTGTTACTCAGAGTACTCGTGGTATGAACAGTTGGAACATGACAAATTCCTTTTCACATCCAATTGTGGCAATATTTTTAATCGTGTTAGTAATTGAAAACCGGAGTGCAAGGACAATCTCACAGAGACAACAAGGATCCATTCTCGGCCCTTTCCGCCTGAGTGGTCCAGCTACAGATTTCTGCTCAGTAATCGGAGGACCACTATTTCCTGAAGAACACACTTTATTCCCTCAGACCTTCGGAAAGAAATGCAGCACAAACAAAGCGAACGGGAACATAGGGCCGTATGACTACCGCTGAACCGTATTCTGATCTGTTTCCAGTGGTTTACTTTTCTGCATAGTAAAACGAACTTAAATGGGGATGAAATAAATATGTCAGGATGTGAAAGTGTACTTCACATGTAATCTCTTCCTCGAAAGTCCCACAGCTCTCTGGAGATATTGTAGACAGGCCTTTCAGACAGAGGGAACAGGAAGGTCACACAGGCCGTTAACATTATAAAGATTGGGGGCAATTAGTCTGGCTATAGATTACAATTTAGAAATGAATCTATAGCCAACAGTCCATAACGGCACGATAATAACTGGCTGACCTGGCAGACCGGTCCCTTCAGACAGCACAATAACATTACTAAGAAACAAACCCGGTTAAAATATCAGCACACCAAAAGGCCCTGATGAAGTGAATGTGTAAGGTATGTGTTCGTCTCTTATATCAGCATTAGTACATGCAATGAAGTGATTGAAGATCTTACTAGATAACATCACACCATGACTTGGATCTTTTTTCCTAACCTCAGATTAATCACATACGGAAGGGTGCAAATTTCACATTCTTTTGAAACCATACCAATATCACTATAAGATGTGAAAAATAGGGATGTGCGATGCTAACAAGCAGTGGCATATCCGGGGGGGCATGGGGGAAGTGGCCCCCTCTTAAAGATGATTGGCCCCCTGTGTGCCCCCACCCATCTAATTGCCTGCAAGGCTGTTGATAACAAATTCAAACATAACACGCGCTAGACGGATGTATTTGGCAGTTCTCGCGCAGCTGAACAGCAGCTCACTGTACCACAAGTATAACAATGGAAAGTTCACATTACATTATTTTAAATACATTCACGAGCAGATCTCTTCAGAAAAGCGGCAGTGTTTCCTTCACGTGTAGCATATAACCTGGGCTATCCATAATATATAGCCTAGTTTTAACTGTCTTTCTGAAGACTATGAAGAGAAATGAAGGTTCAGTCAGTGGAGGAAGAGTATGGGCAGCGTCATACTATCGCTTTCCCTGAAACATCTTATGTAAGCTTATAACTGGCTGGCTGTTTGTGGTTTTATTATAAAATATATGATTGCAGGAAATCGTGAAGCTATCCTAACTATGTTAAACACAGCGGACATCACATACATTTAATATAGGTGAAATTGTTACTACTTTGTTCGAGTATTCAGACAGACCATGGTATTTCTTATTTTCAGGTTGGTGATCCAAACTAAGCTGGGAGTACCAATTCTAGTAAACACGCTGATTTTGAGTCCTGGGGCAACATAAAATGCTGCATAGAACCATACATTTTACGATAATTTCTTCAAGTGCGTACGTGTGATTGAAACGAATGTAAGCACAGAAAACCCGTATTAGCTTTCCTGTCGCTCAGTGGTAAGAGCATTGCGTCAACAACGCAAGGTTGTGGGTTCGATCCCAGGGGATTTCAAGCGTCTGCCAAATGCCAAAAAAAAAAAAAAACATGCATTTGCTTCTCATTTAGATGTGAAATCTATAATTCGCAAACATTGTTGAAATAGTACACAGCTGAAGTGTTTCAGATCTCCGCCTTGGAAAAGATGTCTAATTTATGTCATTAACCTGGCAAGTCCTTTAAAGCGGCAAGAAGGCTAATTATTTTTTAAATCCTTCAGCACTTGGGCAAACAAAAGTGAGTAGGTCTGCTCACACCCTGACATGGAGCAAAGGACTTTTCCACGTCAAAGACGCTGTCTTGAATTTTTGTGAATGCACACTTTATGATCCAATATGTTCGCTCATTTTATGAATGAGGCCCGGGTTTAAGTAATCTGCACATATTTAATTTATTGCAATTACTTAACACACTCATTATTGGCACAGCATCTTCGCATGACTCGAACATTCCCATCACTGCACTACAAACTCTCACACATACAGTTCATACAGTGTTTTTCATTTCTGTAAGACTGTTCTTATGTTTTGGCAGTAATTGTGAAGCTATCGTTTGTATATAGTTTATATGAATTGCCCAGGAAGCAAAATTTTCTTAAAGTATTAAGTTTAATACAAATTTACAACCGTAAATAAATGCCATTACAAGTTAAAAAGGTATCAATGTTTATTGCTTATTTTAAAGCTTACTGAAATTTAAAGATAACTACCTATAAATACACAACATGGTTGGCCCCTCTGTATTAATTGTGGCCCCATTTGTGCCCCCCAGTGAAAAATATCCTAGAATAGCCCCTGCTAACAAGACTACCGATAACAGAACATAAACCTAACATTTGTTTGTATTTTGTTCTAACGTTTGTGTTGCGGTAAAAATCTGAAACAGTGCAACTGGACCAGTTGTTTATGTTTTGTAAAAGGGTCTACACAGCTTTTATTTCTATCGCCATCTTTGTTTGAAAAATAATATTGCACTTTACTTCACTGTTCTTATCTCTACTTGAGATGAAGTGAAATGACATCACCATAACAGTCTATATCTGCATAATCGTAACCTACACCTAAACTTATAAATCATTATTATAAACTTACCATTGTAAATTGGGGTAAGGTAAGATATCAGTATAAAAGATCCTGTGAGTGAACTTTAGGGGCATCTAGCGTTGAGGATGCAAATGGAGGAGCTCACCCCTCCCTTTTGAAGCACTACGGTGTTTGACACAGAACTAAGATGTCGTCACGTTTTTACTTCTTTACCTAATCAGATAATATATTTACGAAATGCGCTCTGTTGAGCTGTAAGTCCCTTTAGGGCCACTGTAGAAACAACATGGCCAATTTCCATGTAAGGAGACCCGAGGTGTATACATACCTCATTCTAAGATAATAATAAAAACATAATGCTTCATTGTTTAAGGTCTTTACAAAAGACTCTGAAGACAGACATGCATTATATTGCATCTATAAGTCGGACATCTTCACCACATTTCGCCAAAGAGTATTCGTCTAAGAGTATTGTGTTTGAAACAGCTGGGCTGAGGTTTGCAGATTTCTCCACACTATGTGATGAAAGAAAGGTTAATCCTTGTTAAATTACAACAAATCCGCCCGCACAGTCGATGCTCTCACAAGAACAGACTGAAGAACACAATCACAGCTCCCATCACCCTTGAGTCAACACATTTATATTCACACAGAGATGGTCTGTCACAATTCTATCCCTTTCTATAATTGTTCTATATCAGACACAAATATTAGCTTATCAAACGTATTGAATTTTATCGGGATTATTAAAGCTATTAAACACAAAGTCAACCGAATGAATGAGCTGCGGTGAAATATGCCGATTGCTTAACTTTAATAACCTTGCTGCCCATCTGACACAAAGATAAATGTGAACTAATACCTGATATTCATCTAGACATCAACATTTCTGCAGGCACATTAGATCAGATAAATGTTCAATCTGACAATATGGAGATCCTATCAGTATCCAGGCTATGATGTTGTAAATAATTCTTAGCAAAGCCTTATAGATTCCTTTCCCTCATAAAATGCTATTAAAAAAACATACACATTGCAGAGGGAAATAAACAAATGCAAGTGATATGAGTATTGAGTATGTATTACATCAGAGCCCCATGCGACTCACTGTATTATTGGCATTGTAACACCAGACAACATATCAACTCATGTTGTGTGAGGAAATACTTTTTCTGATTTCTTTATTAATTGATTTCACAAGCTGTAGTTACAGGCCTGTCGAATCTCTCCAGCACCCACTGACATATACAAATCAGCTTCCTATTTAAAGAACACAGATACGTTCATACTCAACCCATGTCATGGAATAAAATTAATAATAAACCCTGTCTATCTATTCCATGTCTCTACCCTAAGAGGTAATTACGAAACCAGAAGCGGAACCCCTCTGCCAATGTGACCCGTAAGGTTCGTGTATCGAGCTGTCCGGCATGCCAATGTGCCCATGGCATGGTGTGAATTGCTTTCTGACAATAATCAAACGACCACTTGCTAGCGTGAATCAAAAGGTGAAAACCACAGGCTAACTTTTATTATCACCACAGGTGCTTAAAACATTAGGAGAGTTGGCAAAATGACAGGTGCAAGGGATTGGATTGAAACACTGATAGGTCAGATATCACTATTCGGTGGTTTAAAAACCCATGTGAAGTCTTAAAGTTTTAACACATGTTTGGTGTATTTAAAGCAGTTTTCCGCAGTAATGTGAATTGTATAATCCATAACAAAATTGTCACATCCGTAACTGTCCTCCTATTTCTCATAAATGAATTTTATGAGAAATAGGACAATTAAAGTAATTTTGAAAATTATTGAAAATAGTTACTTGTAATTAAAGTAACTATTATGTGGTCTAAGAAAAGCCATTTCTTATGCATTTGTTGGGTATTATTGCTTCCGGTTGTACATTTTAATTCACAGAAATCCTACAAAGCAGGATGTTTCTCGAAAACATGCATTGTTTTTGTCAAATCTGTAACGCATGAATTTGACTCTCTTTTGTATAGATATCTTGTGTATAGACTGATTTTTGTTTGATGTCTGGTCTCATCAGGGGGTTTAATATAATATAAACTAATGATTCAATATATTGGTAATAAATACCTTCTCTGAGAATTTATGTTTCATGTTATTACTACAAATGTCACCGCCATAATGCTATAATTGCTACAATGCGTGTCGCCTGTCCATGACTCCACAGACTGCAGTACTAAAATGGACAGAAAGACTCCCTATTACTTGAATTGCTTTAATGTTCGACTGTGCGCAAGACGTAACATGAGAAAAACGAGTACCATAGGCATCGTGGTAGGAAAGAAAAATAGCCACATTTTACAGCGCAAATATTGAGAGTCAGGCACGAAGCTCCGCTACAATTCACAAATTTCCAGCCAGGCCCAATTAGAGTGATGTTCTCTTATAGATAAAGAGCCAAAAGCGCAATGACCTGATTCAGGCGAGATTACTCAATTTGAAGGTAAAGCCAATGGACAAAAGTCCGCCCTGGGCCTTGCAGCCTGGTGTGACGAAAGGAGGAAACAGCAGAAGTTGGCGTAAAGTCCTCTTTTCTTCTCTTCGTCAGCGACAATGAGGCACTAGCGAAAATAATTAGCAGTGACAAAAATCCTGAAAAATATAAGACGGCACAAAAAGCCTGTCAGATTAACATGAACTTTGTTTAAAGGGGTCATATGGTGCGAACACGTGTTTTTCTGTGTCTTGGTGTGTTATAAGTTGGCCATGAATGTATTAGACACGTAAGATTGCAAAAATACAAGTGTTGGAACAAATTAATGCATTCTACCTGATGTTCCAAATATGGCAAGAGGCGTTACATCCGTCACACTCATGCAGTATTCAACCAATCACTGCGCACTTGCCAATCATGGCACACCTTGCTTTCAGAGCGATGAGCTTTGTTAAAAATGAATGTGTTTCAGAGAGGCGGGGCAAAGAAGAGATACAAACAGTCACGGTATTTGGAAAATACAGTGTTTTTAAACTTTAAATCGTGTATACACATTGCATCTCAAACAAAGGATAATATTTGTTTCAGCCTTGTCATATAACTCCTATAATGAAGTATCATCGAGCCCCTCCTCCTGAGGTGTAATCGCATCATTATAGCGCTCAGGGTGCCTAAACCGCTACGTGGTGTGGCCAGGGATGACTTGCGGTTCGTGTGATCTCAGGCGGGCGTCGCGGTTTGAGTTCCAGAGAATTATAACAGAAGATAATGGAGTGTTGCAACAGGAATGTTTAGGGCACAGACTTCTAATGTGGTAGAACTATCTGAGATAATTTCAGGCACTCCTGGTTCTTCTTACAGCACTACACGCAGCAAGAGACTAAAGAGTTTATAAGAAGCTAGAATTTGGCATACACAAAGACCAAAGCACAAAGTGTGACTTACAACCAACATTAATCCACCTGACTGCATTGTTCTCAAAGTTAAACAGACCTCTTTTTCCTCCTTTAAGATTAGTAGACTGGACAAAAAAGAACAGTGGGTCCAAACCTTTTTTTCTCTAGATGCTGGCTGTAGTGCTGTGAGCTAATGAAGGTCTGGTTTTGTGCCTATACAGTAGATGACAGATCCTGAAAGACCTTTGGGAGTTTGCCTGAGGGGCTTTTAAAGCATTATAATACCCACTGACTGTGAGCCGCACAGTATATTCCTTAAATCTCTGTGTGTTGTACACCTCTGGGCAAAATGACAACTTTTTTGCATCAAAGGTGATGGAAACCTGTCGGTAGTTCACTATTTTCATTCATTCTCTAAACAACAAAAACACATTCGATCTAGCTATGTTTCCATCCAAAGTTACGATTTAACGTAATGAATCATAAGTACAAAAAGCACGGGTCCTGTAAGACAGTTATGGAGATAACACTAAACCTCTTTTACAACATATTTTGGCTAGAGCATTTCAGAACAACATTCAGGATGCTGTGTAAGAAGATCGAATCCCTGGTCAGTCCATTGGGGCAACAAGTCATGTGACTTTTTATGCAAATCAAAGAATGTATTTGGTAAATGTGTTTCCATTGTAGTTGTTGTCTTGCATTAATCTGGCTCAATTTAGTGTTTTGTTCGTTTGTTTTTATGCATGTTTTTAGACAAAATGCATTTTGGTTATTCAATCCAGAGTTTTTATGTGATATCAAGAAATTTGTATAAGAAAATGTAAATGCAAACATAGCTTATACCTAAAGCTTTTGAATGAAATCTAATTATGCATCACTGCAGGTCTAATTTGATACACAGCTGGATATTATTACAAAAAAAACACAAGATAAACATTTCTAGTTTACTTTGAAATTGTTTAAATAAAACCACGTTGGGAATAAGGCATAGTGAAATTGGGCAAAACCAATTTTGGGAAACCGGGACAGGGACACCAAAAAATATTTGCACCTGGATATGTGGGCTCAAAATAAGACAAATAAAAACTGATTACAAAATTGAGTTATTTTATTATTGTTAACTTAAATTAAAACTATAAAACATTTCTGATCATTGAAATCAAAATATCACCTTATAAATTACTTGAAAAACGAAACGAAAGGTTAAGCTGAGGCAGTAAACTAATTCAATAAAAATAAATAAAAAGTGGAACTGAAAAAGAATCATGAAGCAATATAAAAATAAGCAAATATATAATTATATATAACATAAGGCCATAACAAAATTGATATAAACAAACCAGAATTTACAATGAAAAAAAAAAAACATGTAAAATATGAATAAAACTACAGTAAAACAAAACTGCAACAACCCTGATCTCTAAACCAAATCATGAGGCAGGAAAAAAAATCTGGGACACAGTCCAGTGTCTGCCACAGAGAAAGGTTTTCAACAAGCTGAATCCGATCCATTAACATGACAACCACAGGTTTCCTCGTCGACCTGCCATTAATTATCTGGCCTTAGATGAGATAAGGACAGAATCAGAAAACACAACAAAGGGAAAACAACACTGCAACAGTCGGCCTTGCCTCATCTGTATAACTACCCGTCAAAAGTAAACAGAGAGGAGAGACAAATGCATATGGCATGGGTCAGCGTCACTTGAGTACTGACATAGCTCACTTGTTTCCTTCCTCATTCTCTCTCTTTTGAGAGAGGAGTGGGCAGCTGTGCATGCGGTGGGGGAAGGAAACCCGGCCAAGAAAACCCGCTTCGATCTGCTGCTGCTGTCTGTTTAGTTGGCCCCTCCCACACTTTCCAGCAATGAGACGAATTGAATATCTGCAGGGGCTTTGGTGCTCACTACTATTAAAATTTAATCCCTCAAAGTGGGCTAAAGCAAACTTGGACTGGAGGCAGAGAGATTGATGTGGAGCTGTCATAAGATTAGCGGTTTATATCCACAATTCAGTCTGCAAACGCTTGAAGTAAACAAAGAGAAATGCCTGGAAGTGCCCTTTCATCCCCCAAGGGGATCTTACAATCTGTGAGATCGTTTTTGAAGGTTATTAGTTGTATTCCATTACCCCCCTCCCAAAAAAAGAAGACGGTGATTTGTGAAAAATTCAACAAATGATATTGAAGATATATGTCAGTCTTGCCCGCGTGATGACATGTATCTCTGCATAATCTGCAGCACTGCCACCAAAAACTGAATGTTAAAAACTAAAAAAAATTACTTACTTAAAAAATAAGACCTTACACACCAGTTCATATAACTCAAAAAGACACACAAAAAATTCTGCTCTGCATCTCCAAGTACCCATTCAATAAATTCTGTAGAAAATAGATTCCTAATTTAACATAAGCAACGCTATAAAACAATAACTACACTTTCAACTACAGCCTAAAATAATAAACACACTTTTCGCAAAAACAGGAATTGGCAGCATTTCTATGATAATGCTCCGAGCGAGGATAAACGATAAAACAAGCTATTATGGTTATTTATCCTGGTCTGGATAACAATAGCAAGAGGCTCACGGGCATCTAGTGAGCAACAATTCACAACTAGACAGAAAACACTGAATTGATTGAAACCGCAGGCATTTCGCTCAGCATCCACTAGGCATCCCACCCTACACAGCGGGAGAAAAGAAAAATGGAGCTGTCAATGACACGGCTAATGACACCCTGGAGATATGAGCAATGTCAGTCCCACGGGAGCATGAAAAAATACTATTTACCCTTACTTTCACCTCCAAGCCGTGCCATTTCAAACAGGCTCGATTGCAGTTTCCTCATTGAAGAGAAAAAAACGTGTCTTATTTATGCTAATGTCCTGCTCCTAAAACACATAATTACAGTATCCATTACTGACCAACTGTTCGCAAGCCATGGTGGAGAACGGTGAGGTGCTTTAATAATCTCTAGGGCACATCTGATCTATGTGGCTCGGATCTAATCAGAATGAAATGTAAACAGCAGTCTGGATTTAATGTGCTCTTTGATTCGCTTAAAATAAAAAAGCATTGAAACTGTGCTTTCAGGATCACTCTTTAAATATTTGATGCGCTGCGGCTACCTTAGCGCTATCAGAGAGATCACTCCGACATACTTTTCTAAAGGATAGCATTGAATACGGTACATCTAGAAGCACACTGAAGCAAATGGAATGACTAAAAAATGCAAATAGGCTGTCGCGTGTGTTTGATGTGTGTTTTGTTACATGTAATTGTCCCCGGAGATAATGCATGAGAGTTAATCGAGAGGCTTCATTTACATTGTTATGAACTGATGTTTTGCTTAAACACAATCGTAGGATTAACGTTAACTTTGCCTTTATAACAGAATGGTACACAATAAAGAAGAAAGCCCTTTCCTATCTGATGTGTTCATCAGCATGCCCAGACCACCTCTCCGATCTGACAGACCCAGCAGCCCCAGGGGTGACATCAGCCTCAGACATCTGTCAGTGTGAGCTGGCACCGCTCTTCAAGAAACTGTTCCTGCGATTCAACAATCCCATTATAAATCAATGTGCTGAAGACAAGGACTTCATGGGATTGGATTTTTAGGCACACATACCGTTCTTGTAGAGGAAATCTTTTTTTTTTGGACTATCAAGTGCTTCAGGATGCCATAGAGAAACCATTCTTCGCCAAATGATTCTGTAACGAATCTTTAACTTCCCCGAAACTTTCCTGTTTTACAAAAGATTCTTTTTAAAAAAAAATTTAGATTATTAAAAAGGAAAAAGGTTCTTGTAAGTTATTTGGAAAACCAAAATGGCTCATGGCATCTCTTTGAAGAACCCTTTAGCAGCACCTGGGCGAGGAGATTTGTTGAAAGACTAAACAATGTCTAGGTTCTTGGAATTGTCTTGGGAAAACACACTACTGGTCACAAGTTTTAGAACAATTACTCACTTATTTGTTTTTGCAGAAATGTTCTCTTAACATTTTACCAAACAGATGTTTGAGGTTACAGCCTGCAATACTTTTTAGACCATTTTAAAGGAATTCCCATCTTTTTGGAGCTCCAAATGGCTGTTCTATCTTCATTATTCAGTCAAAGTCTTCCATTACAATTTTTTTTAATTAAAATGTATTTTGTTATGAAAAATTCAGCATATCTTTGCAGAATCATTTTGTCTATGAGTCTAATTTAAGTCTAATTTAAGATAATTAAACATACACCTATATTTTTAAGATAATGAGAAACATATCACTCAAGTGTTGTTAACGTTTTGACTTGGCTTTCCTTGGACTTGATACTTAAACATCAAAGCCAGAGTTTTGGTCTGGTGATGCCTGTGTATGAAGACAATAGACTCCAGAGATTAAAACATACTCTGTGGAATCACAACAGATCACACAGAAAATCTACTATTCAAAATTACACTTGTAAAGTGTACACTTGCTTCCATCGAAGAACACAAGATGTTTTTTTGGACCCTTCTCAAATCATACTGTGATAACATGGATCATGAGGTTTTGCACTTATGGAGTCTATGCATGCTGTCACTAAAGCAAAAGAGGAGCGTTAAGATTATTATACAATTAATGTTAATAAAGTTAATTCAACATTGCACTCAGGATTGTTGAAAGAGTGGGATTATAACACCTCGTCCTATTAAGCAAATCTGTTATTATGAAAATATAATTAGTGATTAAAATGTTTGTATTAAATAAAGAAGCATTTCCCGAGACGATACTGAGATTCAGTCTGGTAATTACATAAGAAACAACCCCTCAGGCCAAGGGCACAGAAAGTCTCGCAGGGTGAAGGATCCACACATAAGATGAATGTGTTGTGGATGCTGTGGATCAGCTGGTGGTCCTGTGGTGTTACTGGAGCCCAGCCCAGACCTGTCTCAATGCAGAGCCGCTTCACTGAACACGCTAACACTCGCCAAGAAGAGGAACAGATTTCACGGAGCATATGGGACCTCGCCAGGATTCAAATAAGCGGAGCCTTCGAGGTGCCTCACTTACCTGTAGAAAACAATTAATCTAGCTTTCCCATCTTTCACGCTGACAACAGTGTAGAACGAAGAACAAGAAAGAGAGAGATGGGGTAGAGAAAAGAGAGAAAGGCGAGAGAGAGGTTTGAATATTTGCCTGAAGTTGGTGCTCTAATGCGTTTCTGCTTTTCAGTCATATCACGCAGTTTCCTCTCCAGTGACCTTCCTCTAACCTTCCTACTTTCTCTCTAACTGTGCTGCTATAAACAAACACACAATTCCAAAAACAAAGTTGAAGAACAACAAGCGCAAGCCTCCAAGAACTGGCAGATCTCAGCACTCAGGCTCTGGCAAACTTTCCCACAGTACAAAGTAAAGAAATTACCTGTGTGCTCTTTAAATGAGAACTGAAGCCATTGTAAAACACTCTAAAATATGTCACATTGCGTCGGAGACGATAGCCTAGTGCGCATTGCTCAGACATGTGGCGCTGTTACGCATCGGGCGACCCAGGTTCGATCCCCTTGATCCTTTGCAGAAACTACCCCCTTCTCTCTACCACTTAGCTGCCTGTCCTCTCTATCAATAAGCTCTACAATAATAGGCAAAATGCAGAAAAAAAATGTTACAAAAATCAAAGTCACAATACGTCAGATCTACAGCTGTGCCATGCATATACCTAATACGAAGTTAGTGAGGTTTCCATCTTCTCACCAACAAACCCCCGTGAGGGCTAAGTGGCAAGTTGCCCGCTGTCAGAAACTACCCACAATGTCAAAACCCCGGCGCCCTCCCTCCATCCCTAAAATATAAGGTGATGAAGCTGTTCGCTGCTATAAACCTGTACCAATCTGCTGATTTGTGGATCAAATTACTTTCTATCTGTAATGGCTACGTTCAGTGCCGTGATGTTCAGTCAATTGTTGGCAGCTCCCCTTTCGATGTATCTGTGACCTCGATGGTCCTTATCACGTTCCTTCGACTCCGCGATGACCAGAGCAGCCGGAAATGAAAGAGAACAATCATTTTTGTCAATAGCTCAAGAATGCCATCGACGTTCCGCGTCAATCTAAGAGTGGGAGATCACACCTGCAGAGGCTTCAGTCGAGTGGCCCCCGATGATGACGCTGAATCCCCCTGTCAACGCGGGCATGTGGGTGCACGGGCACCAGGGAACCATGTGACAGGTGTTGACAGATAGATTATCTTGGGGGACAGCGGTGGCCCTAGAGCCGAGCTGGCAGAGCCGGAGTAAACCAATCGGCGCCGCAGAGCATCCAGACACCTGGTCCGTCCCCTACTAAACCCCAAAACTGGCACCTCGCAAGCTGCTGCTGTGAAGCAACTGATTGTGAATAGCCATGTCCCATGGCGTCATGAATACAAGGTCACGGTGACAGTTTTTTTGACATTTTAGTACTGCGGGTGAGAGTCCAGGAAGGGTGCTTGAGTGCTTTTCGTTGCTGAAATGACAATTCAATTAATTACACTTCTGTAACGGTGGATGTTCGCAGCAAGCATTACCCTTTACCTAGAGCTTTCAAAATGCGACATGTCATCTAAAGGTAAATGTCCTTAACCTCAGGGAGAGACTTTCCCTGTTACCCTGTATCCTGGAGAGGTTGTGCTGCTATCAATAGAACTTCATATATGGAATGATATACAACCACGCTGGTACCCTCGTTTCTCTACCTGGAAACATTCTGTAAGGGTTTCAAGTATGTCGGAAGCTTGATAAGGGAACAAGGCTGAACAATGAAGGTGACTTTTTGTCAAATTAATTAGGTGGCTACTGATTCTTTCGGGAACCTCAAACAATGACTATGGACAATCCTTTGTTCACTTCCAAAAGGTCTTGTGAACATAATAGATAAAAGGCTAACAAAAGCACAAAATGCTCAGTATCAAATTAAAACTCTTTAACTCCATCAAATTTCCCCTGTGGATAAACTAAAGAGCTTAACTTGCTAAATAAATAGAATTTAAAGGTTTTAGAAGTTTGCAGATTTGCAGCACCGCCAAGTATCAAGGTTGAGGGGAGGTCAGAGCACAAACAAAAAAGTAATGAAAGATCTCCGGCTGTAAACCAGTGCTGACCTCCCTTACGAGCCTACGGAGATTTACTGGGTCATCTCCACAGAGAGCATTCCTACGGTAAAAATAGAGATAGCATTAAAGTTAGTGGACGAAACCAGAGGTAAATCATCCCACCCTCCTGATACCTTGTCTTTCATTGAGCTTAACCAAACTGATATGTTGGGAGGTAGGAATTGCCAAAACAAATGTACAAATATTACAGCATATTTAAAGCCGCTTTTAAAGTCAAGTGAAAGGTTGAAAGAGGCCGGTTACTGGCACATCCGACTAGTAAAGGACTGTACACTAACAGTTACAGTCTGTCCTTTGACGTCGAACCTCAAATCGCACAGTGCGCTGTTCATTCGGCCTTCAAACTGCAGGCTGCCGTAAAACAGTTTTTTTAAGGACTTTAAATGACTAATGAAAGGAGGTGGTCTTTAGGGGTCTGTGTGTTTATGCAAACCAGTAAAAATAGCAGCTGACGAACCCAATATCAAAACAGTGGAAAATCACAGTGAAATCTGGACTAAAGTAAACTCGCTGTTTCATGCTAAAAACAAAGAAAACAAACACACTTAGACATGTAATGCATGAATTATATAGACATTACTTAGTTAAATGATTAGTTCACCAAATAAGAAGCAGCAAGGGCACAGGTGAAGAAACCTTGTAACTATATTAAAGAAGAAAGTTCTTAACTTCACATCTTCGAGTTATGTATAGAGTCAGGGTTAAACGGAGAAGCAATTTCACTGCAGATTTATAGTGTTCGACGAAAAATAGTACGAACGTGTAATTTTTTCCATTATCTAGGACGAGCTAGCGGTTGCATCTCTGTGCATTCTTCAGAGCCCTGGCAAACACAGACGCACTTGAGAGATGTAGTATCCTGCATCTCTTCGATGATCCATCATGCTGTATGCTGTGCTGCTTCCAATTGTTTTTCCTGGCAGCGTTGAGAAGGTAAGAAAAAAATACCATAGTAAAAAAAAAAGGTATGTCTTGTCTCCCACGCTGGTTGTGTGGCAGTGATGGTCAGTATTACCGGCGTCTCCGAAGGTAAAGCTCCCCGTTTTGGCCATGTCTTCTCTGCAGAGCCCGACAGAAGTGCACAGCAGACCTTAAGCTACCAATCCGCTCCATCACAAGCTGGGATGAGGACAGAGGCTTAGTGCTTCTCCGGCGGCTGAATTTGGTGGTTGGCAAGCCTGCTAGCCATGCCGCATAGCTGACTCAATGAGACTAACATCCGTCGGGAGTTAAATTAGACAGCCAAAACAGAAACATAAAAAGTTGCTCCCGTTTGTGGACAAGCAACACTTTGTAGTGAGATTAAATTAGACACCTCCTGTGTTTCGCAAGTTGGGTGGCAATGATAAACTAAGTTCACTCATTTTTTCAGTGTTTCAGGTCGTCTGAACACGAGCTTCACAGTTCTGCTGGACTCAAAGCCATTACTTATCACAGCAAGCGAGGCGGATTCCTCTCGGCTATTAAGCTTGCTTCCTTAAACTCGATGTGATAAGGCCTTGTTAGTTGATGCGGGTCTGAGCTGAATTCAAGGGTGCCTCCTATCTCGCTTCCACTTCAGGAAGCATTTGAGTCAGACGGGCTGCAGTCACGGACACTTGAACTTAAACCTCCTTCTTTGCCTTGAGAGCCTACTGGGCTGCTTGGAGCGGATTCTTTCTGCGAACAGTTGGATGCTTTGAGAGAATGTAATTCACAAACTTCCAATTTCAGCAAAAGTTATTGCCAAACAAGACCTAAATAGAAATATTGGGACGTCCTGAGCCAGACTAGGCAAGAACATCTACAGAATCCACAAATTTTCTATACAACTGTGCTTTCTATAGCACTACTGTGCTTTTGAAACCTTGTATCAATTAGGGATGAGTCACGACTTTCGAATTTTCGAATAGTTTTTTTAATCATAGAATTTCGAATAGTGTGTGCGATCTTAAAAAAGTTGCCGTGTTTTCACGCGTAACGTGTTCATGTAACCAAAGAGTGGTGCTGCAAATAATGACGCACCTAAAGGCTGTCAATCAAGATACAGTAGAGGAAAACATTTTCTCACAACAATTGTTAACGAAGTTACGCAATCTGTAGACCCGCATGGCACAACGTATACGATAAATTGAGACGGTGTCAAAAATGAGTTCTGTGTGGGGTCCTTTAATAAAATGAATGAGAATAAAGTGCAGTGCAAACTCTGCAATGCAAAGCTGACTTATCATCGATCAACAACTACGATGCACAATCATTTGAGGGCGAAGCACCCAGCAGGTCCATCCAAAGGTCAGCAATCAGTTGCTAGTTTTATGGTCAGAAAACCAATTTGGATGCCGGAGGGGCAGAGCAAATAACGGCTTTAATTACTAAGATGATCGCTAAGGATATGCTTCCGATCGGCTTTGTCGGAGGAGAGGGCTTTAACAATCTTATGGAGTTTTTGTACAGCCCGAGTTTACTGTTGGTCTAGAAAAACGATCACTGCTAGACTGGAGAAACTTTTTCACGACAATAGAAATGGAAGCATTTCGATCTATTAATTCATGAAATCGTTCCGGACTGTTAATAAATGCCGTGATTCGGCTAATATGTTTTAACGCGTTTTAAGTCTGGGCTAAAATCTTTATGGCATTATTCCATTTTACTTGATCATTCACACTGCTGTTTTCTAGTTGGTATAAATGTGCATGCTCATATTTTACAAGGAATCGTCCTAGCATTATGAGCGGTTGTTGCTAATCGACGTACTGTTAATAAGTGCCGTCATTCGGTTGTCAATATATAAATGTTTCATTGCGTTATCTTAATGTATTGCTTAATATAAGATTGCCTATTCCATAATAAATAAAGCAGTGTGTCGTCACGGATTTAAAGCGTAAATTATCTCTCTCTCTCCGTTTATGTGAGTGTAATTCTGAAAATGCGTCCATGTGGGGGAGGGTTGCGAATTTCGAATCATTTTTGAATAGTTCTCATCGATCTTCGAATATTATTTTTGCTTTAAATGCCCATCCCTAGTATCAATCATTACTATTAGTCATCTTTCCACTGGGTTTTGCAAATATCGAACCAAAAAATGTATTAACAAGTGTTTATCAATTTTAAATACACAGTATGTAATCATGTGTATCATGTAACCATGAAAAGCGTTATTTCCATTTCCCCAAAAACAGCGAATTTGGACATGCACGGTTTCAGAAGGTGAGTGACGATATATATATATTTGAGTTACCATCTTTCTGTCATCCATTAAACATTACTAATGAGACAGAAGGAACGCATCAGGCAAGAATGTAATGTTTTGATACTTAAATGGGTTGGGACAGAATATTTAGCATTAACAGATGGAGAGAGACCAAACCACATTGTTACGCTCTGGCACATCTGAGAATAGAAAACAAGACAAATACACAACGGGCCTCATAAAAACAATTAGACTAAAAAAAACCTGCATGCCTTTCTCATTAAGATTGAGTGTTTTTTAAGGATTTCATAGAAGCCAGGTGCGTTTACAAACAATGCGTTTTAAAGAGAAACCTTCAGGCTAACATCCGTTAAAAGAGCCCTGTTTAATACATGCAGTGTTATGAACTTTATATTTGTTGTTTTCTTTGCGAAGCTGAAACTGTCAAATAGAGTAAACATTTATAACTATGCCTCATTACTTGAAACGTTTCTCGAAATTTAAGGAAAACAAGTGGAATAATAAAACCAGGGCTGATAACTCTAACCCAGCGTGACTTTTCATTATCCAACGCAGAGGAGCATTTGTTGCAGTGTCGATTATCAGGTACACCGTTCTTTAGTGCTGGATACCATGGCTTTTAATTAGAGAACCACAGAAAGACGCAGCTCTGAGCAAACTGTTAAAGCGACTGCCATGTGGAGAGCCGTGCCAGTACAACAAACTCAATTAAAGTAAAAATACTGAACGTGCATCAAAATGAGGTGAGGAGCGCACGCACACCAAAGACTCTCAAAGCTAAATAAAAACACTATGTGAATGAAGAACAAATTTAAATCTGAGTGAAAACACTAATCCAGACGGATACGGAAACAAACAACAACCTGTATTAAATGATCAACAGACTTGTTTAACAACTTTAAGATACACAATTACGTCATTTCAATAAAATGAGTTAAACCAAAATGAATTAGCGGCTAAATTTTCAATTAGAAAAGTCATTCCATTTTTCATTAAGCATATAAGCATGTACAGAATTACATAAATATTCGTTTTCAAAAAGTTTGCTGATAAACTGCTTTTAGATCTTTGTTTCAGTTGTTTCTGTGATGTACTGAAATATAATTACAAGCACTTCATACGTTTCAAAGGCTTTCATCGACAATTACATGACATTTATTCAAAGAGACAGTATTTGCAGTGTTGGCCCATCTTTTTCAGGACCTCTGCAATTCGACTGGGCATGCTCTCAATCAACTTCTGGGCCAAATCCTGACTGATAGCAACCCATTCTTTCATAATCAGTATTAGTGGGTTTTTGTTTGTCCACCCGCCTCTTGAGGATTGACCACAAATTCTCAACGGGATTAAGATCTGGGGAGTTTCCAGGCCATGGACCCAAAATTTCAACATTCTGGTCCCCGAGCCACTTAGTTATCACTTTTGCCTTATGGCACGGTGCTCCATCGTGCTAGAAAATGCATTGTTCTTCACCAAACTGTTGTTGGATTGTTGGAAGAAGTTGCTGTTGGAGGGTGTTTTGGTACCATTCTTTATTCATGGATGTGTTTTTGGGCAGAATTGTGAGTGAGCCCACTCCCTTGGATGAGAAGCAACCCCACACATGAATGGTGTTAGGATGCTTTTCTGTTGGCATGACACAGGACTGATGGTAGCACTCATCTTTTCTTCTCCGGACAAGCCTTTTTCCAGAGGCCCCAAACAATCGGAAAGGGGCTTCATCAGAGAATATGACTTTGCCCCAGTCCTCAGCAGTCCATTCACTATACTTTCTGCAGAAGATCAATCTGTTCCTGATGCTTTTTTTGGAGAGAAGTGGCTTCTTTGCTGCCCTTCTTGACACCAGGCCATCTTCCAAAAGTCTTCGCCTCACCGTGCGTGCAGATGCGCTCACACCTTCCTGCTGCCATTCATGAGCAAGCTCTGCACTGGTGGCACTCCGGTCCCGCAGCTGAATCCTCTTTAGGAGATGATCCTGGCGCTTGCTGGACTTTCTTGGATGCCCTGAAGCCTTCTTTACAAGAATTGAACCTCTTTCCTTGATGTTCTTGATGAAACTATAAATTTTTGATTTAGGTGCAATCTTAGTAGCCACAATATCCTTGCCTGTGAAGCCCATTTTATGCAACGCAATGATGGCTGCACGCGTTTCTTTGCAGGTCACCATGGTTAACAATGGAAGAACAATGATTTCAAGCATCACCCTCCTTTTAACATGTGAAGTCTCCCATTCTAACCCAATCAGCCTGACATAATGATCTCCAGCACTGTGCTTGTCAACATTCTCACCTGAGTTAACAAGATGATTACTGAAATGATCTCAGCAGGTCCTTTAATGACAGCAATGAAATGCAGTTGAAAGGTTATTTTGGGATTAAGTTAATTTTCATGGCAAAGAAGCACTATGCAATTCATCTGATCACTCTTCATAACATTCTGGAGTATATGCAAATTGCTATTATAATAACTTAAGCAGCAACTTTTACAATTTCCAATATTTATGTAATTCTCAAAACTTTTGGCCACGACTGTATGTTTCTTAAAAAGCATGATCATAGTAGATGAATCTCAGAAGAGATCTTGAGATGGTCTGATAAAAAGGATTCCGACAAATCTGATTTTCACAAAGTAACAGTGCAAACACTTCAGCTGAGCATGTCCTGAGATAAAAAAATCTCCAAATAAGATTTAAAATGCATACTTGGAGTTGGTTCGATCAAGCAACAGGTTTGTTGAATCGTTCAATCCCTTTGTTTCCATGGTAACATTTAAGATTTTAAGATCCTTGAATGGCTGCTCTATTATTGTAGTCCACCTTGTAATTGTTTAACATGACCTCCTTTCGTAACATAACAATAACCCTGCTGCTTTTCTAATTTAGCAACAAACTAAAAGGTTTGCTGTAGCTGGATCTAACAATGTTCGACAGCATGATACTGTACCCTGTGGCGATATCATCATGTGTCACATATATTAAAAATTTGGTGCCAAACTGATTATTTTATTATTGAAAACACTCGGAGAGAAGATAAACACTTGTGACTTTTTCTAACGCTAAAATATATTTCTTGTATCTCTGTAGAATAATGCACAAATACAGTTTTACTTTGGGACTCAACATATTCCTAAATGAAGATGCTGTCATTATTTCTATGTCTATTATTTTTCTACAACACATAAGAGAAATTGTGAATACTGTTGATACTTATCTTTCATACAGTAAAAGGGAACTGACACCAGTCACAAACATCTGCTGGGAAAAGAGGACCGTACAGGTTTGAAACCACATATGGTGAGTTAACAGAACAGCTATCCATTTAACAAAAAATAAAAACACTTTAACTACATATTCTGTTACATGGTTATTTACGTTTATATTGCCTTTTTCTAAAGCAAATATCTTTGGACAAAACATATTCCTTCTCTGCATTTAGACCTCTCTGTATTCTTCAATGACAATAAATCACCAACCATAGACATCTGCCCTCCTCTGCAAACTATATCTATCAACTTTTCTTTTATATAAAAAAACAATTAAACAACAAATCCTTGCTTTTTTAGCCTAAATAGCCACTTTCACAAACGCATTTACCTTTGTCAGTATTGCCATCCCCACTCTCATTTTAGTTCCTCTGCTCTTATGAAAGCCCAGAGACTATCCATTATGTGCAATTTAAATGGTCACTCCCTGCCCACCAAAAGAGCTGTTCATGAATGTCACAGAGAAATAAGATGCTTTTACCATCAAGCTCGAGTTTTATATTTGCTACAAATGCTTGATGACTTTCATAGACAAACTGATGGAAGTTTGCACAGTTTGTGTCACTATAGAAAACTATAGAAGCTTGTGTCACTATTAAGAAACATTACTGACTATTGAAAGTAGTGCATCATTTTAAAGGCTTTAAATAAAACATTTGTGTCTTCATCTATATCTTACTGAGAAGAAAAGAAACCAAACGACACAAGCTTCATGACAATAGTAAGAGTTTATAGTAAGAATTAAGAGTTTTTGGTCAAATTGTTTTTAGTGGCACGTGATCTAATTTGTCCAGGCTTTGTTGATTATTTCACTAAGATTAAAACTTAATTTATTATTGACCTTGGCAGCACATTTATTGTTCCAAAGTGGTAAGTAGTCCACCTGGATGTAGTCAATCATATAATAATCTATAAAACAGGCTATAAATGAAACAAGTCAGCAAATAGGCGTTAAAGAAAATTACGTTTGAAAAGCAATTCACCATAATGAACATATGGATTGGGTTTCCTCTGCCCAACGGGTTGGCTTGACTTGTTAAACATGAGGTTGCAGAAACAAGCGCACATTGACAACCCAAGCGAGAAACAACAGTTTATAACGCCATTATAACGTCATAATAATGATTGAATGACAGTTATCGTTTGAATCACATGAGCTATCAAACATTGCGCTCTATCAATGGCGATCGCGACTTGTGTACGACGGCGACTGTCTCAAATCACAACACGCTGTCTAAACAGCATTTCTGGTTATTCCGAGTCCGCTCACGACTATCATCTTTACAAATGCCGCACACGCGTTCGCTATCTTGGTAGGCTGCTCACTAAAATGTTTCATGAGCCATGCGAAATACAACGCCGTAAAATCGCTGCGATCTGTGTTTAAAGTGAAGCTTCAGTTATTAAAGTCGTTCGTCAGGAAAATCCGTTATTTCCTCACCATTGGATCATAAATCTTCACGGAGTTCATTCATATCTGTCCGTAACGTCCGTCCTTAACGGGCGGCTCCCTACTATAAAGCACATACGTGGGACTATCCATTTCTCATTTGTCTCGTGTTTAAGATAAAGTTCAAGTAAACACGGTGTACCTGTATACTGCACGAGGAACATCGTCCTGTGGATTTGGTTCAGAAAGACGCCTGCTAAAGTCCTAGGGCTCTGCTAGTGGACGTTATTCCGGGCTGGGAGCTGTGCTGCTGGTGTCTGTGGGTCTGCTGCGCTACTAACTGCTTTAAACTGAGGCTGAGCAGACCAGAGAGAGAGAGAGAGTGAGAGAGAGAGAGAGAGAGAGAGAGAGAGAGAGAGAGAGAGAGAGAGGAGGACCCACAGTCACGCTCAACACAACGTCTCACCGCTCCGAATAATCCACGGTCCGACAGACGGTTATTGACGGTTTCGTCCTCCGTTTGAAAAGAGACCGTTACGATCACTCACAGCACCGACCGGTGTCGTAATGACAACTGTGCGCGAGCGACCCATTCATAAAAACTCGCAATGCTTTGTTGTCAGTGAGAAACGGGCATTATTCGGCATTTATTGCGAAAAAGTACAAAAAAACAAATTGTTAAGAAGGCGGTTTATTTGTATCCTATGAAAATACCTTTTTTGTTAAATTCTCTTACGATAATTATTTACGAAAGTACAAACTATAATGATCATTCATTTACCATGGTCTCAGATAACAACAACAATTTAACTGTGATGTTTACAACTCTACAAATAAATAACCAATCCATGCACAATTTTACACTACAGTTTTACTATGATAAAATCATGCAAAGTTCTAATAATCATGCAAAGTTTTAATAAAGCCTTACATATTTTTTCCCAAAGAAAGTTAGCCTATAATAAAAAAATTACAGAGATCAAATTAAAAAAGTAATTCAAGAATTTTGGCGAGAAAATGTGCTTGTCATGGTAATGTTTATGCAACATCACCTTGTTTCTTTATCTCTGTAAATCGTGGCGGTATTGATGGTGTGATGTACCAGTAGAGGGAGCAGAGCAACAGTTGAACTCAAGGCATAATTGCCACATAAACTATAACAAGCTCTACAGTAAAACCCCAAGGTCTCTTAAATAATGCAAAAGTATGGGTGGATAGGGAAACTACAAAAATGATCTGCTATTCTGTTAGAAGAAATATTCAAGCATCAGTGGAAGAACAATTAAAAGGAATTTAGTTAACCCCAAAATGGTCCCCATTGACTTAGTGAACCAAAACCATAGTGATGTTTATTCCTATGTGGAAAGTCAATCCTTTAAGAGGACCAATCAAACCTTCATAGAGACAAAATGATGACCAAACCATTAGGGACACAAAATGATTCCAGAAGACGTATAGACCCTATCTTTTAAACAGAGGAATATTTTCATACAATCTGATCTTGTTTCAGTATTCATTTACATGAATCATTATTTATGCAAATGTAGGTAAATAAGGTAAGTTAATTTCTAACCTAGCAACAGATGGACCACTGAAATTTGTCTGATATTTAAACAAGCAATGTTAAATCATATGGAAATACAAAGCTCACATAGTAAAGTGGAGAGAACGGTAAAATCGTATATCTCAAAATTATAGTTTGTTCAACATACAGCCGTAAGCATAAAAACCACGAGAACCCCACTGCAACAGAGACGACCAACATACACACCCGAAACTCTTTCCTTACATGAGATTTCCAATTCTCTTTCAACAATTTTACAAGGTGATACGAGCGTCACTCATGGCACTGTTTTGGAGTACATAGGAGGTTAAATAATCCTTTGGCTTGCAGGAATCCTCTGTGAACTTTAACACCTTGAAGTTTACAGCTCAGTATCTCAGGGCTGAGCTGTGTGGCATAGTCAGGGTTACTGTCATAGCTAAGAGAGTCAGAAACATTTAGCAGATGTCTTAACACATTCGACGAGTCTTAACAGTTCTACTGTGTGTCGCTGTTAGGAGAGTGTGTCGTGAGAGAATAATTTTGACGTTACAGCGATCTCATAAAAGTCTTATGTGTGGGTGGAAACTGCGGCCTGCTACAGATGCCGTGTTTATCTCCAACCTGATGAACACTCCAGTGCCCTTGGGGGTAAAGAATGAATCAAGACTTTAGTGTATTTTTCAATATGCCAGCATTCACAGGGATACTTGTATAGTGTAGTAGAGAAAAACCAAGAGAGTAAACATTGAACATGAAGGTTTTAAACTTTAAGTGTACTGCTGAGGAGTGTATTTAAATGGTGAGATGTAAACATAATTTGCTTCTCTTGGCACATCATCACATCCTGACACACGGTTTCTTTATCCCTCATGGTTTGGCAAGCGCTGACATTGGTCTTCGCATAATTTTTGGCAAGTGACTGCTTTGCGAAAATTTCCTCTGGAATTCTTTTGATGTGCACGGATGCAAACGCTAGCATTTTTACTATGAGCTCTTTATTTTGCCGTTCTTTAAAATCAGCAGGTCTGAATATTTACAAGCCAAATGGTTTTCAAAAAGCTATCAATTTGATTTTTCAGTGGAAATTTTTTATTTATATATATTTTTTAAATTCATTAAATTTAAATTGTTTCATGCAATTAGGGAAATAAATGTGGCACTGTAGTGTTTTGGATGAGCAGAAATCGCTTTTTTTATATAGCTGTGCTCGGGTAATTTCAGCTGCAAGGCAATTACATATCACATCATCAAAGTGACACATTAAAAGCAATAAAAATGTAGAATTTGATATATTATTATAATGTTTTATTAAAAAGCAAAGAGAGGATTTCACATAAGAGCTTTCTTACACGCCAATGCTCTTTTCTGAAATTAACTCAATAAGTAAAATCAACGTCTGTCTGAACAAGTGCACTTTCATCTGGTTTAGTCCATTCCAACAGTCATTTCCCCCTCAAAACTTCAAAATGTACCACATCACGGATTTAAAACTCTTGCCAACAGGATCAATTATTACTAATAACTTGATAGGTTCTGGATTTTCTGGGAATATTTAGAGTTTAGGTAAAGAAAAAGTATAGATCCTTATTCCCCTACCTGCCAGCTATGATATATTTGGTGGTAATGGAGCTTCAGCATAGGTGCATGAAAGATGCTTCACTTCTACAAAGCCGAGCGAGTTCTCTCCTTTCAGAGACACCAACCGTGCTCCCAGCAGGAGAGGTTTGCCCTTGGCGCGAAAAAACAGCAAGTACAATAACATGCGTTCTCACCCGCAACATCTGATTTTCCACGTTAATGCGACTTATGATAGATGTTTTGTTTGGTCTTTAGGAGCTCCGACTGCATCATGTGCTTATTAAGCGATTAAGCGTTTTTTTTTTGTCACATTTATAATGATCTTGTTTGTACAAAGTCGATACAATAAAACCAGGCCAAACCTACTCGAAGCTGCATCAAATGGATTCTCTCACCTCACAGAAAATGATTAAAATCTGCTGTGTTCTCATATTTAATTTAAGCCAAGTTGAGGGACTCGTTGCTCTCCTTTTATACGGATTTCAAACAACTGTGTGATTCGGCAAGTTGCTTTTTTATGAGCGCTGACATAAAAAGAACATTCAGTTTAATATTGCATCAGCTAGAAGCAAATTTCCCAGGTTTTAGTCGTTACATTTTTGTGAAAGATTCTTGAGCAGAATCTGTCGTATGGGTTGAATTAAAAGGAAGCTGTAAATCTTCAATGTTACATTTCGCTGGGAAAAATTGGGTCAAACATTCTAGTGGAATAAAGCCAAGGAAAGCTCACCTGTAAAGCGCTGGGTCATTAAAATCACGAGAGCTAAACTGGAATTAATTTGGGTCATGTTTTATCATGTGCATGTCCGTTGTAGACACAGTGTCAGAATTTTTTTTCCAGACCATGAACAGGATGTGATGTCACGAATAAGAGGTTCTGTTTTTAGAAATAATAAAAATAGATGTGTAAATATTTAAAACACGATTATTATTTATTAAATTGTCCTGGGAATGTCAAAAAGTGCTATTACAAACCAAATTTTGGTCACACTTTATTTTAAGGCCCAATTCTCGGTATTAATAAACCATTAACCACTTTTACCTCAGTAAACTACTTATTTGTTGCTTATTAATACTAAGTAAGGTAGTTGTTAGGTTTAGGTTTTAGGTAGGATTAGGGAAGTAGAATATGCTCATGTTGAATATGTGCTTTATAAGTACTAATAGCCAATATGCTAAAAAAAGGCATCTAATAAGCAACTAGCTAATAGTGAGAATTGGTCCCTGTACTAAAGTGTTCCCAAATTTTAAATTGAGTTTACCTGTAAATGTTATTTTTTTATTAACATCAAACAAATAACATTAATATTAGTCATGGCATTTTGTGGGCAAAGTTTCCTAGTTCAAATTAAACTAGGGCTGTTAACTAACGGTTGCTGATGAATTTTTTTCATATTGATGCGTTAAAAATATTTAACACCAGTAACACAACATCCGTTTTTTGCCATCATTGTCTAGCGTTACATTTTATAATCACACTGTATTATATAAATTCATATATTCATATAAAGGCCTTTAAACTATTTAGGCACGATTTGAAATGGTGTGTATTGACACGTTCTTTATAGATTGACAGCTTCTGGCTGTGGAACACGGCTCAACACACCGCGACAGCGGTCCCGTCAGGGAAACACGCGGGCTAAAGGCTGCGTCAGAATCTGTCAGAACGCGCACCAGTATTAACTTCTCTTTCGTGCTTGAATGAACAAAAACACACAAGATTATGCCAGAAAACACATTTTATCTAGTATTTTACAAGCATATTCTTCAACGAGTTAAATAAAGTCATAAATGAATGCAAAGAAGAGTGAAAATAGGAAGCGCATTAGCCCCGATTCACATTTCACGTCTAAAACCGTGCAGAAAACGCGAGCTGCACTACGTTCTCCTTTTTTTCCAAAGCGCCTGGACTTTGCAATCTCCTGGCGTCTGTGGTCGTTAAGCAACCATGGGCCACGATAGCCGTTGAGACTAAGAGGTATAAACAATGGATATATGGGATTATATGCACTGAAAATACCTTGCATAACTCTGCTACTAAATTTAGTAATGCTGTGATCATCTGTGTCTCCAATTTCATTGATCTTGTCTATATAGGCTGGCTGATTCTTGTCACATACATTAACCTGAGGTGAGCTTGCGACTTTCTGAAAAATTTAGATTTTTTCATCTTGATGCGTCGCCGACGTGCCTGAAAAAAAGAGCGCGTCGCACCGCATCAACTATTTACGGGCACCTGCTGCGCGTCTACATTTAAAATAACGAATATGCACGTGGAAAACACGCAAAATGTGAACCGGGCCTAAGACCTGGTTAGAGCCGTAGCTCTTAAAGGGGTCGCGCTCGTAAATGTGCTGCTGTGGCTCCTGCCAGTAATGTTATTTAAAGAACACAGAAAAGAAGAACTCAATGTGATTTTGTAGCTTTAACAAGGATTCTTCTTTATTTCATTTATAGCAGTAAAGACTGTAAAGTGTGTCAGAACTTTATTTATTTTCTGAATATTTCCTATGTATTAGACAGGCACACTTATTATTGGTTTGATTAGTAGAAATAAATAATATATTTAATACAGACATCAGTTACAAAGCTAACAATATTAGAATGTTTGCTTTCATTCTTAAAATGATGTTGTTAAAGAAATGTGTTGTTTATACATTAATTTGGAGATAAAATTTGAAATTATTAGAATGTAAAAGTTAAAAGCTGTGCATAATTAGTTAGTAAATGTTTTTATTGATTGACAGCACTAAAATCAACATGTTAAAGAAAATAAAAAGTCGTTAATTTAATAGTTAATTTCACTATGTGTGCGATTAATCACATTTAAAATTGTAATCTATTGACAGGCCTACATTAAACACAACCTTAAGTGAGTAAATCAGATTTGTATATAACAGACACAATAACCGAACGCAATTCAGCAAAACATCTGCCTGCGTGTTGTGAGAAACGGGTGTAATTTAGGACCCAGGAGAAAGCAGCATGACTTCTGCGCTTCCCTTATAACAGAGCTCATAGCAGAAAAAACAAGCTGAATGGAGTTTCAAACTCATACACATCATTTAATGATGGGTTTGTATACAGAAATATAAAGTAAACGTGTGTCATGAAGTTTAGTGAGCTAGCTCATGCGATTTCGGATAAACAGCTTTAAAAGTTGTTCATATGATTTCCGTTAAGGGAACAATAGGAGCATCGATGCTCACTGGTTTTTGCATTGCATTGTGGGAATGTTTAGGGAACGAACGTTTCATTTCCATTGGATTCCATGTGGCTTGTCCTGTTCAAACTGTCATGCAGTAAACAGATCTGGGTTGCAAATGAACAAAATTTTGAGGGCAGTGTGAACGTAGTCCATAGGTGAGGTTTCGAATTGCAACCAACCGCTCACCCCCCCCACTATGGTGGCTGACACAGAACTAAGATGTTGTCATGCTGCTAAAGTAGAGCAGGTTGTCCGTTTAGATGTATTGCCCCCCCACTGTTAAATGAGATTTACACCCATGGAATCAAGGTCAATATTTCAGCAACCGCGTAAGTGACAAATGGACAGATACTTCAGGTTAGGCGACGGTGACTGGGATCCATGAAACCTGAAGAACAGCAGGACTTTTTACCTTAGCGCTAGAGGACTTTAGGTCAGGACACTGTGTTCCACTACACAATGCTCTTATCCAGTAAGGGGACTGCAGAGGTTTTGTGGCAAGAGTTAGTTTCAAGCATTCTAACACAGCTTTTGATTTTGGCAGGCAGAGCTGCAATTCTGTGCCTTTTGGTGGTTTTGATCATTTTAATAGCAGACAGATTTAGCTCGTGCATCAACAGGAAAATTAAGAGGCTGAATCAGATCTTATTTTCGTGAACTTTGAACACTTTCATCTTATGAAGTCATTGAAATGAAACTTTAATGGGAAGGCAAAAGAAGTGAAAAAAATAATTGCGAATCTTTAACCAGGAAGCAGAATTATGCAGAACAAAATAATCATTTTAAAGCCCTTTTGTTATATTAAACAATTGCTGTCACAAGTGTGATTTATTAATGTGAACTGAGTGCAAAGTGACAGCAGCCAGAATAGCTCTGCACCTCATGGTCACATAAACCCCACCTTTTGTATCCCAAGATTATTATTCTGTTACTCATAAATAATAAGAGAATTGCAGATTTTCTGGCGACAGCAATGACAATGTGGGCGTGTCTAGCAATCAGTAGTGACTCGACGCAGCAACAACCAATAAGAGTTAAGACATGGTGCCTTGTGTGATACACCTCCTGTGAGATACTGTTCAGTGCATGCACCACGCAGGAAAAGTTAATGTTACCGTGAGCTAGTTTTATATGATTTGTTGGTGCCCACGCACAGATATACAATAACCAACAGATGCACTGAAAACCATGTCAAAAATTGTCTGCATTCCATGCGAGTTTGATTCATGCACTGATAATCGTTCATCTTGCTCATGATATGATGTATTGTGCTCTGCTGCCACTAATATTCATACGCTTCCTCCTCCAGAATGTAACGTTTTAGATGCGAGAAAACTGATCGTCTGTCAAAACAGAATGATATGGTGTTATTGCACCCCCAGCACTTCTCATTTGTGATCAGATTGTAAAAAGCTTTGGACGGTTTTGCAGACGCATTGACCAACATTACCACAGAACTGACCATTGAAAATTAGTTTTAGAGGGATATTTCACTACTGAATCAAAGTGTTCCCATGTTTTATTCACCCTCAAGGCATCCTAAACAAATTTGATTTCTTTTGGAAGAACAATGTAGTCGTTGTTATAATCCAAAGAATCATTTTACTTCCAAGCGGCAGAATGGGAGTGGATGGTAGTTGACTTTTTGAAGGGTCCAAAAAGTACATCCATCGATCAGAGAACAGCTTGACACAGCTCTGTGGTCTTAACACAGGTTTTCTGTCGCAAATTGTTTATTTAAGAGAAAATATCCATATTGACAGAGATATTAATGTTAATGTCTAGTTTCCGTTATCCAGCGCACGCACTGATGCTTGCTTTCCGGCAAATGATGGTAACAAATGCTTCCTCATAAAGGAGCGACATCCTATTGGCTCAAAAACTGAATATATATGCAAGCATCAGTGCATACGCAGCCCAAGGGATAACGGAAGGTAGACATTAACGTTAATAGTGCTGTCAATATGGATATTTCTCTTTAACATATGTATCAATTCGGGTCAGAAGACCTTTGTTAAGACCACAGAGCCGTGTCGAGTCGTTCTTTGATCGATGGATGTACTTTTTTGACCTTCAGAATATCAACTACTATCCACTCCCGTTCTAATGCTTGGAAGTAGAATAATACTTGGGATTATAACAACGACTGTATTGTTCTTCCAGAAGAAAATCATATTTGTTTACTATGACTTGAGGGTCAGTAAAATTTGTGGTAATTTTCCTGAAATATCGTTATAACCTTCAGAATGAAGAGGAGATAGAAAATTAGCTTTTTGCACATTCAGTTCACAGTCAACCTTGTCTACTGAATATACTTAAATGAAAGATGTTAAGTTTATAAGAGCTCAGTCAATAAAATCATAAGAGATAACAGACAGTACAATAAAAACATTGCATATGTTTCAGACCTTGAAACTTTATTACAAGTGAAATAAATAAATGGTAAAAATGTAGATATTTTGATACCAGTAAGAATACATCACTGAGAAACGATTGTGATAAAACTTGACTACCGTTACAGGCAGACTTTAAAAAATATATATTTTTAAAGTATTGCAGAACTACTATTCTTGCTGGTAACTAACTATTCAGGTGAAACTACACAAATAAATCCAAGCTGGATTCAGGTTCAATGACTTTGAGTTTCCAGAAAATAATTTGCGGTGCAATTTTCATAAAATTGTTCTCTTTCACTTGAAGTGATCTTAGCAAAAATAAAACCTGAAAAACAACTACTAGTGTTGTTAAAAGGTTTATACAGCCAAATCTAGTCAATCCAGGCTTGACTATTAAATTGGACATTTCTATCAAGTCTTTTGATGATTTCACTTGGAAATCAATGCACCACCTTGTGCTGGGCGATGCGAATAATGCAAATATTGTGGAAAAGTTTGAAAAAGATTAATTTGAGTGAAAAATTTGACACTCTACTGCAGTGGTTTTCAACTCTGAGTTTAGCCCCAACTCTGAAATAAAACACCTGAACAAGTTCATCATCATCTTTAGGAATAGATGCATTCAATTTAATGCTGCGCAACTCTATCAGCTTATGACATTTAAGTACCGCGAAAGCGATTCAAGTGTAGAATGCTCCGTGCGCATTTGAATCGATCTCGCCAGACTTTAATGTGTTTTACCAAACAGTCTGCGCAGCCCCGCATTAAGTTGAGCGCGACTGTTCCTGAAGTCGCTTATAAGCTTCTTTAGGATTTTATCAGAGTTGGGGCTAAACACGGCGGGAAAATGGTAAAGATACCACCTGTTGCATGATGTTTTTCATTTCACACACGTGAAAATAACAATCCCTCCCCCGAGTAATAAAGAGTGATAATCAACGACCACACTCCCAAATCGAATATCTAGTCTTAAAAGCTAACCAACATTAATTTTTGTAAGAATGCACATAATTCACATAATAATTATTCCTGTAGCCTGACAGGTAGAACTTTCATCGCTAGCAAAACCGACGTCATGGGTTTGAATACATTAATTGATAGAACATACAGTTTAAACCAAAAATGACCTTAAAAAGGTGGCTATGCAATTTTTTTAATGTGAATAACAATATTATGATGTCTGGTATATAATATACTGCCCTCACTTCACTATAAATAAAACTACAAAACCATACTGTCCAAGTGTGGTCCTACAGTACTGAAAAACTTTGATATTTTCATATCAAAGTTCATATCTGTTATATCCGTGATTCTATGATGGTGTGTTGTGAGGTTGGCAACACATTGCAAAAAAATAATTTAATACATTCCAGAGTGGGTTCAGCTGTCCTTGATTATAGAAGAGAAAGTCACCTGTCGTTCTTTCTGCGGTGAACTGGGTTCTGGGCATGGAAGTAAAGACCCTGTGAAAATGAGACAATCTGCCCCCGTACAGCTGCAGCGGGACAGCGCAGTGTAAACCTTCCACCTGTGGGGAGGGCAGAGCCGTGTGACAGCCAGGACACCTGCCTCCAGATTCAACATGAGCCAGCCAACCTGCACACCCCACACAGAGTCTAATACGAAAGGACACTCTCATCTTCCTCACGCTCCTCATTCTGGAAATTAAAAGACTTCTTTCCCTTCACAGCCGCCGAGCTCAATTCTCCTGTCTGGATTTGATTCCTAACACTTATTCTCCTGTGCAAAAGAGAAATCTCTGCCGACAGAAGACGTGTCACTCATTGTGACTGTCAGATGTAAGAACTGTTAAGCGCATTCAAAGCCCAAATCTTTTGTTGGTCCGTAATTTTGGTCTTGCTAACAATTGATGCATTTAGGAAAGAATTTAATAAAATAACAGTGAGAATTATTTCAAAGTCACCTTGAAATCAAAACGAACAATTGTTATTTTTTGAAAAAGGCTAAAGCAGTTGTACTCAGACATATAATTTGGAAGAAAAACACCATTGCGACTTCAGTTCCATGCCGACTTTAACAAAAACAAAGCATTTATCAAACCATTTACACTTCCAGACAAAGTTTAGACAAGGTGTACGTGGGAAAAAGAAAAGAAAGTATGTACATCCACCCAGAATTTCCAACAGAACCTTTTTTTCTTGTTTTCTTTGGAAAGTTATACCCATTAGTCTGCAGGCATAAACTCATTTTTGCAATATTCTCTTCACGTGCTAAAACGGTCCGTTGAGCTCTGAATCTAAACTTCCTGTCATTTAAACAGCACAAACAGAAAACTGCTCTGGAATACATTTCCACCTGTTCGTGACATAACAAATGCCAAAGAACTGGAGAAGAAACATGCCAAACCTCTTATTACTGATAACCTGCCTCTCACGGGGACAGCGACGGCCTTATCAGGTCGCGTCAAACGAATCCTTTTTCTCTGTAGTGAGATCTATCCTCTGCCTGTGAATGAGAAGCTTAAAGGGTCTCTGATGGCACATCCACGCAAGAGAAAGTCTGTCAGAGGAATGCATAACTTACCTACAGCTCGACCAGATCTGTAGTCCTTGAACATCATGTGGAAAGACGACTCGGGACACTCGATGTCTCAGTGACAGGGCCCTGTTAAGAAAACAAAACGTACTTAGTTCCTTGTCAAACATCAGGAGACCCTGACACCTCCATAAACCGCAGGGGAATTTCCACCAGGATAGAGAGACATTGTGTTTTGCTATAGTTTGAAAGTGACAACCGACCGCGCAACATCTGCCTTGCAAAATTTAAAGCAAGAATGATGCAATATGCATCTAACCTCTCCTCTTGTGCAATCTGAATAGCATTTCTCCAAAATTCCAACATACATCTAGGTTTCAGTTAGATCTTTAATTGAAAGGACAGAATAAAGATCGCTTTCTAAAATCACTTGGCTTCTTTTGATCTACAAAATATCCAAGAGAACACCGTTCTGGAAACATTACTTAAATCAAACCTTGATGTAGGCTAAAGTACATTAAAACAACGTCCAGACAAGATTCAGCATGCGTCATTCTCATGTGATCTGTGAGCTGTGCCTGTGTCCTGAGAGACATGCTCTTCTTCAAACAGCAGTATGTCTGACAGCCACCTGTCATGTTCTCTTTGATCTCTTAGTCCACGAAGCAGTTATGAACTCTAACCTCGTGACATTCACCATGGTTAGTAACACAGCTTTTCTCCAAACTCTCATTTTAACTCTCACAAAGAACACCACTGGAAATAAAATAAAAATGATAATAAGAATAATTATTTGGAAAAATAACAACGTGACGTAACATTTAAAGGGACAGTTCACCCAAAAATGAAAAGAATTATATTTTATTTATTTTTATTTATCATTTTATTATTTGCGATCTTCAAAATATCTTTATTTGTGATCTGCGGAAGAAAGAATGTCAGACAGGATTGTTGGTAACCAAACAACAGTGGCCTCCATTGACTTCCATTGTATGAACACAATCCCGCTGAGATATTTCTCAAAACATCTTCTTTTGTGTTCCACAGTATATGGAGTCTTATCGTTGTACCTCTGAAACCTTGTATGTCCAAATTTGTGTGAAATGGAAAACCACTGCATTTTTTAAAATGATTTAGTACTTTGCAAAAAGCTTTTTTAATAGTTTTTATATGTTAGATATCGAAAAACCGAGTGACAAAGATAAAGGGAGACTTTTAGAGAGAATTTTAATCCACGAAATATGAAGATTCAAGGTTTATTATTATTTTTTGCAACAATACGAGGGTAAAAAAATTACGGAATATTTATGTTATGGTGAACTGTCCCTTTAAATTCCTGTTAAATTCTTAATAATAATAATTTGACAGTTAAAGGATAGTAACTAAGGAAAGAGTCAAAACTATTTTCTGTGATAATCCACCACATTTCGACACGCTGTAGCTAAACTTTAAATTGTTTTCATTCTTCAGCTGCTTTCATCTCATACAATGTTTCTGAGAACTAACAAACATTCAAAATAATGTCAAAGTCAGAAGCATTCATATACACAATTTGGCCATTAGCACATTTATGTTGTCGACAGCCTAGTGTGTCTTGGCTGAGTATTGTATTGTATTGTGTGTAAACAATGCGCTTTAGTCTCAAATCTTCTTCAAGCTCCTTTTTTTAAAACACCTCCAACTTTTTTTTCACATACCTCCCATAAAATGGCCCTGCTCTCTGACAGACATCTATGAAATAAGTGTCCTGAGAAATCACACCTGTCTCTGTTACAGCCCCTAGGCATAACAAAAGAGTCTGGGAAGCAGCCCACGCTTTTCTGGCCAATCACAGAATATTCTCTGCTTGTTATGTGTTCAGGTTTCCTGATATCGTCTTTGAGGTGCAGCGTTTTGAAATGAGGGACACTTGAGATTTTGTGAGACCAAACACATCACTACACAACTTTATGTGTAGGTCAGAAGTTATTTAAATAGAAGCAGAATAAAAAAGCTAAGATATAAAATTATTTTATTTCAGAGAGATGGGGAAAACAAAGTTGATGTGCAGATCATCTATTTGTTAAAATGCAGATTAAAAGAAGATGTAAACGCACCTTATTGCGAAAGGCGAGACTCGCGGGACACATCTGTAGGGCCAAAACATATTTTTACACAAGGTAAACAAAAACATTAAATACAAGACTATAGAAGAGATAGAGTGAAAATGACATGCAATATATATAAATAGGTTATAAATAAGTTAAATGTTTACCCTTTTCAAGAACAGTCTAAAACAATTTATTTTACTTTCCAACAGGCTGTGGGTGATAAGCACAATAAGAATTGTTTTCCAAGCATTATCCATTTTTCTAGATATAAAAGCCTTTGGTATGATAAATAACACTATAATATGAAATACATCTGTGGCTTGCAGGCCTTTTAGCAAAGTGTTTGAAGTTATGAGGCATTTAACGCTACATATGGGCAAAATGGACATTAAAAATGCATTTGAATTTATCCGAGGTGAGATTTTATCCAGTGGCGCAATGAAAATGATACAGTAATAGCCCCGACCAGCATGAAGCACACATCATCTTCCCTCCTATCGAGCGAAGGATACGTCTCATATGAGGATATATTTAGTCAGAGAAATGAGGCGTGGGTAACTTGTGCTTTATTTCTCATCTATACATGCCTTACATGCAGTTTATTTAAAAATACAGCATAAGTAAAATAATAAATAACCCCTTATTCATTTTACAGAGAAGGCCACATTCTATCATCTGTTGAGGAGCAGATGTTTTAACTCTCGTTTGGAAGATTTGTCCTTGCACTTGTTAGAAGAGCATTAGTTTGGTTAAGATAAAATGGGGTACATGCATATGGGTTGATGATGTACTTCCTCCTAAATTTCAGTCAGACTTTTACATCCGGTACCATAGGGAACAATGGCGTTTAGCCATTGGATGCACATAGGGATACGATCAACAACGTGAGTCTAATTATTCTAACTATTATTATAATTATTCAAACACCATACGTCGACAACCAAAAAGGACAAGCACCTTAGTGCCCTTAGTACTATGAGCGAGGAAGTGACCTAGCTGGCTGAGATTTTGCCAGATGTACGCCATCATCCTGTGTGCATATACCCCATTGTCTGTGTATCAAATTCCACATTTTAAGGTCTATGATGCCCGAAATGCTCTCCGGGTAGTCAGCGCGCTAAGCTTCAGAGACAGAGCCTAGATGTGAATGCTTTAGTCTGAAGTTGTGAGAAAAGCAATGCAATGGAAAGTAACACCTGTGGGGACGGATTTGTTGAGTCCTTTAAATTTGATCTTATTAAGAGTGTTAACTTTCAATGGATAGATAACAGGACATGCATTAGTGCGCAATGAAGTTCAACAAAGCCTGTCGATATACAACCCAGCTCATGCATCAGTGCGCACTGCTGTTCAACAGAGCCTGTCGATAAACAACCCAGCTCAAACAGAACTCCAATACCTCATTTTTACATAACTAAGTTATTTTTCACAAAGCACATTTGATGTGTAATGTACAGTTCCCTTTCTGTCGGTCTCTCGACGTTGTGTCGAGAACGACAGATGGGGTTCGCCCTTGAGAACCAATCAACTCTGACTACTATAGAAAAGGCCAATGAAATTTGGCGAATGAAATTTGCATGCCGGGCTCCGCCCCCGGAAATCCGGTATAAAAGGAAGCCGGCGTGCAGCATTCATTTACCTTTTGTTCTTCAGAGCCTTCGCTCATGACTACGAACAGAACGAATTCTATGAATTCTTCTTCTACTGCCGGATCTACGACGTGTAGCAGCGGATCGTCCCTACCTGCAGCGACCTTCCCCTGGGCGTCTCGGCAGTTCCGAGGTGTGTGAGACTCTATCTAAAAAGTCCTTTTCAGGACTGACTGAGCATTCTCCAGCGCGGCTGTTCTCTTTGGTGAGACAGGGAATGGACACGATCGCTGCATTAGGTGTGTGGGCGTCCAGCACACTGAAGCAGCGTTCGTTGACACATCTGCCCGCACTGCAGGCAGATTGTCATTCAGAAGTTGCGGTCACAGGTGGCTGTCTTCCTACGGGAACCAGCCACCATTTCGTCTGCTACCCGGGCTGTGACATCTGTGGCTACGGCCCCGATGACCACCCACGTTAGCAGCGTTAGTGATATGGGGAACTCTGCGAACGTAAACCCGCCAGCTAAGTGCTCACGGGCCGGTCGCACCCCGATTCGCTCTACTGAACGTTCCCCAACCGGCGGTGGCATACCGTCCGGATTCTCACGCACACACATCGAGAACGACATGTCCCGCTGTTCTCTTGGGTGCGGCAGGGGATTGACACGATCGCTGCATTAGGTGTGTGGGCGTCCAGCACACTGACGCAGCGTTCATTGACACATCTGCGCGCACTGCGGGCAGATTGTCATTCAGAAGTTGCGGTCACGGGTGGCTGTCTTCCTACGGGAACCAGCCACCATTTCGTCTGCTACCCGGGCTGTGACATCTGTGGCTACGGCCCCGATGACCACCCACGTTAGCAGCGTTAGTGATATGGGGAACTCTGCGAACGTAAACCCGCCAGCTAAGTGCTCACGGGCCGATCGCACCCCGAATCGCTCTTCTGAACGTTCCCCAACCGGCGGTGGCATACCGTCCGGATTCTCACGCACACACATCGGGAACGATGTGTGACGTAGATGAGATGTCGCTCGCAGCATCGGAGGGAGACTGACATCCGACTCTGACGAATCCGAGCTCCACCCCCAGCGGTCGAGTTAGGAGGAAGCAGAAATGATGTCATTCATGCTAACCCGGGTTTCCGGAGGTGCATGAGGAGCTGTGTAAACTTGGAGCGCTCCACTAACGGATCGCTCCAGTGAAAACCAGCTCCACCTCCCTTACTTCCCTCGATGGTGGGGCAGCCAAGGGCTGAGTCGGGTTCCCCCGAGTGGAACGTCCGCCCGCGGTGCACCTGTGCCGCGGACGGCTACCACCTGGGGGCAATCGGCCACACCTACGGTCCAAAGCACGTAAGACCTCGGCATCACTGGTGTCGAGGGCTTGCAATGCCGCGGGCCAGGCTGCCTCCTCTCTCTTCGCCATGGCCATCCTGCAGGTCCGCCAGGCCAAAGCGTTGAGAGAGCCCCACGAGGGTAAGGCCGACCTGGGTATAATGCAGGATCTCCGTGCCGCCGCTGACAGCGCTCTACGGGCGACTAAGGCGGCGGCACGGGCCCTGGGTCGGACGATGTCCACGGTAGTGGTCCAGGAGAGACACCCCCGGATATACCTTGTGCAGAAGAGTGACACCAAGGAAGTCCGCTTTCTTGATGCACTCATCTCGCAGGGTGGGTTGTTGGTAAAGACCGTCGTGGACTGCGCGCAGCAGTTTTTGACGGTGAAGCAGACAGTGGCAATTCACCACATTCTCACCGCGACTCGGCCGCCTAAAGGCCTCCGAGATCCCGCGTGATGTCTGCTTCCCTTCAACCCAGGACCCCTTCGACATCAATTCCGGTTCCTGTGCCCCCACAGGCGGCACCCCGGAAGCAGAGGTCGAGGGGGAAACCTTCACCCCGTCAGCAAACTTCTCACGAGAAGGGACACTGACGGGAAGACTCCAGGGAGAACAACATCGGGCCCGAACCATCACAGCCAGGGCTCTGATCGGTCGGTACGAGACGACTCCTGCCTCGTCACCAAGCCGGGCCCTTTTCAGGGCCTGGCGCCCACTTACTCACAGAGTTTTTTGTTCTCCCCGGGTGTACTTGCAGCCGATCGCACACTCTACTGGACTGTGCTCGGCGATCCGACCTCACACCCTGGCGAGGCGTGAGGTCGTACACATACGACAGCTGTCACCACTCTCAAACCGATAGTGCGTGCCGTTGTCCCGCCAGGCAGGTAAAAAGGCGGAGCCATCCTTCCCTCCGGGGACCCCCCGCGACAGATGGTTAGCTCCGCCAGCCGACGAACCACCCCCCGTGGGAATGGTGAAGCAGACTGCCCCCTTCGTCACCCTGTACAGTCCCTGGGAGCTCAAGAGCTGCCCACACTGTCTCGCTGGCTAATGCGGGCGGTCCGTCTTGGTTACTCGATCCAGTTCACCAGAGACTTCTGGCAAAACAGGCATCGAGTTCGTCCAAAGTCAAGACGTTCAGTGGGTCACAACCTGCACTTCATCATTCCCAAGAAAGACGGCGGGTTGCCATAGGTCTGCGTACCCTGAACTAGCACCTTCACGAGCTGCCGTTCAGTTGCTCACGCAGAGGCGCATCCTGACATCTATCAGGTGTCAGGATTGGTTTGTGGCAATCGACCTGAAGGACGCTTACTCTAATGTCTCGATCCCCTCGACACCGCCCCGTTTCCACGGTTCGCGTTCGAGGGGTGGGCATACCAGTACAGAGTCCTCCCTTTTGGTCTGTCCCTGAACTATCTCAACGACTGGCACACTCGTGGGATCAGTTGTGTACACAAAGGGACCTGGTGCTCTGGCATCTAGATCGATTGGGATCTCAGGTCAACCGAGAAAGGAGCAAGCTCTCCCCAGTGCAGAGCATCCTCTTTCTCGGTATGGAACTAAACTCTGTCACCATGACGGCGCAGCTGTCCGCAGCACGCGCCCAGTCAGTGTTGGAATTGGAGGCTCCTGGGACACATGGCATCCTCCGCGGGGTAATACCCCTCGGACTGATGCACATGAGACCGCTTCAACACTGGCCACAGAGTCAAGTTCCGAGGACAGCGTGGCACACCGGCAGCAGGCGCATGGCGATGACGCCCTGCTGCCGACGCACCCTAACCCCTTGGTCTTCCATGACCTTCCTCCGGGCGGGGTTCCCCTCGGGCAGGTTACGAGGCACGTCGTGGTGACAACGGACGCCTCGCTGCAGGGGTGGGGTGCACTGTGCAACGGGCACGCAGAAGTGGGGCACTGGACGGGCCCCCGTCTGCGCTGTGCAATTGCTTAGAGTGGTGTACGCTCACGGTAGCTAACACAAATTGCCCGACGCCTCCTCCTGTGGAGTTAGCAGGTGATCCGCTCCCTGCGGGCCACACACATCCCAGGCAAACTGAACCAGACAGCCGACACGCTCTCTCGTCAGTATACGCCTTGCGGAGAGTGGCGACTCCACCCCCGGTCCAGCTCATTTGGGTGTTGTTCGGACAGGCACAGGTTGACCTCTTTGCCTCCTACGACACCACCCATTGTCTGCTTTGGTACTCCCTGACCGAGGCCCCCCTCGGCACGGATGCCCTGGCGCACAGCTGACCACGGGACGGACGGAAGCACACCTTCCCCCCCAGGAGCCTCCTTGCACAAACACTGTGCTGGATCAGGGAAGAGTAGCACCAAGTGTATTGGTTACATCACACTGATCTAACCGCACTTGGCTTCAGAGTTGAGGCTCTACACAGCGACTTCCCCTGAACCATTCCCCTGACAGAGGACCTGCTCTCTCAGGGGAAGGACACGTTCTGGCATCCCAGATCAGACCTCTGGAACACCCATGTCTGGTCTCTAGACGCGATGAGAAGATCCTGAGATGGCTACTCCCCCTCTATGGCTGAGACCATCACCCAGGCTAGGGCCCCATCTACTAGGCGGTCACACGCCTCTAGACGGCGCCTCTTCTCGTCCTGGTGTCTCTCTCTCACGAGAAAGACCCACTGAGGTGCTCGATCAGGATTATGTTCCCCTTCTCACGAGACTGGAGACTAACATCTCCCCTCCTCACTGAAAGTGTATGTAGTCGCTATCGCCACTCATCACGACTCAGTTGATCGAAAGTCTCTAGGGCAACACGACCTGGTCACCAGGTTCCTTAGGGGCGCGAGAGGGCGGTATCAGCCTCTTCTCCGCTCCATACCCTCTTGATAGCCCCTCGGAGGTTCCGATCTTCCTCACTGAGTAAGACGACCCTCCTGTTGGCGCTCGCTTCCGTCAAGAGGGTAGGGGACCACCAAGCATTCTCTGTGTCCCCGGATTGCCTTAAATTCGGCCCTGGTAACTCTCACGTTATCCTGAGACCCAGGCCCGGATACGTGCCCAAAGTTCCCACTTCTCCCTTCGGGGACCAAGTGGTGAACTTGCAGGCGCTCCCCATCGGGGAGGAAGACCCAACCCGGTCCGTGTTGTGTCCAGTACGCGCACTGCGCCTCTACTTAGACCGCACACAGAGCTTCCGCAGTTCTGATCAGCTCTTTGTCTGTTTTGGAGGACAGCAGAAGGGGAAGGCTGTCTCCAAGCAGAGGCTGGCGCACTGGGTCGTGGATGCCGTTACGACGGCATTCCGATCTCAGACTCTCATACCCGTTGGCAGTAGGGCTCACTCCAAGAGTTTAGCCACCTCCTGGGCACTGGCAGAAGCGCCTCTCTAGCAGACATCTGTAGAGCTGCGGGTTGGGCTACGCCCAAACACCTTCGCAAGGGTTAACAAGCCTTCGCGTAAACCCGGTGTCAGCCCACGTCCTGCGTGGCGACATGTAGGACTGGCATCCGGGGGGGCGTATGCCTGCGAAAGCACCATCCCACCCTCCAAGAGGTTGGGTCAGTGTGCTATCTACCCTTTTCCTCTTACCCAACCTTGGCTAAGAGAATTGGTACCTCACCAGCCTCCCTTCTTACCCACACCCTGGTTAAGAACAGGCATTCCATCCATCACTAAGCAAGCACCTCCTGGGGGTTGGCTGAGCAGAGCTGCCTTCCCCCTTAGGCCGGGACATATCTTGACCTATCACACATAGTTCTAACCGGACCTGTGCTATCAGACGCAGTAACACCCCCTCCGCGGGCTGTTCCGTCTGGCATACCCTCATGACACTGGTTCCCACACTTGGTAACCCATGAGCTTCCCCAGGTGGACCTCCACCTCGCGGTTAACTACCCAGTCCGCACGTTCCATGCGTTCTCCTCCTAGGACGAGACCATACTTTCTCCACCATTTTCCTCCCCACGGGTAGGAGGTGGCCTCTGCAGCGCTTCTCTGCTTAAGAGTGCGCTTTCCCGGTGTAAACCGATCCGGACGGCCTCTCGCCTGTAGAGAGCTAAGGCCCCGTCCGTGAAAGTTACCGGTCAGGGCTGTTTCCATCTTTCTCGAAAGCTCTGGAACCCCCCAGACCACCACACTGGAAGGTTACAAGTTTCGCGAAGCTTCGAGCTGACACGCCCAGGCTTGTTACCGTCGCTTCGCTGAGATTGTGACGCGATACAGCGTTTGTGGCGTTTTCCATACATAACCCCATCTGTCGTTCTCGACACAACGTCGAGAGACCGACAGAAAGGGAACGTCTTGGTTACGTCTGTAACCTCAGTTCCCTGATGGAGGGAACGAGACGTTGTGTCCCTTATGCCACAAACACGTATCGTATTCTGCTACAGTCGTGAGAGGATCTCAGGCTCTTCAGAACAAGAGGTAAATGAATGCTGCACGCCGGCTTCCTTTTATACCGGATTTCCGGGGGCGGAGCCCGGCATGCAAATTTCATTCGCCAAATTTCATTGGCCTTTTCTATAGTAGTCAGAGTTGATTGGTTCTCAAGGGCGAACCCCATCTGTCGTTCTCGACACAACGTCTCGTTCCCTCCATCAGGGAACTGAGGTTACAGACGTAACCAAGACGTTATATACTGCAAGATTTTGAAGCAAGGACATTCTGACTATTACTGCCCGACTCAAAATTACAAACCGAAACCTGACAGTATGTGATTTTGAAAAAAGTTTGTAGAGAGGGTTAAAGCTAAAGAAAGACACAAAAAAACAAAAAATGTCTTTTGTCAAAAATGCTGTTTAAATTTAAACAAAATATTTGACTGACCTATTCATCCATTTTACTACACATGAGTTTTAGCTACAATATTTTATTTTATGACAATGAGCAAAATGAGACATAAATAAATAAATAGATGTTAAAAAAACGTCTTGGTGGAGGGAACGAGGCATTGTGTCGAACCGACAGATGGGGTTCGCCCTTGAGAAGCTATCATCTTCGACTAGCTTAGAAAAGGCCAATGAAATTGGCGAATGAAATTTGCATGCCGAACTCCGCCCCCGGATATCCGGGGATAAAAGGGAGACGGAGTACTGCATTCATTCACCTTTAGTTTTGAGGAGCCTGAGAGCCTCTCACGACTGCTGCAGCAGGCGGGACGCGTTTGTGCCAAGAAGGACAGAACGTCTCGTTCCCTCCATCAGGGAACTGAGGTTACATCCGTAACCCAGATATTCCCTCTCAGCCGGTCGCTCGACATTGTGTCGAACCGACAGATGGAGTTCCTATAGGAAAACACCACAGCGCTGTGCAGTATCACAATCTCTAGCGAAGCGACAGGGACTTGCCTGGGCGTGTCAGACGTGAGCGCTTTCGTGAAATTATAATCTTCCAGTGGATAGGTAGGTATAGCCGCCTAGTGGCTGGGGCCCTAGCCTGAGTGATGGTCTCAACCACCGCAGGGGGTAGGCCACTCAGGATCTCCTCATCCCGTCCAAGGGCCAGACATGTAAGTTCTAGGTCTGGCCTGGGATGCCCCAACGTGCCCTTCCCCTGAGAAAGCAGGTCCTTCATCAGGGGAATCGGGCAGGGGAGAGTTGTCGTCAGGAACATTAGCTTCGAACAACCAAGTCCGGTTGGGCCAGTACGGCGCAAATAGTAGAACTTGATGCTCCTCTTCCCTGACCTTGCACAGTGTCCCTGAGGGGAGTGAGGGCGGCATCCACAATCTTCGTAAAGACTCGTGGGGATAGGGACAGACCGAAAGGGAGGACTCTGTACTGAAGAAAAAAAGGTGAATGAATGCGTCTCCCTTTTATACCTGGATATCTGGGGGCGGAGTCCGGCATGGATATTTAATTCGCAAATTTCATTGGCCTTTTCTAAGCTAGTCGAAGTTAATAGGTTCTCAAGTGCGAACGGCATCTGTCGAGTCGACACAACGTCCAGAGACCGACAGAAAGGGAACAATCAATATAAAATGTTAGAATGGAATAAGATGTAAAAATATAACCTTAACTTACAGACTTGGGATGTCAAAGTATAACAGTACTGAAAAATAATCATGATATCAATAACAATGATTAAACGATAATATTAATAAAAAATATAAATCCAGTGCTTCCCGAAGGATTTTGAGACTGTGATGCTGATGACGTGGGAGAATACACGGTTGTTGTTAAACAAGAGCTATAACTACAGAACGAGGCGCAAATTCTGAAATATGGGAGGATACACTGCTGTTGTTACACAGAGTTATAACTACATAACGCGTGCGCACAGCACTGTATGAGGGCGAGAGCTCGCACACAGACTCACACCAAGCACATAAAGAAAGGGTGTGAGGGTACCTTTGCTAACCTTTCATTAAGGCATGATAAACTCAATCAGCTGTTTTCTCTGGCAATAACATCTGTGAATGTTGACATTTACGAGGAAAGGCTAGTCAGAGGAACGCATTTTTAACACCGCCACCTTTTAATTCGTTCACTGTCATGTGAGAGAGAGGCGCTGCATGCAACATGATAGAGAGAGAGAGAGGCGCTGAGCGCTCACAACTCTACAAAGAATTAAGCTGTTTTAAATAGTCAAATTAATATGTAAATTGGAATCATGAAAATTCTATTCATGGCGGCCAATGTTGATAGTGTGGGAGGCTGCTGCGAATAAATTAATGTATGGGAAACAGACAACACAATATGTTGTTATGAGAAGTATATACAATTTATGGTTAGTTTTGGTTCGCCATTAAAGAATACGAAACACTGAAATCAAATCAGAAATATGTCACGGATTAACCGGGAAGTAGAACCCAAGTGCAGGCAGAGACGTGGAGCAGGGGTTTTCAACTGGTTCTGTGCCAGGGACCACCATTCTGACAACCAAGTAATCGGCGGCCCGTTATTGTGTGTGTGTATGTACGTATATGTACGTATATGATGTTGGGGACGCAAAACACAACATTAGCAAAGCATCAGATAGACCTGATAGGTGCAAAAAAAGGCTATCCTGTGTCAGTTTGAATCTCAACTCAAACTCAAATTATTTTAAATATTTTCATTAAATTTAGTATTCACACCAATGCGCAAATATTCTGGAAACGTTTGGAAAAATAAATTATGGAAAAAAAATCTTGGAATTAATCTAGATTAAAATGGCTCATTTGAATTCTGACGAAGGCATTCAGAATATGTGTGCTACCCAAATAATGACTAAAAGTAAGTCTTTGAGAACGGGTTTCTCAAGCCAGGTGGCGCATTAGACCAGGGGCTCATCTCCTGTTTCCAAAATGCATCACAAACTGCTTGAGAAAGCTGTTCTACTATGATAATTTGTGATGAAAATTAAATTATGTTCAATAAGAAGTACTTGTGTTTACTTCCGCATTAGCTTTGCTTTGCGTTTAGGGGGTACTTGAGACTGGAAGAGCTCCTACAGTACATTTGCATTTACATTTAGTCATTTAGCAGACACTTTTATCCAAAGCGACTTACAAAGAGTTAGGGAGCAACAAGCGATATGTCATACAGGAGCTATAATAGATTAGGTACCAATACAAAGTTACTGGTTTCAACTAAAGCTAGACCACTACCTGTTGAGAAAGTTTTTTTTTTTTATAAACCAACTGTATGTAAACCAATTCCGTACAGTAAACCAATTCCACATTGAACAAGGTGCAAACAACCTTAGTCTTGTCGAGGTTTCCATTGGGAAGCTTCTTAAAAACAAATTTTCCCTGAAACAAACCCGGCGGCTTCATGGCTGCATCCGTGTTAGCACGTCACGTTTGATGTTTTAATTTCACAGTAACGTTAGGCATACAGGTTCGAAGACTCGTTCTCGCCCCCAACAGTGCAATTGGGCTAGGTATACATCCGCGCTAAAATATCAAGGTGAAAGTCATCATAGCTTGCGTAGTATAGACCCAGCTCCCAACCCAACTTTGAGAATAGATTAATGGCGACATTTTTTTTATTGCGCGATAAGAGTCTCACGTTAACATAGCACGTTAACACTGATAATGGCCCACCACTAAAAAAAAAGTGATTTTAATAGTGAAATTTGGTAGGCTGGAATGCATGTTACGGACCACATGCAATGCCGCCGCGGACCACCAGGGGGCCGCGGACCACCGGTTGAAAACCCCTGACGTGGAGGATATAGGGTTTTAAACAGGTATTTATTGTACAGAGAACACTATAAAAGGACAAAACAAAACCCAAGAGGGGGGAAAACAAGAAAAGATCAACTAATAACTACAACTAGTGCATGGATTAACTAAACTAGAAAACAAAACAAAACACTTAATACAAACACTATACTAAACTTACAAGACACAGGGAAACAGGTACTTGGCAGACAGCAACAGCATACATTCACAGAACTTTCACAGTGAAAGGTATACACATACAAGCACAATGAACGAGCACAGGATAATGAACACGAGGATGATTTAAAGGGGAACCAACACAGGATAATTAACAAGGGGCAGGTGTGGGTAATGAAACACTAATGGGAAGGTAACAAGGAAACGAGATGGCGGGAAACACTGACTAGAAACGAGAAAGCACATGCCATGTCAATCTCACACTTAACACGTGATACTATCATGGTTCTATCTCAAGGCTGGAAAAGCCTGAACAGAAATGGCAGAACCATGACAAAAAATGTGTGAAACCTCGGCACACCAAGGCTGAAAAATAACATTTTTAATAATTTTTAACTTTTCGGGCAATTTTTTAAATATATGATAATTAGTGGTGGGTAACGACGTAAACGTGCTGCATTAACGTAAGACTCTTATCGTGCGATAAAAAAAACGTCGCCTTTAATCTATTCTCAAAGTTGGGTTGGGAGCTGGGTCTACACTACGCAAGCTATGATGACTTTCACCTTGATATTTTAGCGCGGATGTATACCTAGCTTAATTGCACTGTATGCGGCGAGAACGAGATTTTTCAACTCGCGTGATTTGCGCAATTCCCCTCATTTGCGCCGCCTCATCATCTCATAACCAGGGCTTCATTCGCGCCGCAAGTTGGTCTATCGCCTCTTTGCATTGGCTTAACATGTAAATCACTCGCGCTTGACGCGCCATTCGCGTTTGGTCTGAACACAACATAACGTTACTGTGAAATTACCACATCAAACGTGACGTGCTAACACGTATGCAGCCATGAAGCCGCCGGTTTTGCTTCAGGGAAAATTTATTTTTAAGAAGCTTCCCAATGGAAACATCGACAAGACTAAGGTTGTTTGCACCTTGTTCAATGTGGAGTTGGTTTACTGTACGGAATTGGTTACATACATTTGGTTTAAAAAAAAAAATCTTTCTCTCAACAGGTAGTGGTCTAGCTTTAGTTGAAACCAGTAAATTTGTATTGGCACCTAATGTATTATGGCTCCTGTGTGACATATCGCTTGTTGCTCCCTAACTCTTTGTAAGTCGCTTTGGATAAAAGTGTCTGCTAAATGACTTAATGTAAATGTAAATGTACTGTAGGAGCTCTTCCAGTCTCAAGTACCACCTAAACGCAAAGCATCCCTTAGCTAATGAGGAAGTAAACACAAGTACATCGTAGTGAACATAATTTAATTTTCATCACCAATTATCATAGTAGAACAGCTTTCTCAAGCAGTTTGTGATGCATTTTGGAAACAGGAGATGAGCCCCTGGTCTAATGCGCCACCTGGCTTGAGAAACCCGTTCTCAAAGACTTACGTTTAGTCATTATTTGGGTAGCACACATATTCTGAATGCCTTCGGCAGAATTCAAATGAGCCATTTTAATCTAGATTAATCTAGATTAATCTAGATTAAAAAAATGTATCTATGCCCACCACTAATGATAATATAATTCATATTTCAGTGCCAGTATCTGGTTGACAATGCGACATATTGGTGACAGTGAAGGTTTTGCAGCCTTTAACATTTTGCTTCTCTCTCTGACTATACAATAAAAACCAAATAAACACAAAATAAACCAAATTAAAGTTGAATTTGACTGATAGTTTTATTTATTTATAATTCAACAGATGCCGTGACAGTATCGGTATTGTTAATTATTTTTGCCATGACCATCATGTATTGAAAATCTTATTATATTATATTTATTGTGACAGCCCTCATACATAGAAAAGAAGATTTATCAACATAGATACAGTTCTTCATCCTTTGCTTCTAACTGTACTTGCTTTATAGACTATTTAGGCAACTTTGTTTACCTTCATGCTGACAGATGATGGTAAATGTCCAAGTGCATCGTCACATTTTTTGGATTAACAGACACTTAAGGAAATTTTCAAGTGCACATTTGGGATTTAAAGAAAGTGATGTTGGGTAAGATTTTACCACTACAATAAAGTCAGCAACATTCCCTCCGTTTATTGCATTTGTTTTGAGTTGCTATTAAAAGAACAAATATTAGCTAATTAATGAGACAAAAAATTGAGTTAAAGAGTCACAGGAAAACAAAGCTACTGGTAAAGTGGGACATAAAGTCGCAGTAAAGTCGCTCCATACATCTCATAAAAGATAATGATGTGACTGTAAAGGCAGCTCAAGCTAAATAAAACTAATGAGAACATAAATGTTGGACGATAGAGAGACCTGACCTTTTAAACTTGCACAATAACCTAAAGCATTATGAGCCAAGTCTGTTCTTTCTTTGCTAAGTAAAATCGTCTCCACAAATCATGAGTTGAGACATACACAGTCTCAGCAGATACCATAAATGAAAGCCAGACGTACCAAAACAAATCTCAAATCCTGCACAAAACCCCAAACCTCAAATGGCAGATTGGTTTGCAAAACTGGAAGCAAGGAGAAAGTCTAGCACACTGGAAGCATTTTCAATGTCTTCCTCAGTACTGTGAAGAAAAGAAAGCTTTTAGTCTTTTTCAATTCACATTCACTTCAGGAAAGCATTGCCAGGCACTTATCCATGTCTGCTAAGTGCTGCTTGCATTTGGTTTATATGGTATAGTTTTACAATGGTATGAGAATGAAGTGGCTTTTTAAACTATAGGGATCTAAAAGGATCAGAGAGAGCTTTAGTCGAAGATTAGTGAAAAAGACCTCTGTATTTTGTTTTTAAGGTTTGCTTCAGTCAAAAAGAAAAGGGCTGTCATCATTTACAGAACCCATATGATTATCTGGCTTCTGGAATGCAAAGAGATATATTATAAAGCCCATATTGCTGTTTACCACACAACAAACTAACCAGAAAGAAAATGTTTGTGTTTAGATAATAATTCAATCTTTGATATGACCAGACAAACCGACATGATGTTGAGAACAAACATGCTTCTTCTTTAGACGTGCAGAATTAGGGTGGCGGACCACCGTGGCACATATGGCAGAGATCAGTGGACCGCTTCCGCCGAACAGGGTCTTATCAGACAGAATCACTGGCCTGCCATCAGGGCATGAGGAGATTACAGATCAGCCCATCGAACAGCATTCATCTTCATCACAACACAAAACGAGGTACAGCATGAAACCAGCGCCCCTGAATACTACCAAAACAAACCAGCTGCGTCAGCGCCAGCGCCAGCGTGTCACGTTTGCTTAACTCACATATGCAATAGACAGAAAAGTCTCTGGAAGATGAGGAAGCACAAGACACAATCTGTCTCTTCACGTGCTTTAAAGAGCGTCTTACATTCCTTCAAAATCGCCGGTAAAACACAGCGAACTTGAAGCGTGACTGCAGGCGAGTCACCACGAAACTCATTACAAAGTCAGCCACAAACGTGTTCATATGCCAATGTTCATTTATCCGCTAACATGAGCAACTGCATAACGTAATATAAAACATAAAGTAAGACAAAAGACACTAGCGCTGTTCCGTTCAGAGAAGGGATGAAGTGAGTAGTACTGTATATTAAAAGATTGAATGACATGCTAAAAAAAGTATGTGATTTGCATATTTGACGAAATGTTATACAGTTATTGTAATTTGCCTTTTTGAAAGATTAGATATTTCTCATTCATTACCGTCTCAAGCAAAGACCTTGTAAAGACATGATCGTTTCATTGGTTGAACGTACTGAATGAATACGCCCTTCACGAACGAGTCAATTGAGTCAAATTGAGACTGAATGAACGAGTACATGTCGTTCATGGTCTATTAATCTCTGTCTTGCGATAATACAAATATGCGACGGCGTTTTAGTGCCACGTAAAAAAAAAATTGAGAATTAAGTCGAAATGAACAAGAATAAAGTCAAAATGTTACGAGAATAAAGTCGAAATGTTACGAGATTTAAGTCGAAATGTTACGAGATTAAAGTCGAAATGTTACGAGAATAAAGTCGAAATGTTACGAAAATAGAGTCGAAATGTTACGAGAATAAAGTCGAAATGTTACGAGAATAAAGTCGAAATGTTACGAGAATAAAGTCGAAATGTTACGAGATTAAATTCGAAATGTTACAAGAATAAAGTCGAAATGTTACGAAAATAGAGTCGAAATGTTACGAGAATAAAGTCGAAATGTTACGAAATTAAAGTCGAAATGTTACGAGAATAAAGTTGTATTGTTAAGAGAATAAAGTCGAAATGTTACGAGAATAAAGTCGTATTGTTACGAGAATAAAGTAGAAGGGATGGGAATTGATAAGAATTTAATGATTTCCGATGCCATTATTGATATTGCTTATCGATCCGATTCCTTGTCGATTCTCTTATCGATTCTCATTGGGTAAGGGACTAATGACAAATTTGTTTGTTTGTATTAATATCTGGTAAGAACACAGCACATACTGTGAGTACACACAAATCATGTGTAGCAACCTCAGAACAAACCTAAAAGTAGGCTACAAAGTAAAGTCCAGGGACCTATAGAATTTTTCACATTCATCATTGGTCCAGACAAAAAATAAAATAAAACTGCCATTTAAGTGCCATAAAAACTAAACAGTCAAGGAAGAGCTTGTGATGGCCTTCGTCATCATCATCTAAATTTGATTGACAATGGAGATTATTATTCATATAGTAAAAGTTTACACAATGAAATGGCGCTCACATTAACTAAATAGAGAAGTTACCTTCGGCATCAATAGCAGATGACGTCTCGTTAGCTCCACTGCTGCTTGACTCACTTGTTGTTGCTGCGTCGCTAAGTTGTAGTGTATCAAACACGCGACAGTCCTGCAAATGAATTGCGTGCTGTGTGGCCAAATGTTTCTGCATATTGGAGGTAGTTCCTCCCTTTGCCGAAATTAAACTTTTACAGTTGTTGCAAATGACCGCATTGGCGTCTTGTCTAGTGAAATATAAGCACGCTTTAGATCGGTTCTGCCTCGATGACATGTTTGCTGCGTAACCAAAACAAAGCAGCGCGTGTGTGACGTCATGATGATGACACATTTGCAACGAGCGTAACCGATAAGCGGAATCGTTAAACAGGTACGCTAACGGTTCCAAGGAATCGATTCACTTGGCACCGGTTCTAAAGAAGAACCGGTTCTCGGGTTCCCATCCCTAGCCATGGGCGAGCCGCTTAGTTTAATGATAATAAATAACTGAGGGAAAAATATGTTGCTGCCGAGAATAAAGAAGGATGTCTATATGATTAAAGTATACAGCATAAAAACAAACCCATAAAGGCATATTATATGTATGCCAATGTAATGAGACATATGTGACATTTTATAAATCATAAATCAAATATAGAATAGAAAAGTATTAGCTTGGCTAACAATATTTTAGTGCATTCACTCATGGTTGTATAATTTTGAGTTACAACATAAAAATGATTTACCACGAGATCCTAATATTTTTTTGCATAAGAAAATAAATGGTTTTGTCTACATCTCTTTGAAGTAATGCTGTGGTTCAGGTCGCGCCATTTTTGTCAAACAGGTGTGGTCGGGCACGTAATTAAATGAGTGCTGCTGTAAGATGTCGGGTGTTCTTTTAATTACTTCTGGTGCCAGCCTGGTGCGGGTTTATCAAACTGGACCCCTGCAGTACTCTGGTGTCCCTGGAATAAACTGTTATTATGAGGAGTCTTATTTTGTTTTCTTCAGGTTTGTTAGCATAGGAAGCAGCCCGTTGCCTGGCATCTGATGTGAGAGTGCTTCTGAAATGGCCTTTTTATCTGCACTTATTATCCTCGTATGTCACTGTCATAGAAACAACACAGCGCAGGGATGGAAAGAGCACGAGGCGTATCAGAATATTGTTTAGAGCTGGATTGTCGCCTGCAATCTTGTGGAAGAGATCTCTGGAGACCTCGATGTGGCCAATCTTATGACACCGTTCACACACACTTTAAATCAAATAGTTTTGATATGGAGTGTGAAACGGGTCTATGATTCTTATATCTTATTTAAGGAGACCACAGAAATAACGGACAAACATCATCATGGCCCAAAAGCAATGACAAAATATTTGTTAGATTTAACAGATTCCAGATATCCAGCTAAAGATAATAACTCTATCTTCCACATGAAAAATTATGCGTTCAAGTGTCGAGCATATAACATTTACGGGTTGAAATAACATAAACGCTACCAGAATGTAATGTAGTGGGAAGTTCCAAATTTTCTTTAAGTGCTGAGTTTACGTGTTTGGGGCGTGTCACTGAAAATAAAGACTGAATCAATGGATCCAACATGTAGTTGATGGTAATTTTGTACAAGCTTTTTTATTTATTCCAAAATATCATGTCTACAAAAAACATGATATTGAAAAATACAGCTGCGGAAAATATTAAGGGACACTATATGTAGATGTATGGCGGTCATTCCAGTCCAATGCTGAATTTCAACAAAATCAAACCTCATGAGTGACAAAGTCATCCTAACACAATGTGAAAGACTGACAGCATGATAACTATGATAAAATTCAAGATTATCAATTTTTTTCTAAATACATGTACAAATATTACTGTTGTATTGCTTTACAGTGAATATGAACTTGTTTTCTTTGCCGTTTTTAAGATTTGAAAAAATACAGAGCATCTTTTCTGTTATTTTGACCTGTTCCTCCAGTTTTTATTTTCTGCAAAGAAAAGCATATAGAAACAGATTTTTATTTGAAATTTGGTGAAAATATTGTTAATAGTTCTCAGAATTAAACAAAAATTTTAACCAAAACTCAAACCTATTCATAGTACATCCAGAGAACTAAAAATAATATTAAAATGGTCTCTTGAATTTTTCCATGGCTGTGTAATATTATTATATATATAAAGAAACAGTTTACAGTGGCCTAATAAGTAAATTAAAAGTATAAAAATCAAAACACACCTGCAAGAAGAGCTGAAGTTTTTGATCTAATAAAGGAAGCTACACCATCATCTTGCGCCGACGAAAGTGACTTGAACTTGGTTTGGTAAACACGACATAGCAGCTTGTAAATACAAACAAACTAGGAGGACACACTAACATTTTCTCACATGTTGATCCACACTGACGTGTGTTCATAGGAGTCTAAGAATACCGCTGAAACTTTTTTTTATAAACTATAGCCATGAAATTCTCAACTTCAGCAGAGTTTAAAGAGAGTAAATATGTGCAAGATTTTGTCACAACTATGTTAATCAGCACAATTTCCGCGGTTTGTGGTGTTTGTTTTGTGTTGTTGTTTAAGGAACAAATATTTGCTGATTAATGAGACAACAACACAGAGTTGAAGAGTCACAGGAAAATAAAGCTTCTGCAGTAAAGTGCCTCTCATAAAAGATAATGGTATGACTGTAATAGCAGTTTGAGCAAAATAAAACTAATGAGAACATTAATGTAGGACAATGAGAGACCTGCCCTTTCAAAACTTCTTTTTAACTTCTGTCTGAAATAAAAATGCTGATTAACAGGGACAAACTTGAATACGCTACGCAACATCAGTGAAGACTTATTCAGTGAAGAAACCAAACCCCAAAAGACACAAATTCATTGTGTGACGGTTCACACAAATTGCCTCTTTTGTTATAACACCTCGAAGAAACACTACGAAGGCAGTGCGCTTTGCATTGAATGTTTTGGCACGCAAGAACGTGTGTAATGAATCTCAATGTGTTTGTCCACATACAGCACTTGCCCAATATGTGTTACAGGAGATTTACGGAGGGAAGCCCTGGTGACCGTGCTGATGACGCAGGTTCAACATTCCCGAAAAAAGATAGGTATCTGTAAAAAATCTCAAAAGCACATTTTGACAAATACAAAGCTTGACACTACAGCGCTGGTCAAATCAGCAGGACTGTCACTATGGACAGTAAATGGCCACTCCATTAGCTTTTATCTTCCTTTGTACCGAGGTCAATTGAATCCAGCCCGCAGCCCCGCGGGACTCCAGATGTGTTGATGATATCTGACTTTCTGAGTGATGGTGCTTGTGCTGCGACACTCCTGATGTAAAGGTCCCACCAGACAAGCTGCTTCTCTATAAAAGCTGTTTTAAGAAACACTACCTCTGGATGTACTAGTGTCTCAGTGGGACACTAGATAATCAATTAGCCTCGACCTAGCCGAGGCACTTTTCAGTTCTACCAGTGAACAAACAGGACTGAAACCCTTACAGTGTGGGCAGGAGAGCTTAAGCAGCACAGCTGGACAGATGTCTCTGTATGTGCTGAATAACCCGGCCGAGTGCCAAATATGCTTCATTTAACATCCATGCCAGACAGGAAAATGTGCCGATCTGGAGAATTCATTCACAGTCGTCTCTCGCAGTTCATTTGAGGGTCTGGCATATTTAGAATCTGGCAGTGAATTATCGCTAAAAAAATTTGCCGTAAAGGAAAATAAATGCATCTCAATTCAAGCATCAGGATCGAGCCCAAAGTTCAGTCTCAAATTTAAAGCGATAGTTCATCTAAAAGTAAAAATTCAGTCATCATTTATTCACCCTCATGTAGTTCAAAACCTGTATATGACTCTTTGTTCAGCGGAACACAAAAGAAGATATTTCGAGAAATGTCTCGGTGGTTTTGTATCCATACAATGGAAGTCAATGAGGGCCAATGTTGTTGGGTTACCGTCAAACTATCTTCTTTAGTGTTCTGCAGAAAAAAAGAAAGCCATACACATTTTCATTTTGGGTGAACTGTCCCTTTAAAGGTCCAGTGAGTAGTTTTTTTGAGGATCTATTGACAGAAATGCTATATAATATACGGTAAATGTATTCACAGGTGTATGAAGAGCTCACAAAATGAAGCATTATGTTTTTATTACTTTCGAATGAGCCATTTCTATCTACATACACCGTGGGTCCCCTTGCATATAATTCGCTATGTTCTGCCGTAGTAGTGTTTCAAACAGGAGGAGGAGGGGTGGAGTGACCGCGGTTGGTTGCAATTTGCAACCTTACCGCTAGATTTCATATATTGTCCATAGTACATACCGACTGTCATATTGTCATAGAACATTTGTATATTATTTCTCTAATATTGTATTCTGTATTTATTCACACTGTATATCTGCACTTGCTAATTGCACTTCTGGTTAGACCTAAACTACATTTCGTTACACTGTACTTGTATATGTGTAATGACAATAAAGTTGAATCTAATCTAATCTAATCTAATAAAGTCAATGGGGACCATTTTTGGGGTGAACTATGGCTTTAACTGGATAGTTCATCCAAAAATGAAAATTCTGTCATCATTAACTCACCCTTTGGTTGTTCGTCAGCTGAAGATATTTGGAAGAATATCAGTAACCAAACAAATATCACTACCCATTTACTGGCAAAGTAGGGAAAATAAATACTATGGGAGTCAATGGGGGATGAGATCTGTTCGGTTATTGACATTCTTCCAAATATCTTCCTTTGCGTTCAGCATTATACAGGTTTAGAACAATCTGAGGGTGAGTAATTGATGACAGAATTTTCATTTTTGGGTGAACTGTTCCTTCAAGTATCCGAAGTTATCAACACAGAAAACTGAATTTGCTAAATTGTAAAATCTCACATTAAATTCAATCTTAAAAGTGAAATGACAATCTCACCCCTGACCCCCTTCCCAGCACCTTTACATTCTGTTCCCCTCCACCATTTACCGCACAGGCGTCCTTCCTATGTCTTCAGAGAGTGTTTGCTTGAATCCCGGCATTAATAATTCATTGTTTTCAGCGGACACAGTGAATACCAATTCCTTCATATTGTGAGTCGCCATCATCAAGGCTGATTGCAACACCTAAGGTCATTAACTTCATCCTGGGTGACGTGCCTGCGAATGTTAATGACCGGCGATGCCTGCTGAAACCAAAGTTACACTTCAATCTGTTAGCCGCTGTATCTGAACCTCTGCCGGCCAGATGAGTTTACGCTGCACGCTTTCTTAGTTTATTATCCGTTTTGCTTATTCGCTCTCTCAAAAACATAACTTACAGCTTTCTACAAACAAAAAAATAAACATTCACAAAGTGCATATGACTACGGAGCCGTTTTTCCAGAAGGTGCCATGGCAACAGTGAATGTCGAAATTATCACCAGAAATATCAGTGCGATATAAATGAAATCAAATATCCCCTGATGGCCTGCATGTCTCTATAACAGTATTAAAAGATGCTGCCAAATGTAAGTTGAACAAAATCTGATGCTTTTTGCAGGTTAAATACTGAGACTACAATATCCTCTTTGGTCATTTATTTCCCTCCAGCAGTGAAGTATTCCCTGAGGAATAAGAAGTCAGACAGCAGGTGCTACAAGCTGCCTAACTTTAGGAAGGTCACAGAAACAGCTTGGGTGGGGTTTGAAAATATGTTCACAGACTAATCTTTAAAGATGATGCATTCCTATCCATTAGTACAATGATTTTTTTTACAAATATTTATGTTGTGTAAATCTGACAAGTCCAAGCATATTTCCTGGGTTGACAAAGAAAGATATTTGATCAAATGTTAGCAAGTGACATTTCTGGGACATCATTGACTACCATTGTAGAATTTTTTTTAATGGTGGTCAAAGGTGCCCTGAACAGTTTGCTGTCCTGCATTCTTCACAATATCGTCTTTGTGTTCAGCAGAACAAAGAAATTTAGACAGGTTTGGAACAACTTGAGGGTAAGTAACTGATTACAGAAATGTATTTTTTTGGGTGGAGTATCCCCTTAATAAACCAGAAAGTGTTGGCTTATCAAAGTATATATTTTCACAAGTGTTTAGCGGCAAACCATCATCGGCAATTGTTAATTCAGGAGATTCAAGATTTTATTAGTCACTCAAAACGTTTTATAAGAATTTTTTATAAGAAAGACTCTGGCCACCTCTACAGGCAAAATTTTTAAAATATAAACAATATTTATTAATAAAAAATGGAGTGTAAGAAAATGAAGTTGGCGACAAATGTTACTGTGTCAATGAACAGTCTGATCTAATTGAACAAAAATCTGCAAAATCTAAGATGACAGTCATCAATATTTTTTATTTTTTTACTGTTTTTTATTTTTATTTGGCTAAAAGCTAATTCTTGGAGTTCATCAATAGACATTAAGAATAAAGAATTAAAAGCCACAAAACACAATTTTGATAAGCCTATACAGCATTTTTAACCCATGTTGATTTTGTATAATGAAACTGATGGGTAAGGTATCTGACACTATGAAGGGTACTTAATTTTCCAGTGTGGAGACACCTTACACACCAGGCACACTGAGCCCATCGCTGATCTCTGTCTACCCCATCGGACTGTCAAGTTTCAACCCCTCGCATCAATGCGGAGAGAAAAATGGCTTTGCTTGTCCCAGGGCGGTGCAATTGGATCAGCAATTTCTGCCCAATATTGTCCCATAATACTGTGACTAAGTTAATTTCCTGTGGGAAAAAAACACTCAAATGAAATATATGCAATAAATAAATAAATAAATGAAAGCAGCTTCGCTAGATGTTTGTGCCAGCACGGTAAGCTTTTGTTAGAGCATTTTGCTGAAAATATATAAACGTCTAAATATGTTTTTGCTGATTAATTTAGAAAGAATAATTAAACAATGGCAAAAAACATTGCTCTCTTTCGACTTTCCAAAAAAACTTTAGGATTTATAAAAGCAGCCAGGAAACAAGCAACAGACTATTTTTTGTTTACTGGTGCAAAAGTGGCATCAGGTAAAGAGAAGAATAACGTATGGATCATCTAAAGCTTTAAAGACAAGACACCAGAAGACCATCAGAAAAAAAGATGCTAAATCTGCTTAGTGTGCTTGGGAAGTCAGCCCCATTGAAAAAAATATCTTCATATCCTGAAAAAGATAAAATCTCCCCAAAGAGCAAAAGTGGAGCCTGATAACAAGATTTGAAACAGAGATGGAAAAATGATCTGGAACTTCAGAAATCCCCCTGTCTCTTCAAGGATCTGAACATTATTCGTGCTCACACCTCGCTATAATAAAATAATACCTCTCTTTTTATTCATGAAGACAGTCTGGCTGACCCAGATACTTTTTCGGATGTCTGTGCCTTAAGGGGACTGTCATGGTTAGGATAACACAGAGCAAAATCACTGTCCGAGACGACCGTTCCAAAAAATTGCTGTCAAAAACATAACAAGCACAGTGAAATTTAGCAAGACCTTGCAACCCTTACCCCCAGACGCTAAGACTACTTATCTTCAAGGAAAGCAAAGGAATTAAAGGGAAAGATCACGGCATCCAATGAACGTTCCTTTATGTTGTACTCATGTAGACACTAATAGAACTACACAGCAATGTGCTACTGAGGGTTTTGGATTCCAGTTTTTAGCCTTAGGCTGTCAGGCCCGGCAATGTCTGGGCACCTTATCTTGCCGAGGAACGTGCTCGCCTCTTCTGTCTTTATTGGCAGGATGATGGAGAGAGGGTCTGCCTCCCAAGATAAACAACTCCTCTGCAGCCTGCGCTGCTCCTCTGACTGTTGGGTTGCTGTTGGCATGGCAGAGGCTGATTCCATAGTGATGAGCTATGGCCACCCTCATTCATAAATACTGACACACCGAGTGGGAGGAGATTCAAAAATCAAGACTTATACAGAAGCTACAGAGCTGATTGAAACCTGTCATCTGTTCTTTTGGATGCTAGTACGTACTTCTGAATCGGGAGGGGGTTCATATGTCATTGCTGTCTGCTCTGCACTATTGATATTTGCTGCATTGTGTCACTGCTCCTTTTGTGAAAGAGGTTTTAAAGATATTCACTATCCGCTCTCTATTAGTTCCAAACCTGCATGGATTGCTTTGTTTGGTTGAGCACAGAGAAAGATATGTGGACGAATGCTTGTAACCAAACAGTTCTTGGAACCCATTGACTACCATTGGCTGGGCGATCTTCCCAAAAAAGCATATCACTATCTTCATAACAAAAAATCTCGAACCACGATCTGAATTGAAGTACATTACGTTTGTTGCACGTAGCACTGGTGCTACATAGGTTTGAAGTTTTGAAGCACAGGCCAAACAGTCGTACAGGTAGCACAAGTATAAAACGTCTGTTATCATCTTAAAAAAACACAAATGCACAGATCATCACATAAATAGACTGGTTGACAACAAAGGACATTAATGTTTGTCCACATAAAAACACTGTAGTAGCCTATAATATAGTATTTACTAGGACTATAGAAAACTGCCGTAAAATTCATAGATAATATAGTGTGTTCAAACCTTACTATTCTAAATATTAAAGTATACTTCTATTACTACAGTTAATCAGTTTATAACAAGAATACCAAACTTTGCAATATCAAATACGATGGAACACTACGGTATATTTTCATTTGAGCGATAGTCAGGGGTCTACAACATTTTTCAGACAAAGACATTACAATAGCACTATTATGTTATTGTTTCACATAGGCATAATACTTTTCTGTGTATTATATTTGTTTTATATATAGATTACTTGATTATTTTAAGGGATTTGCAGCATCAAACATTTAATTTTACTGTGAGATGGACAATTAAACATTTATTTGAACCATAGTTTTTATTAAGGCTTCAATGAGATGACTGACCCTGGTTAGTGGCACAAAGACTATTCTAGTGGAGGTAGGGGTCGTCTCTGGAAAATTTGTGCAGATTTTATGCATTTTGTCGTAAAATCAGGCCGTTTTATTAAGTGTTATTCTTTTATTTCTTCCGCTTCTCTGTGTGTTCCAGAACACACTGCTATTTTATAATTCTGAGCTCCGTTGTCTTTCTCGTGGATCAGCATTGTAGTGGCTGTGACACGAAAATTAACACAAGTTTTTTTTCTGCAGAGCATCATATCAGACTAAGGAGAGCAACATGATGCAAAGAGATTGCGTTATTTGTAGGGCAACTTGTTTGACGTGGACCATCAGTACTACACGGTGCGCGTTTCAATGATTTTAAACACGTACGATAGTTCTGTCAGAGTTTACAATGCAGAAGCGCTGTAGTGTCATTTTGCTGTCAATTAGCGCTTTACAGATTTAACAAACTTGAACAGAAGTTCAGAAACATATGATAAGATGCACTCCTTTCAAGCATACTTTTATCGGAAGGGAGACAGAGAATGCACTGATTCTAACCCTACCGGTTTTTATGATGCAGATGTAACGTTTCTTCCATTTTTTTGTCTGCATGCACGCAGGTTAAAATTGCAATGCGCGGGAGCTTCAATGAGTTTTAAGAGAACAGCTTGGATGAAAGAGCATCACCTCCAGCTGAACCCTGCCAAAACAGAACATCTTGTGATTCTGGAACATCCCACGGTGCAACCCGATCTCACCATCCAACTTGGCAATACCACAATCAGTCCTTCCAAAACAGCCAAGAACCTCAGTGTCATATTTGATGAACAGCTGTCCTTCAATGATCACATTGCAAAGACAACGCGGTCATGCCGATATGCCTTATTCAACATTAGAAGGTTAGAGCCTATCTAACTGAGCATGCAGCACAACTCCATGTCCAGGCCCTGGTAAGCTCATGTTTGGACTACTGCAATGCTCTCCTTGCTGGTCTTCCTGCAGAGGCTTATAAACCGCTCCAGCTGGTTCAGCACATAGCAGCACGCCTTTGTCATGATTCTACCATATAATTTCATGTCTCTCTTGATCTTGTGGCAGAGTCATGGCAAAGCCTTAGGTTGTATGGGGATGAGGGCATTTTGGCCCTGTAGGCCTTCCTTATGCTCTCTCCGGTCTCGTCTCTGTTCCCGCCTTTTCGTCTCAACATAATTGATTGTTAATTAGTTCTTGCCCCACACCTGTCTCCTCTTGATTTGCACCTCTTTATAATGTCCTCATGTCTATTGTCCTGTGCTCGTTCGTTGTGCTTGTTTGCATGTTTGCGTGTTAGTATGTTTGCTTATGCTGTGCTATGTTTGAACCCACCATTAATTTAAGCAATTGCCATTCCCGAATTGGCGCTATTTTAAAATTTAAAGTAAAAGGTATCATGCACAGGGACACATCTTCCACCATCCCACAGCAAATTCCCCATCGCAGATTTCACAGAGACAACTGGTGATTTTACATGCTGATTAACCGGTTGAAAAATTCAATCACCGCAACATTCCTAGTAGTCAAAAGTTGGGTGTCCAACATTCCTAAAAATATCTTCTTTTGAAATTAAAAAAATTTCCTACTATACTAGTAAATGGGGTCCAATAACTATTTATTCTGTTTGATAAGCATTCTTCCAAATATCTTTCTCTGTGTTCATCAGAACAAAGAAATTTAAATAGATTTGGAAAAACTCAAAGGTGAGTAAATGTCAGAATGTTTATTTGTAGGTGAACATTCCCTTTAAAAAACATGAGGAAGAATAAATAACAGAATGATTTTTTGTGGGTGAACTATTCCTTTAAAGATAACCACAAAATGGTATGCACCAAAAATGTTGACACTCAGAAGATCTAAGCATTCAAAACAGATCAAAAGCTATTATGACATCATCCTGCACTTCAAAACTAAAAGCTACTGGTAAGGTTCCACTCAATAAGTTCCACCCAAATTTCCTGTTTATTGAACATCTATGTACACTTACTAATTGATAAAATAATCATGTGCTAAAATGTTTTTTCTCGTTGTGCATTCTGTTTCACATGCAAGTACGTTGTGATGTGAATGTCAATCATTTGTTTTTAATATTAACCATATGTAGCTTTGAATAGCTTCTTCATTTGCATCACTATGTGAACCGGGATTCAATTTTGTTCCAATCTGTTACATGAACAGTAGAAACTTCCAGTTGAGACTCAAATACACGACAAATGACATGACAATTATTTCCCGCTGACTACTGCACACTTTACCAGCAGCAAACTCATCAATAGCCACTAAAGTATGTCACTCAATGCTGTCATGTAATTACCTCATTTGTTTTCGTCATATTTGCTGTTCGGCATACAGGAACATTATTCCTAAATCAGTTCTATAAAGAGCAACTGTATCTAGACTATGCAAACTTGTGTGTATGCTTCTGGCACAACCTCAGACTTTGATACATAGCGATAGTCCAATGTATGTGTATTTATATATCAGAGCTAGATTTATGCACTATAACATTGAATAATAGTATGCAAACTAACTAAGCTTGGTCAATTACAAGCCCTTTTTTCCAGAAAACCCGTAACACAGCCACCGTCCCCCTTCCTGCGAGCTAGTTTCCCCCAGCTTTTGCCAGAGTAACAGAGACGCCCGACAACCTCTGAAGTCAGTGGGATAAGTGAGCTGAGTTTGCAGATTAGACCACCTGCCTCAACAATCCTGCCGTCCTATTTATACCCCTGACAATAAATTACTGCTGGTGAGCTAGACGCCATTGCTTCGAGAGGGGATGCCGCAGCGCACAAGCTGTATGAAAATAACGCCGGCTAATGGACACAGCGATGACCTTATTCTTCACTTTAAATGAAGAATAGAGTTCCAGCACGCCGGCTATACGTGCCGAACACAATAACGGAACTGTGATATACTTGAAAGGAGATCGGCAGTCAGCCGTAAACAAACAAGAAACGGATCCTGCCGAGCTGACGTCTTTCATATGGTTTGCTTTGTGAGAGTAAATTCAATTTCTTCCTGTGTTGATGATGTGTTACAGAAAACCAACCATGAGGTTGATAAAAGTTGCAGTGACATGTAGCGCTGGAGTAAAGATATACAGTCGTGGGCAAAAGTGATGTCCATCATTGGACAATGTAGAATTGTATACAGATTTGAAGCAGAACTTGTGTTTGAGTAAATTATGACAGAATTTGTATTTTTGGGAGAACTGTCCCTTTAAGGTGGTCTGACGAAAAGTCCTAGGAATGACTACAAAATATAATACAAGAGAGGATCAACAAATATTAACTAATTAAACTGTAGTCAATGTTTTCACTGACATTTTTGTTTTTCTGTGGATTTTTTTGTATATTCGAACAGAACCCAGTTTTAACTTTTATCACCACCAGTTTAAACTTATTGGACTGATAATCAAACTAAGTCTCTTGCTTGATTACCTAGTGTTGAAGACGTAATAAAGCTATCAAATATGTTTGTTGAACAAATCAATAAGCATGCCGGGAACGAGAAAACTCACAGTTTTTTCAGCCCGTGTCGTTCTTTGTGTCATTGTGATCCGTAACAACAGGTGCTCCAAGTATGTGCGGTTGTCCTCTTGTGTATAAGAGAGAAGAATTCAGAGCTATTGAAGGAGCATGTTACTAATACCTCACACTCGGGCACTTGTCAGGTTGATTTCTATCCCTCCAGCTTTTGGCTTGACACCCTAACGCCTTTAAAGCCTCTGTGACCGATTCAGTTTCCGAATGCTTGGGTTGAACTTTGACTCAAACAAAGACCTAATGTTAATGTAAGTAAACAATAAGGTTTGGCATTGACTGACATCTGACTATGATCCTCTTGCCAACGGTCTGTTATAAAAAAAGTAATCAAATACAAATGAATTGAAATAGACTTAAACACCTGCCACAGAGAAAGATTGATTCACACCATCACATAGATTCTTGTGCCTTAAAGGGATAGTTCACCCCAAAATGTAAATTTTGTCATCATTAACTCACCCTCTTGTCATTTCAAACCTGTAAGACTTTTGTCTTCTGCCGAACACAAAAGAAGATATTTTGAAGAATGAAAGTAACCGAAAACGGCGGTACCCATTGACCTGCATTGGTTTTGTGTTCATGCAATGGAAGTCAATGGGGACCAGTGTTGTTTGGTTACCAACACTCTTCCAAATGTATTCTTTGTGTTCTCTGGAAATAAGTCAAACAGATTTGAAATTACAAGATGGTGAGTAAATTATTTACATTTTTGGGTGAACTGTCCCTGTAAGGCATAAAAACTTTAAAAGCCAAGTTTAAAAAAGAGTTTAAAGTGTAAAAGAATAGCCGAATCCATATCACAACTATAATGATTTTACCGATCACTTTCAATGTGACAATTTTTCCGGGAAAAAATGCTAATTAAAGTTCATTTAAATTTAAAGAGCTCATGCATATAAAATGTGACATTTCAGAGTGCAGGCATACAAAGAACATAATGTTGTCGTTCATTGGCATGGATGCTAATAGTCCTCATTAAAGTTATCAATCTTTGTGTGAACAGGCCTTAAGGCTTCTCTTTCAATATATATCTAATGTTTTTTTCAGAAAAATAATAGCAACCAACCACACAAGTATCACTGATGTCCACAGCACATATGTGTTGGTGGCCTTAGCAACTGCTTCTAATAATGAAAAAGGCACGATGGCACAACACAATTTATGCACAGTTGTGAAACAAATTCTTCGACGCTTATATTTAGCTTCAGGTAATAAGACTTGAGGTTATTCAACATCCACCTTTCTCGAATAATTATTGAAACTATTTATATTTAGACCGAGATAAAAACTGGCGGCTGGTAAACACGGACAGCATGCAATTAAACTGCTTGTTCTGTTCGGCAAATTTTTATTGTGTGTTAATAGCAGAAAGTAACATTGATGAGTGCCATATAAATTACCTGACAAAAACTGTGAGACGTACAGCAATGAAATGAAGGATTTTATAGTACACTGCAGTGCACCTCCAAAGATGATTGATTCATTTATTTGGATAATTGATACAGATACTTCATCTCAGTAAATAATCCTGATCTACAACATTACACAAAACACATCTGAACCTTAAAAGGCATTTGGCTAATTTGTGCAGGGATTTCAACCTTTTAATAATGTTTAAACTTACCAAAACATGTAATTGTTGCCTCATGTGGCTTCTAATTAGCAATTTGCATGACTGGTACATTGTTTTGTTTCGTAACAGAGTTGGGAATAAAACACAAGAAAATGGACGACCATGTTTAATGGCCTGTCTGAATTATAACACATAGGTTGTGAACAAACCCATTGCACTGTCCTATATAGCCACAAATAAAGCCTCTCTGGGCTGTTATATAACCTCTTGCAGTTCTACACATCACTGGTGCAAAGCATACTGTACGTGTATTCACACCATCAATTTAAAAAACATAAAATAAGCAGCAGGTTTCCCTTCAGGAACACCTTGAGCCAGTTAAAATAATCTCCTTTATCACTTTTACCTATGTTTTTACTATCTTTAAATTTCTACAATAATATATTATAGCTTTTAAGCATGGAATTTGAATTGACATACTGCTTATATTTTCCAGTTAAAAGCTTAAAATTCTCTTGTCACGCTGTTTACACAACTTTTTTCCTTCTCATACCGATACAGGGACAGTCAAAAAAAAAAGATGGTGAACGAACTTAATTAAATTAAGTAAAACTTTTCCACAAAATTGAATTACATTTCTCAGACAAAATATAATTTGTTTGAAACAATTCATTATAATCTAGGTGTATTACCTTCATTTTTTTGTAGTCTTGATTAAATTATTTGTGTCATACCTACACTCAAATAAAATGATATGTTCACAAAAATCATAATATACATTTTAACATTAATTACTCATTATTCCATTTAACTTCAATAAGAAGATATTGAGTGAATAAAACTCGACAGAATTGAAAATAAAGGATTGTAACCGCCTACGACCTTAGGAAAGGCAACGTTTTCTGAACAATGGTAACCACAAAACTAAAAAAATTTACAAACTCTTCATAACCTTAAAGATAAATAAACATTAACACTAAACACTTTCTTTTTACTGAAAATGGCATAAAATAACACTTATTTAAGAAAATACCTCACAAAATGCAGTTATAAGCAAAGCATGCTGGGAAATATTAGTCCTCTTCCCAATTATTTTACTAACTTTTTTGGTAACACAACTCCTTTATGTTGTCCCGAATTTTTTAAAAGTTGTGTTGATTTAACTTAAGCAAGTTAAGTAATAAGCAGCAAAAACCTTTTTTTTGAGTGTAGTTTTGCGAATAAAAGAATATTACATGTATATATTTTTATTAAAATATAATTAAGTAGCATCGTATTATGTAAGACTAATACACAATCTTCTCTACATACCATGTGATTGGCCATTTTTAAAGATACAGTAATGATAATTTATGTAAAAATAATTGAGTTAAACTGTCAGATTTTTTTTAAATAATGCTTTTAAATATGTCATACCTTGTTTTTAATTAATCAAAAGCAAATTTGTTGATGTGAATGTTTTTAAGAAATTCATGTTTGACATCTTGTAACTAAGATTTCATGAGAATCACCCTATAATTGAATAGATTACATCAACATTCCCAGTAGTTTTCTCCTGTAACACTAAAGTTAACACTTCATCTGATAACCTCTCAAAATGACTTTTTTGGCAATACAGATTTCAATTATTAAAGCCCTGAATACCACACCGGTAAATATAAATTCTTACATTAAATCTCATGCAAATTAGATGAAACAAGACTTTCAGGGAGACTGTGAATACAGGGACATCACAAATATCAGAGACACTTACCCCAAATCACTTAAAGGGCCGCTATCCCAGAAAATGCACTTTTAAATGTTTATCTGCAAGAAATTGAGTCGCCAGCATGTGTGCAGAAACTGTAATTATAAAAATCCATCTATTCTTCCATTTGTAATCTCCTGTAAATCACAACAGTGACTCAAAACAGGCTGTTGGTGATCCCCTATCAATCTGATGTCAAATTATTTACGACTGCCATGACCACTCACAGACTCCTCCTTATGAGCAGGTAGTGCCACCTTCCACCAGCGACATGCTGTCAGCCGTTTTCAGGCAAGAGCAGATGTAGCCCCTAGCCAGCGACAAAAATGTCTAAGAAACAACAAATTGGTGTTGTTGTTGAATTTAAAATGGAACATAAAAACAGGACGGGAGAAGACCTTTCCGACGAGCCTGGGTTCGTCCCGCTGTGACCTCGGGGGCCGGAGTTATTAACGATTGAAAGTCCCGAGCGGGACGATGATGACTTAGCTGACTAACTATAGCATGGGTTTCGCCAAAAAGTTTATTCTCAAGAGTGGATCAGTACCAGCTGTTAGCGATCAAGCTACATCTCCGGAAGAAGTAAGTATTACATATCGTATTTAAATCGCCTTTCTTAAGTAATGTGTTTAGCATGTTAGAGGATGTTTTTTACATATTCGCGGCTAAACCTGAGACATGGTCCAAAGCCAGGTGTTATGTCATAACGTTAGTGGAAAAACGCATTGCGCCCATCGGTTCAACTTGTGACCAACATAATTTCTGTAAAGCTTATTCATTTCAACTAAAGAAAGTTATAGCAGTGTCTTTCTCTGTGAGTTCAGTGTTTTCTCGAATGTCCTAAGTGCGACAATACAGAGCGGATAGAAACAGAGTTCACATTTGTTAGACAATGAGGTTACTAAGAAATTGCTACTCACAAGATAATAACACCTGGTTGCTGATCTTTACATACATGTCTGTCATATACAAGTACTCTGAATGCATGTTTGTGCCTACATCCGTGTTTATGTCTGTTAGTAATATGCATGCACATGATTAATCATCAATGGCCAACATGTCATACACCAAATGGTCAGCATATTGTTCTATCTATGTTTTTGTCTTTTCCATTAAATTCGTTAATTTATCAACAAGGCATTAAGGTGATTTTTATTGCAGTTAGTGTATGGTTTTGGTTGGACAAGGCTTAACAGACATAATTGTGCTTTCCGCCGTATTGCTTGTCTTGATGTCATCCAAAGCACATGTGTAAGTGCGTGGAGGAGAGCACAAGCTCATTTGCATTTAAAGAGTCACATACAAAAATGGCGCGTTTTCCACTGCAGCCACAAATGGCCATGTTCAACATATTGTAATGAAAGATATGTGCTGTATTATGAGCTAAAACTTTAAAGAGACATTCTAGGGACACCACTGACTGTTTTTACATTCCAGAAAACACCTGGATAAGCAGCTCTTTAAATTTTCGCAAATGGACATTTACAAAACTTTTGGGCTAGGCACTTTCCAATATAAGGAAATAAAATGTGGGCTGTCTACAGTTTTAGGAAAAACTATTCACAATTTATTAGTGTGAAGCAGAAAACACGAGGCTCTGAGTCTGTTGGGATATTACACTCGTCTTTCATGATCTCCCTTCACGTTTCTTTAAGAAGAGCCTCCTGAAGCTTCAGTGCTGGCAATATTTTCTATGGATACTTACCCAAAGGTAAAACAGATACTTCTCTTCAAAAACAGGCATAGAAGTAAATGAGTCCAAAACATGTATATGTGACCCAAGAGAAAAAATGTAATTCTCTCATGTACTTGCTACTGAAATAGCACCGGCGGGTGTAATGTAAAGGGGTTGCCTGCTAACACATGCTTTTTATTTATTCCACCAGAATTAATGAGAAAGCCAATAACAGCCATGCTTACCGCTGCTAAGTGGATTTTTAAGAAGGCTGCAGTCCTTTGATTTGTATGCAAGCCTTTTAATCAAAAATGACATAATGTCCAACCTGGGCCAGTAGAATTTATGAGGAAAAACAGGCTCTGATGATCAGCTATAACCCTCATTATAACCCTAACCCAACAATGGTCATGATTACACTCTCGTCAATATAAGATTGACACTTGTCTAATGAGACTATACTGTAAGACTAGCCTATCTCATCCACACATGCATATCAGCCACCTATATGTTCACTGTTAACTGTCATGGATTATCCTAAATGTTAAACATTGATCTCTGCATGCTGATTTATTATCAATCGCTTCAGGCAATCCAATGGGCTATATATGTATGTACGCGTTACTTCCGCGTTTCACAGAAGCACTCTTGGTAGTTTTCAGTTGGGGAGACTTAAAGCAGAGAGAAATGGTTAACCGAGAAAATAGTTATATATATATGCCACGGCAGTGGTTGAAAGAAGTGCCATTCTACAGTATTTGAAATGATACATTCATAAGTTTCATATCGTTATAACATTCAAATACGGTAGAACGCCACTTCTATACCACTGCGGTATGCCGCAATGAAGAGCATCTGCAAAATTAAATGGAACAACTTCTGGGCTAGTTTAAATTTTTAAGCACAAATTATTATTTTGAAAGGATCACAAAATAACAGTGCTTCACTGCTTTCAGTTTTCAACTTTTTCCTGTGTTTTTGACATTAATTTACATGACAACAGTGTCCTGAAAATGCTAACTTTTAAAAAAGTACAATGCAAACCACATTTTTTGGTTTAGAAATATATGCGCATAATATTTCTTTACAAAAAGACATCCCCAACTGGCCTAGCATGCAATATACATAGGGGTGTGACGATCTCTTGGGACAAGATCCAACTGGTCTCACGAGAAAACAATATCCTCACCCAAAAGGCATGATGGGATGTTGGGCTCGAATTTGCGAAGATTTAAATCGCATTTGCTCAATACATTTAACCCGTGTGACCTCAAAATATATTTTGGAGCATTTGTGTGAGTGCACATTTTGTTGTGGTGTGACCTGTTTTCATTACTGTACAGAACAGGCTAATAACTGCACAATGGATGTGGGTACTGTGTAGAGCTACATTTACCGGCCCCGGCCATTTGACAACGTGATTTTCCATCCCGGAGTGCTACTTCCCCACCATTTTTTTATGTAAACGTGCTGGACGGTTTCAGCGCTTCAGCAATGCCTCGTACATATTAAGCATAAGTGTTTTCACCCCGATTCCCGCTGCCAGCAGTGCTTTGGGAGAGCGCAGCTCACGGCTGATCAGCAGCTGAGCTGACTTTGCCACAATTGTAGTTAAGCAAATGCATGCTTGTGTGATTCATTTATATCCTCTCCTTCCATAAAGTTTGTTTGTGAAGAGGAAACTCTTACAAATCCATATGCAATACGGTAAGGCGCAAAAACAGCTTTGAACACGCCCTTTCAGAGCTCATTTTCAATGCGTGTCTTTAGTAAATACCGACAGTATTTTTTTACGCCAAAAAAGGCATTTGTGTTGCTCCAAGCTGTTAGATAAACAAGCCCTTAAGCTCTTCAAAAACAGATTTTTTTGTGACAGCATGCCACATATGTTAAAGTTCCCATGAACCAGAAGTTGTGATCGTTTTACTCCCATATTCTGACACTTTACGAGTAAAAAGGAATTTCAAAGGAGAAAATTTGTGGCCATGGCTTGCATTTTTCACTGCGAATTGATTGGATGTGTAAAACCGCAGTTGCATTGATTTTAAGGCGGAAGAACATTTTCACATTTTAACTGAAGATTATGAGGGCTCATGAATTTAAAAAAAAAAATGATCCACCTTGATAAGCTATTTAGAAGAAACGCTGCAATATTTCATGAAAAAATAAGAACTGTCATTTTAATTACTTTAAAAACTGCTTATCCTATATGCTTTCTTATTTTTGCTATTTAAATACACAGGAACTGAAAGTATGTGTGACTTGACTTGAGTGTTGGACCTTTGCATGTGTAAATTGACCCAGCTGTTCTGTTTGCTGGTGCGAAAGCCGTTCCACTAAATCTCATAAAAAACATTCTTCAGGTGTGCTGTGCTTCAGAAGATTAGCTTGAATTTATTAAACCGTGTTTCTACTTCCTAATACCTGCTCTTTAATCCACATCACATGGCACAGCCTGGAAGGCGCAGGCCAAGAGTGGAAAACTAGGCGTTTGTCATCATAGTTGGTTCATGTCATTGCATTCAGAATTCATCACCAAAATAATGGTCTCGATCCCTCAGTGACTAATATGCACATTGATTTACTGTCGGTGAGAAATATTTGTTGTTTATGGGTGGGGGAGTTTGGACAGTCCCTCAATCATGTTTGGGAGCTGGCTGGTAATTCAATCGTACAAGTGAAATGAACTCGGCGGGCTGAACTCGCTTCGTTTTAAAGCTGACAAAAGTTTGAGAAACAGGATTTTACAAAGGACTGATGCATTTAGATGCATGCAGTGTACAGTTTTATAAGTTGAAAATATTTTCATGTCACTGTTTTAGGTCATACTTAGTACAAAAAACTGATTTATTTAGCCTGTAAATCTTTCAAATCTTTTTAAAAAACAGACATATTAATACAAATACCTATATAAACACCCACATACACCTCAGAGCTGGAGTTCTATCGTTTCACATTACACATAAATAATCCAATGTTGAATCTGAATCTTTAAACCCCAAGACAGGGAGCTGTGTGTTTTTCATCAATGTGCTTCTACATTTTACATTAGCTGCCTTGTCAAACTCTATGAAATAACTTGTTGGATTTGGAGATAACGTCTCTGCCTGTTTTTCACTATGATCTGTAGCACTGGAAGAACTTCCCGTTCCTTCAAAACAGATCTAAAACAACATTTGATGGTGCTTACAAAAGGTTTAGAGAATTAGACCATTGATGGAGCACAAAGCGACAAGTGTATGTTCAGATGACTCGCTCAGTCTGTTTATCTTATTGTTGAAAAATACATTTGAAAATTGTTTGTTAAACCATTCCTATGCAAATAAAACGTCATGTTTGACTAGTTAGCAGCTAACAATAGCCCCATCTTAAAAGGGACAGTTCACCCAAAAATGAAAATTCTTTCTTCATTTACTCACTCTTGAGTTCTGATGAACAAAGACAAAGATATTTGAACAAATGCTTGTAACCAAACAGCTCTTCGACCCCATTAACTACTAAAGTAGGAAAATTACAATGGTACGCAAAAATAAAAAGCTGGGTTAGTTCAATCCATCTTTGGGTCAAATATGGACAAACCCAACGTTTGGGGATTACAAATTATTACAATTGCAATGACAATTTTTCCAATACTTTTAAGAATTTCCCTAAACTCGTAACACAGTTATGAATTAATGAAAAATTACAGTTATCACAACATCTGGCTGTGTAGGCTATACAATTAACACATTTCTTGTTGCTTTGACACAAAATCCATACATTTAACACAAATTTTGTAGTGCTTTTACAAAATTTTATCAGAGGAACCGTGATTGTCATACCAAAGACAACATACTTGTCCTCATTTATCAATCTAACGTAGAAACGAGCGCAGTTCCGTCCGCAGAAACCTTTTTATGACAGGGTTTATGTGTAATTCTTCTAACATTCGTATGCCGCAAACCTCATAGTATGAATGATCGTACCTAGATAAATGCGGCGGCTGAAATCGGTCCTAATTTACATATCCCACCCCTGTAAATTCCTTAATTTTGAGACATGGAGAACTAAGGGTGTTGAAATTAATCGTTTTAATCGCAAACGAGGACAATTATGTATCGGTTCAGTAAGGGCTTAAAACCGGTTATTGAGTATTTGAAGCTTTTCGTGACGCATATATGCTTTTACTGCTTAAGGGGCTGTTCCACCGCTGAAACCTCGGCTGAAGTTTTTCAGCTCGGCTGAAAACGCCCTCTACAGTTGCAGCATTCTGCCTAAAGTTGAGCATTTTTCAACTCTGGTCGCCCGGGCGAACTCCGGCTCTGATCGTTGGAAAAAAAGGAAATCACAAGCGCTGGGAGAAAAGAAAACTAATACAAATTCCCAAATACTCAGCAGTGACTCATGCTGAGCAGTTTGTGATGTTTTATTGGGGTTCAAGCGCGAAGTGCTAAAAACTAATTGAAATTGCTCAGATTTTTTTTGCTTTTATTTTGTTTGTTTATTAAAAGAAACAAAAGCTGAAGATTGAAGATTGGCCATTCACAAGTAGGTGTGGCCTCTTGTTTATTTCTATGTATGTCACTCCTCCTATCATTATGCATTATTTACTTTTGTGTATTTGCTCCTATTGCTCTTGCCCAGACTTGAGTTTTCCTTGATGTTTAATACATCGAAGAAGAGCAGGTAACATTAAAGGTTCAGTTTATATCTCTGACTGCTTGTATTTATTGACAAATTGTATACATGTTCACTAGTAAAATTGAAATTTGAGTCATCAATGCATCGTCAACGCACCGTGATATCAAATTGAACCGAATCGATGACATGATATCCATAAACGAACAAAACCGTAACACCAGTGTAGGTTCACACCTGAGATAAGCAATCCAGCCAAAAAGAGGAACTTTTCTGATAAAAAAATGAAAGTTTAACCTTGAAAAGTGGAATCAAAGGAAGTAAAAAAACAGTTTGGAAAGACAGCGTTGGTGTAGTGAACCGAACTGATATTTGTATTTTTTTATTGGATAGATATGTTTTGTAAATATGAGTGCACATATTTTAGTTTTAGTTTTTCATTATTATTTTTGTACTGAAAGTATAGTTGTTGCTTTAATTTAGTTTGGTTGTATAATACATTTAAATTTAAACAAAAGGAATCTAACTTCAGTCTTGAAAAACTAAATCTAAGTTACAGTGATGTGTTAATGTAAAGACGAATAGATATAATTAACTGGTCATTTTTAAGGTGCCATTATAGAATAATTTCTATATGTTTTTATACAGTTTTCTTCATTTAGGTGAAGAAAAGATGGTCTGTGGCGGAGGAGGCTTCATAAACAGAAATTCTGTGCCCACAGGATGCAGCGCGAACGGCTTGCTCGGTTTCTTTTTCCTTTGCCACGTTGCATTGCGCCGCTTGCTTGCTCTTTATACAGAGTGTAAGATTATAATGAATCAAACTTGTAGTCGATTTGTATGTTTTGCACATTTTGCACATAACTGTGTACTTTTAATATGTTCTTCTCCGTTCTCCCGACTTGGACTGCAAACTCTCGCAATGCAACCAATCAAATCTCTGGGTACCACCCGAAATACCAGCATAACCAATCAGAGTCGGATATTCAACAGTTAGGATGTTCTATAAGAGCATTATGATATGACTGAATTAAATGTTCCTGTTGGTAGCGAACATGTCTTAGTGTTTTAGTGATACAGGGTGTTATGCTGGGTTCACACCAAACTCGAACAATCGCGTTCCACGGTCTTTATTACTCGCGGGAAAAGTTTGTTATTTTAGCGTGAGTGACGCGATCTGACAAATATTTCAACCTTCGCGGAAGACAAGATTGACTCACGTTCACGGCAATTGCGCCGGCCTATTCGCATCATCCGCACCGCCTGCTGCGAGCTCGTGGCTATACGTGTTTTTGCATCGACTTAATATGTAATTTTCTTGCAGAGTACAGATTCAGAGTTCAGTTTACAATGTGTGATTTTGAACATAAAATTTGACCAGACAATGGGTTAAAGCAGCCCAGAATTTTGGGCTCAAACAACCCAAATATTGCATTTCTGTCACGAGATCCTCCAAAAAAATGACACACAGCACCTTAAAGAGCTAGTGGATTGGCTCAAAGTTTCAGGAGGTGGAGATGGGCCCGCCAAGCAGCTACTAAACGAAAACTCTATGTAAAAGATTTTATCCATCATCCATCTCCATACACTCACATGAGTCTGAGGGGAAACACCAGTCTACTGGTGGATGTGTTAGCCAAACAAAGTTATGGGGTTTGAAGGAAAACGATAACATCTTGAAAACGAAAGTGTTGTTACCTCGAGTAGGAAAACAGAACTATCAACCTTTGTTTATTGAAAAAAAGCAGTTCTGTTGATTATTGTCACACTCACAGGAGCACAAGGAGTGAGTAAAGTTAAAGTGACAATTTTGTTTTCCTTTTCTCGCCCTACTTATCATTACAAATCTGTATGATTTTATTTTATTCAGTTAAACAGTAAAAGAGATGTATGACATGATAGCGACTGACAGCTTCATTGCCTATTCACCTTTATCTTTTGAACAAAGAAAACAAACTTTCTTCCATCTTGTGCTCTACATGTTTTTCACAGACTGGAACAACAAATAATGAACAAAACAAACTTTTTATTTTTGTTATTTTAATTGCTGTTTAATAAGTTTAACAACCCCAAAACAAACTTTCACCCCATGAATCTGCTAGACTACTGTGTTGAGGTTTACACCTACTTGAGAATGATTGGTCTAGATAGAACATCATGTACCTGGAAAGTAAACGATTGAATAAAATGATTACATGTTCGTAGCCAACCATAATAATCCGGACAAAAATCAATATAATATACCTCATCAAAACGCTTCAAGTTAGCAAGACACTAATATCCGAGTAAAAAGATACAGAGCATGTTTCAAATGACATTGTTGAAAATAGCAAAGACGCCCACACATTATATCTATCTGTGTGAACTTCTCCTTCAGGCTTTGAAAGAATGAATTTTTTAACTTGGTGCTATATTTATATCTCTCAAGGGATCTACAACAGTCATTCTCCTCTCTTCCGTTTCTCATGCAAAAGAAAACTTTACCAATGTTCAACTTTAAAAGAGACCTAAAGGGCGTTTCATGAGTGAGGTTCTGAGACTCCACACTGAACGGTTGGGATTCATTAAAGCACAATGCAGGATAAACATCTTCATCTGCATACGAACATATTTTCACTGTGCAATGCAAACAAATCATCCCCGTTGTATGAAGAGACCCGGGAATCGGATGCAGGCTGGCATGTCACGCCCACCGAGCCTATTATTTCAACTTGATGAAAAATCAACAAAGCGAGTGTCTGATCTTTTCACCAGTGACTTTTGCGACTTCAGAAAGATGTCAGAATGTTCACGAAATAAATTACAGGATTGGATTTCAGACCAGGATGAAATCTAATGAATTTCGTGAAATGAATGTAATGTTTCTGGCTGACCGCTCTGATTTCCAGGAGTCAGGGCTTAAGAAGCAGAGAGAGAGTCATCGGTCTGTTGCTCAATCACGGCACCTCTGCAATATACAGTGGGAGGCCAATTAGACCTCGGAGCTCTCGCTTGATACGATGGAGGTGATTCTCTGAGACCCTGATGGGGATTATTGCTGCTGAATGGATACAGCGCATAAATTATCAGGCTCGCACTTCTTAAAATGTACAAACTCTTGGGGGAAAACAGATCCCTGATTAAAACGCTCAGCTTATGTGTGTTGATGAGCTGCGATGTGTGCAAACAAACAATGCGGCACTTGTAAAATATCATTAGTGGGGTTTGCTGGGGCAAGCATCAATATTACTTTTGTTCTTGCTTACGGTTAGAGACTTGAACAAACCATTAAGGACAAAACCATTTACTGACAGCTTGCGCCAATGAAATTGCCTCCGTTGGGGTAAAAAACTACTTAAAAGCTAGAAAACTACTGTAAGGATTTACTAAAGACTAGGGATGTTTTTTTTAAGGCAAAAATAATATTCAAACTTTGCAGGCCTCCACCGCATATAGGCTGCACGCACGCGTCGCATATTCAGTATAGGCTACACACACATAAACAGATAGAAAGAGGGAGATATAGCATTCACGCTTGCCAACTGTATGGTGACAAACTGTTTAATTCATTAGGGAATAAGGTATCTCAACCCAATCCCTATAGCAATTTTAGGATAACGTGCTGAAACATTAATATAATAAACAACCAAATGACAAAACATATTACGAACAGCATGAATGAAGGCATTTACAGTATCAGCTGATCGGAAGTATATATTTAGCGATCATCTAAGTCAGGGGTGTCAAACATACGGCCCGCGGGCCGGAACCGGCCCCCCAGGAGGTTCGTTCAGGCCCGCGGGATAATTTGAAAGTGGAAAAAATGCATAAAAGACATGAAATTAATATTTTTAATTCGCTGCAATTCATTGATTATCCGCTAAGGAGCGCACTCTTTCCATCAGAGTAGAAGACAAGCCGCATCACTGAGACAGACTTAAAACAGCAGACGGTATCAATGCGTCATCTGCTGCTTGTTACGACGTTGTTAATACCTTGGTCTCTATTTCTCCGCTACACCCTCTTTAGCCAAAATGTCGTTATCAAAACGGAGAAAAGTAGATAAGGAGTGTAGAATTTTCAAAGAAAAATGGACCACGTCCTATTTATTTACAGATATGCACGGAAAACCTTCGTGCTTGGTGTGTTTGCAACAAGTTTCGGTAATGAAGGAATATAATATTCGACGCCACTACGAGACTCATCACAGCGAAAAATATGACGGCTTGCAAGGACAACTAAGAAGAGATAAGATTAACGAATTGCTGGCGGGTCTGAGGAAACAGCAGTCAACTTTCATCCAGAGCCGAGAAGTCAGTGAAGCAGCGGTAAAAGCCAGCTACCTAATTGCAAGCGAAATAGCATTAGCATCGAAGCCGTATTCCGACGGTGACTTTGTTAAACGATGCATGATGAAAGCGGCTGAACTTGTATGTCCCGAGAAGCGACAAGCTTTTGCCAATATTAGCCTGACGAGGAATACTATAGCAGAGAGGATTTCGGAACTATCGGCAGATTTAGACAGTCAATTGAAACAGAGAGTCAAGTCATTTATTGCATTTTCCGTGGCAATTGACGAGAGCACTGACATCACAGACGTGGCCCAACTGGCCATATTTATTCGAGGAGTTGATGAGACATTGACAGTTACTGAAGAGTTTCTTGAGTTGGTGCCAATGATGGACACCACAACAGCCGAGGACATTTTCGGCTCTGTCGTTGCTGCATTAGACAAAGTTGGAGTGGACTGGTCCCGCGCTGTCAGCCTGGCTACAGACGTCGCGCCATCCATGGTCGGAAAGAAAGCAGGTGTCGCGACAAAGTTCAAAGACAAAGTACAAGCTCTTAATGGAGGAGATCGTTTCTGGACATTTCACTGTATTTTGCACCAGGAGGCATTGTGTTGCAAGTCGCTGAAAATGGACCACGTCATGGAAGTGGTTGTTTGCACTGTAAATTTCATCCGGTCCAGAGGTCTGAACCATCGTCAGTTTGACAAACTTCTCAGCGACAGAAACATTACCCACAGCCTGCCATACCACACTGAAGTGAGATGGTTAAGCCGAGGCGCTGTGCTGAGGCATTTCTTTGATCTACGAGAGGAAATCGGACAGTTCATGGAAAAAAAAGGAAAACCGGTGTTGGAATTACAATCTCAGGAATGGCTACGGGACCTTGCATTCTTGGTTGATATTACTGAACACTTGAACAATCTAAACAAAATGTTGCAAGGCCGCAAAAAAGTTGTCACACAGTTTTCTGACAACATACATGCATTTAAGTTAAAGCTGACTTTGTGGGAGATGCAACTGGCAAATGGAACTCCTGCTCATTTCTCTTGTTTGAGAGATGTGTGTGTGACCAGACCTGATGCGGACATTAAACGGTACAAAGACAAAATTGCAGGACTACTGCGGGAGTTTGAGAAACGTTTTCAGGTATTTGGTGAACTTGAGACAGAATTTTCAGTTTTTCGCTCACCTTTCACAGTTAAAGCTTCTGATCTGCCGGTCGAAATTCAGCTAGAGATAATTGATTTGCAGTGTGATGCAGATTTGAAGAGCAAATTTGCCTCTGTAGGTCTGGACAAATTTTATCAGTATCTACTACCAGGGTACCCCAAATTAACAGCCCTGGCTGCTAAAATTTTGTGCATGTTTGGGACAACTTACCTTTGTGAACAAATTTTCTCAGTGATGAATATCAATAAAACAAAAATGCGTTCAAGGCTCACAAACAAGCACTTAAATGACATTCTGAAAGTGACAGCTAGTCAGGACATGACACCTGGTGTTGATGCACTTGTACAGGCCAAAAGATGCCAAGTTTCAGGAACAAATACAAGTCCAGACTAGACTAACACCTTTAAAATGCTGCCTTAGATACTGTTTGCATTGAAAGAATACAGCTCTGTGAAGATGAATCCTTACTGTGGTGATTTAAAAAATGTGCACTTTAATGTTAGTCAGCAGCTTCAAAATAAAAGTTGTGTAAGTGGTTTAAAAATTCCTTTTTTTAAAAGTCTCATTTAATCTTAAAGTGCATTACTATATTTTTTAGTACCAATTAAAGTTTTGTGCCTTTTCACATTTGTCTAAGGAAATATGAGATGTTTTATGAAATGTTTTGTAAAAGGATAGTTTATTAAATTTCAATCTTTTCCTAATGTTCTTGTGCTTTTTTACACCAAAACAAAGGAAAGACATGATATTTTAATTATTTATAGCAGAGTATGGTATAATTTTAATGGTCCGGCCCACTTGACATCTCCCTAGGCCGTATGTGGCCCACGATGCGAAATGAGTTTGACACCCCTGATCTAAGTGATGATGGCCGTTGTTTGCTCTGCCTGTCTAGCATTCAGCTTGGTTGATCCGATCATGAAACTGGACGATTGCTGCTGTGGACCCATCGCCCTCAAATGAATGCGCATCCTAGTGTTTGACCTATGACCTATTGCAGAGTTTGCGCAGCTAGCACTCCGTTTTCATTAAATGATTAAAGGACGCCACGCAGACCTCATATTTAACATCGTCCCAAGTAACCGTAGATTCCACGCATGTCTACAGTCTGCGTAGTCTACATAATGTTAGCAAGTGTGAGACTTCTTCAGTTGTCTGTTGACAGCTTATAGGTGCGTTATTAGCATCTATAGTATCTGTAGCATTGAAGTCTACACTATAAAAGACCTTATGTCCTGATGGAAATTAGATAGTGTGCCTGGGTTTTTAATGTGCAACTTGTCAGAAAATAACATTCAAGAATTTTGTTGGAATTGCACTCTCATGCTAATTTGCCCTGTTTCGTAAAATCTGGTCCTAAGTATTTCACATCTGAAATGTGTATGTTAGGTATATGATTTTCAGTATATTTGTAACGAAGGTAACACAAAGTTTCTGCCAATTTCATATCTTGAGTGGTACAGCATACTTGGTATCTCCGAAGAGTCTTTTGTTTGATCACATTTATAAAAGACAGACACAGCAGTAAGATTATTTCCGAAAACAGTTAAGGTTCTGGAGGTGTGCAGTGGCGGGACTACAGCACAAGCACAAAATATCATCGCCCCCCCCTACATAACTGTTGATTCACTATAAGTTTGTGTCGTTTATATTATGCACGTTACACAGACACAACAAAACACATGCGTGCGGTTAATGTCCAGCATATTTTAAGCGCTTTGACCGCTCCATCTTTCAATTTCAAACGATCTACAAATCCAGCGTTATATCCAACGTTTATATAACATTCATCACCGAAATGCCATGAACAAACAAACACAGCTGAACTTCCATGAACCGAATGAAAAATATACATACATTATACCCATTGATTGTTGGTTTTACATCTGATAATTGATAGCAAGGCCTTAAACCACGGAGAACACCACATGGGCAACTGTAGTTGCCCTTCAGTACAGAATTTGGTACAAGCAAGCTCCCTCACATTTAACCAGAATATGTTAAAATAATGTTAAATCCAATTACGTTCATCACAAATCAAACAGAGTTTAGAGTTTGTTAGCCTGTTTTGCCAAGCACAAAGGCTGAATTTGTACAGATGTGCACTTGCAGACTACAGAATAGCCCTAATGATTGGGACAATGGCATCAATTCTCATCACTGTTGTTTTCAATCTGCCCTTGAGTGTCAACAAAAACTTTTGTGATGAGAGACAATACCGGACCCTCCAGAAAACAAATACAGCAAGGGCTAAGGCACAAAACAAATGTCTGATAAATGAGGCTATTTTTTCAGACATTATAATGGAGTCTGCATAGGTTCCCCAGGGCTGTGAAAACACGATCAACTGAGGTCAGGATGTGATCTTTTCTACTGTCAGGGACTTCAAACGAAATGAATGCAGGAAAATGGAATATCAGAGCATCATAATAACCTAAACATTAAAACTTTCCCATGGCATTGAAAAATAATTGCGATACTAAAGCTAATGAAATCTCATTACTGCTGGAATTTGAAGAGAAGTGTTTACCATATGGGCAGCCATAGGCGTAATGTGTGGGTAGGATATGTCCCCACCGCTTTTTTGCAAGAAATTAAGAAATCCCTGCAGAAGGTGTATTGTTAGGGACCCATTAACATCTAAAACTCGTGAAAAAAACAGGATCCTCCGCTTTCTCTCCATCTCTCGTTGCTCACACTTGTAAGTTATATATTTTTTGGAAGACAGACAGTCGCACCTCCAGAAACGCAGCCAGTATGAAATTTGTCCATCTTACGCGCTTGCAGGTGTTTGCTTGTGCATCCAGTGTCCAAGGACAAAACGCGAAAACCAATGAACAAGTGCAATTTTAGTCATAGGAATAAAATGTTTTTAAATATAATGCACTGTTACAGCCAAGTGAAATTCCCCAAATGACAGTTTGGGAACCACATACAGTAAGAAAAGCTGAGTAGCCAATGGAGGGACCACCCACTATATACTGTATGATAAATATTCCTAACGAGTTATGACAGAAACAATTTATTAAATTATTGTCTTTGTACCCACCACTTTTCAAAACAAAGTTATGCAACTGAGTGCTGCATGTTAAGGCAAAAATCTTCAAACTTCAGTGTATAACTCTTCCCAATGACTTAACCTTTACGTCATGTACATTCACAATTAATTTTACGACATACATGATGTCCTTGAGAAGGCATAACTATTGACAAAATTCCACAAACAAGAGTGTAAACAAGCAATTGCTACAAATGTGGCATGATTCATATTAGCTGTCATATCGTCAAATGAATGATTTTCAATCCATAATGTTAATTCCAGTACTCACCGGGTTGCACTGTCTATCCTTCACCAGCATTTCTCTTTTATTACTCTGTAGTTGTAGTCTCTTGAGGAATCATCATTAAAAGCAGAAGTATTGTTGCTGTAGCTCCATGAACCATTCCTTTATCGCATAATTCCACCTAGCAGCACAAATGACAGTGTCAATCCTTTATTTTGGCATGTTTGAAAGCTGTGTTCAAAGTTCCCAAAGTTAAACTAAAAGATGTGACAGAAGATGACGTGAACAACTGAAAAAAATGTAACATACTAGTCTTTCTGTCAGGATTAAGTGAAGCTTTGCAGACAAACTATACCAGACAAAATGACCAAGTCTTGTGCACAGTTACCCATTCTAGTTTACTACGACTCTATACTCCTCAAATGATTCAAATAAAGACAAAAGAAGCATTGAAATAAGCTATAACAGCACGAAGTCTATACTTTTTACGCAAGGCTCTAGTTTATTTTATTGGATAAACATACTGTAATTGGGGAGACCAAATAATGCTGTTAGCAAATTTGTTGACTTAAAGGCTGAGTAGGCAATCCTGTGCCGAAACATTTTTCTCATGCTGGTTGGAAGTCTCTTACACATCCTTATAGGAATCAATAGGTAAAGCGAAACATTGGTATATTATAATTATATATCTTTCGTGAAAGGCGTAGTGTCAATAAACGCTTGCACCCCACTGCGCATGCTGTTCACGCAGACATCATACGTCATCAGCGCGCTCATGTGCGATGTGCACGCAGCGGGACAACGACGGTCAGGTACCTGGAGATGTTTGTTTTTGTAGTAATGCTATTCACTTTGTACTGTGATGTTTTCTCACTGGTGAATGTGATGTGACATGACTTCACTGTACCTGAACAGCTTCTGGTCTGTGTGCGCACTGATGTATTTGGAGGAGGCGTGGCTTTGGATGGTGATTCGCGAGAGGGAGGGATCGTATGATTGCACTGCTAGCAGGCAAGTGTTAGCATTTTCCAAATGATCTACTCTGCCTTTAAGTCGACAAGTAAATGAGTTAACTACTTAATGTCAAAACGGGTAATGTAGAAATCAAGTTGGTACATAACTTATAGCCCCGAAATTATTATTTTGTCCTTATCTGGAGCAAAAAAAAAATGCTTGATTGTGACTGAGCCATGTTGTCCTTTAACAGCATTCAAAACATCCGTTATTTATTTCCTACTTCCAGCATTTCAAGCTAGTGGTAGAAAACCGAAGGAAAACTCTCATAGAACGACTTTCATATGGATGAGATTAAGATGTCTGAAATCCCTCAACTGTGACACTCACTGGATGTGATGAAAGTACCATCACAGTAAGGGAAGTCCTGAAGTAAATACTTCAAAAAGAGGTCCATATAGGGAACCTTATGTCCACCAGAATAAATATTCGACATGCCTCCATAAAATGTGTCAAGTGAGGAGCTGATATCATAACAAGATCAACAAATATCACAAAAATATGTGGATATCCTGAGTTTTGCAATCACCACCTTTAAAAGCAAATAAGTGCCTAAAGTACTAAATGCACTGCATCTTGAAGTAAAACTATTCAACCAGTGCCAGAAAAACAAGGAAAGCATCTGATTGATTTCACTACGTGAACATCATCTTCACCAAAAATGAGATTTCAAAGTTAATCCTCTATCTGCCGAACTGCACTTCCCTGCAGAAATAGATTGTCAGGAAGGTTATTGTGTCAATACTTCTTGTTAAAGTTCTTACTTGAATTTGCAGCTGCAAAGACAGACAGCTCAAAAATTTAAAACAATTGAGAAAGTTAGGAAAAAAGAAACGTAAACCATTAATCATAAAACTGGGTTATTTCCAATCTTCAATGTGTAATATCTAAAAACAGGGCTGTGAAAGAACCAGGAACTTGTGATCCAATACAATACTGTATATTTGGGTCACACAATATGTTCCTTAATGATTAGAATTTTCAAAACTGGGAATTATTCTATCTTTACAGTACATGATTTTCTAGATCTGCATTATAGATTCTGTGCTTTTATAATATTCTCATTCTATAACTTATCCACAAGTTTCCGGAGGGCGCTAATGTAAAAATAAACGTGGGTACAACTTCAGGTGAAGTGGCAGAAGTAGTGTATTGCACGAATTGCAGCATTGAAAAACTTATTCTGATGACAGCAAATCAGACTATGATTTATATTTGAATAGTGTTGGTTTCATGTGGTAACCTATTCAAAATCGTTTCGGAACGGATGAGGAACACCTGCTGTTTTCAGCTAAACTTACAACCAGGCAAAGCTTTTTTCACGTGGTAAAAAAAGAGCACTTCACATAGATCTAAAGTCGGACTGCTTCTGTGAGGGACTGTAGGGTTTTTAAAAGACAAACTTCAAAATCTGGACTGCTTTCAAGCAAATAGATACTAAACATTGAACATCACTTAGACTGAATGTGCTCATAAAAAGAGTTTGCAGTTCAAATAGATTCATGTAATCAATAACACACTGTACGGTCTTCAATAAAAACGTGAACAGGTAAACTGGATTTATAAAGGATTCTTTACCGTATTTTTCCTGACGTGTTGTCAAAAATCCGTTTCAAATATCACATCATGTGGACTACATTTCTCATCTAATTTGCAAAATGTAAAGTAGGCATTTCTTCCACTTATCGTCTTAAAAACAACACGTTAAAAATGTAAAAAGGTAGCTTTTGCACGTGATCTTAAGTTTAATGCTTATCAAATTAATGGCCGGCTGATGATGCAGTAGCTTTATATTTGTACGCGGCCCGTAACGCTTGCAGTTCACTTTTAACAACATCTTTAAATAGCACACAATCGACATCATGTAAAGAAAACCCACCATAATTTTCAAATTGCTCATTGGTTTGCTGTCACAACAACTGAGTCAATAAAGTTGCTAAATATCCGCTGTCAGTATTAAAATCATCATCCCATTCCTCCATAAAGCAATGGACTTAATGCTGATTCAGTTTAGTGGTGTCAGTGTGTAAATTCACTTTCTGCTATACACTAATGGCAGAAATGCGATTGTGTACATTAAACCGGATGTTTAGCACAAAGCGCTAAACTGCAGAACTTGTGGATACAATTGCAACATAATCATTTTCTTAACTTGTTTTAAGTTTGGGCTTTGGCTTTTAAGTGTGCATTGAACTAATGCTTCAGTAAACATTTTCATTTCTTATACTTGCTCTCATATTAAAAATGCATCTAAAATGATAGATTCTTGTATACTAATCTATATATTACGAGGTAAAATATTTCAATCCTTTAGTTTTTCCCGACTCAAAAAGTTGAAGCTCAGAATAACTTTGTTTTTCAGTATATTCAGGCGCACGGTTGGGATGAATGCATAAAATTAGTTTAGGCTTGATTACACACGGACAATATGCATTATTTAATCAAATCAGTCGTAAAAAAACGTTGAATAAGCATCACACTATAATGACTGAATATTTTAAACTTTAATGAGCTATCCACACTCGAAAACACAATGCAATTTTGCCTCAATACACGTTCAACACCTGTGAGGTCTATTATTTCAGAAATGTTAGAAGTAATAGCTCAGTAATTTCTGTTACCAATCAGAAAAAGGTCAATTCAACCCAATGACCCGAAACAAACAGAGAGACAGATGAACGTCAATTGATTCAGTGTGTGGAATGAGTCTGAGAGCAGGAAGAAGTGCTCTACTGCAGTCTGCTCATAAATGTCTTGTCTTTGAGGCATTTCCAGAAGTCTCATCTCTGCAAAACCTCAGCTTTCATTAATATTCCCTGTCGCCTGACTGACATGTACATTGCACCACTACAAAAGCTCTTACATTGCTGTTTTAGTGTAAAATCTGCTTTGCAACATTTCAATATGTCAAAGGCCACTTGTATTCTTCACCCTATCGTCAGACCCAGTAGTGGTCTGCTCACACATGCCACATCACTTGCTGAAAAAGAGGAAGCTGTTCTTGAAATGGATACAACTAAAGAAATATCTAATTTCTTCTAAATTTGTAGTTATGAAAATAGTCATTTAGCAGAAATAGTAGATGCATGGTCAGAAAATGGCAAAATTAGACAGTCTATTGTTTTGTTTTGATGTTATTTTTAGCCCTTCACTGGTGTTGTTTCTATATTTCTGTTTTGTGTCATCTAGTATGCTGTATATGATGCTGTGTTTCTTCTCACTAAATCAACCCTTGTTTACACTGATGATTAGGGATGCAACAATACATTAAGGTTAAGCGCAACAATTATTATACTAACATTATTTAAAATAACGTAAGGCAAACATGTGATTTCTTTTATGGTAGAAAACAGTCAGACGCGCAGTGCTCATTTAACACTGTAAAGCTCCGCTCAATGGGCAAGGCCAGAATAATAGATGCGCCACTGCCATATACAATAAATGGAGAGAAATGCAAAATGCTCAATGTGGCCGCTTAAAAAAGTTTATTTTAGCACAATTTAAACTCAACAAACCAAAGTTAGGGTTCGGGTTTATTATTGATCGGAAATATGCTATTTAATTAAGAATTTTGCCAGCGATTTTAGATATAGCCGCTTGTTGTCTTGCTATGATGCAAATAGCTACCCGAAAGCCCACTGAGTTGCACGGCGCTGTAGACGCTCTCTCTCCATGTGCTGGGTTAGCAACGCCAACATGCTGCTTTCCTATGAAGGGCAAAACAGATGAAAAACATTCTTGATTTGCCAAATTCTGGAATTATTATTACTTAGGCATACAATAAAGCCGCTAGGTTCTGGTGCTTCCGATGGCAGGCCCACGTCTGTTCGTCAGCATATAAGAGCACATTGCTTCTTGTTTTGCAGGCAGCCTCGACTCGTGTGATATCTGTCACCAGCATCCCTAACTTTTGCGCATTGTTATTAGATATTTACTCGTGGGGACGCATTTATCTATTTCAGTGCACAAACATACAGAGGAACATGGACAGTCCACAATAAAACAGAGAGTGATCAAACCCAATTCACATATGCATATTGACCCGTGGAGGTCGCACCGAACGGTTCAATATTATAATAAGAATTGTGGCATCTAGGGCTTGGCGATGTGTTATCCACGTTAAAATCATTGCGATATCCGATCATATCAGGTGTGTTTGACTTCATGCAATATTGTGCAGACGATTGGTGTACTGATGTCATACGCTGATGTCATACCGATCAATCTGCAGATACGGACCGGGAGGAAATTTGTCCCAAGCACAAACCAGAGTTGCACTGAATTATTTCATCATCAGGTAAAGCGCGTAGATAAATCATAGTTTTTATGCAGTAGAAAAATGTTGCCGGTACAGCCCCGTGAATGGAGATTTTGCTTTGCCGACGCCACTCATTTTCTCTTGGTGTATCTGTGCAGAGACCGGCAGAAAACAGCAGCACATTCAACTGACGGAACAAAACAGCGTTTCCAAAATTCGTAATCGACATCGGGATATTTGCGAGACATCAGCGATATAACATCGTCACATCGCCAAGCCCTAGTGGCATCCCTACTGATGATGTATCCAACAAGTAGCTGGTATTTGAGAGAAAGAAACTGATCTGACTGATCTCATGGGAACTTCTTTTTTAAGTGCCTATTTTGTATAAAGATGTACAATGTAAAAAGTACAAAAAAGCCATAAACCCATCCCTTAACATAACCATCACTGGCACGAAAACAAATTACATTTGATTGTACAAATAGCCACTTACGAATTGCTGTGAGATTGTGTTGAAACAAAGTTAAGAGACAGATGTATGCATCCAACCAAATTCCAGAAATTTCTTGTCAACTGGTTAGTGATTCAATCCAGCAATCAGGCCTATTCTTTATTAAAATGTTAAATGAAGCTGTCAGAAGATTGTGTTCCCCATGTAAAAGCTTCTTCAATTAAACTAGGAACAGTGAATACACAAAATGAATATTTCAGTCACAGGAAGCTTTTAGTATTAAACACACACAAACTTCCACTCAATGACCAAGCATGCTTCATTGATAACCTTATCAGAGGAATGTCAAACCAGAAACACTCACCTATTTCTACTTCTGTGTGAGGAGAGCGTTTCTGCTTGAAAGGATATTCAAATGACATGAGTTATCTCTCCAAAACAACACTACAACAACCTAACAAAACACAAGCAAAGGCCACTGAAGTGCTAATAGACGCTTGCCCTCATCTGAACCGGAGCATCATTCATCCTAAGACCTTTCAATTGTGTGAAGCTACTCCATTAACATCGTAGTTTATGTGTGTGTGTTTATGATGGAAAATGTGCCATTTCCTTCTCTGGTATCCTGCCAGATTTAAAATGCAAAGATTACCGGCTCCCGTAACACTTGCGGACCTATTTTCAGCCTCATTTTGTTTTCTGGAAGGATAGCGCTGCATGTGAGTGCATACATTTGAATTGCTTTTGAATTGTATTCCTTTATGTGTCCAGCATCCAATCCCTCTACATAACATATATTCTTCTAATGACATAACATAGACTAAAAGGACACAGAAGGAAAAATTTATACATCTTTATTCATTTCCACTTGAACTGAAAACCATCAGAAATAAGACAAGAGGAAAATAAACACGGTTACTGCTGATCCCCTATTTCCTTTAGTCAAAGACTAAGCCAGATCTGAGACAGGATTTAGCCAAAGTCCTCGCTGCACAGAGAAAGCGCAGAGTTAAGAACGGTAAATTGAGGTCTACAGAAACAGACTACAGTGCAACACAAACAATAAGACCCGCAGACACGATGCTCGGTGTACAATATCATACCGTCGAACAGGGATACAATGTCTTGAACACTACAGATAAGGCTTATGAGATGTGAAGTCAGGTCATTTCAGAAGAGCTTACTGTTTTGTAGAAGGTTACGAATCTGTATCAGACCCGGAGAAAGAGATCATGCAAGGTGAGAGAAAAAGAATGTTGGACATAGAACTGTGTTAAAAAGAAATGCATCAGTAAACATAAAACAGAAGCATTTTAAAAGGGATGTGCAATGGTGTTTCATGCATTCTGATTTCTTTACAATGTTAAACGTGCTGGCTTCTCATGCTTGACATGCTCAACTAGTCGAAAAACGACTTGGGGGTATGACGTAGTATTTCTTTGCTCGATACACAACCGTTCGCATTGATTTCGGAAAGTATTTTTCGAACAAGAAATTCTGTTATGTAAAGTCATTTAACTTTTAGCTAAAATTACGTACAAATGAAGAACATCACAAACAGCGATAACCTTGTTTGGGGAACAAAACAAGTAATTTATGTATGATCTTCTTTACTCTTATTTATTTATTGCAGCATAAAACCTCTAGTTTCATGTCGCTGTTTTTTATGGAAAAGAATATTGCAGAATTCAAAATGTTTTGTTTTATGAAAGAAATCAAAGTGATACAAATAGTAATAGGTTGGAAATGGTGGTGAGTGAGGATGACAGAATTTTTTACAATATTTTTGTGAAATATTTCTTTAATCAGAATGAAATGCTAGAGCACAATTTCTTTTAAATTCAGAACAACATCTCCGTAACACACAAGTTTCCCTGAACAAATGTGTTTCATATTCTTGCACACTATTGCATTGACCTCCCTTCTCAACTCTGTGCATCTGCACGGCTAAAGCTCCCAAACTTTGAGAAGTTCACCAATAAACATCGATCATCAGTTAGTTGACAACAATCCCTATGCACTGATACCCGCCAGTGGTTGTGCTTTCCACTTGTGTTGCTAGGATACACAGCATCCAGTGTGAATCTCTATAAGCGTGTTATTGGTGCAGGCCTGACACTCAAAGGCTTTGCACCATTCCACACAGTCTGTGCTCTAAAAATACTTCTGTTCGCGAGAAAAGTCAAAACACACAACACAAAAGCAAGGCAAGTAAAAAAATTGTATTATTGTACCTAAAAAACAGAGTTGTACAAACACAGGAGGTGAAAACAGTTATTACAAAACTATTATATTACAAAACAACAGTTTAAATGCAACACACAGCTTTAAACATGCACACATTTCTTAATGGTAAATCACAGTCAATTCACACACACACACTCAAAAAAAGTATTTATCATTACTTTCCATTAACTTAATCTGAATGTCTGAAATGCTAGAAACATTTAAGTAAATAATTAATCAAAAACAAACTTGTCAAATATGAATGAAACAAGACTAATGTTGACTCTAAACAGGTTATTTCAATATGGTAATGGCACAAAAGATATGGGACAGTTGTGATAACATTGTGATAACGCAAGTGAGAGCTGGCAAACAGAGCAATGAGAAATGTCTCCTTTGAACCATTACTAAACACAATGAGAAATGTGTTAATAGAGAAATAACTGAGAGAAGAATTCATGATAACAGCTTCACAAAAATGAGGGGGAAGACTGTTGCAAATGATGCATAAAGAGTTTTGAGTGCGCAACGAATGATGCGTAACATCGCATCAGTTTACTGACACAACTCTCTGTTGACCGCCAACGTCATTCGGGTGGGCGGAGTCAAATAAACCATAACAATCATAACACTAATGACATTCTTGGCGTTTCCTTTAAAATAAAATAGTTATAACTATTACTACTGTAAAAGCACAATGAGTTTCTACAATAATTGCGTTACACGGTGTAACGTTATGAGGCTTAAAAATTCTTTAAAAAAGTTTGGCTTATAACAAGACGTGATATGAAACCCGTATGGGAGTTATAAGTTCTCATTGCGTCTCTTTTAATAACCCTAAAGTTGCGCATATTTAATAGTTTAAAGTCGCGTAACAACGCGACGCGCGTGCTCGCACACACAAATCCACTTGACAGGAGACTCGACACAGCGTGACAGCGCACACTGATGCACTGCACTGCGTTACAAATGGCGAATCCACTGCTCGTCGCGGGACCTATGCAAAAGACAACTCTACCTCAGAATACCAACACATAAAACATCAAACTTACACGTCTGTCCCGCGGTGTATGTCACTGACGAGGATATAACTTCAGACGAGGAAGTGTCCGACCCCACCGCCGCGAACATAAACACACTCCACAGATGGCAAGAAGCTCCGTGGCGTGTATGCTGAAGTATGCTCGGTTTATCTCGGTGTATTGCGACGTTTAAGGGCATGCAGCACTGCTGGGAACGGGCTGAACTCCAGTCTGCAGTGTGCAGCATCGGCGCTGTCAGAGCGGAGGTAAACACTAGGCATTATGGGAACCTGGAGGAGCAACGTGCTTTACCCACGTGGGGTGATTCGCAGCGACATCTACAGGCTATATAAATAAACATACTAACACAACACGGTGTGGTAATTACCTTGCCATTCTTACGTAACTAATGCCAGTAATATACACAGGCGATTACATAGAATAATTTTTTACGGTGTAGGCTTATATATGACACACACACACATACTTTTTCAAAATAGATTACCACATTATAAAATGCTGTAGTATAGTATTTACTGTAGTAAACTGTAAAATTACAAAATGCATTTAAAACCTTGATGCCAGGTACCACAAACAAGCAGCTTTTATGAAGGCTGGTAACTTATTCAGTCTGCAATTAATCATCATGACCCAACACATAGTGGATGTAATGTGGCTCTGAAATAGAACAGAAACCACGCGGCCAACAATCCCTGAACAGACCACAACACTGGTGATTTATTATTCTCCTGTGTTCTTTATTCATGTGGCTACTGGTAAAGTGTCCATAAATCCCATTGTTATATTCTTGGGCAGAAGCTTGAAAATCTGAAGAAGAAAAACATGAATAAATGCTTTAATACCGTCTTTGCTCATAGTTCCTTTACAAAAGGCAATAGTAAGAAATATGATAATAAAAATGAAAGCCATGTTGAAGGAGCCAATTTTATCCTTCTGTGAGATTTATGGTACAAAGTCAAAGGGCTAGAGAGATGAGGCAGAACAGAATAAAGGAACAGAAAACAAAAGAATAGACCTACAGTATGCAAACAATTATTCTCCTTGGTCAAGCATGTCGATACACAATACCACACAGGGACAATGGATAATTATTAACAAAAACAAATTCTCCCTAAAACTAGTTCAGTATCATTAGAGTGACTACAAACTGTGACTAAATACATGCATGCACAATGCAAAAATATTCTTGTAATTCACAGAAAAAAAACGTATTAGGGCCGTCAGATGAATAATCGCGACAAATCAGATCCAGAATAAAAGTTTGTTAACATATTATATGTCTGTATAAACACTTTCATAAACGTATACAGGAAATATTTACATGTATTTCTTTATGTACAAATCATTTAAATCATGCATAGATGTTTATAAATTTTTATATTTTATATATTTTTTAATACAATAATTTATGTGTTGATTTTTGTACTGTGCCTATTATTTTGAAAGCCAAATTGTTAAATTCTCTCTTATTTGTAAGTCGCTATTTTATTTTATCTGATAAATAATTAAATGTCAATATAAACAGCTGCAAAATTTGAAGAAAAAAGCAACTTGCCGTATATATATTCAAGAACAATACCGGCGCTGTGCATTTTATTGTGATGTTACATTAAAGGTCTGATGAACTAGACTGGTTTATTGTTTTATACGTTATATGAGGTCTATTTATGACGTTTGTTTGATTTTTACATCCAAAAAGATCATTTCTACCCAGGCCAGGGTAAAGGCTCAGTTTTAATTGGCGTGCCGCATTGAATATACTTGTAAGTAAACGCCCACCGCTTTGATTGGATTGCAGTTTGCGTAACCGGAGGCTTCTGTGAATATGGTTAGAGACGTAACTTTAGGTAACACATAAGCACCATTCACAGTTTCGCACGGCATCAGTATTATCTGGAGACCTCCTGTGATATAAATCACTTGGATCACTTTCAAATCACAGGGAACCCGATTCGTAGGGGCATTAAGTTACCGTTTATAGAAATCGCCGCTAGAGGGCGCACGATCAAAAACCAATAATCGCGTAGCTTGATAGAAGCGTGGAACTTCACCGCTGATCGTACCGCTTTTCGCTACCCGATCCGTCACGGAAACACGATTTGTTCCGCGCATGCGCGAAACTGACGCCACTTCCGGTTCATCCAGATTTTACTACAGTCGACTCGATCCGTGCAGGTGTTGCTCGATTTGTACTGCGCATGTGCAAAAGCGTCTCACGACAGTCCTGCAGTTAGATATTTGGTGAAGAGTGAAGAGCAAATGTGATGGCGCGGTTTTGATTTTTTTTGCATTTGATAACTTAACTATAATCTCCTCAAAGTAGAAATTCCTGACAGCCCTACAGAGCGTTTGAAGGTAAAACGGGGGTCTGAGAATTATACACTCAAAGGTAACAAAATAAATAGAGTGTGTGAATAAGGGAGGCAGGGATGGAGGGAGGTAGTGAGTGAACGAATGACTAAAGAAGAGAAGGAAAAAATTGTATAAACAAATTGAATGAATTCAAGAAATTCTGTGTGTTTCATAAATTCAAACTTTTTTTATTTGTTAAAGTATGCTAAAATATGTACAGCATAATTTATAAATAAAACAAACTTTACTGAATGGTGTCTAACAAGTGTAAACTATTAAGTTAGATTTTTATTTTAAAATTATTTAATTGGGGTAAAAATATTTATATTTTATCAATTAAAAATATTTCTCACTCATGACACATATCCGTTTTTTTATATTATATTTTCATAAAATAAACAAAAAAGTATCGAAATAAATAAATAAATATAATAAAAATAATAAAGACTATTTTCCGCTCTTCAAAGGGTAATTTAGCCAATTCCTCGTTCAGCCCATTTCTCCAAACCATTACAGATTGTAATTTGTTTAATGTCTTTTGATGTTAATTGCAATTTTCAATAAAGAGTTTATAAAAATAATATTTCCGGCATGGAATGAGTTGTGTCAAACGACCTTTTATTTTTTTTAATTGCCGTAAATTGTTTCAGCCGGAAGTAGACGCACTTTCGCACATGCGCGGAACAAATCGTGTTTCCGGGACGGATCGGGTAGCGACACCGCTGATACATCAATTGGACGGAAACGAAAAAGCATGTAAGCGGAAGAGGTAAAGTAATAAAGTTTTAGAAATGTGCGTTTGATAAAATTCTTGTATTTCATTATAATTAATTAGTCTGAGTAATGTTTGGTTTACAACTAAATTGTTATTCATAGATGTTACAGTAATTGTACAATTCGATGGTGTGATAACACTGCGCAGATTTAAGAGTTCAATTCAATCATAGTAAAAGCTATTTTGAATGTACCCACATCATGTGCAATAATGATAGATGGACCGACAGTACAATCTACTTCTGCATCGGTCTACGACAGTGTCATGCGGTTACTACATCAGTAAAGGCGGTAACAAAGGGTAACGCGGATATCACGCCATTGACAGGCAACTAAACGGCCCTGGTCCACAGTATGTCGATTTTCTAAGGATTTAAAAGCAGTTGGAAACATTTATAAGGTCTCAGCTAAATAAAATATATAACATTGGCCCAGTTGTTTTTGTATATTTTACTGCAAAATTCTTACAAACTGTACCTTTAAGATCAGAGACAACCTCTGCAATTATTACAAATGACTAGAGGTCTCCAGGTAGAACTAATCTCGTCCGAATAGTGTTCAGGGCACATCAAGCGATCCCTAACAAAGCATAGTGATGCATACAATAATGTTTTACTCACATAAGATTGCTGCGTCATTCTTTTCTGATCCAAAATTCCTAATATTGGAATCCGAATGAAGGTTATGCAGCATTTGTATTCTTCCACAACCAGGGATGACACAATATTTAGCTATCTTTAACGACATGTTTGTTTATTGCTTGCTCGCTCTATCTGGTTCCGTGGCACTTGTGGTAGTTCATGTCCGAACCAGTGGGCGGGGCAAGAGAAGTAGTCGTTGATATTTTTCTGTGGAAGCCGTGTTCAACCTATCAATTTCAACATAGATAGGTGCATTCCAGAACCTGGTGTTCAATGGGTCTGGTGTCAATAACAGATGTAATCTCAGTAACAAGGGCGTTTTCAGTCCTGACACTGATATAATGTTCGTGTGAATATGATTCCCTCTATATAACAAAGCTCGGGTTACATTTTTTATTTTAATTAATGCCTTCTTTAAAAAAATCGTCCACTTTCAACATTCATTTTCATGATATTTACTCATCCCTGTAGTCATCCAAGATGTTTATGTATTTTTTTCTTTAAGAAATGAAGGTTTTTGATGAAAACAGTCCAGGATTTTTCTCCATATAGTGGACTTCAATGGACTCCAAATGGTTAGGGTCAAAATTACAGTTTCAGTTTAGCTTCAAGGATTTTAAATGGTACCAGACAATGATTAGAGGTCTTATCTATTGAAACAATCATTCATTTTCTAAAAATAAATGCTTGACTTGCTATGTTCTGCAATGCGCGTTCATGACTTCACGTAATACGTAACTGCGTTATGAAATGTCGCGTTTGACGTAGGCGGAACTTTTGCATAGGTCAAGCGTTGACCTTTTCAACGTAATTACATGAAGTCATGAACACGCATCGCAGAGCAGGAAGGCGCATCGCAGAAGATGAACACGCATCGCAGAGCAGATCAAGGAAGGCATTTGTGTTGATGAAGCATATACATTTAAATTTTTTGTTAGAAAAGGTTTCATAAGATAAGACCCTTATTCATCGTCTGGAAGCTACACTGAAACTTTAATTTTTGTTCTTCAACCGTTTGGAGTCCATTGAAGTCCACTATATGGTGGAAAATCCTGGAATGTTTTCATCTAAAAACCTTAATTTCTTTTCGACTAAAGAGAAAAATACATAAAGATCTTGGATGACTACAGGGGTGAGTAAATTATCGTGAAAATGTATGTTGAAAGTGGAAGATTCCTTTAATACAAATATAAAGAACATATATAGGCTGTTGTGACAAGGTGAAAGCTCAAAAAACAGCCTAAGGTTAAACAAAAATGAACACAGACGTGAAGATAGTGTGTGTTCATGGGAAAAATATAGAGCCTTCACAATGCTCCCCCTGGCAAACAGAAAGCTCATATGTTTGATGAGTGTGAACGTTAGTCTTTGCGATACCAAACATCTCTTAATAATTCTTTTTGAAAAAAGGGAGTGTGATGATGTGAGCCCGTTCAGACAATGGTCCGAGGCGTTGGTGTCCAGGTAGCTGTGAATAGGAGCAGATGTAGTTCGTAATGAATCAAATGGAGAAATAACCTAGAGAAACACAAAGAGTCACGTGTGCATTGGCTGTCTGAGTTCTCCTAAATAGAAGCACAAGAGAGAATAGGTCATTGGTTACTCAATCAGGTGAACTGGCACTCAATAATATCACCGCATCAGAGAGATGGGAGACATAACTGCTGGCACTGAGTTCACATAAAGATGCAGAGAGAGCAACATGTACAGTACAGCTAAGAAGGCAATTCCTTAGTAAGATCTTTGAATAAATTAAAGGAATTAATTATAGACTTAACAAGACTCACCTTGAGAGAAATACTGAGGCGTTGATAGATCAAACAATGATATAATATAATATACCCTTGCTTTGTTTTTATGGTTGTTGGGGTGGTAACAAATTACATTGTGATACAATCAGATATTAGACTCTGATGAAAAGCCGACCACAGCATCTGTATAATAACACAAAGTCAGAGAGTAAGAGAGCTGTGGAATAGATCATTTATTTTCAAACTATGGGATAACACACTCATAGCAGGTGTTTAAAGTCTCTCATGCACTGATGCAAGCTGCTGTTAAAAGCATTGATTTTATTCTAATACGAATGAACCAGTGTTGATCCTCAACATTTCAAGAGTCTCCCATTCTTATATTTAATCTGTGAATAAAAAATGGCCTCATATTATAGAGATGCAAATCATTCGAAATCACGTTGTGAATCATATAAAAACATACGATTACAAGAAAAAACTATACTGAAGCCTGAACCCCTTACCCTAACATCACTGGCACGGAAGCAAAATTGCAAGAAAATGTACACTTTTAAAAATAAAGATGTTTAAAGGCTTCTTCACAACGATGCCATAGAAAAACATTTTTGTTTTCACTAAGAACCATTTAGTCAAAGGTTATTTTTAAGAACCATCTCTTTCTTAAATTTTTTTAAATCTGAAGAACCTATTTTCACCACAAAAAGCCTCTTCTGAAACAGAATGTTAAAGGGGTCATATGACACTCCTGAATCAAATATTATCTTTTGTTTTAATTGTAATGTAATGTGTGTAACAGATTTAAAGTTTCACATACCTGCAGTTCAGTCGCGATTTCTTTAAGACTGCAAGGGAAGCTCAGCTTCCCCTATAACTGTCAAAAAATGAATGGTCAAATATATGTACGATTATGTTAACATTTTATTGACTAAAATGCGTTAAACACGTTCATCTCGAACGAAAACAATTTCGTTCAGAATCAGCTACTTAGGTCGGCTGACTCGATTTCCTTCTCATTCATTCCCGTAGCGTACAGTGTATTACTCTGTTGAAGCCCAGCGTCCATTGACTTCAATGGGGCTGCTTTAAACAGTTTTTTTCAGTGCTTAGAAACAAGACGGTCATTGGATAATGCTGCGATTATGTCCCGCCCACAGATGCTCAGCGTCTCTGGGATGAATGGAGGAGTGGGCTGGCCCGGACTCCGAGCGTCTGAGTGATGATTGGAGGGTCTGTCGAAAGACTGCATCTCGTTTTGATTGACAGCGATTTGTTCTATAAAAAGTCGCTGACGCTAAAGCTATTCAATCTCAGTCCCATTGCGGATTTTTCAAGTGTAGTTGAAAGACAAACTGCTGCAACCCTCTTTCTTGGTATTTGCTTGCCGAAATTGCTTGCCAATTTTCATCATACAATTATACACCACATTCCTTGTTTCAGTTTAATGTATACCCACATTTCCTCCGTCGTGTTTATATATATTTTTTAGATAGTTTGTTCATTCATTCATTGTGAAATGAGCTTCCCCTCTTTGAAAGACCAGCAGCCGCCACTGCTGCAGTTTGTATCTCCTCTTTGCCCGGCCTCTCTGAAAGGCGCAGATATTTTTACAAAGCTCATTCTGAAAAGCAAAGTGTGCTCTAATTGGCCAGTTAACCAGTGCGTATCGATTGGTCGAATAATGCAAGCGTGTGACGGAAATGTATCGCCTCTTACCATATTTGGAACATCAGGTTCCAAAGCAATTGTAATGAAAAGTACAGTCACCTTACTTGTGTATACATTTGGCCGATCTTAGTCAAATCAAACCTCCAATGACGTAGATTTGTGGGGGTGTGGTTACACGAGGCGTTTCGGGCAGGTCTGGGTGAACATATGCTTTTGGATAGAATGCATCTTTTGTTCCGACACTTCAATTTATGCAATGTTACGTGTCTTATACATGCATGGTCAACTTATAACACACCAAAGACACAGAAAAACGCCATATGACCCTTTGAAAGGTTTGCATCGCAAAACACCTTTATTTGTAAGAGTGTATTGATTAGATTGTGAAGCAAATTGCATTAAAATGTATGAATGAGATCGTACAAATTCATACGGATAAGCCAAAATTAGCCATATCGTGAAACAGTTACGTGTTTGTTGTTAGATTGTGTTGTCACTGCTCAATATCAGTTTACAGATTAAAAAAAATGAAAAGCACTGAATTCCAACATTCTATAACAACTTCAAATTGGATTTACATGCAAACTGGAAAATAAATCAAATCGAAAGGAGAAGGACTGAATAAATTAAATTTAACTCTTCATGAACAATCCCTTAATATATATATAATGTGATTCAACACAAAAGCATCATGAAGACATTGATCCGCAGTTTGGATATCTAATCACAAGATCTATTTCATGTCATGTCATGTGGTTGGTTATACAAAAGTGCTTATTTTTTCAATTCATTGACGTAATCTTGGAAAATAATGTGAATGTGAATATTCTTACACACGCAAGCTACATTTGTAGCACTGAAGCCTCATGATCAAGCTGTTTGTTTACTAGTTGCTCTGAACATGTAGACAGAAGCTGTGTAGGAGGACGCAGGACGACTGTCTGGAAACAGACTGTATGTTCATTTGCTGAATCCTTTTATGTAGAGACCCAGAAAAAAAACATGCTCAGAAAGTAGGTTGGATATTACTGATTATATGATCCTAGCTGAAATGTCCCAGCAGTTGCGTTGTACTCCACTGTAGTGTTGTTTATTAAGCATCTGACAAGAGACATGTGAAAGACAACCAAGGAGAAAATGAGGGCTGGCAATAAAACCCAAAGGACAGAAATAAAGTGACAGAGTGTTAAAGCCGGAGTGGTTGAAAAAGAGCAAGCGTCAAGTCAAAAGGATAAAACATGCTGGGAATGATGTGAACTTTCATCACTTCCTTTGGCATATTTCCTTCCTGTTTACATTCACAGTCAATTAACAAATGAGACGGGCAGGTGTAATACAATGAATCACACATTCTTTCTGTGCATAAATGTTTGTACCTGTCAATAGTTTATAACTGTAAATAGCTTATAATCATGTACGCCGTTAAATAGAAGCAACACATAACAAGAGTCTGTGGGCCCTATTGTAAACCAGGTGCAATGTGGCGCAAGCGCGGCACAAGTGTTTTTGCTAGTTTCAGCCTGACGAAGTTCTCATTTTCCTGTCTGGCGCTGCGTGGTTTAAATAGCAAATACATTTGCGCCCATTTGTGCACCCATGGGCGTGCTGGTCTAAAAATGAGGTGTGTTCAGGCGCATTATTGCCGTGCTGCTATTTTGAGGAACTGAAACTAGACCAACTCAAACCTGGTCTTAAGTGTTTTTGGTTTGAGCGGCAGTAGAAAATCTAGGCGGGTGGACGTACATTCTGCTAATTACACACAAAGGAACGCGAAGCAACACACAAACATGCCAAATATTTACAATAAATGGATTACAATGTAAAAGATTATTGTTGTGTACATAAAGATAAAAAATCCAGCTTGTCCTGTAGATGGTTTATTTAACGCTTTATCCTAACACATGAGCAGATGCGTGTCCTCTCTGGAGAAGCGTCCAGTCTTAGCTCTTGCAAATTGCGCTGTGTATATAACAAATCCGCCATGGCGCAAGCGCAACTGGCTCTTAAAGGGGATGGGAGTTGGGACTCTGATTGGTTTACAGCATGTTTTGCCCAAAACACACTCAGGACTCATTCAAAGAATATGGGGCGACCATTTTACCAGTCCTTAAACTAGCAAAAGTGGATTCCGACACACCCACTTGTGCGTTGCGCTTTAGACCATACTCTGAGATCATTAAAATAGCGCCCTGTATGTTATAGGGATTTTACCACAATGACTGTTACTGTTATCATTATTTACATTTATCTTAAGCCGTTCAACACATATGTTTTTTCTTCTGTGGAACACAGAAGACATTTTGTGTGTCAGTGGTTTTGTGTCCATACAATGGAAGTTAAAGGTCTCATGAAATGGCCTTGTTTATTGTTTTATACTGTTGTGTGAGGTCTAGTTATGACGGTCGCGTGATTTTTACATTAAAAAACATCAAAATCAATGAGTAATAGGCTATTTTCTACACAGGTTTTGAGGCCAGTTCTACAAACGATCGGTTTTAATGGGCGTGCCCAACCGAAGACTTAATAAGTAAACGCCCACTCCCAAAGCAGTTTGCGTAGTTGGAGCCTTCTGTGAATTTGGTTCGAGATGTAACGTTAGGTTACACATTAGCACCATTCATAGTTTTCGCACGATATCAGTATTATCTGGAGACCTCCGGAGATTTATAAAGGACCTCCCACATCAGTATTTCATTTGACGCATTCGCAATATTTACTCAAATTTACTGACTTATTTCCAGGATGTGATGGCACGGCTTTGCTTATAGTTTGTATCGCGGGAGACTCCTGGTAACTTATGGATATCACCTAGCTCCCGAAATTGTCAGGATTTGTCCCGGATTTGACAGGGGAGAACCCAATTGCAGGCAGACTCAGGGATGAAGGAGTTAAACGGATATTTATTGACAAAAGACACTACGAATAGGGTAAAACAAAAAACAAGACAGGATAGAACTATTTACTAAGACAAGGACACGGACTGACTAAACTAAGAAAATAAACACTTAATACACACACTAAACTACACTTAGTAAACACAGGGGTAACAGGAGCTTGAAAGACACGGCAAGGTACTAACAGGAACAGCTTCAGGAACATTCACAGAGACTTTCACAGTACAAGTACAACATACAATGAACAAGCACAGGACAATGAAACATGAGGAGTATTTATGGGGAACTGTGACGCGGAGCTGACCTGGGATCAGCGTCACCTGGGCAACAGCCCAGCAGCTTGGGCTGATTGCGCCACACCTGCGCTGGATTAGCTGCTGGGCATAAAGGCCGCGTGCTCAGAACACTCGAGGTCCTGGGTCGAGAGGCTACAACCGCTGTTCCTATTTCGCCCGACAGAGGAAGACGGAAGGACAGCGAGGGAAGTAGAAACTAGGATCCTCATCCACGAGCACGGACTGGCATATTATTGTTTAAGAGCACCCCGAAGAGTACCTTGTTTTGGGCATATATTTTATGTTGATTATTAAATTCCCTACTGGGGTTGCTTTTACCGTTGCTCTGTGTCTGCCGTGTCTCTTACCCCGTCACAGTTGGTGGAGAATGCAGGCAATTGAAGGTAGGAGACCGGCAGGAGAAGAGCGTAATAATCCTAGTACTTCCTGGGTCTCGGACCGGACGGACACGCCCTCTCACTCGACCGCCCAAGAGGGAGGAACCCAGGGACGAAGAAGAGGAGAGAGGCGGAGAGATCGATGGCGCCGAACCAAGGGACGATCCCGACGGTAGAAGGAGCGGACAAGCCGACAGAGAGCGCTACTTCACTGCCCGACAGAGCTGTCCAGCCGCCAGAGCCTGCTGCTAGCCGCCCGACCGAGCTATGGAGCTGCCGGAGAGTGCTGCAGAGTCACCCAAGTGCGCTGCTTAAGCTGCCAGAGTGCGACCCAGCTGCCGGATAAAGCTGCCTGGCCGACCGAGGAATCGGCTCAGCGGGACGAGAGCGCTGCCGAGGACGGGAGTCCCACTCGAGGACCAGCCGGAGATCCAGTCCGTCTTTAAGCTGGCCTTTCAACCAGCCAGCATGGGCTGGGATGTTAGGCCCCATTTCCCCACCCACCCCTACGATTTTCCCGAGGCGCCTATAGGAGCGACCGGAGACCAGGTTGACGCTTGGGGGGGGATGTGACGCGGAGCTGACCTGGGATCAGCGTCACCTGGGCAACAGCCCGGCAGCTAGCGCTGATTGCGCCACACCTGCGCTGGATTAGCTGCTGGGCATAAAGGCCGCGTGCTCAGAACACTCGAGGTCCTGGGTCGAGAGGCTACAACCGCTGTTCCTATTTCGCCCGAGAGAGGAAGACGGAAGGACAGCGAGGGAAGTAGAAACTAGGATCCTCATCCACGAGCACGGACTGGCATATTATTGTTTAAGAGCACCCCGAATAGTACCTTGTTTTGGGCATATATTTTATGTTGATTATTAAATTCCCTACTGGGGTTGCTTTTACCGTTGCTCTGTGTCTGCCGTGTCTCTTACCCCGTCACAGGAACAAACACAGGATAATTAACAAGAAACAGGTGCTGGGGATTAAGCACTAAGGAAAGGTTAATAAGGTAACGAGATGGCGGGAAACACTGACGAGACACAAGAAATCACATGCCATGTCTTTCTCACACTAAACACGTCATACTATCATGGTTCTACGCCAAGGCTGGAAAAGCCTGAACAGAAATGGGAGAACCATGACAGAAATAATACCAAAACACTTCAAAACAGCCTCCATTATTCGCAAACGGTGGATAACCTTGAAAAATTATATATGAGCCCAACAGATCACAGAGATCCGCTTCGCACTGGCTTAAGATCACAGACAACCTTTGCAATCAATAAAAATGACTAGAATTCCCCATTTAATAGTGATCTCGAGTGAACAGTGCTCAGGGCACATCAAGCGATCTCTAACAAAGCATAGTGATGCATACTACAAAAATGTTTTAATCACATAAGATTCATGCGCCATTCTTATCGGATCCATTGAAAGCACAGCACTGCTTTCTAATCTTAAACTCTCCACAAATCCAGTGTCGATCTCTGCCTTGTTGACGAAGGAAGCCTCTGAGAAATGAAACGAGCAAACGCTCCATGTTTTTTCCCACTTGAGCTGGAACGTCTTTAAAAACTTTAACCACGCATACCTAATATCGGAATCGGAAGGAAGGTTATGCAGCGACTGTATTCTTCCACATACAGGGATAGCAATCAGTCGCGATTTCTTTAAGACTGCAAGGGAAGCTCAGCTTCCCATATAATTGTCAAAAAATGAATGGTCAAATATATGTACTATTATGTTAACATTTTATTGACTAAAAATGCGTTAAACACGTTCATCTCGAACGAAAACAATTTCGTTCAGAATCAGCTACTTAGGTCGGCTGACTCGATTTCCTTATCATTCATTCCCGTAGCGTACAGTGAATTACTCTGTTGAAGCCCAGCGTCCATTGACTTCATTGGGGCTGCTGTAAACAGTTTTTTTCAGTGCTTAGAAACAAGACGGTCATGGGATAATGCTGCGATTTTGTCCCGCCCACGGACGCTCAGCGTCTCTGGGATGAATGGAGGAGTGGGCTGGCCCGGACTCCGAGCGTCTGCGTGATGATTGGAGGGTCTGTCGAAAGACTGCATCTCGTTTTGATTGACAGCGATTTGTTCTATAAAAAGTCGCTGACGCTAAAGCTATTCAATCTCAGTCCCATTGCGGATTTTTCAAGTGTAGTTGAAAGACAAACTGCTACTACCTATTTCTTGGTATTTGCTTGCCGAAATTGCTTGCCAATTTTCATCATACATTTCACACAATTATACAACACATTCCTTGTTTCAGTTTAATGTATACCCACATTTCCTCCGTCGTGTTTATATATATTTTTTAGATAGTTTGTTCATTCATTCATTGTGAAATGAGCTTCCCATCTTTGAAAGACCAGCAGCCGCCACTGATAGCAATATATTTAGATATCTTTAATGGCATGTTTGTTTGCTGCTTGCTTGCTCTATCTGGTTCCGAGCAACTTGTTGCTTCAGTACTATCATGTCCGAACAAGTAGGCGGGGCTAGAGAAGTAGTAGTTGATATTTTTCTGTGGAGGTGGTGTTCTACCTATCAATGATGTAGATAGGTGCATTCCAGAACATGTAGTTCACTGGGCCTGGTGTCAATAACAGATGTACGCTCAGTAACAAGGGCGTTTTCAGTTCTAACACTTACATGAATAAAATTCCCTCTTATATTACAAAAGCTCGGGTTAAAATTGTGGTTTTAATGCATGCCTTCTTTAATGGGGGCAAATGTTGTTTAGTTACCAACTTTATTTAAAATATATTTTTTTGTGTTGTGCAGAAGAAAGAAAGTCATACAGGTTTGGAATGACAAGTGGGTGGGTAAATGAAGACAGAATTTGCATTGTTGGGTGAACAAGACCTTTAACGACAAACAATTAAACATACTGTATGTTATACATTTTATTAAAAATAAATACAACGTTACTTTTTTGTACTTTTCACACATTTATTTCAGAGCTTTATGTTTGCTTTGTGTGTAATACATGTTTATTGTGTCTAGCATAGAAAATTGTTACATTCATTCTGAAAGTGCGATGATGATGCTGTTTTCATCTGAATTTTCAAATGCCGTCAAAACACGGCTCATTCAACTTAACTATTTATTTAACTAACGTACACAACTTCACCGAACACAAAGTCAATTCAATATCTCGCAAAATATTGACATTCACGTGTATGCTGAAATTTGGAGAACAGACAATAATTTTATGTTCATCCCTGCTGCTTTGGTAGAATAGACCAAAACAACGCATGCTGTTTTGTTTGTCAAAACAGAGAACTGTTATAAACCATCATGCTCGAAATGACCAGGAACATTTCTCTTTAGAAGGCTTATCCATAAAAGAAGCACTTGAAAAACGGGAATTGAAACAGGCTTTGTTGCAAAATTTTGAGTGGAAGAACAACAACCATTAGTGTAACAGCAATTTTTTCTGCACAGCAACACAAGCTAAATTACCAGGAGGAAGGGCAGGTGTAAATAGATTTTTTTTCTCGTGTTAATGAAACGTGTTACGGCACGAGACCCCCGCTCGCTCTTGTTACAGATTGACAAGGTCGAGATAAACTCTATTGTAAAGTGCCAATCAAACAAAAGTCATCACATTTCAATATTTCGCTCTCTCCGGAGATCTATCAGCCATGAACCAGCCATGAAGTTCAAAATGATTTAATGATGTAATAAATTTGCTTTACATCAGACAACTAGCTTCATGAATCCAAAGTAACTATTTAACACTAATCAATTTGTCATTTTAATATTTAGGGAAAAAAACATAAAAATTAGCGCTTTCATCATATGCGCTGGAGTTTAAATCGTTCTTATCCAATTAAACCAAAGTGTGAAGATAACATGACAGCTTTTTCCTGTTTTTTCTCATTTTGAAACATCCCCCAAGAAACACAGTGATCAGGTTTCCTGAATAAGTTTCCTGTTGACAGAGACAATTGAAAGACGCTTGTTGTAGTCACTGGAATGGTGTGTTGGCTTCCGAGGTGCCATTAGTTTTCATTGGCATCTATTGACGCTGTAGAAAATACGTGTGCTGATTTTACTGAAGACCAGGAGCCTTTAGAGCTCATCAGAAATCATGTGAACAGCTTTCAGATTCACAAAACACATTAACTTTTGTATCTTCTTAACAAAGTTCTCTTAACAGCGTCTGTGGCATTCTGTCAACTACGTGACACCTTTGAATTCCAGTTTGTAAAAAGCAGCACAATCTCACAGAAAAAAACTAACAATATTACGAGGTGACTAATTTTGTCTAAGTCGTATAAATTTGTATCTTACTCATAATTTTTGTGCGATTTGCTTTCGCGCCATTGATGTTAAGGGGCGGGGCTTCATTCTGTTTTTATCTAGTAACCATACTTCTTTTACGAATTTACGAATTAGCAATCTTGTAAAATAGCTACGATTTCCAGTGAGATCAGGTTGGTAAAAACACATCTTGGCTGTCTATCCAAAACCTTGTATCTCCATATTTCATGTTTTTTTTACCTTAAATCATCATTATGGGGGCAGTCGTGGCCTAATAGTTTGAGAGTTGGACTCGAGACCAGAAGGTGGCCGCTTTTTTTTTTTCATGGCCGGCGGGCAAGGCACCTCAACCCCACTTGCTCCACGGGCGCTGCAGTGATAGCTGCCCACAGCTCTGGGTGTACATGTGTTCATGACTTGCTGTAAGTGTGTTCACTAATCACTGGATGGGTAAAATTCAGAGGTCACGTTTGGGGTATGGGTCACCATATCTGACAAAAAAGTCACTTTCACTTTTCAGTCACCTTTTATAGTCACTCTTTATGTTTTTCATAAGTTTTGAAAAAATCTAACCATTAAAAAGAATTAAAAGGTGCTTGACAACTTTCTACAGAGTATTTAATGTTTTCAAAAGCACAGTGTTTTTTTTTCATTTCCTGAAAAACAGTGAATTTGGACATCTGAGTTTCCGGATTGACAGCGCTGTGATACAAATCTCATTTACAGTAATGTAGTGGAACTTAAGAGAGCAAGACAAGCGTTAAATGTATGCGGACATACTTTAGTGATTATCGTAATTCTTCATTAAAAAATGTGTTTTTCATTCGTGTTGTCTAGATTGAAACTATATTAGTAGGAATACACTTCTAGATGAAGATATTTCTGGATGGATTATTCCCGCAGGTGAAGTTGTGAGATCCATGAGCAATAGTTGAAGTGACGTTGAAATTGAAATGAACACAAAGTGCTTTGCATTCACAAAGCATGCTGTAAGCCAACAGCCTGTTGACATCTGAGACATTGTGTGTGAGTGTTAAACATATTCACCCAAATTGTTGTGCCAGAATAAGCTGGTGGTGAATGACTTTTGACACTGTTTTTAAAGCTTTTTCGAGCTATACATAACTGCTCCTTACAGCAGCTGAAATATGGAATATAACTTTGCACAAGGTTTGTATTTTTGACAAATATTATTCTAATATTAACTTTTTTTATAAGTTAAGTTTAATAGGCAAGGTAAGGCAAGTTTATTTATATAGCACATTTCATACACAAGTGCAATTCAAAGTGCTTTACATAAAATGATCGACAGAAAGAATAAAACATATGTTTAAAATGCAAATAATTTAAGATCACAAAAATTTTAGATTTTAAGAAACAATAAAACAGCAATGAAATTGATTAAAAATGTGAGTGTATATATAAAATGAATAAGAGCAAAATAAAAATAAATTAGAAATAGAAGTGCAGTTGATGTAAAGCAGCACAGTGCTCAGGTTGTGAATGCACAGCTAAACAAGTGTGTTTTTAATCTGGACTTAAAAGTATCTACTGTTGTTGAATGTCTGATGTCATCTGGAAGCAGATTCCAGCTACGGGTGGCATAATGGCTAGACGCTGACTCGCCCTGTTTTGAGTGAACCCTTGTTATCTCTAACTGAGTTGATCCTGATGATCTGAGAAGTCTGATTGGTTTATATTCAATGAGCATATCTGAGATGTATTTAGGTCCTAGACCATTGAGTGATATATAGACAATTAATAATACTTTGAAGTTGATTCTTATAATAACTGGTAACCAGTGTAAGGACCTGAGGATTGGAGTGATATGCTCAGATTTTTTGGTTCTGGTCAGAATTCTGGCAGCAGCGTTCTGTATGAGCTGCAGCTGTCTGATGGTCTTTTTGGGAAGACCTGTAAGGAGTCCATTACAGTAATCCACCCTACTAGTTTCTCTAAATCTATGTTTGAGACGAAACATCTGATTCTGGCTATGTTTCTGAGATGGTAGTAGGCTGATTTGCTTATTGCTTTGACATGACTGCTGAAACTAAGATCAGACTCCAAAATGACCCTAAGATTTTTTACCTTGCTTTGTGTCTTTAGACCTCTTAAGTCAAGGTATGTGTTTACCTTGTTAGTTTCATCCTTGTTACCAAAAACAATGACTTCAGTTTTGTTTTTATTTAACTGAAGGAAGTTTTGACACATCCATCTGTTCATTTCATCAATGCATTGGCAAAGAGAGTCAATAGGCCTGTAGTCATTGGGTGAGAGGGCTAGGTACATCTGAGTGTCGTCTGCATAGCTGTGGTAGGCAATTTGGTACTTTTTCATTATTTGGCCAAGTGGGATAATAAATAAAGTGCCACTATTATTTTAGTGCCCCAATTAATTGATTGCAAAAACAAGCTCAAAACATAAATGTCGAGTGTTTTAATGTGGCTGTCAAATTATGCATAGTTTGTGATAGTAGATTGAATAATGTTGTAGAACAAAGGTAATAGGAATGCAGAGATGATAAAAAAACGCCCATGGGCGCTGTGAAAGTTAAAGGGTTTTAAAGGGATAGTTCACGTAAAAAAATATATAAAAAAGATATTATGAGAAATGTCTCAGTGGTTATGTGTCCATACAATGGGAGTCAATGAGGCTAATTTTTGGTTACAAACATTCTTCAAAATATCTTTATGTTCTGCAGAAAAAAGAAAGTCATACAGGTTTTTGAATTACATGAGTGAATTAATGATGACAGAATTTTCATTTGTAGGTGAACTATCCCTTTTAGTCCAATGGTTATGCTTTTAAAACAGTGTGTTACAGTATGCAATCTTGTATTGAAGATGAGTTGAGAATTTATCATATTCTCAAATGCAATCGATACATCTTAAGTTTTATTAAATCAGGAACAGTCCTTTAAGATATGAAATAAAAAAGGCAAATATGTGCTCTCTCTTATATTTAACAACCAATAGTGTTTTTACTCCTATTCCTCATGCACAGAAACTCAATGTGAAGTAATTTAATTTTAATTAGACAAGTGAATATCTGATTGTTTTATTCTCAGACGTCCTGTGCAGCTCGGCCTCATTAACTCTCTCTGACCTCAGTGACATAACATCAGACCTCTCATCACACACAGCAAACACTGAGCTGTAAAGAAAGAGATGTTTAATCAGCGTTCAGCAAGCACGGCCCGTACCCAGATGCTGAATGGAAACATTCCCTCAGGATAAACCATCACACACGGAGTTAGAGAAAGACTTGAATTGTGTCTTTAAGACTCTGAGGAATTGAACTCCAGCGATTCTGTGCTGAGGTCCCTCTGAGCACTTTCTCACACAACTGTTGTTTCCACAGAAAAACAAATCCTCTTACATACAGTATTACTTGAACATTGTATTATAGTGATTTTCTGGGTATTTACATGCTATTTAAAGTATTTCTACTGCTTCTGATCAGTCTTCGGTGGATTCAGAAACATATCAAATATCATTTTTTGTAAAGAATCAAGCTGGTGGAGGCTGTCAAACTTCAAAAATCTTAAAGGTCTTACAAGAGAACATTGAAATAATTCAATCAAATTACGGACATGAATAAGATTTCCGAGCTATTAACAGAATTTAGAATTTTCTCCAAATGACGTTGCATCTTGTGGCTCCAAAAAGTCTTGATCTATACTTTTCTGAAGCTCAACACCCCTCATTCACTCTTAATATAAAAAGTGTAAAACAGATTGAACAGGAAATGTGTCTACAAAAGACTGGACTTAAAGGGATAGTTTACTATGAAGTCATTGAGGGATGAGATCTGTTTGGGAACATTATTCCAAATAATATCGGAAGAAAAAAAATTTCGAGTTCGGAATAATGTGTATTCATCACAAAAACCACTGATTGTTGAGTCAAAAAAAAAAAAAAACTTACCCTCTCTCTTTCTCTCAACAGGTATTGGTCTGGCTTTTGTTCAAACTAGTTACTTTTTATTATCACCTATTGTAATATTGCTCCTGTATGACACATCGCTTATTGCTCCCTCAACTCTTTGTAAATCGCTTTGGATTAAAGCATCTGCTAAATGACTAAATGTAAATCCCCTCTTGTATTGTTTTCACCTGTGACATTCAAAAGGGCATGTTTAAATAAAACATTTCAAAGAGGTTCAATATTTGCATTAGAAAATTAACTCTTGTAACTGTTGTCACATCCAGTCATCTCTCATAATAAAAGATTACAAATATTAGCAAGATGGGTTTCCTGATCCAGTATAATATTAAGATGAAGCCATGCAAGCAGAGGCAGTTTCATTATTTGTTCTGCAGCAAACAGCTTGTGGATGTTTGTGTAGCATACAGTAGATAGGAAAGCAATTAGTTTTAACAAGGTCAATGCACACAGTAGCTCTCTGCTTCTCAATTGAATTGTGTAAACATGTCAACAAATTGCTGTTAACTGGCAAAAATATGTTAAAAGGGGACAGTATGCCCTCAAAATAAAAATTCTGTCATTCAAATCCCTTCTTCTGCAGAACAGAAAGTGAGATATTTTGAGAAATGTCTCAGTGGTATTGTGTCAATACAATGGAAGTCAATCGGGGTCAATGTTGTTTGGTTACCAACATTCTTCGAAATATCTTATTTTGTGTTCTGCAGAAGAAAGAAACTCATACAAGTTCGGAATGACATGAGGGTAAATTAATGATGAGAATATTTGTTTTTTTGGATGAACCATCCCTTTAAGGGAAACAATTCAATTTTAAAGGCATGTAAATTGAATGGATTAACAGGATGGCAGTGAAGGCATTTACATAAAAACCTGAAGAAAATAAGTTGAAAAAAATCAACATTTGTTGGTCTATTGATCTTTTCAATTGAAATCCAAATGTAGCTATTGAGTTAAATCATGCAGACCATATGAAAGCCTTTTTATAGCTGATTCATTGTAACTGGTTAAATCAGAAGAAACAAAAATCTCACGCAGGGCATTTACATGACCCAGGGCATCATCAGTTCATAGGATAAGACCATGAGGTGTTTCATTATCAGTTTCTGTATGTGATGCACTGTGGCACAATGTGAAACGTTAATATTTAAAAGCCTTTAAAAAAAACTCAGACAAGCTGCCATAAACGAGGAATAGATGAATACAATCGACTCTCATGCCTGAAGTGCTGTTATTTCCCCTTTAATATGAAAACGCTGCTTTATGTGTTCAAACCTCGCTTGTCTGGGCTTGAACAGTGTGTGTAAGGTAACGCGTATCTTCTAAAACGCCATGAGCCATTGGCAGTCACCCACACATTTGAGATGTAACATTTATGCCTGCATTCGTGCCCTGATGCTCATGAATAAATCACACAGAGCCGCACAACCAGGTCTCGAGTTAAACGCGCTGGAAGGGGCGAGGTGAAAATGCCACGGCGGAACAGCATCATATATAAGAGTGATTCAGCAGCGGTGGAATGACTTCCGCTCACTGTGTATCAGAGGAGAAGATTCGTTCAGCTGAAGAGACAGTAAATAGACTCATGTCATGTTTTGCACACATCTGGGACAGTTGCCAAATGTCATGTGGTTCTCAATGATCTCACAGGAACATCTATAGGTTATGTGTGTAGTTTAGTCTATAAACTGTGCTTTGTCAATCAAGTCCCAGCGTCATTATAGTAGCATATAAATACACACTATGAAAATAATGATAACATGTGATTATGTCAGTATTTATTTTTCTTTAAAGGGTTGTTCGCGACAATAAAAATATCTTTAATTATACCTTAAAGTGTCACATGGATGTTGATATTATGTTTATCATGTTATTTTCACATAGTCACGTGCTGCGGTTTTAGATTTGAAATGAGTGAGTCCTTTTAATTCGAATGTATCTCTTTACAATAAGGCTGTAGGCCTATTTATTAAAGGAACAGTTACCCGAAAAATACAAATTATCCTATTCACAAGTTTCCTACGCCCATGACGCTTTCCGGTTCCATATTCACAAACGCATCTGTGCAGTATTCCAAGTCATTCTTTTATAGCAGAATGTAACTTTCACACTGACATCACTAAACTACATCAGCATTCTGTCCACTACCTTACAGAGGAATGGGATGATGATTTTACTGCTTGACGTCGGGTATTTAGAAACTTTATTGATTCAGTTTTATTGTGACAGTAAACCAATGAGCAATTTGAAAATTAATTGTTAAAAAATTTTGTTAATAAGAAAAAAGAACGAAATGCCTACTTTATATCAAGCATATCAGATGAGAAATGTAGCCCACATGATATATTCCAACAGATTTTTGACAACACGTCATTTTTATTGAAGACCATAAAGTGTGTTGATGATTACATGAATGTTTTTGAAATCCCTGTTGAAACCTCGAACTCTTTGAGGAAACTATGAGCACATTTAGTCTATGTGCATTCCAACTCACACACTTATGCACTATTTTACGTTATTTTGTAGTATAAATAGTGGGATTGGTGCATTCACATTGAAAAGTCTCAAAAAAGATGTGCACTTTAAGTACCCGGATGATGCACTTTTTCCATCGAAAAATATGAAGTGTGGAACTGCGGACACTTCACACACTCAACAGTCGCCGTTCCGTTATGTAAAAGAAGGGAGGTAGGGATAGGGGATAGTCTGATAATCTTATAATCACTAAAGTTATGCTGGGCAAAACAGATGAAAACTACATTAAATGTAACGTTACTAAGAACAAGTTGATTATTTTTTTTACACATTGTGCAAAAAAAGGCACCGATCCCCCAACTGCTCTGCAGCTGTGGCTGCTCACTGCTCTGGGTGTGTTCACGGTGTGTGTGTACTCACACTTGGATGGGTTAAATGCTGAGCACAAATTCTGAGTATGGAACACTATAGTTGGCCTCACATCACATCACTTAGTGTGTGAATATTGTTTCGCTTCACACTTAAAAGTACATGCGATGTATATTTACATCAGATTTTCGGGTGGCCTTGTTCCATGCTGCAAAATTGTCTTTCAAGATGAATAAATCTGATGTAAACGTGTGACTCTGCGATCATACCATTGCATAATCTTCACTCATTACGATAATGTGTGATCAACAAATCATGTCCTGCTTCCTTCAATAGGGAAATCCTTCAATCAAAAATGAATCGGACTCATTTGCTTTGAGAATATCATTCTCTGGTTGATTTTGTGGCACAAGTATAGACCGTTTCATCGGATGCGGAATTTCCGGTTTGTGTTTGCCAGTGTCTAATAATATAACTATTTATATTTTGTTTAATTTTATTTGTTTATTCATTTATTCGTTGTGAATGTGTACAGGAAGTTCAGTAGGGGCCACAAAAGTGTGCATGCGCATTAACGTAAATGTATGTTGTTAAGATGAAACAGTCTTGTGGTGAGGAAGGCGGGACGGGAGCTGTTAGGCGGGTGATGGTTAGAATCAGCTGTGCGCACACCGGTCCCGCATATCTCACGGAGGAAATCGGGAGCATAAGAGGACGAGCGACATGACTGCTGACGAGAGAGGACAGGGCACGGACATGTGTTTTAAGTTTGTATTTATGTTCTTGTGGCTGGCAGTCGACCGTGAGGTGGCTGCCGGCCTTATACTTCCATGTTATTGTGTGTTTATTTTTGATTAAAGTTTGTTTGAATGTTTGCCGGTTCCTGCCTCCTTCCTTCCTTTCATTGAACCTTATTACATCGGTGTCGAAATCCAGGAGGAAGGAGGGACATGCTGTCGAAGAGCACTCGCCGGCGAGCAGCATCGCTGTGCCGCATCGCGGGAGCAGAGGAGTCGTCACCGTTGGCTGTATTGATATACCAGTAAGTAGTTCTATCTATATCACAAACAGGCTGCAATATAAAACAGTTAGCTTTTCGCCGCTGTGCGTTACAGATGCATTTGTTCATTCAAGAATGATTACTTAAGGCATCTGGCGCTAACTCGGATAGTGTATCTCTTGGTTCTACTTGCTGAAATATTGTTATAACTGAAAATCATTCTGAGGATGACTTTAAATACCGCTTTATAAATAAACTGAAACAGTCTGCTTTACAACAAAATGAATAAAGGCAAGCCTTGTTTTTATATTTTGATAAATATGTGAATGCGTGTGTGCGACAAATGAAAGCGCAAGACTAATTTTACCAGTTGTAAACAGGGTAAGTGCTGAAACAGTAAACAATCTGTACTCGCACCTTGAAGCTGTAGACAGCTGTAAAAATAGCTCCAGCGCCCCAAATTAAAACATTGCATGCAAATAAGAACTGACAGGATTTAATCTAACGCTTGCCGCTTGCTTTCGCAGAAAAGCCCTCTGTTCTTACACTAATGACGACTGCTTTTCACATAATAATTGGCTGGATGAACACATGCCCTACAAATGGGTTTGAGAAACACAGATGCTTACAGAAATGCCACGATGTGCTTCTCCTGTTTGGTGCTCAATGACGCTGAGCTGATCTAAGATCTCAGTTTAAACGCTTCATTATTCTGGAGTCGAACAGCGAACAGAGACGTCTCTGTTTGAACGTGGTACGTTGCCCTTTCATATAGAAACTCAATTGAAATGTACTCATGCTGTCACACAGATCAAACACGGCATGGAAAAATTGATGCTCGAAATCAGTTTTTATACTTCTGAAGAAAGTACATATTTTTGAGATGTGGGATGCAGAATGATCCAGAATATCCTGACTCCAACACTACAAATAAACTTTAACACTTTGGCAGACTGTTTGTCCACCGACAGAAATAAAACCAAGAATCACCTTGGCAGGGTGCAGACTCAGCGAGTGTTACCAAGGAAAATAGGCTAAAATCTTGGCCGCACAAGAAAAAAAGCTTGTCTACATCACAAGCAAAACAAAACTGAGACAGAAGTGTGTTTTCCAAGTGAATGCACAAATCTAAACGATCCACTCACAATGATGCATTCCTGCAAAATTAAGCAGATTTATCTTCTCCAATGTGACACAAGTAGAAAACTTTGACATCCATTACGGAAACACATGGAAACACAATTTACCATCATCTGTGATAAAGAACGTGACATGTTTTCTTGAGTCTTTCTCTAACATGAAGGATTTGTTCAACCGAAAATGTACAGTACAGTACAAATGCTGTCTTTATTTAGTCTTATGTTGTTGCAAACCCGTATTAATTTCTTCTGTGAATACTTAAGGAAAGTATACCTGAATGTAGAAGCTACACTTTAAGATTAAAATAAATTGTATTCTAATACAAGAGACACCTGGTACTTCCTTTTCTAACACACTTTACACTGTTTGATAAAAATATCTTTATTTAACGTCATTACCCATTTTTCAGTAACATGGAAGGTGCACATTCCACTGTGACTGATTTATAATCTTCTGTGTTTTTGTGTGTTCTCTCCCTAAAAAAGTAAGCAGAACCCATGAAGAAGTTGTGGTCATATATGTTGTTTGAATGATATTGTAATGTGTATTATGAACTAATTTAACTGTGATGTATTTTGGGGTGATTGAACTTGAACTGTTATTGGTCTGTTTGATTTCTGGAGGAGGGATATGTTCTATAAAACACGTGTGAATGTGAGGATTTATATTTTATGTTACTGGTGTCTCTGTTATTGTGGGAAATTTCACAACCTTCCCCAGTAACTGAAGTGTCTTCCTCCATAGGTTACAGAAGAAATGTGAACAAAATACACTACAGAAGCCATTTCTAAATAAAGAAGGTTAAATAAAAAAAATGCCTGTGTTATGTTGGGAATCAGTCAAATAAAGAAGCAGAGAAACAGGCCGTACTGAACCACATTCTGTTTATTTAACACTTCTTCTTCGTACATTTCTCTCCTACCATAGAACAAGTATATACAACAGTGCCAACTAGCGGAAGCCTTAAAAGTAGCACAATTATCCAGACACAACAGCCAGTATGTGAACTTAGCAGTCAGTTGAAGTGTACATATAAAAATCTGATGATCATCTCAGGCCGTGTTGAAGTGGTTCTGTAGAACAAAGAAGGGAAGATTGTATTGAAGTTTTAAATTGAGTTTTGGTCACATATTTTATTCACTTAAAGGGTTTAGTACTGTTCCCCAATTACTTTACCTTCCTTAATGCACTGACACAACTGAGATGCATTAGGGAATTTTGTAGACATTAATGTATTCAAAACGTAGAAAAATTATGTAGGCCTACTGTATGATACTGTCACGAATTTGTAGAAAATAACCCAATTGCAGGCAGTGGTTAAGGGGTTTAACAAAATGTAAGATTTATTTAAACACAAAGCAAAAGCCCATAATGGGGTTAAAACAAGAAAACAGGATGATGACTCAGACTCCACAGAAGACAGACAGTACAGTAAAAGAATGGAATATAAATAAATTTAATTTCATGTGAGTGTAAGGGAAAGCCAGCAAATGTTATCTCTAAAATCAGATTTTACCTATATAGTAACCTTTATTTGTTTTTATATTTGTAATATATTCACATATTTTTATATTAGTATTTTTATTTGATTAAACACTTGTAAAAACAACTAGCCTTTGTAACATGCACTGTGAGTTAATTGCGTTACTTGTATGTAAATTTGCTCACCCCTGATTGGTTCACTTTCGGTGAGAGATCTCTAATCTAGATCATATCCTGCTCCGAAACAGGTTAGCTGTGCAGCGTAAGTTACCATGGCGATGAACACCGATTAAAGCTGAGTTACTTTCATTGTACCTAAAACCCAGGGTTGGCGCAAACTAATCCTAAACTTACCTGGCTAGCCACATAAACCTGCTTCATGGTACAGGCTTTACATGTGTGCAAACAGTATTCAACAGTAAATTGATGTTTCACATTTCTTTGTTCCTCAGGGCAAAAACAAACAATAACCTCCCGTGACTATACCGCCTTTACAATGACAGAGAGATAAAGTAGAAAAATCAAATCCATGGGAGATTTGGAGACCAAACAAGACAACAACAAAGAACCTGATCCTTTTAAAATCACAGTCTATATGTGAGCCTTTGACAAGCAAGAGAAACACATACTGTCTGTGTCTGTATGAGAAGTGTAGGACTGAAAATAAAGAAACAGTGAGTGTTGAACATCACAGCGGAAGAGAATGAATCATTGAATGTGAAAAATAAACAGAAGACTGGAGTGACTGTATGACTCAAATCCTGCATCAATCCTCCATCATTCAGTACTTTACTGGCTTTATAAAAGGAAAGTTTTTAAATGGCATTAAATAAAATAACACATTATCATTTAGTCAGAGGTATTTAATCAAAAAGCATTGGAGACTGAATCATCAATAATATATTTTGCAATAAAGCTAAGCAATTAATTACTCATTGAGCTCAATAACTGCAGCTCTACAAATGAATGTCTGTTAATTAAAATATTGTTTTAGCACAGTTTTGCTTACCTTGTTCTAAACTAAGCACTGAGATTTTATTAAATATAATCTTTACAAAAGAAAAACTTTTTAATGTGTAGGAAGGTCAAACATTAAGAGTGAGGCATGGTGATGCAAATCAAATATAAACACCCAACACAGCATGACTTATTACGAGTAATATAGCTGCTTTCAATGGAAGAAAATTAAACTAAATGTTAAACTACAAAATACTGCAGATTCAAATGCCCATCTGAATTCAAACCCGAAGGGTAGCATTCACAGGAAGAGATGTCGTTTTAACAACCTGTTTTTCACTACCTTATGGGGTTGGCTGTACAGAGTGTGACCAGGATGTTTAACAGCAACAAGGTTAGTGGAAAACATAAATCTATTTAACAAATCAGTTGTGTGTTCTGGTGAAAATAGTGGCACATTCTAAGAAACTAAACTATGACAAATTAAACAAAACATAGCAGTAACAACTTTGGATGAGTAAACTCTCCATAAGACTTTCTCACCGCGTACACAGATGTTAATTCTTGCCAGCAGTGCACAAACCAAGTCGTATGTTTATAAGTCCTAGTTTATATAACATCAACAGATTAGCCTGTGACAAAGAGTACTGCCACATAAATTCAATGACAGAACTTTGTTTTCGCATCATAAGATCCTAGGATGTCATGGTTTCACCTCTCCTTGTCAGGTATTTCTTGGTTTAGAGGTGGAATCATACAGAATCCTTTGTTTCATGTGGGGAGAGATGTTTTTGACCTTGTGGCCTTCCATACTCTCCACGAGTCGCGTCATCGTTCCTACCCTCCTGTTTCCTAGTTTGTGTTAATTACCTTCCCTATAAAGAGTCCTCATGTTTCTTTGTCCTGTGCTCGTGCATTGTAGCTGTTATGTACTTGTAAGCTGTACTTGTTCCGTCTGCTGTATGCTGCCCGTCTTACCTTGCCTGTATATAATACCTTGCCTGTATATAATACCTTGCCTGTATATAATACCTTGCCTGTATATAATACCTTGCCTAATGTTGAGATGTTCCTTGTTCCTGGTTCCTGTTCCCTGTCTTAGTAAGTATTAGTTTAGTGTTTGTTTTCCAGTGTTTGTTTTATAGTCTAGTTAGTCAGTGTTCTTGTCCTTGTTAAAGTTTATTATTTATCCTGTTTTGTTTTCCCTCTCTTGGGTTTTGTTTTGTCAGTTCATTAGTGTTTATATGTACCTGTTAACCCCTCAACCATTGTCTGCCTGCAATTGGGTTCTCCTGCCATGTCTTCCCGAGTGGTTCACGACACCTAGGACACACACACACAAGTGTGTTTACTTCTCTAAATGATGACCTTCTATAGACCTCTATTGTTTTTACACAGCTAGTTATAACTTACCCTAACCCACACTGTAACTCTAATCCAAAATGAAAACTTTTTATTATTTTACAATCAAACATTTGCTTGTATTTGAGTAAAGAAATTTGATACATTTCAGAGAAAAAGTCTTTCTTTTGCATCTTTAATAACCAAGTTATTCTGCGTTAAACACATATATATTATTGTTTATACTATACATTAATTATTCTTATTAACTGCTCTAAATATTACATTTGGAAGTGAATTTTAGCACATTTTGTCTAAATGCTAAGCAAAGTTTTTCTGTTATAGAAAATGTCTAATGAGTTTTAGTGAATACCTTAATATGCATACGTATACAAAAAACAATAATGATTATATGATCAGTAGATTAATTATAGCAGAATTTCATAGTAAAAATAAAGATATTCACTGATTTCACATCATGTTTTTTTAACGAAAATTCTGATATGGTCCAGCTTTAGACTCGTCATGACGATTGCTTTAAGTATAGACACCTGTGTCACCTGGGATTTCTCAACCCTCAGTTGGGTTCCAAAACACACACAGGACAGCAGTACCTCAAACCCTTCAGAGAACTTAAATAAAAATATCCGCCATTCAGACTGTCACAGTTCTTACTTTCTTCGTCGTGTAATTATTTATATACACGCAATCCCGTGACACAGACTGAATAGGCCATATCGATTTTCATTTTGAAATAGAATTCACTGCAAGGCAGCAGCAGAACAGGTCAATCCGATCTGTCTTGGATCCATGAATCCCAAGAAGCTCACATTGCTTTCCCTGAAATGGGCTTTTTTGCAGAAACATATTGTGGGAACAGGACAAAATTACAAGTTTCAGCAAATAATAGATTGTTGTTGGAGAAATTCTAGAGGGAGCGACTCTGTATGTTTGTATGTCCGGACAAAACGAGAGACTGAGAGAGATAAAAGTGAGGGACAGTAGGAAAATAGAGAGAGAGTGGAGTGTTTATTGATCCATTCGCCTCATCAAGCAGCCGCTTCAATAAAGTGTCCGCTTCTTCCGGCTCGCATGGCAGCCTGCAGTAAAAGCAGAGTGGCCAAACCTTTGAGAGCTGACAGCAGAGAATTCCGCTCCTATTCACACATGCATTGTGCCCGTTGTCAGAGAGCTCTCTTCTGACCATTATCCCCGATCAGCTCTGAAAAAGGAACAGGGTTGACAATGCAAGTATACTCACAAGTGAGCCACTAACAAGCCCTATATACCTCTTTACCCAGAATGCAACTGCTCTGGAAAGTGTGAGAAATTTTGCCAGTTGTTGAGTTTCTGTCGCATAGGTAATTGTCAAAGATTTTACACCCTAAATGATTTTCAGAGTAGGTTTATTCTTAAAAATGTGTTTTGAATAATTCCACATATACTATTAATTTAAATAGAAACAGTTTGCTTAAACCAAATTGATCGAATAGCGGGGCAAGTTGTCAGTCTACTGCACTCTAAAGAATGCTGGGTTGTGCTCTGTCTCTATTCTATTCTCAAGGCTCACAATTTTGCCTTGTTGCAAATCAACTTTGCATACAATTAGGCAGTGGTACAATGTGTCATGGTCCTGGCCGTCCTGTTCTAGTCTCGTGGACAGGACCTGACAGTACCATGTCTTGTGTGAGAGTGTCTTGTCTTGTTTGGAGACACGTGTCGTTTGTTTTCACTTTCAGCGCGTGTCTTACATTTCACATTTCACATTTACATTTATTCATTTGGCAGATGCTTTTATCCAAAGCGACTTACAAGTAGGGTGCAGTGGGCAGCTATCACTGCAGAGCAAACAGGGGTAAGGTGCCTTGCTCAAGGGCACTTCAGTCATTTCCTGGTGGTACTGAGGTTTGAACCAGTGACCTTCTGGCTACGAGTCCAACTCTTCCGTGTAGCTCCGCCCCTTGCTTCTCCGTTAGTCTCCCATTAGTGTTTTATCTCCGTCACCTGTCTCCCTTTAAGTTTAGTCTTGTCACATGCCGTCGCTCCTGCTGTGTCATTATCCCTTGAGAGTATTTCCCTTCTTAAGCCCTGTGTTTCCCTTGTCCTTGGTCGGTTCGCTGTTGTATGTATTTGGTTTGTTCTGGTTCATGCTGTGTCATACCTGTATGCACTGGATTATTTATTCCCAGCCTTCTCGTGTGGGATTGATCGAGTATCTTCGAGTGGTATTGTTCGGTTGCTCCTGTTATTTTTTACCCCCTCACAGGTTTTGTTTTCACTGGTTTTGTTAATAAATGTTTTTACTTGCTGTTTTGCATCTGGGTTCTGTTTTTCGATCACACCCATTTTGTGACACAATGAAAAAGATAAAAAAGAAATGCATAAATAAACAAAAGACACAATATACGGTATTATAATACAATGAATTATTGCAGGTTTTCTTAAAATGATGCACATGGATGAAACTTGACTGATAACAAGTTTCATTCTCAACCCACGTGATATAAATCATGACATTAAAACTGATGCTGGGCTATTTGCAAAGTTGTGATGTTCAAATTTGATTTGCACAATGTGATTGACAAATGGTTTTGTAAAATACTGTTTGAAAAACCAACCGTTGGTTTCAATGAATCTAAAAATGTTTATATTTGACTCAACCATGGGTTGAAACAACATGTATGGCATTATTTCTTCTGCAGAACAGATGAAAAGAATGTTGGTAACAGAAATCGTTGGTCCCTACTGACTAGCATTGGTTTTATCTCTGTACAATAGAAGTCTGTGGTTTTTGGTTATTAACATTTTTTTAAATATAGTTATCATGTGTCTACATGAGCAAGGTCGCACATCAATAGAAACATACAAATTATTAATCTGATAATCTCATTTCTAAAATCGCACAGAGGAAGGCCATGGTCAGAGAGGACAACATGTGCTTCACTTCATGTTAGAGAAGACAGGATTTGATAAAGTCCCAATGTGCCAAAAACAGCTAGAGAGGTGATTTTAATCTCTGAAACTGCAGAGCGGGTTCAGTGCCGAGCAGCTTGTAATGGCACTTTTGTGATGTTCAGAAGTACCCTAAACAAAGTGAACAAAGAGACAAAAACTCAGCTATGCATCACCACATTCAGGAGAGCGTAGGGGGGGGGGGTATAAAAGAAAACGACACCTTTAGACCCAGAAAGAATCATCTGCAAGCTTTTAGATTTCATGCCTTGAATTCTATCACTCCCTCAATGCTATTTACGAAGCAAAAAAATATCAAACGTCGTCCCTGGCCGACTTTCCTTTTGCCCGCCATTCACAGCTTAACCTAAAATTGAAAGTGCTTCACCGTAAACCCTTTTTATAAAATGCAAGTTGATGGGCAGTATATTAAATATATTGTATACTGAAAAGCAGAATACATTTTTGTTTTAGATGTACTTAAAAATGTAAGTGCTGCTTGTCTGAGAAAAACTTGCAACCTTTGCTGGGGAGCTGCAGATGGTTGCCAGGGTACCTGACAGACCAGAGGTGTGTGAGCACAATGCATAATAAGCAAAATGTACAGTGCCATTCAAGTTTTGTAAACTTGAATTGCAAATCAACAGGCTTTTGTTTAATTGAGCTAAATCTCATTACAACATATTGTCGGGACGGCACACGGAGTATTCATAACTCTGGATAATTACCATCATATTAGCTCTGTGCCTCAGAATGACCTCAATGAACCAACAGAAAAGATCCATGGATCTTGAGAATTACCAGTAATACCGTTAAACATACTGTATTCCTTAAGGTTTTGGCACAAGAGTTAACATACTGTATGAAAAAATTGCAGATTAAATTTAGAGAGAGGATAAAGGATTCATTACACCATGAAACAAAGAGATGAAGCACATCTAAAAGTAATTATTAGTGTATTAATGAGTGCATTAACTATAAGAAAGAAAAATCTCAGATGAGATCTCTAAAAGATCTTAAATGGCAACTTTTTAAATTAGTAAGAGTTTTTAAGAAAGTTTCTAAAAGTTCTTTTAAGAAACGTCTAGATATGACAAGTGAAAAAGATCGATTAAAGCAAAATATGTCTCCATTCTCTTTTTTGGACAATCTATTGACAGAAATGCAATAGGCCTATACTATGTGACCCTGGATCACAAAACCAGTCTTAAGTAGCACAGGAACATCTTTTTAGTAAAAGACAAAATTACATTGTATGGGTCAAAATGATTCATTTTTCTTTTATGCCAGACATCATTAGGATATGTTCCATGAAGATATTTTGTACATTTCCAGCATTAAATATCTTAAAACTCTATTTTGTGTGAATATCAACTTCAAAGGCAATTTTCTCAAACCTAGATTTTTTGCACTTTCAGATTCCAGAGTTTTTAAAGGTTGTATCACAGCCAGACATTGTCCTATTCTAACAACTCATACATCAATAGAAAGCTTATTTATTCAGCCTTCATATTATGCAAACATCTCAATTTTGAAAAATGTACCCATAAGACACGTTGTTGTCCAGGGTCACAAAAAATCTTATTGTCACAAACTAAGGTTAAACTTGTCTAGTCTGCAATCAACAGTCAATATAATGGAAGATTTCAATATGAAGTCAAAAATTTCTCCTCAAATTCCATCAAAATATAGATGATTTTACCTATATAAATACAGTCATTTTCACCACCATACTCCATTTGTAATTTTAGCTCTCCAATTTTAGGTGAAACATCTGAGCAATAAATGTCCCTCTGTATAGCTCTCATACAGGCAATGAAAAATAAAATGTTGAAATTACTGCAGGATAAGGAGCCTGTGAAAACAGACTGAAACACTTCAGACACTATCAAGGCCCGGCTACAGGGAACAGCCCTCAGGTATCTCATCAATAGGCACAAAAGCTGAACTAGCTGAATCTTGATATTACCCTGTGGGTAACCTGTCTGCGAGCAGCAGCATTAAATCTAAAAGTTCACCTGAGGTAACCCCACAGCTGCAACGCGACTAAAAACAGACCCAGGATGAATGACACCTTTCATGTATTCACCTGTTTCACATTTAATCACAGAACATGATAGCCAGATACGTTATCACATACAGCACAATCACTGAAGAACTGAAGTGTCAGAACAACAAATTATTATAAAAAGAGTGTCTGTAAAAATAGAAATACAGCATCACACCGGTTATTCGTAGGTTATAAACAGACTACACTTGATTGATCGAAACATCTCCACCACCAGGCTCCCAATAACTCCTACTATCTTTATTTAAAACATTTTCCCTGATAAAGACTTACACTGTGAATGAATCATCATCCATATTTTAGAGTGAACTGTGCCCACACTGCATTATTTTTGAGATGATGTACCTGACGACAACTGTAGGATGAGGAACCGAAAGTGCTAAAACTTGTTTACTATATCATGACAGCAGCCCTCTATACTCAATCTGTAAAATCCCCCAGGTCGGCACAACTTCTCACCATTAAAGCTTTTTATTTGCATGTTACTGTACTTCTTTGTAACATCTTAATGGATGAAAAGAATATTACAGAATATTTATAAAGGAGGAGGGGGGCATCAAACAGACTTCAAAGATGTTGGTGAGTCATTTTAAACTACACAGATTATGTTTCAATAAGATTTTTTTTAATTAGCATATCCTTCCCCATTGCCATTCCTTGGAGATAACATGCAAAAATATATATTTAATGTCAGAATAGTAAGTATTAAAAAGCTAAAAGCAGCAATAAACTGCATGACTATTCAATACATAACCCAAGAGTCGTGATGGTGTCCACATTTTAAAAGAGCTTTAAAGGTCCTGTGTGTAATTTTTTGGACGATCTATTGACAGAAATGCCACAGGCCCATGATATACTATTTCTTCAGAGGTGTATGAAGACCTTACATAATGTAGTTTTATGTTTCTGTTACCTTAGAATGAGCTATTTCTATCTACATACAAAGCGGGTCCCCCTACATGGATTTCGCCATGTTGTTTCTATAGTAGCCCTAAACGGACAAACTTCTCTACAGAGCGCATTTCATAAATACATCATCTTATTTGGCAAAGACGCGAGCATGTGACGACATCTTAGTTCTGTGTCAGCCAGTGTTATGCTTTGAAACAGGGGAATTGGTGGAGTGAGCTATTGGTTGCAATTCACAACCTCACCACTAGATGCTGCTAAATGTCATACGCTTGACTTTTAAATAAGCTTTAAATAAATAAACAGTGGAATATGTTCGATCAAAACGCTTAAAACACAGGCTAATTAACACAATTTTAGACTAAAAGCATCCCAAAACACAAACAAATGCATTCATGAATGACCTGTTTCTGACTGAAAAAACACATTTCATCTCCTTGATTATAATGTTGCAAAATATTAACCATCCATTTGCTCAGCATACACTATTGAATAACATGTTTTATCTCCATTCTGATGAAATGTGGTTTTAATATAAAATGAGTTTAAATTTTGTAACTGTACTGTTAATTTATGCCAAAGCTCTTTTCCTATTTGCTCCACTGTAGGCATCTGTAGTTTCATACTGTTACTCGCAGTGGGCCGCTGAGCCCCCGAGAGACAAGACATCTCTGCCTAATACAGTACAAGTGGATCTCAACACAATAATCTTCAACTACCTTTTTAGCTCTTAATTAAATGTTTACAGCTCGGGGAGGTGAGATAGCAATGGTGCATTAGTATGAAAGGCTAATGCAGAGATTAGTAAGCACAGGGTGTGCTGCCATTATTATTTCAACAGGACTAGACCCCAAAAACAAAACTATTACATTATTTAATCCATGCTCTCTTCAGAACGAGAGGCACATGGTCAATTTATTTTGGAGTGTGAACAGGTGAACGTGTGCTTGAAATAAAAAGCATCAGAACTTCTATGTGCATAACACGCAGGTTTGATCTTTATCGTCTTTTGGGAAACAAGAACTTCCAGCCAGTTCTTTGTATCCAGAAGGTCGTTTAACAAGTGTGAGATGATGTGTGCAAGATCATCATTTATTAAAGTTGTGATCTTATTTGGTTTCTATTCAGTAGCCTTATTTGACTCCAATGATATGAGCTTCGATCCAGGATCATACAAATTGTCAAAAAATTACATTTGGACGTATTAATCAAGTGTGAATAAAAATCAAATATTTAGATGCTCAGAAAAGCCCTCATACTACTTGAGAAACTAAGATAAAAATGTTAATGGCCAATATACTGTACATTAGATTCGATTCCAGGCAATGGTATAATGCCCATATGTAAGTGTTTTGCAAAAACTCTAAACAGAAAATGCAAAAAAGCCTTCGTTGATGCCAAGCTGCAAAACTAGCTCTGATTCGCTGCTTCCACAGCACACTGAGGTCACGCTAAGCTTTCTGTGTTTCCGTAGCTCATATGGGTATGGCATGGTACCAGCAATTCCTATGGAACATAAAAACGCATAGCTTGAATGCTTCATAAGTCCCTTCAGATAAAAGTGTCTGGTAAATGCATTAATGTAGGAGCCGTTCAGCACATGACCTTATAGCAAAGGTGGCAAAGTACTTTTATAGGATTTGTAAAGTTATAAAGAAAAATGCTCCAGTCTCCCCGCCTCCACTTTCTTCAGCACCGGATAACACAATGAGTTAAAAAATCCAGTGTGAGGTTAAGAGTCCTACAGTAAAATCTTCTTAAATCATCCTTTTCTACTAACCCAACCATTCACAGACACCTGAAAGAATTCAACCTGGACCCCTGGAGAATAATCTCACAGTCAGACGGAAACTATTTCAAGAGCAAAATAATCTTCATGCACTCTTCATGAAATCCGTTCCCTCTAATGCATCTTCCACATTTAATTACTGCAAAAGCCCTCACCATCATTCCTGTTCATACACTCCAAATTTAAAAATCAAACGCTGAAGTCTAATTAGATGTTTCATAAATGGCTGTCTCAACATATTCCTCTGTTTAATAAGGATAAGATACGATGTCTGGCTTACCCCAGCTCAGTAAATCAAGTCCTTGAGAAACATTCTGCTTAGAATTTAAAGAGTAAATCAAATGTTTGACTACATGTGGGGGTATGTCTTGTATTGTATTTCAAGATCACAGTACTATAATTAAATTGCTGGTGCATTCCCTGTTTAAAATCTGTTTACATCATTAAAGGGGTCATATGGCGCGTATACATGTTTTTCTGTCTCTTTGGTTTTATTAGAAGTTGCCCATGCATATATTAGACACATAAAATTTGCAAAAATCCAAGTGTCGGAAACAAAAGATAAATTCTATCCAAAAGGGATATGCTCACCCAGACCTGCCTGAAACACTTTTGTAACCACACCCCCACAAATCTACGTCAGTTTGAGGTATGAATTGACTAAGACCGCCCAAATGTATACACAAGTAAGGTGGGCGTACCTGAGAGTACAATTGCTTTGGAACCTAATGATCCAAACATGGTAAGAGGCCATACATTTCCCTCACATGCTGGCAGTATTCGACCAATCACTTCGCACTGGTAAACTGGCCAATCACAGCGTACCTGCCGTTTCAGAGCGATGAGCTTTGTAAATAATCTGCGTGTTTCAAAGAGGCGAAGAAAAGAGAAGATACAAACATGCATTCTATGAGGAAAATACAGCATTTCTAAACCTTAAATCGTGTATACAAATTGCCTCACATTTTAAACAAAAGATAATATTAATTTTAGCCGTATCATATGACCCCTACTTTCCTGCTTCCCCCTACTTTCCTGCTTCAAAGGTCCTGTGTATGAGATTTAGCGGCATCTAGTGGTGAGGTTGTGAATTGCAGCCAAAGGCTTACATCCACCACCTCTCCCCTTTGTAGCACGCACAGTGTACTGGTGTTACGGTAGCATCGTGATGTTAAAGCTTCAAAATACCCACAGATCCTCTTCATTTCTGAAATGGTAGTATCGTGGTACCGTGGTTAATGTTGCATTTGCGCATTGATATTGATTTGAACACTTACATCTGCCTTTTTGCGGTGTTTATATCCTGAATGAATTTGTGTTTTGAATGACTCAGACGAGTAAATGATTCAAATTGGCGTTTGAACGAGTTGGTTAAATGGAAAATAGACGCCAGCTACTGTCTTAGTTCTGCATATAAAGAAGCCTAATATTTCCCTTATATATATATATAAGGCTGCTGTATCAATTCATTTTTGTCCCACATTTGAATTAGTTCCCGATCTAGTGTACTTTAGTATTTACTACAGTAAACGACTAAAACTCATATATACTAGTGCTTTTGAGTCTTATCATAGTAAATATTGAAGTATACTACGGTATTTGCTACAATTTATCCAATTGCTACAGTCAATACAACAACATATTCTAGTGCAAAGTTCACTATAATAAATAAAAAATTTTTAATCTAAATCTGTTTTTTGTATAGATTTGAATTATATGGCACAGCATCGTGATACTACATGGTATCGAGATCATTCAGCTGGTATAGTATGTTTATGGTACCGCGACAACCCTACTTCAATGGGTGACGCAGAACTAAGATGTAGTCACTTGTTCTTTCCATCCTTGGTACCTTTTTGTAACCATTTTTTCTGAAAGTGTAAATGAGCAAGTAACAATTCACTGATTCATTAGGACCTGTCCTGCTGTTGGAAACCTGTACTTTTAATATATCTACATAACCTCAGGCAGACGTATTTAGTGTGAATTATACATAGGCTATAGGAGCAAGAAAAGCTCAACACAAATACAAAAGAGAAATTGCCAGGGCTGGAAATTGATAAAGCTCCAATTACCAGCAGCGGTGCTGCTCCTGCTTTACATAATATGGAGAACTCTCCGAATATCCACCCTAAGAGCCGGATAGGGGGGAATAAGGTAATTCAACTACTGAGACACGGCAGATGGGTTGGATGCTTTTCATGCAACGCTAAGTCATGATCTTACATAGTGGGATCATTTCCAATTAGCTCCTCCATAGTGTATGTATCCATTTACATCAACAGCCAACGGTCACATTGACATTGCTGGAGGCCGGGGTGATGGGGGGGATTGGTGCGGTAATGGGTTCTTTACAGATCACATATTTACTTCCTTTATTTCACAGGGCCGTTAATATGATTCAGGGAATCAACAGAGCCTGTCTAAGGTCTTGGGATGCCGCAACGTGAGCGTCGTGGCAAGATCGATAGTGACTTCAGCTCCCTTTAATTTTGATGGTGGATATTGATCGACTGCCAGGTGGGCGAGAGTGAGGGGGTTGTACCTCCTTGCATGCTTAAGGTGTACAAAGAGAGAGAGAACTAAGAGACATAAAGCAAAATATCAAAGATTTGCGATCAATGCAGAGTCTGTGCGTGTGATTTAGACTTTACAGTAAGAACAGATCAGATGCAAAATTACATTAATTGCCTCTATGTTTTTGACAGATCTGAATGAGAGATTACTGTCTGGTTTCATGAGATAAATCCAGAATGATGCAAGAACATGCCGTTTTAGAGAAATAAAGTCATTAATCTCTTGTCAGGCATCCACATGATGAAACCCATACAGAGAGGCTGTATAGATGTGACATGAAAAGGGTGAGTTTCGGGAGATAAATCCCTTATTTCTGATCCTTTCCTTACTCTTCAGATTAAGCAGATTAAGATCAAATCCTTATTTGTGTCTCAATCTCCTTTCCCAGGGAGACTCCACGTATGTGCGGATAATTTGCAGAATCACAATGAAAGGGGAGAAAGACTCTTGTATATTTTTGGAATGTGATTTTGCAAAACGAACGAGCCACTGTCAAGAGAAGCACGCAAGCTTTAACTGGCAGGTGGCATCTGTGCCTGAGGGAAATGTGACATCTCCTCATTTTGACAAAGCCCACATGGGCTCAGATCTGACAGAGGTAGAGGAACAAACTTGTAAACATGTGTGTTCCTGTTGTTTGCTGACTATGTCGGCAAGCCCAGCCCGCTGGGATCTCACTTCAGGTTGTGACATTTGTGTACGTACAACACAATGTTGCTATGAATAGAAATCAGGTTTTTGAGTGATGGGCGTCTCCTTGATTCTGTGTGCAAATATAATGATCGGTTGGGTCACACTGGAAGATGAAGTTCAAGTTGTTTTTCAACTGCATATTTTTAATGGACACCGCTATTATACTTATAAGTATATCTTGCGGTCTCATTAATATGAAAGCGTGGGAAAGGTGGAATCGCCTCATGGAGCCGAAACCAGAGTATTACATAAACAAGTAGAATGAGATTTGGAAAATAATATTATTCGTGTTCTTTTTGTATGTGTCCTTGCCATTGAAAATAAAGGTGCTTTCCTGTAGCTCAGTGGTAAGAGCAAGGTTGTGGGTTCGATCCCAGGGGATTGCAAATACCTATGTAAAATATATAGGATAAAGCAATGTAAGTCGCTTTGGATAAAAGCGTCTGCCAAATGCCTAAATGTAAATGTTAATGTAATTCGCCAAAGACCACAGAATACAACATTATACCAAGCCGTGATACAATACATTTGAAATTTTTAACCTTTGGCCACATGTATTACAATAAATTCTTCCAATATATTGTGGCGATGAACCTTTTTCAAGTGCAAATGTAGTCTGTTATATTTTAAAATATAATTACTATATATACCGTAGATGTTACACGAAAGGACACTATAAGAAAAAACTGTAGAGGTACAAAATGGATCCTTTTAGCGTACCACCCCTAATGTTGTGTTCACACCAAATGCAAAGCAGAAGATGTGATTGCCACGAATGCCCGATATGCGTCATTTATGCGTCTATTTGTGTTGTTGCATGTTTTTCTTTCTATATTATCCACTCACGCAAATCGCCTTATTTGCATTTGGTGTGAACGCAGAATTTAAGACAGAACCCCAGTGATGGCTACGGTCTTATAAAAAGTACAGTTCTTTATCTGACATTGTATAGGTGGTGAGAAGGGAGCAAATAATGGCTGGCATTACAAAATAACAAATAACAGAATATTTCGATTTGTTGAATATCTATACATAGAATTCATACTGAACATGTATATTAATTCAATTGGAGATCGAATTAGATATACATAGGATAAACACAACATTTTGATCACCCTAGTCAGGCCCTAACAAAAAATGTTTATATGTTAATGATATTGTTACATTGTTAATGATAACCTTAAATCTATCATTAACCTTATTAAGTTTATTATTATTTTTTTATTTAGCCTTGTTGTGCAAGCACTGTTGAGCTTGTGCAGAGGCAGCAGCTTTTGCCAGAGGGGAACGGGAATCCCCTGGTTGGGCCTGGGTTCTCCTGAGGTTTTTTTTCTCGATGGGAGTTTTGGGTTCCTCAACAGCGTTTGCATATTGTTTTGCACTATCTGCCTGGCCGGGGGGGCTGCTTTAGAATTCAGAAATTAGACATAATTAATATTGCATATAAGAATTTATAGTCTAATCTATAGTCGTTTAATATTTGACCCATGGTTCTCTCTCCTTTATCGCCAATGTGTGCTTTCACTGTGTGTGTGTGCGAGTGTGTTTGTGTGTGCGTCTATGTCAATGTGTGTAAGTATGTTTGCATATTGTGTGTGTGGAGCATTTGTATGTCTGTCTTTTGTTGTTGAGTTGAGTTGAGAATATGATGCTGAAATTTGAAGTAAGAAAAACTTAAAGGGAACTCAGGGTATAGAGAGATGTATGGTAATAGCCAACACTACTAGCATTTGGCGTTCAAAATATTCGTTAAAAATATTCATACACCAAATATTTTCTTTAATAAAAAAAGCTAAATGTTATACTCATTTTAACCTAAAGAGGCCATTATAAAATGTATTTTATCCTGATTTTGACTTTTTGATGTTCATTTATCAACATCAGTAGCCTATTGTCCTCTCTCTCCCTGTCATAAGATGACGGGGGATAATATTGACGTGTGCTCTAATACAGATTAAATAACCAAACCGTAAGCATCTTATTATTGGGTTTATCAGTATATTCTCAAAATGTATAAAGTATACGATAATGGTGGATGATGATGTCTTAAATAGTCTTAAATGTCTTAAAGACGGTCGTTTAAAGCTATGACTACATGCATGTTTACCTTTAACAGAAGCTTACTGAAAGGAATTTTCATATATGCCGGCTGGCTTGTGTCAATAGGACATACCGCCACCTACTGTGCCTGTGTATTTGTATATCTGATCTTATGTTTGACGTCTCATATTTTACTTTTATATATGGAAAACGTGTGTGCTTCGCTGTATTGAAAAAAATGTTTTTGAAAGTTTATGAATACTGTGACAGTTACACAATTTTTGTATTACACATTCATAAAGTCAATGCCATTGTTAATATATTTAGCCATACATCTCTCTATACCCAATTGAATAAGAATAGACAAAATCACCCAAAAATCCATCTGTGTTTAGCGCCACTATAGTTTGGCCAAGAGAAATATGACCATCGGACCATCCCAGCTCAGACCAATACACCCCCAACAAAGAGCAAAGACGGACTATTTGTCTCATTAATGCTGAAGTTACAATATTTGGTATTGAATGCTAAACTTAAATCACATGTCAGCAGTTTGAGTGCAGCTATGACACGTCAGAGGGGATCTGGCCCTCCCGGTTGAGCCTGGTTTCTCCCGAGGTTTTTTTCTCCATTAATCAATCATTGGAGTTTGGGTTCCTCGCCACAGCAGGGCAGTGTTGGCCTGCTCACCGGGAGACTGCATTTATTTATTTATTTAGAAATTATATATTATTTATTAGTATGATCTTACTCGTTGTATAAATACAATGCACTGTGCTGTGTTTTACCTTTTCTGTTTTTCCTGTTTGCCCTGTAAAGCTGCTTTGAAACAATACACATTGTGAAAAGCGCTATATAAATAAACTTGAATTGAATTGAATTGAGTTTTGGTATAAAAAGGAGCTCATTTTATAAAGCCTATGGCAATACTCAACTCAACTTTATTTATATAGCGCTTTTTACAATTTTCATTGTTACAAAGCAGCTGTACATGAGACACATTGAATACAAGTAAAAAAACTAAAGGCATATACCTGTAAAAACAAGACAAAGGTGAAAACAACAAAGACAGACATACAAATGCTCCACACACACAATATGCAAACATACATACACACACACATTAGCAATACCGCTACTAAGCATATGTTTTCATAAACAGCTTTCGAAATGAAAAAAATATTAGCAATGTGGGTCAGCCTCAGCTTGGTTCCACATTCACCACGGAACACAAACGGCTATTGCGTTCGCAAAGGAACAAATTTGAATGAGATCCAGGCAGGACAATGGCCTGGCAATTCTTCATTGAGAGTGAAAGCTGATTGGTCATTAACCTTACTCGCTTATAACATCCAACCAGGGGACTGGGAATATCAAACATATAGGATTCCGTTTGTAGGGTAACTCAACAGGGATCTAACACCCACCCTCCAAAAGACGCGGGTGTTCATGACACCCTCTGATTCTTGAACAGCTATGTACATGCGGCTGAAAAACAGACCACCTCTGATTGTATCCATTGCTGCTAAGAGATCACTGGACTACTAATCAATCTCTGAAATGAGCAGCAGCGCTGCAGGTCGGCAGAGGGATGTGCAGATGCACCTATAATGAGAATCTGAAGACTGCAGGAGCACGATGAGAAGTCATTGCCAGTTGTGATGAATGAACCTGGAGCTGGTTAACAACAAGTGAATCTCAGAGAAGAATAATCTTCTTGAACACTCTAGCGGGAGAAATGACACAATGCTAGTGTGCAGCAGTTTTTCTTTCCTGCACTTGAAAACTCTCTGTTCCTGATAGCATTAAATGCACAATTCATCTGAAGTGATTACAAGTAGCGGCCAACGTATTAGCCCTTGTTATCTTCCACAGGTCCACAGTTATTCTCACTGCTAGAAATAATTCAAACACTGGTGAACCCATGTGATGTTAAAGTTTAGGAAGTACAGTTTACTTTATAATTCACTGAGATTCCTCAGATGAGAATTATCTGAGACGAAGTTTGCTTCAACAGTTACATATCAATGCAATTATCAATGCAAACATTCTCGGTCCAATCCAAGGTAACTCATAATGACAGCCTAAACCTTGAAAATCATCCAAGTTGTTTATCCAAAGCATCTGGCAAATGCAAAAATGCAAAAGCAATTTTTGTCAATTTAATATTTTAAAAACAGCTTGTAAGAGGACATGTAAAAAGTTTGCAAATGATGTATAAACAAACCTGTTTATTGATTGCTAGTAACACTCATACAGCATTTCATGATGACATATGCAACAGGACATTGTTTTCATCTAGAGGCTTTAAAGGCAAGAAAGAGGCGGCTTACATTGAAAATCATACGATTTTTCTTCTGTCACAAGCCACTTATAATTAGATCACCTCTTAACAGAAGAAAAACGAAGATATAAACAAGAACCACAAGTGTTGTGTGCCTGAGATCCATACAGCACCCGCCTCTGTATTTTAGTCACAAAAACGCAGGAATCTTATCAGAGCTTCACTTCAGAGATGATAACATCTCTTTTGTGCAGAATTTCTCACCTTATACTTCCACCAGGGTTATGTAAATATTATATTGTATCATATTATATAATTTAAAAAAACAATAAGATACTACTCAGTCCAACTACATAATGGTTGTTTAAATTACGTTTAACACTGCCTCAAAAAACAAATTATTGTAATTTGTTGCCTTGTCCACGACAACAATTCTTCAATTATTTCAACTCTTTGCCCTTCAACGGGACATTCTGCTTAATGTGTAATGTCACATGAAAACTATGGATCGCTCAGAAAAAACTGCTTGTCAATTAATGACATGATTTTGATGTTCGGCTACTGTTTGACCAAACTGACATTGGAAATTATAAATTCAAATAACAAACAATATAAATTCCTTTTGGCTCTTTGTACACCCAAGACAGTTACACAACTGTTATTGAAACCTTTCATTTTTGTCAAGTTAAAGCAGTAAATGTGCAGATCAATTTGAGCTTTGAAGGCAAACAAGAAGTTTGAGGAACCATCAGACCACACAAACCAGCACACTTAAAAGATGTGATAGATGTCTATGAACCTGCCTTTTATACCATACATCAGTTTGATATATTTTACATTTGTCATCTTTGATGTAATATCTAGCTGCAGTTGAATTACAAAAAAACACCTCTCCACCTTACTACATCATCTTTCTGTCAATTGTTTATTCTGTTAAATTAATAATGAATAAAAATCAGTTACGCACAGACCTGTAGGAGTAAATGCTTAATTTCTTCACAGTTTTCTCCATTTCTCATGGGCATTCTTTCCATGCATGAGCCTGTGGTTAAAGGTTGGAGGATCTAATTATAAACCAGAGATTTTTGGTATCACAGAGATAGAGCTTACCTTACTCCATCCATGTCAGAGTGATGGACATGGCCTCAGGAAATTCCAAATTGTCAAATCTATAGAGCTAGAACAGGCGAGAAATAAAATATTTAAGAGGAGTCCAACTGTGCACAGCCTTGTTATTAATAAAAAAGAAAACATTTTCAGTCAAATAACAACTAAATCCATCAACCAGAATGAAATGAAAAGTTAGGCACAGTTGTACCTGAGGCAACAGCAGAACCCGGCTAGAAGTTTAGTCATTTCTGTGAGCTGTAAAGCTCCATTTAAATCAGTAAAATATTTCTGATTTATTCCTTGTGGTCTTAAAAATGCACATGAAAATATTCAGTTTCGCCAGCAGCAAAGGGAAAAAAACTCCTTTCAGGATAACTTGAAAGATGGCTAAAAAAAGATTTGTTTTTACTTGGTACAAGGACACAAAAGCTTCTGGGATTGAAAATATTTGACAAAGGAGATCCATGGAACGTTTAATCTGGAAGGAAAATACAAACTAAATAAATTCTGCTTGTTTCTGTGCTGTTAGACCAACAGGACACATCTTTGACACAGACAACAAAGCTAATCCTTGGATCAACAACTTCCATTTAATTTTCAAAAGCTCTCCAGTACAGTACATTCCACAGTCCAGGACAAAGCGCTTGTAGCTGTTTCTCAGATCAGCCCCTGATTACAATGGCTGGGGAATACGGATTTATTTAAAGCTCCAACTGCATTCGATAATTTTATCACTTAAAACTCATTTTTAAGCATTAAAATAGCATATGTAAAAGCGTTTCCTGTGATAATAACTTAATGAAACTCTACACCCTTGCTTCATTTAGTATACAATGATTCATGCATCTGCAAATTAGTCCCCGCCTCCATTCAATCATGTCAACTCGGAAACGTTGATTATAATTACAAGAATGCCTCATTAGATTTTGAATTTGCAGATGGTTTATCTTAAAACCACTTGAAAAAAAGTAAAACCAAAAAAAGTATGTTAAAAACACAACAAAGACATATAAAGACATACACTGACCAAAATTATAAACTCAACACTTTAGTTTTTGGCCACATTTTTCATGAGCTGAAATCTAAGATTAAAGACTTTTTCTATGTGCACAGAAGGCCTATTTTTCTCAAGTATTGTTCACAAATCTGTCTAAATCTGTGTTAGTGAGAAATTCTCCTTTGTAGAGATAATCCATCCACCTCACAGGTGTGGCATATCAAGATGCTGATTAGACAGCAGGATTATTGCACAGGTGTGCCTTAGGCTGGACACAATAACAGGCCACTCTAAAATGTCCCTTATCATGCTAAAACATGAGGTGATGGTCGTGGATGAATTGCACAACAATGGGCCTCAGGATCCCGTCACGGTATCTCTGTGCATTCAAAATGCCATCAATAGAATGCACCTATGATTGTTGTCCATAACACATGTCTGCCTATACCTTAACCCCACCGCCACCATGGGCCACTCGATCCCATGTTGACATCCCACACGACTCCATACACGTTGTCTGCCTCGTGCTCTGTACAGTGAAAACCGGGATTCATAAGTGAAGCCATCAGATGTGAGCATTTGCACAGTCAAATCGGTGACGACAACGAACTGTAGTCAGGTCGAGACCCCGATGGGGATGACTAGCATGCTTCTGAGCTTTCCTGAGACGGTTCCTGACAGTTTGTGCAGACATTTTTTGGTTATGCAAACCGATTGTTGTAGCAGCTGACCGGGTGGCTGGTCTCAGACGTTCTCTGAGGTGAAGATGCTTAATGTGGAGGTCCTGGGTTGGTGTGGTTAAACATGGTCTCTGGTTGTGAGGCCGGTTGGATGTACTGCCAAATTCTCTGAAATGCCTTTGGAGACAGCTTATAGTAGAGAAATTAACATTCAATTCACGGGCAACAGCTCTGGTGGACATTCCTTTAGTCAGCATGCCAATTGCTAGCTCCTCAAAACATGCTACATCTGTGGCATTGTACTCTGTGATAAAACTTCACATTTTAGAGTGGCCTGTTATTGTGGCCAGCCTAAGGCAGGACTGTGCAATAATCCTGCTGTCTAATCAGGATCTTGATATGCTACACCTGTGAGGTGGATGGATTATCTTGGAAAAAGAGAATTGCTCACTTACACAGATTTAGACACATTTGTCAGTAATATTTGAAAAAAATATGCCTTTTGTGACCATTGAAAAAGTCTTAGATCTTTGAGTTCAGCTCAAAAACAAAAGTGTTGCGTTTATAATCCGTGTATAGTAACCATAGGGGGGCTTCAAAGATGCATTTTTTAAAGTTTGCCTCTATATCGCTATCACGGTCTGAAACAAAAAATTGCATGTAACTTTATGTAAATGTACATGGATTGACATTTTCTGTGAGATTGAATACATTATCACTATGTATACGTTTACCTTTACACATAAAGTGAAAATTCTTTGAAAAGAAATTTGGTTTATTTGAACCACAAATGTAATGGACGGTGTAGGAGCCATACTTAACACCTTATTTAATTTTTATAAATATGTTCATTTAAATGTAGTATGCTGTTATACTTTTAATTGATTAGATTTTTAGATTAGATTCAACTTTATTGTCATTACACATATACAAGTACAGTGTAACGAAATGTAGTTTAGGTCTAACCAGAAGTGCAATTAGCAAGTGCAGATATACAGTGTGAATAAATACAGAATACAATTTTAGGGAAATACTATACAAATGTTGTACGAAAAATATGACAGTCGGTATGTACTATGAACAATATATACAGAAGGCTATATACTGTGAACATTAATGTACAGGTGGTTATGAACAGATAACAATATAGACAATACAATAGTGCAAGTGACTTGAGTGTGCATTAATTACAGACATTAGCTATTAAAGTTACAGTGCAGTAGATGAGTTAATGCGGTTATTAAAGATACAGTGCAGTACATGAGTTAATGCAGTTGTTGAAGTTATAGTGCAATACATGAGTAGATGCAGATAATACAGTTACAGTGTATTAGATGAGTTAATGCAGTTATTGAAGTTATAGTGCAATACATGAGTAGATGCAGATAATACAGTTACAGTGTATTAGATGAGTTAGTGCAGTTATTGAAGTTACAGTGCAGTATATGCGTTAATGCGGTTATTAAGGTTACAGTGCAGTAGATGAGTTAATGCAGTTATTGAAGTTACAGTGCAATAGATGAGTGGATGCAGTTAGTTATGCAATAAATGCAATAGATGAGTTACAGTGCAGTAGATGAGTTAATTCAGTTATGGAAGTAGTTTATTAGTGCAAATGAGCATTCAGTGTAATATTCCTGGTGTGCAAGTGAGCAGTATAGAGTGGAAATGATGCTATGTGTGTGTAAACAGTCCGGTAGAGCAGATAACATGAAGTACTGGTGTGTACAGTTCAGTCATGGATGCAGCCCTGTTATGCAATGTAAACAATGTAGTAGCAGCGTTAAAGTTATGAGGGTTAGTGGAATCAGTGGGGAGCAGAGTTCAATAATGAAACAGCTCTGGGAAAAAAGCTGTTTCCTAGTCTGCTGGTTCTTGTCCGGAGGCACCTGTAGCGCCTACCGGAAGGCAGGAGAGTAAACAGTCTATGAGCGGGGTGAGAGGAGTCCTTGAGAATGCTGCGAGCTCGACGCAGACAGCGTTTCCCCTGGATGTCCTCAATGGAAGGGAGTGTAGTCCCTGTGATGCGCTGGGCTGTTTTCACCACCCGCTGCAGTGCCTTGCGCTCAGCAACAGAACAGTTCCCGTACCAGACTGTGACACAGTTGGTCAGGATGCTCTCTATCGTGCAGCGATAGAAGTTCACCAGGATAGTTGAAGACAGTTGGTTCTTCTTCAGTGTCCTCAGAAAGAAGAGACGCTGGTGAGCCTTCTTGACCAGGCATGAGGTGTTGGTGGTCCAGGACAGGTCCTCCGAAATATGGGTCCCCAGGAACTTAAAACTGGAAACACGTTCAACAGCCATCCCGTTAATGTGGATGGGGTCGTGTGTGCCTCCTTTCGCCTTCCTGAAGTCCACGATGATCTCCTTTGTCTTGCAGGTGTTAAGGAGCAGGTTGTTGTCTGAGCACCATATGGCCAGGTGCCGTACCTCCTCCCTGTAAGCAGTCTCATCGTTGTTGCTGATGAGACCAATCACTGTTGTATCGTCTGCGAACTTGATGAATGAGTTAGATCCATTCACAGGCCTGCAGTCGAGTGTGAAAAGGGAGTAGAGAAAGGGGCTCAGTACGCAGCCCTGTGGTACACCAGTGTTGAGGGTGATGGTGGTTGAGCAGATGTGGCCTAACCTAACAAGCTGAGGCCTGTTCGTCAGGAAATCCATAATCCAGTTGCAGGTTGAGTTGTTAATGCCTAGGTTTCCAAGTTTGCTGATTAGCTTGGAAGGGATGACGGTATTGAATGCAGAGCTAAAGTCTACAAACAGCATGCGTGCATAAGTGTCCTTATTATCCAGATGTGTGAGCACGGAGTGCAGCGCCATTGACACTGCATCATCTACGCTCCTATTGCTGCGGTAGGCAAATTGGTATGGGTCCAGTGTGGATGGTAGAGAGTCTTTTAGGTGTGACAAGACCAGCCGCTCGAAGCACTTCATAACAATGGGTGTGAGTGCTACAGGGCGGTAGTCATTCAGACATGTCGGGCTGGAATGTTTTGGAATTGGAACAATGGAGGTGGATTTGAAACATGCTGGAACAACTGCTTGGGCGAGGGACAGGTTGAAGATATCCGTGAAGACCCCAGCGAGCTGCTCCGCACATGCCCGGAGTACGCGACCAGGGATGCCATCAGGGCCAGCAGCCTTACGTGCGTTTATCCGGCTTAGTGCAGTGTAAACATCTGTGGAGTTTAGTGTGATGATTGGGTGGTCAGTAGAAGGTGTGAGCCTGGTGGCGGGTTCCTTATTGTCTCTCTCAAAGCGTGCATAAAAGTCATTAAGCTCGTTCAGAAAGGCAGCATCTGTGGCTATGGGGATGGAGTGGTTGGGTTTGTAGTCACTAATGGCCTGGATGCCCTGCCACATGCGTCGAGGGTCAGAGTTGATAAAATGCTCCTCTAGCTTCAACTTGTAGCAGTGCTTGGCCTTTCTGATGCCCCTCTTCAGATTTGCCCTGGAAGTACTATAGGCCTGTGCATCACCTGATCTGAAGGCGGTGTTGCGTGCTTTCAACAGGAGGCGCACTTCAACAAAGGCCACCCCCGACAGGAAGGGGGCGCTGGTGCAAGAGCACACAGTTTTTTGACCGTGCACATGGAGCTAGGGTGGCATGGTGAAACAAACCTGCTAGCGGACACAAAGAGTTGTTTGTTTCATTTTGTTATAATTCATCTTTATTTTTGATTTAATAAACTTCAGTTATTTGTTTGGAACACCAACACGCCTCTCTGGGTCTATTTATGGTACGCGTCAAAATCACAACACCAGCATCTCCCACAAGTGGACAAGATACCAGAATCGAGAATAGGAAACTTGATTTTACCACTACAAAATGTCAAAAAACTGTGTGCTCTTGCACCAGCGCCCCCTTCCTGTCAGGGGTGGCCTTTCCTTTATACAACTTTCCCCTCTCACCTATAGAGGGCACACACTCAGAGAAATAAACAATTAAAAGTATAACAGCATACTACATTTAAATTAACATATTTATAAAAATTAAATAAGGTGTTAAGTATGGCTCCTACAGACGGCATTTAAATTCAAGAATATTCAAGGTACTCCTGAAGTATATGTGAGTCGCCTCTAAATGTTTTAACAACAAACATGTACTTAGAATGGTAAGTTCTTTTTCTTTCTTTTTAAATGTACTGACAAGGTAAAGTATTTGTTCTTTCATTGTTTGCTAATAAACCCCACTGCTAAAATGGAAATGTGGCATAATTGATACCCCATATGAAAGAGAAATATGCTAATATCTACTTTTTTCAGTGTTATTACACATTCGGGAGATACTAAGGTACAAATAGGATGATATAGCATCATTAAGAATAATTGTAAATTTGAAATGAAGTGATTCATTATACAAATGCGTAATTACGTATAGGCTACATATAATTATTGGCAAGGTCAGAAATCATATTCTAAGAAAATGTATGTAACAGCGTATGTATACAGTATCAACATGCTGTATGCATGTCTACCAAACCAACTGTGTTGCTTTGTAGAAAACTGCCAATGCAATCTATAAAAATAGACATGGGATAAGAATTTTTCAAGCTCCTTGGATACCAGCGTTTTACATCAGCACCTGAACACAGCAACAATCTCTCCCTCTGCTTCAGCAGAAACATCAGCACTCTTAGATCAGAGAAAAACAGATGGCGCTTTCTTTAACTGAATCTCATATCCAAAGAGACACATTTACACACAGCGGGAGTCAGGAGACATACGAGCAGAACAGTCTCCCTAAACACTTCAAGAAGAACAAATGTGCAGAGGAGGAAAACTAACAAAACAACAATGAAAGAAGAAACCTACCATGTCATATTAAAATAGAATTGGCATATGAAGCAAAGGGATGTGAGAGCAGAAACTGACCGTGCCATCATAAGAGAGAGGGGTCCTTTGGAGTTGACTGCCTCTTCGTTTCTGCTTTATGGCCCCCAGACGGCGCTAAATATTTTATATGATGTGTTCTGCATTAGAAACGTGTGACATTATTTATGGTAAGGCCTGCAGAGCTCCGTCACAGGGAAACATGATATACGGGCGACTGCTCTGATCTCGGCCCATCTTAAACTGAGAGAGTAGCACTTATAAAAGCATAAATAATAGAAAGGGTATTATTAGAGCGCCGGCACTTTAAATTTGCCTTCAGTGGCTGCGCTGTATTTCCAAGTTTTTGCATCCAAAGACTAATTTAATATCCGACTGGAGACTTGTCACTTTGAAGCCTAGATAAGAGAAGCAGGGAAGTCATGTGACTAGTGTTGGGATCTGCTGATGCGTCCTGATTTATTTTCCTCTTTCGCTTAATACCTCTGAGGTTTAATACCGCAATTTGGGTCTTCATGAGCTTCATTAATTGAATTTGTTGTATATATTACTCATATATATACACACATACACCTTCTCTCTAAAATAAGTAGGCATCATACACGACAGACCCCGTTAAAAGTTTATGTGATCTAGGATTATAACATCTCAATAAAGCTGTTCGTGACAGGGTCCTGAAGCTACAGCCCCGACGGTAAAATTTCACTGTAAAGAAAATCACAGATGAGTTCTCTTTAATATTTCAATAGTTTAGTTTCTACCAGAGAGAAATCATCTGAGTTGAACTGAAACCTTTAAATAGAAACATCTTAGATGTTTCTACTGAGGTAGACATATGTGATCTCACATTTCTCCTCAACAATGTTTCAAATGTATTTGTCAAGTTTTCATTCAAATGTCAGAGATTGCAATATGACATCACAAATTCCTTCTCAAAAGCATTCAGTGGTCAAAATGTTATCTAGAAGAACACTCAGTGTAAGGTCCAGTGAATTAAATTTAGTGGCATCTAGTGGTGAGGTTGTGACTTCCTCACTTCTCCCCTCCCTTTCGAAGCTCTACGGAGGCTGACACAGGACTAAGATGTCGTCACGTTTTCACTTCTTTGCCAAAAGAGATAATGTATTTATGAAACCGCTCTGTAGAGCAGTTTGTCCGTTAAGGGATACCGTAGAAAGAGGACCCGGCAATGTATGTATGTAGATAGAAATATCTCATTCTAAGAAAATAACATCATAACACTTCATTATGTGAGGTCTTTACACCTCTAAAGACAGTTATGTAGATTGTATTGCATTTCTGTCAATAGATCCTCCATAAAATTGCACACAGCACTTTAATAACAACATACTAATTGATCAATGACCATGTTTTGGTTATTTAAAGATTTGTTTTGTGGATTGCATCACAAGCATCATTAAAGACTCGACCTACCTATTTTAAACTAGATAAAAGCTCTAAGAAAGCAAGAGCGTTTTACAGAGTTGACTCTTAAAGATGGAGAGGTGCAAATCTGGCTGTAGACCAGTCTCTGTAAATAATGGTCTCTATGGATCCCACAGCTGTCCCAAAACATTTACCATCCATCATCACCATCATTACACTAACACCTGTTATTGTCGCAGCTCAGCTCATGATGAGACCCAAGCTTATTTGAGATTGAGTCGTGTCAGGGTTAATCAAGTATAAATGACATTATAATCTCTCTGTACTCTTCAGGAGCTAATCTTATTACATCCTTGAGTAAACAGAGCTCTCAGCACACTTCCTTTTAACATCCTCTACATTTATTTATATCTGGCTTTCTTATGTTTTGGCCATGTATTATAGATGCTTTTAGGAGGATTAATCCAACAACAACAAAGTCAAGAATGGGGATGCAATGAAATGAAAATTATTGGTCGAAGGCAAATAAGAATGAAATGCACCGAACACAGCTTTACGAATTTCTTCTATTTATGTAGCCATATCTTTGCTTTTCAATATAATACAATATAATTTAAAATTAAATTAAATTAAGCAAAAAAAGTAAGCTAAAAAATGAGGCCTATGACTGCTGAAAGATTAATTAAAAATCAAATTGAGCTTAATCAAAAAGTGTCAATCAACATTAAAAGTTACAAATATGAACAAACGGAAACTGTTGGATTATTAAAGGCTCAAAATGATTTAAAGAAAAAAAACATCCATGCAAGCAATTCTGACTTACAACCATTTCAGTTCACGTCTCTCCTTAAAACTCAGCCCAAAAGGTGCACTCGTGGCCGGGATGCATGCACAGAACATACTTTGACAAGTTGTTTAGTATACGGAATTCTGTGCACGCGACCACTCTATGATGTCAAAAGATGTCGCGAGCAGAGGGGCTACTTGCAGACCACCCGCTCCAGTCTGAAGTTGGATACACAAGTTACCGACCGGCAAAGATTCTTCATCTTTCTTTCAAGCTAGTTCAGTGCTGTGTCTTTCTCTGACACTTTAAAATGCCCAACACACTGCTGACTCTCTGCGCTGGTTGCTGCTTGACATCTTGCTTTTTTTTTGCTATTTTTGGCCAAATATTTTAGATTTCCCAACATTCTGTGCATCCAAAGTCCGCACGAAAATCCTTAAAAATACACAGAGGCTGCAGTACAATTCTAATAGTCGTATAATGTGTTAATGTCTAGTTGTTGATTTTAGTATTCATATGAAATCGACAACAAAAGTTGTCATTGAATCTCACAAGCAATCATGTTCTTTGACATCCTCCCCAAACAGCTGTAGATTAACATTCAGCTACTTTAGTATACTGTAATATTTTTGCCTATTTTTAGACTGTCACAACCAGGCTAAAGACAAACATAAACATTTTTATAAATTTACATAAATAATATAAAGCAAAAAAAAACATTTACTTAAGTTTACTTTAACACGAATGTAATACATTTCAAAGTTGGGAAGGAAGGAGGCAGCAACCGGCGAACATTTAAACAAACTTAAATCAAAATAAATAAACAATAATACGGAAGAAAAATGCCTGCAACCACCTCACAGTCGACTGCCAGCCACAAGAACATAAATACAAACTTAAAACACATGTCCGGGCCCTGTCCTCTCTCGTCAGCAGTCCCGTCGCTCGTCCTCTTAAGCTCCCGATTTTCCTCCGTGAGATATGCGAGACCGGTGTGCGCACAGCTGATTCCAACTATCACTCACGCCACCGGCCCCACCTCGCGGCTCCCGTCCCGCCTTCCTCACCACAATTAAGAATGGCAAATATTATTAAATACATAAAATAAACATGTTTCTAATTATCTTCTGATGGTTTGAAAAAAATATTATTCCCTTAGCTGATGTCAAAACCATAGTGTTGTTTTTGAATATTACACTATAAATTCTAATAGCTGTCTTGTTAAGCTATTTCAAAATAGTACATACTGTAAACATCAATGACTAAACTTATGATCTCTATTAAGCTCTAAAAAGATTACAACACACCATAAAAGTAGTCAAGATAACTCAAATGTTATAGTGATATAGCTATGGCATCATTAACACTGAACATTATTGCGTCTCATGTGGAAATATTAGTGTCACACAACCAGGGGGAAGGATAAGATGTATACAAGCAATTCACAGTTCAACCGTTAAATGAAGGCGCACAATGGTGAGAATCCACAGGTTTGTATCCACAAGAGGGAAATAAATATGTAATATCCCCAGGTGATGATACACAGGTGAATATACCCAACAAAGGTCTGAACTTACATGACAACTAGACCTAGACCAACAAACAGTGGTGGGTATAAATAGAGTCTGGGGTGATGATCTGCAAGTGCGGATTTAATCAAGATGGTGTCTGTTGCAAGAGATCCTGGGGAATGTGGTCCGTGGGGTTAAAAGTCCGGGGAATGAGTGGGGCCCTGCGTTCCAATTCACCTACGTATACTTGCCCTAATAGTGGGTACTCTTTTTACGCTGGAATAGTAGGTACTTTTGAGTGCATGGCACAATAGATTGTATAAACTGCGATGTACAAACAGGAAGCGAAATGGCAGTTGTTGCCTTGACAACATTGTGGCCAATAATTGTCACACACATCAAAATACATATGCTCTTCTTTCCATTAAGTTATTTATTGATTCATTATTTCGTATGTAATGTTTAATGTTTACTAATGTTAACTCTAAACTCCGTCTACTTGTGATGAGTTGTGCAAAATATTAGCTGTCAGAGTGTGCATCATTCTGCACTTCGAATTGCTACTGGAATTAGTACACCATCCGGGAATCTTTGGAATACTATTTCCAACATTCTATGATTTGGGACATACTAATTCTACTTTCGAATACTATTAGGATGGATAGAATGCGGATTGGAATGTAGGGTGGGAGTATCTGGGGGAGAATGCTGATGTGGGGGAGTCGTTGGATGTGACTCTGCACTCATTACAATTATTAACCTCATTCAACCCAGTTTACAGCATAAACTATTTTGTTTTAGCTTTTTATTTGCAGCCCACTTCTGGGCAATTTCATGAAAATGTTAACCTGAAAATGAAAAATCTATATTTTATCTGACTTACAGCTGTCAATATTTGGTGGTTTAAATAACCATTTGAAACATTTTTGTGTTCTTACTACAGTTTCCCGCAGTCAGGAAAGTGAATTGCCACATCCATAACAGTACAGAGTCCTCATAAATGGGCACATCAAAATTAAAATAAATATTTGTGGTCTATAGCCATCCCTTCTCTATTTGTTGGGAATAACTGCTTCCGGTTTGTACATTTTATTGACAGAAATCTTACAATTGTTCTCTCTCCTGCATCCTTTTTGGTCACATCCATAATGCATACGTTTTTCTCTCTTATCAAAATAGAAAACTTGTGCTTGGACTGATATTTTCTAATGTCTGGATTCACCACAGGTTTCGTAAATTATAAACAGATGCTTCAATATATTGGTAATAATTATATTCTCTGAGAATGTATATTTTAACTGACTGAAAATGTCACACCCACAATGCTGGAGCTGTCTATCTATTGTATTTGTTTTTTCGAAAATGAACAGCAGCTAACACGTTTTAAACCACAACATAATCAATAAAAACCTAAATGCAGTATACCGTTCCCTTAATCTGGTGATTCTTTAAAGTCCTGTTTAAGCTGTGTGAAACCACATTGAAAACACAAACCAGCAAAAGTAGCAGCCCCTGAGTTTACTGGTGCCGAAAACAGCCTCTCTCAGGCTTTGTGCATACTGCACACTCGAGACAGAATGACATGCCCACCTTACGCATCACTCGCTCTCACACGGCAGAGAGATACAGCAGATAAGTCAAGCTGTCTTCTCAAAAAGCCAGGCTTCACTCATCTCTTCAGCTGCCTGGTACCTGCTGCCTATTGTCCCTCTTGAAAAAGAAGCCAGTATGAAATCTCTGAGGAAAACTCTGAAGCCTGCGGTGATCATAAGCCGCTAAAGCAGCTTTTTCTCCCACCGGACACCGGCTGTACGATCAGTGATTTTCAGCCTATTTTTGATAATTATAGAGGTACAATACTCGCACACATCCAATGGTCTTTGATGTCTCAAAGACCAAAAAGGCTTGAGCAAAAGCCTCACATTTCTCTGTGGTGTGAGAGCAGAGCTTCCCCCCCCCCCCCCCGCAGTAAAAGCTTGGGCGAGTGGGGATGAAAGACAATAGAGGTGCAGTCAGGATGGATGCAGAGACATCGGAAGTGTTCCTAGTATGTTGGATGAGAGCTAACAGGCCATAGGCTCTTGGCACAGAGAGCCATTAGACGCAGATGCAGAGTGACACGACTCAAGTCGCCGCAGGCAGCAGAACTGCAAATAAAGGTCATTTTCAGGTGCTGTGAATGGCGGCATATGCCATTTGCTCTTATAGAGACGGCCAACTGCAAGTGAACAATGAATCATTCTTATTCTTTATGCTGTTCTTAGCTCCTTCTCATAAGACAATTGTGTAATTTTTTACTAGTATTCATTTGATTTCAGGCATAAAAGGGTATATACTTGAATACTATAACTAAAACAATGGAAGAATACTTTGGCTATTTTTTGTACATTACTGAAATTTAGACTGGGTCTGTCATGCTCAAAATGGCCAAAAAGCAGCACCAGAATTATTCCTTTAAAGGGAAAGTTCCCCCAAAATAAAAAATGCCATCATTTGTTGACCTCATTTCATTCAAACCATGTACAATATCATTGTTTGAAAAACAAACATATATTTTGAGAAATGTCTATACACAAAGTCAATGGAGACCAGTGTTGTTTGGTTACAAACTTTCTTCCAAATATCTTCTTTTGTGTTCTGCAGATGAAAAGAAACTTATTCAGGTTTGAAATGTCTTGAGGGTGAGCAAATGATAACAGAAGTGTCATTTTTTGGTGAAAATTTTGGTGAAGCTTTGAGCTGAGGAAAGGTCCAAACCTCTCTAAAACTAACAAATCTGACTGGTCTGACCATACTGAAATAGTAGAAAAGATATGTAAACCCAGCTTACAGTATGATCTTACCTGTGATGTTTCAGCGAGGTATAACAGGAATAGTTCACCATCAAAATGAAAGCTGTGTCATCATTTACTCCCCCTTGTGTCATTTTAAAACTGTATGACTTTCTTTCTTCGGCAGAATATAAACGAAGATATTTTGAAAAATGTTGGTAACAGAAAACAGTTGGTCTCCATTGACTTGCATTAATTTTGTGTCCATACAGCAGAAGTCAATGGGTATCAAAGGTTTTTTGTTACCAACATTTTTGAAAAAATCTGTTTATATTCTGCTGAAGAAAGAAAGTCAAACAGGTTGAGTAAATGAAGACAGAATTTCCAATTCCTTTAAGCCACAGGTTTGAAAGCTCTGAGAAGAAAACATATTACCATTGCTCAGATTCCCTCTAACTTTCTCAAATCCTATTTGTCTTTCGAAAAAGCAGGTCTGCATAATGAAAACTATAAATTGCCACTTATCTCAGCAGACAGGAAACTGAAGGTAAACCACACATAATAGAGCTGCTTAGTCATGACGTCAATGTTTTAGACTAACATGGAAAGTTAAATGAACCAAAGCTTCCCTCTGGAGTCTTGTCTTTTAGTTAGGCAGTTTTTTTACTCAAGGATTTATGAGTAAAATAAGATGTGGTTCAGTTCTTCAGCATAAACTACACTCAAATATGAATTTTAAATGCTTGTCTATAGAAAACATAAAGTGAGCACAGATACAGTTATGACAACCACCAAAGCACACATTCCAACTTAGACTTTTTCATGGCTGTGTGTAGTTCATGCTGCAGAACAAAACAGATGTAATGCTATCTACCAGACGCGATTTCTTTAAGACTGCAAGGGAAGCTCAGCTTCCCCTATAATTGTCAAAAAATGAATGGTCAAATATATGTACTATTATGTTAACATTTTATTGACTAAAAATGCGTTAAACACGTTCATCTCCAACGAAAAATTTTCGTTCAGAATCAGCTACTTAGGTCGGCTGACTCGATATCCTTCTCATTCATTCCCGTAGCGTACAGTGCATTACTCTGTTGAAGCCCAGCGTCCATTGACTTCAATGGGGCTGCTGTAAACAGTTTTTTTCAGTGCTTAGAAACAAGACGGTCATTGGATAATGCTGCGATAATGTACCGCCCACGGACGCTCAGCGTCTCTGGGATGAATGGAGGAGTGAGCTGGCCCGGACTCCGAGCGTCTGCGTGATGATTGGAGGGTCTGTCATCTCTTTTTAATCCACTTTTATGTCCTAAAACGCTCGTTTTTTGGGGTCGACAGCTTATAAAAACGTATTTCTTGTTTTTTTTAGCTTGTTTGCTATACACATTGTCACATATCAGCTTTTAGACATTTTTTTTTGTTGTTATAAATAAATGACAAGGAGGCGGCATCTTTTCGCAATGCTAAGAGACGGTTGGTGTGGGCGTGGTCTTCAGATTATGACGCGTATCACTCTGTGTCTCCATTTCCAACTCCGTCCCATCGCGGATTTTGCATGTGTAGTCGAAAGACAAACTGCTGCAACCTTCATCGTTTATTTCCCACAATTTCACACCACATTCATTGTTTCAGTTTAACATAATTGGCACATTTCCTCCCGTTAGAATTAGTCAATCCAGGGAAATTTGATGACATGAGACAAGCATTTCCAGAGGAGGCCTTCCAAAGTGTCCTGAAAAGTTATGGCCATCACTTTGATTCAGGGAGACTGAGGTCTGAACTTCAAGTCCTGTATTCAGATCAGGACTTGCAGAGTAACAGGGGAAAGCTATGTGATTATTTGGTGTTCCTTAAAGACATGGAGTTGGACAGTGCAATGCCTCAGCTTTACAAACTGTTCTCATTAGTGGCAACAATTGGAGCTACATCTGCAGGTGTAGAAAAGAGCTTCTCCTGTTTAAAGCGGCTCAAGTCCTACACCCGTAACACAATGGGCCAAGGCCGTAAAAGCAGCCTAGCTCTGCTAGCCATTGAGAGGACACCGGTCAAGTCACTGGAAAAGACGCCTAGTTGGTACGACAGGGTTACAGAGCATTTTCTTGAAAAGGAACGTAGGGCAGAATTTACATATAAATAAATGGACAATTTTTATGATTTACGCCGAAAATGAGCTTCCCCTCTTTAAAAGATCAGCAGCCGCCACTGCTATCTACAGACCTTATATTAGCAACTCATAAATCGAAAACCGGTTCTCTAAAAACTCGTTCAAAATTCCTGAGGGAACCCATTAGTTGAAAATGATGATTCTCTTTTGGGACAACAAACACTATACAGTAGATACAGGCCACATATTTCAGAATTATTGTGAAAAATGAGAAAGAAAAAATGTTGATGTTACACTAAAAACTTAAGGGATATCTTAAATTAAATTAAAATTATAAAGAAACAGACGGACAAATAAATGTTCTAATCACTGACAACACACAAAAAATTATCCAGTCATGTAGACTATTTATATTCATCTTTTAGTTCTCTAACCCTGTGAAAATTCACGGTCTGTGATCTCAGGAATTATAAATATGAGCTGACAAACAAGCAAAAAACATTAGTCATCCATCAGTATGAAGAAGATGAGAGATTAAACAAATGATTTGAGACAAGCGCTCTGCTCTTATGTTTGATAGTTGGTTTGAGTGTTCTGTGGTTTTTTCAATAGAAAACTCTGTAAGATTTTCATTTTTCACCAGACAACAAAATCAGACTAAAAATACACGTTCATATTAGCACAACTCTGAATACGTTCCTAACTGAGTGAGGTATTTCGAAAAATGTGAATTCTCTTATTTTCTGAATGTTTTCTAAGATTACATCAAGAGGACACCAAGCCTCAAAAACTGCAATTAGATGCCTTCACAGCAACAAACTGTTTGGAGGGCATATCGATATCTAAAAAGTATTTAAAGGTATAAAGAAAGAGTCAATGTTATAAGAAACAAATTGTCACTGTGAAGTACTGACGTGGATCGGGGAAGTCTGGATCTTTGAAAGACTTTGAAAAATGATGAATATCTTGTAAGGTTGAATGTCATCACACATTGTTTCAAATACCAGGAGATTTAGGTCAAACAATTCCAGTCTCTAGATCTCGGGAGACCAATTCAAAAGTAGTGATCCAAAGCAGATCTCCAAATGTTGCACTCAGACATATGTCTTCTGACCCTGTGCTGTGGCCATCCAGGTAAAGCCCTCTGAAAACCAGTGCAGTGACAACTTGAACACTAAAAACCCCAAATGTACAACAGCGATTTATTCTGAGAAATACTTGTGTATTGTAAATGTGAGTGACTTTATTTGAACAAAGAAACGATTCACTCAATGTTCAGGGATGTAAATTACATGAACAATTATACATCCTTATTTAAGCTGAATTGTATAATTGTACTTAATTATAAGCAAAAAATCATAGTTTGTGCTAATTATCATCATTTAGATCTTTATAGTGAAAGTTCATATGTAACTGCGTTAAACGATGTATATCAATCTTTCCTGCTGTGAACTTAACAGTCAATCAATGTGAACTGTCATCTTATGAAATGAGCAAGACATTTTCATTTAGTTATAAACACTGTTAAAGACAAACTTGTCTCAATTTGGCGTCAAACAGCAGTATGATTTCAGGTACCAGGTTTCAGCGTAACATCTGGTGTATTTAGCACAGTTTGTTTATAAAGGTAACCTCAAAGGGCCACAATCCCAGGTGTTTTCTGCAATGTAAAAATAGTCAGTGGTATCCCCAGAATGTGTCTTTCAAGTTTCAGCTCAAGATACAGCACATATCTTTCCTTACAAGATGTTACGGTACGTTACGGCAGAACACCTTTCCTTGGACCAATGTAAAGTCTCAGGAAGGCAACTGACCTGGTCTTCCGGGCGCTGGGCCACTAGGAGCTTAGATTTTTCAACCTTTCCGGCTACCGGGAGCTCTAGCTCTAGACGTAGGGGTCGCATGGACTCGACTTCTAACGAGTCCTGGCTCGTTCTGTAAGTCTTTCCGGACCGGAGACTTGGACCGGTAAATGTTGGTTTGTCAATCCTTCTTCTCCGGATGCAAAGTTCTTCTCCTGGGACTTTCGTTAGTGCATAACTCCGGCCGCCAAGGTTGCAGCCAGACGAACCCAGTCATGTGTTTACAATTTACATCCCAGAACAGCACACATTTGTTGTTTCCTAGACAGTTTTGTCGCTGGCTAGTTGCTACATCTGCTCTTGCCTGAAAATGGCTGACAGCGTGTCTCTGGCGGAAGGTGGAGCTAGGCCCTCATAAGGCGGAGTCTGTGAGCGGTCATGGGCAGACGTAAATCATTGTGACATCAGATTGTAAGGGGATCCCCAAAAGCCTGTTTTGTTTCACTGTTGTGGTTTAAAGGAGATTACAAATAGAAGAATAGATGGATCTTTATAATTACAGGGTGTTTCTGCACACACGCTGGCGACTCAATATCTGGTAGATAAACATTTAAAAGTGCATTTTCTAGGTTTGCAGCCCTTTAATGAAAGAAAAAATCACTGTCTCCAGATTTAATTATTAATTTTTAAATATATTAGTATTATTAAATACCTTTAACAATTAAAATAAAACTTCTCTCAATATGGCAGATACTTTTGTCGTATACTGTATGAATTGTTGACAAATCTCTACATAAAGTACCACTCCATTAACATTAACAATGGAATAGTAAGTAGCTTTTATATTGTAGTTCTCACACCAAAAAATGACAAATCTGTCATCATTTATTCACCCTCTTGTCATTTCAAACCTGTATGACTGTCTTCTGCAGAACACAAAAGAAGAGATTTTGAAGAATGTTGGTAACCAAACAATGGCGGTACTGCAGAAGAGAGTCGTGTAGGTTTGAATTGACAAGGGGGTGAAGAAATTACAGAAGTTTTATTTTTGGGCGACCATTACCAACTCTTTCACAGTGTGCACTTTCTTTTGAGTCAATTTGGAAAGTTTGCGACTGTCATTAATGTCCTTGTGCCGGCAGACTATCAAATCCAACCAACATGTTTTCATCATCTCATGCGTGTCTTCTAACCAAACCTTGAATTGATGATGACAGACAGCTTGTCTGATTGTTGTGTGTCTTGTATAATTACTAACAGTCGTGGCACGAATGATAAAAACACTGACAGCGGGAGAGATTTCATTTAAAAGCTGATGAGCAATTCCTCAAATATCATATTTATGTAGTTTAGAAAGAAATAACATGATGTGACATTGTTAATTTCCAGCTGAGAACCAAAAATTCCCAATCGAGCCTCCAGCTGTTTCTAGTCTGAAGGTATCGTATAAAATCTACATCAGCTGGCTCAGAAACTGCCGTGTTTTTCTTTCCTCAGTTCTCCTCTGTGTGACTCTTTCACTGTTTTGTCAATCAACTCAACACGTCTTTTGAGCTGAGAAATTTTTAGAGCGGAGAAATGATTTTAGTTCAACCATGAAACTACATAGACCTGAGGTTTTTAATGGGTAATCTGACAGCCAATCACAACTTGTTCTTCTACTTGTACTCCGATCTGTCTAATCATCCTGCTTGGTTTGAGACTCAGTGCTATGTAATGATGCCTCCATCATTGGGGTCAAGCGCTGAAAAAAACATTTACCTGTGTCTTAAATCCGCTTTTCAAAAACTCCTTTTCAGAAACCTAGTCTGTCTCTGCTGTTTTTGGTTATAGACAGTTTCAGCGGCAACATCATAAACTAATGTGGCCCAAACGTAACTTCCGGTAGATCTCCGCAAAGAATACTCAATATAGAGTAGCTTTGATGTAATTTAATACAATTTAAACAATAATTATAATTTTCAAGACTTATACTTTAAAAGCTTTTTTTTCAAAGTTGTTGCATTTCCCCCCATATCACAGTTGTCCAATTAATGAACAGCCAAAATATCCAACCCTTGCAAGTTTCGCTTAAATATATTTTTTTACCACACATAAAGCGTGACACAGCAAATTAACTCCGTGGCATGTAAACACTCTATGTGGTGTTACAATATGGGATGGGCCATCTTGTCACAGAAGACTTATATGTCAAATATATTCAAATGCACAAAAGCAACAGTAAATGTTCAATCGATTGTCCATGTTTCTTCTTCTTGTTTAATGTTCTGTATGTACTTTACATATGTTATTAATCATAGCTCTTTGTTTTCTTGACTGCACACTTGGCGATTAAATGTTGTGGCAAGGGGGGCGTGGTTTAGCGAGGTCTGTGGCAGGAAAGAGAGCTGGAAGACGAGTGCTGAGTAAGTGGAGCACGTGCAAAAAAATCAACACCTGTATCCAATTCCAGTAAGGGCGCGGAGAGACCAGATAAAAGGAGGGGACCAACACACAAAGCGAGAGAGCCACAGACTGAACACGGGAGATAAGAGAGGGAGTGATCACTAATGGGAAACCAGAACTGGAGTACTGATCCGATTGGGAAGAATCTTACAGTGTGCTGGAGAATTCGCCACAAAGTTATTTTTGTTATTTCGAATCTCAGTTTCTTTTAAGAATCTTTAATAAACTCCCGTGTAAGTCTCGCCAACCTCGTCCTCTTCCTTACCCACAAGCTGAACCCTGCTACAAATGTCATTCTTGATTTATGGCCTTTAGAGATATTACCTACATTAAAAGGTGTGACAACTAGCCTGGGCCTTTTCTATAATTTATCCTCAAACAAACATTAACTGGAGTATGAAATGTTTGTGAAACCACTGCACAATGTAGGCATATTGCTGCAGGTAAACAATCATGCATACACATGATCAACAGACAACAACATGTACGGTAACTTTAAGGTCAGTGAGTCACAGACCGCATGGTGATACACAATAACTACATCTCAAACATCCATCACACAAGTACTGTCATCATAAATTATGGCATGAAGTCAGCATACTGAAGCAAATAGAAAGTTAAAGCAAATATGATCGTCTCTACATTGTCATAGGCAGGGGGACTTACTGAAAAAGAAAGCAGATAAATGAGGTGGAAGTGTAAAATGAAGCATGCGACACAAAGCTGAGAAATTGAAGCCTTGGGCAAGAGAGACAGACCAAAGCAAGCTCATCTAATTTCATTGAAAAATATATTGAGTCTGAATCACAATGAGAATGTTGGGATACAGCTGAGAAAGCGATCTGCTCCTGAAACCCAATGCTGTCTATGGAGATGATAAACATATGGGGACAGACAACACTGATGAAAAATAAAGTAACTAAAATAAGTAAATACACATAAAGATAACTCATGAATTGTTTATAAAGAACTATATTTCTCAGTCTGGCCAACATCAAATTTCCATGCTGAGTGTCGACCCCTGGTTATAGATCAGATGTGTCATGGTTCCGCCATCTTGTCTTCTTTATTCATTGTCTTGGGGTGGAGCCATGACATAGTCTAAGGTTCTTTGTGGAGAGAGAGGTTGGGCCTTAGAGATCCTCTCACTCTCTCTCCGAGTCTCGTCTGTGTTTCCCACCCTTTTGTCTTGTTAGCCTTCCCATTAGTGTTTCATAAACCACACTTGCCCCTTGACATTTATCGTGTGTTTTTTCCCCTTTAAAACATCCTTGTGTTAATTGTCCTGTGCTCGTTCACTGTACGTTGTACGTTGTTTGTTGCTCGTTGTAGGTTGCTCGTCGTAGGTTGCTCATCGTAGGTTGCTCGTCGTAAGTTGTTCGTCGTAAGTTGTTCGTCGTAAGTTGTTCGTCGTAAGTTGTTCGTCGAGTTGTTCGTCGTGAGTTGTTCGTCGTAAGTTGTTCGTCGTAAGTTGTTGTTAGTTGTACTCTACACTGTAAAAAAACTTTTTACAGTAGTTTTAATTCAATTAATTTTCACATTTTTAACGAATTTTAAATGCCAAATTACATATATAATGCAAATGTACAAGTTGGACGTATAAAAAAATAACCTTTGTGAAGTTTCATGTATTTTTCTGACGCCCCAGTTGCAAGAACATTACCTTTTCATAGGTATCTTTTTCAGGTGCTTCAAAATCAACAACGAGTTAAAACTTGTATAAATGTGCATATTAACTTTCAGAATGTTCATGGAGAAGGTTTTCGAATCAAAATAGTTTTTCTTGTTAAATATTTAAACGACATGTTAGAGAATGGACATTTTCTATTTACTGTATGTGATAAAGGGCTTCCCTTTGCATCCCTGGAACTTAAAGATGAACAAATAACAAGAACAGCTGCTATAAAAAACACTTTGGAAGTTCCTGACCGAAGGTGCCCTGAAATGAGAGAGTCTAGCTGGAAATGAGTTGGAAATTACTCATAAATTTAAAAGCAGATCATCTGCACCCTGTTTGACTTCAACATCCAAGCAAGAGCAGGCTTTATTGCATCAGATAAGCATGACAGAGCTCTCAGATGGTATACTGGCCTTCTGTATGCATGACCCTCTACACACAGACATGTTGACAGATCGAAAGAGCTGTGCAATCTAATCTACTTGAGTTTCTTACAGCCGTCAGTCAAATGTCCTAAAGTCTAAAAAATTTGTCTTCTGACAGTTGTTGGGTGGACATTGTCTGGCATTTTTTACATGATGCCACAGAGAAGCAACTGCCCAAAAAAGATCTCCAAATTCTCTAAGAGGAACGTGCTTTTAAAACTGAAGTGTGCGAGGTTGCAGAGCCTAAATCCAGTGGCGGAGCTAGAGTTTTTCACATGGGGTGTCCTGGGGGTGGCCAAGGCAACTTCAGGTGATCCATAGACCATGATAGAAAGTCAGTGTGTAACCCTAACCTGGCATCAAAAGAGAAATAATAATTTAATTAACCTGGTGTTCTTTTGTAACGTGATTTGGCTCAAAAAATGTATTCACATACTATGAATTGTCAGGGTCTCCATTTCGTAACACAAACTAGATTCGTTACATGGCTGGCCGTACTTTGGAGTAACGTAGCTGTATTTTAATAGCCCTTTATAATATGGAAACAGGCTATTTGCAATTGAGGTAATATTTTGAGTATCACGACCAGAAAAATACCTTAATGTTGTGTTCAGACCAAACGCGAATGGCCCGAATGAATCGCGCTATTCGCGCATAGTTGGACGCTTGAACATTTTGAGTTTACTCGTTTCATTCGTGCGTCAAATTCGCTTCATTCGCGCGTCAAACTAACTTCATTGCAGACGCGAATTCGCGTCATGGGAGGGGCTTCTGCCAGGCGGCTCCAGTCTCGTATATATATCCCAGATAGCACAATTCATCTGGCTTACGTCTATTTGACGTCTGCATTTACATCTTACAGACATCTGCAATACGTAGTTTGCTCATCTACAATACGTCTCGGAGACGTTTGAATGTCTGTAATACGTCTGCTAAATATAGTGTTTTTCTTGCTCATCTCGGGCCTGTTCGTACAGAACAGTTGTGCCTTCACATCGTACACCCGGCAGGAGCTTTTGGATATCGGTTTGCGCATTCCCGGAAGTTATATCAGCAACATTCAACTTGTCCCTGAGATCATCAAAACATCCGATGCTACGCACCCCACACGGCCGGGCGGAAGTGCTCGTCGGCGGCGTCGAGATCGTAAACAAAGGCGGGGAACGCGCGGAGGGCTAAGAGCTAAGCTAAAGCTAACACCACACCGGCTCTCTTTACCCAGCATTTTCCTTGCTAATGTACGATCATTAGTGAACAAAATGGATGAGATTCGACTCCGCATCATCAACAACAAAAGACTTTTAAACTGCAATGTCATAATCTTCACGGAAACATGGCTACACAGCGGCATACCGGACAACGCTATTGAGTTAGCGGGCTACAACACACACCGGGCGGATAGAACGGCAGAGGAATCCGGTAAGACAAGAGGAGGTGGACTGTGCATTTATGTCAATAAAGCTTGGTGCACGAACTCTGTTATTGTCGGGAGACACTGCTCGGCTAACCTTGAGTTTCTCATGGTTAAATGTAGACCGTTTTATCTGCCACGGGAATTCACTTCCACCATTATAACGGCAGCTTATATTCCACCGGATGCTGATGCCAAGCTTGCTATGAAAGAACTTCATGCAGCCATCAGTAAACAACAGACTGCTCACCCGGAGGCTGCATTTATTGTTGCGGGAGATTTTAATCACTCTAACTTAAAGACAGTGCTCCCTAAATTTCACCAGCATGTTTCCTGCCACACAAGAGGAAACAAAACTTTGGATCATGTCTACACAAACATGGCTGAAGCTTACGCCGCGACACCCCTCCCCCACCTGGGTCAATCTGATCACCTTTCTTTGTTCCTCACCCCCAAGTACTCACCTCTCATTAATCGTGTGAAGCCATCAGTGAAGACCATCAAGGTGTGGCCTGCGGGGGCAGACTTCACACTCCAGGAAAGGTTTCTACACACAGACTGGAGTATGTTTGCTTCTCAGGCCACCAGTGGCTCTCACATGGACATAGACAGCTACACCTCTTCTGTATTGGACTACATCAATACCACCATTGATAGTGTCACAACTCAGAAGCAGATCACCATATACCCTAATCAGAAGCCATGGATGAACAAGGAAGTGCGCCTCCTGTTGAAAGCACGCAACACCGCATTCAGATCAGGTGATGCACAGGCCTATAGTACTTCCAGGGCAAATCTGAAGAGGGGCATCAGAAAGGCCAAGCACTGCTACAAGTTGAAGCTAGAGGAGCATTTTATCAACTCTGACCCTCGACGCATGTGGCAGGGCATCCAGGCCATTAGTGACTACAAACCCAACCACTCCATCCCCATAGCCACAGATGCTGCCTTTCTGAACGAGCTTAATGACTTTTATGCACGCTTTGAGAGAGACAATAAGGAACCCGCCACCAGGCTCACACCTTCTACTGACCACCCAATCATCACACTAAACTCCACAGATGTTTACACTGCACTAAGCCGGATAAACGCACGTAAGGCTGCTGGCCCTGATGGCATCCCTGGTCGCGTACTCCGGGCATGTGCGGAGCAGCTCGCTGGGGTCTTCACGGATATCTTCAACCTGTCCCTCGCCCAAGCAGTTGTTCCAGCATGTTTCAAATCCACCTCCATTGTTCCAATTCCAAAACATTCCAGCCCGACATGTCTGAATGACTACCGCCCTGTAGCACTCACACCCATTGTTATGAAGTGCTTCGAGCGGCTGGTCTTGTCACACCTAAAAGACTCTCTACCATCCACACTGGACCCATACCAATTTGCCTACCGCAGCAATAGGAGCGTAGATGATGCAGTGTCAATGGCGCTGCACTCCGTGCTCACACATCTGGATAATAAGGACACTTATGCACGCATGCTGTTTGTAGACTTTAGCTCTGCATTCAATACCGTCATCCCTTCCAAGCTAATCAGCAAACTTGGAAACCTAGGCATTAACAACTCAACCTGCAACTGGATTATGGATTTCCTGACGAACAGGCCTCAGCTTGTTAGGTTAGGCCACATCTGCTCAACCACCATCACCCTCAACACTGGTGTACCACAGGGCTGTGTACTGAGCCCCTTTCTCTACTCCCTTTTCACACTCGACTGCAGGCCTGTGAATGGATCTAACTCCTTCATCAAGTTCGCAGACGATACAACAGTGATTGGTCTCATCAGCAACAACGATGAGACTGCTTACAGGGAGGAGGTACGGCACCTGGCCATATGGTGCTCAGACAACAACCTGCTCCTTAACACCTCCAAGACAAAGGAGATCATCGTGGACTTCAGGAAGGCGAAAGGAGGCACACACGACCCCATCCACATTAACGGGATGGCTGTTGAACGTGTTTCCAGTTTTAAGTTCCTGGGGACCCATATTTCGGAGGACCTGTCCTGGACCACCAACACCTCATGCCTGGTCAAGAAGGCTCACCAGCGTCTCTTCTTTCTGAGGACACTGAAGAAGAACCAACTGTCTTCAACTATCCTGGTGAACTTCTATCGCTGCACGATAGAGAGCATCCTGACCAACTGTGTCACAGTCTGGTACGGGAACTGTTCTGTTGCTGAGCGCAAGGCACTGCAGCGGGTGGTGAAAACAGCCCAGCGCATCACAGGGACTACACTCCCTTCCATTGAGGACATCCAGGGGAAACGCTGTCTGCGTCGAGCTCGCAGCATTCTCAAGGACTCCTCTCACCCCGCTCATAGACTGTTTACTCTCCTGCCTTCCGGTAGGCGCTACAGGTGCCTCCGGACAAGAACCAGCAGACTAGGAAACAGCTTTTTTCCCAGAGCTGTTTCATTATTGAACTCTGCTCCCCACTGATTCCACTAACCCTCATAACTTTAACGCTGCTACTACATTGTTTACATTGCATAACAGGGCTGCATCCATGACTGAACTGTACACACCAGTACTTCATGTTATCTGCTCTACCGGACTGTTTACACACACATAGCATCATTTCCACTCTATACTGCTCACTTGCACACCAGGAATATTACACTGAATGCTCATTTGCACTAATAAACTACATCCATAACTGAATTAACTCATCTACTGCACTGTAACTCATCTATTGCATTTATTGCATAACTAACTGCATCCACTCATCTATTGCACTGTAACTTCAATAACTGCACTAACTCATCTAATACACTGTAACTGTATTATCTGCATCTACTCATGTATTGCACTATAACTTCAACAACTGCATTAACTCATGTACTGCACTGTATCTTTAATAACCGCATTAACTCATCTACTGCACTGTAACTTTAATAGCTAATGTCTGTAATTAATGCACACTCAAGTCACTTGCACTATTGTATTGTCTATATTGTTATCTGTTCATAACCACCTGTACATTAATGTTCACAGTATATAGCCTTCTGTATATATTGTTCATAGTACATACCGACTGTCATATTTTTCGTACAACATTTGTATAGTATTTCCCTAAAATTGTATTCTGTATTTATTCACACTGTATATCTGCACTTGCTAATTGCACTTCTGGTTAGACCTAAACTACATTTCGTTACACTGTACTTGTATATGTGTAATGACAATAAAGTTGAATCTAATCTAATCTAATCTAAAGATCTTGAGATTTGCTGCGTAAAAACATCTGCTAAACATCTTAGAAAGAGCAGATTTATATCCATTCTAAACCATAAACATCTTACAGACGTCTTCAAGATGTCTATATAACGTCTGACAGCAGACATCTCCGAGACATATTGCAGATGAGCAAACTATGTATTGTAGATGTCTGTAAGATGTAAATGCAGACGTCAAATAGATGTAAGCCAGATGTATGCGTGCTATCAGGGATATTGCTCAAATTGTGTAATGATCGTTTTTGACAACTTGCTAGATTATCCGTCCTCCTCACTCACTTTCTTCCAAGCAAGATCCTTTTTATTTATGTTTCGATCAAAGTAAGATGTATTGTACAGCTCCAGGTATCCACATACAGCAACGATGATTTTGTCCTCCATTGTTGTTTGGGATTTCTGCCTCCGTTCGAAACATCATAATCACCTCACTGCTAGAGCAAGCTCCTGATTGGTTAACGCGGCGCGAATTTTCGCCTCGCGTCATTCGCGCAAGTAGGTCTATCGCGTCTTTGCATTGACTTAACATGTAAATCGCTCGCCCTTGACGCGCCATTCAATCATCATTACACTGCCCAATAAAATTTGACCCAGGACATCCCTCTGTCTCCGCCTCTGCCTAAATCAAGTTTGTGTTTTGACACTTCAAAGTAAATGGACAACCTTATTTTAATTCAAATAATTTAGATTAAATATAGTCAAATTTTATAGTTAACAGGAGTAAATGATACAGCAGTTGCTGTGACAATCTAAAGGAAAGGCAGACATGGAACCCAAACCAAACTCAGAGCTCCTTAGTCAATGCTGATAGACCAAGTTAATGTGATAGTTTATCTCAAAATAAAAATGTATTTAAAAAAATAAAGTTTACCCCATGTGATTGAAGATCTCTATATGACATAAAAGAAGATATTTGAGATTGTTTTTATTTTGGAAGTTATTGGGAGCCAATGTTGTTTGTTTACCCACGTTCTTTAAAATATGTATTTTTGTGTTTTGTCATACAGGTTTTACATGACATGTGGGTGAACAAATGATGAAGACTTTTCATTTTTTGGGTGAGCTAACTCCTGAGATTTGAAGTGATCAACCTTACAGCAGGTTTTAATCTACCACCCATCTGTTTGTTTACATTTTCCTGTCGATACATAAGCGTTTCTTTCACAAACGCTTTGTTTCTTTTGGTGAACACTTATCAACCCAGTACTATTAATTTGTTAATAATAGATTTGTGCTTTTTGGAGCTTCGCCATTTTGAGTTGCCTACCATATAATTTGACAGCATTTTAATATTAAATTGTTTGTAATAAACTGAATAATAGAAGTCACACATCTGGGATGGCATAAAGGTGTGTATTTTCATTTTTTGGGGAACTTTGACTAAGTTCAACCCTCATGTCATTGGTCGGTCCATTTAATCCATGCTAATGCTAATGAGTCTTAGCAGTTATTGTTGTCATTGGCAGCATTAGGATTAATGTCCAACAGCAGAAGGCGACATGGAAAAATAAACAAATTAGTATTATATTGGCAGTAAATAATTTTTTTTGGCAATTTCAAGCTCTGAGATAATCACATTAACAGATTAAATGGCTTCCCAGCTATGATAAGTTATGATTCCCAATGCCTGAAATGCAATCAAAATAAAAAAATAAACATTGTGGTTAGATTTTTTTACCCTTCAAACATTGACTCTTCAGCCTTGTGACATTCAAAATACCATAGTTTTAGAATGTTACTGTAAATGAGAAGTTGGTTAGTAAAACGCTGTGTCTACTGGGTCAACACTGCTTGTTCAATGGTCACAACACCGATGGATTAAAAGACTTTTGTTTTGATACAAGCAAAATCATGGACAGAAGCTTTCAAAGATAATGAATAGATGTGGTATGCAGAGCCTGAAATTTAGTCAGTAAAGTAAACAGCCACCCAGTCTGTGGCTTTATCAAGCTGAGATTTCATCTCCGTCTATTTGGAATGAGTCATCATTGTTCTATCATCTCAGTTCACTTTAGCTTTGAGGCGCTCTGATACACAAACAATAACACAGACATGGTGAGCTCAGCATGAATAATAATGAACAGCCTGCGTTTTAACACAAAGATGGTGAATGTTACTACTATGAGCCAATTACTCAGAGCACCAATGAAAAATGCACAAATTTATATGTTGTTTGATGCACAATCTTTGCAGGGAGGTTATAAATCATGCAGCTACGAGAATTGCAATACCACTTCAGCTCATATAATATTCATAAATCACATCGTATTAGTACACAAGGGTAATGCAAACCTTCTGTGGTATCTCTGTGATTGAATAAGTCAAATATTTTAAAATACGAGGCTGATGGTTTCATCTGGATGGGGGCTTTGGTGAAACAAGACACAGTTTTCACAGGCGTATGGCAAACAGACCCAAAGAAGTAAAACGAATACTGTATGTCAACATAAACCTTCTAGAATCTCGTTCAACATGGGCAAAGGAGGACAAATGTGATCTGCCTTATTACAGATTCCTTACCACGTTTGGAGAACAGTGTTTATCTATTGGATAAATAAAGATACTTGTGTAACACATTTCTACCAGCTTCCAGTTGATTCTCATGAATAAAACTGGCCAAAAACTGCAGGTCTGAGAGATTTTGCTGTCCTGAATATACATTAAACCTTGCTGTGGCAAGAGGGGCGTGGTTTAGTGACGTCTGCACCGGGGAGGAGACGCAGGTGATGTAAGACGGTGAGTAAGTAGGTCAAGTGCAGATTAAGATCACCTGCGTCTCGTTACAGTGATTGGTGAGAGACAGCATTACAGCTGCCAGCCTCAAAGCAGAAGCTAAGATTCTTATGGACGTAAGTCCGGGAAAGTGGATTCTTTCGGACGGAGTTCCGAAAAAGCCGAAAGACATTTCATTTAATTATTGAAAGCCGTCTAGCGCAGTGGCACCACATGTCTGTGATCCGGATCCCCGACGACCCACAGGTTGCCCTCGAGTCAGCCGGCCTGTATCAGATACCTGGTAATATAAAGGGGAATACATATCAGGCCTTTGTGGACTCCGGATGTAACCAGACCTCAATCCACTTATGCCTGATTCGGTCCGTGGCATAGGATACGAGCCGCATGGTCAAGGTGCGGTGTGTGCACGGGGATGTGGTTAACTATCCTTTAGTGATGGGGCCCATACAATTTCCGGGTCAAAAGCATTGAGTGGAGGTGGCGGTTAACCCATATCTCAAGCATCCGATAATTTTGGGGACGAATTGGCCAATGTTTTCTGTGTTTTTGGGGAAATTATGTGCGGATGTTTCTCTTGGAGATCAAAGGCGAGGAATGGAGCGGTTGTGCAGTTGGGAGAAGCTGAGCCTGACGTGACTGACCAGGCGTGACTGACTCAGGGGAACGGAGTGCCGTAGAGAGGCAACATCTCTCTCTGTGCGATGATTTTGCCTTGGAGCAGTCCCACGATGACTCGCTCAAACATGCGTTTGACCAGGTTCGAACCATCGACGGACATCCTCTCCAACCTGCACAGCCGCTCGTATATCCGTATTTTGCCATTTTAAAAGACAGGTTGTTTCGAGTGACCCAAGACACTCAATCAAAGAAAGATACAACCCAGTTAGTTGTCCCAAGGAGCTGTCGGGAAATGCCTTTCCAGACGGCTCACTGTAATCTGATAGCCGGTCACTTAGGGCGAATGGCAACGTTAAATGGCCCGTTTTTTTTGAACGCCCTGTTTCATTTCCCGCTTCATCTCCCGCTTGGGAATCCTGAAGGAGGTTCTAACGGATCAAGGCACGGCATTCATTTCATGGACCCTCTGCGAACAATACGGATTATTGGGCATTAAAGCAGTTCGTACCAGCGTCTACCACCCACAGACAGACGGGTTGGTAAAACGCTTTAATAGCACTTTGAAGGCAAAGATCCGTAAATTCGTGCACGAAGACGCCAAAAATTGGGACCGATGGCTGAAACCCCTGTTATTTGCAGTACGAGAGGTCCCCCAAGCCTCCTCTGGGTTTTCCCCCTTTGAGTTACTTTATGGACGTCAGCCCCTTGAAGTGTTGGACGTCCTAAGGGAAGCTTGGGAGGACAGACCCTCCGAGAGCAAAAATCAAATTCAGTATGTCCTGGACCAGAGAGCAAAACTCGATTCACTGGGACGCCTCTAGATGGAGAATTTGCTACAGGCCAAGGACAGGCAAAGCCGACAGCATAACCGGAGTACCAGGTTACGCAAATTTGCACCGGGAGATAAAGTGCTTGTATTACTCCCCACCTCTAGCTCTAAGTTACTCGCAAAGTGGTCTCGAGTTCACTGAGAGGGGCCGGGTTGGCAGCGAACCCGAAGAAATGGGCAATTGGGCGTGTGGAGGTAAGGTATCTGGGCTTCCACTTGGGTCACGGGCAGGTGCGTCCCCAAATTGGTAAGACGGCAGCAGTTGCGACCGCACCGAGGCCCAAGACCAAAAAGGAGGTGAGGCAGGTCCTGGGGCTGACCGACCTCATTAGAAAGGAGGCTTCGGATACCACCCAGTGGACGGAGCCTTGCCAGCAGGCTTTTACCCAAATGAAGGCTTTTACCCACTCCCCAGATTTTTCTCTTCCCTTTTTGTTGCAGACGGACGCATCGGATTGAGGCGTGAGGGCGGTTTTGTACCAGGGGACGGAGGGTGAAGAACTGCCTGTGCTGTACCTCAGTCGAAAGCTATCTAGGAGAGAGACGAAGTACAGCACCATTGAGAAGGAGAGCCTGGCGATCAGGTGGGCCATTCTCATCCTTCGTTACAATCTCCTGGGGGCGCTCCATTCAGAATTCACGCTCCATTCGGACCACGCTCCCCTCTAGTGGCTCCACCGCATGAAAGATACCAACGCGCGGATCACCCGTTGGTATCTGGCGTTACAACCCTTCAAATTTCAGGTGATCCACAGACCGGGGTCTCAGATGGCGGCGGCCGACTTCCTCCTTTCTTCCACCCCCTTACGAACATTATTACACTTACTCACATAAACAGTAGTAGTAAAAGGGGAAAAAGATGATTCCTTGATAAGTGAATAGGATCAAACTAAAGGGACCGTGCAACAACAACAAGAATCCAAATTTATTTATTATCATGTCTTTCAAAGCTGTTTAAGGCTATTTCTTCTGAGCAGTTATTAGTATTGTATCAATAAGCTGCTATCAGTGTTGTATTCATTAGTTTTATTCTTCTTTTTCAACCATGGTGTCTATGAACCGTACATAGGAAAGTTGTGAAATTTGGCAAACAGATAAAGGACAGTATTAACCACAGCAAATTTGGAGTCTCTAACTCAAATTCTATAGCGCCACCACCAGTTCAAAATTACATTCATATTTTTGCTCATAACTTTTGAAAGGTAAGCCCTAGTAACAAAATTATTCTTACCTATATACCCTTGGCTTGCCCTTATCTGATTGTACCCTATGACGTCATATTATATCAAGAAAATATCACGGCATTTAGAATTTTCGAAAACCATACTTTTTCAAACTCGTCCTATACCGTTTGTCCGAATTGCACGAAATTTGATATGTAGCATTTAAAGGCAGTGATTACTTTATTGAAAGATTTTTGATTGGCCAATCCGCTTTTGTATAGTGTGTCAACGAATTTGACCATGAGCATGCCAAAATGTTTTTTGGCTGTGTCTTCATCAAACTTTAATGTATTGACCTGAAACTTGCTCTGTGGAATCAAACTCTAGACTTGAGGTGAAAAAACACAGTTTTGGGACAGCGCCACCTAGTGGTACAAAGATATGAAAAATGGCCGTTTTTGCCAAAAACTATAACTGAAACTTTACTCTTAAATCATGAGTGTTCTCGTTTGATTCCTCGAGTCACACTGAGTTGAACAATATCCAATGTTCCACGGTCCGCCATTGGGGGCGCCACTCATTTAAAATTATGTCATTAAATGCACGATTTTACATACGCAATGGCATATTGCTATGAAACTTTGAATGGTTAATCATGAACATATTCTGAGAAAACCTGTAAAGTTTTAGACTAAGGGATTTAAGGAAATTTATAGAAATGCTTATATGTGCTTGTATGACAAATTCAATGTCATGTCATTTCATTTAAATTGCCAGAGTTGTTGGCTTAAGTCAAGTTCTTTGATACCTAATATGTCATACCCCACCATACTTGATTTCTCCCAGATCGCACTTTAAAACATACTATTTCTAACTCCTCCTACACATTTTTGTAAGATTTTGATTAAATTTGCTATGTAGAATGTGTTTTGAACTAAATTTTCAAAATCCGATAATCTGACATCTGAAATTTCCCCCTTTTGCCGTTGCAGGGCTTGACCCCAGCTATATTTAAAGTTTCGTTTTTAGTGTTATTTAGGTTAAATCATCAATCAATTTTAAACATGCTTGTTAGATTATTTGTTTTATGTAATCTTTTATGCATTTTTACCAATATTGAAAAATATTTTAGTAATTTTGTTATTTTTTATTTATTTTTATTTGTTGCTGTATAATATATTTTTTATTCTTTTTACTATTGTAATTTTGGTGCCTTCAAATTATTTCATTTTATCACTCAGGCAACATTTAAAATGTTCAGTTTTCCAATACTTTTAGGCAAATATTTTATTAGTAAACTTAAATAACCTTGCTTCTTAGGAACACAAAAGGAGATTTTTTAAGAAATATCTCAGTGTTTGTGTAGATATATTGGATGTCAATGGGTTTTGGAACAATGCCAATGTTGTTTACAAATATTCTTCAAAATGTCTTCTTCTGTGTTCTGCAGAAGAAAGAAACTCATACAGGTTTTGAATGACATGGAAGTAAGTAAATGATGACAGAATATTCATTTTTGGGAGAACTATCACTTTGTAACACACAAGTGTTAGTCATTACAGTAATTTACAGTTTAAATATGACAAAATAAAACTATATGCAAAATATTTCAATCTACATATCATGCAATTCAAAACATCATGAGACTTCCTAGCTCTTGTGTAATTATCAATGTGACATGTGTTTTGGTAACTGACAACAGCCAACCATTTCACTACACAACAATTATCATTTGTCTGGAGGAAACATATGAATGTATCACACACTATTGTTTGAAAATTGTTAAGTACCTCTAGGATCTTTCACATGTAAGTCAATAGGATCTGCAGGAAATTTTATTTGTGTATGCTCATTACCATGAAATTGATCAGTGCATTTGAACATACACTCAGTACTAAAGTCTTAAAGAATACATCATCTTAGCAACATTTTTTCTATCACCTTTCATAAAAAGTCTATTAGGAAATCTCAGGACAGTTTTAACAGTTGCTTCGAGTACAACACCTAATCATCATCATGTCATATTATGCTCAAATCAAAGAGCACATTCGTGTATGTGTAGTAGGAGTGTAGGAAAATATATATAAAAATTCCTTCAAGTGGTCTTGGGTGTACTTTCAGATGGACACGCACTAAGATCTAATCCTTTTCTCCTCAATAAATGTTTCAAAATGAACAAATTTACCAAATCAAGAGCTGAGCGCCCAATCTTAAATCCTTGTTTTTATCTTCTGAAATAAATGAATTCCTTTGAAACCTCTTCTCACATTCCCGATGGGTAATCCGAGACACGATATTAACAAGCTCTTTCAATAAGACTAGCGCTGTATCTGTGTGTTTACACAAATGATTTTTCCTCTTCTGGCCGGATTAAGGCAATAATTAGTTTTGGGTTCCAGCTCAGCGGCGGCTCGGCACATTTCCCGTCCCGTTCCGCAATTATCCGCAAATCCAGGATTGAGGATGTGAGCCTGGAGGCTTTGAGCTCCATCAGTGCTGTTTCAGAGGAGACAGAAGAAGAAACAGAGTCTGACAGCTGGAGCACCACCTTCACAACCCTAAGACCTTATGAGTCAAATAAAGAGCATCATCAACATAGACACATAATAACCAACCCAACCATCACTCATTAGCACATTCCAACTGTAATTCAAGATCAGACGTTCTGAGATTCTTAATGTCTCCATAATTTTAACCCAACATCAATTTGCATATAAACCAACAATACAAGATTGATTAAAACGGCCTGATTACACCTGAGAATTAGCCATTCATACAAGAATGAGATAAAAAACAGTCAAGATGATAATCATAGCATATTATTAAAAGAAAGACTATTCTGTGCTGAAGAGAATATGTTTCTGTGGCATAAGAGTAAAATGATTATTCACTTATTTAAAGGATCTAATCATAAAAATGTTTCAGAATCTTTGTGAAGGATAAGAACTGTAAAACTACAACAACCATAGTTTAATGATTTTATCTGTAGTGAACTCATAGTACCATACACCATAACCATACAGTAGTTTAACCCTAAAATCTGAAGTAAAACTATGACAGCAAAAATGAGACCCAGTCTGTGAAAACGAGGCAATTTTTTGTGATTGACTGTTTTCTACATAAAATAATTTGACAACATGGCCCTAAGTATGACGCAGCACAAAACGAAACATAATTGGTTGTTTTTCCTGTCAGTCATATTGCCTCGTGGGCGGGCATGGCCAGTAAAAGCAGCAAAGGTTGCCAACTTGCCACACCTTCAGTGTCAAGGGTCAAAAATAGTAATCTGCCCCCCAAAAAAACAGTAGGCTGGTTGTTGATGACAAATAAACTGCACAAATCCTGAGATATAGTTTCAACTGATTGATTTTTGAACGTAGATGTATTCATTACCTTCAATCAGTGCTGGACTGCACTAAAAAATTATCCTGGACTTCTTCCCCAAGAGTGCCCCTCCGTCTGTTCCGTCCATCCACATTTGCACTCCGGCTTGATGGTGCATGTGTTTTGCTTTCCAGGGGGCTCCCCTTCTGTTCGTTTAGACCAAGTGGCAACCTTCCTATCTCTCTCAGGAAGCCAACAGGAAAGTGACTTAAACTGCAATTCATTGACTGGCCGCTAGAGATTGGCTCTAATAGAGAGCAGAATTTCATTGAGCCCCGTGTTAAAATCCCCAACTTTACAGCAGAAAAATATATGTTTATAGCCTGGTACAAAAAATGATATTGCCCTATATACTGTAGGTAATTTTACCCTTAATGACAACTGTGAGGAGGATGAATTATTTAAAACTCACTCGTTTAACATATAATAAGCAAATTCTGCAAATGAGGTGCATGGCCACTTGAGTGACATGTGGTTTCAGCAAACAGGTGCCTTAGCTCACCGCCTCACCATGTCCTGCCTCTTTGCCCATTTGCGATTATCCGGGAGTGACGCCCTGCTAAAATGGCGACGGCCGGCTCTGCCCACTTTAATCTTCAAAGCAACTCCTCAGAATTCTACGGGTGACGTCACGGACACTACATCTATATTTTATACAGTCTATGGTTTAGACGCGGACCACCGGGAACGGTCCCTTAATGCCATATGGCCAGTCCGCCCCTGTACCCATAATCCTCTGCGTGTGCGTCGGTGCAGGAGGTGATTGGTTGAGCAGGGTCGAGCTCGAAAAAATTAAATGCCGTCTGAGAAAATGGTCTGAGTACAGTTTTATTTTACTTCCTACAACTTTAGATTGCATTTGTACCGATAACTACAGTATCATCAGATTTCTGCTACGCTGCCAATGAATTTGTTTCTCAGATGTACCTTCATGTGTAAACACTGCCTCTAAAGGCATTGCAGGCAATGTCTGCTGCCCATGCTTTCAGACACAGCTTCTGTGTGCTTCACACTGTTACTAACCAATATAGAAACTTGGCACATGACTATAGAAATGAAAATCTCTGTTTTAATAAAAACCCCTTTACACATTTTGCTAACTAACCAGACTCTGTTAAGCAGCTGGTACCCCTAATAAAATAGATTTAATTCAACACATTACGTTTATATAAAATTATATTACCAAAAAAATCTGATCTGGAAAACTAAACAGAAGCCAGCTGGACCTGACAATCTCTTTAGTTTGACAGTGTTCAACAGGTGCTTGATGCACAAGATTTTGCCAAGAGCAAGCTCTCTTTAAGACTAGAGGGTACACTGAAGATGTATGTGTAGCCCATTCTGTTCACATGGGAACAACTTGAAGCTGAAAACTCTCCTTGATTTCCAGGTTCTTTTGGAACAGCTCAGAAATCCTGTCTTATTTTCTGACATTTCCCTTTGAAACCGAGTAATTTTAAAAGTGTTTGTTTCATTTGGTCCCTGGTTCTTAATTCTTCCCTTGTCTTTGTTCTTCCAAACGACTGTGAGGTCTACGAGAGGCTCATGGAACGACTCTTTCCACATCACACAAAAATATTGTGTTTTTCAAAATTTTCTTGTTTTGGAAGCGACCCTGTGGAAAAGAAAAGCAGCTGTCAAAAAGATGAGGAAGAATCCAAGAGTCTGGCATGCTTCCTCAGTGAAATTGAAATCTTTGTGTAATGTCTATCAAGCAGCAGGTGCAAGACAAGCAGGTGTGACAAAATGACAAGGAGGAGATCCATTTAGTATTTAAAACACTGGAATGTCTCATTAAACAGGAAGAGAGGATGTGAAAGTGCTGCTGGAGGAAATCTTGACAATCTTCTTAATAAAAAGGAAAAATTTGATTATTTTATCTATTCTCTCTTTTTGAAGTCCAGCGTGTTATAATTTAACAGGGCTTCACATGCTCTCTTGCTTGATGTTATGCGACTTTTCAGATGTCAAAGTAATATTAGTGCAATTGATGATGCTTTAGGCATCATCTAAGTATGCACAAACAAGCCATGAAAACGATGCCACACATCCTCAAACAAGTTCATCATAATTTTAGAATAATGATTCATCTTTTAGTTATTACAGTACACACTCTATAATATATAAGGTGGTTTAAAACGTTCTTAGATGCCATAGAAGAACATTTAATATCTCTCTTTCACAAAAGGATCTTGCCGAAAAGAGGTTCTTTTATAAAAGGATATTAAACAAGTAAAAAAGTCATGGTTCTTTGAAGAAGCTTTGACTGAATAGTTTTTCTAAGGCATCGCTGTGACGATTCTTTTCAGCACCTTTATTTTTAAGAATATATAAACCAAAAGTTTTTTTTGGAAATTTACAATTTTATTTTAAAGAATTTTTATGTCACTTGGGAATGTGGTAAATATAATAGCAAATTTACAGGTGTTCGGTGTAAAATAACATGAAGTGCATGTAATTTTACTTCACAAAAGCGATTTTATGTTTTTTCCGGCAACCCAGCTTCTTGAATATTAACGTTTTTATAGTTTGTTCCATGTATCAAAGATCTTTCATTTTTAAGTATTATGAAACTATTTTACGAAGTGGCGTATTCCTATGAATTTGTACATTGTGAATCGTACAAAAAAGTACAATAACTAGAAAAACAATACTGAAGCCCCACCCCTAACCCCCTCCCTAAACCTAAAATCACTGGCGCAAAATGTACGAATTAAATCATTCTCTATCATTTCTCATGAATTAGCAAAAATATATCGTAAAACAGTAACTTTTCGCCATAATATCGTGTAAGCTTCATCTTTCGACTCTCATCTCATCTTCTCATCAACGTCTGCTTGCTGCTGTTGCCACAAGGATCTTATCAGGAGGAGCCAATTATAAAATAAAAGAGGTGAGTTGGATTGAGGACATGTCAGGATCACAGTAACCTCCAGCTTTATCGGTCCTCAAGAACTCACACGTGACTGCATCATCACACCCGCAGGAATCAATTCAAATGAGAACAGAATCCACAAGACTCATTCTGTCCTTTTCAGTGCTTCTGGAATCATAACACAAATATGTCAGAATGACATTTAGGATTATATGTGCTACTCAGCAGGACATGGATAGTGGAATGACAGATTATATTTACTCCTTGATGCTTTGAGCACTTGGACTCTTAAACTGTTATTAGAAATGAACAAATGTCATTGCATTCGAACACAAATACAAATGTGCCAAGTCGCTCATTTTACAGGTGAAGCATTTTTCATGTGTAGAAGGTGTTTTGTGTCTGGTTGAAAAATCCATCGTTTGCGTTTAGTACATTTGATGAATAACATGTTGGTAAAAAACAATATAAAAAAATCTTAATAAGGTAAAGACATTTTTTTGCAGAGGTTTGTCAACTTTTGTTTTAAATAAAATTATATTCAGGGATAATATTCAGATTAGAGAATTATATTCATAATAAGTACTCCAATATCTTTTAGGGTCCCTGGAGAAAGGCAAAAATCAATATCAAGTCTTTAAAGTACAAATGAACTGTGAGTTCCTGCCACAAAATATGACTTGAAAGCCTCGTGCAGATCTTTATTGACAATGTAATGGCTTATAGCAAAACCCTTTCCCAGAAAAAAGATATTTACATTTAAAGTTTGTAAAATTGTAATAAATCTTCACGAACCACTGTGTACAAAGACAGACCACAAAAAACAAGCATATTACAATTTTTTCATTTTTTATTGAACCACCTTCCCAGGCATAAACGATAAAGACAATGCGTTTTCAATAAATATTGGATTTTTTGCAAGGTACAGGACTTCGCCTTTCTTTTCATTATTTCCGGTGTCCAACGCACCTGCCTGCAAGGAAGAGATTATTCATTGTTCAGTATTCAGTTGCATCACTTTTATATGCAATTGGCTGGTTGCATTGAAATTCATGACGTAATTCTGATTTATTTTCAAATATTGCATCTCCATAGTTACCAGCTATGAGTTTTACAATACGCCATTGGATTGACCTTAGTGCTTTAAGTGCCAAAAACACATCCATCCATCATAAAAGGTATCCAAATGACCCCAGTGGGTTAATACTGTAAGTGCATGTGTACTTAGGCAAAATGATATGTTTGTGAGAGAATAGAAATCTTAAACTTTATAAACATTGGCTTCGGGGTAACAGATTTGAGTTAACACCTAAGCATTACTTCTTGTTTCATGACTCTTCATGAGAAAAGTAGAGTGGGTACCACAAAACCAAACGCCTCTCACGAACTAGTGGACTGGATGGATGTAACATGCTATACAGTACAATATACAGCAAGACCACATCTGCACAGCAGGAATGTCAGTGAGAGTTCAGATTCAGCACTGATCTCATTATAACCACAGCAACTCAGAAGAAACATGCACTATAAATCTATTTCTCAACCCAGTCTTTTATAATATATACTTTTATGAAGAGATATTAAATAATGGATTAAACATCTCTCTACGGCTTCTATTCTAAATCTAATGTTTGACAAAAGACATCAGGCTTAATTTGAGTCACAGAAGTAGGGCCAGACACACATAAACACTTTTTATTCAATAAATTTGACTCGATCCAGACAATTTAAGCAGTTTATAGCTACACTGTGAGGTTTGTTAAAATTCTTAGTGGCCAACTCCAGAGACCCATTTAATCATTTATGGTCAGACGACCAGTCTGCTGTTGTTAAATCACTGTAGCTTAGTACGAACAGCTTTTCCGGCAAATGACGGTGACGAAAGCTCCCGCACAGATGAGACGACATCCTATTGGAAAAAAACAAGTCATTTGTCGGAAAAACAAGCCTCAGTTTCAGATCGGGTTAGATTTTATATTAAAATTATTATTTACATATGTTATACTGTAAATATAACAAGAAAAAAAACTCAGCAGTCAGCTATGTAATTAAAAAAGATCAGGAACATGCATAAAAGAAAAAAAGAGGGACCATTTGGATGTTCCTATGTATTTCTACAATTTAACTCCTCAGACCTTTATTCTTCATTTTCATTTTGGTGTGAGAACACAGTTGGAACTGACTGACGATGTTATTACGTTTGTTGCAGTTAATGGATGCTTCAGAGTTTGGCCCCGAAAGATAATTTACTCTAGACTTATGTGTCAAGTATTCAGCTGTCAATAATATCTGACACTTTAATTAGTTAAACGGTTGACTGAGGAGATGGGATCACATATAACCATTAACCGTGACTTACTGATAAGCAAGGATAGTGAGCAGTCTGGCGTAGCCAGATATTTAAAGGCAGAGAAATGTATTAAACCAGTAAAACAGACTAGAGCTTTAAAATGAATATGAAATTAATTCAATAATGGAGCGCAGTTTATAGAAACAAAAAAATATATTTAGAATAATGTGGTGAACCAAATAATTCTGGGGCACCACTGACTACTGTAGTAGTTTTTAGTTCCCCAGAAATGTAAGGTTATTGACATTCTTCCAAATATCTTTCTTTGTGTAAGGCAGAACAATAAAATGTGTAAAGATTTGGAACGATTTGAGAGTGTGTAAAAATGACAGGATTTTGTATTTTAATGAGTTGCACCACAGATGTAGTTCAGTACCACAGTCTCTTAAACAAAACTCTGAATCTTCCAAACATATAAAGCCGCTACCTTGAACACTTTGCTGAATCCAGTCAATATTTCACGGTAAAAATGCTTTTTGTATTACGTCAATACCCTGTAAACACAACTTTGGTTCCAAATAAGTTAATAATAAACACTCTTGGCTACAGGTCCTGCTATCTTGTCTGTAGTGAGACATGTTTGGACACAAACTCAAAGACTGGTTTATAAAACAATAACTAATTCCAATACAAGAGTACCAAACACTCCTTAACACATAAAATCATAAGTGCGGGAGACATCATCATTTGATCAGAAAGTTGAAACACCAACAGTGAAAAAATCTATATCACCAGCGCAGTAACAAGCTGAATTTAGATTCGAGACAGATGATCCTCACAATCCCAGAATTTTTTTGGTGACTGTGTGTGTTTGATTTCTTTCAGGTGGAAGTGTGAAGGGAAAGAGGTGGAAATGACAGCGGGGAGGAAGGGCAGGAGCTCATTATAATGCCCGGCATGACAGCCGCACTGAGGTGTCGGCGCGGTGCGGGTCAGTGACAATGCGTGGCAAAGCTCTGACAGAAAGATAGGACACCCCCAGCATGCACTGCACTCGTTTGTACAGGAGACTCATATAGGACGACAGCAGCTATTCCGAAAGCGACTGGAGAGTTCGACCTCAGAGTCCACGGCCATCAGTCCAGGCTGGTGAAATTTACTCCAGAGCATATGACTGAAAGAGAAAGAGCGATGGTAACACACCTAATAGCTCTGGTTCCTGTCCCAGACGTCTGACTGCTAGTAAAATCATGGCCCAGCGAGTTTTCCATGAAGGGTCTCAGCTAGGAAAGGAATAACGGCCAGATGAGTTTACAAACAACAAATTTTATATTTCAGCACCAAACAAGTCAATGCTTTCAATTACATCAGTCTGTGCATTCCCACTTCTAGATATCGCTGTTCTTAATTTCCAGAAGATAGATGATATGTCGTAGCGTCTGAGACTTTTGCGATGACTTCCCTCGGCAAATCTTAACGCAACTCAACACATCTGTTGTATATCATAGCTTCAGTTAAAAACCTCTGAAAGTGGGGCAGACATAACGGTCGTCAGAAATGTGTGAGGTTTCTATAAATGAGGGTTGTACAGCCTGGAGTCAGTCATGAAGTTGACCTCTATTCGCTACAAAATGAAGGCAAAGTAAAATTCAATTAAAGATTTATTTAGGACGTCAAAGATGTAAAAAGTTCTGCTCTCTCGCAAACGTGCAATTACACCCGATATGCACCTCCTTCTGTGAAGTCTACTTTTCCAATTACATTTACAATTAGCGCTGCAGGTTCGCCTGTTGGTTTTTTCATTTCAACTGGACAGGCATAACAATTCTGAAAAGAAAGCGTGGCTAAACCAATTTTCAGTTTTCAAGAAACACTTTTTTGGTTTGTGTCACTTTTGATCGTCAGTAAAGCCTGGAGCAAGATTTCTCAGCATTTCCCTCAGCATGTGAGGAACAAGATCACCTATTCCTCTAACTCTCTGTCTGTCTGCAAGTGTAGACATTGTAACAATGCTGAGTAAAGCGTTTTAGTAATTATAATAGTGTTGTAGTTTTGTCGCTTCACTGTGTAAAAGTAATATTTTGACTCAAAAAATTAAATATTAACAAACAGCTACTAAACAACAAAATGTTCCCAAAACGAAAATATGCATTGTTGTACTTATAACTTAAAGGGGTTGCTGCAAAGATGTGTCATGTCTTCTTTACAATGTTAAACGTGCAGTCTTCTCATGCTTAACAGGGTCAACATGTCGAAAAACTAGTTGGGCGTATTACGTAGGATTTTTGTGCTTGAAACACTCCGAACATATAAAACGTTTCATAAAATTTTTTCTTTGTTCCTTAGTGGACAATTCTCCCGGAAAAGAAAGAGAAGGAGCATGCGCAGCAGGAGCATACTTACCCAAAGTTCAGGAGTCCCAGCGCTAAAAGATGCTGGACATGAACCGTATGCGGTGAGTTAAACTGATGTCAGTGTTTTGTTGGCAATGTGCTTTAGTTCAGCATACCCCTTCCCCCCGCAGGCACCGTGAGAGAGACTGAAAGAAGGCCGTTGTCAGGGTCTTGCGATCAAAAGGATCCTGCGATCATTTTCTGGCAGTGTCAGAAATGTAGATTGATCGAACGACCTATTACTGAGTAGCCAATAAAATGCAAAATGAAATGACGTAATGATTAACAATACATGGTAACAAAAGTTAAATGCCATGGAGGCAAAAAAACTAAAGAAAATAATAATATTGCTCTTTCTTCTAATTTCTAATTTTCATAATTAAAATCTACAAAATAGACCAAAATGCCTTAATACACAGATTGAAATGAAACATGTTGTATTTAGTCCTCTGTATTATACTGAACACTTCAATATTTGCAAAGACTCTGTCCCCTCAGGTTTTTAACCATGACCTAGGGACCAGAAGATTCTGATCTCCAGATCTCAAAGTACGGGATTGAGTTTGGGGCTGGAGAAGCTCCAGAGAGTCACCAGAGTCTGTGGCTAGAAATCTGTGCTTTAATGTATAATTCTGACATTTGTTATACTTGGGTCAGTTGATAATAATACTTTTTTAGTTTAATATTAGTTATTTTAATTAATTAAAAAATGTGAAATTGTAATTAGTATCTAGTAATTAATTACTTTTTCAGAGAAACTTGTTCAGTGTTGCAAAGTGTTCAGTCTTAAAGACCATTTTGCAAAATACATATGTGCACTATACTGCTACACTTCATGAGATTTATGTTTAGTCTTGAATTATTGTTTATTTGCATATTATCTTTTAAAAACATTTTGATTCAGTTCTATGTTTTGTTGGTTGTATTTTTTTCTAATGTGTTGTGTTTGTTTTGTGCTTATGGACCAGAATTTTTTTCATCTTCCAAAACAATCTGTGATCATTGTTTGTGTATAATAAAACTCCCCATTTTGATTAAAACTTGCACAAAACAATGCCCTGGCAACCAACCAGAATGTTCAAGTATTGACATTGTGAGTTTTTTACAGCTAAGCAAAATGTAAATATCTATTTGCTGTTGTTTTTTTATGCGTTTCTGGTTTGAGAAGATCAATGGAAGTCCTTATATCCTGACAGTGTAGTGTCTTAAAGAAATCGTAATGACCTCAGCATTGAAAGAATATTTAATGTGGATATCACCGACATTTTGTTGGTCATCAATACAATCCCACCACAATATTCTTTTGTGTGGAATTACGAATTAAAGAAGCTAAATGAACCTATCGCTCTTAATGTTATAATAAAGCAAACTCTATATGTGTGAGCATTAATCCTCCTTCCTGCATCAGTTTTTCTCCTCAAAGGGTCGTAAAAAAACGCTATTTATTTTTGCTATAATTAAAAAACTCTATCAACTGTTCACCGAAATGTCTTTATACGATATGTTAAGTACCTGTAGGACCTCTTGACACTGAAAATGCGGGAAACAACCATCATGTATCATGTAAATTGAGCACTTTATAGAATTGGACCTTCTCTACCTTTCTTTGCGAAGCCTCTTATCCTTATTTTCATAACTAAAATAACATGCATAACTATGTTTGTATAACCCTATTCTATCTAAAGAGCCTCTGACCTTCTGTACTTGCCTACCATAAAGTACATTACAAGTCTAAACATTTTTGGGGGGCTTTTACTAAATGTTTGCTTTGTGGCCATTAACACTCTAGTGTGCTCCTTAAAATAAAATAAAATACACTTTAAGCAGAGAAGTGGATTTCAATTGTTTTTATTTATCCTCAAGAAATACAAATCAAAAATAGAATGAATTATTACTATCCCTCGTCCCAACAACCACTTGTTTCAATAGAAAAAACAAAAACAAAGAAAATAAAACTACACAATTCAAGCCATGAACTAAGTCAACACACTCGTAAAATGTTTTATTTAATAAAATGTATTTAAAAAAATAATTTATTCATCCCCATTTTATTAAAAACCTGCACAAGCCATGCAACTGCTATTGAGTGTTATAAAGCTCGTGAGTTGAGCATCAAGTGAGTGAAGCGTCTCAGGAGAATGTTTAATGTAAACAGCGGGTCGTGACCTCTGTGTCACGTCTCACCTCTGTGACTGCACGGTTCTCGAGAGCCACGACACGGAGCACTGGAACCTTCACAGGTCACTGCATGAACCTTCTCTACTTGCTTACTAACAACAACCCTTCAACTGAGCCTTGACGCTTAAACAGAGTACAAACCACAGAGACTCAAAGGACTACAGGGTTGACTCATTTACATTTACATTTAGTCATTTAGCAGACGCTTTTATCCAAAGCGACTTACAAGTGGGGTAGGTAATGGAAGCAATTAGGACAGCATAAGTACAACAAGAGCATAAGTGCAATCAAAAAGAAGAGGTTTCATATAGCCTAACACAGTATACAGAAACATTCATTCATACATTTTTTTTTTTGAGTAGAGAAGAAACGAGTAGAGAAGAAGAGAGTAGAGAAGAAACTTGAGTCAGAACAGAACAGTAAGATGTGGGCGGAAGAGATGGGTTTTCAGGTGATTCTTAAAGATGGCTACAGAATCTGCAGATCTTGTAGCAGCGGGCAGATCATTCCACATAGGTGGAACAGATCCGGAGAAGGTGCGCGAGAGAGATTTTCTACCTTTATGGGATGGCACCACAAGACGCCGTTCGTTTGCAGAGCGTAGGGATCTGGCGGGTACATATGTCTGCAGTAGTGAGTGAAGATAAGGTGGTGCCAAACCAGTGGTGGTCTTGTAGGCCAGGAGCAGAGTCTTGAATTTGATGCGAGCGACTATAGGGAGCCAATGTAGCTTAAATGTAGACTCACAATCACAACAGCCAATATCAAAAATCCTCCTACGCTAAGAATAAAAAGCAGACACGTTGGAGACTGCGGTAATGTGATAAACCTGACTTCCACATGTCTACATCCTTCTTGGTCCAGGAACAACAATGCTGACAGATTTTAGAGTTGGGTTTAGTGTTAATTTTGGTGTGGCACTTGTCCACCATGAATCAAGCTGCTGTTCTCCTTTAGTTGAAACGGACAGTTTACCCAAAAATAACAATTCTGTCATCATTGATTCACCCTCTAGTGAATCCAAATCTGTATCAATTTCTTCTGAACAAAGAGAAGATATTTGGAAAAATACTTGTGACCATACAGTTGTTGGCCACCAAAATACAATGGTACTCAAAAGGGCCCCAGAACTGTTTGCTGTCCTACATCCTTCAAAATATCTTCTTTTGTGTTCAACGGAAACAAATTAATGCATAAAGAAAATGTTCTACTATAGCAGTCAATTGTGGTCAAGAACTGTAACTGCAACTCAGGCTATTATTTAATAATTGTGTAAGCCCAAGACAGCATAAATGTAGGGTACTCTTTGTACAGCGCTATAAGTGATCGAAAATAAAGGGAAGAGTTGTTTTCTCATCTTTTGTGATTGCGAAGAGCATGTTCGGCACAAAGTCTTTCACCGTGTCTACACCAGACACGAAAGGCACCCTGCCGCATCCAGTGTGGACAACATTTTAAATTATAATGGGTTCTAATGCATTTCTAATGTCTTTTGTTGTGTTGTGTCGCGTTGCATCCGGTGTAGACACGGTGTTCGCCACGTAGGACTATTATAGAGTTAAGATCCAGATTGATCCAGATAACAACAGCATGCTTGATGCTGCTCTCAGAGCTGTTTCACACACACATGCATGCACATTCTCCGCATTTTAGCACCATTGACAGTTTTAACACTGGTCATGAAAAGAACAATGAAAGTCAGATGCATATCATCCCTGCATTTTAGTACTTGAAGTGGTATTATTTTCAACCTATAAGTGCTCTCTGACTTCAGACATACAGTAGTTTTAATAGCGTTGTAGTAGAGTAGGCGGGGGGAGACCGTGGTTCGAGTACGGTGAGTAATTGTGAATGAGCGCCAGCTGTGCGCACACCGGGCTCGAATCACGTAGGAGTATTGGGAGCGTATAAAGAAACGAGCGACCGGACCGTCGATGAGAGAGGACCGGGCCCGAACATGTTTGTATATGTATTTATGTTTTACTGTGTTGTTGTTCGCCGGCGATCGTCCGTAAGGGGCCGCCGGCTGTTATATTACTTTAATAAATGTTTTAAAATGTCTTCCGGTTCCCGACTCCTTCCCTACCTACTTTGAATCTCGTTACAAGCGTTTATGTCATATTTGTCTCACCTGAAATAATGAATCCAAAACCAAATGCATTTGGCTGGTCATGTGATCACAACATGGCAGCTACCACGAGGGCTAAAGCTTATGATTTTTCACTTGGATGTACATTTTTTTATAATAATTTTATCAAGTGTCATTCTTTTCTTTTCTTTTATCATTCTTTTCTATCGTTTTTGTCATACAAGTGCGCCACAATCTAATAAAGTTAGGTCAAAGCCAAAACTTAATTAAACCTAACTAAAGCGAGACCCATGTTGTAACTCTGGCATGAACCTTTTTCAAAATGGCACAATGAACTTTGCAGTTTCTGTGTTAATACAACTGATGTTAGCATCAATGGAGCAACACTGATAATAACACGGCCACTGTTGATCAGAGATAAACCCAATTCAATGTGACAGACAGTGCAGTCTGACTCTGATGTTGTATACAGATCATTGGTTAAAGAGAAGCTGATATTTCTCATCAAAGGACCAGGCTGTTGAATGGGTCACTTTGTGAGGATGCTGCCTGAGGGTTTGGACACAACACAACAACATAGACGACGGATGAAGTGATATGCAATGTTTTTGAGCAAAGTCAATGGGGTGCAATGTTGTTTGGTTGCCAACGTTATTTAAGATATGGTCTTGTGTTTTCAGAATAAATAAAGTTATACAGGCTTTAAAATACGCAATGAAAAAAATGTTAAGCAAACTATTACTTAGACCTTCTTGTTTTAGTCCATCATATATAATTATATCACTGCAATATAATCAGAATAGTGCATAACCAGACTCTACTCAATGTCAACCGAATCACAACTCAAAAATACTGTATCATCAGTTTCCTGTGGATGCAACATCTTCCCATTTTTATTTTTATTTTTATCACTCTCTCTGCATATGTACGCTGCCATTATTAGGACACTGAGAAGTAGCTTAACGGAGATCTTGGGAGTTTCTAAAAATGTCTTGCCAATAAATTCTGGTCCAACACAAATGAATGAAGTAAGAATCGAATTGGCAAACAAATGCGCTTGGTGTGTCATCGGATTAATATACAGGGTACCATTACAGTTAAATATATGACTATACGACTGTTGTGAAAATCAGACTTATTCCATCAAATCTTATTTTTTTAACTGATCCTAAAATAAATGCAACACTAGTATTATTTTGTTCAAACATGAATATGGACTTGTTTTCTTTGCAGTATTTAACATTTACAAAAATATATAATTTTTGTTATTTTAAACAATTTGTTAGGTTTCTGAAAGTTTTCTTCGTACATGAATTTTCCTTTCGTAACAAGGGTTGTTAGTCCCTTATCGCACAATCTCACAGGTAAGCACAGCCACACGTCAACCAGCGAGAGAAAGAGCACGCCCACGAATCAACCATAGAGAGTGGGAGAAAGAGAATGCCCATCTGACAATCCGAGCGTTCCCAGTGCTAAAATAGACCGGACATAAAGGACACACGGTAAATGAGTCATGTGTTTTGCTCCCTATCGGTCCATACTTGCAAAGGGTAGACCACTTGAATCTGTGACCAAACAAAAGACTCTTCGAAGATATGAAATATTGCTCTACTCTAAGTATACTGTATATACTTCATAATAATACAAGATTTATATGAAATTGGCAGAAACTCTGTGTGTTTGAAAGCCATTTTTTTACTAGTGACACATTTTGAAGGGTTGGGGCAAATTATTATTTCTTCAAAAGCATATGTATGTAGACAGAGGCAGTGCTAATGTGTAACCTATTTTTCTGATTGTATGGCGGACATGTGTGGAAAAAGAGTTCAATTTGTTCCCAATCTCCTATTAATCCAGCCCATGCAATTAAGGAGACCGGTGTATGAGTGATGTGTGAGTGAGTGAGTGAGTGAGTGAGTGAGTGAGTGAGTGAGTGAGTGAGAGAAGTAAAGGGGAGTGAAGTTAAGCGATGTGATGGTTGATTTGTCCTCAGCAGGGATGCTCATTCAACTCTGTGTTCCATTGTTACAGTGAGACTAATAAACCAAGATACAGAACAAGCACACAATATATCATCACATTATCCCTGCATAATTGTTAGCTATAAGTTTGTGTTGTGTTACTTATGCATGCACGTGCCAATTGCCAACAAAACTCAGACAAACCTATTACTCACTTACTACCGCTCCATCTATCCTTTTCAAACTATCTCCAAATCCAGTGTTATATCCACCGTTTATATAACATTCCACACCGAAATGCAGTGAACAAACAAACAAGCACAGCTAATCATCACAAATGCAGTGCTCTCTCTCTCTTGCAGGTTGACATGTGCGCAGACTCCTTCTCCCGCTCTCCCTGGTTTACACAGGTGTGGGCATGCTCTTTCATCTTGCTCTGGCGGGTTGACCCGTGCTTTTCTGGGTGAATTGTCCATTAACTCATTCCCCGCCAGCCTTTTAAAAAAAGTTGCCAGCCTACGCCAGCGTTTTTTAACATTTTCACCCAACTTTAATGGCTCACAGTAAACTTTCTGTAAAGAATATATGTACAAACAATATGTCAAATGAAAGAACAGAGTCTCAGCTTTTAAACAAAAGAAACCTTATTCTTATTCTTTATGCATTTTTTATCACTCCGTACATGTGGGTAGGTTTCTTAAAAAATGCATTACTTTGATTAAACAGCTGAGAAAATCACAATTAACGTATTTTGTCAAAGATTTAGCCCAGATTCCACTCAAAGCAATCATTAAAAACCGCTAAAACATATACGTTCTAAATTCTGGGATTCGGTACTTTTTCCCAAAGGTGTGTACTAGCGCCTAGTGCTGTACAACAGTACGAACAATGATTGCCGCAACAACTCATCTTTGGCTTTTCAAAATGTGCATTGTTCCAAAGCAGCTTTACTGGGGCAAACAGGAAGGTAAAACCCAGCACAGTGCATTGTGTTTATAGAACGAGCATGATTATTCTAATAAATAATATCTAATTATTGAATAAATACATAAATGCAATCTCCCCGTGAGCAAGCCAACACTGCCCTGCTGTGGCGAGGAACCCAAACTCTAATGATTGATTAATGGTGAAAAAAAACTTGGGAGAAACCAAGCTCAGCCGGGAGAGCAAGATCCCCTCTAACGTGTCATAGCTGCACTCAGTGACCCGGACCAAAAGCCAACGAGCAAATATCCACGAGGAAGAGCCCACCATCCGCAACCCAGAAAGTCCCACTCGCCGAAAACCGTGCAGGTTCAACTCGGTCCTACTCCACGATCGACACCAGAAAACAGAGAAACAACCAGGGAAAATAGTAATGCCATGTTGTAACTTTATTCGTATGTTGTTCGACATCGACCACAGAACAAAGCCAGACTGGACCCACACAGTCCCAGCAATGAATCCCCATGACCACAACCAACGAGCCCCCTCAATCCCCACAAACACCCACCCAGGATCCTCCAATCAGGGCCACTGAATGCAGCTATACCTTCAAACTGCTGACATTTAATGTAAGTTTAGCATTAAATACCAAGTATTGTAACTTCAGCATTAATGTGAAAAGTAGTCCGTCTTTGCTCTTGGTTGGGGATGTAGTGGTCTGAGCTGGGGTCATCCGATGGTCGTATTTCTGTTGGGTGGTGGTGGAATTGCCTTAGATGGAGCTGGGATGGTGATAACTCATCAATGTCGGTGAAAGAGTTGAGGGACTAAGTTAAAAGTTGTTACGAAACAGATTTTCATGTTAAAAAAAAATTCCAAAGCCTATACGAACACTGGGGGAATGTATCGAGCACAGAAATACTTCGTTACACGTCAAACTCGTTTTTTGACAAGTTGACCATTTCAAGCATGAGAAGGCAGCACGTTTAACAGCGTAAAGACGTCGGAATGCATGAAACACTGTGGCAGATCCCCTTTAAAGCAGCAATATGTTACTTGTTTCTTTAACATTAAAAAAACAAAATTTTCAGTGATGGAGATACAGATGTAGAAATTACAGATTGCAGCATTTAATGACCACAAAATGCATGTATGAAGTCTTTTGCTTCAGACTTTAAATACATTAAATTATTCAACAGTAATGATTTGGTAAACAAAAGCAATCACTTAATACATTTTTGGACACTTCTGTAATAAGCAATCATTGTAACAATCAGTCTAACATCAATTGTGTAAAAAAAGTGTTGTTATAATCTCCTTTACGATGATTAGCAACCTAAATTGCTCTGTTACGAAAATAAATCGTCTCTAAGAGTGGGTGACACAGAAGCCAAAAACCGACACTGAAACCGGATGTTATTCCACAGCTACCGGCTTCATTTCAAGGCCAAAGCTTCAAACTATTCACTGTCTGACAGCATCTAGTTATTATTTGGCAGCTAGCCACTCTTTGTAAAGCCTTGATCAAAAAAGATTGTAGTTATAGATTTGACTGAACTGTAAAACATAACCTTGAAACCATATGTTACACAAAAGACACGGAGAGACTCTTCATATAGGTTCATACGCTGTCTGGCACAGATTTTCAGATATTGTAGTTTATCCACTAAAACCAGTAAGGCAGCATGTGTAGGCAGTACAAGTACAAAATAAAAACCTTTAAATTCTTTCTTAGCCCTCACTTGCACGAGAAGCCTTATGATCCATTTTCTTTTCTGTGTGATTCCTGTTTCTTTAGGATGAAAGATGGACAACTCAAAAATGTACTAAATAAAATTTAACCTTGAAATGTTAAGGCGAGAAAATGCATTACACAAAGTTTGACTTTTGTGCTCAAGTCACCATCTGAACTACAGACGACCTCGGCTTGGATTCTGTCTGTAGAGACACATGATGTGAAGGGGTCAATCAATAAGTCCAGACAATAGAGCGTTCTGAGAGCGGGGAATTGAAAAGCAGGTTGTTGTACCCTGGAAACTATGGACAGCGATGACACAGCAGCACATTCAGCGCAGAGGCTGAGAGGACAAATTGGTTTTGACAGATGCAATTTGGGCCTAGTGTCGTCAGTCTAATTCCATCATAAATTAATCAGTGTTGAGAAGTAACTTATTCCATTGTTCACACTACTAAAGTAACTACATTTTTCAGTAGCATGACAGAGTGTAATTTTATAACAGAGCAGCTTTTCACCAATAACAAATAGTAGCTATGATTTAGATGAAACAGGCTTCATGCGGAACGTCACATTCAGAAACAGGTCTCATCGTATCCAGTTCATATCTTTTGTATGGGCTTTGTGCGTTCAATGCATTCAAAAACCCCTTCCAACGATGAGCAACACATGTACGATAAATATCTAAGAGTTCTTTGTATAAAATTAGAGTCGCCCCCGAAATTAAAATTCTGTCACCATTTACTCCCCCTTTTTTCATTTCAAACCTTTATAACTTTCTTTCCTATGAAGAACACAAAAGAAGATATTTCGAAGAATGTTTTAACTGGCCTCCACTCACTCGAATTGGTTTTGTATCAATTCAATAGAAGTGAATGCTGTTCAGCTATTCGGTGACAAACTTTCTTCAAAATATCTTCTTTCATGTTCTGGTGAAGGTTTTAAATGACAAGAGGGAAAATAAATGATAACTGGATAAAAACATTTGGGTGAATCACTTCAAGCTGGAATGGGGAAAATAATTTTCATGCTGTATACAGTAATGCAGATTCCGTCGTTGAATACATCTTTCACTACAAAAAGCTCTGTTTGGAAAATGTCTTTACAAATTATTGACACAAGGGATTTTTTGACCCTTTTATATAGCAACAAACCCCATCATCAGCTGATATACTGTTGTGTATTCAGGGACCTGGATTCCTCTGAGTGTCTGAGGTCTTGATGATTCAATTTAACAGAATAATTCAGTCAGTGTTGTGATGCATCTCACCTGGGGCTTCACCCGTCCAATCAGCACGCATCTCTGAGATAAAGCAGAACTGACCCACAGCTACAGATTCAGAAAGGCTGTATGCCGTTTCTGGAGCAAGACAATCTATCTTAAATTGAGCTCAAATTGAAGACAAACAGTTGGGCACAAAGGGTTTTTAAAGTGGCAGGAAATTACAGCAATTTCAGCTGGAAAATTGTCCTGATGATAAATCTGCAACAATCAGCAGTGAAAACTGAAAGCATTGCTGATTAATGCCATCGATCTGATGTCAAATGGATTTAGTTCAGACATTACAGCTCTCTTGCCGGATGCATGATACATGCAATTCATCATCCCCAATTCAGTTTATGAAGATGGTTTTATATGCTAATTGGGAACTATAAACTGCGTAAGACCAACGATTTGCAAAATGATTAACATGAAACACATTAACAATTTGTAAATGCACAAACAACAGAAGTGTGATTCACCCACCTAACATATGGAACAAACATGACTTTAGTCATAATACTAAGCAAAATAATCATTTTCTGCATCCTTTGAAACCTTGATAAGCCCATTTATTTTACTGATCTAACAACGCAGCATTTGTTGCATTTTATTATGTGCATTAAACATTTTTTTCATACTCCAGACTGAAATAAACAAATGCACCCTTGAGAATCCTAAATAATGCAGTAACAGATTGTTTTCCAAATGTAGACATTCGTGTTTAAATAATGTATTATTTTAACAATTTTACAATCTCTAACCTGTCTTGCACAAACAGTGCTGTTCCCCTTTTCTAATTGGTCTCCGCTGACATGATTCATCTGTGCGGTTAATGACACAGCCATAATAATACGCTGCTATTGACAGCTGAGTGCTACACACAGCAAATAGCTTCCGTTGAAAGATGATGCTCTCGTAACACAAAATCCCACAAAAAAGATTTTATACTTGCACCTTTTTTGCAGGCATTATACAGTTTATGGGTTTACGCAAATACTAGTAATTTCTGACATTTGCAAATGTGTCATGGTGACAGCTTGAAGCATTCAAAGATGTGAACAATTGGAAATGTTAAATGGAACAGTCACAGGGACAAAAAAATTATGTGTTGACACAAATGCAGTCAACAACAAACTCTTACATTACAGTGTCAAGAATCACTGCTGATTTGAACAGAATGAAACAAAGTCTTAATTTGGACATTAAGAAACAATTGATATTGACTAGCATTAATGATATCTCAAAGGCTGAAAATAGGTATTTGTCTTGAAAAGCTGACCATAAGTATAGACTTGGTCTGATCAGATGCGCGCACCTGACCCCAAGTTAACTTCAAGTTTGTGTTTGGCTAGCATCTAATTATATAACTATTTAGATTTTATTTAATGTGTTGATATTAATTTGTATTATTATTTTACTGTATAATAATTGTATTAGATAAATGATTTGTTGAATTTTTGGATGTTCATTTTATTAACTCAACTCAACTATATTTATATAGTGCTCTTTACAAGTTTCAGTTACAAAGCAGCTGTACATGAGACACATTGACTACAAGTAAAACAACTAAAGTCATATACCTGTAAAGACAAGAAACAGGTGAAAACACATAAGACAGACATACAAATGCTCCACACACACAATATGCATACATACATACACACATTGACATAGACGCACACGCAAACACACTCGCACAAACGCAGAGTGAAAGCACACATTTGAGATAAAGGAGAGAGAACCACAGGTCAAATATTAAACGGACTATAAATTCTTATATGCAATATTAATTATGTCTAACTTCTGAATTCTAAAACAATTTGTTCTATGGGTCCTGCAGTTTGGTCATATCCCCCTAGCTCCAGGTATCGCCTCACCTCCTTTTTGGTCTTGGGTCTAGGGGAGGTTGCAACTACTGCTGTCTTGTCAATTTGGGGACGCACCTTCCCATGACCCAAGTGGAAGCCTAGAGACCTGACCTCCACTCGCCCAATTGCACACTTCTTAGGGTTATAAATAAAAAAAACATGTACATCATACAGAGTTTGAGTGAGATAGAATTAAGCTCGCATTATAGCAGGGAATGGTAACATATCAAACAACGCGAGCGCTTTGGCCCTAATATTGTTATATACACATAAACAGTCAAGTGCCAATATGTTTATTTGCCTGTTAACATAATGTGGGCTAACTAGTACTACAGCTTCTACCAATGTTTAAATGTCAAGTTAACTTTGAAATTCGTAAGCTCTTTACCTGCCAGTGATTTAAAGTTATAGTTATAATGGAATTTGTAATTAAAATTGGGAGAAAATATAGATGTTGCCATTGATGGTCATATTTTTGCGTAGGGTCTATTAAAAATGAAGAGAAAAGGAGAAGTAACAGACTTCATTTTAAAGAAGCAAAAACAGGCAGATTAGGTGCAAACACACTCCAGCCCTTGCATGACCACCGGACCCCAGTGCAGCTCATTACCTGAGAGTAGTCAGAGTCAATGTGGTCAGGCTTCACAAGAGACACTAACAGGTTTTGATAATCCAGCAGACAGTCAGTTAGTCACATGTTCAGTTCAGACTTTAACTTCAGCCTGTAATAAATCATTAGGCCAGAATAAGCTTTACTTTTTATTCACAAAAAGTGACCAGAAGTCTTTGTTTTGTAAGTGATGGCATCTTTTATGTGATTTTACACGAATGCAACTTGTTACTGTAATAAATTAATTGAGGGATGACACAGAGAGCTCTGACTATGAGCAAGAGAGTGAGCCAGAGCTGCCAGGAGATGTCAAAGAGACCTGACCACATCAAGCACCCGATATGCTGTTCGGAAATATATTTAAAACGAATTAGTAGTTGTCATCGATATTTTATTGTTTATTTATACATTTATAATACTAATGCTTTTTCATAGAGATGACACATTGTTTAACATATGTTTCAGATAATTCAAGATCCAGAGATGAGGGTCCTGTACAACCATGTTTGAAAACGTTTCCCAGAACTCAGTAGAAAAAGAGCTTTCAACAGCTCATGGTAAAAGAACAATTCATGGCTTGAATATTCTGTAAGTCAAGACTCAACTTATTGTTTTGCCTGTAGGCATTTTTCTTTGAATTATTTGAATACATCTAAATCTGATTTTACATCACAGGCCGGCTTTTGTAACTGGAAAAAATATCTGTTCTAAAGATTCTGGGTTTAAGCGCCATTCCAAGCATCAATGGAATGTATGCTTGGAATGAGTATAAAAAATCTGTCGATAGCAACACATCAATGCTAGTTGTCATGAATGAAGATCGTAAAAAGAAAGAGGAAGAAAACTGTGCTTCTGCTTATATAAAAACCATTGCGGATGTGCTACTTTTAACTGCCACACAAAATATAGCATGGAGAGGTCATCAAAGGTCTGATGACTCTCACAACAAGGGTCATTTTTTGGCAACCTTAGATGAAATAGCAAAGCATGAACCTCTAATAGAAAAAAGGATGACTGCATATAGAAATGCTAAGTACACAAGCCACCAAATTCATAATTAAATTCTTCAGGTCTTTGCTGAAATGGTATACAAAGTGAAATAATAAGAGAAGTAAAAGAAAGTGTAGTTTTTAGTGTATTTGTAGAAGAAACTAAAGATTTAAAGAAAAATTAACATTTGGGTTTAGTCCTATACAATGGGGCCATCCACGGAAGTTTTTTATACTTTCAGTCAGCTCAAAGCTTAGACGCTGAAAGTCTCACAAAAATGATAATTTACTGCCTCGAAAACATGGTTTGGACTACAAAAATAATCTTGTGGGGCAGAGCTATGGTGGTGCATTAGTTACAGTTTAAGCGGAAAGCATTCTGGTGTGTCTGCGCCCATTAAAACCAGTGCAAGATTTGCTTATTATGTGCACTGTAATGCACATTTGGTTCTTGTCGATGCTGTAAAATCAGTTTCTGAGGCAGTTCACTTTTTGCTTTCGTGCAGAAGCTTTATTCCTTTGTATCTGGCTCATACGTTCATCTCCAGTAGCTTGCAGTTCAGAAAAAGTTGTATCGACAGCAGCAGCCCAGGGAACTACAGAGACTTACAGATGTAAGTGGGCATGCAGATACATGGCTTGACGTAATCTAAGAGACAGGCTTCCAGCAGTGCTGAGTGTTACAGGATATAGCACTTGAAAATAGTGGCGATGGATCAATGGATGCCTGGCCAAGGGAATTCTGTCTCAGATCGATTTACATTTCATATGGGTTTTGGTTATCTTTTGTAAAGTTCTTGGTGATTCAAAGTGTCTTTCTGACATGCTCAAATCAAGCTCTCTTGACCTAGCAAGGGCTGTGGATTTAGTAGGTGCCCTTACAGACACAAAACAGGACTACAGAAGTGGGGATTACTTTAGAGAACTGTGGAAAGAGATTGCAGAGCACTGCAAAAAATGTACAGTATATATATACAATGGGCCTCATTCATGAAAAACGGGCAGAGCGATTTTTTTGTGTAAATCGTTCGTAAAGTCGTTTTGACATACATTTTCGGGTTTAATGAAAATGTTTGTATTTTCAAAATGTTAGTTGGTACTAAAGAAATGTACACCTGCTCCATAGCAGGTGTAAATAGTGCATAAAACCACACATAAAATTCTGTATTCTTTTAGACAAACCGATGACACTGTATTTTGATGCACTATGTATCATAATGATATTCCACGAGTTCATTTGCCCTCTCTTTTATCAGTTTTACATTTTAACTTTGGGTAAAACGCAGAGCTCTGTAGCGGTTTTAGCTGCATGTTAAAATAATATTCAGCTGAGCTCACCAAATATGTTCTCCACAAGATCTATCAAGATCACATCCATGACATGAGTTATTTAAAACATCAATTTCAGTCAAGTAAGTAGTTTAGCTCAAAGGAAAATACATATAATAATCGTTATTAAATATAGGTATTGTAAAGTCTCTGATTAATAATGTAAAGTATAACAATACTTGCATCAATTAAATTATTCACTTCACTTTATCTCATGGCCATGAGTAACGTGACTTTACCAAACAGGATTTAGAGCAAAGGTAGCATTAACCAAACACGGTTAACGGGACTAAGTTTGTGAGTGTGAGCACAGAAAACACATCACAAATGAATATATGGCTGTTAATTAAGCTGTACTCTACTTGGTTAACATAATGACAATCGCATAAACACAAACAAACACATGAAACATAAACACGCTAGGGAGCTTGAAGAGAAAGAGAGGGAGAGAGAGAGATAAAGTGAGTGAGAGCATGGCAAATATTGCATTTCTGAACACCTACAAACTGGACACAGCTATTCTATGTACAGAATCAGATACTTGCGAGCTCTGTGCTGGACCAATATCCTTATGAGTGTGTAGAGATGGTATTGTTCTAGAGCTTTAAGAATGCAGTCCTGCAAAAAAAATGCTTTATGGTCACACAATGTATATAAACAATGAAGAATTGTCAAGACAAAGTAGAGACTATTCTAAGTGCTAGGGCTCCCTCCACTAGAAGGAACTACGCGCTTGGATAGAGCATTTTTGACAGAGGGCACACTATACAGACCCAATTCACTACCAGATTGTTTCAGTGTTGGAGTTTCTGCAAGAGAAACTATCCTCAGGGACAAGCCCCGGTACTCTCAGGGTTTATGTGGCCACCATTTAAGCCTGCCACGCCCTGATTGATGGGGTTTCTGTGGGAAAACACCCTTTAGTCACTCGCTTTATCCGTGAAGCGAGGTGGCTGATGCCTCCATCTAGACAGACAGTCCTTCCATGGGACTTAGCGACAGTGCTCCAGTGCTTCGAACCTATGGGGTAGCGCCTTCAATCTTCTGACCTTAAAGATGTTTTTTCTAATGGCAATCACCTCTCTTAAGAGAGTCGGAGATTTGCAGGCGCTCTCGACCTTGCTGTCCAGTTTAAATTTTGCCCCTGGGATGGTCAAAGCTGCTCTGCATCCTTACCAGAGTTATTTGCCTAAAGTTCCGTTCTCCACCGTCCATCCGGTTGATCTTGAGGCTTTCTGCCCTCCGCCGTTCACAACATCGGAGCAGGAATGATTACACCTACTGTGTCAAGTATGGTACATCCAGTACAGTGGTATTCTCATTCCCATAGCGTTTGAAACGCAGCATCGAGTGTAGCTTTTAATAGGGAATGTCTCGCATTGCTTGGCTGTAACCCTGTTCCCTGAAAAAGCGTGAACGAGATGCTGCGCCTCAATGCTGCACTGTAGGCGGCCCAGACGTCCTTTCAGACACAGTCGGAACCTGATGATGCGTCTGCATTCCTGCCTATTCATAACATGCAGGTGCGGGTGTAATTAGCCACGTCACCTGCTGAGGTTATTTAGAGCCAAAATAATATTTGGCGTGTTTGACACACGTGCTTCACAATTGGTCGAACAAAGACTGTTCACCCATAACGTTTGAAATGCAGCATCTCGTTCCCGCTTTTTCAGGGAACTGGGTTACAGGGAAGTGACCCGAGACATTTCCCTGATTCCTTTGTGTTTCTCTTGTCAGTTGTTCGGTATTGTTGATATTGTAATGTAGTCGTTGTGCGTGTACCCTGCCTTTTCCCTGGATGTTACTTTTATATTTAACCTGCTTCAGTTTGGATCCTACTTGATTCCTTCACCATTACAGTTATTCTGAAAAAAAATCTGACTACTCGTTTTGTAAATGCATTACAAAAGCAAAGTTACTTTTGTAATGCATTCGTTTGGCATGATGTATGTATATATATTTTTTTATTTATTGTATACACAACACTTAATCTGCATAATGTGTTCTTAATATGCATATGCTGTTAGTTAATATCTCTTTCTAAAACATAAGCTTTGTTGTTTAGCTTAACAGAGCTCAGAGACAACTATATATATGTCTACAGCAAAACATGGCTTATTTACCGACGAATGAGGAAAAAACTGGACAAATTCAGAACTTCTGCAATAAAAAGCTGTTTACTTTCGGTTTAGAGTAAGAAACGATGTTCAAACGTCATGAACAGGCACATTAATTTAACCATGTGAAAATATAATGTCATATAGCCTATGTAATCAAATGTGTAATATTAAACTGCCCCTCTCAAAATGATTGGCAGCGCCCAGATTACAGGGTGTTATTAGTTTTGAGTGGTTGATATTTGAAAAGAACAATCCTTGGAATATCATGATTCCGCTATCATGCCATGTTTATTCTTGTTCTTGCAGCGGAGTCATGGCATAGCCTTAAGTTATGTGGAGGGAGAGAAAGTTTCCCTAGGGGCCTTCTGTACTCTCTCTTCGAGTCTCGTCTGTGATTCCCGCCCTTCTCATCTCGTTAGCTTTCATGGCAGAATAACCGACACCGAAACTGAACCCAGTAGGCAGCATGGACGTTGCGGCGTCGTCCTCACGGTCTCGCCATGCCCACTTGCTGCTTGGATTCCGCCAGGGGAACTATTCTCGGTGGTGGCGGAGGTGGCCGAGTTTGGCGAGGCGGAGTTGAAGACTATTTTCAACTGCTGCCTCACTTGGCGCCTAACACTGTCGGAGAAGAGGCTGCTGGCTCCCCTTGGGTTTGCGGACATGGTCAGGTACGTGATCAACCTGAGCGATCCTGGGGGTGTGGTTTCACTTGGGACTTCCACTCTTCGGTCAAGCACTTAGGAGGATCTCATCCTGGCTGCCGCTGCCCAGTGGGACTCAGTACCCTCTAGCTTGTGCCCCACGGCCACCGGTCCTTCTTGTGGAGTCCGTGACGAGTGGGTTAGGAGAGATTCGGGGGCGACGTCTCTGGAATCCTCCTACCCAGTACTCCCTCGGTCCCCCACAGTTCCGGCTGAATCAACCGTGGGCCCCACCGACCAGAGAGGGAGTAAGAAGGGGCATGGAGGATCGTCCAGGCCGAAGCTGCCGGAATCCAGCCCGGTCCAGCAGCCGGCAGAGGGCGCTGCCCAGCCGCCGCCAGAGGGCGCTGCCCCGGATTTTGTCATTTCTATGTGCATTTTAATTAAAGCTGTACTGTTTTTCTTTACAGTAAATTAGATATATCAAAACATATCTCGTCCATCCTAACACCAATAACATTTTTCAATAAAATAAAGTTCTATGGACGATGAGAAATGATTTAATAAAGTGTATTAATAAAGTCTATGAATAAAGAAATTAATAAATACAGACATACATGCAAAAATTTAGCAAGAAAGGTAATAAACAATTAATTTTGACATGCAGCCATTCCAACTCAAATCTGTTTTTTCTGTCTTATTTCTGTTATTTCATTAATTTAATGATTCAATTATTTGTTTTATTTATTAATATACATATACATTTATTTATTAAAAAATTTAAAGGGGTCACTTGACGCGGCTAAAACTAATATTACATTTAGATGTAATACAATGTGTATACACGATTTAAGGTTAAAAAACGCTGTATTTTTCACATACAGTGCATGTTTGTATCTCCTCTTTGCTCCGCCTCTCTGAAACGCGCTGATATTTTACAAAGATCATCGCCCTGAAAAGCGAGCGTGCTATGATTGGCAAGTTCACTAGTGCGTAGTGATGATCGAATACTCCACGGAAATGTGACGCCTTACCATATTTGGAAAATATATACAAAGCCGGCACACCTGGGGCCCGTTTCAATAAGGAGGTTTAACTAACTCTAGGTTAAACCTTGAACTCAGGGTTGGTTTACTTAGAAATTAGAAACTTTGAGTTTTTGGTTTCAGAACTTCAAAGGTTGCAAAGCAATTGTACTGACAGGTCGCCCACCTTACTTACATATACATTTAGGCGGTCTTAGTCAAATCGTGTCACGAACTGACATAGATTCGTCGGGGTGTGGTTACACGAGGCGTTTCAGCCAGGTCTTGGTGAGCATTCGCTTCTGGATGAAATACATATTTTGTTTTCCGACACTTACATTTCTGCAATTTTACGTGTCTAATACATGCATGGGCAACTTATAACACACCAAAGACAAAGAAAAACACATATTTCCGGCAAATCACTCCTTTAAGCTTATGTCATTTTCAGACATCAGTAAATCCACTGTGTGCAGAGCGGAAAGTGTGCCTCCCTATCAAGTGCTTTCTGCCGCCATGTTGCTTTTTTTGTAAGCCTAACCAGACAAATTTAAATAACTCAAATCAGCAGTTCTGAAACCAAAAACTCAAAGTTTCTAATTTCTAAGTAAACCAACCCTGAGTTCAAGATTTAACCTAGATTTAGTTGAACATCCTTATTAAAACGGGCCCGAGGTGTGCCGACTTTGTATATATTTTTCATGTGATTTGTTTTTGGTTGAGCACCCATTTCAAGTTGATGTGCATGCTTTTACTGTGTTTTGCAACCAAATAACATCTGATGATGTATGGACACAAAAAGTCTTATTTTCCACATAAAAAACACATTATGCAAGTTTGAGGGTAAATGAATGCTGACAGATTATATCATGTAAACTATCCCAATTATTTGAAGCAGTCATCATATCCTTAAATAATTTTTTATTGCAATCTATAGGAATGTTGTCCAAGAATATTGACATGGTTTCCTTAAATAGAGCTTGGGTTTCATATTCTTTTTCTCTCATTCCTATTGAACTGTCCAATGTTTTACTTGATTCCTGATACAGTACGTTGTGAGCGTGGTTTGTATCAGGCATCCAGGCAAGAAATGAAATAGCTCGTACAATGCTCATATTGTTTGATCGGAAGTGCCGTGAGGACTTCCAAACAACATCACAGTAGGGAGGCAACAGAACCAAAGAGCCCGCCAATTCCTATTCCTCATTTGTCTTCTGCCACCTCTATTTGGAAGTCAAGCCATAGCATTACAGTATTATGACTGGGGCACAAACAATCCAAATAGGTTTTTGTTCCCCAAAGCATTGTTCAATTTGCCAGCAGGCCCCATATATTTTGGCCAATAGAGCAGCGAACAGGCTCACTTAACTGCTTTAATTTACCCTTGATTGTTTGTGTTGGTTTGAGAAATGTATCTTAATCTCACAATATTGACACAATAATGAGAGTCAATACTTGATCCAATCACAGCATCCCAGGAGCACCAAAACTATTGGGCTGCAGAAGGTCACCTAATAGCCCGGGGCGACATTTGAAACCTAACAGATGATGGGACCAAACATAAACAGTGCTTGATACCATGTCTAATGTGTTGAGGGTTTCCACACAGCAGAATGAAGTACATTGTTGTTTAGTTTTGTTCATGAATTTCTTTCCAACCATAGTTGGAACGGTTAGCTTTCCTACATTCTTCTAAATATTTTATCTTGCGTTCAACAGAACAAATAAATTTGTCCTACTATGTTAGTCAATGGTGGTCAAGAAGTGTTTGGTTCCAAGCATTCTTCTAAATATTTTTGTCTGTGTTCATCAGAAGCACAAATCAATTCATACAGATTTACAACAGCTAGAGGGTGAATAAACGAAGAGACAATAGTTTTCACTTTTTGGTGAAATGTCCCTTTAAGGTTATTATTTATTATTTCTATAGTATCTCAGCCTATGTTCGCATTTCTAGGCTTTATTTTGTCAAGACAGCTGTGATTAAGATTCCTATATTCCTGCCATTTCCCTTTTATTACATCAAAGTGTGCATATTATACATGTTTATTGAAACACTCCAGAAACATTTGTTGTACAGTATGTCATTACAAAATGAGGAAGTCAATTTAGGAAAAGCTTGTGTTAACAACGTGTAACGCCTGTTCTATATTCAGCATTCCTGTGGATATTTATATGATAAATGTATGTGATGTTCGAAAATATATTTTTAAGGTCTCTTCCTTTTGTGCCGTTATAGTTCATTTCACTCGGCGTGCAGAGATGAAAAGTGAGAAACGTCAAGATCATTCAGAATGCGTGTCATTCACAGACTCTCTGTTGTAGCACGTGCTTTTCCTCAGCTATGACCGAGCTCTGTCTTTATCTGTGAAATCTGAATCAAAGCCAGAAACGTATAGTTATGTTTCATTGGGAAACTGGTGTGTGGGATTGTGTGAAATGGCCATATGTTATTGTTACTGTATGTAGGTGTGAGGAGATATAACAGCAATTCAGAGCCAAGATTTCCAATGACCCTGTGTGCATGAGGCTTCAACATTGATGTTGGCAGTATGAGGAAAATGATGCCAGGATTGACAATAATTCCGCTCTTGAGAGAATTGGTTGGGCAATGCAAAGTCTCACATTACATGTAAACATGAAGGCAAATGGTCATAAGCTTATCACACTATAAAGTATTCACACAGTAATTCATTCAGAATGTATCCTGCTTTGTCGTTTTCTAAATGACAACCTTGAAATGCTTAAAGGGTTAAATTTAGTGAGAGGAGCATAGAGAAAATATATATTTTATACAAAACATAGATATTTTAGGCTACCTGATATAGCCATTGTTGGGCTTTGTCTACTGAATATGTTCTTATAAGAACCTCAAGGTATATTGTTATTTGGCAAAACAAAAATAGTTCTTCCATATGATCACTGTGAAAAACCTTTTGAGGCCCCTTTTCTTTGTGTAGTGTGAACCAGCTTTTTGATTTTTTATCTACACTTTGATACATTTCCCACATTAAAATGCTGGGTAAAAATATGGAAAAATTCAACCGGTGGTTTAAACTCTAAAAATGTCCATTCTTGACCCACAATTAAACCACTAATAAGTCATGTACACATAACGATTGGGTTTTTACAGTTTGCTAGTGGGTAAACGGATCATGTTAGTTTGGAGTATGTGATTTTCCATCATGGGTACATTTTTATCATAACTCTTTGTTATTATGATACTTTATAAAAACAAATCATAATTTCTTTACTCTGCTTTAAGATAAATAATAGTAACACAATGATAAAATGAACTTCTTCATCTGATGTTGAGGTTGATTTAGTACTTGTGTGATCCAGCCTCCATCTCTTTCGAACAGGCCATCGTGTTCTTATTGTATCAGATGGAATTATTTTCCATGTGGTGAAATTTTGTCAGTCATGCAGGTTGCCAGGATCCGATACTCTTCTGAACCATTAGAGACAGCTGTGAATGATTCCTCCAGACCTGCAGCGTGGCTGTGGACACAAAGCAAACACATGCTCATTGCTGTTAAACACAGGCATGCTGGCTTCTCGCCCAGACCTTCATAAAACATTACTTGAAGTGCTTCCACAAGACTGCCCTTGGAGGACGATGCACATTTTGGAGGGGCCTTGTATCATTTGGGGCACTGAGGCCTGCTCCAAACCTAGTTCACTTTAGCGCCAAGAAAACAACGTGAAAAGAAAGGATTTCTCATTTCTTTGTCACTCCACCTATTCTCTCCTGGGCACACATTTCCCATGTCCACTATGACATTGAGAGCAATCGGACCGCTTTCTATCTCCGGCCGCTATATATCTGCACCGGGCCTGCTGATAAATTATGCCGAAAAGCTCCTTAAATTCCATTGAATTCAGCTTTGTTCTTGTGCAAGCTATAATGAATGTGTACTACAGAGGTTAATTAGTTAAAATGTAAACAGTGTTAAAGTGTTTACCACACATTTTTTAAGCTTGAAAACGTCTCGGTTACGTCTGTAACCTTCGTTCCCTGATGGAGAGAACGAGACGTTGTGTTGAGAGACAGACTGGGGTTTGATTCTGAGAACCTATCATCTCCGAGATAAAACTAAAACGCCAATGGGGATTGGTGAATGGCCCGCCCACGCCAGTCTCCGCCCCGTACATACGGGTATAAAAGGAAGATGGCGGCGGTCATTCATCACCCTTTGTGCTGAGGAACCTGAGAGGTGCTCCTTGCAGCGTTGTGCCATGAAGACACAATGTCTCGTTCCCTCCATCAGGGAACGAAGGTTACAGACGTAACCGAGACGTTCCCCTTCAGTCTGTCTCTCGACGTTGTGTTGAGAGACAGACTGGGAACCTATCTTAACACGCCACGGCACTGAGCCGTGTTACGACCTCGAGATGAGCGACACTGACTAGTCTGGTGAGTCACAAGTGAGCGCTGCAGCAAGATGTAACCTTCCAGTGAACTGTAGTGGACCACATCCTGCCATACGGGAGGTAACATGTGGAAATACTGACATGGTCTCCCGAAGGAGATCACATGCGAAAAAAATTGCCGGCCGTAGGGGGCAAGCCTAGTTGGGTGTGCCACCGGAGGGGAGGTCACAGATTTGCCAACAGGGGAATCAGGAGTGAGGAAATCATCATACTGGACTACTCAACCGGGGAGTCACTACGTATGGAGCAATAGTCCTAGTATAGGGGTCCACCTAACTAGGGGCGACTCTACCAGTACTGGACTTGGTTCCAACAGAGGTTGGGTCTTCCTCCCCAGAGGGGAGCGCCTGCAGGTTCACCACCTGCTCCCTGAAGGGGACTCTGTCTTAATTTGATACAACAAAACATTTTCTCTAGAAATGAACGGACAATTTTTTGCTCCTGTGAATTTGATGTAAACTCTCTGCTCATGTGAAACGATCAATAGCGCCTTTCTTTGACTGCATGTTTTGTTGCCAAATATAGTGTCTAATTGGCCCAGCGTTTAAAAACTGCCTTCCCAAAGCCTGACAGATTTGCAAAATAATCTATGCTAAAATAACACACACATTAAATATGCAGTAAATAACTTTAATCTCTTGAAAATTAAGAAAATCCAATTTCCTCATGAGTGCCATGGATTGCACTATTAATATTGCACACAAATGTAACTGAAAACTGAATGGAAAGGAATCAGGGTGAGGTCTGATTAGTCGGGTGAGGAGGCGTTTTTACATTTTGTGTTTACAAAACACGTTTAAGAAACAAGACACATGAATTGAATAAATTTGCATTGTTTATAAAATAATTGGAACTTTTTATTTTAAACTTCGGGGCAGATGGATGTTTTGACCACAATGTCAACACAAGTCTCTATTGCTGTCTATTGCCATTCTAAGTTGGTTGTTGGATTTACAATGTTAGGAACCTGTGGTGTAATGAATCAGCTCAAATATTTTTTTCAATTTGAAGCACAATTTGAATCATCTGAAGCAGTGGATTATTCACTCCTCGTAGCGTGAAATTTAAGAACACGCAGAACACAAAGAGCGTTGGATGAAGTGGATATGAATCTATATCTATACAATCAAAACTGCAAAAGTGTCATATTGTTTGCCAGCAATGATAAATGCCTGCCATATGCGCGCACCCGCGCGACCTGTTTGTCAGACACCTCAACATGCAAGTTACCTGTCAGACACAGAGACATGGGCTTGCAGATATATACATTCATTTAATGATTAATTTATTTACATTTATCAATTTAAACTTTAGTCATTTTCAGGACATCAGTAAAGCCACTGTATGCAGAGCGGAACGTGTGCTTCACTCTCGAGTGCATTCTGTTGGCATGTTGCTTTTTTTGGTGCCGTTGCCATGGTGAATCGAAATATCGGAGCTCCATTGATAATGGCGTTTATAGTCGTGGTGTGCGCGCTTAACCCAGGGTAAGCCTACCCAGAGTAAAATGAACTACCTCAAATCAGCTGTTCTGAAACCAAAAACTCAAAGTTTTTAATTTCTAAGTAAACCACCTCTGAGTTCAAGGTTTAACCTAGAGTTAGTTGAACCTCCTTATTGAAACAGGCCCCTTGTTGATAGGCATGTGGTTCACTGTTTACTGTTTGTTTACAAGTAAGATCGTTTCACAACACACACGTGACACAACACAAGAAAAAAATAATATTTAATTTAAGAGAGCACTGCAAATGTTCTAGATGATTTTAGAAAATTCTCTTAGTTTAGTTAAATGCCTTTTTAAGGCAAAACTCTGCAGGTTAACTTTAGTTTGACATGGTCTGTTATTCTAAATAAGTTACCTGTGAATGTGTTAACTACATTCCCAGCTAACACAGTTATGTTGTGGCGACGTACCTGGGCCGGACCATAGTCGTTGCCACGACGTACCATAATAACGTTCCAGCAACGTAACTTTGTGATTCCCATATTCTACATGACGACGTAACATTGGACGTTGTTGGGACATGGGGATTACCTCCTGAAGACATACCTGGGACGTACCATATTCATCGCAGCGACGCACCAAAAATGAGCACTTCCTAATAAACACACTGTCACTTTGTTAAAATCCAGGGCTGTGCATTTTACACGTACACTACATTCGAATATTTGAGCTCATAAAAAACGAATATTCAAATATTTGTAAATTTAAATTAAGTTTAATCAGGCTGTTCTCACTGCACCTCATACACACAGACACACCATTCAGTCAAGAACATTCTACAGAAACAGAGACTGATGGACGTGATGTATTTTCAATTGTAGCTCGCTCTCAATGTTTTCTGCTCATTGTGTCCAGCAGGGTTTCATAACTCCCTCAACGTAAAGGCTACAAACTTTCTCTACTTTACATTTTTACAGGCATTTTCAAATGTCAATCTTACTTCACTTCCCCACAAATGGAACATTATTATATCACACAGACCATTCTGAGTGCTTTCACAACCTTGAATTCTCACACTTTCTACACATGGTGTGAAGAGGCGAATTGCCAATATTTACTCACCATTTTACTTAATTTCAAACCTGTATGGTGTTAGCAGAGGAAGGCATACAGAGAATCTTAATTTACGAGCTGTCAAAAGGACCAAAAAGCATTAAAAGGACCCTAAAAGTATTCCATAACTACACTGTGTGTAATGCAAAACAAAATAGATTATTTATTACAGTACATAATATGATATCAAAGATTTGCTGTCAAACAAAGGTTCCCCTTCAGTCGGTCTCTCGACGTTGTGTTGAGAGACAGACTGGGGTTTGGTTCTGAGAACCTATCATCTCCGAGATAAAACGCCAATGGGGATTGGCCAATGACCCGCCCACGCCAGTCTCCGCCCCGTACATACGGGTATAAAAGGAAGATGGCGGCGGTCATTCATCATCCTTTGTTCTTCGGAACCTTCTCGGCGTATATGTCGAGTTTATCTCTTCGAGTTCCTGCTGGATATTTGACGCAGAGCAGCGGACTTCTCCCTTCTGATGGCGGATCCCCCTCGGCGAGTGGACTCTCCCTCGGTGGCGGATTTCTCCTCCGGAGCGCGGACTTCCCCTCGGCGTCTCGGCAGCGAGCTACAGATTTAAAAGAGCAGGTCCTTTTCAGGACCAATATTCTCACAGTTTCCACTCTCATCCAGGAGGGGGGACGGACATAGCGGCTACCCCGGATGTTGGGCTTCCGGCATCTGGGCCGGCCGTTGTGGATCAGTTCCGTCCGCACTGCGGGCGGTGTATGATTCAGACGTTGCGTCACGGGCGGCTGTCTTCCCACGGGACTCAGCCGCCAACTCGCTGCTTCCCGTTTCGTGACGGCATTGGCTACGGCCTTGCCGTCCGCGGCGGGGAGGGGGGAGGGTGATGTGAGCGTTGTGGATCAGTTCTGTCCGCACTGCGGGCGGTGTATGATTAAGACGTTGCGTCACGGGCGGCTGTGTTCCCACGGGACTCAGCCACCAACTCACTGCTTCCCGTTTCGTGACGGCATTGGCTACGGCCTTGCCGTCCGCGGCGGGGAGGGGCGAGGGTGATGTGAGGATGTGAACGTTTTCGTCAGCCCTGGCTGGCGGATCGTCCGCACCTTCCCTCGTCTGACCGTTCCCCAAGAGACGGTCCCACCGTCTTGTTCCTACACCATGCACCGGAAACGGTGTGTGGTGATGATGAGATGCTGCAAGCTGTGTTCCTGGGTATGACAGACCCATCTTCGGGTCTGACGGGCACGACACCTGTACTGCAAGTATGGGTTGTCCTCAGGTGTGGCGTTCACAGCGGCTACGTTCTCCGGAATGTTGCCGCAAAACCCCGTCTGTTCCCTGTGCGTGACCGCCGCCACGGCGAGGTTGAACGCTTCGGCGAACGTCGGTGGTGATCGGGGATTCCCGTGTTTGTTACTCCGCCAGCTTCGGCTCGCGGGTCATTCATGCCCCAACACGCTCACCTAGCTCGTCCCCGATGGGCGGGATACCGTCCCATATCGGGCAAGATCCGACAACGTGCTCTGTCATAACATCTGATAGCTACCTCCGGTCATCAGATGCGAAGCCCCTTGGAGCTCCCGCCCTCGGGAGGTCGAGCCCAAGAAGAGGCAACGCAGAGATGACGGCCGTGCTTCCCCGGGCCGGAGATGCATGTTGAGCTCACTAGACGTGGAGCATGCCGTTCGCGGCTTGCTCCTGTCTGACGCGAAGCCCCTTAGAGCTCCCGCCTCTGGGCGGTCGAGCTCAGGAAGCTACGCAAAGTGAGGGCCGTGCTTCCCCGGACTTCCCTGGAGATCCACGTGGAGCTCATTAGACGTCGGTATGCCGTCCGCGGCGTGCTCTTGTCTGAAGGGCTCAGGGAGCTATTACTTTCCTGGACAGTGAGCTAAGCTGAGGGCTGTGTTGATCACCCAGGTGGTCTAGCGCCCGTGGTACTCCACGGACGCTGCCACTTGGAGGAGTCGACGAGGTCTCCTAAGCTGCTTTCACGCTCCACGCTATGGCGGTCAATAGGGTCCAAAGCGTTATGGCGACCCATTGGGTCATATGCCAGAGCGTTTAGATCTGGTTGGTGGAAAGGTCGACCCGGCTGCGCACCGCCACAGGCCTCGCGCATCGAGCGACGAAGGTCAGGGTGTGTGCCCTGGGTTGGACGATGTCCACAATAGTGGTCCAAGGATCTGTGGCTCAACCTTGCGCGATGAAGCTCGGAAGGTCCGCCTTCTTGGGCACCGCGCAAGCTGGGCTGGATGGTTACACTGACCTCCGGTCATCAGATGCAAAGCCCCTTGGAGCTCCCACCTTCGGGAGGTCGAGCCCAAGAAGAGGCAACGCAGAGATGACGGCCGTGCTTCCCCGGGCCGGAGATACACGTTGAGCTCACTAGACGTGAAGTAGGCCGTTCGGCTTGCTCCTGTCTGAACGAAGCCCCTTAGAACTCCCGCCTATGGCCGGTCGAGCTCAGGAGGCAACGCAAAAGTGAGGACCGTGCTTCCCCGGAGATCCACGTGGGTGATCTTTTGTAAAGAAGCGGCAGCCTGCCCTCCATCAGCCCCGCCTCCCCGCGGTGGCCCCTTTGATACTGGGCCCTCCAAGGATGGCCCGTCAGAGATGTGGAGCCACGCAGGAGGAGGACTCTACCCTGTTGGGTAAACGCCTCAGGGCGGCCCTGACAGGAGAGCCGTGGAGATGGAGAGTACACTCTCTCTCCGGGCTTCCCCCTGTGGCAGCTGCCTTCGGCAATCTCCAAGTGACGTTGCGTTGGCCGGCGGCAACACTAAGCAGGTAAGTAGGCAGAGCAGTCAAACCTCTCCGGGTTCTCACCCTGTGTAAGGTGACCGCTCTGTCAAGCCACTAACCAGCCTCCCTGGCACAGTGAAGCAGATCATCCTCCGGTTTCGTACAGCACCTGCCGTTACGAAGGGCTAGAGGACGATCCATCTCGGTTATGCGATCCATTTTTGCGCCTGGCACCCGCCAGGTTCGGGGCATTCTCCTAAGGGGGAAGCTCCCGTGCTCAGGCCGAGGTTGCTGCTTATGGCGGGAAGTGCGGTCGAACCTGTCCCTCTAACCGAGATGTTCCCGGGCCGGACTTCACAGTGCCTTTAGGGGGGGGGAGGCCGCGCCCCTCTCTGTATCAGTTGCTACAGAAGCGCATCTTGGCGACAAGATTGGTTGTGGCAATCGACCCGTAGGACCCTTACTCTTACGTCTCCTTCCTTCTGCGAAATTCGTGTTGAACGAAGAACGTATCAGTACTAGGTCGGTCCCTGTTTCCTCTAACGGTCATGGGATCTTGTGCTTCGGCACCTAGACCTTCTGGCCTACGGGTTAACTGGGAAAGAGCAAGCTCTTCCCAAAAGAGCGGGAGCTCCTCTTATCTCGGTGTGGAACTGACTCTGCCCTTATGCAGCATGCTCACTAAACGAGTTTCTGCAGTAGGCGTTGAACTGGATGAATTTGGTCAGCCGGACTCCGGGTCCCGCTGATCACTTCATAGGCTCCTGGACACGTGGCGTCCTCGACGGATAATCCCTTGAGTTGATGCACACAGCCACTTCAGCACTGGCAGAGTCAGGTTCCTGGATGGCGGCACACGGGCACTAGGTGGGTTAGGCTACGCCTCAGTGTCTACACACCCCAAACCCTGGTCAGATGTGACCCTTCTCCGAGCAGGCCCGCTCGGGCAGGTATGAGGCGCGTCAAGCGCCTCCCTGCGGGGTAGGGTGTAGTGTGCAATGGGCAGTAGCGGGCAGTGACGGGTTCCCTACTGCCTAGAGTTTTTGGCAGTCCCCTTGGCACTAGACCTCTAGTGCAGGACTACGTGCTAGTCCTGTCGGGCAGCACGACTGCTGTGGCGGCAGACGCTCACAGCAGATGCCACAACTCGCCCCATGCCTCCTCTTTTGGAGTCAGCAGGATGATCTATCCCTGCGGGCCAGGTTATCCTTGGCAAACTGAACCCGACAGCCGTTGCGCTCTCTCGTCAGTGAAACGCCTCGGAGAGTGGCCACTCCATCCTCGCGCAGTCCAGCTCTCAGGGGACCGGTGTGGCCAGGATCAGATCCTGTTGCCCCCAGAGTCCCATTTATTCCTGCTTTGTACCCCACGGGTACCTTAGCACACAGCTGGCCGCGGGACAAGCGGAAGTACGACTTCCCCCAGGAGCCTCCTTGCACAGGGCCTGTGCAAAGTCGCAGCAGAGTGGCTTCATGTACTGTTGTTGCGCCTTACTGGCCCAACCAGACTTGATTTTCAGACTTCTCAGTTCTGATAGCCCCCTCTTGCCGATTCCCCTGACGAAACCTTCACAGGGGAAGGACACGGTTGGCACCCCAGGCCAGGCCTCTGGTATCTCCATGCCTGACCTCCAGATGGGACGAGGAGGCCTGGAGTGGCTTGCAGTACGCTGCCTAAAGCCCCACCACTTGCATGTGCACGCATATAAGTGGCGCCCCTCCCTCTAGTGTTCTCCCTCAGTGAGAACCCACGGAGTTGCTTGATCCGGTCAGTGTTGACCTTTTGGAGACTAGAGAGTAATCTCTCCCCTTCCGCGTTAGTGTATGCAGCCGCTATGGCCGCTCATCACAATCGCCTGGAGGGTAAGTTTCTTGGTTAACATAACCTGGTCACCAGGTTCTCAGGAGCGCGACTCCGGCTGCGCTCCGTACCCTCTTAGGACCGTAGGTCCTACATGGCCTTTGGGCCTGTGAGCCCCTCGGAGACGCCTCTCGTCCTTGTTACGATGAAGGCCGCTCTTGATGGCGCTTGCCTCTGCAAGAGGGTAGGGACCTCTAGTATTCTTCGTGTCTCATGGGTGCCTGGAAATTGGGCGGTAGTCTTCTGAGATACCGGCCTGGTTACGTGCCCAAGGTTCCCACACTCCCTTCCGGGTTCAGGTGGTGAACCTGCAGGCGCTCCCCTCGGGAGAGAGAAGACCCAACCTCCTAGTGTTGTGTCCAGCGCACTGCGCCTCTAATTGGACCGCACTCAGAACATTAGCTCTGAGCAGCTCTTGTCTGTTCAGAAGACGGCACCAGGGAGGGCTGTCTCAGACAGAGGCTGGCGCATTGGATTGTGGGCGCCACGGTGTACCGATCCCTGGATCACCCGTGCCCACTCGCAGTGAGAGCCCACTCCACCGGAGCAGGGCCTCCTCGTGGACACCGGCCCAAGGCACCCCTCTGGCAGACATGTGTAGCTACAGGTTGGGCTACACCCAGTACCTTCGTGAGCTTTACAACCTCCGAAAGGAACCAGTGTCCTACACCTAATATGTAGGACAGGCATCTGGGCTGGGCGTACGCCTGCGAAAGCGCCTTCTTCCCTATTAGGTAAGTTCAGTGCGCTATTTAGTCTCCCTACTTCCCCCTCATTGGGTGAAGTATAGGCATTCTATCCATCACTAGCAATCTGGTAACGGACCGGGCGGAGCGGTCTGTTTGAACCAAGTCCAGTACTGGCAGTGTCGCCCCTACTTAGGTGGACCCCTATACTAGGACTATTGCCCCATACGTAGGAACTCCCCCGTTGGGTAGTCCCGTATGTTGATTCTTCACTCCTGGTTCCCCTGTTGGCGAATCTGTGACCTCCCCTCCGGTGGCACAACCACCTTGGCTGGCCCCCTACGGCCAAACATTTTTGCATGTGATCTCCTTCGGGAGACCATGTCAGTTTTCCACATGTTACCTCCCGTACGGCAGGATGTGGTCTCCGTAACATACTCTCCAAGAGGAGAGCAGTGTTCTTTCCCAGTGCGACGGCTCCGGACGGCGCCTCACTTACAAGGCGAACGCCCTGTCCGTGATGACTGTCTGTACAGGCATCGCAAATGCCTGTTTTAGGCTTCGCAGTAGGTCCACTACTATTCACTGGAAGGTTACATCTCGCTGCACCGCTCACTTGTGACTCGCTAGCCTAGTCAGTGTCGCTCAGCTCGAGGTCGTAATACGGCTCAGCGCCGTGGCGTGTTAGATATATCCCCAGTCTGTCTCTCAACACAACGTCGAGAGACCGACTGAAGGGGAACGTCTCGGTTACGTCCGTAACCTTCGTTCCCTGATGGAGGGAACGAGACGTTGTGTCTTCATGCCACAACGCTTTGCCGATCCGCTGCAAGGAGCACTTCTAAGGTTCCTCAGCACAAAGGGTGATGAATGACCGCCGCCATCTTCCTTTTATACCCGTATGTACGGGGCGGAGACTGGCGTGGGCGGGTCATTGGCCAATCCCCATTGGCGTTTTATCTCGGAGATGATAGGTTCTCAGAACCAAACCCCAGTCTGTCTCTCAACACAACGTCTCGTTCCCTCCATCAGGGAACGAAGGTTACGGACGTAACCGAGACGTTTTACATGTCTTGAAACCTGTAAGTTAGCACATTGACCATATAAAGTTAAAGCATGTGTAGAATATAGTTTTCATCTATTTTCTTCCCCTTTATGGCAGATGTGGTCACTATAAACTATTGTTGTATACATAATACTTCTTTAATAATTCTCTTTTTGTTTCACAGAAAAAAATAAAATAAACATGAGGTTCATAAATGATGAAAGATGTTTTATTCTTAGGTGGACTGTTGCTTTAAATGGCCACATACTGCTGGACCGACTTCCTGGCCTGAAATTCTTTCTAAAGGACCAGCAGGGAAGAATTGATATAAGATATTTATGGCCGAGGCTATATGGTCACAGTTCTGAATTAGAATGCATTTTCAATCATATACAGGCATTCTTCAATGTGACTCAGAGTCGGTGGAAACTGTGGCCCAAACTATATTAATTGGCCACGGAGCATAAATTGGCTGCTGTTTGCTCAATGTCAGCCAGATAAACCTCATGGATCTGCAAACTGGCACTGACATGTGAGTCCTGCCATATTGTGTGTAGCCATGGCAGTCTCAAGGCTAAATCTGAACGGCACACTTTGTTCACTTAATCAAAGCTGGACGACATAAATATCCTGGAACATACGGAATATAGTCAACCTGGGAGCAGTTGACTTAAACCAAAGTAGGCAATTAACTGTGGCTATTAACAAGCAAAGGATCAGTGCTGTTTAGAGCATTAGATGAGTTCAGGTAATGATGACAAAAAAAGTAAAGGGAGTTATGAGAGACAGTTAAAGACACATACCAAGCTCATCTGGAAAGAACAAAAGTAATTATATCGCCCCATGGTGGCTGGCTGGCTGCAGTATAGGTAATAAGCCCCACCCTCACCATGTAAACGAACGAGAATCATGCCACAGGAAAATAAATAAAAACATTCACACAAATATTTTTTTTGCCGTTATTTAAGTAAGTTCTGATCATGCCGGTGTACTGTATGTCCAAGTGTTTGTTTTATTACTAAGTTTAGTTTTAATTAGTTATAAGGTGTTATAAAAGGGGCATGGTTACGTGATTTATTTGCGATTGAGTCTTCAAGGAATATGGGTAGGAACCTGATACCTTTGCCACACCTTGCGCTCACCACTGCGCAGACTCAAACTCCAAGTTAAGTCATTGGTGCAAGTTTCCCATATCTAAAATTGGCCATACCTAAGATAATTTGGCTTCATTTTTCCAAAATGGAAGTGAATGGAGGCGTCCATCTACAAATCGGGTGTAAAGTGACAAACTTTGCTACTTTATATACTAACTAATGAGAAGTTTACTCTAAAAATACAAAAACTATACAGAAATTCTACACTATACAACCAGGTCGCTCCACATAAATCCAGATTTTCTGTTCAGGGACATGTCAATCCAAATCTGTCTAACCAGTGTAAAGAAAACACTGCTAAGTCCTCCCCACATGAAAGGTTTGTGCCAGAAAGGTGATCTCATATGTGTGAACAACATTTTAGAAAACTTTTAGAAAAAGTTTTTATGAAAGAATGTGATTTACTTTAGGCCTCTAGTTTATAGTTTTTCTTCACATTGTTTATTTCTGCACAAGAATAATCTAATTTCTGAAGCACCTGTATATTTACCTTGATCACTGTCGGCATCCCTTTAAGTCAAAACAATGTTTCACAGAGATTCAATTTAATCTAAGCACGAAGAGTGTGCAAACCATATTCATATATAAAATCAACAACAATGAAAACGAAAACAGATGACAGATAACTGTTTAAAAAGGCTTCAGACTGACAGAAAAATAAACACTTTTACTGAAGCTGATTTCTGCTGTAATGAATAACAAACTCAAACACATGACAGACAGAAACACGCAAAAAACGATGATGGATGCGCTCGCATACATTTACTTAAAAGGGCCGTTTAATCCAACGTTTAGACAGTAAAATGTGTTGAACAAACCATCTGACACAAACTGCTGCATGGAAACAGTCCTCGCAAGGGCAATATCTTACTTGCTCAAACCTCCATGACCTGATTGCTCCTGCTGTCCATTGATATGCGGCTAGAGAGACATTTTTCATTAATATGACACACAAGCGAACAGCTTGCGCTTTCGGTCTTTAGTATTTGTGTACAGCTCTTAGCAACCAGCATTGCAGATAATGGGCGTATGTTCAAACTGTGCTAAAGAATTTTCACAGAGGTCTGAGGGTCATTTTCGCTAAAGATTTTTGTTTACAATCTGCTAAAGGAAAGCAAGTATGAGCTTGCAATTAGCAGGTGCAAATATTTACAGTCCAACATTCCCTTATTAAAACACATTTGGAGAAATAATGCTGACGCTAATGCACCAGGCTTCCCTGCTGAAAACCCCCCGATAGAAACCAATAGAAAGTAATATGTCTGTGTTTTGTTGGCAATCGTCGCGTACGTGCATAATGTAAACCACAAAAACTTACTGCATACCTTCATGAGGATGTCCGTTTTCGGAAATAATCATTCAACTGTATGGGTCTTTTATAAACATAAAAGACCCATCGGAGATCCAAAGTATACAATAGTACTCCATTTAGGTTTTCAAGTTGTTCAATGTGTTACCTCGCATTCGCTTTTTCCATCAAAACCATTTCAAAATTCCTTTTTGTAGAGTGTTTTGTGCATTTTTCGAATAAGATTCTCAATTGAATCCATCATATACCAGTAGAGACCATTATAGTTCCCATTGAAGCCAACACAAATCCCATTGTAACCTAAACATCCATTAAATGTACAAATATGACATATCACATCAATATGAAAACATTCTTTTGTGTGATAAGATGGCACTTTTTACATTTGTTGTGCAGATGTGCAATGAACATCAATTTTCTTTGGAAAAAAAAGGTGACATGTGAAAACGTGAATATCAGGCTCAAGTCTCAAAATCTAATTCTGAGATAATGAGCATCAATGTTTGATTCCTTTCATTATTTCCTTATGGTTCAATCTTTCAAATGGCCTTACTCAGTTAATATTAATTATATGAAGGTTACATGTATACAGAATGTTCTTAACATTGTGTATGATACTATACAGAAAACAGTAATTCCCCAAAAAGGGGATCAGTTATGATTAAAGGACAAAGAAATGAGGATGCTTATGGCACGTTTCTAAGTCATCATTTGTTATTTCAAAGAAAGCAACAAATATCGAACTGTGGATTTTATAATGAGGTATTATCGTACAGTGAGTATTATATATTATTAAATCCCTACTGGTAACCTGTAAGTAAGAACACCACAAACCTGCTTTAGACCTCCTGGCCCTGGAGCCAGTACACGGCCTATAAGCAGGTGGCTGGTTCCTAACAGAATATTATTGATGATCTAAAACAGTGTATTTTCAAGCATTCAAATCAGAAATTAAAGCTGAATTCACTTAGTAGGCTGAGAAAATAGTAAACTATGCTATTTGCCAATGTTTCTTTCCTTATGAAGAAATGCTTTTCAAATATGTAACCTTGCAGAAAACTGTTTCATTTTGGTAGTAAACTTCCCACTGTGTCTCCAAATACTGTTTCAGCTCTGTATTTGTTATGTTCAAGGCTAACGTTAGAAGATGAGAACCAATAGTTTCCAGGTACACAGACCTATAAAACATGATCTACAACAATTAACACATCTTCTACATAAATTGATATATAATTGATTTTTATCAGCTGCACAATTGCAGCACAATTGCAAGAAATCATTCAATTCATCTATTATAATTTAGGCAAAATAAAATAACAATCTCTTCATAGATCAAAATGTTGAAACTCTACAACAGCTGACTAAAATGGATACTATGGGCTTAAGCACTATGAAGCACTAAAACTGAACATCACTTTGTGTGACCCTGGATTACAAAACCAGTCTTAAGTAGCACGAGAACATTAAGTAATTGCCAAAAAAAACAGATTGAAGTCCCAAAGCTTTCCTACAGGACTATCACTGGATCTGCACCAGCATACTTTCACATCCTCCTACACCCCACCAAGAACCCTGCGTTCAGGAAACAAGCGGCATCTTGTATTGCCATCTCAAAAGGGCAGTAAATCGCTTTTCCGCTCATTCTCCCTCACAACTCCTTCCTGGTGGAACATTCTTCATACCTCGGTCTGGTCAACCACATTTCTGACAACAATCAAAAAACTATATATTCTGTAAAAACAGGTCAAATGAAAAAAAAATAGGTATGTTCTGGCTTGAAACTAGTAACTTGGTATTGGCATCTTTTGTATTGTTGCTTCTGTATGACATATTGCTGTATTGCTCCCTGAACTCTCTTTAAATCGCTTTGGATAAAAGCGTCTGCTAAACGACTAAATATAAATTAGAATAGACCAGGCCTTTCGGAGCCAATAGCCTTGTGGTAAGTACTTCGACATAAGGTGCTGTTGTGCTCAAGGCCACTCTCCTACTGCACAAATAAAGGCAAATGGCCCACAAAAAAAATAATAAACCACACCGCCAAGGTTAAAGAACGTTAAGCCTTTGGTGCTTAGAGTATAGAAAGTCATTATACATTATAATTATAAAAAAAGATCTTGTCTTTCCAAAGTCAATCTTGTTAAAGAAAGCCAGCATGTTGCTCTGCGGCTAGTTACAAGGACATCCACCCTGAAATGGGGTGTAGGTGAGGGTTATCCGCCTTATATTAGCCTCACCAAGCACTTGCCTGACAAGATTCAGGGCTAACTGTGACAGCCAAACTATTAGCGGTAATGAGAATCAATAGTGGTTTGAAGTGCATTGGCAGTTCATCCAAGAAGAGCCTCTCAAGGCTTCCATTTTTAGCCTTTAAGCACAGTGTGTCCCTGTAGTTTGCTACTGCCAAATAGGCTGCTCTGTTGACCAGCACGTCAGACTGAGAATTGGTGAGCTAATTGAATGTGCCATTTCACATTTTCATCCCTACAACCGTTCCACTGTTGTTCGCATAACTTCTGACGAAAATGAGATTAACTACTACCAAAGCTGAAGTACATATGCAAGATGAACTGTAGATAATAAATTAATGCAGGAATTCATTTTTCATTCTAGTTTTTGGTACTGGCAAATCAACTTTAATATTTGATCTATGTATCACTGCAGCATATTTCAGCTAAATATTATACACTGTAATTTGTAATTCAAATAAAAAGGTTGAACTTACTATACTGACTTCAGTCAATATTCTGAATCATTCTAGTGATCTTTATTTGAATCGGTCAAATACATTCGTCCTTTTTGAGCGGTTTATTAAAAGAACAATTTCATAAGGGTCATTTCTACATTAATTTCAGATTCGCTTAATAGGACTAGGTGTTATAATCGCACTATGTCAGCACAGTTGAATTGCCCAATAGAACATTTCCCACGCCTTATGCAGGGTGAAACAGTCAAGAATATGAATAGAGGAAAGGAGGTCTGAGGTTTCACTGGTTCGTTGGGTAGGCATCCTCTGTGTTTTTTTTAAATGATTATAGAATTACAAAGCATACTTACCTTTCCTTGCCATTCTCAGAGAGACATCTCATGAGTTGTTTGTCCACACTTCATCACATTATCATGAGTGAAAGATGACTTCCGGTGAGGTGCACCTAAGCCTCATTGGTTGTTTCGGCCCTTTATCACAAGATAAGCCAAGGGAGGCCCACTACAGGTTGATCAGACTTGTGTGCTTGGGTGTGTGTCGCACTGTTACAAGTTCATCTGGCACAAGCAGTGGGCAGCTATCACTGCAGATCAAAGGCACCACAGTCGTTACCCGCTGGCCCTGAGAATTGAACCACCACCTTCTGGTCACAAGTCCGACTCTCTAACCATTAGACTACCCAAACCATTAATGCGTGCACAGGGCCCCCGGATCCGTATCGCATACCTATACAACACATTATCAAAATCAACTCAACCATACGCAAAAACCTGTTGGCTAAGGCTGTTATAGCCCTATGCAAAGTGAACAGTACGTTTATCTTTACATGCAGCCAGAGAACACAATGGCCAAAAAAAAAAAATTGACAGTGGTCCTACAGGATGTGCTGCACTGGGCAGATTTAATCAATAAAACTAATGTATACACGCTAAAAAAATCAAGCCATTTATTTAATTATTTATCCTTGTAGAGATCATAATCCATTAGCGCTCCTTTGGACACAAATATGCATTAGCATCTTAAACCCTGTAGCTAGTGTTGTGAATAATCTGAACATATTTAATAGCTGTAATCCTACATAAGAAAAGAATACCAAGAGCCCATGGCAAGACATTTTAACCAGAATGAGCAATAGAACTGAACTCCCTCGAAACCCATTTAGAAACTCACACTCTATCACGACGACTGACAATCCCTCCTAAAGCTGCGTCTCTTTTCTTCTGTCAATTTCCCCTTTGAGGCACATTGTGCGCAGTGAACGGTCTGTGAGATGTGTTAACTTTAGTATTATAACAGCTATATGATCCACTCATGCATATAGAGGGTCCTGTTAAAAATGACAAAATCTAAGGCTGAATATAAATCCACAGAACAGGGCCTCCAGATCGTCTTTTTGATAATGTTGAAGCATATTGAAGTAATTCTAATAAGATTTGTATTCTCTTCTTTTATTTTTGTCTTAGTTGATGTTATTACAATTACTGGTATTTACATTGAGGGAATTTGTAGAAAATAAATGAATGATTGCATAATAGCTTTTTAAAGAGCTTAACAGTTTGGTGTTATTGTCATTATTAATATCTTGTTAATACTACACATTTGTGACCCTGGATCACAAAACCAGTCTTAAGTAGCACGGGAACATTTTTAGTAAAAGACAAAAATACATCGTATGGATCAAAATTATAGATTTTCTTTTATGCCAAAAAACATAAGGATATTAAGTTAAGTAACAATGTTCCATAAAGATATTTTGTAAATTTTCTACCTTAAATATATAAAAACCTTTATTTTTGTGAGTGGATGGCTTGCCACAGTGGCTCTGATTAACAACTACAAAGGCAATTTTCTCAATATTTTGATGTTTTGCACTCTCAGATGAGAGTTTTAAACAGTTGTATCTCAGCCAGATATTGTCCAATTCTAAAAACTCATACATCAATAGAAATCTTATTTATTCAGCTTTCAGATTATGTAAACATCTACATTTCGAGGGGTTACATATGATAATATTGTAAATAATTCAGCACTAGTATCTGGTGGACACTCCAACATAGTAGACGATTATAAACCCATTTAATATTTTGCCACAAAAGCCAAAACGGTTACAAATTCAATTTGACTCATTACCATCACATTTTAAGGATAATTCATCAGTCACAAAAATGAAAATTGAGAATGAATTTGATCAATAGCATTATTAATTTATTTACATTTGAGTTTAAAGTGGGTCAATCTTGTTATCTAACCTACAGCACAGGAGCAAATTGTTCATGAAAACATTGTTAATAAAACCAGTTTATTTTAGATTGATAAATATTGCTTAACACATCACTGGCTGTTCATTCATGCATTTCCTGTATATTTTTTAGAAGAACAGCAATGTCTAAACACTCTAAATGCAGATAACAGTGACAGAATCCTACGGGACATGATAATCAAAAGGCGTTTCTAAAGCGGTGGGTGGGAACACAGAGAAAATCATTGCTGTAATTGGGAAATCGTCTTGGTGAACTGTGATAATTAAAATCCTTTAGTTTTTACCCACCCTTAATAACCTCGAGATAAAACGCTGACTGTTTTTCAGAATGTTTTTCATCAAAGTGACCAGAGCATTACGGTTAATCTCACTCCATCCTCCTAATACATAATCATTACAGCTGGTTTATAAATGTATTAGGTATTAAATATACTGTGTATATATTGTATTATGTATTATAAATAAGCATGACAACCTTGATGTGCTGTTTTGTAAGCACTGCCAAAGTCTGTTTTAGGAGGTCAGACAACATTCTCATCGAGCATTCCGCATGAATATCAAAGCCAATATCATACATTAGACTATGGAAAGACTTGCATTATGTTCTTGAACTTTGATCATACATCAGAAAGCTTGCGATTGTTTATGGTTTGATAAAACCATTCATAACCGCCTGCAAATCCTTTATTTCAAGATTTATTTAAAGCATGGTTCAGAAAGTAAAAAAATAAGAACAAAAAGCATAATAATGTTAACAAATTCATCAGTCAGAGTTTTACAAGTGTCTTTTACAAGTGTGTTTTATTAATTGGCAATAATTTTTTCCTCCACATATTTCTAAAAGCGAAGGAACTGGATACATTTTGTCAATCCAGTGTGACATCATATCCTGATTTTTCTATGTGGAATATCCTTAGTTAGTGGATCCCATTCAAGGTCATATTATTGAAGGCCCCTGTGAAGCATGTACATATGGTAAGTTTTTGTCTCAGAATTCTTCAAACTTTTTTTGGAACCACTATTAAAGTATTACATATGTTGTCTTCTGGTACGGCACCAAAGGATTAAAAACATTATGTTCTTCATGGGGTAAAATAATGTCACTCGCAATTTAATATTAAATAAATAACACTATATGAACATAAGTCTCTAACAATAAAGAAAAATCTATGTGTTTATTATTAAGAGCTTTTGTTTCCAAATTTATGCTAACACACCACAGAACACATTTACGGTTCAGTAAAAATAATTCTAAACACAGTGAAAGGATTGACTGAAAGTAAAAATATTTTCTCAAACATCAAACAACAAAAATGTATATGTATCGTGTTAAAAAATTGTGCTTTGCAAAAACAACCAAACTTTTTTTATTACATTATTTGTCAACTACCTTTCCCGGAAATTATGGTACTTCACTTTCTACCTTATTGACCTGATGTGAAAGTGGAATTGCACATATTAGTTGGCACGGTAATTTTTTTCATAGCAACAGATGAACTCATGTTATCCTATGCTAAAATAACAATTAATTGCACATATACATTCTTAAAAAGAAAATTAACTTACATATTTTTTCTAAATTTCGAATTTATGTCATTTTATTCTTAAGAAAAATTGAAGATGTTCTTAAAAAGTTTTTTCAAACACCTCTTAAGGAGGATCATTCTAACTAACTTCCAATAATTTGTCTTTGAGTCCCACTGAACCGGAAGTATAGCGATTGTTTTCACTTCCGTATTTTGATGCATGTCCGAATGAAATGGAATATGTCTAATGAGAAAAATAGTCGCTGTGGCTTTTGTCGTTCTCTGCGATTTGATGTATAAAACAGCCGTTGCATTTTGGAAATGGCAGTCGACTTACAGTTGAACTGGAGGAGATAACGGATGCACCTCATATGCCGTCTAACATGTGTCATTTAAAATGGATAGTCATTGCAGGAAGGAAGTGCATTTTTACATTTAAACTGAAGATTATGACACAAATTTAAAATATTTACAATAAGAGCTGCAATATTTCATGAAAAGATGTTTAATTTTTGTAAATTTCACAGGGACTTTAAGAACAATCTTATATTTTGATTTAAGGACATTTTCGTTAATTCAGCCCCTGGTTTATAACTGATGCAATGATAAATACCACAATGATAATTAAACCTCCACAATTACGAATGTTGAACTGTTTCTGTCAAGATTTGAGTCCTATGGTCGGCTTGCTGTTTGGTGTACTGCAGCGACAAAGTTTGAGAATTAATGCTACTGGATGCATTATGTCCACAGTACTGAATATACATTAGGCCCTGAGAGCAGCAGGCCAGCAGTTGCCCCCGTTGTGCTACAGTGATGCCTTAAAATCAGTCGAAGACCAATTAGAAACCTAAACTCAAGCTTTAGATGACGGGGTGTTCTCAGTCACTGCTAATAAGGCAAAATATTGGCCTTTAAAGTCTTCTATAGAACAAATCATAAAATTTGTATTTATTCCAATTGACATATTTTCTCATTTCCCCATTGGCCTTAAGGGTCAATGGCATTTGAGATGAAATCAATGTTTGCATCCACAAAGGGACCACAAAAGACATAAAGAAGTCCCTAAATGAGGGCCATTGTTTTTTTGTAATGACGTTCATGTCCATAAAGCCTCTGGCTGTTGAAAACAGATTTTGTTGGGGTCAATTCTGACCAAACCCTCTAGTACAATCAAATCAATAGACACTTCGAAAAAGCTGATGATAGTTTTTACAAGCGAATGGCAAAACGCTGATACAGAAATAAGCCCATCTAAAGTCCTTGATGAAAAAACAGCCCTGGGGGGGAAAACAAAGGCTCCAGCACCATTTATCTTCTGCAGAGCATCGACGTCAAATGAATCCATCCATCTCACGCCGCTTCCAATTCACATTCAAGACTCTTCTGCGCCCGCACTGTTAATATCATGGTACTAAGGATACATCTGCCATGTTACATACAGTGTATTCACGTTTAATATTCAAAGCTGCCAAGTGGCCAATTTGCAATTTATGCTTAAACTTCATTTAAGTTCCTGCCACCAGGAAATGACTGAAGTGCCCTTGAGCAAGACACCTTACCCCTGTATGCTCTGCAGTGATAGCGCTCACTGTACCCTACTTGTAAGTCGCTTTGGATAAAATCGTCTGCCAAATGAATAAATGTAAAATGTAAACTTGCTGCTCATTAAACAAAATAAATTTCACCCCATTAATTGCGAAAAGACAGGAGGTGAGATGGCATGGAAGAGGTGATGACACCTCCCAGTAATGTCTCAGTAATTTAATGTTACAGGTACTGTACATGATGATGAGTTACATCTTATTTGAACGTGGCAGTCACTATGACCACTACTGGCTATAGCTCCTGCTTTTCAGTAATGAAGAAGTGACTAGTCGAGCAGCATCCTGGAGATACAATCAAACAGCTTTATTTTATACAGCAAATATGTCAATGTTTTTTATATAAAAACCAAAGAGATAATAGTTCAAATTACTCAATGTTATTTATTGGCATCATAAAAAATAATAAACTCAGATCGCAACAAAATTATTGGAATGAAAACAGACTGATGTAAGAAAACAGAATCCTTTGGGATTATATTCATCAAAATGTTGTAAAAACGCATATGTTCACATTTTAGAAGTGTAATTTCATTTCATCATCAGTGCCTCTGGACGTCTACAAATTCTTTATCCATTCATTGTTAAATGTAAATTTCCATACAGAGAGCCACAGTATCATGGTCTGATTTTCTACAAACAGATTAAGCAGCATATTGAGTGAATATTTATCATCAAATGTGTTATTCAGTTTAGACTGAGTATATGTTCTTGTTAAATAAAATCTGGTCAACAGTTATGGATTATCCTGTAAAACTTAAACACAACAAAAGCACTGTGGTTATGATCTAAAACATATACCTCTGTATAAAGTGTGCAGGTTATTACAGTCCATTAATTAATGAAATGTATAGAAGTACATAAAAACTAGTTTTAAACACTGAATTCAGAGTTCTTGCAAATTATATTTACAATCCTGCAGTGCATTTTACTGTAATTTTAATTACTTTGGCCTTAAAAAGCCTTGTGGCATTCCCTCTGGTCACAAAAAGGGTAAACGTATATTTCAACACACCGCTGGAACAAATCTATAAATTTAAACTGATGGCTAATGATTTCAACAGCAAGATTTAGCAGCAAAACAACTAATAAAAACCACATAAATTGACAAGGGCAAGCAAGCTCTAAAATTGCATACCTGCTTGGCAAAACAAAGCTTTCATTATGACACAGGATGTTTCTGAGACAAGACATTTTCCTAACTAGAAAACTTTAACGGTCCAGTGTATGAAATTTAGCTCCATCTATAGGGTGAGATTGCCAATTGCAACCAACGGCTCACTCCACCCCTCCTTTTCAAATCACTGTGGGCTGAAAGAGGACTCGGATATCGTCACGTTTAATCTACTCTGCCCAAGAAGATAACGTATTTTCGAAGTGCACCAAACGATTAATCTATCAATTCTTTTATTGATTAGTCGACTAATTTGACGATTAATCTAACAATTATTTTTCTGTTGCTCGATTAATAAAAACCATAATGTATCTAAAATAAATATCAAAAAAATCATAATAATATACTGTATTAAACAACAGTTTTGCACAGCAAAACATATTCTGCTTTACACAAAATAAAACAAATACAATTATTTTACTTATACAAAATGAAAGACCAGCCTCTTTACAGTACAAACATAAATCTCTTGGTAAAAAAAACACTGTGCAGTGCACAGTATAGACATTCCTGAGTGTTTAACACAATATGAAATTCCTGTTTTGGCGTATATTTTGCGTGCGTTACAATGATGCGTACCTTTCCAATGATGGGACCCCATGGTTCTTTGCTGTGGCCTAGAAAACATGAAAGCATTGCATATTAGAACAACAGCTATGACTGTGGGGTATTATAAACCTACTCTTAACCTCATTGTAGTGCCATGCTATGATTAGTTTATTTGAATGCTAACGTGGTCATCTAGCAGCTGTGCACTTTGGTGGTGCTAGGCTAACCAATTAACCAAGGTATCTTAGCTCTCTGTGCAGTTTGTTCGTGCTAGGTTAGTAGCTAACGTTCACGTTAGTTAAAGTTAGCTACTATAGATAGCTGTGTTCTGCAGCCGTAAGCTAGCTTCTATTCAACCCAACATTAGATGATAACTAACGTTAGCTAAACAGAGCTGTCTAGGCGCCAGTAGCTGCCTAGGAAGAACAAACTGCACGGAGGGCTAAGATAGTTAGCTAGCACCACGGATGTGCGCGCATAGCTGAAGCTACACTACACAAATATGTTATTAATTTAGCCAATGTTAGTACTTACATGTTATTGTTTCCTTCATGAGTAACAATTGGGTGCCTCCGTTTTAGATGCTCCAACATAATGGCGTGGTAGGCTATACCAACTCCATTTGGCATAAAGAGCGCAAATAACGACACCTTCAGGATTGTGATTTGCTAATTATTTCTTTTGTTTCAAAGAATGTTCCAGGTAACAGCACCGTAACAAGCTGATCACCACAACAAATAATTCAGAGCTGTTTGGTACAGAATTTATAGGAGGAACGTTTTCTCTTTCTTCTATTAATCAAAGGGGGCCCTCATGCCTGTTATATATTTTTGTCCACAGTATAATTAACATTCACATTCAGTCTAGATTGTGTGAAAAAATGCTGATTAAAAATGATTCTGTAAAACTGGTGAGCTTTCTTCTGATGTGTATAATTTGATCAATATATCAGATGTCAAGTCCTTGTTTGCTTCGCAGGGCTGATTATGTGCTTTAAATTTGACCGTGGCAGCTATAGGAAACCAGAAGGGCTGAAGCTAGAGAGTAACGTGTGTGATATTCTGGGGGAAGCTGAACTTTGGATCTGTGAATGTTGGCTACTATGAAGTCATTCCCAATAATCTTGATTTTGATGATTTTGTTGTGATAAAACATGGCACAATCCTGTAAAGGCCCAAGCCACTAGGAGTGCAGGGCCCTATTATTCCCTTAAGGATTATTCTTATTCCTATTGGGGCCCGAGCACCGACAGGCAGGCCAGAGGCCTTGCACTGTATTTGCAGCGCACTAATGAAAAAACATTTTAAGGACCCTTATTTTGAAGAGTGTAGTAAAGAGAGAAATATAACCAAAGTTGAAGGTGTTCATGGTGTTCATTATGCTTTACCCACATACATATACACAATTTTTGTTTTTGGATTAATTCATATATTTTTAAGATTAGATGCTAATAAAATGCTTGTTCCTAATCATTGATGAAATTGAAGTTAATTATTATAATAATTGATCTTTAGGACCACAAATAAACAGAATTGAATCACAACAATCTCCAGGTTAAGTAGGTCCCTGCAGAGGTCTGGACAATACTAAACTTAAGCTCAATTGGATATTTATATGAAAAGGTAAGATGTTGTTCCTTTCTTATAATTATTATAATAAGTAGCAGCAGTAGCAGCAGGGGCAGTAGCATTATTTTATATTTAGTCATGGCAGAAGGCCATGTTTATGAAGATAGGGTTCAGGGTTTTTCTCTTTATGTATGGACCATCAACAAACAAACAACATACATAATAATCAAACACTCGCCATGGGCAGAAAACAGTTGTCTTTCCTTGTCATCTAGCCTATACCTTTACCAGTAATTGTATTATTATGAAATGGGTAAAGGAATTATGCTCATATAGACGAATACGGCTGGTCTATTCGAACAGTCATATATTCAGGCTTAGACAGATACAATTTTTATTTTTTCCTTATTATTGTTTTCTGCTCTGTTTTAGTGAAATAAGCTAATCTATTTGCCTGCTCATCTTGTTTTTTACTACCGTTGTTAATATAAATGCGTCATTTGCAGCTCATGTAGAATTTTTTCCGGTTTGAATGGTAATTGACTGGTAATAAAATGCTCACATTTCATGAATGGTAAAATAGTGCTCCCGTTGTCATAAGCCTATATCTTGCATGCTGGTTGGAACCAAGCTGGTCCGCTTTTTGAGGAGGCCTGCCTTAAAGGCAAATTCCAGGAATTCTGTGTTCAAAGTGTCTCACTCTATAGCTTTTCTGACATTATGCTTATTGGTCAACAGACAGACAGAAAGTGACAGTAACAGTCATGATCATTATGACATTGTGATCAATTGTAAAAGTATTTGAGCTGTGTATTTCCTCATGTGTTAGTTGGCTATAAAGAAGAAGCATGTGCAATAAAGGAAAATGCTGGTGTGTTGCTTGCTAAAAGGTAATTTATTGGTGATTTTTCAGGAATTTTGACATGCATGAGACGGTGTCATTTAGCATTATAGAAAGTAATGGTTCTTTAATTGCTTTTTGTCATTTACATTGATTATCAGAAAGTTTAGTGCAGGACTCAAAGTTTGTTTCAATGTCTGATGATTCCTGGTAACTGTAGGTGCCATCAATCGAGGCTGTGCGTATCTCAGTGTTTTTGTACACTCTGGTTAGATCAGCAGTGAATGGGACAGTGGTTTCAAACACAGAGCTGCTTATTACTAATGTACAAGAAGAGCTAGATGGGATATCTAATTCCTGAGTGTACTCGTCACCAGTTTTCTTAACATTTGAATTACTTTCAGTATCAGTCTCACTGTAATCTACTTTTAGACCAGCTTCTAGGAAAATTGTTTTTAAACCGTATGACCCTCCAATTAGTAAAGTGTTGCCAGTTTGAATGGAAGCTGTTTCTTCAAAGCCATTGTCTATCTTCACTTGCTGTTTAATTTTATCGCAGTTGTGGTTAACAACTGTTAAATTCTTAAGCATATATGGCTTTTTGTTTCTCTTGACTGAGTTAGGGCTTAACTGAACATTAGTCATATACTCTTTTGTAATGTCATCAAAGTTTATAGTCAGTACTTCAGTTTCCTTTGGCTTGTCTTTGCCTCCTATTTCCTTTGTAATTACAATTTTTTTATTTTTTGCTGTTATATAACCAAACCCATTGTTATTTCGAGCAATCATGTATCCGTGACAGGTCTCAACTGGAAAAGGTGGAATAGTTGTTCTTTTTAATTTTAGTTTGTGTTTTAATGGCATCCATTGTAGATCCTCAATGTTATTCGGATTTACAAGAAACTGATTATTTGCATTTGTGACATTAAACTCAGGTATACATTGTGAAATGTCTTTTGAAACGTAATAATTCTTGTCTCCTTTGTCATTCATCGAAACAGAAACTAAATTCTCCTGATTCTCTTGATATAGTTGCCATTTCAACTTGCTGCTGAACGGAGTTTTGATCTTGACCGTCCTTTTCTGCCGTTTAAGATATCTCAAAAGCCCTCTTCGATGAAGATGATGAGAATGCTCTGCAGTGAAAAATATATTGATTCATTTTGATTTCTACATATTCATTTTCTTTCTTTCTTTCTTTCTACCACACCTGGATGAATTCATCAATGCTGGTGGTATTTCTATAGAAACACCAGCTGAACACATTTGGTGTAGTGACCAGTCAAGTTCTTCCAAACGACTCAATCATTTCTTTCTGAACCTTGCCTTATTCATAGTGGGTTTGTAATTTTGTAATAGGAAAGGGTTCTTCCCAAATTGATGGAATAAAATTAGAATCACACAATTCTCTAGATTTCATTATATGCTCAGCATTAAGGGACTTATCTATATACAAAAGAAGGGTGTGTCCTAATGCTTTTGTCTATATAGTGTATACATACACAAACATAAATATATTCCTCACTTAAGTTTCAAATCAGCATTTCTAGATATACATACTGTACACTGTTACAGTTGCAGAATTCAAAAAAATAAAACACAGAAACCGAAACAAACATATGAGCTTACCAGCTGTTTCAATCTTATAAACATCATCTGATGGATTGGATTTGCTGGAACCTCCCACAGCTTCTTGTAGACTGATCAGAAGCAGAGCAAATATGACTATTTTTAAACCCATCATCAATCGTTGTCAGTCCCGTTGTCTTTAAAATGATGCAGGAAAGTCAGACCTGATGGATACACATGAAATTTATAAAATTTAATAAATAAGCTATAGGTTCAACACCGCAGTTATCTCATCGGTTATTGTTTTGACATAAAACTGCACTAATTTGGATCCAAAGTCATTCCATTATAGACTTTAAATGATGATGTAAGCCTTACAATGATATTATTAATTTTAGAAAATCCTGAAGGAAAAAGAATGAAAACAAAACCTACCAAGCTTGAGTTCACATGTCAAATATTGGACCAATTCTTACCTTGCAATGTTCACCTGTGTGTTGCTTGAAACGAGGAACTTCCCAAGTAATCTTAACTGGTCCCTGTACACTGCACTTTATTTATATGCACTTACATGACAGCCCAATGCAAATTCAGACAACCACATATATGTTTAACTATCTGAAATATGAGGTAGGTCATTGTCTCGATGTCTTTATCTTGTGAAAAAAATATGCTCAGTGTGTCATGGTTCCACTATCATGTCATGTTTTATTCTTGTCTCAAGTGGAGCCATGGCATTGCCTGATGGTTTTATGTGGGGAGAGATATTTTTGACACTGATGGTCTTCCATATTCTCCCCGAGTCACGTGATCATTCCTACCCTCCTGTTTCCTAGTTTGTGTTGATTACCTTTCCTATAAAGACTCCTCATGTTTCTTTGTCTCGTTGCTCGTTCATTGCCTGATGTTTGCTACATGTTTGATGACCGTGTTCTTGTACATGTTCCTGTCTCTGTACCTGTCTCTGTACCTGTGATATTGCCGTTCCTGAATGTTCTTGTTACTGCGTGTCAAAGTAAGTCTAGTTTAGTCAGTGTTAGTGTGTTGTTTTTCAAGTGTTTGTTTTATTAGTTTAGTGAGTCAGTGTCCTTGTTCGTTGTTAAAGGTTATACATTCCTGTCCTGTTTTCCCCCTCGTGGGTTTTTGTTTTGCATGTTTTGTTTAGTGTTTATTTGTTGAATAAATATATCTGTTAACCCCTTCACCATCCGCCTTGTCTGGTGCCTGCGTTTTGGGTTCTCCTGCCATGCCCTTTGAGAAGATCCATGACAGAATGAAAGAGCCAAACAGAACCCAGCAGGCAACCGCGGACGATCCCTTGCGGCCCCACCAGGCCCGACTCCTGTTGGGTTTTAAGCAGGGGGGTCGGGGGATCAGGGAGTTCGCTCGGGAGTTCCTGGCTGCAGCTAGGGAGACTGAGTTCGGTGAGGCAGAGCTCAAGGTTATTTTTAACTGCTGCCTCACCGAGCCTCTCCGGCGTTCCGAGATGAGGATGTTGAGGCCCCTGTGGATGGGCGACTTGATCAGGTACGTGATCAACCGGGATGATCCCTGGCCGTTAGTGCCAGACTGGGTGTCCACCCCCGTGGCTACCGTCCCGGGGGATCACGTCCTGGCTGCCCTTACCCTGGGGAGCTCAGCACCCTCATCCGCAGCACCTCCTGCAGTCACTCTACCGTCTGCCAGTCCCGCGGGCGGAGGAGAAGGAAACGCCCGAGTCCGGAGGTACCCGTTCCGGAGGTACCCGTTCCGGAGGTGCCCGTTCCGGAGGTGCCCGTTCCGGAGGTGCCCGTTCCGGAGGTGCCCGTTCCGGAGGTGCCCGTTCCGGAGGTGCCCGTTCCGGAGGTGCCCGTTCCGGAGGTGCCCGTTCCGGAGGTGCCCGTTCCGGAGCTGCCCGTTCCGGAGCTGCCCGGTCCGGAGCTGCCCGGTCCGGAGCTGCCCGGTCCGGAGCTGCCCGGTCCGGAGCTGCCCGGTCCGGAGCTGCCCAGCTACCCGGTCCGGAGCTGCCCGGTCCGGAGCTGCCCAGCTACCCGGTCCGGAGCTGCCCGGTCCGGAGCTGCCCGGTCCTGGAGCTGCCCGGTCCGGAGCTGCCCAGCTACCCAGTCCGGAGCTACCCAGTCCGGAGCTACCCAGTCCGGAGCTACCCAGTCCGGAGCTACCCAGTCCGGAGCTACCCAGTCCGGAGCTACCCAGTCCGGAGCTACCCAGTCCGGAGCTACCCAGTCCGGAGCTACCCAGTCCGGAGCTACCCAGTCCGGTGCTACCCAGTCCGGTGCTACCCAGTCCGGTGCTACCCAGTCCGGTGCTACCCAGCTCGGATGTCCCGAGTCCTGTGGTCCCGAGTCCTGTGGTCCCGAGTCCTGTGATCCCGAGTCCGGAGCTTTCCAGCCCCAAATATTTTTTGGGGGGGCGCCTACGACACTACGGCCGTAGATTCCTCCGACCAGCCGGCACCCAGCCCGGCATTCCAGCCGGCCGTCCAGCCTTCGTCCGGTCCGGCATTCCAGCCGGCCGTCCAGCCTTCGTCCGGTCCGGCATTCCAGCCGGCCGTCCAGCCTTCGTCCGGTCCGGCATTCCAGCCGGCCGTCCAGCCTTCGTCCGGTCCGGCATTCCAGCCGGCCGTCCAGCCTTCGGCCGGTCCGGCATTCCAGCCGGCCGTCCAGCCTTCGTCCGGTCCGGCATTCCAGCCGGCCGTCCAGCCTTCGTCCGGTCCGGCATTCCAGCCGGCCGTCCAGCCTTCGTCCGGTCCGGCATTCCAGCCGGCCGTCAAGCCCTTGTCCTGCCCGGCATTCCAGCCGGCCGTCCAGCCTTCGTCCGGTCCGGCATTCCAGCCGGCCGTCAAGCCGCCGCCGTCAAGTCCGGCTGCCCAACCGCCGCCGTCAAGTCCGGCTGCCCAACCGCCGCCGTCAGGTCCGGCTGCCCAGCCGCCGCCGTCAGGTCCGGCTGCCCAGCCGCCGCCGTCAAGTCCGGCTGCCCAGCCATGGTCAAGCCCTGCAGTCCTGCTGGGGACAAGAACAGTTCCCCCCAGGACTTCCCAGGTCAAGCCCTCTGGGGCTCCGCGCTCTAGCGCGTCCCCCAGGGCTGGAACTTTCCCACCCAGCCCTCCCCCTTCTGGACTACCCATGTTTTCTTGTCTGCCCCCACCCCCCCTCCCTTGTTTGTTATTTTTATTATCCCACCCCAACCCATGCATTGTCTTGTCGTGTTTGCCCCTTGTCATGTTTGCCTTGTCTGTCTGGTTTTTGTCCTTGTCTAAGTCAGTCTTGTCTTGTTAGTTACCCCTTGATGAACACCTGGAGGTGTTCATTAAAGGGGGGGCTTATGTCATGGTTCCACTATCATGTCATGTTTTATTCTTGTCTCAAGTGGAGCCATGGCATTGCCTGATGGTTTTATGTGGGGAGAGATATTTTTGACACTGATGGTCTTCCATATTCTCCCCGAGTCACGTGATCATTCCTACCCTCCTGTTTCCTAGTTTGTGTTGATTACCTTTCCTATAAAGACTCCTCATGTTTCTTTGTCTCGTTGCTCGTTCATTGCCTGATGTTTGCTACATGTTTGATGACCGTGTTCTTGTACATGTTCCTGTCTCTGTACCTGTGATATTGCCGTTCCTGAATGTTCTTGTTACTGCGTGTCAAAGTAAGTCTAGTTTAGTCAGTGTTAGTGTGTTTTTCAAGTGTTTGTTTTATTAGTTTAGTGAGTCAGTGTCCTTGTTCGTTGTTAAAGGTTATACATTCCTGTCCTGTTTTCCCCCTCGTGGGTTTTTGTTTTGCATGTCTTGTTTAGTGTTTATTTGTTGAAGAAATATATCTGTTAACCCCTTCACCATCCGCCTTGTCTTGTGCCTGCGTTTGGGTTCTCCTGCCATTCCCTTTGAGAAGATCCATGACACAGTGTGTGTTGAAAAAGTAAGACATTGTCAGAAATACCAATGGCTAGTTTATTTCTTCGGTCACTTAAAATATGAAAGTTGTTACAAATCACTCAATTACTTTGTTCATTTTCAAAAAAAAATTTTTTAAAGGAATTATGAGAGAATTCTGGCCTGCAGTTCATAAAGCAATTGTGACAATAATTCATATTAAGAGTATACTGGCACATATCACATAGTGCTTTAAGTTCTCTAAAGACACCCAATTTCATTCATATATTACACAGTTACCACACACATATACCTTTAGTTTTTGACGAGTTATATTGTGTTTAATGTTAATTGTAAATTAAAAAGAAAGTCTGATTAAACAAAAATAAATTCCAGCTTGCAAGATGATATCAATCTCCATGATTTTTTCTATGTTTAACTGTTTTGCTCCCATATTTGTTATACTAAGATAATGTATTTATGATACATTATATAAAAACAAAATAACTTTAAATTTAGATCTACTATGTGGTTTTAACACAGTTATTTATATAATTTGTGTCAAAAGATAATATTAGTTTTCATCTCCAAACATTCCTTTTGCCATTATTTATTATAATCAAGTGAGATTTTAGTATGCATGCACATGGAGTCTGACAACAGCCGAAGTTCTCCAAACAGAGATTTGGTTTAATTTAGCTAATAAACGGCTATTGATAAACAATATCAATTATATTCTTTTAAAAAGCACCCCCACTTTTCAAAGTTCTTCTGGATTTAGTCTGTCTCAGATATTTTTCGTTCGCTATGTTATAATAAATGGAGTGATAGATTATGAGACCAGATCTCTGTCTGAATCATACCGTCTATTGTCAGACTCCCTGTGCATAATAAAATCTCACTGGATTATTACAAGTAATGGCAAAAGGAATGTTTGGAAATGTAAACCAATATGTCCAACTATACTACGGCAAAATATATAAATAACAGGCTTAAACCACTTTTTGGGGTTAAAATATTAACAGGCCTAAAACTTTTGCACACTGCATGTTATTTTGTCGTCTGTGGAAAATGTTATTACCTCATGTAGCTTCTGAAAGGGAGCAAAAAACACAACAATCCTAAAATTAAAAAGGTTTACCATTTCTCACTGCTAAAACATCATGTTGCTGTTTTTCTAACTTCAAACGTGGATCTCAAAATTGTGCTGACACTTTTTAAAAGTGCAAAATATGCAGATATACTGTATGTATCTTTTGGAAAAAAGGCCAGTTGAACTGCACATAACCTTGATCTTGATAAACAACATGTAATTATTCAAACCAGTTAAATTGGTGTAATTTTGCATTGATAAGCTTCTGTAACAGTCACTTTCAATTGCAGTTAACAGTCTTTGTAAATGTCTCTGCTGTAAAGTCAGTCGAAAGAAACAAATTTTTTTCTAAAGGCATATACACCACATGGCTTTTAAAATATGAACACTTCATACACTTAGCGACAGAATACTGTCAATCATACAATAAAACTGTAGTTCTAAACTGATCGCGAGATCCATTTTCTGGCCGAGTTTATACGTCTGAGTTGGATACGTTAATAACCTTGTCCAAGTGTGTTTTATCAGAGTCGGGGCTATTAAAATGGAAGTCGCTGGCCAGAGATGAAGCCAATAAAGGATCAAGAATCACACACTACTAGAGTTTAAAGTCCTGCCCGATCACTGTAAAACTCACACAGAATACAAAGATTACATCATAAAAGTATTCCCTTAATGTTGACATGTATTTCTATAACTCTAACTACCATATGTGGTATAATTAGAAAGCTAAGAGTCACTAGTTTCTGGAGAAGCACACCATTTTAAAGTCATATGTATACCAGTCTGAAATTTTTCATATCCCCATGTCATAGCCCCTTTAAAATCATGTATGTTTATGATCATCATTAAGTTATATATCAAATGAATGAAAGCTCTTATTCAAGAGAATATAGATTTCCGTTTGGATTTACTGATATTTTACCACAGAATGAATGCAAGTCAAATTATGACATTGCTTTGACAAAAACTGTATTAAAGTGCTATAAAAATAATGGTGACCTAGAAATAAAGGTGACAGTTGTGATGCTGTGCATGCAGGGTCATAAACCTCTCAGATGGCATTAGAAAATATCTTAATTTCTGTTTCGAAGATGAGCGAAGGTCTTATGGGTGAACTACTGTATCCCTTTAAATCACTACTCAAATTATAGGAATTAATCACATTTTTGTTGCACATGTAAACGTAGTCACTGTGGCTAGGAGACACTTGACAAATGAAAATACTCAACTCAACTTTATTTATATAGCGCTTTTTACAATTTTCATGGTTACAAAGCAGCTGTACATGAGACACATTGAATACAAGTAAAATAACTAAAGGCATACACCTGTAAAAACAAGAAGAAGGTGAAAACAACAAAAGACAGACGTACAAATGCTCCACACACACAATATGCAAACATACTTACACACATTGACATAGACGCACACACACACACACACACACAAACACACTCGCACACACACACAAAACACACTCGCACACACGCACAGTGAAAGCACACATTGGCGATAAACGAGAGAGAACCACAGGTCAAACATTAAACGGACTATAAATTCTAAAATAACATTTATTTTACTCAATCTGCATTCTTGTCTCTCCTTGTGTTCTTGTGGACTTGCGAAATGTCATCTGAAGCAGCCTATTTACTGTTCCAATTCAAAGTTCACATCTAGTTCACATCTTGCCCCACCCCTTTTATTGAGGACAGTAGAGCAGGAAAATTGCATAAACCTCATAATATTACTGTTAATGTGTCACGAAATGTAGTTTTAATGCTTTGTTTAAACCAAACGAGAAGCATGTTCCTCACTCTATATTACTCACGGTGGGGAAACACAGTCTCACAGGAATTTGTAACTTTGTAGCGCACGGTAATCTATTAACACAAATTTCACCCTTTTTTATGTCAGTCATCACAACTTTTTTTTGTGTCACCCAGCACGACTTTCAATGTTATGTATTTTAAAGCGCTGTACTTTCATATGTATAAATATATATAAACGCAATATGATGGGAATTCATACCTATTTTAGAAGGTGGCACATTCATGTGAATTCCTGTTTCCTATGACCTCATTGGTATGTTTTGTAATGATTTGACTTTTACCCTGTGATGTAAGGTTTAGGGGTGGGGTTAGGGTATGGGATCAGAATCCCACCATAAGTATTGCGGGCATTTTTAAAAATATAATAAGCGTAAATCGAAAAATTTTAACAGTGAGTCAGAACTTTAAACATATTTTAAAATATATTGGACAAAATTAATACATACAGACAAAGTTGTTCAAATCGCAACCAAAATAATGTTCTCATTGGTTGTTTTACTCATTTTTGTGTTCTATGATATTTTCTGCTCATATTTAATATTTTTCTACGCATACGTTATTTTTTCCCTCGCTTGTTTTTCCACGTTCTGCGCTTGCTTTTCCAAATGCTGCAGTTCGAGTTTCATGATAATTAGGGCGGGCTTTTGCGTCACCGTTGGTCACCATGCGTCACAAATTCTAGATTGACAGCTCCTCCTCTAGCCAATCAGTCAAAGAGGATGTTGACGTCACTTCAATCGCGACTCGCGGCATATCCTTGAAGAGAAGGACCGTCATCTGCAAATCCCGGACAAGGTCCACCGGTAATTGAACATAATTATATCATTATTGAGAGTCAGACACACATCTTATATCTATTATAAGTACGCTTTGCCCGGTTTATTAAGAAGTTTATGTCAGATTCAAGCATATAGTCCCATATTATTTTAACATACATGTATCTTTTTAGCTGGGTTTAGTCAGCGGTGCTATAGTTTGCAGTTAACGTTACTCTATTAAATTATTTTAGATTATTGGCTTGTGTATATAGAAAAAGACTGAATTTGTGTAAATGCGTGTGTTGCTACCTCATAACTATAACGATGATTATGCCATGCGTAACTTTACTCATTTAGACGAGCACATCGTGTAACACTAGCGTCTTTTCTCACGCTTTTCTGGGTGAAGGTAACATTAGTTGACAACTGTTGAGACATTCTGGCTGGTAACCATCTATCAGTAATAAACGTTATCCAGGAAAACTGCCATTTAAATGTTTTTGCAATGGTTTCATAATTAGACCCATTTTAATTTACGTTCCAGTCTTGTGCTCAAATTGTATACAACACTTGTTACAACTAAAACACATTCAAAAGATATTTATTACTAGTTTTGCTTTTTTATGATTCATGTCACTTGTTTTTCTCTAGGAAAGCAGTTGTTCCCCATGCAACATTTTGAGTTGCATCAGTGCTTGGCCTCTTGGATCAAGACATCCACTTCACGGTTTGCTGGATATGTTAATAATGGAAAGGATCTCTGCAAGAGACAACACCGTAAGTTAAATTTCTTTACTAGCATTGTCTTTATGAACACGTTTGTAATTCTGTCAACTTGCATTTTTTCCAGCACGATGTTGACAACATCCTCAACCACGCTTCTGAAATTAGTGCATGAATCTTAAGCTACTGTTAAATATGTCCTTCAAGAAACATGGAGGTGGGCTTTGCATTGTATACTGCATCTAAAAAGACTTAAAGGCTATCCAAGATATGACTTTCCTCATCAGAACAGCATGAATGACTCCATCTAATACAAGTGCATGACCATCAATTTAAGATTGTCAAAAACTCATTTTAACATTTATTGAGTGGAGTGGATCAGTGAATCTATACATTTCAGTAAAAACAAACCTGCTAACTAAAACTTGAACTCGGATCAATGTTGTTGTGTCATGACCAACAGTTTCAGAAAGCTGGCAGATAAAGTTGAAACTTTTTTACAAACATTGATTGATTAAACTTGTGTGGATAACTTGAATGGATAAATGTGAACGTTTGAACCACCAAAAAAGACAATTCTCTTGTAGTTGTAATACTTTTTCTCTTTTTTATTATTGTTTTTAGTATATTGTACTAAAGTACTCTATTTAACCAGTCTCATTACGTTCCTGTAGTGATGTTTGCTTTTTTAATCACCTTTATAATGGTCTTAAACGACACAAAAATAACACATATTACATTAATAAAAGTCTGATGCTTTAAGATTCAAGTTGCAATGGACTGCTTCACAAAATTGAAGTAAATATCTCTGAATTGTTAGATTGGTTGTCATGAACTGAGCCATAGCATGATAACGTACACTCCATCACATGAGGGTCTGTTCCTCTAGTGTTTTTGCTCCTCCAATGAGTCCTCAATCACTGTCTTGCTCCAAAAGGTCCTAGGATAAAAAATATACAAGTTGAAGTAGGCATTGTTCTGTGCATTTTTAATCATAACATGGACACCTGGGGCCTGTACCATGAAGCCGGTTTAGGTGGCTAGCCAGGTAAGTTTAGGATTACTTTGCTCCAACCCTGGGTTTTAGGTACCATGAAAGTAACTCAGCTTTAATCGGTGTTCATCGCCATGGTAACTTACGCTGCACGGCTAACCTGCTCCGGAGCAGGCTATGATCTAGATTAGAGATCTCAGACTGAAGTTTGACCAATCAGCTGTGAGCAAAGAAACATATAGGTTCCCAGCGGCTGTTCTCTGTTGCAATGGCTTCACCTTTTCTCCCAAATCCTGTGGACATCTCCGCGCAAATTGTTAGACGAGCACTTCGTAGAGAAAGAGTTTTTAGGGACAGACAAAATCCCCTTGACTTTCCTGATAGTTACTTGTACGAAAGATACAGATTTTCCGCGGAAGGAATGTCTTATCTTTGCGAACTTCTTGAGCCGCACATAACAAATGTGACTCGTAGAAGCCATGCCCTTACTGTACCGCAAATGGTATGTATTGCGTTGCGTTTTTTTGCAAGTGGTACATACTTGTACGTGGTCGGTGATTCAGAGAATCTAGGGAAAAACACGGTCTGTCGAACCATTCGCAAGGTGGTCCTCGCTCTGCAGGGGTACATAAATAGCTTCATTGTGTTCCCTGGACATTTATCCACCATGTCCATAAAAGAAGGCTTTTATAAAATTGCCGGTAAGATATCTTGATAGGGTGACATCACATGAACAAACTTAACCTTTCACGCTAATATTTTTGAATGCTCATATTTCACACTCAGAAATCTATTATACAATAGTATGCGGTACCTGTTAGGAATGGTTTGAAATATATATTTTTCATTCCTATGATAGGATTCCCTAGAGTCATAGGAGCAATAGACTGCACACATGTTGCAATCTCCACAGCGCTAGGAGAACATGAAGCAGATTATGTGAACAGAAAGTCCTTTCACAGCCTTAATGTTCAGGTAGGGCTACTGTACAGCCTATGTGAAATTATTTGTATTTGCATTGAGATCAATCTTTAAATAAATAGTAACTAACAGATAGGACAATTATTTATTGTACATTTCATCTGCAGATGACTTGTGATCATGAATGCATGATCATAAGCTTGGATTCCAAATGGCCTGGCTCAGTGCATGACTCACGCATATTCCGTGAGTCTATTTTGTGTCAGCGCTTTGAGGAAGGCAAGTAAAATTTGGAACAGTACACTTTAAAGTTTAAAATTTAATAGCAAAACTTATACAATTTTCCCATTTTCTGTTCTATGACAGGGCTTTTTGATGGCCTGTTGGTAGGAGATAGAGGTTATGCATGCCAGAGGTTTTTGCTAACCCCCTATCCTGACCCTCAGACAGGGCCACAAAACCGCTTCAATGTGGCCCTCAGTAAAACCAGGGTCAAGATCGAGATGACCTTTGGCATCCTAAAGGCACGTTTCAACTGCCTTAGGCGTTTAAGAGTGTCACCAGAGCGGGCATCACAGATAGTGGCTGCATGTGCCATTCTGCACAATATAGCCACTATCAGAAAGGAGCGAGAACCACCACAAAACCAGCTTCTCCCGGATGAAATTGACCCCATCACACTTGACCACCCAGCTGGCGCAGCTGTCAGAGATTCAATCACAACACAATATTTTACTTAATAAAAGCACACTGACACTGCAGATAGGTCTCAAACTGTTTTATTGGTCATGTGGAGGAAGAAAGAGAGCAAGAGAAAATTACATTAATAAACAATCAAAGTGTTCATACTAAAGGGTTACTTGGTTAAAAAAAGTTCACATACTGAGATCAGTTTTTTCCAGCTGTTTGATCTCCAATTTAATTTTTTTAATTTGGAGCCTCCTCAGCTCACAGTCCAGCTCCTTCAGTGAACAGTCTAGTTCCAGACTCCTTTTGTAAAGGGCCCTGACCGAGTCTGTTTCCACCTGAAACAATTCCACCACAAACAATCATTACACGTTTTCTGGAGGTTGATCAAACCACAAACAGTGGCATGACTTTCTACAAACATAGGACTGACTGTAATTTATGTCAAAGGTTTAAAGCATTACCTTGTTCACATTCCTTCTGTAGCCCATTGAGGTAGAGGCTTCAGTTTCTGGGGCAGGTTGTGAAAAATCCTACAGTAAAAGAGATGTGTAAGGGCCAGTCACTTAATTATGACATTGAAATGTGTGCCATAATAAAAAGCCCAGTGCATTCACCTCAGCAACTGTCTCAGAACACACAGACAGAGTGTCTTCATCATTTGGTTCACCCTAATAAATAAAAGGCCAATGTACAGCATAACTGTTATAAAGCAGGTTATGTTCATTGTGTTCTGTCTTCTGCATTCTGACCTCTGTGCAGGAGACTGTGTGCATGTGTGCTGGCTTCAACAGAGACACTGTATTTCCCTCTACTGCAGAACAGAGTCAGCCATATTTAACTCTTTTTAAAACATTAGTAATGCATTGCACACACATACCCAGTGTCACTTGCTTAGAGGAGCCAGCACCAGGGTCAGACTGTACAGCACTTCCAATCCCATCCATAATCGGCCGCCCCTTATTATTACTCAGCGCCATCTCCTCCGCCACAGTGTAATCTTGAGGAGGTGGCCCTCCCCCAGTTTTCCTCATTTCACACTTTTTTCTGTTTGCTGCAAACAAGCGTTTGTGACTAAATGTTCACAAAAATAATAAAAGGTTGTGGTAAATACTCACCACTTTGAATTATATTCTTATATTTTGTCTTGATCTGCTGCCAGGAACGTTTGGTGTTGGGGTTGCATCTAAAAATCAATGAATATCAATCTTTCTTAGGATGTAATAGCTTAGCCTATACATTCACATTTTACATACATACGTATGTATGTATGTATGTATGTATGTATGTATGTAGACTATGCATTAATGTATGGATGTATCGCCACAAATACACATATTTTCATTTTAGCATTGAATATATTTTTTATAAAGCCTAATTAATTTTACATTAATTGTTTAACTTATGCATTAACGCAATCAGCAATTTTCCTCCAACATTGTTCTCTTGCTTTGGCAGCAGATACAGTGTTACTGCGTGCTTGAAAAACACTTCTATATTCTTCATATTTTTGAAGAATAATGTTTTGCTCCTGCGCGGAAAAATACATCGCTCTCGCTCTATCCATATTGAACGCGATTGGTTGTTCAGTGCCGACGTCACTGTTTTATGTGCACGCGCGCGTGGAGTAATCATAGCTTAAGGATCAAAGCTTGAGTTGACAGAGAAAGTTCATGAGCTGCGTCATGGTACCAATAAAGCCTGATTGCATCAATTTGGTTTTGTCGACTCAAAACCAATCCTGTAACCCAGAGTTTGTTCAACTACTATCATGGTACAGGCCCCTGGGGCCTGTACCATGAAGCCGGTTTAGGTGGCTAGCCAGGTAAGTTTAGGATTACTTTGCGCCAACCCTGGGTTTTAGGTACCATGAAAGTAACTCAGCTTTAATCGGTGTTCATCGCCATGGTAACTTAAGCTGCACGGCTAACCTGCTCCGGAACAGGCTATGATCTAGATAAGAGATCTCACACCGAAAATTAACCAATCAACGGCGAGCAAATTTACATATAAGTGAGGCAACTAACTCACAATGCGTGTTACAATGGTTAGTTATTTTTAATAATGTTTAATAGAATAAAAATACTAACATAAAATGATGTAAATATATATTACAAATACAAAATCAAAAAATGGTGACTATGTAGGTAAAATCTGATTTTAGAGATGACATTTGCTGGCTTTCCCTTACACATGAAATTAAATGTATTTATACTGTTATTGTACTACACACAATATGTATTTCTTTGCATTGCATTTTTTACATTCCTGTCTGTGGGGCAGAACATCTAGGAACACTTCCAGTTTCACTGTGTTGGGTGAAACATTTATCTTCTTTGTCCACTGAAGAAACCTTCTATTAAACAGCTACAGCAAGATACAGACAAAACCATAAATTGACAGGTGACATCACATATTTTTAACACTGCTATTTTAATCTTTTTGTTATCAAGTTACACTAACAATGAACCTAAATAATGTATCATAAAGTAGGCCTACATTTTTAAATGTTTAAAACGTTTTTAATACTTGTAATGCCATTCCCTATGCATGTGTGTTTTTGTCAGTGCTTTAAGGAAGGTAAAGTATAACAGGGCTGTTTGATAGCCTGTTGGTGGGAGACGGGGGTCCCTATGTATAACAGAGGTTTTTGCTATCCTGACCGCAGAACCACTTCAACATGGCCCTCAATCAAACCAGAGTCAGGATTGAGATGACCATCGGATTTTTAAATGAACACTTCAACTGACTACTAAGTTCACATACTGGTATTTTTTATTTAACCTACTTTATTAAGAGTAAGCTTCTCTAGTGTATTTTGTTCACAAAATACATGTGTTACTTCTGTAACCTTTGGAGTCTCTGGGGAAGGAATTGTGAAATGTCCTACAATAAAAGAGACACCAGTAACATAAAATATAAATCCTCACATTCACACTTGTGCCATAATGAATAGTACAGTACATTTATCTCTTTAACTTTGTCAGCACACAGATCGTTTCACTTCATCATGTGCTTCATCCTCATTAATAAAGGTAAACTAAATGATAACTAATGTTAGCAGGATATGTTCATCCACTGTGGGGGCACATACACACATAAAACACATCATATTACATTACTGTAATATTTACCTTACTACAGTATACTACAGTAAATGTGTGTACTATATAGTCGTTCAACTTGTGCTTTAACTCAATCAGCAGGTTTTCTGAAACCGTTCTCTCTTGCGTAGACAGCAGAAACAGTATTACTCCGTGGCTGAAATACATTTTTGTGTTACTAACATTTGCGCATAATTATTTCCTAAGAAACCTACGTAACTCCCTCTATCCATGTTGAACGCGATTGGTTTAGCGATCCCAACGTCACTCGTTCTTGTGCACGCGCGCACAAACTAATCTTAGCTTCAGGATCAAAGCTTGAGTTGACAAAGAAACTCCTGGAGCTGCTTCATGGTACCAACAAAGCTAGATCACGTTGGTTTGGTTTTGACAACCCAAAACTAATCCTGTAACCCGGAGTTTGTTCAACTACCATCATGGTACAGGCCCCTGGTTTCAAAGCTGATTGGGTTAAGATTATGCTTTAAACAATGGCCATCTTTTTTACACACTTTGTCTATTAAGACAGACCGTTTTAAATGTTTAAATCGTTTCCTATACACATTACACACTAGTATAATCTCATGCTCTTCGACATTATTCCTTGCATCGGAGCAAAAATCACAAAACTGACAAAACACATCTATTCCCCGGTAACAAAACGTTCAATTAGCACTTCTTACTGATTGAATGCACTACTGTAAGAAAAGACGCTGCATCATGTGCTCGTCTAAGTGAGTTAAGATACGCATGGCATTATCATTGTCATGAGCTAGCAACATCATCACGTTTACAACAATACAGTATTTATTTCTAAATACACAGCCAATAATATTAAATAACTTAATAGAGTAACTGTAAACTGTAGCAACGCTGACTAAACCCAGCTAACGGAACACATGTATGTTACTTTATCGGACTATAAAGTGGAATCGGACATCAAATTACTTGGTAAACCTGGCAGAGCATATTCATAGCAGAAGTGTATCTGAAACTTAGTAACGATATTATTATGTTCAATTACCTATGAACCTTGTCCGGGATTTGCAGATGACAGTTGTAATCCACCTCCAAGGATATGCCGCGAGTCGCGTATGAAGTGACGTCAACACCATCTTCGACTGATTGGCTAGAGGAGGAGCTGTCAATCTAGAACTAGTGGACCAACGGTGACGCAAAAGCCCGCCCTAATTATCATGAAACTCGAACTGCAGCATTTGGAAAAGCAAGCGCAGAACGTGGAAAAACAAGCGAGGGAAAAAATAACGTATGCGTAGAAAAATATTAAATATGAGCAGAAAATATCATAGAACACAAAAATGAGTAAAACAACCAAGGAGAACATTATTTCGGTTGCGATTTGAACAACTTTGTATGTATTCATTTTGTCCAATATAATTTAAAATATGTTTAAAGTTCTGACTCACGGTTTAAATTTTTCGATTTACGTTATTATATTTTTAAATATGCCCGCAATACTTATGGCGGGATTATGATCCCATATTATGGGAGCCATTTATCGTTGTTTTGCCACCTTGTGAAACTCGCGTTTTTAGCATAATTAGACTTTGCGGTTATGATGTTAGGCTTTGGGGTGAACTGAGGTTTTAATTAGCCACATCGTAAAATATGTACAACTTCTTTTGATATCAGGTTTTAAATATATACATTAGCAGTCTGTGTATTGAAAGTCTAGCTGAGTAACGAGAAAAGAAAGTCGCACTGAGTGACATTAAAAAAAAGGTTGTGCTCAACGACACGAAAAAAATAGGGATCATCGTGTCCATGCATGCATTAATAGATTTAAAATTTCGTATCTATGCCGTGAGACTGGTTTTGGTGGGCTTGGGCGATATACCATCAGGATTTTTCAAACACGATTTTGGACTATCGTCTCTATCGCAGCTTAGATCACCTGGTGTTGAACATTACGTAATCACGCATTACTGTGCATATTCATATCGACAATGAAGGAAGCCGTATAGTTCAGTGGCAGCAAGTTCTCTTGCCTAGGTTTGGTTATTAAAAAGTGATAAAATTGAGACATCCGTGTTGTGCAAGGTATTCAAGGCCACTTTCGACAAGCAGTGGAAATAGATCAGACTTGTTTTATCATCTGAAATTCAAGCAATAAAGCAACAAAAAAATGCAACCACCATCCAATCATCTTAGATAGATAGTCAGGTGCACAAAGTGACAAAACAACGACACAGCTGTGAAATAACAAACTATAGCTTATGAAAAATTAATTGCATATGTGTGGGGAGTTAATTTTACACAAGACTAATGGATTTCATGCATTTTACCGGCTGAACAGCACAAACCTTTTATACTTTATAATGCATATTTGTAGAAAAACAATGAGGACAGATGATTTGTTTACAAGAAGTCAGACGTTGACAATCAGAAATATATACATATTTCCCCAATTTGTTATGATTGTGGACTAAAGGTGCAAGTGGATGTTATAATCCAGATGCTTGGCATGGAGGATTTGCAGTGCAAGCCCATCTTGATTTCTGAGCGATGTGCATCATAATAAAGGTTTGTAGTGGTTCTTAAACTCACAGCTGGCTCAAATGTCTCTTAAGCAGTTAGCCATGAGTTACAATTAATTTTCGGTATATCTAATGAGCCATCTTTGGACTCATAAATCTATTATTTGTTTCTGGGCAAATCCTTTTGACTAAGGGCAAGGTTAACTTTCATAACTTTCTATTTTTGATTTAACGTTTTTCTGGAGCTCTGCCTTGCACTTTTGACTAAATTATTTACTTGTTTGCTTGTATTCCTTACTTTACAAACTTCTTATACTTTATAATAAAGGATTGAGGTTTGTATCATATTTAATTTTATTATAAACATGACAACAGTTAATCAGAGCAGGCACACATGTTGCCAGATTCATAACTTAATATTTTTAATTGAAAATGATGTCTGAAAATATTGTTGTGTTTTATCATATATTTCATTTTACTTTTTTAAATGTAAAGCTACATTAAAAGAAATATTATGAACGACTCTGCTGTTCCATTTGTAATGAGCGGTCTGCATCCTGGCGAGTACAGACTCCCAAGTCTGATATAGCAAGGACACAATTATGTTCTTTGCGTTCTTTGAAATGAGAAATGATAAATGGCCCCTGTGTTCTAAAATCAGCTGAGAATATCAAACATCTTTGATATCCTCCGACTGGATGGAATAATAGTCGTAAAAGACTCATTAAGACTTGATATGAGTGTGGTTTAGATGAACAAATTATATATTCAGCATGTAATTATTCAAAGCAGTGAGATAATTGAAATTTCCATATAATTTTTTTTCTAGTCCTATGTTGGGAATTGCAACCAACGGCTCATACAAACCGCCGTCCCCTCTTTCAAAGCACCACGATGGTTAACACAACATGGCAAATTACATGCAAAGGACCCGCAAAGTATGTACTGAAGATAGCAATAGCTCATTCTAAGGTAATAAAAACATAACCCTTCATCATGTAAGGTCTTTTATACACCAATGAACACATAGTTATGTATATTATGTTGCATTTCCGTCAATATATCCACCAAAAAAAGAAGGATGAAACTGATTAATCGAAAAAATATGCAGGTGTAAAGCACCATTTCATGTGGTTATATTGCAAGGAGTTGCATTAAATGTTGTATTGGAAAGTTCATTTGTGATTAATTATTTGTAATAATTTTTGTTTAAAAAAAGGTCTAACAAAACAGTGTTCTTTTAGTAATTAAATGTTTTGGTGCTGCTGCAGGTTTTAAAAACACCTCTTTAGTTGTTTGAACTTATTTAATGCAGTTTTGAAAACTTCACTGTAGTTGCCTGAACTTTTTGTCATGAACATGAGGGGACAGAGGATTCAGACGCAGACAGCAGATAAATGCTTAACCCCTTCACTGCTGACTGCACTTGGGTTCTTTTCCTGCCAATACCGTGACAGAATACATTGCACCTCTTAATAAATTGGTTAAGTAAAGAAACGAGTACATGTCAAGTAGAGACGTTAATTATGTTTTAGTAATGCAAATCTGATAAAAAATCTTGGATTTAAAAACATTTAGAAACCAGCAGGCTTAATAGTTATACAAATAGTCAAAAATGGGTTGGGGAGTCAAGCATAGACCTTTTTTACATTCAAATGCATTTTACATGAGCAAAACATTCTACAAATTCAGAATCTGGATAATCGTCATAACTGATCACTTTAAAAAAAACATTTACGAAAACACAGCATTATCATCACGCAGGATTCGGATGCGTCTTACAGGAGTCTCATTTGTTGACCGGATATATTTATATTTACATTTAGGCATTTGGCAGACGCTTATATCCAATACGACTTATATGCTTTATCCTATACATTTTACATAGGTATTTGCAATCCCCTGGGATTGAACCCATAACCTTGCGTTGTTAACACAATGCTCTTACCACTGAGCTACAGGAAAGCTAGACGTTATTGAGGTTTATTATTTTAGGTTTTATTTTATAAAGTCAGCCGTTATAGTTCAAGGTAAGAATGACTGCAATGAACTACAATAATTATATGTCTTAAATGGCGCCAATCCCAGAAAATGCACTTTTAATTGTTTAACTTTAATTGTTTTAAATTGAGTCACCAACGTGTGTGCAGAAACACCCTGTAATTATAAAAGTCCATCTATTCTTCTACTTGTGATCTCCTTCAAACCATAACAGTGACACAAAATAGGCTGTTGGGGATCCCCTGACAATCTGATGTCACATTGAATTGCGCCTGCCCATGACCGCTCACAGACTCCGCCTTATGAGTGCCTAGCTCCACCTTCTGCCAGAGACACGCTGTCACCCATTTTCAGGCAAGAGAAGATGTAGCAACTAGCCAGCGACAAAAATGTTTAAGAAACAACAAATGTTTGCTATTGTTGGATGTAAATTGGAACATAAAAGGAGCCCGGGAGTAGATCTTTCCGACGTCCCCGGATTCGTCCCGCTGCGACCTTTGTGGCCGGAGTTATAAGCTATCGAAAGTCCAGCTTTCCTACATTCACAGCTCTGTATCTAACCAGTCTGGAAAGATTTACAGAACGAGCCAGGACTATTTGGAAGTTGAGTCGATGCGACCCCTAAAGCCTGGCTCAGACTACAGGAGTTTAAAAATCCTGAAAGATAAAAAATCTGGCTGCAGCACACATAAAAAGTTTATTTTATTTAAATTCTTAAACAACCTCACACTCATCAGTGTACAACTAAATATATACTACACATATTTTTCATATCCATAGGATCTTACAATCCAAATTTGTAAAAGGAGCTAGGTCACAGGGTTTTTTCGGCAAAAAAATATTCTCTAGAGTGGATCAGTGCCTGCTGTTCGTAATCAAGCTTCATCTCCGGAAGAAGTAAGTATTACACACATTATTTTTTAATCTCCTTCCTTAAATAATGTGTTTAGCATGTTAGCGGCTAATCCTGAGACTTAACATTGGTCCAAAGACAGATGTTGTGTCGTAACGTTAGTTGTAGATGTATCGCGCCTATCGGTTCAGAAGACTTGTGACAAACTGTAATAGGTGCAATCAATAACTTACACTCAACTCGCTATGGGAATAGTGGCTAGCATAGTAACTATAGATACTGATAATATTAGTCTACGTGCATGAACTAAGGATTTAGCAATTCTTTACAATAATTTTTTTTGTGGTTTGATAGTCATCGTTATCAATCATAACACTTAATTCATGACGAGGCAAGATCATGCATAAATTGACAGAACTCCTGCAATATTACATTATCTCTAGTCTACCTTAGGGTTATAAATTGTGAATCAGTAACGTTAGTTTGCCAATAAACAACCTGAGTACAGCTAAATTACTAAATACATATAAGCTCCAGTAGCAGGTGTCATGGATTTCGAGGCGGAGAACCCAAGTGCAGGCAGGTTTAACAGGGAATTTATTGATATAGAACAAGACAAAAAGGCAAAGCAAAACCCACGAGGGGGGAAAACACAAGACAAGATGACTACAAAGAAATCAAAGACACGGACTGACTGACTAGAAAATAAACACTTTGAATAACTAAGACTAAACTTACAAAACACGGGTTTACAAGGACAAGGTCACAGGTTTCAGGGATACGGTGTACAGGAACAAGAGACAGCTTCACGGAAGTAGACAGCACAGGGACAAGGTACACCATACATCGACTAGACTCTTCAACCTTAGAATAATGTTTAGACAAGGGGACATAAGAAGTTTACATTCTTACATTACTGTAATCTAATTACTTTTCCCTTGGAAAAGTAAAGTAAGGGATTACTCTTATTATTTCCGTAATTTAATTACAGTTACTTTTCATGTAATTAAACTTAATACTTTGTCTAACAAATGTGTGGCAATGGGGGAATTGACATCAAAATTCAAAGTCTAACTTTTAAATCCATGCTTTAATGTATAATTCTCACATTTGTAATACTTTAGTCACTTAATATTACTTTATGCAGTTTAATATTATTTATTTGAATTAATTTAATAAGCCGTTTCATGTCCATCCTTAAATCGTTTAACTAATCAAGGATGATTAAGGATATAGAAAGTAATTAGTAATAAGTAACTAGATACTTTTTGGAGAGAGTAATTTGTACAGTAATCTGATTACACTATTGAATATGTAATCAGTAACTAGTAATTAATTACTTTTTCAGAGTAACTTACCCAACACTGAATGTGACGTATGCCATAAAGCAGGTGATGGGCGGGGCATGTGAACCTACCCGCACATCAAAGTTATAAGTGTGATTTCAGCCGATTGAGGGCTGCTTAGGTTAGGTAGCAGTGGCAGTAAAAGTCGTCTAGTTGAGAGTTGTTCTACCAATAAAATAATTTTAGAGAGAGTATTTTCAAGTCGAAAAACGGCTTGTTGTTGCTTTAAATAGTAAGCAACATGTTTTATTAATGTTAATATAACTTTATTGTTAATAAAATTAGGTTCCCACAAGTGCCACTTACATAACTTGTAGTAGGTCATGTTATTTATAAAATAGTATGAATATAGTACTAAACTGGACTGTCCTTGGTTATCTTGTATCCTCAGGAGTTCCTGCAGGCAACGTCATGAAATGGTCATTTCTGTCGGGACCACTGTCATCAATTATTTAACGATAGCATATATTTAGTTTGGCGGAAATAACTATTCTGGGCAAACTCTGCAGCCCTGCATGAATATAGCAGGAGCGCAGCAATACATGTCCCCCCACCAGGGAAACCAGAACAGTTCATGATGCGTTACTGGATTAAATTAAAAGATCAGAAGATACTGGCAGATAGGAGGAGATGGGGATGGAGGTGGGTTTTAAGTGCAAACTATTAAGCAGCTGATAAGGAGCAAAGAAAGGAACTTAAATAGGATGCAGTCTGGTATGTGTTGTATGACTATTGGTTAATGTTGATTAGCTGCACCTGATGTGATCAGCTGATGCAAGCTGAACTCATGTGACCTGCCAGAACTAACGTTACGCTTGAATTAGTTTTAATGAGATTACGTGCCTGGGACGTGCCAGCGACGTTGCCAGCTGGTAGCCCTAAATCATGAAATTACCAAAAATGACTAATACATTAAGTAACTGGTATGTCATGTGTTAGCTGTGAAATGAAATATTGAATATTCAGCCTCTCCCTCCAAATTGTAACTAATATTGTGCTAATTTATTTCATATTTGCGTTTAATTCATTTTTGACACGCTATTGTGTCACTGGTTTCATTAGATTTTTTTGCCAAAAATCTCATCTACACACTAAATGACTCAAATTCTTCTTCATTTCTTTCAAATTAAGGAATAAGTGTGAAACAGCCACACTTTTACTGTCTTCATCATACTTGCTTGAGGTGGTCAATAATTTCCAAAAATGTTCACGTTGGTCTTATTCAGTCGCTTATGACATGTATACATAATTTGGTTTAAAATGATAAATGGCCGCAGCAGTCAGTTCTGCATAGAGTTGTTCCATGTGTATTTCAACATTTTTCACTCATTCAGATAATTGACATAAATGCTTTACAGGGAGAGGAAAACGTGTCATCAAGACACAACCCCCCAATACCCCCCCCCTCGGGCCAAACCACCTTACCTTCTCTATATGGAAATGAATGCCTTAATCTTCCCCTTTGACATTCAGCAGATAAGGTAATCAATGAAGCATGCTGTCTCTTCTCTCTTTCAAAGCAAGGTGTGTGTGTGTGTGTCTGTGTGTGTGCGCGTGCGTGCATTTGTTCAGAGGTCTGTCTGTCTGCTAATACTAAAAGCCCCCAAGCCCTTAATGAATGCATTCATTTTAAGATTTTCTTTAAACTTTATGACTTACCGCACACAATAGATCTTCGGATGGCTTTATTTAATGTGTTAATATAAGATGTGCATCTATTTAAAAAACTCTTCAAAGGATGAAAGAGTGGCTTTGAGTTTTATATTAGATGTGGATAAACAATTAAAATGTAAAAGAACACTTGTTTTGGGTGTTGTGCATTTGCCGTCATTGCATGATATGGCATTTGTTGTTCTGTGTTGTTTTGAAGGTTCTGCATTGTAAAGGTAAGATATATAATATTTTGTTCATGTAACTTTAATTTTTAATGAATAATGTTGTATAATGTTTGCTTGACTGCTTAAGCAAGGAAAACCCTCACCCTTTCTTAGCTATTTGTATGACTAATAAGCTTGTATTACTAAACCAGTAATTGTTGTCCCAAATGATTTTTTATTTATACAGTTTGTATTCATTTACTTTACACACTTTACACACAGCAAAATTTAGAACAAACATTTAATAAGTTAATTTCCTGGCATTCCATGACATGTTACATGTTACAGCTTTTAGTGATTTACAAATGAGGGGGCATTTAATATAGGGCCCCGAACTAGGGCTGCATGATTATGGGAAATTATTTCGCTCAAAAATTGTTCTGTTGGTTCAGAACTTTTGTTTTTAATTTCACTTCAGCATGTTTATTATACTTTATAATCTACAGCCAGCCATTAAACTTCATTAAAGTACGTATCATAAACACTTTACATTTTGTGACCTGCTGAATGAAACTGTCTTACTCCATTTTAAGATTTCTTGTTTATAAAACGGTCAGTTCTGGTCCTTGATTCTGATTGGCTAAACCGAGTTCTAACCCGTTATAGAATACTTTGATATATAACGCAAGAGCACATTCAATTCTTTCATCATTTACATAATTAAGACTTTCTGCATAGTCCCACACAGTCTTTAGACTTTAGGCATTAAACAAATTATATTTGCTGGGAAAGATGCTTTATATAAGCACTAACACTCTTACTGTTTATAAAATCTCTTATATCAGCTTGGTTTGTATAGACACTCTAACCAGGGTTCGTACATACATTGCATGCTGAACCTTCAGGACTTTTCAAGCACATTTTGGGAGTTTCTAAGGACTACAGATCTTAGATCTTATTTCTCTGAAGTTCTTTGTTAACATTTAAATTCTAAAAAACAAATTAAATAAAACGGTAAAAATAAAATGTGGCGCATGCAATAACTAAAGGGGCATTCGACTAGTAATTTTCAAATAGAACTGGAAAGTCTATCTTTATTATTGGGGTTGTAAAAATTCAATGCTAAGAATCATTGGTTATTTTAATGATCCTATTTTAATTATTTACATCATTTGTTTGTTTGCGTTAATTTCACATTTTTATCATTAATTTGAAGAATAAGCATAAACAGTGGATCTAAAAAGTCTATACCCCCTTGTTAAAGGGGTCATATGTTGTGAATACGTGTTTTCTGTGTCTTTGGTTTGTTATAAGTTGCCCATGCATGTATTAGACATGTAAAATTACAAAAATTAAAGTGTCGGAACCAAAGATGCATTCTATCTTAAAGCGAATGCTCAACCAGACCTGCCTGAAATGCTTTGTGTAACAACAACCCCACAAATCTACGTACGTCAGTTTGTGGTATGAGTAGACTGCCGAAGTCTGCCCAAATGAAAATGCAAGTTATGTGGGCGTGCCTGTCCGGACAATTGTAGACACATTGTACCCTTCGGGAAAGGGACATCCCACAAAACATTGCTCCATATAAAGAGAAAAGGACAATGTTTTTATTGGTCTTTTTGCCAAGTGTTTTTTAAAACAGACACATTAGGATACAGTTGTGTTGTTCCATCCGGAGTTAACATATATAGAGCTTTACTCTTCAAAGGTAGTGGGCATAGGGATGATCACTTCGGAATGGAAAGCAGGGACAGTGTTTGGTGGAGAAAAGTAAGTCCTAGCAAAACGTAGGCGGGGACTATATTTAGTGACATAAATCTGCGGCGGTTCGCGAATCAGACTAGGGACAACTCGTTTGCGTGATTCAGAGTCGACTCCCTTTTGTTTCAAGACATTAACTTTGTTATTCATTCACCTTCGGATTTGCAACTTGGCAGACTTCTTACTTTCAAACACGCCAAATTACACACTACATGAAATGTCATTTTCATCTCATGTTATGTACTCTTTTAAAGAGTCTGTGCTGTACAGCAAAAATAGACTCGATAAGTAAACGATCGCTGCACTGGCGTACCGCACCTCATCTGCACAGGACAGACTGCACCTCATTTGCGTACTGTTTGAATGATCTTATCCGTTAACATGCGCCTCCTGTGTGCTGATGTTCAGAACAACTGTTGTTGCCAAGTAGTTGATATCCTTAGGACAGCAACATGTTGACCCTGGGACAACATTTAAATCAACCAATCAGATTTCAGAAATAAGTTAACAGTTTATTTTTCCAACCATGGTTAGGTACTTCTAGATCATTTTTTTACACTTATCAGTTACCTCTGATTTTAAGGCCAAGTTATAGTTAGGTTTGGGGTTTGGTGTGGGTTTATGTTTTATTTATAAAAATGTTGTCCTTAGGTCAACAAAATATGTTTCCCGAGGACATCGACCACTTGGGAAAATCAGGTCGAGCTGCCCAGCAGAGATGTGTCTCACTGGGGATCGATAGTTCTCCGAAATAAGACATATGTTTAAAATCCACAATTGTCGTTTAATACTAGTGAAAAATGAATTTAAACAGACTTTTAGCCTTTAGTCTGACAGAATTTCGTCCCCTGTATTTTACCCCATTGTGGGTTTTTGCTTTGTGTTTCCTGTTTAAATGTAAAAGTCTTTTGTTTTACCTCACCACCGTTTGCCTGCATTTGGGTTCTCTCACCACACGTTTCGTGACAGTCCGCCTCACTCATTAAACTAACAATTACCAAATCGTCAACAAATTTTACAATATTCCTAACTCTATAACTACTCTTACAGTCATTTGTGTACAAGATAAATAATAAAGGCAAAAGGAAACATCCTTGGGTAGACCCAGTAGATGACTCCAGCCATTCAGAAAAGCATTCATTCACTTTAACTCTCTGTTTTCTCTACACAAGTAAATCTAAAATCCATCCTACCAGACTAAAATCCAACCCAAATTCATTAATAAGCCTCTCAACTAAGATATGTGGCTGAATGGTATTGAAAGCAGATGAAAAATCAATAAAATCAATTAAACAAATGTTTTCGGCTTATCCAAATGTTGAAGAACTAGATGTAAAAGAGTCGCTATTGCATCATCTACCCCTCGCCTAGACCTATAAGCAAATTGTAGGGAGTCTAGAGAACTCTGTGTCTTTTGCATAATTACTTTCTTAACTAATTTTTCAAAGCATTTCATCACTAGGGATGTAAGTGCCAAAGGTCTAAAATCATCCACCACCAATACATTTTGCTTTTTTGGTACTAGAATCACTATAGACGGCTTCCACAGTGTCAAAAAATTACTTTGACCTTACAGTCACGTATTTTGGCAGAGTGTTCTGCATGTGTTCACATGCACAGGACTGAATGCGATTTGAGAGCTATTATGCAGTAAATAATGTATATACCACTTGTCATTGGAAATAGTGTGCAATACATTTTACAAGACCTTTTTGGTGTTCCTTTTTGAAGTCAGACAGTGGGCATCATTCAAAATGTTGAACATGTTGCTATTATTTTGTGCTTCATGGGAAAACATGGCAAGTAAACGATGATAATGTTTTAATTTCTGTCAGATAAAATTTTTGTGAAAAAGACTATTACAGCAATTCTGCTAAGGGGTCCCTGTATGTTCTGCGCATGCGCACTGAACATCCACACAGCCACGATCAGCAATCAACCCCCCGGGTTACAGAACAGAAATGAGTTCACAACATGATACAAGTGCATAACAAGCATTAATGAAGGAAAACTTGATACAGTTCAAATATTTGCAAACTTTGCTAAATCAAAAACAATGTGTTGAAATCAATGCAGATAGATTTGCAATACAATTTCCAGGCAACAAAAAAATATAAATTATGAGCTGGAGAAAAAAGTGGAGGTGAAGCTGCTGGAGAGTGAACAGAGGACTTCATAGCACTATGCAAAGCAGATGGAAATGTAAGACTTGATTTACAGGTGATCGCATCTCTGCTTGTAACCTTGATTACATATAAACATCTCCTCATTAGCACCGCCTTGCGGGAGTCCACTTGACTCCTCTTATCCACACTCACACCATCGGTGAGCATCCATTCATTCATGTGTTGCTAGGATACGACACTTCCAGATAAATCACAATCATTGTGCTTTTTTTTTATGTGACGGTTCCAAAATTAGCGCTATAAAACACTCAATGGAGACGAGCAGCTTTGGAGCGAGATGCACTTCTAGTTTGGGATGTATGAATGTTTAAACTCTTTAGTAGCAGTAGCAAAGTCATTCATTTGTTGAGTTTTTATTAAACATATGGGATCTTCAGTTTTATATGTTGCTCTGTTGTTGCAAAGGGGAAGATAAACATAATTAAGTATCACGCACCTGTCAGGTTCTTTTAGATCAGCTTTGTCTGACATGTTTCCACAGATGGATTTCATCAACGTTAGCACATATGTACACGATATTTTACCCTGTTTTAAATTTCTTTTATGGTTGTATGTCGATCTTAAGTTTGTGCCAATATGGCCAAATTTTTGACTCCATATTGGTTTTAGGTGGCAGCGCGCAGCAACATGTAATGCTCTGTAAATTAACGTATGAGATGCATGAATTGAAATGTATGCATGGATTCTAAATGCATTGATCATTACAAAATGTTGGAGGAATTCATTCAGTAAATATAACAACACTTTTCTCAGATATGTTTAATTTATTCTTAAGAAAATAACATAAATTATAAGTTACATAATTGCTTTTGGGGGCTTACATTTAACCATACTGAATGGTTCAAATGTTTTTATCTGTCTAATGGATATTATGAATCAAATGGCTAAAAATAAATTCATGAAACCTGTCATGGTGAAACTTTTTAATGAAGGTACTAAAAAAATCAACGGCTTTGAATCAAATAATGCTTTTGATCTTCTCCATTGTATGATCAGCTTGTTCTGAGTTCTCAATTTCAGAAAACATCAACAAAATAATAGAAATATGGACTACCAGGTACCAATTACAAAGAATACACTTCAATGTTTCATCACAGGACAACAAGAATGTATGATTCCACTACATAAATAAAAATACAGATTAGCAGAGATGATGCATTCAATGCAGATATATAAAATACATACAGGATCACAACCTAATACAAGTGTCATTAGCAAGTGTAAAAGTCTCACCTTGGTATTACATTTGACGTATTTAGCAACATTGTCTATCAAGGTACATATCAATGAAATGCACATGTCGATTGCATTAGAAACCCCTTTTTGATGCTGTTGCTTCTTCACATGTGTTGAGAATCAATGATGTCCAAGTACTTTGCTTCAATGATCTTAGGCAGCAGGTATTTTCTGTTTAAAATAAAACATTGCGTAACATATTACAATCTTGTTTTCCACAGTCCCCAAACACTGTAAACATAACAAAGATCCTTTAAGTTTCTAATATAATGTCTTACCGCACTGGAATAAGCAAGATCAAGACCAAAGGGAAGATCATCTTCATGTACGGCAGAGGATACATCCCAAACGCACACAGAATGATGAGCTGTACTATCTGCATTCCTGTGAAGTAATGCACCTTTCTCTGTGGCACTCTGCGGATGTAGTGAGTGGGGGGATAAGACGTCTGGGGAATGGAGAATTGAGAGTGAAATATCAGTTCCATAGGAGAAAAGTCACACTGGTTTTAAACAAAATCAGTGATTACAGATTTTTTTTGGTGCACTATCCCTTTAAGAAAAAGACCACAGCACAAGATACAAAATGTCATGTGGGTTATAACTGGCTCACTAAAGCAATGCTCTCACTTGTTCTTTGAGCAGAAGGGCCATTCGATCACACATCTGGTTTCCGTCAATAGATGTAAGAGCGATGTACAAGAAGAGGCCGTAGAGAACAGGCTTGGGTATCCACTGCAGAGGGACCGGCAGTAGAAACACCGATAAGCCTATCAGAATGTTCGCAGCCAGTGATGTCAATCGTGTCTCCTTCACGCTAACAATCCTGTAGTTACACGGAAGAACATGATTTTAGATGCCAAATCGTCAAAGTTCCCTTAACTCATGACACCAGCAAGGTCTTAATGTAAATCTTGCTTTGTAAAAACATCTGCCAAATGCATAAATATGTATAAATTGTATGTAGGTGGTCCTGTTCACGTTTCATAGAGATGCCCCCCCTCCACTCGCTTTTCCACCTGCGCCAGCTGATGCACATGCAGCGTGGAGTGAGGGAAAGCTGCGTGCATCCATGGTAACCCCAGTACTGACAACAGCATGTTGATAAGTCCAGTGAGCATCAGGTCCCAGTGGTACGCCGTTCCCTTTAGCAGTCTGAAGCACACACAAAGAGATCACACGCTGACTCTCACCGACTCCCACGACTGTCTACAGCAAACTGACAGCGCAAATTGACGGCTGACTGATCTCAGAGAAAAGCAAACCGATGCAATGATAGCAAATATAGAAGGGATGACACAACAGACGGAAAACAAATGTTCAATCATCTGATGGATTCGAGATGCCTGTGCAAAAGTTGAATGGGATCTTATCATAGAAATGTTATTTGAATTTGCTGGAGTGATTTTCTAGATGTATGGGTCTACCTGTTCTCAGGGGCATTGGTGAGGGACCCAACAATGTTCTGGTCAATGAAGATGAGCAAGGCGAGGAGGAAGCCGAGACCACATGCGCTTAATACGTTCATCCCCGTCAGATGGTTGAGTGTTGCCACTTTGAAAATGGTTCCATTCTGGTAGTTGAATACTGGAACTGGGAAACAATAAAAAGAAAAAAACAGTACTGTCGCTTTTATTTATAATTTAATGTGGTTCAAAGCAATAATATGTAATACATATAACATTGCAACTGTAGTGATCATCAGTAAATGCTACAAATTGTTTAATGTGTTTTTAAGCAAAGTTTAATGATCGTAAATATGTTTAAATACATTAATCTATGCATCAAACTGTCAAACTATTTTAGACTGTATAACAAAATCTGGTCGCCACAACTTTGATGGAGCCAGTGCACTATTACATTCATTGTATAGAAAAGATCAGTATTAAAGGGGCTAGTTCCCCCAAAAACAAAAATTCGGTCATCATTTACTCCCCCTCATGACATTTTAAACCTGTTTGACTTTCTTTATTGTGCAGAAGACAGAAGAAGATATTTTGAAGAGTGCAGGTAACCAGAACCGTTGGTCGCTATTCGCTCCTATTGTACGGACACAAAACCAATGCAAGTAAACGGGGACCAATGGATTTCGTTCAGCAACAATCTTCAAAATATATTCTTTTGTGTTCTGCAGAAGAAAGAAAGTCATACAGGTTGGAAATGACAAGAGGGCGAATAAATGAAAACATTATTTTTTCGGGGGTTGGGGGGTGCATGGTGAACTATCCCTTAAACAAAACATTCAGGTTGGAGCAATGTAAGTATTCGGTTATTAGGTGATTAACTGATAAATTTTAATGTGAACTGTCCCATTTAGATTAGACTATTTCTTAGTTTTATTACAGGTTCAAATTATATCCAACCCAGATTTTTGTCCTCTAACGTAAGTATAAGAACAAATACAACAGTTTTCACTGTATGTGCAGAATTGTTGGGAGCATCAAAGATGATTGTTTGTTTTGGGGTGAGAGCACATGGGGTCCTCACGCTGAATGTCACTGAAAAGGTAGGAGCCCACGAAGGAGAATGTGACCACAGATATTGGCAATGCGCAGTCAGATACCACTTCTCTGACTTTAGCATGCAGGAAAGGGCTGTGAGAAAATAAATAAACATAACAAAATTGTAGATTCATGAAAAGTTACATTACACAATTCTACATGAACGTATTTACTGCTTCTGTCTTCATAACCTAAAACGTTTCATCATTACACTTTAATTTATATAATAGGACCTCACACACATTCCCCTTTATTTCAAACCAATTTAGTTTAACTAAAGCATGTAAGAACAATTATACATCATTTCTCTCTGGTTCTCGAATCTGATTGGCTGATAGCCGTGAGATATACCGGGATCGTCACGGGAACTGACTGTGTGGGACACTCCGCCCCTAAAATAACTCGGACTATACTGTCCTCGCAACTGAAGAACTCTAAAGAAGTTAGATTGCTACCAAACAAACACACGAGGCAGTTTATCCCCTCCAGAATGTTTATTTCTGTAAAGCTTTCTCCTTTTTTGTAGAACTCGCATACAATAAACAAGATATGAAATGAATAACTGCACATTGATTCGTTTGGTAAAGCCTACATATAAACGGTTGCACTGCGATCTGCACATGGGTGTACATGTGATGCGAAAGGACATTTTCATTATCATTACATCGATCACAGTTTAACTTCCAAGAATCAATATTATGTTAACACATAATACGAACTCTTGCATATAGTGAATAAGTATACAGGGATATCTAAAAAATTGTTCGCGTTGTGAACCGAAACTATGCTACTACTGTGCGATGAATGAGATCTAAATCTCAACACTGCGCAAACTTCAATACTGGAGGATGGCCGCTAGGTGGAATACACACACCATGATAATTGGAACTTTGTCAGTTTCTCTAGCAATTAATTCATATTGGCCTAATTAACACATTCTCGGTGAGTTTCCTTTCAAAAGTCTCCCTCAGCACAGCGCAAATTTAAAAGAAGTGATTGTTTGAACTCGGTAGCGGAGGTTTAACTGTTATGCTTTGCTTGGATTCGTGGCGGAAGAAAGTAGTTCCCCGTTTCCTATAAAACCGGAGGGGTTTAAAGTCACTCCGACGTTGTTTCTGGTTTATCTACACACTTGTGACGTCGAACTGATGTATAAGTGAAATATCGCTCTCGTAGTCGTGTATGTAGTGTTCTTATATCTGCATGGCTGTGTCTGCCTGTGGCGTCGTGCGTCTGACCTAATCACAGCCATGAAGATATAAAAACACTACATGCACTCCTACGCGAGCGATATTGCATTATTGACACAGCACTAGCAACCATTGAAGCCTCTTATTATCTATAATAACCTTTTCTTCATGAGAAAGAGAGCATATCCCAGCCATAGCGATCCCAGCATCAGAAGCAGGCATAGAATAGGGCGCTCCCTGGTGCACAGAATGATGGTTGCAGGCAATGAGACACCTCCAGTCTGCGTTCCGTTCTCTTTCTCATTAACTATTACATCCAGCAGGTGTTGTGCTTCTAAGCTTCCATTGACTAGTGCAGGGCCATGATAATACTTATGAAATACTTAGAGCAAAGAGAGATACACACGTGATATGGTGAAACATAACAAATTATATAAATGCATTCATTCTAATTTAGATATGTCATCTGACCTAAACACATTCAATTTTATTAGTATTATATATAATCATATTATTTCTTTGGAACACAAAATGAGTTCTTTCTATATAATAACAGTGAACTGAGGCTGTTGAGCAGGGGGAAAAAACACCACAACAATAGTCAATACGACTTGTGTGTGTTATCATTTCTTCTACAACTATAAAACGTTTTCTTTTAATGGAAGAAAAAAATCATACAGGTTTGGAATGAGTTTAAAAATGTAACTTGTCTTAGAGTGTGAAATACTCACAACCCTCCGTATACCATCCCATACATATTCTCTCCCTATCTTCATCTCTCACACTTTCCTTCCAGTTAAATCTTCATTAATGATTTATTACTGAGGTACAAAATGCTGTGACATTGCTTTAGCAATTTGAAAATCAGTTCCAGCGAAGCCTGTGGCCCTTACACATCAGAGCTGTGAACTTACTGTTTACTGTGCCTTTCACAGCGTCACCCACAAAGGCGATGGAGATGAACAAAGCAAACACTTCCTCTGTGGAGCTGGGGGGACATGTAGGACACGGTGATCAACTGATCTAACCTTTTATCAAAGCAACCGGGCACAAACCAAGACATAACAAACTCAAGGCACATCATGAACAGAGATAACCACACGGAAGAGGAGAAAACACAGATTTATGATGAATGTTTTTGGTACAGAGAGACCGCAGCAGACATCTTGAGTTATATCAGGATTTGGCGTTTGCTTCAAGAAGACACAAACTTTTACTGTGTCAATAATAATGAAAATATAATTTTGAAATAATAAATGTGCTGCTTGCGCCACTATGAGTGTTGTGAGTGGTCAAAGTAAATTCTTTTATCATTTAATATATGTTGAATTTAAACAAAATCAAACCTCAGGAGTGACATAAAATCATCCAACAGCAGTGTGAAAGACTGACAGCATGACAAGAATTATCTTTTAAATAAATAATTTTTGAGCATCTAGATACATAATATTACTAGTAATATTACTTTTGTATTATTATAATAAGTTCGTAATATGAACTTGTTTTCTTAGCCGTATTTGAGTTCTGCTTTTTATTTGGCCTGTTTCTACAGTTTTCGTTTTCTGAGAAGAAAAAAAAAAATTATTTGAAATTTGTTTGTAGTTCACAGAATGAAACAAAAATGATAATTTTCCCTAAACATATACCTTAAAAATAGTGAATTCGAAAAAAAAAACATTTGAAATAGTCTCTCGTATGTGTTGCCACACGAGCATAGAGCAGTTTAGTCCAGACATTACTAGTCCATAAGCATCACTAATGGCAGTAATATCTGCTTTATAATACGTACGTACGTCATATTACTATACTGACCGTTTAAACAGCTTCATGAACAGACTGACATTAAAGATTCCTCCCAGGATGAGGAACAAACTATTCCAGAGGCCAATGCAGGTATAAAATGCAGGAAAATCAAGATCATAGTCGTCACAGATGCCTCTGATCACTGCAGTACACAAACACAAGACAGAAGGCATTTTCAGAACTGCATAGTGCTCTTAGAGAAAAACACCACTGACAGTATAAGAGATAAGGTCAGTAAAGTACCGCTGATGAAGATGGCTAGAGGTGCTGTGGTGAGAGGAATAACCATAGGAGACCCAGCAAACAAAGAGTAGATCACTCCTCCAATGCTCTGACCAATAATGGTTTTCTGTACATCTGCAAAAAACTCATGTCAATCAATACCAATACTGCATGTGTTTCTTTCTTCTGTGGAACACACAAGAAGGTACTTTGAGAAATGTCTTAGTGATTTTCTGTCCAGATAATGAAAGTCAATGGGGGCCAGTGTGGTTTGGTAACCAACGTGATTCCAAATAACTTGTGTTCTGCATAAGTTGGAAAGTCATCCATAAAACACTGATCCAATATATAAGAACCTTCAAATTACATTTTAAAGCCACAACCATATGCACGGTCAAGATATTTCATTAATCGCCACAGACCTATCTGTCCTCGTGTGCTCTCCTCGTTCAGAGAGCCAAATGCAATAGCTGGCAGAAGCATGGCGATGTAGAGGAAAATGGCCGTGGTGGTGTACTTGAGCAGAGACCTGTTAGTGCCCAGAATACCTGAGGTAAAGCAAACAGAGAAATAAAAACTCAGTCCGAGCAGCTGAGAGAATTCTGTTATTCTTAGCATAAGCGAAGTCAAGCGGGGCTTTGGGGTAAACAGAAACTCACCATCTGTGAAGTCTGATATGTACAATGGGAGCCTGCGGCACAGGTCTTCATAAATGCCACGACCAGCTCTTAGAAAATCTTTCACCTGCGTACGAGACAGAGACAGCGCTTAAAACATATGTTGATTGATCTTTCTTCTGTTCTTTCTTTTAAAATGATTGAAACCATTACAAAGCCCATAAATCATAAAAGCAAATAACTGCACAGTGACTGTGTGATTTACAAGGATCCTGTACAGAATTTTATGGTGATTGCTATTACAGGATGAAACCTGTAACTATTAAACCCTTACATTTATATGTGATGCTGTAAGGCAGTTGTAGATGTAACTTTATGTATATAATTGCACAGTATCAAATCTCGAACCTTACACTTTTGAAATAATTAAATAATATTTAATCATTTTTGAGGAAACCCAACAGATAATACAAACAGTGGCATCACTTTCTTAACAGAAACTATACTGTAATATTGTTTGTATTGCAGAGTAACAAATAAACAGATTTGCATCACCAAAAGGAATGCCTTCAGAGTTGTATAAAGACCTTAGATAATGAAGCGTTATGTTTTTATTACCATAGATGGAGCTATTTCTATCTACGTACACTTTGGGTCCCCTTGCATGGAATTCACCATATTGTTTCTACAGTAACCCTAAAAGGACAAACTGCTCTACAGAGCGTGTTTTGTAAATACATAAACGTGATGGCCGTTGGTAGCAATTTGCGACCTCACCACTAGGTGCCAAAATGCTCAAATTTATGGACCGGATTTTTAAGTTTAACACATTCTCATGAGAATTTGTAACTATTTTATGAGGTGGCTAATTGGTATGGATTCATATGATCTTATTCATAGGTTTAGGGGAGGGGCTTCAGTATTTATTTTTCTAATAATCAATACGTTTTTGCACGATTCACATCGTACAAATTTATACGAATTAGCCACCTTTTAAAATAGTTACGAATTCCTGTGAGATCAGGTTATTAAGTTTTCATTCAAGAAAAAACACAGTTACCATGTAAGCACAAATTGGTATGCAAATATTAAAAGAAGAGACCTCTGTAAATCAAAAAATTTGGTAAACAATGACATTACATCTTCAGTATATGTAAGATTTAAAAGGGCTATGCAAACTTCTTAAATATAGTTATTTGAGCAAGTATTATAACAATATCAAGGTGTCAGGCGAATGCCAACAATTTTAATTTCAGAATGATGCTTTAAAGTGGATCTATGGTGCAGCTATCGGCGGAAACATACATACATACACATGCATATTAATATGGTGAAGTTCAATATTTGGAGGTGTTGTAGGAACAAAATGTGGGGGTGTTCTGTACGTGTGGAGAATGTGCTTCATAACCCACTGGGAAAATTAAGCATGAAGATAACAGGCAGACTGTGCATATAATTGGTTTGTGATACCATTAACATGCCCCGGGCCTTTCTCTAGTTCAGACCTTGAGTGTTTTGTTGCTGTGTGGGTCGGTCTCCTCCTCCACCGAGGGCTTCTGGATGGCGGTGGAGAGCAGTTGCCTTTGAATTACGAGCTCCTGCTTAAATTCCTCCTGGGTCCTAGTTTCCAGAAGTTTTTGTCTAAACGATATATCTGAGAACAAGGTGGCAAATGTGCGACCGAGCTCGATGGCTGTCTTTGTACTTTTCTGTGGGGTAAGGAACAGGAAAATAAAAAAAAAACATGAGGGAAGCAACAATAGTTTAAAACAACTGCAAATGTTGAGGAGCTGATTGCCAGGCAGGGTATTTTTATGACTATAGGTGATGATTGGAGGGTGAAAGGAAATGCCTACTGTTCGGGGAGGTGCAAGGATTAGGATAACATAGCGGACCTCACAGCAGTTCACACCCCAATTCTGTGGTCGCTCCAGACGAGCAATGCAAACACAACGTCTGTGAAGACTTTTCACATTACAGCTGCAGACAAAAAAGCACATGCTCAAAAAAAAGTTATGGAACGAGGTGCACAGCAGGGGATGGCAGAATGACAGAATTGCTCCCTTTAGTAAGTGTGTTTTAAACTGCCACATTATGAGATACAGTTGCCCTAGTTTCTCCGAAGTGCCCACTTGGCTCTGCCCTTAAAAGTGAGTAAGATGTGCTCACTCCCAAATGAAATACACACCTTAAAGGGATTGTTCCCTCAAAAATATCACTCTCTCCCATGTAATTTCAAACCTATTTCTTCTTCAGAACACACAAAAATATATATTTAGAAGAAAGCTGGTAACCAAACAGCGCCGACACCCATTCACCGGCATTGTTTTTTTGTCCATGTCTGAACACGAAACCAATGCAAGCAGGGGTGCCGCCAGAAATTCTGGGCCCTATGGAAACCAAAATTTCTGGGCCCGCTACATTTTTTACAGACAAAACTCAACCCAATAAACATGCCCTATATACTTAAAAAAAGATACTTAGCACATTGCATAGTTAAAATGTCTAAAGATGGGTACAAAGCCTACAAAAACAAGAAAAAAATATTTTGAAATATGTACTTGTTTACATAAAAGGGAGAACATTTACTATCTCAATTGCAAGCACAACAGAACATTATGTGCTGTACATGAACAAGCTTAAGCTGGGTCAAACTGCTCAATCAGGAAACATCAGCTACAGCAGAACTAACCCGTAATTAAATCAGTCCAGGAATAAGGGCACAAAATCAAGACACATCAGGAGTAATGCCAGGCCTAAACCAGTCCAGGACTAATCAAGTACTGAACCAGACTTCAACTGTTTGTTATCCAGGTCTAACAAAGTTATGTTCAACATCACTTTATAATGGCCCAGCGGCGTCTCTTTCTGCTGGCAAAATTATGTATCAAATCATCAAAGTTCAGCTTTCTTGCCAGTTTGCTTTCAATGGATAGTATGGCAAGGTGACAAAGTCTATCCTGCAACATAGCAGACCTCAGCTTACTGAATGCTCTCTCACCACCAGCAACGGTCACAGGCAGTGTGCAAAATATTCACAAAACTATGCAGACCTGCCCAAAAATACTCTGCAGCTGCATCTTGTAAATGCTGTTGAGCAGACTAACCATTTTATTTTTATTGGCCTATTTAGTTTTCTTAATATGAAAAATTTAAATATCTATTTTGTAAACTCCTTATAGCCAATGGTTACTACAGACACGTTTTATTCAATTTTATATTATTGTTTTCTGGGGCATTTTATTCATATTAAGAACGTCAAGTTTGACAGCATCGATCGTAGCAGCAGCACTGTCACTTCACAAAACACACGACACGGCAAACTGATTTTGTAATTTTTGAAGCGTGTAGATTACTTTTTGTTTTGCAAAGTTATCATCATGTGGCGAACACAGTAGATAAGACGTGTTTAGAGGCTTCAATCTTCGCGCTCAGGCTCACCTTGTTTGGCTGAGATGGGGACGGGGGACGTGGGGGTAGGAGGACGTGTGTGTGCAGCAGCCGCTGAATCTGCGTCTACGAGACATGATAACCCGTCCCGGAGACGGCAGAGATGTTATTATTGTTGGAAGTTAATCATAATTCAGTAATTATTTCACTAAGCTAGGCTAGCTAGATAAAAGCAGGTCATGTAGCAACAAAAAAAGTTTGGGATTTCAGGAATAGGGCAAGCTACCTTTCTTTTTGAAAAACTGCGTGACATACTGTCGACTTTGGCGTTCTCTGTCTTCTCTTTCCGTCTTTTCCATTTTTTATGCCCTGACTTTTGATGTGACATGACTGCGTGTGTCACTGTCTGCGCTGCATCATAGCAAGTCCAATAAGCAAGAGACGCTACACCGATCGTAGCTCGGACATCGCAGGTGGAATGAACCATTGTGAGAGGGAGGGGTGTGATTGAAACAGTAAATACATTATTTGTTTTTTAAATATTAAATCTATGGTCAAAATACACATTTAGTGCACGAGGGGCCCTAGCACATTTAATGTATGTATAAAAAAGAGAAAAGAAATAGGAAAATAAAAAGGGGGTCTGCTCTTCTGGGCCCTTAGAATTGTCCTAACCTTCCACCCCTTTACGGCGCCCATGAATGCAAGTGTACATATATCAAAACCAATGAAACGTGTACATGGACACAAAACCAATGCAAGTGAATGGGTGCCGGTTAAAAACATTCTTCATAATATCTACCTGTTTGAAAGAAAGAAAATCATACAGGTTTGAAAGCACAAGAGTAAATAATGACAGAATTTTTTTATTTTGGGTTAAAATATCACTTTATCTAGTTATGGTTAAGGTACAAGAGAACTTTTATATAGTGGGGACTAAAGCTCGAGTATCTCAAAATCTGTTAATGAATTTTGAGTTTAAAATATACAGACTGGTTTAACCGATTAAACCAGGAAATTTTTGATAGATACTCTAAAAAAACTGCTTCAAAGGGTTGCTCACAGTGATGCCATAGAAGAAGAATTTTGGATTTATTCCTATAAGAACTATTTCTTACTTACTTTTTTATAATATAAATAACCTTTTGTGAAACAGACTAATTATTTGGATGTAAAAAAAATCTCTATGGCCTCATGAAGAATCATTTTTAAAAGTGTATATCGCTGCTGTCCTTCTGAGACCTGTTATCTCTATTTTTCATAATTTTTATTTTTGCATAAATATTTATTATTAGTCACTATTTATATTTGTCACTGGGTTTTGCAAATATCTAACCAATAAAAAGTGTGCGTCAACTTTGACAACGCCGTATTTAATCATTTTAAACACACTTTTTTTTCCATTTCTTAAAAACAGCTAAATTAAACATCCCAGGTTTCAAAAGGACAGCAATAATATGTAAAAATCTAAATGTGTTCCCAACATACAAAACACAGAGCCAGGACTGCTGGTAGCGTACTCCAGTGTCCATCGCTGTCACACCCTGAATGGTCTCAGTCAGCAGATGAACTGTAAAAGAGGGAGAGAAAGCGGAACCTAAAACACTTTCCTTGCTTTAAAGCCTTCCATTAACTACATTCTCAAAGGGTCTGCCCTGGATTTCTGGTGTCTCTAGATTAGACAACCTCTGACACTTGGGGTTGGCTCCCGACTGCTCACCATTGGTATCCTGTCCTCCAGCATCTGTGAACAGGCCACTCATGACCTCCTCAGCATTGCAGGGGCCCTGGCCATCCTTGGCCACGTGACCCAGCATTCTCCGAAGCACTTCGTCCAAGGAGGCGGCCTTCTCATCCAGCAAGATGCTGGCCTGATCCAAGAACCCATCCAGATCCCGAAGAGCTCTCACCTCCTCCTGGAAATTCATCAGCTTAACATACTGAAACAGAAATGAACATTTTAAGACGGCTTGTATGGAACTGATAGAGATCATGAGCATTAAATAACAATCTTTCCATTCACTTTTCGGAAATACTTTTATATCAGGATGTCTTAAGATATTGTTTAGATACATTTCAAATTAAAACAAATTTGGAAAGAAAGACTCACTCTTCTTGATGTATTTAGGAGGCCAAATCCTGAGGCATCAGTGTCTATTAATAAACAGAGAATAGAGGCGGAGAGAGAAAGAATAAGCTAATAGTTAAAACCCTTGTGCTGTTACACAGATAAGTGATTTTCAAGGCCGGACCACTGAACTAAGACTCCCAAAAGATGTGTTTTCCTTCATTATCTAAAGCCCTGAGCTCTCTGTATTATGTCTCTCTGGTTATAAATAGTCACAGAGTCGTAGAGGCTGCAGCACAGACACATCAAAAGTGTGTTGTGGTCCCTGAACCCTGACACCTTCAATTCCAAGGAAGACCCGGCATAGTCTGTTTCCCCAATGCAGTAAACACTTCGGCCAAAATCCCAAAACAATACTGATTGTGAACACAGAGAATTTCTGAGGCGTTCAGTGCGGAGAACACAGAGCGGCTGCTGTCGATGTTCTGTTGGGATATGTGCACACCTTAGGCTACAATCACAATGATTTTTAGTTCGGATTTTGAAGTTGTCTCAAAGAGAATCTCATATAGACCACCCACACACACACACATCAGATCTGAACCTCACGACCACGCAGGGGTGTGAAGTACTTTATAATTGTAGTTCATCACTGCACTTAAGTCTTATTTTGGGGAATTTGTACTTTTCTGGAGGACTTTAGAGAGTGAATAGTTACTTCTTTCAACTTATTTAGAGTGACAAAATAAATGTATTTTGTAGAAAAGAACATCCAATTTACTATGTAAACTGATCTGGTTAAACTCCAAATAAAACTATTTTAAACTGTTATTGTTTTTATCCGAACCGATCTATAGTGCTTGCATGGTACACATTGTTTTATCTATGTGTTATAGGGATAGTTCTTCAAGTTGTTCCAAATCTGTATAAATGTCTTTGTTCTGATGAACAAATTGTGTGAATATTTGGAAGAATGCTTATTAACAAACAGTTGTTGGACCCTATTGACTACCATAGTAGGAAAAAATACTTTATTTGTTGTTGAATACAAAAGAAGATATTTTTTGGAGAATGTAGGACAGCAAACTGGGGCACTTTTGACAACCATTGTCATTTTTTCTTCTAGTCAATGGGGTCCAAGAACTGTTTGGTTGCAAGCATTCTTCCAGATATCTGTCTTCAACCATACAAATAAATGTATACAGGTTTGGAACAACTAGAGAGTGAGTAATTCATGACAGATTTTTTTGTTTTGGGCTGAACAACCCCTTAAACTGGGTATATTTCTCTGTGCTCTGCAAATTTAGCTAATTTTCATTTTTAGGAGAACTGTTCCTTTAACCCCCTATGAGCACTTTTACATACACAATACATTCTTGACTGACTATGAAAAGTGCATTGTTAGAATGGCATCAGTTACTAAAAACAGTTTTTGGATCATGTTGCATCCACACCACTAGATCTAAAGCAGCCAACTTATCAGCCATGAAAAAAAAGCATATAATTTGTCAAATCTTTGTACATCTCTAGATCTTACAAAAGTGTGATCTAATTAATCACAAACACTAATCAAAGATGATAGGCTAAATGGTCATCTCATTGTGACTTTTATCTGTTTTGATGATGAGTCCATCTCGTCTTTTCCGATCTCTGCTGTCCTCTGTTTCACCATCTCACAGCTCGAAAGCATTTAAATGTCACAACAGAGCAGCTTGCGTAGATCTTTCTCAGCTTTAAAATGATTATAATAATCTCATTTCACCGCCTAACGCAGTCTGGCGTGACCTTTTACAGCCAAAAGACGAAATATAGCACATTAGGATTGTACAGAGACTGCGAGATGTTTCATACGCTGACTTCATGTTCAGTCAATCATGTGCTTTTCATTTCAGCTTTAGAAATATTTAACACTATTCATGGTATGTGAACACAGATCCATCTCCCTCAAAAATATATACACCATCTGTTATAGATACAGAATGCACCCATGCCCTTATAAAATCCTGCCCAGGCACACAGCAATATAACTATACCCGGCCCAATAAATTCTTTCTGTGCATAGAGGAGTATAATTGTGACATGAGGTAAACTACATGATTTTCTGAGGAAGAAACTGAAAAGTTTGTCAGGGCTGCTGCTGTTTATAGTTGGGGATGATATGCTGTGAAGTCTGTGTTTACTTGTTGGCTAGTTTATGATGTTGTTGACCCAATGTGATACTGTGAATTTTAAACTAATATTTAAAAATGATGCTCATATGTTCACAATCTTTCCCCATACAGCGTTTAACAGTTGTCAGACCCCTATCTCGCAGTGAAAAGAGTTTGCAAACTGAATGTGTCTAGGAAAGAGGCACTGAGAAACAGGAATAGATTTGTTCTCACCCATCCCTTGAAAGAAGAAGCCATTATTTGTATGCCCAGATGATGGAACAGCTGTGGAAGAAAACAGACTTCAAATTAATTCAACATCATTCAAGAAATTAGTAATTTTAACATACTGTATAGGATTTCAAGCTGTGAATGGGAGATTCAAGAACACATTTCACTCACGTAAAGTTACCGTAAAGCACCATGTTACTTAGAAAGTGTTTTAACTAGTGGTGGGCATAGATTAATTTTTTTAATCTAGATTAATCGAGATTAATCTTGGAATTAATCTAGATTAATCTAGATTAAAATGGCTCATTTGAATTCTGCCGAAGGCATTCAGAATATGTGTGTTACCCAAATAATGACTAAAAGTAAGTCTTTGAGAACGGGTTTCTCAAGCCAGGTGGCGCATTAGAGAAGGGGCTCATCTCCTGTTTCCAAAATGCATCACAAACTACTTGAGAAAGCTGTTCTACTATGATAATTTGTGATGAAAATTAAATTATGTTCAATAAGATGTACTTGTGTTTACTTCCGCATTAGCTAAGGGATGCTTTGTGTTTAGGTGGTACTTGAGACTGGAAGAGCTCCTACAGTACATTTACATTTAAATTCAATCATTTCGCAGATGCTTTTATCCAAAGCGACTTACAAAGAGTTAGGGAGCAACAATCGATATGTCATACAGGAGCCATAATACATTAGGTGCCAATACAAAGTTATTGGTTTCAACTAAAGCTAGACCACTACCTGTTGAGAGAAAGTTTTTTTTTTTAAACTAACTGTATGTAAACCAATTTCGTACAGTAAACCAATTCCACATTGCACAAGGTGCAAACAAGCTTAGTCTTGTCGAGGTTTCCATTGGGAAGCGTCTTAAAAATAAATTTTCCCTGAAGCAAACCCGGCGGCTTCATAGCTGCATCCATGTTAGCACGTCACGTTTGATCTGGTCATTTCACAGTAACGTTATGTTGTGTTCAGACCAAACACGAGTGATTTACATGTTAAGTCAATGCAAAGAGGCGATAGACCTACTTGCTGCGCGAATCGCGGGAATGAAGCCCTGCTTATGAGATGATGAGGCGGCGAGAATGACGCGAATGACGCGAATCACGCGAGTTGAAAAATCTCGTTCTCTTCCCCTACAGTGACATTAATCTATGTATACATCCGCGCTAAAATATCAAAGTGAAAGTCATCATAGCTTGTGTAGTATAGACCCAGCTCCCAACCCGACTTTGAGAATAGATTAACGGCGACATTTTTTTTATCGCGCGATAAGAGTCTCACTGCGTTAACGCCGTTAACGCCGTTAACGGCCCACCACTAGTTTTAACATATCGTCGCTGTCAGACTGAAACCTTCAAAACTGGCATTTTACATGAGACTTTTGGTGCAGTTTTTAATAATTCAACATGTTCATATATTTTATTGCTTTAAGGCCCCGTTTTTCCTTGTTTTTGAAGTTTTGATTGTGTTTTTTGGTTGTTTAACAATGGATGTTCATGTTTCTAGTTTCAAAAAACTATTTCACTTATTTTAAATCTACCGTCACCGCTTCCTGCCGAGAGGATTTCTGCCAGTTTCTTTAAAGTCCCACCTTCCAAAACGCTCTGATTGGTAAAGCTGACCAGGTCTGTTGTGATTGGTTCCCTGCTTAGAACGTGTGTGGGAAGACGTCCCACCCATACCATATCAGCAAGTTCCACTCCTCAGCTGTGGTGATTGGTCTGTCCAACTTCACTTCATTAGTTAAAAACATAGGGATCGATCGAAGTGTAACGGAGGTCTGCTGGTGCATACGCCAAAGCCTATCTTTGTTAGAGATCGCATTCTTTTCTACTATGGCGAGGGAAATGACACCGGACTGGTTGGGTCTGAGAGGTTATATTATCACAATTATCATAAGCGTTAGTTTTGCCTTTTTATATTGGACCCGAGTTGGATAATAAAACAAGCAGATTGACTAGGAGACATTTGAAAGAGGGACTTCAAAGGACGTTTCATAGAAGTGCTTTAGACTGAGGTATACACACACACGCACAATATCAGTGTATTACACAAAATCGCTTTCACAGCCAATGTTAAAGTCATGGAAGCTGTTATGTTTAGATTTCTGTTGTTTACAATCTCTGATAATCAAACACTACTCCAGCGGCTCTTCCTCTTCTCCTTGGAAGATCTCGACCCTTTTTTGGCGTATTCATTAGGGCGGAGGTTACTAAAAGCACTCGGAATAATGACATCATGTACCCGGGAAGTAGAAGGATGTAGTCTATTCCAGTCGTTCTTTGTAGTCATTGAAAAGTGAATTCTATTACAGACAATATCTCGCATCGCATTTAACTTTGGGCTTTCCCTTTTGCAGTTATTATTTATGCTATAATAGCAATATTACACACTAAGTGAAGATTGCAAAATGCGATCGCAGGGAATGGCCGCTTTAATATTTTCTAAACCCAAAGACAAATGATCAAATGAAAATCGGAGATACATGGTTTCAGTCTGACAGCGACGACACGTGGTCTTACCGTGTACAGCTATGCATCTGCATGTTAATAACATGATACTGTACACCAGTGACGATTGTTGCATCCTCTTCAGGGGAAGCAGGAATTCGAAATACCTGTTCAACACTTCACTTGAACCTATGTGCATCACGCATCAAGTCAAAATGATGCATATAGATGCTGTAGATGCATATAAAGGGTCTATGATAAAAGAGACGCTCACGTTCAGGAGACACTGCGTTAACACTTTACTATGATTACGCATAGAGACTAAGCGAGTATCTAGCAAACGTGAGTGTCTCTTTTATTAAAAACAATTTCGACGCGTCTGCAGCAGGCACGTATTTTGACATGACGCGCTACACACATGACGGGCTAAATACTGTACAGGTTTTGCCGTGGTTCGCATTACTACTTCCCCCGAAGAGGAGTCACGGATCGCAACTGCTGTACACCGGGTGTTCTAAACCTTTTTGACTCCAAGGCCCCCCCTTTAACAGTAGGCCCGAATCACAAAAACTCAGTTTCTACCCAATAAAATATTTTATATAGTTTGACATTATGAAAATGGACAAACAATAAGATTTTCCTTTTTTAATGTTAATTTTGTCTCATTTTATATTATTAGTTATTTGAGGCCCCCTTGTTAGTCAGCTGGGACTCCCTTGCGGGCCGTGGCCCTCTATTGTGAACAACTACTGTACATGACTATGGCAACACCATATTTTCATGATCAATACCTATTACTAGCAAAGCTTGGCAGGTACATGTAAAGGTTATACGTCATGTAAAGGTTATAATTATCGACTAAAGGTAGTAAAATAAGGATGTCTGGAGGCATTGAGGTAATAAGAATTTGGGGGTTAGTGATTTCGAACAGGAAGAGTTCATCCCAAAATTAGAATTATTTTATTATTTACTCACTCTTGTGTCATTCCAAACCTGTAAGACTTTCTTTATTCTGCAGAACACCAAAGAAGATATTTTGAAGAATATTGGTAACCAAATTGATCTCCATTGTAAAGGACACAAGACCACTGACACATGTCTTAAAATATTAAGTTCTGTTCCACAGAAGAAAGACATATAGGTTTTAAATTAGGGTGAATAAATAACTACAGATATTTTGGGGTAAACTTACCCTTTAAGTGTATAGTTGTAAGAACATGATTTCTTCAGATTCACATAATTAATGCTCTTTAACATAGATAATGTCATATTTTTTTTATATTTCTAGGAAACAGCTTCTACTGTAAGTACTGTCTATGCTCAATAAATGACAAATGGACCAATTGTGGCAAAACAGTGAAAAACCCACATGATCCTAAAACTAAAACTACTTTATATTCAGTATTTTGACCACAGCTGCACATACTTATTCCATGCCATCAAAGCAATGGTATTTAATGGAAATTTCTCATCTAATTTACACCAGCCCTGATATAGGCATGCATGGGAGGCTTTAGGCCACTTACTTTCTTCAGGGTGGGTGGGATAAAAAGGTAATTTTCTGCCCATAAAATCTTATCATGAGCTGTAGGATATTCTTAGCACATTGTGTTGCTATCTCCAATGTCCTCCACTCCACCATCATCCCCACCATCTTTAATTTAGCAACCTGCTAGGCCATAACTGAGGTCTAGAAAAAACCCTGCAGCATCAGCCTCAAGGCAGAACCACCCTGCCTCTGCTTTCTCGCCACCCTGAATCTATTGATTCAGTTCAGGCTGCCATTTGTTGCTGGTGAACGATTGCTAAATAATGCATAAATAATCAGGGTAACTGTGAATCTGGGACTTGTCTTTTGAGATTGTCACTAATAACGTGTGTCTGAGAATGGTTTGAACGGAATCCTTCTCTCTTAAATGGATCTGCCCTAAATCCCAGTCCCGTGACTCCTGAGAGAAGGAATTATTTTCTAGACCGTTCTCAGGACCCATCAAGGAGTGAATTTCATCAGGTTAACTGGCTTAACATGGTCATGAGTTGACAAATAAATATAAATTCACAAAAGACTAGGCGTTATGCCAAATGTCACAGAAACTGGAACAAAGTTGTTTAAACAGTCGTTTATGAGCACTGTTTATTCATTTCACAAAATTCAATAAAATAAAGCCTTTAGGCCCCAGGAATCTCCGAGATCAATTTTTTAAATAAATTATAAAAATAAATTGCTGAATTGTCTGATCATCTGGGATTTCGTTTTGTGCATCAAGGGTTAGGACTAATGATGTTTTTCAATATTAAAAGCATGCCATGAGTGTATATTAACAAATTGTTGTTTGTTTATGGCATTTTGTAGAGCTTTTGACTTAAAGGTCATGCGTGTGAATTTATGCAGCATCTAGTGGTGAGGGTGCAAATTGCAACAAACGGCTCACTCTACCCCTACCTTTCAAAGCACTACGGTGGCTTAAACAAGACTAAGATGTCGTCATGTTTTCACTTCTTTGCGAAGGAGAAAAACTAATACACGGAAACGCACTCTGAAGAGCAGCTGTATGTAGATAGAAATAGCTCATTATAAAGGTCTTACAAATATAATGTTTCAGGCCTTTATACATCCCTGAACAAGTAGTTATGTATATTGCATTAAGAAGCAAATACAAACATACAGGTTTATTTCTAATATTACACAAAAAAGTGATTCTGTTTTTGCCTCACGTAAAGCAGGATTTGCTGACAAAGCAATCGCTCTCTCCCAATAGACAACTTGTTGTGATCTTTTCTTCACTGCTTCAGTTTGCTTGCCATGCTAGACTTCCTGTTAGCAAACTCACCGACTTCCTGATGCTGACTATGCTGTCCTGCGGCGATGACAGGAATAATACTTCCATGAAATGTAAATCATGGTAAATGAAACTGACACCAGTAAAACGACTTGGATCAGTACTTTGCCTTGATATCAACGTAGAGAGTATAAATCATGTAATTACCAGAGATAATATGACACAAAAATATCAGCAGGTACAGAGGCAGGACATGCCAGTCAATAACAAACAACATTAAAATATATGTGTTTTCAAGCCCCCTCAATTGTGGTTTGCTTTTGTTTTCCATCATGAGGACACAATGAAAATTGATGTTGGAAGAGGCCTCACTGTTCTGTCCTTATTGGATCCCTCAAAGTCGTTTCTTCAGTATGTTTTAGATTGAATGCAATATATTGATGTAACAAAGACTGAAAACAATTTGATCTTTTAAAAAATACTGTGTGATATCAATTCTTTCGGACACAAATCAGGCAGAAAGGAAAAAATGTTTTCTTTTTTAGACTTTTGAGACGATTAAAGTTATAGAGTCAAGATAAAGTAAAAAGATACTGTGCCACTTGTGCCACAAGATACTGTGCCACAAGATACTGTGCCACTGTGCCAAAATAATATTGAAAAATATCCCACTGTTTAAAACCTCATCACAAAAGTAGACGATGTTTATTGGAAGCAAGACCAAAGTAAACACCTCCAGTAATCTGAATATTATGAAATGAATATTATCCATAATATGAGTTTTGACGGACAGACTGAGTGGTAATAGGGGATAATCCTCTTATGGAAAAAACTATAATATTCAAAGAGTATTTTAAGGATTACCTGACAATGTACCAACACTACATCTACAATGTTACCAAGCATTTCTGTTTAAAAATGCATTTCATGATACTTCACCCGCTGTTTTGATTATAGCATTTTGCATTATAGCATTTTGATTATAGCATAATTGGAAATGTTCAATGCAAAATCCTTGAAAATGGGCAGAATTACTAGCATTTCTCCCGTCTGGTAATCTTCCACACCCAAGCAACTTCAACCGGAACAAATGATCCTTTAAATTGCCCTCATGAGGACACTAATAATCTTTTTCATAAGAGACCAAATTAAGGCAGTAATGAACGGCCGCCGCTGCTCCAACACACACATATCTTAATAATGCAACGAAATGTCCTGTTGAGGAAGCTTGCCCATAAAAGTGGGACAGCAACAAGCGTCTCTGCCAATGAGATGAATAACTTGGAGGACCAAGTGATGATATCAGATGAATAGAGTCCCTGCCAGACTGTAGTCAACTACTTCAGCCAACTTCAAGTGTTGTTTCTTTTGATTCCAAAGGGAAAATGTAAACACCTCATCCAAATTTGATCAACCCAAGTTAATGCACTACAGGTAAAGCTCTGCTTGCACAAACAACAAGACTTATAAATATCCGCATGACAGCATTCATCCAAGTAAATGAGGTTGTAAAGTTGACAGAAGCTCCAAACACAGCTCAACTTACCTGCTGGCACAAAATCATGCACTTCTTTGCTCTCCATCATTTTATAAAGTGAATGTCCCAACTGGATCAACCCATCACAGTTTCAAAGAGTCTGCTGTTCGTTTCACAACTCTACCTTCCCACACCTTTGCATGCACTTGAGCTGAAGTCTATACTAACTTCACTCCAAATGAAAGGGGCGGCTTGCTTTGCCTCTGGGTCCTTGTGCCACTCACTAACATCAAACCAAACAAAACTGAAAGTGACCGAGGGCGATGTTATTTTCATTTATCATTGGTTTGAAGAGTAGGAATTGTTTGGGTTCTGTCTGATAGAGCGTTGTTATCGGATAGTGCATATAAAATACAACAATCTTTTTAACTTCCCACATTCTGGGAGTATGATCTCACGACATGTTTCTAATCGGAAGCCGTTTCAAACCTTGACTAATAACCTAGTTTTATGCATTAAACAGTCCAGACCTGATATGAATATGAATCAATATTCATATTAAGAGTGAGTGGTGGCAAAGTAGACAGATAATTACATTTTGCTGTCAAGTTCAGGCAACCCGTCCACTGAGAAATGAGCCGGCATCAAATCTGTAATAACTCTAATCTGCTCAATTTGGCCAATTTACACAAAGCACCTCTTGAATAAACGTACATCACCTTTAAAGTATTCACAGTCAGCACGAACGATTAAAGAGCGAGAAGAATATTAAATAATGTGTATTATGTCAAATATTATAATGAAAATGTTTTCTCCTTTAATTTGGGTGTTCTTTTTGTGCTCAAAAACAAAGCAACTTTACCAGTTGACAAAAAACAGATAACAGAATAGTAAGTGCACTTCTTGTTTTGGCTGGACATATGCTGTTATATATTAGTTTGTAACATTTCAAGATAAGGACAGATACTTTATAGCTTATTGGATCTCTTGTGCTCTCCTCCCTCATGGGTGTTTTCCATGTAATTCTTTTAGAATAATGTCAACATTCAAGGCATACCTGATAATTATTTTTGTAGAGGTCAGATGCCTTGTAAACCTTTCTAGTCTAAACCTACATCAAAGAGCGCTTTCATGATCTGTTAAATGTTTATTTTAGCGAGCAATAAGCAGATTGAATACCACTAAAATTATGCAAGAAAAACCCGTCTGGTGGTAGTAAAAGTTCTTTGTGGGTATGTTAATGAAAGAAAAGCACGGGCCTTGAGTGTGCATCGAGTGCTCTACCTGCAGCACCTCGTTGTTATGTACCTCTGACTGCCGCTACGGGGACACACTTCATCAAAATGATGGGAAACTATCGTCCTTTCCCAAAGCAAATCTGTAACTTTAAGGTTAAATAAGGTCCCTTATTTTTGAGCATTTTATTGATTGCAAGTTCAGAACATAAATGTCGAGTGTTAAGCTTTCAAATGATGCATAGTTTTGGATAGGCCTACGCAGGGGGCAGGGGCCACATCCTACTCCTGTTGCTGTCTCAATCGAATAACAGAAGATTGACAGTTATAAAATGATCTATAATTTAAGCTGTTATAATTTAAACAGTGTGTCGATTTTTATTAACTTTAAGAAAAGTGCTTCGTTTCATCATTTGATTTCAACCCCAATAGCATGCACAAGTAGCTTTTTAAACAGAGAGGCAAATTTAGGGGCCAAACATACAGATTGCAGCACAAATTTAAGCAAATATTTTAGGATTAACCCGTGCAGCAAAGATTTAAATAAATATTTCCGGTCACTATTCCTACTACTCAGCAGTATGATAATCAACCTAAATTTCACCTAACATACATTTTACATTGTACTTTGTTTAAATATTTCTAAAAATGTTTCGCTTTAAAAGTTTACTTAAAAAAAATATATATTTCCAAGTATCAAATCAATTAAGCAAATGTGAGATATTAGTCATGTTAACTTTCTTTGAATTAAAGTTCAGATTCCCATTTTATCACACTATTTATAAACCGGGACATTCTCTTGTCATGTCAGATAACATCTTCCAAAAGTTAAAATTTAAAGTAGAAAAAAATGAAGTTAATTTTTGAATATTAATTGTTGTTTTACTAAAACAAAGAATATCTGTCGTTCGTGGTTTTGGTGCTTCTGCTTCTGAAACACAATTTTTCTTGCTGTTTTATTATATGTCAACAGTGCCCTCTACTGTTGTGTGAGGTGAAGACCACACAAACCAGCTTACTTTACAAGAGTAGCCCTAGGCCAGAAGGTCATAAACTAATTCACAAATAAACAAATAAACAAATATACAAATAAACGGGTTGTTCCTTCAGTACTTTGTAAACTGATGTTTGTGATGTTATGGGTTGTTATTGATTAAAGTATGTGTGTGTTGAACAAGCCTCCCGCAGTGGGAAGGGAATCATCTATTCTTATATTTGAATGACCCCAGGAGTAAGTTTGGTTATGTAAGTAGCTGTTGTCTCTGAATCTTTTAGATATGTATTTAATTTTGTGTTGTGCTCCGGAAAAAACAATCAACAAATGTGGTTTTCATATTGTCTTAAACACTTTCAGGTGGGACAACTGCTGACAGGCAACAAAGATGACAGCTGGTTAAAAGATGACCATGAGTGTCAGAAAGGAATTTCCCCGATGACTCAAACATGTTTGTATTGATTTTTGAGGGTAAAACATGAATGGTATAATTTAGAAGAATAGCTCTGGATAGAGTTACTTATTCGTTATAGTTCATTCATAATACTGGGGAAGTAAATTGTAGCAGAGTACATTTAAAGCTCCTGTGAACACTTAAAAGTAGCAGAGTTAATTTCTTTTAGTTCTGAACTAAGTAAAATATTAACTCAGAGCATAATTAACTCTGGAAAATGACTCTATCAAAGAGTAACTTTTGCTCTTTTCAGAGAGGGGCCACATGTTATTTGGCATAGAGCACAATTCTCTTCAATTTGAGTCTATTTTACAGTGTATAAATGGGTAGTTTTTACCATATCATCATTCTTCTCTTCAATTTGAGTCTATTTTACTGTGTATAAATGGGTAGTTTTTACCATATCATCACATATTTCATCTGGTATTTATTGCATTTTGTTCCTTATATAATGCACAGAAATCAGTATTTTTGCCTTTTCATTATATGTAATTAAAAGGAATATTGTCTTTTTAATTGTATTTTATATTCCTTGATGCTTAATTTACACAAAAAATTAAAAAGCTGTTAATTTACTTACTCACAATATAGCCTACTTCGAAGATGTGGGTGGCATTGTTATTTTTGATATACGAAGACATTTGGTTGAATTCATGAAATTAATAAAAGTCAAAACGCTAATACATTCAGCAAAAAAGTAATCCGTGCCCCTAGGCGTTAAACCGGCATCTTATAAAGAGAATCAATTAGTCTGTGCAAGAAACGTAACGCTATATAATAGATCTGGCTATAACATATTCAAGTGAATTCCTACAGTAGGCTATAAGGGCAGATCCTTTGAAGTGTAAATTCTGGAGGGAGATGATCAGCTGTTTTCGTTAATATAGCTGTTTAAATAATACATAATGAATGCAGTAATAAAAACAACATAGTTTTAACCTGATCTGAGACAACCGTTCACGTGGTATAGTAGGCTATACTCTTCGTCAAGTTACTTTTAAGGACAGAAGACGCGTTTTGGAACGCGACCTATCGCGTGCGCAATGCGACTCTCTATTATGGAACGCGAACGGGGACAATATGTTTAACGCGAAACGCATAAAATTTGTGCGCTTCAACGTGACAATTTTAACGTGACTTTTTGTTCCGCGTAAACGCGAACGTTTCTTTCGTCTTAACGCGAAGTTTTTGGGCTTGTTATTTGAAGACACGATCGTTTGTATCGCCATAACTCGATCTTTTTGGCCGTGTTTTGTGTAAACGAACGTTTTTGTCGTGTAATTTTTTAGCGTGTAATATTATGACTCGTATTTTGATACGTGACATACAAATCTTTCTGTTTTAGTTGAACTGCTGACAATTTGAGGTTGATATATAAATTCAATTCACTAATTATATATTGCTGTTATTTAATTGCTTCTTTTGTGGCAAACATATATTTATATTCCAGCCTATGTTGTATGGTGTATGACTTACATATATTTACGTTTTTATATACAACATAAAGGTCACTGGACACATATTACAGCCTATAACATCACGTATGTCTTATATACGTTTTAATACAGAATTTTAATGGAGATATTTATCAAATAAAATGTATTTATTGAAAAGGGTTAAAACTATGTTTTTCATGCTTCAATGTAACCATTATGTCCAAAATGCACATTATGTGGATAAGGGAGCAATTAAAGGCATGGTTAGAATACCAAACGATATTAAAGAGAACTTTGTACTGACTCAAGCAGAGATGAACAGCCCTAAAAGGACAACCTTTGCACAGGCATTATCTTAAAAACTTCCAGCTTCTTGCATCATGAACAGCACTGTGGCAGCAGTGGAGTCATTCAGGTTCCTGGGCACCGCCATTTCTCGGGACATGAAGTGGGACCATCACATTGGCTACACTGCTAAAAAGCCCAGCAGGGTAGGTACTTCTTACATCAGCTGAAGAAGTTCAACCTATACCACAAACTCTGTTAAAACAGTTTTACTCAGCAGTCATAGAATCTGTCCGCTGCAGATCCATCACTGTCTGATTTGACAAAAATCAGACATCAGAGGACAGCGGACGGTTCTGGCTGCTGAGAAGATCACTGCTCCCCTGCCCACCTTCCAAGAACTATATACATCCAGAGTGAGGAAAAGGGCTCAGAAAATCACACTGGCCCTCTCACATCCAAGCCATCAACTCATCACAATGCTGCCGTCTGGTTGGCGCTACAGAGCACTGAGCACCAAAACAACCAGACACAAAAACTGCTTCTTCCCTCAGGCCATCTACCTCTTGAACAGTTAAAATGTTTTTCACCCACCGGGCAATTAATAACTCTGTGCAATAATACTTAAGTGCAATATTAATTATATCATGCAGATAATACACTATCTATTTTAATACAACTTTTTTTGTAAATTATACTTAATTCTGGTGTACATAGCACATACCTTGTATAACAATAGTCGATTCTTAGTTTTTACTAAGAATTTACATTTACATTACTAAATGTAAATGTAAATGTATTTAAATAAGTGTAATCTTAAAAATGTGTTTTTATTTTAGTACTGCCATGAACAAATTAATTCACCTATATTCCACAAAACAGAATAATAATTGAATATATAAAAAATTACAGCGTTCAAAATTTTACATAATGCTTATATTTCGGAGACAAAAACCGCCAAAGCTAAAACGGGGATTCTGAAAGATGAGATGACAACCCATGGCATAGGACTGACATCACAACTAAGAACTTCTACGTTTGCCTACGTACATGCCAACGTACAATTACGATCTCATTCGCGATAAATGTTATGTGTGACGTTTGCATAGGTATTTGATTACATAACAGCGCATCATCTCTCACGCAAAAAATGGTCGTGTGATGTTTATATAAGTATATAGCAACGTGCCATCGCATCACAAATGCAAATATAATCTTAAACAGAGCAACGCTATTGGCTGGTGTACGGTCTGACGCGAACACCCGAACTCAACATTCGTTTTTACGCGTACAAATTGATAGTGTTGACGCGTCCAAATTTCACGCGTTTCGTGTTAAAAGTATTGTTGTCGTTCCCGTTCAGTACTCTGTGGCTGTAGATTGCCAATTATAACGTTGTAAATAACATTACGTTTTTGGATTTACTGATCAAATCGGTTTATAAGACGTCAGCCGTAATAAAGTAAAGCCGCGGGAATTACGTTCGTATTGAATGTAGCAGCGTTTTGGACTTTCAAAGATGTGGCGTCTCAGGACGGTTATTTCTTAAAGCACACCGTTCTTAAAGTGTCCCCACACTTATATGACATTTTAAGGCGGTCCAGGCAAAGATAAGCTCTCTTTGATTGAAATTAAGATAATAGCCTTATAAATGATGTTTTGCAATGATCAAATCCCCAAATATGTGACTGAGTTGATATTAAAGATTTAACACAGCATTGGTGTGACTATGGACAGATTATGGTACATATTTTCATAAAAAAAAAGATTTCTCAAAGAATGCTAAAAAGTTCTTTATCTTTACATCTACCTGCATTTATTTATTATTTTATTATTTATGTTCATATTTGTGGTCAGGCTATGATGTACAGTAGCTATATAAAGAAATAGACCTATTGATAGTATATAGAGAAATATAAAGAAATAGTGAATTAAAAAAATTACAGCAGAGTTCTTATAATTTATCCAAGAGAAAAAAACGCCCAAAACATGATAACACCTCTTATCTCATGCACCGTGAAATCACAAACAGAAAACATTTCTTCCAAACCTGTAAAGGTCCTTAAAATCGTTTGTAGAACAACAGATATTAGCAAGCACTTTAAAAAAGTTTTTAGTTTTCCTACCTGCATCAAAAGGATTCACAGTGTCTTCTGCCATGTCATCTGTAATCTCTTTCTTGAGGAAAGAACGAATGTGTGCAAAAGTTTTTGAATCAGTTAGTCATGCATGAGTGGTGTGAGGGCCAGTGAACTGACCAACTTTAAAGAGTTCCTGTACAGTTATTGCCAAACTCAAGACAAAAGTTTAACAGAGATAGAGAAACACACAGTTGTGCAGATCATGCTGACCTTCTCTTTTAAGAAAATATAAACATTGAAATCAATACAGTGTAACGCCCCTTCCCTTCTGGTGAGAATGTTATGAGTGTCAAAATATGGTGCTTGTAGTGACAGTGAACAGTGATACAGTAAATTTGAATTGCAAACCAATTGCAAGCCTTCTGCTATAGTGTACAAACAAAGGGTTTCACACAAACTGCAACCATTGAAAACCAAAACAGGTAAACTTTAAATGAGAATTTGATTGAATGAATTAGATAGAATAAAGAATAAATTAATCAAAAGAGATAAACAAATGAATGAATAAGTGATATATAAATGTCAGGAATATCACTGTTGTATTATTGTGCCAAGTCAATAAAGTTGACATAAGTATATGATTTATGAAAAAATATCAGGAAATTTCACAAGTTTTTTTGCAAAACATTTCATTGGTGACAAAAAGGTTCTTCTATCTACTGTTAATTTTACAGCGTAGCATTCCGTTGGTTTCTTATTTTCAAAATACTCACTGTATCACATGAATGCATTCACTGTTTCCCAAATGAATCAAAATCATGACATCACCAAACAAATTTAGTATGATATCTACTGTACATGTGAACCTTTCAACATTTCTCTGGTTCTAGCCCCTTTGGCCCTCTGGCAACCCACTCAAACGGGTCAATGGTTGACAGAAAGTCCTGTACCGTTCCATACCCCTTGTTGTTTAGTATTTTTACGTCTTTCATCCCCTCATACTCTCAGTACAATCCAAGCCCGCAGTGCATATTATAGCTCAACACCTCAGGAGATGAACGGATGAGAACCCCAGATGCAAAGGTACACAGAATGAAAACCAAAGGACACAACGTGTCTACGGTCTTACATTGAATGCACATAACATTAATAGTAATGATCTTTGGCAGCTAAAATAAGGAAAAAGTGAGAAGAGTTTGTTACAAAGGAGCGAGTTATCTTAGTAGTGTACAAATAGCAAGTTTCAAAGCATACTGTATATACTGTGTATATTTCTGAGTAATATGCATTACAATTAAATGTGTGACAGCTAGTCCGGGCCTTTTATCATTAATATTGCACAACATGTCCTGTATTGCAATATATTACAGAAATCACAGTTCATCTCTTTTTCTCTATAATGTTCTCACTCGTACACTTTTATTTAGTTAAATCAAAGAAAGGGAGTGATATGCTTTCGAACCATGCTTAATATGTCAATGTTTTTTACACTCTTGAAAACAGCAATTCTGAAATAATGTATTTTCAAATGTCTTCCCTTTAGATATTCTTTTCCCAAATGTGGCTAATTTCAGAACTTTTAGCTGTAAAAACACATGAACCCAATCTCCGGACAGTGATTACTCTATGCAAAATGCATTTATTCATTTATCACGTAGTGAAATGGAGTTATTAAAGTTCCGTTCTCAAAGATTTTCATAACAACAGCATAATTACACATGTACAACCAGAGCAGCATCTGTATGTTTGTATAGAAAGGAGTAGATGGGTTATGACATGTTTTTATCTCGCACTGTCCTTTATGTGATGAAAAAAATGAAAGTGGTCCTTGTCTGTTCAAATTGCTATGTGGTTGCAATGAGGTGTTCTAAGAATTCATACTAATGAGCAATCTCGTTTCGAATTGTTGTAAGATTGTGTTGGAAACAGAGAACACCACAAAAAGACCACGTACACTAACTAGTCAGATTTCAAATTAATTCCTTTTTTTCCCGCAGGTATGTACCTTAGGGCCTAAAGAGTAGACTGGCTCTCTAAACACCCGTCATGTGATGAGAGGCATTAATCACCTTCACACCAACACTGTTGACCTCCACTGATACAAAATGAACAACAGCATCTTTGAGGTGTCAGGGGAGCCTTGTGTTTACTCTCTGACCTCGCAGATGACCCTGGGCCGCGAGCAACAGCAAACACTGATGTAAGGAAGCTGAAAAGACGACCTCTCGATCCAAGCACGGACAGGCTGAAGATGTCTCGAGGGATGACACCATCAGGGTTGTCCTTCACAAAGTGTGGACATTAAAGATCGAGGAGTCATCAATCACTGATAGCAAAAGAGGTAAACTAACAGCAAAGCCTCAATCCATCAAAGCAAAATAGACAAGCTATGTGTTTAAAAAGTGGGAAATGATGGATAGAGACGAGCAGACTGGCCAAATGGCATCTGTATGAAGACAACAAGAAGTGGTCTATAAAAGCGATGAGAAAGATTTAAATGAGGGGAAAGGAAGAGCAAGAGAAACACCTGCAGATCATTTCTACTCACAAAGAGGCAAATTAAGAAGGAAAAAAATTCAGATCACATTACATACGACCAGGGGCCGTTCTTCTTACGTCGCTTACTACATCCAAGATCAAATGAAACAGCGGGATAAGGTCATCTCGGATATTGATGATCTGGATTATATAGTTCTTTCTAACATACCTGCTTTGTACGAGTAGTATATCTGGTTCATTGTACGCTGACTAATGATCAGCAGCGCTACTATTGGCTGGATCTTACTTCAAAGACAAAGTTCTTTTTTCACCGCTGCTTAAAGATTACGACAAATTTGAAAACCTTATTAAAATGTAAGGAACATTTCAAACGATGCACAGACAGACAGCATTAGGAGATATGTCTTATATTTTAAAGGAGTCATGAATTAAGACTCAATTAACGCCAGCTTTTGTTATATAAGAGGGAATCGTATTCAAGCGATCATCCTGTAAGTCTCAGAACTGAAAACGCCCTTTTAACTGAAATTACAACTGTTATTGACACCAGGCTCAGTGAACACCAGGTCCTAGAATGCACCTATCCATGACATAGGTAGGTCAAACATCGCCTTAACAGAAGAATATACTTCTCCATCCCCGCTCACAGATAGAGAGAGCAGGCAATACACATGCTGTTAAAGATAGCAAAATATTGTGCAGTCAGTGCCTGGTTGTGGAAGAACACAGTCGCTGCGTAACCTTCCTTCAAATTCTGACATTAGTAATACGTGGTTGAAGTTTATTTTTAAAGATGTTCCAGCTCAAATGGCTCAAACATTGAGCGTCTAAACATTAACCCTAACCGCAGCAACAGCAACAGCGACAGCCAAGAACACCAAAATGCAGAGACACTGAAACATCCAATAACGACTGACTTTAGACAACTGAACAGACAACAGATTTAGGCACTGAAATCCTTAATTCTTATCAGTTGCCCAAAGGTCATTTCGTCCCTTTTCTTTCTTTATTAATTCATTTATTTCAGTCCTCACCAAAGACTTTTCACAGTAAATAACAATTGTTCTAAATATTTTATATTCAAATAAATATTGATTCTAAAAGCAAAACGTTGAGTTACAAGTCAAATTAGTAAAGATCTTTCTATTAATCCTGTACCTTTCTCAACAAGTTGCTTTTGTATGAATGAAGCCGACTTGACTGCGTCATGGCCGCAATCTAATCCTGTTTACATGAAGAAACCCAGCTCCCGAGCAGTTTTAAGTCAACAGACCTGTGGGCAAAGACAACAAGACCGGGATGAGTGTCGTAGAACCGAAAAATCCATGATCATGTTAAATCGTCAATATTCAAATCTCGCTAACAGAGTTGGCGAGGTTAAAAAAACAGGTCCCAGGATCAAAAGAAAACTTCAAAGAGACCTAACCCCCAACCTTGAGGTGTTCCGCAAGATTGACCAACATGCAATCAAAGATGGAAGAGAGGGGATCAAATGTCTTATGTGAATCTATGTGTTCTTGGAGGAATCTGAAGTCTGATACGTTTTATTTGGATAGTAATTTACAGCCGAGAAGAAAAAAGATCCTTTCGGTGCAAGCGATCTCCCAGGCTGTCACACAGATGGGTGAAGCAGTGACTTGGAGAAACTACGAGCCACCTGGATCTGGTCACTCCATTAAACAAACAGAACATGTGTAAGGTTTCGCTTTTTTGTGTTTAACATACTCTTGGATGCTTACATAAAATTATTGCTCTTCTGTGATGTAACTTGGGGCACCTGTGTTAGGATTTAATAAATTATTAGACCCTTACTGGATTAGATGCTACATGAGTTCCTTCCACGCACAGCTGTTTCAACAGATACAGTTATATATTGTAGGAAGCAATTAGCTTTGCACCTAAGAATCAACATTCTATAGAATCATGAGTCATCATCAGTGAGCTAGCTTAGAGACCCTCCTTCAAGGTCAGCAGGCCAAACTCATTTATTTCTAAGTCCATTTAGAATTTATCGACAGGTGAATTTGTGAATGTAGTTTGAAAAATGCTCTGATAGTCATTGGACTAGATAATGGTTAACTGTATGATGTTTAGGACCCATCTGAGAAAGTTTCATCCCCCGAGCATGTTGTGAATGGATGGGATTGTGGCATGGCGCCACAATCCCATTAGAACAAGCCGTGTGTCGCATTGCATCGCATCGCGGCCGGTGTAGACACTGTGTCAAACATTAGAGAAATTTCTGAATTACATCAAATTTTATGTGTGATGTAAGTGTCCAAGTATTTTGGGCCATTTTAGATTGAGATGATTGTATAAATGTCCTGCAGTACCAAAGACACCGGTTACCATCAGGGTCAGAGTTAGAGAAACACTAAATCCACCCACATGTGAAATGCATTGTGTTTAGAAAGAAACTAGTACCTGTTAGATGCTCGCTGGGGTGCTGAGAAACTTGACCTAGACAACACAGCTTCATAAAACAGAGAGATATAAACCATAGAATAGAAAATAGGTGTAGCTTTAAAGAGTGCTGACCTATAGAATGCAATGGCATCTCTGACCATGAATAATCACATACTAGTACAAATCTATATTTTATTGACTGCAATGCAGAAACATAAATTGATCAGCACCTTTACCTGTAACAATGGGGAGGAGAAACCAGGCAAGAAGCAGATCCACAAGCAGTTTAAAATTATATGATAACAAAACAAGGTAATTCACAAAGAGCAACCAGAGACAAAAGACAATATGCAACAACGACTGACACCAGACAACTGAACCATAAGGGCTTAAATAGATTGAGAACTAAAAAGACACAACTAGGATGGACAAAAGGACTACAACGGACTACACAGGAAACAAGAAAGTGACTAAGCACAAACTTAGTGTCCATATCAAACAGGGGAAAAACAGAAGGATACATGACATTACCTTCGTAAGATGAGAAGAAAGTTATTTCCTCACTGAGCCTGAAAACTTCATCAACACTGATGAGCAGGTCTGGCAGCTGCTGGAGAGCTCCAGTCATCTGGAGTTTGAGAAGAGCATGATAAGAACTTCTGCTCAGTTTTACAGTTTAAACCTAACCACAAATTATTCATGGTTTTGCTACAGTAACCATATTTTAACTGTAACAGTTGGAACATTTAACAAACTTTAATAAAAATAAACAAACAATAACACGGAAGTAAAAGACCGGCAGCCACTTCACGGTCGACTGCCAGCCACAAGATCATAAATACAAACTTGAAACATGTCCGGGCCCGGTCCTCTCTCGTCAGCAGTCCAGTCGCTCGTCCTATTATGCTCCCGATTTCCTCCGTGAGATATGCGAGACCGGTGTGCGCACAGCTGATTCCAACTATCACTCACGCCATCGGCCCCACCTCGTGGCTCCCGTCCTGCCTTCCTCAACACATAAACCTTTTGTAATAAAACCAGGCAGGTCTCTAGCTGGACTGGCAGGTGACAGGATTGGATGGTCTGGACATATTGAGACACAGGGGAGAGAGAAAGGCACAAACAGCGAGCTGCAAGTCCGTACAGATCTACTGAGCTAAATATGTGGGCTATGTGTTGAATGCTTGACTGAGTTGGTCCGTTAGTGACGCAAACTAAACGCTTATTATCCTAGCATTGAAGCCGGGGGCGGATAATTGTGTGGGTGAACACAGGAAAATTATGAATAATGTGTCTGAAGAGTGTTACCTATGAGGTCATTATGTGACTTAGGCTATTCGATTCATCAACATAATTACCAAGAATTTTACTGATGTTCAGACAGGATCAGTCTCTGATGAGAAAAACGAGAAAGAGAGTCAAGAGAAAGAGAGGTTAGGATAGAGAAGGAGGGTTTCTTCTTTTCGGGGGGGGGTGAACTGGTTCCACACTAAGGTCTATGACAGGGCCCGTAGTTAGGGAGCGCTATGGAGTCATAGAAAAGTCAGTAACATCATTAAATGAATAACTGAAATAAAGAAACTGGGAGTAAATCCTAAACACCTTAAAGAGTGCAATCTGATTGTTTTGATCAAAGTTTAAATTAAATTAAGTTGGTTTAATTAAAATTTAAGTATAATCAAATACAATTCTAACTGCAAGGGAGAGAATGTAAGAATCTAATGTAATGATCCAACTATCCATCGTCAGCTGAAGTTTACATTCGCACTTCCTCTTCCGAAAGGGGGGATATGTAGTGACTGGATCATTGTGAGAAAAATTTTCTAAAGATCATATCAGACCTGGGTCATGGGGTCTGGTTTTGCATTTTGAACTCGCACCGATAGTGTGATAACCATTTGGTTCCTCTGTAGGACATTTATGACTCCTTAGCTTCAAAGCATTGCTTTTAAGTCTCTGTCTCACTTCTTACTTAACATCTGAGGCTAACCAGAGAAACTTCTCTGACAATAGGAACTTATGTGCTTAAACTGTCCTTTCATGTAAATGTAACTAAATGTCTGGTTATATGTTGGCGTGCATTCCATCTTAAATAGTCTGTAACTCTTATATATACAAGTTTAATTCAGGCGTGGTTTGTATTCATACATCCGAAAGAATCATAACTTGTTACAATTCAAACCTGTCCATTTTTGATATCCAAATGTTTCTCTTTACAATTCCTCATTGTTGATGCATATTGTGTGACCATAGAACACATTACAATCATTATGTTATAATTTGGACTGGTATCTTGTAAAGTTACTTACAGGTCATAAGATGCAAATTAGCAGTTGAGTGAACAAAGAATCTCTTCCCCCACTCAACTTTGAAAAGCTAAAGGTTAAAAAAGGTAAGAACTTTTCAAAACATAAAATCATACAAAGTATTGTAAACTGTCAGACAATAGAAAAAATATATATATATATCTCTGTAAGGCGTGCACAAAACTTGTATGAAGTCCATTAGATAGCCACAGAGACGTAACTCTACAAAACAGCACATAGACTACAGAGGTGTGTTTAATCAAACAGGCAAAAGCAAGATGAACTAGTTTTAAAAATAAATGTAATTCAAGGACCAGGGAAATACAACAGAAATCCAGATCCCTAATCCATCTGCTTTCCACCCACAGTATGACCAGATGACTTCTTTGAAACCATACTTCCACATCAGTGCGGCAGTCAGTGATTGGTGGTACCAATTCCAAAGAGCCTGTCATTGGTGTCTGAGTTAAGGTGTGCCCGGGGCAATTACACACTGATCAGTTCCTGCACTTCCCATTAGACAAACCCAACCATCTCTACAGCACAAAAACAAACCGAAGAAAAACAGAAAAAGTTAAACAAATGTCTAACCAGTGAGGTCTGTAATACATTGAGAGAGCTAACATTACCGTTCTCATTTGTCTCAATGGCAGTTACTCAATTGACATCCGGCCTCACGGAATTGTTTGCTTTGAATTTTGCCCTGTGTGCTCTGACTGATTACCTTATATGGAGCTCTTAAAAATACACTGCACATTGGTAAAACAAATTGCTATATTAAATAATTTTGTATATAAAATACATTTGCGATTTATCATTTTCTTTATGGATAACCTCTTTTACGTATAAAAGTATCAGGTATCAGCTTAAAAGACTTTGTTCTCCAAAGTGACTTATAAAAACATATCTAGCTATATTGTCATACATGGTTAATACACTCAAACAAGTCAAATGAATGGTGGGCAAAACAGATCCTGACCCCGATAATACACTCTTGTAATATTAGCCTGTCATGAACAAAAGTGTTTGTGCCTCCAAAATGTTAGACTGTCTATGCAATAATGAATAAATGCTTCATGAGACATTATGCGCATTGTTAAAATAATTGTTTTGACTATATGTGCATTGTTATGAACCCTAATTTAGTAAGAATTTTAGTGGTCTAACATGAAATGGACACATAAATAACACAGAATAACAATCCAGACTATATTTATTATAAAAGGGAAAAAACTACAAAATCACCATTTCATCAGTATTTTTTAACTCTGGTCCTCTTACCCTCCCTCCCAGAATGTTTAGTTGTGTCCCTAAATAAAAAAACCTGACTCAACTCATCAGCTACTTCGTGTGTTAATTTGGAAGACTAATTGACAGAATAACTAATATTCGGAGTGAGCGCAAATTAAAGTCAAATGAGAATTGAAAAGAGAACGATTGACAGGGATGTCAATACCTGATGAGAGGTTTTCACCTATGAGTAGGGTGTTTCAATGTAGTCCATGTAGAACACACATTTTGTGTGTACACTGTTTTTTTTTTGCTGCCGGTGGGCACTGAAATCAATGCTTACAGTAAAATCAAAGTAAATAGTCTGTGTGGTTATACCAATTTTTAGACGTTTTCAGGGAATGTTTTAAAGTTTTCTAACATAACTTGTGGATACACTGTAGATTAGATTGAGCATCGTCGGCACACTCTTAAAAGTATAGTATAAGCGCAATTTACAGCTGTCAGTATTTCATGTACTTTGTAAATGTATAATATAAATATTATATTTTAAATCAGTTTATGTATAGATAGGCACTCTTACATTTCAAACATTAATTATATAATTAACATGTAGTTGTACTGTACAAAATACATATTTGACATTTCTTCTTTGGTGCCCCAGCAGGTGGAATATTCCAATTTTTGTAGAACCTCCTTTTAAATAACTTCATTATAGTCATTAAAATAGAAATATTTAATTAAAAAAATGTCAGGAAACAGCAACACAAATAAAACCATTAAAGGATTTAAACAAATGTCACTGCTAGCATCAATAAAATCGTGTCACCCAGCAGAAATACAAATGAAAAGTCTTCAAACACCCTAAACTGTTCACTTAAAGTTCTACTTTCATTATATAGTTGGTGCTTGCAAGTTTTACCTGAAAAGGCCACATTCTATAAACCCAAACATAAAAATAAAATCTCAATTCAAAAGCCATGAGGAGGATTTCTCATGTCTAACTACACCTGGCCTCTATCCAGACAGAAATGTGTGGTCAACAATTGCAAAGAAAGGGCACCACAGGAAGGAAATTGAAAAGCTGAAATCTTAGAGGTCATTTATCTCCCTTTACACCCCTGTGATCCAGACCAGCAGATGATATGAGAATGTAATCCCGCCTGAGACACGGCAAGCCTGTATATTTCTCACTCCGCTCTTCCTTCATTAAATTCAACGGACACTAACGGATTACGTAAACCACATGATGTCTTATGTAAATGGACCAAATCTAGTTGAAGCAAAAGCCTCAAACCGTTATTGCCTTGCATCATATGCTGATCTTCCCTTTTCATGGCAAATCATTTCACAAAAGAAAACACAATCACATTGTGACACAGACTTTCGGAAAGGTCATCTTTGTAAATAGATTCAGACTCACATTGTATGCTGTAGAACCGAGATTTTCTGCCTCCGCTCCACTTTTAACGCCGTTCAACACTACACAGACTCAATATCAAACCTTCACAATTAATGAACAGTCAACGTGTACCGGGAATTCATATTAGGTATGGAGTGTTTTAATTTTTATGATTCTTCCTCAGCAGGTATTGTCTATCATTGTTTGAACGTTATCATTGTTTATTTCATTATAGGGTTTTTCTAATATCCAAACGCTTTTATCCAATTTACTTCAAATTGACTCATAGAGATAAGCCACCATGTAAAATAGTAATGAATTCCACCAAGATCAGGCTGGTGGGTCTGTGAATAGTTGGGTTTCACTGTATTACTGTTTTTCTTAATAAATATCTTCTTTTCTAGACAAATAAAATTGCACGGTTTATCTGTCAGCTCATTCGTCTTCCCATAATAATACTTTTTTTGGTAGGAAATGAGTAACTACATACCTCTCGCTATGATTTATCTTTTACCCAGGACAGTTTGGTTTGTATTCAATAGTCTCACACTCTCCAAGTAATTTAACATTTGTGAGGGTGATAAAATATAGATGTACAATGTTGTTCAGGTTCTCAGATTTATGATACTTTTGAGTATTTTACTTATGATAATATGACGGACTGTTGAGGTCTTGTGTTAAATAGTTAATTTATGTTGGGCTTGTAGTTTATGTTAAACATTTGCACCCAACAAAAAATCTTGCAAATGACTGACACGAGTCTATGACGATAGTGCTAATTTTGCCGGAAACTGTTTGAAAGACACCTTTTCAGTGTTTTGTGATGAAACTTTGCCCCAATGATGTCTTCCATACAATGCCCCCTCATGCTGTTCCACCACTCCCATTACCTTGTCACTGAGTTTGAGAAATCATCATCAACACTAAACAATTATTAATAATAGCTATTTATTACAGTGAAATTGTTAAGTTTATTTATTTTAATTAAATTAACTTAATTATAATTAAATAAAATGTTAATCTTTCAGTTAATTAAAAAAGGTAATATGAATTTTGATATACACTGTAAACCCGGATAAGTTGGCAATAGACAACGAGTTGTCTCAGAATTGTTGAGTTTTAGTAGTCCTTGGTTTAAGTTAGCAGAACTTTCAAATTTTGATTAATATTAAGTTAAAGTTCTTACCAAATCTTAGCAACTGCGACTTAAATATTTAATTGATCCTTTTTATGAAATTAATTAGACAGAACTTATATAACTCAAATAATAATAATAATTGCATTTTTAAGTTAACTAAACTAAATTATTTCAGTTTTTTTTATTTTACATATTTCTTATATAATTTCTTATATAAACATTTTGATTTATGGAACCTGAAATGAGCAAGAAGAGACTGTTCTTATAATTGACATTGGCACAGTTTCTGCTCACTGGTAACATAGCACATGTTACAGGTCAAATGTAGCTTAGTAGATCTTAAGCACATGAACCACTCTTCTAAACAATGGTAAACACAAAACTGAAAAAATTGTCAAACTCTTCTAAATATCTAAGATCAGTGAACATTAAACACTGACAAGTCTTTAAACATATTAATCATATTTTTTAATTTACTCCCCTACTACAGTCTGACGCAAAGCATGGGCATTGGAAATTCTTCTTGACCAATTGTGTTGAATTAACTTGTTTAAATTAAGTAAATTGAATAAATGCATTTTTTGAGTTTTAGTAAAAACTTCAAGTTAATCAAACATAGTCATTATACTTTAATCAAAAGTTAGGAAGTGTTTCAGGAACTTAAAATATTTTCGTAAGTAGAACTTTTTTATAAAATTATTTAACATTACTTTATCTGTTTGATTATTTTGAACATTTGGGTATGTATCATGGGACATATTGCAGGGAAGAGCAGCATGTTCATTTCAAACGGTGAATTAGTTTTTCCGTCTTGTCAGTCAACTGCTGTTGAAATCTGCCAGTCTGACCTGCTACGGAACAACATGTACTGTGTTAAGATTTGACCTGTCAAGAGAGGCTTTCCCTTCCCTGAATTTATCTCATGAATGATTTAAAATGTCAATCCGCCCCAACCCAAGATGAGCATACTTGGTGTAATCATAGAAACCCATCAATCCTGTGAAGAAAATAATTTTTTGTTTGCATGCTTGGTTGAGGTTGGCATACATCCTGGTTAAGTATCAAAGTATAATTAAAGGTACTGACGTACACAAAAGTGCTGACGATCATTACTGACATTTTGTACAGCAGATGGGAGGTCAAGAAGTACCAAGATCAAATAAACAACTATTTTTATTTTATTTAAAGCCAAACATTTGCTTTGAGAGGAACAGAAAGTTTCAATACAACCAGTAGCCAACTTGAAGTGGACCACTTCTTGCGTAACTGCACATGTCACATGTTGCCGGTACTTTGCCACTCCGGGTCAAAACGTCAGTATATTGACGATTGACTAGTGCCACTGCGTTAGCATTAGACATCATGCTTTTTTGGCTTAAGAATGCAGGCAGATCAGTGGCGGTTCTACATTGAATTACACCCTGGACGAGACCCCCTTTCGAGCACCCCACAAAAAAAATACCACAAAATTCTGCACAAACAGTAATATTTTATTATAACAACTTAAGTGAAAATTACATTTCCCAATTGCACAAATCCTTCATTAGAACATTTGAAAAACACACTTAAGAGAATCCAGTTATTAAACTATTGCAATTACAACAGTAAACACACTTTTAAAGTGCACAATCTCCACCTCCAACATTGCCAAAAGACAATGAATGCTGGAGAAAAATGATTCTTCTTTAGAAATAACTGTGAAAATAAAGTTCTTTAATGCAAGTCGATCACACCCCAGAATCACTATAGCCATGTGCTGTAACATCACGTGCAGAATAATTAATCATTTTCTACTCTGAACTTCAATCACGAGTCAGCAGTATTTAATGATTCTGTATGTAGTTCAAATCTATTGTACTTGGATGTAGACATACACATTCATGGATAAATAATCACTGTTATAAAGGTAAGAGACACCCGATATAATCACAATGGCCAATATGCTGTAACTTCACAATATACATAAAGACTGATGACCCGATTTCCTATATTTCTGCTTCCAACGTAGTGAACTACTTATTTTGTCCACCTATCAAGTCTTACCCCTAAACCTTATCCTCATAGAAAACTGTTGGCAGTTTTTTATTTAAAAAAATCAACATTTAATCACACACATACACATGCTGACAGCCTGGTCCCTTTTAACTAAATCACCTTAATAACACAGCGTGACTCTTCACTCTGTTGCAGTGATTCTTTACCCATGAATGTGTGTATATGTGTGTCTATCCATGAAGAATAGATTTAAGTTTAACTACACACAGTAACAATAAATACTGCTGACTCTTAAGTGAAGTTCAGAGTATAAAACAATTCATTATACTTCACGTGATGTTGTAGCATATGGCTACAGTGATTCTCGGGTGGGATCGACTTGCATTAAAGCTCTTTATTTTCAGTTATTTCTAAAGAAAAAGATTTTATCTCCACCAATATCTGCAATATCCATTAGGTTCAATAGTTTACGTTCAATGCCTCCAACATGGCCGACTTCCGGAGTGATGACCTGTCATGAAAACACTCTATTCACTTTGGGGATCACATCATTTTTATTAGCCATTTCACAAATCTTCTGTGCACAATTTCAACTGATCGACCAATCCAAAATAGTTTACGGAATTCCAGCCAATCAAATTACAGAGGCCAAGCAGCATTTAAGCCAATAAAACGTAAGAAGACAGAACATTCAGCTGAAGAAGACAGTATGCAGGTGGATGTGAATGACTCTGAATATGTAGTGAGATATGAGAGGGCAAACATAAAAAAGCTAACCGTTTTACATTCAAATTATAGAGGGTAAAATTTCAGAGATGCAAACTTCTTATCTTTTGCGAACTGTGCGGTTTGTCAGATAATGTAATGTGTGTTCGACTTGACATGCCTTAAAACATAACATCATATAAGGCATATGAGTATTTGATGGATTTACTTAACAGAAGAATTCAATAGACTGCAAACTTTTTTTTCTAGTAAACATATTATTGTCACACAAATTACTGTTGTTTAGGCAATTAATATATTTCTTTTTTGTGAATGAAAAATGTTAAATTAGCTAAATGAAATATTCCAAGTACTATTTAAATACTGTTTAATATAAAAATAAACAAATGTATTTGTCTTTTTCTACCATTGTAAATGTTTTCTGCCTCATACAGGCCCAAACATTGATTAAATATCTTTTTAAACAGTTTATGTTGACTGTTTATATACCGGCTTTGTCATGGTGTCATGCACATACACCTCAACTTTGAACACACAAATCTCAACCATGGTAACAATCAAAAACCATTATTCACTAAAAAAACTCTAAACTCAACAGATAACAAACTGTAACAGTGATATTAAAGCATAAATTTAGCCCAGCAAGAACTAAAACACTAATCTTAAAAAAAGAAGAAAAAAAGAAACACAGGATTGAACATGCTGCACTGCATCTTGGGAACTTTCATACTCTTGCAATATTGCTTGTTCAGAATACACTGTTTTGTAATTCGGGCAAACTTTCTGACGCATTTTGGCCAAAAACTTGAGAAACTAAGTCCAGTCAACAAAATAATCTTTATTAGAAACATGTTTAGGCTAATTTTGTTCAGTATATGCAAAACAATAATTTGATTCCTTTAACTAAAAATGCTTTGTTGAAGTTACTTATTTATCTTTGTTGGGAAAACATTTTGCAAGTTGGATTTTTTTACAGTGCAGAACTATTATCACAGGTAATGAATTTTTTTTTTTTAATTAAATAACTTGTTCTTTGTAATGGTTCCTTTAGTAAATAAATGTAGTACCAGCAATGTCCAAATACTGTTTTTTCTTTTTATATAAATTTAAAATGTGGTAATAATTTGCAAACGGCAACATGCACAAGAGAGTACCGTAACCTTTTTTTCCTATTTCAAGCACTGAAAACAACTGATTGATTACAGCAGACCAAAGCCACTCTGTTCACTTGGATGCATGTAGTTTATCTGATCCATATAGTGTAGAACTCAGGAATCAGGGAACAATATAACAATGTTAAAATCATAAATGACACTGGAGGAGATCTGATGTGTTTCATTGCACTAGTTGAGTTTCCCATCACTTTGCATCTCCTCGAGGCTGCAGGGATGAGTGTTAAAAGTCAGGAGTACTGTGGTAGAAATCTCACTACTTGTGCAGAGAATCACACAAGGTGCTCAAGTGGATCATATTACATGTGTCAACTCAACAGCTTGTGCCAATTTAGTTGTCACTAAATCACAGTGGCTTACAAAGATTTTTCATGGTACAAATGACAAACACATTGATGTGCTGTGGTGCCCTGACATTTGCCAGTTAAGGCCACTGTTATAAGAAGCTATTATTTCACAGACCTACGGCCTCAAGACGGTAGAAATTTGTTTAAAAGCGAAATGACCGATTCTTTAAAAATATGTAAATTAATATAGTGTATATGTAAGTTCAAGTATATTTTTACAATTTATATAACTGTGTGTTATGTATGTACACACACTATATCAATGTACTAAATAGTGTACTTGTAAATGTTCTATTCCACTATTTCAATACTAACTTTCAATTGTCAATGTAGTTGAAGGAGTCATATGGTGTCTTTGGTGTGTTATAAGTTGACCATGCATGTATAGTGAGGGAAATAATTAATTCTGTCCCTTCTGGTTTTGTAAGTTTGCCAGCTTACAAAGAGATGAATGGTCTATAATTTTTATGGTAGGTTTATTTTAACTGATAGAGAAAAAATATTTAAAATATCTGGAATTTTAAAAAAAAATAAAGGTTCTTAATTGATTCGCATTTCAGTCAGTGAAATAAATATTTGATCCCCTTCAAACTAGCAAGATTTCTGGCTACACAGATTGGTTATGTGCCTATATGGCCGCAGATTAGTCCTGTCACTTTAAAAAAATTCTCATAAATCAGCTTATTATGAACAGTATATAAAAAATCCTGCCAACAGAATCTGTATCGCAGCGGGCCAACTTTGGCCCACGGGCCCTAGTTCGGGCACCTCTGGTCTAGACCAAATAGGTTTTAAAGGATGTTAGGGACAAGATTGGTGAACTGCAAACCTTGAATAGGCTACAGACAGAAGCTTGGTGAGAAGGAGACAACTGTTGGTGCGATTATTTGGAAATAGAAGATATAAAAAATAACTATCAATTGCCCTTGGTCTGGAGCTCCAAGCAAGATTTCCCCCCAAATCATTGGTAACACGCTATGCCACAATAGATTGAAATCCTGAAGCACTCCCAAGATCCTCCTGCCCAAGAAGGCCTGCCTGGCTCGTCTGAAATTTGACAATGAAAATCGAATGTAGGGAGAGAAATGTTGACTATGACTCCAAGAACACCATCCCTACAGAGAAGCACAGTGTTGGAAATATTATGCTTTTAATCTCTGCTACGGTCACAAGATGACTTCACCATATTGAGGGGCTTAGGGACAGGCAAGTTTACCGTAAAATCTTGGAAGAGAACCTCCTCCCCTTAACTAGATCGCCAAAAAAAAGACCCAAAACATGTTGCCAAGTCAACCAAGAGTGGCTTAAGGAGAAGCACATTAAATGTCCTAGTCAGTCTCTAGACCCTAGTTCTATAGAAAATCTGTGAAGGAGGCTAAAACTCCAATTTGCTGAGCGACAGCTAGGAAACCTTAAAGATCGACAGTGGAGTGGACTAAAATGTATCCTGACACATGTGCAAACCTGGTGACCAACTATCAGAAATGTTTTATCTCTTTGCTTGCCAACAAGGGTTTGTCAACCAAGTACAAAGTTATTTTTTCTCGGGGATCAAATACTTATTTCGCTGACTGAAATGCAAATCAATTTATTTGCAGCAACATTTAAATAACATTTTTCCTCTGATTTTTTTATATTCTGTCTCTATCAATTAAAATGAACCTACCATAAAAATGATAGACCCTTCATTTCTTTGTAAGCAGGCAAACTTACAAAATCAAATAATTATTTCCCTCACTGTTTTAGACACGTAAAATTGCAAAAATTAAAATGTCGGAACAAAAATGTATTCTATCTAAAAGCAAATGCTCACTCAGACCTGTTTGAAACGCCTCGTGTAACCACACCCCCAGAAATCTATGTCAATCTATGCCCAAATGTATATGCAAGTGAGGTGGGCGTACCTGTGAGGACAATTGCTTTGGAACCTGATGTTAATTACACTGCTCACTGCAGTGATATATAGAAGCGGCGTACTACCGTATTCGAGTGTTATATCGACATATAACCTTATGAAAGTATCATTTCAAATACGATAGAACAGCACTTCTACATACCACTGCGGTGTGCCGCATCATCTGCTAAATGTAACTTTTTTCTAAGGTTCCCATTTATCTCTGCTTTAAGTCTCCATTCCTGTGCAACGTGGAAGACACGCGAGAATATAGCCCAATAGTTTACAGCAAAGTTTTTTGTTCGTACTGTGACTATACTACATGTGAACTTAACGGTGTACTGATAGGAAATACTTCTACAATCTTTAGTTTATGAAAGTATACTTTGATGTATACTCTTAGTAAAGAGTATGCTAGTGAAAGTAGGAGCAAAGGGGAAATAAAAGCCTTCTCATTCAAGAGTCAACACAACTACAAGCTAAGTATACAAGGCATATTTAATTTGTTGATCAATATACTTAAATTCATGAAATCAAACAGGAAAATTCTAAGTGTTTTACACAGTGTTGCAGTCATTATTATAAATGATTACATTTGTAATCTTTAGTCGAAAACATTCAACTCCTCTCCCCTTGTCAACAACAACTCTTCACCACATGACGTAAGCACTAAAAAAGAGGTAAGACTATACTAAATATCCAATTGGAGATACCAGGACTGAAACACAATAATTTGCTGAAATTACAAGTAGCTGAACTATTTTGTGATCCTTATGGCTTCGCTACAACATATGAAGGAATCAGGTTTTTCTTGACACTGAAAAGAAGCACGGAATTACGTTTCCTGATATTGTAAGCAGTCATTTTCCTGAGTGTTTTGCCACCCAGGTGTGCCAATATTTAATCAAGTCCATGCACTTCATTTCCCTATTCTGTGTACTGAGTCAGAGAGTCTAGTGATCTTTGACTCCATGATTAGTTAAAATGTAAATAGCTAAAAGCTATAATCGGACCTCCATAGGCTGCAGTGAAACTATGAATGTAAACTAGGTCTTCTAATGTTCTCAGGACAATTCAGCTTTTTGCTGATGAAAAATTCACTGCCACATTGCTGGCTGCTAATGTATTTCTATAGTTGCTTAGGTGTTCTGTTTCTCAATCTGTTTCTATCAGTTAGCTTTGCAGCAAGCTCAGGGTAAAATTAAAACACAGAAGTTAAGGAATTGATGAAACCTCAAACCTGGCAAGCATTAAAATGATAGTTCACCTCACAAAAAATAATTGATAGTTTATTTACCCCCATGTCTTTCCAAAACTGTATGACTTTCTTCTGAAGAACACAAAATAAAATCTTTTGAAAAATGTTGACAACCGAACTATTGACCCCATAGACTTCCATTGTATGGACACGAAACCACTGAAGCCTTTCTTTCTCTTTATCTTTGTCTCATATCTTCTTTTGTGCTCCAGCAAAAAAATCACATACAGGTTTAGGATAATAAATGACATCTGATTTTTTTAGACTTACTATATTTTAGTGTAATATTCCTATTGGGCAGCAGGGTGCAGTATATCAATAAGGGAGAAAAAGCTCTCAAATCAACTATTTGCCTAGTTTTCTCTCCACAACATCCTAACATATACAAAACAGTGAAAACCAGATGAAAATGATTTTGTGATCAACTCCTGCCACTGCAGTGAATTATCACTATTACATCACCACACGCCACACCGTCTTAACCTTGTTTATTTATTTAGCAAATGGAAGGCAGTACAGCACACTGTTTACATGCAGGACCCCATTCAGTCTGACAAAGACACATCGACGAATGCACAGAATAGAAATCAAATTTCTTCAGTACTTCTGAAAGTAACTGCACAGAAAGCATTTTAGATTACAGTATGGGAATTGCGAATAGAATGTACCTACTACTTTTACATACATGGCGCCCTACAGGACATGAGAGACACTTATTAGCACTTAAATGACTCACATCTCTGCATGATTGAATCTGAAGCACCTGTCTGATTGCTCTCACCAAAAGGTGCGTGAGAAGTTCACTTTCGTATGGGTGAGAGGAGCGCCACTGAAATATTTATACAATGGCTGTGAGATCAGTACCTGCAGAAATATTCAACAAAAGCGAGCAAATCGAACGTGTGGGTGTCGGCATCATGGGAGACGCACGCTGCGATTTGTCTATGGAGATCTGGGGCCAGTTGGTGGAGACTATGAAATTTATCAGCGGTGAATGATTTGCCTCATTGCGGAGAAGGTCGAGTGAGTTTGCGTAACTCATTATTTCCTCCTGACAGAGGTGCTGTGGGCTGAGGGAATGTTTGGAGGGAGACGTCAGACTTTTCTGAATGTGTGCCTGAGGCCTGACTGGCTTGACTGGATCACCCGTGATAGACATTCGGCCCGAACACTTCCCCAGATGGTGATGAGTTTGAACGATGAAGATAGATTGAAGGGAGGCAGAGGATGGGAGATTGAGTTTGTGAGAAGACGGATCAAAATACTGGACAGAGAGAGTCAGAGAATCAAAGTCACAGAAATCAAATAAAGATGAAGAAACAGAGATCCCTAGGGATGGATGGCAGTCTAGACAAGACATCTACAGTACATCCATCCCGCCTCTACGGTCTTCACATATTCTGAGGCAGAGCCGTAGTTAATGGGGTGAAAGGTGGATGCAATTCTAGGGTCCCACAGGTGCAAGGGACCCTCATAATAATTCAGTAGGATTGATTTTGAAACCAGTGTGAGTAATTCAATATGTCTTACGTCACACAATAATAATGAGCGCACGAACAGTGCTGTTTACATAATGCGAGTATAGTTAATATTTCATTCTGTGGTCCCCAGCCTTTTGCAAATAAATAAACTGATCCTCCGCTCAGCTGTACTCTGAAACTAAACAGACAAGAGACGTTCACACGGTCAGAAAAGAAAGGAAAATCTGTTCACCATTAAATGAGAAGAGTGCTGCAGGGCCACAAGTCAAAACTTTTCTCGACAAGGGTGAATTTGTTAAGTCATGTACTGTACTTGCAGGCCATGAAAAGATAGATGGGTTCTACGATTTCTTACATGAAAAAAATTAAAAAAAATTCTCTGAATTTATTTCATAAACCTCAAAATGGATGAATAAAAAAGCATTTGCTCAACCTTACATTTTATATTCGGTGGCCATTTCAGTTTATTTGTAATCAAATATTAAAGAACAGAGATAAAACTAAAGATTAAACCAGAGGATAGTCTTGGGATGCAGAAACAAAGACAGGAATAAAACAGAAAGAGTCATGGGTAACAGTCTCACGGGACCATCATCAGCTAAACAACATTGTTATGATTTCATTTACCTGATAGGTTCCATGCATTTATGACTCGGGTGACAGTCTTGAAACTGCCCGCACAACTCTTAACACATTCGTAAAGATTGTTGTTTGTAAGCTTTTATCGGAGTATTAAAGATCAATCTCAAACGGATCTATAATATCCATTATATATCTGACTAAAAATGTTCTATTCACTCGTTGCATGTGCATTTTTCTATTGTCTCGTTCAAAGTTTTGCAAATTTCACAAACGAATGTAGAAAAGACTTTGAAAAAATTCTGTTGGATTAACATGTGCATGTTTAAATTAGATTTACTCAGCATAATTGATCAAAGGATGTACAAGTCATCCAATTTATGTTTATTTCACAAAAAATTTTATATGCAAAAGTTTCATATCATGTTTTAAGTTCTCAATTAAATAGGAAATCATTATATTTTCTAAAAAATATTAAGATAGCAGAAATCAACTGATATAAATAAATCAATTCTAATAAAGTAAAAATAAATTAATAAAATTGTATTTAAAAAAAGTTTATTTATGGAACCTCCCATGATTAAGAAAAGGCACCACTCTTTTCAACAATAGTTACAAATGGCTACTTGTGAACGATGCATGAACAATAAACACTAACAAATGTTTCTCTTTCTTGAAAAACACATACAGTAAAACAACACTTAAAGTGGAAATAACATGCTATTTCATGCATTGTGACTTTTATTACACTGTTTAACCCGTGACTTCTCAAGTTTAACATCGTCAACTTGTCAAAAAACGAGTTGAATGTATGATGTAGTATTTCTGTGCTCGATACACTCCTTCAGGGTTCGTACAGGTTTCGGAAAGTTTTTTCGAACATGGATTCCCATTTCGTAACAAGGGTTCTTCGTCCCTTATTGGACAATTCTCCTGAAAAAACAAGCCCACGCGTCAACCAGCAAGCGAAAGAGCACGCCCATGCTCAAGCCTGAGAGAAAGAGCACAATCATGTGTCAATCAGACAGTGTGATAAAGAATATGCGCATTAATGCGCTTCACTCGGCTGACGGAAGTTTAGCATTGTTTGTTCGATCACTACAATTATAGATGGATTGCGCTAAAAGATGCCGAACATGAACCGCACTAGGCAAGTCAAACTAAGTCATACGTTTGTGTTTTGTTGGCACTCTGCTTGTACCTATTCATAATGTAGACAAAACAAACTTATTTTTAATCAATGCGATGATGTATTGTGTGCTTGTGCTATAGTTCTGCCCCCTGCACGCCTCCAGGCACTCGTCTTTTTCCAGAAATAATCGTACAGCTGTATCAGTCTTTTATAAATGTGATCAAATTAAATAACTCTTTGTTAAATAACTCTCTGACTATAGGGAGTTGTTAGAGAGTCAGACTCGTGACCAGAAGGTTGCCGGTTCTATTCTCAGGGCCGGCCGGTAATGACTGAAGTGCCCTTGAGCAAAGCACCTTACCCCTACTTGCACCCTGGGCGCTGCAGTGATAGCTGCCCACTAGTCCGTGTGTGTGTTCACGACTTGCTGTACGTGTGATCAACTACTCTCTGGATGGGTTAAATGCAGAGGTCACATTTTGGGTATGGGTCACCATATCTGACAAATAGTTCACTTCACTGAAGATACGAAGAGTGCTATACTATTGTATAGGTCCTCAAGATTAATATGAGATTGGCAGAAACTGCATGCTTTACCTCATCTTTAAAGCGGCCATTCCCCGCGATCACATTTTTCAAACTTTAGTTAGTGTGTAATATTGCTATTAGAGCATAAATTATATCTGCAAAAGGATAATCACAGTCCCACAGCATGTAAGGTAATAAGAATTCAGCTACACACATTCCAAATAACAGCTTCCATGACTTTAACATCGGCTGTGAAAGCTGTTCTGTGCATTACACTGATATTGTGTGTGTGTATGTGTGTGTGTGCGCATACCTCTGTCTAAAACACTTCTATGAAACGTCCTCTGAAGTCCTGCTTGCGAATGTCTCCTAGTCAATCTGCTTGTTTTATTATCCAACTCGTGTCCGATATAAATAGCCAAAACTAACGCTTACGTTATTAGTGATAATACATACTGTCCGACCCAACCGGTCCGGTTTCATTTCCCACCCCATAGAAGAAAAAACGTGATCTCTAAAAAAGATTGACGTTTGCGTATGCACCAGCATACCTTTCACTTAGATCGAGCCGCATGTTTTTAACTGATGAAGTGAAGTTGACGCCATTTTTACTGTTTATTGCTAAAAGCCAAAGCTTATGAATTCATGTGCACTGAGAGGGGGACCGACCAATCACAACAGCTTAAGGAGCAAAACTCGCTGATATGGTATGGGTGGGACTTGTCACAAACACACACTCTAAGCAGGGAACCAATCACGACAGACCCGGTCAGCTTTACCATTCAGATCGTTTCGGAAGGCGGGACTTTAGAGAAACCTGAAGAAATCTAGTCGTTTCATGAGAAGAGAGACAGCGGTGGACGATAGACTTGAATTTTTTTTTTAAAAGATTGAAAAAAAAAATTGACTTGAGGAAAAAAGTTTTTTTTTTAAATAGAAACATGAACATTCATTGTTAAACACCCAAAAAACACAATTGCAGTTTCGAAAACAGGGAAAAAACGGGGCCTTTAAGAAAGTTACTCTCCATATGCAGTCTTATGCAAAGCATGCTGGGAACAACATATCTTCTGACCAGTTTCAAGAATTCACAAATTATTCATGTGGTCCCAACATGAATAGATAAAGTTACGGTACATGACTGAACATGAAAAAATCATGCTGTGAAAAAATTGTGTTGAATTAATTGAAATAAAGTCAGTTGCAAAATTTATTTTTTTAGCGCTGCTGACACAAAAAGTGATTCATTTATAAACCTCAACTTAGCCTCTTGAAATTTTTAGATGTTACCAGTCACTAGAAAAGTATGAGTTTGGATATCTTAATCTTTTCTCTGTAATCTGTTTAAAGTTCCAGACACTTTAACACCAATTACGTCAGATAACATGACATATGAAAGAGCAGCCAGAAATCTTTTCAGAAACCAGAGAGTCATCTGCATGAAGTAACCCTGCATTACTCGCCTGACTCAACAAGAGCTTCAAATTTTCTGTGAACGATCTGAATAGCTGCTCATTTGACTCTCAATCCACCGATGGTTTAAGTCACAAAAGTTCATGCATTTTTGGCTCTGCAGCCTTTTTTTTCAGTTAGCTAGAGTGCTGTTGACATCTTGACTGTTTTTATGCTGGAGATACAGTCAGAGTGTATTCCAATTAGCAGTTATATAATGACGGAGAGGCACTTCAATGCACTCACGAAAAACAGCCTTCATGTCTCGTCTCAAAGGCATGGGAAAATCATCTGTGCCATTTCAGCCATAGAGAGCTCAGATATTCTTTGTCCACCCTCTGCTTCCTTCTTTCCAATGTACTGACCCACGTTACTCATTTCAGCAGTTACTGAGCACAACGGCACATCTGACCTTGGACTTGCTAAACCACAACAAACAGGTATTCTGGCAGCATAAGTTATGGCACAATCAGTCCGTCTGAGCTGTTTATGAAGGCTTTCAGTGCTTTTATTGCCAGCGCAGGACAAAAAGGATATCATGGAAAAAATGTTTAGACTGACTTTAACTGTTTAGTTAAGGATGAGGAGAGTGTTTTATCAGACAGAGGGAACTCATCTACTTTGGTGGCAATGAGAGTCATAGAGAATACTGCCTTTACAGCGAAAATAGAAATAAGGGGCTGGCGTATATGGAGCAAAAGCAAACTAATAGATATTGTTCCCGGGAACATTAAAGAGATGGCATTGAGGTATTTCATTTAAAAGAACATCTTGAGCCATCAAAATTGCTACTGGGTAATTTACCTTCCACATCAGAACAAAAGTTGCTTCCGTGTTAAACAAGCACAAGTCAAAGACACATTATGATGTACAGTACTGCAAAAGAGAACTCTAAAGCTTTAACCATGTTATAGTAACTCCATCATATTATGCCAATATGCTGCAAAAAAATGAGGCGATCAATTAGTGTGATATATCCACTGATGGCAGATGAGGATATAAAAATCACCAATGTATATTTCATCATCACAGGAGTAACAGGTAACAGCATTCACAATTACATTTAGAACACGACAAATAAGGAGAGAAGAACACAGTGTGAATATATACAAGTCCATGTGATGAGGGAAACGCTGGCAGGTGAGGGTGATAGCAAACGCGGGACAGGTGGGGGACCGTAGAGGCGCATGGGAAATGGAATCCAGGGGCAAACACGGGGAGAAACAGAGGGGAACCGTGACAATAAGTTATATCAACACACATATTTATAAACTCATCCAAATAAGTTCAACCATTTCAACTTGTTTTCATATCACTAGTGACGTTTTGAGTTGAAATTACTTGTAAAACCAATTTGTCTGTACTTAAAAAAATAATTCAATAAACATTTTTAGAAGACACACCCCTTTGCTAAACAGGTGTATTAAAAATCCACAGTACATGAATGTCAGTATATATACGCCTGTGTTTACACTAGTATACAGTATACTTACACTTGTACACTATACTTGGACTGCTTTAAAAAGGCTTATCTAAACATCAAGAAATCACATTGAAAGATTAGCTTCTGTCAGTGAATATAAAACACATGATCTTAGATTCTCAGTTTACCTTCCCAGTATTCAGATGAGGCTTAAATAGATTGACAGTGTTCTTCCTTTCCAGTGGATTGGCAGAGGAGCAACTGACCCAGAAGTGTCTGTGGTCTCAGGTGGACAGGCTGCTGGGTAGCTGGACATGGGTCCCATGAGGAACACAGAACAATGGAGACAGGCCAGGACGATACAACTAATCTCCTGTACCTTTCAGAGTTCAGCGGAGTGGAAGTTTGAGCAAACATCTCCAAACACAGGCATGAGTTCACACAAAGAACACATATGCTTAAGAAATTATAATGTATAATACTGTGTAATATCTTCGGAATTATGAATCTTACACTTAAAAAAGTAAAAAATGTCAAACTTTTTACATTAAGAAATGTTTACTTAAGAAGAAAAATTAAATAATAGTTAATGTTTAAACAAACAAAGATATCTGCTAATGTCTGTGATAAGAAAAATAAACTTTGTAGTAGAGTAGGCGGGGGGAGACCGTGGTTCGAGTCTGGTGAGTAATTGTGAATGAGCGCCATCTGTGCGCACACCGGGCTCGAATCACGAAGGAGATGGGAGCATATAAGAGAACGAGCGACCGGACTGTCGAAGAGAGAGGTCCGGGCCCGAAGTGTTTGTATATGTATTTATGTTTTACTGTGTTGTTGTTCGCCGGCGGTCGTACGTGAGGGGCCGCCGGCTGTTATATTACTTTATTAAATGTTTTAAAATGTCTTCTGGTGCCTGACTCCTTCCTTCCCTAATTTGAATCTTTCTACAAACTTGAATTAAAAGTGTTAAGTATATAAATATATACTTAAGAAGAAAAGTAAAATAAATGCATATCGGGCTGGTTGTGTAGGCCACATTCCCTTTGACTGAATTTTCTCTAAAGTTGGATTAAACCACACATTTTTGGACATGTTTTCTTAATATATTCATAAAACACTTTTATTTTAAATATCCAGATGAGTGATTAACTATGAATTTATTTTTGTCACAGCAATCTAGTGTGTTCTGTTTTAATTGCAGTTTTTATTGTTGATTTTTATATTTAGTTTCAATCAATACCTCTTTCTGATGCATGGAGGTGTCGAGCTCCTGCTGCAATAACTCATTACAATGGTACTCCAAGGTACGGTTAGGTAGCCCCCCTGTCTAATTTTAGAGGTACCCAGAGGGGCTATGACTATATCCCAATTACTGCTTTCCTTAACCCAATAGCCCCCCCAAACCTGCATATATTAATAGAGCATTTGTTTGTAATTCATTTCAATGGTTTGTCATAAGCCTTGCTGTGTCCAACAGCACAGATTATTTACTCTGCTGGGCTGCTTAAATATAAAAGTCTGCAAACTCAGATGTGGTCTCATTATATGAGAACTAATAATCAGAATTCTCTCAGAGTCCTTTTAAACATCCATCAATATTAATGTGGAATGTAATTGCATACGCCGTTCTGTTTTTCTCCAGCAGTGTTTTAAAGCGCCGGCCCTTTTAAATATATCTGTGATTTGAGGGGTTTTAATGATCGAGTCTGAAAAGAACATAAACACCAGGTGATTTCAACAACAGCCCAAACATCTAACAGTTACATTGGGTTTTGCTTTTATGCTTCAGAGCAAGAATGGTTTGTTTTCCCCCAAAGACAAAAAAGACAGATAAATTAAGTTGACATGCAGCGTGACTTTCTGCTTTCTAGCAATGTTTACAGCAATGAAAAGAAAATCGATCATAATTCCTTCTTCACCCTTGCTGGATTTGGAAATAATAGAAGTGGTGTATGTGACTCGCTACTGTGAATGCAAACACGCCACTGGGGAAAAGGCAGACAGCATCCACGGGAGACAGACGGATATACTGTGCAGGCAAGACCAGAATGCTGTTGTTATAGTGAAAGGTTTCAAAACACTACCAGCACACTTCTTAATCGCTTTTATTGATCTTGTGGGGATTTATAATTATAGTTTGCTGAAGAGAGCGTGTCATACCAAACTCCGATTCAGGTTCCATTGGTGTTTTTACCATAATGCACCAGGACCGAAGTTATGAATATTGTTTATCACCTAACAGAACAATCTCTCAAATGCTTATAGCAGCTTCTATTTTGCCATTACAATCGAAATGAAATGTCAACCCTATAGCCCTGCGACACACAAAACACACAGTAATGCTGCCTTCAGGTCTTTGTGGGCATTTTCTGTTTATGAGCTTGGAAATCATGATGTGTGTTCCATATAGTTTATCTCTGTTTCAATTACTGGAATGCCAAAAAAGAAGAATGTATGTACATTAGATGTGTGGTTTATGCTTTATCTACAGTATTTATCCTCTTTGAAAGCTGATAGTCTTTCTATCTGGGAGTACAATTCTTGAAACCCATCCCCACTGTGTGTGATGACACACTCCAGTCTTGTGTGTCATGGAAATGGTTACAGACCATAATTTAGACATGAGATATCAAAGGAGTTGACACGTTTAAGCCCGGGCAGCCATTCAGATGGAAACCTCAGGTATTTTGACAACCGTGCTGTGAGATTAAATTAACAGGTGCAGCCACTCCGCATAAATACCCACACATAAGTCTGTGAAGTTAAACGTAGTTTAACCCTAAAGGGTGTATAGGGATTTACAAGACATTTTGGAAAAAAAAAAGACAGGTGTAGCCTACTGTATAACCTGTTACCTTCCGTCTATGAACATATTTCTATTTAAAGCAGAAAAAGTGTGCGGAGTAGTTTAAAAAAGCTAAATTTCACACATTTTGAAAGTTTAAAGTAAATGTAAAATGATGTAGTTTACAGAAGTCCTATGAAGTCACTTTATTGAACTTTTAAGTGTTTATCTGGGGTGTGTTTCCCATTATCATAATAGGGCCACTGCGAACAGTACAACGTTCCAGCGTATATTCACAGACAGCATCGCAAAGTAGCCTGGTTAAAACTACATATTTAGAGCTCTGGTTAGAAACATAGTGTCAAGGAACTGACAGAGAACCCAGACGGCAGTAGAAACAAAATGACTTTTATTTAACAAAAAACCCACAATAGGGGCAAACAGCAAATAATAAACAGCCAAAACAAAGACTTCCCACGAGGGGGGAAAAACAGGAAACAAAAACAGTGGAATGAATAAAACGCTTACTATTACAAACTCGCAAGGCAGGAAGAGGGCAGACTAAACACTAAAGAAACACCAGGGATATCGAAGGAACGAACTAGCAGATAACACAAGGGCATTAAATAGGGAAAACCAACGAGGGATGATTACAATGGGCAGGTGTGGGGAATGACACACTAACGGGGAAACTAGGGGGCGGAGCTAAGACTCACAGCAGGAGAGCACATGGCACAAGGCAAACAAAAAAAAGGCCATGTACTTCCACACAGAACAAAAGCACGTATACATGTTACTGTCATGACCCTGTCCACAAAACCAGAAAAACAGTAGTCTTAATATGACAGCAATAATCTTACATCAATTCAATATGAACAGAATAATTAGTAGATTTTATTATTTCACACCTGTGTGGCGTCATCAACTATATTGTTGAAACAGCACAATTCAAATGACGGGTGTGCAACAAAGTTACCATGCAACAATGCATCGTACTATGGTGGTTAAGCAGCTTGACATTGTTCGAACACTTCAAGGAGCCTAAGGCCACTCAGACTCTCTTTGTATTTTGCACTTTTTAACTCTGTACAACCATAAGCAAAGAAAGCTCTTTCTTTTAAAAAAAAGAAGGGAGTGAGGGAGGGTTAGGCTGAACTAAAGCACATTGGGTTTTTTGGGAAAATTGTCCAATAAGGGACTAAAAAAAATTGTTACAAAACAGTTTTGTATGTTCGAGGAAAAAAATCTGAAACCTGTACGATCGCTGGGGGAGTGTATTGAGCACATACATACTTCGTAATATGCCCAGCTCGTTTTTAAAAAGTTGATCATGTTAAGCATGAGAAGATGTTCAAGAGTGTAAAGAAGTCAGAATGCTTGACACATAGTTGCAGCACCCCTTTAAATACCTCATCTAAATGTGAATTCAGATGAATTTAACCAGCACTTACGTTTGACAGAGATTTCAGTGGCACATTTAGATGGATCACTGATGAGGCGAGTCTGCATTCAGGCAAATCAATGAACAGTCTGGGACTGAAAATGGAAGGATGAGGGCCGGAGAATTGTTCGGTTATAAGCACGGTGCCCTTTCAAGATAGACCCACTGGCTTTTTTAATGAACTCTTTTTAACGTGGCTCAGCAAATAGATTTAATAGATTTTCATCCTGCGTTATGATTATTTGGGCTTGGTGTAAATATTTTGTCATTGGTCATAAATGCGACGTGGTGAGCTTGTTGCGGCGTTACAGAAGGCTTTCAAATGTCAGCAAAAGCATACCAAAAACAGAATGACTGTCCTGCTCTGAGTGAAAAGCCAGAAACAAAACCTGAACACCTTCAAATGTTGCACAATAAGTTTAAAGACCTTAAACCAAAAGCATTACCAAAAACACTTTTATGATCTATAGACTATGATCTATTTACATACCTTTTTGTTTAAAAAAATTAGTTTTCTATATTTAAAAAATCAATTGTGACTTATAGAAAATGAAAAGCAATAAACCTTCAACCATTTTTCCTTATTTTCATTTAAGAAATCCATACTTGTGTCTGGATCTAATCAATAAATATTGTTAGAATGGATTGGGGTGGAAAAGCTGCATTGTAACTGGGAAGAGGGCCAAGACAAGCTGCAGAATTTCCCATGTGCTTCCTGAAATTCTTGATATCTGGAGTAATTGGGTAATAGACCATGATGATAGCGGCTGACTGGGTTTCTGAGTAAGTTCAGTTGAAGGATACTTTAAAGCGGTAGTTCACACAAAAATAAATATTCTGTCATTTACCATATTTACCATGCGTGAGAACATCTTAGTCCTGTGTTAGCCAGCGTTGTGCTTCGAAAGGGAGGGATGAGGGGTGGAGTGAGCCACTGGTTGCAATTCAGATCCTTACCACTAGACGCCACTTTTAGAAATATTCCATGCACTGGACCTTTAATAGAAAAATATCCCTTACAACTAAATACCACAATGTTGAACATTTTCATGCTTTATCTTTGTGGAACAAATGGATTTAGCATGCTCAAGCTTTGATGAAACCTTCTTCCTTTCTTAGGATTGAAATGTCCTCCTACCAAAGTTCAGTTGATTTACCTGACCATAAACTATCTCCGAGACGGATGAAGAATCAGGATAGGGTCTCATCTCTCTGTGAATAACCGTTTCTCCACACATTTGGCCCCGGGCCTGTTATTGAGATACACACACACATCCTGTGCAGTTTTACCTCACTAACCTTTTCCACATTTGTGCGCCAGCTTTTTGCCAGTCAGATCTAGATTTCGGAGTCACAAAGGAGCAGCAAACGACTTTAAATGAACCAACATATTTTATTAATGGCATATGTGATGAACCAAAGAATGTTCCATAATGAGATTCACAGCCTTCCTTTAGAAATATCACGGGTGATTTGTCTATTCAACCCCACTCCTTAACCTTCCTTTATGGTATATCCCACATATTCATCGTAAGCATATTAACTGTTTCTCCTCGTAAAGACATCATATTTTACAAAAAGACAACACTTGGTGGGATTCTGGGACGTAGAAAAATGTTGGTTCTTCAATCAATATGTGAAGTTTGGTTAGCTTGTATCGCAACAGCACATTGTCCATTTGGAGTGTTGGTATGAACATTGAGAAGAATATTGTTTACTTCCACCCAAAGGCATAACCATTCCATTATTGATCAGAAATAGCCTTTGTCTTCTCTTCAGTCAAGTTGAACAGAATGATATTAAATCCCTGTTTTGCTCAGGGGATCTCCAAATGCTTGAACTGATGCATGAGGAACTAGGAAAAGGGAAAAAGAGAAAGATTCATTTCTCTCTGCTCCACATTTCATCAGGAATTGATTTCATGAATGCTAGGAGGTAATTTGGGCTTTAATCAGTCTTTTGAATTCCAACCCGACCACAAAAATATGATTTTACACTGAAACTCTTCATGAACAACAAAGTTCCATATTGACTCTTTGTGATGCTATGTACATATACACAATTTCCGCTGGCCTTTGTTTTTCACCAACAACACATTCATGTCTATAAAAGTGCCTTGCAAATTGCAGCTTCTGTAGGTTTGATAGGCGGTTCCACAGAAACAGATATAACACGATGACTTCCAGGTCAGAAATATTTCTTCACCTCAAAAAATGTTCCGGTAGATCCAAAATCACGGGCCTGTCAGAAACAATGTCCCAGATTTCCGGTCTATTTACTGGCAATAGCTGAGCAAGATGTTGAGATAAACACAAATGCAGATCGGAAGCAATGCTGAAGCTGACACGTGGGCAGAGTTCTGGTGTGTGTCAAAGGACGCGGTGGAGTCCGACCAAAGGTTCACTTTTACGGAGTCCTGAGGATCAGAAAGATCATTACTAATGTGATTCATAAAGCTTTTTCGCAAAAGAAGCTATCAGTAATGGTTGTCAGATCTGACTAAACAAAACCAATTCTAAGGCCTATCAAAAAAGCCCAAAACTAACCCAGTCCAAATACCAAAACCTAAAATAAGTCACTCCCACCCTAAAATATATTTTACAGGTACTGTATTCATAACTTACAATTTCATCTGAAAAATTATTGTAAAGTAGTGATCCTAAGTACAGTCTATTTTCATACATATTTTATCTTACCTGGCTGATTTATAACCGATAGCCGCATTAAAGTTGGGCATTTTAACATGGGGCTCAAAGAGATTCAGCTCTGTTTTGTCTCTAGTGGCCAGTCAATGAATTGCAGTTTAAGTCACTTCTGTGTCGGTTTCTCGACAGAGACCGGAAGGTTGCCGCTCGGGTAAAGCCGACCTGGCAACCCTGCTGTTAGCTAATAGCTAAAATAAATTTTCTATCAATATACCTAAATTTGATCTTCAAAAATTTATTTTGTTAATATTTATGAATAAAAAAAGAGTGGATAGCCTTTCTAATGAACTATGAAGGAAAAGGTAATGCTTAGCAGTTTAGTCAGAATGAATTTATTTTTGCTAGTGGTTTAAAACAACCAAACCAGATTATGTGAGCAATAACAGTAGTGTTTGTTTCACAAAGAAAGTAGTCTTTGTATGGTATTATTAACATTGTTTTTCGGACATGATTTTCTAGTAAAAAAACAGTTTTAAACTTTTGAATAACATGCAAACATCATAATGTATATGAATATGGTAATCATTAAAAGGGGAGTTCACCCCAAAAATGTATCATTTCAAACCTGTCGCTGTCCATCTGAAACCTTGTATGTAGAAAATTCACTGTTTTTCAGGAAATGGAGAAACTACTCTAGTTTTTTAATTATTAAGCACTGTCAAAATTGACCAGCACTTTTTTTTGGTTAGACATTTGCAAAACCTTTGACAAAAATAAGGGTGACTAATAATAATGATAAATCACTAAATAAGGAGATACAAGGCTTCAGAAGGACAGCAGCTATATTAATCTTTCTTCTGTAGAACACAAAATACATTTAAAGATATTTTGAGTGGTTTTGTGTCATAAAATGGATGTCAGTGGAGTCAAGTGTAACATTCTTCAAAATATATTTTTGTGTTCTTTAGGTTTTAAATGACATGAGGTTGAGAAATTAATAATAGAATTTTCATTTTGGATTGAACTATCCCTTTAAGTACCATAAAACATATCAAAGTACCACAGTATCCAGTACCATTTGCTGCCTCATTAATCTTCTGCAGGGGTTCTCCATCCGCCATCTCAAAGAGGCTTAAAATTCTAAAAATCTGCCGAAATTGACCGCTTCAGACCAGTTTCCTTTGTTGTACAAATCTATTCCTTTTCAGAGTCACACTACAATCAAGGCAGTTCCAGACTCACATTCAAACCTTTCACCATCTCTTACCCTCACCTGTGTGGGTTTGACTGGGCTCAGAACATTCTGTTCAGTATCCATGGCAACAAACACAGGAGTCACCCGCTGTAGCTCTTTGTCCGTCACAGGGCCTAGCCACACCGACTGGGTCGACGTAGGAGTGAAGTCCATTCCGTTCCCGAATGTCAAGAGAGCATTTCCTATTCATGCAACACACAACAGACCCACTGCCCTGAGTAAAAATATTCTGGCTCGGCTAAAGAGACGACTTCCATTCGCAACAGGTTCTGTTATCAAACGCTTATTTGAATTCTGGCATCACCGGTTTCGATTTGCTGAATGTGAATAGAGGCGGCGAGAGCTCAGCATTCTCCTCAGGCCTGGCGGCTGCACCTGCCTCTCCACAGCCCCTCATTAACTCGCAGATGAGTGGCCTGACCAAACATCGGTCTCATCCGCTCGCATCCCTCACTCAGAGAGCTGCCACTTGGCTGTCTGAGGAGTTGCTTGGCGTAAGAGATCTTGTTTGAACAGGACTGAGAATATTACAAAGAGTCGAGCGTATTGATGAATCGCTATATATAATACATAGGGTCCTTGAGGAGTGCGGCAGAGAGGAGCTTGGATATAACTCAGGAATTCATTTATGCTTACAGCTCCTGAAACAAAGTGGAACAACTGTGTGCTTTGCACTTTGGAAGCTCTTTAGACTTTGTAAAGTGTGTAATGAATAACGGCAAGAACAGAAGTACTCGACTTTACAATTCAAGAGGACCTCATTTAAACAGCAACAGATGGGCCGTAATAATACACTACCGAAGTCAACAGTTTAAATGTGTTACTTATGATGTTCAAATTATTTGAGCTTAATGTCTGTACTTAAATGCTTAACATCAGTTTTGAAAATACATACTGTATAATTTGTACTTTCTGCCCACATATAGTATTTATTTTTAGACCACCACCCAGTGTAAGTTTGCTCCCTAACCTAGTATTGGTGATAAAAAATATTAGTTTTTGTAATCGTAATTTATTTTCTCCATTATTTTTAATTCATACGCCCACATACAGTTATTTGCAAAAATTATATTTCAGTGTCTTCTATGTAGCTACCATTTGCCTTGAATTTGCAGAATTGACAATTTATCAGCTAGTTTCTTTAGGTCTCACCCCGAGATCTTTTTTTTAATGTTTTCTGATGTTTAAACTTTATCAACAAGGGTTTAGTGAAAATAAACAGATGGTTCGGTATATTGGTAATAAACACATTCTCTGAGTGTTTTTATGTCATGTTCATAACGCAAAATGTCACATCCATAACACTGGAATTGCCCAATTGCCAAAAACAGATGATACTATTTTTAAAAATATAACATAAAAACGTTTATTTTTATTTTTTATTGTGCATTCCAAAACGCAGTCAGCTTATTTTGGTTTATTTATAATAACAACTCAAAAAAATACTAATTTATTTATATTATTAAAAATAATAACATAATAAAAACATGATTTTGAACATTTGAATTATTTGTCCTGTTTGTTCTTGTAATTTAAGTTGTAAAATATGCAAAAAGAAATTTGCGGTTATCACCAATTAATTTCCAAATGTGTGGCTTGTGATAATCTGTTAAATTGCAGGGCAAAAAAAAAACGGTACTGTAGCTGTTGAGAAGCTTGGACCAGTTCTACACAGTAAAATGCATTCATGAAATTGAATACATGCCGAGTCAAACCACAGGCACTCAATTTGAAATTTGAAATGCTTTCACAAAGTTTGTCGTGGTTCTGCTTAAATGGTGATTCGAGAGACGGAAAATACGACAGACGAGGTGGGTTTATTAAATGTTCATCATTTGAGAGAGGCAAACTGGCTGTTGTGTGTCTGCGTGTGTGTGTGTAGGTGTGTATACGTGTGTGTTTGGGTTCTAGGTTGCTCTGACATACTGTATAACAAGGTAAGCATGACTAATGGTGCAGTGAAAAGCAGGAGCAGACACAATGTACTGTGGCACTGTGAAGGACATTCAACTTTAATGGAACTTTCTACCTCAAAGAATTACGGGACCTTTTACAGGCAGCTGAGTGTGATTATTCATGTACCAGGGTTTGTTTAGTCTTTCAATGCATTTCCTCTCCTTACAAACTGCAGTATACTAGATTTAATGGGATGGACATGGTCACGTTAAATGTGAACAAGACATTCAAACAGGTGCAATACAATAAAAGTTTCAAAGTCTCCATTCATTGTTTTTATCTATAAGTTAGTTCCTCTGTTTAAATCGTTGTTAAATGTTCATAATTAAAGTTATGGGTTAGGGTTAGGCAAGGTAATGGAGTCATTATAAGGTACTTATAATTATAAGGTACTGCTTTGGTTAGGAAGCAGCTTAAATGCAGTATCTTTCCATAGACAGTACAAAATGGGGTCGCTCAGCGGGGTTTGGAACAGAGCCGAATATTACATGAAAATGTCTTTGTCTGTCACACTACACACGCAGATCAGATGGTCACTAGAGAGATGATATATAGGAACAGAATTGACTCACGGAGGCAGACGTTCTCTGTGAAGTACTCCAGAAACTCTACACACTGATTCTTTAGATTGCTGCTGGCCGAACACGAGCACCAGGGAGACACTTTGGATGTGGAGTTATCCACGTAGTTTGGGGTGATCGGACTGCCTGCAATTTTTAAAATAAACATATTGTATACTGAATCTGAACATCACATATATTTCATAAAGATTACTTGTTTTGTATTGAGTTTATATACTTATATCATGTATAATGTTTAATATAATATAGATCAAATGGATGGATATGTATAGGTACTGATATAGATTCAAAAAGCACAAAAATAAGTGTGATATAACTTTAAATATATATTATCAACAAAAAAAATCACATTTAAAAGTACATCTATTAACTTTCTTAATAACATTTGACCTCACATTTTTTTATTAATTTAATTTATTGCGGTTTTTATTACTCCTTGTATAAAATATATAACACAATCTCATGGGAATTCTTAACTATTTTACAAGGTGTCAAATTCATACGATCTTGCATATTTTTGTAAAGTTGTACAAGTAGTTGCCTTCATGCCACTGATGTTAAGTGTAGGGGTGGAGTTTGGGGAATGCCTTTATATTGCTTATTATTAATAATTGCATGTTTTTTATGATTCACATCGTACAAATTCATGCGAATTAGCCATATCCTAAAAAAGTTATGAATTCCTGTGTGATCAGGTTGAAATATATAAAATATATAACAATGGTTTGTTAAGAAGGGATCACGATGGGTCAATATTCTGTATATTTAAAAAACATATTGCGGCATTTAAAAAAAGAGATTGTAAGGAAAAAGCTTTTATAAAAAGCATAATTTTTTCATTCTGTTTTTTGGTGGAAATAAATGAGATCTCTCCAGATCCGTGAAAAAACGTTAGAAGTGAAATACTTTTCAACAAATAGACACACAGGAGAGAAGACACCTGTGTATGTATTTTTGTTTACAGTGAATGCAAAGAAAACACTCCCTGAACGCATCACATCTACCCTGCTTCAATGGACAAGAAACAGCTGCAAAGCGGCTAAGATTTCTAGTCACTAAGTTGGAGACAATATAAAGACTTTATCTCTTTCTCTTGTATGCATGCACTTTTTTAACTATGACATTTATTATTTTGATGTATAAATTACCTATAAGTCCAGTATAGGCAATAAGACACGCTGCATAGTTGCCCTGCTTGCAGCCGATGGCTGACTGCTCCTCTGGTTCACAGTCATACTGAAACTGAGCCAAGCGAGACCTGGAAGACAAGCAGAACTTTATGACACATTTCATAAATGTGCTTCTGTATGCTTCTCATTTCACTTTAAATTAAAGCAACACTTTAGAACTTTTGCTGACGGCTCCCCCATGTGGTTGATAAGCGCAATTGTCTGTTACAAGTGTCATAAAAAATGTCGCTGTATAAGCATCCCCCTGGGCAACGCAATTAACGCAAATTTGTACACTAAGCTGATGAAACCGGCAAATGCAGGTTTTTGTTAGCTCGAAAACTACAAAGTGTTGCTCCAAAGAGACACAAAGTCTTCTTGTACAATACTCTAACAAAGAAAAACAAAAACTTTTCCCTGCTTGAACTTGAGGGGCTTATTCATTTTGCTATTGTAATTTATCAGTCATAAGGTTAGTTTACATATTTACATATTAACATTTAGGATTGTTTTTCCTTGCTTTGAACAAATCATCCAAAACTAACACTCGTTACAACCAAATATATATGACAAACAAGAAATGTCTGAGCAGAACTTAGTTTCTGTTTCAAAATGCATCTAACACCCATTCAGCAACAGATGGATTCTCTGGATTATTTATAGTTTGACACTGAATACCAATGCAGGTTTCACCTCTTAATCTCACCTGAACATCCATCATCCTTTGCATGTAGACAATATTACACCTAATGCACATAAATAATGTAAATTCTATTAACACTGTATTAGAATATGAAGAGAATATAACATTTTTGTTAACATCATGCATCATGTTCACACCTGGCTGGTTTGGTTCAATTAAAACACAAACTGGTGTGATTGCTCTTTTGGTACAGAATGAGTGTGACGAATTTGACAGATGGGATTATTATATTTTTTTCCCACAGCTATTATGAAAATGTTCTTACTTTCAATTATCTGGGCCATGATAATCGTGAAAATCTGAAAACCCAGCCCTAATGTGATTGCTGTCATCTAAACCTTGATGTACCCAAAACAAGCGGACCAAATTTAAGCAAAATCAGGATGCCTTGTCTCTAAAAATCCCCATCTCCTTAACCCCGTACAACATAAAAAGTGCATAAACATTGGTGTACACAAAACCATGTTCTTAAATTCAACTGGTAGAGCTCTGTAGCGATTTTAGCTGCATGTTGAATTAAGGATGAGTTTACTCAACAAATAAGATTCTCCACCAGATCTATCAAGATCAAACATATATGAAATGAGTTATTTAAAACGTCAATTTCAGTCAAGGAATTAGTTTAGCTCAAAGGAAAATATGTATAATAATCGTCATTACACATACATATTTTACAATTCTGATTAGCAGTATAGTGATAAAAATCCTATATGTATCCGTCCAGCAAATGCATCAATGATTTTATACACTAACGTTATCTCATTACTATAAGTAACGTGACTTTAACAAACAGAATTAAGAGCAGAGGTAGCATAGATCGAAACACAGTTTAAGTGACCAAGTTTGTAAGCCTGAACACAGAGAACTCATCACAAATGCCTTTATGGGTTTTTATTAAACTCTACTCTACATGGTAAACAAAATGACGACAAACAAATACATGAAACACAAGTGCGCTACGAAGCGCAGAGAGAGAGAGAGAGATGGCCGCGAGGCAGGTAAAACATGTCTGAAAACCAATAGAATCATTTTTAACAAAGAGGCACGCTCTTAACGCAGCTACTCTGTATTTAGAAACGGATACTTGCAATCTCGATGTTGGACCAATATCCGTATTCGTGTGGATGGAAATCTTGAATGGTTTCCGAATGCAGTCCTGTTGAAACGCTGAGTTTAGGTCCTGAGTCCGGAGTTCCATGGCTTAATCGGGGACCCCAGAGGGGGGGCCCCAAGCGGGGGTGTACGTTAGATTGTCCTCTTTCTTTTCCCTTCCAATTCCTAAATCAAAAGACGCTCCGAAGTGGATCGGTGATGGTGTTTTAAATGCATACCTGCCCTGCCCCCAGATGGTCTGTGGGCCAATGCCACGAAGGAGATCCGTGGGCCAAAGAGAGGTCCTTTCTCATGGCGCCTCATTTGCATGGCTCTGACAGTATGGTCAGTTAGCATTTAATACCTAAACTTAGTTATGGACAAAGTATGATGCATGCTATGTTTTTATAACATAGCTCATCATATAGGGAATTCAGAGATGTGTAGTTACATATGAAACATGCAAGTCTTTGAGCTGTGAATCCTCCCAACGTATGAATACATCAAATGAACCCTAAATCAAAACTTGCATATCTAACAGTTACAGAGTATTTATAATGGCACGAGCGCCAACATATAACCAGACATTTAGATACATTTTTATGAAAGGACAGTTTAAGCACATAGGTTCCTATTTGTCAGAGAAGTTTCTCTGGTTAGCTCAGATGTTAAGTAAGAGGTGAGACAGAGACTTAAAAGCAATGCTTTGAAGCTACGGAGTCGTAAATGTCCTACAGAGAAACCAAATGGTTATCACACTATCGGTGCAAGTTCCAAACGCAAACCCAGACTCATGGAGCCATACTTGCTTTGATCTTTAGATGATGGTATCTAGAAACCGGGACAATAGGGAGTCAGGGGTTGAATGGCTTTTTTCACACTGATCCAGTCACTACATATCCCCCCTTTCGGAAGAGGAAGTGCGAATGTAAACTTCAGCTGACGATGGATAGTTAGATCATGATGGCGGGATCACTGGAGGTTCCTATTGGTCCACAGGATCTCGACATACAGGCAGAGAATGCTCCCGAGTGGTCAGGTATTGTCTTTAATTGGGTACCTTTCATCTTTTCGATCCTGCTTAGACATCAAGGGAGTGCACCCATGCACCTGTTTGCTGGTTCTTGCAACAGGTTGGTTAGGATGTTTCCTGCCTCCACGGAGATGCACAGAAGCAGTCCTTGATGAAACAGCAGGTGGGATGGCATGATTGGCTTCCATGCAAAAGCCTGTAGTCCTGTGTCATGGAGAAGGGTTTTGTCTACATATTCCCCCCCCCGTCTCACTTAGCTGGGCAAAGATATGATACCAAATCTTGTTACTCACATCACTTTCCTCTTGTGAATCTTGCCGGGTGCAGCATGCTCTCTGGCCTTCAGGTGTTCTGCAGTGATTGCTGGGCAAAGGCTGGTGTCACACTCCGGGGTCTTTCATTGAAGTACTGGTGAGCGGTGTAGGACAAGGTTGGGGTCTCATTGCTGGCCCTGGAGATGTTGTGGTGGTGCTGTCTGAACTCAGGCTGTGGTAAGAGCCATGTTTTGCTGGTGCTTGGCTTACCCCCCCTATCGTTCTGGTCACGCTGTCAGTGTAGACCAGTGTTAAGGCAGTGTTTTGCAAGTCCAACATTCAGATGGAACTCCGTTCAGCAAGGGTCAATCAGGCATGTGGTGAAGCGCAGGTGCCATTTGGTGTGTACATGGCACCGTCTTGAGCGCTCAATTACATGAGTGGGCAGTTCTTTTAACATTTCACGAACCTTGTAGGTGGTGTCCTGTGTAGCCCAGGATGCAGCTAGCTTGGGATGTAATGTCATTTGGTTCTGTGATGGGGGCCACATAGTTGACATTAGTTCTGCATCCTTGTCTTTTGTGACGAGCAGCTCTAGCACTGGCAGTTGATGGCAGGTGCAGGGCGCGGTCCATCTCCTTGGAGTGGTAATCCGCTGTCATGCTCTTCATAAAGACATTGTTCAAAATCTTTGGAAAGTGTACTCACTTGTACAGTATGTACGCTGCAAAAAGATGACTTATTCGGTAAAAAGGGGGTGTGGCTTCCAGAGTGGGCCATGCTCCACGTATTCCATTGAATATGTGTGGTTGAAGGCTTGGTCACACTGTGTGTTGAGCTGAACAGTGACCCCTTTTGGTGAATGCAGTTACAACAGTCTCATTTATTTACCAGAGGTCAAAGCTCGGCCCCCCATGGGGCTGTGAGATTTGCGAGAACCAGGAAGTAGCATGTTCAGCATTGGTTATTCCCTTTCAAGTTCAGAGCACAGGTGTCCTAGGTCGTTGCTGTGGTTGACAGGCATGAGTCCAATGGATACTGTGCGCACTTGAGGGAAGAAGAAATGTCTGAAGCTGGTGTTGTTGTGGAGAGCATGTGAACAGTGTAAAGCTGATGTCCGAGATATCTGCCCATGGTTCCTGTAGGGTGACATGCTCATCTTGTAGTAGAATGTCTCTGTGGTCGACCAGCAGGTTACAGAGATCTGGAATTTTTTCTCAGAAAAGGGGCATTCAAGAGGGTTGTTTGTTTCAAAAGCCACTCGTGGTGAGAAAGAGTCTGATTTGGATTTAAATCCTCCTGTTGAGGTTTCTTGTAGAATCAGCTCCTTTGATGTCCCCAGGATCTCTGCTGTCTCAGATGCAGTTACACGGTTCTTTTGCTCTTTGTACAGGTGTCATCCATGGTGTTGAGATGAATTCCTCGATGACTGTTGGGCCGGAACAGGTCAATAGCTCCTAGGTTGCCAGCTGGGTTTCGACGGGGCGTCGTCTTCCGAGTTCGACGAAAGTGGTGACACTGTGTTGTCTCAGGGCCTCCTGTCTGGTGCTTGGCTGTTCCCGGCAGGCTGTAACATCTGCTGAGTCTCTGTTGAAGATCTGCTACTGTGGTGCACCCTACATAGTCAGTTCTTTGTGATGTGCAGAGATAGGCAGGATTTACACAGTCTTTATGGAGGCGGCGCTATGTTCTCTGTAGGCCTTATGGGCTGAGTTCCGCAGATATCAGGTGATCGTGGCGGACAAAGGCTGTAGCGCTTAGGTTTTGACTCAAAGTGTGATGCGGATTTCTGAGGGAGAAGAGTTTTGCTTTGAAGTTTTCTTCCCTTTCGGCCTGTTCTGTCGTCTGACGAAGGCTCGGATGCTGGCTGTAGCAGATGTGTTGTAGTTGCTGTAATCCGCTTTGACAGTTTCCGACTGCTGGCATAGGATGCTGTGGTCCTCTTGGCTGGAGGTGATCCTAATCAGTTGACCGGTCTCTTGTGGTCACACTTGGCAGTGTTAATGCCTGAGAATCAATGTTATGCAGGTAGCCATTTGTTGTGGCCTCCTGCAGTGTTCAGGGTGACAGCATTTAGTGGTGACAGCTGTCATTTTTCTGGCCAGCTTGCTGGGGTCTGTGGGGCCATGCAGCGTGTGTGTCTGCAGGTTCTTCTGGATGGCTCCTGCCCCACCCCTATGTGTTTGCTGGCTAGTAAGGTGTGAACAGTGGGGTTTCACCCCCCCCCCTTTTCGCAGCTTTGGGCTTTTAGCTGGGGGACTCGACAGGAGAGAATCTGTTGCATTCTCCGGTCTGTTCACATCGTAGTCTGCAAGTGAAGTTCAGTTCATTTAGATTCCATTGCTGAGTCATGGCTTGGACTTCAGCAAGGACTGCTTGCAGAGGGCCTTTATAGGCCTTGGCCGTGGCATTGTGTTGCTGTCTGCCGGGGCCATTATAAAGAGCTTTTGCTTGTTGGAGTTTTCCTACCAGCTCCTCTCTGGCATCTGCTCCAATAGCTCTCTTTGCTCAGTCTGTGTTGCAAAGGACTCATGTAGCTTTTCATCTCCTCCTGTAGCTCCTGGTCCTCTTCATCCACTGTCGTATGCAGGTCCAGCTGGTCTAGGCGGTTCTGCACGTGCTTCTGGCTCCTCCCGGCTTCCTTCGTTCTGGCTCTAGTAGGACGATCTGGTCGTGGGCGTGGTCACCGATGATCCTGGCTGTGCACTTCAGATGAGTTTGTTGGCTCTCTGTAGTTGTAGCTCTGGTTCAGATCGTGGTCCCTTCGCCGGATTAGGTCGTCCGACCAACTGCTCTCAGCGCAGTTGCCATGTGCCGATGCTGGTCCCAGGCAGGAGTCCATTGCAGCGCTTTGCCTGGTCTCTAGCTGGACTGGCAGGTGACAGGATTGGATCTTCTGGACACATTGAGACACAGGGGAGAGAGAAAGGCACAACAGCAAGATGCAAGTCCGTACAGATCTACTGAGATAAAAATGTGGGCTATGTGTTGAATGCTTAACTGAGTTTGTCAGTTAGTGACGCAAATTAAACGCTTATTATCCTAGCCGTGAAGGCGGGGGTGGATAATTGTGTGGGTGAAACACAGGAAAATAATGAATAATGTTGCTGAAGAGTGTTACCTATGAGGTCATTCTATGACTTAGGCTATTCGATTCATCAACATATTTACCAAAAATTTTACTGATGTTCAGACAGGTTCAGTCTCTGGTGATAAGAAGAATAAAAGTCAGATGAGTCAAGAGAAAGAGAGGTTAGGATAGAGAAGGAGGGTTTCTTCGTGCGGGGGTGAACTGGCTCCACACTAAGGTCTACGATAGGGCCCATAGGTAGAGGGCGCTATGGAGTCTTAGAAAAGTCAGTAAAATCATTAAATGAATAACTGAAATAAAGAAAATAAGGCAATTGGGAGTTAATCCTAACACCTTAAAGATTGCAATCTGATTATTTTGATCAAAGTTTAAATTCAATTAAGTTGGTTTAATTAAAATTTAAGTATTATCAAATACAATTCTAACTGCCAGGCACAGAATGTAAGAAACCCTGATTCAAATAAAGAAAAATCAAACCATCAAAACAATAATGGAATAATATTAATTATCATTATAGTTTGTATATAATAACAAATAATAAATATTCTCATACAGTAAACGGTAAAATAAAACAAAAGAAGAGACTGGCTGAGACTGCACACAAAGCGTTGCCCAAACAAAATGGGAAAGTCGTGCAGAGATGAGACAGGAGAAGTGCTAAGACACTTTAAGACAAACTGACCTCTAGTGTTAGTAGAAGGTTATATGTCTTCTGCCGAACTTCCGGTTCCACAATTCTGTGTGGAATTAAACTTACGTTTACGCGCAATTTCTATGGCGACGAGTGTAATTTCATCGCGTGTCTAATGTGTCAGTTTTCTGAACACGGGTACATGGCTTTCCAACCTACACGAACAATAAACACACAAAACTACACTATAACTGACTAACGGGATTTCTTCGCCGTCCTGAAAGTTATTTGTGTACTTGGTCGGGATTTCTTCGCCGACCGTAACATAAAACAAAAACACAACTTGATCAAGATTTTTGTTAAACCCCCCTTTAAATAGTAAAACTGACCCGGAGTTATTTACTAATAAAATCCGCTGGGTTAAGCGAATGGGAGAAACATTATCAGTCAGCTACACTGATTGTTCACCCCAGGGAGCGCAATAGCTTAGTTAATTTGCACTGGAATACACATCAGTTACACCTAGCTATGCATTAACAATAAGGCCTTTAGATAAGACGAGGGAGGAACATCGCTCGCTCTGTCTTCTTCGCGCTAAAAGAGGATTTCTTCGCTCAATGTAGGCGGTAAAATAATAATATAGTGCGTTATAAAGAGATTTCTTCGTCTTTATATTGTCACTAAATCTTTGACAGACGCTGAGGTTTTCTCTGTGAGAAGCTCAAGAGTCTTCCAAGGATAGGTGGGCGGGTCCACACCTTCATTCATACATATCAAAGTGCCATTTAAAAGAGTATTCGGTTTCAATAATCACACGTAAAAACACACATGAATAGTCACTGAGTTCTGCTCACAAAACAAGGTTTAAAACTGTGCCCGCATTCTCCACCAATTTATGTAGCGATTTTAGCTGCATGTTGAATTAAGGATGAGTTTACTCAACAAATAAGATTCTCCACCAGATCTATCAAGATCAAACATATATGAAATGAGTTATTTAAAACGTCAATTTCAGTCAAGGAATTAGTTTAGCTCAAAGGAAAATATGTATAATAATCGTCATTACACATACATATTTTACAATTCTGATTAGCAGTATAGTGATAAAAATCCTATATGTATCCGTCCAGCAAATGCATCAATGATTTATACACTAACGTTATCTCATTACTATAAGTAACGTGACTTTAACAAACAGAATTAAGAGCAGAGGTAGCATAGATCGAAACACAGTTTAAGTGACCAAGTTTGTAAGCCTGAACACAGAGAACTCATCACAAATGCCTTTATGGGTTTTTATTAAACTCTACTCTACATGGTAAACAAAATGACGACAAACAAATACATGAAACACAAGTGCGCTACGAAGCGCAGAGAGAGAGAGAGAGATGGCCACGAGGCAGGTAAAACATGTCTGAAAACCAATAGAATCATTTTTAACAAAGAGGCACGCTCTTAACGCAGCTACTCTGTATTTAGAAACGGATACTTGCAATCTCGATGTTGGACCAATATCCGTATTCGTGTGGATGGAAATCTTGAATGGTTTCAGAATGCAGTCCTGTTGAAACGCTGAGTTTAGGTCCTGAGTCCGGAGTTCCATGGCTTAATCGGGGACCCCAGAGGGGGGGCCCCAAGCAGGGGTGTACGTTAGATTGTCCTCTTTCTTTTCCCTTCCAATTCCTAAATCAAAAGACGCTCCGAAGTGGATCGGTGATGGTGTTTTAAATGCATACCTGCCCTGCCCCCAGATGGTCTGTGGGCCAATGCCACGAAGGAGATCCGTGGGCCAAAGAGAGGTCCTTTCTCATGGCGCCTCATTTGCATGGCTCTGACAGTATGGTCAGTTAGCATTTAATACCTAAACTTAGTTATGGACAAAGTATGATGCATGCTATGTTTTTATAACATAGCTCATCATATAGGGAATTCAGAGATGTGTAGTTACATATGAAACATGCAAGTCTTTGAGCTGTGAATCCTCCCAACGTATGAATACATCAAATGAACCCTAAATCAAAACTTGCATATCTAACAGTTACAGAGTATTTATAATGGCACGAGCGCCAACATATAACCAGACATTTAGATACATTTTTATGAAAGGACAGTTTAAGCACATAGGTTCCTATTTGTCAGAGAAGTTTCTCTGGTTAGCTCAGATGTTAAATAAGAGGTGAGACAGAGACTTAAAAGCAATGCTTTGAAGCTACGGAGTCGTAAATGTCCTACAGAGAAACCAAATGGTTATCACACTATCGGTGCAAGTTCCAAACGCAAACCCAGACTCATGGAGCCATACTTGCTTTGATCTTTAGATGATGGTATCTAGAAACCGGGACAATAGGGAGTCAGGGGTTGAATGGCTTTTTTCACACTGATCCAGTCACTACAGCTCTGTTATAGTAGCGCAAGGTAATGGATTAGATTTTTGCCAAAATCTCAGCACACGGCATAGTTTTGAATGTTCAATAAGTCCTGCCACAAAATATACACTTTCGTAAAACAGAGCTGTACACAGCGACATCTATTATATAATGCATTGAATCCATATAACTACATGCAGACTCTTGGAAGCGGAATCCTGTTAAATAAGTCATCTGGCTGTTCTGCATATCTGAGTGTATGAACTACACAGTTTAATGTGCTACACCCGTGACACTCATTGTTTTGTCTGCGTCTGCACTGTGCGAGGATATGAACAAATTAACTTTATCTCCAGAGTTGTTATGAAAGTTTATTTCATGAGCATTTCAAAGCTATCATCAAATACACACTAAAACTCAAGCGTCTTCCCGACGACCCGTCAAAATAAAAGTCCTGTTAACCTGAACACTCAGATGAAAAAAACTGTAGTCCACTTTGTAGTACCCTCGTTGTAAATTGATAAACTGATGTAAAGACTATAGTATAGAATAGTAAGTTTCAAAAACACCATAGTATGAAATGTTACTGCCGATAACTATAGTAAACTACAGTAAGTTAAGTGGACAAATATACCACTGTTGTGTAGTATATATATATATATTATAGTAAAAATGAAAAAAAAAACAGAACTTATTTGTAAACCCATGGCCCTAATTTATCCATCTAAATGTAACATTAATGTCATTTGTCAGTTACCTGCCCATTCATGTGATAAACTGCTATCGGTCGACATACGTTTTATACTTCTGCTACATCTTTTGGCCTGCGCTACAAAACTTAAAACCTTTGTAGCACCAGTGCTATGAGCCCAAAAACTTTAACGTACAGCCTTGTAAAAGCTGACCAATCAGTTTATAATTTATCCTTATGCCTTTAGGTTACCTTTAAGTGTGAACACACCATTATTTTCTGTGTATTTTCAGACTAATGTCCAGAAGTTCTTGGACATTAAAGGTACTGAAAAGTCACTTTTCTTTACCCAGAGGACACGCAAGGTGAGTGGTTGTTTAATTCAGTTGTCCACACAGAAGCCTATATGGTCATTCAGACCCGCAAATCACAAAAGCATCAGAAACTGACCTGCACACATAGTCAGCCTTGCAGATCCTCACTTGGGAAAGGCAGCTGGGTTTCTCCTCTTCTTCGTAGGAGCAGCTGGGGACTATGGTTTGTCGACGTCGCTCCGAGCAGGCCATGTCGCTGCAAGGGCAGAACAGCAGTTCGAGTGTATACTCCCGCGGAACCCGGTCAAAGAAACGGCGTAGGGCCCTGTCGCATCGCAACCGGTTGCAAAGGCCGGACTTGGTAGATGGCTTGATGCATGTTGATACATACTCGGTGCGCAGTTTCTGGCAAACATCATCTATGTTGCAAGCTTTGGCCGCATCCAGGCAACGGTTAACTGTTGTCATACCAACGTCAGAATCTGTGAAGATTAAACAATCTTTGTTCATACAGAACTCAGTTTTGATTTGTTTATCAATATTGACAGTATATTCAATATCTGTTATAACTATATTCATTGCCATAGCAATGACTTAAGTCACCAGATGCCAAGAGATGTAGAAGAGAAGTTGAATTGTGGGAAGAGAGAAGACAGAAGATTTGTTCAGGTGCATTGCAACATTTCTGGAGCTTTATTTGTGAGAGGCATTAGGCATTATTGTTTTTACCAAAACACAAAAAAAGCCCTGTGTTTTCAAAACACCTGACCTGACAAGAGCTAAGAGGATAGAACTGAATAAAGGACGCCACAACTTTGATTTTCCTACAACATTTCAAATGTTATTAGATTGTTAGTGATAATCTTCAATCTATCATTTTTTATTTTTATTTAGCCTTGTTGTGCAAGCACTGTTGAGCTTGTGCAGAGGCAGCAGCTTTTGCCAGAGGGGAACTGGAATCCCCTGGTTGGGCCTGGGTTCTCCTGAGGTTTTTTTTCTCGATGGGAGTTTTGGGATCCTCACCACCGTTTGCATATTGTTTTGCACTATCTGCCTGGCCGGGGGGGCTGCTTTAGAATTCAGAAATTAGACATAATTAATATTGCATATAAGAATTTATAGTCCGTTTAATATTTGACCTGTGCTTCTCTCTCCTTTATCGCCAATGTGTGCTTTCACTGTGTGTGTGTGCGTCTATGTCAATGTGTGTGTGTATGTATGTTTGCATATTGTGTGTGTGGAGCATTTGTATGTCTGTCTTTGTTGTTTTCACCTTTTTCTTGTTTTTACAGGTATATGCCTTTAGTTTTTTTACTTGTATTCAATGTGTCTCATGTACAGCTGCTTTGTAACAATGAAAATTGTAAAAAGCGCTATATAAATAAAGTTGAGTTGAGTTGAGTTAAGGATGATGCAACCTTACTAAATATGCTCGCACTGGTCGGCTGTTGGGGATGGGTCTATATCTGTGATTTAATTGTAGAAATATTGTAAAACGAGGTGTCATGTTTTAAATAACATTGTTGCAATATACAAATAAAGATTTTTAAATAAAATTGCTGCCTTATTAATAAAACTATTTTATAATAAAATTGTTACCATGTTCAAAAAAATATTTATAAATAAAATTGTTGCCCTATAGAATTTTTTTTACAATAAAATCGTTGCCATATTCAAAAAAAGATTTGAAAATATAATTGTTGCCATATTCAAAAAAATATTTTGTAATAAAATTGTTGCCATATTCAAAAAAAGATTTTATAATAAAATTGTTTGCCATATTCAAAACAAGATGTGAAAATAACCTTTTTGCCATATTCAAAAAAATAAAATGGTTGCCATATACAAAAAAAGATAGAAAATAAAATTGTTGCTTTGTAAAATACTGTTGAGCAAAATTGTTCGAGTCCTAAAATTAACTGACATGCCCATTCTTTATAAGAGTTTTTTGAAGGTTTGTTTTCTGAAGGTTCTTGCACTAAATGCATTTTACAAAGAGTGAATGTTTCATAGTTTACAGGATTCTTGAGTTGAATAGTTGGATATCATGTGTACTTATATCATATAAATTAGATCATATGCAGAAATGTTGTGACTATCATATGTGGAGGAAATCCAATCGCTTTCTTATGTTCAGATGGTTTGGAAAGGTAAGCACGATGTGATTATGACCTTAACTAATCCCTTACAGAAGCTAAGGAGAACCATTTGAAAAAAATGTTTTAAACTCATATGTTCGAAAAATAATGTTAGCCCCACTGATCATGCTGCAGTGCTCTGACATTATCAAGCTGAATGGGGCTACATCGGAATACACTGTAAAGAAAATTGCAAAGCACAGTTAACTAGATGAGATTAAAGTTTGTGAACAAACTTTATGTTGGCTTGAGAAAGCCTGAAGTTTAAAGAAAATTTGAGTCGGAAGATTTTAAGTTTAAAGTTTTTCAAAAGATAGATAGATTAACATGTTGCTAGCATGATACTTCACGAGTTGAACAAACCAACCCCCATGTCTCTATGATGTTCTGATGCAGAGATATAGGTCTGGCTATACGATTGCTAAACTAATCTGTTTGGTTGCTATGGGCGTGGCTTAGCAGATGCCAATAGATTATGCTTTGAGCCAACCGCCATGTCTCTTAGCATTTTACTAGCACTAGCCTGCCAGCCTCTCAAATGTGGTAACCCGTATGTTTCTACTAAATCCTCGCTTGGAGCTACTACCTGTCAAAGTTTTGTGCAATGTTAAGACAATGGGATTCTTCAGGTGATTTGCCCCCAATCGAACAACCTCCACCCGATCGATTATAAAAGTCATAGCACACCATTCCTCATTAAGCCGGTCGATTTTAGCCCTCATTTATGGGTCTATGACAAACTGTGTGAGACAAGAAGAAGAAGTATGCAAAAAAGTAATAGTGATGCTTTGCTTCGCTAGCACCACTAATAATACGTTTAAGTGAAACATCGGTATACAGTATTTGCTTTCTCAAGCCAACTTAATAACTAATGTATGGTCGGTTAAATCTGAGGAAGAAGAAAAGCTTTGTAAGTGAATCTTTCCTTCATATTTCTCGATTTCAGAATGCTCATATATCTGAGAAAAAACAAAGAATGCAGACCATGTTTGTCAACATTATTCACCGAACATCTTTGCTGATTTGTGCTGATAAAACCTGCATTTCAGTCACATCGCATTGACAAACAGATGGATCTAACTCACAGATAACTAAAAAAGATGACAGTGAAATTGTTTACAAAGTTCATAGCAAAACTAATTCACTTCAGACAATGCACAATATCAAGCAGTGCCATCCAATGTTAATAAGATGTTGGACACCATGACATTATTACTAATGGAAATGACCGTACTAGGGTCATTTCCATTATGTGTGCTTTTTTGGAAAGTAAGTTTAATTTAAAACCCTGAGCTTAAATGTAGTCAGAAACAATATAGAGACTCTAAATAAATTGTGTTCGGAAATATCCAAACATGAGACACAGTTAAATTATTGAAACATACATCAAAAAATTTGTACTCTCATAAAAATCGTTCAAGTCAGTTTACCTGCAGTGATGGAGGCCAGGCGAACATAGTCAAATCCTTTCTCCTCTGTTTCATATGGATAGTTCTCAACCAGGTTAAGACCTACAAAATCAAATTAGTTATAGTTAAAAAACTGCTTGATTTGAACAATCGATTTCTGCTGGTTAGGTTGGTTTGTTTGGCTGAAATCAAAACTTTACAGAATTTTAGGGTGTTAAATATTATTGTAAAACTGAATCAGTGTGTGGGTCATTATTCTTCTCATGTGCCCTTAAAATCTTTTAACAAAAACATAAACCTTCTCTACAAGACGTCTCTTCTGCATGACGTCTTTCACTCTTATAAACATCAGAAAAAAGCCATTGCAACCTGCATGTTAATTTAAAAGAAAACATTTTGGGCACTTTCTGACCCGATAAACCAATTTCTTCTATTTTCTAATGATCATGTAAACATCCAATGTGAGCAACCCTCTCACAGACATACAGTTGAAGAGTTCATTTGCAAAAAGTTTTTATTTTCAAAATTACGTTTTTTTTGCATCCCAATTAATATTAATCAAACTGCAGTTTGGTTGTTTTGATTACGTAATAATAGCAAAAAGATCAGCTACTAACACAATAAAAACACGATAACAAGATTAACATTTTTATACATTCTTTTAAAACATTTTTTTTTGTTATTACAAGTAAACTCTTCAATTATAGTACATTCTACAAAACTGTAACTTAAGACGTAAAATTATAATACTCTTTTGATCGGTTAACCTTAACAAAGTAACAAAGCCCACACTTCACAGTTGCCGACAGCTGAACAGATTTCAATGTGTATGCTAGCATGTTAATGTGCTTACAGCTGTGATATCATAAAAATGACCCATTTCACAACCATAGTGCATCTAACTTTTGCAAAATCTTTAGCAAAAAAATCTCAGAATGTTAATTATTTGGTTTTATTCATACAAAATCGTGTGGCTGTAATTGTAACAGTGTTTTTCTTAAAGTATGGTTGTTTTCAGGAGACCAGGATTTTGGTTTTTTCTCACCATGTATGCCCGACTGGTGTAGGCTCCAGTATATGCTGAGACAGTTCTTTTCTCTCTTCATGCCCCGTCTGCACTGGCAGCCATGTAGAGGGCTAGACAGCAGGGCTGACACGGCGTTTGCACACTGACTGCGGGCCCCGGGGCCGAGTTTCATGCTGCCGTTCCCTGCCACGCACTGGCGCAACGTCCTGAGACGCGGGCTGCAGTTTTCGTCACTGGAACAGCTGTCACCGGCTATAAGACAATCCCTCCCCGCAGAAAGAAATACCTGCAAAGCTAAAGGACATGGGACTAAATTTAATAAAGAAAGGATTTCGATAAATTCACCACTAAATTCATGCAGTCTCCATACATGGGTGGTGTATTTTACTCACACGTCTAGGTTAGAAAACAACAATTAAGGCAATATTCTCATTCTCATGTTCAAGTGGCTGGTAAATGGAATCATAGCATGAGAAATAGTGGCCGTCACATGTCCATTTTTAGGCAATAGACGCTTATCAAATCTCCATTAGATTTCACAGGCTACCCTCAAACACCTACACTTCATTAGATACAATCACATCCCATCTGCTCTTCAAGTGTATTTATTTATTTTTATTAACAACAGCCTGCTGGTCCGGCTTTGGCTCTTGTCAGTGCTGACTAATTTATATCTAGTTTTGTCTAAACAAGTAGACTGTATAATCAAAGTGTTTTCTTGTATTAAGTGTGTTCAAGTGTATGTGTTTAGTGTTTTTAAAGGACAGACTGCGTCAATAAAAAAGACACTTGAGCATCTCTAGATGCACTTGTGATGACTTTGAGGCATCATGAGCCATCATGGTCAGTTTTATTTGAAAAACGTCTGAACTTTTGATCAGGATTTTATAAACAATCAATAAATGATGTTCGTGCACTGAGGAAGATAATCGGTGATCGAAATGTTTCTACTCATAAATACAAGACTCGCCCTTTGCAACAAGTCGGTGTCTGTATTTCTGGAATAGTGGATTAGGAGTCACAAATCCTCAAAGTTTTTAAATGTAATGTTATTCAAAAGCATAATAGATATTCCAACCAATTACATGTGACATGTTTGCCAAAGGAAACTTGTCTGTACTTGTCTCCAAATGAAAAATCAAAGTACCCGTAAAATCTGAGGTCATAGACATCATAAGGTTCCAATATTCGAAACATAACTTTCACTGCGAGTCAGAATGAATGTTTTCATGTAAAACGTAACACATGAGACTCGAGTTGTTTCCTGACGTTAGACAGACAAACTACAGGTTGCCATGCCATCTGTTAATGCGCTGAATAAATTGCATGAGAAACAAGGCCCGAACTAGATTCAAAGAAAATGAGAATATGCATTATTTCAACAGCTAATAAATGTATGCATGTGTTAGTGTTTTCAACTAATGACAACATCCATAAAAAAGTGAAATCACAACCAGATTTTTGGACCGGAGGAAAAAGTAAATTTAAAGCCCGCTGTTGAAAAGCATCAAGCCTGACTTTAAGTGATTTTCTTCCATCAGCGTGCCTGTCCGTGATGTTTTTCAGCTATAGTCTGGAATATCAGAACCTGAGGGCTGATATTTTATAGCCATCACATTCAAAGGCCCTCTAACAGATGAAACCATATGCAGACGGTTTTGTGGAGGCAGTGAAGGTGATGTATCATGACTAGAGACATGAGAATAAATCAAGATGACAGCGAGCAAAATGAGCCTTTCTATATCTTATTGGAGCATTGTTCAACATTAGTGCCTGGGCTGGATCAGGGAGGTAAAAGTCGGCAGCCCGGCCACACTGTGATCAAACCAAACAGGATGAGACAATTTATTATTCAAATTAAAACCTTCTCGCTCGCCACCTTCCACCAGGCTAGAGGGTGTGTTCGTGAGGTATGCCACCTCACACATGTGTTATTTCTATTCTTTGTTTATTCGAGATTTACGGTAATGAGTGAAAATTGCGGCCGAGGGAGCCGTGTTTGAGCAAATTCATATGGGAGGGAGCACGAGAGCTTGTTTGTTAATCATTTGACAATTGGCCCTTGAGACCGGCTTCTGTAATGTGTGATTATCATTTCTGCTCTAATGACTAGTAGTGCACACCGTGATGAATGTGATAATTTTTCCACATTACCCAAAAATCTGACACCCGCACAGATCACGTTCAGTAAGTATAGTTACAGAGCCCATTTCTACATCAGTCAATGATCTGAACCAAATTCAGGTTTCTTAATACTTTATTACAACCACAAAAATGCCATAAATAAAAAAAATCATTAAGAAGACAACATAAAATAGTAACGTAGGATTGTAAAGTAATGCACTTACAATTGAATTCACTGTGCACTACTGACTTTTATTTGGCTATTAATACTGGCATTCAAATTCCAGATTTTTGTATTACAATATGCACCAAAAACTGATCCAATTGTGTATTCTTGTCAAGCGCTTTATAACTGAATCCGTGTCGATGCATTCTAGGACATATTTTCGTATCGAAATAACTGCCAAATTCTGGGGGCGATAGTTACTCTCATGTGTTGTGAAAGAGTGCTTGTACTTGTGATGGAACCACTCACTGCTCACTTTTAGCTTTCATTTGTTGGCAAGGAAGATGTCAGTTCTGTTTTATTTTTAAACGTCATCCTTTTGGTCATCTTTGAAAACACTATGATCTGCAGAGAGACATAATCACGGCTCGATTTCATCTAAACATACCTCTTATAAAAGTTTAAGAGTCACTTGAGAATTTGGTCTACTGGAGTTTTCTTTTTGTAGTTTGTATCTTAAGTTTAAAACAATATAAAACTTGTACAATAATAAAATAATGTACACTGTCAAAAAAAAAACCTTTAAAAACAGGTAGGACACCAGTAAAACAACGTGAAATAAATAAAAAATCACATTAAATTACATGTTTTTACAAATTTTACATGTCCTTTTTACCGTTTATAAAAACATACATGAAATATCGGTAAATAACGTTCAAATACTGTGAAAAAACATTCATAGTGCAACTTTTACTGTATTTTTATATTTTTTGCTTTAATGTTAATTTAATTTAAGATTGTTTTTGAAATTATGTTTTTGTCATTTTTATCGTTCTTGTATATTTATTTCTTAATTCCTCAATTTATTACAGTTTATTGCTGAGGAAAAGTGTCAAATTTGGTTTAGTTAAGGCTTTTCAATAATTTCTAGGTTGCATTTTATTTAATTTCAATTAAAAATTTTGAAATATTCTTGGTAAAATATGATAACCTTGTGTAGTCTGATTCATTAAATTAATTCCTTAAAAAGGGACGGACACAAACTTTTTAATTTACCATTTGAATTAATCCTTAACTGAACGGACTCTTCACTAAATGACTACCAAGTGACAACTCTTAACTTTAGACACATTCCTTTGCACACCTAAATGTTAAAATAAAGAAAAGATAAAATACAGTTTTCACAAAGATGTCTTTTCAGAGGAGGCAAGTATATTGTGCGTATCATTGAATAAAAGGGTGTGTTTCACTCAGTATCTGTTCTTCACACAACTGCAGTCATGCATGCCACAGTATTTCCAATAGACTCTCCCTGTTTGAAGGTGCATGACTGTTGAGTTCCAGTGAATGCCTATTCATGTGGTCTCCTCTGAGACACTCGGTTAGGGAAGATAGTTTGCTTATGTAGGCGAACAGAGAAAGATGTGCGAAGGTGAAAATTTTAGCTTGCATCCAAGTCATAAAATAATCTAATAATATTTGTTAGTTTATGCATAACCATCATAGTGAGTTTTTCCTTGGAAAGGTTGTCACAGGCCTAAGAGCAAAGAGTACAAAAAGCATACAGTACATTTGCATACATGACCCAAACTGTTCAAAATATTGGTAAACATGGTAAAAAAACATTGTATGGTACTTTTCAAATAATGCTGTATATGCAATGTAAAGATTAGCTGATTAGTAGAGATTAAAAAATGAAGAAAACCAAATTTAATATATATTATAACCGCTACAAGGTTGTGAAAAACATTTGCTACTGAGAATTGTGTTTGTAAATCTAACTGCATGCTTTCATAAGTTATTGCATTTGGGTGTATATATACACTTTATCAGATTATTTTTTGTCACAGTTTAAATTTTACTTTATTTTTAAAAAAATCAATGTTGTCAAATCCTCTGGTTCAACTAACTGGTAAATAGTCTCCAATTGATTCTGACCAGAACCAAAAAATCTGAGCATATCACTCCAATCCTAAAGTGATTACACTGGTTACCAGTTTCTTTTAGAATCAACTTCAAAGCATTATTAATTGTCTATAAATCACTCAATGGTCTAGAACCCAAAATACATTTCAGAAATGCTCATTGAATATAAACCAAACAGACTTCTCAGATCATCAGGATTAGAGATAACAGTCAGAGATAACAAGGGTTCACCCAAAACAAGGCGAGTCAGCGTTTAGCCATTACACCACCGATAGCTGGAATCTGCTTCCAGAAGACATCTTTTAAATCCAGATTAAAAACCCATATTTTGATATAATAGTGTAAGCCTTACTATTTCTTTTAAAACCAGACTGCCATAGGCTTAATTTAAATGTATGTGCCCATTGTGCACCATTTTCCTGATGCCACTGGGGTTGCGGTTGCGCTAATGGCTTGTGCCCATCATCGCTGCTCGCAGCTATATTTTCTTTTGCACTCTGGTTTGCTAGATTGATTTACATGGTGTAAAGATTTAAAGAATTTGTTGATTTGAAATTGTTCAGAACAGTGCATGCTCTGTATGCTATAGCTTTAGTAGTTTTGTATTTAGTTTTTGTATGCAGTATTCGAATAAGTAATCTTAAATACATTAATTTTATTTTGATGGAAGTACAGACACAATATTCAGTTTTTTGAGTATGGAATACTTTTCTTCCTTAGTCTAGAGGTTGATGGCTCATGTTTAATATCTCTTTTATCTGTGTTCTAAATTAAACTAAACTACATTTTCTAAAAGAAACCAATGTCATGATAATGTTTAAACACGCAATTAAAGAAACAATTTAAGCGATTTTGTTACCCAAATGTTGACAGGTATGGAACCAGTAAGTAAAAGTGCTAGTATACTTGTAAGTGTACTATTCTGGTAATAACTGGAATTAAACTGGCATAGTATACTATTACTATTACAAGTACTATTACTTTAAGTGTAACAGTAGTACACTTTGAAAATAATATTCTCCTGAGAAATACATTAAGCATATTTCTAAGAAGTACATGAAAAGTAGACTGAAAGTATACCTTCTTATGTTTATTCAAGCGTAGCATTAGTATACTTCCTTTAAACTAAAAATAATATTTTTATATTCTTGCAGTCTCAATGCTATCATGTGTTAAATAAGATCTAATTAAAATGAATACAATTGGATACAGAGCAGTCACTGTTTTTTTTAGGGTTCATAGACGTCCTTCACAACACAACCATAAACATCAAAGCTTACGATGTAGACTGGATTTTCAACTAGCAAAACTATTTTTCTCTACGTCTGTACACACACAATGCATCCGAGACAGTTGATGCCTTGCCCATTGTAGAAATAAGAAGCAAAATTGCACAGCATGAGATCTATTGATCAAAAAATTGCAACCTGTTTTCTGAGAGCCCCCTAAGTGGACTTGTGACTGTAAGGATGAATGGCACAATTCTGTAGACTTTGTCCATTTTAGTCCTGATGATCACTGTCCCAAATCACCATTAACTTAGTCCAAACGGGTTGACCAATTTCTGATCCGAACCGAATGGATCAGTGAGTTAAGTCTGATTTTAGGGTAACGACAGAGTATGTCAAAGACAATATAAAGCAATCACAACCAAGTAAATCTTTAAAGGGATCAGTCTTAAACAAATTTGCGAATTTGGGCAAGGATTATATTTGATCAGCCAATGTAAGAAAGAAGAATTGTTTGGGGAAACCAGGTCTCCACCTTGCACTTTCCTGTCAAATCTATACTTTCCTATCAAAAGTTAAATGCCTGTACGCCTAAAAATATTACATTCAAAAATGCAATTTGCTATCTAGCACCATATAAACTACATCACCTTTGAGATGTCAATCAAAAAACTAATCAAGATATCAAAATATTTTAAGTGAGAATATAAAGAACCAGCAAGGAGATCAACTCTCCATGAACTTTGGTAAACCAAAACGAAGAAGTGCTTGTAACTTTACAAACAAGTCTCTTGGAAAGACAGATGGACAGTCAAGGGTAGTCTGAAACCTCAGCCTCCCTCCCGTAGAAAAGTGTGTTAGCTAATGCTGCATTGGCAGAAGCCAGAATAGACACCATACATCATGAATGCAAATGAAGTGCTTGATTTGACATTTCCAATAAGCCTGTCTCAGTGTACCAGTGGGTTTAGCCAATTAACCATGTCAGTAATCAATTCCTTCAGATCCCTGTGCTAAATCCTCACTTCTCCTCGCACATAAATCAAAGACAGATTAACCGATCAGTTACCCAGATGCACCAAACTAATGACCCACTTTAGACAAGATGAGAGTGGAAATGAAAAGTTAATGGACTTTAGTAGAATGACACCAACAAAGCCCCTTTATACCTTCACGTAAAGCTCATACGCATAGGGCCAAGGCTCAAACGGTCAGGGTTTGCTACTTTATTATATATATTGCTTTAGGTTAATAAATCAAGCTTCCTTTACCCTTGAGTATCATTAAAGATGTTTTCTTCCAGGTCCTCGTGTGTAATTCGTTCAAGGTTTTGTTAGTACTCACTTTGTAATGTACATATTTCAAAATAGTTTCATGTCTCAACTTCAGTCCAATATTTTGTCAGGAACAACCCTACCAAGAGTAACACAAATAGGTTAAATGTGCATCTGAATCGAAGCACATCAAAAGAAAGAGAAGTTTTGCACATGTAGACTGAGAAATTAGCATTTGTGGAAACTTAAAGCTAGCATGCATTTTGAATGAGTGTGAATTAAACATTCAACATTTACGTCAATCGCAGAGAATCAACAGGTGAATTTTTCCCACTGACACAGAACAGACACAGAAAGTTTTATTAGACACTAAACCAAACGAAAATTATACAAAATTTGGAGCCCCCAATCAAAAGTTTGAGGGCTTTAAACATTACCAAGCAAAAATGCAAAATGCCACGCATTGGCAGAAATCAACACAGACACAATCACTCAATTGGGCACAAAAACCACTCACTGACATCAAAGGAAAATAAATTGCTCTTAGAAAATTGAGACAGCAAAACATTTTAAGATGTTTAAAATGGTAGGAATCACAAGCCTGACGATCTGTATGCAACACATCAAACGTATTGTGTATATACCAGAGATACAGCCCAGAGCAAAGACAGATTTGCTTGTACAATGTTTTGATAGAAAAGTAATTTCCAAAAGTCAGTTCCAGGGGAAATACATCTTCCTCTGCAACTCAGCTTTAGGAAAGAAAATAAGCGATGTTTTATCTGCTCTATGATGTGAAAAAGTTTCATAGTTCATAACTTTCTCCCACCTTTCACTTGTACTCCTACATATCACCAAAGTCGTGTACACACTGTGCCTACTTAAGAAAGCGGATGACTGCACGTGCACCTCCAAAGAAAACCTGTGATCTCAAGTGTTGATTTCCTAGTTTATAACAACCTGAATAAACAGCGAAAAATTCATAATTAAGGTAAGAAATATTATTCATAGTGCGCCATGTGTCTTTGACACTGAATGAGTATAGGCTCTATATCAAAGTTGGGTTGCGTGTTATCCAGCAACAAAAGAAAAAAAAAATTTGTTCTGATGTTTACTACAAAGAGGGATAAAATCTCTCTCCTGAGTAAAACAGCAGAGCAGCAAATCCCATTTTATCACCAAAATGTGATAAAAATTCATCAGAACCAACCAGAATGGAAAACACATTAAGGCCACCTAATGTCTTCTAACAGTCCAAATAAAATAGACCTTGAGTCTTGTAAATGCCATTAAAATATAATGTTGATGGAAAATTTGCAAAACAAATGCTAATGAGCATTGGACATGGTGGTCTTGCTTTAATCATGCCTTTGCCTGTGCTACAAGTTTATTCCCCATGGCTTACACCCATCAACACAACATTGACTGCTGATTTATCTGCAGACATCACACGAGGCACGTCTCTCTCATAATCTCACAAAACGGCACGGAAGCATGTAGTTCCCTAAAGAAACATCCATTCACCAAATGCAAAACGAGCCACTGAACCTGAAGTCTTACAGAGTATCTAGATCAGATACATTTGTTGCACCTGGTTAAGGGAATGTGAGTGCATGTTCACGAATTCTATGCATCTCAAAACTTAAATGAATAGTTGACCCAAAAGTTAATATTCTGCCATCATTTACTCACCCTCTTTTCATTTCAAACCTGTCTGCCTTTTCCTTTGTAGAACACTAAAGAAGATGTTTTGAAGAATGTCTCAGTGATTTTCTTCCCATTCAAAGAAGTCAATTGGGACCAATGAGGTTTTGTAACCAGTGTTCTTCAAAATATCTTTTTTTGTGTTGTGCAGATGAAAGACAGTGACGTGAGATTCTCATTTTTGAGCAAATTTTCCCTTTAAGCAGGAGAGATTGTGTTACGCAGATTTACTTGCGGTATCTGCTGTGTGGTTAAAAATGACAGACACCTTTGTTGAAGTCAACAGGAATTGTTTCACGTTAACACTTTGTGATATGCATTTGTATGGCATTTTACATGATTACAGGTGTGTGTGTGTCTTTATACTTTCTCAGCTATTACATTATGGTCTTAAATGCATCTTATCCAATCATATTTACAGTACTATATTTACAGATTTGAGTCTTTTTACGCTATTTAAAAGGATGATCCCCCTGGAAATGAATTTCAGTCATGAATGAAACCCAAGTTATTCCAGACCTGTATCAAATTCTTTGTTTCGTTGAACACAAAGAAAGATATTTAGAAGAATGTTAGCAACTGAGATTTCTGGGATAGTAAAAAAATGGTAGTCAAAGGTGCCCCAGAACTGTTCTTGATTTACATTAAAGGGATATTCCACCCCAAAAAAATCTGTACTGAATTACTCATCCTCAAAGAGTTCCAAATCTGTATAAATTTCTCTGATTGGTTGTACACTAAGAAATAAGTTTGGAAAAATGTTAAAAACTGAGATTTCTGGGACTACCTTAGTAGAAATACTTTAGTATTGTATATGTTTTCTGTTCTATGTTAAAAAGATATTGAGAATTTAGGAAAAACAAGATGCTAGGCATATCGATTATCATGAAATTAGATTTGTAGACAAAGGGCCAGATTAACTAAACAGGGCAAAATAAGGCGATAGCCCAATTTAAAAAAGTTGCCTTCCGGGAGAGTACCCGTCTGTTTGCTTGCTATTGCTAGGTCTCCGGATGAGAGAGCCTCGTAGACTGTCTGTCCTTTCTCGGAGTTTATTGGGATATCGAAGAGAAAAAACTAAAAATAAGAATTACTAAAACAAATAGGTGACAAATAGATTTTGTAGGATTTCAGTAATACAAGAAGGAATAATGAAGCAAATCAGCCAATAAGAGCTCATTGTTTAAAAGACATCCTAGGATGAAACCTTTACAAGCTGGTTGATACAACATTATGACATTTTTGGCAAATTCTAGTCAAAGGGTGGCTACACTTAAGATCAAATATAAGCTTTGATTTATTTTACATTTTTAGCAGTCACAACATAATTTGCAAAGCTACATTTTATGTTATTCCGTTTGAGTTTACAATTATTCTAAAATATTTTAAAAACTTGTCTAAAACAGAAGTGCATACGGCTATCTATCAGGTTGTGAGTAACTTAAAAGTATCATGTAAATGGTAAATAAGATCTTGGTCATACTGTCCTGCCCATACATATAAAATAACTCTATATTGTTTGTTATGGCTTAGTGTTCCTGCCATCACTTTATAAAGGATGACTGCCAAAAAGAAATGCCTTTAAACAGCTTGTAATTGACCGTACATATTAACAAGCTATTGATAGTTTCAAGTTCAGCATTAAATGTTCACTTCAAACATTTCCAGCACAACAGTTCTGGGCTTCTTGCCAAAACCTCAGAACAAGGTGCAGGACAACATGCACATGCACCCAATAACACGTCAAACCACGCATTCTTCTTTACTGACCGAGGACAACCTGAAAACAGTCGTGTGTAGGAGGAACACGCAAAGGCTGCAATTAGTTACACACAATTGGCTACTGCAGAAGGTGAAAAGCAACATTCCTGCCATTTTGCCGAACTAATAGGTGGGAGGCTGGATTCTGACAGTGAGCATTCATCCCTATTGAGGGAATAACTATGGGATCCTCTGAGAAAGGACAAAGCCTGATGGTTTTGTCCGTATCGCCAGGCTGCTCTGCTGATGCTGGGCGGCGCTCAGTAGGCCCCATTAATGAAACGCTTCCATCTAGACTTCCAGGGTGCCTTGTGGCATGAATAGAGGAAAAACAATTCTCCATAAACACAGACTGTGGACGACTTTATTTAATAATTGCACCATTTTTGTGACTGGTATTTCAGTGCAAAACTGCCTCTTGGAACCAAATGAGGAGTGCTGTGAGTATTTATATGATGTCGTTCTCATTCAAACAAACCTCCTTTCTATTCAGATACAGATTTCACATTATTCACAAAAAACTAAATTGCTTTTGTGCTGTTTAATTGCATTCAGTAATTTTCTGGACATGTGAGCCGTTAGATTAGTTAATCACTGTCAAAAACAACACGGATAGCACATGTAAATAAATGACAACATCAGGGCATTACCACCCAACACTGATACTTTTGGAAGTTAACAGATTGATAGTGAAAATGTTAATGAATAATAGAATAAATTAATTTCACACATGCGGGAATTGCACACTTATCCTCTCCATTGTTATTGCCACCTGTACGCTTTCCTAATATTACCAGACTGACAAAACATCCTTTCATACCCTCAGGATATATAAACACATGAAACCACGAAGCGATTGCGTTCTGACTGAATGAGTGTTTAATTCGACATATTCTCCTGGTTTACAAAACAAGGATTGAGGAAAAAAACTAGTTCAAAGAATCTGTAGACATTCTTATTCACACTGATGGTTTGTTAGGTGGAAGCCCACCGCTCCACTCCCTGCAGACAATAAAGAGCTTCATCTTAAGACAGCGAGTGATGACACAACGGAAGCGTCAGTATCTCTTGCCTCATTATGATAGCAATTTACCTATGGCAATATTGTCCTTCACTGAGCGCAGTAGAGACGGTGTGACTCATCTCGTTTTTTTCCGGCTGTTGTGTGGTTGAGAGACTAATGTCATTAAAAAACACAAGGACAGTGCCGGGCCTCTTAATGAATGAAAGTAAGGGTAAGAATTGTGCTCAGAAGGCCTCTTTAATATGCAAATAAGTACAGGAGTAGACAGCACACGTGTTGTTTTGAACAGGTTAATCATTTATATGATTTATATGAACTAGCTAGTCATTGAAACATTGGAAAACAAATTTTGTTTGTTCCTACTGAACATACTCCAATACTAGATTTTAAATCTAGCAGTAATTCTTGTAGTATTGGAAATTGTTTGTGGTGCTTGCTCATGCAAATCTCAAAGCCCGGATTCTAGTGTGTTCTTGGTTGCTAAGGCAGTGATATATAGCTCTCTTTTGTTTGTTGGTTGATTACTAGGCAAAAAGAGGCCATTCTCTATAATATTCTAGTTGCAAGATGGCTCTACTTTAATGTAAATATATGGAATTATTTTGTTCTTTTCAATACCCGCCAGGCAGATGAAAGCGCCATACAAAAAGTCGGATCGCTTGTGAAATATACCAGCACTCTTTTGCTCAACATGCTCAACAATTATGCTTGTCTGTATAATAAATGGTGCAGGATGAGTTACAGTTAGGGGCTCAAGTCACCAATTATAAGCAATAGACCATTATGCAAAATGTAAACAGAAGCGGTCAAGAGGCAAGTCCCTGTGAACCAAACGTTGCAATTGTTTTGACCTCTGTATTTTGATACTTTTCCAAGTAAAACTGAATTTTTAATGAGAAAAATAGTGTGCATTGCTTTCATTTTTTACTGTGAATTCATTGGATATAAAAAAACAGCCGTTGCATTTTGAAATGGAAATGCTGCGCTCCTGCCTATCTATGCAGGCAGCAATGGCAAGAATCTTCAACCCTTCAGATTCAAGCTACGGATGGGGCCTTCGCCTAAGTTTTCTATCTTATTGTTTTATCAAGTCTATTGTTCAATAAATTCTATTGATTCACGATATCATCTCCCCTAGTATTTTTGGTAGAATTGTATTTTTTTATTACACTGGGATTTTAACACTACATGAACGTTAGAACAAAATGCAACCAATGGAATCAAAATGTTAAACAATCATCTTTAAGACTTAATTGTATGTGTGGAATAGATAAAAACTACTAAATTAAAAACAGGAAGTGCACTGGACCAGTGTTGTTTACGTCTTGAAAATGTTAATAGTGAGGCTTGTTTTAGGTTAAGTTGTTATTTTCCAGAATGAATATGTAAAAAATGAAAACATTTGAAATGACTTTTAATTGTGAGCAACTTCACGACAAGTCTAAACAAACAATAACAGTGCGCTGAAAATACCACATGTGAACATGCCGTCTTTTCCAAACATGACATTTTGAGGTCATTAAAAACGATGTTTACAGGCCTATTTCTTAAGGTGTAATAATTAAAAAAATTCAGCTGTCTAATTATTCCAGTTTGTTTACACTGTCATGAGCTTTTTATACGCATGACCAGGACTTAATTTGTGCCTGAAAGCATCTGAATTTAGATCAATTACCTACTTCACTGGATCTTCCACATCGTACAACTCTACAAAAAATGATATGAACTTTACATTTGTGTCATCTGTGTAACATTTTGTCAAAACATTGGCTATTTATGCGCATACACAAGATGTTTGTGAGGTGAAAGAAGACTGTTTACCCGAAGTACATTTACAGAAGTAAGTGAGGAACCTGCCACTTTAACAACATAATAACACATCTGGTAAAAACTAAACTAAACCAAAATTAAAAATTAATATAAATCATACATTTAAATCATGCCCAATGTCTGTTGATTTTATAAGATGTAGTTTTGTCTCACCGCTCGCAGTCCTCCTCTCTCCCCATCTGAAACTAATTTAGTACATTTGTTTTGTAATAAATCAATTCGCAGAGCTCAGACCGACAGGGATGTTACAGGCCTGATAAAGCAGCTGGTGTGGACTGACAGCACTTATAAACAGTCTCTCATCACATACTCTGTGTCATCAGGATGAGTGTTGCAGAAGAGGGCAGGACAGTGCATTGCAAGTTCTCCATTAGAAAGAAAGATGAGTGCCCTGTCTAATGAGACTCTTAGACGTCTGTCACAAATTGATCCCAGTCATCCAACGCTCTGTTCGGCAGCCTGCGTAAACCATTACCACCCCAGCAAGATCGCAAATCAGCCACAGAAAACTGCCATGCAGATAATTGTACTGAAGTTATATAATAGAGGCAGCATCATTTACTGACAGCTTTTAGGTTCTAGGGATTATTTTGTAATGGGGCAAAAACTATATCATTTTAAAGCTATATTAGGAATACAGTGGCCCCTAATGACCTCCACTGTCACAAAACCACAGAGACATTTCTCTAAATATCTTATGTTGTATTCCACAAAAGAAAGAATCATATTCAGAATGACATGAGCGTAAATGGCATCACTTTTGTTTTTAGGTGGAAATACTGGAATATGAGATAATTTATTTTAATCAAACTCCAAGGCAGAATCGCATGTATTGCTTAAGAAGAATACACTGTCAGAAAAAGATGTACAAAACTGTCACTGGGCTGGTATCCCTAAAGGTTTCTTTTTCTTCCTCAACAGAATGTTATTTTTGGTGCATAATTTTACCCATAAGGACTAACTGTATACCTTGTTTTGTTTCCATAACTTTTAACTGTACCTAAAGGTGTACAATCGGTTCTTATGGGTACAATTATGAACTCAAAGACTCGAAGCATTCCATGTTTTGTTAAATGGGTTTTTTGTATGGGTTTGTTAGGGTTAGAAGAGACAAGGAGCACCTCTACTACGTACACTTTATTCAACAAAGGTTCAGTAAGAGTAGTTTAGGGCAATACAAATTGCCATTTTTGACACCCCCCTTTCAGTTTTTGTTAGTTTGTTTTATTTTGGTGATCTCGCCCCATTAATTTCTGCCCCTTGACCTGAAATTTTCTAAATCACTTGATTTAAGGAAACACATTCTGTAACTGAACTGTACACATTGATTGCAGAAGGATGTTGTTCTGTTCCTCTGCAAGTCGTTTCACCTCTGGCCAACAACATGCTGAAAATACATATTTCATTTACTTATTTCTCTGATCTATAACATAATCTTGCGAGTGGGCTCTTGGCGACAAGCAATTGTATAAGAACTAGATTGAAACGAATTACAGATATTAATATAGCAGAAACAAGAGAGAGTATATGACAAATATCAGCTTGTATAAGGACATCCAGTAGAGGGCATGGAGACGTTTCAGAGTGCATTATCTGTCACACGCGTGCGTCCCCTGGGATCACACAGCATTCCACATGGCTTCTATTACATGCATTTCTCAGGTTTTATCACAACACGGTCCATTACAGTACGAAAAGATCAATCGGCCATCAGAAGTCACAAGGACTATATTGAATGGCAACAGGAACAGATTTTAGTGAGCAGTGAAGCAGTTCAAGCTCTTATCAAAGTTGTTTTTAATTACCAACTAAAGATATATTTTCACTTGCTGTACCGTACAGTAATAAAAATAGATTGATGAGGGGATGCGGCGATCAATGCTTGGTCAGCAACATCTTTTTAATCAACTTCCCAGAGGAATATTAGGGTGAAGAACAATTTCCTACTTTTGAATTAAAAAAGAGAAAGAGAACTGGAAACTATTGGACAATTTATTTTCCATAGAATAAGTTTTTGGTCCAAAAAGGGTCCCTTTAATATTTAGACATTTTCTAAAAAGCATGTTTGGCAAAAACATCCCACGTGTTGTGCCGGTGAGATAATGTTATTATGTGCAATGAGCCCTTCACAGAGAAAAAATCTTTATAACAAATGATCAAATATGTCAGGAGTGACATCACGTCCAAATACGATCAATAGTGTTGCTTCATTGACTATAAAAACATTCCTGCAAAATTAGATAATTTGAAGGAAATGAGAAAACAAACCCTAATTCTTCCTTTTTCAGTTTTGGCATGTCTATATAAATAAAGTGTTGATACATCCACTGTACAGAATAAATAGGTGTAACATCACGTTCAAAAGTGGCTTCTTTTGCATGCATACTCAAAGTTGTTAATAGCAGAAATGTGGCCAGCATTAGCCTCTCATCTAGAGCGCACTTCTAAGGGCTAACATTTAAAGCTCTCAGCCATGCTCAACCTCAATGGGGCTGTAATGACATTTTGGAAAGTTTAATTATGATAAATGAATGGATTCAAAGCACTTTGGTTGTTTTATGAAGGTTGTAGGGAGACATCCAAAAACCGCTATTCAAGTTAATTATAGAGGAACATCATGCTGGTGTGAGAACGTGGTTTGTTTGGCATCGAAAAATTCGACAGGCTAAATGAACGGTGCACGGTCTGTCAGCGGGCACTTGTGAGCTTTCTCATTACTGGCTCTTCTTGCCTTTGTCTGATTTACACGCTCAGGTCATTTGTAGGTCACTTTACGCGCTTGTGTGTTACTGTGAGACAGTTATTTTCAGATCAGATGTTTAGACTGATCTGCCTCTGTTCCTTTACAGTAGGGCTGTACATGAACTTTTATTGCACGTAGCACTGGTGCTACAGAGGTTTAAAATTTTGAAGCACAGGCCAAACAGTTGTAGCACAAGTATAAAGTGTATGTTATGTTAAAAAATATATACACATAAAAACATATTTATTGTAGTTTATCACATTAAATAGCCAGGTATGTAACAGACGAAGGACATTGATGTAACAATTGGGTAAATTAGGACAGTATTATTTAGTTTTTCCCAAGTTTCTTTTTTCCGTTTTATGTAAAATAATTATATATTTGTCCACATACTGTAGTATATTGTTACATTATTTACAATGATAAACTGCAGTAAAATTCCTCCTTTTGCAGAAACAATGGTGTTTTTGATAGATTTTGAATCAGGATGTTCTAGTTTATCAGTCTTTTATGTTGACGGGTAATCGCAAAGAGTGTTGACCATATTTTTTCTCTAACAGTGAAATGCTTATGAAATAAACTCTCAGATCATCTCTGGTGATGGAGGTCATGTGTTCATGTCCTCATACAGAGAAGCATACAAATGCACGAGCGATACAGGTGCGTAGTAATGCTCTAAAATGTACCGCTCATTCACATACAAGCAAAACAAACAGGTGACATTTTTAAAAAGCTGGATAGCGCCTCAGCTATTTCTTCCCTGTTTCCACATTGGGGGATCACAGGACTCACTGGACTCACTGCAGCAGTAAAGCAAGTTTAAATGCAAAAACAAATAAAAGAGTGGTTCACCATTGATTTACATCACACACAAAAAAGCACCTCGACAAACACGCTTCACACAAACAAGCGGCTCTGTCTTAAACACATGCAAAACTGTATCGCACGCGTGCTACACAGGTAAATGTATTCTTAGCACAGACAGATTTTTTCGTAGCATGTTCACAGATAGCGTTCATATGAACAGTGTCTTTAACCATTTTCTTCAACTGATGAAAGAAAAACCAAAATTCAAAACCTCTGGGAAAAGTTGCATTAGTTATTTACTCAGTATCATTTAAAGTCTAAATATGATAAATATTATTACAGCCTTGGGGACTAGCTAACTAAAAGTAATGATGAAAATAGTTAAAAGAACACACTGAAATAACCATGAAGTGCTGTGGTTTTTAGAGTTTGTCTGTAAGCAATGAGGTCCAGCACTGTAAATACTCTGTGAACATTTAGGTCCCATTGCGTATATGTTTGCAGCCCTGACAAATTAAGGGATTGTGGTGATCGATCAAATTAAACAAACACTAACAGTACATTTCCTTTCCCAGACATTAACTGCAAATTACCAATTTGGTAACAAAGCAGATGGAATTGAATCCATGGAATTTAGATGTATTTAGATGTCTTTTTAACAGAACATACATCCACACATGTGTGAAAATAGCGCAGCTGTTTCTTAATTGCTTGAGTGCAGTTTTTCGAACGTAACCTTAGTTTTATCACATACAGTAGAACATTTCTCTTAGTGGCTAGTGAACTGATATATTAAGTAGTGATGAACAAACATCAGCTTAATTTAGTTTCTATTTATATGGAATGCTGTTTCAGGTTTGATGTTCCATCTGCCCTATTTTAAACAATATATAAAGGCAAAGATACATTATTTTCATTCTATTTAAAATAACTGTTGGCATTGTTCCATTTAATTTTCAACTTTTCCAACTTTTATTTTCATAAAAAAAGTTTTTTTGAAGAAAGTTGGTAACCAAACCACATTGGCCCCAATTGACATACATTGTATGAACACCAAACCACTGAGACATTTCTCAAAATTTCTTTTGTGTTCTACATAATAAAAAGTCAAATACAGTTTTAATGACATAAGGCTTGAATGGCATAATTTTTTGTAAACTATCCCTTGCTTGGTTTACCATAGAGGAGTTTAAGATTAAGGAGCTTCCCCAACACTGCGTATATTATTTAATAACTTCAATGCTCTTCATCTGTCTTTGCTGGTCTTTAATTTATGGCTGTTGTAAGCACAGGTAATATCAATGAGTGGCCTATTATCATGAGGACCCACAAGGCCACCTCATTTTCTCATGATGTCAGAAGATAGCGGCGGACGGCCTTGCTGTGCTTATGACTGTGTAAATCTACTAAAAGCTATGCATACGTGAAAATGCCATGCCATTCCTCCTGTTACTGAACTGTGACTCCCTCTTTACATTATCTGGTCAGGATCGTTTATTATGTAGTTAAAAGCTAAGGTGCTATATAAATAGTTAAACACTAAAAACATCCCTGAAAATGTCAGTCAACGCAACAAAAGGGACAATCTTTGGTTTACCAAAAACACTGAAAAATCTGTGGCTGGTTTTGGGTGTTCCAAATCTAGGCAGAGAGAAGAAGACTCTCTGTTCAGGTTTAGACTGAAGAGTCATCTGTTTAACCAGGCATATAGTTAATTTTCCAATAGTCTGCTTTTTATCTCGTCACACCAGCCCCGTACGCTGGGGATCACGGCAAATGTTTCTGCGTTTCCTTCATTATTTCTCTCATTTCTCTGTCTTTATTGGAAATGCTAACATTATTTCAATTCTGTTTCTCTGAATAATGCCTTGGTAGGTTCATTCTGTGGTTCACTAGCTGCTGGCAGACACAACCCCGAGCCATCATCAACTCTACAGACAAAGGTCAATGTTTGGTTGATTAGTCCACTTTGCCTCTGCTGGCAGATGCCATAATTACACCATTTGCCTTCTCCATTGTTTTATGGGGCGTTCACATTATGAAGATAACTATAACGTTTACTGTAACTGACTATATATGCATCCAAACCAACGGACAATAACAGTATGGGGGTGTTGCACTATGATGTTGCTTTACATTATCATTTCGAAATGTCTTTTGTCTAAAATCTGACTGCAAGGGTTGGATGCTCTTTCTGAAGGCTGAGGGTGCACTCGTGGCTGGGGTTTAAAGCACACTGTAAGCTTGCTATGACTTGTAAGTGATATATCAAATATAATTTTCTCAGCCGTAGGAAATATGGCACCACTGGCGTCGAGCGAAAGAAAAACTTATTCAGTTTAAAAAATTAAAAATAACTCAAATTAATTTGATTAATTTGTATATTGTCTAATATGAATTGAAAACTTGTATGGCGGCACTGTAAAAGGCAAGCCACAATGACAACACAATTGTTTTCAGCGTCACCCCTGAAAGAAAGGCCACATTTGGAGTTTTGCATGCAGGCCAGGAGTAATGTAAGACAATTATATATTTCTTTATGTGAGATTGTGGCTGATAGGTCTACAGTCAATATGTGTACGGGTTGATTCCTATGTGCTGTCGCCGTACAACATGCAGTTTTGTTTAATAATGTGAATGGTGTGTTTGCCCATGGTTTATCACAGGTTGAAGTAAAGCTGCAGCCGCACCTTTTGTAGTTTCATCCAGTAGATGCTTTGGCTATAGGCATGCTGATGTGTTTGTTCTTGTATCCTGTATCTTATAATTGCACTACCTTGCGTCTACAAGTCGGGTCACAGGTATCACACACTGGACACTTACATTCTCATGAAGTTCAGAGTCTTCTCCTGATGCAGGATGGCCCATTGACTATTTTTGATCAGAAATAATGCAAATAAAACCGATATGGGAATTCCAAGCATTATTAAATCTGATAAAAAATTTGCGAAATTCCAGCAATCCCGTGCTGAAATTAAGCCTTGCTTTAGCCCTGGGAAAAGAGTTACAGCACCACAAGCTCAAGATACGTTCCCGCAGCTATGATTATATTCCGCAGAAAACTCTGCTTCCCGACCGCTTTTTCGGACATTAAAACGATTTCGCAATCATCAAAAGCCATACAATATTCATTTTCATTTTTCAGTATGTTTTATCGTTCATAAGAGGAACAATATATATTTTTTATGTTTATTGTTTTTGTGATCAGCCATAGTGTAAATAGCCCTTTACACTGCAAAAATGTTAATTTTTTATTTTTGTCTTGTTTTCAATATAACTGTCTACAAATTCTTAATTCAAGATTGATTTACTGAAGATGCAAAATGACATGAAAAAAATAATATCAGTTTATTATTAAGCATTTGCCAACAAATATCTGCCATAGGGCTAAGAAAAATAAATACATTTTTAGCATAATTTTTATATTTTTATCGTTATTACTTTATTGGCAGATATTATTGCTTGTTTTAAGCATAATCTGATTTAATTTCGATTATTTTTCAGAAAGCAAGATGTTAACATGTCATTTTGCTTCTCAAGTACATGTATCTTGACATCAGTACAGATGTCAAAAAATGTGTAAATCAAGACGAAACTACAAAGAACTTCCTCTTTCACAGTGTATAAATTGGGGGTGATCCCGAATAGTTGAAGATTCGATGCTTCCATAGGAGGATCCTCATTCAACTACCAATCTCATACTCGAATCTTCGCAGAGGTGTATGTAATAAGGATCATGCCATTTTGGTTATATGTGCAGTGGTGTAGCAGACGGGTTGTTCCAAAAAATATTATATATGGGGTAAAGAAATGGGACATTTCTGATACCCCGTCACAAATGAGTGCTATAAATGCACGTAGTTTGTAACTTAGACTGAACTTTGCTCTGCATGATACAAAAATATTAATAATAAATAATAATAAAGTAATATAACCAAAATCACTGCGTATAGCAAGCATGTCGTAGACGTTCGGAACTTGTCATTCTCTGCACTGAAAGCCAGCGTGCATGTCAGGAGGATGGAGAAAGAGTGCGCAGGAAAAAAGGTGAAAGTCACTTCTTGACTGTAATGGTAAGATGCTTTACTGCATTCCTCCTTTACATGCAAAAAATGAAGTAAAGTAAGTTTTGAAATTAAATGTCAGGTGTCTACGTTATGTTTAAGGAAAATATCCATTCATTTTACTTTTTGAACCTATTTGTTACTATTTGTATTGCGTTTTGAATATATGTTCCCCAGCATTTCAGATATTTTACCTAAACATTCCTTTTGCACATTGTGACTTAAATCTGGTTTATTTCTATTTTTTCTTATTTTTATAATATTCTGTTCTAGACAAATTCTGTAAATTAATGTTTGATTGTTTTTTGGTGCATCAATATTACACTGCACTTTGCGCTTTACCCTTGTTAACCCCCTGGTGTCATCCCTAGATTCGACTGTCAGTCGACTATAGGCAAGACGTGAGAATTCTGATTTGAATATGTAAATCCTTAGTCAAGGACACTCCTAGTATAAGTTTATCATGTGACCATATCTGTGAAAGCCAGGTTAATATCTCATAATCTTATTATGAGAATAGGAACCAAAATAGGACCAGTATTGTGCGTTTACGATTGTGAATTATCAATTATATTATTTGACTTTGAGAAACAGTGTTCCAATTTTCATTACAATACTGAAATAAATTATTTTAAATACTTAATTTTCAAAGTTTGATTTATTATTTTTCACACACACACAAACACCAGAAGCTGGCTTCTTAAACAAATAGTGTAATTTATATTATGTAAAACAATGCATTTAATTATTTTAAATATTCCAACAGAGACTGGTACTGCTCAGGTGGCAGAAGACTTTGCCCAATAGAAATCTGTTTTGCCCGGGACATTTGGCTTTGCAAAGTACACACAAAAATTCAAATGAAAATTGGCCATAACTAATGTTTCTCATACACCACCTGCATCCCTCCTATTCCCTCAGCATGAAATAAATTCATACAATAATCCATCCCATGTTATTGCATAACAATTGTTTTTGTTTTAATTTAAATATCTGCCAGTCAGAGGAACATGTCTGCTGCTCAGTCCTCATCTTTTTATATCTCTATCTATATCCAGCAACCACGCCATCTTGCTTTTGATGATTTAGTTCCACATCCACCATCTGTGTCAGTCACATGAGCTGTACATATACAATAAGTTTTCTATAGCATAACCTTATTAATTTGGTTTTATTTCAATTCGAGTTTTATTGGATATTGGTTAATTGAGAACTTTTTTCATCATTTAGTTTTGGCTTTATTGATAACATGTAGCGAGCAAGGCTGTAAGCGGATGCTACAATCTGAAGTTGTTTTTTAAGACTCTCTAAAATATGATCCACGATCATCCGCCAACATCCACATTAGATTCAGAAACTGACGCCCACAGAAAGCGTCTTTTACTCGATGCTTGCATTTCACGGCCGAGAAGAGACAAAGCAAAGAGACAAAATGACTGTGTAGTGTTCCGCTGGTGTGATGTGCCATATGTTGACTCTTCACCCCGGCTGAACATCCACCGAGATGTTCTGACACTTCGCATTAAATGCCCACAGTACGTCTGTATCTCTCCGCTTCAGCGGGTTATGTGCAGTAGCAGCTGCATATGTTACTTTCCAAAAAGCCTCTGTAGCTCTTTCAAACATATGGCACTCGCATCAATCCTCTGCAGCTACTTGTCAGGCTGTAGATAAACTTTTCACACATTTCATATGCCTTTTTCAGTGCAGGGTTGCCAAGTCGACTGCCAATAAGTCTCATCACCCCTCACCGAGCCGAACGATAAGGACATCAGAGGATTAACTGACATAACCGACATAAGTTCTCTGGTTTATTATAAGTGTCACATGTACATCTGTTTGCATAGTGCTCTATTTTTTCTTATGGTATTAATAAAGTTACAGTTCACCCAAAAATGAAAATTCTGAAATTATTTCTTGTCATTTCAAATCTTTACGACTTTCTTTCTTTCTTTCTTCCACAGAATACAAAAGTAGATGTTTTGAATAAAGTTGGTAACCGAACAACAGTGGCACTCATTCAACTCTTTTGTACGGACACAAAACCAAGCAAGTGAATGTGGGCCAGTTAACAACATTTTCAAAATATCTTATTTTGTGTTCTGCGGAAGAAAGAAAGTCATACAGTTTTAAAATGACAATAGGGTGAGTAAATGATGACAGAATCTTTATTTTTGGGTGAACTTTAAGTTCTTTATCACTTTACGTAATAAAAATGCATTTAGATATTGGAGTTGCCATGTGATTTATGCTGTTTTTTTTCTGACAGTAGATGTCGATATCACATAAATCTGTGGAATTCAATTAGCACTGAACACATCAAATGGAATTTTAATGAACGACTTCCATAATGCAACATATTTCAGGGTAAAACCAATCCATATGGTCTTGGTTATATCAGCAGAATTGAACATCTGAAACAGAAGTTTAAGAGGCAAAAAAGTTTTAAATTAAGTTTTGTTGACGGATTATTATACCAACAATCTTTCTTTTCAGTGATATGCACTAAATCATAGACGGCTCGCAGAATGAAGCAATTCTCACAGATTGCTTGTCCATAGCTCTGGAGTTTCATTTATGATTCGCTTCAGTATCGACTCCTCGAAGTCTCAGGAGTTTCTCCTTTTGGAGCACAGTGGGTCTGGTTTAATTTGATTGTTTATCTTAAAGTTAACTTTAATCCTCATTGACTCTTAGTGATACGGTGCAATCTCTCCAGAGGCGGGTGCTTGGCTGTGGGTCGCTAGTCTTGAACACTTTCACACAAAACTGTCAAATGCTTACTGACATTCCCTTTCTTCAGCTAATTTAGCTTTAACAAACCATGGTAAAGTGGGAAATTAAAATGGGAAATTAAAATGACGACAGATACTAAACAATTACGCACAAGACCAGTGGTATTGTCACAGGAAAGGCAGAAAGCATCGATAAACTGCCGTGCCTTTCTGTGTCATGAATATATAACTCCAAATGAATTAAAACCTTATCTCATGTACTCATATGACTCGGCACGACGGCGCACAGCCTAAAGGACAGCATCTGCCATTACTGAAGTCTCAAATGTTGTGCTGAGAAAATCCAATCATTTTAATAACCTTCAAAATGTGTATTCTACTGCGTGTGGCCTGACCTTGAAGCTCTCTTGGACTATAAGATAAAATAGTCGGCAAACTTAAAGCGTGGTTTAAAAACCAAGTATTATCATAAAAATGCGTAGAGCGAATTGTTGTTTCCATCATGTTAGCGAGGGCCGTTCTCTTTTACAGTTGTATGCAATATTAATCATGACGTGGCGAGCAAAGGTGCCAGCCTTTCTTGGCTATGGCAGATGTTGTAAATCCAGCAGCATCTCGGCGAGGCAGGTGCCCTCCAGCCTGTTCCTGTCTGTTGCACTGGTAATGGTTTGCTTCCATTCCTGGAACATTGGAAAATAAGCCCCCGCCCGCTTTCTAAGACCTTTATCATCCCTGCAGTATGAGGTACGGTGGCATTTCCATTGAACCTAAGAAATGTTTTTTTCTCGAGAAGCATCACTGTTTTCAAATTACTGTGAGTGAAAGTCAAAGGAGATTTGGGGTTAAATATAAAGCATGGTATATACTGTATCCATGGTGCACCCAGTGCCCTCTAAATCTGTCATGTTGCTGGGTACAGAAGTCATCTAGTCTTACGTCTGAACAACTGAGATAAGGATATAGACATTGAACGTTAATATCCTTCAGCAGATATTTTTATCCCCTCATCAAGCTCTAACAGTGTTTGATATTGATTCGTTGTTTTAAGAGTTTTTTTCCCGATGTATATATTAAATCTATTTGTAAAACTTAATGATGTATGTTCATGAATTGAATCAGTCTGAACAGTTCTCAACTCCCTGATCTCAATTGAACCGAGAACCATTTCTTTCGAACATATCAGATTGGTAATAGTCCACAGAGTGAAGAGTAATAATCCAAAGAGCGAAGAGTAAAACAATACTAAGATTTTATTGAGGATTGACTGATGGACGACAATTAAGCGCTAATAATATTTCATAGAACTTAAATTGCTAAAGGAAGGGTAGACAGTTTTGGGCTAACTATATAGGAAGCTGGCATTGTGTATAAGTTCCCAACTACCTTCCAGAGGACTTTACCATGCAGAGCCTCCTCCAAAACTCATGAACGTGATGATAGAAGATTTCCTGCACGAGCAGGCACAGCGCTATGCAAATTTATTGTGTGACAGCAAAGAGGAACATCCAATCATTTCATTCGGACCAATTGCAATGATTGGATGAACATTTTATCCCCCTGCGCCTTCCACAGAAAATATGTATCTGTTAGGACTACTTGTAGATTCTTTTCAGGATGTGAAGAAACTTTAACCGACATAAGAAAATATCCTTCCTGTAAGTATCGCCTACCTTACATTTAACTGCATTTCGAAAATAAAATGTTTACATTCCCATCTCTTCACTTAGGTCAATCCTTATGGGGGTTCAGCCAATAATTTACATTTATCAGCTCAGATCACTACCACACAACCTCTTGACTGATTAGTTAATTAAACTTCGTAATTAAAATGTCTTAAACCACAACAATCTTCATATAACATTAGAAAGTGCAGCATGTGCTGTAGCTCCCAACAGGCTGTAGAACAGAACACTGTATTGTACCTGCACCAGCTGATAAGCAAGTGTTTCGTAATTTACATCTCCACAAATATGGGTAAACATCCGAGTAGCCTGTTGTTATTAATACCCATAGCTTTCCTGTAGCTCAGTGGTAAAAGCATCGCGTTAACAACGCAAGGTTATTGGTTCGATCTAAGTGGATTGCATATACCTTTGTATAAATGTATAGGATAATTCAATTTAAGTCGCTTTGAAGAAAAATAATTTAAATTAGTACAAAAACACATGCCTCCATGTTCTTTTGCTTCGCATTTTTGGCGTTTTTTTTTCGCCTAAGACAGTCCCGGTTAAAGCCATAGTCATATGTAAAGACGCACATCCTGTGCATGCCATTACCTGCAGTCCACTGCATAAAATCAGCGTTGCAGACTTATTAAATAATTAAGAATTAAAAAGGAAATTTGAATGATTCCTCTAAAGTAGAATCCGCAAGTTATCAAAATAACATCTTGTTTAGAATAGTGTTTTTGATTCGTTACTCAAGGGGGCCCCTGGTGGTGCAGGGGCCCAATGCAACTTGCATAATTTGCGTAAAGGAAGACTCGGCTCTGGGTATGAACGTCTTGTATCTGAGAGTATTATCATTGCATTGGTGTAATGTGTTGAAATGACAGATGAGAAACTTGCTCCTAAAAATTTTAATGTGCTGAAGATCTGTGGTGGAGTTGATACAGGAGGATTTCTTCAGGGAAGCCCATAAGTCAACAACTCTTCATGAGAAAAACAAAGAGGCAAGAACAGATTTAACCCAGTGTGACAGATCAACACACGCTATGTGGTAAGAGCATCGAGTTAACAACGCAAGGTTGTGGGTTCGATCCAAGTGGATTACATATACCTATGTATAAATGTATAGGATAATGCAATGTAAGTCCCTTTGGATAAAAGCGTCTGCAAAATGCATAAATGTAAAATGTAATGTAATGTATGGAACCAGAATTTATGCGTGTGAAAATATGTGATTAATAAAGCAATATGAGTGTTAAAGCCATATATCAGCACATTTGTAACCAACAGAAAGTATAACTTTGTCATCATATTGTTTATTCTGACGGAGTGATACAAGAGCATCTCACTGCTGTTCAGGTCACATGACAGCACCCTTGAAACAGCTCTCGTCCAATCAAAGCTGAGTACTGGAACTAAAAGTTGTATGCATGCAATACATGCATAGGTGTGAGTACGAGGACTGTTCAGAACCAGAAGCCCATTCATCCTGACTGTCATAAGCGTGGATTTGCAAGTGCAATGAAATCAGACAACCGCATCCATCACTATTTAACCGCTGACATCCTCCTTATTCTTACCCCACTATCCACCTCTCTCTCTCTCGCTCTCTCTTTGATTGAGTTTGTACTATGGTTCCACCCTTCTGAGGGGGAAATTCAATAAGAATCAATTGCACATGGTGATAGCGTCATTTTGTGCTGAAAAGAATAACAATGACCTGATTGAATACTTACGGTGTGGGGCTATTTCAGTGCATAAAAGCAGATTTCAGTCTGCTTGAACCAGATTGTGGAGGGTGAAAAATATGCAGTTTTTGCATGCAAAAGTGCCTCAACAGTTCAGTGAATTCACTGTTGAATATTTGAATACACATAAATAATTCTATCAATAAAAATATTATCATGGGCAAACCAAATGCAGTGGATTGCAGTTCTGTGCAATATAGCTGAGACTCACATGAACACTGTAGTTGGTTTTGTGCTGTAAGTCATCCCTTTAAATGCTACTAAAGTATGACAAGTGTATTAATGTGTATGTAACTTTGGAGGCGGTCCCTAAATTCACGAATGTCAAATGTCCCTCATCAAGCCAACCTTATGCCAGTGGACAAATACTGAATTGTAAAAAAATAAAAAATAAATTTAAAGTAGTACAAAACCACATGCCTCCATGTTCTCCATTGTCGGCGTTTTTTTCGGCCTAAGACAGATAACTCCGGTTAAAGCCATAGTCATATTTAAAGACGCATATCAGCACATCCTGTGCATGCCATTACCTGCCGTCCACTCAATGAAATCCCCATGTCAGACTAATAAATAATTAAGAATTAAAAAGAAAATTTGAATGCTTCCTCTAAAGTTGAATCCACAAGTTATCAAAATAACGTCTTGTTTAGCATAGTGTTTTTGATTCGGTACTCAAGGGTATTTTGCGTATAGGAAGAATCAGCTCTGGGTATGAACGTCTTGTATCTGAGAGTATTATCATTGCATTGGTGTGATGTGTTGAAATGACAGATGAGAAACTTGCTCCTGAAAATTTGAATGTGCTGAAGACTGTGGTGGAATTGATGCAGGAGGATGTCTTCAGGGAAGCCCATAAGTCAACAACTCATCATGAGAAAAACTAAGAGGCAAGAACAGATCTAACCCAGTGTGACGGATCAACACAGAATATTTCAACAAAAACATGCAAGACCTTCAGACTCTGAGGCCCCATACCGAAAAATCGACAGCCCCTTGTTGAGAAAACAACCTGACATCTATTTTAAGACATCATTTCCCTCAGGATCCACACAGGGAATGAAGCTCCACTTTCTGGTCAATGGCCAACAAAGACCTGTTCATACTCTACTACCGTCGAGGAGCAGCTTGTGTAGGTTGTATCATTGCAGGTAGAGAAAGTTCAAAGCAACAAATCTTTCATAGACCTTCCCACCACTGTGGCTATTGGTAGGGAACTTCCCCTCCTAAGTTTAGTTGGAACATAATGAAAAACCAAGGTTCCCACTGAGGCTATTGCGAAAAATACATGAGCGCCCTTGTGTTCACCATCAGATTTCAGTAAAGACTCCAGCCACGACTGTTTGTTCCTTTAAAACTGGTACTTACACCATCTGCCAGCTAAAGTAACTTCCAATGGTATACAGAGATACCGGTTACATATGCATAAAATGAGCTTATTTCTACTGCTGTTCCAGGTAATTGATCCATATTCCTTCATATAGTAAAGAATGGGAGAGAAAATGTGCTTAACTCAACACAAACGTTTTTTTGTTTAAATGTTCAAGTATACTTACTACTACTATACTTGGTATTTACTATGGTTAATACTACAAAATATTGCAGTGTACATTAAATAAGTTTATAAAGGTTTAATAAAACATACAGTATACTACAATTTACTATAGTAAATACAACAGTTTGGATAATTTTTGTCGAATAACACATGACTACAACATTGCACAATATTGTGATACAATTTGGTATTATGATACTTTAGCTGATAAAGCATCGAAAGATATGCTTGTTGTATGGTGACAATATTACCATTGACTATAGTATAAACATTATAAAAAAGGCACGAATTACCGTCGAGTAATATCTTGTTTGTTCATATATAAATAGAAAAACATTTTCTGAGTGGCATTAAAGTTTTGTGAAAAGGATAAAAGATGCATTTTTCAAACACCAAGACCAGAGCTCAGACAGAAATTTCATTTCAGAAGTTAAGGCTTGAGTAGTCTCGTGGAACTTATCGCCGCTTTCTTCGGCCAAGGCTCCCCCAATAGGCCCTATGATTGAAAGGTAAAGCAACGAATCACGTTTTGTCTTGAGCCTCTTTAATGTTTAGAGGCGTGGAAGTGTCCCTGCAGTAACAGACCGGTGTAAATTCACAAATGTGTCAAAAGTTAACAGTATCAAAATGAGTATAAGTTGTGCCGTGAGCCTCACATTCTTTTAAGAATTAAGCATTTAGTTGATCGTGATTAATTCTTATAGCAACCGTTGAAAACACGACAGCTTACTTCTAAGATCAGACGGCTTTGTGTTGTTTCCAGGCGGTCGGTTAAAGAACGCGAAACGCACATCTACCGGAAATCCTATGAAATTTATCCAATCAGATGACGACTTTGAACGTGCTGAAGTGTTTCCAAAAAAGTGTGCCATATGCGTCAGACATTCAGCCAACGCATCGTGGGTATGACGTCTGAGGCTTGAGCATCCAAAGATATGAAAAGTTCATGAAGGCAAGATCTGCTTAAGCAGCGGGTTTTAAATATGGCAACCAAAATGTCATAATTTTCTTCTTCAAGTACATGCACCGCTGTTAACATGTCAATTGCTTGTCTGTAATGTATATTGCCTCAATGAGGAGCACTTTCAGTAATTGCATGCCATGCCTACACAGCCATGATATGTTTGCCAGAAGAACGGTCTATCTGTCAATCACTCCACAGCGGGCAAACTGTCAACAGTCACTCATCTAATGAGCCTCTGTTTGGCCCTCAGAGGACACCCTAGTCATCCTAGTCATCTAACCCTGAATTTCATAACAAGACTGGTGGGAAAGGGGATCTAACCTTTTATTCCAAGCAAATATCCCGCTACACACAGCGTTTCGAGCTGCGGGCTAATTTCCATTCCACTGCTCACCGACCATTTTAAATGACCTGCCACTAAGATTAATCCTAACCAGGGAACCTTATAGTTCTCAGCCGTGTCTCTGACTCCCAATATTATGTACTGTTTGGAGCTATTACGGTTAATACTGTAGGCAGACGGTAATGTGAAAAATTGAACAATGTCATCGGGAAAGGTTAAAGCCATCAAACAGACTGACAACGGACAAATGACAGAGAGCCGCTTAACTGCGGGCCTAGAGCATCTATAATTAACCGTAAGAATGGTTTTAAAGGCTCTGAATAGAGGTGGCTAGGCAGGTATCTCACATCGCGGCCCATTGTGCCTCTTTGGCTTTTAACACTGACTACCAGAGCAAATAACCTGGTGGAAACCCTTTATATTTGAGAGCACCCCGCAGCTTAAAGACCTCAGCTTCAAAAGAGCAAAAGAATTATGAAAGCGAATGATTTATTTCAATCAAGCTCGATAACTACCATAATCCATTGGCTATTTGTCCATCAGCAAGCAGAAGCGTAAAGCTTGACAATAAAAAGCCTGATCGATTGCTTTGAAGTGAGATACATAATAGAAGCACAAAAATGTTTTTTTGAGTTTGAAGATCATGGGTTTAGACCCTTGTAAATGCATGGATTTGTGAAATATTTTTTTGGCATTAAGTGTATGGAGAATTATGCGACTGTAATGCTTTACACCTGTGCATCCAATAAGATCTGTCATCTATACAAAATGTATGCAGGGGCATTATTATTGATACTGAGGATATTACTTTACAATGTATCATATATCTACATTATATCTAGACATATACAATTATAAAGTACATTTTTATGTTTTCTGAAGACGTTTTGAGTGCTTGTCTGTGCAGAGGTTGCCATCATAACACTAGTGGTTTGAATAACCACATGTTTTTCGTAGTTTTTAAAGCTTTTTTTGTGTTTTAAAGCACAGTTTTCCATAGTCAGGTAAACAAATTGTCACGTCCATAACAGTCAACATGAAGTGCTTCAGAGATTAAGTATTTTTGTATGCAAACCCTGGAAGAGAGTTCGAATTTTAAAACTCCCATCGCCCCAAATTCTACTGGTTTTCTGAAAAGGTTTTTGGTAAATCGCCTGAAATACGATCTGTGTCAAACAAAACCTCTACATATTTTTTATTTTTAATCTATGACATAAAACACTCCAGTTGTCATGCGCTTGGGATTTTTTAAACCATTGTTGTGTCTTTACAACACAACATAGGAACATGTTTTTTGTGGGGGATTGTGGAGATGATGTTGATTTCAAGCGACCATGTGTAGTCTGTTTATAGCATTGTGTTATCTTTTTACTTCTGGCGATTGGATTAAGGCTTCAAAAATAGCAAATGTGGTGTTAATCTGTTAAGATTATCTTGATATACAAAACAAGTAAGTCTCATAAACATTTGTTATGTATCTTTTGCGATCTTCCAAAAGTCTATGGGAACAATGCTTGGGCTTTCGGTCGAGGGAACCAACACGGTCCTTACTTCCGGGTTAGCCTACTAAAATACGTCATCTCTGAGGAACTGGATTCTTTACAAATGGGCGCTTTAATATAACAACTGAAGAGACATCCCTTCTCTATTTGTTGGTATTGCTTCTGGTTTGTACATTTTACATCACAGAAATCATCCAAAGTACGTTGTCTTTCAAAAACATGCATCCTTTTTTGTCACATACATAACGCATTAACTTTCCCCTCTTTTAAAATACGTAGTTAACTTGTGCATAGACTGATATTTGTCTGATGTCTGGATTCATCAGGGGTTTAGTAAAATATAAACAGACGGCTCAATATATTGGAAATAAGTACATTCTCTGAGAATTTAAACTTCCAGATTTGACTGAAAAGGGTTTTCTACATATCATCTGGCCCATGACGAAAATGCCATAGACCAAGTGTGTAAGACATTTTAGTCCACGGACCGATCAGCATTTAAAAAAGTAAGAGCACTCCTCTTCTCAACAAGCTATTATTTTTGTCTCTAGCTCATTTGATGAGAAACCAGTTAGAAAGTTTGAAAGCTGTGTCAGGAGCCAGGCAGCACTTATTATTATTATTTAATTTCTGTTATGTACAGAATGTTCATAGTCAATATTTAACCTTAAGCTTAGATCAGATCCATCTATTCGTTGTGGGATCATGGCTATATAACATTAACCAGGACTAGACTAAAAACTTAAAAGGTTCTTCACAGCAATGCCATAGAAAACCCTTTTTCCACCACAAAGAACCTTTTGTGAAACAGAAAGGTGCTTCAGATGTTAAAGGTTCTTTATGGAACCGGACGAACCTATTGAAGCACCTTATTAAGAGTATATTAAGTCACATTTTTTCCAAGCTTGTACACGCTTTTCCCCCTGAAATATCCAAAAAAATCCAATATTTCCCATTCAGTACTGTTAAAAAAATAAAAAGCAGTTTGAGATTTCACATTTAACTGGCCTGTAAATTTCTCATATTTAAAATCAATGCAAAGACTGGCCATAATTCCATAAGCCTAGAGATATCTGCTGGAAATGCAGAATTAGGCAAACAAGATGGCCTAAAATATCCAGGATTCAGCTGAGTGATTCATCCTCTCATAAGAGAAATCCTAAACAAATGCACGGCCTTCATCCCAACCCGCATGATTCTGTGTTTTACGTACACTAATAACCTTGCTAAATACCTGTGCTTTGAGCTCGCTCCGCTGAATTATAAATGCAATAGCAATTCTCAATAGCGTTTGCACCATGACTGCCTTTGCAATTTTGTTAGCCCACAACTACTGTGTTCTCTTATTCCTTTACCCTTTACATATTAAGAATGCATCAGAGAAAGCAGACAGGTTTAGGGCTGGAAGTGGGCAAATCTTGGCTTCAGTACAATAACCATCACTGATATCTCTATATTTATTAATATTATATTGATACATTTGACAGAATTAAATTGTTTGATTAAATTATTATTTTTATTTCATGAATAAAGGATCGCTAGTTGTTATAGAGTTTTTGCATGCGGGGTCCTTTTGTCTAAAGGCTGTCATATAGATACACACTTGAGACAAGTTAACTATGCTATACTGCATCTCCTGATTTATACATATATAAATCAGGCTATATAATAGTAAATGTTTCAAGTGCTCTTGTGTAGACCCAAAGTGTCATGATTCCACTTCTCCTTGTCAGGTATTTCTTGGTCTAGAGGTGGAATCATACAGGATCCTTTGTTTCATGTGGGAGAGAGACGATTTTGGCAGATATGTGTCTGCATACTCTCTCTCTCTCCGGTTTGCGTCATCGTTCCTACCCTCCTGTTTCCTAGTTTGTGTTAATTAGTGTATCCCTTGCACCTGTTCCCTCTTGATTTGTTACCTTTTAAAACATCCTCGTGTTCATTGTCCTGTGCTCGTTCATTGTACCTGTATGAGGTGTTGATGTACCAGTTGTTTGTGTTTATTCCATGCCCTGTTTCGGTGTCTCTCCCTGTATTCAAGTAAGTGTAGTTGAGTGTTAGTCCATTGTAGTCCTGTCTAGTAATGTATTTAAGTCTTTGTTAGTTTAAGTGTAGTTAGTCTAGTTCCTGTGTACCTTTTATTGTTATTGTTATCTTGTCCTGTTTTACCCCATCGTGGGTCTTTGTTTTGTGTTTTATTAAAGTCTTTTTGTTACCCTTTAAAACATCCTCGTGTTCATTGTCCTGTGCTCGTTGATTGTACCTTTATGAGGTGTTGATGTACCAGTTGTTTGTGTTTATTCCATGCCCTGTATCGTCTCTCTCCCACATGAAACCAAGGATCCTGTATGATTCCACCTCTAGACCAAGAAATACCTGACAAGGAGAGGTGGAATCATGACAGAACCCCCGCCTTAAGGAGCAGCAACCTGATGCTCCTCAAAGGCACAAACAAGACAAGACAGAATGAACGCGCCAGACAGAACCCAGCAGACAGAGAGTTCCAGCTCTTTGGCGGCCTTGCGTCGCCACCAGGCACATACCTTGTAAAGCCTCCGACAAAAGGGGTCCGACATCAGGGACTTTGCCTGGGAGTTCCTAGCCTCTGCAGGCAATTCGGGGTTCACCGAGGCGGAACTCAAAGTCATTTTCAACGGCTGCCTCTATGAACCCCTTAAGCCCTCAGAGGTAAGGATGCTGCGGCCCCTGGGTTTCACCAACCTACTCTGGTTCACCGTGAGGAAAGCCGGGACCCTATCTCGCCGAGCACTTCACCACCCCTGGTCCCCATCCCGGAGGACAAGCTCCTGCGGATTGGGTTTGTAGGTCTCTCCTCGTCCCCTGCAGCCACTCCGCCATCCACCAGTCCCATAGGCAAGCGGGGGAGAAAGAAACTCCGGAGGGCGGCTCAAGTCCTGGGGTTCCAGAGTCCGGTGGTCCCGAGTCCGGTGGTCCCGAGTCCGGTGGTCCCGAGTCCGGAGCTATCCAGCCCCAAATATTTTTTGGGGGGGCGCCGCGAGGGCGGGACGGTCCTAGCGGACAGTACGGCCGTAGATTCCCCCGATCAGCCCGCACCCAGCCCGGCCCAGCAGCCGGCGTCAAGCCCTGTCCCCGTCCCCCTCCCTTGTTTGTGGATTCACATGTGTGTCAAATTTGTCGTTTGCATTCTATGGTAATTTAAATAACCAACCAATAAAATTATTGTTTTAAGTTTGATGACTCCTGTGTGCAGTTCTTCTCATTTTGAGTCAGATAAAATGGCAGAAAGCAACAGCATGACAGCTCCTCTGCTCTTTTCATAATAAAACACATTCCAACAGTTCTGAGGCCTTTTTTCCCCTTTTTCTCTTGTATTTTGATATTTTGTTTTAGAAAGCTCTTGACTTAATAGAATAGTAGAGGTTTGGAAGCTGAAATGCACTCATGAATCTCCACAATGAATCTACTTTTGTACGTAATAATCTACATCTTTTCCACAAGCAACCTGCGTTAAGCTTCAGAGCTGTTTAACAATGGCCACTTTGAAAGAAAACAACCGTCCGATTGAACAATTTGCCACAGATCATGTGAAGCATGCACACGAAGCTGATAAAGACACCCTACTATAATTACTGAGAATTGCGTTCGATCAAAATTCAAGTGTGTGAGAGAAAGTGTTGTAGGGACACACTGATGTAGTAGGTGATGCATGTAATCACAAAATCTTCCCCTTACAGGCGGCGGTCACAAGAGATGCATGTTAATACAAGGTGTAAACAGCAATCTGGGTCGCCTAATCGCCTATGATCTAATCACCCAAGATTTTTACATCACATGTAAACAGGGGCATAGACTGGTGTGTAAATTAGCTATGTGTTTATTTCTGAGTATCAACCCAGTACGCATTTCGGTCAGATATAGTTTAAGTTTGTGAATTGCAACTGCTACAATAGTGTTGAATGAAGATGCTATAAATACAAAAAATAAACACAACTGGTTATCATTCATAATTCAATATAAGTAGTTCGGTTAACACACAGATCTAACCATCATTTCTTTGAGAGAAGATTATATGTGTCCCTTCAGACTCAAGGAGAAAGGCAATTGCATTGAACATCTGAGCTTTCCATGCAACTTGATCTTGCTGCACATTTTGTGCAAACGCTCTCTGCTTTCTAAATTTCCGATCTGCCCTCCACTGGTCCTAACTGGAACTGTCGCTCAAATCTGTCACATTCTGTCTTTCATGGCACATCTCTGTGTTCATCTCAGTAGTGTCAAGTTTAAAAATACTTAAATGTGATGACTACAAAAATGCTCCACCGCATCCATTAAAAAAGGGATAATTCAACCCAAAATGACAATTTTGTCATCATTTACTCAACCTCATGTCAATCCAAACCTCAATGACTTTCTTTTGTCTGCAGAACACAAAAGAAGATATTTTGAAAAAGGTTGGTAGGCGAACAATGGCGCTACCCATTTTCTTCTATGAACACAAAACCAATTCAAGTGAATGGGTACCGGCGTTATTCAGTTACTTCAGTTATTTCAACATTTTTAGAAAATTTGGTTAACAATCCTTTTATCAGCATGTGTTGGTACTATAGTTCCAGCTTTGGCTAATAGGGGGCAGTTCAGAAATATGTAATGCAAAATTCAACCTGCGATTCACACGAGGGAGGATGGGATGAGCTGATGCATTGAGGAAGCTGAACATTGAACTGTCACCTTAAACGCTTTAGTTTCTTTTGCCTTCAACCATACATTTAAACAGCTGTTATATATGTAAAGTGCACTGTCCTCAAATGATCAGTTAATGATGTAGCCTTTGTTAATACTGACAATATTATTATCCTGTTAGCAACAAGGTCAGAATTAACATATGTCAGTCATGACTTCGGCAAATTGATACAGTTTCTTAGTTACAAGCTCTCCGGGCATAAATTGCTAAGGCTTATCAGTTACAAACTGCCTGCTTAGCGCCCTTGAGTGACAACTATTGCACTCTTAAGTTCTATAAGGATTAACATATCCTCCATTTTTTTAAATTTCAACTCGACCGAGGAATTCGCGCGAAGAGCTCATTGACACCTATTGTTTGACGGGTCCGAACGCGTGAAGACACTCCCCGTCCCCTGATGTTTTTCGCATCACTCACACGAAAATAAAAAACTTTTCCCCTGAGAAATAAAGAGCCTGGAACGCAACTGTTCGCATTTAGTGTGAACCCAACATTAATGTGCATGATTTCTTAGGGACACTTAAAGTGGCAGTCTGTAAGTTATTTTCAGTAAAAACTTGCTAAAACCAATTGTTGAGCAAACTGTGTCACTACAGATAGCTTGTAATAATGGTTTGTAATTTGCCCTGTCGGGTCGTCTTTCCATGTGATTCTTATTTGGTGACTTTCGTCCATGCGTCATTTCATCACATTCGTACACAGAATGAAGAGGATCCGGCTGCTAGCAAGCGCATGGATGCTGCGAGTGACAGGCGATTTGTAGCGTGTCCTCACAACTGTTGGGTAGGATTTCATACAACGTTAAGTATTATTTATGGCGGCGTTTAGTAATTTTACTTTCAAACACCAAGCAGTGTTAACATCTGGGGATTCATCGTTTGTGAGAAACAAGAAAGAACGAACTGCTGACAGTTTACAAAGAAACAGGGAATGTGATTGGACTCGTGCGAAAACAAGAATTAATATTGGCAAGGCATTTCAAAAGTGGCGTGAACTCTTTGATCTGAAAGGATTGTAAACGGATGCAGACATCGCCTTATTTCTTCCGTACTGGTAGGACATTTCAATATTTCAATAGAGAACACAAAACCACACCTCCTTTGTTGTGTAAATACAGACGTGAACAGTTTCATCGGTTGTTCTTTCTCTATTTGTTATGTTCATTATGATAAATGTAATTTATCAGGACTTGATAAGTATTATCTGCGGACCTCGTGTGATTTAGAAATGACCTCCCCACATCTGTATATCATGTGGCGCGAATTAGCACGGACAAGTGAAGCCAGCGATTTTACTAAAATTTACGGATTTATATCACGGATATGATGGCAAGGCTTTTCCTAAAGTATATATAGTTGTATGGTGTAAAATGATTTATGACCGTGCCTGTCAGCATTTGAGACCCGCGTTCGGGGATCTTCTGTCCGGTTCACGTTATGGGAGTTTCCATGAGAAATAACAAAATGACCCAGGACCTGAAATAATATCAAAACACTTCAACACGGCTTCCATTTGGGGTATTTGTGTCTGTTTATGTTTTTATTTGTTTCGTGTTATACCATCTGCCTTGTTATCTGTTTATTATGCGCTACTGGTGTACAGTGAAGATACTCACCGCCACACTGTGACAGGCCACGACTCAAAACGTCAGACTCATCCGCGCAGTTGAGCAGTGCCGAATCACAACTCGCGTAAAGAACTACCTCCGCACATCACCTGCAGTAGCAATTTCAAACTGAGATGGCAATAAAGAAGCCAATCCTACGGACTGCCGCTTTAGAAAAAATACTGTAACAATTTGTCAATGCAATTTTAAAATGTCATTAATTTTTTTACAGATGAGGTCACTAGCCTCTCTTCTATAGCTCTCTTCTTACCTTTCAACAATTTTCTTCATGATATATTCACAATCAAGTCCCATATTCAGATTAGGATACTTTTTAGTTTAATTTGGAAATAAGTCAGTTTCAAAAGTAAAATGGCATCAATCAACTTATTTAAAAAATATATACTTAATTACAGACTGTTGAAGTACTACACTATCCACAATTCTTAAACGAGATCAACTAATTTGAGAAGTAACTGCTGGAACAATTGAAAAATTAACCAAAATTATCATTCATGTGACCAATCTAATAAAACACTGAAAATGCGTAATCCCTTTCAAACAACTATTAATAAATATTTAAAAAATATTTTGCCACAAAAAAAACTAATGTGATTACATCACTCCCAATTGCTCTGAGATTATGGTCCCTTATTAAAGTGATTTAAACAGTCTTGTATTCTTTCAGAGTCAGAAATGATAATGTTATGATAAATCTCAGTGAAGATTTGTTTGGTTCAAGGCTTTAAAATCTTATTAAAATCGTATAAATCTGAATTGCCCGCAAAGAGGTGAAAATGCTTTGGAAATCAATGCCAGAAGTAGACCGTCACCATTGTGTGTCCTAACCGGTGAGGTAAGCAGCTGTACTGTTGTGAATTGTGTCATTATTTTTACCCCCCTCCTGAACATTACTTAGGAAATCCATTAAGGTAATCATTAACTTTATTGCTTGTCCTTTCAGATAATTCAACAATAACTTGCCATGTTTGTAATATTCTAGAGAATTACTGTGTCCTGATGCAGAAGAATGTTTGATTAATTTAAAGATGGATAGGCAAACTGAACGTATGAATATTAAAAAGATGCTCTGTGTGGAATGATGATATAATACTGCAGAAAATAAATAAATGCTGCTCTTTAATCAATGAAAAGATGAGCAATTGTTCTTACAGCTCTGCGTCTGGTCAGAAACACTCCTATATTCACATTACCAGAGTAACAATAATCTTTATCACATTGTATGAAATACTGTTTTTCAGGATTTTTGTATCAAAGCCAGTCTTTGTTTCTTCCGGTTTCATTTGTGAATTCGCATTTCAAAGTCCTCATCAGTAAATTAATTTTTCAAAACATGCAAATCCACTTGTTATAATGCCACACAGACATTCTCTGATTCACAGACAACACACACACAAACAATTGACAGACTACCTGAAAAGCTAATTGTATTAGGAGCAACACAGGGACATCCTTTGGACAAATCCAATCATCTAAAACAGGCAATTCATTCAACCCAGGTTACAAATTTTAGGTCAGTGACACATTGCGTCCAGTATATCTAATGGATGTTTCTCCGCATAAAGTCAAAGTAGTCCATAATGTTATAGCATTAAATTAATCAAATCAACACAATACCTTAAATACATAACCAGATGTAACAGTACACTTTACATTTATATCAAGCCAACTCCTGCTAATGGAAGTTTATTATATTGTGTTCTGGTCAGACACCTCCTTTACATTACCAGAAATTAATGTATGTTGTACACTGTATTATTGTAGGTATACTTACTATAGTACCCTATTATGTATGCATGCATATAATCAAAATACTCGTGTTTGTATAGATACTACTTATTTTCATTAACAAAAGAAGAAAAACGTTCCCTGTAAGAATTAAAATGATGTTTTATGCAAACAAAGTCTATGAAAACTATTGTGCTTTAGGTTAAATCCCAGTGGCAATTGTTCTCACCCATGTTAGCAAGTCATTAGCTGACTAATAACGCAAAACAGATGTATTCATAAACCATTAATCAAATAAAAAAGGAAGCCAAAAGTCGTTATAGATATCTAAAACGACCGTATCAAACACTAATAATAAAACAATATCTTGAACAATACAACTTTTTAAAGTAGCTCCATTAAATATTAAAACAAGATAAATGAAGTCGCGAGTCACATACCGGCAACGATGAGGTGAAGCAGGTAGATTCCCATAAGATCCATTTCTGCGCTTTTTGACGATAACTGCGTGGCTTAAATGTTTCTGGGGGTTTTCTGGGGTTACCGAGAGAAAAATGCTGTCATATCAGCGATGGTGCACATATCAGTATACGATGTTAAACACTCTTTGGAGATGAATACTGTCCACTGAACATCTAGAGCCGCCGCGCGCGCGCCGCACCGCCAAACGTCAAACTGTCAATCGGGACGTCAAGAAAACCTTGAAGAGAATGAAAGCGTTACAAAAAGTTCTCCGTGTGCTCCATTATTTCGTCCCGTCGTATTGACATTTGTTCCCTCCGAGGGTAAGAACACGATTGAATGAAGAGTCAGATTTCATTGAGTAAAGATCTGACTCGGAGCGAGAGAGAGAGAGAGAGAGAGAGAGAGAGAGCCTGAAGTGAACATCGGCTGTGCCTAAAACCAAAACCGATCTGCCTACCTAGAGTGTATTTTTGGGAATCATAATCACGTTGTGATCCATTAGATTCAATACGTGACGTGAGTGTGTTTTAGGCTCGCGATGCCCAAAAGTGATGCCTAGGCAGCTTACTAGCTTTAGAGACAGACACTGAAGGAGTCAAGGAGGCTATCAATCTTTCCATTTCAATTCTTCGATTTGATTATGGCTTTGAAGTGTGAATTTTATCATCTAGTGGTGAGATATTATCCAAAATATAGACTGCACGACAAAATCTCTTCAAAAACCTTTTTCTATAAAAATACCCAGATGCCACAAAATGACATCCCAAAATTTTGTGAAAAAAAGGCAATCAGTATTATGATGAAAAGAAACACTCCATGGCAACAGTCACGGGAACATTTCTGATGTTCGACTAATCAGACGAAAAAATTTATATAATTCAAAGAGATAATCAAGTGCAAGGCCAACACGCACCTGCGCATTTTTAAAAATATGAATGCAATAAATGCCAGTCAATGTTGCCTTGGAGGACGGCTAACCTTCTGGCCAAGGATGTGTATGTAGCAGCATGAACTATGGCCTCCGTTTTTTATTAATGCATACCAGTGCATGCATTAACATAGAAGAGCTCTGGTGTTATGAATCATAATCACAGTTGTGTAATGCATATGTCCAGCCCTTTCATGTTGTTAGGCTTCATTTAATTGCAGTTGTTGCACACGCAGATATACACAAGAAGTGCTCATTAACTCTCCTGTCTACATACATGTATTTACTTATTCCAAGTATCCACAAGGTTAAGAAAGACAGGAGTGAGCTGTCCATTGCTCAGAATGGGGCGCGTAATCAATTCATTTGCCTCATTCATTGCAGTCTATTCATACACACACGCGCTGATGACAAAACTGAGTCCAGCTGTGGTGGCTCACCAATGATCTCTGGAATGAGAGTTCAATCTATTGTTTATAAAAGAGCTCTTTTAGCATTGGTCAGGTGACATGGATGATCGTGGACTTGGGTGTTTTTGAGAAGAGAGGTGAATGTGGTATCAAAGCACCGACATGTTTAAAGCAGAGGAACATGAAAGAAAAAATGTCTGTATATTCCCAGAGAAAAGAATAAAGGCTACAGAAGGATGTTTTAACATCTGGCGTGTGATTGGAGTGCGAAATGCAACTTGACAAATTGGTTTATGCTGAGTGTGTGTTAGCAAAACGAGTTTAATGCAGGACTACGGCTTTGAAATTGAATGCAAATATTTTAATGTATTCAGAGCAAAGAAGGTAAACATGCAAACCGTAATATGTACACAAAAGTAAAAGTAAGTAAGTCTACATTAATACGTCTACACAGTACATATTCCACAATTACTTTATATGATGAGTTATGGGAATAGTAGAATTAAGTATGTTTTTTATGAGTACATAATACGGGAATACATATTTTTAATTAACATTTTTGTGGTTATTTACAAAAGAACAAAGCATCTGGGATTAAAAATCTAATTTAAACCTGGAAAAACACTTAAAGTGAACTGAAAAAATGATATGATGTAAAATAGAGAAATAGTTGGAGGTTTTGCACTCTTTTTAAGTTACAAATCAAATTTATGTAAACAATTGTAAGATATTGACCATGTTAAGTCAAAAGGTCAGATTTCCTTACATCAAACGAAGCGCACGTGATGCTCTCCAAAGCAATCTGATATCATATTGGAAAACATTTAAGGTGAGGCTAGCTTGAGAACATCCTGTTATTGAAGCAAGAAACATCATATAAATACTAAGAAATTGATGGTTAAATGTAAAACATCCCTAGTGAGCTCAAATCTGCCTCTCAAGCAGAAGGGCTTTTGGGGGGTCTGTTTAATTTAGCCGCTGGTAGCAAGAGGGGCGTGGCGGTGCAATGTGGTCTGTGTCTTTCTCCTCGCGCAGCTCTGACTCGTCCTGACCCGTGTCACGTCCACTAAGGGTGGCGGAAAAGAAAGAATAAACAGACGAACACCGTGCTATGCATCACACAGGCTTGATAAGAGTCGCTCTGTCTGGAAAGCTGACTACTTTGTGATAGATGGTTAATCCTCTCTCTCTTTCTCCCTCTGTCTCTCTGAGAGTGCCTGTTACTGTTGCAGATAGGATGTGAGTGACTTAAGAAGTGGGTCCTGGACTAATGGTGGAAATTATATAATGCCATCTAACCATTCTTATTCTATCTTTTCTGCTTTTAAAATGCAGGATGGCGGGATGATTTTTAAAGGACGTGGTGAAATACCAGAGGTGCTGATGATAGCTTGCATTAAATATCAACACATTAATTTCCAAATGGCATTTTTGTGCCCTTGAAAGGAGCCACAGGAAGCGAATGCTATTCAGATGCATTGTTCGAAATGAAGCTGGACAACATTCACGAAAGCCCATTTCACAAAAGTGCCTTTCCCAAAACCATTAACACATTACACACATAATGATACTTTTTAAGTCATTTTGACACGGTAGGTAATTTACTTAAAATCTTTTTAGGCATTTTAAAAGAAAAGCTTTTCTCAATTGCCTTCATTCATAGCAGCATCTTTCTTAAATATTAACATATTTTCATACTTTAACTAAAAATCTGTAATACTGATTTCATCTTCGTGTGTTAGCCTTGAGGCTATTTATATACATATATATACGTACATATATATATATATATATATATATATATACAATAAAGTTACTTCTAAACATGACCTTCAGATATGCATTTAAATGAATATACATTTCAATGTATATTATTGTTAACACGAAAAAAATTATTCTGATGACTCATCCTGCACTACACAGATATTTGTCCAATCAAAACTTAAAATGAAAATGCCACTAATACCACAGAAGGGCAAGAAAACAAATAGCCTGGTTTCCATTACAGATTCGTACAACATATTTTGATATTTTATAAACACTGTTAAAAAAAGTTATTTATTAACCAATGTCATGTGATTAAAACGTAATTGTCTCTTCTGATAACTTACTCCAGATCTGTTTCCATTGCAGTTTTACAATATATAACTTTTTCAAATTGCTTGTAAAACCACCTGATGCATTCTATTCGCCATATTTTCAATTTGTATTCTCACAATTGAAAGGGTAACAGAAACGCTGCCACTGTTCCATAGGTGAGAAGTGAGACAAACTTATTTATTAGTTTATGATTTAAATATATAAAATTCAGTATGAAATACATCAACAAAAAAAAGGATACTGTACTGTTTAGGATCTGGGGTCATGAGGTCTTTAAAGCGGAGGTAACATACGCAGTTTCTGCCAATCTCAAACGTTATTAATCTTGAGTACCTAAAGAGTAGTACTGCTACTGTGGCTCAGTGGTTGGAGCATGGCAATAGCAATGCCAAGGTCATGTGTCTGATCCCAGGGGATGGCATATAGTCAGAAACAAATGTGTAGTGCAATGTAAGTCGCTTTGGATTAAACCATCTGCCAAATGCATAACACTTTTAAATGTACTGCAGATTTCGTATCTTCGAAGAGTATTTAGTTTGATCAATTTAAAAAAGACAGTTTCAGCTGTACGATTATTCTCTTAAACAGTTGAGCTACTGGAGATGAGCAGTGGGCGGAACTACACCACGAGCACACAATACATCATGGCAGTATCCCTGCATAACTGTCGATTCACTAAAGTTAGTGTTGTTTACATAATGCATGTATTCTTCTGGCTTTAGCTGGTTGAAGTGTGGACTTGCTTTTCAGGTAGAATTGCCCTATGAGGGACTAAGAAAAGTTGTTATGTAACAGAATTTCATGTTCGAAATTAAATGTCTGAAACCTATAGAAACAGAGTATAGAGTGTATCGAACACAGAAATACTACATCATACGCCCAACTCGTTTTGATTGTGAAGCATGAGAAGCCAGCACGTTTAACATTGTAAAGAATACATAATTCCTGAAACACTGTTGAGCATAAAAATGCATTTTGCTTCTAGATTCTAGAGGGAACAAAATGAAAGTGTCAGTCCTTTTTGTCTTTAGCAGGGTACACCACACACAGAGCCAGTGAATTCCTTAACAATTAAAAGTGTGATCACACATGTTTTCCTACTTTACATTAGTTCACACAGTGGGCTTGTTTAAACGTCTGCCGTCTTGCTTTTTGTCCCATGGCTATGATGTCATTGCAATGGATCATTTACACCCACTGGGGGCTTGCTCCCTCACGCTCTGTGCAAATAAAAAGCACATTCTTTACGAAACTCTGCAACGGGGCCACTGATTGTTCGAGACGCTCAGAGTGGGTGTAATCAGCATTCACTTCTTCAACCTTTTGCCCTCTATTTTTGTATTTTCTCGAATTTGTTTGTTACCCTTTTCACGTGCCAAAAATGAATTTAATTCGACACGTAGCACGCTGCATGATCAGAAAGCTTGTAAGAGTGCCTTTAAGGGAAAATTCGGAGCAATTGTGTCCCTCAGCCTCCACTTTAGCCATAAAGCCATGAGATTTATTTCTGAATTTTAACAGTTTGAGGTGGCTGAGATGTGTTAAAGGAGGGCATTAAACACCTGCCACAAGCAAGAATGGTTTCGATTTAAAGAGATTCCAAGGTGGGATTGCCATATACGTAACCGACCTCTCACTTCCCACAACAACAGATGGTGCATGTCATACCCACTGTGTGGGCAGAATAGGTTACGGCACATTGGATACGTCTGTCCTTAAATAAAGCCAGCCCTGTAAAAACTCACACTCACACAAACGTGAACTTGTGGACGGAGACAGACAAATACTGTATGTTACTGTGAAAAACTGTCTAAGTACAGCAAAAAACAAGCAAAACAATATCAAGGGTAAATAGCAGCAGATATATTTGACAGATTTGGACAAACATTACAACATTATGCAACATTTTGTTTACTTTAAAACATTTGTGTAACGCTATGACAGGCGTATATACACAATTTATTTATTTATGAATCCGTTCATCCAAAAATGAAGAACACAACTTTATTTACTCACTCATGCTGTAAGGCACACAAAAAGAGATATTTTAAGAGAGGACTGATACTCCTACACAATCACAATGAGTGCCAAACTTGTGGAAAAGAGCCAGAAGTAACAAAAAGTAGTTGATAGGTTGTCTGTAGAGAGTAATTATAAATTGAAATTCTGTCAGGACTGTGTCTATTGTCTTGTGTGCTTCATTATGTTCTTGTGTATATTTTCATTCGGTTAATTGTTACCTGATTGGTTCATCGTTTGTTTCTATTGTTTATAATTGAGTTCTAGTAGTTTGTCTTGTTGAGTTATCACTGGCTCGGTACTTGTAGGTTATGTGTAGTTAATGGGGATTTATTCAATCTTTTGTGTTTTATTAAAGCTAAGATTTAAATTGTATGTTTAGTTTTAATGATGGATTACAGGTGGTTTAGACAAACATTTTGCTTCAAACATCAAGCAAAGAATTACAGTGAATAATGATTTTAGTTTGCATTTGGCATTCTGCAGTATAGCTTTACCCTCTTAAAATTGAGCATTGGTTTTACAACAAATAAAACAACATTTCTTATAGATACTATAAGTTATTTGCCACAAATTAACCATGGTTTAGCTAAAGTTACCATTATTTAACCATGGTATATGTAGTTAAATTTCGGTTGTGCAAAAAATAATCAATTCTGCTATAAAACTATGTTTACTATAGTTAAACAACATAAACAAATGATTTGTTGCCCAAACTTGTGGACCTCCACAAAGAGTCAGTAACTGTTAAGTGGTCTTAATTTAATAAAATGAATATACAATAAGATATTCAAATAAATGTTATTATTTTATTTTGATTGTTAATAAAATAAATTGTTGTATTATTACCAAACACATCCGGACTTGCTTTAGACATCGTCTATGCGTCCGATGAAACGTCTATAATGAAAACATGGTTATGTTTCATACGGATAGAAGAATGTAAATATACAGCACGAGCTGTGGAGTATTTCTAAAGATACTGTAATGGTGCACAAAGAAAATCACATTTTAAAAGAATGAAATGATATGAGGCTGTAGAAATTATTTGATTTTATTTTTGGGTGAACTACTCTAAAAGTATCCAAAATATTTTGGGCCACACCACTGTATATCTTTATATTCCTCGTGGACCTTCACAAGGCGTTTCTCTAAAGCAGCCCCCTTACCTCAACTGACTGAAAGTTCCACCCATTATCACTCCTTTAATGAAAGATTAGTCACATCCTGGTAAAACATGGATGGATCAGATTTCCATCTCTATGTTGCTATAGTCGTGAAATTGTTTGGTTTTATAATGGACCCCTCTGTGAATTTGGCTCTTCACAGGTTGCTTTCTAACATTTATCGCTGATCTCGCCAACACCCCGGGTGGCCTATAATAATCTAATGGCACCTGAGTCAACAGCCAAGTATTTTAAAGTCCATAAGCTATGTGATGTACTTCAGCAGCGTGTGGGAAAACAGCGACCATTATCCCTCACGCTGTTTCCTGAACCAATACAGACCGCAGTACATCTCAGGACTGGATTCTGTGACTGTCACTGTGGATTGACCGATCTGACCTGCTTCGGGTCACAGCTGTGGAGGGGGGTTGGGTTCTACGGGCTGCTCTTAATTACATAAATTAGGGGAAAGCAGTTTGCAAGGCAAAAGGTTGGGGGACTGTTGAACTGCTGGAGAGGTAACAGTGCGCAAAATAAACAGTGGAACAATAACGCAGAAAACAGTTTGTTTTCTGAACCGTAATGGCTGGCAGAGATTTGTAGCTTTTCAAATGAACAAATATTGGCATCAACCATGTGTATTCTGTTTTGCTTTGTAACTGAACAATCCTCATGGTAATGCTTGCAGAACTTATTTTCTCTTCTATATTGTTTTTAATGGACTTGACAACAACCAAAACACCATTTTGTTGATGTTGGTTTAACAGGAAAGATAACATTTGGATTTTATAATTAATCGGCCATGTGAGTGTGAGAATCCATGTGTCTCTCGTTCAAGACCAAACTTACCAAGGAGTCATATTGACAAAATCACTTGCAGCAATTTACTCTCCAGGAATTCTCAGAATGCAGGGGACAAACCAGCATCTTTTTTTACTCACTTTACACTTACTGTAAATATTGTCATGTCATCGCGAACTGTACAATTGTACGATAAGCATGCACAATAGCGTGATAAACATTATTGATTATTAATAATAATGGAATATACTTCTAGGAATACTTGATTCTGATTGGCCAGTTGAGAAATTTCAAGGTATGTTATTCTGAGATAACAACTAAAACAAACAACACATGGTCATCTTGAACTTAAAAATTATTCAATTAAAATGATTTTAATATAAACATGTTTAATTCACAACATTCAGCTGGGGGATAAAATAAGAGACAATTACAAATTTTCATGTAATTCAACGTTTCTAGATATATTGTGGTCATTCCAGTCCAGTGTCTGTTGAATTTCAAACAATTCAAACCTCAGGAGTGACATAAAATCATCCAACAGCAACGTTAACGAATGACAGAATGACAAGACAAGACAAGAAAACTGTGATAAAAATCAAGGTTATTACATTAAAAATATTTCTTTTTGAACTTTTCTTAAATACTTGAACAAATAGTTGTATTGCTTAAAAGTGAATATAAACTGGTTTTCTTTGCAGTATTTGAGTCTAGAAAAATACAGAGCATATTTTCACTTTGTGCAAATAATTACAAATAGAAACAATATTTTTATTACAAATTTGGATGAAATTTCACAGAATGAAACAAATGTGATAATTTGACCTAAACACAAAGTGATTTTTTTAAGTGATCTTAAGGATTCATTCCACGATAACATCTGGTTGGCTCAACATTCTTCCTACAGCTATGCTTTCAATCATATTTGTGCTTCATGTAATTAAGTCATCAATGTCTGAATGTTCAGTAGCCATAGTACTTCCTCATGCCCTGATTCTCATTCACGACGCACTGTTTAACTTCATAGAACCAGTGAGCAGAACGAGACACAGCCAATGGGACCAATAACATACTAAACATTCAAAAAGACATTTTTTTAGAGGTATCGAAAATGCATTTGGACAGCCCATCATCAAATATTTAGCATAACTTGGATGGACGCGTTCACGGATACACAACACCAGGGGTTTACTCTCCCTTGAAGCCAGAGAGTGCATCATACCTGAATAATACATTATTCTCAACATTTCACCGGCAGCTTTAACACTCCAATATGCGTTTTATCATTCCAAATGCGTATATTTATCCTTACTGTGACTGGCCCCATTAAATATCAAGACAGCCTTTAAAATGTCTGTGTGGCTACGGAGATAGATGACCAGCGCTGAACGGATGTGAGTTTAAGTGAAGCCTCTTAAGCTCTGGAGGACTGGCCACAGAATTTGTTAATGGTGTTCTGGTTTGCAGGAGCAAATAGATGTTAAAAAAGCTTAAATGACTATATGTGCAGGTGAGTCAATATCAAAGAGACAGGTTTGGGCGGAGGGTGTTGGGTGTTGGGTTTGTGCAACTGTGCCCTTAAGAAATCTTAGTGGTGAAACTACTCACACAATTGAAGACAAGACTGATAAAAGCATTAGTGTCCAGAACTTCATGACTTCATGAAGTCCAGCATTCTGATGACTTTGAATTTCTACATAATAATAAAATTTAATTATCCGTCTAAATGTGAAAATTATATATCAGTTAACCTGAGGTTTTAATATATGCAGAGGTGACCAGTTCACACACACACACACTTAGATGGGAATTCAAAACGTGTTTTAAAGACATAAGAAATTATAAAATATTATATTAAGAAAATTAATAAGAAGAATTAAGAAAAATTAAGAACGATTCCTAAAACTATTCCATATATGGATACCAGGTTTTAAAAAACCTGTAACCACATCCTAAGTCTGAAACTTAAACACTGAAAAACTTCTTTTCTGTGTATACTGTTAACTTCTGTGTCATTGACATGTGTCTGAGGTATCTGTGCTTTGATCCATTATGTGAAGTATTCATAGTACACATAAAAGAGCCAGACAGAACCTACACAAAAGATGTAAAACCAGTTTCACTATTCTATCACCAAAGATTTAAGGGAGGGTTTCCCTTAAACCCCTGTCAGTCCTTTGATTCAGCCGAGTCATTGTAGCAATGTTTGTCCAGCTTTTCAAAGCCACATGGCAGCCCAAGGCTTACAAACGTTTTATTATTTCCCTGTAAAACATGACGGCCAAATCTCCCGCAGATGGGAACAGATTGGTGATATTCACATCTGGTCTCTGAATCCTCTGGGTGGTGACCCCTTTCTACATTAGGAGGGTCTTGCTTCAGCTATGGCCACTTTAACACCTCAGGGTTTTCTTTTGAAAGAAGAAAGAACACCGTACTTTGTTTTTTCCTGAATATTAGGAAATTCGAGGTTTATTGATTCTTCTAGTGTTCATATTAAATGCCTTTAAAAGAATCAGTGTGTTTGAATTTGTAAATGCGCTCTGTAGGTCTCGGGGAATTCAATTAATTCTTAATTTATTAATATAGCCGCGCTCGTGAAATGCTCAATTAAACATGCAACGCACAAAATCCAAGTTGACAAAATTCCAGGAATTCAGATCAAAGTCATTCGGAGTTCAGTCTGTTTAAATTAGCGTCTATCTTGTTTTCAATTTTACTAAGAGTGGTCAGCCTGTTTAGCTGGTCCAAGCGAACTGTTCATCTAGAGAGAAACCCAGCTTCAGTCGGTCAAATTGATTAGGTCAAAGGTCCGAGTGACGGTGGTTATGGGAAGAATGAATTTCCTGTTTCTGCATCTATAATTCAGAGGTTTCCTGAGAGTGTGCATTGCGGTGAGCATGAGAAGAGGCAAAAGCTGTGCAAAATACAACTCCTTCAACATACACCACAGAGCCGTGGCTTTGAAGGTCTACTGGATCTAGCCTGCCTCCAAACGCATCCCCAGACTCAGACGTTCAAACATTCAAACGCTCCAGAACTTTAGGCTTTGTGTGTTTTGCTCTGGAACGGTTCAGTGGTCAGGTTGGGAAAACAAAACCCCTGGAAACATTTTCTTGGATTTAGTGGATGTGAATGGAATTATTACCCAATGATGTCAATGTAGATTTTTGTTTACAACTCATGATTATAGACCACCAACCTTTTAAAGAAATAGCTGCCCTCCCCACAAAAAATAATAATTTAAATGCACTCATATACACAAAAGACGGAAAATGTTTACACATTTTTGTATCCAATGAAAGTGAATGCGACGTGGGATGTCAAGCTTTTCGCTACATTGAACTACATTCCAAATCTTCTGAAACAATAGCTTTGTATTATGGACATAGTGTCAATTATAGTGTAGAATTTTCCGTTAGGTGAACTCTATTATATATATCTCATTATTACACGGCTCGTTGGAATGCTTGATACTGATTGGCCAGTCGCGACATTTGCAGGTCGTTATCCCCAGATAACGACCTCTCAATAATAATTTTGACGGGGTTTTTTGACAACTTAAATATAAATGTATCTTTTAATAACAGCAGCCGGCTGTTATCGCAAAATAAGCTCCTTCAGTGTGATACAAGACCTTGTCGGGGCTTATTTAGGCGACAACAACTGGCTTTGTACATTCTCCCTTACTTATACCTCAGAAACTATCGATTTCCTGTGTGTCTCCTGTCTACATGTTGTTCTGGAAATTTCCCATGTTTAATGCTAATAAGTGGTTTGGGTTAGATTTAGATTTTGGAGTAAGGGATAAGTTAAAGTGATACTTCTGTCATCTTAAAGCTGGATTTATACTCGAGCGGCGGACCTACGCCATAGCCTACGTGTCGGTTTTCATTTATACTTCTACGTCGTTGTCCGCGTCGACAGGGAATGACCACTAGGCGTCAGTGTCCATGCATGTGCTTAAACAAAACAAGAGCCGAAGAAGAAGCAGCTCGCTTGAGAAGCATTAGCACTGATAACTGCAAGTAAACAGTCACTTTTATTGCAGATTTGAGATGTTTAATACAGAAGCACAAATATTTTACTTAGATAATTCATTCGGAAATGGATTTGAATCTATCGCAGAGTTTTTTGACCTGTGGGAGGGGTTCAAACATATCAATCCCAGCGCTTGCGGTCCACGTTGTTACATTTTAGGAGAGGTGCGCATCAGGCTACGGTGTAGTGTACTTGGCTCTATGTAGGCTACGGCATAGGTCTGACGCTCGAGTAAAAATCCAGTTTTACTCATCTTCGAGTTGTCCCAAATGTGTATAGATTCCTTTACAATTGTAGGAAAAGTTACTTGATAATTTTTGGGTTCTGTTGAACTCAAAAGAAGATATTTAGAAGAATGTATGACAGAAAACAACTCGCACTTTTGACTACCATTGTTTTTTTCCTACTATGGTATTCAATGGGTGTTACAAGCATTATTCCAAATATCATTCTCTGTGTTCATCAGAACAAAGAAATTTATACATATTTGGAACAACTCAAAGGTGATTAAATGATGACAGAATTTTCATTTTTATGTGAACTATAACTTTTAACAGTGTAAACGTGTTAAGTGCGAGTACTTTAATTGTAATTACAGTGCATCAACATTTATGGGCAATTCCAGGGTTATGGATTGATTTTTTTATATCTGACCATCAGTATGGTGAAAACCCTGTACTGTCTTATTGCCCATATATGTATACATAACATATAAGCTACATTTGATCAGTCAAGTACACAGTAGCTATAGGGACAGTTCACCCTAACATACCAATTCTGTCATCGTTCCAAATCTGTATAAATGTTTTTTTTCTAACTGTTTTCTTTCCTACATTCAAAATGTCTCATTTTGTGTTCAACAGAACACAGAAATTGACAAAGAAGTTGTTTCTATTATAGAAGTGAATGGTGCCCCGGAACTGTTTGCTCACTGTTTGTCCAAATATCTTTCTCTGTGTTCATCAGAACGAAAAATTCATCAAAATTTGGAACATCTTGAGGGTGATAAAATGTAGACAGAATTTACATTTTTGGTATGAAATGTTCCTCCAAGCCCACCTCATATAAAGTGTGACCTTATCTGATAACGGTAATGACGAACTCGAGTGACAAGAGTTATTAGAGCAGCGTTGACCCCCGGTCACCAGTACATAAAGGGCACACAAGGGCAATTTAGGGTCCTCATTCTAAAGAGTCCATATGGCCCTTAAGTTGAACAGTTGGTTGGGGAAAAAATGACCTGCGCAAACCCATTTGTCCCTGAGGGGCTGTTCACCCAGCAGAAACTAACCACCAACTATTTCCGCAGTCAGTAGAGCATGTGGCTGCTTATGAACCATGGCTTGCTAAGTAATAGGGTTTATTTTATATCTTCTCTCCGGGGAGAGAGAAAGCATTTCACAAGAAGAAGGAAATGTCAGTGCCGTTAGGGTCACAGCAAAACGCGGGATTTCCAACAGCCCTGAGCAACAAAACCCACAAAGTGTCCAAGAACTTCTGTCGAATTAAACAGAAGCATCTGTCACTTAGGCGGCCTTATCCAGAGTCACACTAAACAGGTTTATGTGAAATAAACGCTGGATGTTTGCCTGTTTAAGGAGAGCTGTGTGGGATTTCACGTGTTGCTCTCTGTGACCAGACAGGAGTTTTAATCACATCTCCAGCTCTCGTCCCTGCCAACCTCCTGTACGACTCCAGCATCCCTACAGATCATGTGTTGATATTTGGGGAGGTTTGAAATGGATTTACGATGAGAGTTGAGAAGTAAAAAATCTAAATGAAATCTAAAATGTGAAATAAAAACACTTCTGTGCCAGGAGAGTACTGGCTAATCCAGTGTGCCTAAGAGCGTTTCAAATAAGTTTTTTTAACGTTGCAAAATAAGAAAGTGGAATAGAAGTCCTTTTAAATTTCCTGTTTTAAATAGTGATCACATTGTATATTTATGTACTGTATTTACATTAAATACATAGGCTGGATTAAAGTGATAGTTCACCCAAAAATGAAAATTCTGTCATCATATACTTATCATTTCATCATTTCAAACCTTTTCAAGACTTTCTTTATTTCGAAAATCACAAAAGAGGATATTTAGAAAGTTTTGTTAACTGGACCGCATTCACTTGCATTGGTTTTGTGTCCATAAAATAGAAGTAAATGGGGTTCATTTAGTTGGGGGCCACAGTTACCAACTGTCTTTAAAATATCTTCTTTTTTTTTGTTGTTTCTTCTGCGAAAGAAAGAATGTCACACAGGTTTTAAATGACAAGATGGTGAGGAAATCCCAGAATTTTCATTTTTGGGTGAACTATTGCTTTAAGATAAATTGGGCAACTTTTTGCATTAAAAGGAATGAACATAGAGTATGAGATGACATATACATGCGTAAAGTATAATGTTCAGTAAAACAAACCCTGAGCGGGTGTAGTGCCAGAGGAGAACTGATTCCACTAGCTGGGCCTGGGTTCTACCAAGGTTCTACCACTGTTTGCACACTTGCTGCAATAGTCTTACGGGCTGCTTCGGGCTGCTGACATAAGCTTTAGAATGTTGTACTTCTTCATATTATTCTAAATGTAAAATTTTGCATGATTTATTACTACCCCATATAGGAATTGATGGTCTGCATATTACCTGTGATTCTCTTCTTTTATCTTCTTTCTCTATCTCTCTCTCCCTCTCGCTTATGGGGACTCTTGAACCGTGGACACCAAAATTGAGGTCCCCATGGGCAAAAAAGCGTATAAATCATACAGAACGAGATTTACTTTGAAAATGATCTTTAGGTTTAGGGGTAGGGTTAGGAGATAAAATATACAGTTTTGTATGGTATAAAAATAATTACACCTATGGACTGTCCCCACGGAGATAATAAACCAGACATATGTGTTCATGTATGTTTGTTGGTTTGCGTAAGTGTGTGTGTTGGTGCATGTATGTTATTAAATATATTGCCTTATGCTTATAGATAACATGTTTTAATGTACAGTTGCTGAAAGTTGTAACAAATGCTAAATATATAAAAGTTGAGGTGAGATGTAGTGTGGGGTGGTAACATCTAACATAATTCCTATATAGCTGAGTTAAAGTAGTAAAGAGTAATTGAAGACAAAATATTGATTTGAGATCAAATATTTTATTAGTTGTCTTATTATTACATGAAACACAAGTAGTTCAGGTGAAGAAGTCCGGCTGAGAAGTCAGACATTACTTAATAAGTATGTTTAGAAGTTGAGGAAAATCTGATTGTTGGATGGCGAGATTCATAAAGAGGGCTGCACATTACATGATATATATATATTATATCTAAATCTTAACGAAGTTAATAATTGTATAAATTCCAAAAGTTATGTTTATGCAGAAAGTGACTTTGCCTGATGTGTGAAAGATGACCAATAGTTTGAAAAAATGTGAATCTATGTTGGTTGTATAATGTTCAGTTTTTTAAATGTAACTCTGGATCACAGAACCATGTCATAAGTAGCACGGGTATTTTGGAGCAATAGACAAAAATACATTGTATGGGTCAAAATTATAGATTTTTCTTGTATGCCAAAAATCATTAGAATATTAATTAAAGATCATGTTCCAAGAAGATAGTTGTTAAATGTCCTGCCATATATTTAAGAGACTCTGTTTGTGTGAGTGGATGCAGCAAAAAAAATAGCTCACTGCTGCCCGCTCCTTGGGAATTACCCACTCAAGTTTGGCCTCTATGTAAAGTTTAGAATTTCAGCTTTCGGGTTCATCTATTCTCCAACAATGCATTACAGAGGAAAGCCCATAGAGAGTGTTCAAAGGCGATTTTCTTGATATTTCTATTATTTTGCTTCCTTAGATTCCAGATTTTCAAACAATTGACCCTTATGACTGGTTATGTTGTCCAGGGTCACAAATATATTTTGATAGGTGTAATTGATTTTACAGTGTATCGAATTATATAGCAACTCATCATATATCACATTTTTCTTCAATATCAGACTGCCCTAAAAAAGAGACACAAAGGTTATATGCAAGCAACTGAGTATTTAACCCCATGTGAAAAATCCTTTGGGGCATGTTGTCACAAAGTGTCAACATGTTATTAATGAACAGGTTTTTTTTGCATTACCATGTGTGCCAACATAGAAACTGACTTTAAAAAATGAACATACTCTAAAAACTTAAAATAACAAAGAAAATGAATACATTAATAAAAACATCCATAAACTGAAAAAATGTTTAGATACACACCACACAATGTTGACTAAATTATTTTCACTACTGTGTAGACTAGATGGAATACTAATAAACAATAAAGCATCTCCATAATGCACAAAACATTAAATGCATTTAATTTTCCATGAAATAAGTATCACTATTTATTTCCTTTTCAATTCTATCAATGTGATCCGCATGGATTTGCTGCTGATTATTCAATCATGAATATATGAATACAATATCAAAATGAGCCCCCGTTTTCCCAAAGGTCACCCTGCATAATTGTCAGTGTGATTGCATGGTTTTAAGTAAAGAAACTATGAAAATAAAAATGGCACTCAGGATGAGTGTGTGTGTGTGTGTGTGTGTGTGTGTGTGTGTGTGTGTTTGTGAGGAAGTGACAAACAAGCTGACAGCTCTCTTAACCTATGTGTTTGGAACACAGCACATGTCTGGCAGGCTGTACTGGAATAAAGATGAATTGATAACCGGACGATCTATGTGCGCCTGGAATGTGCTTTACCGTCTATAATGAAAACGACATCAAGCGACGCACTCCAAATATCAATCATCTCATCTGGTTTTACAATCCAAGAGGATCTGGCAGGCAAAAGAAAATGTTCCTTGCAGTTTTTCCAACAAACATTTCAGCACAACAGAAGGCTTGCGAGAGCCGATCTGCTGCGTGGCCTGTTTTGATGTGTAATCAATTGAAATGAGGGGTAAAGCAGTTGAAAGCAGAGAACGTAATGATGTGGTGAGTATAACTGCAGGGCAGAGCCAATCTGTGCCAAAGACACAGCAGCCCCCTCTGAAATATTCTAATGAGATATCTGGTTCTCCTCATAATAAATACAAGCAGAGTCTCGCCATTGATCTTAATGTCCCACGAGCATCTCAGGCCTCCCCGTGGAATGTCCATTAGCGAGACAGGAAGGAGAAATTCCCATAAGTGTGGGAAAGAATGGCACACGAGCGAGGTTGAGACAAGGAAAGTGTAGCGCACATCGAGGATTCAAATGCAGAGTTGTATCGAATTGCAATTCTGGCCACGGTGAAATCAAACTATGTCTGATTGATGTCCGTTTTGACTAGACTACCAACACAAACCAGAGGTTTGTATCACTCTGAATTTAATAGGGAATGTGTTAATTCTAATATGATCAAAGTTAAATGAAATTCAACTGACTGCTGTGAGGATCGTTTTTAATATTCTTATAATTATACAAATATGTTATCTTACATAGAATTTAACAGATGTTCATAATGACTGATGTCCATTTCCTTATATTTAAAGGGACAGGTTACCCAGTTCTTGGCCACCATTGACTACCATATTAGGAAAAATGACAAAGGCAGTCCAAAGTGCCCCAGAATTGTTCGCTTTCCTACATTCTTCAAAATACCTTCTTTTGTGTTTGACAGAACAAAGACAATTGTGAATCAAATTTTCCTACTATGGTAGTTAACGGTGGCCATGTACTCTTTGGTTACAAGCATTATTCCAAACCTCTTTCAATGTGTGCATTAGAACAAATAAATGTATACAGATTCGTAACAATTTAAGGGAGAAAAAAATGAAAACTGAATCTTCATTTTTTTGGTGAACTGTTCCTTTAATGACAGAACACAGTTTCCCAGAGCGCCTTAAAGGGATAGTTCACCCAAAAATAAACATTCTGTCATCACTTATTTACCATCATATTGTTCAAAAACACTTTCTTCTGTGCAACACAAAATAAGATATTCTGAGAAATGTCTGGTTTTGTGTCCATACAATGGAAGTCAATGGGGGTCAGTTTTGTTCGGTTATCAACGTTCTTTAAAATATCTTTTGTTTTCTTCAGAATTAAGAAAGACGTACAGCTTTGAAATGACACAAGAATAAGTAAATAATTAAAGAACTACCCTTTTAACCTGTAAAGCTTTCCAATTCAGTTTATTGTTTGCATCTTCATACTGTTAACTGAAAAGGAAGCAACTTCTGTCCCCCAACCTTGAAACCGCTACTGGCACTGTTGACAAATCATACAACTCCTTTGTTTAATCCTGTTATCAATACTAAGTCCAAAGCATTCACTGTTATTGACTGCTTTTAAAAACACAGCTATGGCTTTGTCCATAAATGACTCTCACATCAATCAATATCCTGCGTTAACCAGAGAAACACATGTTTTCCAGAGGCAGGCCGGTAATGAATGTGCCTTTAGGTTGATGGAAAATAAAATTCCAAAGCTTCTAAAAATATCAAAGCTTTTACTTCAGTCTTTTAATTGATAGTACTTTATCGCATGCGTTCCTGTAGTGGCGGCGGTTAGCTTTATTCACAGGATGTCACCGACCACAAAGCTTCCCTAATTAAGGTGACTTTTGTATGAAAGTGTCACTGAGTTTAGTTGAAGTGAGCTCGGATCATACAAGAGTAATTAATCAGCGGAAACTAGGCAAGACGTACGAAGATATCCATTTGAAAGTGAAACATCCTCCTTCTTTGTGCCGTTATGAGACTGGGCTTCAATCTATTTCCAAAGTGCTCTTTTCCATTAATGAGCCCAAGCAGGTTCAGATGAAATGCATTATATATAAAATCACTTGGGAAATAGATTTTAGCATACTTATTATAGTATAAATAAAAGTGGATAGTTTTCTCAAACTCTTTCGCTCTCATTTGTTTCTATTTTTACCTCTTCAAAAAATGTAAAGAGATACATATGATACTAAGTTGATACTTAAATGACACAACTGAGAGGTTCATCAAATCTCCGGGGATACCAAAGAGCAATCTCTGAGCGATCGCATTTTCCTCTGGGCACCCTCCACACGCAAGCTTGCAGCTGGTTGAGTTTCCAATTCAGTTTCAAATGCTTTTCCCAAAAAGTAGCATCTAGTTTACTGAAATACCTCAGCATTGAGGTCATAAACCGTAAAAGAAGATGGACGACCCACTTTTACTTCCACTGTAGAAAAATGAAGCCAAAATGTCCCAGATGGCCGATGATGTCATTTGGACTCAGAGTCTGTGCATTAGTAAGCATTAGGTGGAGGCTCGGCATCAAGCTCCCATCCACATCAAAAAGATTACATATATTAACAAGATGCGCAACTGCCATTGCAATGAATGGGGAGGAATGCTACACGCAATATGGCCGCCCTAGCGAAGTAAGTCCCGCCTTCCAGTAAAAAGACCCAATAGTCAATCGATAAAGACTGACGATTCTCTGGGGCGGGGCACTCTTGAGACGCTTGCCAGCCTGTATCCATGCGCAATAGCGCAAATAGACTTCAAAAAAAAAAAATTTAAGCTTAGCAAACCAAATTTATGGTACAGGTTTAAACACTGATCGAAAATATGCTATTTAAATGTCATTTTTCCCAGCGATTTTAGAAATATCTGTCTTACGCCATTTACTAAGATAGAACTATTGTCTTACTATGAGCACCGAATCGTTTCTCGTTGCTTAATCGTTCCACTCCATGCCAATCAATGCCAGCCGGTACGTAAGTGGCACGACTTCCGTTGACGGACTTTGCCTTTATTCCCCAATGATTCAATCTTCGATGAAGAAATCATGGTGTCGCGCCCCCTTTTTCAACTAGAACTAAAACCAAACCAAGCAATTGAACATACATCAGCGTGGTAAGTACTAACCAAATGACAGAAACCTTTTTGGGCGAAATTATATGTTAAGTGTAATTGGATTTTCTTGTTTGGCACGATTCTCTTTCATTTACAAGGACGGGGTTTATGACCTATACTACAGCCAGATACTTACTTAGGCTTCACTTTCAGGACATGTGCAGCACGGCTGGGTTTATTATTAGAATCAGATAAAAAGAGTTGCAAGTTCATACATCCAAAAGCATCAGCTTTTTGTTCATCAGTCAAGAGTGACATCTACTGAACTGCCCGTCTCATTTCCATTGATGCATTCAGGAAGTCAGATGAAAATCACGGAGTGTCACGTTAGAGCTCCATGTTAATTCCGTGGTGTTCCAAACATTTCTGAAATGATTGCTTCATGAATGACCTTTTGTGCAACATAAAACCCAGCAAATGTCTCGCCCGGGGACAAGAAGAGCGTGTTATATCTTATCTTTGTGAAATATCTCGCAGACCTACTAAATAGACTCCCACAATCGGTTAACCATAATTGTTCAGTGTTCCTCCATGTACATCGCTCGACTCTAAAATGCCAAGCAGGGAAAAAAGATCAGTTTCATTTAACAAGGAACATGTTGTTATGAATCAGAAGCGCAGATAAGGCGGCAGACCGCTGAATGACCACAGCATCTCTAACGGCTTGTGAGTCAAGCCACATTTGGGTCTCAGAGGGCCAGTTACGGCCGGCTCGTGCGGATGAAATCATCGGCGTGGGCACACTTCAGTACTTTCTGAAAAACTCTGCTTTATTTTGATTGTCTGGGATTCAAAATTGGATAGGGTTGGACAACTTCTGCAAATGTCAACATATTCCAAAAGGTCTCAAGCCACTGTTGAGAGAACAGAATAATGAATGAGAGACTAACAATACGTTTACAGAGCTAAAAAAAACCTTGCTGTGCACCAATACGCTGGAAATGCAATGCAGACGCCTGGTGGGTCTTTCTATTCAAAGAAAAACAGTATGACACCTATATCCATTAGTTACTTTCTGGATTTGCCTCAATTAATATAACACTTAGGATGGAAAAAACACATACCTTTTGTGAAACAAGAAAAGCGTGAAGTCAAGGATTGATCTCTCACCTGGGACTTTCAAACAAATGTCCGCTATTGTAAGAACAATTCAGAAACGGTTTGTTGAACTTTCAAGAAAATTAAGCCATTCGGAACGAGCGGCTCAATTGCAAGACATTCACAGGCCAATTCTATTGCAGTAGTCGGGGTGTTTATATCAAGGGAGTCTGGGTAGTTGTGCAAATGAGCTTTCCATCAGCTCCACAGGACAGGAGCAGTCAGTCACTCTGGTTTACAATCTCCCTCCTGGGTGCTTGTGGCTTTCACAGCGCTAACAGATTTGGACAGCTCGCTGCTGATGGTTTCCATGTGCTTCATACTTCAACTTGAGGAACGGGTCCAAACGAAGCGCCTCTCTAATTAGTTTTTCATTGCGAGGTGTCTGTATAATCATGTACATATGTAAAGCACCCTAGTATTATGCATACTAAGCTCTTCACAGCAAGTGGCAGGAGCAAAGAGGTTAAAGACACAGATGCTAGATGATGATATTTACAGGGCAGAAAGGACTGTAATGTATCTCTTCCACCAACATCTTACTGTTCTGTTCTGACTCAAGTTTCTTCTCTACTCGTTTCTTCTCTACTCTTAAAAAAAAAAAAAAAAAAATGTATGAATGAATGTTTCTGTATACTGTGTTAGGCTATATGAAACCAGTCTTCGTTTTGATTGCACTTATGCTCTTGTTGAACTTATGCTGTCCCAATTGCTTCCATTGCCTACCCCACTTGTAAGTCGCTTTGGATAAAAGCGTCTGCTAAATGACTAAATGTAAATGTAAATGTGATGATACTCCAGACATTCCGCTTGGAGATTGATGTAGGCAAAGGCGCATTGGGAAGACCACATTACTTGTGCATTGTTGCAAAACTTTAATAACCTTGACTTCCCCAGGATAAAAATATGTAGATGTGACAAACCAAACCATCTTGGCCTCACGGACAATGATGCAATTTTATATATGGATCGGGTCAAGACATTAGATGTTTTGTGTGGTCTACTCCCAAGCTGCAATACGTAACTTTTGTCTCTCTATCACAATATCTGAAGCAAAATGACAAGCTACAGTAAGATTTTGTCTTTCAAACAAGTAAGGCAGTGGTTCTCAAACTGGGGGCCCAATGATGGATCCTGGGGGGGCACTGTTTTTGTGGCATTTTATGAAATATAAAAAGTTATCGTAAATTTTGTGCAATCAAACAACAGTTTTTTATTTTTTATTTTGGCCTTACGCACTAGGAGTGAGTATAGATAAAACTAAAATTTAGCACAAAAATAAAAATATTACCTATTATAATTATTACAATAAATAAATAAACTTATATTATAATATGAAAATGATTGTATTTTTTTGTATGTATACTGTATATATTCAACTAAGAAATAAATTGTAACGAGTGGAGGAAATATAAAGGAACATCAACTTTATTGAAGGTTGACTTTCTTTACTTTTGAAGTTAAAAGCTTAATAATGCGATTCATGGTATGAGGACAGATAGATGTAGCTGCTAAATCACAGATTCATCTTCATTATTAACCAAAAATGTTACGGACTGCAGATTTAAGGGTCATTTTATTGGGGCATGCAATACATGAATTGACATAGAAAGTTCTGTGATATGATACGATAGGTTGCTTTTTAACATCTTAAAATAACATTTTAAAATGTTTAAAATGTGAGGCGACTGAAAACAAGATGCGTAGTGCTTTATGTAGGGTTTGGTATCGTTTGAATTTGATTAATTCCGCTTCCTCTTATCGATTCTGATTCTTATCGATTCCAGTTTTAATTCCAAAGTTGTAAACAATAAAGTAACACATTAATATTTATGAACCTGTATAGTTGTCTGCTTATTGAATGTGTATATATATTGAGAGCGAGTCACAAACATATTTATGAGCACCATTTCATGTACACATAGCAACCGTGTTTTTTTTTTAAATATGGTTAATTTTCATAAGGGCTTTCATTGAGATATCAGACATGCACATTTCTGAAAATGTGTATACAGGAATTGCTAAGAGGAATTGAAATTTCATTTTAATATCAAGTACCCTAACCTTTTGATTCCAGAATTGGAATTGATTTTCGATTTACAACTCTAATCTTATAGAACTTTAACACTATGGGAAAGTACAGCCAGATTTTCATATATATATATATGAAAACAAACTGCATTCCAACACTTAAACTATTCAACAGATGAAAATAAAGCTGGAACCCCTCCCAGCACCAAACTCTCCTATCTCCTGACCTCCAAACACGACACAACAGATAAAAGACACAAACATGCATATTTTAATTCAAGGAAACATGAGCAGAGGGATTTGCCGTAATGCACTGAAGTGTAACAAATGCGTGCAAATAAGAGTATGCCGTATGCAAGTCAATTACACACTATAAAGAAAGTCCTCATTAGCATTATCTTGGAGTGAAAACAACGTACATTCATTAATTACAGACTTTGCAAACACAGATGAGGTCTGCATGAGTTTTTAATACGGATGTATCTGATCATTTTAATGATGATGTAAATGGTGTTATTTTAGTCACTACAAGTTTGAATAGGTCATAAAGCGTCTGCTATTTCGTTCCCTTTGAATCCCTTTGTGAATGGAAATCCTGTCCTTGTATCTAGCCTGGGGTTGTTAAGAATAAAGACTCCATTCTCTTTTGACTCATAATTGTCTTTCATTTGAGTTTGGCCCCGTCCCCGGTCAACATCAGACCCTTTCCTCTGAGGGTGCGCTCTCTGACCTCTCTTCCCCTGTGAAGGAGCTCCGCTTGATGTGTGGCATTACTCACAGTGGGTCATTCTGTAGGAACATTTCAGAGCGGATTCGAACACACTCCTGCAGTGCCGCTGGACTGAGCTGTCAGGACCCAGCTGGCTTTGTGCTGCCAGCTGCATCCAGTGGTTATTCCTCCCAGGCATAACCCCAGGTGTCCTTCCCTTTTGCCCTGTTATTCCCTCGCTTTTACCCGCACCGGATGTCCAACTTGTATTATAGCTTCACTTCAATGAAACGACATACAGAGAATACACCGTTTCAAAACAGACAGACACGATCGTTTGCACATGCAACTGGTTTTCAAGGTTTCGGAAAACAAACTGTTTGGTTTTTTTAGCTCGATCTGGCTGAACAGACACAGAACCTTTCAAATGTCTCCCAAATAAGAATTACTCGCTAATTAAAAGAGAAAATAAAATAAAGACACCTATTAGCATATAAACGGGGAGAGGCGAAGAAACGTGGCAACAGTATATGCAAAAATAATCATTGGCCTGGTAATATAAAACTAATTTGACGCCACAGCAAGATTACAACTAGATTAAACAAGCAAATTACATTTTCTAAAAAAATTAACATGCGTTTGTTTTCAATACTAGGATATTGTTGATAGTTGCCAAGGCAATGCAGTTATTAAAGCGGATAGCTCACCAAAAAATGAAAATTCTGTCATCATTTACAGAGCACCAAAGAAGATATATTGAAGAACATTGGAAATTGAAGAACTGCTGTACCCATTGACGTCTATTGTATGGACACAAAACCAATGCAAGTCAATGGGTATTGCCATTATTTGGTTACAAAAAAACTTCAAAATATTATTATTAAGCCATACAGGGTTGAAATGGCAAGAGGGTGGGTAAAGTCAAGTTCTTCAGTGAAGAGAGCCCACCCTGAGATCTCTATGACATTTTGGCATTTTACAAGACTTGTATATTCTCTTCAATGCAAACATGTATTTTTTTCTAAGTTTTGGGTATTAAATGTCATGATTATGTAATAGCACAGTTCACCTTAAATAGCAGGTTCAGGAACTTGAGGTTTGTTCGAACCCTTAACCCAAAAAAAAGCAACAGCATCAATGCCGCATGCTTTCCCAAGCACGACTGAATTTCAGCGGGAGTTCACGTTAAATGCTTAAGATCTTCAAAGGCAGAAGCCCCCTGATCTGTCATTACGTTTAGTTTTGCTACGGGAAGGTTGCTGGTTAGGCTTTATTTAGTGTCTGCTCCACTAAATGTTTAATTAATTTGGCAGATGTGACCGATGGGGTGAAAAAACACGTATAAATTGTCAATAACATCATCCGTGAAAAGAAGAGCACGAGCGCGAACTCTGCGAGATGAATTTCATAAACACAGGATGAGAGTATTAAACGCTGGAGGATTATGACAAGAGGTATAAAATGGGATTGCCAGGATTTTCATACCTTCTGCAACATGGCAGATTGTCCTCGCAAGACATCAAAAAGAGAATCGCGGGGCAAAATTCATCAGCTTGGCAGTTAAGACGCCAGTTCGGTGAGATTAGCTGAGAGCTCCAGACTGCGGAAAGCTTTGATACAATTTATAAAAGACGAACTGCAGGTGTATGGACTGCAAGGAATCATAGACGTCTGCGTGATGGCAAACCAAACAATACCTGATATCACCTAACCATGCGTGAGATTTTAGAGCACCATGTCAGCTCATGTGGAGCATCTTGAAATCTATCATTTCAACCATTTACAATGCATTTGTGAAGAACCACAATATTCATAAATGATTTTTTGGACACGTCTGTTTTTATGATGTGTGCTTGTACAAAACTTTCTGCTTTAACTCTTAACAACCACATTATGATTTCAAGAAGTTTTACTTGACCATCAAGAATTTCAAACTCTGTACATGGAATCAGCATCTCGAGTCTATTTTGCATAGGCTTTCAGATTAAGGTTATAAACAACTGCAATGCTACTGTGAGCGTGATGTTGGTTTCGCTACTGCTGTGGATATCAGCAATATGGCGACAAGTTTCTTATCCACATAGAAACAGCCGAGATGGGCTGGGTGGACAAAGGAACCTGAACAGAAATCACACATCGGTCATTTCGTCCTCCAAGTCGTCTCCCTCCGTCTCGCCCTCTCCATCCACTTCCTCTTCATCTTCTGACGTCATATCCGCATCATCTGCCTGGGACATGCACTTCTGACAGGAACAGATGAATAAGTAGTTCTCCCTGAAAAACAAAGTGGCAACAAATGTTTGTGGAAGACGCATGTTTTTTTAACAGCAGCTAAAACTATCACAAAGTCAAAAACTAGCAGAAACCCCTGTTTTTATGTACATTTAAATAACACACAATAAAAATTACAATTTGTTTCTTATTGTGAGCATAAACTCAGTGTGCTGTATAAACATGCATGCATACACACAGACATTTTTTTCCCGAAAACAAGGCATCCAAGGAAATTTCCCTGCAAAGTAAATGTATCTTGACTTAAAGGCACCCTAATCCAGAAAATGCACTTTTAAATGTCTTAACATATCTGTTTGTACAGAACCACCATATAATGATAAAAATAAACACACTCGTTTTTTTAAATCCCCAATAAACCTCAACAGTCCTCTTGAACGAGCTGTCAGAATTCTCTCAGTAACTTGACATCACATTTATTGAGCCCTGCCTAAGACTGCTGATGGATCTACTGTCTCCGCTCTCATTGAGTTGTACACTGTCTGCCATAGTTTCCACACTGGACTACTTACAGTGAGCTACAAGAATGTTTTGTAAACAAACAAGATGTTTTGTTGTTGGATGCAAGACTGAACATGAGTCTTCATTTACTCCAGACATCTGAGCCTTTGAAGATGCTCTGGATTAGTTATATTTCTCAACGGAATTTGCAGAAGACATCAGGTGAAGTCACTTTAAACCGGGATGCTTCACAAATGAATGTTAGTAAAATGCTGGATTCATAATGTGTCATGTTTTCAGTTTTTAAACATACGGCGCGTTTGTCCCATGTATTGTCACTTATCAAAATGCGTGTTGTTAAGACTTTAACGCGTTTGTGCATTCACTTATAGAGAGCATGTTTTCAGTTTTTATGTAATGCATTTACCATGTGGACTTTCACTTATATAAGCAATGTGCCGGATTTAAAGGTGTAAAGTGATTGTCCATTCACTCAGAAAACTGCGTTCTCAGATTTTAAACAAATAACGCGTTTGTCTTATGTAGCTTCTCTCACTTTTACAAAACAATGAGTTTGGATTTTAAGGTTAGACAGTGTTTCTTATTCGCTTCATGACCATTCTCTTCACACAGCCCTGCGATTTCCTTTGGAAAGGGGGCGGAGACCATCAGCTCATTTGTATTGAGCACACACCAAATCAGCCTGTTTTTCCTCACAGGAAAAGTGAAAATAAAAATCTGTGGTTTATTTTGAGCTGAAGTGAAATTGCTAGATTTAGGGCCCTTTAAAGGAGCACTGTGGAGATTTTAGCAGCATGTAGTGGTGAGGTTGTGACAAGACAAAATTACTAGAAAACAAATCTATATTTTATTCCATGATGAATGATCCGATCTCCCACGAAACTATATGTAGAAAAAAAGAGGGAACTAACACGTACCACAACTAATCACAGTCTGTAGTATGTGACTTTTATGGGCAGATATGAAAATCCACACCACCACAATAATAAAAGTGCAGCAAATAATGGCACAGCCGTTTCTGAGCAGCGCTGTAAAGACAACACGAATGAAACAGGAGGCGTGTTATTTCAAAGGTTCTATGCTTTGAACTTTACAAGCTTTGGCAAATTCAGCAACCAGTTGTTCTCCGGTGCAGCCCATCTGACACAAGATCTGAGCTGATCCAGTGCATGCTGCTGAATCATAAATGCCCTATAGATGCCAGGGTGAAGGTAGTCACAATTAACGACTAAAAGTAGCAGAAAAGCCACATTTATAGCACATTTCATTGTCCCCGAATTACTGCAGCTGTGCTTTAAATTGAACGAATAAACTTTGAACTTAAACTGTGATGTGTAGTAAGAGACTCAAATCAAACTAAAACGCAATAAAAACTAAAAAACTAAACAAAATCCTGAAACTAAATTATATAAATTCAACTCCATTACTCTTTCCAACTTGAATACACTGAAGATCTGTCATTCGGTCTTCAAATCTACTCTTATTCCATGACAAATGAAGTCAAGTAATATCAATCACATCCAAGGGAGTCCTGTATGTGATCTCACCTTCATAGGCAAGAGGGTCAGGCGTTCTTATCAAGGTGAAGTTTGACTTATCACAGGAATAGAGTGAATATAGATCAAGTGGGATTTCCAAACACACTCTCCTCGGCCATCCAGGCAGCAAACAGCAGTCGATTGACAGGTAAATGATCAATAGAAGAACAGGAGCCCAGCGGTAACCCAACAGCCCCTGTGGTTATCCAGGCCTAGAGCTGATGCCAAGGACCAAGGCTATTGATTCTCTCCGGAGGTAGACTCAGCTGGGCGGTTTCACACAGAATGCTTAAACAAGGGATTGCATTCGCTTACCTCAAGATCTTGTGCCGGCTATGACGACTCCGGTCTCGCTGGCAGCAGTCCAGATAGCTGATACAGATTTCCTATGGGAAGATTCATGAGAGGAGACAATTAACTACTATATCTTGCTGAATGAATACATCAGGTCTCTGTGGAAATGTTTAGAAAATACACTGCCGTCCAAAAAAACAGCAAATAGGTAAGAGCCTCCCATTGGATTGGAGGTCAAGGTTCAGCGACTTTACGTTCCCAAAGAATGAGGTCAGCTGACTACCTGAATATACTGAATGACCAGGTTATCCCATCAATGGGTTTTTTCTTCCCTGATGCCACGGGCATATCCCGAGATGACAATGCCAGGATTCATCATGCAGGCTCAAATTGTAAAAGAGTGGTTCAGGGAGCATGAGATATCATTTTCAAATGGATTGGCCATCACAGAGTCCAGACCTTAACCCCATTGAGAATCTTTGGGATGTGCCGGAGAAGTCCGACTCTCCCATCATCAATCAAGATCTTTGCAAAAAATGAATGCAACTCTGGACGGGAATAAATGTTGGACGGGAATACATTGCAGAAGCTTATCGACACGTTGCCACAGCGAACGCATGCTGCAATCAAAGATAAAGAATGTCCAATGAAATATAAGAGTGTGTGACTTTTTTTGGACGGGCTGTGTAGAAATGTGTAGGACACATGAGTTAGCAGGAATCCAAAAAGCACTTCAGGGTCTTATAAAAGGCATTGCGCTTGTTTAATGAGACTGAAAATCTAAAATCTTTCTCTACCGACATGCTGTCGTTTACCAGACGAAAATAATGCAAATAAAAAAGTGTGAAAAGCAGTTCACAATATAAAAAAAATGTTACCGTAACACATACCTATAGTTTTCAAATCAGAAAAACTGTCCCTTCATTTTGTCCACAGCTATATACAAGCTTTAAATTTCTTTACATTCTTACAAAATACCTTGACCCATTAAAATGAGGGCTGCATGATTAATCGAAAAGAAAACGCACGTGATTTGGCGGTTGGATGGGATGTTTTATAAACAGTTCGTCAGTAAAATACTGTTCAGTGCAGCTGCAGCCGAGGGCGTACAGAAACCCCAATGCTCCACAGAAGAAGTACCTCAAGTATAACCATAGACATATATATTCATTGACATATACCTAGACGCCGAGTTGGCCACTTTGATTGGCCTCGATACGTCAACGGCGCCGCCATATTAGTGAGGGCAACAGTGTTCTAAAAGCCCACTGAACCCGGTCGGAGAGCTGCATGTTTTCGGCATTAAAATCACAATAACGTTTACATTTCTAAACATATTTCAATGGTTTACGATATACGTAAAGTACAACTTCAGTTGCATCATGTCTTGATAGTTATAGCCTACCTTTAAGTTAATGGTTGTCATAATGAAATGTGAAATCAATTATTTGTAGCTGTTGTTCGTGAGAATGCTAGATGGCATCATGTTCAATAAATGTTAAAGACAACATAGGCAACAGAAAAAATAACCACGTTGCAGTAGTCAACGCAAGGTTGTGGGTTCGATCCCAGGGGATGGCGAATACCGATGTCAAATGTATAGGATAAAGCAATGTAAGTCGCTTTGGATAAAAGCGTCTGCCAAATGCCTAAATTTAAATGTAGTCGAGAATAAAACACAGACATGTAAATGTTGTTGTTGAGATTTATTTAATCATCAAACAAAACACACAAGGTAATATAGTTTAATTTACGTATTATATAAAAACAAAGTTTTGTCAGTCTGGAAATCGCTTTTTCTGTTGTAATTTTAGACATTTTCAAAGATGAAAGATGTTCTTTACAGTCACAATAAACACATTTTTGGGTCTATAACCATCTTTGACTGGACCCAAAACGTTTCTGCGTATTCCACGTAAATAGAAAAGTATTGAAATTAGTTGAGAAAGGAAATCAATGTTGTGTTATTATCCAGAAGACAGCAGCTCCATCATTCACTCGTATGTCTTTATAGTCGGCTTTTGCCCTCACCCAAATGGCGGCGGCATTGATGTACGATACAGCGGACAGTGAGGCATCTAGTTAATATATATGTCAATGTTTATATTAACTAGACGCGTCATTGCATTTTTTCAAATGCACGTTTTAAGCGAATTAAATGCGCAGTAGTTTCAGATGAGGCAGCATTTCCCACGGATGACGAACAAGCTGGGCATAAAACATAATTGCATACTCTGCGAATTCACAATCGCGATAGCTACATCGATTTAATCATGATTTGAATGGAAATTGCGATTAATAGCCCTAATAAAAATTGTAAGTTCATTACAAGTAAATTGACAGAAAAGCACTTAAAACTCCTTTGTGTGACAATCAGTGCCACAGCTGTATAAACAGAGTTTTGCTATAACATTCCACAAAAAAAAAAAAAAAAAAAAAATCACATGTACGACTTGTTTATACGACATATAAACATTTTCGTGTTTCCTTAAAACGAAAACGTTATGTGGCATTTGAGAGGAGATTGTTATTCATGTTTGTATGCGAGTGTCTTAGGTGTTAGTACACCATTCTACTTAATTAAGAAAGTTTATTCAAGACTTTTCCACAGTTCCCGATTTAGTTTGCCCATAAACATGTACACACATTTGCATTTAATTACTGAATCAAAATTCACCTCATACTCGAAAATGTGTAACCTGCACCAAACTCATTTTCTTATCATTCCGATCAGACACTAAGTTTTGCTGGAGGGCAAGAATGGCAAACAGTAGCAAAAACAGAAACAGTAGCAAAAATCCCGTACGGTAAAACTGAGCTGCCATTACCTACAATAAATAAAAAAATACATTTCAAGCATTCATAAATAATAAAAAATAGCTCTCTGTATTGATCACAACGTGAATTCAAAACTAAATGCTATTTCTAATTCATAAAAATCCTGCATCCATTGCCCAGCATGACTCCGCTAAAAAACTCATTTACAAAATAAATAAATCTCAATAGTGATGTTAATAGAAGTGTTTTACCCCCAGCATAAAGGAACATGTAGGCTTTTACAATCTATCTGACAAACTACCAAAACTGTTCCTATCCTCAGAGTCAATACTGTAATTCCTGCTGACAATAAAACACCCAGGCCTCCAGAATATTACATCCCTCCCTCAGATCATCAGCTCAGCATCTATTATACAACATCCTCAACTTACCTCTCCTGGGCTGATGTCACTTAGGGCGTTGAGGTGAAGAAGAAAGTTGTTGTCCGGAAAAGACGCCTCAGCGTTGGGAACGCAGCTGTGGTTACCTTGACAACAAGGAAACGACAATAAAGAGGAAATGAAACCAATTATTGAGTTGTGTAGCTTTTGATTCTCTGCTAGCTTTTCACCTAATGGTTGACTTTTTCTATTAGATATACACTTAAAATGAAGTCTAGCCCTCCTGGGAATACAGGCCAAAAATATTGATGACCCATCTTGCACTACACAGATATTTTGTCCAATCAAATTATATTTAAGAGAACAGCCCTCGCCTAAAAACCACTTCACCTTTTCTCTAATCAGATCATGAATAAAATAAAACATTGCAGCTGTATAAACTACAAATATTCTAATATGAATAAAGACAATTCTCACAAGAGCTTTGCAGCAGGAAGAGACCAGAACCTTCGCAGTTGAGGAAATCGCCCGTTTCTGTAACAGAAAACAACATGATCTCTACAAGCCCTTCATCACTTGGATTTATTTCACACTTCTGTACAAAACAATAATATTTTAAACAGATCGATGGTTGTCTATGTGGTAAAATGTGCTTTTTTATTTCTCGGGTGCAGTTGAGGGAGTGGGTGTCTAAGATATAGACGGATTAAATCTTTTCAGGTGTTCAGATGAATGAACGGCCAAGAGTGCACTTTGAAAACGGGTTGAAGTTTGAAAGGAAAATAACCTTTGTCAATGTCTTTGTACAGCTGGTCGATGAAAGCGTCTAGCTGCTCCCTCTGCTGGCTGGAAAGCTCCAGTGCATCGCAAGCATGAACCCACTGACTGAGAGAACTGGACACAAGAAAGACATATAAATTAACTAAAAATATAAATATACTGGATAAAATTAGAGACCATTTCAAAATCTTTTTTATTGATTTTGACATTTACCATGTATAGGTATGTGTTTAGGGAAAATGTTCATTCTGTGAACTTACCAACAATGTTTATCCCAAATTTCAAATAAAATATTGATATGAATTTGCTTTTATTTGCAGAAAATGAATACTGGAGAAACAGGTAAAAATAACAGAAAAGATGCTCCATGTGTTTTCAGATCTCAAATACTGCAAAGAAAACGTGTTCATATTCACTTTTAAGCAATGCAACAGTCATATTTTGACATGTTTTCAGAAAAAGTAAAACAAAATTGTGTAAAGGTGTACTGATTGTAATCACAGTTTTCATGTGTCTTAACATTTATATGTGTGTGCGTCTATGTCAATGTGCGCAAGTATGTATGCATATTGTGTGTGTGGAGCATTTGTACGTCTGTCTTTTGTTATTTTCACCTTTTCCTTGTTTTCACAGGTATATGCCTTTAGTTGTTTTACTTGTATTCAATGTGTCTCATGTACAGCTGCTTTGTAACAATGAAAATTGTAAAAAGCGCTATATCAATAAAGTTGAGTTGTCATGCTGTCAGTCTTTCACATTGCTGTTAGATTAATTTATGTCACTCCTGAGGTTTGATTTGGTTGAAATTGGACTGGAATGACCACAATACATCTAGAAATACTGATTACATGAACATTTGGAATGGTCTTTTTTTGTATATATAGAGAGGCTATGTATGGAAAAATAGAAAAACTCAGAAATCAGAAGGGGCCGAAATACCATTGTTTCCATTAAGAAACACAACTACAGTCTGTATGTTTCATCTAAATTCATCGTTTGATCTGAATTATATGAGGGAAAAAATAAAGTGATAATACATCTGTATTGGATCCTACCTGGTCCCAATACCTTGACCGTTGGTCCCAACAAGTGAAAACAGAGAGCGGAATCCCTCTGGAGTAAACCACTACAACACAGAACAAATTCACTTAATAAACAAACAAAAAAACTCTCTCTCTCTCTCAAAAGGTATTGGTCTGGCTTTTGTTGAAACTAGTAACTTTGTATTGGCACTGATTGTATAATTGCCCCTGTATGACATATTGCTTATTGCTTCCTGAACTCTCTATAGGTCGCTTTGGATAAAAGGTTCTGCTATATGACTAAATGTAAATATCCATCCTTTCACTTAATTTTCAGTGCGTTCCGCTTCTATTAGACCCTTCAGCCATAACTTTAGGTAAACTGTAGTGGGAGGCCTATAACGGCCAGGTCATTATTTGGTAATTTTGATATAACTGCCCTTGGCTGATAGCGGTGCTTGTTAACTCCCCCCTAGTACCAAATTGTCTGCTTTCAATTATTTATGAGTGAATTTTAAACATTCACAGCTGACCTGACTGAGACGGTCATCGTGAAAAGCCGTGGTAAACAGATTATGCAGCAAGGCCAGCTGTCCCTGAAAGAAACAAAGCCCAGTGTTTTACAGCATTTCAAATGAACAACGTCTACAACACTGCATATTGATTCACATCATATAAACGCTAATTTCCACCAGTATGTAAATTATGAACTTCTGAAACTCACATAGAAAAACAAGCCACGGTTCATGCTAGAAGCTGATGATCCAGAGAACATCATGACATTAATATGCCTTAAACATTTACATACAAATGAAAGTGAAGTGTTTTCAGCCTCTCTTTACCTGAAACTTCTCTCCTAACAATTTATGAACTATTTCCTCTTCTTCATTTGCTGTACGGCTACAGAAGTTAGAGAAAAGTCTCTGCCAATGTTTTTTATCTTGAGCCTGGAAGAAATAAAAAAGTAGCACAGGTAATTTAATATTTAATAGACATGAACTACTATTTTACACTAACTTAAACTAATGTAACAAGAGACAATGACCTGCTTGACGGTAGCCACCATTTTGGCCATTAACATAATACTTGATGTTTCAGGAGGATAGTGCATAGTCCTAAAAAATATGCAAAAAAACAAAACAAATTAAAGGAGATGGTACACAAGAGTCGAGTCTAAATCGATCTAAACAGACAGCCAGCAAAGCAATCAATTAATGTCTAAGCAAGAAAATCGACGGTTTTGTTTCTGGAATATTTAGCATAATATTTAAGACGGTATAGGAAAATTCTAGATTTAAAAAACCTCACCTCCATGCCACCTGAAGTTTGTTGATCGGATGTTCTGGTTCATTATGGGAGGGGCCGAGGCACAGGGCTTTGTGATACTGCTCCCATGCAGCCTGTCGGCACTCTGTACTACAGTACATCACCTGAAGGGGGCATCATATAACCAATTCAGAAAAGATGTCACATACAGAAACTGCTTCACAAAGAAGTTAAGGACAACAGGCAACTATTGTTCTTGCTAAAAAAAAAAACGAACAAACGTACTTCTCGCAAAAGTTTATTTCTTATAACCAACTGCCTTCTAGCTTATAACAGTCCAATGATAAGTGGATGTTATTAATTGAAGTGATAGTTAACCCAAAAATGAAAATTCAGTCATCACATACTTACCTCCTTGTCATTTCAAACCTGTATGACTTTCTTGCTTCTGCAGTACAAAAACGGAGATATTTTAAAGAATTTTGGTAACCGGCACCCAATCAGTTGCATTGGTTTTGTGTTCATAAATATAAGCGAATGGGTGCCAGCACTGTTCGGTTAGCATTCCTTCTCTAAATGTCTACTTTTGTGTTCTGCATAACAAAGAAAAACATATAGGTCTGAAATGAAAAGAGGGTGAGTAAATCATGACAGAATTTTCATTTTTTGGGTGAATCATCCCTTTAATATTACGGAGTTAAATAACTAACGTTAATACTGAGTCAAATTTGTGGGAGTGTACCTGACATTGTGGACAGGCCTGGTGTCGGTCAGGTCGCACCTTACAAAGTTCAGGATGGAGCAGACTGAGAGCTGGCAGACCACTTAACCTCCTTGCATTCTCCTCTGCTGTCTCCAGAGCACTGAGGCAGTATTCACACGCTAGATAGACCAATAACCACATCACACACCAATAAAACCGCAAAGTAAATTATAATGTACATAATATCAGCATGTCAGAGTATCTAGAGAATTTAACACGCTCACCTCTGTATTTGTATAAGGCATTCCACAAGAACTGGGCTGAAACGAGAGGTCGCTCAATGAAAATGGTGTCACCCTTTTTAAACGCCCTTTTAGTGAATAATCCTTTCCCCTGGAGAAAAACAATCAATAACAAACTAATAACCTTACGTTAGATTATACATTTGTTTCCAATACTTTACTGACATAAACTTACACTCTGAAAAAAAGCTATATTCTATCACAATGGAAAACAAGACTGTGATAAATGTTGTCATAAAATGAACGATTTGATTTGCACGAAAGATTTGTACGATTGTCTACATTTTGGGATGAGAATACGCCGGCTGGCATGGGGGGAATGCGAGCACCAAACCGGCTAACTCTCATGACTAACTCTCATAAAAAACTGTCAGCATTTCATTATATCAAGAGAATTGCTGCTATAATGATATGTTGCCGCATACCTTTGTATTATCGATAAATCGAACTTCCACAGAATGACTAGTTTTTGCAGGATCCGCGCAGAGAGAAAACATGTCACCTATGGGGGCCGCCATGTTAGATATTTACATATCAACCTCTGACCCCCTGAATGAACCAATCATGTGCATCACACAAATCTCTTTTTTTCGAACAACAGTGAAATGCTCATGTACATTTTTTAAAGAAAAATGTTTGTGCTGTTAACCATAAGCATTAACAATACGATAAATACACATTGTATGCCGGTAGCTCTTCATAGCAACGAACATAGGAACCGCTGAAAGGCGGGGCATGTTTACTGGTAACCAATCAACGACCAGCTCGCCCTCGATAGCCAATCAGCGATCAGAAGATTCTCTTGAATTCCCAACAGCGGTCCGTGTGTTTTGGTTGAGTCAGGAAATTTGCAAGAAGTTTAGAGGACTAAAACTAACTTATCCACCACTTCAAATAATCTCTATTGTAAGTTATTCTACGTTTAAATGTGGATTTGACTTACCTAATTACAAATGTTGCTGGCGGAGGTAAAAAAGCTAAAAGTGGCCGAGCTGCGTTCCATGTTAACGGAGCGAGGTCTCGATCCCAAAGGCTTGAAGGCCGAGTTGGCAGTTCGGCTCATATCTGCGATTGAAGCCGGTGTTGAACCCATTAAAAGTGGAAATGAAGGAGAAACGACACGTGAGACGACGGACAAATCGAGTAAAACACATGCGGATGAACGGCCAAAGCCTTCCTTGGAATATGAGCGGTGCGCTAGAGACCAGTCTCCAGTATGCACTAATATAAGGATACGTACTTACACTGATCAAAGTACACAAACCGACCCATATCAACTTTGCTCATGCGCTGCCACAAGAACCATAGCACAACAGCTGACCTCGGAGGCCATTATAACAGATCTAAATCATCCGGGAGAGGAGGTACAACAAGAGAAGCCACCGCAGTCACCTGCACATCCTGTCGCCGTGGCAACCGCTGCTTCGGTGGAGATGAACGTAGTGTCAGGATGCTCATCACCAGTCTCTGAAATTCCAGTGTCAGATCGAGCAAATGAGCAAGATCACTGTAAGTCAGTTTGGATCACAATCACAGAGTTTCTCACTGAATACATGGTTAGGTTCATGATCATATATGATTTCTCTCCTGCAGTGTTCAACAGACAGTCGGATAGCCCTGAGACAGTGGACAACAACCTGGAGGAAATAACAGGAATGAAAAGGCCTTGCCATGAAAAAGGCAGAGATTATTATGAGTTCAAAGAGGACATTCATTACATCAGGTACTTTTGTCTATTTGGGTTTATGCCATTAGTTTGCAAATCCCTTTTGTGTGAAACAGTACACTTATATGCAAGATTGTTCCCTTTCAGTGTTAAACACGTTCATGCATGTATTAAATCTAGACTTATATCTGACTACAGATCTCTTTTTGCATGTACCGGCTTCAGGACTGCTGATTTATGACAGACTAAGGAACAGGGTTGCCAGATCTGCATAACTAGCCCAGGCCAAATGGCAATAAGAACAAACCCAGCTCAAGTAACTCAAAATATGTCACTCTTATACATAAGATGCACATTTTACAGTCAATGTTTATGCCTACACACAACTTCTTGCAAATAGAAATACTGGTGTAGTAATAACTTTGTCAGAAATCACCCACTGTTTTCATAAATACCTTCATCTTCGCTTAAGAATGACAGCTTAACAAAATCTTTCCACTTTTAACCCGCGGAATAAAAAACAACTTGCCCAATTGTCTGGGCAAACTGCAGACCTGGCAACCTTGCCGAGGATTTGTAACCTCAAGAAACATAATTCTATGTATTTGTCACTTTATTTGCAATTCATTTCCATTAATAATTTTACTTTTTGTATGTCTTCTGAACAATTTCTGTTTTTCTGTTTTCCATAGAGCTAAGGCACCAGAGCCTCTACCAGACACTGGAGATGAAGATGAAATAGACTTTGAGGATGTCAGACTAGATTTGTGTAAGTTCATTACAAGTCATGTGTGTAAACATGAACGCCTGGTGAAAGTCTGTAGATATGAACAGATTGTATGTGTTGTACAGATAACTGTGACCTGCATTTCGAGGTGACTTCCGATGGAAGTGGTGGGCAGCCTCTGTTCTGGGAGAAATTCCCTCTGCTGTGGTCGGGGTGTAGGATGACTCATGGATTTTGTCAAGGAAAGATCGGATTCGAAGTCAAGGTGAGAAGTCCTTATAGAGTGACGCACACATAATTTTTGTCGTTGTTGTGTAACAATTCTCTTTTTTTCTCTCCAGTTTGTGAAGTGTCTGTGTTCGGCTGCATTAGATACGAGTTATGACTCTGATCTGCACATGCTCCGAGTGGGTTGGTCTGTGGAAAACTCAAGCCTTCAGTTAGGTAAAAAAAAACATACAAATTGTATTTTGTCTACACAATTTACACTTTATTAGGTTTAGACATGTTGGTGTATATTAGAGGGATAGTTCACCCAGAAAAATTCTGTCATCATTTACATGTCATTTTAGACCCGTGTGACTTTTTTCTTCTGCAGAACACAAAAGAAGATATTTAGAAGGATGTTGGTTGCCAAACAACAGCAGCACCCATTGAATTGCATTGGTTTTGTGGCCGTATAATAGAAGTCGATGGGTACAGCCATTGTTTGGTTACCAAACCTCATTCTCCATCTCCTTAACATTTAACCCCTTTTTACTATTAGAATGTCATATGCTTCATTCTTGATCTCACAGGAGAAGGAGAGCTGTCATATGGTTTTGATGGACGGGGCAAAATAGTAACCAGTGGAAAGGAGGAGGAGTTTGGCGAGCCGTTCTCGGAAGGGGATATGATAGGCTGCTTTGCTGTCAGTATTATAAGCACTTTTTGCTCTAAAACTACAAAAGATGGTTGTAGTATGCATACTTTGCAGTGATAGTCTTTGGTACATCACAACGTTAATCGTCATGTGTTAATTGAGTTCTGTCTTGTGTTTTATTCCACATGTAGGAGATCAATGAAAGAGGAAAAGCCACACTGTCATTTCACAAGAATGGCCGTTCTCTTGGAGTGGCGTTTCAGCTCACTGCCTCTTCTCTAGGAGGCCAAGCTCTCTATCCTCACATACTTTGCAAAAACTGCTCCGTATTTGTAAATCTTGACCCAGATACTCGATGGCATTCTTTTCCTGCGGATTTCTGCACGCTGACCTCACTTCCTCCTGGTCAGAGGACGCGTGCTATTTTGCCAGCAGCCACCAGAAGAGACTGTGAGGTGCGAACGTTTATAAAAGTGCTTTTAAGTCTAACACTGATGAAAATAGCCTCAAACATCTGGTTGAATTGTGCTGCTGTCTTGTCTGTCTCAGGTGTTGATGATGGTTGGTTTGCCGGGTTCGGGTAAGACCCACTGGGCTCAGAGTCATATGAAACGATACCCAAAGAAACGTTATCATCTAATAAGTACAAACTCTGTACTGGACTGCATGAGGGTGAGATCTTAAAATATTGTGCCAGGACAAGATCAATTTATCTAGATTTATTTATTAAAATTACTTATTTGTATTTATTGGGAATACATAATCTTTGTGATACCAAAATAAAAAATAATTTTGCTATAGTAGAAGTCAAATCCAACCGTAAATGTAAACCCCTTTGAATAAAAACCCTGATGTTTTTGTCTAGTCATATTGTGCGATTATGTGTTTTTCTGTGTCTTTGGTGTTTAAGTACTTGCCCATGCATGTAATAGACATGTAAAATTGCAAAAATTAAAGTGTCGCAACAAAATATACATTCTATCTAAAAGCGAATGCTCACTCAGACCTGCCTGAAACGCCTCGTGTAGCCAATCATAGCTCACCTCACTTTTCAGCTTTGTAAAAATCCACGCGTTTCAGAGAGGTGGGGCGATACAAACATGCCAGCTATCTGGAAAACGCACCGTTTTTTAACCTCAAATCGTGTAAACACATTGCATTACATCTAAAACAAACCATAATATTCGTTTTAGCCACAAATCACCCCTTTAAAGGAAGTCTCAAAACAAATTTTCATAAACAGGTGCCGCCTGGTGGCAATCACAGAGACCTTATGCTTCAGCAGGCCACACAGTGTGTCAGTCAACTGCTCAGAATAGCTGCAAACAAGCGGAGAAACTACATCGTTGATCAGGTAACGTGGAATATGTGAGCGCTACACAGAAGATGCCAGATGCTCTATTATGCGTCTTCATTCCTGTGTTCTTGTTCTCCACCAAGGCCAACATTTATCCATCTGCCCAACTACACAAAATGATGTGTTTCCATGGTTACCGACGAAAAGCAATGGTGGTTTTCCCAGCAGATGAGGTGTGGAAGAGACGTCTGGTACAGCACATGGAGGTGGAGGGCACGGCCATTCCGGAAATGTCCCTTCTTAAAGCCAAAGGTCAGACATCCAAATTGAAAAACACGTCCTAGATCCAAAATTGTAATCAATGTACAAAAAAAGGCTTATTCACATATTGTTATTATTAACAGAGACTGGAGGCAATATATACTACGCAATTAGTCAGTATTGCTTTCTACAAAATCATTTGCATTGTGATCTCTAACAATTAGGAAGAAAGTCTATCATCATACACAAAGACACTCGCATGAGCACTTTTCTTGTCTCTTGGCTTCCCAGCAAGCTTCACGCTGCCTGAACAGGGAGAGCACTTGGATGAAGTGATGTTCGTGGAGCTTTGCTTCGACGAGGCCCTGAAACTCTTAAAACAGTATAAAGAGGAGGCACGAAGACTTCTACCCACACCTCCAAAACGCAAAAAACACAGACATGGAAACCACAAGCACCTCATCCATCATTGTGGTGAGATGAGATTTTACCGCTACTCTTACAGTATAATATTGTTTTCATTGAGTAACGTTAAGCAATACCTTTTCCTTATTGCTCCTTCAGGGCGGAGAGGAAGTCCATATAGCTGTCATTCACACAATCAGTGCTCGCTCAAGAAAAAGCATGTATGTATATGGTGATGCGAAGAGCATCTTATACCAGAAGACAAAATACACTTCACCTGTAGAAATCTGATGAAAGTATTGATGTGGATCTTTTAGGGTTGGCCTGCCTCTGGTCAGTCTTATGGATGCGGCAGTGATCCACAAAGATACAGGAAGTATTACAGACCCTACACTGGACAGGTGAGAAGACATTACCAGACGCACAATCACTAGCTGCTTTTCCATTACATTTCAAAATGTGCGCATTGAAAATACGCCCAAAGGAAACACATCCATTTTTTCAGGCAATACGATTAAAGCATAACTGCAATGAAAACACATTTTGCCATAAAACTTACGAAGAAGTATGGCCAGAATTACTTATCTCAGAGAAACAAAATATTTCTGCAATATTTTTTTAATCGACATTTAGTAGTATAGTGTAAATCTGTAATGGAACCCTGTTTACTGTTACACAAACCATTGCTATTTTTCTGTCATACAAAATATAACTTTATTGTCACTGTTTTAAATGTGAATCTTTGTCTTTCTTGCAGTGGAACTGGTGTGACCAAAGCCAGAATTATTATGGTTGTTCAACGTAGCCTTAGATAATCCCACAATTAATGTGGGTTGCACAATATTTTTTCAGAAACTTTTATATACAGTAGCAGGATGATAATATGAAAACGTCACAATTTTATCATGTTGTATTTTAATAAGCTGTGCTGACCTTAAAATTTGTTTTAAAACACTGTCCGAGCTTTCTTTAAGGAATGGAACTGCTTATAATGGGATTTGTATCCGAAAATTGAAACTTTGTCATTATCTAGTTTACCTCATATTGCTACGAACCGATCAAATCAGTTTTTCGGTTTATTTAGAATGGATAGTTAAGAAAAAGAATCTTTTAAAGTTCATTTTAAGAAAATTCCTGTGAAAACACATTTGCACCACATTAAGATGTCTTTGTGATCTGTTTATCCAGTTTTATTAATTTAATTAGAAGTTGTTCAAGTCTTTATAGAAAGAATACATTTGATAAAAAAAACAATACAAATATATTTTAATTGTAACCAATGCACAACCGTGTGTAAACATTAATCCATCACCAGTATAAAAAATACAATGTTTTTGCAATTTTTCAAAATAAAAGTACAAAACACTATGAAAAATAGCTCTAAATATTTTAAATGCCATTTAATTGACTGTATTATGTGATTTTAATCACTTTTCTTTGTACAGCTGCCTCGGCAGTTCCTCATAAATTGATTTGCATTAGAAAATTTAGTGATCAGGCATCACTCTCTGATACAACAACACAGCACCCTTCACTGAAGGACACATCTGTGACCACAGGGGGGAGTTCTCGTTTAACTGTAGCAATTCCTGTAGAGCAGAATTTACACAACTTTAATTTCACTTTCTGTTCTTGAGTTGTCAAACTGAATTTGATTTACTTGTTATGAGTTTTATTGTAAGTGTTTAAACCCATCTTTCAAAATATGGAGCACCAAAACAACTATATTAAATGAAAACCTGATTAAGCTATACAGATATTTTATAATGTAGCTTTTGTCATTTTGTCCCCTCTTATGTACTCATGATGATGAAGTCAGGTTTTAAACCATCTTGTATATGCAAAAAATCGAATTATGAAATAAAGCTTACCGCACGACTAAGAAATAAAATATCAGTGGATTCATGGGCCTCGGGACCTCCACGTCTGTAAGACTCTCTCACTTCCTCTGTTGTCAAAGAGCACCTTGAGAGTAAATCACACACATGGTCTTCATAAACTGACATTAAGGCATCATGTCAGATAAAATGTGAACAGGACAATTCTACTTACCGAACATAAAACTCAGCACTGGGTCGGCCTGCACTTGTGTGGTTTAGTGCCATTCCCAAAAACAACGGTTTGCTTAGGGAACTTAGAGGAAGGTTCACCTGAAACAAAAAGATGAACATCAATAACAGCATTAAATATAAAAATGCCAAATATTTAACTACACATGTAAGTGCTTTTCCTATAGCACAAACAAACCTCATCACTGATCTCAACACACACAGAGGAGAAGATCTCTGAAACTATGGCCCTTTCCTTACCCCGAAGAAGGTCAACACTTATCATCTTCTCATTGACCCCCTGACACACCATCTGCAGGCACCGGGAGATATTAGTGCCATGAACAAATTTTACTCTCACGTATGCATTCATTACTCACCTTTGGCTCTGGGTGGCCACCGGGTATGTCTAACAGACCTGCTGCCTCTGCCACCTTCTGACTTCTCCTCAGCAGGACAATGTCTCCATCTGATGTTGCCAGGACAGCACCCACTCCCAGAGGCTGTGCGAGGAAGGCCTGAGGATCCGCACATTCGGCCTCGCCATGTGTCTGGAGCTTTTCTGCCTTTTGTGACCAGTTAGTACCAATGTAGTCTTTATAGCAAGTCACACCTAACTGTAATTTTAGGACATATGATTGCTCGTCCTTTGTAGCTTTGTCTGAGGGTATGTGTTTATGGACTGGGTTGTGGACACCCTGTTCTCCCAAGTGTCCTTTTTCCAAGCTGGTGCACTGTTTGCGTGCATCTGTTGACCCTACGGGGCGGTTTGTCGGGTGAGGGTTGATAGAGAGCACTGCTGAATGTAATCTAAATTTAGCCCCATTGAAGAGCCATGGTTCTTTGGTGACTCTGTCTCTCCAAATGGCTTCAATGTGCTCTTCAATCTCAGGAAAGCTTTGACGATTGAATCTAGAGTGGCAAATATATATAGATGCATGAAAAAGCAAAAATCTTAATGGGATATTCAAACATAATCGAAGTTTCAAATCTGTATAAATGATAATTCACATATTTCCATTTTTGGGTTAACTATCCTTTTAATTGTTTGTTTATACATTTTATTTCATGGTGATAAGTGGTAAGCTGGATATTTTTTCAACAATGATTTTGGGGTTATAAAAGAGTATAATTGTAATCATTTCAAACATTGAACACATATTTTGCAGTTAATTTCATAGTGTGATACCATTATCTAATGTATTTTAATATGGCCTTATTTAATATTAAATATAAAAACACTCAGTTAAAAAGGTCATAAAACTAGTCAAATAATTATGGTTCAATGACGTATTTTAGATGTGCCAATTTTAAAATACAAATAAATAATATCTATTGCAGTAATTCAAACATTAAGAATGCAAATTGAGCGAAGTGATTTTAGTGTTTTTCATCTATGAATCTATTAAAAAATGTCATGTGATGCAACCATAATTTATCATAAAATTAATTACTTTCCTTGCTTAACATTAGTAAGTAATAATCTCATATTTTTGTTCTATAATTCTGTCTGCTTAAATTAACAAAATTCTTATATCTTGTTTTTCCTGAGATCTCATAAAACTGAAACAAACCATTCATTTAAACAAAATGTATCAGATTAATGTGTAGGTCAGTAAACAAATAGATTTTTTATTTAATATAATTATTGATTTTCATGTTCGCACCACATGATGAGTGGTCGTTACACGTCATTGACCCTTAAACAGAATTAAAAGAAAAATGCTTCTATCATATTACTACCTCGCTGTTTGACAAGCCATTGAACTATTTTTGGAGAAAATGTAACAGCAGGAAGCAAACAAAGTTAAGATGTTGTACCTGTCTGAAATTTCTACATGTGTCTGATGTTCTTCAAGTGCCTGTAATGGAGCACAGTGCAGCATGAGAGATACCTCTGAATCCATGAGTCTCCACGTAAACCTTGAGCTTGGATGTCTTCCGATTTAAATAGGATATCTGAGAATTACTGAAAAATAATTAAAAAAGCGACCTTCCGTGTCTAAAAATCTAGTTTTTAGGGCATATAACTTTATGGTGTTTAGCTAAAGTTGTAGGATGCATCCCGTGTTAATAATCAGTTTAAGTGACCGGTGTGTAATGCATGGCAAAGTTACTTATTCTGGGACTGACGTTTAATTGTAAAAAATATTTTTCACCAAAACGGTTTGTTCGACTATGAAGTTGACGACTTCCGGGAATATGGTACTTCAAAATAAAAGCCGCGAAGTCTAAAAAATTATTCTAACAGATACGAGATATAGATATAACATCTAAATCAAAGAATACAAAAACTTAATAAACATTGTATTATAAATATAAATACTGTACATATAATATAAACATTAATGATAAAAATCGATTTTTGTTAATGTTCATATATAATACCCAATTCCATTGCATTAACATTTAACATCATTTCAAATCTCTATAAAGATTTCAGGGTGTTGCTGATGAGAATACCTGAAATTATGGAACGTCCCCAAAAGTGTTTTGATATATATTATTAATATTTAACCGACAATTCATTTATTTTTTCCTCCTTGTTAAACATGTTAGTATATACTTAAGATGTTGTCAATCGTTGAGGAATATATGTGAATTTAAGTGGCTGTATATTACTCAGAAGTGTTTTGTATTAAAGTTTATCGTTATTTTACATTTCTCTGTATTATGGTAATTTGGGTCAAGGAAAATAAAAACAAAAAATCTTATTTAGATTTGTTCACATGTATTTCACAACCAGGGGCAGTCTAATGATTAATCGCAACTATTCATTTGCAAAATAAAAGTTTTTTTTCAACATAATTTGTGTGTAACCATATAGAATAAATATATACACATACAGTGCGTGTATGCATTTATAAATTCATAATAAATAAAAATTAAAACGTGTACAGACATTTTAACTATAAATATTCAAAAAAGCCAATGTTTGACTAACAAAATCAAGCTTGTTTGCTGTATTTTTTATTTTGAACACTCATGTGTTCATTTTCTCCTGTACACTTTTTTGTGAAACCAAAGCCAACCTGACCAATAAATACATAAATAGGCATGTGACACACAAACTTACATTCTCAAGCTGTTAATACACGCATATCAAGTTGCCCATAATAGGCAACTTATTTTCTGGACATCAAGAAGAGAGAGGTTGCCCATAAGGCAACCATCTGCAATTCCCAGGTTTTAAAACAACAACGTAGAAGTGTTCTGATAAGACAATAGAACTACACTTTTCATATTCAGTCCAGAACTAGAAGTTTAAAATTTTGCCATTCATGTTCAAGTACAGAAAGTGCAATACAAGATCACCAAAAGAAAGGAAAAAAACTTAAAACAACATAACTGGTCATCAACAAAAAATGTCCGTCAATCAAATACCCTGTTACAGAACTTTGATACAGAAAATGTGAAAAAAATGATCGGACTTATTTTTAACTCATTTACAGTGTTAATCATAAGAATGGCCAATTCAAACAAAAAAGGTCAGTGTTTAACAAAGCAATGCATAACAAAAAAACAAGAAAATTCATAAAGATTCAACATCGTGTTAATCTTTAGCGACAGGTGCACTTAGTAGCAATCATCTCCTCATACTCCTTGTAGGCAATGGAACCGTCATTCTCAATGGTCAAAACACTTAAGGGGTCATATTCTGAGGGTACACATGAAGGCCTGGGCACAGAGGAGTCGAACTTCTCGTAAATGATGTTCTGAACCATTGTGTGTACGGGTGACCCATAGATATATCCAACAGTCCTCGGACAAAATCCCTTACAGTACCTCGGATTGTATTTTTGAGGCGCTATAATCCAATGGGCCAATTTGAGCTGATCGAAGCTCACTCTGAAATCAAAGAGGTCACAGTCATCCTTAGGAAATTCGTACATTGAAACGAAATCCGGCGAGTTAGGTTCTGCGCTAGTCTTGGGTGCGCTGGTGCTCTTCGGAGTGCTACGCCTCTTTCTTGAAGCTGGATTCCACAATCTGGATTTTCCATCCCAGTGGTTTGATGTTAGGTCTACCATCCTGTTCGGCGTAGGCCTTCTCTGGTAGGCAACCTCGCTGGTATCATTAAGATACAGAAGAAGAGATGGAGACCTGTGAGTCAACTCCACCGGGCTTTTGTGGATCTGGCCTCCAGGTCTAGGGATCATATCTTCAATACAGGTCAAGTTGATAAGCAGATGGAGGTCCTTCTTGTGGGCCTGAATGATAGGATGAAGGAATGAAGTCACATCAACCTCAACCCATTGGCGACGGACCCTCCTCTCGGTGTGGACGCGAAAACTGAGCAGGGGGACTGTGTGATGCGATCTGTGATGGTCAGAACACATGTGATCCTTGGAGGGTTCCTGCTCCTTCACATCAAGATAACAGAGCGATGTGAAGGGGGCGATGTGGTTGTGGTCGAAGGAGTAAAGCAGGACGGACTTGAGTAATTGTTCCTGAGACCTTACTCGATTAAGGCTGTAGGAGATATCCTGCATGAATTCTGCAAAGAAAACAAATAGCGCTAAGAAACAGATCTCTTAAAGAACAACAGAGTTTGGTAGACCTTCATTTAACTATACAAATATGTTCAAGTTAGCCATGCTAAATAAACAGTAGTTGACATTTGTAGTGGATCAAAAAGGTTAATCAAAGTTGTCCTAAGACAAGAACAATACCTCTTCTTGTCAAGGACAACTCTGATAAACTTTTTTTTATCCACTTCAAATGTTGACTACTGTATATAGTTTTTTATATTACCTCATCTGATCAATTCTGCAAGAGATGTTTAGTGGATGCTAGTCTGGAAACATATTCATATTTTGCCATTATAGGACAATTCTGTGTAAAAACTACAATCCCTTAGCACACTTAGAATGGAAAGATGAACCCATTCCATACAATTTTATCTCTAGAAGGTATTTTACTAGCCTGATCTAAAAGTATTTATAACTATTTTACGTAGTGGCTAATTTGTATGAATTGATATGGTGTGTAGTGTTAAAAAAGCAATGTTGAAGCCCCACCACTAAACCTAACTTTCACTGGAGCAAATCCAACTAAAATCTGATTAGCCCCTCGTAAAATAGTTACGAACTGATGTGAGATTGTGTGTCGTTTGCATGTTGCTTTCAAAAACCCAGTTCAAATCATCCGAATTAAAACTCTAACACTGACTAAACTAAACAAGCAAGACACAAGCACCAAGCAGGACAAGTTAATCAAACACAATAAAACCACAGCGGGACACAAAAGTCATTCTTAAATACAACATTTTTGAATTGTGTTCTCATTTTAGATTTTTCATAAATTTCAGGTCAGACATACCCATCACAATTATACCGGGGAAAGTTCACATCCTGGGCAATAGGGGCACAAATATTTAACATCTGTAATTTAGCCACAAGTACTTTTGGGTTCACTGGAGTGAAATTGAATAAACAGTGTATATTAAATCTAATGAGGTGGGTGTGACCAAATCTGCATTAAACTACAGTTTACATAATTACATTTTTTCAACTGGCAGAGGTTTCGTTTCAAATAAACTTCAGTGCATTAAAGATCCATTTTAACAGTATTACAAATATTTAAGTGTATTCCAGCTGTTACTAAGGCATGTGATGGTATTTTTTTTACATCATGGTAATTGTCTTGTCAACTTTTATTGCCATATGTGGCGTTATCATAGTACTATATTGAATTTATAATCAGATAGTTTCACTGTCCTCAATAGCAGTGCATTCATATACAACTGATGCCATGTAGTTTCTCATTTAGTGACTGCATTAAAAAAAGATAACAGTACAGTCTTCTCATCACACGTTTTGTTAACATTTGAAACATTTAGAATTACATTAACAAATGTAAATAATTATGCTGTTGTGTGATCTCCATTGGTTTGTCGTATTTTGAACATGGTAACGAATTTATATTGTGCGAATCAATGTTCACGATTAACCGAATTGTTGAATTTTTTTCCGAGATGCAAATTTCAACTAAGCTATTAAATATCAAAATCTTGCCGACAAACAAACTTCCCAAAGACACAAAGGGAAACGAATTTATAACCTTAACAATAACAATAAAGTTACGAATAACTTACTAAATTCTGTAATGACATAAATAACGTATTTAAAATGCAGAAGTGTACCTCGGCTTTGTTTGAGACACTCCTCTCGAGGTGTGATCAGACGGACAGTGTTGTACAGTTGAGAGGCCTCGTGGCTTCTGTCATGTTTGGATGATTGTTTGTACAGTCTCTTCATGTAGCGCACATATCTGGAGTCAGGCTTGGTTCGCGGTGTGTAGTCTCCCCACGGGTCTTGCTCTGACAAAGCCTTCAGCAGGGGGTTCAGGATATTACCATGATGAGCGTCGGGCTCGAGCGAGTCGTTTTCAAAATTGTAACATGATGTACACGGCAGGCCTATAACCGCGAGGACTATAAGGAGTCTCGTTAAAGTACAAAGCGGGTCACCTTTGAAAAGCCTCGTCGACATAATAAAAAAGTCCGTCAATTTAAGAAAAGTTTTCGGTGAAGACCTGGAACTCCAGGCAAACCAAACTTACGGCGCTATGACCTAAAGGACAGAGGACAGGTGTGAGCAATCAGGGCGCGTTTTGCTCAAAAGCCGGTGGAGATATAGCCTAAACATTGCAAAGTTGATTTTATTAATTTGTTAAATATTTCAATAATATTTCAAATTGACTAGTGATATGTGTACACCCATGACATGTTGAGAAAGCAAGAGAGAAAGAGAGTAAATAAATAAACAAATAATGTGTATTGTAAAATCAAATGTGTATCGTTAGCAGTTTTAATAAGTCACATGTAGGCAGTTCTAACGACCAAGGCTGCGTTTCCCAAAAGCATCGTGAGTCTAAGTTAATCGTAAATATTAAGGGATTAATATTACGGTCTGTTTCCCAAAAGCATCGTAATTTAAGTAGCATTTGAAAATCCTCGTATACGAGCCACGAGTGCTCTGGAGTTATCGTGAAGCCCTTACTGCATAAGAAGACAGATTTATGAGGTCACCTGGGTCCGTGTACGTTTTATTCATTTGATATCCTATTTGAAATAAATTATCGGAAACTGAATGATGAGTCGTTTTTTTGTTTTTTCGTTTAGTTCACCAAACGAAAAATAACATTTCGGCCCGATTTTTCATTTTTCGTTTGCAGTTTAAAAAACGGATTTTGGACTCAATATGGGATTCGTATATGTGGGCGGTGCATTAACGCCCCTTTCACCCGATTGGTTAAATCGTACCATTCTGTACGGACTTGATTCTGCCCGGCAGAAGAATTCACCTCTAGTGGTTCGTCTTTTAGTTTATTGTCGCAACGCGAACCACTGTTTATTGTCAACTGTGCGTGATATTTAAGCAAATATTCGTGTTGTATTGTACGACATTTAAGAGATTGCAAGCCATTCAGTGTGCTGTATGCTATTACTTCGACATCTAACACCCCTTTCACAGATGTTTATCCCAGAAAATTGCTGTAAAATTCCTGGAGAGTGCTGCAGTCAGTGGGATTGATCTAGAAAGGTACCTATTGTTGTAGCAGTAGTATTAATAAAGTTCCCTGCATCAGAAAGCGCCCTGTGTGAACAAAAGGCAGGAACAATGCCGTAAGGGCTCTGTATAGTGATGACAAAAAAGTGGCTATAAAAACAAGCCAGCAATTTATGTTCCTCAATTATTAAAAAAAATAGGAGAAGAACTTTGTGTGAGGCTAAATGTGTGCCTGCTTCTATCACGGGACATCACTCCCCATAATCCTTTGCACCCGTCTTACCTGATCCCCATCATCTGGACACTATTCCCTTCTGTATGTAAGTGTCTCTGTCGACACCTAGGCTACTGTACAGACTCGACTTTCACCTAGAAATTTAGATGTGCTTGTTTTTCTCAGCAAAAACTAATCTGCTTTATTAATGGGTTTTTCATTCGGTCTGCATGAGTTTATTCAGAAATTGTTACAAAATCTAAACGATAAAACTAATATTGTATTGATGATGGGAGAGTCTACCCGCTACGCAAAGTCTTCTTCAGCACATCCCAAAGATTTACACAGAGTTCAGGGAGCAATAAGCGATATGTCAAACATGAGCAATCATACAATAGGTACTGATACAAATAAGCCAAGATATTTGGATAATATCTACAGTACACATGGATGTCCAGTTCACAGCATATCTTCAATACTGTATGACAACAGAAGCCCTAGTTTAGGCACAACACGGTTAGCATATCTATAAATCCGGTCTTCTAGTCATTCCACCACCAAACACACACACACACACACACACACACTGCTCCCTCAAGCTTAATCTCAAACATTCTCAAAACATAGTGATATGTTCATTCTCACAACCAGATAAAGCTGTTATTTTATACTGAAAACAAAGAGTCAATGCCTAAACTGAGAACTACAACAAAAGACAAATGCTAAAACTATTGTTAATCATACATACAGTGAGGGAAATAATTATTTGATCCCCTGCTGATTTAATTTTGCCTGCTTACAAACAAATGAAGGGTCCATCATTTTTATGGTAGGTTTATATTAACTGATAGAGACAGAATATCAACAACAAAAAATCAGGGGAAAATGTTATATAAAGGTTATAAATTGATTTGCATTTCAGTCAGTGAAAGAAGTATTTGATCCCCAAGCAAAACATAACTTTGTACTTGGTGGAGAAACCCTTGTTGGCAAGCACAGAGGTCAGACAATTCTGATAGTTGGTCACCAGGTTTACACATGTGTCAGGATATTATTGAGTCCACTCGTCTGTTCATCTTTAAGGGTTCTTGGCTGTCGCTCAGTAAATTGGAGTTCAAGCTCATTCACATATTTTCTTTAGGACTAAGATCTAGAGACTGGCTAGGACATTTAATGTGCGTCTCCTTAAGCCACTCTTTGATTGTCTTGGCAATATGTGAAAGGCATATCCACGACCCATCTTCAGTGATCTAGTTAAGGTGAGGAGGTTCCCGTCCAAGATTTTACGATACACTGGCCCGCCCCTCAGCCCCTCAATGCAGTGCAGTCATCCTGTACCCATAGCAGATAAAAAGCTCTAAAGCAAAATGTTTCCAACACTGTGCTTCTCTGTAGGGATGATGTTCTTGGGGTCATAGTCAACAATTCTCTCCCTTCAAAAACAGGAGTTTGAGAACTTCGGTGTCTCAGCACTTTCTACAAACCTCTTCTGAATCATCTTGATGTTCATTGTCAAACTTCAGGTGAGCCAGACGGGCCTTCTTGGGCAGGAGGACCTTGCGGGTGCTTCAGGATTTCAATCTATTGTGGCATAGCGTGTCACCAATGGTTTGCTTGATAACAGTGGTCCCAACTGTCTTGAGATCATGAACAAGCTTCTTCCGTGTAGTTCTGGGCTGATCTGTAACCTTTCTCATGATCATCTTCACTCCATTGGTGTAATCTTGCAGGGACCTCCAGACCAGGGTCAATTGATAGTTATTTACTATTCTCTCACTCTCACCAAGCTTCTGTCTGTAGACTTCAAGGTTTGTGCAGGTCTACAATCTTGTCCCTGACGTCTTGACCATAGTGGTGGAGAGGTTGAAATGTGAGATACAGATTCTGTTGGCAGGCCTCTTTTATATACATAACAAGCTGAGTTTGGAGTACTGTCTTAAAGTGACAGGACTAATCTGTGGGCCATGTAGGCACATAACTAATCTTTGGGGCCAGAATTCTTGCTTGTTAGTAGGGGATCAAATATTTATTTGACTGACTGAAATGCGAATCAATTTATAACCTTTATATATTTTTTTCACTGATATTTTGTTTGATTTTCAGGTTCTATCAGTTAAAATAAACCTACCATAAACATTATAGTCCCGGCATTTCTTTGTAAGCAGGCAAACTTACAAAATCAGTATTGGGATCAAATAATTATGTCCCTCACTGTACATACATACATGCATACTGTACATATAATTCACTCAGATCACAATAGTTATTGGGCTGAAGAATATTGATTGAATTATTTATTATTGGAATATCCAGGGTGATCAATAATTTATTTATTTATAATCACTTCACAAAAGGATGTAATTTAAGCTATATAGTTGGAGCTAAGGAATCCACCCCTTCCCATGTTTTTTATAGATGGGTGAACTGTTTCTCCTTAAAGAATATTCCCAATCATCATTACAGAATGCTGTTTTAAGTTTAGCAATGTTCATAAACTTGCACTTTAAATTTGTTGTTGTTGAAAGAAAATTATTTGTGATAAATTTACTCTCAAATTTCTAAAACATTTCAGGTCACATCTCGTTTGGTTACGTGTGATGTTGTGATAATAAAATAAAAGTTTTTGCAGATTCATTGTTGTGTTTTACAAACTGACATACACATCTGCATGCAGGCTCCCAACTGTGCAGATTCATTGATGTTCCTTATGTGTGATGTTTGTTCTCAGACATACAGCTACGACATATTCATGGCCGTACAGATTACATTTATAGATATATTTGTTACTTTAACTGTACGGAGAGTGGATCAAGTAGATTGAAAGAGACTGACACCCCCTCTTGTGGACAGCATTAAGAATTATGGTCGTCATGGAATTTTTGGAGTTTGATCTAAATGATCTGTATCCAAGTTCGACCAGTTAAAAAAATATAGCGATGCAAGACAGACCATTCTATAGATCTCAGCCCAATTTGCTAATGCATTACAACTTTATTAGGAGTTATTCGATAAATCTCACAAAAATAATAATAACTAGATAGAAAGTTTGAGAACAAACTGTTTCTTGGCTTGATAAAGCCTGGCCTAAAGAGTTTCAAATAAGTTGAAAGGTTTTAGGTTAAACAATCTCTAACATGATAGAAACAAATATTGTGAAAAAACAGCGCATCAATACAGAATAAGCCTTCATTTGTTTTTCAACTCTACCACATGAATAACAGGAAAACAATAAAGGATTGACGTGATATGGAATGACGAATGACGAGGAATGACGAGCCTATTCATCCAAATTTTTAAAACAATAAACATTAAAATAAGTGAAAATTGGCCCAACTTGCATCAGGAGTAGACTTTGAACTTAAGCTAGCGCATAAAGAGAGAGCGCATTTAGGCCACGCCCACACCGGGGAACAATCCAACCGACTTTCTATTGCGGGAAAATGCCTGCTTGCTATTTCTGATTTATAACAAAAAACAGAACAATGACTAAAACTGCTGTGTGACAGGGTGCACAGCAAACAAGAGAAAGTCCAGTGTGCGCGTCCCTCTTAACCTAGCGGGCCTAAGATGTGCGAGGCTGTCTGGTGGTTCAAGTAAACATATATTAAAGTGCAAACACTTGTCATTGTCGCACTCGTAAAGACTCTTAATCTGCTGTGTAGAATCAAGTCCGTACAGAATGGTGAGCGATTTGACCAATCGGGTGAAAGGGGCGTTAATGAACCGCCCACATATACGAATCCCATATTGAGTCCAAAATCCGTTTTTTAAACGGCAAACGAAAAATGAAAAATCGGGCCGAAATGTTATTTTTCGTTTGGTGAACAAAACAAAAAAACAAAAAACGACTCATCTTTCAGTTTCCGATAATTTATTTCAAATAGGATATCAAATGAATAAAACGTACACGGACCCACCTGAAGGACAACAGGAGAATTGCGCTCAAACTTAAACACGTCTACATGTGACTTATCGTGTTTATTTGTTTAGTTTTTTTGTTTGTTTAAATCTATTAATAAAAAAAAGAGTACAATACAAATGAAATGACTAAACATACATTAATAAAGTAAAGAATAAAAAAATATATAGAATGGGCAAGTTTTTGGTTCTAGCAAGGTTGTTTGTTGCTGGATCGCTGTAATAAAGTTACTCCACATTTATCAAAGTAAAAATGTTGTATTTAAAAGAGAAATGGTTAATATGCTTACTTGGTGGTTGTCAGTGTCTTTGTCTTTCTCCTGCTTGTGGTTAGTCCAGACATGATTTCCTCTATGAGACTATGGTGAACTATCCTCTAATTATTTACCATGTGATTAAAGGTTTTTATGCTGTTACTAACCTTATACCACACACTGCCTATCATATGTTCCAACAACTGCAGAAGGCAATGAAACTGAATGCCTGATTTGCTGAGAAATTGGATGAATTAGCTTTTCCTTTTATCGTTCTCTATAATTTAATGGTTCATATTCATAATGAACACACTTTGTGCTTATAAAGAATAAACACTTTGTTTGGAGATGGAAAGCTGAATAATACATAGTAAATTATAAAAAACGAATAAAACCTAAACTTAAATTTCCACCTCCACACCAATCAAAAGTGTAAAAAAATGTTGTTCAACAAACACATACAGCATTTCTTTTTACTTTTGAATATAACTTTTGAATATTTCCTAGAACGTGCTAAATACATTGCACAATTACAGTAGATACGTCCTGTCTACACATAAAAAAAGTACACATTGAACAAAGAAATTGTTAGAAAACATTAAACAATATTCACTACACATGCACATCGGGTGAAAACAATTAGCCTAAACATTTCGAAGACAAGCACGTGCTACAAAAACGAGCCTTTGAAGGCTAAGGTGACATTTCAGCACCTGGCAATATGGATAGCGACCCAGCAAACATTGGTCAGATGGCAACATCTTGTCCCTGGCTGAAATTAGTCGCGGTAGGATGGCATAAATCAGGAAAGATATGTGACATTTCCTAAAAATGCATTCAGACACATGAGTACATGTCAACAGTTCTCTGGGGTTGCATGTATAATTGTTACTTTGTTACTTTTGCTACGTGTAATTCTATTAATATTGAATCGGTTTAAAGGGCGTCCTCTAGTGACTTAATGTCGGTTACGTGGTTAATGTGGTTGAGTCTTACCTGTTGGACACGAAGGAGCTGAAAGAAATAATGCGTACATTGTCAACTGACATGTAATTTGAGTTTGGCTTAAATTAGCCAGCTCGCTTAAAGGTTACGTTAGTAGGTTTTAAGTTAGGCTTTAGCCGTAAGGTTGTTTCTACACTTGAATTGTGATGTGTTATGCGCCTTCATGGGAAATTGATGGCAAAATCATCAAACCCCTAACCTGAACTTTTTCCCTGCCATTGGCAAGTTATTTCGTCATTTAAAAGTCCACCATTCCCTGCCAAAGACGAGTTATTATTCATAACAGAAAATGTATTGTGAGCCATCAAGCAAGTGTCACATTAAGTTTAGAAATAGTCATGTGTCCAGGTATGTACACATTAATGAACAGATTTTTCTTTCAGGATTCCAAAGGAATTTTATCCATGCTGTTCGGTTTTAAAGATGAATTTCAGTGAATAGCTGGCATTCTGGAACATAGCAAGTCTACGTGTTCTATAAAGAGATTGGATTGTGACAAAGAATGTGTGTGTTTGTTGCTCATATTAGTTTGTGTTTGTTTCTCTCTCTCTCTCTCTCTCACACTCTCTCCCTCTCTCTCTCTCTCTCTCTCTCTCTCCATTCAAAGCTAAACTATGTTATTCGAGGTAATTTTTGCCTTAACAACTTTCACAGACTCTTAAGACATTTTGTTAACCATAATCCAGTATTTTGTTGTTTACTTGTTTTATGGCTGTTTTAACAGTAATACAAGACTGTTAGGAAATAATTTGGTTGTGCCATAGCTCAGACTTCCATTCATCAATGGTGGAACACATGAATCACACTCCTGGAAGAGCTCCAAGAAAATGAGAGTATACATTTTGAAAAATGGAAAGACTAAAGTAGTAAAATATGAGTTTACTATAATGCTGTACTTTTGTTATTTTCATGTTGTATTAATGGCTGTTAAACATCAATGTTAAACTCTATTGCCATCGACATTCTACTTTTTTAATTTTCTTGTTTGAATAGTAGCTGTCTAACAAATGGAAGACAATTAAAAAATGTGATGTTCACTATAAAGTATGCTGTGCTTAATAAAAACACTTATTTTTGCCACAAATAGTCCACAAATAATGTGTTATTGTTTGTGATGTACACGTGATTAAAAGGTTTTTAAGACGTTCAGCTAAGACCGCATCGATTTTGGACCTTTTTAGAACCCTTTAGACATAATTGCTTGCTTGGATAATTGCGATGTTACATGAAAAAAATTCGCAAAATCGCTCGTAGAAAACAAACCAAAAAGAAAAAAATCCAAATAGGTTATACTTTACAAGACCACAAAAACTCTATACGTTAGTTTAGTTAATTCACTCCCGTATTTAAATGCGATTGTCAATTCCGAAACTGTAGTGTGTGCTTGACGCAACACGATGAAAGACACAAGGCTTACTGGACTTGTACAATTGACCATTCAACCTGAGATTAAAATGAACAGCGGGAAGGTGCTTAAACAGGGAGGAGGAGAGAGTACGCCTCAAACAGCTATACGCAAGGATTATCTTATATATATATTTTATATATTGATTCATTTTGTGACATTTCTTGAGTATTTGGTTATGAGAGCTTTATATTGGGTGGGTGATTCTGTGGGTACCCAGAGGTAAAATCCTGCAGGCACCCCTGACATCAAGCATCAAATGTGTTATATAGACCTATCTTTATAAATATTATAAAGAGTAGGATATACAATTTGTATTTTGAACCATTTTCAGGTTGACGGTTAATTGACATTTTAGCAACATATGAACATGCAGTTCAGATGAACAACTTTTTATTGGGCCTAGTTTAACCATGTTATTCTTCTGTGGTGCAAGGGTAGTATAACTTGGAGCAAAACCATGGTTTTACTACAGTAACCATCGTTTACTATGGTTTTTACAAAAAACATGGCTTCAAAACCATGGTTATTTTGTGATAACCATTGTTTTATTACAGTGACCATGTTTCTTTGGTTTTAACTGTAGTAAAACCATGTTTTTTTCAATTTTAACTATGGTAAAACCATGGTAAATTTTCGTAAGGGTATAGTAAACACTGAGACCCTATTACAGTATTTTATAGTTGACTGGTCAAATTTAACTGCTCAGTTTGCGGCAGATTTGTTGTTAAGGTTGAATGCAGCTTTCCTCGTGAATGTGATCATATAGAAATGAAAAGACAAAAATGATGGGGGTCAAACAATGCCAGCCATATTGATCAGGACAACAAAGAACTATTGCTTTAGTTTCTCAGAGCTACTAACAGCCTATATTTAATAACTGACAATGCACGAGACATCCAGGAATGTTCCACTAGAACGATTTTGAAGAACACATTTAAAGTTAAAAATGTTGTTACAATTTACAAGACAGCTTCACTGTCAATGATGTTGCTGCTGTCTTTGAACTTTAATTTTTACTTATAATAAGGTTGAAATGGCTTAACTGGTACAAACATATGTTGATGTGAATTATTAAACACATAATTTTCAACCATTTGGATTTTCATGAATCTGATTCATCATTTGTGCTTAAGATATGTTCGGATTTGTTTTAAATCATAGAGAACCACCCTAAACCCAAGGCTTTCTGAAAGACCTTCACCCCACAGCCGAACAAGAGCAGTTCTAACATAGAGACAGGAGCATTTGCATCATCACACATCACTGCACACCAGTCAAAAGGCTTTGAATGGAGTTTTGCTAAGCTTCAGCGCCCATGAAATCATGTCTGAATCACAGCCTCAATGTGACAAAAGGGTCATTATATTTCCAAGCATACGAGTTCATGGACAATATGCCTACAGCCCACACACTCATTCATTGACTGTTTCCCTGAGCATTACGCAGAGGACAAATCAGATAAGAAAGATGACAGAGCTGCTGTTTGAGTGCAAATTTCTACACAAGAGAACACTTTCTGCTTAGACACATCCTTCAGCTCAGAGATAACATTCTGTGTTATTATATAGGCAATACAATCCTATAATTGTCTGTAATTTAACGTTAGATAAAAAGTGCTTAAACATTTAAATAGGCAGCTAATGTTACAGAGGTACACAAAAAACAGCTGACAAATTTCTTAAGTGGTACAGGAGTTATTTTTACAGATATATTTTATTGCTACTTATGCTTTAAGTAGAAAATAAAAAATAGGGTGAAAGTCTGGTATAAAAAAGTCTGGCCCAAATTCTCAATTACAACTTATTACATTATTTGTTTTAATTAAAAACAGCAATACAACATTTATGTTTAAGATGTAATTTATTATTTTAAATATAAATGTAATTTAATACTTACAATTTAATTTACTATTTGATTTATTAAGTGTAAAGATATCACATTTTTTAAGCATTACAAATAATGGAAATTTGAAAATTTTAAGCAAAATAGTGTCTTACTCCCTTTTAGGTGAAATTTTGATCAGGACATGCTCTTGACAAGCTTTGTAACATTCACCCTTTTAGCTGTTTTACAGTCTCAATTAATGTATTTTCTTGTTACTTCATTAACAAAACTATAATTATTAGTAAACAAAGTGTTAATGTCTGTCATCTTTAAAATGACCAATTAAATTAACAACACAAGACTTTAAACATACACAAAGTTATATAGGCTAGGCCCAAGTGTCTTTAAATTTTTAAGTGACTCTCAGTTGATATTTCTTAGTTTCTTTTAAACAGTTTCAATGTGCAGTGAGCTTTCCAGAGTCCTAATGATCATCGCTGACTTTGCCGACGTCTATGTTTCTTTTTATGTCCCACAACGTAAGGTTGAAATATTTTGCTCAAAGTGTTAAATCCTTTAGGAAAGTCATGAAGGTTATGACCACCCCCCAAATGACAGCGAGTATCCTGCCGCAGGATTTGAGGATCTCCGAGCATCTTTCTCATTTCAAATGACACATCTTGACTCAAATAATGGTAAGGTTTTTTACCACTGTTATCCCTTACATTGGTGTTGGCACCGTATTGGCACACCAACAGGGATAAAACCCTCTCGTGGCTGTGAATGGCAGCTATGTGAAGAGGGGTATACCCATCATAAGACTTGGCATTAACATTGATTCCTCCAGCACACTTTCTTGCAATGTCAATGACTTTACACACCATTTCACCGTTTCCGCTTTTAGCAGCCCAGTGCAGGATTGTGAAGCCAGACATGAAATTTCTCTTCTCCGCCATCTGGGGATTTTGCAGGAGGAGGCCATAGATCTGGCTCCAGCATCCTTTTGCTGATTTCACAAGCCACTCATGTTCCACAGGTTCTAGGGGAAGTACATCTCCGTCTTTAGCTTCATTCCCTGGTCTGGTTATTTTGTTACACCTTTGCAATTGTGGTGCACCTTGTGCTTCAAGCTCTTTTTGTTTGGATCTTGTAGACCTGTACTGAAAAGCCCCTTTTTGATATTCAGTTGCCTGGAGTTTCAAGGTCCTTTCAGAAATCACTTGAACCTCTGAAGTATCTTCATTTGTTGTTTTGTGATGTGTGCTACTCATTTCGTCACACTTTGGTGGAGATTTCATGGCCACAAGAGCGAAAACAGACCCTGTTTGGCCACTTCTGACATTCCCTGTCACAGTAAGGACTCTTGCTGACAAACACTCTGTATCGTCAGATGGTCCTTCAGGATGGACTGAATCAGCTTCCCGTTTTTCGTAACGATCACATTTAATAGATGCATATTCACTCTCATTATCCACAGTTTGGGTACAACAATTGTTATTAAGAATATCCGCGTTTTGTATTTCGGATCTGAACGGGGATTTTAAGTCAAATAAACTGTTATCCAAGATCGTTTCACCTTTGACGAGTCCTTGATATTTTTTCTTGACCACCACATACTTCACATCATCGACTTGTTTCACCACGGCGACGTTGTTGACCAGTCGTTTGAACAAATCTCTCTTCTCTTTCTTTTCCGCGGAATCGCCAGAGTTGATCATTACTTTGAACTTGTTCACAAGCTCCGAGTTTTTCACTTTGCCCCCGTTCTCCAGTAAAAATGTTAAGATGATGTCTTCAGTCAAAGCCATTTTCCACTCGGCGTATTATTTGTAGCATCTGAGAGACTATAAACGGAGACGTGAACGATGCTTCAGCACCAGCCTGCTGCTTCCGGTTATCCTCAAATCCCCGTGCCTGCCCCCCACCCCCCCCCCCCCTCCCTCCAGACCATCCCATGAACTTGCAATGAATGAATAACGGTGCGGGTGCGCGTTCACGATTTAGTGAACCCGAGGTGTGCGCGCGCAAGAGCTGTATCCTACACACATTTGTAATTTATTAATACCGGTCAATTTAGATACTTCTAGCTTGCTAGTTGTATGAACAACTATATAACAATAAAGAATATTGCTTTTTTTAGTAACAAAGGCCAACATTGAAGACAGATAGGCTACAAACAGATACATGCAGAAAAATAGCCTACTATAGAAACCACTAAAGAAGTTGCAATGGTTTAAATGGGACTTGAATGGGTTTTAATGGAAACTTAAATGATGTCTACTGGTGTGAGATGGATTCATTTTTCCAGTATAATTAAATAGATTCCATCACTTACCGGTATAGACACCATTACAGATTCCATTAAACCAATATAAATCCCTTTAAAACCACTTAAACCATTACGATTTCGTTAATGGTTTCTATGTTTTTTTTTCAGCATGGACAATTACGCAAAAATTCTTAGGGTTTCCATTAAATTCCTTTTTGTTATGTGTTTTGGGCATTTCAAAAGGATTTAATATCCCATCAATATAATCCATCACATACCCGTAGAATCACTTTCAATTAAACCAATACAATTCATACTTTAACCATTAAATCCATTGAAATGTCTAGTGTTTTGGGCAGGGTTCGTTTTCTTTCAGCAGGGTCAACATGCTGGTCTTAGTAAACACTTTGTTTGTGTCAGCAACTTTATATAAATTATGTATTCATTTTCTGATTAAGTTACAATATTCTAGTAATATTTTTAGAGTCATGTGCTAAACTCATTACTTAAACTCACTTATAGCATAAGTCAAACAAATTGTCTTTTTAAGGGCAAAATTTCCCAAGGAGTTTATGATAAAAAACGAATCTGACACTTCCACGTTTTTAACAACACTGTATGTGTGCATGTTCACTTTTTGTTGTAGTTGTGTTTTTCTTTTATTGTCCTTGAATATGAAAATCTTGCTCACATGCAGAATTTGAATGCCATGTCAAAAGTATGCTTGGTTTGTAGTGCCCTCTTGTGGTTGGTTGTAAAGATTTGAGGAAAAATGGTACAAGTAAATAGTCATAATTTCCTCCACCTTATGTCATGTCAAACCTGTATTGCTTTCTTTTACCTGCGGAACACAAAAAAATATGTTTTGAAGAATGTTGGTAAATGAAAACCGTTGGTCGCATTTTGACTTTATAAGTCCATATACAAAAAAAGTTTATTGGTGGCAACGGTTTAATTTGAAATTTTCGTTTGGCTATTATTAAATTAGTCACATTTAGCTCATCTTTAAAGTTTATGAATAACAAGACATTTGTTATTCACATTTACAACTTTACTCGGATCTCAATACATTTGACAAACAACGCAACAAATATTGCAAAAATGATCATTCCTTTTAGTGAGAAAACCACAATTACTTACAAACGAATGCACTTGTTTTGTAGCACAGTACAGAAACAACTTCCTTTGACAAACATGTTTATTTAACAGGTTGCAGACATTTAATCCTCAACATGAAAAGCAACATTTGTCAAAAGCTCAGAATGTTATTGAGCCCAGCAATTCATTTCAGTAACCTGATTTAGGCTATGCCATGACGTATTTAATACTTATTCCTCTATTAAGGCCAGTAATAACAAACAAACATACCGCTGATACATACGGTCATAAACTGTGAGGTACAGACTCAGTTTGCACAAGAGCACTGTGTTTTTGAACAAAACAAACAAATACATTTAAAAGCTGAGCAAGTGCACATTTAAATAAAGTTATTCATTTTTCAGTTTAACATAATGGATATACTCAATACCTTATCGACTTATAACGGTTTGACATCTTGTATGATTGGAAACTTAAGTCATTGCTGATTATAAATGAAGAGCACAAACAGCAAGCAAACTGCTTTCTTTGGAATGTGCTGTGTCACAGTACTCATACAAAATATGAAGCGATAATGGCCTTAGAAAAGTAGAGTTCATTTTTTCACTGATAAATCACATTCTTATATGTGTCACAAGTGTGTAATACAATTTAAATAAATGATGCAATAAATATTTGTCGAGTTATTAGGATAAAAAACAAAATCACTTGTAAATTGTCACAAAAATAAAACTGATTTCACTTTTCCTGGACAATCTTACGATTTTCCTCTACAAGATTGTCATATTCAGTTGGCCACCAAGTAGATCTCAAAGTACTTTAAGTAAAATCAGAAAGCCTCTTTCAATATAACAGAAACAGACTTCAAAAGGACTACCAAAGCTGCTCGAGCTTAGCAGCAACATAGAAAAAGGCAACTGTATACACATTCGCGAGACAACTTTTGAACTTCCATGTAGTTGCACCCCCTATAGGCACTGAGGTAAAGTGGGACCCCATGACGCTCATTACTATACCATCTCATCATCATCCCCCACCAACAGAGAGTGCTTGGCCGGTTCACTGAAGACCATGCTGTTGAGGGAGTGTTTGTCTGAGCGCAGAGAGTTGATGGAAGCTCGGCTGTAGTTGACCAACCGGTCGAGCAGGCTGAGTTCGGGCGAGGGGCGACGCAGCTCTCCCATGCCGATATGAACGCTAACATCTGAAAGGCTGCCTTGTCGTTTCGCCTGACCCATTTGCCTTTCCAGTTCCTCAGCGTTGGGTTTAGTGTAACTGGAGACACAGAAAATGAGTGTGAAAGCACAGCCTATTCAGCCTCCTACTTTAAAAATAGAAGAATCCACACCAGCTGCCAATGTTTATTTAAATATTTTATTATTACGGAATTAAGATTTTGTATGTTCTAATGTGATTGTCAGAATAATCGCTCACCATTTCAGCATGAGGGAGGAGACCACCACAGAGACTGAGGAAGCAGCCATGGCAGCAGATCCCATCCATGGTTGCAGTACCAACCCCACAGGCATAAACACACCTTCACATATAGTAAAAACACCTGTTAATGCAACTCAACCAATAATAAACTGTAATGCCTGCTAGCTTGATTAAGTTAAATGTTTTTGTACACCCAAAATGGAAGATTCTGTCATCATTCACTCACCCTCTTGTTATTTCAGACCTGTATGACTTTCTTCCGCAGAACAAGAAAGACGATATTTCGAAGAATGTTATTAACGGAAGAGCACCGATACTTATTGACTTCTATGGTATGGACACAAAACCAATGCAGGTGAATGGGTGTCGGTGCTGTTCGGTTAACAACATTCTTCGAAATGTTTTGCGGAAGGAAGAAAGTCATACAGGTTTGAAATGACAAGAGTAAATGAGTAAATTATTATTTTTGGATGAACCATGGCTTTTAATTGATTTTACCTGCAGCAATGGGAATTCCCACAAGATTATAGATTAGTGCAAATATAAAGTTGATCCTGATTCTCTTTACTGTTTTCTTAGAAAGATCAATACTCCCAACAACATCTAGAAGATCGTTCTGTGAAAAAAAAAGAGTCAGAAAATAAGAAAAATTCAATCAAAAAGACTGGGTCAGGTTGAACTAAATGCCTTATACAACATGTACAGTAACTGTCCAAAATACTTTTTTTCAACACAAAATAATATACAGGTATACAATCACACACAAGGCACATCTACAAAGATCATTTTCCTTAAAACAATTAAAGCTGTCATTAAAAACTTGTGTACACTACTGTGTGTAGCTGTTCTGACTGTGAAAAGCTTTAACCACAAATGTATTCAACATATCTAACCCAGCCTTTAGTGTCCATACCCTAATAAGCACCACATCAGCAGCCTCGATAGCTACATCAGTGCCTGTGCCAATGGCGATGCCGACATCTGCCATAGCCAACGCTGGAGAGTCGTTCACTCCGTCGCCCACCATGGCCACACGCTTTCCTGCTAGCTGGAGTTGCTCCACCTTCGCCACCTTGTGTGATGGCAAGACTTCAGCAAACACCTTCCTGATGCCCACCTGGACAAAACACCACAACCCCAGTTACGATTTACTAATGATATGAGGGCCATTCATATTTGACCCTGCTTGTGAAAACCCAGTTTAAAGATCCACTGCATGTAATTTAGCGGCATCTACTGGTGAGGTTGCAAACTGCACCCAACGGCTCACTCCAATCCTCCCGTTCCCCTTTGAAGCACTAGGGTGTCTGAGAGAGGATCAAGATTTGTCACGTTTTCGCTTCTTTGCTGAAGGAGGTAACGTATTTACGAAACTTGCTCTATCGAGGAGTTTATCCGTTTTGGGCTACTTTAGAAACAACATGGCGAATTCCATGTAAGGGAACCCACGGTGTATTTAGATAGAAATAGCTCATTCTAAGGTAATAAAAACATAACGCTACATTATGTAAGGTCTTTCTACACCTATGAACAAATTGAAATGTATATTATATTGCACTTCTGTCAAAATATCCTCCAAAAAATTACACACTGGACCTTTAGGATATTTTTTTTGATTTACTTTTTTAAACACGAAATCACCATACATAAAAAACATTCCGTAAAAATATATCCTTGATATCATAAGACATAATGTCAATTATAGAAATTAGTAAAGTAATTAGATTAGGACACTTTAGACTAGATTTCACATACAGTGTCACATTTACTGGGAGATTAAGGGATGCTGTACCTGAGCAGCGATGGCTCTGGCTGTTTTGCTGTTGTCCCCGGTCATTAATACAACTTCTATCCCCATCGCTGTTAGAGTGCGCACGACCAACTCAGCTTCAGGTTTCACCATATCCGCTATAGCCACCATCGCACAAAGCTCACCTGAAAATAACACACGTTCACAGAATGAATTATTTTGTTTTCAACACTGTACTTATCTCGTTTTTCACTCAATTAACACAATTATCTACAATTTTTTGAGCTTCAAATGATTTAAAACCCCTCTGTTGTAATTTTCTGTCCAAACAGGAAGTTGGGGCACCATTTCTACCAGTGATGATGTCACTGCAGTATTTGCATCAATAGATGACGTGGCAGAAAAAGACAGAATTGTCCCTGCACTCACCGTCCACAGCTACCAGTACAGCGGTGCGTCCTCTTTTTTCATGTTCCATCATGGCTTCATCTACATCTGCTTGCACCTGAAGCGCATTTCTCTTCATCCACTCTCTGTTCCCTATCAGCACCGTGTATGAGGCCGACTGCACAACAGCTGAAACAGACAAACTAGTTTACCAGACCTCTCCAAGCCTTGTGTGCTCCACACCATGTCTACACCACCACAAAAAGACAATGGAACGCATTAGAACCTTTAACTATTTTGTCCACACTGGATGGGTCATGTCACGCTGGTCAAATCTGGTGTAGACATGGTGTAAGGCCCGGTTTCCAAGACAATGCTTAAACTTAAGCCAGGACTATGCCTTGGTTAAATTAGGATAATTAAGTTGGATTTATAAGAATGCATTAGAAAAAAACATTACTGGTGTGCTTCTTGAGACAAAACAGTGGCACTGACGTATTTTAGGATATTCTCAGTTAAGACAAACTTTCATTTTATTTTTAATAGGAATGCACTAATATGTACATTTTGGTCGATAACCGGTAATTCTTTAACATTGGAAGACGATAACCGATATGCAGTATCTAAAATCCCCATAGGCTGAAACAAAAGGCAAAACATTCTCTGCGGATTACTTTTCCCCAGAAAAAAATCATGTACCATGCCTACTTTAAACTAGTTAACTATTCCTTAACCTTCAAACTATTCTGGAATATCCAATTAACTAATTATAGATGTTCTTCCAGAAAAATGTTTTCAATAGCCATATGTCTAACAGGTCTCAAGACAGAAAGCAGTCAGACAGCATTCTGATTCAAACAATGTGTTTTTGCTCCTATACAGTGGGAAGAAAAAGTGTGTGAACATTTTTGAATTTCATGGTTTTCTGTAACCACATTTTTCAAACAATGTGATCTAATCTTCATCCAAGTCATGGGTATTGACAAATAAAATATGTCTAAAATAATAACACAACATTTTTTTGATCTTTCATGTCTTTATTGAGAATAACCAAAAGAAACTCATAGTCCTTGTGGAAAAAGTATGTGAACCCTTGAGTTAATGACCTGAAAAAGCTAATTGGAGTAATGTTTTAGCACAACTGGAGACTCGTTAAGGTTATAAATTGGAGGGTTGCACTACAGCCTCATAAATCGGAGATGGTGGTCTAGTGGGTTAAACCACTGAACTGGTAATCAAAAGGTTGCTGGTTCAATCCCAGCAGCCACCACCAGTGTGTCCTTGAGCAAGACACTTTACTCCATGTTGCTCCAGGGGGATTGTCCCTGAAATAAGTGCACTGTAAGTCGCTTTGGATAAAAGCGTCTGCCAAATGACAATGTAAATGTAAATGTAAACTGATAAAAAACCCTCAAACTTTTGGAGTTTTTGCTCTGCACATGCAGAACATACTTATGTAAGCCATGCCTTCAGAAGATCTACAATCAACAATTGTTGATTTACATAAAGCTGGCAAGGGTTACAAAGTTATTTCAAAGACTTTAGAAATTCACCAGTCTACAGTTAGGCAAATAAATCTACAAATGGAGACACTTTGGGACTGTTGCTATTCTACCAAGAAGTGGGCGCCCAGTCAAAATGAAACCAAGAGTACAACGAAGACTCATCAATGAGGTAAAGCGTAATATATCGGCATTTTATTATACAATAAATGAACCGCCTTATTTGTATTAGCTGATAAATGGTAATTTTTAATGTTATTGATATAGGCCGATACGGATATGACCGATAATTTATCGTGCATCCCTTATTTTGAAAACTTTTTTAACTGGCACCCTTTCATTTTCATTAGTTTTGTGTCCATACAATTTGAGCGAATTTGGTTGCCAACTTTGTCTTAATATCTTCTTTAATATTGCAATCAGAATAACTTTGATTATACTGGAACATGACGCATATTTACAAAAATCAAACCCCAGAGATGCAGTGTCACTTACTGAGTGGCTGCGGGTCCACGATGAGAGGATGTTCATCGCTTTGGTTTCTGCTATCGCTGATCTGGATCAAGAGAGCATCCTGCAGGTTCGTCTCACTGTCACTGTCTTCTCTCCTGAGCAAGTTCTCTGTGTTACTGATCAAACACCTGATCCCACAACCTGGCACCGCTTGAAAATCTGTACAGGTGCCAAGAGAGTCTGTGCCCAATTCCTGAACACAGAGGACTGTTGTTAATTTAAATGCCAAATACGGTCTTTCATGCAAATCAGAAGTGGACAGTGAGTGATGATCACTACCATTTCAAACAGCTACACTGTCAACGCCATAAAACAGACTTTACACCACATATTACAGAGAGAGCTGTTAAATAGACGCAACAATTTCAATAAATATTATTTTGTTAACACTTGCAAAGTTTTTTTTTTTTAAATACTATATTTCTATATACTGTCTTTAGTGTTACTGTGTAAACAATACTTAAAATGGAAAGTAAAAAAATATCACCAATAAATAGAACAGTTCATGTTAAACTTGAGTATATACAGTTAAAAGAAAAAGTATGTGAACCCTTTGGGCTTACTTGGATTTCTTCATAAATTGATCATAAAATGTGTTCTGATCTTCATCTAAGTCACAACAATAAAGAAAGACAGTCTGCTTAAACTAATACCGCACAAACATTATATGTTTTCATGTTTTTATTGAACACAACATGTAAACATTCATAGTGCAGGGTGGAAGAAGTATGTGAAACCCTAGGCTAATGACTTCTCCAAGAGCTAATTGGAGCCAGGAGTCAGCCAACCTGGGGTCCAATCAATGTGATGAGATTGGATGTGTTGATTAAAGCTGGCCTGTCCAATAAAAAACACACACCAGTTTTGAGTTTGCTGTTCTGAAGAAGCGTTGTCTGATGTGAACCATGCCTCGCACAAAAGAGCTCTCAGAAGACCTACGATCAAGAATTGTTGACTTACATAAATCTGGAAAGGGCTACAAAAGTATATCTAAAAGCCTTGATGTCCATGTGTCCAAGGTAAGACAGATTGTCTACAAATGGAGAAAGTTCATTACTGTTGCTACACTCCCTAGACGTGGTCGTCCTGTAAAGATGACTGCAAGAGCACAGCGCAGAATGCTCAATGAGGTGAAGAAGAATCCTAGAGTGTCAGCTAAACACTTACAGAAATCTCTGCCACATGCTAACATTTTTGTTGACAAATCTACAATAAGGAAAACATTAAACAAGAATGGACTTCATGGGAGGACACCAAGGAGGAAGCCACTGCCGGCCAAAAAAAACATTGCAGCACGTTTGAAGTTTGCAAAAGAGCACCTGGATGTTCCACAGCACTACTGGCAAAACATTCTGTGGACAGATGAAACCAAAATTGAGTTGTTTGGAAAGAACACACAACGCTATGTGTGAAGAACAAAAGGCACAGCACACCAACATCAAAACCTCATCCCAACTGTGAAATATGGTGGAGGGGGCATCATGGTTTGGGGCTGCTTTGCTGCCTCAGGCCCTGGACGGATTACTGTCATCGATGGAAAAATGAATTCCAAAGTTTATCAAGACATTTTGCAGGAAAACTTAAGACCATCTGTCCGCCAACTGAAGCTTAACAGAGGATGGACGATGCAACAGGACAACGACCCAAAGCATAGAAGTAAATCAACAACAGAATGGCTTCAACAGAAGAAAATACGCCTTCTGCAGTGGCCCAGACAGAGTCCTGACCTCAACCCGATTGAGATGCTGTGGCATGACCTCAAGAGAGCGATTCACACCAGACATCCCAAGAATATTGCTGAAATGAAACACTTTTGTAAAGAGGAATGGTCCAAAATTTCTCCTGACCGTTGTGCAGGTCTGATCTGCAACTATAGGAAACGTTTGGTTGAGGTTATTGCTGCCAAAGGAGGGTCAACCAGTTATTAAACCCAAAGGTTCACATACTTTTTCCACCCTGCACTATGAATGTTTACATGTTGTGTTCAATAAAAACATGAAAACGTATAATGTTTGTGCGGTATTAGATTAAGCAGACTGTGTTTCTCTATTGTTGTGACTTAGATGAAGATCAGAACACATTTTACGACCAAAGTATGAAGAAATCCAAGTAAGCCCAAAGGGTTCACATACTTTTTCTTTCAACTGTAGGTAGGATGATTATTCATTATTTACTAAAATAATCATTAAAACACAATAAAGTCAAACCTGTTTGCAGTATTTGGTAATCGCAGCACCCAACGGATGTTCGCTGTTATTCTCCGCTGTGCCCATGATCGCCAACAATTTCGAGCGTGGGATCCGATTCCCCTCTGCCAGCATCTTCACCTGGACCACTTTGGGTGCTCCATACGTGATGGTGCCAGTTTTATCGAAGACCACCGTCTGGATCTGAAAACAAAATAAAATTTATGACATGCCCTTCCTCTTCATGATCATCGAAGTTAAAGCTATATAAAAATCTGCCCTTACCTTGTGTGCCATTTCTAACGGTTCTCCACCCTTGATAAGAATTCCGTTCTGGGCCCCCACTCCAGTTCCCACCATCACCGCTGTCGGGGTGGCGAGACCCAGTGAGCACGGGCAGGCGATACACAGCACGGTGATGGAGGCCTGGAAGGCGAAGCGGATCACTGCCTCAGTCTCCGAGATGCTTTTGTCATAACCCTGTAGAGACACACATTCAACATTTTAAGAGAGAATATCATTGCTATCCTTGGAAAACCTTGTTTTTTCATATTTCATGACGTTTTTGCCATAAATCATTATTATTAGTTACCCTTTGATTGTCACTAAATTTTGCAAATATCTAGGCAGTAAAAAGTATTAAAAAGTGCTTTTTTTCCATTTCTTGAAAAACAACGAATTTGTACATCTGAGGTTCTGTAAGGACAGTGGCGATAAACAACCTGGTCTAATGTAGTATGAAAACAACTGCAAATGAAGCAAAATTTGAATCTGAAAAAATATATTTAATTTATTTCTTAATGTGATTCTAGGCCTATACATATTATAATACATGCATTGCATTGCATTATATGATACAGCAAGAGTACTGATGATGTCATGGGCATAAAATGTAATGTATATGTAAATAAATGTTATAATACATGGACCTGGCATCCACAATTTATAAATGAATAAATAAGACAAACAGAAATCTAAACTATTGCTCTAAAGAGACAGGGTGCACTTACAGGGAAATATTTCTCCACCAGTGGAAAGTCAACAAAGCCGATCAGAATCCAGGCTATCAGAGTGATGAAGGAGATGACCACAATGAAGGGAACAAAGTAGCCGCTGATCTTATCTGCATATTGCTGAATGGGAGCCTGAATTTGGACAGATTTAAAAAAGGTTCAGTGTAAAAAAAAATCTTACAAAGCATTTTAGTTTGTTCTCTTGAACAAATATCTAAAAATTCTTAAAACAAAATAGGCTATATTAACTTGACAAAGAATGCGACCCAAGATAAGTTGTCTTGTTTTATTAAAAAAATGTAAGAATAAATTTAGCTTATGTTTGAAACAAGCAAAAAATGGGTTGATAAAAATAAACTTGAATTAGGTACTTCAAAAAGTTAAAACCAGTTTATTTTCTTTCCCCGCTGGGAGATTTTTTTGATTGTTTTTTAATAAACACGTCAATAATTTTTTTGTAGTATTATGGTAAGATCGGTCGGAAGTGCTGGTGAAAATATAAACGGTCTCTATCTTTTATTTATTTATACTTATACTTTAACTTATTATGTTATTATATTTATTGTAATTTAAACCTGACAAACGAATGTACAAGTAAATGAATCACTGATCATTTCAACATGAACTTCTGTTAATTTAAAAATTATTTTCCTGTTAAATGAAATGCAACTCGTTCAGATGCTTTGCAAACAGACACACCTTTGAGGTCTGAGCTTCCTCTACGAGTTTGACGATCTGAGAGAGGGTGGTGTCCATGCCCACGTGAGTGGCTTTGATCAGCAGAGAGCCATTCTGATTTATAGAGCCTGCGATGACCGTGCAACCCGCCTTCTTCGTCACGGGCATGGCTTCGCCTACGCCACATAAAAAACAGATGATTATAACCATTTAAACATGTTCAACACGAGGATTCAGGGATGTTTAATTTTGGCGAGGAAGTTTCACACAAGCGTTACAAAAACAACAATTATGCATTAGCCTCCATTCAAAGCATTTGTGCTGCTGGATAGAAAAGTGTCCTTTCTAACCCGTAATGAGAGACTCGTCTGCCATGGAGTGTCCTTCAATCACTCGACCATCTACTGGAAATTTCCCTCCAGGCACAACCTTTACAACATCTCCCCTCTGTACCAGCTCCACATCCACCTGCTCTTCACTAATACAAAGGAAGAGAGATAGATTTCATGTGCAAAGGAAGCATACCACATATTTGCATTTCTACAAGGAAACACCAGTGCTTGCAATCCAGTAAGTGAGTAGCGTTACGGTGCCGAGGCTTTGGTTTTATGGAAATGAAATAAGAGAGGCTCTGCTGCTGCCATGACAACAGTAGGAGTTTGTTTGCTGTCAGATGTAAATGAGAATCAACACATAGAGCCCCCTTTGTAGTGCACAGGCAACTCACGATAGATAGATAGATAGATAGATAGATAGATAGATAGATAGATAGATAGATAGATAGATAGATAGATAGATAAAATAGTATAATGATGTCATCACTGCTGTATAGTTAAAGGATGGAATCTTCAGTCTTAATTGTCTTCCTGTTCTTCATTCTCCTCATTTTTGAACATGAGGAAGAAACCAACAAAAAATGTCGTCTCGCAAGCACTGTGTTTACATGAAACAGGAAACTAATTCAAACCTTAACACAGACATATCAGCATTCAGGGTAACAACTGTGGCCTCTGTTGCTTGTAAAGACATCAGCTTGGACAAAGCCTCCGAGGTCTTACTCTGTGATTAAAGACAAAGCAACAAAACCGCATTTCTGTACAATAGAACAATCTAGGAAACTAAGATTACTTTACATGCGGGCAGATGAAGAACTTGTTTAACTAGAAATGCTTGCTCACTCTTTACGGTCGTGAGATGTGACAAGTACCTTGGCAATTTGCTCCAGCCATCTGCCCAGCGAGATGAACACAAACAGCATGGGCGGCGTGTCGAAAAAGGTGATGGGATTCACTTTTGCCTTCTCTACCATAGCAACCAGAAGAATCACTACAGAGTACGTGAAGGCTATGGTGGTGGCCAGAACTATAAGCACATCCATATTGGCCGTCCGGTGCTTGAGAGCCTTGTAAGCTTGAACATAGAAGTAACGTCCACCAATAAACTGCAATTAAAAAAAGAAATATGCGTAGATATCTTAGAAACTATTGTATTTGCATATTTCATGAACGTTAAGAAGGCATTTCCTCCAACAGTGTGTTAGAATAGAAGTGGAACAGACCTGCACAGGAACACAGAAAAGGAAGGAGATCAGATTCATGATGGAGAGGCCCGGCAAAAGCTGTCTCTCCAGGAACATTGAGGAGTGGTACTTTTCTCTGTCCTCTGCTGTGCCGTTGTGTTCGTGGGACGTTTCCATCATGTGATCGACTATAATCATGTACGTCATCATGCCCATAACAGGCACGCAGAAAAACAAACTGATGAGGAACGACCTTCTCCACCTGAGAAAAGAGGGGAAAGACTACTTGCGTACGAATACCCAAAGAAAGTTTTTCAAAATACTTGAAGACATCGGAAGTCATATACTTTCTGGTAATTTTAACAAACAGGTCATTTCCTCATGCATTTTTTCCTCATGTACTTACTGTTGAATCTCTTGACTGTGATCCAAGTGACTTCCTGTCCGATCTTTCTTCACCAGATAGGCCTCGAATCCCAAATTCTATTCATCAAAATACACGGTTTTATATATTTTATGTAAGAACAAACACCGTGGTACATAACTTACTCGAACTGTAACTAGCTGTCGTGTGTTTCATTACAAGGGTGGGAAAAAATAACAGCAATTCTCTCAACTTCTTTTCTATCCACTATTGATATGCCTTATATTTACATTTATCCATTTGGCAGATGCTTTTATCCAAAGCGACTTACATTGCATTATACTATACATTTTGTTTTGGAAGTATGTGCTATCCCTGGGATGGAACGCATGACCTTGGCGTTGATAACGCCACGATCTAACCACTGAGCCACAGGAAAGCTATATCCACAATACAGCTCACCAGATTTGATAAATTTCAGTGTGTTGTATGTTTTTAAATTTACCTCAATCCATCGGATTACATCTCGGGGTCCGGTCACCTCTGGGTCATACTTGATGTGTGCTTTATTAGTTGCCAGGGCAACAGAAGCATAGACGACACCTTTCTGTTTCATCAAGTTAGACTCAATTTTGTGAACACAGGAGGCACATGTCATCCCTCTAACCTAGTAGAAAAAACACACGCTGTCCACAATTCTTTTTTTGAAAGGAGCTAGGTCAAAAGTCAATGTGACGACCTGCTGACATACTAACCACAAGCTCCACGACTCCATCCGAGCCATCGTAATCCTCCATGACTGTAGCAGTAAAACCAAGCTCTCTGATATATTCTGCTATACTCGGAGGATCAGTGATGGAGGGGCTGTACCGAACCTCAGCTTTACTGGCCATCAGTGCTACCAGAACAGAATGAATCCCTTAGAAAATAAGCAATGATGCCAAATTAATTTTTTGTAAGAAATCCTTTATTTATTTACAATCTGCTTTAAAGCAATTAGGTCAATGAAGATGTTGGGCTGAGAAAATGTCAACAATAATATTTAGATTGTTTAATACTAAACGGAATATTTGATCGAATTTCACCTAATCTTTATCTTCTAATAACAATTTGACTTTGATTCAAAATTGTACCAGTTTCAATGTTTCGATAACACCTATTTGTATCACAGCCTATATTAAAAGATCTGGGATGGAAATTTTCATGTTTGAGCGTTTCCCAGCAGCCGAAGTCGTCATAGTTGGGTGAACTTCTTTAGCGGTGAATGGGAGACTATGACAAATATATTTTTTGCATTCTCATTTCCTCAAACAGCAAAGTAAAAACTCAACGTTAGTGTTTTCACTACTTTCAACAAAATAAAAATAGAGAGTCTGATAACGGAAGTCAAAAGAGAAAAGGATGCCAAATTTAACGTGACTTCCATAGATGCTGTTTAAGAAACACACTGGCATTATCGTTAACTATTCAAAATAATAAAAATCCTTATCTAATAGAATCCGAGATATGGTTTTATAAAGGGCCTTGCTTTTTTTTATTAAATTATAAAAACTTGAGGATTTCCAATGCTGATGACACGTCATCACAGGCTTGTGAAAAACGTCCATTACCTTGCTCGTTCTTCAGGTTCCTCTCAATGTTGGCCACGCATGAGGCACAAGTCATCCCTCCGACCTGAATAAAACATTTAGAAATGGTGTTTGTTGAAGCCTCAGCATCACTGTCCACTTCGTTCTCTTTCGCAGCTGACCAGACTGGAGATATGGACGTACTGCAGACAGACAGAACTGACTGCGCTGGGCTCTTGACCACTGAAGGCACCAATGAATTTGTCTCTAGTGTACGAAACGTTAAAAGTAAAAGATGGTTTGAGTGGATTATTTAGAACACAACTCAAGTTATAAAATTACAGTAAACACAAGACAAGTCAAGTGAAGAGAGCAGGTAAAGCTTGATTGATAATTATTGCTGCTTATGTACAGTTATGTACATCGTAATTATGTTTTCATAACCTGGAGCTTCCTAGAAAGACAGTATAGGCAGATCAAGGCAGTATAAACCTCAACTTTTACAATTTATCGAATGAACTTATAACAAATTCAAATCATCAATTTATTAAAATATCATTTAAAATTTTAGCCCATAGCAGTGTTTAAATATAGTTACGAAAATATCTGTATTTTAAATCATAAACCTTTAGTCAGAATGTTTTTTAATGTTCTTAGACATATCACAATTACGAATGTGTACAATATTGTTATCACACTTTAATATTGTGATTTATTAGAAGTACTTTATTTTCAAAGCTGATCCTGTTTCCAAAATGCATATTACCTTATTTTCTATCACCCAGAGTGACAAAACCATAATAAAAGAATATAAAGTCAAATATTATAATTTTCATCTGGAATAAAACATGCCAGAAAAAACATGTATTATTCTTTCTATATTATTCTTTATTATTACGATTCTTTATTATTGTGTTGTGTTCTTTTGCATTTAATCCTGTTTGAACATTTATTATTTATTTTATAATATTTTTTTAATTTTCTTACAAAATATTTAAATTATTTTTGATATTTTAAGTTGTCAAACTTGTTATCAAGAGGACAACGCTGATGTTTTTAATCTGTTGCAAAATCTAATACCATGATAAAAGTTCCAGCAATTATTGTGTTCAATACCGATTTTTTTTTAAGTATACCATCACAAGCCTAATTATGAGAAACAAATCTATCAAGGACACCTAAACATTTGACTGGTAGTATAAGGGGGCAGACATTGTCCAGGATGTGAAATAACTACAAGATGTGGAATAAAACAAACTCACCAGGCAGAAAAGCATCAAAGCCCATGTCCTCTATGGCGGCCCTCAATTCCTCGGGTGTAGTCACCAAAGGGTCATACTCAAAGGTTCCCTGATGATTGGCCAATGACACTCGGGCTGATCTGACACCTTTCTTCTGCGACATCACACCCTCGATGGACTGAACGCAAGATCCACAGGTCATACCCTCAATATGAACCTCTGCCGCCGACACCAGCGGCTGGAGGAAGCTTGGCTCTGCGGATGGCAAAATGTTCTGTGGAGTGACAAACTGAACCTTAAATTTCCCTGGAGGCAGAGCCTCAATGGCTTTCTGTAGTTCTGCTGTTGAAACTTGTTTTGGGTTGTGTTGAATCGAAGCTTGTCCGGTCTCCAAGGACACAACCACCGAACTCACTCCTGCCAGCTTAGATATATTGTCCTGAATATTGACTACGCAAGAGTTGCAGTGCATTCCTGTAACCTGAAGCAGTGTAGTGATAGTGGAGTCCGTGATCAGCTCTGAAAGCTTCTCCTCCGGCGAGGAGACAGTCTCTTTGGGAGCATTGAGCAAGCGTTCCACTTCGCTGGCAGAAAGCTTTAATTGACGAGGTTTTGACCTAACAATGGCCTTGAAACCAGTCACTTCAATCTGGTTCACAATCTCCTCCAATTTTATGATGTGAGGCAGGTAAATAACTGTGGCTTCTTGGGAGTCTAGAGATACTGTAAAAATAGAAACAAAACAATTATCAATCTTTAAGGTGTTATTAAAAATACAATATGGCAGGTTTGCACTTAATGATGCCAAAAGCTGAAATGTATAGGATTCACGCTCATGTCATTCAAATTCTATATTTTTCTGTGGAACACATAAGAAGATATTTTGAGGAATGTCTCGGTGGATCTGTCTCCAATTCAGAAGTAAATGGATACCGCTAATGCTCGGTTACCAACATTCTTCCAATCATCTTTTTTGTTTTACAGAAGTACTACAGGTTTGGAATGACATGAGTGTGACTAAATGAACATTTAAATTTTGGGCCGACCTATCCCTGGCTTTATGCAAGATGACAGAAACAGGCAGTTCATCGTGGTCACGTGTAGGAAGCGTTCAGATTGTGTAACATCCCTTATCTAGAACTCCTGACAGTACAATGTCAATGAGTAATAACATATAAACTTCCCAATGCAAAATACCATTTACAGAAAATGTGGAAGTTTAACTTGATGACACTGTTACTCAAACTCGGATAAATGTCACAAGCCTCATCAAAACGTGATACCTTTAATCTTCTTGACCCCTTTCAACTTCCCAATCTTGCCCTCAATGGTAGTGGTGCAGGACAGACAGACCATTCCCTCAATGCGCATTTTGACTTGTTCCACCCTACAGTTGCTGCGTGAGGGAGACCCTTCCAGTAAACCGGCCGGTGGGCTGCGAATCCCATCGGGAACCAGACAGCTCATCACCTCCCTTAGCTGTTCCGCAGTGACCAAAGATGGGACAAACGTGACAGCCAGGCCGTGGTTATCGGCGCTCATCTCAGTACCAACCACCCCTTTCATCTGAGCCAGTGTGCTCAGAGCCTGCTGGATAGAGTCTATGGTGCAACCAGCCTTAGTGAAGACCTTGGTTTCTGTTGGCACTGCCATTGGTGCGGTGTCTGTCAGACTGGACTCAAAGCCCATATCATCAATTGCCTCAGCTAAGGATTCTGGAGTGTGGCGATTTTGATCATACATGACAGTTGCATTGTTCAGCTCCAAGGAAACCTGTGGATTGAAAAGAGATCAAAATGTGCTGATGTGTGGTGTCTTATGTAGTACAGAAAGTACCTTTTTCATGCAAACCCAAGAAATTTCAGGATAGTTCACACTCCAATTAATAATCTTTTATCATTTGATTCAATTCAATTTTATTTGTATAGCGCTCTTCACAGTGTGCATTGTTCCGAAGCAGCTTTACATGAGAAAATAAGAAAAGGTAAAACACATTATAATTAAGTCACCCTTACATCATTTCAAACCTGTATGGCCTTCTTTCTTCCACAGAACACGAAAGAAAATATTTGGAAGAACCAAACAACATTGACCCCATTGACCTCAATTGTGTGAACACAAATCCACAGAGACATTTCTCAAAATATCTTCTTTTGTGTTCCATAGAATAAAAACTTATCAACAGGTCTTGAACCACATCAGGGTGAATAAATGATGACAGAATTTTTATTTCGGGGTGAACTATCCCTTTAAGGCCATGCTATATTGTGAGTATTGACACAGCTTAAGGGTTCTAGACACAACATGCTAACAATGGCCTCTGGTACTTTGCTAAATGACATCATTATACAGAGTAACACTTTGTGCTTTGAAGAAAATGAATTTGTCTTATGGTGAACCCAACGTGAATCCTCAGGCAGCTCACAATGTTGAGTCACATTATCATGTGACCCTTAAACCCTGACTTCCACATAAAGATACAGCAGGAAGTCTGTTTCCACACAATAAGCACAATTCTTGACTGACTTGTCCTTTCTGGCTCAATGAATGTTTCTGTGTTTAGTTTTTGGTATTAGACGGCACTGGTCAATAGTAATGTGGCCAGTCCTTGTTTTTAAAAGGTTAAAACAACATCTTACACAAATGATTAAATTTTGCGCTCACTTGACTCGTGTCTGCAGGGTTACTGTGATTTAAAGGGAAAGGGCAGGATGAATTAGGAACAATTAGGTTGTGACTTGAAGTTCAACATACGAGAGGCTTTATTTAATTATGTCCCAGTGCCTGGAGGGGAAGCTCTCTGGTTAATGTTATTACTAGTTTATTTTGCTGTCAAAGTGCTTTCTCAGCCACCCAAAGGGCACTGGGGCCTGTACCATGAATGTAGCTGAACAATCTGTGGGTTACAGGATTAGTTTTGGGTCGACAAAACCAAACCAACGTGATCAAGCTCAGTGTGATCATGAAGCAGCTCAAAGAGTTTCTTTGGTGTCAACTCAAGCTTTGATCCTGAATCTTATATTAGTTCACGTGAACGAGTGATGTCGGGATCGCAAAACCAATCCCGTTCAACATGGACAGAGGGAGTTCCGGTAAGTTTCTCAGGAAATAATTATGTGCAAATATTAGTAACACAAAAATTAATTTCAGCCATGGATTAGTATTTTGATTTTATTACACATTATAAAAAAGAACTAGCCATTGCTACATGCACTGTGAATAAGTTGTGTCATTTAAATGTAAATTTGCTCGCAGCTGATTGGTTCAGTTTCGGTAGGAGATCACTAATCTAGATCATGACTTGCACCGGAGCAGGTTAGCCGTGCAGCATGAATTAATAGTTTCAGAGATAGGAGATACATACATGAATGGTATGTATAAAATACATAATTGTTTAACCACAAATCATTTATACACAGTGCGTTAAATCTAAAACAAGCGATAAAATTGGTTTTTAGCCGTGTCATATGATCCCTTTAAAGCTGAGCACCTATCATTGTACCCAAAACACTGGGTTGCTGCAAACTAATCCTTAACTTACCTAGCTAGCCACCTAAACCAGCGTCATGGTACAGGCCCCTGGTATCTAGTATCATACAATGATTCATGGAAAAAGACACCTGTAAATTCTGTAGCCCAGAAGGGTTTATATTTGTTGTGCTGAAATAAATGCTGAAATTTGCACCAATTAGCCCATAAAATGTGTAAATAATGAACAAGAACATATGTACAAAACCAGAAAAGTGGAGAGAGACATACTATACAAAGGCCTACAGAATAATTCCCTTTCAGTTAACTTGTATATAGATCTTAAATAATAAGAGTGTTCAATTATATATGACTTTGTGTCTGGTGGGACTGGTTTTATTAAAATCCTCACCTGTATATGAATGACACCTGGTAGACCTGCGATTCGTCCCTCAATGGACTGGACACAAGAGCCACAGGTCATACCCTCAACCCCCAGACTAACACGACACAATTTCAGCGCCATAACTGCTCTGAAAGATAAAAGCAGGCAGATGCACATGTTATAACATGAATAAATAACACCTTTAACACATTAAGACAACAAACACATGTGGTTAACAGTCCTGCTGTAGAATAAACAAACACAACTTTATTCTGCAGTGACATGAGACTATCACCAAAAGCCAGTAAATTGATTAAAAAGTTGTCATACAGGATGTACAAGGTTTTGTGACCTGTGATATCAAAGTTATTGCCCTGTATATCTATATGCCATGGAGTTCACATTGAAATCGAAACAATACGTGACTAAGGCAACGTAAACTGCAATAAATCGATATTTACATCGCAAGCCAGTTGATCTGTTTATATAATCTATTTAATTGCTTTTAAAACACACCTGCGATGTTTTTTTGTGTTAAATCGTCTTTTTTCACATAATGATGAAAGATTAAAATGATTGAGATTAGTGACCATTACAACTTATTATTATTATTATTATTATTATACGCACGGATATTAATCAATTACTGTCAACTAAAAACATTAACTTGCACGTTATTCTCATTACTGTAATGTATAAATTACACTTCAAGCTAGTAATAAAGTGTTTTTACAAATAGTAGTCAATTCGCGAAACATTTTTCAGGCATAGATTTTGAGTCTTTAGCAAATGTTAACGTTACGTCACATACAACACGTCTCCAAATCCGAACCGTCTACAACGTTAGATACTCACGGAGCATGAAAGTGTGATATATGTTCTTTACCTTTTATGCGATGTGGCGATCCAGCCTCACACCGTAAACTACACTTGTTTTCGGGCAGTTTCACTGTCACTTTTCACGCCGACAGCGTTAGCTGGCTAACATATATTTTCCCAGTTTTAGGTAGGTTTTACGTCCTTAATTACTACAAATATCCCTATATCGATCAAACCACACGTGTGTGTAATATCTACACACAGCAGGAGAGCGGAATCTTAAAAAAGTCACGCTGGAGATAGTTAAATCCATGCGGAATGTTCGGTTTTTACACATACCACAGCGTACAGCTTTCCATGGAGTACTCGAGAACATCAACCACTGCCGGTAAATGCGCAGGCGTAAGCGACGTCGTGGCAGATTCAATGACCTCAGCAATGCGTAACCTGCGCGATACTTTAAAAATAAGTACGGAAAACAGTACTTTAAAAACAGTCAGTCATGCTGAGAGAATTATTGGTGCCCACCTGCCCAACCTCAAAGATCTTTACGACTCCAGAAAGAGAAAAAGGACTAAGAAAATAATTTTGGGCCCAACTCACCCAGCCTGCTCCCTCTTCGAACTGTTGCCATCTGGCCGGTCCTACGGAGCACAGACCACCAGAACAGCCAGACACAAGAACAGTTTTTCCCGCAGGCTATACATAGCCTGGACAATTAGAAGCACTCACTACACACTGTCCATCACATTGCACACTGACACTCGCACAAAGCATCTGGAAACTGAAGATGGTAAGAAACAATAGGTTAAACCTGTAAATAGCAAATAATATGTACACTCTTTACATATAATACAAAATAAAATGTATTTTTTTGTCTATATTTTTCCCTTTTTATGAAAAGTGATTTTGTATAGTGATTTCATTTCTCATTTTTATATCTTAATGTTTTTGCTCTATGTTTGCACCATGTGTACACTTTCTTCTGCACTAAGCTTAATTCCTTGTGTGTGTAAACATATTTGGCAATAAAGCTCCTTTTGATTCTGAAAAATAATGACCACAAGTTAATAATAAAATATGTGGATATAGTAGATAATTCATTAAAATACAAAGTCAAACTTGTAATTAACACACTAACTGTTGTTTTCTCTTTCATAATCATTTATTTTAAGTTTGAGGTCGAATGTCTGGTTTTAAAAATATCTTATCTGGTGGATTAACATGTTGGTTCATATACATCAACATGTCTTGAAGTAATTTAATGTTCATTACCGAAGATGTCTTTATGCTATTTGTTAAACAAGAGAACACATCACCCACATGAAAAAGGAGTAGGCTATCCGGTTAAAGGGATACTTCACCTAAAATGAAAATTCTGTCATCATTTACTCACATTCGAGTTGTTCCAAATAAATATAAATGTATTTGTTCTGATGAACATAGAGAAAGATGTTGAATAGTGCTTATAACCGATCAGATCGCAATACACATTGACTACCATGGTAGGAAAGAGGACTGCTGTCATACATTCTTCAAAATGTCTTATTTTGTGTTCAACAGATCAAAAATATATTATATATTTTTTCCTACTATGAGAGGCAAGCGATCTGTTTGCTTGTAAGCATTACTCCAAATTTATTTCTCTGTGCTCATCAAAACAAAGGAATAGATGCACATTTTGAACAACTCGAAGGTGGGTAAATGTTGACAGAATTTTCATTTTTGGGTGAAGTATCACTTTAAGTCTGACGTCACGCCCCACCATATTTGGAAGGTCATATACTGTTTCCGGGTCCAAACTCTCAATAAGATTGGAAAACAACAAAAATGCTAATATACGCTCATGGCGAGCTGTACAATTATCGGAAAACCACGATACTCACCTTTATTTTCATAACGAAATCCCACTTGACCAGTCAGTGATTAATTTTTCATAATTTATTCAAATATTGATGTCGGAGATTCCGTATGGCTGGAGACTGTGAGTTAATAAATGCTCCGCTCAAATGTGTGATGTGAACAGTGCTAGAAGCATATAAAGTTTCAAGAAAGCTTTTCTCCATTATTCTAAAATATGATTTAAAAGAGAAACCATACCATTGTATAATGAATTATCATTTGCTTATTTCTTTTATAATGTTATGGTTATGATTGTATTTATTTAATGCACCTGGTATGTATTTTCTATTACAAAGATGGCTTTTAACGCCATGTTGTTTATTTACAAAAAATTGTTTAATAAAAAAAATGTAGTTCCGCTTGAAATGAAAATATGCTTTGACCCTTAAAGGCTATTCCTTATGTCACCACCTAACAACCGAATAATTTTTACTATTGTAAAATGTAGTAAATGTAATTAAATACCTATATTGCGTATATTTTAGTAATAACCTGGACCAGACAAGCCTACTATAGTGAATTGATAGTAAATCATGTAGTATACATTTAAATTTACTATATACTACGTTTTCAAACAATGGCCTGGTAAAACAACAATAGTAGGAATTTTACCACAAGTATTTACAATAGATTTGATTTACACTGTTGACTGTTCCCATGCATGTAGGTTATCTTGTCACACTTACATAAAGACTATAGTAGTCATTACAATAACAGCATGCATCCTTGATCTGTCGTGTTTATTGTTTCTGCTTAAATGCACAAATGATATAAACCAACCGCATAATCTTAGTTTGTACTGTAATTGCCTGCTGTCTGTATAATCTGAAATCTCAGATTATAATTGGCCCTCCCAGTTGTGTCTGGTTTCCCAGATTTGATTTATTTTTGGTTCCTTGCCATTGTCCCAATGGCTTGCTTACTGGGAGACTGCTGCTTAAAAATATTGTTTAGTTCCTTTCATGTAAATCAATGCTTAATAATTTTAATTGAGAATTGACATGGTAATACCACTATAGTTTATAAGGATGTTTATATAGCCAGAACCAATTAGTTTGATGCCTGCACACAAGCAACACTGTTTGTCTCTTCAAGCATTTATTCATAATTAAATAGACATGCTAAAATGTTAAGGCCACACACACTACATGTTGGGGTCGGGGGTAATTTTGAAGCAGGATCGGTTTTACCTAACCGCCACTTTGCTAACTTGCCTGCCTTCACTTTGCTTTGGGTTTGGGATAGGCAGGTTGGTGGTTTGAAGCCCTGGACCCCCTTCTTATTCCTCACTGAACACTTGGGAACCCCTATGTGGCAACCGAATTAACAGCTGTCATATATTGTTCCCGCTGCAGCAGCTGGCACATTAAAGGCTGAATGGGCTTCACTTTCGAGCTGGCTTAGCCACTAAGATAACTGGTGTTGTAGTTAGTGCTTTTGGCTTGACCTGGGCAGGTTGGTGGTTTGAAGCCCTGGTCCCCTTCTTTTTTTCTCATTGAATACAGGGGAACCCTGTCCGACACATTCGCTTAATAGGTCTAGTTCTTATAATCCCATAATTTCAGTTTTCGTTTGGAGCCTGGGAATGTGCGGAAGGAATCGTCAGTGGTGCCAGAGTCCGTGCAGTAGTGAGCACGAAGTGCAGCGCGGTATCACTGTCCTGCCCATATTCCCTGATGACTCAATGGTAAACGAAGAAATCATATAACAGCACCCCTTTTTTAAAGCATCTCTAAACTAACTAAAACCAAACCTATTAAGAAAACGAACACTTGGACATACATCAATGTGATAAAAGCGGACAAAGATACCTGGAAACATCTTTGTTATTATATTATTGTAATACAAATATTTGTTATACAAATATTATTATTATATAGTCGTTTTCATTGGTAATTTTCGGGCAGAATCTGACCTTACTGCCAGGTTTCTACCCCCTTTAAACTTATGTATGGATGCATATACAGCCAAAAACAGTTAGTTTGATGCATGCACATAAGCAACACCGTATGTTTCATGAAGCATTTGTTCATATTTACATAGGCATGCTAAAATTTCAAGACCACACACAGATGGGGGTAACTTGGGGGCAGGATCGATTTTACTCAACTGTCAGGTTTCTACCCCCTTTAAACTTATGCCTGGATTAACAGATAGTCCAAAACAGCTAGTCTGGTGCATGCACATAAGTAACACTGTATGTCTCATGAAGCAATTATACTTCACCATTATTTACCCAAAAACCCCAATGGTGTAGTGATTTGTGTTTTGGTGTTATGGTGAGATGTTGTTTGGTTTGGCACACGGGAACATCATCTGACAGCAACTTTCTTTGCTATCATTATACATTCTACCGTTTGATTGAAAAACTTAATAATATAAGAATCTATGAGAAACTTCTTTTTGTGGTTTCGCAAGTCAGCAATGTAAATGTGAGACACTTATAAACTCTGCGTCTCATGGAACACAGAAGGAGCAGTCTCAGAGAGCAAGATATTCAGTCATCATATACCGTTTCTTAGCTTTCATGAATGCACATATAGTTAAAAACAATTAGTTTGATGCCTGCACACACGCAAGACTGTTTGTCCCATCAAGCGTTTATTGATATTTACATAGAGATGCTAAAATGTCAAGGCCACACACACACACACATGTTACACAAGACAGGATAATATTGAAGAGGGTTAGGGGGTTATTTTGGGGTGGGATCTTTTTTACCTTACTGCCACATTTTCACACCCTTTAATTATAGAACACAACTAGGTTAGTAGCATAGTTAAATTACAGGAACCAAAACTTTATTTAGGAACCAGAATCAATCACTGTACGCTAGGCACATTGTGTGTACATTTGCTGATATTTATTTAGTTATTTGTAAATTATGTGTCATTATCTTGTGTACACTACGCACATTGTGTACATTTGCTGTATTTATTATTATTTATATTACGTGTCATTTGTTGTATTCTGGTGTAAAACTTGTACAATATGTTTACTGTGTAAATATGTACAAGAAATGTCTGTCATATTGCCATGCTGGTCGGAACTGCACTAAAGTTTTTCACCTACTGTTGCACCTGTGTATATGGTTGAGTGACAATAAAGGGATTTGATTTGAGAAAAACACAAAAAATTGGTTGCAGAGTCTGGTTTTCAAGTAAAATTTCACTGAAATTGATGAACACATGAAAACACATTTATTTCTCATACAGGACTGAGTGTGTTGCATCACAGAAGTGTCAGCTTGCTCAATATGTGCTTGTGATCTGAGATAAAGAAGATAAGAAGCGTATGTTACAGTTGCTATATCAAAATTTACCTTCCCAGTCGCCAGGTAATCTTGTTTTGGGGTCCACAGCTGCAACTTCAGAGTAATGTTTGAATAGGCTATAAGAAACATATTTAATAGTTTCGGTCATGCATAGGTCAACAATGCACAAAAGCATGATGTGCGAGAACACTTATGTTCTACTAACACAGACAGACAAACAAAGGTGAGAGGCTGGGTTCTCATTACATTTAGATTGTGAAAGGCTTAACCCAGGGTGTCCTTTCTCTTTGACACACTGACCTACTTTTTCTGTTCTGTGTTTATTCGCCACTGACGTCAGGGTCTAAAAACGTAAAATTTGGGAAAATATAATGTTATCTACAATACAATGTTCACATTGCTAACCAAATAAAGAGTTTTTATTTTTTAGATAACACCGTTTGTAAAAATTGTAAACATGTTTTTTATTATGTTATCGTGTTTTTTTCATTGTGTTTATTAGCTGTATTTTTTTAGTTATTGTGGCTTAAATCAAAACAAACGAACTGCAGTTTGATTGATATTACTTGGCAAAATAAAAAACAAGCTTTTTAATATTTAAAAAACCGAAGTTATGTCTTTTTGAAAACATGTTTTCTCACGCTAACGTGCATGCGATCTATCCGTGTAGTGCATCGGAGCTGTGTCGCTATCTCTCTGTATAATGTAACGCTGCTGCGACCTTCAGCAGCTTCTGATCTGTGCACGTTCATGTGTTTTGGAGGAGTCGTTGCTTCGGACGGCGATTCGCATGGAGGGTGAGATCACAATGTCTGTGCTGGCAGGCTAAAGTTAACATCTAACCTTATGATGCATTCTGCCTTTAACACAACAGGAGGGTTAATCGCTTAATTCATGGAAAGTAATTAGAATTATGAAAAGTCATGATTGCATAAAAAGTTTACCTGACTCTGTTAAGCAGTGCATCATAGGTAGGTAATAAGTAATAAGGTAATACGGCTAATTGCTTCCTAGTAATAAAACATCTATTCGCAAAGAAGTGTGAGCCTTTACATAAGTGTATGCTCAAGGAATTTGTTAAGGTTTTTTATACAATGAATAGAGAGCAAATGGAAACCTTGGCAGCACCACAACTCTGGAAATACTAGCCCTTCAGTAAACATGTTTTCGTTGTGAACGTGTGCAGAAAATCACACATAAAATCTCCTTAAACAAATATTTAGAGTACTCAAGCACTTTTGTACACAATACTTTTGCTGTACGGGCTTGCCATCATATCATGATATCCATCAGCACTAATTTTGTCTGTCTTGTCTGGTCTGTTCTCAGTCGCACCTTGTGCCAGCGCTGACAGTCTTTTTTGTGAATTCAAAGTCCCTGTCCTCCATTAAAATCACACACCCATCGATGACCCTTCCTTAAAGGTGCTGGTGGCCAACAACAGTGACAGGCTCAAGCGTCTGAAGATGAGCAGCTGTCCTCATGTATCTCCTTGCAGGTCACTATGATGTCAAATGAGTCATGAAAAAATAAACATGTTGGGATGTAGAGAGAATATAAACTCACATTGTCTAAAGTCAACATCCAATTTATGCCTATCAAAATATCAACTCATCCCAACAAAAGTATCTCTAAATTCGATATATTTGAATGTGCTCCTGTCTGTTTCCAAGCGTCAGTTCAACCCTCCCGTGCCTTGTTCTGTCAATGTCATACATGAACTGAAACACACACACGGAACACACAGTTTTGCTACTGTAATCAGTTTAGCCCTTATTTATGAACTCTTCATATGGTTTCCCGGCCCATCCAGGCATCCTGTATATGGCTGATCAATGCCACGGCCTGCAGGAATTGGCTTTTAACTGCAACCTGCTGATTGATGAGCTTCTTCTGGCCCTGTCCTCTGAGAAGCACGTTCATCTGGAGCACCTGCGGATCGACGTGGTGAGTGAGAACCCAGGTGAAAAACCCAGTTCCACATCATCAAGAAGAACAGCTGGGACGCCATCATCCGCAACTAGCAACCAGGTCCACATCGTCATCTACTTTTTCTCACCGTCATTGGTCTGGGCGAGTGTGAGTTCCCTTGCAGTGGATTCATAGAGTTTGCAAAGATGTGTGCCGGTCGACTGAGCCAGCTGTCCATCATGGAGGAACTGCATATTCCTGACAACACATTGAACATTGAGCAAACCCACAGCGAGGTCTCCAAACATCTGGGCCACATTTGGTTCGCAGATATGATGCCCACATGGTAGTTCTGCCAACTTGCCCTGTCGCTACCTTATATGAAAAAATGGACAGCGTGGACATATTTACAGAGATGCACTTGTCATTAAAATGTTTAGAAAGCCACTCTAGTCTACTCATTATTCAGACAAGCTGTTTGCATTTGGCAGGCAAGGTAACCATTAAACAGAATTGGGTAATTAAAATATATCATGGGAAAGAAAACATCTGACTTCACATCTGGAAAATCATTAGGTGTAAAAATGCTTCGAGTCACTGTAGTAGAAACAGGATTTCTGATTGCATCTCACATGAGATGGGATTTTCATACCAGCTGTTTAAAATTCCACACACCAGTGTGCACACGAAAGCAGCTCTTTTTATAAAACTCATTCACACATGATAATTGTCCTCTGAGACATGTTGCTTGTATTTTATGGCCTAAGCTATCTAACAATAATCTCAAATAAATTCAATAAATGTATGTTTTTATTTTTTAATTACTTTAATAGAATTGAGATAAAAACTAAAGCGCCACAGTCATCAGGAATTCCCAAACCAATATTCTAGTATTATGATAAGAGTCAATTTATTAAGTCTTACTTGAGTAAAACAATTGTTGTATAGTTTATTTTTAGTATTCATACATTTTTTGTTATTTCGACTTGCCTTTAAACAGTTCAAGCAGTTTTGTTGTCCTTGTAATTCTCTGAAATGTATTTTATATATTTAGAAGTTTATTTTTTATATTTGACATATGCACAAACATCTGTAATGTTTTGATATTTATTATATATTTGTATACTTCATATACAAATTTGCAGATCAATTTATACTCAATGTATAATCTTTTATTTCTGAATCATTCCAAAATACTGTATATCTCTGAGACATATGACAAATCTGTATTTTGTGTAAATGCATCATAGATAAGACAAACCAATGCTACAATTTGTGATATCCTGTAATTCACTTAACAAAAGCGGCCCTGCAACTGTGTTTCAAGCATTATGACATCTTTACAATTTTAAACGTGCTGTCTTTTCATGCTTAACATTGTTAACTTGTGAAAAAATGAGTTGGTCGCATTATGTTGTATTTCTGTGCTCGATAAACTCACCCAGGGATCGTACAGGTTTCGGAAAGTTTTTTTCGAACATACAAAACTATTTTCAAAATAAAATCTTAGTCCCTTGTTGTACAATTCTCCGGGAAAAGCACGCGGCACCCCCACGTGGCAGCTTGGAGATCAGCCAGCAGAAGGAGCGTGCACAGACGTCACTTTCACTTGCGTGCAGCAGAGAGAGCATATGTTCACGAAGTTCATGTGTTTGTTTGTTCACTTGATTTGAGTGATGAATGTTATATAAACGGTGGATTTAACGCTAGATTTGGAGATCGTTTGAAACTTATATTGAGCCGTCCCAGCGCTAAAAGATGCTGGACATGAACCACATGCGGTGAGTGAAACCGATGTCTGTGTTTTGTTGGCAATGGGTGCGCATGTGCTTCAGTTCAGGCTACCCCTCACCCCCGCACGAGCCGTATGTATTCGGAAACAATCGTAAAGCTCTATCTATCTCTTATAATAAATGTGATCAAACTCAATACTCTTCGAAGATACAAAGTATGCAATACTACCAATGTTGGGTGTAACTAGTTACTAAGTAATTAGTTACTGTATTTTGATTACTTTTCCCTCGGAAAAGTAAAGTAAGGGATTACTCTTATTCCTACTGTAATTTCGTTACATTTACATTTGATGTAATTAAACTAGATACTTTGTGCAATACATGCATCTGCAATAGTGTAATTGACATCAAAATTCAAAGTCTAACTTTAAAATCTGTGCTTTAATGTATAATTCTCACATTTGTAATACTTTGGTCAGTTAATAATATTAAATATATATATAAATATTATTTATTAAATTAGCCGTTTCATGTCTATCTTTGAATTACTTTACTAATCAAGGTTGATGTAGAATATAGAAAGTAATTAGTAATGAGTAACTAAATACTTTTTGGACGGAGTAATTTGTACAGTAATCTAATTACACTATTGAATATGTAATGAGTAACTAGTAATTAATTACTTTTTCAGAGTAACTTACCCACTGAATACTACTCAGAATGCAAGATTGACTCAAAACAATATATATTTAAAAGTGAGGTCAAATTTGAAGACCATTACCTAAACTGTTGTGTGTTTCAGTTCAGTTTCTTTTTATTTTGGTAATCTGTCTTTTTCTTGAAATTTAAACACTGAATTAAATGCTTTAAGTGAGGTACAGTCCTACATTATTGACTTGATGTGTATCTTTTAATATCTCACACAAACAAAAAACACATTTGCTTTAAAAGGAACAAATGAAGTAAGCATGAATCAAATAGTGCAAATCTTGATTTAATTAAATATATATATTTTTTAATTAACAACCTGGCAAGACTGAGGGTTATGGTTAATCACATGAACACTAAAACAACAAAAAAGACATTATCATTAACTTATCTCCAATTTGCATATTGTAAACATACAAACAAATGCAGTCCCGACACAAATTAATATTCTTTAATGTTAAGAAAAGTTTCTTTTAAATAAAGTCAATGGAGAAATGTGATCCTATTCACATGTTACACCTCCAATTAAATAGATATTTCACGCTTTAAATAAACGTTTCAAGTGTACAGTGAAAACATAAAGTGTCTGTTCTTAAAACATTCACTTCAACCATCTTATATTATTCTCACTCTTAATGGATAGTCACACTTGCAGCTCATCACACCACCACTAGATTGCAGAAGCAATCCGTCAGAAGCACATATGACATCATTACATAAAAACGCCTTCTCTTGTCTACACAAACACTCAAAACACGTCTAAAAAACTGAGCTTTGGCAGCAGTATATGTTACACACATGCTATATCAGGAAACAAAGACATCCTCGCTCTCTCTATCTGTCTATGAGGTCATCATTGACCCAACCATGGGTGAAGAGCGTCACACGCACGTCAGTGAGGCAATTAAATGTTAAATATTCAAATGCAGACGCACGGACGTGCGTTCTGTCTTAGCATGTTACAACACGCACACAAACATACAGACAGACGCAAACTTGCTTTTTTCTAATATAACAACCATTACAGTTATTTAAAAACGACAGGAAGATCCAGGCTCCTTATTATCACAGCGGTTATTGTATTTCTGTCACCACGCACAAACCCTGAATACGAACGAAGGTATTATGTAACATCTGCAAACCTCAATTATTACATGATCGCTGCTCAAAGCGCAAATGCATACAAATGTGGTCCACATGACAAGAGGAAGTCGGTCTGGCAGGAGGAAAAAGGCTCAGCTGCATCCAGAGAGCGCGGCAGATGAGATTCAGGTGTTGAGGAGAAATTATTCAGGTGTATCGATCAAGTGTGGAGTGTAAACGGGAATCATTCTGAGCCTCGGAAACACAAAAGGGAACGTGCGGTGCTTATGCAGAGAGCGCATTGAAAATTGAAATGCACAGCTTCGAGGCATTCCGATTATTCATCGGCTGGGTTATAAGCTACCTGTGCTGCATCAATGTGTGCAAAGCATACATATCCCTTTTATAAAGATTTATACATTGAAATATTCAAGCTTTGTCATTCTCTTCGTGTCTAGTTTACGCGCTGGGTCACGGAGCCGAATTCTTGTGCGTTTCTGGGACCCGTGTCAAGAGGACGCGCATGTGTCTCCGAGGCCACGCCCCTCTCTGGTCCTCCGCTCCCGGTAGGAGGGAGGGAGGCGCTCGAGCTGCCGCGCACGGAGGTGAGAGGAGGGGGCCAGCGTTCCCTTCAGGACATGAAAGGTGTACCTGGAAAAGACCAAACATGAGAAGCCGAGCCTTTTGTCATATGAACGAAAGGGTTCATATTCGATTGGCAATGCGGAAGGAGCTGTTTGAGTAAAGAAGTAGATGATATTGTAATAGAGGTTGTCTGAATTGAAATACCTTGGCAGCAAAGCAGCAACAGTCGTTAAAATGCAGACAAGGTAGAACATTGGATCGGCCATTTGTTTGTGCATGATCCAGTAGGGGTCAGACGGAGGGTTGCAGCTGATGCAGACGGCGCTGTAGGCCAGAGTCACGATAAAGTACATGACCACGCTGCCTATCATGGTCAACCAGTGTACAACTGTCTGTAAGTCAAACAAACAAACAGACCTACCATTAGGAACACTGGAGAACACAGCTATTCTAACAACAACAGTAAATAACTATTAAAGGGGTCAAATAGGGAAAAAGAAGATTTTACTATAAAAGTGATGTGATGTACTATCTTAGGACTATAAAATATACTATCCTTTACAACAAAATTTAGAGGACGGTTTGAAATCTTTAAGGTTGTAGAATCATTAAGGTGAATACATTACCATATAACTGCTTCCAATGCAAATCCTAATAGTTCGTCTAAAATGAACATTCTTTCATCATCTCCTCATCCTTATGTCATTTCAAACCTGTATGACTTTCTCCAGAACACAAAAGAAGATATTTTGAAGAATGTTGGTAACCAAACGGTGGCTTCTCTGTGATTTTGTGTCAATGCAACAGAAGTCAATGGGTGCCACTGCTGTTGGGTTCCCAACATTTTCCAAATATCTTCTTTTGTGTTCCGCTGAAGTAGTTGTCATAAAATACAGGTTTCAACCACATGAAGGTGAATAACTGATGACGGCATTATGATTATTCGATGAACTATCCCTTTAAGGCTGACTAATACTTTGTCAATGTTGTGTGCGGTATAGAGACAAAGTAGCTCTACTATTAAGTCAATGTTATGAATTATGAATTTCAGAAGATAAATGTAGTGTTCTTGGTTTCTGGCAGTACAGAGAAAACTCACCCAGCTCTTAATCTCAATGGCCAGATGCAGGATGATGGTAAAGAGAGAAATTGTATTCATAGGAGTTCCGAATGAGAATATGCCGATGTCGGAACCGCTGTACGTCTTGAGAAAGCACAAGCAGGGATCAGATAATACTATCCTCTCCAATATATTAAATAAACGTGACAAATGACACAAAAGCAACCGAGAGGCATATTTAACGGTCTTCTTACCCAGTATGGAATAAAGAAGCAAACCAGACTCTGATAAAAAGCATCAAGTATAGCAATCCAGAAAGTTGAACGTCTGTAGCCCTGTAAATAAACAGTTGAATATTAAAGGAAATGCAATGACCGTTGAGAGATTTTGCTGTCAGAAAAGAAAGTAATCATAATATTATTTACAAAGAGCAGGTTGTCACGATTCTTGCCTTTCTAGTCTAATGTCAGGATCATGACATACCCATGTGTTTTGTGTGGAAGCACATGGCCACTGTTTGTTTTTGGTGTGCCATGTGCTCTCCTGTCTTGTGTCTTGACCTCTGCCCCTCGTTTCCTTATTCATTATCTTTTTATTGATTCATGCCCCTTCTTGTTGCCGTCATTATTTGCTCCCTATTTATTGCCCTTATGTTTTCTCTCCTGTGCTGGGTCATTTTGCTGTTTTTGCATTGTGCTACTTTCCAACTCTGGTAAAGTTTTTTTTTTTGAGCCTAGTTAATTCTATTCAAGTCAAGTTTATTGTCAAAGACCAGAGACTGTGGTTTGAGTCCGGTGTGTAATTGTGAATGAGCGCCAGCTGTGCGCACACCGGGTTCGAATCACGTAGGAGAATTGGGAGCGTATAAAGAAACGCGGACCGGACCATCGATGGGAGAGGACCGGGCCCGAACATTTTTTACTTTGTGTTTGTATTGGTACTTGTGTTTTAATCGCCGGCCGTCGTCCGTGAGGGGCGGGTGGCTGTTTATCTACTTCTTTGTTTTGTTCTCCGGCGGTCGGCCGGGAGGGGCCGCCGGCTGTTATTATTTTTATTAAAATGTTTAAATGTTTCCTTCCCTACTTTGAATCTCGTTACAGTATTGTCTAGTCAAATCATTTTTTGTTCTGTTTCCCTAGTTCTGTGGTGTTTTACCCCCTCATGGGTTTTGTTTTTCCCTTGTTTATTGTAACAAAGTCCCTGTGTAACCGCTGTCTATATTTGGGTTCTGTTTCCACACCATGACACTGACACAGATAGCCATTTTGACAATGTACCATACTCCTAGTACAGTTTAACATGGGTATTTATAGTAAAATCTGTATGGATGGCTTCTCAGTAAAATAAGATCAACGTAACCATGGTTTCGATAAAGCAAACTGTGGCATTTGTTGTAAGAAAGTCCTTACCCAATACGAAACAATAACTAACCACAGGTATCATGAAAATGAAATAGAGGTGAAATGGATTATAATCTATTATACAGAAATTACTACAGATCAGCTATGTCAAAATAGTCAATTTTACAGTAGTCGATTTATATAAGGGGTGGCTCACCTCTGTGTGCTGTCCTCTCCTATACAACTCAGGATGACTGAGTAAAGTTGAGTCTGACACCTCTTTGTCCATAATCCCAAACATAATGGGAGGAGCAGATGTGAATAAGAGGTTGAAGAAAATCATGAGCCAGTAGTCAATCATGGCTGTGGCGGAGAAGCCACAGAAGAACTGATACCAGAACAGAAGGTTCACATATGCCTGAGTGGGACCAAACAGAACGTCAATTGGACATTTCCTGTTAAAGTCAAAGTAAATATTGAAACAGAATGAATGTGATTTAAATTCTCCCAAAACGAAAAAAGAAATGACATTCTGTAATGTACAGTTGTAGAGTAATTTAGCATTAAAATGTAGTTTATTCCTTCATTTCTTGACATGGCGGCCAGAAAGTTGATTGATTTTTCATGAAAACACTGCTAACAGTGGATTTTACCATTTTCTAGAGAAATGTCTACTGGTGTGTGCACTTTGCACATGAACTAAGATGTTGTGGGTGGTTGCCAGGGCATTTATATAGTATGTAGTTGCTAAAATGCTCTTGTTGCCTTAATCATTTTAGCGCTTGCTGAAAAAAGAATATTTTCCCAAGTATAAATAACTTTTCTTGCTAAATTTATTGTCTACCAGGTGCAGGTCTGATCTCATAGAGAAGTAATATAGGACAATAGGAAGTAATAGGACTTATCTTCAAGCTGCAACATTTCTGTTATTGTTTTTAATACTTTGGGTAGGGGTCTGTTTTAATTCATAACCTTGATGTTATGATGAAGTGCGTTTTATGGTTGCCAAGGTGATGCATACCACATTCTTGTAGAAGAAATAGATGACCATATTGGCCAGTCTTGAGTAGCACCAGTGTCCGTGAACCAGCAGCAGTCTCTGCAAGTGTTTAAAGCGAGTGATGGCGAAATCACAAGCCATAACTGCCTACAAAACATAACCATAACAGTTAACACAGCTGAAAAAAATCAACAACATGAAAGTTTTATATTGATGGATATTTTCAGTGCTTTAACCTCTAAAACTCTGCCACCCATCAGTGGGTCCAATATTGCATAATCACAACTGTAAATTGTAGAGCACAAAACTAGACATACATGGTATCTTTTGAAAGCGTATAACTTCCGCTTTCTCACCAGTGCCAATTTTGCATTTATGTTGCACAAAAGAACATAATAAGGTCTTAATATGTCTTTCCAAGCCCCCTCTTACAAAACATAGATGAGTCATAGGCTATCAACTGAAAGCTCTCACTCTCAAGAACATCACTGTATATTTCACCGATCTAACACTTATAAGCATTGTCAAAATATTGTCAAATTATCAAACATTCTCTTTATAATGTAGTCCAATGTCTGTGGTTGGGGCACTCTTTTGAATTCATGCAAAAATTGCTCCCGAGATGAAGAGGTTAAAGGGATAGTTCACCCAAAAATAAAGATTCTGTCATGAATTACTCACTCTCTAGTTGTTCCAACCCTGTATCAATTTCTTTATTTGGTTAAACTCAGAGAGAGATATTTGGACGAAAGCTTGTACCCAACCAATTCTTGGACCCCATTGACCACCATTGTAGGAAAAATGTAAATGGTAGTCGAAAGTGCCCCAGAACTGTCTGTCCTACATCCTACATAAAATACCTACCTTTGAGTTTAACAGAACAAAAAAATTATAAAGTACATTTTCCTACTATGGTTGTCAACGGGGTCCACTAACATTTTGGTTATAAGCATTATTCCAAATATCTTTCTCTGTGTTCATCAGAACAAAGAAATTTATACCGATGTAGAACTGCTTGAAGGTGAGTAAATGATGACAGAATATTTATTTTTGGGTGAAATATCCCTTTAAATCTGCTAAGAAAATACTTCCCATTGGGATTCTGTAAGATTTAGACCAAAACACAAACCTGCATGCCTTCCTGTCCAGAAACTCCAATGCCGACATCTGCAGCCTGAATCATGTTCACATCATTGGCTCCATCACCTGTTAGAACACAAATCATTATAAATATCATTACACACTCCAAATTCCCTGCGGAGAAATATTGTGACTGAAACACAAATGCCTTATTAAATCCCTCCACCTCAAAACAAAGCTATCATTACCTATGGCGAGGGTCATGACCCTCAATTTGTGTCGTATCAGTTTAACCACGTCGCTCTTCTGAAGCGGAGTCACTCTGCAGCAAAGCACCGCCCGGCAGTGTTTGCAAAGCTCCACGAACTGGTCCACCAGTTCGTCTGACATTGCCATGCTCAGGGTCGACCCATCTATCACCAGCCCGATGCTGGGCTCCACCGATGACCCAGTAAATGTGGTGTTATGACCCCTGAACTGCGGATTCGTTCTGGCGCTCCGTCTCGCCTCTCCCAGCGTGTCTTCCAACCTCATTTTACACACAGACTGGAAAAATAAACAAGATATGGTTACAGTGTTTGGCTTATGAACATTAATTAGTTTAGGTGAATGGGCCAATGTATATTCATGAGCTCACACATCTCCACACCACAGACATCACAACTCTCGCTTCAATATGTTTTATTGCTGCCACTTTAAATGTCTTCACGTGTCTGTTTTGTCAGTATATCTGGGTTATGACTAAATTACATTTTTCAGTTGTTGCCCATTTCACTATGTTACATAAAAGGCTTATGTTTCAGTTTCCAAACACATTTCGATTTAGAGAACAAAAAAGATATGAAAGATGATGATAAATAATCCTGGGTCTTATGAAAGACCACAACAACAACAGATGCATAATTTAAGAAGAGCAATTTCATGAAATGGGTGTAAAACAATATACAGAAGACTTCTGGAAGGGATTTAATGTTGAAATGAAACTAGAACGGTTTCCTGCCCTCCTCAGAAGTGTGAAAATGGGATTACAGTGGAGCAATATGAGCCATTCAGAATGGTGAAAGCGCTTGTTTTTCTCAGTTCTCTAAAACATACACTCGAGCAGCCATAGAATGAAAAACAGCATATCTGACAAATCGTTGCAAATGCATTTTGGTTTGAATAAGAGATGTAGAACTTTAGTCTTGGGGGGATGATAATGTGTTAACACTGAATCGCAAATGAGATCTCGACTGCTGTTCCCGTAGCTCAACTGGTAGAGCATTGCATTAGCAGTGCAAAGGTCATGGCTTCGATTCAACAAACACACATAGTGACAAAAATATCCCCCGAATGAACAGTAGATCGCTAAAAGTGCCTGCCAAATGCATTAATGTTAATAGATCATTTGTTTCTCCAAGACGGCAATGAAGATGGAAGAGAAAATGGAAAAATGGAGACCTCTGCTCAAGACCTCTGCTGTCTGAGTGTCTGTCTGTCTTAAATAAAAATGTTTGTTCAGTCTCTCCATTGCTTACTCCAGCTTTAATTCTCCTAGTAGCATGGCCTTGTAAACTAACCGTACTGTTTAGCGTGTTGACAAAATGTTTATACGCTCTCCTATTTGTAAGTCGCTTTGGTTAAAAGAATCTGCCAAATGGATAAATGTGAATGTAAGACAGCAATTAAATGTTTTCTGGTCAAATTTATCCAAAACCAATCTGAACTACTTCCATGAAGCATAACATAGAACCCCAAAAAATCTCTAAGAACAAAACTACTGGGCAATACACATTTCTTCAGAAAATGACTCTCCATGCAATCCACAAAATTGTAATAATGTATTATTTAAGGAGCGCTGATGAACAGAAATTAGTTTGGCACCTTCTTCATTGTGGTGAAGGTGACAACCAGGTCTTCATTGTCTAGCAGCTTGCAGGAGTACGCGATGTTGATGGCTGTCTCGGGTTTGTCTCCTGTCAGAATCCACACCTGCATGCCAGCCCGTCTCAGAGCCTGGATGGAGTCTGGAACGTTCTCTTGGAGGCGGTCCTCAATCCCTGTAGCCCCTGAGGGAACATTTAATAAAGCGATTTCAATTTTGGATGGTCAAGCGACATCTAAAGCATCACAAAACGGAACATTTTCCATAATTTTGCAGACACGTTCATCCAAAGCAGCTAAGTTGCATAGTGAATTCAATTTAAACTCTACATATTCAGCTGTGGAAAAAATGAAGAGACTATTTCAAAATCAGTTTTTAAAATTGTTTTAAATTTTGTTTTTAAATGTACTATTTGTAGGTATATGTTACGGGAAAATTAGGATTTTTGTTTCATTCTGTAAACAAAAACAATAAGTCTCCCAAATTTCAATTACACATGTTGTTTCTATTTGCTTTAGTTTGCAAAATGAAAATGAAAATTAGACAAAATAATAAATTATAATAATAAAAATGCTCCATATTTTTTATTTGTCCATACAAATGCATTCAAATGGTGCTATATAGCACTTAAAGTGGTTCTTGGGTTGTAATCATAGGGGAACCACGTTTAATGCTATATAGCACCATATCTTGGTGCTTCAGTGGCTCTTCAGAGGTTCCAGAGGTTCTTTGGGGTGTTCGAGGTGCTATATAGAACCATTTACGTAAAAAGAACCTGTTAAGCCAGGTTATGGTTCTTCATCAGTTTTATATAGTACCTCAGTCATCCAAAAAAACGGTGAAAAACCAATGGAGAAAGATATGGTGCTATATATAGCACTAAAAGGGGTTCCCCTATGATTACGAGCCAAGAACCAGTTTTAGTGCTTATAGCACCATTTTTCACAAGTTTATATTTATTTTACGATTTTATTTATTTTTGTATGTGTGTTTCTTATGGTCCACCTATGACCTTTGGTTTGCACATTGATCTACAACTATTTTTTCTAAACCGTTTTTGCTGCCTTCAAATTTCAAGTAATTTCAATTAATATAAAAAGTCAATTCAACTTATTATTCATAATTTTTTGTTTTTGGTGCATTGTTTATTAAAACTTTTAAAAACAAGTTGAAATTGACTGAAAATAATTACAGTATACCAATCAGACTTCATAAAGTAAATATTAAAAATATTATTGTGATTTCAGTAAAACCAGGACAAAATATGAAGTACGCAATACGTCAAGAATGATGCAAACAATACTATGTAAGATCAATTTCAATCTTCTTGTCTTGAAATGAGGCAAAATGCAATTTATAATGCAATGTGATGACCACTAAAGTGTATGAACTGACATAGAACACATTTGGATGCTCTCTTGAACGGTGAGCTTTAATTGGACATTTGTGTTGGCGTTTGCACGCTTGTGCAGCATATGATTATAGTATTATATTATACTTTTTTATCATATATTTTTATGTTTAAGTAATAAATTACTGTTAGTAAATGTTTGTTTAGGGAACACAGGTTTTACCCAGTAGGCTGAAGTTGTTTTCAATGCAGTTTGCGCTGTCCATGAGACGCTCCTCTTTCTCATCAATGGATGAAAGTGCCTCCTGTCTGATATCAGACCAGGCCCTGTATTCTTCTTCACTGATAACCTTGAGGAGAGAGATCTTGTCATAAGCGAGACAGTTTTGAAATGGACTCAGTGAGACAAAGTAATACATTAAAAGCAGAGCACTCACTACTCTGAAACCGGTACCTTTTTGGCAAAACACAGCGTTCGTAATCCATCTTCGGCATACATGTCAAGGTCTTTCTGGGTTTTTACTCCAATTTGTTTATCCTGCTTTGACATGTCTGGGGAAAACAGTTTGGCTTTTGAGTTTTCTGTTATGCAGTATATTTTCCTGCCCGTGTTATAATACATTAATTTAAAAATGAACACTGGGAGTTTTTTTATGTAATTTAGTTTGAGCTGTCTACATTACTACTTGTTCTAGTAATTTCTAACATTCTCATCGCTGATTCCCATGCATGAATTTACATAATTTTCCTTTTAAAAAGAATAGAACAAACATTATTAAGTATTTGTATTAAATTCGATGAACATTTGTGGTATATGGTCTTACTCAAAAACATTCCTTTCTACTCTGTTTGGTAAAATAAAAAATCAGTCTTTCATAATGATTCTTACCTGAAAAAACATCCCTGAGTCTCTCCATGATGGCTGAATCAGCTCCTTTAGTGTACATGATGATTTCATTGGTGTCTGGGTGGCGAACTATTATAGACATCCTCCTCCGAGTGGAGTCAAAGGGCAACACTTCCAGCACCTCAAACTTCATAAGCACTTCGTTGGGTAACTTGACAGTCACGTGATGTGGAGTCCGTTCCACCATGGTGAATCCATAGGCTTTCGCTGCATGTATCAGTGCATTCTCATCTGGGCTGTGTGCTTCATAACACACCTCTTCTGAATCCCCTGGACTGTGTTTTTCTTTATTTGATGTGACCTTTCTCGAGATGAAGTATGGATGATCTTCTGTGGTGTCTGAGACTCTGGGGATGTGCTGTATGTCGGGGTCATCATCGTCTATGACAAATGGATCTGAAAGTTTTTCATCTCTACGTTTGGAGAACTTCATGGAGGTGAACACCTTCCGCACAGACCTCTTTCTGAACCACTCCCTCATGGAAGAAAACGAACTTGATGAGTATGAGGAGTTTCGTCTTCCTGTGACCTGAAATATTATTTGCATTATCTACTTGACAGGAGCTACAGTATCTTCAGAAAGGAATGTTAGCACACAGCTTACTACATATACAATATAAACAAAATACCATGTTTTTACAGTATATACTCCATACCATGTTGTTTAGAGAAACTGCTTAAAGCGTACGTAACATGACATCATGAAAATGACGTTTCATGCAGTCTGTTATGTTGCCGTGTTTGAAAGTAAGCTGTCTGCCAAGTTGTAAGTCCGAAGGTGAATAAATAACAAAGTTATTTGCTTGTAAAAATGGGAGTCGACTCTGAATCACACAAACGAGTCGTGGACGCATATCTACGTCACTATACATAAACGTGTTGCTGAGACTGCCGGGAAAACGTATGTCTCCTCCCCCAAACACTGTCGCAGGTCCGTGATGCATGTGTATCATGTCTAGAGTCTGTGTTCTACGGTGTGAAACTAAGTCCGTCTTATTTCAGCTACCTAAGCAAGAACTTCTGAGGGAAAAATGGTTACAATTCAATTTTCAATGAATACCGAAGGAGTATAACCCCAGGGTTTTACTGTGTGCGCGTCATTTCACCGATGATTGCTTTGATAATCTTGGCGCGTTCAGTGCAGGATATGTCAAACGACTATCCTTGAGAGAGGGGGCAATACCAACTCTATTTGGACCTTTTAGCTCCACCGAGTCCCAACCTGTAAGTTTGACTTTTGATATTTGTCTGAACTTCGAGAAATATTTTCGTACCTTATGTCTGTGTTTAGCTAATGCATATAACGCTAACATTAGCATGTAGCTTTATTTCTGGTGTGTTACAGTTTGTTTATCTTGCTATTTACTCGGCTGATTTAACTGTTCAATCCATGAATGAGTATTTGTTTCAAGAACTAAGTCGAGAACTATCTGTATTGTAATAACATCTGAAGATACGAACATGGTACACTGTATGCCGTGTCAACTAGTCCATGTATAATACTGTTACAAGAGAATTGTAAATGTCCTTTTTCTTACTGGGATCTGCAGAAGGATGAATTAATTCTCGAAATACTTTAAACGTTTAGGAACTTAATAGAATGTTTAACAGACTACACCATCTGACCAATCACATGACACAATGTTACAGGGTAGGAGGGGCCTAGACGGGTGAATCGCGGAACGAATCATTTGAGAGTCAGTCAAGAAGTAGGGTACGATTAACTGCATATAATTAGGAGATTAAAGTGTTTTTACACATTGTATCTAGATAAACTTGTTGTTGGACACTCCATTACCCAAAGTAGGGCCTAAAAAACATATGTTACCTACTCTTTAAAAGAATGAAATGGTAGCATGCTATATTGTTGTTTCATGACCTAGTTGTAAATTCAGGTAAATACAATTCATTTTCGGGTAATTTCAGAGACCTAGTTGTAGGGTTTATCACTTTGTCCCCCCCAAATAAAGACTTATAATCTTAAATTAATTTTAATCAAACCAAAAACACATATTTAGCTATACAAAGTTGGAACAGAAATCATTTTGGTTTGTGGTCTTATTTTGCCGACATTCGATTGCACAGAATGTTTCATAAATTTCTATATTTCATAAATTACCACAAATGCCCCCCCTGGATTCATCTTGGGGCAATATAGGGCGTCAAGGCCCCCAGTTTAAGAACCACTGTTTTAAAAAACGTTGGTAACCAAGCAACATTGCCCCCCCCCCCATTGGCCTCCATTTTATGGCCACAAAATGTCTTTTGTGTTCCACAGAAAAAAGTTGTATACAGGTTTTGAATGACATAAGGGTGAATAAATGATGACAGTTTTCTATTCAGGTGACGTGTATCTAAGTTGTCAGAAGGTTTTAGATAGGGTTGCCAAATATGCATTACAAAGGCCACCAACCGAAACCCAATGACCCCAGTACAAATAACAAAACCCAAAACATGTCACTGTCATACCTAAAATAGGTTTTACAGCAATAAACACAATTTTCTCTTAAAAATCGTTGTATATTAGTAATCCTAAACATAGTCATGACATACTCATCGATTACAGTAGTGTACATCTCACCTTAAGCATGCTAGCCGACGAACAAAATCTATTCACCTTTAACCCATAAAATAAAAAACAACCCTTGAGAAGAATTTAAAAGTAGCCCAATTCAACGGTAAAAAAGCATGGACCTGGCAACCTTGGTTTTTAGGGAAGTGTGCTATGTTCCGGAATAAATCAGTTTTATTATACAGTTTCACATTCGAGTTACAAATATTGAATCCGAGCCCATGTTCTTGCATATTCCTCTGAAATATTAATAATCCACTTCTTCAGCAAACATTGTGACCGCCTCTCAAGTTCTGAAAGACCCAGAGCGATACAATCATGCTCCATTGGTAATCAACTTAATTAATGTTGACCCAATGTCTTTGAATGTCTCTGCGCTACAGGTCTGAGGCCAAATATAATTTCCACCCCGGACAAAGTGCTTTGCTCGGGGTCCTCAGAGGCAATTTGGGAAATTAGCGGTGACCAGCAGTGAAGGATTCCCGGCAACGCTAAACTTTAAGACCGGACTCATTACAGATGTGTGGGGCGGACATGGGGGAGACGTTCATCTAACTGATGGAAAATCTAATTGCCTGGACCAAGTGAGCCATTGCTGCTTGTCGAAGAATTAAAATAGAGTAATTATGAAATGTACAACTGGGCTGCTAACCACTAGCCAATGAAGAATTAGTCATGCAGGGGCAGTAATAAAATATCTTGGGGCAATGAGGGCGCAGCCACAGGTACTCAGCGGGCAAGAGAAATAATTTACATGGCGGGCTATTATTGTTATTATTTTGACGTGAGAGCAGTTTTTGCACTGTGAGTCATGTCCCTCGACCCTTTCGGGTCCATCAAGGTCACTTCAGTCATGTGCACTTACCCTTTGTCTCTGGGATGTTGCTTTAGAAACCACCACTGTGTTGCAGATGGCCAGGGACAGGAAAAAGTCCAGGTATGGCCCGGTCTGATGGTACACTTCCAGCTTCAACTTCCAGTCTGGAACCACCACTGTTTCCTATTTTAGGAAACACGAACGGTCAGGTGTATAGTAAACGATGACATCATCCACAACAAGACCATGCGGTATGTTTCCATCGGTGGAAAATGATGAGATCGTACGATGGCAAAAGGTGCAGTGTCATACGACGACGTCGCGGGAGGCGAGAAAATCTGTACAGTATCAGTAGTCCATGTTTAATGCACCCCAGCAGGCCCATATGTCAACAGATCGGAACAGAGCGATCAGAGCCAACATTGCTGTGCTCTGAACTGACACCAAACTGCTCGGCCATCTGCAGGGTAGACCGGGAGCGGGCAGGAGAATGGAAGTAAGACGGGGGGACGAGAAATCGATTTTCCCATTTTAGAGAACATAAATTTCATATTTTACGTGCACAATTAATTGGTGTCTAAACAACAAAATGCTTGTGTTCATAATGTTTTGTTTGATAATGAAATTATGTTGAATCGTATTCGTATTTTACTTGAATCGAAACATTCTGGTATTTATTTTAATAACAATTCGATCAATTATATTTAATACATTCATTTTAGTCATTCTCCATTACATGTGAAACAGCTTTTTTAAATAAAGGGTCATTTTAGATTATTCTTTAAATACCATCAAAACAGTCATCTTATTTATGTACAACATCGCAATATTGTTAAGATGTCCAATGAATTTAAGGAGAGCTTAGAAGAGGTATCACTTTCCGAAAGACTCATCTTAAATAAAAAATCTGCCCGAAACATATGAAAACATCTTGTGATCTATATCTCACCAGAGGACTGCTGAAGGCCATGTCACCTTGAGCACCTGCTGCGGCTTTGGATCTGCGCAGATTGGCAGCTGTGACTTGAGGGTTGGTGTGATTTTTGTCTTGTGTGTCCTGTAATTCATCCGGAGGGAAGAGTGGAGGAAGCTTTGTTTGCTGGTAGATGGTGACCTCCTCCTCTTCATTTTCCCCGTTGAGAACTGCCAAGCGTGCAGCTGAAGAACACCAAAAATAATTGCATTCCTGATTATTTTCTTACTATTGTTAGCTACAAGAAATAAAAGCTGAAAAAACTATAAAATAATAAAAATATAAAAAGAGTTTGGGGGTGGTTGCCTGTGCATTGCTATGTAAGTTCTGGGTGTTTTAGAGCATCGCTGTGTAGTTGCTAGGTTATACGGTGTTGTTGCTAGGACACTTCTGGGTGATTGCTATGTGGTTGCTTACAGGCCACACCAAACCCACTCAAGAGTATCTTCACTATTCACTATTATATTCTATAGTATAGTATTTTTGTCGGTATCTAAGGATTGTATATGTTTCATGACTTGGAAAAGTTACTAAACACCTCCTCACAAACTGCTCTGTTTAAGGTTTCATTTCAGCCCAAAGCACAAATAAATGTACTTAATTCAAAGAAGCACAGACATCAACAGAAAAACTGAGATGAGCACTGAGACATAGGGATAAACACAGAGACAAACACGGTCTGAGATAAACACATACAAAGAAGAACACAGAAACAGAGATAAACTGAGAGTTGAACACAGTGACATAGAAATCAACACAAAAACAGAGTTAAAAACTGAAATGAACACAGAGATAAAACAACCTGATCTCACAGGATTCGTAACTACTTTACAAAGTGGCTTTTTCGTATGAAATCGTATGTTTAAGCACCATCACTAACTCCACTCTTAACCCTAACGTCACTGGCGCGAGAGCAAATCGGACTAAAATATACAAATAAAATCTTACAAGTTCATACGAATTAGCTAAAACAGTTAAGTTTGTGAGTAAAATTGTGTTGGATGAACACATATAAACTTGGAGATTAACACAGAAATAAACACAGAGAAACATAGATGAACAAAGACTCAGCAATAAGGACTGAGACAAACACAGTCTGAGGTAAACACAACCAGAGAACACAGAGACACAGATATGAACAGAGAAACTCTCAACGCACCATTCTCAGCATGAGAGTACTCTGTCCCCATGATGGTGCATCGCCGGAACACCATCTTGTTTTGTGTGAGGGTCCCTGTCTTATCCGAGAAGACGTATTGGATCTGTCCCAGGTCTTCTGTGATGTTTAGAGAGCGACACTGGACCCGGGTGTCCAGCTCCTCATCATAGAGTTCAACATCTTGAGTAATGAAGTAGATCTGGCCCATCTTCACCAGCTCAATTGACACATACAATGATACAGGAATCATGATCTAAATGGTATAGAAAGCAATAAAAACTACAGTACAAAATAAATGCAATACGGAAATTCAGATTGGACAACGGTACCTGCAGTAAGATAATCATTGTTAAGAACATGTAAAATCCTGCCAGCACTGAAGGGGTGTAATTGCCATTACTGTCAGGGACGATGTACGGGGGTTCGCTGTCAAACGTTTCCAACCAGATAGTGTGACCTGACATGGAGAGAGAGTCATATTTTATTCTTTCCACAGTCAAATATACATGAATGACCTTGCCATTGGCAGAACTGTTTTTTAATACAGATATCCCAATAAACCGTCCATGAGCTTAACCCAGAGATATAGAAAGACATTAATCATTGCCTTCGTAAGATACTGGAGTATGAGTGAGCTATTCTGGGCATCTGTAGCGTGTCCTTCTCTCTCTTACGTCGTACGGAGCAAAAAGGGAACAAGAGAATTGTGTGAGATCGTAACGGCATTTCTTCTTTATCTCTGTAGAGTGCTGTTAGATCTGCTCTTGCACTAGAGGAGCTCAGAGTAATGAAAAACTTCATTTGTTTTGCGCGTGGAGTGAAAGTGTCATTCTGGTGCTTGTACTGTACGCTGACGAACAGTAATATACTTTCTGCTCAGTGTGTAGTGTGTGAATTCCAATGGGAGATGTCCCCTTCACTTTACCTAGAGCTGCTATCAAACACATGAAAAATAGAAGAACGACGCAGAAGAGAACATCCGTGTTCATCTTCCTCTCGATCTTGCTGCGTTTGCACCTGGGACCGCTGTTGTTTAACATGGATTTGGTCTCATGTCCTGCAATGAATAAATGATCATTTAAAAGCAAAACATTTGTAAAATAAAAATAACCATTTATAAGCTATGTCGTGTTTATAATTCATCAAGAAAAAGAATAGTGGGGTCATTTCTTTTACGCTGTACCTTTCGTAACTGAAAAATGAATATGCTTGTGTTGTAATTTAAATGAATATGCTTGAAGCATGTAATTGGATATGGTTGTGTTGTTTTAGTATATCAGAAAACGCTCTGAGTGGCCTTAGGCTCTTGATTTTTTTTCATTCCATTTTTTTTTCAATTGTACCGATTTACACTGTTTACCCAGTGAAAAGCAGCTTTTTGTTTCACTCACATTTATGAAAAAAGTTAATAGATTTGTGTCATTGTCTTGAAAATATTTGCATGGTACCAACAGCTTCAAGAGACCACTCCAAATAAAATGTAATGTTTCTATACTACTGCAGTTTCTGAACTTGAATTTCAACAAAAGCCAAGTTTAGGAGTGACAACATATTCCAACAGCCATGTTAAAAGCGGACAACACGAAAGCTGTGATTAAAAATCAGGGTTATTCCATATACAGCAATTATTTTAAATTCTTCTCAATTACATGTAAAAATGTTTGCATTTTTTTGCTTTAAAATGAATATAAACTTATTTGCAGTAATGCAGTAATCTTTGCAGTAATCAGGATCTGAAAACGTAGCGGCTTTTTGCTATTTTAAACAGTTTGTCCAGTTTTCACTTTCACCTTCATATTTATTTTATTTTAGAGCAAATTTCTTTGACCAGTTAGTTTCCCTACAGTATTGCATGTCAAAATGTTTACACTTACATTAGACTTTAACATGCTCAATAAAAAAAATCATGAAAGAATAACTATTCAAATTGTTCTATTAAAAATAAATGTTTTTTGAGTTATCATTACTTAATCGAATCAACTCAACTGCAGTTTTATTGATTCTACTTGCAATGCACAGTAAAAAACACGATTTTGACATTTTTCATCTGGTTTTGCAAGTGAACTCTTCATATTTTAAATATTGTTTTACAAGTACAAGAATACTCTAACACTATGAATCTTACAGTCATGATATAACATCTCTTTGGAAAGAACAATATTGTCTGAAAGATTTACAGGTAAAAAAATGACAACCTAAATGTAAAAATTAAAGATGAATGTATTCTGGGTTGTTTTAATTTAGGGTTGGCTCAAATATGAAAATTTTCTGGGCTACAGTAATTTAACCCAACGGTTGGGTTTGTCCCCGTTTTAACCCAAGCATTGGTTAAAAATAACCATGTGATTTTTATAGTGTAGAGTATGAGTAATTTATTCGTTTTCTTTGAAGGTCTGATTTACACAGTCATATTAACCTAATTCACTCTATAACTCTGCTGTTATTTTTAACCCAAAATGCCATGTTGTCTAACCCAGTGACTGATTCTGTCCACCATCACACTTTGAAGCAGCTCAGCATTTTTAGTGTATGTAAATACAAAAACATGATCAATGTACATTAAGGCCGTAGATTGTAAGTACCTGCATACACCACTATCCCAGCAGTCTCATCTGTATTTCTCACCATGCACCCGCGCAGCAGAAGACTATCTATGCCAAAGCCCGTTCTCCTCTTATCAGGTCTCTCCCTGTGACATCAAACACATCATCTCCCTCAGTCATCCAGACTAATTACCTCAGCATGTGTCACGTGAGCAACTCGTCTTTGAGGAATGGAGTGGGATAAGGACTTTATAATACTTGGGAACATCAGAATCATCTCTCAACAGTGCGATAACCTAGTTAATATGGCTGCGACAGGACAAAAATGAGACTAAATCTGTTTTTCAGCCTCTTCCGTGCCTTGGAAGTGCAGGGGAAATTTGTGACAGTGACTTAAACAGTTTGTCCTTGTTAGTGGGTGACAAATGTGGCAGGCAAACAAATTCTCTTTCATGTTATGGATCTGAGAAAAGAATGAAGGCGCGGTGTATCGTGGTTAATCGAGCATGAAATTGTGTGTTTGTGTTATTGAGATACTCACAAGTAACCTTTGAACAGGTTGAGGTTGTTGTTGGGGTTTTCACACACTACAGTACTGTCAAATGTTTGGGGTTGAAATGGTTCACCCTGCAAACACAAACAAAATGCAAGGTTTAGTCATTCTAGTCACTTGTTTTGAAGTGGAGCAAACAGATCAGCTATGAATAGGTAGATAAACACAGGTTTTATAGCATGTCAACACCATATGCAAAGTGAAATTTATAAAATAAAAATTTGTAATAATATATAATCTATTGTAGCTCGTTGTATTTCCGTTGCTGCTTCTACACAACATGCAAAGATACAGTTTCAATGAATCTGGTGAATCATGTGGTCAAACATGTTTTTTTGTGTGGTCATTAGATTTGTATGCGAAGTACAGTACAGTACAGTTTATGGTGGTTGTTATTTGTCAAATAGACAGCCTTACTCATTCGGTTTCATTGTTCTTACTATTACAGGAAATTTGCTCTCGCACAAACATTACTCAATACACAACAAAGAGGTACAGTGTGTGTTATAAATCTTAAAACCTGATTAAGTTAATAAAAGAGTAAAAAGAAATATCATTCAGAAATGAAGATATAAAACATTGAAAATGAAATACTGTATGCACTGTACCAAACTTATTTTCTAATGTAGTATTTTTGACATCCAAAATAAGTAAATTTAATCTACTGTATCTATTTGATGGCCCATTTATTAAGGCCAGGCTGAGAAAATGGTTTATAGCTATATATTTGTAAACAAATGATAGAGGAGCTTTATTTGGGATCTTCTCTTTTCTTACAGTCCAATAAAGAATTTCTTACTGTAGTTTTTTTGTTATGTTTTCCAGTACAAATGCGTCTTTAATAAAGATGCAAAGTGCAGTACAATGTGTTGTTTTCCGAAAATCATCCAAAATTATTCAAATTAAATTAAAATAAAACAAGAAAGACCTGTCAATGGGGTAAGAAAATTATGTTTACAAAATTGAAAGTTTGAAAACTCAAGCACGTTTGTTTTTCCTACCCCATTTGCTGAAATGTTTTCCTTTTGAGGATAAACCTACTTAATTTGGGCTTTAATTTAGATTTTTAAATCTTGGGTCAATTTGCCCCTCAATTATCGAAAATGTGTCTTGTTTTAAGAAGTTTTAGAGATTTGCACTGGAATTTTTTTTAACATTTTACATTTATGCACCACACGGTCTTCTTACACTAATGAAATCAATGTAATGTAAACAACTAAAAAGTATATTAAAAAAATATTATTAAGTATATTAGTGTACATAAACTGAAAACTAACAAATGATGTTAAATGTTTTATTTTAACGTGTGCTTGTGTTATATTTCTTTAATATAAAAGCCAGTTTTTTTTATATATTGTTATGTAAAGAATACATTCATTTTTCATTTGATGCCACTTTATTACTTATATTTTAGTATGTTTTAATATTTACTTTTTAATAATTATTTGTTTGCCGATGCTCTTATCCAAAGTTGAATCCCAAAAGTGCATTCAAGTTACACATTTTAGTAAGTTGTCAGTTCCCAAATCATTTGATGGCATGATTTACTAGCTAAATTAGAAGATAATTTTCTCCGCCATCATCATCACAGAAAGACAGCATCCTCACCAGAGTAGAAAAGCCCGGCAACACCTTCCTCTGATTAAGGCTGGTCTCTCCGTCTAGGTTGGCTGTTTCCATGTGGCACACTCCATTAGGGTCAGACGTGTGCAGAAGCAGGATGTCAGCTGGGATGATCTGGTTAGAGAGCACTCTGACAAAATCTCCCACCCGAACGTCCTTCCATCTCCTCACCACAAAGCACATCTGTTTCCTGGGAGAAGGTGAGAATTACTGTCTCTTATGGCCATCGTGAGATGCAGGGTTTACTCTGTCTGTCTAGTACCCTACATATAAATGCACAGGCACACTTGGAAACAGTGGATGTGGAAAGGGATTCACAAACATGCATGGAAAACAAAAAGTCAGAGGACAGATTTGTCTCTTACTAATCAGACTAATCATATACTGTTTATAAATTAACATTGACAGATTATACCGAAACTACTAGCTTTAAGCTGCGTCTTAATGTATGTCATACGATGTACATGTTGTGTCAATGGCAATCGAATAAAACCATGAATGTGGATCTTTAAGCTGGTATGTCTTAATGTCTGTTGTTAATATTGGAATGTATTCTAGTCGAGTTTGAATGTCAGGTATGCAGTTCTACGTGCAGGACTGGCCCGGGAGGCTGACTGACAGTATTCGTCAAAATGTCATTACCACACCTAACGCACAAACCACATGACAACATAATAAACAAAACCTTTGGTAGGATTCTCTTTAAATAGCTGTTAAGTTACACAAAGAAGATGAATGTTGACATTTACGGCCATGTTCTGATTGCAGAAAATAAAGCCTTTTTGAGGACCTGTGATTGTTGTTTGACATTCATGACAGTAACACCCCTTCCCCCAAATTCTCTTTGGTGTTGACTTTTGACTGTTGAGATGTTTTGCAATTTCTATTCTCAATAACTCTTAATGATTCTCATTTAATGCTAATGGGCATTAAATGAGAATCATTGAGATTCTAAAGCAGAAGTCTTTAAAAATTCGTTTTTACTCTAAATTTCATCACAGAACAATTTTACAGTAATACTACTATGTTGTAACAAATAAGTATTGTCATATTGTTTGCATTTTATTAATCACCGAACTTATTAATTTATTTATTCCTCAAGGCTTTATTTGTCACAATGCAAAAATGGCTTTATTTACTTTAATCCAAACTATAACTAGGTCGTTGACGAATAAACCGAAAATGTGTCCTAATATGAAAGCAAAAATATATGCGTTCTTAAATTATAAATATAAAACAATATATTATTAACAGTATGTTTTCATTTTTTATACATCACACCACACGGTATATTTGTCACTACTCAATTTCTATCTTTAAAAGTCCAGAGTGCAATTTTTATAACCTATCGACAGAAATGCAATACAACATAACTATGTCTTTGGAAGTGTACAAAAGATCTTACATAATGAAGTGCTACGTTTTTATTTTCTTATAATGATCTATCTAAATATACTGAGGTCCCCTTGCGTGGAATTCACCATGTTGTTTCTACAGTAGGCCTAGCCTTAAACCGACAAACTGCTCTGGAGCGTGTTTCCTAAATACGTTATCTCCTACAGCAAAGATGTTTAAACATAATGACATCTTATTCCCAACCCAGTCTCACGGCACTTCGTGGCATAGACACGAAATTTTGAATATATTCATTCGTGTTCATGGAAACGAATATCCAATTTTATCGTGTGTGTGAACACAATCATTTTTGAATGTCACTCAGCCAGACTTTCAATACACAGACTGCGTGTGTATATACATTTATATATTTATAACCTGATATCGAAAGAATCGTACATATTTTAGTATGTGGCCAACCAACACCTTCCTTCACCTCAACCCTAAAATCAAAGCTGCAAAGACGTGAGTTTTATGAGATGGCGAAAAAATTTCAAATACTATTTAATCTTGTTGACGTGTTTCACCTTTGTTCTTCTTACGGCCTTAATTCATTTACAATATAAGTCCCATTGTCAACTAAATGAGTCCCATAAAAGCTTTTCATTATGCTAACCAACAAGAATTTCTAAGATAGCGCCTAGTGATGACAATTCTTTCTAGGTTTTGAAGTGTTTTAGCATTGAAATGGCTGACAAAAGAGTATTGCTTCCCACCATCAGACAAGAATAATGCCATTTTCTTTTTTGCCAAGCGTGCACTTTTCTGAATGAAGTGTCTGATGTCTGTTTCAGATAGTGGTGTGAGATAAATCTCGCGAGCAGCCCTCCTCCAGAAGGACTCGACTATTTGCGTTCTGTGATTAGCGAGACGTCTATTTCTGGCGTTTATCTGTCAGTCAAAATGTGCGAGTGTGAAAAAATGATGATGTGAGAGACAAACACCTGCTCTTGAATCTCTTCACAGCTTTCGGCTGCACGCTGAATTCAAGTCATTCTGTGACGTACACGTCCGCCTTTTAAAGTGAAAAAGCGGCGGTGCCTTTTGCATTTGTTTGTGTAACATATGGAGACGCGCAGCGAGAAGTTTAGCATTATAATAAATAATTATCAATCATAATCACCGGTCCTGATGTTGGAGAGGATGTACTTATCACTGACAGTGTCTGGGTTACGATAAAATCATCTGTACATATCAGTCATTACGAAAAAGGAGTAGGCCTCAATGAAGAGCAAATGGAGAATTGCAAAAAACTCTTGAATGAGCATCCTGGACAGAATTTCCCTGTGGGTATTTTATAGTGTCTCTAGTTTAATTTCCAGGGAACATGAAGGAGTGCCAAAGCAGAAATAGCACCTTAAGTTTTATGAGATATTTGTTGTGTCTTTTTGTTTAATGCAGGAGCACTGACAGGGGATTGAAGTGAATGGCTCTCTTTTTGGAAGTCAGGCGCCATAGCAGAATCAGATGTGTTGAACACGGTCAGCTTGACTCAACGTCGAAGTGAGGCGTTAGCCCAGCAGCCCATTCACATTTCTGTGATGCTAATACATGCCACATCAGCAGGTGCATCGGAACGGGGAGAAAGTTTTGGGGGATACTGGGGCACCTCCTCTTTCCCAACAGAGAGTTCCCACGAGTGATCACCTGGCTGCACTTCTGTTTGATAAAGTGTGGCATTGTTTGTGACAGATGTATTTCCTAATGAAAGTTTGAGGGCAGCGTGTTCCATCGCAAGGATGAAGATCTATAAATAACTACTCGCTGCAATCCTTCTGACAATTCTTTCAGCATCCCTCCTCCACACCAACTGCCCCTTTTCTCTCCATACATATTGTATGTCTACTTGATTATAGACAGCGAGCCAAACCGTTCTACCGTTTACTAGGGTCTTTTTATTAGTTGTGCTTGCTAAGGTAAACATCTCCAAAACTACTGCTTAATGTATTAAAGATTAGGGATTTGAGTAAACCCTAAGCAGGCTATTAAACATTGTTGCACAACTTGTACTAGCGTCTGTACAACAAAGAGGAATGAGACCTCAAATCTCATATACTTTTATCGGAGGAAGAACCGGTGCACAATTTCATAGAAACTTGGGAAACTTTAAAAGGTGGTGTGTGATTTTTTTAGAGAATCTATACATAATGTCTAAAGAGGTGTTTAATGACTTTGAAGCGTTAAGTTTTTTGAGCGTTAACACTTTATATTAGGCTATTGTTTCATGAAGAACTAATGCAGAACAAATGTTAGTGCTGCATTAACACTGTTAGTATTACTGATAACTAATAAGGAAGAAAGATTAACTGATCAGCAGGTAACAGAATCAAGATGTTTAAGACAAGCAACAATTAGTTACTTATTGCTTATTTAATTGTCACAAATAACAACTAAATGCTGTATGTCTCCTGCAGAACTAAATAATAACTAAGACAAATTTAAAACAATTATCTATTAACTTATTTAACAGCTGCTAAAAATATTTATGTCAAAAAACTAATTATATATAATCTTGATTGGTTGAATACTGCAAGCGTGTGACGTAAATGTAACGGCAAATGTTACCATTTGGAACATCAGGTTCCAAAGCAATTGTACGGACAGGTAAAGCACCTTACTTGCTTTTACAATTGGGCGGTCTAAATCAACTCATACCACAAACTGACGTAGATTCCTCGGGGTGAGGTTACACAAGGCGTTTCAGGCTTTTAGATAGAATGCATCTTTTGTTCCGACACTTAAATTTATGCAATTTTACGAGTCTAACACATGCATGGGCAACTTATAACTTCACAAAGGCACATTAAACACATATTCACGCCGTATGACCCCTTTAAGTAATTACTTATGATCTGGAATTAACAGATGGATTATAACAATTATAAAGTAAAAATCATGATAACACGTTAATAAACAAGATATTTTGGGGTATAGGAAATAAAATATTAAAATCCCAAGTATTACCAAAAAATAAAGCAATACAGTTAAAACTAAACCTACAACCCTTTATAGCTGACTTTTTTATGGACAAAATAAGCTAGATACATTTTAATAAATACTTACAAAAACTTTACAGTCACAAAATAGTCAGAATAGTCAATGCAATGCATGAAATATGGTTTTCTAGCAAGACTTAACATGACACAAAATGTTAACTGTCAATCTTCCAGAACGCCAAGTCATCATCGTACCACCCGGGACTTTCGACCTATAATAACTCCGGCCCCCGAGATCAGTTCTTAAAATGGGTTTATGGGGGCGCGACCATCAAAAGGTTGAGAACCACTGCCCTAAACGGACAAACAGAGTGCGTGTCGTAAATATGTAATCTCCTTCACCAAAGAAGCGAAAGCGGGATGATGTCTTATTTCTGTGTCAAAAGGGAGGGATGGAGTGAGCAAACCTCACCACTAGATGGCGCTAAATTTCATTCAATGCATCTTTAACTTTACGCACACAAGCTGTAAAAAATGTAAACTTTTGCAACCACATAGCAATGCCCAGGCCAACACACCAGCACCCCACAATCAGGGCAACAGGTTTTGCATGGGCAAGCATGAAGCTAGCTTGAATTTGAGAACAAACTAAATATTTTCTCCAATATTCAACAACTGTGAAAATTCTCAGCGGGGGTGAATTAAACAGCCAACATGGAATAGACGCAAGCATTTCTTCTGCCCTGAGCTGTTTAAATGAAAGGGGGTTTTGAATGTGTGAACAATATCATAAAACTTTCTTCCTCTGGGGTGGAATAGGAACAAATCAATCATAACCGCTGGAGTAAAGCACAGGGGCTGATTCAATTCACCTATGCGAGGGAAACACACCTACATTAAAAGCATTAGCAATACAGTACAATGCAGAAGTGTGTGAAGTATTAGATTAGTGTAATGATTTTGTTGCTTTTAGACTGAAGATCCCCTTATGAAAGCAACGGAAAGAGGGTTTTGTATGACTGCTGGGAACAATTTGAAATTCGATAGCGTACTCGAGGGCATTAAAATATAGCATGATACTCTGTCATACAGAGAGGACGGTTCTTGTAAAGAAAGAGAATGAAACTAAGTGTTTGTATAGGCTCCTAACCAGGACCAACACTAAAACATTCTCCCTAAACTTATAAAATAATTATTTCGGGTTTGTGGCATTCACTCAAAGGTTCTTAAAGTGATAATTCACCCCAAAATGAATTTTCTCACATCATTTACTTACCCTCTTGTCATTTTCAAACCTGTTTGATATTTTGAATAAAGCTGGTAACCAAACAGCCCCGGCACACATTCACTTCTATTTTATGGACACAAATCCAATTCAAGTAAATGGGGGCCAGTTCCCAACATTCTTCAAAATATCTTATTTTGTTTTCTGTGGAAGAAAGAAAGTCAAACAGGTTTGAAATGACATAAAAAAGTGAACTATCACTTTAAAATGACCATTTCTTTCTTAATTATTAAAGTTTAAAAAATGGGTTTTCAAATTTGGGATCAGGGACTCCCGGGTGGGCCAGAAAGTTGCTAGGCTTCCCTAGAAAATTTCAGAGAAAAAAGACATGCAAAATTTTCCAATTGCCAAAGTATACTGAACATTATACTTTTTCGCTCCATCTCCCAAATTGTTTATTTGCATCTTTGTAGTGAGCTTTTCTAGCCATGGTTCCTCTTTTCGTACTCAAGGTGAAAGCTGCAACAATGCAAAAAACAATTGGATTGAAAATGTTTCTTCTTTTCTTCCAAGTGTAGTCCAACCATTAAAGTTCGGAAACAATATGTTGTCTTTATAATATCACTTACCATTAATCTAAAAAGTATAATGTTTCTTTATACTGTACATAATAATGTATAGATGGATGTGTATTTTAAAAAGCGGGTCGCTCACAGTTTTTTTGGGGAGGGCGGGCGGGCGGGCTTGATATTATAGAGTTTGAAACCCTTGGTCTAAATAATCTTTTTACACCACAAAGAACCTTTTGTAAAACAGAGATCCAAATTCAGCCAAAAATGGTTCTTCTATGATAATGAAGCACATTTTTTGTGGAACCTAATTCTAATGATTATCATTTCCCTACAAACAGCTCAATGTGTAGTATATACTGTAAAGGATCTTTAGATTGCACCCCTTCATCATCTTTAACCACAGCGGATGTGATGGTTATACATCTCTTGAGAGATCAGATGACTAAGTCAACTTGTCAAAACGATGCTTCTAGAAATTTTTTATTTCCGTGACATGATGCATTTCTGACAGAAATATAAAATTTAAAAGAAAACTTTGACAGTTTGCTACATTTAGAAACCATGCATTCTGACAGTTTTTATAACTGAATTTATGACAACCTCAGTCAGGTTTTGTTGTAAAATAAGATTATTAAAAGAAATTAAACCTCTACGTGAGAAAGGGTTAATGTATTATATATACAGTGCTGGAAATAGCCGATGGGGACCAAGCAGGGGGACATAAATTATATTTTTAAACCATACACACATGACATTTTACTGTATTTATGTACTGTTTGACATTTGCATAGTATTTAGATGTTGTTTCGTGAAAAAAAGATGCTCAACATCGTGATGTGAAATTCTCACTCCGATCATTCCGTCCTCCCTGTGTTCCCCCATTTTCAGCCCTGCTTATATACCAAAGCTGTCCAAAACTGAGACATGGCCGTAATAAAAACACAAACTCCGAATAACAAAAATGGCAAAGAGCTTGTTTTTGTAACTTCCCCCAGGGGCATGACAGACACGTCAGAACAGCAAAAGTCAAGCTCTGAATCTGTTTGCGGACTGACCCGAGCAGATCTCTCACTCCCGTGCTGCCGGCCCACCTGGGCTCCCCTTCTGAAAACACTCCAGGAATCACAAAATGGAGCAGCAGCTTAGCTTAAAATGAAATAGAGTAACCATGGCAATAAGTGACGGATTTGGAATCTCTTTAGGAAATAAAAATATATCGGAGTGTACCTGCGAAATCTCTTTCTATAACCCGAATCAAGTGTGGTGAATTACTCATTTTTCCCACCAGCTATTCAAATGTTCTAGAATAGATCTAAAGGACGTCTGTCTGTCTGTCCTCTGATGCAACACAATGATGAGGATCTCGTCGAAATGCGCACAATGCGTTGGATGCAAGACATGGTGCAGCTCATCAAAACGAAGGAAAAAATCTCCCACACAAATTTTATTTCTAGGTCAAAAATTCCCAAGGGGTTTCGAAACACAGATGAAGTGAAACACAAATTCAAGCGAGCCTGCACCACGACAGAGACGCAAGCAGAGGGATGGGGGAGAGAGAGCGTGCGCACGAGCGAGGGAGGTAGAGAAGGGAAAAAATCCGGAGAGAGAAGAGACGTTACCAAGTCATTGTACAGTCATCCATAACTAGACACATCCTGATTATTATAACCTTTTGAAAATGTTCCAGTATTCTGAACATTGAGAACTCATTGTGTGTTTACCTGCTGAATATAAAGCAAGGCATGTTGTTGAGCTGCTGGTCAGCTTGGTACCTCCGGAAGTCTTCCCAGCCATCCTTAACAGCGGTTAGTGCCAAGATAATACATATGGGAATGAGAGCTACCTCTGGCTGGAACGCGTTCACCATCGGGACGAAGTTCAAGATAGCGAGGCCCATGAAATAAAGGTTGGCCATGCGGTGGAACTGCTCGAATAAGTTCATGGGAATGAAAGACCAAAGTCTGTATTTGTTGGATTTAATGCCGTTGCCCTCATACTTGCGATTAGGCTGATCCCTTTCCTTCAGATCTTCAAACGGCAGGTTGGAGACCACCCTCCTGATGGGTCCCTCTGTGTCCTTGTGTCTCGCCCAGCCATGGCGAATGAGGGTCAGAGGATCTGTCCAAGGCATAATGTCTCAGCTCTCAAATCGAATAAAAAATCCTGCATGATCTGTTGTTTTAATATGTATCCAGATCTTGAAAGGGTACCATAAGCCCCTGGCACGGCTTATAAAAGTTTTAAGGAGCTTCCTGCATACTTCTCACATCACCTGTATGAGTGTGGCTAAAAATCAGGGGCAAATGAAAGAAAGGGATAGTGAGCATGAGAAAGAGAAAGAGAGAGAGAAAAGTGGGTTGAGACTGCACCTGTCAAACTCCCCTTACTGCAAACTGTCTAAGGTTAAGGTATGTTGTCAGAGCAGTGCCTTCATAAGGTAGTCAAACTTGTTTCAGGCTTACGTCAGCATGTCCTGTGTTCCTCTACATAGACCGGCAAATCATTCACATGAATTAAAAGGCAATAACAACAACAGCAAACGGAGTTAACTGAAAGAGATCTAGATATTTTATTGTATAAAAAATACAAAATCGCTTAGTCAGAACTTGTCATCAGATGCAATCATGATGTGGGTGGCTGAAAGGACATTACTATGCAATTACTAAGGTGTTTTGTTCTCTGGTGTCACTAAATGTTAAACAGTGGATGTAGGCTACATGTAACCAAATAATACATTTCTAAAAGATAATATTTCTTCACTGTTGCTTCGAGACCTCGGATGTCCGAATTCGTACAATTTTAAATGGTTAAATACTGTGTTTTCAAAGTTGACAAGCACTTTTAATACTTTTTATTGATTAGATATTTGCAAAAAGGGACTAATAATGATGCTTTATGGCACAAAAAAATAAGAAATTTGGAGATGCAAGGTTTCAGATGGCCATCAGTGATATTGTTATGATTTGTTCTGTGTTTTAGATTACTTCTTGTTTGCGTACCATGTTTGTAGTCTTTTGTAGATTTTCGTGTTTCTTGACATGCCGGTGTATTTAAGCCCTCGTGTTTCCTTTGTTTGGTTTAGTTCTTTCTGTAACATTGAGTAACCAGGCAGAGATTAGATCCAATTGCAGTATAACATTTAATGAAATAAACAAAGACAAAAACCAACGTGCGCAACAAAGGAACGTAAAAACAAAGACCAACACCAAATAAAATAAACACTAGGGCTTAAATACACCGGGATAACAAGGAAACAAGAAACACCTGGGTAATCTCATTATCACGAAAAACTACAAAAGACTACAAACATGGTACGCAAACAGGAAGTAACCTAAAAGTCCAAAATAACAGGGGAACATAGAACAGACCATAACAGATATACAATGCTGCAATGTACAACTTACCTTTTTGTTTTACATATACAACTAGGACAAAAATATTACAAAATAACAACGGCAGAGTAACATTTTCTTGTACGCAGATTGCTCTTGACAAGAAAATCAACATGTATCAACCTAATCTTAGATGTTTCTTCTTAAGAAATACTTAAGAAATACAAATTAGGCAATTTTTAAAATACAGTTTTTATTGAAATCTTCAATAATATTGACTTTTAACTGCAGACATGGCAGATTTGAGCTTAATTTGTATCATTGTTGAGATCTCTTCCACACTGCAAAACAATACTTTCTTACTTGGTCTTCTTTTCTTGTTTTCCAGTAAAAATGTCTAAACATTCTTGAATAAAGAAGCAATTTCTTGATGAGCAAACTGACCTAAGAAAGTTGTTTTTCTTGTTTATAGTCAGAAAATATGAAATTTCAGTGAATTTGTGCTTAAAACAAGCAAAAAATCTGCCAGTGGGGTGATAGAGTCAACTATGAGATATGGAATTCAAAAAATATTCTTGAATTGAGTGACTAAGAAAAGGTAAACCTTAATTCAAGATTATTTTTATATGCTTGTGTTTAGTAAAAAAATGTAAATGTGTGCTCAAAACAAGACTAATGTTCTAAGGTCACTATGGTCATCAAGAAAATGCATCTTGATTCAAGAATTTGTAGACATGTTTACTGGAAAACAAGAACAAGTGAGAAAGTATTATTTTGCAGTGCAACACCTTCTGAATGTGAGATTTCTGCATCTTTTTCTCCAGAGAAATTTACTGTATGAGAACGAAGATTTGCTCTCAATCTCATTGATGTCTACAGTAAGACAACTAACTGAGACATTAAAGAGGTCTGTTCTTCTTTCTCCAGAGTGGCCGCAGCATTCAAATGAGAATGACGTACATGATGAATAATGTATATAATTTATACTGTAACGGGATTAAAAGCAGCAAGCTCATATATCTGTCTCGGTTTTATATAGCAACACACGCACACATACACAGATCTCATTCTGCAGCTGTCACAGGCTGACACGGCCCTGCAGCGCACCATGTGTTGTGTAAGTTTGATGAAAGCAGAGGTTCAGTACTTGAGTATATACGGCAGCCTCGTCCCAGGATGGCTGGCCCTCTTGTTTCATGCGGCGCGGTGGCACAGCTGTTATAGTAGAGCATCACCCCTCCTCCATCCTTTTCTCTGTCTGTATTTCCTTCCCCTCCTCTCTATTCCTCCACTTCCTGACAAATAGGACAAAGATCTGTGAGTCCTTAATTCCTCCAGTGGCAGAGAAGCATTGAAGAGCGGAAAGCATGTGGTTATTCTGCTTTTCTGTCGTTTTTTTATAAACCTCTCTCATCTTACCACTGGGGCCGCTTTTGAGAGAAAAACAGACAAAGAGAATGAAAAAGCGAGAGAGAGGGGAAATCACGGTGTAATGTTATGTGATGCAGGGGGTCTTGCTCTTTTCCTTTTATTTTTACCTTCATTTTCAATGTTTTTGTTCAGACGTTGCTCTGTAAACTAAAAATAGGAGGCTTGAGCAAAAGTCTTAATCGTATTGGTGTCCGTTGGAAATAATTGAGATATTAAAGAGGGCTCATTTAAAGGAGCGAGCCACAATTGTCTGAGCCCTTCACTACAGAGGGAACATCACGGAGTTACACCTGCGGTTTGAGAAAACCGTGTGTATTTTTTTTAATGGTTCTGTGAGGTTGGTGCCAGCCGTCGTCGTGACAGGCTCTCCTCTCGCTGGCCAGCGTGCAGACTTTTACTATTTAATTACCGCCGCGGCCGTCACGCTGACTGCCAACTCCAGGGGTGAACATGCAACCCTGTCTTTAAGACAGCCAACTTGTTCTTTAACATCCTGCCAGAGAAATCTCCATGGCAACTACACTTGACATTGAATGTAAGAGTGTGGCTCTGCGCAGGTGGAGTTAGTTAGCTTCAGGGTCATTAACGACGACAGGAATTTAGCCCTCGACTTACAGAGCGCAAAAATACATTTTCACCACAGATGGGTTTGGTTTTAAAAGTCATTTATGTTTTAATGACCAACAAGATCACAAAGCCCCAAAAAGTACCGTGGTAATTTTTCTGCAGAACTGATATTTTACATCTATGAGCACACTTTTTTACCATGTTGAAAGTTTTCAAAATTATTCTTCTAGCAAAATTATAGCTGAATATAAATTAAAGCTGAAATCCGTAACGTTTGCCTCTCTACCGCCATCTCTGTTTAAGAGATAAAATTGCAGGTTAAAATCTGTAAAATTGAGTTGTGTGTTTATCTCAACGTCCAAACGGTGTCCCAATTCTCAAAATTCATTTTCAAAACATTTTACAGCTTAGCAAATGGACAAATTCATATTTTTCCGATGACTAGTTCAGACATTTCCATGCCCAGAAATTTCTATTCTCCTGATGTTTCCAGGTTTTCCTCTACTTTGGGTATAAACGGTGAAGAGAATAGGGTGATGCGTGTTTGTGACTCACTTAAAGGCTGTTCAGGTGAAAAACAGATCTCTCTTTCCACCAAGCTTTCATTTAGCTGCTTCTTTGGCCTACAGGGACATCCTTTTGCATAGTTCATAGTGCACCGGAACGTTCATGCCTTTCTGCCTTAATGTCCCCTGGGGCACCCAGGAAAACTGCTTTCCCCCTTGCTGTCTATCAGAGGAGCGGAAGTGTTTCCTTTTACGCCATTATGTATTCTGAGCAGCCGCAACACCCCACTTCAATCAGCACTCGTGGAAACACATCCACCCGAATCTCTCACCTGACCAGAATAACATAATTTCAGACTCATCCTCTTCTCCTCTGTGGAGCTGGAATGGATTCATTGTAATTTAAGCATAACATTCAATGCACATTTGAATTGCGATTGAAAATATTCAGAAGGTATTAAAGTGCTCATCATTTTTCAAGGAACCATAAAGATATTAGTCTTGTGTTCTGTTGGCAGAAAAACTCCAAACAAATAAGAGATAATGAACTGTGAGCAATATAATCATGTACATGTCCCAACTGGCCTACAATGGGATTAAACACAGAACATGACTGTACAAATCCAATAATGTTCTTCTGCCAAATCTAATGAGCGCCTATGTTCACAACAGCATACTTAGGCTACATATTACTTTTTCTATTTTTGTTGTAAATAGCAGGGGTCCCCAAAGTAGGTGTCGGGACCCCCAGATTTCCAGAAATATTTGTTTATTATTAGTATAAGCGTATTTAATCAAGAAGTGTCACAAATTACAAAAATATTTAGATTTAAAATTAAACCATGCAAATAAAAAGCCATCAGCCTTTGGAATTTCCTCCCCCTCAATCGTGACCCCTGATGCGACTAGGTCACATTAGCAACCACCATTAGTTTAGCTGTAGCAAGTCAATTTACAGAACCACTTTAAAAATTCCCATATGTGCACACAGATTATTTTATAGCCTTTAAGTTTAGGACATTTTTATTTGTGGAAATGAAATTTTGGTTAATATCGACCAAGGAGGCCAGCGGAGAAGCGCTACAGTCAGAAACGCTAACATCTTTAGTGTTCTGTTGTGTTGCCATGTGGATGTTTAGATAGACTTAATAAGTACATGTGCACGCGCAATGTTTGTATACTTTACCCACCTCTGAGGACAGTGGGGGTCTCGAGTCCCTGGCACTGTTATCTGGGGAGTCGCGGGCTGAAAAGTTTGGGAACCCCCGGTACAGGGAATACTCAGGTGATCTGCTACATTTGCTAAATATGTGTTGTACTTAATACAACAGAGAACATGGCATGAATGATGTCCCACAATGCAATGCCATCAACTTCTGGCAACATTTTAGTTGTACTTGAAATAGAACATTGAGTTACCTGAAGCAATTTCATATTTTTTCCACATATCATTTGATCAATCAAAATGTAAGATTTATTTGGAAAAATTGAATTGAGTGTTGACAAGTCGTTGTCAAGTTGATTGTGTTTGATCAATCAAAATGTGAGACATTTTAACAAAATTGAATTTAGTGTTGTCAAATCAATTAATCGCAATAAATGTTTGCGTTAATGTAATATGTAACACAAATATATATTTAAGAAATATGAGTAATATATATTCACATTATACATTATATTTAAATTAGGGCTGTCAAGCAATTAATCGCATCCAGAATAAAAGTTTTGTTAACGTAATATATATAACTGTGTGCTGTGCATATTTTTTATTTATTTATAACCACAAACAAATACTGTACATGTAAACATATTTAGAAAATATTAACATGTATTTATTTATATTAACCAATAATTTAAATTATATTTAAATGTTTATTATCTATTAGTTTTATATTTTTCTTATATATATATACATGTTTGTATGTTTATAAATACACAATTAATATGCACGGTACACAGACATATATTATAAACACAAAATGTTATTCTGGATGCGATTGATTGTTTGACTGCCCTAATTTAAATATACATTTATATTTTGTTTATGTAAATATTTTTTATATATGTGTGTCCATTTATACATACATATAAATCTACAACCCACACATGTATTTTATAATTTATCGTGATTAATCGATTTGACAGCACCACTTCAATTCCGTTTTTTCCATAAAGATCTATAAAAGATTGGGAGCATGTTCATTTAATCCTGTTGATCACAACACAAGGCTTATATAAACAGCCACTTATCTCAAATGCGATTGTGATCTTTTAAGTTGATAACAGGCCCGCATCACATGCAAGATTATCGGCAACATTGCAAACTACACTTAGACATCATGTTGCATACTGTTCACTTATTCAAAAAAGATAGCTGTCAGTCAGTATACCGTAATTAACTACTGTTCTATTCCAATAGCCTCAACACAAACGAAGCCTTTGAGACATGTTTAAAACACAAATCTATAAGGAAACTTCTGCAAGATAACCTTATAAGAGGTATCAGCTTCATTAAGCTTTAATAATTTAATTTAGATACATTTTCATTATTGTTGACAGTCATTGCACAATATATATATTTACATAAGTCATTATGAAATATCATTATAATTTACAGGATTTTGTACAAAATTGCCTGACAGACGCCTTGATTGTATGATCCAGATCCTTCATATATTGTTAGTGAACCCAAGTGATAGTTACAGTAAATTTCATTGTAATAATGATTTCTTTCTCGCTCACAAGTTTAACTGGTGCACGTTGAAGCCTTTTAAAAAGATTCGGATCGTTTGACCAATTTTTCAGAAGCAAGATTTTTTTTCAACCAAAGTCTTCAACATTAAGAAATCTAATACACCAAAAAATACGTTTAAATAATGAACCATAACATTAACATCTGATATTATAACTACTGAATTAGAAAAGTTTCTTTTTTTTACCATGATGTAATATCAGCTACTAGTTTTCAACTTATATCTATCAGTAGTGTTAATGGATTACAGATATATCGTGTCTTTCGTTGTTGAGGTGAAGCCACCTCATCCAGATATAGTGTGTCAAAAACACTCGAGAGATGTGTTTCCTCCCATCTGCTCACCACAAAAAGTTCACACAGTGCAGAGATGAGGACGGCCTGGGTACTTCTCACGCAGCCGGATCGGACACCAGGTTCATAATGGTCCATGTGGGTCCTTCTGTGAGTCCTTTGTCATGGCTCAGTCTTCTAATATTTCCATATTTAATTCCCTGCATCAGATAAATTCTAAATAGGAAGAGTTTCCTTATTGGTCCGACTTCGAAAAAGAAACGAAAAAACAACACTATTAAAAGGACGTGTTTTTGAAAATACCCTGTATGGCTTGCTGACAGTGTCTTTGCATTGTTTCCTGCAAACGCATTTTAAAGAACAGAAGTACTGATAAATTCTCAAATGAAAATGCATTGTGCTGCAGCTCTCCGTTAGAGATAAACGAAACAAACAAACAAACCCAAGCATGCTTTTAAAAGATATATCTGATATACAGCGTAACTATAGGAAAATAGACTTTCAAGACCGACTCCTTTTAAAATCAATTGTAAAGCTTTCTGGGATGCAGTTGGCTACGAAGTGAACGTATACTAACCAAAAAAAGCGAATGCTTAAAATATATGCAAATACAAGCATAAATATTTGATCCACAGAGTAATCTACATATGACAAATATAAGTGATATACTAAATGGCTGGAACAAGCGGCAGTACTTCATGTTCGTATCCAGTTCCTCTGATGTTCCTCGCGGTTTATGTTCTCAGAACAAAACGCAAAAAAGTCCTGATTTTTTTTTTTAATAATCCAGTCTTTCCTCCACATTTGAAATAAATCAGCAATAACAGTGTACTGTTTAATTCTCTTTTTTAATTCTCTTTGTTGGTGGTGTTTTTTTTTTCCGTTTGGTCCGTTCCTCTACTCCGACCTTTTTAATGGACATAGTAAAGCCAGTAAACTACGTTGAAGAAGGAAAACACGGTGGGGAAGATCATTCTCGACCATTTGTCGATGGAGTTGACGTCAGACAGGTCAGGTATGTTCACCTTGAGCTGAGAAGCCCGTCTCCTGAGCCGGCTTTTCTTCTGGGTGGCGTGGCGCTCCAGGGCGCTGTGCCCATAGTTCTGGCGGGCCATGGCCGCCCGGCGGTACTGGAGGGTTGAGCTGTCGTATGCTAGCATGGTGCTGCGCGGGTCACCCAGCCCCCTGGACAGATCAGACGGTCCCATTTCGTTCTTCATCTCCACCGTGGTCAGCCGAATGTCGTCTGGTGTCATCTGTATTGACAATAAGCATCATGGTATCAGGTCTGTGAGATGCTGACATCACTACGATCAAACTGAGGACATGTTTATGAGCCCTTCTGTGACATTTTATTTGTAAAATCAGCATTTTTCTGAGATCTGTTTTTACATTAAGTAGATGTTTTAGATGATATTACTTGTGTTTCAAAGCAAGATATGATTTAAAATCACAGACCAATGCTGTTTTTCCATATATTGAAATGGTTACATTCATGGATCTACATGTTGAAATTAAAGTGGACTGTCGCTTTAAAACTGTGATGAATGAAGTACAACTGCACTTGGCGAGAGTACAAAAGAGAAAATGAATCATCTTTGGCTGTTACACTGCATCCACAGTAAAACTGCGGAATAAAGCTTTCAGGCCGTAAATATTCCTAACTATTTCCGAATTTCAACCGAGGCATGGTTAAAATTCTGTCTGCATATAAATCAGCCAAATAAATGCAAATAAAAAGAGATCAATGGTGAGGAATCAGACTGCAGAGATGGAGGGAGGGAAGGACAGAAGGAAAGCAGGACGCCTCGAGTCTTACACTTTCAGCGATCGTGTGATTTTTGAAACGTTCCACTACTGAAACTATTTATTTCAATAGATAGTTAAACACTATCATAGCTTCTCACTATTCATTCAAATTACTTAGGTTTTTTGAACCATAAGATTAAAAATAACTACAACATGCTACAACATGCTATTCTTAATGCTAAAGCTAGCAACAAACAGATTTTCTGTATATATAAAATATCGTTGCCCGATTAACACACACACTCAAAAGATTAATAAATAGGGTCTCCAAAAATCGATCAAACTTGTGAACAGTAAAACAATCTTTCTCTTTCTAACTATTTGGGTGAATATTTAATACTTCAAGCATATTTCAACAAAATCTCATTTGCCTAAATGAATTGATATTTAAAATTCAGTAGATATATTTACTTGAAAAAAACTGCTACTACTCCTGGCTATACAAAACTTTACTAAAGCTGATATTAAACCCATAATCATTGTAGCAAATTAAACTGTAATTTCTTTAAATTACCCCAAAACTAAAATTGCTTACACTTAAGGTTGTTTTTGTTAAGTAATGGTTATTGTACAGGTAGCCGATTGTTTTTGCCGAAATAAACCAGTGTGATCAGGACCCGACGCGAAGGGTCTTGTATCAATGATGGGGTTTATTTTGCGATTACAGCCGGCAGCTTGTACGTTATTCAGCTTATTACACGGCTACTTGCCACATGAGAAAAAAACTGAAACGTGAATATAAAATTATTGCCAAATTTTTAACGAATGCAAACATGTACTTTTTAAGGTAAGAAATTACGTTCAAATGTCACAAACAGGGAATTTGGTTTAATCATTTGTAAAAATAATGTCATATATGTTTTAAAAGACATATTTATTAAAAAAATTTAAAAAACCACCTATCAAAATGATCTGCTGCATACTGCTGCGTGTGTTATAAGTTTTGAGAGGTTGTTATCTAGGAATAACAAATCTGCAAATGACACGGATGGCCAATCGAAATCAAGCATTACAATGAGCCGTGTAATGAACATTTCATTCATTAGATAACATGAATTAAAATAGAAAAACACTTAGGCAGCATTTATTATTTTGGGTTCATGTTAATTTTAGCATTTTTATAATACAAGGTTAACATAAGTTAATGCATCATAAACTAACATTGACATTAAAGGGAAAGTTCACCCAAAATAAAAAATATTTTATCATTTACTCGCCCTCATGTCTTTCAAATCTGTATGACTTGCTTTCTTATGCAGGACACATACGAAGATATTTCGAAGAATGTTGGTAACCAAACAACACTGGTCCCCATTGACTTCCATTGTATGGACCACTAAGGCATTTTTCTAAATATCTTCTTTTGTGTTCCACAGAAGAAAGAGTCTTATACAGGTTTTGATGTCATGACGGTGAAATTCAACTTCCTTCAACTAAAATGAACAATAAAAAATGAAAACCAGATTGTTCTTAAATGTTGGTTAATTAATTTATTTACTAATGTGAACAAATACAACCTTATCGTAAAATGTCACCCTAAAATGTAGTTTAGTTAGCTTAACAGCCCGTGCACAACGATACAGTCAGCGCTCAAACAGGATTGGTCGTCTTGGAAAAGTCTCGGGTGCAAACGGTAACTTAAAAAAAGGGGCAGAACAAAGTAATGGTGAAAATGAGGATGGCTACCATCGCTATTCTACAGAAGCAACAGAAACTCATCCAAAGAAATAAGAACAAAAAGAAAAAGCGTGGGTGGTTTTAAATCTGATTGCTTATCGATGCAGAGCCATTGCATTTTTGGACTTCAGTACCTTAAGCCTTTGATCCCCTAGTCCTAATGCTGCATCCTCCGCAAAGATCGGATCCCACATCGAGTCATACCCGTCAATTTCCCTCTGTTTCATTCTGGCATAGAGAGCATCATCTCTCTGAACTACACTTCCCACCAACCACTGCAAGCATACAAAATCAGCACTGTTACAGAGTATGCAGCAGTCAGAGAGGGGAGAGAGAACTCTGTCAATAAGATGAGAAGGAAAACCCTCCATGTGCTGCCGGCTGTGAGCTCGGACACGGCCCGCCCCGGCAAGAGCCAGCCCGTTGTTTACAGCTAACAAAAGTCTGCACCGATCTACCGGATTTTTCATCAAATAAAAATATGTTTCTGAGGGTAAAAGCCCATTAGGTTCTGGTGGCGAACACGCTTATCCCACTAGAAGAAAACAGCTATACATCCAGTGTTTTAACAATAGCCAAAGATCAGTGACCCTCGAAGGACACTGATAGAAATCACAACATAATACTTCAAAGAACTGACCGCCTGCCGACCGCAGGCTTTGCTTAACAAGCTCTAATGATGCGCGGCGTACCTTGTTGGGGTCTGGTCTGAGTTTCTCGTTGTTGGCGGTGGCAGCTTTTTCTGCCGCCTTCTTCTGCCGCTGTGGTCCCCTGCCGAAGAAGATGTAATTGACGAAGGCGTATTCCAGCAGGGCCAGGAACACAAAGACAAAGCAGCCCATCAGGTACATATCTATGGCTTTCACGTAGGGGATCTTGGGAAGGGTCTCTCGCAAGTGCGTGTTAATGGTGGTCATGGTCAGCACCGTTGTGATACCTGGGGTTCAAAGAAATCAAAGAGAAATCAATACATAACTGTGTAGCTCAAGTCTGTGCCAGAGTTTTTTTCATAAAAATAAATAAAACTTCAGACATAATTACTCAGTTCAGAGAACAGCGTGACTGTTTCTAGCTAAGTAACAAGTAGGAGCTGCCAAAAAAGCAATTAAAGAGGTTATTTGTGTGTCATCTGCACACATGCATTGAAAACAGTAAAAACTTTTAAGGGATAGGCAAATATAAAGAAAAACATTCCATAAATGATTCACCCTCGTGTTATCCCAGATGCAAAATAGCTGTCAATTTTACAGTAACATAATAGGAGTAGGGTTAATGTAATTTTTACAATAGCATTATTGTAATTTACAGAATTTTTCTGTATTCTCTGGTTTCGGTATATAACAGTTTGTTTTCATTTGTTGTATTTTTACATTGAATTACTTAAATGTGATATATTTAGGGGAAGTTTTAAAATGCAGTATATTGAACATATTTTACTGATTGCTAAACATTAATGACTTTTAATTTATATAAATCCATTTTTAATTTGAGCCATATTTTAAAGTGATATGAAAAAAAAGCACATACACAAAAGAATGCTGGGTTGTAATAACCCAACGGTTGAGTTCGTCCAATTTTGACCAAAAAATGGGTTTAAATAACCCAAAATTGAGCGTGTTGTATTAAAGCAATATTCACAACACAAAAGAATTGAATTTATAACTTGTTAATCTTAAAAAAAAACATTGCCAAATTTAACTTTGACATTAGCATGAAAAAATGACATAAAATTGTATTTTTATATTTAAAATTCACATTGTAGGAAATATCTGTAATTACATTAAACAATAAAATGCCTTTATGTTATCTATCAATATTGGAGCCAACATGGCAAACATTCTGCATCTGGTACACACATTTTTAATCCGAATAACTTCAGTGGGTTAAGAAAAATCATCTTACTCAAAACAATATGATTTGAGAGAATATGATTAATACTTTAAACATATTTAGCGATCGACGCATTGCATATTTATGTAAAGATACAGATCAGCACGATAGGTTCAAAGATGATGGCACAACAGTAACGTCAAATCTCATTGGTTGTTGTGAACAACAGTGGTACACATGCACTTCTATTGTACGGACACCCAACCAATGCAAGTGAATGGGTACCACTGTGGTTCACAAGACCCTGTTATTTTGTGTTCTGAAAAAAGTTTGAAAGGTCAAGAAGGTGAGTAAATGATGACTGAGTACTATAAATTGGTTGAGCTATAATTTTAAGTGTTGATGCATATGTTTAGTGATGTAATGTTTGCTATTATATCAAAGATGACCAATTTTAACAAACCTGAATCTAACCCAAAGTATTACACTCTAGTCATCCCACACGATTTGAATAGTCATTGTTGAGACGAGGTGTGCTGTTACTTTACTAAGCTATCATATATGTAGGTCGCCTGATGAATAGCAAACCAGCAAAAATCCCACAGATTTACTCTGAAGAGAAACCCTGGATTTATCTAAAGACCACAACATCACAGAGACTGAACACGGGCTCCTCTGAGCAAGCGACCAGATAGCACAGAACACAGCAACAGCAAATAAAAATGAGCTGAAATCCACCCACAACACTTTAGCAAAATCAAGTTGCTCAATGTTTCTTCCTTCTAACCACTTGCTATCTTAGCCATCAAACAAATCACCTCCATTTCTACCACATTAGCACTGTGTTTGGTTTGTCATCCACATGCGCATCTCTGGTTGGTCAAATTCATATTTTTAGACTTTGGCAAATACGGTCGCCGCCAAAATCCTCAGCAATTATTTCCCAAGCCACCCAGAGAGCAATGAGAAAGAGATGTCGAGCCTGTAACTTCTAACAGAGCTGCTGTGTTTCTGTTTAAACAATACAAAGCTGAGACATGTGTTTCATTGTCACATGCCTCTCACTGCAGACAGATTAATTCTGACAAGCTCACCCAAATATAAAAGGACTGCCTTCCTATCATCACTGATCTATTCTCTCTGAGTCCCCCCTCAAGATTCAGTGGCAGGAGAAGCCATTTTGTCATGTTGGCAGGAACACGGCCCTGGATGTAAAACTCGTCAGCAAAGAGCATCCGGAAGAAGGTTTGTCAGTTTAATCAGCAGTAATACATCACAGCAGATCAGCAGAGGCTATAGTATGGAGATCTCCTAATATAGTTCGGAACTGAAGGGAGGCAAACATGGAGAACGCTGCATGGCATTTTCGATTTTAAAAAGATAACTGTCCTGCTTTTATAATTAACATCTTGGAATTTTTCTTTTTCCTTTTTAATTCTCTGTTAGCACTGACTGCCACTAAGGAGGTTCTGTCAAATAGTAGATGATGAACATATAGATAACATATACTCCTAACAGATCCAAAATTACTCCACTATATAACCTAACTCTGACCAAATAATCTGAACTATCCACAATTATTTACATTTAATATATATATGATGTCCCTTTTTTACCTTAATGTGCAAAAAAAATGTATGCTAAGACATTATCTTTAAGAGACATTTCTGTCAATGCTTAAATATTGCAATGCATTGCAAACTTCAAAATACAGCAAAAAAATTAAAACTATATAAATTCCTTCACATAAATATGATAGATTGTACCTTATTTAATGGATTGTTTACATTGTGGGGCAACAGTTAAATTTAACACTTTTATGTTGTTTTGTTTATGTTTTTGTTCAACACATAATCAATACAGCTATGTATTTGTTTACTTTATCTCAATTACAAGCAACATAGTGAACATAGTTCATATTTATTTATCTAAAATGCTTTTCGTTTATTGTAAAAAAAATCTTTCCTTTATTATTTACTTTTTTTAGTAAACATTAAAATGGATTTGCAGACCAGAACATCACTCAAGAATTAAACTCACAAGAGAAAAACTACAATAACTGATATAAAAGACAAGTGCTCGAAACTGAGGGGGGACGTTAAGGGATCCCTCAGATAAGTTTTTAAAATAAAAACAATGACAAATCTAAAATTTGTGCAGATGAGATATGGTATATATTGTAAATACATTATTTAGTATTTAAAAGAAACTATTTTAAAATATGTTTTAAGATTTGTTGTCCCACCCAAGAAAAGTGGTTGGGAGACCCCCATAAGACATGATGCAATTCTAGCATTGAGACTGAGACCCCAATTTTAGTCAAAAAATCATTGTTATTAAACCTATTTGAAATGAGAGGTTACACAGTTATCAGCACCTAAACATGATACAGTAAATCAGAAGAAGCACCATAAGTGAACAAAAAATGACCGTGAGAAAAACCTAGATTCCACCTCAATAAACTTTTAACTAAACTAAAACTATTGTGTCCACCACCAGTCCAGCAAACATTCAGTAGCCGCCTCTTTAAACTAAACTGCAATATAAAATGCACGAACAGAAGTCCCACCTAAAGCCACACGGGCAGCAGAAGCATCATAGTTGATCCAAAAAGACACCCAGGACAAGATGGTGATCAGGATGGAGGGCATGTAGGTCTGCAGGATGAAGTAGCCGATGTTCCTCTTCAGCTTGAAACTGAGAGACAGACGTGGATAGGAACCTGATCCAAAAACAGAACGAAATTAAACAGGACAGTATTAATGTTGTGCTTTTGAATTTCTTTATACTTGAACAACTCATTCCGACAAAACGCACAAGAGCTTCTTTTATTGTTGAGACATACTTAAGTCATTTCCATCAAGCTGAATGTTTCAGTCTGATGTATTAGAGGGCCAAAACAATATAAGAAAAATAAATATGGGAAATGTCATAGAGGTCAATATAAACAACGCCCAAAATTCAACACGTCACTGAAAAAATAATGAAAATATGCCCTTTACAACCATCATGTGGTTCATTTCAAAATAGTAGTAACAATTTTGTTCTCAGTCAATCTTTATTTGACAAAAATGAAGATTCTTTAGTAACAAGAGACCACCATAACAGTATATATATATATAAGAGTCAGACAGGCAGACTGCGTGACTTTATCTGTGCCTGAAAGGCAGACCAGTGATGATAATAAGAGTGGAGAAAAACACAAATTATGTGCACTTACTCACATAGTTACTCATCGCACACCAACCGCCTCGAGCTTTGGTGAAAGGACATTGTAACAATGTCTGTAATAACGTCGCCAGCATTTCAGTTTGTAAAGATTTTGTGGGTAAACTGTAGGGAGCAAACTGGGGCTGGCTGGTGTGATGGTGTTTAAGGTCTGTGTAGGCCTGCTGTTTTATTAATCCAATGGCATAAGGCCTAATTCTTCTTTTAAATTTCATAACAACAAATAAAATCCAGGACGTGACCCAAACAAATCAGGATAGGAACGAATTTTGAGGGGGCTTATAATGCTAATGATTTTTATTTTAAAGCAATCTTATGGTGTATTTCAAGTTCAAAATAAAAATGCAAAAATAACTTTTCATTAAAAACGCATTCATGGCAAACATTTTTTATTGTTGTCTTCTTGACGCTTTGGAAAAAAGCATCTGGTAAATGCCTAAATATGTATGTAAATTTATTGTAAATGCAAAAATAGTCATTTTTAGTGATTTGCCCATACAACGTTTCTCCTCTTATCCCAACAGTCGATTATTCACAGTGCCAATTAAATGAATATTTCTTATGTTTCTGAATGTTACTAATATATATAATGAGTGTTAATTTTGAACATCAAACTGGTAATGTTTCTTAACATTTTCTATACATAAAGCACAAATTCATTATATTTTCCTGTCCTCTCTTGATTGACAAGATGTATCCGCCCTGATCATGGAACGTTTTTAAACTGTGTGAAAATTGCTTTAATCGACCGGTAATGATTTTTGGCCAATCTATCAGTGCATTTCTAGTCGTTTCAAAACCACCACTTTCTACTGTAGATCAAACTAAGTAAAAAGTAAAGCTCAACCTGTAGAGAAGACCACGTTCTTGGAGATGAGTTTATAGTCCACGATGGAGAACTGAGGAAGTTCAATCTTCTCCACCCCAGTAACGGCTCCATCTCCCCCTCGCCAGTAAAACTCGATATCGTCTGTGGTGTAGCCATCTGGAGGATCCCAAACACACAGCGTCACTGAGAGAACATCTCCAAACATCTGATCACATCTCAACGACCGATAAACAACCGCAGTTAATGCTTGAGATAAGGCCGGGATCAATCTTGCATTACTGCATCTTTCTCCATCCAAGCTGTATTAAATATTGACAATGACATTTAGATTTCAAAACAACAAATCGATAAATTATGTAGGGGACACTTGGTTATGAAACAGACACAAATGCACGTATGTGAAGGAGTGTGTTTGCATATTCTTCATCTTTACTGAAGGTTCCCTGTATGTCTGTACCAGTTTGTCTGCTTGCAACTTATAATGAGAACCAGTGACCTATTTAGTGTATTGAATAATTAAAGATGAGCTTCTGATTTCTTCATATTCAAGGGAGTTATCTCTGTATGGGTTAGCATCCAGGTACCAGGACTTTAAGCCAACAAAAGCCTTCAAGTAGGAAAACAACAATCCACCAAAACATAAATATTCTGACATATCTTCATGTTGTTTCCAATGCCAAAAAAAGGTTGAAATTACCATGTGTCTTTTTCCGTAAAATTACAATGAATCAACACTGAGTTATTTTTATGGGATTTGTTTTAGCGTCCTGACCACCTTGACTTCAATATTCCATGTTTTCCAAAGTCATGTGATGATCCGACTATTAAGTTATCCCTAATCTTATTTCCTCCATTAAGCTTTTAACTCAAGTACCTATGATGTTGTGTGGAATATAGTGCGCAAGTCCTATAAATCGCTTCCATAATTCATTCTGCATGGTTAACCTTAAAAGCTTTAGCAATCGTTTATTGTAACAGCACGGAAAAGAGTGACCAGCGTACTCTTCCAAATTTCTACTTCTTTACTCGAAGGAAGAAAAAGGTTGTTTGTGTGAATTGTTTATTTAATACACGGCTCAGCAGCACGGATAAAAAACAAGCCATACCCGGTTGGTTTAATGAGGCAAAGATATAAATATGACAACTGCAGAAGAGCTTCGGCTATGTGACAATCATAAGATCTGCTTTCTTAGCGTTGGAGCGCTCGGAGACCGTAACCGCGAAAGGTTGAGTCGTGTTCACCCCTCTGTCTGAAAAGGCTTTTACATGGACAGCAGATAAAAAAAGAAATACACAAGAGACGCGGGGACTCTCAGGGAAGGACGGGTGTTTCACTTTCCATTAAATCCATTATGTCTGCGGCAGCACGTTTGATTTTGTCAATTGACTGGCTGATTACTGTCAACAGATCCCTTAACTCGGCTCTGAGGGGTTAGCGCTACTGCTCCATCATTCCCTCGGGGCATGAAAGAAAGCGAAAAAAAGGACGAGAAATAAAGGCAAGCTGGATTCCACATCAGAGGATACTGACTGAAGCGGAGAGATTCTACTATGCTATGCTTTGAAATCTGTTTCTGAATCGCTGCCATTAAAAATGGATCAAGAATCAAGTTGATCAGTGAAAAGTAGGTTTAAGCTTGCGTCTTCTTAGGCCGAGTGAACTAGCACAATACTGACACAAAGCATTTCTTTTTTCAAGATGTTACATCTGTGCTTTCTAAAAAGCTTTTGTAAAATGTATGTAAAAATAACACAATTGGGCTGTGTGCTATAAAAGGGTATAGATGGAGATCCCAACTGTTTTGAACAAAGTTTGAAAGAATAGACATGCAAGGAAACATATAACCAAAATAAGAGCACAGGCGTTTGTAATATATTTCATTTTCGTATGCCCCGAGTTATCATAAATTTTTTTTAGGAACATTTAAATATTTTATTAATCCATGATTGAATGTAAAAAAAAATGAATTTAATTATATATATTCATAGAGCTTTTACTTTATGGTTTCATTTCTCAGAAAACTATACTTTATTCTAAATTGTTCTAAATTTTACATTGCCTATTAATAAATTGTCACATTTGAAGAAGAAGTCGAGAGAAAATATATATTTTACATATAATGAATCAACAAGCATAATTAGTCAGAATGATGATGTTTTATAATGAAACATATGTTGGACTGATGAAATTCCTCTGTTGAATTTCTCACCATACGGACGAAACATATTGATGGCTCATTTGCCATTCTCTGATTTGAATCCAATCAAATACTCTCAAGAATGCAAATGTCCACCCCCTTACATATGATATATAATAGTCCATCAATAAAGTGAAGTGAACCAAAGCTTCTGGCCGATTGATGTCTCGTCCAAAATTCGGGCTTAAAAAGGACACACCAATACAAGTAAGAAAATGTCAATAAAATGTCTTTAAAACCTCTATATGACTCTTTCATCTGTGGAACACACAAGAAGATATTTTGAGAAATGTCTCAGTGGTTTTATTTCCAGAATGGAACTCAATAGGGGTCTTTAATGTTTCTTTTGTATTCTGAAGACGAAATAACATCGTACTGGTTTGGAATGACAATGAAAAGCAATGAAAGTATTTTGGATTTTTGGATGAGCTACCCCTTTAACATCTGAATTCTGTCCAATGAGACGGAATGAATGAAAGATGGAAAATGGCCAGCAATGAAACGGCAGAATGACAGAAAGGGCGGAGAGGAAAACAGCACTGCGCAATGCATTAAGAGCAAAAAGGAAGTCAGGCCTGACCCGCGCTGTTTTTGTGCCGCTTAACGCTTCTGGCAACTTAATGATCAAACGGAGGCAGTCTGTGCTTTAGCATCACATCACAGCGCTATAATCCATGACTCCAGGGACGTGGATGGAACGCTAAGAAAACCTCTCATGTACTTCATTTTTTATTACCAAAGAAATTGCGTTACACACAATTACGGGCAATAATGGCAAAACAGAAAGCCCATTCATCTTGATAAAGGAGGAGATGATTAGCTTTTGTTATGGCTGTAAATGCATAATTTACCACTGCTGACAGGCACGCTGGAAAAACCAGATCCTCTGTGGCTAAGTTTCTGAAATCAAAGCGATGTGGGTGATGGATTGTTTGGCGTAGTGATGGAGGATGGAGTGAAAGGATGTGGGCCGGGTCAGCGAGGACGTTACGGCACTTACAGCTCTCGATCTCCAGCGTGCAGTTCTGCTCGTCCAGCGGGTATCGCCTCAGGTCCATCATGCAGGCAGCCGTGGTGGTGATCCTGAATGCAAAGCAGAGACAAGGGACTGTGGGGATTACTGAGGCTTCTCAAGGACAACAGGGACGAGGCAGAGCTCAACACCCCTCCTCCTCCCATTGCCTGCATCTGTATCACACCAGTCTCAGATCTGAAGCTCAGACATGGGAAAACCTAACAGCATCTTTGGGTCTAAAATGATGTTCCTTCTGAATTTCAAGTTAGCCCAGCGTAGCGCTAACCGCTTAGAAATGACTTGTTTTTGGGGCGCGATATCACACTTTCCGAGAGTCGCTGATAAATTCTCCCCCTCATGTGTCAAAGCGGGTGATTGTGAATGGAGATGTGGTGACAGACTTAACCACCGCATCTGACACTTTCTGTGATTCCCTGTGTAACAATGTGCAAATCAAGGCGAAGCGCGAAATAAGACAGAAATGCCGTGTGAACGTAAACAATTGCAATGCACTGAATTCAAATGCAATTCATGGGGAGACTTTGCCCTATGAATGTGAATTTGTCCCTTCGGGGCTTAACACGGTAAGTATATGTTAATACGCAGCTTCGGTGAGAAACAGATTTGCATTTGGTAAACACAAACTGCTGCATCGCTTAACTTATTTTATCATTTAAATGTATAGGCCATTAAAGTTTTTTTCTTCTTGGTTGAAAAAAACCCTTTGGATCAGATACTAGCAAAACAATTGTCAATTCTCAAGATTTAAAATATAGCTCATTGGTCGCTGGCAATAAGACACTGATCATTTCAGACGCTTTGGGAGTCTTTGAGTTTGCAGGGCCGTTAACTTGCGACCGCTGACTCACGGTCGTGCCAAACGACTTTCTCTAATTCTCCAGCGACTATGCAAATGAAGTGAATGAAATCGGCTAGTGGCATGGCAAGTTGGTGGAAAGTTTTAATGGTGTTTTCACTTCAGAATGACATCATCTCTAGTGGATAACCGACGGGAAGCCCAAGTTCAGCACCAAGAGCATTTTCACAGAAAATTTCAAATGAGGTTTTGAGTCTAAAATGTTATAGACGTCCCTGAAGTTTATGTAGGTTGTTAACTTCAACTGGAGGACAGCTTATCTTCAGTAATTGAACTCACAATGCGATTTGAAAACCTTTCACTCAAACTCTAAAACTAGAAACTTTTACGCTGTTAAAAAATATTCAACATTATAAGAACTAGGGTTGGGAACCTAGAACCGGTTCAGTTCTTTTTAAAAGAACCTATAAATTGCTTTCGGTTCCGAAAACGGTTCTGGTGCGTCGTATAACCAAGCTGTGTGCGCAATCCTGTGCCGGCGTTTCCGTTAAAGGCTGTCACAAATCAAGCAAAAATGCTGTGCCGCATCTTTAATTACAGAACACAGCATTTCCCATGACACGCACTCCATGGAGGCATCGTGTCTTTAACATCCACACACTTTGGTTCCCATGATTGTACGCGCACTCCAGAGTCGCGTCTATAACTCGTGTCTTTGAGAACTGTACAAGTTGTTTTGTCTGATTGTACACGTACCGGCACCGCGCAGCTCCTGTCACCATTACATTACATTATATTGGTCCAATATTGTCATCAATATATACTGTATTCAACTGACTTCAACCTGGACCACTAAATAAATAGACTGAAATTGTTATGCATGTTCAGTATAAATTTAGAGATTATTTAGAGTACATGTCATTTCAAGAATGATAAACAGATTGATGGAAATTGAAAATTATTAAATGTAAAAAATGTTGAGACTCATTGCATCACACCCTCTGCACTAGTATTTGTCAAACAGAGGCTTTATGGAGTGTGTGCATGGTTATGAGCATGCCAGTTAACATTTAAAAACAATATTTTCTTTATTTTCTTTATTATTTCATTAATCTAGGGAAATGAACAAGTGTCTTAGCCCCCGATGAACTATTTGGCCAACCAGCTTATTTCTGTTTAAAAAGCAGAATGTTATTGAACCGGGTATCATTGGGCAAAACTGGAATTCACAGAATAAAAAAAATAAAAAACTATGAAAAGTAAATTTAAAAACACCTTTTCATTTCTGTTATTTCTTTCACTATTTATGACTTCAGAATTTCTATAGACCCTTTTAGTGTCGACGTCACGTTTGAATCATGGCATTAGATGGAGGCAAAACAAAACGAAAACTGGAGGCGGCCAAACCAGCTCCGAGTCGGCTACATAAAATATAAAAATATCATCTTAGTGTGTTGTTGAGTGCCAGAATCGATGGAATACAGGCTCTAATTAAAATTTTAGACCCGACCTGCTACCATTAACCGACAAAAATGACGTAGTAGTTAAACTGTAGTTAAACCCAATAAAACACGTCAAGGGGATCTTTCTACTTCGTCCACAAAAGGTGTCACAATGTTAAATAACAAAAGAGGTGTCTCATTAATCAGTAGATCAATAAAAAATGGTTGAATACTGCAATGAACTACAGGCTCCAGCTGAACCGTTTGATTTCATCAAAATTTAAGGCCGAAAATGACTTGCTTATTTTTCAGTTTACACCCAAAAATGAAAAATCTGTCATCATTTACTCACCCTCGGGTTGTTCCAAACCTGTATAAATGTCTTTGTTCTGCTAAACACAAAGGAAGATATTTGGAAGAATGCCAGTAACCAAACAGATCTCACGCCCGTTTACTGCCATAGTTGGGAAAATGAATGTGGGACGAGATCTTCCCTGTTACTAAAATTCTTCCAAAAATCTTCCTCTGTGTTTAGCAAAACAAAGAAATATATGCAGGTTTGATATAACATGAGGGTGAGTAAATATTGACAGAAGTTTCATTTTTGGGTGAACTATCTCTTTAAATGTTAATGTTGACAGTTAACAGCATTGAAGTTATCAGGAAAAGAAGCTCTCGTTCAAACCTTTACATTCATAAATCAGCATGCTAAAACACAGATACTCCTGAGACGCCTCGCTCGCCATCCCATGATCATTCCACGGGAAGCTATGGAAGTACTGGGAGCTCTGGGAAATCAGGAAATTAGGCCAAGATGGCAGAGGTAAAAATAACCAGCTATTTATAGGCCCCTTCATCATCAGCAATATAGTCTCAGTGCATTTAGGTGTCTGTTGTAAGAGTGTCTAAGAGATGGATAGATTAGGAAACAGATGGCCTCTAGATGATGAGGTTGAATCTAGAAACATGCTGCTGGAAAAATCTTAGGTAAGTTCAAGGTGGAATGTCCGGAAATACTTCAAGGTCTCTTAAGACGATTGTTTTCTTTTCTTGTATAGCTATGGAAAAAATGAAGAGATCATTCCAAATGTACTCATTTAGGCAGCATTTCTAGATGTACTGTGGTCATTCCAGTCCAGTGTATGTTGAATGACAGTCAACTCAAAGCTCAGGAGTGACATAAAATCATCCAACAGCAATGTGAAAGACTGACTGCATGACAACACACATGCAAACTGGTTATTACATAAAACAAAAAAAATGTACATACATCATTTTGAAATGGTATCTAAAAAATGGACCATAAAAATATCTCACAAATAGTGCATTCTGCAATGACATTTGATCTTGCTTTTGTAGGAACAAAATACAATGCAACATTCTATAATTCAGGACACAAATATAGACTAAACGTCAGCTTGCAGCTAAGGCAATAAAAACATAACGCTTCACTATGTAAGGTCTTTATACACCTCTGAAGGCATGGCTGTGTATATTACTCTTCTGTGAAAAACCTTACCCTCTCTCTTTCTCTCAACAGGTATTGGTCTGGCTTTTGTTGAAACTAGTAACTTTGCATTATCACCTATTGTATTATTGCTCGCTTTGGATAAAAGCATCTGCTGAATGACTAAATGTAAATATTATATTGCATTTCTCTCAATAGATCTTCCAAAAATTACACACTGGACCTTTAATGTGTTCGTCACACAAATCTGTCAGGTTCATGTCTATAACCATCAAATTTATTTGAAAACTCGTAATATCCAGATTTTTATTCATATAATACACCAACCTGACTTTACAGCTTTTTGTAACAATTTTATGAAATAAGATTCACAGTTTTAATTACATAAAATTATTAGAAAAAAGCAAGAATGCAATTTTCATGAGATGGTGCTGAATATACTCTACTGTAAGAATCTACTGTACTCTCTTCCCTTAATATACTGTGAGAATTCACTGCAACAGTTACAACAAACCCCTTCGTAAGGCATGAGATTCATGCAATTCATCAAAAACGTCTATTGCCAACCCTTTTCAGACTCTCTCGTTTCTCCGCCGTACCCACTCCACCATCTTATCCTTTTCTCTCACTTTGTACCTCTTATATTTGCTTCCTCCCCTCCATTCTCTGCTCTCGCTCTCCCCACGACCTGCTGCTTACTGGTTGATTTGTATCCGTTTGAAGAGGGCTCGACTCAATATATTAAGAGCAAAAGGAAGCTGGCCCCGACCCTCGCCGGTTTAATGCGTTTTACGCCTCTGGCAACTTGTTTCGGCTTGAAAAGGGGCTGAGGAATAAAAGTCAGATATGTTTACTCTCCAGTCGTGTTGGACTTCTCTGACTAATCTAACCAACACATCAGCCTTCTCCATGGTACATGGCTCTCTGCTCTAACTAAACACGGACCCTATTGGTATACGGTAAAATGATCCTGTCTCATGACGGCCCAACGTTTATTATGGGAACGGTCAACAATGAAAGATGAAAAAGTGTTGATATGAACGGTTGGCTGCCACAAGCCCAAAAAGCAACCATTTATTCATCTGTTAGAGTCTGGCTGCAATGTTACGGTTCTCTCGTGCATTGGACAGGTTTGTGTTAGGGTTGGCTACAGACCCCAAGGCACAACATGTACCTTTATTCTAAATGACCTTGTTTACTGAGACTTGTGCTGTACACCACACGGGGTTCTGACTACATTGCGTTATGAGGGATGAAAATAGGAACCATTGATTCTGTGAAACTGTTTATCTCAGTCCTGTATCACATCAAGGATTTTGTATATTGAACTACCAGTTCGCGAGGTTTAACACTGAAGCAAGGAGTGTGGAGAGTGAAATATGAGGGTGGCATCCAAATGCCTGAAAAACTTTAGAGAGACATCAAAACAAGAAAACATTATGGTTAGTTTTAACCTTGCTAAGTCATTATTGACAAAATCCCACATAAACAAATTTACAGGAAATTCAGCAATTTCCCTTTCACTGATGCCTAGGTTGGTATTTACCCACATTTACACCGAAAGATGGCACAGCACAATGTGTGATTCCACAAAATAAACAAATGCTAGCTATAAATAGGAGCTTATTTGCACCAGAGCTGCCCTGTCCTCAGCCATCTAACAAAACGCCACCAGCCATCTGCACATAATAAAGTCAACCGTTCCGCAAATGAAAATTAATGGACGTTGCTTCATTTTATTGTGAGGCTCATTCACTGTAAATGAGATGTAAATGGAACACCTCTTCTTTTCTCAGTCACTTTGTAAAGTCATTTAGATTTGCTTGAATCTATTATCTCTTAAATGAGTCTGCTGCATTTATAAATAACTTTAACTGCGACGAAACTTTTCTTAATTGGACCCAGTACACAGCCTTGCTGCACTCTTCGTAATGGGTTTATTGAGTTATGTTGTGCGCTAAAATCCTGTGAATGTAACACATGACAGCTAAGTCACTGCTAAAACTATTTGTAATGTAAGTTTTATTCCCAATGAAGGCATTTCGAGAGCATATAAATCAATAATAGTCCATTTGAAACTAGTCTCGGCTTCAGACAGTGTGTCTACAGACTGCCCATGGTCCGTATGCTTACCGCGCAAAGCACACGCTAAACCGGAAAGCACTTTCTTGATATTAGAAGCTCTAATCTGATTGGCTGGCTTCACAGTCAATACGTTAGTTAGGGCATATGTTGTTTTATCATTTTCGATTTATCAAAACACAAGTGAACTGCTTGGCTGTTTTACATACAAGCAGACGGTTTGTCCTTCATCTTTCCAAACAGCATAATACAATCTAAATATATAGAAAATTTCCAGTATTACTTAATACAAATAAAATAATAGAAACAGTTGTCACTTTAGTCAGATTTAACAAGCACAACACAGGACACTCTGCTGTAACACGACCTAATAGTTCTTTACGCCCTAGAAGTAGCATTAAACCTGTTTACTTTCATCTCCTGGGTGGTGTCCATGTTATTGGTTCAAGTCTTTTAGGAGCAGAATAATCAGATCTACCTCCCTGCGCTCAATACTCAGACCGGGCTCTCACAGACAGTTATTACTGACAGTTATTGCACTGTTATTTGCTTCTTCTCCTGGTAATTGAGGAACTTCCTTCGGCAGGTTTAGAAGAGCAGGGCACCGGAGAAACATGGACAACACCAATGTACCCGCAACAAACACCCACTCTCACACACATATACAGAAATCCTGCTGCACTGCTTTCAAATAGTCTCCAGCACTGTTTCTTATCATCTGCAAACCAGCTCGGACTGGACAAAACATTAAAAGTCAATTTGATTGGGATATAAAATTAAGGAGCATTTAGAATATAGCAATGATTGTAATATGCTTTTTATAGGGATATTAAGTTAAACCTCAGCGTGTCATTAAACTGATTTTTACAACCCCACCACATATCGCGACTCGCAAGCGCATTAAGCTTCCGTAGCATGATTATAGTATGATTTATTTTCTGTAATTCATTTCAAACTATTCATTTTAATACGTAGATTAACAGCGGATTCAACTTGGAAAGAAAAGTCTACACATTTTATTTTTTATGAAATACACTGCATTTGATGAAAACATGGAGGTAGAAATGCAGTTTTAACAGGTGGAAATAAATAAATAAAAAGTTAAATATGATTCTTTCTTGTGATCAATTGTGGTCAAAGAAATGTGTTGCATGTTTTGGTTAGCAGATGAACATTTTTATTGGTCATAGGTGACTCTTTTAAAGCTAAGGAGGTTTCTACACTGTTTCATTTAAGTACCAACACAGTCTCAGATTTTAAAAATTCTCTTAAAATAGCATTGGAGAAATAATTACACACAAATTAAACAATTCGTTGCGTTGGAATTTTAACGTTTAATCTGACATTTTTGGTCAACATTGAGATATTCATATTCTTATTCATATAACTTATTTACATTATGCTATGTTTTTTATGTGTACATTTTGGGACTTTTTATAAAGAAACAAAAAATTTCTATCTACAAATCGAATTATAACTTGGTTCTATTATGTTCTATCTGCAAGCCAATCAGCACATTGAATGCACAATCAGGATCAACATCTTTGTCATGGGGTCTGGCTCAACTTTAAGGTTGACTGTTTTACAGATACTCTTGTCAAGGAGAGCAGCGCAAGCCATGTTTCAAGTTTCATGTTTTGAATAAAATTAAAAATAAATTGGCTCTGTTGATGGAAAATGTATTGCTTTTATGAATATTTTGCAGATAGAACCTTGTAATTCTAAGCAAAAAGTGTTTTTTCAGAATCAGTTTCTATCTGCGTTTGACCCATTCCCAAAATCTCCATTTACAAATTTCTGAAAATGTTGATATTGTACATTTAGAATAAATTAAGAGTCTCTTACTTTTTCACGAATGAAAGAGATTTGTTCCATATATCATTTTTGCTATATGAAATGCAAAACCTTTAGAGCTCAATGTCTCAAAACTACTCAGAATGCAGATAGAACCAAGGCAACAAATCGTTAAAATACATACAAAATATTAATGTAGATTATAAAGGTTAAATATTATGTTTTGAATAAATGTGTTGAAAAATGCTTGAGTTCATATTGAAACTTTTATTAATAATGACTTTTGCAGGGTTGGCATATCTGCATCAAGTTTGTGACATTTTTTAGATTTCTGCATCTTTTCTCAGGAGAATTATCTAAGATGCAGGATACCAAAAGAAAAGTGTTTAATCTCCTTGATGTGTAGAGAATAATTGAGATATTAAAGGGATCTCTGTGAAATTTCTTTCTTATAGATATTTATTAAATGTATACTGTTTATTTTGTTTTGCTTTCCAGATTTTAAATCTCTTTTGCAACATTGGCTTTGTGGTTCCTCTGACTAAAAATATAAATTTGGTTCGATGACGTATAAGGATTTTCGACAGGTCAATTTTAAAATAAAAAAATTATATTATCAATTGCAATTATTCAAACATTAAGATGCATTTTATACATAAATGAAGAATACAATTTTAATTAAGTGATTTTAGTGTTTTTTAGTGTATAGATGAATCGTCCATGTCAAGTGGTGCGACCGTGATTTATCTTAAAATCAATTCATTTTTCTTAACTAGCTTAACACTTGTTCCCAGAAATACAGAAATAGCATTTCTTTGAGTTTTGTTAGTAATGTTCTTACAGTACTATTATTTTGTTCAATAATTTCTTTGTTGTCTTTTGAAATGTAATTAACAAACATATTTTTCCTATCAATCGCATCATCGCCTACTGTATCAGAGATTCATATTTCACCCGCAGAAGTTATATATATTTAATTTTTAATTAAATACAATGATTGGTCACGCCACATGATAACTGGTCGTTACGTCATTGAACTATTTATTATTCAAATATGTAACGTAATTGTATTCTATTGACCAGCTCTAAACACAAGTAAGATGTAATAAACTTCAACCATCACAAAAGAGGTGTTTTTATTACCACCCTAATACACCCTCACACATGCTCGCCTGCAGCCTACGCCGTCTTACATATGAAGGTTTTCCATTGACAGAGCAGCGTTCAGGCAGAACCGTTCTGCGCATCAGGTCAACACGCTCCCTCACTTTCCATTCCACTGTTTTCTCATGTGTGTTCAGTGTCTTTTCTGTTATGTAAAAATATGTGTACGCTTATGTAATTGGGTCCTTACATAATGAGGCGCTATAAATGATATTTATTGACTTTTTTGTAACTTAACAACAGCGAATTATCTGTTGTGGTGCAGATTTTTTAATGTTTAAACACTCTTCTAACAAGGAAACTGCTGTCAGGCTGGGGAACAGAATGCGCAATATGCCGCCTTGGAATTAGCAACAACAATTTCATCCCTTCTAAACATAGACACCGATGTTGAGTCATTAACACCGGCATAATGCATCAACAGCGAGAGATAATAAAAACAGCCCTTAACAGCACGTCGTGAATCTGTTATGTGGGTGGTTCGCAAAGAGCACCAGTGAATGGATCAGATCATTAGACTAGTTACCGAGCCTGATGGTGAGCGCAGGTCAGCATCCGTAACAGCAGTAATGATTTTAAAAACACGTACCTTAATCCGTACAGAACCGTGCCGTCGGGGTGCAGCCGTATCATTCGGTTCTTGACTGTGACTCCGTGAACGAACGATTTCTTATCGTTCAGGAAGTAGGTGTCGGGCACCCACAGCTGGTCAGCCACGCGGTTATCCAGAGTCAGGTTGAGCGGAATCTCAGAGTACGACAAGCGCTTGTCTCGCCAGGCTTGCTGGAAATACATGGTCAGGGTGTAGTCCTAAGAATAAAGGGAATATTGTGATCGTCAGGAAACAAGAATGCTGGACATTACACTTTTGAAACACTTGACTGACAAATCTTTCTTATACTTTTAAAATCGTATAATATGATGTTGAAATGTTTGAAATTATTTTTGTACACCAAAATTCTTCAACACAGTAATTTCTTTCATTAGAAAACTCACGTTTTATTAAAAAAAATTATAATCCCTACTGTCCTTCTTAAACCTCATATCTCCATATTTGTATAAATAAATTATTATTATTAGTCACCCTTTATGTTTGTCACTGGGTTTTGCTCGAATCTAACCAATAAAAAGTATTAAAAAGTGCTTGTCAACTTTAACTTCCTGAAAATTCCATTTTGTGACTTACAAGCAGGTGCAAAACTGACACAGCACACAGTTAAAGCACATGATTTTATCTCGGGCTTGGATGTGGTTATCACACTGGTCTGGGAATGAGGGGGCAGTGTGCTGCCTTAATGGTGACAGGCTCTTTCCAGCCCCACATTTATCTTACTGTGCTTCTCCCGCAGTGACCTGCAAGGGAACTCTTAAAACCAGCAATCGTCTTTAGCTCAAAATATCCCTGATATACATGATAAAGTTACTCTCGGGCATAGGAGGACGAAACCCCCCTCTGATTCAAAAGTAACTGGAGGAACCAGCTGTGTCCCACACGGTCCTGCGTGTGCATATTTTTGAACAACAACTTCAGCATGACCAGGCATACACTGAACAATACGCACACCTGCGCACAACACGCGTCCCATTTCCAACATTTAAAGGCAGGATGGGTGATCCTGTCCGGAATTTTTTTAAATCCTGATAGGAATCAAGAAGCATGGTGGTGAAATAATATTTTATAATTATACATCTTCTGTGAAAGATGTAGGACCAAAAAACGTTCGCCCAATAAAAACATTCTGGCGGAAATTGTACAGTTTCAGCCAACGTATTTTGCATAGCACAGCACACCCTGTTCATGCAGACATCATACTTCATGAGCACGCTTACATCCGCTGTGTCTATGTAGGGAGAATGGCGGACAATCAGCAACAATCAAACCTTCCTGCAGAGCCGCCAACATGTAATCTACAAAACGAAAGTAAATTTTTAAAATAAGCAGTGGTGAAAAAACCTCTGGATCATGAAAGAGGAAAAACTCAAATCAACATCGGTTCAGCGATGGAGACAGCCCCGGCAGGCAAAGGGTCTAAAAGACGATACCATGGTTACTCTCTTTCTTTTGGACTGGTATATACATCCTTCAAAAATAATTTAATGTATTTAGTTTGTAATTCGTTACATGGATTTACAAAATTCATGTGTTTGGGGGAGGCGTGGCTCTGGACAGCGAATCGCATAGAGCAGCCATCCTTAATATGCGGACCGCGTGCCGGATCTGCACCTTTGCTTCGTTCCATCCGGACCGCAAGACATAGCCAAATAAATCATTTAAAAATGTTATTATTTTGGTTGTTTCATTTGAGTCGCGTGTCCACACAACGGAGAATCACATCACGCACTCTCAGGAACATTTATGTAATTGATCTTTTGCCGCTCTATCCTCTCATATCTTTCTCTAGCACCAGTCGCGCTTCATTTTAACCTTTTCCGCTCCATGCGCGCTGCTTCTCTCCCTCCAAAGACACGCAGCATGAAAAGCAGCAGATACGTTTTCAAAACAGTAGTACAGACACGCAGAGCAGGTAAATGGACACACGTTAGTAAACAACATGCAGCAATTTTTGTAATAATTTTAAGTATTTGTATCCGTCAGTCTTTTTACCGTTTGCTGTATGTCTCCAACCTTTCGTCCAGATTTGAGATATTTTATGAACCATAACGTTTTTATCTACATTTAGCATTAGAATTATTGATCAGCATGTAAACATTTGTGACCCTGTGAAAACCCAGGCTAAAGACTCATAAACTAATTCATTATTAGATAACAAGCATCAAAGATGAATTTCAAGCATTCATTTAAAATTGTGCATGAGGCAGATGCTCAGTATTGCAGAAGTCCATCATCACAGTGTGTACAGTACCGTAAGGACACTGCTGAGCATCTCTACTCTAGGTTTCCCCCAGGAGAAGCAGCTGATGCCTTTCAGAACTCTACATGAAAACTCACAAACCATGTTTCTTTTCTTTGACATGGCATATCACAGGACATATTCTTTTAAAGATAAGTCATCAGTTAATCCTATTTGCTGAGCTCCCAACATGTGAGCTGCGTCAACACTCAACATACATTTCAATGTTTTGTTTTATTTATTTATTTTTATGTTTTTACAGATTTGAGGCTCTCTCTTAGGGGTGGTTTCCCGTACAGGGCTTCAGACTATTCCTAGATTGAAATAAATGTAAGAGCTGTCTAAACTGACAACAGCTTGCACTAACACATCTTAGAATATATCAGTGCCATTGCTCTGTCTATATATATATATATACAGTCAAACCAAAATCTATTCAGATACCTTCATCATTTCTCACATTATCACAGTTTATTCGCTATAGTTGGTAATAAAAAATGACAAGAACTAAATTGTGTCATAACAAATTCATAGATAGAAAGGTATGCAATAGATAAGGTTGAATAGCTGTCAGCTGTTACATTTAAGTACACATTAAATAATCCCAATTTAGGGCAACCAATTACCAAGCAATGATTCATTTTGTTCAATCTGTGTGTGAAAACGTTACATAATTGGGACCCAAATTATTATTATTAGTTTAGCTGGTAGTCTACTTTATGAAGAATTTTTGGGTATAATATGTCACAGTTTACTTTATTTTGCCATCCTTGCATGGATAAATGAATGTCCTGCACCCACTAGTAAAAAATTATATCTGGTATCTGAATAACTTTTGGTTTGACTGTCAATTCTCTAACAAACGTGTTTAGGAAATAAATGTTATGCTGATTTTGTTTCATTTTTCGAAATTAAGTTCAAAATACTGTGATACCGTCGTAATTGTGAACCGAGAATGGCCCATCATTGTATGTTTGTGTTTAGGGGCTGAAACTGTAAATCTGAATGGGACCCCCAAAGAGTAATATTCAAACAATCTTGAAGGCATATTTCTATTCCACCATTATATGGAAAAGTATCTTATTACTGTACATTTTATGAAATAATGAACAAATTTAAGGCTTTAGAAATGTAAATGTGTTCTATAGATTGTATGCGAACTAAGTTCGAATGTAAGAATATAAGCTCAACAATTGCATTTGTTATTACTATTTGCATACATATTTGCATGATTTATATTACTACTATGGTTATTCATTGATGAGAAAAGACCTTGTGTAAAATAAAAAAAGTTCATCAGATTAACATTTTGGAAATGCGGTTAAATATATATTTTCCACGCGGAGTGCTGATGCCAGGGTACAGAATGTGGAACACCTGGACTTTGGAACTTTCTCCTGGCTTCGGTGCCAAATGTGAGCATAATTACTATGGTCACAGATGGTAGCAGATGCCACTTCAGCTCTGTTTACTCTTCTTTGACATCAATAGATATCAAACTGAGACGCAAACACGCGGCTTTTGTGAGCCCACACCGTAACCGGACGGATTTAGCATTTTCCCCCTCGATACTTTGCTACCGACAGAATTATAAACGATGACAGAGGTGTAGCACGCTTGTACGGCGATACGTAATGGATTTTCGGGACACGGGCGTTTAAGATCTGCTTTAATTAAAGCGTTTTGCGAGCTGAAGCAGAAAAAAGATTCTGTTAGGTTGTGGTGTTTAATCATGGTTAACAGAGCTGAAATTGCAAGTGCAAATTAATTTAATCAAGGACGTCTTAAAAACTGCTGCATAAATGCACTGATTAGAGAGCATTGGTTATGAATTCTTTATGACATGAAATATCATCACCAAAAGTCTGACACAAGATACAAGAATACAAGCGAAAAGCAAAAACAGCTACCATGAATTGTTTTTGGGATTTTCCATAATTTTTTTGAAAAATGTTCTATACATATGTTTATTTTATCTCTTGTTTTCATGTTCTCAAACGTTTTTCGTGAAAATATGGGTCAACACCATCAGATTATAGAAAAGTATTATACTTATAAAGAAGCACTTGCATACCATTTAGGTTTAATAAAGAATGAATTAAGACTCCAAGAGGTTTCAAACCAACTTTCAGCACCATCTATAAAACATTCACTGACTTGGATGAAGAACACATAAAAACATTTGTCCAAATCATACTAAAATACATACATAAAAAATCATGAATAAAACAAAAAAAGCTCACAGCAGGTGAAATAAAAAAATCTTACAAATGACTTGATTTTCATGTTTTTCATGTTCACATTTCTGTTTATCTTACCTTAATATGAAAATTCTTTCATCATTAATTCGTCTTCTTGTCATTTTACACATATGAATTACTTTCTACTGCAGATCAAAAAAGAAGATATTTTGAAAAATGCTCGTAACCAAACAACGGCGGTAACCATTAAAATGTTGTTGTTTTTACTTAATTCAACATAAAAATATTATTCAACACAATGAGTTTGGATCAAATTCATCAAAAATCAAAAAATGATTAGGCAACATTATTTTTTTATAAGTTTAAGTTTTTTTACAGTGCTGATGTTTTGTTACCACAACTCTTTCTTCAAAATATCTTGTTCTGCAGAAGAAAGAGAGACACACAGGTATGAAATGACAAGAAGGTGAGCGAATGATGACAGAACTTTCATTTTCAGGTGACCCAGCCCTATAAGTTTCTACAATTTTGTAACTACATTTTTTCATTTGGCGCAGTCACTGAAACAGAATCTACCGTCAGCCTTCAATAGTTTTACTCTCTTTACTCTTGACCGACTTCCTTCTATTGACTAGCCCAGACCGACATTTAAAAATACCATAGCATTATCTACAGCAGCAGAGCAAGCCAAATCTGCCAAACGACCTCATGTAAGATAAAGTGAAGCATGCGCCTCTTCAGATAGATATCCAGATCGATAGATCATATTGAGATTGTGACAGGATGACACGACGTAATTTGTCGGGTCTCTCCCGCGGAGAGCTGACACTGACGCAGAGGCTGCTGGGAGCTCTCCATTAAGCCTGTCACAACCCAAATCCACACTCGTCACATTTAGAAGACATTCATCTCCGCAGCACAAAACCCATTTAAGATCTGACCCATGAAACCAAGTAAAAAAGTCATTATTTACTCTTTCCAACCCATGACTCCAGCCAATAAAATAAACGAGGGTGTAAGGAGATTGTGATGGAGAATGTTGATAACAAGACACTTAGCCAAGTCACCGCTGCCATGGATTCACTGTCTCCTCACCAGCCGCTGTGGACATGCAGGTTTTATTAATCTGTCACGAGAAGGATGCCATCTGAATGACTGGTTAAGCCTCGAAAACATACTGGAGATGGTCTTAGGGTCCAGCGGTCATGCCCCGGGGTACACGACTAACCCAATTAGCCTTCCTTCCAAACGGGGCGTTTTTTTTCCAGCTACTTAAACACAGAGCAGCCTAACAGCCCATCACAAAACAGTACATTAACAGATTACACGAGTGAAATCTGTCACATTACCTTCACTTAATCTAAACTCATAACTGCGAGCGCCGTGATGAGGATGTTGATGACATGTTTGGAGATAAACGTCTGATGTCGAAGACGTGATTAAGTGGCAAAGTTTATTGCAATGTCAGGCTGACTCCAAACGCCAGGTGTTTCGAATTAATCTACATCCGAGCGCCTGTTTGAAAAATTAGCTCGAAAATGTTTAGTTTAATGTTGTTATTTGATTAAGCTGGGCTTATAAATATTTCGTTGATTTTTACGTGTACCAAAGGGATTGCATACATTCCGCCAGGCATAGCAAAATAAGCAGAGCGGGGAGATCAGAACTCCAGATGAGCAGTATTATCCGACTAGAAAAGCAAAAATGGATATGAAGTATTGATTTGAGGTACAGAAACTATACACACACATACATTAAAGACCCAAAGGGATACTTTCTTTACAGAGTAAGCAGATGCAAGAAAAGTAAATTACAGCTCAAGGTGCAAATAATACAATAATCCTTTTGACTGACAATCCATAACCGCATAATTTATGTAAATAGAAAACATAAATATGTGGAACACATAATTTGGCATGTCATGATTGGTTACGAGCCATCGATAACACTTGCCATCATCGACATCAACACCGGTTTAACATGTTGATGAAGCATATTCAAATATTTTGTTCAAGGAAAATTGCCATAAATAATGTTAATAAAAATATATATATACCACAACCACACATGCGAAATTCAATATGTTCCATATATAAATCTACTGTATTTCTTCACTTGTAGACATAAACAAGTCATATTGGCTAATTTAATTAAGCATTTCCTTTTTTTTTTAGCTTCACAGCCTCTTAAGAGCATATATGGAGAAGAGAAGTATGAACATTCTGTTAAAGGTGCTGTGTGTAATCTTTTGGAGGATCTATTGACAAAATTGCAATAAAATATTCATCACTATGTCTTAGGTGGTGTATAAAGACCATACATAGTGAAGCTTTATGTTTTTATTACTTAAGAATGAGCTATTTCTTTCTACATACACAACGCGGATCCCCTTGCATGGAATTCTCCATGTTGTTTCTACAGTAGCCCTAAATAGACAAACTGCTCTACAAAACGCGTTACGTAAATACGTAAACTCCGTTTTAAAAAAAGAGGAAACGTGACAACATCCTAGAGCTGTTTCAGCCACCGTAGTGCTTCGAAGGGAGGGGTGGAGTGCGGCGTTGGCTGCAACTGCAAGCTTATCGCTAGATGCCGCTAAATTTCATACACCGGACCTTTGCTTCGCTTTGTGTGTTTCGTGTGTCATTTCCATATTTAGGTAAACTGTTCTTTTATTCATGTCTTGATTTAGTTCAAAAAAATAATGACTTTACAAAACACAACAAATTAAACTGAATTCAATAAAAACTCCAAGTTGAAAATTCTGTTCCAGGTCGTCTGAAGTCATTTAATTGTTGAAGTGAGTAAAATAAAAAAGAACATCTTTCCAGCTCTCTAATAAGATTGTCTGAGATGCGAGGCAGATCTCACCAGTGTATGAAATTATAATACAGGGTGTTGACGTCTGGGAGAGGTCCACGTGACCACATAGCTGGTTGCCTATTTATGGCTGTAGCTAAATCTTTTACCTACGTCCTAAGACGTCAAGCAAGAAAGTAAAAAAAACAGAATCTGCAGCTTTGCCTTAAACCACGATGTAAAAATCGAAACAGAGAAGAGCCCACATTAACCCCGCATTTTTTGAGCAGAGAGGTGTTGTCATAGCAACAAAAAAGTAAAAATATCAGGAAAATAACACTGGATTTATCAGCTCCGAATTAAATACAACAAGACTAAACAGGCACCGACTTACTATGCAAAAATTATCAACAATTACGAACACTAGTACTAATTAAGTCGACCAATCTAATTTAGTCTAAATTTGTCTTTTCATCCATTTGTTATTTCACTATGCTATCATTGCACTGCCCGGCCTCTTATTCATGTAAGCAATTAATGCTTGTCAGGATAATGATACATATAAGGGCAATGTTTCCACCCTGGTAATTATTTAGCCCACGAGCTAGCACAAGTCTGCTTCAATCTGTTCCTTTGAAGTATTCACAGAATACTGTTCAAACATGTACCCCATCCCGACTAAACACGAGGGTAATTTCTTCCCAATCCCGGGCACTCAAGAATCTAGAGGTCACCGCATGTCCACCACAATATCACTTGGCACATTACGCCGCTTCAATAATGCTTCCTCAAAACTCAAATGAGTCATCAGCAAGCGCCTCAGCCGGGGAGCACGGCCTGCGTTTGCCACTTCTTACGGCCCGTCTCCCAAAATAGCCTGAATTTTAATGTCAAGCAATGAAGACGTCTCCGACGTAGACTGGCCTAAAGATTTGCATTGCCAAACAACATGGGTGACCTTTGGTCGGGGCTACCTTGGCCACATTTAAACCACAGTGACTCGTGTTTACATCAGTGCGAAATAGCAGGCAAAAAGAGATATGAGGGGAGGGGGTCTTTTGGTTTTAAAAGAAATACAGGAAGAACAGTTGGGACCCACACACACCAGGGGAATCCGTATTTCTCCTAATTGAGAAATCATGCATCTATCAAATGGGGATAGTAAACGGATGAGATAGTAAACGGATACTAGGCACGTAAGAGACGAGCACGTGAGAGAACACTTGTGGTGCATTGAGTAATGGCTGTGAATGTAAATATGGGATACTCTGAATATCGGTAATGACTGGAAATCTATGAGATCAACCCTTTGGATTGTCCTGTAAGGGAAAATCCAATTTTGCTGAAACAAAGATTTTCATCTTTTCTTTCGAACTGTTAGGGATTCGAGAGCTCAGCTGTGACAAGCGACTTGACAGAGCTAAAAAGATCATTTCTAAGCGCACACAACATAATACGAAACATTGAATTTCTCTCTTACTACTAAAATCGTTTCAATTTAGGCAGCATATCCAAATGTCATTACACTGGTTTTTCCCACACATGTGTACAGAACCTGCCCTGTTTTGATCTAAATATTGTTAATAGTAGTTACGACCATGTCCAGATGGGTCATAAACTTAAGATTTAAAGCAATATTATAAAAATACCAAAAGGAAATAGACTTGATCAGTTGTATGCATGGATCAACTGTACTGCTATATATGTGGATAAACACGTCGACAAAGCACGCTACGGTTTTTCCAAATTGATGCATGAATAAAATGCAAAGCTCTTCGCTCGGGCCATTTACATTCATCAAGTGAAAGGAAGCGAGGGGACAATGAATTCTAAACAAACTCTGTCACCCCCACTGAAATGATAAAGCTGCAATGAGTACGACCCATAAATCTTTAATTTCACAGCCATACATATTTCCCCGCAATTACAGCCGCCCGAACCCACGTCCTCCAAAAGAGGGCGCTATTGTACGACTTAAACTTTTGCGTTGCCTCCATCAACAGCATGCTGCTTTACGTCGGTATTTTACGGTTGACATTTGCGATAGGAAAAATTCGCCCGCAAATAACATAGAAGGCCGTTTTTGGGTTTGCACCTCATAGCCTACGCCTGTCTTTACAAAGAGACCCATGGTTCTGTGAGCGCGCACGACACGTGTCGTTTTTCTCCTTGAGAGGGCAACGCTCACCTTGAACTAGATTCGCAGAAAAGCACAAGTCCTTTGGTGGAAAGGCGTTCGCGTGATGTTCCCGCGACCCGTGTCACACGAAAACCGCCGGGCTCAAAAACACAGCGTGATATATACGGTGTGCGTGCGGGTGCGCGTGCGAGTGCGCCACTGCGCGTGTGTTTTGAATTCAAATGTAGCAGCGAAATGCAGAGCAGATACCGCAGCACGCCAATGAACTTCTGCGGTTTCACACCTGACCGTCATGTATGACCAACACATCAGCTGGTGGGTGTCAAGTTGTGTGCGTGAGATCGCGTTTTTAACATGATATCCATTCGTATGCATCATAACACCAAAGGAAAACTGTTATATTTACCATGTTTACTTCGGATACCATGTCTATGCTGGCTATGTCTATATTCATTCCCACCGCCACCGGAGCTCCTGGTGGAGAGAAACGATATGATTAAAAAAAGGTAATAATGAGTGAGACTGCATGCATGTAAACGCCCGCACTTTTACCTCTAGACTAGGCTTTTCCTAATAACTCCACCTCATTATTATTATTACATATATAGAACACCAACACCCAACATTCACGTGGCATAGCGCATGAAATCGTTGATTTGTTACAACCACTGAAGGTGAACACACAACTGCATGCATGACTGACATATGAACAGTTTCAGACGTGTGTCCAGCTTGAGGATCTCGTGCGAGATGTCGGCGTAAACGTCAAATGCGTGCATGGAGGTTTTAAACATGCCATTTTCTTTCCTGTCGTGATGCAACAAAAGTTGCACTGAAAATATTTAAGTTAGCTCGCTTGTGTGGGAAACGCTCAGCTTTGATCAAATGCCCAAACAGCAATAAAATAGCGCGTATTGATTTCTCCGGTGTATTGACATGCACGCCTGGCCCGAGACTGAGATGAATGGACAAGGGTTGCATGAGTAACTGGGCATGTTCGTCCTCGTGACAAGCCAAATGCAACAATTATATGAATTTTACTCATGCATTACCTCCGAAATCTGGCCTCAGCCGAATGTCGTATCCCTTCATGAGTCTGTCCACGGTGTCTTTGACCACTGGCATATTGCTGGGGTCTCTGATACTGCAAAAATATCAAGAGGCATTCTCAAAATCCTCGTACATGCAGAAAAAACACACGAAAAACATCACCAAATGTACCCGTACCTTTGCGCGCACGCCACGGCCACGATTAACGGACACAGTAAGAAGATATGAGGGGTTTTTCCGATACTCTCCATCGCAACAGTTTTGATGGGCTTTCGGATGTGATGAAGACACAGCGCACATCCAACTTACTGAAGCCAGTGCTGCGATGGCAATGAGCTGCGCATGCGCACACGCCAGCTCCAGATCAAAGAGAAGCTCCCGGTGATGCTGGATGAGCTGTTTCCATTGCGGGGAAAATTAAAGGAATGATTGAACAAACCAAGTCGGGAAAATACGACATCAGGTGATCTTTATGCAGCATTTAGAGTCTTGTGTGAGTCTTGAAGCGACTTGACAGGTTAGTGGAGTGTCCTGAAGGTGACATCACCGGTTGTCATAGTGATTCCGAACTTCAGATAGCTTAAAATAACAGCCATGCGTAATATTGGAGATTTTAAGCACGGTTCGTTTCCTAGTGATTCACGTTTGGTTTAAATGTGGTTTAGTCTGTGAGTAATGACAACAGTTGGTCTATCTCTATTACAGTAAACTGAAACTTGCTACATATTCGGCGTTTTTGTTTACGCGTTTCGTTTTTAAACGGCTCTAATAAATCCTTGGTGTTTCGAGTCTGACCTCATCACGCAACCGTGTTTCTGTCAATTTTAAAAATCATAGATAGTTAAGACGGTTAGATTAAGATTGGGCTAAAGGTTTCGAAAGACTTGAAAAAAAAAAGGATTTAGTCAAAACCAACAAGCCACGCCCACGGATCTGACTCGATAACCAAGGATTTAGGGAGAGCCTTTTGAAACAGAATGTTGAGGGGGTATCCAATGGTTTCCCCCTTTTTAAATAGCCAATAGGCTTGGTCACGTACACCCCAATTATATTCCTAGTAAAAAACGAGAGGATATGTAATACCTCGGAAACCCATGCACTTTCTGATCCCAAAATATGCGACTTTACAGCTGTCTGTAAAAGTCGTGTGACTATACAGACACTTTAGAGCTGCAGGATTAACCACGGATGGTTGATGACACCACAAGAGCGTTTAATTGGACTAAAAATGTGGACAATCCCCTGTGCAAGATGAGTCATCAATATCTAAACGACTGTAAATGTGTGTATTTACTTAAAGATAATTTGTCAACTTTTAGGGTGCTATAGAAAAGCATAGATGAATAAAAGCTAACAGGACTATAAGACAAAACACATATTTCTCTTCGTATGGTGTCGTGAACAGCTGACCATCATTCAAATGAACACTCACAAAACATAAAGGTATTTTCATACAAAATCAAATATATGTCAGGAAATTGCACACCTGCATGTTTATTCTTCAGTGCCCCAGTGACTCGCCTAAATGGGTTTTTAATGCCAGTATGACTTTTAGGAATTCACATTAGCAGCAAAGTCGAGAGACACACAGCACATATTCCTGTCTTTAATCTCTCTCTTGCAACAGCTGAGAACTATGTTCACGGATACAAAGAGAAACATCAGAGAACATTTTACACATTATCACATCTAGACCTCACCTTCACATACCATTTATCACTTTATTCCAGCCACCGTGCATACATGTGAATGTGCTAGGAATGATGTTAGTAAAAGTTCTGTTTTGCAGATACGCTTCTTTATTTCGAACGTCAAATCTTTGTCAGTATAAACCCCCTGCTTTTGATCTAGTGCAGTACGACCTGTGTCTCTGTAGAGGGCAGCCCACTAAAAGCATTGGTTCAATGTTGCATCACCAGTTCGAGCTGTAGATTATGTCATCAACTCCTTTGCGTGCTACACATACACATAGAAGAGCAAGACCAGAGTGGAACCACCAGAGGAGGGTCTGCGATGTACCGGGGTTAGTACAGCGCTGTGGCTCTCGGCAGTGAATATAAAGGCAAATGGAGTGGAAAGTATATAAAGGTGATAAAATGGGAAAGGAACAAGATCAAATGCTTGTCAAATAATATCAGACAAGCTTGTGCTCTATCAGGGATGAAGTTGCTAGATGATGAAAGTGAGAGAGAGAGACGTCCAAGGAGAGCACACAAAGTCCTCTGTAGCCGGGTACACAATCTCAATGCTGAATATGTCACGAGCTTCTCAGGAGAAATTCACTAGATCTCCCTGTAGAGATAAAACACACAGAAAGACAAATACAAGATCAGCAGAGATGAAAACGGGCCATGCACGCGTTCGCAGCCTCTCACAGGCTTTCATCTCCTGTGAGACTGACGTCAATGATTAATGTTTGATGAAAATCATTTTTTCCGTGTGAAAACAGGGTGGGAAGGTACAAAGCGATGGCTCTACGCCTTTTTAAGTTGTACATTATTGCATTTCTTTTATTTCGAGCAGTATATTACAAACTCGTCCTCAATTGAACGCCTGCTTCACCCCTCGGGTAGAAAAATAACGCAACTTAAGGTTTTGAATTTGATAAGTGAGTCTATTTTGAGAGAATCTGTTGATTTTCTTGATTCGATACATTTCATGCCTTTGGCACAGAGGGAATTTTAGGATTAAATGTGACATTTGCTTCCTGATCCTTCCGAACAAATCTAATGAATTAAGTATTCAGAGGAGGATCTTTTTTATAAAGAGCTGGCCCGAAGTGATAAATGTTGGATGGGGCTGTAACCTCAACAAGAGCAACAACACAGTCCCCCAGAAGGAACATCATCTCTCCTGTTTTTTCCTGCTCAAGTCCTGCGGCGGTTTTAGGTTCACGAATTATGAATTGCATTTACAGCCTCCATAAAAGTACCAGTGGAAACCTGTGTTCCTGCAGAGGTCTGCTGAAAATTTAAACATATCTACAGCGTTCTGTGTACCTGCGATGAGAAGGTAGAATGAGATCATTTATATTTGTAAAAATAAATGACAAGGTAAAATGTTACCAAGAGTAATGAGTAAAAAAATGACATATAGACGATCACAGTTACAGCTAGGTGTATGTACATAAGTTAATAAATATAATTAACAAATTTTTTATGAATAATTTTGTATCTGTGAGGAATAATCTGTTTACTTTTGCCTTTTTGGACACGACATTCAAATGTCAGAAACAGAAACATGCAGTTTGGTTTAATCATTTGCACAGATATTGTCTCATATGTTATATTAATATATTTTTTTGTAAAAAATTGAACGGTGCCTGTCAAAATGATTTGCAACATCTGGGTTACCATGTTATTAGTTCTGAGCAGTTGATATCTGGGAATATTAGACCTTGGAAAGTCGTGATTGGCAAATCGGGATCAAGTAAGAGCACCGTTTAGAATATAATTGAATAGGATTTAAGCTTACTGCAATGTGTTAAAATAGCTGCAAATAGGGTTCATTATATGCCAATATTGACTATAACTGTGATATAAAAAACACAATTGTAAAAGATAATAATAACAATTCAACACCTGTTTAAATTTCTCCCTCTCTCTGACTCCTAAACTCACATTTTGAGCAAGGCCAAAAAATAAGAAAACACTAAATAAACAAAACAGAAGATGAATTTGAATAATAGCACTATTTATTTTTTATAACTTATATGTATTTTATTGGTTTTCCTTTTATTTCTTTAAACAACGTGTTGATAATGTCGTCAGCGCTAATTCTTTTGTCTCTGATAATTGTGTCATGAAAATCTAATCTTGTGACAGCTCTACTGCAAATACAATGTTTTGTTGTTGACTTCTAAAAGCGCATCAATTTAGCCAAAACATTTAAGAGATGTACGCAATGGCTTTCCAGAATATTCTAAATTCTGTCTTTCCAGGTTTGTCAAATTTGTCTAAAGGGCCGTTCATACTACAGAGTACAGATCATGACTCTTACTTTAATTTTTTTTTTTAAACGTTCTTAATGTAAGAGAATATCGAGGTTCACATCACAACTATGACAATCCAGAGATCCAGAGAGCAGTATTGCTTTTCCAGCTGTTGAACTAAAAAAAATACTCCAAAACAGTCTCAGACATATCTCGAATATTTGGTTATTGATGATCGGGAAGTAGGTTTTACATCCGAGTTAAAGACTGTACATTGATGTAACGCTCATAACTCTGAGCAAGCTGGCAAAATATATGCTTAAAGGCGGGGTGTCCGATTTCCGAATTACGCTTAATTAGACAAAGTTGGCCCGAGTACCAAAACAACCTTGTAGCCAATCAGCAGGAAGGTCCACAATGCACAGGATGGACATTAGTCGAGACGAGCGCTGACTGAAAGCGAAAAATGGACGTAGGGGTGTGTCTGTTTTGGTGATTTGAACATCAAAAACGGCTATGAGAAAAATAATGTTAACATAATGTTATCGTCAACTGATGTGGACACAAATAGTTATATTTACAGTTATCTTTATAGTTATGGTTTTAATGTACGCCCCTTTAAGCTACACTTCAGTTCCATATGTGTGAACGAGTAACAAGTGAACAAACCTGGCCTCTTCCATGGTGTCCTTGGTGAGGTAAAAAAACCAGTAGACAAGATTGAAGATACCAAAGGCCAGAGGAAAAAGTACACGGGCATATGCGTCTATGGCACTGGTGCCTGCCAGCATCATGTTGGGTGGGACAGCAGAGCCCTGAAAGAAGATGGGATAGCGAGTCATGGGCGCCTCCAACACAGAGTTTGCCGTTCTCCTACGGCTTGATCGACTGTTATCAGATGGAGGCTGCAAAAAAAAAAAGAAGAAATTTAAATATATAACAAAGACACAATTTGCAAAAATGTTAACCTGGCTGTATAATTGCTGTCCTGAAAGAAGCACTGAACAGACTAAGATAACTTGATTTACTGTCTGCCTGGCAAACATTTTTTAATTCATGGCTCATGGATAGGTGACCAATTTTCTTAGCTGTTGAACCCAGCAGGTCGAATTAGGAGGGTCTTTCTCAGACAAAATGATCACTTCTAAGGGATCACCTCAGGGCGGTGTCTTATCTCCATTATAATTTCTTTGATATACTAATTCATGTTCCAGCACATGAATAAGTATAAAAATATATATATTGTCAAGTATGTCGATGACACTGCTCTAGTGAGTCTTTTACGAGAAGGAGAGGAAGAGCAGGGACCTGTGTTAGATTTCTTTTTAAACTGGTGTGAGAAATCAAATCTCCTCTAAAAACCTTTCAAAACCAAGGAGATGGTTATTGATTTTAGGGTGAAAGATTTATTCGACGCTAATTAATGTGGAGCAAATACAACTAGTATCACAATTATAAATATCTTGGTATAGACCATAAGCTCAAGTGGAATGTGTGGACTTATGATTTAAGTAAAAGTTACAACAGATGATGTATTTCCTAAAGGAACTATTGTCTTTGAATGTCCGTAGCAAAATGCTTTTGATGGTTTGTGGGGCTTTTATTGAAAGTGTTATGACACTTTGTGCGAGTTGCTGGTATAGCAATGCTTCAGAGGCTCACTAAGGAAAGTAGTTACGTTGTCAAGTAAATTACGGGGAATCCCGTTACTAAGTATAGACGGTATATATAAAGAGAGAGTATTGAATAAAGCTAATGTAATTGTGAAGGATAAGACGCACCCCTTATTCTATGCCTTTGAATTATTGCCATCTTGTCGGCGGTTGTGTTCCCCGGTGCATGAAAACAGGTCCAAGCAATCCGTCTCTTAAATTCTTTTTTTTTTTACATGAAATGCTAATCAGCTTGTATGATGTTTTTAAATTAGTTTTTTATTGTGTATATATGCCAACTGTGACTGTCAAATGCCTGTGTGACCATGTTGAAAACGTACTTTCCCTACGGGGATAAATAAATAAACTGAACTGGGCTGATAAACTGGCCCATCATTAATGCGTATTCGAAAAAATAAAGGAGGTGAAATTGATTTTATATTTATGCATCCAGTCTCAGAGAACTGGAGCAGAGAATTCACAAGAGAGAACTGGAGCAAGTGCATCTACAGAACAGGTGAGAGATGATAAGTGTCACGGCTCACTATTTTTAAAACACAAACCATGAGCTCACCACGTGAGAGCAGTCCTGAGAGATGCTACATGCATGTAGAATAAGCATATCTAACTCAGCACAACAGATAAGAAGCACCGTGCACACGGAGGATGAGAGCTATAGAGAGCAGGCTTCTCGTGGTGGACACCGACATCTAAACACTCCCTTTACAAAAAAGCCCCTCTTAACACAGCAGTGCCATCTCTCATAGGATAGAAAATCACTTTAAAGAGACATTATTTATTTACCCTTACGCTGTTTAAAACCTGTTCAACAGAAGATACTTTGAGAAATGTCTCGGTGGTTTGTTTGAACACAATGGAAGTAAATGGGGTCCAAAGTTGTATGATTATCAATGTTCTTTAAAATATCTTAATTTGTGTTCTATAGAACAAATCATACTGGGAATAACGTGAGGGTGCAATAATGATAGAATTTTCATTTTAGAATGAACTGTCTAATTTCTGTCTACATATATGTTTTAGAAGAAACATCTGATGTGTAAATGAGACACACAGTAGCTGGGAACTCAATAAAACCTCCTGAGCTGTGAAAGATCCATCTCTGAGCTATGAAATTTCCCTGTGGACATGTGAAAAGGTTAAACAATGAGCTGTAATAGTTGCTGTTGAAGGCTCATATACACAGCTGCAGCATCACAATAACGGTTGCACGGTTCACTGGTTTGTGAAGAACATGGCTCGTGTTGCGCAAATCATATAACCAGAAGCCATGTCAGCTGCATCTTTTGACCAGGGTACTATGTTAATTAGCCCTGCCTAAGCAGGGATCGCGGAAGTTACCGTCTCCGGCTCATCATCACTTCCTTGAGCTGTAGAGTCCGGAATGGAGGTCTTGGAGACCCTGCGTTTTTCCCTGTTGGCCTCCAGTGTGGCGAAGTAATTCACAGCTGCAAATTCCACGAGAGCCGAAGCCACGAAGGCAAAGCAGACGGCGATGAACCAGTCCATGGCAGTGGCGTAGGAGACCTTAGGCAGTGAGGAGCGGGCGCTGATGCTGAGGGTGGTCATAGTGAGAACGGTGGTGATACCTGAAGGTCAGATGTCATGAGGCTGTCATGATTTGTGCTGTGCTGATTTGCATTTAAAGGAAATCAAATAAAACCTCACTTTGATTCACAATGATAAGCTATAAAAATATAATTTGTCATCTGAGCTGGGGAAATTTTCATGTGAAACATCAGTAATTTAAGTAATGAGTATGGAAAGTAACCTGCAATTTTATGTTTCAAACAGAGATGGCGATATATAGAGCAAAGTTACAGATTGCAGTTTTACCAGATCAGATGAATAGAGAGTTTTTTGTTATTGTCAATACAGTCAGAAATACTTAAAGTTCATATTTATTAAAAAATTCAAAAGAATGAAGGGAAAGTGCACCCAAAAATGTAAATTCTGCCATGAATAACTCACTCATACTTGTTCCAAATCTGTATATATTTATTTGCTTGGTTGAACACAGAGAAAGATATTTGGACGAATGCTTGTAACCAAACAGCTCTTGGACCCAATTTACTGCCATGGTAGGAAAAATTACACTGGTAGTCAAAAGTGCCCCAGAATCGCATCCAGAATAAAAGTTTGTGTTAACATTATAAATGTCTATGTACTGTGCATATTAGTTTTGTATTTATAAACACAAACATGCATATATTTAGGAAAAATGTCAAATTAAAACGAGATTTATAATAAAATTAAATTCACATAAATACATTTAAATATTTCCTAAATATATACAGTATATTCAAAAGTAATATGGAAAGTACACTCATATAATATATTAATGCAAAATTTTATTCTGGATGCGATTAATCGCGATAATCATTTTAGAGCCCTAGGAATAATGAATTTACTTCAGTGTCATATTCTTGCAGCAGATTAGTCCAATTTTGGTTTGAAGTATATTTTACTGAGATAAGTTAAAATAACTGAATCATCCATCAGAAAAAAGTGTGATCCTACATATAATAACACACCTCTCCTCACCAAGCTGAATATTAAAAAGTAGTGTATCATTGATGTCCATACCACTTTGGGCGGGTTTCACAGACAAGGCTTAAGGCTAGACCCAGACTTAAATGAATGTTTGAGCGGTCTCAAATGAAGATAACTTGCCCTTACATATCGTAAAATATGTCAGTGCCATTGTTTCTTTCTAAAGCATTTTTTAAAAGAGACCCAAATATCTTAATCCAACTAAGGCATAGTCCTTGTTTAAACTAAGCCTTGTCTGTGAAACCGGGCCAAAGAGTGTGAAACAATTAACATACTTGGTGAAAATTTGGGGGATAAGCATTTTGCTATGATAAAAGTGATTTTATTAGCTTTGTTTATCAAGAAGTATGTGATTTATCTAAAATTATACTAAAGAGCTAAATATTCACACATCACAATGCTGTGTGCACACTTTATACCTGCCACCGTACGAGCAGGAACAGACTCCTTGTTGATCCAAAACGAGACTTGAGACAGAACGACCACCATGATCAGTGGGATGTACGTCTGGATTAGATGGTAGCCGAGCTTCCTCTGGAGATAGAAATGGACAACCTGGACAGAATACAGTCCTGCCAAGAGAAAACAGCATTAACTAGGTCATGCGCAAACAGAGAACATGCAGAATCTATACACATTCTCTGATCGTGTTTTTACATTTTTTAAAGAATTTTGGCTTTTGCATTTCAATTTGTGTACCTAATGTGAAAAAAGGGAAAAATCAAAGGAGACGTGCCGGCTTTAGCTCACTATCTCTTTTTAATGGGTTAACTGGGCCACACTCTTTTCATTTGGATTTGTGCCTGATCCACTTCCCACAGATCAGATGGGTCCACAGCAGGTGGCTGCTTATTTGCCTGCCTGTAAATTGGTCTTTACCGAGCTCCTGGTCATCTACGGTCAACGATCAGACCTTGGAACCAGCTTAATGCATTGCAGCTATTTTTGAAAGCAGACAGCATGAATCAGGACTGATCAGTTAAGCATATTAGATTGACTCTTACGAGGAAAGCTGGCCTGACGTTTACTTCTCAACACACAAATTACTTAAAGGCGGGATCTCTGATTTCTCATTGCCGTGGTTGATTTTCAAATCACCAAAACAGACACACCCCGACCCCCATGTCGCTACCCGATCCGCCCCGGAAACACGATTTGTTCCGCGCATGTGCGAAAGTCCGTCTACTTCCAGACGAAACAATTTACTGCAGATTTTAAAAATAAAAAGTAGTTTGACACAACTGTGAGTGAGTGCGTGACTAAGGAAGGCAGGGATGCAGGGAGGTAGTGAGTGAATGAATGACTAAAGAAGAGAAGGAGCAAAGGTATAAAATAAGTAAATTGAATGAATTCAGAAAATTCTGTGTGTTTCTTAAATACAGACATTTGTTAAAGTATGCTAAAATATGTACAGCATAACTTAAAAAAAAATACTTAACTAAATCGTGTTTAACAAATTTAAACTATTAAGTTAGATTTTTTTACATTATTCAATTGGGGTAACAATTTGTGCCACATATTAACAGTGACATATTTTGCCAAAAAAAAAGAAGCAATAATAAAACTATTGTATATTCGTTTCTCTATATATATTTATAAAAATATATAAATAAATAATATTTCTCATTCATGACACATGTCATTTTTGGATATTCTATTTTTATTGGTATTAAAAAATAAAATAAAGAAGTATAAAAATTACTTACAAAAATTCTCCAAACCATTACAAATTGTAATTTCTTTAATGTCTTTTGATGTTAAGTGCAATTTTCAATAAAGATTTTATTTTTAAAAAAATCCGGTGTAGAACGAGTTGTGTCAGACTACTTTTTGTTTTTTAAAACTGCCTTAAATTGTTTCGGCCGACAAATGTCGATCCTGTGCACTGTGCACCTTACTGCTGATTGGCTACAAGGTTGTTTTGGTACTCGGCCCCACTTTGTCTAAACAAGCTCGGAAATCGGACACCCCGCCTTTAAGCATATATTTTGCCAGCTTGCTCAGAGTTATAAGCGCAACATCAAGTCATTCAAGGAACTAATAGTATACAATATATCTGACATTCTACATTTTATATCTTCCAATAAAAGTAAGTCATAAAACATACCTGTGCTGAACTTGTAGGTTTGACTGGACAATGTGTGTCGTACAAGATCATACTGGAGCAAGCTTGAAGACTCAGGTGGCACATCCATAGATTCCTCAAGACCCTTCCTCCATGTGTAGATAATTTCACGATTAGTATAAGCATCTACAAGCAAAAAGAATATTGATGTAAACTACAGAAAAGTGTTTCTCTACAAAAGCTTAAAAGGATAGATGGATTTACAGCTTCCAAACAGAAGAGCACATGCATGTCCATCCATAGGAAAGTCCCTCAGCTGCATTGGACAATCTGAACTCACGGTTAGTCTAAAATATAGAATATTAAACATTTATTAGGTTGCATAAATTATGTATAGAGAATAATGTGGCACTTTAAGGGTTATTCAGATTTTCTATGTCTCACCTCATGGTGTAAAAGATTGTTCCATTTTGCATGATGCGGAACAGCTTGTTTGGTGAGGTCATGTTGTGTAATAGAGACCTCTTTGAGTTACGAAAGAATGTGTCAGGTGTCCAGATCTTCTCCACCATGCGGTTGTTCAAAGGAAGGATTTCAATTGGACCATCAAACGCTAACCTCTCATCAACCCACATTTGACGAAAAAACATATCCATTGTGAACTCCTGCCAAGAAATTTTTCTTTGTGTGATTTTATTATTTCCCAAATCCAACTTACACTAATGCTTAAATTTAAAAAAAAATCTTTAAAAAAATTGTGTGAGAATCTCGACAACTTAATATTAGTGAACAGATATTGGCACTGTGAGGCAGGACTAATACTTTCGCTTATTATCTACTAAGAAGACCGCACAAGGACCCACAAGGCAGGAAACATTATAATTATGTTTTGCCAGTGATGTGAAATCCGTAAATGAATAAAACACAAGAAACTAACAGAACATCATTCTGTACCAAACTAATTTGCTAGCAACTAAGAGAGGCTGTGGGTGCTGTATTTTCTTACCATGTTAACGTCAGAAACTGGTCCAAAACTTGTGACAAATATGTCTGTTTTTACCTCAGTAACAGAGACTGTTAATACAAACAGGTTATGCTTTACACATACAAATAAAAAATCATGGTTATCTTTATAGCACCTCTATCTTTCATCGAAGTAAACGTGTTGAAAAACGTGTTGAACAAACATAGAATAAATAATGAAAAATAACCCTAAAAATTTAGAAAATAGAGAAAAGTGTGTGTCTTAAAGAGACAGGTCCCCCCAAAAATGATAATTCGATAGTCACCCACAAGTCCTTCCAAATCTGTATTTATTTGTTCTGATGAACACAAAGATATTTGGTAGAATGCTTGTAACTAAACAGTTCTTGGACACCATTGACTACCATTGTAGGGAAAATGACAATGGTAGTCAAAAGTCCCCTAGAACTGTTTCATACATTCTTCAAAATAGATTATTTTGTGTTAAACAAAACAAAGATATTTATAAAGCAAGTTTTTCCTTTTGTATTTAAGAAATTTATACAAACTTGAGGGTGAGTAGGCCTAAATGATGACATAATTTTCAGTCCCTTTGACATACTGTTTACAGTAAGGATATACAATGTGACGTTATTGTTACAAAGTTAGAAGTTTGTGCTCTTTGCTTACCTCCAGAACTTGGTCTGAGTCGATTGTCATAGCCCTCAAGAAGTCGGTCCAAAATCCGTGTTATATTTTCTGAATTTATCTTTTGCTTTCCCGTTACATGTGCAACACTAAACAGAGAGAAACCGCCATCTTGATAAGTCCAGTGAGAATTTATGATATATGTCCAACTTAAATAAGCATTCACGTAAACAAATTAAAGCATATCCCCCTTATTTGTCACTCACCTCATTAAGCAGAAAAATGTCAAAAGCAAAACCATTTTGCTGTCTTCTGTCAATAGTTAAGAGATCATAATGTGAACTGAATGTGAGGTGAGACACTTTGACAATAATCAAATTAAAGGATTAGGCGAATCCACTTGCTTTTTTAGCAACAGGTTAGACTTGACATCATTTCTTTTTGAAGATAGTGTTAAAATTCAGTTGATAGACAACTGTTTATTAATTTTGGCAGTTGTTTTTGTAAATGTTAGGCATAATTTAGTTTTCGTATGCATACGAAATCAATTTAGGAGCGTAGCTGCGCTCCTGTACGCTAGATGGCGAAGTCACACTAGCGCATTAAGTGACAGAAGAAGACACTTCACGATAGATCCACAATGTTTAGGAAAGAAATGCACTGGAGTGACTGTAATAACAGGTGTATTTGTAACTAATTCACTTATTTTGCGATATCAAACAAGCCGCGTTTATGAGAGAGCACTTGGATCAGCATTATGTCGTTAAATTTTGATGAGAGGAGCGGGGAAGTGCCATGTAAAACAGAATGGGGCTCATGGTATCAGACTATGGAAGAGGTTTTCATCGAAGTCAATGTCCCTCCTGGTACTTCAGCTAAAGACGTGAAGTGTAACATCGGCAGCAAACAGATTGAGCTTCATGTCAAAAGCCAACAAATATTCAAGGTAATAATTAGCAGTGTTATCAAAATACCATGCTTTTTGTTTAATACAAATATTTGGTATTCTTCAGGTGTTATTTGTGGTAAACAGCATAACCATAGTTCTATATTCAAATTAACAAGTGTTGTTTTATAGTTATTATAAGGTACATTACTTAAAGAACTGATATATCATCAAGGAACTTTTTGTGAACTGTCTACACATCGTAACATCCCATTAACCTGACTCAGTGGCATTCGTGTAATTACAGTTCATGTACCTCTATAGGTTTAAGACATGCTGTTGTAGTGTTAAGATGCACGTTTATTATCCAACCGAGGTACAGCATATTATTAATAGAAGCTGTCCGCAACTTATCCAGTTTAAACTGAGCTCCTTAATGCTCTGTTGTGTCACAGGGGAAGCTGTTTGGATCAACAGTCAGCGATGAAGCTATGTGGACGTTAGGTAAGCCATTCACAGATTCATGTCTAAGTGGATAATGCACATATCTTTACTCAAATTACAACAAATACCTGGAAAGTCTAAGTCAGTGCTCTGCCTTGCTGTTCAGAGGACAAGAAATTGATCCGGATCGTTCTCATGAAAACAAATCGAGAGGCTGGGAACTGCTGGCAGTCTCTGTTGGAGGGAGAGTATGCAGCAGACCCGTGGGTGCAGGACCAGATGCAGAGGAAACTCACACTGGAAAGGTTTCAGAAAGAGGTGCGTACTTCACATAAATCAACCACATAAATCAACATCTATTTAAATCCATTTTCTTCAATGCTTTTCTTTTCACACTTCAAACAGAATCCTGGATTTGACTTCAGTGGGGCAGAGATTTCTGGGAACTTTCATGGTGGTGGACCGGATTTCTCCAATTTGCAAAAATGAACCATTTTATCTACAGATTTATTTTCAGTCACTAGGAGTTATTTGTCCTTTGCTTGCTAAGAACAAAAGTATATGCACCAGGCTGTTGCTAAAGCCATAAGCATTCACAAGCAGCCTTTTGATTCAAGTCATTCTGTGGCAGTTTCTGCCAAGTTTTGTTTTTGTAATTGACAAGTTGTTTTAGAAAATTGTTGAATCAGCTCTTTGGTGTCAAATTGTGTTTCTATGTCATTGTTATTAAAGGCGAGCGACACTGTGGCACCATCAAACAAAGACTTGTTTCATCACAACACCAACCGTAGTTCTACCTATGGTATGCGTCTACCCTATCCTACCATTATCAACAGGTGCAGTGTTCAAGCCTGGTTGTAAACAAATCTTTGTGAATAAATAACTTTTTTCTGGTCACCAAAAAATTCAAAGCAATAAAACAAGCAGATGTTGAAGCATTTCAATACATTTTATTGAAAGGTTCAACTACATAATTTGCAGGGTGCAGCTCCCATTTTCATTCGAGCCAAAACAAAAGGGAGCCTAGCACGATTATTTGCTCGCAATTTAAACTTTCAATTTTAATAAATTTGTTAGTTTTGAGCAGTTGGTCATAGTCACTAGAAACTATTGTGCAACCAAAGTTACAATAAATTTAGCCTGGTATGCCAAAAAAAAAATCCATTAAGGCATATTACATGTTAAAACCTCAAGACATCCTGTTTTCATTACGCCATGTTAGAATACAGAACACCATAAAAAAAAGAAACTCGTTTCATCACCTTGGGTAGGAGTGTGCATTACGACAGCTGACAACCTAGGGTGGAAGTTAAGGGTTTTGGGCCTGATCTCTTGGTTCCGTTGTTGTCTATTCACAAAACCCTTCTCCCTCCTCTTCCACACAGTGGATTGAGGACCTAGGCGGTTCTATACTTCATTGCTTTAAACAACCAGCACCTTTGGTACCGATTAAAATGAACATACTGTAGACATGCAAGCTTGAGCAGTGCAACCTCTGATCAACTTGCTGAAACTCACCCTCGACTAGCAAATCTCAACAGATTATAGATTCAGTAATATAAAATAGTCACAGCAAGAGTTACAAAGAACAAAAGCTGGAAAGGAAGAAAGTTTGTTAAAAGAAACTATGTAAGGAAATTGAAATGCATCTAGTTTCTATGGGCACCCAGTACAAACTATCTTAAAAGGCACATTCAGGAATTGTGGGCAAGTGAGCGATCTTGTAGTAACTGGGTTTCAGTTGACGAGCGGTTCTACCCGAAATCATCCATCGCAGTCTCTGGCCATTTGGCTTCAAGCTCTTGGTTGTGGTGGCATATTCGACCAGGCACTTGCCAACAAGTACTCTCACACACATCAGATCTCCATCTTTAACCTAGAAACAAAACAAACAATAAATGACAATCCTTTATACTTTGAGTGCTTTCAATGACTAGTTTCATAATACTACAAAAGTACTTTCTGTAATTCCCATGTGAGCAACAGGTTACACAACACTCCAATCTCCACCCAAAATACAAACAAGGTAAATAAAAAGTCCCAGCAGCTTGTGTCGGCAATGAACTTGCAAACTCACACTCAAACTCTGCTGTAGACCATCAAGTGCTTCTTTCAGAGCGGGAACATCCTCAAATTCATGCAGTTCCAGGATCTCCAAAGCCAACAGTGATAAAGCAAGAAGGGAAGGCTGTAGAGACAGATGTATAGTCCAATAGTTTTACAATGGACATGCAGTTCACAATAAACTGGACGTTATGCACCGGCCTATCTGCAAAATAATTAACAGCTTACTTTGATTTTGGTGAAGACAAAGGAGCAGTGGCATCCCTTCAACTGAGCCTCAAGCCTTTCAATGCTCAGATTAATCGTTCTGAAAAAATAAATTAACCAGTTTTAAGCCTAAAACTCAAGGGCATATTTAGAACTTTCTAGAACAATACATAACATTCTGCTAACCTTCCAGCATCCAGCTGCTCTTGAATCCGAGCATGAAAGAATCTGAGGAAGTGAAGGGCAGTTGGAGCTTTGACTTTCCAGTACAGTTTTTCCAGAATGATCTTCTCCATCCTCATCATGTCATGGACAGTAAAGCGGTTCTGGCTGATTCTGATGAGGTCGCTGGCCAAAGGCACATTCTTCTCTTCTTCTGAACTCTTCACCGCAATGTAGAAGCAGCAAAGGCCAACACAAGACAGATGTTTGGGCTGAATCTGAAATTATACAACAAAATAAATTTAGATATACTTCAGTAAAATGCAGAGATGATGTCAAACAAGGTTAAAACTTTGTGTAGAGTCATTAAAAGACTCCCAATGATGTTCACACCTTCATCACAGCCAGAAATCGATCCAGAAGATTCACAGCAAGAGAGAATGTCTCCGCGCTGAAACCGAAGAAGCGAGTCAAGGAGAGAAGGTCTCGAACTTCAACATCTCTCAACTTGACAGTCACCCTCAGACCATTGTCCTGAGCAGACTCGATGACTCTGAGTCCAGTGATCTTTGGTTGATATCGAAACTCTTGGTCCAGAAGAGCTTTGAGCTGAACTGCAAAGGGCAAAGCCCCGGTTCCTGTAACCTGGTCAATCATCTACAATAATTTAAGAAAACTGAAAATGAAGTCCTGAATTTTAAGCAAAACATTTAAAATGCACAATAATATAAGTCACATTTATTATTAGATGTTCATTGGATTTTAATTAAAGCCAAACGTAAAAATCTATCCCTCCATAAGTTTATGGTATTAGACAGGGTCTTGTAAGGTAACGTTAATAAGGCTGTCAAACGTATGGTTGTAACGGTCTAAAAGAAAGACTTGAACAGCTACGTCAGGAAACGATTGATTTATGGAAGACAACAACTGTTACCATTACGCTGACGCTAAAACGTATAGTCAACATATTGTAAAGTTTAGTAAGGGGTGCTAAAAACGAGTGACGGTATTGTACACCTCTACATGCCCGGGCAAGCCCCAGCTCATGAGAAGACGTGTTATACACAAATACGCAGTTTACTCTTGAAAACTTCCCCTTAAACATTTGGCTTTTCATATTTGCGTAAAGCGAACGAGGGTCTCACGCGGTTGCCGTCGTGCGTCAGTGTTACGTGATAAGCGTTGGTCATGCCGGGGCATGTCCGCTGACCGTTGCGAGTTTGCGAGCAAGATGTTTTAAGCACTTTATTAACAATAAACCGCGTAGGTCGACACTTCTTTGAGTTTATAATACATGAGCTCTCCGTTTTACATTTTAGGCCATTTACATTCCATTGATTTTCGGTTAAGTTTAAGACGTGAACATAACCAATGTCTGATGATAGAAAAAAAAAACATACAAAGGCCTGATCAGTTCAAACGAGACCCACCAAAATCACGCCGTAATGGCAGCAAAATACACAGTTTTGACATTTCACAGCTGAAATTGTGTCTAAATTGTTAAGTAGACATAAACATCAATTTAACTTACCTTGTTGTAGATTTGATGTTATAAAAGGCAAGTCAATGAAGCGTGGGTTTACGAAATGAGATATAAAACAAAGATATAGATAAAAGTTAAGTATGTCGGTTTAAAGCAAATATAACTTCTGCGCCTGCACACCCCAACCCTTGGCGTCAGGCAGGAACGTGCACCCCTCATTCTTGCTATATATACTGTGAGAAACTCAATATCCCAACATAGAATCACCTTATTGGGCAGTACTCACACAGCGCACCGTCATTCTAAGCTCTTAATGGTTGAAATTTGTTCATGATCACTCCCACCGGTACAGCAGAGGCGGGGTTAACTCAGCTGTGATGTGTAGAAAGAAACAGACAGAACCACAGAAAGTACTGGCATACCAACACAGTGTATACATTATATTGTTTTCACAGTCTTTTACATTAGATAATGAAATATGTACATTAACGAAATCTTTACCTGTTCGATAAAATAAAAAAGCTGTAACGTTATAAGAGATAATGGCTCTCTTCTCTAATTAAACTATCTATATTCAACCGCTTTCTTTCTATTGATCAAGCAGAGTGGCAAATAAAGTTTTAAAAAGAAAGAATTACTTTCTTTTTACAACAAATGAATACAAGAGCAATATGTCCACGATGCTGGATACAGACAGGGACATAGACCTTACCGATTTCTTTCACAACTGTAAGGTTTATAAACATTTAAGCTACAACGTTAAAAAAGTGTTTTTTGTTGACTTTCTGTGCATTGCTGCAAAAGAAAAATAATAATGTAATCCAGAAGACTTCTAAAATAGAAATAAACGTCCAATTTAAATCTAAGAGGCACGCCTACGTTTTAGATTTGTTTGCTCACTTAGAATTCCTCCTGTTGCAGTTCAACTAGCCGTCAGATGGCGCCAAACACAACAACCCTAAAATCACTGAGTGGGTTGTGTCTTTAAATACCAACAGGAAAGGATGAAATCTACATTTTCCATGCATAAGAATCACAACATGTTGAGAACCAAAAGCTTTTTTCTGCATTTTCATATAAACACGGAAAATCCCACTTCTCAACTCCTCCTCACAGCTATTAGTAGAATTAAATAACATGACAATCTGACAGCCTCAAGGCAGTGCCTCACAGACAGCCTTCCATTTGTTCCAAGAAAATCTAAAAGAGAGATCCTCAGTGTCAGGTGCTGGACCTGACTTTTAATATTTTTAACATTGAGAACGATTTTTTTTAGTGTAGGTACTGTATATGAATTGTATACATAGGCCATGGTTGATACAAGTATACAGTGTACGAATACAGTGCTGATTTGCGAATGGATAATTGTTTGTTTCTTGTTAAATAAATATTCATAAATGTAAATATTACTCTTTTAAATCAGGGCATTGCATTTGCACTGTTGCCTTTGTTTGGGTGGCAAAGTAAAGCATGCTCACAATCACAGCTTGAACATGAGACTGTACAGGAATCCTGCTGTTTGGAGCACATGGCTCATTACTGAGATTCATCTGTAGCCCTTTTCACTGGAACTGTTGGCAAAATGACATTAATACTCCCGGCTATGGCTGATCTGATAATGTCTGTCAGTGCACACATAAAGTGAATGAAGCAGGTCAACCTGAAGCCCACACCAGGACTTATCACAACCTTGATATGCAACGACCTTGATGTACTGACTTTTAGTTGCCAGTGTGATGGTTAGGGGTAAAAAACGTTTTCTAATTTGTATTGACATAATGGAGTTTGGCCTGTAATATGTTACGGAAGAAAAAATAGACAAATAGCTCTGGTTTTATCCAAATGGGATAAATTTACTCTCACACTCCTTCTGATCTTCCAGAGGTAGACCTGGATGACATGTGAAGGTTGCATCATTGTAACACCTACAAATTTTCTCTAAATTCCAACAGCAAAGCCAAGTGTCATGGATATTATGCACAGCAGGCTATGCCAGCCATTTGCCAAGTGAAGGTCTTTGGTGTCAGCCTCAATCTGTTTCTATATCCTCAGATGTGCCAGGAGGACGCTGTCTGTCATCATGCTGTAATGCTACAGTATTTGAAAACTTATTCCAGGCACCTCTCCCACAGCATCAGAGGCAAACAGGAGAAGCCTGCAAGTGCAAATAAAAAACCTCAGAGAGAGAATGACAAATATCTGCCTCTTTTTATAAGACGTGACCAAAAGAGATGGGATCACACTAAAATGCTTCTGTAGCAAGGAGACTAGACAAAACTACATCTGCTACATTGCTTTACAAATGTCTCTAGGTGCATCTGCATTATCAGATCAGGTGTTATGTTCAGCTGGACACCAAGAGTCAATGACACAAATATTCACTTGGGCGTGAAACACAGCGTAAGTTGTTTTATGACATATTAATAATGTGTTAAATGAGGTTTTATCCCCATGGAGGAAGAAAGAATCCTTTTAAAAGCACTAGAGCCCAGACTGTGAAACAAATATCTTCCAGACAAAGTAATTTTCAAAAACAAAATTTACACAAAAGTTTATTTTCTGGGTAACTAGTCATTTGAACAATCTTGGCGAATGGGAGCAGCTAATTTATGAAAAAATGAAGAAAATGGTATATAATAAGTTACGAAAGTCAAACAGAATGCATAACTAGCGCTTCTCAAATATTACAAAACTTTGAAATATCAATTAAGCTTTCATGTGTATAAGAAAGATGCATTTGAAAGTACAGCACATTTTGAGGATCCTCACACTTCCACTGTCTTTTTCTTATATGTCTTTTTTGCTCTCCGGTTCCTCCGTCACATCTTGAGGGACTGGTTCCCCTCCATCAGTACTCTCCTGCAGAAGTGTCTTTAGTTCCTCGGTTTTCGCTCCCTTGCTGTGTTTCTTACATTTTTGAAAAATCTCATTTAGGTTGAACTCTCGAATGATGTTTTCCTACAAAAAGTACAAAGTCATGTCTCCGGCAACTGCTTTGTAAAACCTGATGGTGTTTAACATTTTGAAACTTCTTACATTCTTGAAAAAAGGTGCTTCTTGGATGCCATAGAAGAACCTTTTGTTTCCATAAAGAACCTTTAACATCTGAAGAACATTTCTGTTTCACAAAAGCTTCTTTGTGGTGAAAAAAGATTTTAGATTATAAATAAATAAATAAAAAAGAGATGGTTGACAAAACACTTTGGCTGATTGGGTTTTTGTGGAACCAAAAATGGTTCTTCCATGGCATCGCTGTGAAGAACCTTTTAACCACCTTAATATTTAAGAGTGTACCTCTGTGAAGCTCCATGCGATGGCCCATCCCTTCTTGTCCACTAGGGGGCGTCGCATGACTTCCCGTCCACCCTGGAATAGCAATAGAGAGGGCAACTGCTTGGAGAGGGGGGACGGGTTTACCTTATACCTGCAAGGATAGTTTGGGAACGTCAATAATATTTAGTACTGCATGTGGTACAAAGGAAACAGAAATCACTGTTGAATGAGAGTATAGTATAAAAATACCTTTCTGCAACTGCTCCATATTGTCCAATGTCCACTTTTCCAAATTGGAGGCCTGCACAGTTATACCTGATAATTAAAATCAAACCACAATAGACATTAACCACCGTAAGCAAAATGATGTTACACATGTGTGTTCTGTATGTCCTGTGACTTACTGAAGTGACAATTCAGCAAATATTGGGGAAAATGACTGGCACTCTGGAGACCAGTTGGCGTAAAACTCTACAATCCATGTCACTCGACCATCTTTCTGCAGTTCTTCCTGACGTCAGAATTTAATTACATATTATTTGTAGTAGTCTGATTTAAGCTTTAAACCAACAATATCTCAAAAATGTAAATAATATTTTACTATAAATTCTGTTCTCATGAAAAATAAATGATAGTATATTGTTCTTTGTAAGTTCCAAACACATTACCTTATGTTAGCATAATGTGTTTGAGTTTTACTCACATCTATGGTTGTCTCACTGAAGTATTTAATGTACTCAGGACCCATGTAGATTGGTGGTTGACATGCAATCATAAACACTGCAATGGGAAGGTTAAGTAAAATATAAATAAAACATAGCTATAATATATTAGAAATTACAAGAATACTGAATCACATCCTTTATTTACCCACACACAGCGTGAGGTAGAGAAGACCTAGTCTCAGGTCCACTCTGAAGAACAGCACCACATTAGCAACCTTACTGAAAAGAAATATATTCCCTATATGTTGCTCCAGAGTGACTGTGTGTAAGAGAGAGAGAGAGAGAGAGAGAGAGAGAGAGAGAGAGTTTATCCATTGATAATCATCCACATGGTGTGACTGCATCTTTGGTTACAAAATACTTACTGGCTCTTCGATTCTTCATCATCACGATTGCACTGAGAAACATTAGAATCTCAATCTCTCTCTGCAGGAAACAAAAAATTATGCTAATTACAGTATAATACAATAGTTTTTATGTGTACATTTATAGTTGATGTTGTACATGCTATCATACATTTTACAAGCATAAGTTATTGCATCCATTAGAAAAAATAACCATGGGTTTATAGCCTTATAAAACGTGGTAAATGTTGATTACCATTCGTATTACCTTGTATTTACAAAAACTAAGGTTATTGTGGCAAGACCCCAGTAAATTAACGTTAGATTTCACGCCAAATAAAAAAATCATGGTTAAAAAAGGGATGCCACAATCAATAATAGTTATGTTCATCTAATCAATTGTTGACCAAATCTGTTTGAATAATTCTCATTTTATAATTAAAGCAATTAAATTAAGCAATATTAGGATGAAGTGATTCAATAACACTTTACGATAAGGTTCTATTAGTTAACATTACTTACAATGAAAAAATCTGCATTTATGATTCCTTGTTAATGTTAGTTGTCAATACAGTTATTCATTTAGTTGAGGGTGCATTAACTAATGTTAACAGTGACAATGTTTAATTTTAATAAAGTATTAATATTTTGCTTTAATTTACATGAATTGATATAAATAAATGCTGTAGAAGTATTGTTCATTGTTACTTCTGCTAGCCAAAGCATTAACAAATTGATAACAATAGCACCTTATTGTAAAGTGTTACCAGTCACGCTTAAAGTAGAAATTAAATATAATGTGTTAATAATACAGAGCAGGAGTAGCCTAGTCATTAGAATAAAAAAATGGAAGGCTTAGGTTAAAGTTATAAAAAGTAATAAAAACTTATAAAAGTCACTTTAGACAACCAATATTCGTGTTGAATCTCTTTGCCGTGAGATTTTTTGCTCCACTAACCCAGTCAAAGGCACACGAGTTGCCGTCCTCTCTCTGAGACGGTAAATGTTCGCACAGTCCCGGACAGCAGCGCACTAAAGGAAAGGCCAGTGTCAAAAGCAATGAAAGGAAATAATATGGCTTAAAAAAACATTTATAAATCCGCGGTAGATGATAAAAAATGGCAAACAGCCCTCTGATTAAACTCATTGCTGCACACTTAGTGAAGACTGACTTCCATGTGAGAAAGTGAAGAGAAAGGGGTGATTAGAAATAGAACACGAACAGCTGTTTGGGGCATTGAGTGGGAAACGTGAAACCAGGAAAACGCACTTCTCGAAAACGGTCTGAATTGGCAGCTGCTGGCTTTCCGTAGCGTGGCGCGCTGCTCTTGGCGGGGACTTTTGTAAATATCAACAGTTCGGCTGCACCATGGAGGAGACCGAGAAGAAGACCGAATCACATTCAATTGAAAATAATGTGGATAAAGTTGGTATCCATGAGAATGTTTCATCTGAAGCGTCATCTCGTCGTAATGATGGGGTTAAATCATCTCAACCTAAACCGAGACTCAAACTGTTTCAAAAGGTGATGGAAAAGAGCCTACAGTGGCTAGTGGACAACGCCGGGTAACGTTAGCTTTTTACTATTAACAAAATAATATTTTTCAACTTAATTTGGGTATGTTTTGTTTTCTAATTTACCGCTAAAAGTTTAAATAATGTTTTAATAATGACATTTTAAATTTTTCTATTCCTCGCGTCAGTTTCGACAGATTTTCCCATTACCTTCAGCCACTGTCAAAGCAGAACCCGCAGCTGACTGAAGCCATGCACAAGCAGTTCATCAGCCAGCTCCAGACATTAGTCCAGGTGACATACAGTCTCATGAAACCTGTCAAGAACATGTCAAATTCTGTTTTGCAGCAAGAAAATAGAATCTGATTTAGGAACAATATGTTATCTTTTTGCAATATGAGTTTACATTACATTTCATTCCCCCATTGGTATTTGGTCGTTTGTAACATATGCTAAGATCATATGAATAAATATTACTACACACATATTAAGAACTAACATATGTTTTTGATAACATGGTAATATTTAATGATGGAAAAAAATATTTTAGTTAAATTTTTCCCCATGAATGATCCTTATAACATAGGGTTTGTGAGCTTTTATTTGTGAGCTTTCATCAACACAACTTTTGCTTTTTTTTGTGTGTTTAATATCAGTACTGTATTTGTGCATTGTGTTCATGTTGATGTGTTGCTTTTCTGCTCATAATATTGTGTGTGTGTTCAGAATGAAATCGGCAGTGTGATTGAGGAGGGGGACCTAAAAGCAAAGCTCGAAGAGTTGGACAAACTGGAGGGGCTTGCAAAAGGCATATCAGAACCTGCATGGTCAGAAAATATTTTTACTGAGAATTCCCTTTAATGATTTGTTTTGCATACATGAATATCATTCTCTTAGTATGACTTGCCTTTAGCACACTAGATAAGAAATGTTTGCTTTGTATTTCAGGCGACCAAGTGGTGTTCCAGAGCAGGATGTGTGCAGTGACTTAGTGTCATATTATAAGAAGCAGGAAGAGTACATGCGGCTGCAGCTGAAGAAACTGCAGAAGGAGAATGCAGCCCTTGCTCAGAAAGTGCAGGGCGGTCGAGAGAGCATCACAGACACAGAGCAGCGCATAGCGTCAGCAGTAGAAGAATGGAGGGTGCGAGAAATATAAAACATCCATGTATTTTCTTTGACACATATAAGCTAAACTTAACTCTTGTTTTTTCTTATCTGCAGTCATCTCTTCAGGATCTGGAAGCATTTGTTTTGACACTTTCTCCATCTGAGTCTTTCTAACATCCATGGACATTTTTTGTTTTTGTGAATCTGCATTTTTTTCATTTTTGTAATAATATCCCCCCAGTATGTGTATACTCTATATCATTAAATATCACTTGTGCTTTTTTTAAGTTGTGTCTTGATGTGTTTTTGTCTCTTTAAAAACGATAAAAAATATATTCGGCTCAGTTGTACAGGAGAGAACCATTGCAACCATTTTCTGCACTGTTTTATTGTAGAAACTGTAGTGTACATGACACTTTGGTGGAAACAAACGTACAGTTTGTTAAAATTTTGTAAAAAAAACTTGGATGAGAACTTAAAAGAGGTGTTATGAAGGACTGAATATATGGGCGACTGAATTGGGTAGCCTTTTTACTGACAACTAACGGACGTTGCGCCTATAATCGATTTATTACGGTAACGTTACTGTTATGATGTAGCCCACAGACTGAACACAATAAAAGTAGCGTGTTGCCGGTGTTGATTTGGCTTTTTATTTAACAATTATGTGTAGATAGTTTATTTTCCGAAATTATGGCGGAAATATTTTCAACATTGTTTGGGCAAAATGATGCACAGCCTCCAACGGGGCAGACAGCGTTCGGGTCCGGGAAACCTCCGCCGCCAAACCAAGCTGCCGGTGCGGCTCAGATGCCAACACAGCACGGGGATGAGGGGCCTACACTTAGAAAACCAGGAGCCATGAACGAGCCTTTCTATTTACTACGAGAACTGCCAGGTAAATAGTTACAATTTTGGTGATAAAAGTGGGCACTTAGGCATAGCTTTACATGTGTAGATGTAATAAGCTTTGTTTGATAATGATTCGGAATGACCTTTTATGTCTGTGTTTTGGTGTACCGTTAGTTGGAAACGAGTTGACGGGAAACACAAACCTCATCACGCATTATAATCTGGAACACGCGTATAATAAATTCTGCAGTAAGAAGGTGAAGGAGAAGCTGAGCAACTTTTTACCAGAATTGCCAGGTAAAGCCAGTTTTGTTACTGTGAGAGACCACAGAATTAGCTTGTAATTTGGCTTAAGTTACTTAAGTCCACAGTGGTTTTGATATGATTGTCATGTGTCATTTCTTCTCTTTCAGGTATGATAGACTGTCCAGGTGTTCAAGATGGAAGTTCTTTACGTTCTCTCATAGAAAAACCTCCAGTTTGTGGAAACTCCTTCAGCCCACTTACAGGAGCTCTACTTACTGGATTTAGACTACACACTGGCCCGGTAAAATGATGCAAGCATATCCTAAAACAGACTTGTACATTTGCACATCTTTTGAGAGGAGAGCTTCATGTTCATAATGTTTGTTTGTGTTACAGCTTCCAGAGCAATACAGACTGATGCACATACAGCCACCAAAGAAAAAGAGTAAACATAAACACAGACATCATCGACCTCAGGATCCATTACCACCAGGTTACATGATATTACAAAATATGATATATTTGAATTTCATTTCACTGTTGGACTTCTAAATAACTGATTTGAATCTTTTACGGATTACATTTATGTAAGGGCATTCTGTTAAGACTTTCATACGCATGCTTAACCGTTTTTTACTTGTGCAGAGACACCTTCAGATTCTGACCCCAAGAAGAAGAAGAAAAAGAGGGACGATGACCCTGATCGTAAGAAGAAAAAGAAAGACAAGAAGAAAAAGAAGGTGAGCCTGCTGAAGGGATGCAGAACAGAAGAAATACAAGTCATAAACCAATAAACGACCAAGTTCTCCTGCAACTTTCATACACTTTAGATCAATTAAAGGAATGAATATCAGTGCATTGAATCTTGCTGTTTGTTTGACCTTCCGTTATGGTTTTTATATCATATTTAATGGTAAATCGGTCCTTGAAATTTCAGTATCAGACATAAACTTTAGCTCTCAGTCTCATTTTAGATTCCTAATCTGCATGATATTAAACAATTATCTTTTTTCCTCTTAAGAAACACAGTCCTGATCATCCTGGTCTGACTGGATCTCAACCCAACAGCAACAGCCTGAGATAAAACTAGTGTTTGTTTGTTTACGTGTGTGTATGTGTGTACATGAGAGAATATTAAACAGTGTTAGAGACTTTGATATGGACCACTGTGTTTGTGTCGAATGTTTACACAGACCGATGTTTGAGATTTCTTCTTTTCTGCTCAAAACAAATAAACTTTTGTTATTCTCTGTATAAACTGTTTAAATGAAACTGAAGACAAATCTGCCTTATCATATTGTGTGCCACATCACTGATCAATAACTACAATGTAGAAATATCTTCAAAAAGTCTGCCAAAGGTCAACCAGACTAATGTTTTCAAGGAGCCATAGCCCATAGTGCCCGTGGTTGTTGGGAAAATCGCAATGTCTACATGTTTTCTGCATATGAAGATAGGTTGGGGAATGTCTGAGAATAATATTACACACTTCTCCATTCATGACATGGTAGTATAGATTTGAGAATAAACGTCTTCATTTCCGAAATGAAGAGAAGGGGGAGTCTGCAGACCTGGAGCACGCAGTTTTACGCCGTATGCAGTTATAGGACCCTGTTGTTCCTTATTTCTCCAGAAGGGGTTCGCTGTTCATTATGAACCATCAGATCAGACCTTACAGATAATCAGATAACTTCGTCGTCTATCGCGAGTTAGATGTATGGTAAATAATCGTTTCTGTTACTAAGAAATGGCCCAACATGGATAGTTTTTTAACGATTAATTGATATTGTTATGAATTAATTTAAACATCTTAGAATATATATAATATATAGATATGTGTGTGTAATTTAAACTCAAAGACAATACAATTAATACTTATTGGCGACCAGGGGCCTGTACCATGATGGTAGTTGAACAAACTCTGGGTTACAGGATTAGTTTTGGGTTGTCAAAACCAAACCAACGTGATCAAGCTTTGTTGGTACCATGAAGCAGCTCCAGGAGTTTCTTTGTCAACTCAAGCTTTGATCCTGAAGCTAAGATTAGTTTGTGCGCGCGTGCACATGAACGAGTGACGTTGGGATCGCTAAACCAATCGCGTTCAACATGCATAGAGGGAGTTACGTAGGTTTCTTAGGAAATAATTATGCGCAAATGTTAGTAACACAAAAATGTATTTCAGCCACGGAGTAATACTGTTTCTGCTGTCTACGCAAGAGAGAACGGTTTCAGAAACACTGCTGATTGAGTTAAAGCACAAGTTGAACGACTATATAGTACACACATTTACTGTAGTATACTGTAGTAAGGTAAATATTACAGTAATGTAATATGATGTGTTTTATGTGTGTATGTGCCCCCACAGTGGATGAACATACCCTGCTAACATTAGTTATCATTTAGTTTACCTTTATTAATGAGGATGAAGAACATGATGAAGCGAAATGATCTGTGTGCTGACAAAGTTAAAAAGATAAATGTACTGTAGCCTACTATTCATTATGGCACAAGTGAGAATGTGAGGATTTATATTTTATGTTACTGGTGTCTCTTTTATTGTAGGACATTTCACAACCTTCCCCAGAAACTGATACCTCCAAAGGTTACAGAAGTAACACATGTATTTTGTGAACAAAATACACTAGAGAAGCTTACTCTTAATAAAGAAGGTTAAATAAAAAATACCAGTATGTGAACTTAGTTGTCAGTTGAAGTGTTCATTTAAAAATCCGATGGTCATCTCAATCCTGACTCTGGTTTGATTGAGGGCCATGTTGAAGTGGTTCTGCGGTCAGGATAGCAAAAACCTCTGTTATACATAGGGACCCCCGTCTCCCACCAACAGCCTATCAAACAGCCCTGTTATACTTTACCTTCCTTAAAGCACTGACAAAAACACAGATGCATAGGGAATGTTGTAGGCATTACAAGTATTAAAAACGTCTTAAACATTTAAAAATGTAGGTTTACTCTATGATACATTATTTAGGTTCATTGTAAGTGTAACTTGATAACAAAAAGATTAAAATAGCAGTGTTAAAAATATGTGATTTCACCGGTCAATTTATGGTTTTGTCTGTATCTTGCTGTAGCTGTTTAATAGAAGGTTTCTTCAGTGGACAACGAAGATAAATGTTTCACCCAACACAGTGAAACTGGAAGTGTTCCTAGATGTTCTGCCCCACAGACAGGAATGTAAAAAATGCAATGCAAAGAAATACATATTGTATGTGGTACAATAACAGTATAAATACATTTAATTTCATGTTTAAGGGAAAGCCAGCAAATGTAAGCTCTAAAATCAGATTTTACCTACATAGTCACCATTTTTTGATTTTGTTTTTGTAATATATATTTACATCATTTTATGTTAGTATTTTTATTTTATTAAACATTATTAAAAATAACTAACCATTGTAACACGCATTGTGAGTTAGTTGCCTCACTTATATGTAAATTTGCTCGCCGCTGATTGGTTTATTTTCGATGTGAGATCTCTAATCTAGATCATAGCCTGCTCCGGAGCAGGTTAGCCGTATAGCGTAAGTTACCATGGCGATGAACACCGATTAAAGCTGAATTACTTTCATGGTACCTAAAACCCAGGGTTGGCGCAAAGTAATCCTAAACTTACCTGGCTAGCCACCTAAACCGGCTTCATGGTACAGGCCCCTGGTCAATGTCTGGATCAACCCTAGCTAACCACGTGTATGCCAACTCTATATCTCTTACTCATTTTCATATTTATTTTCTTTATAATTTATTCTCATTTTGTCTCTACTCAATGCAAGATGCCCTTTCCGGTAAGATATTCTTCTGACCCTGTTAACTTGCATTATATAGACCATTTCAGTTTAGCTTCACACGTACTCAATTTTTTTTTAATAAAAAAATCAACAATTGATCCCCGACAACCATTTGAGTTGTTAAAGAGATGATCCAATTATCTATTGTACATACAATATACCTCTTTTATATTTTCCATTAAATATTTTAACTATATGATCTGGATTAAAATGTATCTCCACCTTATGTGGGTTTTATCGCGTTTGTGATTGTTACTGCTCAATTAATCGTGTCTTGTTTTCTTAATAGTAGTTGTTGGCTGGCGAATTAGGGCTTTTATGTTGTGATATTATTGATCTCATTTGTAATAATACTTGGAAATGATTAAAAAAATATTAAATGATCATGCAGTTGTTCATAGAAAATGAAAGAGCACATTTTTGGAGGTGAAAGTCAATAAGTTAGTTCAGACAGAAGGTGGCAGTGTTGAACAAAGAAAGCACAGATTGATTCTTAAAGGGGTAGCTCACCCCAAAATGGGAATATACTCCTTCTTTCTTTCGTGAAACACATGCTGACTAATGACTAGAAAAAGACGGTTAACGTACATCAGACCCACGCGCCAGATCCGTGCATGGTTATAACAATTTATTTTATATTTAGAAAATTACTTTTTGGCTAAACGAGCTATTTTCTTCTAGCTACTACTATCAATGCTACAAATCGCTTCGAATGTCATTTACAGTAGTGTAGCATGTTGAATTCCCAGTACTCGCAGGGCAAAGCCAAAGATTTTACAATAGAATCGTCACGTGACACAGACGGACTCGTTTGGCAGGATTTTACTACGTCTGCCTTCCTAAAATATTACAGTGCTTAAGTCAAACTAAAAGTAATTGAACTGATTAGGTCAACAGAGTATCTCAACCAGGGCTTCAACAAACTATATGCCGAAACAACTAAATGTTCCTGTTTACTAATTTTATCAGTTTTATTTCTGAAATTAATCACATGAGTCAAAACATTTAGCATGTGTGTACACACCTTTATTATTTTTGGAATTTCAGACATTCTAGCACTGGGATGGGATGCTATATTCCCGTTACAGCGCACAGCTTTATTGCATCTCTGTCCAAGATCAAATGGCTTAGGTTTCCAAGTATGGTTTGAAATCACGTGACACTCAGTTCATAACTTAAGGCACTAATTTCACACACACAAAAAAGCATAACAAGACCAGTCCAAACTTTTTATCACTTTCGTTTGTCTGGACCCAACACCTTTAAAAACACCCGTCACACAAGCATTCATTTACAGCGAAAAATATCATGAATACATGTTTGCTTATTTACAGAGTACAAACAGTTTTAAACTCAAACACCTTAAAGGTATCAACACAGTCAGCAATACAAAAGTACACTTCCTTTAAGTGCCTACCAAACTAATATAGAAAAGCAATACATGAGAAACTGTCCTTGAATACACAAACATTTATGTTGGTTGATACAAATCTGCCCGATATCTTAACTTTGGAGGACAATTCACCTTTAGTGAAACATTGCTCGACAAGAATAAAGTGATACACTTTACAAACAAACCTCCATCGTCTGTGTCTTTGGTATTGATAAGCTAAATGTGTCTCAAGTGTTCAATTGTACAACATGCAAAATACTCAACATGCTTTTTCTTTGGTGAAACAGAACCGACAGAGTATCCACTTTGTTAGGATCCAGAGGATGGCCGAGGTAGCTCATGTCTGAGAATTACCTTCAATGAGTTAGCATTTCAATAAATATCTCTCTTTAAAAACAAGCAAAAAACGTTGTATACTTTTTAAAAGTCAGATTTTAAGATTTTCTATAAAAAAATACTAATCTAAAAAATTGGTTTGGCTGTTTAACAAAGCAATACTGGTATAAGATCAGTGTTTGCCATTGTCAGCCAAATGAGTCAAACCACGAAACATGAAAATGCAGTGAGATTGTTGTAATGGCAGAGTTTGGTAAAGTAACACATCTTATGTTGAGCTCCTTTTGAAATGTGACAAGTCCAGACACTCGTGTGAAACTCAAGATTCCTGAGAGACGTAACCATGGCCTTGTCCGTTGGCCAAAGGCTGGTTTATAGCTTGGCCGTTATCTTTTCCTTCTGCTTTCTGCTGCATAAGCTGTTTGCGATGGTAGAACAAGTATCCCGGCAACAGGAAACCAGCAAAGGAGAAGATCAGAAGCCCCAAATTGATCTGATGGAATTGAAAAGAATGAAATGTATCATCCATATGATGTTTGAATCATTTGAAATTCTCACAAAACATTCTCTCTTTTTTGTGAGCTCCCTTTCTGCACCCAGCTGATGCGTTAAGGGTTCCTTTATGTACCTCTACAAATATACAAACCATAAAATGTTCGTTTTTTTGTTTTTTTTAATCATAAATGTGTTAAAAAGACCTTTAAAGGTACAGTTAAAGGTACATTTTTTGTAGGATCTGTTGACAGAAATGATATATATTATATAAATAACTATGTGTTCAGAGGTGTATAAAGACCTTACTTAATGAAGCATTATTTTTTTTATATATTAGAATGAGCTATTTATATCTTAATACACCTCGGGTCCCCTTGAGTGGAATTCGTCATGTAGTTTCTACAGTTGCCCTAAACGGACAATCTGCTCTACAGAGTGCATTTCGGAAAAACATGTAAATGTGATGACATTTTATACTAGTGCGTTTTCCATTCTTGCTACGGTTACGCCTGGCTGTTACACTACTACAGAGTTTCGACCCCGAAAACGGAGACTTTTATTCTGTGCACACGAATGAAAAACTGAGACTTTAGATGGCGTGGTTGCCCAAATTCGTTTACTGATTGGGTCGTCTATGTCATTGCGTTTGCTGCCCTGATTCGTTAAGCCCCGGTCATATGAGCCATTACGCCACCTGAAATCGACAATGACCAGCCTCACTCCTCCGCACAGACCATGTAAACATCAGGCTTGCTGGACTTCAAGCTGCGCTGCATACATGGATCGACTTGGTGACATTACAGCAACGCAATAGAGAATTGAAAGCTGTATACTTTTAAGCAGCTCACTTAGTACTGCGAAGTCATTTGTCGATCGGTCTGCTTGGCACCGAATGAAATCAAACAAGCCTAATAACGTGGATTACCTCATCTACTTCATTTTCACCATCATGTTCAATTTGTACTTGTCGGCCTGTGACTAGTAACCAACTGTCATCAACAACCAACTTATGTGTTCCCATACATGTATTTTACATTTTATGCGCATGCACATGGTCTGAATGGTCATGTCACATGCGTTTTCGGTAGTGTAGTGTAAACGCAGATTCTTCCTAAAACGCATGTGGAAACGGCAGTATAAACGAAAACCGTTTTCGTGTTAAAACCCTGCTTTTGTATGACAACGGGCAAATGTAAATACCACCTTAGTCCTGTGTCAGCCACTGTAGTGCTTCGAAAGGGAGGTTGAGGGGTGGAGTGAGCTGTTATTTACTGCTAGCTTGTATAAAATTTTCCATACAGTAGGACCTTTTAATGTCAGGGTAACAAAACATTTCACAAAACCAAAAAGTAAGGGTACCCCAACGATGATTAAAGGTACAATTTTGTACTAATCTTCTGATGGTGTACCTTTTATGGCAGCATCTTATTAAAAAATTATTTACTGAGCTCACTAGGGTTGTCACAATGATGAAACTTGTCTGATTGTCGAATAAATATGAATTAATTGTCCACTTATTTACTATTTTCGAACTATTATACATTTTGTGTGCGCTACATTGATTAAAAAACTGTCACACATTATTGTGATTATTTTGTCTTTTGTTATCTGTCATATAGGATTATCAATCATTACCATAACAGAAAAGTCTTGATCATGCAAACTAAAACTTGTATCAGCTTTGTGTTTTTTGCCTGTTGATCTCGGAATGATGCAGGTTGCTAATTTCGGTTCTCTAAAATAATTGCGATTAGATCAAATAACCACATTCAGGCGATTACTTATAAGTTGTAAAAGCCCTAGCACTCGCCGCAATGCATTCTGGGCCTACGTCCTTTGCAAAGCAACGTGGGATAGTTTATTAAAGCCAATTTAAAAAGTGTAACTGACACACGACAAGTGGTGAATGATAAGAACTGTTTGTCTTTCTTACCCAGTAAGCATCTCCATTTAGATGTACCACCATAATCATGAAAAGGGGCTGCTGCAGAAGAGCCAAAACAGCACTGATCATAGACTGCAGACCAGTAAGAGTCCCAAAATGATTAGACGGGTACCTGTGACAAGAAGAGAGTGGTTAGGTTTAAAGCTTCAACACAATAAAAGGTGTCTTTGTTTTGTGGTTGTTATGAATCCTTGTGGCACAATTTAAGTGACAAACAAATCTGTATTGGTGCATTAGGGTCATTCTTTAGGGTGGGATGGGAGATTCTTATACATGGCACTGGGTTTGAATTAGCCACATTCTCTCTAGTACGATAAGTAATTCTCTAGCAAACAGGATAAGCGTGATCTTGGGAGGCAGTTATGTATTCTTACGATCTGATAATATAAAACCAAAGTCTAACCTTATCAACAAGTTTAAACAAGAATCACATTTATGTGTACACTTACACAGCTGCATACAGGCCTCCGCAACAGGAGTGAATGAAACCTCGTACCATAGTATGCAAAATAAATGACAGAATCTGGACAAAGAGAGAGTAGGTCACAAGTTAACATAGTCAAAAGGACAGCAGACAAGCTGTACTCTTTTCTCTTCATGAGGCTAAATACACACAACGTACGATATGAGGAGACTATGAAATTCATTTGTCACACCTGTAGAGGTAGGTTGTCAATAAGCGAGAGGATTCCGAATAAAACGAGCAGCAGATTCGTGAAGGTAAATGCTCTCATGGCGTTGGTGAGTTTTTGGACCTTTCTGTCACGCTTGGGTACGGCGGTGGTTCTGCTAGGAGACAAAAGGTGTTTGTATAATATACCTTTTTCTTTCCTTAATCATACAATGTCAGAGATTTTAAATGTCTTACTCTTTTCCTGAATCCACTGTATTCTGATCCACCTCACACTCCTTCATCTTCCAATCCATGATGTAGCCAATCAGAGGGCAGGTGACCAGACACAAGAGCTGCATCGTGCCGAAGATGGACGAGTAAAAACTCACTGCAAGTTATATGAAGACAGGAAACGTCTTACACTCAGCTCACGCTCACAAGCCAACAGACTAAAGTGAAGATTCTTACCTTTCTGCTCTGCCTCATGCTCTATTCCTTTTGAGGCTAAACAAGACAAAAACGGCTATTAAGAACAGATGTCAGACCTACATCAAATCAGATGTTACAGATGGTGAAAAGCATCACATGCAAGTGTTAATTGACTTACGGTGCTTTGCTCCGTGGGTGACCAGGAACTCCAGCATCTTGTTCATGGCTCCCATAAAGAAAATGATTCTCAGCTGAGTCATGCCCATGGTGATCAGACTCCACAGGAAGATGGGAGAGAACACGGAGCGACGGAACGGTACGGAGGCTGAGCAAAAAAACATTACAGTGGTTCGTATGAGTCACCGTCTTCTCATCATTCACAACAGTCAGGGGACAGACAGTACAGTCCATTCGATATATCCTACTGTGAGAGAGTTGCAATGCCACGTCTTACCTTTAAAACAAAGTTTTTAAGCAATTTGAAGTTGGGTGAAGACATCGAATACTGTTTAAAGGTTTAGGGCTCACATTTTCTCTACTATTCAAAATGTAGGAAAAAATACAAATATTTTACTTTGTGAATTATGTTGTGACTAAATTAACACCAAAGCCGAAATGAATCAGGTCTTTTCTATTTTAACATCTTCAGTGTAGTCAACCTTAGTCTATAACTGTAATTTACGTTTTATAATTTTATCAATCAGATTCTTGTATCATCATGCGGCGTTTTTAAACCATTTACAAGGAGATCCACCAATTCTGGGCTCTTATTGACTGCTTTTTTCTTTATTATTTGGTCCAAGTCATCATTGTTTGAATAAAATGGGTTTGTAATTACAGAAGAATATTTATGTGTATATTTATTTTTCATGTTATTAATACGTTGGCAAAATTTTATTATTATCAGCAACAATAATTACATTCTGTCTTGAATCTTTGTTCTGTTGAACACAGAGAAATATATTTGAAAAGAAATTTAATTATCAGGTGAAGTATCCCTTTAAACATGCCACTCTTATCAACTCTTGAGGTTTCACAATATGGTAAAAATGTAAAGCTGTATTTTCCTTTAGAGGAATGTTGAGTTATTTGTGTATGAATGTAAGAATGTGTCTCACTTTGTGTCTCTTGAGCAAAAGCAGACAGTTTCTCAGTAGAGCTCTTCAGTTCTGCTGAAGCTCCTTCAGCCGGTGTCAGTTTGTGGTTTTCAGCTGAACGCATCTTGATCCTAAAAGTGTTTTGGAAAGTCAATCAAAAATGTTTACTTCAACATCCACTTTAAAGATTGCTAGATTTCGTAGTAATGTTCTGAGAATTAGAGCAGTGCTTCTCAACTGGAGGTTCGCAGGCCCCTAGTGGTCCATGGTGTAATTGCAGGGAGGTCAGTAGAACCTTTAAAAAAATGTTTTGAGCCATTATCTTGCATTCAGGGTTTGAAATAATTTTTTTATAACATTTCCAGGGAAGTTTCATGTCAACCGAACCATATATAGCCTATTGCGAGGGGTCGACAGCACCATCGACTGCACTGTTTGCTTTTGAATTGCTCTTGCAGTAATTTGATGTCTCATGCCAGGTGGTTCTGCCCACCGCCGCATAAAGTCGAACAAGCCTATTTTCATCGAAGCACCATGCATAGACATATTCATTAGCTTAAGCTCTTAGCAAATGAACAGTAGTGGCATCATTTTCACCTCATCAGTTCAAGACGCGGATGGATCAGAACTCAGAAGTGTAACGGAGGCCACCTACTGTGAGAAAGAGTGCATGTGCAAACAGCATTCTTTGTAAGTTCATTCATCTGTTTCCGACACGGGACCGTTTGGCCTCTATTGGAGCAGTTTTGCGTCAGATCGGTTGTAAGAAATTTGTCAGGATTAGTTGGGTATCGCACACTAGAGTTCAAAGTCACTGCTGATGGAAGTTTAACTTTTTATTAGAATTTTTATTGAACAATGGAAAGCCTCTTGATAAATCTGTTATTGTTTTCTTGTTTTTAATCATTTTCTACACATGTTAAACATTATATAATGATTACCTATAACGGTAAATGATCAGTCCTTGAATGTCAAATGAAAGTCAAAAGAATAAACTTGCGGTAAATTGTATTTATACTGTTGGAGATACAGAAATAGAATGTTTTGGCGACTTAGTTGTGATTATTGTGTAATTTCAATGCAACTGAAGACCATTAAATGGTAACTTTAAGTTAGGCTTACATTTATTGATTTAACAAATATACATTTTTTGACTTTACTAATCTTTTTATTTTCCTTATTCAGTGGAAATATGTTTTTGCGCTGGGGAAAGAAAGTGGGATGGGGTGTGAGCGCAGGGGCCCATGAGGATGGTTTGAGATATGATGGGGTAAAGTACTCCAAAAGTTTGAGAACCATTGTTTTTGAGCAATCTTTGACATTTATATAATTTAAAAGAATACAGAATGAAAAAGATTGAAAGAAAGATTGTACTAACGTTTCTATTTCTTCAGGAGTAGCAAATCCCTCTGCTGGCCAGTTCAGGAAACAGTTGAGGCAGACCAGACCCGCTAGCCCTGCCCACATCCACATGATCACAGAAAACGACACCCCAGCATCATATATCAGCTGCGGAAAGACAGAGGCACAAAGACGACATGTTATATTGATGAGATAATTCACAAACAAAACAAGCATTAAATAATGCTATAACATGATTGTTTAGATTCTCTCCTCTCACATGGTCATATGTTTACTTTAATACTGAAGCACTAGCCTTGAAGTTAACATTTGGTCCTACACAGTCGTAAGAGGCCATTTATGAAATTCAGCAAACATTTTTATCTGTTGGTTATTCTGTGCAAGACATTGTTTTATGTTTTAATGTTTTGTTCTTTTATGTGGCATAGCACACAGAATTTTCATAAGGAACTGAGCAGGGATAATTATTTCATCATTTATTCACACTCATGTTATTTCAAACCAGTATGACTTTCTTTCTTCCGCAGAACACAAAAGAAGATATTTTTATGTTGGCTCCCATTGACTTCCATTCTCCAGACATAAGTGTCATTTCTTAAAGGGGTCATATGGCACGAATATGTGTTTTTCTGTATCTGTGGTGTGTTATAATTTAACCAAGCATGTATAAGACTTGAAAAATGAAAGTGTGGGAACAAAAGATGCATTCTATCTAAAAGCGAATGCTCACCCAGACCTGCCTGAGACGCCTCGTGTTACAAAACCCCCACAAATCTACGTCAGTTTGAGGTATGAATTGACTAAGACCGCCAAAATGTATTCGCAAGTAAAGTGGGCCTGATCTTCCAAATATGGTAAGAGGCGTTACATTTCCGTCACAGGTTTGTAGTATTCGACCAATCACTATGCACTGGTTAACAGGCCAAGTTTGCTTTTCAAAGTGATAAGCTTTGTAAAAAATCTGGGCGTTTCTGAGAGGCGGGGCAAAAAGGAGAAAGAAACATGCACGGTTTCTGAAAAATACAGCGGTTTTGAACCTTAAATCGTGTTTAAACATTGCATTACATCTAAAACAAACTATAAAATTTGTTCTAGCCTTGTCATATGATTGTCCCTTTAAAATATAGTCTATTGTGTTCGACAGAAAAAAATGAGCCATTTATAGGTTTTGAACAACATGATGGTCTTTTTATTTTTGGAGGAGCTATCCTTTTCAATCAGCCACATAAAGACATCTACAGAGACGCTTACGAGTTCTTAACACACAATCCATGTGATCCAGTTCACATTCAATCTGATGCAATCTTACATCAGCTGCTCTGATTCAGAGCACGTGCTACAGGTTAAACTAGTTCAGTCTTTATTTACATAAAGGTAAATACCTTGACTCCAGGGAAGGTGACGGCCGACGATGCGTACGAGCCTATCATCAGTGACAGCACGGTGGAACTCAGACTCCCAAACATGTTTGGCAGCTATCCCAAAAGAGAGAAAAAGCATATGGTTAGCTGACCACAAACTTACAACAAACAGAAACATGACCCTAAACAGAAACTTGCTGCCAGGCTGCTGTGGATGGGTGTCATGCGGTTGCCAAGTCACAACTAATTCTTATCCCAAGATATGCCTCTAGAAAATGTGAATGATTTATTCACAGGAGTGAGTTTTACTATCCAGGTTAAGCACTTCCTGTGAAAAATACACATCTGTGTCCCCCTGTCCTTCAACATGTGAACACAGAGCGATACAACAACATGCAGGAATGTGTCACACAAAGCTCCACTTTAAATACCCGAGTTTCCTTATTGATTTCTTAGACGGAAACACACACAATTTTGGTTTCACACATTCGTGAGGAGTTTTTCCACACATATATATATATATGTGTAATGAACCCTAAACACACCATAAAGGAGGTTGATGCATATCATGCAGATACCATGATAACTGCAAAGTCAAACAGGTAAATAAAGTCATCAGTTTAATATCAGAACAAATTGTTATCAGCTTTATGCTGGTCCTATGTCACATTAAACCATGAGGTAAGAAGACCTTACGCTTTGTTTTTCAAATAAGGACACAACACACATACAAGCTGGGCAGCGTGTATACCTACCTGAGGGGCTCTGGTACAGAAATGTGTTTTTGCGTGAGAGAAAGCGTGTGTGTGTCTGTGGTATCCGAGGCCAGCTGATATATATAGCCATTCTTTCCCCCGCCAGGTGATGATATCACTGAACCCAACAGAAGGTCACACTCTGTTGTGTTTCCAAAATGTGTGCCCTTGTCCGTCTTAGCCAGAGGTGGATGGGAAGGGAAGGGCGTCGGAGAAGGCGTGTGGCCAGTTAAGACTTCTGATTGGACCATGCCGTAAAGACTAGTTTCTCAGCAGGTCATGTGCACAGACCCTCTGACTGGCAAAGACGCATATAAATAAACAAAAGCACACGCGCACCTGTCATGACGGAATAAAACTTCAAAAGCCCCGTGACAGCTGCAAGACAGAAGTGGCAGGTTCCTGCGACCCTGCGTGAGCTCTTTTATTCAGTTTTTCTTACTGTGAGAGATGTGAAAGTCAGACAGATTCCCCCGAAGCCGTTGAGTGACAGAGCCAGAAAAATTAGCGCTGAGAGGACTAGAAGAAAACAGAAGGCGTCATTATAACATTGAATAGCTGCTTTTAATCATTTAAAGATGTCAAAACCTTGAAAATGCACGTAAAATGCAGTATCACAGCACGTTGCCACATACAACAAAAAAGTAATTCCTATTAATGTTACATTTACGATTGGAGTTCGATAAAATATGCTCAAAAGCTATCAACTATATAAATCAACTATAAATGATTTAAAAAACTCATAAATATATACTTTATCTTCCAGCCAACTGTTGTACACGAGAACAATCCAGCTTATTTTTGTTAAGGGATGGAATAGGGTTGAGTAAATCATGAAAGTTCCAAAAAATAGAAACACTGTATAGATGGTTTTCTGGGCTCCAGTAAACTTCAGGTACACAAAATATAGAGTGCCTGTACATTATTTCTGAAAACAATAAAAAAAAAACGAGAGAGGGACCATAACCTAGCTACATTTGTGTCTCCAATATTTTGAATTTAGACTGCGATACCAAGCTCAAACACTAGATGTCAATGTAACAAACGATTTGTTTGCAGGACATAATGAACAAATCATTTATTTAATAAAAAGAACCTATAACAAAATTCAAAAAATCATTTATTTAATATGTTTATAAAACAGTCCCTTATTAATACAAATTATTATTAACATAAATGAAAAAATATATAAATAGTTATCTTATTAAACAAAAGTAAAAGTTGATGTCTACATAATACATTTCTGTGTACTGTGCATATTTATTTTGTATATATAAACACATACACACACATATATATTTGTAATAAAAATACCAAACTTGGTAAACGTTTATATTAGGGATGTAACTGTCAGCCGGTTGAAAATCGAATTATAATATGTGAAGATTCGAGTTGGTTGAGATGTTAAATTAATCGCAATACATGTTTTTAACATTAGGTGCCACTGTGTTTACTGTAAACTTGATAAATGTGGATATGCCTATATTTCTTTTTTTTAATGTAAATAAAATTGAAGTTAAGCTCAGACAAAGTCTTAGTTTGTTTATATTAAAGAGAGTTTTGTTTTATTGTCTATTATTTGATTTGGAATTCGTTTGAAAATGATAAATACTAAAAGATTATAAAGCGATATAAGGGCGGTTGTCCATTTCTAATTTGTCATAACTCAGTTTGTAAACTAATTTTTATTATGAGATCAGTATCGTGAATCGCATCGCGAGTTGAGTAAATCATTACATATCTAGATTATATAAAGGTTGAATAATTGGAAAATATTGATAAATACATGTAAATATTTCCTAAATAGTATCCTAAGTACTATTATCTGCACAGTACAGAGGTATATTATGTAAACACAAACGTTTATTCTGTATGCGATTAATCGTTTGACAGCCCTAGCTTCAACAGCTTTGTTTATGGTGAGAGATGCGTTTAATAAAAAATCCAACAAAAAAAGTGTTTACCTTCGGGTTTATAGGATGACAAAGACATCATAGCACAAGATACAGCAAAACACGCACTGCAAAAGAAAAAAACAAAACAAATAAATGACTAAACAAAAAAAAGACTTACAAAGAGATACACTTAATGAAACACACATTAGAAACATACCAATAACTTGGATGTAAAAGTGCTTATATCAGTACATTAGAAGCAATAAATTGTAAAACTCTTTATTTGTTTTGTATTTAGTCTTATTTTGTGTTGGTTTTATAATCTAAAGGGGAGCATAACCCCGTCAGAATATTTATGTACACAAGTGTATATATATATATATATATGTAAGAATCACCTGCCACCGAGACGCAGTGGCCTGGGCCCGTAACGGTCCATGAGAATGCCCAATGGCAATGTGGCGGCACTGAGCAAAAAGGAGCCAATGGTGAAGCCTACGTTCAACATCTCCTCCTGTTCCACACAGGTTGGCCACTCCTCCAGTATGCTCCCGTTTACAATCTCCGTCTTATTCTCATCTATACAGGGAGAAAGAAAGCAAGACAGAGACTTTATTAAGTTTTAAAGCTCTTCCAGCAGCTTCGGTTTCCCAGCGTCTCTGGTTCACTTTCCATTTGCTTTAGTAACTGCGCACATGTTCCATGAAGTGGTCAGACTTTGTTTAATGTTTTCGTTTTAGATGACCTGCTTGGCTCAACTATTTCTGCTTGCTTGAAAGGTTTGTGTGTGTGTAAGTAATAACCTGTGCATAGGTGAGAGTAAAAGCCTTGTTGTTTGAGCATGATGAGCAGAGATCCCCACCCCAACAGCACTGCGGAACAAGACAAGTTTTCCAGCACTGCTGTGGCGGCCATCCACCAGCGCCTCCTGAACGCCTGCTCGAGCGAGGGAGCCATCCCCCTGGCAAACAAAGAAAAGCTTGTTAATGACACCAAAAAAAAAATGTATATGAGAAACTATGGAGGTTGTGGGAACGAGTCCTGTGATAACTTTGTAATACGTTTAGGGATGCACCGATCCGATACTCTGGATCGGAATTGGGGCCGATCCGGGTCTTTTTAGCTCGATCGGGTATCGGACTGACGGGTTCTCGTCAGTCCGATCCGTTGCGATACCCGTGGATGTTACTCTAAAGCTTCATAAAGCACTAACTATCAGGAAATTACCATAAACGTTGTCATGCACTGTATTAGATGTCATGTATTTCGATAGCTTTATGCGAGGAATAAACCAATATAGCATAATTTAAAAAAACTCTGACCTCCGCTGGTGCTGTCATCCGTCAATCTCAATCCAGCATGCGCGTGTCCGGGAACAGTCAGGACGTTACTCGTTCAAAAGTTTACAATATTCCTCATAATCACTAGATAATAGACTGTGGTTTTGTTTAAAATGCATTTTCCCGGAGACGGTACTCGCTGAGTGTAACTTTATTAGATTCAAGCACTGGAAGCGGTCTATGTTATGCGTCATTCATACACAATAACTTTTAATTTTAGGATGGATTCAATGTTCTATGATTTAAACACATAACATATATCTTCTCTTTGTGTTATAACTGTTTTGAACTTGGGAAGCAAAGATCCCCGCGACATCAGGATCATCACTATCCGGGATGCTCGTGAGTGAAGCGGGTGCATTAAGCGCATAATTCTGCGTCCAATGCGCATGACTTTAAATAACGTAGAAGTGAATGTATGAAGCGCATCATTTTGTGTCCAGGATGTGCATGAGCGAGTTTGGAGACTTTTATATTGTGATAGCTTTTTGTGTAATAAACAGAGATTTATTTGTTAAACATTTTGTAAGTATCTGTGCTTTATGAGACCACATTTTTGTTTTGTATGTATTTTTAAGTTTAATACAGCACTTAATTACATTTAAAAAATCACACTTTTAAATAAAAATACTTAAGTAAAGGAAAATGGTAGATTTTAATGTACTCATGGATTTCAAGTAAAAAAACTTTATTTATGGACTGTAGTGGAGTAAGTATGATCTGCTTCATACTGAAGGGAAGTATTTTTTGTCCAAAGTACTCTGATAAAGTACAGATATTTTAAAATGTACTTGAAAGTAAACATGCTTAACTATCCACCTCTGGCAATAAAAGTTAAAATATGCAAGTCTACTTTGATCATGAAAAACAGTGCTAGTATCGGATCAGAATCGGTATCGGCCGATACGCAGAATTCAGCTATCGGAATCGGATCGGAAAAAGTAGTATCGGTGCATCCCTAAATACGTTTATATATGAAGTCTTCGTTTTGTTCGCATCTGTTCTTAAACTGTGTGTTTTTCCATTTTTGCTCTTGTTGCTCTGTGCTTGCTGCATTTTCTGGGCTTGTTCCCATAATCGCTGCTTGCAGCTATACTTATATATTGTATAATTTATGTTATATAAAAATATAAATATATATTTTTGTCAAATTATACATTCATGTGTGTGTATTCGTATATATACCAAATTATTATAGACAATACATATACATATACTATGTAAACAAAAACGGTTATTTAGCGATCAAGTAGTTGCAACTCATCGTTGTACAGCCCAAGTTTAATTTATTCTTAAAAAAACTATAGATCAATGTGAATGTTATAGGTCTGTCAAGCGATTAATTGCATTCAAAATAAAAGTTTGTTTTTATAATATATGTGTGTACTGTACTGTATTATAAACACATAGATGTATACATATTTAGGAAATTTAAGTATTAAATTTCCATTTCTATTTATACCATCCAATATTTAAATTGATATATAAATGTTTATTCATTTTTATATTTTTCGTAAATATACGCATGTGAGTATTTATAAATACAAAATGAATATGCACAGAACACAGACATATATTATGCAAACACAAAGTTTTACTCCGAATGACCATTTTTGGCATTGTGTATAATCTTTCAACTGAGTAGCATGCCAACATTAGGCAATCCTCATACACCAAAGCTTCCTAAAGGGTGTGTCCAACGTTTTCCATTTGCTGCTATCTACACAGTTATTCCTGGTAAACCGCCCACAACGCACACATACAAACTGTCAGATTGCACAAGTAAATTTGAAACCTTTACTTGTCATCTTAGTAAAACAAACCATGTTTGTGTCAATAGAGCAAAACAAAAGTTTGAACCCTGATTTTATTGATGATAAAACCTTGACTTCTCCAAATGTTCCAAGTTTGTGTTTGTAAACTGGATGAACGTATACCATGACATGACTGAAGCCGGTCATTATAACTTGGTAAACCAAAGCGCTCGATGCATACGCTGAATAAATACACAGAGAGAGAGAGGAGTGGGGGGCTGTAGACGATTGAATCAATACAATGGCAAAAATAGAAGGAATGGAGAGGAAACTGCTGGGGTTCTCAGCAGGAAACTAGTTCAGTGTGTTGTGTTTAACACCATTAGACACAGTCTACTAGGTCCCTTTGTCATTAACAGCTCGGCTTATGGGTGGATTTCTTTTGTAACTGACACGGCCTATTATGGAACATGCCTTAAAATATACTCATCTCGATTCATGAATGAATGAATGCAAGCAGGTTTCAGTAACTGTTAGTTCCATCTAATTTTCAAGTAGATAAACACGGTGCTAATAAGATTAAGAGTTTGATTTCCTGGGAAAAGACAATTTGGATAAAACATTTACCAAACACATGTGAATGTAAATGTATTATCATTTTTTTGCTTCAACACAATGCAAAGCCATGGCCTGGCCAAAGGCACGTGTGTTTGTTTACAGTGTAAGTAAAGGTGATGTTGGTTGTGCGTACTTTAGTGTGTATGTGAAAACATTAAGAATTGACTGGAAGCCTCTTGGCACAAAGGTGGGAGAACCACAGGTCACATATCTGAAAAGTATCTATTCACAGCTTCCTTCTGTGATGCGTGCGTCACTAAAGCGAATATTCACACACATTCACTGTGTCCACGAGAAAAAATATTCTACTTCAATCCTACTTGAATTGATAGAGGGAAATCTTCATTCATACTCAAGTGTCCTTGAAGAACCCAATGTTCTATTCTGTTAAAGTTGCAACTCACCCTACAAAGGTAAATTGGTGCCTAAGGCTGTTTTCAGCTTGGGCTCGCTTGCTGCGTCTGAACTTGAGTGCCATTGTTCCCGGCGCCCCCCAGCAGAGTTGGTTTGGTTTCACACTCAACTTGATTCTGTCGAACCCTGGTGCGGTTTCCTTCGTCTGACGCCACCAAAATGTGCATTGCGCATACCAGAAAACAGAACACGGATCAATATATTATGTTTTTATTAATTTGGTGCTATTATGCGCTGCAGAGTAAATTAGATTTGGGTTTACTATATGCGTGTTGCACGCTGACGGCTTAATGCTGCTTGCAAACTGACAATTTTGGGGATACAGTGGATAACCATTGACCTGTCCCTCTTATTCCACTCGCATCGCATAAAATACGATGCAGACTTAAGGCCACTCCACATTGAGTCCGAAATGTGCGTTCGAAATTCCCAAAATGAATACGACCTCACATTGTGTCAATCACATTTACACACTGCATCCGATATAAAAAATACAGACTGGGTTCGATTTTCAGCATTTTTCGCATCCGTAGCAAGCAATTTGAGAGGCGTTTTGACAATTCAGAGACACCGTACAAACGACCGCAAAATATGAAAAAACATATACCTAATTTTCGGACTGTACGTGCAAAGAAAGACCTTTACTCTTGCTCGAATCCAAGGTAAATCATCAAAACTTTCCTCTCTATACATGTCTTAAATTGATGGAAATACGTTGTAATCGTCTTATACGCATGCGCAGGTCACTTTAATTGCTCATCAAGTGCGCACCCGGGTCCGTGTTGCTCTCATATTCATGCGGACCGCGCCATAGTTTGCGGACACCCGAACTCAGACCACCTCCTTCAGGTAGTCTCGGGTTCGGTAGCCAGGTGCGCACCCGGGTTCGCTTGACAGCTTTCACATTAGCGATTTTTCATGCGAACCGTGCCACGTTCCTAACTAAACTTCAAGTGTGAAAGCCACCTTTTAAGTAAGGATGTGCAGAAGGAAAATAAGACATGCGAGAGTAAGTCTTGTTGCAGACTAAAATATAGATTTGCATTGGAAGAGTACGATTTGCACACTTAAAAGTACGATCAAATGAAACCAGAATCAAATCTTGCCAGCTTTTCCACGCGTTGTGATATTAATCGATCCTAATTAAGGAGCATTTGGATCCGTCAGTCATTCAGAAGGGGAAATGATGACGTACCCTTTTAAGCAGTCCCCTCCGCGCCCAAAAATGACATTTTCCCTTCTTTGATTTCTTCAAATGAAATAGGTTTGCCAACTCAAATCTTTAAAATGTGTTTTCTATACGACGGGTCTGTGAATTGAGCATTTTCTTTACCGGGCAGAAGCTCGAGACCGCTCCATATTGTTCGCGTATCTGAACCTATAAAACACTCGCTTGCCACAAGCTGCTCCGCCTAAAAAGACGGTATATCATCTAAAATTTCGACATGAGATTAAAAACTACATTAAAAAAAATACAGTGAGGTTTTGTCGTATTTGTAAGGGGACCAGAATTATGGAAACGCTTAAAACGCGCCCAACTCATAGAAAGCGATGAACTCGTGTGAGAACAACGCCACGTGTCTCTCAGTGAAGTTGTAATAACCAAAGTCTCTATTTACACTGGTCTAAATATGAAGCCATCAACGTCACAAAGTGTACGCTTATACATCTGCTGCTTCACTATAATAGTTAAAAAGTAAAGTAAGAAAACGACTTACTTCGTTTTTGTATACTTTCTAAATGTGAACCGTAAGGTATTTCCAGGGTCCTCAGGATCCGGCGCTAAAAGAAAACAGTACAAAAGCTCCAGTGATCTCCGGTTACCGCCAAAGTCAACTTGAAGATGAAGTTAATCTAACCAGAGCTGCTGGTTCGTGTGTCCCCCGTGCGGCAGATAAACATGTGAAAGGGTCTTTATGCAAAAGAGCAACTCCCTCAACATCCCCAAACTTGACTGGATGTATACATATACATAACGTACACGCCCGTTTGTCGCACATCCACTGTTGTTCCTAAATTAGCAATTGTAATGAATCTTCTGTTAACCAATTTATCCACACCTTTACAAGGAAACCCCCCAGGGTTCACAGTGTCCTCCAAAACACCATGGTATGTTTTTATTGTTTGGTTTTAAAATGGCAAGAATGTTTAATGGTTAGTTATGGTCAAGCACAAATTTATATACACCATTTTTCGCAGATCGTCTACACAGAATTGGCGACACCTGGCGATAACAGTGGATGTACAGTACTAAGTTGAATTTAACTCTTTAAGAGAACATGTCTAGATATCCATTACAACACAATCACATGTTACCTACATTAGCTTCGTGAAATGTCATTTATGAGAATTTGTTTACTTATGTGGTAAATAACCAGCTAAATATTACTCATAACATGTAGCATTAGTCATGCACATTTAGAGGCATGTTTAAAACCCACAAGTATAAAGACAATGCTTGAATATAACTACCACACATCTCTTTTTTGCACTGCAATAATTTCAATGAATGCCTTTTTTGAATTAATTGTGTTTTTTATTGTTAAAAAGCAGACTGCATTTCTTAATAATTTGAGTTTTGTGTGGTTTAGGGAAGTGTCAGCAATACTCTTTTGCTCGTGTAGTTATAATGCATGTACTAATAGCCTATTAACAAATAAAACCTTATTGCAGTGTTACAAAAATATTAAACCAATGATTCATGATTCATCATCCATTTGTCGGAACACCTCAAGCAGAGCTCAATATTTTTGTTTTCTTCTTCATGCACAACTTTTTAACACATTTTAGGCTAAAAAAAATGGCAACACCTAAATTTGGTGTGTGAGACATTTCAAATATGCAGTGCTGTAGGCCCTGTACATAAGATTAACTTGTATGAAATGAGGCATTCAGGGGTGAACCTATGAAAACCAACACATTGTGACCGATACCCGCTATTGTATCCAATTTCTGAAAACGTGGTGTAAAATAAGTAAATAATGTCATACATAAATCCATAATTGTGTATTTGCAAACGTGTCCAATAAAGCGTTCTTTCTGACTTGTGATATTTAAATGTTGTATTTTTAACCCCATAATCATGTTGGCACTGATAAAGATGTATTGACAACATCAACATCACAACACTCAAGGATGTGAGGTAGCAATAAAGTAGATTTTCCAAGTTTGAAATACCAACAGAATGTGGAAGTCCGTCGATGAAGAATGCACCACTTGAAAAAAACTATGACAAAGAAGTGTCTGTCTGTCTATAAATAGAGGTTTACATTTGATAACAAGAGGCTGTTGCCATCTGTGAATGAGTTAACAGGGGCATCTAGCGGTATAATGTGGAACTTCGTCGTCTCCTCAAGCTAAATGTTTGGTATGTAGAGCTTTGTATTTGAGTTGGGTGATCTATGTGGTTATAGTGTTTCAGTTACTGAGGAGTGAATGGTGTAAAGCGGTTCACCATGAAATTCACATGCATGTGATCCTGGATTTTTCAACAACAAGTAGATTTATCCAGGACGCATCATTTCCTCCATGTTGACTGACTGGGCAAGACCAAAACAAGACTTGATTTATTTCAGTTAAAGCCATCCTGTTGTTGATTTACACTGTGCTTTGTGCTGTGTTCCTGTTGCATTCCCAAACATCTGTTGAGCTTCAGCTGGCAAACACCTTCTCCTGCAAAATGTCATGATACGCTTAGGAATTCATTCTTGAATTTTAGCAGGCTGTCCAAAGCTTCCCCAAACCATGAAAAATGCAGTTTTGATGTGTTTTTTATTCTAAACTCATTTTATAATTCAGTTGATCACATTGTGCTAGTAGCATTGCATATCTTCCAGGTGCTCTTGTGCAAACGTATGTCGATTTTGAGAGCAGTGACCTCATTTCTGGTGATCTCTAGCGACCACAATTCCTGTTTAGTATTTTATGCATCATTGACATGTGTTGGCATTTTCAGCTAGTTCTGTGAGACCTTAGATGATCTGTAGGATTCTACTGCACATCTGAGCATTGAGCACTGTGCAGCCTTTATCTTTGTAGACCAATCACATGCAACGCGGAACAATTTCTATTTTCACAATTTGGATTGATAAACATCAAGGTTTTAAGAAAAATGTTGTAAGCCTATCCATCTTAATGCATCACATTAGCTCCAGATTAACTCCAAATTTAACAGTGTTTTTATGTCAATAGCCTAGGTCCTACAGCTTCACAGACTTTTTTCACCCAGCACTGTGAATGTTTACAAGGTGTGTCACATAAGGGCATATTGTACATGTGTTTTATGTTGAAGCACACTTTGTTTGTGTATTGTTGTAACTCAACAATGAACATCAGATTTTACAACCAAACCAATTTAAGTTTAAAATCCATTGTAACCCAGATGCTTTTAAAGCAGCTGTATCAATATTTCCACTCACCTAAGATAGAAATTGCCACATTGAATAAAGCAATTTCCTTTATAATAAGAACACATGGTTTGTTATAACAGAATAGTACATGAGACCCAAAAATAATTATATTTGGCATTCCAAACCTTATGACTTTCTTTTGCTTAATCAAAATTAATCAAGAATAATCAAACAATCAGCCTTTAGTTTAAACAGGTGTTAGAAATTAAATCTACAACTTTGCTCATGCAACATGCTCTATGATTGCTAAAATGATGTGAGAATTATATTAAAATGACACAATGATCAAGGTATCCTTCATATTTGTCGCGTTTGACAAGCTAGGATTTCTGGATAAGATCTTCTCAATGATTTAAGCACTGGATTTATCATGGAAACCAGTCTAACAGTATTAATAAATATCCACACATCCAAAGTGATGAATGGAAATAACAATGAACATTGTTATTAGTGGCACTGTTTGCAATTAAAGCTTCAAAGCAAAATATGCAATCATTAATCCATGAATTAGTACATAATCCATTGTTGATGTAATCCAAACACACCAGGGCCCAAGTCAAATACACAGATTAGGATCGTGAATTTAAAAAAATAAGAAACAGAATATACTAAATATAAATATAAAATAACTCCCAAGGAAGAACATGCCGGAATTTACCCCAAAACGGCAAAAGTCATACTGACAGAGGAAACACACACAGAAGTGACAGGTGGGCCAGTACACATGATGACTAATACCAAGATGTGGCAGGGACTACAGAATCTTACGTTCACAAACTCATCTGAGGAGGATGTGTGTCATTTCTACCGAAAACACTGACGGAATCTGATTTCCACAGAATTTCAATGCCCCTCATTTGTAATGATGTATTGTGACACGGTTTATAAAATGTTCAGCTGTAATACCAATGAACTCCAATGAGTACATTGTTTACCACATTCAAAAGGTAATTTCTATATGATTATTTACTTGTGCTTTTCAAAACATATATGATTTTCTTTCTTCATTGAAGGAAATGTTATTACCACACTGTTGTTTATTCTTTTCATCTATATAATTTAAACATTGACTGGCGGTCCCCTTACTAAGCAAAATACAGCGCAATATATTGAATACATCAAATACATAAAAATAAAACTCATTCAGAAAGAATGAATTATGAAACACAACTTCATTTAGCAGTAGGGTTATGGATCTTAGTTTAAAAAGGAACTGCAGCTATTTTAAATCAGTATTCAGTTGGATGACATTACACATGGGGTATCTGTCGAAATAATGCTGTGTTCTAGTGAAATAATCAAATTTTAATAATCATCTGTTTCCATTACAAATGCGTGGATGCAAGAATCCCACATCTGTAGTGTAAAAACATCTTTAAGGGATATAACAAATCTGTCATCATTTATGCACCCGTGTGTTGTTCCAAACCTGAACACAAAAGAAGATATTTTGAGAAAAGTTTTTTTTGTGTCCATACACTGGAAGTCAATGGAGGTCGGTTTTGTTTGGTTTCCAACGTTCTTCAGTAAAACCTATTTCATGTTCTGCAGAAGATAGAGAGTCATACAGGTTTGGAATAACATGAGGATGAGTAAATGACAGAATAATTTCCCATTCCTTTAGGATGTGAAGTCTTTGCACAATCGCAACACAGAAAAACCCATCACAAAAACTTCTTCCATTAGATTACATTTCATTTCAGATTTTGAAGAATCAGCATCCACCTCATATGTAAATAATGTTGTGACGTACAGATACGTTCTGACAACAGCACGTAACCTTACAAACTGTCTCAAGTGCTTTGATGAGATTTAAATTCCTCCCAAATTAGACCTTATTATCATTCCTCAATTTCTCTGTTCCTAATGATGACCAGACTGCAATCAGTATGAACACATAAACAGACATCTCTCTCTCTCTCTCTCTCTCTGTCTCTCTCTCTCTCTCTCTCTCTCTCTCTCTCTCTCTCTCTCCTCTCATGTGGTTTTAATTTTCATCCCCAGGCACTGCTTGGAGTTTGGCTAAGCTTGAGTTTCATTGTAAAACTTCAGTAAAAGACGGACTTCGCTTCCAAGGCTGAAACACAGGACTTGAGTTTATTATTACTTCTTTAGAGGATCTGTGAGGGGGACCAGAGGGCTCCACTCGCTCTCATTGGACTCCTGGGGGCAAGGGTGGCTACCTTGTTTAGAATCAAACAGCTGCTTTTCATATCCACTTGGTGGCACCAGAACACTTAACGTTTTATTAGCATCACATTCTTAGTATTTTATGTTCCATTTAGCCTTGTTGTTTTAGTAAATACACAGTAAGATGATCGTATAAAATAAGTGCTTTTTTCACTTTGCAGTTTTGTGGTTTGGCATTTCCTTGAGCATTTCTGTCTGATTGTTCTCCATATTGTTGTTAAGCAGCAGAACTGATTAATTGTGGGTAATTATACCATGTAAATATTTTGGAGTTTGTTCCCCATGATATGTAGACTACAATAGGATACGTCGACTTGTTTAGTGGTGATGTTCAAGGCTCTGAGATCTTTTTACATAGTAATGTTCACTGTTTTTGAGTGTCAAGGATCTGTGTTATATACTGTATATATAACTTAAATTTCACATCACATCTTGTATGTTGCTTAGTTATCTCTTGTTTAAGCTGACAGTCATATCATTCATTCCTAAATTATGATTGTTGACTTTGTACTGTAAGTCTTAATTTTTAAACTGCAAAACTAAACATTTTAGTTGCTGATGATGTAGTGAAGACCAGAGATATATTTGGTTCCGTTACTTTGTCTTAAAGATATGAGAACATGTATTTCCCCATATTTGTCTGCTACAAATTGTAGTTTATATATCCGCAACTGTCCCCTAACTTCTAATATAAATTCATGTCAAGCACAGAGTGCAGCTGTTACAATCCATTTCTGGATAAAACAGAAAACAAGCTTTTAGACAGAAATATACACTGAAAAAGGTTTGTTGGAATTACTCCATTTAATCATCCACACCATTTCAGAAAACTTTCATTAAAATGCAAGAAGTCTTATCTTAAAAAAACGCAACTAAATCGTGTAGAACCGCTGTACATGATTCAATTGAGTAATTCCAACAAACTTTTTTTCGGTTCATTTTAGTGATCAAAATAAAATAACAACTGTGAGCATAACAATTACAGAAAAAAATAATGTATCACTTTTATTACATCAAGAACAAATACATGAAACATATGCCACCAATTCTAAAAATGTGTACATGTCGCTGTCTTTCCAAAACCGTGTATGTTCAAATCAGCTGTTTTTTAGGGAAGGGAAAAATACTGCTCTTTTTAAATGATTAAATACAAAGTTGACAAGCACTTTTTAATACTGTTAATTGTTAGATACTTTATTTGCAAAACCCAGTTACAAACATTATGGGTGACAAATAATAAAGATTTATAACAACAAAAATCCACCAAATATGGAGATTTCAGAAGGAAAGCAGCGATATGTGATAATCTATAAAAAGTGTGTGCGGATATTTGACAAACAGAAGAACCTGCTGATTCAGATGAGATCAATCCTGTCATTTAATGACCATTTACATGATTGCACATCAAATTATAGGCCAGATTACAAAATTTTACAGTTGAACTCAGATCGTTTTATTTATTTTTCTATTTGAATAGTTTATTTTTAGATGGAGTTTCATATTTTCCACACATACCCCTGTAGATATTTCTAATTGGTTAAACTGATGTTATTACAACTCCACATGTTATAACACTCTGCGGTCTTCAGCATCCCATTGTCATATTTTGAGTTCCCTCAACTTTGACTTCTTTAACAGCTTGAGGGAGTTTTATTTGTGTACTCACACTAGTATTATCAAAATATGATATATCCTTCTTTAGACCAAAGAAATCATTGAAGAAAAAAACAGTTTTTGTTATTATCTCATATAGGTAGTCTATCTATATAAATTACTGATCATCTTTTTGGAAATCATCATTGTAGGCTAATTTCAAGTCGAGTCAAATTGATTTAAGCCCCAGCAGAGAGGAATGGCTAATGTTGAGTTGAGAGTCTGATGGACGGTTCGTGACCTCCAGCGACACGGATGATGGATGATGGCGGAAGACATGAGAATGAAGACGAGGGAAAAACATAGGATAGGGTTAAACTGTAAAACAACGAAAGGTGTCTTAAATGTCTGAAATGGCGTTATTAAAATCTCCACCCGCACCCATCCTGTGGCTCAAGAACAATAGTGTTGTCATTCATACAGTCCGAGCTCCTAAACGGTTCATACATCCTCTTTTGCTTAGTTAAATCCAGCCTAAGGAGACCAGTTTTCCCTGCTGCAGACTCTGTAAACGTCAAACTGAACAAACCCCTTGACTTCTATAGACTTGTAAACTGTGGTGTACACGCGGTGCAGCTCTTTGTTTTCTGCTGATTGTGTGATTGCTTGTGACGTGAAGTGCAGTTCAGATCCAGCTTCAGCACTGCTCCATAAGAAGCTTCTTTAGAGCAGGTCACCAATGAGTTTTGACAGTATAACTGTCCCCTTTGTCCAACAACATTAGTTTCCTGTGTGTACACATGGAATTTGAGCTGCAGAATTCCGTCGGCCGTGACCCTTTGATCATTTATATTGCTGGGGTGTGACATCTTAGAAATATTTTGGTATAGAAACCATTACAGTAACAAAAATGATTGCTTTAATAAAAGGAGCCACTTTCAACGAAAACAGCACATAGGACTTGAAAGTTTTAAAAACAACAGGATTTTTAAACGCAGCATCGCTGTATAACCTCCAGAAAAATTCAGATATGTGTCTAAAGGTTATAGTAAAGTTTTATTTAGAGTGTAATAAATATTCATGCATGCTATATTTTATTTGAAGTTTGCACTTTGCTTTTTTTACTGCGGTTTACATTGATTTCTATGCTTTTTTTGTATAAACTTATAAAAAATGTAATTAAAGTATTTAATAAAATAAAGATACAGCAGGATGATTAACCCAAGTGTAGTGTTCAGGTCTATAGGAATTCTGTAAAAAATAAATATAATTTATTGTTTTTTTGACCTTAGACAGTTTTTCAAGATATACTTATTTTTTCCACCCATATCATAGACTTTTCTTTTTCAGTATATTTATTTTGTAAAAAAATGCATAGCACGCTTTTCATATCTGTGATTTACTAGAGGTAAGAGACAACTAATAACCATATATTTCTGCTGTCCTTCCAAAGCCTAAGATGTCCAAATTCGCTGCTTTCAGGAAATAGAAAAAAACACTGTTCTTTTTAAATGATAACATATTGTGTTGTCAAATTTGACGAGCACTTTTTATTAGTTAACACTTATATACTTTTTATTAGTTAGATATTTGTAAAATCCAGTAACAAACCTAAAGGGATACTAATAATAATGACAAAAAATAAAACTTTACTTTTTACATACATTTTTCACTTTTTTGTGTGCACTGTAGAACCGTAACGTAAAACAAACATGAACACCACAAGGGTTAATAGAGTTAGAAATGCCGTTTGATTGTTTGACATGTTTTTAACACTGAGATATTTGTTCAGTGTAGGAACAGATTTATGGCTTTTTTGCTTTAAATACGTAATGTGACAGCAATTTGTACCCTATTCCTGGAACGTGTCAGAAAGTCCATTTGTTTGACTGCACAGATTGTAAAAACTCAGTCTTTCTAAAGTAAATTTGTTTAATGTAACCTACAGGGATATGATGCAAGATCTTAGTGGTATGTATACGGAGGCTCGATAGCTGGACTCTGGCTTCTAAGTCAGCATCCGTAAAGATTTCCAGAGGTCATGGTCTCATGTCAGAGTTCGTACAACTGACTTCTTACCTTCAGAGTCCACACATGTCTGTAATTTCACCCCAATTGCTTCCTCAAACTCTCCGTATGTGTATGTGCAAATGTGTGTCTTTGCTTTAAAACAGGTGTGTGATTCTAAACAATATTGCTCAAGCATTTAAAGGAGGCTCCACTAACTTTTCATCTTTTCAACATGTTTCCACCTTGACAGTTCTCCATGAATGGAACGTAAACATACTCTTAGACAGTGCTGACTTCAATGCCAGAATACAATGGCAGTGTTAGGCAAGATCTTTTTCTGTGAATTTGAACAAAGTCGCATTTTAGATTAGAAGCCAGAGGGCTGAGTTTCATCTATTCAGCAACAACAAAGCTCCTAATAAGCTTAAGTGAGACTTTCATTAATAATAATATAGACTTGCCTGTAGTTATCAGACTGTAAAAATTATTTTTAGTTTTCAAAAAACCTAAACTATCATCTCTGCAGTAGCTCACAACCTAATTCCCATTAAAACACATTTCAGTCATTTACAAAATCGAAAGAAATCATGATTTTGAGACTTACTGTCATCAGATTTGATACGAGTGAAACATATTTATATTATAATGGGCATTAGCACACATCACAAACACACAAAAAAGTGCTGGGTTGTTTTTGAACCATCCTGAAATAAATGTAGGGCAGAACACACTAATGGGTTAAAGGATACCCAATGCTGGTTATTTCAACTTCACTTTTAAGAGTGTATGAGATGTCCTGCAGACGGATTTTCATTCTCTAACAAATCTTATCCCATGACAAAACTTGGAATATCGCACACGAGCTCAAGAACTGCCCCTGGTGAACAGCAGCAAACATGTTTGAAGTGAAATGAGGTGGAGTAGATGATAATTACATTCTCAGCATTTCTCAATGTTAAATGAACTCCTGTTTTGAATAACTGGCTCGAAGAATGAAGATGGCACGTCGCCAACTCAATTTAATTGCACTTAACGTGGAATCACTCGAGGGCGGGCGTACCACCGTCGAACTCCTCTGCCTCGGTCGAGCCAGGCGCACGATCTCACTCTCTCGCAGCGTGAGAAAGCCATTCTTCACCTGTCAGCCTGTGTTTGGGTCACGAAGAAACAACAGAGCGAAATGAAAAAGAGAGAGAGAAGAAGCAGAACGGAATGGAAGAACATCACACGCTCATCCGGATTTTTAGGAACCGTTACAGTTCATAAGTTTATGTTAAAGATTCTTGGAACTTTTAAAAGCCTCCTAAAATAGGCCCGGCCACGTGTGTGCAGAGGGAAAAATCAGATTAGATTCACGTGTGTGTGCGTGAACGTTCTCTTGTGTGTACGCCATGTTTGTAAAACAGTGTGGGAGGTTTTCTTGCTGTAATCTAGGTCCTTCCATCTCTGACACTAAAAGCTTTTTATTTACCCCTCACTTACACACAAACGCTTTCTGTATGTTCATCAAGCTAAACCGTGTGTGTCCTTCACATTTCAATTGACATCCCCGGGTCTTTCCAGCATTATCACCCTTTTTTCTCTTGTTCACACACACATTCAAAACAAACATGTGCTACCCATATCTTGGTTTTGATGAAGTGCCAACATGAGATTCATACCTCCCGTTGAGGTTTATTTAACTAATTCTCAGTCATCCAATGTTTTCCCTCATTCAACACTAAAGTTATGTACACTAAAACAACAGTGAGCCTGCCTATCCAGACAGCATCACAATTTGCACTTTTAACACAAAGACTGCTCCCTAACATTAGAAGATTTCGCCTAAAATATATGGCAGCATCGAAAGCATTCCTTGTGGAGAAGCCCATCCCAGAATGCATTGCGATGAATTCAGTAATATTTGGTAATTTTTATGTGATTTACAATGATTTGCAAGAATATTCAGTGAAAATTATGTAATCTTCATGTCTTTAATATTGACAGAGTAAAGGCATGTCAAATTTCTCCAACAGTCAATTTTTCATAATTGCCGATTGTGAAGATTAAATTAATATTTCTTAACTTTGTGAATGTTATTAATTTATATAATGACTATAAATATTGAACATTGAAACAACTGGTGATGTTTCTTTAAGATATAATTCACCAAAAATTTTAAATCTGAATTACTCACTCTATGTAAATGTAGTTGTTTGGTTAAAACAGAGATTGATATTTGGAAAAATGCTTGTTCTATGTCACCATAAAAAATGACAATATTATTTAAAAGTTCCCCAGAACTGTTTGCTGTAAACTCTTCAAAAGATCTTCTATATACTGTATATAACATACTTTTTCCTACTATGGTGGTCAATGGGGTCCAAGAAATGTTTAGTAATAAGCATTCTTCCAAATGTTCATCAGAACAAAAAAATTTATGCTGATTTGGAACAACTCAAAGGTGAGTAAAAGTTTGATATTTTCTATGCAGAGCAGAAATTCACTGTATAGTCCTCTTTTCATTGACAGGATGACTGTTTTATCATCCCGTTTTTTATAAACATCAGCTGTTTTTAAAACAATTGGCCGATATCCGATAGTGTGAAAAAAAAAATATCAACCAATACTGATTGGCCGATATATCTATGCGAAATGAATATTCATTATGTTTTACAATATTTATGTGTAATTCAATAATAAATAATATCGAATCTTCAATTATTATTTAATTAAAAGTATTACATGTATGTGCACAGTTTCTTTTTATATTTGTGTGATGTGTAACATTTTTAAGTTTTAAAACAATCACTTATAAGACGTAATTTCAGTTACAATGCCGTAGAATCTTGGATTGTAGACAGAAAGGCACCTCACTTCGACGTCATGAAGTTACCTCATTTACACACAAAGACGAAGCTAAATTTATGAGGACCTCTCCAAGACTTGAGTTTTATAATGATATAGCCACCCTAAACCTAACCTTCGGAGAACCCTGCTGACAGCATTAGATTTACAGCAAAATATAATTTGCCTTGATTTATGAGTCTTTCAAGTACCGAGAACCACTTGAACTGTCATCACACGGCGGTTTTTAATATGTTTCACCTTTTTTTTCAAACCTTATGCCCTTTACAAGTACAGCCAAATGTGCTTAAACTCATCGCCGTCTCCGTAGGGATTCCAAAATAATATTTTTTAAAACATGTTAAATAACACTAAAACACGCCACGGTACATTAAAGTCTGTTTTCCCTCGAGGCTCACGTCAATACTCACATACATATGAACGCACGGCGGCTGCGGTTGCCGATTCTTATCTGACTGGGAGGATCAATTGATTAGGCAATACATCAATCAGTCGGTGCCCGAGGTTTCCCCCGCACGGAGTGGTTGAGAGAGTCGGCCCAGCCCTGAGGTCAATGAACCGGCGTATACCATCGCACGGCACGGCAGGGTTGTGGGCGCGGCAGGTGGAGGCCGTAAGGTATCGGGGCTTGGCGAGAGGTGAGAACGAACAATAACACGACAGAAGTAGAAAATAGAAAGAATCTCGGAGGCAGACCGAAACAGTGAGAGTGAGAGAGAGAGAGAGAGAGAGAGAGAGAGAGAGAGAGAGGAAGAGAGAGAGAGGAATGTAGTAACTCCCTAGGCAGCGGTGCAATCCTCTGGAGAGAGAAAAAAGGAATTTTTATGTGCTGCAGGTGATCGGGGCCCGACACGACGTGGGAGGGGCCCCGGGCGAAGATGGGAAAGGAAAGATGGAAAAAGACAATGACGAAGAAGGAGAAAAGATGGAAAGGAGATTGAGAGAGTGATAAAGACTCCCTAAATAGGCTCGTGCTGTTGAACTGATGATAGACGGAATGATTTAATGCGTGATTGGCAGCGGGAGAGACCTCTCTGTTTAACACGTGGCAAAAAGACGCAATGGCACGACATGAGAGGATTCGGAAAGTCTGCTTTTAAACTAAAACAAATAAAACTACTTTACAGTCGCACAGATAAACAAACTTTCTGAAGTGCCGTCACCCAAACGGACCTGATGTCATTCACACACGCGTGCGCGCCTTCTTACAGTGATTCAAGAGCCACACGCGATGACACGCACACACAGGCGCACAATGCGCTCTTTGTTGCCGATGTGTGGTCATCCATTTAGGGGCCGAAGTTGACTGGACTCTGCATTACGCATTTCGCTTAGTCTTAACCACGTGTGTCTCCCCGCACGTGCCCCATGCCCCCTCTCCAAACTCATATTTTCCCGTAATTTGTGATAATTGCACATAAAGAGTGTGTCACACCCCTGTGTGTGTGCACGGGTGTGGTGGTGATAACTATAGTGCAGGTGTGTTGCTCAAAGGGAAACACAGATGCTCATTGATCCTTTAATTTTAGGCCAAACATAGCCTGAGGAGAGGAATCGCACCTGAATGTTTGTTCACCTACAACATCAATTGTTTGTGCGTTTGTTTGGACTGCTATGTTTAGGTCTCAAGTGTTTGTGTGAAATTTGTTTGTATCCTGTATAAGTGTATATGAATGTTAACCACCTTTGTGTATGTGTGTGTGTTAGGTGAGCAGCGCACTAGGGAAGTGGAGAGGCGTGAGAGACAGAAAGAGGGATGAGAGGATGTGGGATTACATGAAAGGACAGAGTGGTCATAAATTTTGCTTAGACAGACGAATAAAAACTCTCACTATCCTTCCAGTCCCTCTGGTTTTTCCTCAAGGGGTAAGAGTATACACACACTCACACATTGTAAAGATCTTTTGTAATGCCAGAAAAAGTAAAAAGTCACAACATTCTGTCATTCCCCATAAAATAAATAATATTAAATAAATATAACATACAGAAAATATGACATACACACACACAGAGAAAAACACTGTACAATGTACACACACATAATACCCTTTCCTCGATATTCACGTGTGTGACTAGGTTTCTTAAACGGACAGTTCACCCAAAAATGAAATTCATCTTAATTTGCTCACTCTCTTGTCATGTCAAACCTGTATGACTTTCCTTCATGAGCAGAACACCATTTTTTAAAGAAAGCAAACAAAATTGACCCACGATGACTTCCATTCCATGGACAGACACAAAACCAAAGACATTTCTCAAAATATCTTCTTTTGTGTTCCACAAAAGAGAGAAAGTAACATACAGGTTTTGAATGACATGAATGTGTGTAAATGAAGACAATTTTAATTTTTGCCTGAACTATCCCTTTAATAATTACGATATTTTATACCGATGCAAAATCCATGTCCAAAAAAATAAAACATATTGATACTTCTGTTTCCTCTTCAGTTTATCCACACAGAGTCCTAACATCAGATTTCTGCATCTATTTCTGAATGCGTAGGTGTGTGTCCGTTTGTGTTCGGGTGGAAAATGACGAGTCGATACCAAAGTCAGTTACTGAGGCAGCAAAAACTCTCCATTGTCTCTTCTGGTTACGCCACACTTCCTACACTTCCCCGTTCACCCTTTCACCACTGCTCGATTCCAGCCATGATTCACTTTCCTTCTGCTGAATCACGTCTTGGTCTCAATGGGTGCTCTTTTCCCTTTGTCTCTGATGTACTTCTCCTCTCCCGGCCGTCTTTTCTGTTTGGTGATTTAGTGCAAAGCGTAACCATCAAACGTTCTTAGATCTCCATCCATAAAGCATGAAGCAATCTGTTTTGCACATAACTTTGCTCTGTTCCAAAGCTAGTGAGCTGCCTCCATCGGCTGCATTTTAAGAAGTAATTCTGTCTCCCAAGATACATATTTCGGTCAAAATCAAAAGCACCATCAGCTGTATTCTTTAAGGAGAAAGCAGTCCTTTGTGAAAGATACAGGATGGTGGTCAAAGTAAAGGAGATGCTGATTGTGAATGTTTTTACATTTTCTCAGTTATCTGAGCCAATATTTGTGTGCGGTGTATTTGTTTGTTTATGACACCATCTCATTGTTAACTTTTTGTGAATCAGTCTGAAGTCGAATCTCCAGTGAGAAAGGTTTGATCTCAGTTAGGACGCTCTCTTAAAGGGCCAGTTCACCCAAAAATGATGATTCAGTCATCATTTATTCACCTTCTTGTTATAACAAACCTGTATGACTTTCTTGTGCAGTTTCTTTTTTAACAGCGGTACCCATTCACTGCATTTGTTTTGTGTCTATACAATAGAAGTGAATAGGTTCAGACATTACAGACATTTTTCTAAATATCTTATTTTGTGTTCTGCATAAAGTCATACAGGTTACAAATGAAAGAATGTGGGTAAATAATGACAGAATTTATTTTTTTGGTCATAGACAGCAAGGCCAACTCACTACGTTTCGAAACAGAGCGGTCATTTATTCTCAAACGCGCAGTCGTTTCTTCAGTCTGGTGAAGTCTTTGGCGGACCTCCACAGCCAGCTCTGTAGCTCTCTCAGTACCCAGAATCCCTCCACCTTCCGTGAGAAATCATTTGGAGCGGGATGGGACGAGAGAATTGGGCTGGCCAATAAAGTATGAGCCTCAGCCGGTCCTCCGTACTGATAGAGGAGGGATAGAGGAGATAGACCCGAATGAGAAGATTGTATAGAACGTGTAGAACGATGCGGGTGAAGAGACGGCGAGGAAAAAAGTAAAGGCTCCTTTCGACTCATTTCTCCAATTCCAAACTTTAAACTTGTGTAGTTCTGGGTGTTGATGTGGATTTTTTTATTATAGTTTAATTTTGTTGATTTCTCCTCATCAAAACTTAGCAGTCGTCTCCTCTTCCCCCATCTCTCCATTCCTTCTTCCCTCCCACCCTCCTCCTTCGCAGCCCAACTTTCTTTTCTCCTCCCTCTCCGGCCCCTTTCCGCTCTCTCCCTCTCTCTCTCCCGCTTCACATCCGCCCGGCTCCCTCCATCCCTTGCCCGCGAGGTAGCCTGAACACCTTGGTTTCGAGGCAGGTAACTCCGCAGGGGGGCGGGGCTGTTCTCAATCACTCCCTGAAATGGTGACATGGGGAGGGCGTATCCTTGAGCGGGCGTGGCATATCCTGAGGGAGATGATGTGTAGCCCAGGGCGTTCATCAAACCAGATATTGAGCCGAGTAACCCGCTGAGGCCGGAGCAGAAGTGAAGGAGGGAACTCTGGAGGTAGGGGCACAAGGTGGAGCGCGCCAGCTCCTTCACGGCACAAAGGAGGACGCTGTACGCACGCTGATTCTGGGCCAGACGGGCACCGTTTTCCAGTCCACGCCACAAGTCCACCCGTGTGGCCGCACTGGGCACGGATAAAGCGGAGCTGTTCGGACGCGGAGGGGAGAAGCCAGGATCGCTGAAAGGTGGCCCAAGATAAGATAACTGTGGACCAGATAGTAGAAAAAACATTAGAAAAATATGTATTTTTACAAGTTGACAAAAAAATTATAATAATAAAATGTTTTCTAAAATATAAATATAGCCATACTTTAAACACTAACTGTTTAAATCAGATAGAAAATCAAGAGTTGTTTATCTCCTTAATGGTGGTTCTATGACAATATGGCAATTCAATTTAATAAAAAAATTCATTAATTTCAAAATGTCAACACAGGAAAGAAAGATGTACATTTTTTGCTTGATAATTATTTGGCAACCTAGCAAATATGAGCTACAACTCATTTTAAGACAAGAGGAAATTTAATAATACAAAGGGATCAGGGAGAAAGTGCATCTGCAAGAAAAACATTTATATACGTAAAACCTCATATTAGAAACACCCGCACAGATCACATATATTTACAAACACACATATAAACAGATGACATCTTACGTAAGTGTCTCTGATTTCTTTCAGCTGGTGGTCCAGGTATTTCGTCAGCTCGTAAGTTCTTTCTATTGAGCTCCTCTCATTGGACAGACTAAGCGTGCGGTCCAGCACCTGGCCACACCCCATCGCAGCAGCCAATATCAGCATCAAGAGAACTTGACAGACTGAAATAAAAAGAGGTAAGAATTAGTAATTTCAGTGCTGGGTTTGCAGTTTGAAGCAGATGTGTTATTAATGCACAATTGAAAATGATGCTCATTGCTCTAAGCAATTCATTATGGAATACTATATTTTCCTATTGTTAAAACGTAAATTATTTCTAATAGTTTATCATCTTTTTCCTCAAAATAAATTAAACAAATCATATGGATTTCGGAGAAAACATTAAAACTGTCTGTAATCACCAAGGGCAAGAATTAAATTGACATAGCATATGGTTTATATATTTTTAGCTGCTATTGTTTTGTGACATGTTAAATTAGACTTTTTTATGAGGATTTATTTTTTTTGTTTTACTGGTTGTACAAATTTTCACATGATATTTACTCCCGATTTTGATTTGTAAATTCTTAAAAGAATAAAGTTATGAAGATATGCGTATTTTGTATAATTTTCTATTTAAGATCATTTATATAAATGTATTTAAGATAAATTACAATATAAAAATGTAAAAATACAATGGCCCCTCAAAAATGTGGACATTTAACTTACACTTACAAATTAATAAACATAAAAATAATGAATTAGTTATTATTAGAAATAACATTGGTGTTCAGACCATTTTAATAGATCTTTAAATTTGTGTCGATAACCACAGACTGCTATGATCTTGCATAGCAACATTTTGAATTCAAACTGTTAATATTACATAGTTTTAAATTATTAATATTTATCATATAAAAAAGCATTAGAGAGATTTATCTTCATTGTTATTTTTTATACATTGTTGCCATCACACCATAGGACACATTTGCATTTTAGTCTGTCAACTACACATATATAGTTCATAACATCATGATCTACTAAGTTTGACAACCAGAGATTGAAGATCATGCTTGCGTTATCTGTCTTTAAAATAAATGCACTTAACTCTGATAATAAATTGTTTAATATACTGATCTTCATTTTTAAGTATCCAAATACGTTCTGGGGCCACTGTATATTTGCAAATGTAAGAGCTTACGGGTGTTAGTGCGTGTGGTCCTCTGCGTCTGGATGTGTGTGTTTGTAGCTCCGTTTGGATTGAGTGTATGTGCATGCCTGTATGCGAAGCAGAGCATCTGTTATATTTCTGTATTGTGAGTAAGTGTGTGTGAAGATGCCAAACTAAGGTCGCTTTTACACCCCACGTCCTCGGACATCACACAGGGAAAATGGTGGCAAATGATGAACCTTCGAACTTCTAAGAGGGTCACAGAGTACTCATATTATGTGTGTGTGTGAGCCTGAGGGAGTCCACTGCCACATCACAGTCAATCTCTCTCGCCCAATGTTCTCTCTCTCTCCTGTGTCAAGCAGTCAGAGGAACATGTAAGAGATGTGTAATTACTTGTTTGAGGCATTGTGTTTTCAACAGGTGTGAAATAGGTGCACCTCCACCCCTTTCGTTTTCCTTTTTATCTCCGTTCGTCTCTTCTTCTCGAACCCCCCAACTATCCTCCCGTCCATCAAGCTTTTCTCGGTCCTTTCTTCTCGCACCGCTCTTCATCACGCGTTTTCCTTCCTGTCACACATTGTCTTTCTCCCTCTCTCTCTTTTCCCCCGTCAAGTTCTCCGAGTTGCTTTTTATCTTCTCACACACGCCTTTTTTCCCTCCCCTTCTTTTAAAGTGGTTTATCTCTTCTTTGCCCCCGGCCAAAATAACAACAGCTTATTAACCTCGATTAGCTCTGCCAGTTTTTCTTTTCAACTCGGTTGCTCTCTGTTTTTCCGCTCCTTTCTCCTCTAATTCACTCATTCTCCTTCATGAGGGAGAAATTCTCATGAAACACACTCAGAGGAACATCCACAACACCTGACACACACACACACACGCCTTAGCAACACAAACTCACACAGGCACACCTTTCCCCGACCTGAGGTCAGAAATGTTCCAAAACACTTTCTGCATGTCAGAGAGATCTAAAATCATGATCCAACAAATCATCAGGAAACATCGTGGAATATATGTTTTCTTTGTCAGCTTTTATCGTAACAGAAATCTCACAAACCTTTTCCACTGCTTGCATGTATGCTTGTAACCAAAAAGTTCTGGGCAAGAATTGACAGCCAAAGTTGGAAAAATTTCTTTGTTAATTTCTTTGTTCTGTTGAACACAAAATAAGATATTTTGAGGAATGCAGGAAAGCAAACTGTTCTGGGGCACTTTTGACTACTATTGTCATTTTTACCAAGAACTGTTTGGTTACAAGCATTCTTCCAAATATCTTTCTCTCTGTTCAACAAAGACATTTACACAGATTTGGAACAACTCGAGGGCGAGTAAATGATCACAGAATTTTTATTTTTGGGTGAACTGTCCATCTCTTTCTTATCTTTGCATAATCTGTGGAACCTTTTCGGCCCAAAGAACCTTTTGTGAAACAGGAAAGTTCTTCAGATGTTAAAGGTTCTTTTTGCAACCTAAAGGTTTATATTTGGCATCAATGAAACTTTTGAAGCACCTTTTTGTATGATTTCAATTTGAGATTATATATTTATATAAATATATGTAGTAATGAGAAGCAGTGAATGGATAGTACTATAAAATAAATATACATAGATGATTAAGCAATGGAACAATTTGATGAGACATGGATGAGTTAATACTGAAATCTGTGACTTTGGTATCTGTAATAATCTAAGCATCTGTTTTGAGATTGTTGAGATTTCCATAGAACACGTGATGTCTTTTTCTGGAGAAAATTTTGAGAAGCAAAATCTCTCTTGGGAAAAACAAACAAATCTCAACAAACAATGACATTATCACAAAAGGCATTTCAGAACACTAACTAAACTTTTCTAACAAAAAACATTCAAATTCACAGCATCAGGTGACACAAATTCACCCAAAAATGAAAATTCTGTCATCATTTACTCGACCTCTTGTCATTTCAAACCTTTATGACCGTCTTTCTTCCGCAAGACACAAAAGAAGATGTTTTAAAGAATGTAACCGAACAGCACTGGCCTATAGACACAAAACCAAAAGCAAGTAATTGGGTGCTGGTTAACAACAAAATGTAACTGTAAATCTCTAGTGGTCTGAGCAAAAATAGTGACGCTTACCTTCACAACCACCCATAATTTAACTTCCCAGTTGGTCCGAACTACCATTTATGTTGTTTTTACTTATAAGTGAGTTTATTAAAACAGACGCACCCCAGAAATCAAAAATCACACGCGGTCACTTCCCTCTTGTTGTTTATGTGGTTGTAAGCGCAACAGTTTCTAAAAACAAAGCTCTGGCATATTTACATAACCCCTGAAACATATCCCCCACGACTTTATTGAATAACTACGGGTTTCATTAAGCAGGATTTGTGTGTGTGTGTATGTCTCTGCTTCAACCCTGCAGCTGGCAGCAATGATATGATGTCAAATCTGTATATCAGTCAGTTTCGTCTCTCTTTCCTTACACACACACACACACACACACACGTAGCCTCTTGCCTTTCATTCTCGGTCTGATTTGTTGCCGTTGTGTTAACACTAAACAGACGAGACTCAGAGGCTCCAGTCAACAATACAGAGAATTCAAAGTTATGCTGCAATCACATAAAACTTTTTCTCTCCTATCACATCATATAAGGTTCCACTGTCTGGTCAGTTCACAGAGAAGCTAGTTTTTCATATGAACGAGTGTGTGTGTTTGTGTGTACGAGAATCGAGGGTCATGTTGTGTGTCTGTGTACAGTTAAAGTAGAGATTTATGTGCAGTCTGCACTCAATCAAATGTGCATTCTTTCACAGACTAGACACACACGCACACACACACGCCAACTTTAGGGGGCACTCAGGATGAATGTTAGAATCAAAATGCATGTGCAAACATTTTCACATGCATGTGACAAACATGATGGAAGTCTGTAGATTTAAGAAACATCACACACACTCACACACTCACACAAACACACTTTCAGTGTTTCAATCACTCAGTCACACACTTACCCTCTGTGATCTCTACAAGGGGGTATACACTTTTCAATCTCCCTGTGGATAATTCGTTTGAAACCTGAATAAATGGAAGTTCGCCTGGGAATGTTGGCCTTTTTGGACCTTTAAAACAAAGGAACGCAATAAAACCTGCATTTACAACTCAACCTCTTTGCCTTGAACTTTCCTCACTACTGCATCTCTGACAATTTTCCCTCACACTTTCATTCCTTCTGTCCAAATCCTCTCGGAACAATGTAAATGTTTCTCTCCTGGTCTCCTCTACCTCCGTGATTAACTTTCTTCCTTTTTCTTCTTTTCTTTTTTTAATTATCTCTTCCCTCCCCCCTGTTGCCCATTTCTCCATCTCTCTGACTCAAGTTTCTCACTAAACGTCCCCTACAATGACCCTCTCCCGTAAATAAAGGATGACTATCTGCTCATCCAATCTGGAAGATCAAACGTGGAAAGAAAGAAAGAATAAGGACAGAAAGAAGGGAATACATGGAAAAGAGAAAGGGGCTTGGTGAAGCGAGGGGCCATGTTAATTTGGGAAAATGTAAACAGCATGTGTAACTGTTCAAACCGTGACCAACTCATTTTATATCATTCCCCTGTGCTCCCTCTCTCTCTCTTCTTTTTAGAGGGAATCTGGGCTGCGTTAACCCTCTTTTCATCCCTCCATCACTCTATCTTTCTCCTTCAATCCCGCACTTCCCTCTTTATCCCTTTACCTTCTCTCTCCCTCCCTCCCAAAAACCAGTTGTCTTTTCCAGACTGTCTCTTCGTGTAGATTAAAATGCAAATGCGTGGGGCATTGTGACATGCTGATGGTTTGGGGTTTCTTTTTTCTGAAACCATCTGAAGGAGTTTGAGTGTATGTGGCAGTTTGGTGTGTGTGTGTGATTGGTATGATAGATGCATGTGGTGCAACATAAACTGTAACGGAGGAAAAAAAGAAAATGTGTGTGTGTGTGAGCGTGACAGTCTGCTCTGCTGCTTTATTCAGGCGTAAATCGCATCATTTCGTCACACACCCTTCTTCCTTTCACAGACACGGGTCCCAGAAGACAGGTGCTATGTATGTGTGTGGGTTTGTGTGTTTAGACCCTGACTAACATGAATCATGTACTTTCTCATATCAGTGTCGGTTAACAAGACAGGGGTGAACTTGCCCTGTGAACCACATGCCTAATGCACTTGAGAACAGGAATAAAGGCAAACAGTACTCCTGTGTGCAAATGTGTTTCCAGCTCTGACACTGACATTGTTGGGATTTTTTTAGTTTTGAGATGAAAAGTTATATTCTTGTGTAATGTTTGTGTATCCTGCACATAGAGAACAAAGCTCTCATTAGAAAATGGTTCTTGATCCTAAATAAAGTGTAAGGAAGTTAACCTAATGTAAATAGTTGATTAGCCTTGAGGTTTAATAAAAATAATGTAAATTCAATATTCTTCCAAAATATCCAATATTCCAACTATCATCTATTACACGTTTTTTTTTACATTTTCTTATTTTTACTTTGGCACTGACATTTTGATTAGTATTATTATTGATTTAAAATATGAAAAAACAAAGAAATCCTTTACATTAGTTCTAAGTGAAGGTAAACGACCTAGGCTATCTGAACTATTGACGTTAACAAATTTCTCTTCTTTTTGTCCAGTCTGGTCGTTTAAATGCGAGATTTCGCTCAAATAAAACGTGAAATTGAACGTATATTGATATTAAGACATTTTAGACTAGAAAAGACGAGCGGCTCTATCTCTAAGAACCGACAAATCAATTTAGATCTCACAATCGCCTAGAGATTATGCAGTGTTAAATGCCGAAAACAATTAGATTTGATCAAAAATGTAAATAAATAAATTTAAAAATGTTGCGGTACTATATTAAATGGCACGACGGATTATATTTAGGTTAATTGTAAATTAATTTAAGTTAAAATCAATGACTGACATTGTACATATTTAGCTATAGGCTATTTATTAAAAATGTAATTGATTCAAAAGTTATTAGCCATGCTCTTTCTCTCTCTATATATATAATAAAAAGCCTTATAATAAAAATATGTAAACCAGTTAATCGAAATCTTCTTCACTTTCAGAAAAAACATCTCTCACTTACCTTTCAAGCGTTTCATTTTACTGGATCGAATCGTTTCCTTCCGTTCTGATCAGAAGCCCAATTCTTTCTCGGGTTATGAAAATATATTCAAATAAATTGTATAAAACTCCCTTTTCCCGCTTTGTCAACTGTTCCAAAAGCTTCTTCCCAAACTTTTGATCACCGTGCGTCTGTCTGGAGCTTTGGACAAAGTATCCACAAAAATATTTGTCCAGAGAAATGAAATAAACTCAATGATTGACAGCTGCTCAGAGTGACCCCGGCGCGCGCTCTCTCTCTCTCTCTCTCTCTCTCTCTGATGTCCAGGTGACTGTGACGCGCTCGATCTTTGCGGCTGTCGGTGAGACTCGCTGACTGACGGACTGACTGACGATGATATGAAGTGATTTTATACACATGCCTGAGAGAAAGTTCTGTCCCCCTCTCCTCCTTCTGCATTCCCTCTCTCTCTCCTCCTCCTCATATTCTTTCTCTTCAGTGATTCACCGTTGATTCATCTTTTCAAAAGTGAAGTAAATGACCCCGTCACGAGACACTAAAACCACAAATCTTATAGGAATTTGACAGACTTTGACAAATTGACAGGAACTTTCAACAGATTTTTCATGATTTATCTGTTTATTGACTCAGCATCAGCCTTTTGGTTATATTCAGTGATGTAATTTGGCATCGTAAAAACAATTAAGGGGCAGTAGGCCTATTTATAATGGTGGATATTGTGAGTCTCTATTGTTTGACTTATGTCTCATGCTTCTGGTATTACCAATACTGACAGTAAGATTTTTTACATTTTTTTTACAGTCCGCCCCCACATACCACTTAAAAGTACGTTTGTGTATTTTAAACACATGTGTGGGTTTTTTCGGAAGTGCGTAAGTGGCATTATGAGTAGGTAAGCACTTAATTTCAGGGTATGGCATTAAATAAAGGGATTAACACGTCGATTATTACATAATCCTAACAGCCTACCTTTCCTTTATGATTTTGTAAGTGACTTGGTGGCATGTATTTGATTCGTGGCTCTCGCGCCCCCTGGTGTTAATTGTTAAGACGCACCCCCTTTTTGCGATTATTACTCATGTGAAGTTAAAAGTTAACAATTACTGACTTTTCCAAACGTTTTTTTTTCAAATGTGACGATTGTGTTGTTTATTAAATCGAAATATTTTTTCAATGAAAATAATGTCTTATCTCAGTGTATACACTAAAAAATATTTGTTGTTATTATTATAGGCTTTCTTTTAAAATAGCAAATTATACTTGAAATAAATAGTCCACACGATCAAAGACACCTCAAATGATACATTCACTTCCATTATAACATAGGCGGCAGATGTAAAACTGCGTATGGATATACTAATTTAAACACCCTGTGGCTTATTTGTTTGTTTGTATTTATAGCTTTATTTTAATTGATATATGAAAAATATTTATTTATTTATTTTCATTTTTCCTTGGTTAACAAATTATACAGATAAAACATGTAATGTAATGTAATGCAACTTTGCAAATGCTTACATTTACAATAAAAAAATGATCTTAAAATGTATGTTTTTAAAAAAAATCTGTCGTTTTGATGGTCTTATCTAATAATAAACAAGGAAAAATAATTAAAAACGAAAGACGTTTTTACGGACGCGGTGTCATAGAAACGGATGACCTTTCAATACTTCTTCCGGGTGACTGTGTTCAGAACCGGAGGTTGAACGCGGGAAACGGGAGAATAGAGATACGTGATTATTGTATCACTTATTTCTGTTGTTGAATCAAACACCTGCGATACCGGAAACCAAGTGTATACATTTATTGAGTCGGTCTTCATCCAAAGTAGGTGTTAAATACGTTTATATCTGTCAATAGGGCGTTTTAAAGAAGCCGGCTAAGGGATCGCATCTGCTCAACATGTGCAGTAGTGTGAGAACCCAGCGGTTGTGTGACAAAATCTAGTGAGCTGCCTACCTAGACAGATCTGTCGGCATTGTCAAATGCGAATTAATGCTTAAGATGCTTGACGAAGCAACACAGTAGGGCTTGAGCTGCAGTCAGTGCCCAACTACATTAACATATGAGAAAACAACTTTTAGAGTGATGGTTGTTAATACATACGTTACTGGTAATACTGACTGTGTTGATGTTGTTCTAAACGTATTTAAAATGGTTTTCTGATGTTTTTGTTCGTTTATATTTAGAGATGGGAGACACTCTGGAGTTTAACGAGATCTATCAAGAATCTAAGGGTTCATGGGTAAGTGACACGACTCAAACATTAAAGATAATAGACTAAAGGAAATTATCCTAAAATATTATTTCTTCAAGTATACAGTTACACATACTGACTGTAAATTACTATAAACTGACCACTGGGTGTCGCAATCTGGCATTGTTTTAATGCCACCTAGTGAATTTTTATAGTTAAAATAAACCACTAGTACTATACTGCATACTTTGGAGTATACACTGTGTGTCATACTATTTGAACAAAAAGGTGTATGTGGTGCATGATGCAATAATAAACATTCTAAACTTTCACATGACCTCATTTTGTCTCCATTTCTCTGTACAGTATGGTTCTCAGTCTCAGATCTATAAAACACAGTGCAGTGTTACTCCACAGTTAGCAAATGTGATTTGTCATCTGGATATTCCACGCACACAAAACATTTGCATATAATGCATGTGTACTTCTATACGAACATTTGTCAAACTTACTCAGAAACCTGTATTGAATATGCATTGTTAATGTATCAGAATGTGTTTTTTGTAGAAAATTGTCTTATTCGTTTGGGATGGAAAAGTTTATCTATACTTAAAATACATTGAAGACTAAAGGCAACACGCATTCTGTTTCCCCCCCAGAATGATGGCAGACTAAGGTTCGGAAAGCAGTCTGTGGTCTATAAAAGCAATAAGACGGGGAAGGTGGACAGTATTCAAGCCAATGAACTCTCTGTTGGCCAGTGGCGTCGGGTCTGTCTGGGTCATGGGATTAAATTGACCACTAGCTCCGGACACGTCTACAAATATGACGGCTTTAAAGACACAGTGAGTTTGTTGGTCAAATGTAGTTGGCTGCATATTTATAACCTATTAGTGATTTTTTTTTTCTGCTTCAAATATAAAAATATAAAAAATAGAATTTTAAAAGCGAAAAATAATCCCTCATAACAGTTCTTTAATCGACTGGTGATGTTTGTGGTGCAAAAACTATGTTCCGTAGTTTTAAATTATTTAATCGAATAGGACATTATTTAGACCAAAGATCAGTCCTGTGCGTCTGTGCACATTTGTGTATGTGTAATTCAAGATGTTACAAGAAATGCTTTTCTCCTGGGGTTAATCAATGGCCTGCATTAATGGATTTGCGCTGCGTGCGTGTTTGCATGATGTCATAATGCGCAGTGTTTATTATTAGGCAGCGTACCATAACTCCGGAAATATCTGTTAAATGTAACATAGACAAAGTTGACGTGTGTGTTTGTGCATTCTCTTTATATTAAGATCTGTTATTTAGCAGTTAACTTTAAAGTAATTTTTGTAATTGTTTTATCTGTGCATTAGAGGAAAAGGAAATGTTTTGATGATCAGGGCAGTCTGTGTGTGTGGTGCTGGTTTGTGTAATCTTAAAGTCATCGTGAAGGATTCGGCAACCCAGTGCCAAACTCATTAGCGCACAGATGGACATCATACACACACACACACACACACACCTGGTGGAGTGACATGTGGAAGTGATTGTGGACTGGTGGATAAATAAACAGACTGATTGAACGTGCTCCGCATCAGCCTCCGGCCGGATTACGCTCACCTCCGCCTTCCCAGAGGGCCGAGCAACGCAGCCAACTCTCTTTATTAATGACCCTGGTGCTGGATCAGAGGGAGAGATTCATGGAAAGTAATTTTGTTTATCTCTTCTTTCTTCTCCCTCTTTCTCCCGACATCGCCTCCCTCGCTTTGCTGTTCCACAGGACTTTGAGAAGCTTTCTGCATTTTTTAAAACGAACTACAAGCTCGAGTTGACAGAGAAGGATATGTGTGTGAAGGGCTGGAATTGGGGCACGGCCAAATTTGCAGGTAATACACTTTTGGTGATGCACATATTTACTGTAATATGCTGCAAATTCTTCTGCACAGATCCATACCCTACCGTGAATATAAGACTTAATATAACTGTATTTTTTTACTGATTTATCGCGATTTATCGTTTTGAAAAATAAATATTTCTGTAAATGTATACACAATTTTATTGTGTACTTTTGTGCATTATTATATACATATAAATATGCACACACATTTATTATTTAATCAAACATTTATTTTGGAATTGATTAATCAATTTGACAGTACAAATTTTCCAGGTCAAATCAGACAAAAAAATTAAAAGCTAACATTAGCTGAAACTGCTTGATCACCAATATACATATTTATTTTTGCAATTTTTTTGCAATTCGCACCGGTGCTACAGAGGTTTAAAGTTTTGAAGCACAGGCCAAACAGTTGTAGCACAAGTATAAAACATCTATCATCATCATTTAAGTCTCTGTGACTGGAAGCTACAATCTTATTTACTTCCGTGTTCTGACTCATTTCCAAGTGAAACTGAATCTCTAATGAGAAAGATACTGGGTGTGGCTTTCGTCTTTCTCTGTGATTTGCTTGGATGTATAAAAACACCCATTGCATTTTGAAATCGAACTGGCAGCAGACTGACAGTTGAAGGGAGGAGTTGACGAATGCTCCTTTCCATAGCGTCTTACATATGTCATTTAGTAAACTATTAACTATAAATTCTCCAACATTTCATGAAAAAATAGGCATTGCCATTTTTTCTTTCACTGGGACTTTTTAAGAAACATGCGAAAAAATGTCATTATTACAAACTAAAATCAATACAATAACGTATTAACACAACCCCTTTTTTGCTTTAAACTCTATAAAAAAATACAATGTTTACTCTTTCATTCAGTATATATAATATATTAATATGGTCTGGACATGCACTTTTTCCTCTTGGGTCAAAATAATTCAGAGTTCAAATTTGGTCTAGTGTATTCAGAGTTTAAGCAGTTGTCAATGTAAAAAAATCTCATTTTGGAACCAAACTCTTCATTTGAACATATTTACACACTTTTATATTTGTGGTAAGATATAAACACATTTAATACTATTCCGCGTAATAAAAAAAATCACACATTTTTGTGCATAATTAACATTAAAAGTCTGCAGATTCTATATGGCCTTGCTTATGAGGAAGAACAACTTGAAAATCTTTATGTGAGCAAAACCCATAGTATGAGAGGGAAGATGTACACACAACAGGATTACTAAAAGTACGCCATTTAAAAATGTAAATTCATGTTATGTGGCTCTTAAAAAGCACTTATTTGCGCCTGTGTTTTTTCTCTATAGGAGCCAATGGATCAGCTTTAGTAAATATTGCAGTATACTACAGTGCTACTACAGTTTATAAATTCACTACAAGTAAAAAGAAAAATCTAGTTTAACTAAATCACACTTTTATTTTGACGGGTTGTCACAAGAACACTTGAGCTTCAATGTGAAACACTCGGAAAATATAATCAGGAACTGCTATGTGGATGAAGTTTATGTACTTGTATAGTGAGATACAGACAAATCCACAAGTGTCACGCTTGTAACATATTAAAGACACGCAGATGATATATTTAAAAAATCTTAGTTGAATTCCGCTTTCGTGATTTCTTTCATGTTTTCCAACATCACGCAGATCATAGGGCTCTAGTACAATGAACTCGATGTAGCCGGAAAACAAGTTTTAAAAGCAAAAACAAAATAAAAACGGAAATAAATAGCGGTACACTTTTAGTTAACCTCACAGTCACACAAGCACAATGATAAACACACATCACACAATAAGTGGCCCTGTCTAATGCACCTGCCAAACTGTATTGCACGCTTGCTACACTATGAAATTTATTCTTTGAACATACTGATTTTTTTTGTAACATGTGCGAAACATGTTGGACTGTACAGCCCTGCCAAAATAGCATGCGTTACTAAAAGTAAGTCTATTTGTGTTCCCAGGGCCTCTGTTGTCGTTCGATGTGAACGACAGTCCGGCGTTTGAGGTCCCGCTGAACAGCGTTTCCCAGTGTGCAACAGGAAAGAACGAAGTGACATTGGAGTTCCATCAGAACGATGATGCGGAGGTGTCGCTCATGGAGGTCCGCTTCTATGTCCCACCCAACACTGGAGATGATGGATCAGACCCTGTGGAGGTACGCATTAGGAAGCACTTCTGTGTGCATGCGCACGAACCTCTGTTGATACTGTCTCTCTCTCTCACAGGCGTTCGCTCAGAATATTCTGTCCAAGGCAGACGTTATCCAAGCCACTGGAGATGCTGTGTGTATATTCAAAGAGCTTCAGTGCCTTACACCGAGAGGAAGGTAAACGGACACATATACACTGACATTCCAACACAGATCATTCCACTTAAAGGGGTCATATGATGTGAATACGTGTTTTTCTGTGTCCTTGGTGTGTTATAAGTTGCCAATGCATGTTTTAGACATGTAAAATTGCAAAATTAAAGTGTCGGAACAAAAGAGGCATTCTATCTAAAAGCGAATACTTGCCTGAAACACCTCGTGTAACCACACCCCCACAACTCTACATCAGTTCGTAGATTGATTTGATTAAGACCACCCAAATACATACACAAGTAAGGTGGGCGTACCTGTCAGTACAATTGCTTTGGACCGGATGTTCCAAATATGGTAAGATGCGTTACATTTCTGTCACACGCTTGCAGTATTAGACCAATCACTACGCACTGGTTAACTGGCCAATCATAGCACACCTCGCTTTTCAGACCGATGAGCTTTGTAAAAAATCTGCCCGTTTCAGAGAGGTCGGTTAAAGAGGATGTTGAACATACAGCGTTTTTCGTGAATACAGATTGCATTACATCTGAAAAAATGATAATATTCATTGTAGCCATGTTATATGACCCCTTTAAAGGAATTCAGTGATGTAGACTCAGAAACCAAATTGCTAACTAATGTGAACACAGATGATTTAGTCGCCTTCTGTGTGGATTTTGAGAGTGCTAAATTTAGTTGAAAATTAATATTTTTTTTATAAAAGCGTAGCGATTAAAATATTCTGTAATGATGCTCGACCTCTACTTTGGTTTCCTATCATTTGGCTTGACTTAGTGTTTTTCCCTTAGGTATGATATCCGTATCTACCCCTCTTTTCTCCACCTGCACGGTAAGACGTTTGACTATAAGATCCCCTACACAACTGTACTGCGTCTCTTCCTGCTGCCACACAAGGACCAGAGGCAGATGTTCTTTGTGGTGAGTTGATTGTTCATACGTTCATTAAACAAAAACATGCTTAATGTCAATTCATTGTATAGATGTAGGAAATATAGATTATTACACTTCCCTTTAAGAAGCAATTTTTTGGGACATGTAGGATGAATTTAAAGATGACTGATTATTCCTGAAGAACATCCCTCATTTTTTTGTTGCATGCTGTTGTGTTGCTGCCCTCTGCTGGTTTAAAGCAGAATTTATGTTAAATTATGCTTTTTCCTACTTGGGCTCAACAGAACAGGCCAGATTTTGTTACGTATCTTTTATATAAAAATGAAATCAAAGCTGACATTTTTATCAAGTTTTGATTGGTTTTCTTTTTCAGATCAGTCTAGACCCACCCATTAAACAGGGTCAGACGCGCTATCACTTCCTCATTCTCCTTTTCACCAAAGATGAAGATCTCAGCCTGACTCTTAACATGAGCGAGTGAGTATACTTTTGGCCAAAGCTTTGTCTGACAACTTGAAAGTGGCTCTTCGGTAAGATGTTAAAGCGATATTTCAGTGGCAAAACATAATTTCCCCATGTTTCACTAACCCTCAAAGCATTCTGACTGAATATGACTTTCGTCTTGAAGAATAATGCAGTTATGATACCATGTCTTATTTTTCTTCTAAGCGGTAGAATGGGAGACAATTTTTTTAAGCTCCAAAACGTGCATCCATCGATCAAAGAACTGCTCGACACAGCTCCGTGGTCTTAACATCAGTCATCTGAAGCGAATCGATGCATTTGATCGTCAGCTATCCCTAGGCTGAGGCTTGTTTTTATGGCAAATGAGCTCCAGCACATAGGAGACGTATCTCATTGGATCAAAACAAAAAATCCTGAGTTCCGGCACCGGAACTTACGACAAATCTGCATCATTTGCCAGAAAAACATCCCTCGGGTTCACGTGCAGCCGAGGGATAACAGAATCTAGACATTAACGTTAATTGGTCTCTCCATATGGATATTTCTCTTAAACAATGGCACCGATTCGCTTCAAATTCTTAGTTAGCTTTGCTAAATCTCTCTCTCTCTCTCTCTCTCTCTCTTTAGGGATGAGGTGGAGAAGCGGTATGAAGGGAAGCTCAGTAAGAACATGAACGGTCCTCTTTACGAGATTGTCAGTCGGGTCATGAAGGCTTTAGTCAACCGAAAGATCACAGTGCCTGGAAACTTTCAAGGGTAAAACGCACAAATATACTCCTAGTTTATATTTTCTTTTGAAATACCAACTAGGGTTTTTATTCTTCGAATGTGAGGTCTTTAGAGTTATAGTAATATGTAAGTGTTTCTCTCTGTGCGTGCAGTCATTCAGGATCTCAGTGTATAACGTGTGCGTATAAAGCGAGCTCAGGGCTGCTGTATCCACTGGAGAGAGGCTTCATCTATGTGCACAAGCCCCCGGTTCACCTGCGCTTTGAGGAGATCTCCTGTGTCAACTTTGCTCGAGGGACCACCACCACCCGCTCCTTTGACTTTGAAATAGAGACCAAGCAGAAAAACCAGTACACCTTTAGCAACATTGAGAGGTAAAGTATAATACCCATAATCCCTCGTGATCCTACACAAGCTATGCACAGTTTTGCAGTTCTCCTGATAGCATTTGCTCGAGAATGCACAACAACAGTGTCTGTAAATCATAATGTATTTAATAGGTGTTTTATGTTTGGATTTTGGACAAATGAGATTACGTATACTTTATAATAACTTTCTTATGAACCTTATAGTAGTCTGTTATGCATTATATAATGTTAAACTAATTTGAATGGTTAGAAATGCAATTCTTTTTTTGAGTATTGTGTTTAAGGATACAGTGGACTGACTGACTTGTGTTATACAGGGAAGAATATGGGAAACTCTTTGACTTTGTCAATGCCAAGAAGCTGAACATCAAGAACAGAGGAGTTAAAGAGGTAACAACATAAATTCAGGACTACTATTTCAGATTATTTTATATATTCATTCAAGATTTAAATAAGTACAATGAAAATTGAGTGGTATGGCTTTTTATATGAACTATTGCGAGCATAATGTACACTTTTAACTGTACCTAGTAATAAACCAGATATTTTAACTAAAACCCTTAAAAGCTGTATAAATGTAATTGGTGGTCATCGATGACCCTATATAGCCAGTCGAATCAGTGTTTTGTCTGTTCAGAAGTGCTGATTTGCAAATTTTAATGGATAATTTGAATTCAATTATTGTAATTTTCCTTTGTGTTGGGCTTCAGTACTGCTCATCTCTGCGGATGAGTCTGATGGTTTGAGGTATATGTGGTAGATGTATGGGTTGTGTGTGATCACATCCGTTTGGATCTCTCATTGACATGTACATGGAATGTGTCCTACAAGGCGTATTTCCAAAAAATCATTTTTAAATTGTATTTACAAATATAAATTGTAAATGACATTTGGCCGGAACGCGAACCACGGTTTATCGCTTACCGTTGTGAATCGGTAAGGAGACAATACAGAACATAGATTTATTATGTACACCATGTTGCGTTTATTTACTGATTTCGGCTTATTTTTACCCAGATAGTTATGGAGCTGAGACAGTATTATAGCGTTTGTCTTGGTATAAATTGAATCTACTAAAAAAATCTGCAACTTAATAGCCAAATAAAGTGCATGTTAAAAAAAGAATATATCGAAGTTATTAGAGATATCACATAGCCTTAATGCACAACTAATTGGTTTTTGATCCCTTGAACAATGTGTTCCGACTGAGAAGTGTTGACGATTTCTTCTGCATATTGTCTAAATCTAATACATGGTTAAGAGCTTTCTCCGGGCACAATGTATGTATGCGATCCAAGTCTGGTTTTAACTAAATAAACAATCCATTTTGTTGATGGATTGGTCCTCGTGGGAATAAGCAGGAAGGGCTTTTGAACCTCTAATTCTGTGATCAGTGCACGCAAGTGTTTATACTGAAGTGCCCGTGGTGGCGACACATTTCAATGCATTAACTTCCTGTAGGCCACAGAGACGGGCAGTCGTACCTTACACTTGCCATTATTTATCAAACCGTTTGTTTGCAGGGTATGAAAGGCGCTGAAGGGTACAGCGATTCTGATGAAGACACGCATGACGCCTACCTGGAGAGAATGAAACAAGAGGGCAAGATCAGAGAGGAGGCGGACGGAAGCGACGAATCAGAGGGGGACAGCGGTAACTGATGCACTGGAACAAGAAGCTTAAATGCCATGTTTGAGGCTTGTACGGTGGTCGCAGCAGATTTCTTATGTCTTATTTTTTTTTCTGCAGATGAGTCTTTTAACCCCGGAGAGGAGGGTGATGAAGTTGCAGAAGAGTAAGTGAGACTGAAGCTATTTTAGCACATAATAATACAATTTTGGAGGCTTTTGGCTTGAAGAGAAAGTATGCCTAAGAAATTAAGAATCTCACAAATTAAATCTTGCAAAATAAATTTTACTCCATTCTGTCTAATAATAACAATGATATTTCTGTGCAGGTATGACAGTAACGCCTCAGAGAGCGAAAGTGAGGGAGAAGATGGAGACAGTGAGGATGAAGGCAAGAAGAAGAAAGTAGAAAAGAAGCCCAAGAAAGTGGTTAAGGAAAAGAAAGAGAGAAAACCACGTAAAGAGGTCCGCAAAAAATCACAGACATCTAGAATACAACTAATATTGCCTATAATCCAAACCAAATTTATCAGGAAAATGCTCACAATGATCTTTCATGCTTCATCATTTAAGTTAATAGGCTTGATGGGACTGCACGCTGATGTAACAAAACAGGAAGTTCTTATTACGATGACAGTCAGGACAAATGTGGCATTTAATCCCATAAGTAGACTTTTTATTAAAGCTTTATTCCTCTATCTGTGTACAACAGAAGAAAGTGAAGGACCCTGGTGCTCCTAAGAGACCGATGAGCGGTTACATGTTGTGGCTCAACAGCAACCGAGAGCGAATCAAGAGTGAGAATCCTGGGATCTCGGTGACTGAAATCTCAAAGAAGGCTGGAGAGATGTGGAAACTACTAGGCACAGATCGAAAGGAGGTCAGTGACACACACACACACTCACACATGGAACCTGAAAGTCTTGACATTACTTTAAGATCCAAGAAATCGGACTCTGAACCATAACTTAAACATTAACTGATTTTCACGACTGGGGTAAAAAAACATCTAAGTGACACTGTCATTGTTTTGTTCAGTGGCAAGATTAATATTTTATGCACAGAGGTCTTTGCTGCTTTTCGAGTTCGATGTACCACTGAATACATTTATTAGCCAAATGATGCCACTTATTTGTTATTTTTCTGTGGTTTGTATTATTGATTCTCAGATGATTTAGAAATGAATTCATAATGCTAAAGTGATATGCAGAGTGAAATGACTTCTAAGAGAAACTGCATTTTCTGTGTCGGATCTGTCTCACAGGAGTGGGGGAAGAAAGCAGAAGAGGCCAAAAGACAATATGAAAAAGCTATGAAGGAATATAAAGCGAGTGGAGGTGGTGCGTCTGCTGAAACTAAGTGAGCAAACACAGTCCAGATCTCACTCCTAAGCTCTTTAGATCTCTCTCTGTAACATCTCTCCAAAGCATTACAAATTTCCCCAACACATTCTAGATCACAAAACAGATCTTTCTCTTGCAAATTCCAGATCTCACAACAGATCTCTAAAATAGATACCATAGGTCACTCTAAATTTCTCTAGATTTCTGTGCAAAACAGTTCACATGTCATTCTAGATCTCTTTCCAACACACGGTGTACGTACATTTCATGTGCAGCGTTCACACATGAAGGAGCAGGTCTTTCTTCAGCAAATTCTAGATCTCACAACAAATCTCTTCAGATCCATTTTATCATCTCAATCTAGATCTCTCTTCAGCACTTTACACATTCTAGATCTCAAAACAGATCCTCCCCATCAAATTCTAGGTGAACAGGGCTGGGTTTCCCGAAACCTTCTAAACGCTATTTCATTATGTCAAGTTATACCTTGAGAGTGGAAGCGATATATTCTTAAGAACAACGTAACGATACAAAGGTTTTCCGGAAACCCATCCCAGATCTCTACAACAAATACCCAAGACCACTCCACATCTCTCTGCATTTCCATCCAGCACATGTCATTCTATATCTCTCTACAACATATTTTGTACCCACATTTTAATACTCACTTTGTAATTGTGCCAGGAGGAGCAGGTTTTTTCCAACACATTCTAGATTTCTCTCAAACACATTTCAGATCTTACTCCAGATATCTTTCTAGTACATTACAGGTCTTTCTTCAACACATTCCAGATTCATACCCCTTTCCAACACATTATAAGTCTCAATCCAGATCGTACTCCAGGCTGTACCTCTAGATCCCACTCAAAGACACTTCATATCTCATTCTAGATCTCTGTCCATCACACTCTAGAAGTCTCTCCAGCACATGACACAATCTAATAGCACTCTTTGCTTTGCATCGTCCAGAAAACCTTTCAGAACACTATTTTCCAATTAAAAAAAAAACGTATATGCTTCGTCCAGTAACAATATTTCATGAGGTAATTATTCCTATTGTTAAAGTAAAACTTGCTCACATGATCTTGATTCTGTTTTGTGGTCTTTTGAGTTGGTTCTTGTCAGTAATTTGCTTGAGCCGGTTAACCACAATTTATTTACATTAATCGGTCCGAAATTGCTTTAAAAAGTGTTTTGAAATATAATGAGAAGGTGATTTTTTTTTTTTACGTTGACATGAATTCTGAATGCACAGATTTTATGCTGACACAGTCGACACTTGTGTTTCTAGAGAAAAGAAAAAGAAAGGAGGCAAGGTGGATGCTAAGAAGAGTGGAGGAGAAAAGGAGCGAAAGCGGGAAAGTGTGAACGAAAGCTTTAAGAGCAAAGAGTTCATCTCCAGTGAGGAGAGCTCATCGGAGTCTGACCACGGCAAAGGCGGCAAACGGGCCAAAGGTGGCAAAGGCGGCAGGGGCAGCAAAGGCAGCAAGCGCAAGGTGTGTGATGGACGTGTTTGTTTTTGGTTTTATTGGAGGTTTTAATTCAACAGTGCAGCCACGGCTTCTTAAAGCTATTTTATGTCTTCAGAAGATTTAAATGGTTAGGATCAAGGGTTAGTAAATAATGACTGTCTTTATCTTTCTTAGGCATCTAATGATGATGATGAGGAGGAAGAGGAAGTCGCCTCCACACCACCCAGCTCAGGAGACGAGTCGGGGTCTGACTAATGTTACACAAAGACATTTCCACATCATCTCAGGTTACACAAACAAATACGTGATGGTTATTTGGACCAAGACTTTCTACTTTCGGTCTGTGTGCATTCGAAGCACATTTTTACACCTGTTTTTTCATCCGGACTAAGAACATTGAGACGACGGGTCATTTTTTTTTCTCTACAGAGAGCACCTTCTGTAAAGCTCTCAGAATTTTGTTACCAGGTTTGGTAGACAGACATTTATTCAGGGAAGTGTGGTTAGGAATGCCTGTGTAGAGGCTTTTTACTGGCTTTTGTTTGCCATCTCTATTCTAGACAAACTGCACTTCAGAAAATGTCATGTTTTGATAAAGTTTTGTACTTTAAGCTATCAAACGTTATTCAGGAATTGAAATAAAATTTAGCAATTCAGCACCTTTTCGTTTGTGGTCAGTAATCATCAATTTATATTACAGTACTCCAAATAAACGCTAAGAACTTGGCTTACTACAAATCACACTAGACTTGAAATACATCAATTTAGGTTAAAATGTACTCGTCATTGCAAACCTGTATGACCTTCTTCCGCAGAACACAAACTGTTGGTAAATGAACAGCGCCGTCACCCATTCACTTCTATTGTATGGACACAAAACCAATCCAAGTATAGGGGGGCGTTTTGTGCAAAACAATTACAGAAATGTATGGGGCAAGGTGTGCCTAAGGGAAGTTTTTGTTAAAGAACTAGAATATTAAGAGTTATACTGGGATGTTTACAATGAATCAGTGATCGATTGAATGATCTGTGGAAAAATTATAGTTGATCTATAACAGCTGATATGAAAATCTACCTCAAGAATTGTCTTTGATCTATTGTCATTGCAAGAAGGTCAACTGACATACTGTGAGGAGATTTTTATACCCCGTTTAAAGACAACCAGATGTCGCTTCGAAAGCAGACGTTTCCTACTAAAGCACCCTCGAAACCATATCTAAATAGAAAAAAAAACTAGCTTTCGTCGCGAAAAATGAAAATAGGTCTCATCTCCAATGCCCACAAGGAACTAAAACAAACATGTGCACGTACTAAGTAACTTTTCATCATTTACCAGTACTAACCACTTCATTGTATGTGTAAGGAATAATTGATGACGGGTCGTTCGATTATTTGAAAGTTAATGTACACCCAGAGGAAGTCCATTAACTTTCGAATAATTGAACAGCTCGTCGTCAATTATTCCGCTTATACCACGGTAACCATACTATAAACATAATATTTTTTGTTCTTATCCATTCTTGGGTGATTTTAGCTGCGTGTTGGGGTACCTGTGACTGAGCTTTCTGACACTGGGCAGTATGTTTCGCTCCAGAATGACTTGATAGTGTTGAGATTTCATAGAGCCCTGCACAGATTCAAGGCACCCTGGCCAGATGCAGCAACGCAGCCCGAAAACATAACCCAGCCTCCTCCATGTTTCAGGGTATGGTGTTCACTTCTTGAAAGCTTGATTTATTTTTCATCTGTGAACGGAGTTGATGTGACTCATCTGTCCAAAGGACATTCCTCCCAAGGATTGAGGCTTGTCAATATGAATTTGAGCAAATTCCAAAATTGAGCTTTATGGGTTTTTTTCAAAAGCGGAGTCCCCCTGGGTCTGCCATGGAGCCTGATTTTGCTCAAAAAGCGACGGATGCTGTGATCAGAAACTGACGTACCTTCACCTTGGAGTTCAGCTTGTATCTCTTTGGCTGTTATCCTTGGTTCTTTTTATCCCATTCGCACTATCCTTCTTTTCAATCTGGGGTGGTTTTTCCTCTTTTGGCTGCGCCCAGGCAGGTTGGCTACAATTCCATGGACCTAAAACTTCTTAATAATATTTTCAACTGCTGTCACAGGATCATCCAGCTGCTTGGAGATGGTCTTGTACCCTTTATCATGCTTGTCTATTATTTTCTCACGGAGTTCCTCTGACAGCTCTATCCTCTGCTTTCTCTGGTCCATGCTCAGTGTGGTGCACACAATGATTCCGAACAGCACAATGACTACTTTTCTCTGTTTAAATGGGCTGAAAGATGATTACAAGATTGGATACATGTGTGATACCACTTAAAGAAACTAATTAGTTTGAAATATCACTATAATCCAACTATCTATTATCTTTTCTAAGGGGCACCAGCAAATGTGTCCAGTCCATTTTAGAATATCTTTGCAGAATAAGCAATAATTCATCTACAGCTTCTTTGCGTTATTCTATGACATACCAAAGGCATGCAAGTATACATGATACAGTAGCTTTTCATTTCATCACTCTTCAGGAGGAATGAAGCATTATTTCAATGAGCTGTAAGGGTACCAACAAATTTGAGAACGTCTGTGTGTGTGTATATATATATATATATATATATACACACACATCGGGACACGCTTCCCTGGGTGGCAAAACACCCAGCAAAATGGCTGAGGAGAATCGGAGAAAGAAAGAAATTAGGAATAAAACACGCAATTATTTGCTGAAATATGAAAGCTGCTGGACTCTGCAGTGATCCTTACGGCTTCCCTACAACTTACACAGGAAATGTTGAGCAGGAATTGTGTTTCCTGATATTGTACGCAGTCATTATGATGAGCGTTTTACCACTAACATTGGCGCTCCGACGTGCTCATGTAGTAAATTAAGGAGAAGTCCATGCCCTCAATTTTTGCATTCCTAAAGAGTTTCTTAAATGTCACAAACAATGTAAATAAAATATTTTATCAGATGTTTGCGTTTTATAATGTGGACTTTTTTTAATAGAACCAACCTATATCCTACCTTTAAACGTTTAATATTCACTCATTTGCTAAATCAGTAATTTCTGCTGAATGACTATTGCCTGTTGGCTCCTTCCATCCATCACCCTTTTCTGCCCAGTTCCTGCAAAACAGTTTTGTTTGACCTGAAAGCTAGTAAATTAACTCCATCGGGGATTTAAAGGGCCAGTAATGGCTCAGAAAAGAATCTGTGGCTTTTAATATAACATGAAGCTTTCATGGTAAAGTATGTGGTCTGTTAAAAGCATATGGATGCTGAGAATGACACGTGATATTTCATATATGATGGGAATTAGGGCTGGGTATCATTCTGATGTTACGATTTGATTCCGATTCATAAGCTCTTGATTCGAGTCAATGATCATAGATTTAATACAAATCCTATAGATATTTGTCAAAAAGATCAGGAAATATCACATTATAATGGTGGATTAATAAAATTAAGTGAATAGCCCCAAACCTGTATATTAAACTTTAAACACTGATCTATCAACACACTTGGGTATATTGAGGTTATTTTACATGTAAGAGACAGTATAACATGCAAAATTTCACAAAATTAGCTATAAAGAGGGCCTTCAATAATACGAACAGCTGCCTTTTCTGTGAAGGTGATGTTAAATTCGACGACACACCCGCATCCGCCATGTTAATTAAGCAATGAATGAACAGGATTCCCTGTTGTAACATTCACCTGTCGCAAAAATAAAAGTGACATTTAGGATAGTAGGAGCAATATCCTTCACGTTAATGAAAGTTCAGTGCTTGTGGAAATATGGAAGTAAAAATTTGATTCACAGCTTTTGAGAACTGATATTGAATCGACTGCATTAAAAAATATTTTTTTTTTGGCCAGCCCTAATGTAAATGTTTTTTTACTTGTGCATTTGTATGAATAGCATCAGTTTCTTTGGCCTTATTTAATTTAAAAAAATAAATGCATCCTTTCCTCCAAGGCTGTCTTGATGCTCTGTCAAGCTCCTATTATTCTCATGGGTGCTGTTGTACATCCTCTTAAGAACAGACTAATCCACTTCACGCCACGCGTTCGAGCCCATGCCGATGTTGTCAACTGCTTCTGTTATTCTGGCCTGTGTAATTTATGAGAAGTTGTGTCCACTCAAAGACTGAAAGCTTTCCTTTAGTAGTTGGAAATGACGATGTTGTAATTGACCGCAAACATAATGGGCCACTTAAGAGATGAGGAAATGTGATCTCCACTTTAAGCGTACACAATTCTGAAAGGATTCCAGAAATTTCCATTCAGACCGCATTTATGTATGTTTTGTTGTTTTGATTGGAGCTAAAAGGGTTAATACTGTAGAGGTCAAATGAAAACCGAGTAATATGGATCGGTCTAATTGAACACATGAACAGGATCTCAAATAATGGAGCAGATATTGTGACTATGTGAGAAATAGTATTTTTGTAGATATAGCACTTTTATAGCACTTTTAATACACATTTTTAGAAAAAGCCAGCATGCTGCCTCTTTTTAAAAAAAGCTTAATTTTATTTATAGGCTATTATAACTATTTTCATTTTTTTGTTTTTATTAATGCAAGTTTAGTTAGAAGTTTGTTTCTCTCATATAAAGCTAAAAAGGGACGAGTAAATGAGCGGTCTATTGAGGAAATGGAGAGGCTTGGGTCTCTAGGGGGCAGATAGAGGGAGAGGCATGCAAATAATAAGGGGAGGGAACATGTCCACTAAAAGTTCATCTAAAGATGTAAAATAACAGCACAAGACATTTTCCATCATTTAGCACACAGCGGTTGACCCTGGACTTCTGTTTGCGGCACACAACACACATTTACAATGGCTGACATGATGTCGGGATGCATTACAAATTTCTTCGTCTATGAAACGGCCAAATCTGTTGTGGTGAAGAGCTGGACTGTGGGAGTCATCAACCGTGTTGCTCAGCTACTTATTATTCTGTACTTCATCTGGTAAGAACTCTAAGATAAATTTATGTATAACATTACGGGAATATAATATTGGGTTGAATGCAATGAAGTGCTTGAAATATTAAAACTTCACAGATAGACAGCGAGATAATGGTAATCTAAGTTTTATTTGACTCTGCTTGGATTGATGCATGTATCTTTTCTGAATTTGGTCTTAAAATGTATTTAGTGAGTTAATATTAAAATGCACAATCTACTTTCGTCTTGCTTTTATAATATTCAAATATGTAATTATATATATCATATATATAATGACTTATATTTAAAGATTGCTGATACATTTATGTGAATTAATCCATTCCTTTACAATGTGAATTTAATTTAATGATGCAATTTATTTAAAGGCTTTACCACTAAATATTATTTGGATGATTTGCTATCACTAGCCAATCAAGTAAATGGTCTACGAGTAATATATTAATTTGTATGTATTAATTATATTATTTTTTATTTGTTCGTTAATATTTATTATATAAACAAGCTTAATGCTGGATCTACAAATAGGTCACTTCATGCATGTGTGTACTTTCAGCTGGGTATTTCTGCACGAAAAAGCATATCAGAATCGAGAAACAGGAATCGAGTCTACAGTTATGACTAAAGTCAAGGGCATTGGCACCTTGAACGACCAAGTGGTAGATCCAGCAGACTACGTATCTCCACCACAGGTCAGCAAATCTAGATTAAGTTAAATATTTCCTTTCTGTGTAGTTTGAGAGGTTTGGTAAAAAGTTTTGTGGTTTCCACAATGTATTTCAGGGCTCTTCAACATTCTGCATTATTACCAGAATGATCATCACAGACAATCAGACGCAAGGACGATGCCCCGAGGTAAAACAAACCCTCAAACCTAAATTGACTTTCTTTTCTGCAAATGAGTACTTTAAGAGTTAGTTTATCAAAAAATGAAATTATTAATTTTTTTGTCGCATTATTGTTCCAGAATGAAGAAAACCGAATCGGTCCGTTGTTGAGAGATTTTGTAAACTTTATCAGCTGATTGTAAACATGTCAAATGAAAGATGTATTTGCCAATCGGTAATCTAATTCATATACCGGAGAGCTGTAGGAATTCATCAAGGATATGTTTTCATAGTTACAGAGACTTAGAATAAGAAAATGACAACATTTTCATTTTTTGTGTCCTTTTCTGTGCCAGATTGAAGATATGTTCTCATGCTCGACTAATGATAACTGCACTGACCGAAAGGATGCACATTTAGCCAATGGTGAGTGTCTTACTTTTTCTTTCTGGTAGACATCTTTCCCTTCAAGGTTTCTTTATTATTTTTCTTATTTAATAGGTATACTAACAGGCAGATGTTTGAACAATGACTCCTCTGATGGACGGTGTGAAATTCAAGGCTGGTGTCCTGCAGAGAATGACAAGCAAGAAGTGTAAGACATGTGCCTGCATGTGTGAATTATATGTGCTGTCTTGTGTTTACTGTATTTTAAAATGGAGGTGATTTGACATATCAAATCTGTTTTAGAGCCGATAATTATTTAGATTAATCATTAGTTTGGAAAGAGGGCTGTCAGACAATTAATCTCATCCAGAATAAAATTTTGTGTTTACATAATATATGTCTGTGTACTGGGCATATTCATTTTGTATTCATTAAACACAAATTCGTTAAACACAAATACACAAATTAATAAACATATATTATTTATTTTCAATTATTGGTAAATATAAATAGATAGATAGATACAAAATAAATATGCACAGTACACAGACATATAGTATGTTAACACAAATGTTATTCTGGATGCGATTAATCGTTTTACAGCCCTATTTGGAAATAATCTAGATATATAAAAAGCATGAAGTTATTTCCTGATTTATTGTTTGTCTGCTAAAAGTCTTTGCATGGTTTCAGGTATTATTACAAAATTGTATTTATGTATATGAGATGCAATCTGTGAAAACCCATCTCAAGTCAATTTTTGTGATATACTGTTTTCTACATAAGCTAATTCTACATAATGTAAGGAACATTCTTTAAAAATATATTGATATCTTTAATATTGACTGAGGAATAAGAGTCAAAAATAAAATTACAATGTTGAGAAAGCCAACAACTGGTCTTTTTATTTAAAATAAAAAAAACAGTGTAAGTAAAATAATTAATTTCAATATTTATATTGTTAATGACAATTAAAGGAGTCTATCACAAAATTTATCTCAAAAATCATATAATCTATAAATTAAGGCAAAAAAGACACAATTTTGTGGTCCTCATAATTGACATACTTGTACGTATTTGACAGAATTTCCGGCCTCATTTCATAGGATTTTGTAACTATTTTACGAGGTGTTGTTTTGTAAGAATTCATACAAAGTGAATTATTTTTTTTAAATCAAGAACAAAACCCTGCTCCTAACCATCACTAGCACAAAAACAGTTACATACTAAAACGTATGCATAGTATTGCATGGTTTAATACGAATCGGCCACCTCATAACAAGTGTGTTCTGTTTAACAGACAGGTAGACACAAGTAAAGAAAAGATAATGACTAGACAGCACTCACAGAATAACTGTCATGTGAAAGCAGTTTAACTGAAACTCATCTGCTCATTCTCAGGTATCCAATGAAAGAGGTTGAAAACTTTACTATCTTCATCAAAAACAGCATCCGCTTTCCTCTGTTTAATGTCAGTAGGTGAGTTAATTTGTGAAGTCATTTTGTGTGTAATGGTTATATTTTATTAACATTTCCCTCTTTAATTTGATCAATTTTGAGGTTCTCTTTTTAAAGTCCTATATGTCTCTCTCTGACTCTCACAGAGGAAGTATCGACTCTGAATTACAACCAAAATATATTAAGAACTGTTCTTATGATGCAGTAGAGAATACCAACTGTCCCATATTTAAAGTGGGATATATCCTGAAACAAATCATTCAAACAAACATTTCTGACACGGTGAGTCCACAGCTCAGCTTTGCTTCTCATCTAACACAATTTAAGTTTATGTGCAATCCATCACACCTCAAGCCCTTTGTGTACCGGTGTGTTTTTATGTGTTTGACAGGGAGGAGAGATTGCTATTAACATAGCCTGGAAGTGCAATCTTGACCACGATGAGAAGAACTGCAAACCTCAATTCTCCTTCACACGCTTGGATGGCGTGTCCAAAGTCTCCAAAGGCTTCAACTTCAGGTAGCACATTTAATCATGCATTCCTTCATACTTCTTTCTATCTTCTCCAGAACTCAATCGTGATTTATTTTTATGTCTTTCAGGTTTGCTAAATACTACAAGTCTGCGAATGGTACTGAATATCGAACGCTTCATAAAGCCTATGCCATCCGTTTCGAAGTAATTGTGTCAGGCAATGTAAGTAGCGTGTCTTTATGGACATGTATCTTTGTTATAAAATCAACTCGCATGTATGCTAACTTCGCTTTTTTGTTTTTAGGCAGGAAAATTTAGCGCTGTGCCATTTATGATTAATTTTGTTGCTGCGTTGACATCAGTGGGACTGGTAACTTTATACGCACACACACACACGTCAGCTTTTATACATTGTATGGATTTTCCATTGACATAATAGGTCTCATTCACTAATAATTGCATAGATTTTTCGTATTTATACGCACATTTGAACTCACATTATATCACATACATTTGTTTTACAATATTAGTAAGAACACCAAATTGAGTGCATTGTATTTTATATCCTATGTATTTGCTCTTTTGGACATTAGATGATAAATGTGATTGTGCCTATTTTAAAGCACTTTGTACCACCTAAAATCCTCACAAATTAATTTTAATCTCTTAATTTGATTTGAAAATATTATTATTACTTTTCTAAGCAATTTGATTTATGATACACCTGGTGAAAACATTCCCACAGATTTATTTACATTAAAGGAGGGACGAGCGCCAAATAGGAGCCAAAATAGCATGCATGTAGATCATAAGTGAAGCATCAATCTAAATTTCTTCAGGAAGATCTAGTTATTATTTACACGTCGCACCAGGAAAAAGCCACACACTACTTCTACTGGTACGTGTGTGTCACAAAAAGCAAAATCCTGTCAGATGTACGAATAATGTATATATTTTTTGCAGGCTGCTGTGTTCTGTGACCTCATCCTTCTCAACTTCCTTAAAGGGGCTGACGTGTACAAAGCAAAGAAATTTGAAGAAGTACCAGATTTTTTCCAGTTTTCTCTTCATCTGACTTTAGTTTAGTCATGTAGACGAAAAGGAGAGTAAGTGTCTTAAAAATAATCCTCTTTCTCTACTTTTTCCTGATAGGTATCAGAACTCCCCAAGTCACCCAGTGACAAACTCTACAAGAGCAGCCAGATGTCCATTAAATCCATAGTAAAGAGATCTAATGACTCAGGAACCTTTTCTATTGGACAACATGAGGCGACACGAAATGTTAACCAAAGTGATATCTAAATAATATTACTGCTCTTTTATCTGTAGATTTTTAATTAATTGCAAATTGTTCACCTAATCGTTGGAACATGTTTGATCTGTTTGCTATAATCTTTCTTTGTCTGAAGACATGTAGGCCGTAATATATTAATAAATTGACACTAGAAGAGACCAGATTACTCGTATATAGTACCAGCCAAATGTATGGACACACCTACTCCTCCTTTAATATTCATTCAATAAAACATAATAATATTTAATTACTACCTACTTTTCAGAAGATAGAAAAACATTCATGTTTCAACTCTTATCTTATTGTATAGGAAAGAAACTCTTAAATGTCTCTGGTAGTAAATGATTTAGTATCATGTGGAAAGGAAGTATTTATACTAAAGGGGGTTGCATATAGCAGACTTTCAGATGCATGACACTTAAAATGTAATGTTTATAACTGTTATAATAATTTACAAAATGTGAAGAAAAATAAAAGGATCCCTGACAAAGAGCTAGTTATTACTCATGAAATGGAAACATAATTCAGAAAAAAACATATTAGGAAACCAACGTCTCATTAAAATATGTTTTGTTTGGAGTGTTTGAAATAAAAAAACTGGAATATTTCTTACTACATGAAAGGTTTACATTGTAAAAGTGGCCGTAAATGAGTGAAAATTATTTTGTCTTGCTTGTAAATTTTTGATGAGAATAACATGTTTTAAATCTTCAAAAACTGTGACTTTAATAATCTTATCAAATATATTAAAACATTATGTAAGGGTCAGGGACATGAAAAATGGTTAAATGAACCAAATCACACACATGATGATATTATGACTGAAGAAACAGTTTTAGTGAGTTCAAATATCTCCCCGGGCGTCTAAATGTTTTCTGTCTGAATACAGACTTTTCTGGAGGTCCAGAATTTCAAGGGTGGGGCCTGACGCACTGGAAAATTAAAATTTGTACTTTGTCCTTTTAAAACCTTTTATAGAGCCGATCCACTTTGGGAAAGAGGAGCGGGGAGCAGAATCCTCCTGCCAATTCTCCTCTTTTTCCACCACCTCCTCATTTTCCTCCTCTTCCTCCTCAATCCAGACTGTGGATGGTAGGATGACCACCTCTTCAGCGAATCGAACATGACAGGAATTTTCCATCCTCCTCTGAAGAGAAAAAGAGAAACATTATATACTGGTTTTGTAATCGTTAAATAACAATAATTGTCTAATACATAAGTACTAACAACAACACTTATATAGTAACTTGACAATTGCTTAATAAAACACACAGACGCTTTATACAAGTCATACATTTAGGAAACTTCAAAACTATGAAAAAACTTTCTATGTAAAAGTTTTTTGTTATAAAAAGTCAAGGACGTCCCTTAATGTAATTAACCCTAGACTACATTTGTTTATTTGAGTTTGTACAAACTGATCTCATAATTGAAAGGCTCTATAACACAGCTTTAAGAAGAGCAAGATTATCAGGAAACTTCCTGTCAAGGTAAGAAATGTATACAGTGACTCAAAATTGCCCGGTTGCACAGACACGATTAGCTCAAACCAGGACTAGGCCTCAGTTCAATGGTTCTCAACTTTGGCCCGCGAGATCCACTTTCCACGAGTTTAGCCCAAAATGTGATAAAACAGCTGAAGAGACTAATCAGTGACTTCAGGAACAGATGAATTCAACCTTATTTTGGGCTGCGCTTATTGTTTTGCTTATCACATTAAAGTACCGCGAGAGCGATTCAAACGCGTGCCTAGCAATCTCCACTTGAACCGCTATCGCTGTACTTGTATGTCATACGATGATAGATTTGCGCAGCGCCGGATTAAATTGAACACATCTTTTCTAAATACGCTGATTAGCTTGTTCATGTGTTTTATATTATTATCCACTGCCACTGGTATTTATGACGCTATTATAAAAATGCTTAAGAAGAATACATTACTGGTGTGCATCTTCAAACAAAACAATGCCACTGACATTTTAATTTCTTGGCAAGATATATTCAGTTAAAGGCGTCCGATTTTTCTTAGCCATTCTTGATGTTCAAATCACCAAAACACACACACCCCTATCCCCATCTTTCGCTTTCGTCAGCGCTCGGCTCGAATACTGCCCGTCCTGTGTACTGTTCACCTGTTCACAAAAATTCAGCACCACCCAATATGTTAATTATAGTACAACACAGGTGTTTCCAAACAAGCATGCTGTTAGGATGACTAACCTGCATGACGTTCAACTTCAGACCCACAACATCTTTTCATCATCATATAGTCCTCAGTTGCAAGCATTAACTCACTATTTCAACCATTTTTATTACAAAAAGGCTCAGCTAAATGCAAAATAACTGACATATAATACCCCCACCTTTTTAACTGCCGTCTCCATAGAAAAGGACGACTCAACGTCTTCAGAGTTCTGGTAGGAGATGTGATAAGATGTGGGTGAGATGCTGCGGATGGAGTTTGAAGAGTGTGTGGATATATAAGAGCTCCTATGGTTTTCATCCTCCATATCTTGCCCTGTGTCTTCTGACGGTTCCCATCTTTTAGTCCAGTGCTCCCTTTTACGCCGCAGAGATCCTTGTTTGCTCGTGGAGGAACTGTCCACCGGCTGAGAAATGGGTGAAAAGTGATAAATTAGGATAAATGTGCAATGCATGTTAGAAAGTTAATTCGTTCATTGTTTACTCATCCTCATGTCATTCAAAACTTGTATGAGTTTCTTTCTTAAACAGAACACAAAAGAAGATCAATGTTGGTAAGCAGAGGACATTTGCCCCTCTAGAGATTCACTGTACGAACATAAAATCATTTCTCAAAATATCTTATGTGTTCCACCAAAGAAAGAGTTATATACATGTTTTGAACAACTATTCTCTTAAATGCGCCTAGTTTCCTCCTGATAATATTTTTACCTGAAGATATGAAAGATCCAAGAGAGGTATGAAACCTTCTTTCCGATCTTGATACTGCTCACGGCTGAGGTCAGACACTTCTGGTTGGGAATAACTGGGAACGCTTTTCTCAGATTCATATGAGGGTTGGTGAGAAAATCGTGATAGTTCATTCATTTGCTGGCCATTGTGAGTCTCGTTGAAGCTCAGATCAACAGATTGTAACTGGTTTGTGCACATATCAGAAGTTTGTAACTGATTTGTTGGAAGTTCTGTAACAACCTGATATATGCCATGTCGCCTATAGACAGGTTGATCGACAGCCATGTCTTGTGTAGACATGTCAGGGATAGACATCTGCTGTTGAGTCATACCCAAATGTGAATGTCTCCATTTGCCGGTCCATTCACCTGATTGGTTATTAATACTTGGTGAGTAATTTGATTGGTTCTGTGTGGTGTTGTTAACTGAGAGAAACTGAGCCCACTCCGTTCCACTGAAGATCTCTTCCATTAAATTAGAAGTTCTAAGGGGGAATAGATTTTCACTGAAAAAAGAAATGGAAATAAGATTTAGGTTAATGTTCATTTTGACAAATGTACAACCAAATATAGCTGCAAGCAGCAATACGGGGCCAAGTCCCCCAACCAGGCCGATATACCATCCAATTCCAAAGATATTACCATTTATGACAAATTTCTAGATGGTGGACAGGTCTATCATCCAATTTTGACAATAATAGCTCCGGCATGACAAGGAATCCATAGACCGAGATCACGATTTTCTGACAAATATTTTCAAAAATAGCAATTTTCAAATATTGTGACCATACACACAATTCTAATAAATTTGGCATGGATGCCCAGTGTGAGTTGTCGATGAATCGTACCAAGTTGTTCCAAATTAGCCCACAGATAAATTTTTGGGTTAACTTTGAAAAGTTTGCGACCTCATAACTTTTGAACAACGGCGAAAATCACAATTCCGTAGAATCACGTCTGTGTGGCTAAGTCCAAAGATTATCTGAGCCAATTTTCATGTCAATTGGTCACAATTTCTATGGACTAATAGCGGTAAAATCAAAATACTTTACTTTTCAAGATGCCTGCTACTTTAATGGGCGGAGCCTTAATGTAACTCATTGATTGCAAAGAGTGTGACGAGTGGAATTACATGCATTAAGTACATTTCTGTAGATAAATTTTGCTGGTGGTGCTATAGAGTTATGCTGCAGACCCCAAATCGGTCACAAGATTGTTGAGGACCACCACTACAAGTGAGCCAAGTTTCATCATCTTCCTACATACAGTTCATAGTGCTGCCATAGACTCCCATTGGGGAAAAATAATAAATATATCTAATAAAAACTATTAATCATTTCTATGAATTGTTATATTTTCTTATATTAGACCTGTTGTTCATTCTCAGAGGCTGAAGTAACTACTTTCAACCGATTCACAAGAAAAAGAAAGTGATAGTTGTGTGTTTATGTGTCATAACTGTGGTATGATAATAATGTCAGATGCATATTCCTCTGCATATTTTTATCGTCTTCTTGTCAATAGCTGAGATGGTTACCTCATGAATGTTGGTGAACTAGTGCCAGCTTCATCCAGTCCTGTGTGGATTGGTTCATTGTGGATATATGAAGTGTAAACAATTTCTGTATTTGTGTTGTTTACATCAATGGGTCCAGGTAATGGAGAAAGGTTACTCTGAAAAAAGGCAATTTGTTTGTATGTCATTCACATTTTATGCAGATAATTTGAGCCGTGCAACTGTAAAGCTACATGGTGGTTGCTTGTCAGGTTATCTTGATGGATGCAAGAGAATTGGTTGGTAGTTGCTAGGTGGCTGCAAAGACTCCATGCTGTCTATGATATTCCGGACCTTAAATGTAACCCCTCCTTTAAATCTAAATCCGTGGTAAATTTTACCTGTTCCAAACCAGGTAAAAAAATCCTAAAATCACTCAATTACTTGAGGTGTCATTAAAGTGATAGTTCACCCAAAAATGAAAATTTAGTTGGCCAGTCTTACAGGTTCGAAATGACAAGAAGGTGAGTAAATGGTGTCAGACTTTTCATTTTTGGGTGAACTATGCCTGTAAATGCATAAAACAAAGTACAAGTAGGCTACAAAGTACAAAGTATTTTTCTCAAGTACATTTTTTCAAGTATCTGATAGTATTTTACTATTTTACGACATTGTAAACCATATTTTTATTCCAATATATTTTACAAATAGATTTTTGATGTTTTTCCACCTAATACTTCAGTACATAAAAAATCTGGTACTTTCTTACTTTTAGTTTGTGATTCAAATAATTATACTCACTGGATTATTTATGTAGATAAGTATTAAAGGTAAAAATGTTTATGAAATGCTGTGGAGTAAAAAGTATGATACAATACATGTTTTATGATTTTGAGAAGTAAAATCACTCTGAGAAGATACTTTTTTTTAATACTCTAAAATCGGTTATTTTCAACCCAGCGTGGGGTCTAAAGGGTGAGTGACCCTTTAAATGTTTTATATTTGACCACACAATGTTGTTTTTACCCAGAAAGCATTCATATACAACCCAAAGGATGTGTTTTTCACCTTTTCACTCAATGGTGTGTTGAAAATTATGTGGTGAAAAATATTCTTGAGATTAAGCACCTCACTATTGTCCACATCTGACAAACAGGACGAGTAAAACACAGACGATCAACACTTAAGAAGTTTGATAAAGCTTTCTAACACTGAAAATTAGCAACAGTAAATGTGCAACAACAATGATTAAATAGAAATCTAGCAACTGAACTACTCACTAGCACTTCTTCATTCATCTCTTGTGTTTCTCCATCATATCCTTGTTCATTCTCTGTCCCTCTATGTTTCTCTCTCCATTGCTCCTTCACCTTCTTGGCCCACCTTTTAGCCTCCCCCCACTTCTTTTTACTCGTCTTTGTTGTTTTTCCATGATCTGCCCCGACACCCCAGCTCCATGTGCCACGTTGACCCCTGACCTCAGGTGTTTCCAACACTGAAGTAGATGTATGTACTCGCTGGGCTAGAAGGTCAGGTGGCTTTTGGCACGGTTCTGTTTTGAATAAAGGTGGCACCCCTGAGTCCAACACATCCCTTTTTCCCCCTTCCACAGAAATGTGGTTATACTTCTCCAGTCTGGGCGTCCCATCCTGTACAGCCCAAGAAATTACATCATTGTTCACCTCCGGCGTAAAGTTATTGGGTCCCCTCCATAATGGTGTCCGTTTAGGTTTAGGAGAAAATACATGTTTCCTGATCTTTCTGAATGGACTATTTGAATTTGGTGTTGATTTGCCCCCATCAGGAAATGACTGGTGACTCCACGGAATCTCATTCCGCAGGCCCGCATTTTTCCAAATGGAAGAGCGCCTGTCTTGCTCCCCGCTGTTGGTGGATGGACATCCAAACTGATAAACTTCAGATGAATCCTCCCCTGTTACAGCAATTAACTCTAAAGACAAACTGTTTGTTTGGATATCAGTCTGTGAGGCGTTGTTACTCTGAGTGTTAAGCCGTAGTTTTTGAAGCATAGATTCCAGCAAGACATTAGTGCTTGAGACAGGATTCAGCTCCGCCATTGATGCTGGCTTACATCACAGACTTAAATAACTCACACAGACAGTCGCTAGCATGCAACAAAGACCGAGTCGAATTCCAAAGATGCTTGTACGCATAAAAAACACACCGTAAATGCACAAGTATATTCCATGCTGGTTACACGTGTGTCAGTATCGTCAGGTGTCTTCCAATCATCCCTCAGAACGGTATTCCTGTGACTCTCATTGCGTCCTTATTGCTTTGATGAGTTCTTAGTGCTGTCTGGTCTCTTAATTCAGGAATCGTTTCGGAACGAAGAAGTATGATAAAGAGAAGTTCAGAAAAGGTGTGTCCAACACCTAGATAAACAGGTAGGACGAGTGTGCTTGGATGAGACATTTGGCATTTTTTGTATAGCTTGAGTAGATGCTATCTAAAAGATCCAATTGAACATGATTGTAACTGCTTTGGGAAGTATAGTACATTTATTTGTAATTCATTCTCTACAATCAGCTAACATACAACAGCATCCTTATTTTTAATGGGAACCAGAATAACATTGATATACCACCACTTTTGAACACTAAACATAGTTTTACTATTTTATAAAAGGTTAATTTTGTAAAAAAATTGTTATGAAGTTAACCAGGTATTTTTGGCCTTTATACCTTTATGTTGATAGGACATAGGAGAGAGTCAGAAAGTTCGTAGCACAGTCCAAACCACTGGCATCAACATGGTAACTACAAATTAGCCATGGTTTTCCGACACTAAAACATATTTCAACCCATGGTATTTGTATGATTATACAAATGGTAAATACACCAAAAACATGTTTCTTGTACAGTTCATTTAATGCCTGGAGTCTCTATTCAGCCCTAAAGATTGAAAAAAAAGACTGAATCAGATGACATACAGCAAAATACTAAACATTAACTTCCTGAAATGCAGCTGCATCCTGAAATGCAACTTTTTCTGCGCTCAAAACTGGGCTAGGTGGTCCGGTGACGTAGGAAAGAAAAAAAAGAAAGGCGGTTCGGTGACGCATTGTTATGACGCAAAAGCTGTCTGTCGGAGACTTTGCGCTGATTGGCCGAAGCAAAAAATACGCGCCACATGTCGCAGTAAACACTGCTGGAGTTTTGAATTCTAAATACTGTATTCGTGCCCTATTAAAGTTCACAGAGACACTTAACATACTTTTGTAAACTTCCTGAAATTATTATTTTTGTTATGAAAACCAATGACATCATGAAGCCGGTTCCTTGATGCATAACTACAAACATCATCTTGAAACATCCACTTGATCTAATTCTATATAATGGACTGCGTTGCAACCGGAGGAAACGTGAAAGGTAATAAAAACAACTATTGAGGGCCCTTCAAACAGGACGCGTCTTTTTTAAAAAGTGAAACTAATAGTTACTTTGTGCACATAAAATATTTTACCACTGTTTTTCTATTTGAACTTAACATAACGTTTTAAAAACGCAACGCAACAGCAGAAGACGCTTGTATGATGCGTCCCGCATGATCGCCTCTTAAAGGATGCTTTTGTTTTAAATGCTTTCGTGAATACAGCAAGTAATACTTGTTTTCATTTTAGTTTTAGCAAAAGCAATACATTCACTGTCGAGGATTGGAGATGAGCTGTATTTGGAGCCGGTGGAAGATGGGGTGTGTACTGTGTGTGTGTGCATGAGATTGTGTATCATGACTTGTTAAAGCATGGTGTTAATGTAGTGTGCATTATTGATGCGGTTCACATATATGTTTTCTGTTTCAGTTGGCCCTGCGTTCAGTCAACTCTTCCCGGTCAGCGTTTGCCTGCTTCCTGCTCTCTCCTCTCTTCTTCCAGAGATATCAGACTCCATCAGATCAGAGCTTCCGCTGCAAAATGCCCATAAAGGTGACAGTCCCATTCCTGTCTTTTCTATTTCACTCCTTTTCCCTGCCCTTTCTTTTTACCCCACCGTATGAATACACACTGTCACGGCAGGTAAATGATTGTTAGTAGAGAATTAAACTCTAGTTGTCATATATTCCTTTCAACCTACTTTTTTTGTATCTACCGTACGCTTATTGTGTCTGCATTGTACAGATCTTTTAGTCAGTATGCTTAGGTAGATCATGTTCCCCTCAATGCTAATGTCTCTTTTTTCCTCATTGTCAGAGCGTGCAGTCTGTCTTTAAGTCTCTGTCGTCTCTGGAGCGCTCGGTTGAGAAATGTCGCATTCAGTTCAACAATGAGAAGAGTCGCTTGACCATTACCCTGCACTGTAAACACGGTAAAACATTCCCCTAAAACGACTTCACGTTAAAGAGTGTTTGGTGATAGGATTAGAAATAATTGTACATCAAAATTGACGAAATTTTACAGTATGGGTAACAAAGGCATTTGTCTCTGTGTGTTACAGGACTCCTAAAAACACACAATTTGTCCTTTCAGGACTGTGAAAGTTTGCAGGCTGTATTTGACAAAGATAGTTGTGCCAATATGCTACAAGCTCAATCCAGGTTTCATTCATCATTTTGACATTTTAACGTTAACCTGCTTTAATTCATAGTTTGGCTTTAATCACTTCTCAATGCAATGTAACATTTCAATTTGCCCTCTGCAGGTTAATGGTGGACACAGTGCTTCATTTCCCTCCGTCTCTGGAGGAGGTGAATCTGTCAGTGAGCAATGATCGAGTGTGGCTCAGAAATCACATCGAGGAGGATGCAGGTATCAGTGTTTATTTTTTTCTGCGGTTACATATTAGTTAAAATCAAGAGTGTTCAATGCTTTCCTTTATCCCTTCAGATTCATCTCGAGCGATGATGACAGAACTCTGTTTGAGTTCAGAGGAGTTTGACCAGTTTGCTGTTAACACTCAGACCAGCATTACCTTCTGCCTTAAAGAACTCAGAGTAAGTACACACAAAAACACACACACACACACACACACGTTAGATTGGATATGTCATCATAAAAGTAATTTCATAGGGAGGGAAGCCTTTACAGTAAAATGTATAAGTTTTGGAAAATTCAAGGAATAGTTCACCAAATGAGTAAGTATTTTCATTATATTCTTACTTTTGCTTTGCTTATGTATTAGTGGCTTTCTTTGATCTTATTCTGAACCAAACAAAATAATTATTTTAATTAGTCGAACAATGACGACATCACACTCGTCATTTCTTTGTGCAATAAATCCCAGCTTTTGTAACCGACTCAAAAGTATACATTTTCATTGCGGGTCAGCTTTTCTAATTCACTTTGGGTTTTATCCTCTGCAAAAACACTTAATATAGCCCGGAACATTGGTGGTGGTTGAGGAGATTCCCCCTTCCATGTAAAGCGCTTTGAGTGTCCAGAAAAGCGCTATATAAATGTAAGGAATTAAATAATTAATTAAATAATGTGTTTTTTGTTACAGTCAGGGTTAATGTGACCTCTTTTTCCCAAGCTTTAAAAGGAATCAAAACCATCCTTTAGGAACGGTTTACTCAAAAAAAAATTATTGTTTAATTTTTATTCTGATGAACACAAGAGAAGATAATTTAAAGTGTAAATATAACTTGATTTTTAAGTCCTATTTTGATTAATGTAGTGTCAAATAACAAGTTTACGTACCAATAAGGTGTAAAAACACTATTATTTGTTATAATAGGCAGTTTTTCAACTTACTTCTCGACTGACACTCAAATGATTAGTTCGGCGAATCATCCGTCTAATCCCCTCCTTTCTGCCAGCCTATTATGATCTGATGGTCAGATGGTCTAGTCTGCTGTGATTGGTCTACCGCAAATGAGGTTCACGAGCTGCAGTGATTTGGGGGGAAGAGTGAAGTTTTCGCGGGCAGTCCTTGCAAAACGAAGGCAGGGACTAGGTGTATAGATGTAAATCCGTGGCGAATAGGACTAGGCCAGGCCCTCGTCTGCGTGATTCAGAATCGACTCCCTTATTTCAAGCCACAACTCTGTTGTTCATTCATCGGGTTAACAACTTTGCAGACTGCTTACATTCACAGATGGAAACATTACACACTGCATGAAATGTAATGGTGTACTTTCACAATTTGTCCTAGGAACTTTTTTTCCCAGGAACATTGTTCTCCCCAGACCTGTTGCTGTCTGCGTTTCCATTACGCTCTAAAGTACCGTCAAGATTAGGCAAATCAATCTTGTGACGTAGGACTGCATGTGACTGCTCCTCCCATTCCAGGAGGGGGCGGTAAATGTCTAACAATGACGACGTCACATAAAGCGATGGACACTCGTAATTTTTTGGATTTTGAACTCTGCAAAAAACACTAAATAAAGCCCGGACCTCGTCGTCGGTCCGTCTGTCATATTTTTAATCCATTTCAAACAGTATAAAGCTGAACCTACACGGACCGCAACAAACATTTAAAAATGGTAGTTTTTACCGGAACATAATGCAGGATGTAGAATCAATCCATGAAATCGTAAACTCAACCAATCAGCATTTTTGACGACCAAGGCCCATCCCCGAATCTTCAGGAACTCTGGAAAAGTACTACCTCTTTCTGGGGAGGGGATTTTTTATCCGGAAAGATGCGGCATAATTTACATGATCTCGTAGTATGTACTCTTTAAGGAATTAAGGAAAGCATACCCTTCTGGAGCACCTTTGACTATCGTTTTAATTTGTCTCAGAAATGTCAGTTGCTCACCTTATTCCAAATATCTTTGTTCATGTTCAACTGAAAAATATATTGATACAGGTTTGGAACAACATGAGGGTAAATCATGACAGAATTTTCATTTTTGGGTATCTATCCCTATTGAGTTGTGCCATATTATTGTCATGAAAGCATGAAAGCAAATACAGCATTTAAAGACAACTACTTCAATATTACTGAATGCTACTTTAACCCTATTTCTCCATTTTATTTCTCTCTGGTTTATCATCAGGGTTTGCTTGTGTTTGCCGAATCTTCTGGGCTTCCAATTTCTATATATTTTGATGAGCCAGGCAGGTGAGTGTAAATATGTTTGTAAACTAGGCCGGGCTCATTTGTGTTGTTGTATATGTTTGTTTGTTTAAACAGGGCTCATTGAGTCTAACCTGTGTTTTTGGTTGTATTGAAGTCCAGTTATCCTCAGTGTGACAGACAGTGTTTTGGAGGCTAATTTTGTTCTTGCTACGCTGTCAGAGGACTTGCATCCCAAGAACCACGTCAATGCCAACACAAAACAGTAAGGATGCTGAATCTAGAATACAATCAAACCTATGGAGTTAGGTTCTGTTGGTATATATTTGTTTCTTCAATACTTTGTTTTATTCAGTCTGCAAGCCGAGCAAACGACAGATGACTTTATGTGCGACGATATGGACTCAGTTCTTATTGCCATGGAGACCAGTGAACTTCCAGGGCCATCACATGTACCCTCATCCCCACCCCACAACACCAATAACAGAAAACACCCGGCCAGTGAAGATGAGGAAGAGGAGGAAGCGCTTGTAGAGCGACCTCCCAACAAAAAAGTACAATACATTTAATAATAGATTAACAATAATTCATAAAAAAATATATGAATATTATTTTACTTAATGTGTGTGTATTGTGTATAATATTTATGTATAATGACACACATGCATATATAATTTTAAGAAAAATCATATATTAAAGGGATAGTTCACCCGAAAATGAAAATTCTATCATGAACTGCTCAGTCTCTAATCGTTACAAACCTGTATACATTTATTTGTTTAGTTTAACAACGCAGACAAAGATATTTGAACGAATGCTTGTAACCAAACAGTTATTGGACCCCATTGACTACCATAGTAGGAAATATGACAATGGTAGTCAAAAGTGATGCAGAGTTGTTTGTTCTACTTTCCTACATACTTCAAAATATCTTCTTTTGTATTCAACACAACAAAACCATTATAAAGTAAATTTTGCTACTATGATAGTCAATGGGGTCCAAGAACTGTTTGGTTAAAAGCATTCTTATGTTTTTCTCTGTGTTCATCAGAACAAAGACATTTATACAGATTATGGAAAAACATCTGGTAAATGATGACAGAATTTTCATTTTGTGTGAACAATAAATGATATATAAATGTATATACACATGTAAATATTTCTTAAAAATGTATGTGTATTTATATATACATCATTTTTATACAAAGTACCCACACATATATTATGTAAACAAAATATTTTATTTAGCATATGATTAGTCACTATTAAAAGTCCTAAAATATGAAATAATCAACAGATATGAGTGACTGATATTTAATCCCTGCTCTCCACGATTTTCTTTTTCAGTTTTGTTCACTTTTCTTCGGTTCGGTTCTGCCCGCTTCCTCCCAGCTGACGAATCGGACGATACAGAACCAGGAAGTGCTTGCCAGTGACAGTGATAATGAAGATCAAACAGAATCGTGAAAACATGGGATCAGTCAGAAAAAAACTCTCAACGTGGGCAATGTCAAAGCTCCCACATCCAGACTGTTAAATACAATTGAGCCCTAAACTCATGTTGTTTATTTTTCTATTAAAATAACAATAATGGTTTAAAACCAAAGCAGTGAAAATAACATCAAATCGAATGTCAAATCATTGCACAAAAGTCTCATTAAAACATCACAATCTCACTGCTAGAAATTGGTATTTTATTGTCTCTGATTGTTTAAAAGTAACTGTCTGAAAAAGGGGCAGAATTTCTCCGGCAGTGAACCACCTGGGGGTCACTGCTCCCGGAGGTCATGTCATTTTTGGCGCACTTCCTGTCGAGCACCTGAAAGCTCTTCCCTCTCGTCTGAGGCTTCTTCCTCACTCTTTGTTTGTCCTTTTCCTTGTCTTTCTCTCGTTTCTTTCTCTCTTTCTCCTCCCTCTCTTTTCTCTCCTGCTCTCTCTTTCGACGTCTCCTCTCCTTTGAGGTGAGCTGCTCCTCTTTATCGCTAAAGTCCTGAATGAGGATTTTAGGGACGGGGGTTTTATTGGCATCTCCACGGAGTCGGCGGAACAGTCCCAGGCGTTTAGGAGTGCTTGTTATTGTCTGCGTGTCTGATTTGGGCTGAGTCTCTTGTGTGTTTTCTGGTTTGGATGTGTTGTTCTTTTCAGGTTGACATATGAGTGGAGATGACACATCTGTCATTGGTGTGTTTGTCTCTTTTGAGGTATGCATGTGGTCAGTGCTCATCTGCGTTGGCTCTCTAAAGGTGTCTTCAGAGAGGATTGTGGGATAGGATGTCCGTGAGCTGGACATCCTGCGCAAACAGAGGTGAGCTGGTGGGGTGTTTGGGGTTTTGGAAGGTGTACTTGAAGAGGTGGAATCTAACTGACTATCACAATTGTTGCCAGATCCAGCAGAATCATCACATCTTGGGTTGCTAGATCCCTCTCCTGTATTGTTCCCCGTATGGCCAGATTCAGGTTTTACATGTACGTTGTCATATTTGCCAGATTGAGCTGTAACATGCACCTCATTGCTCTCTAGGTTGCCAGATTCATCTTTAAGTTGGTCCTTGTCTCCTAAATTTCGAAATTTAGTTCCAACATTGTCATTGTTTTCTGGGTTACCAGATGTACATGCACCAAACTCTCCCTTGTTTTCAAGGTTGCTTGATTTTTCAGTACAAATAACCTCATAAGATTTAGCGTTTTCAGATAGAGCTGTGTTGTTTCCTGCACTTTTTTCTGGGATGAGCTCACTAATATCATATGTTGCAACAGCGGCTGTATCCATGTCACCATCTTCAGATGCCACTGTTGTGTCCTCTACTTGAGCATTAAGGATTTCTGCAGCACTCACTGTAACTTCCACTTCTTTGGACTCCAAATGACTGTTATTGGTCTCTGGGTCACTGGATTGAAATTGCTGTGCAGGACGATCTAAACTCTGAACAGTGAATTCACTTTCTGTTTTCACAGAGGATGATGTCAGCACTGTTTCACATGTTTGCACCACCTCTTTGCTAGCTTTATGATTGTCACAATCTCTATCATCTAGGCTTATTTCCTTTGTGTTTTCCTCACTTCCTGTATTATCATCTCTTGTGCTGTTTGAGTGCTCTGTTATCTCTCTCTCCTCGGGGATCTGTACATCACTGACCACACCTCGCTGAGCTCTTGCTTTCTCTACATCAGTATGGCTCTCACCAATGGTTTCTGTGTTTCCTTTCTGTTTTTCTAAATGTATGTCTTCTTCATGTTCAATGCTGTATGAGTGAGTTCTTGAGTCTTCTTGGAAGTGTGTCTGTTCTTCTGTTTCAAGGGTGTTTTGCTGGTTTTGTACACTTTTCTCAACTTCATGGGTGTTTTCAGGTATTAAGACTTTTTGCGAAGCAGGTTTCTCGTTTACAGGTCCTTTTGGTTTACAGCCCCCTGTTTGTATTTCATCTTTCAGATTGTTGCTATCTGACTGCATTTCCTCTTCCTGTTTACTGTGGTTCTGTATGTCCTTTTGTAAATCATAGTTTGCATGTGATGTCTCGGTAGTTGGTATGTTTTCTTTGCCTAAGTCTGAAGTTATCAACGTTACCTGAATTTCCTCATTTAGTTCATTTTGGTTTCCTTGCTTTTCTATGTTCTGTTCATCTTTCCAGCTTGACTCTCTTTCTGATTTTTGTTCATCCTGACATGTGTCTGTTTCTGTTATCGTTTTATCTTCACATGTCTCTGTTTCGGATATTGGTCCATTTTGACATGTTTCTCTTTCCGATATCGGTTCATCTCTTTCTGATTTTGGTTCACTTTCACATGTATCTGTTTTGGATATCAGTTCATCTTCACATGTCTCGCTTTCTGATTTCTGTTCACCTTGAGATGTCACTCTTTCCAATATCGGTTCATCTTCACATGTCTCTCTTTCTGATTTCTGTTCACCTTGAGATGTCTCTCTTTCCAATATCGGTTCATCTTCACATGTTTCTCTTTCCGATATTGGTTCATCTTGACACGTTCGTCTTTCCGATATTGGTCTGTCTTTACATGTCTCTCTTTCCGATATCGTTTCATCTTTACATGTCTGTCTTTCCGATATCTGTCTATCTTTACATGTCTCTCTTTCCGATATCGATTTATCTCTTTCTGATTTTGGTTCATCTTCACATGTCTCTCTTTCCGATATCGGCTCATGATTATGTGTCTCTTTGCTCTCCACTTCACCACATGCAGCTGTTTTTTCTGTATCACGTTGATCTTGTCCTTCAGGCGAGTTCTCTTTTTGTTGGTTCAGAGGAGTTTCTGTATCTTCCTCATGATTATCTCTATGTGTATGTAACGTATCCTCGCATCTAGAATCTGTCTCCATCACACTTTGCATCTGCGACACACACGCTGTCTCTTCATGCTCTTCCTCGAAAACATCATCAACGCTGGAGGTAACCACCACTGAGATGTTTACATCTTTGGTGTCATCTTTCTGTTTGTGTGTGTGGAGCTCATCTGCTAGTCTGTCCTGTTTGGCTCTCTGTTCCCCGACGACACCACACACACTTCTCCTCCTCATCTCTCCTTCATCGCTCTCTTCCAACATACCCTGCGAGAACTTTCTCCCCCCTCCGTCCCACTCCTCTGTGTCAGTTTTGCTTTGTCTCTTTCTCCATTTCTTGCGCAGACCAGAAGGAGACAGAGAGGAATGTGAACGGATCAGAGGAAGAGTCAGGCTTACTTTTACTCTTTCCTTCTTTTCGTTTTCCTTTGGTTTATTCTGCACTCTCTCCCAGGCCATCCGGTATCCATGACAGCGGCCTCGAGGATCAAAGGTTGAGTCCGGTCTTTCTTTTTTCCATTTCTCCATCTCTTTATCTATTTGTTTTTGCAGGTCCGTCGATGATAACGCCACAGAACATATCTGAGGGCGGAACAACGGTTTTTGAGTGAGGAAATCTGTAAAGACTTGTAAATCTTTCTATCGCAGAACACATGATATTTTGTAGAATGTTGGTAACCAAACAAGCATGGCCCCCATTGATCTCCATTGTTGGATACAAAAACGCTGAGACATTTCTCAAAATATCTTCTTTTGTGTTCACCACATGAAAGTCGTAAACATGTTTTAAACAAAATGAGTGTCATAAATGCAGACAAATTATTTGGTTTTGGGTAAGCTATCCCTTCAATGCATTGCAAATGTAGTCATATTAATGCAGCAACATTACCTCGTGAATAAAGGCATCAGTCGGATCATTTTGAACGCGCTGTTTGACCCCACGTAGAACCTCCAGGGTTTCCATCTGGCCATCACATTCTTTACGCTGTCGTCCTTCTCCGAGACATCGCCGTACCAGCACCACAGCGACCTGAAATAACACACGCACACCTGCAAAACACATAACCTCTGCTCAACAAATTTGTACTTTTTTTCAATGTTTAAAATATTGCAGTTTAAAACCCACCATAGCAAAAGAAGAGATCCCAGACTCTGAGAAGTGTGTTGAATGGCAGGTGGCGGCTGTAGAGGCACATTAACCAATCAGTGGCAAACATAAGAGGCTCCACTCCCTGATTCTGTAAGTGTTTGTTCGCGGCCGGACACAATTTTTTTAACACACTCGAGAGAACAGCAGCATCGAATAGAACACCTTCCTAAAAAAAGAACAAGAAAGCGTTATATATTTTCTTTGATGTTGTGATCTTTATGTTAGGTGCAGTGGTGTCTATGTTAGGTGCATCTCAAATATAGTCATGCCCCCCTTTAGACCTATAAAATATTTGCACCCCAACACCAGCCGTTCTACAAAGACATTATTTTTGTGAGTAATTTAAAATTATGGTTTTAACATAAACATAAACAAATATAAGTTAACACTAGCCATATTGTAGAACACTGGCACTCCAAGAGCAAGACTGGACAATGTTGTACATTGCATCGGTTAAGACTTTGAAGTGAAATTAACATCATGTCATTAAAAAGAAGAATATGATTGTTTTTATCTGTGGAACACAAATTAAGATATTTTGAGAAATGTATCAGTGGCGTCTATACAATGGAAATGGTCAATATTGTTGGATCACTAATGTTCTAGTGTTCTTCATAAGAAAGACATACAAGTTGAAATGACATGAATGAATAATGATTTTTTTGTGATGTTTTCCTTTTATTTTGTGACACTCGCCTCAGGAGGCGAAGAAGTGTCATCTTTTCAACAAGCCTGTGTCATTTCTTGCATTTCAATGCAAATGCTACCAACGAAACGGGTGTAAGTAGTTTGGATTTATTTTCTCAATGTTTTGCAACAATCCTGTTTTTGAGAACCACTGGGTTAGAGCTGGATTATGTCCTACCAGTAGAGGGCTGTAGTATCCAGGAAGGTAATGCTCACTAATCTGTGCCAAACACCAAAACGCCTCCTTAAAAAAAAAAATTGCATTGAGTCAGTATAGCATTCTGCATTGGTATTCTTATCGTTTCTGCAATGTGTATACTGTTTGTGTGCCTAAATAACATACTGCACTGAATTTATCCAATTCAGAAATGTTGCTTTATTGGACAATGCAATGAGATTAATTTAATTTTACATAATTTCTTTTACAGAAAGTACTTATTTCAAAAACCTTTTCTTTACAATGACAAAGACTAGAATTTTTACAAAAAAGTAAAACAATACGACCCTAAATTTGAGGGATTAGGAACATCAAAGTTTGGCTTCAATATTTTACTATGATTTCAATCTTTGTCGTGACTTTGCTCCATTGATATTAAATCATAGTTCATCCAGAAATAAAAATTCTGTCATCATTTACTCACCGTCTTGTCCTAGTTCTTCTGCAGAACACAAAAGAAGATATTTTGAAGAAAGTTGGTTAACGAACAGCACTGTCCCCCACACACTTCTATTGGACACAAAACCAATGCAAGTGAATGGGGGCCGCTAAACAATATTCTTCAAAATATCTTCAAACCTGACAGTAAAAGGTTTGCAATGAGAAAAGGGTGAGTAAATGATGACAGAATATGTATTTTTTTGATGAACTTTCACTTTAAGCTATGTCAAAGTATTAATTTCCCAGAATGTACTTTGCATAATGTAAAAAATTATAAATCAGAAATAAATGACTTTAATCAGGTTTTCACAGGCAGGGTCACAAATTTTTTTTTCACGTTTCATTATAGACACATAGAGTGACAAGCAGTTCATGGACAAGCAAGAAAAAGTAAACAGCACTGTACCTCAGCTGGCATGTTCATGAGAAGTACAGCCGCCACTGGTCCCTGTCCCTGACAGTAACCCTCTTCTGGTTTGTATTGAGTGTACGCTTTCAGAACCTGAAGTAAGTTCTTCTGACTGCTCACCATATACAAACCAGACAGAAAAAGGATGTTTTCATGACTAATGTGTTCTTCAATTATAATTTTTCAAAATACAGGCACATCAGATACACAATATTTGTCAAGGTCAAACTGAATAAAGCTAAAGAAACGAAGAAAATGCAAAATAGATTGTGTGAAGAGGAAGATCTTTACCCATGGCCATCTTTGGACAGGAACATCTCATGGAAGGGGAATTGTCTATCAGTGTCTCTTTTAATGATATCTGTCCAACCCTGCTGATCTGGAGCTTCAACCAGGCGCTAACAGAGGGGATACAATAAGCATATTGTAATAATAATCTTAGAAACAAAATGTATTATATCTGAATCATCACTTACTGCATAGAGTAATTCATTTTGTTTCATTCTGCCCAAAGCACCACAGAGCAGTGGCCAGCACCTAGCCCTGACAGATGTTGGGATGCCCTTCTGACATTGACCTTTGACCTGAGGAAAATACAGAAAACTGAGCTATTGCAGATTGGGCAATTTAATAAAGATTTAATACTTTACTGTGTGGGTAACAACGCCACAATTGTTTCATATTTCGCATTGCCGTTGGATAAGTTCACTAAGTGCTACGATTTAAACTATTTTAATGCTTGGGTAAAGTGCAACTTTGAAATTAAAAGCAGATAATGTTTATGTTATTACATGAGTTTTGGGAATACTTAATTCTGATTGGTTTACTTTGCACAATCTGTTGTCTCACAAAAATAAAGCTAACATAACTCTTGTTTTGTTTTTTATATTACCTATCCTCTCATTTCTCGATGTTATATAACCTCACATTGGTCATATTTAAGGCATATTAGTGCTATCAAATCAATTGAACGTGATTAATCAATTCCAGAATAAATGTTTGTGTTTATACAATTTATATGTGTGGAGTGTATTAATATGTAATGCACACACATTCATGTGTATATATAACAAATATTTACATAAATATATACATTTATATTTTTAAATAATTTACATTTTGTGAATATACAGCTGCTGAAAAAAGTAAGAGACCCTCTTTCTGAATATACTATTTATAGGTAAGTGTTTTTTTTTTATTCTGTGAACTACGAACAATTTTTCTCCCAAATCTATAGTATTGAGAAACAGATCAAAATAAAAGATTAGATGCACTGTATTTTTTTCAGACCTCAATACGCAAAGAAAACAAGTTCATATTTATTTTTAAGGAATACAACAGCTTTCCTGGAGCTCAGTGGTAAGAGCATTGCGATAATAACACAAGGTTGTGGGTTTGATCCCAGGGGATTGCAAATACCTGTGTAAATTGTATAGTATAAAGCAATGTTAGTAGCTTTAAAAGCGTCTGCCAAATGCCTACTTGGAAATGTAAATGTAATATTTGTAATGCTGTTGGATGACTTTATGTCACTCCAGAGGTTTGATTTTGTTGAAATTCAACAGACACCAGACTGGACAGAGTACATGTAGAAATGATGATTACATTGAAGAACATTTGGAATGGTCTCTTAATTTTTTTCCGCTGCTGTATATTTCTTAAATATATACATATACATACACATACATATATACGTCACATGCATATATCATATGTGAACCAGACTCATAACACGCACCTTGTTGTTCTTTTTCTCCATCACTTGATCCCAGTGTTTAATGAGGCCGAGCCACTTTATCTCTCGATGTCTCACTAACTCAGGACATGGAGCATCACTGTCAACAACACACAGAATCAGCAGTATTACACTTCTCCTGTATATATGACAAAAATCTAAAACCCTCTCTTCTATTATATATTTCAATAACAAATTAGGACTGAAAACTCATAGTTTACTAGATAATTTGTGTGATAGTGCCATGTCACAGCAGGAAATAAGCTGTCAGTGTGAATAACATTTTTAACTGATGCACTGGAAAAATTAGTGTAGAGAATTACGCACCTCTACCCAACTTCCTAACTCATCTTTGTTAAACTAACCTCCATGTGAGTGCAAAGCACGGGTGTCATAAGAGGCAAACACACAGAAAACAGGAAACCACATTCTGACAGGCCACATATCGCTATGGTAACATGACAGGATGTTGAGATGGAGAAAACGAGAGTCAGAGGTGCAGAAGGTAACAGTTGAATTAACAAGGAACAGCATTGTTATATTATTACATTAGGTATGAAATGTCTCAGGAAAAACAGTTGACCATAGTAAAACCCTGCTATCCCTTAAGCTCAAATGACACTAACACACTAAACTCCCTGCTAGACTGTGAACACACACACATTATGAAGCATCTGTAAGAACGAACACCATCACTCACCTATCAGTCTCTCCATTACCTAGAATAAAGCCGAAGCGATTGGTCTCTATAACTGCAACTCCTGAACCAGTATCCCCCTCCTCATCCTTGTCCATCTTTACAGACATCCCTGTGTGTGTGAAAGAGAGATACATTCATAAATATGATCTCATTTAATCACGACAGACCTTTAAATCTGTTTCATGTTCATGTTACAAATAAACTGAATTTCAAAAGCAAATGTATACATGATATAAGCAAACTTGGTAGTCTACGGTTTTGGTGGCATAGCAATGTGTTGAATTAAAGATAAAGTGGACACAACATTGTCTTTGAATGCATATTAATGTGAGATTAATAGAAGCATACATCCGTTATGAGATAGAAATGAATTAAGCAAACGTTACCTTCACGATTCTGTCAAAATGAAAGGTACAGTTATCCTTTGATGGGAGGGGAAGACACTGAGAAACACTTCCGCTGTAAAGTCATGTAGTTTGCGTGCAAGTGTTTCTAAAGGTTTGTGGGCTGGAAGGGAGTGCTGGGCTGATCGCGCTTTATTGTGAAAATGTGTGAACCAATCATGAGGAAGAGAAAGTGGCCGAGACATCTATATTTAGGAAGTTATAAAAAATTATATATTTAGGTTGTAACATGTTTATGTAATAGAAAATGTCTATTTTAATGTTTTAACAAAACTTTTTTAAGTTTTTTAAGTTTTCACCATTTTTTTTGCACTGCACTGAATTATTCGTTTGGCGTGATTTTGTCTTTTTTAAATAATCTAGATGTGGGAGAAACCTCCGTTTACAAAGTTCATCACCCCACTATCTATGTAGGCTTACCTCACTTGCAGGGGCGTGTTTACCACTTTGGGGGCCCAAAGCAAAGTCAAGACCCGAGACCACCATCACAATATTTTTACATATATACATATATATATACAAACATAGAAATATAAACTGGATTTATTTTACGTTGGAACACATAACAGCACAAAATATTCTAGATTTTGTTATAAGAATAAACCTTCTTGGTTTTGGCAGGAAAATTTGTCCTTTGTTTTATTCAGAATAATACAGAATGTTTTAGCTATATTATAAGAAAGTAAAAGGTGCAAGATTCTTCTTTTCATGCTTCTTTTCATAGCATTTGCTAAAGCCTATTCGTAAAATTATTCTTAGATTTATTTTATTTTGCTCTCTTTCGTTTTTTTATAGCACCGCTTTGATACGTGCGCTTCATTGCGAGTGTCTAAATCAAGCGTTAAAGGATTTTACCGCTTGTAGCCACTAGGGGGCCCCAACCTTGCGGGGCCCTACGCATTTGCGTGGTTTGCGTGGTGGTTAACAACGCTACTGCTCACTTGCATACATAAGCACTATCGATGAAATGTGACTGTTACTTGTAACCTTACTTTTTAGAGACCACACATTATTGTTCCATTGAAACACATGTAAATAAGAAATATTTATGCAAGGCCTTAGTAAAGAAATAGTCCTCTTTTATCAAAGAAGTTCCATGAAGTCTAATAGGGTGTGAATACATCTAGGCCTATGTTTGTTTGCAAAATTTCCTAAATTTAAATTGATAATGGACAGCAATATAGATATTTTTTCAGATCAAGATGGCATTGCGTGTTGTGCATTCCTTATTCTAGATTAATTTACCTTTAATATGATCAAGAATTTCTGAAAATAATTCTCAATTTACCGTATGATGAAATGATCATATTATCGTATCGTTTCAATTAGAATTTTCTGTGTTCGTTTTTGATTTCTGCTAATATATAGGCCTTAACGTAACCACTTAAATTCAGATAACAGCTTGATAATTTTCAGAAAAACAAACCACAGCAATATTCATGAGATGAAATCGACTCAACACTAGAGGGCGCAGTTCCTCAGCGGCGCTCTGTGGGTCACGTGGTAGGGCGGAAGCGTTTATGTGACCCATGCTGAATCCCGCGCGGGCGCAGCCATTTGCTCTCTTCCTCGATCACTTCAACACCGGTGAGTGCGGAACGACTCTTCTTATCTCATACTCCGTTTATAACTGTAAGGCACTCTCATTTTACAGGCGACGGACACCTTATAAAAAGCGTATATATCCTTGAGGTGCTTTTAAACTGCGTCTGTATTGGCAGGTGATGAATAATTATTAGTATTTTTTAACCGCTCTGTCGCAGCGCCATCATGAGTTGTTAGGTAGCGCAGCGGGCTAGCGCGCGGTACTGGCGGGCTGTTAAACACGAGAGAAAATTTCGTTTTTGTAACACATTTTAACGTTTACCTTTTTGTTATTCTCGCACGCTTTTAGAAGATCAGGTTATTTCAATACAAGAGGCCTTGTTTAGGGCCTTGTGCTGATTTTCTTCAGTAGCCTATTAGCGTTAGCAGGGAAACATGATTTTTAGTTCTAGATCGGATTTTTCCAGTCGAAACTGGAAAAGTTACTTGTACACAAGACGTGGCACGCAGCCATCTTTTATCACTTTTATAGCCGTTTTATGTAACTCCGTGACTGTTGGTTAACTCACTCTTGCGTGTGTTGGTGTTTTGATTAAGTTTAGGCTCCGCGCAGAAGCAGCGGCCTCGTGTGTTCGCGGGCATCCTTTATTGTAGACGATGTAACGTAGTTGTTCATTCCCTAACCATGCGTGTAGTTAAACGTTTTACTTGTTTTTCGAAGGATGATGTTGAGGGGAAAAGTTATATCTTGAGATGGGTTTTAATAGTATCGGTTTTTGGAAATGATGCGGCCTTTGTGTGATGTTACTAACTGTCCCGCCATCTCTCCTGCAGAGTGACTGTAACACAAAGACTGACACGCACAAATACAGCAATGGCAGAAAACGAGCCACAGGTTCAGTTTAAGGTAAGCATGACTTTCATATGGACATTGCGTGTTAAGTTAACGCACGTAATTACATTTTTCGTGGAAAATTTCACTTCTTCCAGGCTATGTCCCTATATAATTAACACATTACATAACTGTCGATGGAAGTTGCCCTATGTAACAATTCATGCAAATGCTTTATTTAGACAACATTGAGGTAACAAATGACATGCTGGTTACTGTTACAACTGTGTAACATGAATTATTAAAGTCCACATAACAAAACATCTACCAAAATGTAAGTTATTTTGACTCCGTGTTCATTTGTTTAAGCTGTCTTTTCCTGCCCACAGCTGGTTCTGGTAGGAGATGGAGGTACGGGGAAAACCACCTTTGTAAAGAGACATTTGACTGGGGAGTTCGAAAAGAAATATGTTGGTGAGTTGTGAATGATGGCGTCTTGACATAACACCAATATTTCCCGAATTTGATTTTGCACCAAAGTAAATGTTTCTACGTTTTTTTAGCCACACTTGGAGTTGAGGTACATCCCCTGGTCTTCCACACCAACAGAGGAGCCATCAAATATAATGTCTGGGACACAGCTGGACAGGAGAAGTTTGGAGGCCTGAGAGATGGTTATTACATACAGGGTATGCTGTTTTTCGCATATGTGTTTACATGTAGATGTATCCATATTCTCAAATGTAATTCTACTCGAGTGATTTAACACATTTGCATCTGTATTTTAGCTCAGTGTGCAATCATCATGTTTGACGTAACCTCTCGAGTGACCTACAAAAACGTACCCAACTGGCATCGTGACTTGGTGCGTGTGTGCGAGAACATTCCCATAGTGCTGTGTGGTAACAAAGTGGACATCAAGGACAGGAAGGTTAAAGCAAAGAGCATCGTGTTCCATCGTAAGAAGAACCTACAGGTAGATAAACTACTAGTTCTAGTTATATTAGCTCAAGAAACCTGTGGGCCATTTTGCGGTTTCACGTTGGTTAGAAGTTATTGTTTGTTAATTCAATAGTATTGGAGAATCGAATGCTGTAGTGTTGTGATTTTAACTCCTCTTTGTCTCTTGCTCTCTCAGTACTACGACATCTCCGCCAAGAGTAATTATAATTTTGAGAAGCCCTTCCTGTGGCTTGCACGGAAACTCATTGGTGATCCTAACCTGGAGTTTGTTGAGATGCCTGCCCTTGCCCCACCTGAAATTGCTATGGACCCATCGCTTGCTGCACAATACGAGCATGACCTGAAAGTAAGCTCATTGACTTAACACAAACTGTGGGTTCTTCCTTTTTGGTGGTTTTAAATTTATAGCGGCTGTACTGATCCTGTTTATCCCTTCCAGGTGGCATCAGAAACAGCTCTCCCAGATGAAGATGACGACCTTTAACCTGTTAGTTTGTAACCTCCTTATGGCAATGTCACCGGGGTTTCCTGTTGACAGTATTTCCCCTTACCCTTTTACTGTAAACCCTCCTCCCCCCGGCGCAGAATATTTTTATTTTTCAATTTTGGATTTGTTTTCTTTGTGTTTTTTGATTTGAGTAAAGTTGTGTGGTTCATTTCATTGTAGACATGCTAACTATTGCCACCAGGCAAACACTCAAACAAATATGCCTACACTTTGACACACACTCAATAGTGCGAGAGCAGGTCGAGTGTCCCAGTGCTTACTTCTCTATGTAAGGCTCTAAGCACTTAGAGAAATTCTTGGAATAAAAACATTCTCAATATATTTAACATGGCTTGGTCTTATGGACACCTTCATTGACTTGTATGTTGCAGAACTGTGTAATTGAGAGTAAAATTTCACACCTAAACAGCGGTGGTTTGGTCATAATTGTCCTCTTAAGTTAATTCCAGTAATCCTAAGTATTGCACTCTGCAGTTCTGAGGGTTGGTGTTAAGTTTTGTTACTGAATGTTTTCACGTGTAAATGCTAGTTTAAAGGCTAGACTATCATGTAAAGTTAGGTTTAAGGACTGAAATATTGCGCATGCAAACTTGACTCAAGATTTGTAATTTTGACATGAAACTCTGGAAAGATTAAAATGATTTTCCTCCCGATATAGTTAAGCCTAAACAACTATTTTTCAAGAACTGTCATATGTGCAATTGTTAGTAGGAATGACAATTTACATGTTTTGTAAAGTTCAGCATTTATAAATGTTCAAAATCGCAGTTGATACTGTTAATACAAGCTTATGCAGCATAAACTCAGACAAATAATTACAGTGACATGAACACTGTTACACCATGTCTGTTTAGACCGGAAGTGTTCTAATGGTATTGTTGAGCTGTATCCAGTATCCTAATGTGCACATGAGATAATTGGACGGGATAAATTGACTTTAAAAACTTTTTTGGCTTGTCAAAAAGTAACATTTTTGCACATCAGCTGTAATGGCTGGTTCTCCAAAGCAAATGTATCCAGGTCTAAAAACATTGATGCATATTGGTTATTTACCAACATTAAAATAAGTTAATAATTTGTCTAAATAGCATCCTTAATATGTGATAAACTTATTTCTTCCAAAGTGGCAGCTATGTGCCAAATTGAGGCAAATGGTGTGGGTTAAATTGAGCCAGTATCAACACTTCAGTTAACTTTATAATTTCAATGAGACTTAAGTCTGTAATGGCCGAACATGTTTGGCATTAAAGAGCACTGTATAAAGACAAGAATCTACAAAAACAAGCATAGCGAGTGCAGAAATTATTTTATTTTTTATAAACAAACTCTGTTTAGTCTGTTTTCGGAAGGTTACAACGTGTTTCAAAAGATAAGTTATTTAAGATATGCAAACCGGAAGACACTGCAAATTAAAGATATTGAAATGAAACATATTATTTGTTTATTTCTGTTAAAGTTAGCTTAAATAATAACTGTTTGTAAGGGAAAATAATAATTGAATTACGTTTTTAGAAGATAAATCTTTAAAAACATGGTCTTAATTCAAATTCAGTTGCATGATTAGTATATCTCCATATGGTTAAACTTACTCTGAACAACTATCACAGGAGCACTTTTTTTATAAGAAGCCATATTTTTACAAATATTTCACATAGATGTGTTTTATAATTTAGATTGATAGGAAACATCCTGAAATTTGATTAAATGTTTTTATTGTACTTATACCTCATTTTCTTCCATTTTGAGGACCTCTGTAATCTTTGGTAGTTCATGAAAGTTAATACATGTACTGGTGCAAATAACATCCTTATTACAATGGTACCCATATTTAAAACATTACAACTGTATTTTCTTTGTCACACTATTATCCTGTTAAAAAGTTTGTCATGCAAGTTGGCTGGTGACGTGTTTCACAGATCGTAATCTCGTATGTAGTCGCCAGATGGCAGAAAAGATTCATTTATCTCTTGTTGTACACTGGAGTCGGTTCAAGATTTCGGAATGATCCAAGAGGAAGGTAGTTTGCTGTAACCAAAAACTTTCGGTAAATATTTTGATCACACTCGAGTTTGTACGTTGTTTCCATGTCGAACCCTAACATTTCCCGCCGCTTAACGGGCGAATGATTGACTTTACGCAGCTCTGCGCAAAATTCTCACCATATGACATCGAAATTCCGCGGAACATTTTGCGGTGTCTAGCGATGCTTCGTCATTCGCCGATCATTTTGCGCAGCTTCGCGTGCAGTCGAACATAACACACCTCCTGAAAACAGATGTTTTCTCACACCCATGATGTCGTATCATTACATTGCTTCCTTATCCGCTTAGTGGAGGGGCCAGGGTTAATGAATGCCAGCTCTCGTGCTTCATGTGTGGTGGAGTGGGTTATATTCATTGATCCTTCACAGTATTTCCTGTGAAACACACACACGCCCATGAACCCCGAGGGGCGGTTTCCCGTACAGGGCTTAAGTCCCAGATCAACTCAAAATTTGAGTTATATTGATCAAAAACAATTTACACTGACATGTCTTAAAATACATGAGGGTGATAATGTACACATAAATGTTTTTTTTGAAAGTATGTTTAAAAAAATGACTTAAACATCCAATTTTAATCAAGGCATAGTCACGGTTTAAACTAATCCCTGTCCGGGAAACCGCCCCTGAAAGTGAATGTTTTACAAGTACCAGTAGCTACTGCACACACTGGTATAACTGAAATAGGAATTATAAAAACACAATAGTTATTAGTCATAAGCGCGTAGATCCGACGAGTGGAAATATTTGCGAAACTTGTTCACAGTAATAGAAAAGCAATTAAATTAAGGTCACGATTGAACGAATTGTAATAATAAAAACGGATATATAGCCTAACCAATCACTAATATAATGATATTTCTTATTATCAAAAACTAAATGTGACTATTTTTGTATGGTTACCTGTTAATCTCAAAGAAACATTAGTTGATATTGTTTAACGTTACTAGTATTTAAACGAGTTGTTTAACAGCAAATCTAACAGTTAATTCCAGCTAAAAATAAGCACAAGTAATTCAAAATATATCACATATTCTCGTTTCGAGTGGCTCACACAGGTGTGAATGTGGGCAGTGCAGCGGGTACGAGCAGTAGGTGCGCGAGAGCGAGAGAGACAGAGCATGCGTGAGAGCACAGCCCTATCAGACCGATTATAGCGAGAAAAGAGGGAGAGGGAGGAAGACAGATTAAGCAGACTGAACACAACTGTTGTTTTAATCCTCTGAGCGGATAGATTTAGATGAAAAAACTACTGGTTTGGAGAAGAGCAGCCATATTGCATGGACCGTTCGTGGAATAACAGGTCTCATTCGAGCAGGATCTCAGTTTGGGAGAAATCGTCCAGACTTCATAACTGCGGGATCCACTGACCGACCAGCCTTAACTTTACCTTTACTAAACCGCCGGAGTTTTTAGTTTCTATTTATTACTCGTTTATTTGATTTTTAGAGAGTTTACACGAACAGATTGAAAGATGAAGGACCGATTGGATCAACTGAAGGCGGTAAGCGTGACGTTTTTACTTCTTGTTACTCAAAAGAATCGGGCTCGCGGCATTGCTGCTCGTGCTCATACTGGGAGTCAACACAAGTGTATGGGAATGACATTACGTAATGTAGTTTGTATAAGAAAACCTACATTTGTTAATGTTGAATAATGAATAAGCAATGTGTTATGTTGGATTAAGGAACAAATCACTTCGCCTACCTCTAACCACAAAGAGGAAATAATAATAATAATACGAATAATTAAACTTTTAATAGCAGAGTGTCTGTTAATGAATATCCAACAAGTGTTCCATAACACGATCAAAGTTATGATATCACTTCTTGAGGGATAAATAGAGGAGAGTACACAGTGTAGAGCAGCTGATGAGGTCACCTGACTCAGGGAGGAGGGTGAGGACAAGGGCCACGGGACTCTTGGGGGGATGGGGGTGAGGGACATATGATGAGGATGCTGATCTTCATCTCGTTTGATGTGACGACATATTTTTAAACCTTGAGTCAGAAAAAAGCCATGACACCAAATACAGTAAAGAACAGCATACCGTGTTATTATCATCTGACATTTTTTCTATAATCTGGTTTATGTGAGGTCTCTTCATTATTTGTTTGAGCGTGTTGGCAAAGGTGTCAGATCCTATGGGCAGGGTCAGAGGTGAGGATTTGTTGCTGTGGCGATGACTTTGCCCCAGTCAAATATTTCCTTTGTTGACTCTATTACCTGAAGCAGCCTGGCAGGAAACTACGCGTTTGGAAGAGGAGCTTACGTGTGTGTTTATGGGCGAACCTTATTTACATTAGTCATAGACATGTTTCCATACTGTTTTGCATACAGTCAGAAAATCTCTCTGGCTTTGTTTATTTATCCTTCCTTTATATTCTATTTTTCGTTTCACCGCTGCTCTTTTATATTCATTTAATGTTTTGGAAATAAAGGTGAGCTGTGCTTCCTCCAGCCTCGGTGTTGTTATTCGGTTCATAAAGGTTTGTGCATGTTGCTGTGGCATAGCTAGCTAATGGGTCATGAAAGTGAGGGTCTATATTCTCTTCCAAGCTTTGGCGTGACATCTCCTTTAGTACAAATCTAAGTAGTGATTCTTTAGGATCTTACAGGTCAATTTAATTTATCTTTTCCAGGTCTCTTGAAAAAGTCACGCGTTATGACATCACTCATGTCCACAACAGAAACTCCATGAGTTGTGTATTGACGTAACCATTGAGTGCATTGACGTAAACATTCAATACTTACAGTTAGGGATTTGTTCATGTAATGGTGATGTTTGTCTTGGTTGACACTACTGTCTGAGCCATACTTAATCTTTCATTTATTTAATAACATTTGCTTGGGACATGTCGAGTGACCCCCTTTGGTAGGAAATCCTGTTAATAGAAACACATCTTCCTTTCTACCCCTCAATGAGCTTTTAGTCCGAATGTGTGTCTGTCTCTCCACTGTAATGTTTAACTTGGTGTGGCCGCTCTGTTCTTTAAATCTTTGTGTGTATTTGAGACTAATAAGCATACACTCACTCACACACACACACTGGTTGTCCTCAAGTGCCAAAGGAACTGAGGGACATTAAACAGCTAAATGGAAACAGTGTAAATGTGACAATGTGTTTTTTACAAAAGCGAAGTACTTAAACACTTTGGAATACACTAATGTCAGACACTATCCTCTACCAGCACACTCAGTGTGGTTAAACCCAATCTTTTTCTTCAACTCATGTCCCCTTAGCAGGAAGTCTTTTGCAGGCTTATCGGTCTACCTAGATTCACAGCGTTTCCTGCATGTGTGTGTGTATGTGTGTCTTTGACCTTCATAAAAGAAACCTGTTGTATTGGCAACACATTGTTAGGTAACAAATAATCTTGAAAAGAGATCAGAACTCTTTGTCTGCGTAATAGATAGGGTTACATTTTTCCACAGGAGCCGTTCAGAACAGAACTTCACTTCGAATCAGTTATTTCGTGTTTTTCTTATTTTCTTATCATTTCAACTCGTGGTTGTTGTTTCCTGACAAAAATCAGTAAAAAGCGATAATGATGCATGAAATTCCCCCGCATTTTTCTAGTGTGTTTTACTAGAATACAGAGAAAGATATTTGGACATATGCTTGTGACCAAACAGTTCTGGGACATCATTGACTTGTAAGGAAAGATTAATTTATAATTTTTTTGTTCTGTTGAACCGGAAGAAGATATTTTGAAGAATGTTGGAAAGCAAACAATTCTGAGGAACTTTTGACTACCGTTGTAATGGTTATACTATGGTAGTCAATTGTGGCACAACTGTTTGGTGTCAAGCATTCTTCCAAATATCTTTATCTGTCTTCATCAGAATAAAGAAATTGATACAGATTTGAAACAACTCGAGGGTGATAGAATCTATTATTTTGGGTGAGCTGTGCCTTTAAAGGTTACCATGGTGCCTTTTTGGAAGGATTTCAATATGACATTTGATCCCTCAAAAATGTCTCTCAGGCGCCATATAGTGTTTCAGACCAAATGTGTGTGTATGTGTATGTGCATGTTGCGTGTTGTCTGTGGTAGAATTACAGAACTGTTGTTTTGATGACTGAGAGAAATCCTCGAGTGGTGTTATTCAGGAAACAAGAAGGTGTGATTACACTTGGACTTCAGCCCTCGAATCTCCTGACTCGCATTTTAGTTGCACAGCTGCCATGCGCGTGCCTCTGTAATAATTTTAACATGCCTGATTGATTATTGAAATGCTCTCTATATGCCACTAATAAATGTCTCAAGATAAATCTTTGTGCTTGCCATATATAAATTGATTTGAGTCAGGTTGGCAGTCTGTTCACACACCAAAGGGGAAATGAATTGGGGCAATTCAGGCATCATGGATTTGACATTTTCAATCAAAACTCAAACACAAATTCTCAGAGAATGTGTTTATTACCAATATATTGAACCATCTGTCTATATTTTACTAAACCCCTGATGATAGAGTCCAGACATCAGAAAAAATCTTTGTACAAGTTATCATTTTTAAATGAGGGAATAAATGCATTATGGATGTGACAAAAAGGACGCACGCTTTTGAGAGACAACATATTTTGGAAATTAAAATGTACAAACCAGAAGCAATAATACCGAACAAAAAGAGAAGGGATGAGTCTTGATACAACATAAAATAGTCACTTTATTTCAGCTTTTAAGTGCTTATGAATAAGTAATATGGACAGATATGGATGTGAAAAGTGCACATTGCAAACTACATTAATCTATGAAAGTTCATTCAGTGTTTCAGAGCAGTTCTGATGTGTCAGCAGACGCCTGCAGAGACGGAAGCTCGCTAGACACGATAAAGATAAGAAACCTAGTGTAGTTTGTTAACATTGACCGAAAACGAATTAAGAAATATAAGATAATAATTAAATTAAAATAAAATAAAATGTAAATGCTTGGAGTTACTTATTAGATTGATAGAGAAAGAATGAACACAAACGTTCAATATGCAGGGAAGTATAAAGGAGAGGTTTTGTCTTGCAGAATCAGCATTAAGTCAAATTGACGGTATTTTTCTAATGCACGTTACATAATTCCTCTACGCATCTTTTGTTTTCTATAAAATGATAAACATGTAATATTTTATCTGAATATCATAACTTCCTATGAAATGACTGACTTACGATTTATGCAAAACTAAGCTGTAATAAAGCCAGTCTGATTTGATCGCCTGCCATACCAATGCAACACAATCCATTTAACAACTGAAATCTAAAATCAAGTCCCGCCTTTCAGCTTTTTTACTTGTGTGTCATTGTACTCAGATATATGTCACAATAAGTCTGTCACTGTTTAGATTTCAGGTCAACTTTAAGGACATATGGACAATAATAACCCCTGTGTGTTTATTATTACATGAAATGTCAATTTAACATTGTAATAAATGAACTTGACAACCAATATACAACTTTACTAGTTAGATATATGTTTAGGTAAAATAATTCTCTTTGTTTTATTTTGTGAACTACTAACAATATTTCTCTTAAATTTAAAACAAAATTATAGTTTCTATTTGCAGAATTATTTCTATTTGCATTTATTTGCAGAAAATGAAAACTGAAGGAACAGGTCAAATAACAGAGAAGATGTTATGTATTTTTTCAGACCTCAAATGTTGCAAAGAAAAACAGTTGATATTCACTTTGAAGCAATACAACAGTGATATTTGTACATGCATTTAGGAAAAGATAAAAAAAAAATGTATGTGATAACCTCAAGTTTTTATGTGTCTTGTTATATTGTGTTTCAGACATGCGATCATGATGATGAAGATGTTGAAATCGCTGTGGACAACGCTGCTTTTATGGATGAGTTCTTCTGCCAGGCATGTGTATATATTGATTTATTTACAGTGTTGTTGTTGAAAATACGTCTGACAAGCTTGAATGAATGAATGTGGTTAAAAGTGTTGTTTTTTAAGTGACCTTGTTCTTTTGTCACAGATTGAAGACATTAGGAACAGCATCGATAAGATCGATGACAATGTGGCTGAAGTCAAGAAGGTTTACTCAGTTATTCTTTCTGCGCCAACGTCAGACCAGAGTAAAAGCAACATTCACATACAGATATACACACCTAGACAAACATGAAATATTTTGAGTCATGTTGTACTTTTATATCTGGTTAAATCGTTTTTTAAAACAACATATGTCAATGCGCAGTATAAGTGTAGCATGAGTGTTAAAAAGTCAACATGAATCATATTGTGAATGTATTTCCTTCATTGTCAGAAACACAGGATGACTTGGAGGCGCTAACAAACGATATCAAGAAAATGGCGAACAACGCCCGTAACAAACTGAAGAGTAAGTGCTCTTACATGTACAGCATGCTAGACCGCTTTGGTTTTATCATTATCTTACACAGAACATGGTTTTGCTTTTGAGGAGAATGGTGCCCCTAATATGTTTTTTTGGGTCTTTGTGTGTAGCCATTGAAAGAAATCTTGAGACTGAAGAGATGGAGAGAGTATCAGCTGACATTAGGATACGCAAATCACAGGTCAGTCAGTATGTCATATTATAATATAATAGGGTTGCCACATTAAATTGGTGTTGAGAATACTAGTCACATTAATAAACAGGTTTATTGATATCATGTTCATTTTAAAGTTTTGCTTTAAATGCGAAAATAGTTACAAACTCTCTTTCTCTACCTCCCTACCTTATTTTCAGTGGCCAAGATAAGAGAAAACACAAAATAATCCAAATTAAACATGCATTTTATGTGAATAAAATATTAGTATAATATGATAATTATCAAGGCCATGATAATAAAAAACAGACCTGATAGGAACTATTAAGCTAAAATATTATAAGCTAGCGGCACATTTCTTTTTACAAATCTTGCATCATCAGACAGAGCTTTTAAAATTCTGAGTCTCAAGTTGTAATTCTGAGCACTCAATGAGCACTCCTTTTTTAAATTCTGATATCATATAAACTCACCTTTATGACTTGTTTCTGTAGAATACTCAATTCTGATTGGTCAGTCACATCTTTCTGTGATTCCTCATTATTTTGAACTGCTCATCCCGGCTACCTCTTCAGTCTTATTGAATTTTTACGTAATAAAACAATACCTTATAAGACACTAAAAGGTGATAGTTTACCCAAAAATGAAGATTCTGTCATCATTTACTCATCCTCTTGTCATTCCAAACCTACATGCAGAAGATAAAAGAACATATTTTGAAGGAAGTATGGACGCAAAACAAATGTAACTGAATGGCTGCCGGTCAACATCATTCTTTAAAATATCTTCTTTCGTGTTCTGTGGAAGCAACTCAAACAGGATTTAAAGAGAGTAAATGATGACTGAATTTTTATTTTCAGGTGAACTATCACTCTAAGTCCAGATTTAGTTTTTGCGGCAGCGCAAACGCCTCTTTTTTGCCATAAAAAAACTACTGTCTGTATTTACTACAGACACGCAGTGAAAATTAGAGCTGAAAGGAGAGGACACATGTTTTTATTTCTGACTTTATTGAATATGCATAGGAGGTTTCCTCTTCAGGTGAACTTTACGGGAGGAGATTATTTAAACAAATCATGCATTGCAATTTACTAAAATTTGCACTTACCATTTTACTGGTATTTTTGGCTTTATTTAACACCCGAAAAAAACGCATGTCTTAAACCCTATGCTAATTTGCCCTTCTCTTAGATTGTGTTGGTTATAGGGAGCCGCAGAGATGACATATTTTTGTATGCAAGCCCGAAAGCGAGTTTGCATTTTAGGACTTCCGGTTCCATCGCCCCAAAGTCTATGGGTTTTTTTAATGGGTTTTCCGTAAATCGCCTGAAATAAGGTCCGTGGTAAACAAAACCTCTGAATATTTTCACGTTTTATTTAATACACGTAGATCACCAGAAAACACTTTTAATATAGTTTGAAGGAGTTGTCAGAGACGTTGATATCGAGCGACCATGGTGTAGTCTGTTTATAGCATCATATTAGCTTTTTACTTCTGCCAATTGGATTTCGGCTTCAAAAGTAACAAATGTTGTTTGAATTTGTAAAGATTATCTTGATAGACAAAACATCTACTTTTTTTAAACTCAATTATAAGTAAAACATTTAATTCACCATCAATTCAAACATAAACTTTTTGGGATCTTCCAAAAGTCTATTGGAAAAATGCATAGGCTTTCGGTCTAAGGAACCACTGCAGCGTTAACTTCCGGGTTGGCCCACAAAAACATATCATCTCTGCGGCTCCATATTATGGGAATCTATTTATGTACAGTTTATCTTGATATATGTTTGCAGTATGTTTGCTCCATATGTACACTTTCTGCACCACTAAGCTCCTGTTGCCAAGTCAAATTCTTTGTGTGTGTAAACATACTTGGTAATAAAGCTCCTTCTGATTCTGATCCTGAAATGACCCGCGGAAATTTCCACTGCCCTCTGCGTTTTTTTAAATTGCACTCTTGCGCTATTCGCCTTGTTGCTTACTAACTCTGGACTTTAAAGGGACAGTTCACTAAAAAATTATAATTCTGTCATCATTTACTCACCCTCAGATAACTCAAAAACTGTATGAATTTCTTTGTTTTGATGAACATAGAGGAAGATATTGGGAAGAATGTCACTCAGTAACCAAACAGATCTCACCCCCCATTGATAGCCATATTAGGGAAAATAAATACTATGGGAGTCAATGGGGGATGAGATCTGTTTGGTTACTCACATTCTTCCAAATATCTTACTTTGTGTTTAGCAGAATAAAGAAATGGATAATTAAATGATGACAGAATTTTCATTTTTGAGTGAACTGTTCCTTTAATCTCAAAGCAGTATTTTGTCTCAGCCGGTCTTTATCCCAAAAATCTGTCTATATGTTATCTTTTAATTGTGACTTACCAACACACATTGTATGCTCTTTTAACAAATCTCACATTATCTCCTGGCAGCACGCTGTTCTTTCCAGGAAGTTTGTCGATGTGATGACCAAATATAATGAAGCTCAGGTGGACTTCAGAGAGAAGAGCAAAGGTCGCATTCAGAGACAATTAGAGATCAGTAAGTGTTTCACGAACACACACGCACATACAGTCCTGTGGCTGTTGAAGTTTGACTACACGAATTAATGGTGACTTCAGCTGACCACAATGTATGTGTTTCTTCCTGCGGTTGTAGCGTGTCAAACAGATGCTGCTTTCTTACAATTTTCTTGTCTGATTGTCATTTTTCTTCTGCTTCTGTCTGTAGCTGGTAAAACTACAACTGATGAAGAGCTTGAGGAGATGCTGGAGGGAGGGAACACAGCAGTTTTCACAGCAGGGGTAACAGAGATGTCCTAAACCAGAATACACATAGAAGACATAAAAATATCATTTTATTAAAATGAGAATAAGATTATATGGGATAGTTCAGCCAAAAATTTTAATTCTGTAATTATTTATTCACCCTCATGTCATGCAAACCTGTTTATGACTGTTTCTTCTGTGGAACACAAAATAAATTATTTTGAGAAATGGTTTTGTGTCCAAGTCAATGGGAATCCGTGTTATTTGGTTACCAACATTCTTTAAAATATCTTCTTCGTGGAAGATCTAACAGGTTTGGAATTGCATCAGTAAATGATGGAAGAATTTTCATTTTAGGGTGACTGGCCTGATTTGCCCAGTTATAACAGAATTTGCTCTTAGTAACATGGACCCAAGACCTCTGTTTTTGGCCTTTGTAGATTTAAAAGAAAGTCTTTATTAGATTCTTTATCAGCTTCTTTATTAGAAGTTCTGCATTGACTACCATCCCTATTCAGATGTCTTTTCAGTTTGTCAAGAACTATGTATTATTTTTATGTGCGGATGTGTGGACATTTGCTTCTCTATTCAAGAACATTTAATATCAACTATATTGAAGGTGATCACGGTTTACTGAGTTTTCTGATTTCAGAGTTCATATGTGTTTTGTAGATTGTGGATTCGGGGATCTCTAAGCAAGCACTGAGTGAGATTGAAGCGCGTCACAAAGACATCGTGCGTCTAGAGAGCAGTATAAAAGAATTGCACGACATGTTTGTGGACATCGCAATGCTGGTGGAGAGCCAGGTACACTCATCTGCCCATTCTTCACTCTCTGTCATTTCATGCACCAAAACTCCTTCAAGCTAAACCTGCTGTCAGTATTTTTTATCCTGTCATCATCTTTTGGCATTGTCTTCTCTATCTCTTTGTCGATAGCCCCCATTTTTCTCTTTGTTCATACTCCTTCTTTGGCTACTAAGCCACATGCTGCGGTTTGGAGTGCCTTCCCATCAGACTCTGCTTTTCACATGATGTGAGTTCTCTGTAACTTTCCTCTGTTTGCATGACCTGCTCATCGACTTCACTCTCTCGTTTCCATGTATATTCATTTGCATGATTTGGTCACAAACTGTACACACCCATTCTGTTGCCTTGGTTTGCCTATAAGAGAACATTTTAGGCATCATAGGCATGCCAAATGAGCAAAATTATTGTGCTGTATAAGACATCATTTTAGAAACCATCTTTCACAAACAGAATTGATCAGAGCTATGATGATCAATATATCATATAATTTTACAACATAATATAAAGAGCATTGATACAATATTGACCACCATTGTTTTATTTATTGACTGCTTGCTTTGGAGAAACACTAAGAGGTAAGATTCTGTCATTTATATATTGTTTATTACAACCTGTAAAGTAGAAGTTCATCTCAAAAGTGTGATATTGTTTACTCGCCCACATGACGTTCAACATGTTTTGAGACCTCAAGGCATCTTCGGAACACAAATAAAGATATTATACGTGACATCTCAGAGATTTCCAGTTGTTGTCAAGGTCCAGAAAAGTACTAAAGATATTGTTAAATTGGTCTGTGCGCTCATGGTGGCTCAATATTTTTTTTTTTAAAGCGACGACAAAACTTTATGTGCGAAAAACAAACCAAACTAACAACTTGAATCGATATATGTCTTGTCGGGCTATGATGCACGTTCACGAGAGAACATTAACGCATGCGAGTTCGGTGGGGGCAGATAACACAAAAAATAACACACTTCTGATTTTGAGATAAACTTTTCCTTTAAGAAACCAATGAAGACAAATGTGACCTGACAAACTTCTTACTGCCGGCTTTGCATAACTCTGTTTATATGCATATTTCAAAAGGTGTGCTGTACATTTTTTAGCGATTATGACATTCTTTTAACCTTTTGTCTTTACAACACAGTGTGCGAGACGTTTTGTTTATCTTGATCTCATACGTTCATATGTTTCAGGGCAACATGGTTGATAATATTGAAGTAAATGTGGGTAAAGCTGTTGATCACATTGAAGTGGCAAAGGAAGAAACCAAGAAAGCAGTCAAGTATCAGAGCAAGGCCAGGAAGGTATGAACCTCACATGCCATCATGTTTGACATCACAATAATATACTGCCTCTGGCCTCTGCCGTTTCTTTTCTTCTTCTCTTTATTTTCCCCTACCCTTCCTTCTCTCTCTCTCTCTCTCTCTCTCTCTCTCTCTCTCTCTCTCTCTCTCTCTCCCTCTCTTTGTTCTATTTTCTTCCTCTCTTTCTCTTTTTATCTTCTGCTTCCCCCAAACCCTTGTCAGGGTGGTATGATTGACAGGATTGAGTGCAACATGGACCAGTCAGTGGGTTTTGTGGAACGTGCCGTTGCCGACACTAAAAAAGCAGCTAAATATCAGCAAGAGGCCCGGCGTGTGAGTTCATGATAAATATGTGGCCCCGCCCCTCCCATTCCTTAAGACTCTCCTTATTCTAACCAAACCCATTGTATGCATGCATGAATAGACACTAGCGAACACACAAACAAACTAGCAGTTGTAACTAATCTTAATATGCCCTGAAACATCTCATTACTGAAGACGTGTACTTAAAGGTCCAATGTGTAATTTTCTGGAGGATCTAGTGACAGAAATGCAATAAAGTTTACATAACTATGTGTTCAGAGGTGTATGAAGACCTAACATGATGAAGCGTAATGTTTTTGTTGCCTTAGAACAAGCTTTTGCTAACTACATTCGTTGTGGGTCCCCATACATGGAATTCACTGTTTTGTTTCTATAGTAGCCCGAAACAGACTAACTTCTCGATAGAGTGCATTTCATTAAAACGTGATTTCCTTCGGCAATGAAGCAAATAAGTGACGACATCTTAGTTCTGTGTCCAAACACCGAAGTGCTTCTAAAGGAAGGGGTGAGCAGTTGCTGCAATTCGCAACCTAGACACTAGTTGCCACTAAATTTCAGACACTGGACGTTTGAAGCCAGACGTCTTCAACTGCAACAAAACATTGGCACGCTTTCTTTCTTTTTCTATCTTTCTTTCTTTCTTTCTTTCTTTCTTTCATTCTACTACACAATGAGCCATGAAATGGAATGTTTAGTCCTTAAAAGATGTAGGTTGATATTCTTCATCATTTATTTAATTCAGAGTCAGAAGCTAACATTACTTGGTTTATGTGTTTGTTTTCCATACAGAAAACAATTATAATAGTGATCGTGGTTGTGGTGATTTTGGCAATTATTGCTTTGATAGTGGGTCTAAGTGTAGGTCTGAAGACTGCATGGTGAGTACATCTTACAGGAAGTTGTGTGTGGTTTGGGAATAGGGATAGGCTCTTTCGTTTGGATTCCTCTTATTCCTCTTTTATGTAATACATGTTTTTGTTGTGCTTTGGGATCCTAGGATCTACAGGTGCTGGTCATATAATTAGAACATCATCAAAAAGTTGATTTATTTCAACAATTCCATTCAAAAAGTTAAACGTGTATTATGTATACATTCATTCCGCACAGACTGAAATATTTCAAGTGTTTATTTCTTTTAATTTTGATGATTACAACTGACAACTACTGAAAACCCCAAATTCAGTATCTCAGAAAATTTGAATATTACTTAAGACCTTTTGTTGGGTCTGGCATATCGCATCTTCCACTTGACACTACCCCATAGATTTTCTATGGGGTTAAGGTCAGGCGAGTTTGCTGGCCACTTAAGAACAGGGATAACATGGTCCTTGAACCAGGTACTGGAAGCTTTGGCACTGTTTGCAGGTGCCAAGTCCTGTTGGAAAATGAAATCTGCATCTCCATAAAGTTGGTGCTCTAAAACTTCCTGGTATACGCCTGTGTTGACTTTGGACCTCAGAAAACACAGTGGACCAACACCAGCAGATGACATGGCACCCCAAACCATCACTGACTGTGGAAACTTTACACTGGACCTCACGCAACGTGGATTCTGTTCCTCTCCTCTCTTTCTCCAGACTCTGGGACCCTGCTTTCCATAGGAAATGCAAAATTCACTTTCATCAGAGAACATAACTTTGGACAACTCAGCAGCAGTCCAGTCCTTTTTGTCCTTAGCCCAGGCGAAACTCTTCTGACGCTGTCTGTTGTTCAAGAGTGGCTTGACACAAGGAATGCGACAGCTGAAACCCATGTCTTGCATACGTCTGTGCGTAGTGGCTCTTGAAGCACTGACTCCAGCTGCAGTCCGCTCTTTGTGAATCATGTTTTTGAATGGGTTTTGTTTCACAATCCTCTCCAGGGTGCGGTTATCCCTATTGCGTGTACACTTTTTTCTACCACATCTTTTCCTTCTCTATTAATGTGCTTGGACACAGAGCTCTGTGAACAGCCAGCCTCTTTTGCAATGACCTCTTGTGTCTTGCCCTCCTTGTGCAAGGTGTCAATGGTCGTCAACTGTCATGTAAGCAGTCTTCCCCATGATTGTGTAGCCTACAGAACTAGACTGAGAGGCCATTTAGAGGCCTTTGTATATCAATACAATATATCACAATATATCAATCTGTGCGGGATGAATATAAACATTATACAAGTTTCACTTTTTGAATGGAACTAAATCAACGTTTTGATGATAATCGAATTATTTGACCAGCACCTGTATATAGTCTTGGTTTTAATTTCAGTGTTCTTCGAGGGTTTTTGGAGGGGCTCTAGTGTTGTTCCTATGGTGGATGGTTAAAAACTTCTGTTTTGTTCTGTTCTGTTGGATTAATGTTTATCTTTATGTTTTATCTCTTGTAGAAGATGATCATACTGGGTGTGATTGGTGTTGTTGTAGTCGTCGTCGTCATCATCATTATCATCGTCCTCACGCAGGTTCTATAAGATAACCCCTCCGTCATCACATCTCCTCTGTGGCTACTCACAAACACTCCACTATAATTTTCTTACTCCTCACTCTTTGGCATCCATCTCTCATTTTACGTGGAGTCAAGATGCCGGTCAAGACAAACGCTCCGCCCCATCAGTCTGTAGCCCCTCCCTTCATCAACACAAGCCAGTGGGAAACTACATACAAAAACTGTATTTTATGGCACAACGTGACAGGACAGTTTAAGGACTTCTTCTACATTCGAGGACGAATGAAGGAAACATGGTAGTAAACAGACAGTTAAATAAGGGATATTTTAGAAGGGAAAGGTAACTTTGATTTCATGCCTTTACATTTTTATTGTTTCCTACACATCGTTGCAACATCTACAAGATGTACTTCTAAACTGTTTTTGATCACAAGAGCACAGAGAAAGCTTATATTTTGGAACCCTGTGAAATGAACAAATCGATGGGTCATGAAGAATGAAGGACACATCTAAGACTGATTTCAGAGACACATTTTTTTAATGTGATTAAACCCTGTATGTGAAAGAAGATTTGAAGGAATAAATTAAATTTTATATTTTGTAAGGTTGTTGTAAATATATGTGGTATTATTGGAGGAAAAGATGGTGTATCCAACTGTGTATTTATAATGTAATATTTGTCTTTAAAGAAATTTAAAGAGAAATAACTGATGAAATTAGATAGCAAATATCATTGCATCATAAAAAAAATCAGTATTCTTGTGCTGTTTGTGCCTTATTGCAATGCTTAAAATAAAATAAACAACGCAATTGTATTTTATACTTAATGTAATGAAAAAGAAAATATCTGGAGGTGGAAGAGCAGGAATTGCGTCACAGTGAGACGGTGATGTGTGTGCATTTCCGTACTCATGTTTTTAGGAACAACTAACACTAGAACTTCTTGTTTGGTTTCTATTATGAGTCAATGACTCACCTGGTGAGACAAAACTGTACATTCAGAACAATCATGATCATGTGTGCTACACCCAATGTGGTAAGTTCTCTCTCTCTCTCTCTCTCTCTCTCTCTATCTCTCTCTCTCTCTCTCTCTCACACACACACACTAACCGCCTCTAAACCCACACTTTCCCTTGGTTATATTCCTCTTTCCTGTTTGTCAACAGATAACTGAATTATAAGGGAATGTGATCTAATCAGATTTTATCATTTCTCTATTCCCTCCTGTATTTACATGTTCTCTGTAGAAAAAAATGATGATCATGCTTTGCTGTGTGATTCTGGGAATTGTTGTCTTTTCTTACCTTTACAGCTTCTTTTCTTAATGGTAAGCATGTAGAAAATTACAGTAAATTCTCTACATACTATCACACATGTATGAGGGAGACTGGGGCTAGTTGTCAAAAGAGACATATCAGTAACTTTAAGTTATTGAGATGACATTCCACTGGCACGAATGCTTTTCTCCAGCAGTGCTTTTGTACGTTGGCTTCAAACACCATCAATTCATAAGTAACTTCTGTTGGTCAAAACTTTGATATTTTTGTACAACCGAGCATCCAAAAGATGGTAAATGAGCCATCTGCTTTCAGCCTTCGTAATAAAGATAAAAGCATTCAACAGCATTCTGACCTCAAGGTATTACTTTAAAAAAATGATGTGGGAAAATAACTGGAATAAAATAATTAACAACTACTCCCAGTCTCCCGTATGTATATTTTAAGTACAATTTAAGGGTCATTCTATAATTGTGAGTGCATCTGTATTGTCAGCAAGATAAAGCATCAATGTCTACATTAATACAAAATTAATAGAAAAAAATTAGTGCACAAAATCTTTTGTTAAAGTTAAAGGTTATATCACATAAAACACCCGATTTTTTTTAAGTTGCATATTCCACTCTGTATTTAAGCTTGAAAATAACTATAATGTCTTTTTATGATGTTGCCTTTATTTAGATTGGACAATGAAGGGTTACGGTTAGGGTCTTTATAAAATGACCCATTAAATCTTATGCTATAAAATGCTCCATCTTTATTCTCATCTCAAAAATTCAATCATTTACTGTTTCAGGCTGAAATAACCTCCAAGGCTCAACCAGCTTCTTTCTTTTCTGATGTATGCCCATGTTCACAAGATATTCATTATTTTTGCTGTGTAGTGTGACTGCTTCAATCAGACAAACCTGAAAAACAGACAGTGAATCTGAAGACGAGCGCCCCCTGCTGTACTTCAGCTGTGCTGTTCATTTCTTAAAATAAAGGACAGAGGAGAGAGTCATATTTTTGTTTTAATTTCTTTAAGTTAGTTGTGTCTTTTGTTGTATTTCCCATACATCCACCATATTTCTTATAATTGAATAAGAAAAAAAGCCACTATTGTTGTTTGTATGTTTTAGTGTTACTGTTTACATGTGAGCAGTATTTTGTGTAAATTTAATGTCTATTTGATTTCTTAATAAGGGATGGTTGTCTTTCGTGTGTTATGTAACAATCTATTAAAATGACTCCTCATGAAAACCTGTTTTATCTTTGATTGTCTAACTTTCTTAAGGTCTATGCCTACAGGGAGGTCTTTTTAAAAAAAAAATTGTTTGACATGGATTTAATAGCAAATAGCAACCAATCAAAAAGCATCACATAATATTATTTGCAGCTTATATCTGCAAGCAGCAAATAATGTCATGGCAATCCCCTGAAGTAGTAAAACATTGAAAACTTCCTGTATACTCTCCTAATGCAAAGCATGCTGGGAACTGGAAACCCTCCTCTACCAATAGTGTAGAATTATCTTATGTAAATTAGGTACATTAGACAAGGAACACAATTTAGTTTGAGTTCGAAAATAAGTTTATTTACACTGAAGGATTGACACAGGAACTCAAGTACAATTTTTTGTTTTTAATAAAATTACATCTATTGCTTACTCTGATTACTTATACGTCTAATCTATGAAATTGGTATGACCCTAACCCTAATCAATTTAAAAGACCAGATGTGAAAAATTAATAATAAGAAATAGCTAAGTAATAAACTTAATTTCATTAAAACATTTAAATTGTACTTGAGTATATGGTATTATTGCATGTGTATTATAAGGTTGATCAAATAACTTCAAAACATCTCTTAGTTTGAAATCAGACCATGACATTCAGAGTGCTATTAAATCAATTTTTGATGAGATATAGATGAGCGATACTAACTGTAAGGAACTCTGCTAAATCTGTAAAATTATATTTCAGATAAACGATGACTGAGATTATGACAACTATTAAATTTAAACAATTTAAAGAAATGGACTCATATCTGAACTATTTAAACCTCAAGGATTTTACTTGCCACAGTGCTTTAAGAAAAGAGAATGTATCGTGTATATATATCTATATAAATATTATAAAATATTATGGTACTCCTACAAATTTAGTTTATTATCATTATAACAAAACTATGATTAACATATGAATTTTCAATAATACCATAAAATGTACACAGTAGCTATATGGGCCATTCTATAGAATTCGTGCAAACAGCTGCCCCAAATGAAAACACACATTTATAAAGCATTCAAGTATTCAAATCTTAGTTGTTAACTAAGATCTACCATCTTTCAAATATATATAAAATCATAATTTATTGGGTATTTTCAATTGTGAGACGGGTGTCCCGAACCCAAATACCTAAATTTAAATTTATGGATTTTTTTGTGCATTTTTCTTTTTGTTGACCAAAATATATTTATTTTCATTGTCACTACCAAAACAGTATTCGTTTTAGTCCATTGGCTGAGACTGATTTTAGCCACACCCCTACATTTGTATCAAGAATCAATAAACTCTCTAATAGCTAACTGGTGAGTAGATTGGTTTTATCGTCTTAAAGTAAATGTGTTCAAAAGTCTGAAATTTTGATAACTTTCAGGAACGTCACTACCAAACATCTTTTTTCTGAAAGTTTTTTTGGGTGTAATTACATAAAATGTAGTTTTCTGTTCAGAATCGTGCTTGTAAACCATCTGTTGAGTAGACTCTTTGAAGTAGACTCAAAAGTATTTCAAAATGGTCACTATCAAAACAGACAAAAATTGTTTCGGTAGTGAGAAAAACAGACACGTTATCCTTAATTCAGGGAATAAATGCAAAACATTATTCAAAACATTAGTATTTTAGTATGCTGATGTAGTATCTGAGCTGTAGGTTTTAGATATTTACTGTCAGATGTGCGTCTGCTATATGTGCTGTCTGCGTATGTGTTTTGTCAAAAATAAAGTATATTCAATTATTAAATAAGATGTTATGTTGGTGTTAGTTTCAATGTCATTTTAACGAATGCATCCTTAATTTTAAAATCGGTGTGATCAATTGTATTCCTTTTAAAAGAAAGACTGGATTCAAAATTCGACAACAAATCTCATTAATTACAAAGAAATATTGTTAAAATTGTTGAAAAAAGGCAAAATCTACATTTAAAAAGTAGATTTCAAAAAGTGTCACAAAATCTTAATATGTAAAAATAATCTTTCTTAGATATACTATTGTGTTTCAGTAGTGATACAATTTGGGGAGAGGAATAATTTCCCAAAACGTTCTAAAATTACAATATGAAAATTGAATGTACAATTGCGAGAAATGTGTACCTTTGATATTATACAATTTGCAAACAGATTTTCATACAGATTTTGCACCAATTCTGTAGAATGACCCATAGGCTTCAGATTGGCATCAGAGTCCCACCTTTAACATCCGATCCGTTATGTGTTTTTATTTATTATTTTATTTTTATTCGCCTATTATAACATTAACATATTTTTGTCTTTGTCGTCTGAACGATTGTACTTTCCATTCTAATAACGGATGAAAAATGAATGTTTTTTTGATTTAACTGTCTGTTTGTTCAAATATGAGTTTGTGTCACTTATTTGGTTCTCCTAGTGCCGTAAAGAGAGATAGATTTGCACTTTTAAAATTACCAAATAGGCATACAACCTTTCAAATCTGCCACTGCAAACATTGTTGGTAGTTTTTTGGACAAAGCACCATGATACTTCTTGGTAAACGTTACAACATTTTTTTACTGGAACTAGATTTTTGATGTGTTGTCATTTCACTTTTCTACACTAGATGGCGATGACTTACTTTTCACGCCAGTGGACGTGTGAAATACTAGACGAGTCAACAAAAAGCATGGCGTCCTCGTACTATCAAGAGATGCAGGAACATTTCAAGAATAACAATAAAAGCAGAGAGTTCCCGGCTCATAGCGCTAAAGTGCATTCGGTAGCCTGGAGCTGTGATGGGAGGCGACTGGCATCCGGATCATTTGATAAAACCGCGAGCGTGTTTGTCCTGGAAAAAGATCGACTGGTAAGAGACTTTATTAGGGTGTCCATCAGACTTTAATTCTACAATGAAATCACAAATGTTGATTATTCTTCTTCTATATATGGACCTTTTTGGACTACGAAAATTACCCGAAGTGTTATTTTGTAAACAATGCTGATAAATATAAATCCTAATAGGTTCTAATGCCAAATCCAACACACTACCAGTAGAGAACCCCCCGCTTTTTTATTAAAACCAATACAATTCCCATTAAATCCATTTCTGTGCATAATGAATTTCTTTCTTAAAACTCACTACTTATCATTAGTTCACTAATGGTCAAAAGTGCTGACACTTAATTCTACATTTATTTATCAGGTAAAAGAAAACAACTACAAAGGTCACGGAGATAGTGTGGATCAGCTGTGCTGGCATCCCACAAGCCCTGATCTGTTTGTCACTGCATCAGGAGACAAGACCATCCGCATCTGGGATGTACGGACCACCAAATGCATGGCCACAGTGAGCACGAAAGGTGTTGCATTTGACATTTTGTATAAATATTATATAAAAATAAATATATTGTTTCTATTAGCATTTATTTGCAGTTAAAACTGGTGAAAATAACAGAAAAGATGTTCTGTATTAATAACAAGTTCATATACACGTTTAAGCAACACAAATATAATTTGTTATGTGATAACCTAAATTTTACCACAGTTTTTTATGTTTTGTCATTCTGTCAGTATTTTACATCTGCGGTTTGGATGACTTGATGTCACTACTGAGGTTTGATTTTGTAGAAATTCACAATGCCACAATACATCTAGAAATTATGAATAAATGAAAATATGGAATTGCCTCTTACATTTTTCTATGGCTGTATGTGCTTGCTATTGATTTTATTTGACCAGTGTTTGCTTTTGCTCCCTTGTCTGTTAGGGGAGAATATAAACATATGTTGGAGTCCTGATGGTCAAACCATTGCAGTCGGAAACAAGGATGATGTTGTAACTTTCATTGACGCCAAGACACACCGTGCACGTGGTGAGGAGCAGTTTAAGTTCGAGGTCAATGAGATTTCCTGGAATAATGACAATGATATGTTCTTCTTAACAAATGGCAATGGCTGCATCAACATATTGAGGTAAACTTGAGCTTTTAACTGACACTTCATTAACATTTTGTGCTGTGAACAATCTTTTAAACATATCACTTTGTTTTTCTGTACATTTATGTATTTTTCAGGCACTTTTATGCATTTGTAAGCACTGTTATCCAAGGCGACCAGCTAACTTTATAGTCCATTCATGAACACTTATGATAATCAAAGAACTCAATTCAATATTAATGATTTCTTTTTCAGTTACCCCGATCTCAAACTCATTCAGTCAATCAATGCCCATCCGTCCAACTGTATCTGCATAAAGTTTGATCCCACAGGGAAGTATTTTGCCACAGGAAGTGCAGATGCTCTGGTCAGTCTGTGGGATGTGCAAGAGCTGGTGTGTGTTCGCTGCTTCTCAAGGTCAGTTGATGTTAGAAATAATGTTGGTCTTGTTTTAGATTTTATTGAGCAAGAAAAAAGAAAATGAACACTAAACAAAGAGCAATAAGAATAAATTAGAAATTATTTTAAAACATAAATAATGGCAGTACAACAGTTCATATCAATTGAATTTCAACAATTCACTTAATAAAATTATTTACTCAATTAACTAGAATATATCTAATAACAGAATATGTAAAATAATGTATTGAGTTTTTCATATTCTTTAACTTGATTTCATCTCCATTTCATACAGAAAGTGTAATATAACTCTTTTTAAAATTTGTAAAAACAAACAAAAATAAATCTTCAATTATAATAGTCTATCATTTAATAATTGTAAAATAATTTTCTGTTTATTCATACTGATTTTACTTGCACAGACTAGACTGGCCTGTGCGGACACTCAGTTTCAGTCATGATGGTAAAATGTTGGCATCAGCCTCCGAGGATCATTTTATTGACATCGCTGAAGTCGAGACGGGTAAGCAGATATACATGCTGAAACTATCCTTAAAGCTTGTGAAGTGCATGTGTAATAAACTGATTTGTGCTTGTTCTTTCTGTAGGTGAGAAGCTGTGGGAGATTCAGTGCGAGTCTCCGACCTTCACTGTAGCGTGGCATCCAAAGAGACCACTGCTGGCATATGCCTGTGACGATAAAGAAGGCAAATATGACAGCAACAGAGAGGCAGGGACTGTCAAACTATTTGGCCTTCCTAATGACTCCTGAGGACCAGTGTTATGATGCGGTGTTTTAGTTAGTCTATACTTTACCTGTTTAAGTTTATATATGCCTCGTTCTGAGGATAATGGATAGTTTGACTTCAACTAGTGATTTAGATTTCTTTGTGAATGTGAATTCAGTGTTGTATATAGTTGAAATATATTTTGACCAACAGATAGTAAACTTATACATGTCAACATCCAAGTGCAGCTCATACAGATTTATTTGTATTAGACATTGTGATACAAATTAAAATGACAAATTCCAGAATACTTCCTGACGTCAAATTCAGTAAGCAAGTTTGAATCACCACAGACTACAGCTACTTTTTTGAACAAAATAATTTGTTATTTATACCCTAAACATTATAGTTTATAATATTGGATTAATTCAGGTCCAGTTAAAAGTTTAAAATGAGCATTTTGTTATTTGGTGATTGTCTCTTGCCTTATTTAGATGTGAAACATATGCTTTTTTCGGAAATGACCAACAGAGGGCAGCAGAAGCTTTTCTCAAATGAGCATGACATTAGTATGAATTAATACAGGAATTCCTGTATATTTTTAAGAACTAAACTTTTTGTACTGTATTTTATTAAATTGTTTTTTAAACCACAATAGTTGTTGTTTTATATTAAGGAATACGAAAAACAAAAAAGCAGTGAAATAGAAAACTAACAAATTGGGTGTTCACTTATTTGTCAGTTTAATTCATAGAATTAAAGAAAATGGCGTTTTGTTATAAGAATGATCCTGAAATATTACCTTTTTTATATTGGCCTGGGCCAACTAGTTAAAATCCCTTGCAAACCAAAAAATAATTTATCGTTATGTGTAGAAACAGAGTAAGAGTAATGTATGTAGACTGCTGCCATTGCACATGCTTCAGAAGTTACTAGAAAACCAGCTGTGGGCTCGACACCAGAGTTCATGTTACAGTTATTGGCACTCTATACCAGCATAACATGATGCCAAGAAAGTTTAAGAGATATTCAGTAAAATAGATTTAGCCTGTCTGTGACTTTACTCTAAGTTGTAAAACGTAATTTAACAGAGTTTTTCTGTTATTATTTACACATTTCCACATTAAATTTCCATTAAATTTGTCATGTATTTGTGAAGTTCAATCAAAAACGTAGAATTACTAAAAAATTTTAGGAAAACTTTACATTTTTACAAATTGCAAGAAACGGGGAAACCATGTAATTTACAGGAAAAACTGCTATTTTGCAGTTTATTTCTTGCGCCCCAGCTGCCAGAAAATTTAGATTTTTTAAAGTGTACATCACAAATTTATGCAGTAGTTGCAGTAGTTCTGTCAAGCTTAAGAAAAATTGTTCCGACTGACCACACAGCCATGGTAAATATGAACTTGTCCGACCTCATTTAAAACTAACTATTCTTTCCGAATACATGTTTTCTTCTCAACTGTATTTATGCAATGCAGTCTTTTCTGTTTTTTCAAAGCTTAATATTGACTTAAGTCAGCATTGTGTTATGATTTGTAATAGGGAGCAGCTTGGCGAAGGGTCACTGTAGGTGGAGCAAATCTCTGGTCTCCGGTCAGCAGGGAATAGTGTTTAAGTAAGATGAGATAGAGCCTCATCTTTAATCTTGCTCAGCTGTGAAAGACTTGCACAGCACGAGTGTCCTCCATGCCCGTTTAGGAGCTTCCAGCCTGGCTGGTGGCAGCTGTCCTCACCCTTCTTTGGTGATTCACCACAGCAGGATCCGGCAAGCCACTTCCTACATATCACAGAGCTACAGGCATTATTTAAGTGTTTTCTAATCACATTTCATTTAGCAATGCCAATTTTGTCAACTTTCTTATTTTTCACTTTAAAAATAATAATTTTACTGTCATTTTTTATCGATATTTCACGTATAAAATAAAAACATCTGTCATTTTACGAGTAAAAATGAAAAAAAGTGGGAAAGCATGTAATTTTACAGGGGAAAATATCTTTACACTTTATTTCTGGCACCAAGCTGCCAGGAACATTTTTTTTTTACCGGATACGTACAGTCTATTTTTGAAATACGGTAAAAAAAGGGCAAATTACAGAAAAACTGCAAATGCACAAGAAAAACATGTAGGTTTACAGGAAAAACCCAGCTTGTAGAATGTTTTTGTTTTTTTGCAAGGGTTTTTTACATTGTGTAAAAAGATATCAGTGGAATTCCACCTAACTGTCATTTTATTATGATATATCCGATAATGATGTTTTGTTGAAGGTCAGATACTCCGGCACCTTGTGACCTAGTATGCGATGAGGTTGTGTAGAGTAATAAATTGGAGGGTCCCACATGAGGGAAGATTAATTGGATCCAACCTTCTGCAGTCACAATGAATTTGTTTCTATGCTGTAACAACCCTCCTCTATATAACTGTTATAGGACATACCTGATAACATTTTTGCGTACGATAAAATATAAAACTGTAATGGAGTTATAACTTTTTATCTTTCCTGTAGCTCAGTGGTAAGAGCATTGCGTTAACAATGCAAGGTTGTGGGTTCTATCTCAGGGGATTGCATATACCTAAATATATATGTATAGAATTATTAAATGGAGATGGTGGTCTAGTGGGTTAAACCACTGAACTGGTAAATCAAAAGGTTGCTGGTTTGATCCCAGCAACCACCACCAGTGTGTCCTTGAGCAAGACACTTTACTCCATGTTGCTCCAGGGGGATTGTCCCTGTAATAAGTGCACTGTAAGTCACTTTGGATAAAAGCGTCTGCCAAATGACTAAATGTAAATGTAAATGAAGGTCGCTTTGGATAAAAGTGTCTGCCAAGTGCGTAAATGTTACTAAACCATGATTCACAAAATAAAATTAAACTTATGCAGTTTATATCCAATATATTTTTTGTAATGGGCTATATATTTGTAGGGCTGTAATATTTTACTGCTTCGTGCATGCATACAAATAATACAGTGAGATTTTAGACTTTGTGCATAGAAATTATATCACAGGAAAATTAGAATAGACAGAAGTGCTATCTTATTTTATATAAAGCAGTGATGCTTAAAATATAATTACTGAAGAAATAACAAGTAAGCTCCCTAGATAAGGCTTTCGTTTAAATGAATTTTATCAGACATTGACGGAGATCATGTCAGTGTGCAGTGTTGAAAATACAGTATTAAACTAAGATTTATAATTAATCTTTTTACTTTTAGTGTGACAATTGAATCGGTTTAAATTAGTTCTTCATACGTCTTAAAATGACAGAAGTTACACAAATGAATAAAGGCAGAAGTAAAATACCTTCTGCTCCTCTCGGTTAAGATGACATGACACATTTTCGTATCTTCCCTAATTTCCATTTCAATAGATTGAGCTTCGAGGTCCCTTATGAGACTCCCCGCGTCCCTCAGGTCTTAATGGATTAGTTTTTCCACCATCCATATTATTGGCTTTCTACTCTTCCAATTTGTCTTTCAGTCTTTGCTCCAGTAATTTATGGGACTTGATTTGAAACAAAACATTTTTGACATGCAATTTATTAGCACCTCACAGTAACCTTTGCTGTCCCAACATGCACCCTCTGGAAACATTGCTGTCAGTCTTTTGAATGAACATAATATGCAATTGTTGGAAGAAAAAGAAATTCGCCACCAGAACCATTTGTGTTCAAATGTTTTAAAAAACGACTTTTCTCCCTTTATTAAGATTCTTTGTAAAAGTGTCTTTAAATTTGTACTGAATTTCAAACAGGTTAGCTGTCATTTTGGATTCAGAGTTACACATTCATGGCATTAAATACTGCGTAGACCTATAATCCCAACAAAATTACAATCATAATATAAGATAGACAGCATCTAGTATCCTTTTCCTTTTGCACTAGTCAGGGTTGTAGAGTAATGACCTTGAAAGGGAACGAAATTGGATGGACTGGTTGACATAAAGTGAGTAAATAGGTTTATTTCGTAGGGTGGCCAATAGGTTAAAGAGGGCGAATGTGTGACGATTATAGGAGATTGGATTGGAAAAACTGTTTCTGACTTTGATGTGAAAGATTAATAAGATTAGTACAGAGGGTCCAATGTAAAAAACTGACAGCATGACAAAACACAAGAAAAGTGTGAGAAACATCAAGGTTATCTTGAAATGGTCACTTATTTTTTGCATTGTCTGTCATATAAAATCTGTTGTTTTTGTTCATTTACTAATCTAAAAACAAAGACATAAAACATTTTTACTAAACATTTCTCTATTGTATTTTCCAAAAATGTAAATGTAACAGATTTACAGTGATTTGGTTTGACAGATATTATATTATATCATGCAATGAAAAGAAACTCATTTTGTACATTGTATACACTGATACCCTGAATCAAAAACCTTGAATGTTTGAATGCTTATTGTCTTTATACCGATGATAGTGCTTTATCGTAGTCACATATGAAAGACATTCATTTGTGTAACTCTGAAATGCATTGATTTAGTGCACATGATGGAGGATCAGTTTGTCTTATTCTGTTTATTTATAATGGTTTTCCAAACACAAGATTAAGAGGCAAATACACGGCAGTGTGTTTGCACAAATGGTTTGGCTCGAAGCTACGCAGTACATTTACATTTACATTTAGTTCGTTTACAAGACGCCGTTCGTTTGCAGAGCATAGGGATCTGGCGAGTACATATGTATGCATTAGTGAGTGAAGATAAGGTGGTGCCAAACCAGTGGTGGTCTTGTAGGCCAGGAGCAGAGTCTTGAATTTGATGCGAGCGACTATAGGGAGCCAATGTAGCTTAATGAGTAGAGGGGTGACGTGTGCTCTCTTCGGTTCTTTAAAGATAACTCTTGCCGCAGCATTCTGGATCATCTGTAGAGGTTTGGTTGTGCAAGCTGGAAGTCCTCCCAGTAGTGCATTGCAGTAGTCCAGTTTGGACAGGACTAGAGCCTGTACTAGAACTTGCGTAGCATGCTCTGATAGGAAGGGTCTAATTGTCCTGATATTGTAGAGGATGAATCTACAGGACCGGGCGGTGCTGGCAACTTGATCTGTGAAGTTGAGCTGATCATCGATCACCACTCCCAGGTTTCTTGCCTTTCTGGAAGGTGTGATGGTTGATGAGCCCAGTTGAATGGAAAGGTTGTGATAAGTCTTTATATCAGCCGGGATTACAAGCAGTTCTGTTTTTGAAAAGTTCAGCTGAAGGTGATGGCCGTTCATCCAGAGTGAGATGTCGGCTAGGCAAGCTGAGATGCGTGCAGAGACAGTCGGATCGTCAGGGCGAAAAGACAGGTAGAGTTTTGTATCATCCGGATAGCAGTGATAGGAAAAGCCATGTTTCCTAATGACAGAGCCAAGGGATATCATGTATACAGAGAATAGCAACGGACCAAGCACTGAGCCCTGAGGCACACCTGTGTCGAGATGTTGGGACTCAGACACCTCACCCCTCCAAGATACTCTAATTTACCTACCTGAGAGGTAAGACCTGAACCATTGTAGCACCATTCCGGAGACCCCATAGCCTTGAGAGTGGACAGGAGGATGTGATGGTTAACAGTGTCAAAGGCGGCAGATAGATCCAGTAGGATGAGAACAGATGAGTTAAAGGAAGCTCTTTCCAGTCTCAGGGCTTCGACAACAGAGAGCAGCGCAGTCTCAGTGGAATGACCGCTCTTGAACCCAGACTGGTTGCTGTCCAGGAGGTTGTTCTGGATGAGGAAGGATGAGAGCTGGTTACATACAACACGTTCTAGAGTTTTAGCAGCGAAGGGGAGTAGGGATACCGGTCGGTAGTTTTCTAACAGTGCAGGATTAAGAGTAGGCTTCTTTAGTAGTTGGGTAATACGGGCCTCTTTGAAGAGAGTAGGAAATGTGCCAGTGGTGAGGGACGAGTTGATAATGTGAGTCAGAGAGGGTACAACTGATGGAGAGATGGCCTGGAGGAGATGGGTGGGGATGGGATCTAGAGGGCAGGTAGTCGGGTGGTTAGAAGAAATTGCCTTGGAAACTTCCTCTTCAGATAGGAGAGAGAACGAGGGGAACGAGCATGTGTCTGGGGATTGACTGTGGTCAAGAGGTGGTGGAGCAGAGAATTGATTGCTGACGGTGTTCGTTTTCTTTACAAAGAATGATGCAAAATCGTCAGCTGTTAAGTCTGAAGGAGGTGAGGGGGTAGGCGGGCAAAGGAGAGCAGAAAAGGTTTTAAAGAGAGTACGAGGATCAGGAGAGTTGTGGATTTTAGTGTGGTAGTATTGGGTTTTCGCAGAGGAGACATCCGCAGAGAAGGAAGAGAGAATAGACTGGTAGAGAGAGAGGTCAGTGGGTTCTTTTGATTTGCGCCACTTTCTCTCAGCAGACCTTAGAGAGGCGCGATGCTCACGGAGAACATCAGATAACCAGGGGGCAGAAGGAGATGCACGAGATGGCCTAGATCTCAGAGGGCATAAGATTTTCTAAGCAGGAGGTTAGTGTGGAGCAAAGGGTGTGGGTGGCGGTGTTAGTATCAAGGAGAGAGAACTGTTTAGGGGGTGGGAGAGTAGCAGAGACTGAAGAGGATAGGCGGGAGGGAGAGAGTGATCGTAGGTTGCGTCGGAATGTGACCAGTGGGGAGGCATGTGTAGTGTCTGGAGAAGTTAAGTCGAGATCAATAGTGATGAGGAAGTGATCCGACGTGTGCAGTGGGGTGACCTGGGAGTGATGGGTGGAGCAATAGCGTGTGTAGATGAGATCAAGTTGATTACCAGATTTATGGGTTGCTGAAGTGGGGACTCGCTTTAGGTCAAACGATGCAGTCAGGTTGTTGAAGTCAACAGCCTGTGGTTTTTCCAGGTGGATGTTGAAGTCTCCAAGTACCACCAGAAGAACCATCCTCGGGGAATGATGACAGAAGTGTATCCAATTCCTCCAAGAAGAGTCCAAGGTGCCCTGGGGGGCGATAGAGAACTACAACATGCATTACAACAGGGTGGATGACAGTGACAGCATGAAACTCAAAGGCGGTGTTGTTGCATGAGGGTGCCAGCTGTTTAAATTTCCAGTCGTTAGGAATAAGTAGACCGGTTCCTCCGCCCCTCCCTGATATGCGTGGGCTGTGAGAGAAAGTGTAATTATTAGAGAGGGCAGCCGGTGTGGCAGTGTCCTCTGGTTTGATCCAGGTTTCAGTAAGTGCTAAAAGAGAAAGACCAGAATGTTTTGCAATAGCTGTGATGAAATCTGCCTTGTTTACAGCGGATTGGCAGTTCCATAAACCAATTGGAAAGGTAATAGAGGTAGTGTTGGATGCTGAAAGAGTACGCAGGTTGTTAACATTAGCCATGCGTGACCTTCTGCGTGGCCTTCTGCGAGTAACTTCAGCGAGTTACCACGCAGTAAGCACTCATTAGCCACATTTGTGCTTGATATTACGTTTTTTTTAAGCTTAGATGTAATTTTGTTAGCAAGTGCAATAACAAATGCACAGAGCATCTATTATTGTGCCTTAAGATGTTACTTAATTTGTACAGCACCAGTAAGATATTCAAACAAAACAAAGAGGATTTTTTTATTTGTGGTTTTAAGAGACATGCCAAACATTTTATTTTTAATCGGATTAACCTGAAAAGGCTGCACTGAGGTTCATTCTGAAACATAAGGATCCTTCCAGGTTCACTTTTCTAACAGAGCAGTTCTGTTTCAAATGCTGTAGATGAGATTCGCTGTAACAAATTCGTTCAGGTCCCTGACAACAGACACTAATAGACCCATGCATTCAGTATTTCATTTTTTGTACTGCCACAAAATTGCCTTATTAAGGACAGCAGCCATGAATATTGTCAAAATGAAACAACGCTGGATATGATGTCAACAACTGAAAACCGAAAAGGACAGCATGAAGGGCCTCATCACTTTTGTGTTGACATTTGTAAAAAAAAGACAATTATGGCCTGCCGTTTGACGGTTCTCTGACAGTATTCAACAATGATATTTCTTGATGTCAGTGAAGCTACAGGATCATTGTATGAGTTTGCTGTCATGAGTTTGCTGCTTCCTAACCTGCTTGTGCACTTGGTCTTAAGAAATGATTGTATTTTATTATGTTTGCAGTGATTCATCCATTTGAATCTTTTCTCACTTAAGGCGATACTGTACATGGAATGACCGGTGTTAACAGTGACCATTTTATAAAATTTGATGCTAATAGTATGATATGGTGCTGATTCAAGCCGTAGCCCTTAACACAGACATTTCCTCGGATTGCGGTGAAATGAGTGCATATTAATCATTGCACATTAATGTATTGAGAGTGATATAAACATCTATGTGAAATATAAAATTCAAGCAATATACAGTATAGAATGCTGATCATGTGTCAGACTTACAAATAGCACAAAAAACTATTTACAGCACCTCTTGTAAAAAACATAAAGGATGATGAAGTAACGGAAACTTTAATGAAAAGGTTTTAATTTAAAGTAATTTGAGGAACAGACTTTAATGTTTAGTTCAAAACTAATCTCGCTGGTTAGTTTGTGCACCTGACAGCTGTGCATTTCACATATTTGGAAGTCTAAAACTTATTTTTTACATGTCACACATCTGCTGTTGTTTAGACATTTAGAAAAATGTTCAAAACCATTTTCACATTTTCTAAGCTCTATAAGCATTTTCACACTGGGACATAAACCGAAATGTGAAAAAAAATCATTGCGGGAATAAAAATAGTGTTTTAGATCCTTTCTGAGCCTAAGAAAACGAAGACATTTTTCTCTGTCCTTGAAACTCTTTTAAAAAGCTTGAAAAAAATTCTCGCAGTAATTTTTTTTCGGTGATCATAACATTTTTGCCGCTCAAAACTTTTTTCCCCTGCAAAACTTTTTGCTTTTCAAAACTATGTTTTGCTCTCCAAATCTTTTTCGCAAAAATTTGAAAGAGCGAAAATGTATTTTATTTTTATTTTGATGTTTTCTTTTTCTCGTCAAAATACATTTTTTTCATGTGCCGGTTCAAGGCTTCCATACATTTGTACATATTGTCAAGCAATATTAATACATTTTAATGTTTTAAAGCTTTAAAATATTGAATTCTAATAACATTTAACATTTATTAACATAACATTTGTTACTTCATACACTAAACAATTTTATACCGCTCAAATGTAAAATGTGGTTCTTGAAACAGAATCTCTGACTGTCCGTCTATTCATTATTAATTCTGCAGCTCATCCCTGAAATCTAAAAGAACAAAGTCAGTAATAAATCATTTATAAACAGCTGGAGGGAAATCTTTTACTCTACATAATAGCTTCCTGTTCCTTTCAGTAAGAAAGAAAGACAGAGCGCTGGTAGTATCGCCATAAAGAATTAGGATACAATTTAATTACAGTAATACGATGAACCAAAAGAAAGTCACATGCTCCAAATCATTCAAATAACGTCAAATGAACAGACGAAGAAATCATTTTATTTTATAGGATATTAAAAGTCCAAAAGCATCCTAAATATGAGAGAATCACCAACACAGTAAGACCCTTTACCCAGTTATTTATTACCCAATGCAATTAATGTCATTAAAATAATACATGAAAATAAACATCCATCTGGAAAGTATAAAGAGGGAATTCTGTGAATTACTAAATATAGAGCCTAAAAAAGTGTTTGGACACTTAGAAGACACTAGCAATGTAAGATCATGCTTGGATTATGCAACACAATATAAGCAATCATATAAAAACACAGGAAACAATTCACAGAAAGGTCAAGTTTCAAATCAATTCCCTAAATGATAGAAGATGGTTGTTGCATTATCATTTCATTTATTATCATTTGCATTTTAAAGTGTGACTTAAATGTTCTTTACTTTTTGGTGGTCTCAGTATTCCATTGTTGGCATAAAGGGATGAACCACTGCATTGGATGTCATTTACGCCAATATGTAATATTGTACTACAAACATTTTTGTTTGACATTGCAAATGATAAACAACTAACATCTCCAGAACGAAGATTTCGACCAGCAACCTGAATGACAGGCTTGATAAATTTACCATACCCCATAAAACAGATTGAGATGGATTCTGATGCATGGACAGACAGTAATACACAAACATCTCGCATCCGGACGTTCTGATTTGGTATTTAATGCAAAGTTTATCTGCATGCATACATAAACATTAAAGACCCATACAACCATTTTCCACTGTCTCCATGACAGCGGACACAGCCTCCTATGATTCAAAAGACATCAACAGCTTCAATAACAAATTTTACAGCACAGACAAGTACAGACACACATAAATATACACTTACATTTAGCACACACAGTAGACATTACAACAGTGCAGTAGCAATCTTTTTAAAAGATTCTCTCTCTACAGAAATGTCTGTGTATAGCTTATACACTTCCTAACATACTATGAAGACAGTTTAAATAGAAATCAACAGATTTTTACAGATATAACAGATGCATAACTACAAGGTGATTTATCTACGTAGTTTTTTTATATTCTTATTGCAGTCTAACAATATGGCTTTGACTAGTGAAAAACACTTCAGGACTACAAAAATGAAAAAGTCAGTCTTCTTCTTTCTTAAGAGTTCAATTTAAAAAACACGCTTCGGTACCACTAAAGGGAAGGTTTACTTTAAAGTAGGACGTATTTTTATTTTAATGATCTTCACAATCTAAAAAGCATTTCGATCGCAGAACATTCAGCCTAATGGATACAGATAGGTCTATTCCTGTAGTCGACATAATTTACTAAAATAGTTTGAAAAGGGTCACATTTAAATGTGAGTGTGGAAAACATACATATACTAACGTTATTTTTTATTTAACGAATCCTAAGTTTATATTTTTCATCATGCAACGCAATACCCGGTTGAGTATTTCTTTACAAAATGAATCAATACACCTGTATTAATAAACGGTTGTGTAAACGTTAACTTTTTACCCACAAGAAGTGTCAACATGTTTATCAAATGGCAGTGTTTACTCAATTCTTCAAACATGAAAACATAATCAAATAATTCAAATAACAAGGTATTGTTAAAATTTTAAAGACACTGTTTAAAAATGCACTTCAGACATGCCAGCACTAAGATGATATTTTTGGACCATATACTGTATTTGCAGTTTTAATATTTGATGTCCGTAGTTTTGCTTCATCGCAGGAAGAAAATATTCTGGTTGATTATATGTAAGAAAATATTACACATGATATTCTGTTTATTGGAATTTTAGCACTATAGCATCAATCTCAAAGTATACTGATGTGTAGAAATGAAATGAATTTAGTTTCTCTTTGGTGTTCTACATTTTGTGTTTCTGCTATGATTGAATCATGTTTATTTTTTCATACACAATGTCTGAAACATTGATTCAAATTTGGCAGTAATACTTGATAATTTTTCACATTGTGTTGTTTCTCAAATAAACACTTTTCTCAAATTTGAAACATATACCAACATCCAAAGTCCGTAGTATATTTTCTTTTTATATATGGGCAAGCGTCAAATTTTAAATTGTATACCAAATATTACAAAAATAAGAAAGAGCTCTTTATAAGACCAGCTGTATAATTATTTCTCATGTCCAAAATTCGCTTGGAATTGTTTCTGATTGTCATCTGAAATCTAACATCAGATCATCAGTGAAAAGTGTTTGACATCTGAATACATATTGAATCTTCTGTAGATTCTTGTAATTTCAATACTGTCCAGTAAACTGCATGGGTAATTTGGTCCGGTTTATATAAAGACAAACTGTGCCATTTTTGCTGTTCTGAGCTTTTCCTGATATCTTCTGCTGGCGAAATGTATGTGAATATTACTTGTGGTCAGGCCAAGTTCTAATTCACAATACAAGAAGGAACTGATAGGAGAAAAGATTGTTTATAAAGAAACAAACCTAAATGAATAATATATCATAAACAATGAGAACTGCCAGGCTGTGAACCATGTGAGCATTCAGGTGATAAGCATAACAGTTTCCCCCATTTTAACAACTGGCAACATATCTGATGGAACATAAGAGCCACAGATGACAAAATGATCAGTAAAATCTTTACTGAGAAAATTACGGACATATTTTGCACTTGGCTAATCCCCGTACAAACGATCAATATCGGTTTTGAATGTGGGGCTGATCATTAAGAACCTTTAAGGCAGAAAATATCAGAGACCCCGGCGATGCATTGTAAACAAATAGAAAGATCTATAGAAAGTGTAAACAATCTATACCTGAATGGCAGTGAAAAGACCAAAGCTGTTGGGTTATGAATTGTGTTTCTATCCTTAGAGAAGAGGAATTCAACTTTTTTCAAGGCAGTGAAAAGCCTTTCACCTGTTTGGCAAAAAATCCCCCCGGCACCCGAATCCCTGAAGGTATCAGGTTTTGTGTCTGTTACTTCTTAAACATGTCCTGCAGAGGTCCAGGCAGGAATTTGAGAACGGTGTCTAGTATGCTCTCTTCTTCCTCGTCGTCTTCCGCCCCGCATCCTGCTGGGATGGCCTTTTTGGGGCGAGTCAGTGAGCCCTCGCACGCTTGTTCCATAGCTGCTTTCTCCTCGGCTTCTTTCTCCTCTTTTTTCTTAGGCCGTACTACAAGAACAAAGAAAATAAGGGATATTCAATTCAGCTTCTTAAAGAGTACATAACATGAGATCACGAAAATGACATTTAATGCAGTGTGAGATGTTGTCAAGCAGTCTGCCAAGTCGTAAATCCAAAGGTGTATGTAAAACAAATGTTATTGGCTTGGAAAAAAGGGAGTCGATTCTGAGTCACTCAAACAAGTTGTCCCTAGTCCGATTCGCGAACCGCCGCAGATTTACGTCGATACATATAGTCCACGCCTATGTTTTGCTAAGAGTGCCTGTGAAAACTTCACTTTTCTCCCCCAAACACTGCAGCTTGTGAGCCTCATTCGCGGTAGACCAATCACAGCAGACTAGACCATGTGACCAATCACATCAGACTATGCTAGAGGAAAGGAGGGGATTAGACGGATGAATCATTTGAGAGAAAGTCAAGAAGCAAGGTAAGAATAACTGACTAATATTACGAAATAATCTTGTTTTTACACCTTCTATGTACATAAACCTGTTGTTGGACACTCCATAAACCTAATTAGGACCCTTAAAAATCCCTAGTTATGTACTCTTTAAAGCTTTATATATCTTATTTTTGAGATTTTGTGAAGCTAGAATATATACGTGACTAGACTAAATTGTACAGTGTTCCTCGACTAATGTTAACAAATACAACTTTTTTGTAAAGTGCTACCATACTATCTTAATGTTGCACCATTATATATCGGCGTAATGATATAATTTTTTTTGCTCGCAAAAACCACTGCTGTAATAGTATAGCCAGTCATGAAATGCATCTAGACACATCTTGTAGCGTTTCATTATTATTCATGTCATTCAATCCTCACATTGGTGTTGAATAAGATCCGCCAATGTATAGATGTTCTCTTTGTGCTTATCATATCTATAGTTGGGGCTTGTATCACACTAATGGTCTCCTATTCTAGTGCTTAATGTTATAAAATATCCAGCAAAACTGTGCATGGTGTTTTTTATTCCCTTCTGTTAAATGGCAGTAATTATCTGGCATTAAGACCTCCTGCAAATGTGACATTTCATTAAAGGCTTATGGTGAATGGTATTTGCTGTGTTATCTCCACACCTGTATTAATCATTAAGTGAAGGTGTAATGGCTTCAGCCTGTTTTAGTTAGATATTGATTGGCAATTAGAAACAGACTCCACGTTTACAATTTCTTCTAATTTGACCTCACAGTGTTAGCAGCTGTGACAGGACATTAAAGGGACAGTTCAGGGAAAAAACTAAATTACACCATGTTTTCCTCACCATCAAGGCATCCTATGGGTATTCTTCTTTCAGATGAATACAGTCAGAGTTATAATACCACTTATCCGAGGCTCTTCCAAGCTGTATAATGGGAGTGAATGGGGAAGAGATTTTGAAGCTCCAAAAAGTGCATCCATCGATCAAAAAACTGCTCCAAATGGCTCCATGGGCTTACTGAAGGCCTTCTGGAGTGAATCGATGTGTTTGTTTAAGGGAAATATCCATATTTACGACACACTACTGTCTCTTGTACGCATGCCCACCGGATACCAAAAGTATAAAATCTCATCCCCCATGCACTCACATTATAAAGCTTGGAAGAGCGAGAGGATAAATGGTATTCGTTAGCCTGGGTTTTGAGACCATTTTGCCGATTCGATTCGATGCTTATTTATATAGTTTCAGTTCGATTAAATTATGATTTTCGGTGTGATAAACCCACTTGGCTAAATGAATGAAATACACATTCAATTTAATAGTATAGCCCACACAATTGTTTTTAATTACTTTTTCTTTTACTTTGAGTAACCAAACATCACTATAAAAAAGTAAAATATTGTAACTGTGAAATCATGTACAACTTGAAATACATGAACAAATTGAAACATGTTTAAGAAATATTCAACTTGAAAAATGGGGCAATCCTCTGGACGAGAGGCGGAATACAGATGACATTCTCTGAGGCACGTGCATTAAGAATCGATTCAGGAAATATTGTTTCTTTAAACTGAAGGTCGATTAAAATCGAAGAATCAAATTTTTTCTAGTATTCGTCTGAAAGAAGGTCATATACATCTAGGATGCCACGAGGATGAGTAGAACATGTGGTAATATAGATTTTTTCCCCCTGAACTATCCCTTTAAAGCGGGCAGGAAGTGTATGAAGCTCACCTTATCTCGAATGACCTGTCGGACCTTTTCTCTCTCTGCCTCCATGCGAGCATGTTTGGCCTTCCTCTCATCCTCCTGTTGTCTCAGAGCCTCCTGACGCTCCTCTTCTTTTTTCTGGGCATCAGGATCCTTCTCCTCCTCTCCTCCTAACATCTTACCCATGTCTTTAGTGGCTCCTGTATGAAACAGAGAAAATAAATGTAATGATTAAAAAAAGTCATTGCATTCACCATAAATATAAAGTGTATGATAAAAATATAACTTGTTAATTAAATACTTATTTTTTCATTAAATAAACTGAAATAATATGAAAATTTTAGAGAAATTAACTGTTGGATTTTTAATAAAAAAGTGAGTTATTAAGTTAATATTGCTGTTTATTTTGTGATAATTTCTTAGCCCACAGACTATTTTTTGAGTGTATGTTTGTGTGAATATGCAAATGTTACCAAACACAAACTTGTTGTAAAGGATTGTATATTTACTAAATTGTATATTTTTTTACTAAAAAATAGCAGAGGTTAATTCTTGTCTTCTCTGTGTGATATGGTGTTTTGTCGATATGATAGGGCCAAAAATGCTGAGGCCAAACAGAGCCATAATACATGTGCCACACCTCTCTTCACCATCTGCTTCACTGCTTGAACTCATCTCTCTATTTTTCTGTATTCTGTGTATCCAATATCATATATTTACATGTTCTAGATTTACAACTACCCGCCATCAGGTGTTCGTGAGTATCCCGGCAATAAACAGTTTTATGCAATATTTGTCTATACCTTGATGTCTGTGTCTACCATATGTTTCAAACACAAAACACAGCTGTGTTTGTAGCTCGGTACAGACTGAAGTAACTATTAACTGTTCCAAATGGCAGGTTGCCAACACACAAAGACTTGGTATACAGAAAAATGTTGTACTATAGCTTTAAGACATAATTTGCATAATGGCTGTGCCTAAGCAACTGTGAGACCAACACTTATTAATTATTAATCGTGTTCATTTATTATGCATTGCAAATCCAATGTCAAGATCTACACATCAACCTTCACCTGTGTTAAACTACTTTTGTATAACACAGGACATTCAGAAAGAGAGGAGAGCTAATGTACTAATTTAAGTGGCCTTCGTGTGTGTGTGTGTCTGTTCAAGTATATCACATGCAGAAAAAAATCGACATCTTATGATTTTTTCCTTAGGATAGTTCATATAAATCATACATAAAGTATATATTTTAGGGCTGTCAAACAATTAATTGCGATTAATCGCATCGCATCCAGAATAGAAGTTTGTGTTAACATAATATATCTTTGTGTACTGTGCATATTATTTATTTATTTATAAACACACACACTTATATATTTCAGAAAAATATAGATTATACAACTGAACAAAAGTTTATTTTTAAATTCAAATATTTCGAAATATATATGAACACATAAATATTTACTAATATACACATGTATATGTATGCTTTTGTGTTTATAAATACCAAATATGCAGACATATATTATGTAAAAAAAAATCTTTTTGGATGGGATGCAATTAATTGCGATTAATCGTTTGACTTCCCTAATTTTTTGTGTTTGACATAAAGAAACATTCTTCACATATCCAGTCCAATTATATTTTGAGTAAAAATTGTCACGAAAATAAAATAAAAAATAGAAAGTCTATGGTAAGGCCCATAAAACATGGAAACGTGTTTGTGTGTGTGTCTAGGATACCTTGAGCTGACACATTAGCACTGATATGTGCCTGATGGACATTCAAACCCCACACCAGCACTTTTACTCCCAAGCTCCCTTATTGATAATTAACAACCTGCTGTTTTGGCCCAGTTACTGTATATCCAAGCCTTTACATTTTTCATATTTAATGGTAGCTAGAAGGTCAATAAGCCTGAGGTCCCTTCCAAATGTATCACAACTAATAGAAGAAAACATACTAGGAGCTGTCAAAAAAACTAATGGTACCATGGCCAGTCTTAGTGAACCTCACCACCACCATCTGTTCAATGTTTACCAGAATTCATTCATTAACCAGCTTCACCAGAAAGACCTGCTAGTTTACCTAAACTTCCCCCCTGTCCTGGGCAAATGGATGAATCAATGCTTCTCATTTGGGATTTTTTATGCAGGGGAATCAACTTGAATTTATTATAGTAGTCTGTGCATTAACCTGGGAAAGGAATTTAAACATCTTATGCCTGGTTCAGACCAGACAAATTCAGCCAGATTTCATCATGATACACTTGTTGTAGAGCAGTGGTTCTCAACTCTGCTCTACAACCCGCGAGATCCACTTTCCTGCCGAGGTTAGCCCCAAGTCTGATAAAACTGAAAAAAGCCTGAATAGCCCAATCAGTGACTTCAGGAACAGACGCGTTCAATTTAATGTTGGGCTGCGCAGATTGTTTGGCATATTGCATTAAAGTACCCCAAGAGCAATTTAAATGTGTACCGAGCAATCTGCACTTGATTCGCTATCGCGGTACTTTAATCTTATACGCTGATAGATTTGAGGAGCGGAGAATTAAATTGAATGCATCTATTTCTAAAGACGCTGATGAGCTTGTTCAGGTGTTTTATATCAGAGTTGGGGCTAAACTCAGCAGGAAAATGGATCTCACGGGCCATTGTTGAGAACCACTGTTGTAGAGTGATGCGGTGACTTGATTGTTCTGTCCCATGGAGTATGTGATTGTATACAACAACAAACAGTGCATGTGTGATGCTTCATGACGTCCCGAAAGAAAGACTAAAAAAATTGTATCCTCTATCTTCAGAGTTCATTTGGAGACAATAATGCGTTTTCAAAAACTTCCATTACGAGACCCGTTTTCAAAAGTTTGCATTGTTTTGAATCTCCAAAACACTGTCGTCGTGTAAACCAACAGCCAAAACGCATTAGAGTTTTCTGTTTTTAGTTGAAAACAGTCTCTGAGAAAGTCACACACTAGTTCCGCCTTCTTGATGACATCATGAACTGTGTGATTACTTAAAGGGGATGTGCAATAGTGTTTCATGCATTCTGACTTCTTTACAATGTTAAACGTGCTGTCTTCTCATGCTTGACATGGTTAACTTGTGAAAAAACGAGTTCAACGTATGACATCGTATTTCTGTGCTCGATATACTCCCTCAGCATTCATATAGGTTTTCCGAAAGATTTTTTCGAACATGAAAATCCATTACGTAACAACCTTTCTTAGTCCAATATTGGGCAATTCTCCCGGAAAAGCATGCCCACGGCAAGGTGAAAGAAATAGCCCAGCCACGCACCAACTGACGAGCGATAGGAATTCCCTGCTTACCATGAAGATTAGCTGCGCCAAGATTGTCTGCGCTGTTGGCCTGCAGCTGCAGCACGTTACTCTTGCGATAGTGAGAGAAGTTGAGGTGTGTTTGTTTATTCACTGCATTTTAGTGATGGATGTTATATAAACGCTGGATAAAATGCTGGTGTTGGAGATCATATGAAACTGATAGATGAACCACACCAAGGTAAGTGAAACTAAGTCATATGTCTGTGTTTTGTTAGCAATGAGTGCGCATGTGCTGTAGTTCCGCCCCCACCATGCAGAGTCAATGTTTTTGGAAATAATTGTACAGCTGTATCTGTCTCTATAAATGTGATCAAACTCTACAGATATTTGAAGGGTGTGATACTATTCCGTAAGTACTCAAGATTAACATGAGATAAGGAGTCAAAATCACATAATATGATACCGCAACTATGACAACAGACAAAAAACGGGCATAAAATATCACACGCTGTACCTTTAAGATAAATATTCTAAACCTTTTTATGCAGCACATTTTCATTATCAACACAATGCCACTGAAGCTCCAGAGAGCTTTTAAAATGAAGATGTAGACCACTGAATTCAACCCTGTTGTTATTTTTAAAGCCACACAGTGGATGTTTAATATAACAAAAGAATTGCTTTCCTCTATCAGATCCTCAGAGGCTTTACATCAAAGCACTGAGCAGGAACAGCACTGATGGTTCTGGATGGGAGAGTAAATCCGGACGATGCAAAGCAGCTGGAACTGTGTTCCAGTGTCTCTGGAAAACCCCTAATTCCTAATGATATGTGAATAATCAGAGCTTAAAAAATTTGCATATAAATTAAGTTCTTTCAGAACGGTAAAATACTAATAGTTAAATAGGTCGCCTGTATTTCACAATACCAGTTCGGCTTTAACACAGTCAATAAAACAAATACCTATACATAAATATCTTACACGAGGAGAATGGTTATGAAGGTTTGTGAGTGCATGTGGCGATACTATCTGTTATTATTTCCCTTAAAATTTCATACACCAGTGAATCTGTAGATACACTTTTTATTACATTTCCCCATTTATGCCCCCATTTTCATCTTCCTTTAATAAAATTCACACTAACAGAGCAAACATATATGTTGTTTGTCACAGTCTGCTGACTTACAAGGGCAGTGTGGGGTGACTTCTCTGTTGGAGCTTTAAGGAATGCTATATGCTTCTGAATAATTTTCCAGGCTCAAAGAAATCTGCCTAGTGTAAATCTGTTTAATAATGGATGATTTCAAAGGGGAAACATTGCTTCCATAAAATTCTCCGAACAAAGCTTTCATGTGTCAATATTCACCCAACACATTACTTTTATTTCTTAATTCATAGACGCAATATGATGTGTTTAATATAAATAAAGCATTATGCGATTGCATGCACGATTTAAGGATGTGCATAAAGACGTCTCATACAGAAGGTCATGATATGGTCACACAAGATTTTTCATAAGGCAATCGGCCACAGCAGACCCACTCAAAGCAATTGACAAGGAAAATACATTTAATTTCATAGGCCATAGTCGCACTGCTGATAAAACCAAATCATGAAATTGATTTAAAGGGCTTGATGACCTTGAGACAAGGTATGTCCATGTGACCGAACAAATCCATGACCTATACACACACCGTGAATATTCCTAGCAAATCAATAAGCGCTTTTTTTTGTTATTGTTAAAAATGTAACTGAATAAAAAAGCCCTTGTGGTTCTTTTTGTTTTAACTCAGGGAGAGTCAATGAAAAATCGCATTCGGAAACAACAGCTTTATGCATCTGTTAACTGCCACGTGTCACACGCAAAACACATTTACTAACCAAATAAATGCAAAACAACATAGGTACTTACAACAACTGACATGTAATGGAGACGTGTCTCATTCACTCACATGTGGCTTATGTAAGGGATACTGTACAGGCAGCAGGTTGTTATCGCAGAAATAAGCCCCGACAGTGTGAGGAGGACCCGACACGAAGTGGAGGGTCTCGTATCATACTTAAGGGGCTTATTTCACGTTAACAGCCGCCTGCTCGCACATTACCCCATTTATAACACGGCTACTTGCCACATGAGAAAAATACAGGACATGAAATGTGAATTTGAAAATTTTTACAAGCAAATTTTTACTGCTAGTGCAGATCTTCTTTGAGGAAAAGCCATTTACTTTCGGCTTTAAGGCAAAAAATACGTTCATATGTCACGAAGAGGCAATTGGTTTAATCATTAGTAAATATAATGTTATTTATGTAATTAAAAGACAGTGTTGGGCATGTAATCTCCAAAATGTAATAAACTATATTATTGTCATTTAAAAGTAATTAGTTATATTTAGTGGCGGGCATAGATTAATTTTTTTAATCTAGATTAATCTAGATTAATCTTGGAATTAATCTAGATTAATCTTGGAATTAATCTAGATTAAGCTTGGAATTAATCTTGATTAATCTTGGAATTAATCTAGATTAATCTTGGAATTAATCTAGATTAATCTAGATTAAAATGGCTCATTTGAATTCTGCAGAAGGCATTCAGAATATCTTTTAGAAAAGGGGTTAATCTCCTGTTTCCAAAATGCATCACAAACTGCTTGAGAAAGCTGTTCTACTATGATAATTTGTGGTGAAAATTAAATTACGTTCAATAAGATGTACTTGTGTTTACTTATGCATTAGCTAAGGGATGCTTTGCGTTTGGGTCGTACTTGAGACTGGAAGAGCTCCTACAGTAGCTACATTTACATTGACATTTACATTTAGTCATTTAGCAGACGCTTTTATGCAAAGCGACTTACAAAGAGTTAGGGAGCAACAAGCGATATGTCATACAGGAGCCATAATACATTAAGTTCCAATACAATTTTTTTTATAAACCAACTGCATGTAAACCAATTCCGTACAGTAAACCAATTCCACATTGAACAAGGTGCAAACAACCTTAGTCTTGTCGAGGTTTCCATTGGGAAGCTTCTTAAAAATAAATTTTCCCTGAAGCAAACCCGGCGGCTTCATAGCTGCATCCATGTTGACACGTCACGTTTGATGTGGTCATTTCTATCGAAAGCCAACAGTATCACAAATCGCGTGCTTTGGATCGCCGTATTAATATTAAAACGCCGTTTTCTTAACGCCACCAGGCGTTAAATAAACGCCGTCTGGTGCTAAATTAACGTCATACGCCGCCACGCGTTAAAGTAACGCCCGGGCGCCGATCGACGTTAAGTTAACGTCACACGTCACTCAAAATGCAAACGTATTAGCTAATATACATAGCCCCTCCTCTTCTGGGTTTGTACGGTCTATGGCAAGTCGGAGGCTCGTGTCATCTCAAATCCATATCGAGCTTAATTTTGTGGAAAACTAAAAATGGAAAGAAATAAAAGATAAACCCGCCGAAATGAAAAACATATAACTACTGCAGTATTATATATATGGCAAATTAAGTCAAGTCATGATTAAAGGTACCGTAGTTCACCCCCAAAACGAAATTTCTGTTATCATTTACCAATGGTCCCCATTGACTTCTATTGTATGAAGAAAAGTCAATATGGACGAACGGTTTTCTGTTACTAACTTTCTTTCAAATATCTTCTTTTGTGTTTATACGGTTAACACATTACACAGTCAAACAGGTTTGAAAAGTCAAGTGGGTGGGTAAATGATTACAGAATTGTAGGTATGTTTATGCCATTGTTAATGTATTTCAATTTTAGTCTAGAGGTTAGTTCGGTTGGCTTCCAACCTGATTTCATGGTTTTGACTGGTTTGAGTCCCGCTTCGACCGATTGCAGATTTTTACATTGAATAAGAATCAGAAACAGCTTTATTGCCAAGTATGTTTGCACATACAAGGAATTTGTTTTGGTGACAGGAGCATCCAGTACACAGAATAAGCAACAACACAGAGACCATCAAACAAAACAAAAACAGTTACACAGATTACAGATTGTTGGTCTTGTTATGTTTATCTGTGTCACAGGAATTGTTTATTTATATTTCAGCATTTAATTCGTATGGTAAATTTACAGAATATAGAAAGTCAGGAATAAGACCTCTTTTTCCACAGCAAACTTACAGTATATTCTAAATTTCTCAATCGCTCCCGACACCGTCCAGACAGCCTCGCCAATAGCCTATCAATAATCACCTTCAATTATATTGTTTCATATGATTTGTCGAGTAAAATTAATTATATCTAAATGCTGAAAGTCAGTTCCACATACGGTATAGCGTCAATCTCTTCACGGAGGTAAAGGGAAATATGTTGATAATGTGAGTGCATCATGGTCGCGTGCTAATGAAATTTAAGTGGGCAGGTGATGTGCGTTAAGGTGATTATTGAAAGGCTGTTGGCGTGGCTGTCTGGACGGTGTCTGGAGCTTGTTGTGAAAAAATAACTTTCTTTATATATTAACCACAAATTAAATGCTGAAATATAAATAAACAATTCCTGTGACACAGATAAACATAACAAGACCAACAATGTAAAAATCTGCAAGTGGTCGAAGCGGGACTCGAACCAGTCAAAACCATGAAATCAGGTTGGAAACCAACCAAACTAACCTCTAGACTAATATTGAGATTTATTAAGAACCGCATAAAACATAATTACAATTCTGTAATCATTTACCCACCCTCTTGACTTTTCAAACCTGTTTGACTGTGTAATGTGTTAACCGTATAAACACAACAGAAGATATTTGAAAGAAAGTTGGTAACAGAAAACCGTTCGTCCACATTGACTTTTCTTCATACAATAGAAGTCAATAGGGACCATTGGTAAATGATGACAGAAATTTCGTTTCTGGGGTGAACTATGGTACTTTTAATCATGACTTGACTTAATTTGACATATAACATACTGCATTAGTTATATGATTTTCTTTTCGGGGGGTTTTCTTTTATTTCTTTCCATTTTTAGTTTTCCACAAAATTAAGACTAAATCCATTACTCGAAATGGATTTGAGATGACACGGGCCTCCGACTTGCCGTAGACAGTGCAAACCCAGAAGAGGAGGGGCTATGTATATTAGCTAATACGTTTGCATTTTGAGTGACGTGTGACGTTAACTTAACGTCTATCGGCGCCCGGCGTTACTTTAACGCGTGGCGGCGTATGACGTTAATTTAGCACCAGACGGCGTTTATTTAACGCCTGGTGGCGTTAAGAAAACGGCGTTTTAATATTAATACGGCGATCCAAAGCACGCGATTTGTGATACTGTTGGCTTTCGATAGTTATGTGATGATGAGGCGGCGCGAATTACGCGAATCACGCGAGTTGAAAAATCTCGTTCTCGCCCCCTACAGTGCAATTAAGCTATGTATACATCCGCGCTAAAATATCAAGGTGAAAGTCATCATAGATGCGTAGTATAGACCCAGCTCCCAACCCAACTTTGAGAATAGATTAACGGCAACATTTTTTTTATCACGCGATAAGACATAAGAGTCTCACGTTAACGCAGCACGTTAATGCCGATAACGGCTCACCACTAGTTATATTACAATATTTCTTTGTATTGTAATATGTTACACAACTTTTGAGTTACTTTGATCAAAAATAACCATAAAAGTATTACTACCCTGTTGAAAAAAAACATCACAAAAATTCTAATGGTTTCCATTAAAACTCCACTGGAAACCATTAGGTTTATTAAATACCTTTTTTCTAGTGTGTTTTGGACATTATTTGAGCATGATTTAATGGTCTCATCAACAGAACCCAACACATGCCAGGAGAGACTTTTGTTTCCATTACAACCAATAAAATTCCCATCATAACCATTAAATCCAGCTGAATTAAAGATGGTTGCTATCGCTCTTTCAGCAGTTTTCGCATTCTAAAATGCTAAAATATAGTTTATTGCTGCTCATTGTACATCCAGTGGAGGGAAATGTGTTAAGGTAGAATGATTGTGCTCATCTATGCCCATTTTAACTCGACCATACAATCACAGCGCAGGAGGGGCCGGACAATTTCTGAATCAACAAATCGGCAAATACCTGTAGGCTACAACCTTATCTGTCTATAGGGGCATAATTTCCACTGGGGACAGGGGGGGCATGTCTCCCTCACCCCGTCACTTTTCAAAATCCTGTTTGTGTACCCCTCACTTTTACATTTCTTTGTAATGATTTTTTAACCACACGCCGTCGTCGCCACAGAGAAATACTAGGACCAAGCAGGACACAGAGAGTCTGCCCGTGTAGTGATGCGTGCGTCGCGTGCACACTCTAAAAATAGATCACTGAAAGATTGTATTCAATCACGTGGTTTTGATTAGAACTTAATATATTTATTTTTACATGGTCGTTGATTCGGTAGGCTATTTCCTTATAATCGACTTCTATGGGGAAGAAAGACGTACGTGTAAAGTAAAGTTATTACTTTTTTTGTTTAATAAGGACTCGTTCTTTTAACAGCAGTTAGTTTTTATGACAAGGCTTGACAGAAACATGGGCCTGCTTTATAGGACTAGTTGTTATAATCCCACAATTTCAGCACAGTTGAATTGCCCAATAGGACATTACCCACGCCTTATGCAGGGGAAGCAGTCAAGAATCCTCTTTGTTTGGGCATAAATGATTATAGAATTACATAGCATACTTACCTTTCCTTGCCATTATCAGAGAGACATCTCATGAGTTGTGAGTCCCAATTTCATCACATTATCATGAGTGAAAGATGCCTTTTGGTGAGGTGCTGCTGATAATGCCCTTTGTATGGTTTCCATCAATGCGACACATCGTCAGTTGTGCACCTCAGCCTCATTGGGTGTTTCGGCCCTTTAGCACAAGACAACCTCAGCCAAGGGAGGCCCACAGCAGGTTGATCAGACCTGGGTGTGTCGCATTATTACAGGGTCATCTGGCAGAAGCAGTGGGCACCTATCACTGCAGCTCAAAGGCACAACAGTCGTTACCTGCCGGCCCTGAGAATTGAACCGGCAACCTTCTCGTCACGACTCTCCTACCATAAGTGCACGACTACCATTAGTGCATGACTACCGATCTGCGGCCTCCGCTGTCAAGCTGGCATACAGCAGGTTCTTTCTTTGAAATGCTTCGTTAATGGGCTCTTCCAAAGCTACAGTCAACTCAACCATGAGGACTGTCCTACTGGAGCTGGACCACAGAACCATGTCCGGCCGCAGGTTGGTCGTTGCGATTTCCAAGGAGAAAATAAGTCTGTGGTTTAAATCAACTCGCATTTCCCTATCCCTGGTTATACTCAGCAGACCTGAATCTGGGGTTAAGGGCTTTGCCCACGATTTCTGCCCCTCCCGAATAAAGGGTTGGCTTTTTAGTGAGTTAGTCATGCCGTTTTGGGGATTGCATTTGCTGCCACTCTCTTGGTCTCTTCTGCTGCAGAAAACCGCTTTAGTACTTGATTGGGCGTCATGTGTTTCTCCCCTGTGTCAAACTCTTCTAACAACCTACAAGAATATGTTTGAGGTTTGCTGGGGTTGCACATAGGTGGCCTGTCCATGCCAAACATGTAGATTTGTTGGTGAGGGCAGCACAACATATGTAGCTCTTATGTTAAAACTTAGCCTGTTTGTTTCCATACTCCACAGCTCACTTCAAGTGATTTTGCGGCATTAAATGCCATCCCACCTCATCCAACGGCCTTGCTGGGCTTGAGAGACAACTCTGTGCATCTACTTGCTTCCTCTTGACGCCGAATTTCGTCCACTACCAGGTGACTCTGTTCCTTTGGTGCCACGTGGGTGTGGTTGATGCCAAACCAAGTCCCCCTCTGCCATGTTACACGAGTCCCACTATGTCCTTATGTCTGAGGGCTGCCTTTTCATCTCCTACCGCTGTTGTTGGGTTCCATTTCCTTCCTGTCGCTACTGTTGGAGCAGCATCTCTTACACAGGGATTACAGGGTTCTTTGAGCGACATCTCTAACCTTGTTTTGGTGCATTTATATTCCTCCACAAGGCTTGAAATGGGAATCACTTGTGTGTTCACCAATCTATCCTGGTTATTGGCGAAAGACACCGTGAGCTCATACATTGGAATTTTCCACATCAGGCGTGGCAACAAGCCAAATTGGAAGCACTCTTCTCAAAAAGAGCTGTTTTATTGATTTTCTTGAGTTCATTAGCTGTCTCTTGCCTGAGTTGTTCTGACCTGTACGGCATCTTTAAGGTCTGCGGTGTACCACCGTCCAAGGCTTTTGATGGGCTTTTCCTTGACCGTTGGTATGGGCTCACCCTTTATGCAGAACCTGTCATTGGTAAGCCTGCCCTTGACAATAGAAATGCTGCGGGATGTGCTTGGTTTGACCTCCATTTGTGCCCAACTAATGTTCTCTTGGAGCTTATCCAGCAGTAGCGTTGTACATGCTTAGGTTGTTGTGATGGTTGTCATATCATCCATGTATGGCCTGATTGGAGGTAAGGGGTGAAATTGTGCAACCTGCCATTATGACAACCTCCATCTGTTGCCACGTGGTGGTACTATTCTGTGTGATAATACAAAATTGGAGACCGTGAAAATATGCCTTAATCAGCTTTGTTACCTGATCTGGAACTTGGAAGAAATCAAAGGCTGTCCACAGTAGCTCATGTGGCACTGATCCAAAGGCATTGGCAAAATCTAGAAAAAACATATGCAGGTCTTTCTTCTCCTTTTTTGCCATTTGCAACTGGTGCCAGATGATGTTAGCATTCAGAGAAACCCCCTATGCCTGCCTTCTGCACTGAAGTGTCAATGAAGTTTTTTTTTTTCAGAAGTCCTGAGAGTCTATTGGCCACAACGCTGAAGAAAATCTTGCCTTCCAAATTCAAAAGGCTAATTTGGCGAAATGGCTCAAGGTATTTTGAATTTGCGATATGATTCAAATCAAAAACATTTCCACCCTTTTTGTGTCCCCGCACTTCTCAAACCAAAGTTCCACCCTTGTCTGTCTATAATGCCTAAAATAAATGCAGGAATTAATAGTTTAGGATTCGACTACCAATGTCTGTATAAGGTAATATCCATGGACTACCACAATATATATATATTTTAAATAAACAAACAATCTGCGAAACTAATACAAGTTTGACAATACTTAGGCAGACATTCCGTATCAAGGCAAACAATGTGCATCAATGCATGGTCAAGCGCCCACATTCTGCGTTTTCAGACTCGTTTAAATACTCGAGTGAAATATATGGAGCCTCAAATATAAGAGGCACAGAGAAGGCTCATGGCACAATTTAACTAGTAAATCGCTGTCAGAATCGCAAAAGTAGACAAACAGCCATCTGGTGAATTATGGTAAAGGTAGAGCCCACTTTAAAGCAACCTATATCCATAAATACGGTAAAATGCAGTACCTCTTTCACCTTACTTTCGTTTAGTTTCTATTATTTTTTAGAATCTGAATATTTTAATCACAGATTAGTTTTTACCGGGAATGGAATGGGGGAAAATACCTTGTTGTAACAGGAGATTATAACGGGTATAATATTACCCAAATTTTATAAGTAGTGCGTTATATTACTGTGTAACATCAAAAACTAATCTATTACTGTTATATTTTTACTTTTGTGATGCATTACTTGTCAAGAAAACTGTCTTATTTGCTGCATCTGGTTTGACTTGTATTATTAGTTTTGAGAGTAATAAATACATTTGTGGAATGAAAAATAAACAACACAGTGCTTCATGAGGTAACCGGCTATCAACACTGTGTGACTGTGGTGACAGTATAACACACTTACCGCCCAGCGCTTGCTTCATCACAAAATCCATGATGCACTCAGATATCTGGACCTCTTAAAGCTAAAGGGAATGTTGCATTTAGTCGAGCTGTGGTCCTGATTATGTTGATCCTCCAAAGTGTGTATAAAGTCCTGATGAATCCTCCAAACCTATTGAGATTGTAAAGATGTCTGTGTCAGATAATAGAGATCATTAGAGAATCAATACAATTGGAGATCCAAAATGTTCAACCTTCAAACAGGTTACATCATTACTGGTAAGTGAATGAAATAGGTAATTTCTTTATATCAAACAAATGTAAGGTTCCTTTTGTAGACAAAAGATACACAGCAGGCACTTAAAATGACTTCACAAAACCCTGAAAAAAAGTACCATGTATTGCTTACATGAACATGTTGTACATATCCTGCATCTCCTGATTTAACGCTGTTTCATGCATTCTGACTTCTTTACAATGTTAAACATGCTGGCTTCTCATGCTTAAAATGATCAATGTGTCAAAAAACGAGTTGGACGTATGTCGAATTATTTCTTTGCTTGATACACTCTCCAAAGTTCGTATACGTTTCGTAAAGGTTTTTTAGAACATGAAAAAACGTTACATATGAACTTTTCCTGGTCCCCTAATGGGCAATTCTCCCGGAAAAGCATGCCCACATCAAAAGTAAAGAAGTAGCCCCCCACGCACCAAGGGACGAGCGATAGGAAGACTCGCTAATCAAGATGGGCAGCGCTGTGTCAAGATTGGCTGCGCTGTGGGCCTGCCGCTGCAGCTCCTTGCTCTTCTTACACTTCTCTCTAGTGAGAGAACTAGAAGTGTGTTTTTTTGTTCAAGGCAATTCAGTGATGGATGTTATATAAACGGTGGATATAACACTGTTTTTGCAGATCGTTTGAAACTGATTGATGGAGCGGTTCCAGCGCTAAAAGATGCCGGACATAAACCGCATGTGGTAAGTGAAACTAAGTCATATGTCTGTGTTTTTTTGGCAATCGGGGCATACATGCATAATGTAAAAACATGAACTTAAAGTGAATCAACAGTTATGCAGGGATAATGCCATAAAGTATTGTGTGCTTGTGATTTAGTTCCTTCCCCCTCCCACCCCAAAAAGGTCTAATTTCGGAAATAATCGTACATCTGTATCTTTTATACTGTCAATGTGATCAAACTAAATACTCTTCAAAGATACGAAGAATGCAAGAAAACTGGCAGAAACTGCGCGTTCAACCGGACCTTTAAAATACATTGTGTAAGCAAATGAGAAAATGTATGTACATTTTTAAAGGCATAGTTCACGCAAAAATGAAAATTCTGTCATCATTTACTCAAAATCTTGTCATGGCTGTAAGACTTTGTTTCTTCTGCAGAACACAAAAGAAGATATTTTGAAGAAAGTTGGTAACCGAACAGCGCCAGCACCCATTTACTTCTAATGTTTGGAAAAAAAAACAATGCAAGTGAATAGGTGCTGGTTCACAACATTCTTCAGAAGATCTTTTTTATCTTTTGTGGAAATAAGAAAGCCATTTCGGTTTGACAAGAGGGTGACTAAATGATGACAAACTGTTCATATTTAGGTGAACTATCCCTTTAAGACGTCGCTACACGACACAAACCATGTGCTATTTGGTGATAATTTGTGCTTCAATAAATGATGAAGATTTAAAGATGTCATGTACATGAAGAGAAGAAACCTTAATGATACCAAACCCAGAGGTGAAGACAATTCAAATTCAATGCACATGCATGAACATTAGATAATAAGAGAGAATTTAGCCAAACTAGCAAGATATTGCAATATTTACGAACTAGCATCCTTTATACATGTGCTTTCCGAAAAGTTGCTTACCAGTTAATTGACTGTTGCAATGCGAAGAACTAACTAAATGGCAAAATAAACGTAATGCTTGAATAGCTAGAACATGGCACAGCATCCACTGCCTCCTGATAAAACATAAACCTCCCCCTCCATCTCTCTCTCTCTTTCACATTCATCCCCTCCCACACTCCACCCCCTCATCTTTACAATGCCTTTCACTAAAAATAACCAAATTATATTTTAGTAAAATTTAGATCATAAGACTAATCTCAACATGTGCTGTATGACTTTCAGAGTCCACATCAGTTTTCCTATATTTTCTAGGTTCTGTAGATTCTCAATTGTTCCTCTATAGAGTATTTTAGGAATCTACAGTATATACCCCCCCCAACTGCCCATAGTTCATAAGGTTTAATACTGTAACTGATCTTCCTGTACCATGTCTGATTAGCTTAACACAACACGTCCTTTACTGACCTCCTGTTCAACCTGATTCTAGGTCCACCACCGCTCTATCAAGTCAACACAACAGACTACTTTACAATAATGCAACATGGTTTCCTGTATTTTGTACAACCTTTCAAACGTACATTAAACTGGGTTCAGTGTGTGTCATCAATTCTAAGTCTGCGTATGCAATTGAGTGCAATATAATGCTTATATGAAAAATAACACTTTACAACTATTTCCTTGGATTGACTTGTATCATAAAGAATTGCTTTACATTTAGTTACGAATGGAAATTTCCCATACATGAAAATGTTTACGTTTTATAAACTATCAATGCACTGATGCGTTATAAATGTGTGTTGTGTTACAGGCACATGAATGGAATCCCATAAAGAAGAAAATACGTTTGAAGAGGATGAGAAGCTATTAGTCGAGTCTATAAACGGATCCTTACATAAGCTTCATTGATATAACATGAAACCTGACAGCTTTTTATTGATCAAAACAGAAATTCACTGAAAGTATAATTGTTACTTTCAATAATCTATAAATTAAAATGCTTCTTGGACCAAACAGTGTTATAGATTCTTGCCATCCCAGACCTAAAAAACGTAACAGCTTAAAGCACGATTTGAGTCGGTGCTGACTTTGGCCAACCAGGCGTGAAATTATTCCTCTTCCTATTAAAGAATTTATCCTTCACACGCTGATGCAATGAATGAAGAGAAACACGGCTTTTGCACATACAGAAAACCTCTGATAAGATGTTATTACTTTAGGTTGGATAAGCAAAATAAACTCTTTCTATGTGATTTTGCCCCTTCATAATGCTTTTTCGCTATGGCGAATCACATAAACTCTAATAGCAAACAATGACTACGAATGAAAATAACGCTATTGTGGTTAATTGATCTGCATGGAGAAACGTGCATCTGAAAGACATACTTTTAAGGTATAGTACCCATACTCCACTTCAAGTGATGTTGGTGCAGATGAGCTGTACTTGAATCTGTCCACATCCTGTTTTATCTCCTTACACATCCTTTCAAGATCAGCCATTTAGAAGCGATACACATGGATTGTTACCATTAAGACTCACAGCTATGTACCTTTAGCCCCTGCTTAATGACTCTGGTAAAAGAGGCCCGGAGGCAGTTCAAATCAATAGACAAGTAGAGATGCCTGACTACTTGACAACCCTGCTGGAGCTTTGAGTTTTAGGGCCGGCCTGAGTGCAAATACATAACTATAAAACACATTACGACTATAGAGCCTTTCTACCATGCAAGTTCTTATTAATAAAGATGTCGTGAAAGCACAACACAGGACATACCAGCCAAACCGTCATCTAGTTTCTTGAAGGATTCAAAATGCCGAATGTTTGCATGACAGAAGAGCAGTGACTAGATGAACGATAGAGTATACATTCGTCAAAAGTCAAAATTAGCTATTAAAAACACCTAACAACAGCTATATGGTCGAGAACTTTTAGGCAAGCCCCTTAGCGATCATCTTAGACAGTAGAGTAGACCAGTATTATTTATGCATAAAATGAAAGTGGTAAAAAATTGCATGAAATCTATAGGCTTGTATCAAAGATTTTTCATACCTTCGTTATGAAAAAAAGATAAACTAGTAGCTCTCGAATAGATCACAAAGAGGGCTGTAAAACGATTAATCGCATCCAGAATGAAAGTTTGTGTTTACATAAAATATGTCTGTAATATGTGTACATATTATTCTTGTATTTCTAAACAAAAACATATATATAGGAAATATTTACATGTTTTATTTATATTTACCAATAATTTGTTTGCTTTGTGGACACTGTGACAGTACCATGTCTTTTGTGCTTGTTGTGTTCTGTGTGGAAGCACATGGACAGGAGGCTCTCCTGTCTCGTCTCTAGGCCCCGCCACCTCGTTTCCCTGTCTATCTTCCCGATAGTGTTTCATTCCCCACACCTGCCCATTGTTATTATCCCTCGTTAGTTTTACCTATTTAATGCCCTTGTGTTTGCTGTCCTGTGGTGGTTCGTTCCTTTGATGTCTCTGTCTATCTATTGCTTAGTCTGCCATGTTCCTGCATTGCCAAATAGAAGAGAACGTTTATTCAAGTTGTTTTGTTTTTTGTGTTTTGTTATGAGTCTCCAGTTGCTATTATTTTCTTGTTTGCCCCATCGCAGTTTTTTTTTTCAACTCATTTTTTTAGTAGATGTTATGAAAAGAAATGATTAAAATATACCTAATATGATTATGTTCCTGTTTTTAACAATTGAGTTAAATCTTGGGAATACGATCTACTAATTTTGGTTGTTAAGATTTAAATCATTGAGTTTGAGTCATTTTAATTGAAGTAAATCCAACTCTATTTTATTATGTTAAACCCATTTAAATTGGTCAAATTAAACTTACTTATTTATTTTGTGTTGAGACTACATATATGATTTTTGTAGGTATGAATAACCTGGCAGTTGAACTGTAGTACTCAGCATGCTTCATATCTGACTGCATTAGGAGATAATTTTTCCAGGTTTTAAGCGTTTTTCAGTAAAAATAAATAATTATTCGTGTTTTTTTTATTTATCTTTAGACTTTGGAGAGTATTGGTATTATTTATAAGTTCGGGTTTTTTAAGTTGTTACCGTTGTCGAGAAGAGCGGTGCTTGTGCCCAGGCTGAGGGAGGCAGGATGCTAGTCATGAAGTGTGTTATTTCACTTATTGAGTAGTAAGGTAGTAATGCCAGTAAAGAGACCACCAGTCTCTTCTTACTTGACCATCTATGTTGTGAAATTTTTATATTTCAATATTAAAATAATTGATCCGTGAAGTTTGAGTTAAGAGTTTTTTTTACTTTAAGTAACATTTACTTGATATTAAAAAACGATATATATATATATAATAAGTAAAATTTACTTCATTCTGGTAAGTAAGTTGTACTTAAATTGTAGCAGCAAATTTAACTTCCAAAAAAGTAAATTCAATAAGTTATGTTTTTCAGTACATGTGCCCAACTGAGTTAAACAAAGGGATAACATTTTCATATGTGATAAAACAAATGGACTACTGATAAAAATAATACACATAACAGTCACTGACATTTCCAGCCCCAGAGACGAGCCTGAAATAAGGATAAACAATATTTTTTGGGTCAGCTGCACGAACATGATGCTCTTGGCATGCAACACACTTAGTTACATTTATTCTGTGACATTTCTGTTGGGTTTGCCAAGTCAATTTGTGCTTCAATAATTATTTAATCAAAAAGGACAAATATTGAATATGCTAGAAAATCAGAAAACACTACTAGAACCTAGAGGTTTGCCACACCCTTTAGTGCTGAATGAATAATTTATCATTTAAAAGCACGGCCGATTATAAACTTAAAACAATTCAAGCCCTCTCTGTAGACATGACTGGACAGTAAAAAATAAGAAGCGGTATAGTTCCAGCACAAGCGAAGCAGCGTGATGTTGTGTGAAGGATAAAGGCAGGGTATGAAGGGTAATTGGGTTAAACTCAAAGATGATCTGCCTTCTTTACAAAGTGATTCTGACAGAAAAGCCTCATTGATGATTAGATTAAATATGTGGAATCATTGCCTGGCTGGCTGGAATACTTTCAAGATCAATCGCAACACATGGTAGCCTGCAGCAACCTGTACAATCTCAGCATGGATATTAATATATCATGCCTGGAATCATTTTGTCGGGAATTACATTTACTAGCACAACAAAACATCTGGTGATTTAGTACTTCATCCCATTCAAAGATGTTTGTCACATGCTACACATGCGTTGCTTCAGTACTTGAAACTGTTTTAATTAAAACCAGATTACTAGAAAATGACTTGTTAATGAGTTAAATAAAATTTATTAGGATGTAACATGGCTTAAAATCAACTGTAAGAAAGTCTGACACTCACTGGTGTATCAAAATCAAAATACATACTGTACAAAAAATGTACAAAAGAAAAAAAAACATTTTGTTCTGAACAAATGAATATAGGATGCCTAATTTTGTTTTTCTCCAGAACTACATGTGGTGCAGAAATTCTCCCATTAAAACAAAATCACAAGCTGTCTTCATTTTGTTGTCACAATAACCTGCACTGTTTGACGCTGTTATTGAATGAAAAAGCTAAATGTAGGCCTACTTAGTACTGCAGTGGGACTATGGTATTGTAACGGTATCACAATGGTGCTTTAATAAATATAATGATATTGTTTGTCATGGTATTAATGTAAATGCCATGGTACTCAGAGGTCCTTCTAAAGCTCTAGGGTATACTAAAGGATGTCCAAAAAACAACAGTGTTATTTCTTAGTAAAGACAAACTACATGAGATCTCTTTAATACCTCAATTATGACTCCTAGACAACAATGGATTAAATGGATAGGAAATGGAAATTTTTGCTTCAGTGTCTTAGACATTGTTTTTCGGAGAAAGAAATCTGAAACAACTGATAAACATATGGAGTTTCAATAGAGATCTCTATAGTTGTCAGAGCTCAGATTTGTCAAGTCCTTCATCAAAGGTCAATAAAGATTTCAATATCAACTTCTCCTAAGCAGTTTTGTATGAAACGTCCAGGTCTGAGTTGACACTTAAATGAAACACAACTGAGAACTCAAAATCAAGTCAAATCTCCTGAGACTTCTGGTTACATTTTGTAAGTATAATGCCTTATAGAGACTAAAGGGATTGTTTCCCTAAGAAAACTGTTTAAAAGTCTGCGCTAACCAACTGGCCCCCATCTTCACACAGATCTTCAACAGATCTCTGGAGCTGTGTGAAGTTCCCCACTGCTTCAAACCCTTCACTATCATTCCGATCCCCAAAAAATCCCAAATCACTGGACTACAGTCCTGTCGCTCTCACGTTTGTGGTTAAGTCATTTTAGAGACCGGTCCTGGACTACCTGAATGACATCACAGGACCCTTGCTGGATCCGCTTCAGTTTGCCCCTCAGAGCAAACGGATCTGATGATGATGCAGTCAACATGGGGCTGCATTATGTTCTGCAACACATTGATAGACCAGGGAATTACGCCTGGGAATTACGCGAGGATCTTATTTGTGGACTTCAGTTCGGCCTTTAATACCATCATGCCTGACCTTCTCTCAGACAAACTGATCCAGCTCTCCTTGCCCACACCAATCTGTCAATGAATCACTAACTTCCTAACAGACAGGCAGCAAATAGTGAAGCTGGGTAAACTCACATCCGGGACTTTCGCAATCAGCACTGGTGCCCCCCAGGGATGCGTGCTCTCCGCACTGCTCTTCTTCTTGTATACTAACAATTGCACTGCAAAAGACTCCTTTGTCAAGCTCCTGAAATTTGCCGATGACACTACCATCATCTGCCTCATCCAACAATGGAGACGAGGCTTCTTACAGACAGGAAGTTGCAGAGCTGGCTGTTTGGTGCAATCACAACAAACTGGAGCCTAGCACCCTCAAAACAGTGGAGATGCTACTGGACTTCAGGAGAACCTTCCCTGCGCTCTCCCCACTCACCATCATTAACAACACTGTGGCTGCAGTAGAGTCATTCAGGTTCTCGGGCACTACCATCTCAGGACCTGAAGTGGGAAACTCACATAGACTAAAAAAGCCCAGCAGAGGTTGTTCTTCCTTCGCCAGCTGAGGAAATTCAACATGCCACAGGAACTGCTTACACAGTTCTACTTGCCCATCATCGAGTCTGTCCTGTTCTTATCCATAACTGTCTGGTTTGGTTCAACTACTAAATCATTAAGAGACTACAACGAACAGTCAGGACGGCTAAGAGGATTGTTGGTGCCCTCCTGCCCAAACTCCAAGATCTTTATACCTCCAGAAAGAGAAAAAGGGCCAAGAAAATCATTTTGGACCCAGTTCACTCCCTCTTCGAACTGTTGCCATCTGGCCGGCGCTACAGTGCAATGACCACTTGAACAGCAAGACACAAGAAAGTCTTTTTCCCGGAGGGTGTTCTCAGTCTGAAGAATTAAAAGCTCTAACTAAAAGTCCATCACATTGCCCTCTTTCGCACATTGCACATAGCATCTGGAAACGGTACATTGTAAGAAACAATAGTTTAAACCTGTAAATAACACATCTGTGCATTATTGTTAATTTAATTCTCTTTTTTTCTATATTAATGTACATTTAAACTATATTTGCGCCATGTGTAAATTTTCTTCTGTACTAAGCTCCTACTGCCTAGTCAAATTCCTTGTGTGTGTGAACACTTGTAATAGAGCTCCTTCTGATTCTGATTTCCTGTATCTTTGAAGATGCACAATAGGTCATTTGAAGATGCACAATTTGGGATACAATTATGTGCCCAAAAAGGTAAGTTATATTTTTTATATCCGTAGATTGTAGAGAGATCTTTGCAACCCACCCTTCAGAAAAGACATACGAAATTCACATGTGCAAAAACACATGTGAACACATGAGGTCCCATGTGTTTCACATGGAAATGAAGATGGAATTCACACAAAAGTGTTCCAAAAACACATTTACTCATGGAAAACACATGTTGAACACATGTGAAATTTGTGTGTCTTTTCTCTAAGGTCAGTGAATTTTTTCTGAAAGTGTATTTTATTAACGTTTCTTAAAAAACATTTATTGTAAATAAACATAGATTTTGATACTTCATTCTATGATGTGAACACCTGCGCCAACTGTACATGATTCCTTCTCAAAATGACTGTGACTAATGAAGGGGAAATACAGAAACAGGTGGAGCGTCACCAAAGCAACCGTTTCTTATGAAAAATGTCAAGCGAGATTGGAGCACAAGACTGGCTGCAGGGAGTTCAGCGCATGAGCTCTTCATTACTGTGACTCTTGTGGCTTGCCCAAAAGGAAAGCTTTGCGTTAGATTTTTGAGAGCTTGCCAGTGAATGAAAGAACAGCCACTGGGAAAGACATCTTGTCAGGCTCTTTAATAAAGTATTCTTACCGAGAGCACTGCTGACACATTAATTTTTTCTTTTATAAATTATTCTTCTGATTCGTGTTGGTCCTGTCTAAGAAATTTGACTGCAATATTGCATGTGACTAAAGCTAGAAGTGGAAAAAAGTTAGCCACAATGAGATTTTGTTGGATTTGCAAAATTCAGAGTCAACATTAACCCACTAAGGCCAGCGTATGAAAATGACACCTCCTGCTGTGTGAGAGCTGTTAAGGACACTTGATTTCAGGAAGGGGGTCTGCGACTACTTCCAGTGACCTCCCGCTATGTAATTGTCAAAGCCAATCCTAGCGTGCTGGGTTGGGCTCATGCAAGAGGTCACGGGAAAGCCCTTCTCCGGCGGGGGCCAATTAGCTTCTGTCACATTAAAGTTTTCATTTCAGCATTACGTTACAGCATTCTTTCTGACTGCACTGCTAAGCACCACGTTTACACGTTCTGTTGTTCTGTATTAAAATATGATAAACAGATGGGCCTGACTGTGACAAATGTACCTTGTGGTGAAGCTGCACAACAATTTCAAGCAAAATATTTATAAAATACAGATTTTTTTATACAGTATATACATGTGAATGGACCACCTGTGCAAAGAGATTAAAATGTATGACTGGTATGCTTGGCCTGTTTTCAAAATGCCTGCCAGTTTTTATTTTTATTTTCCACACACACTTAAAACAATAATATACAGAAGATTTAACCAAATAATAACTTTGTTCTGTGAGTCACTTTCTGACTGTTAAAGTTGGTTAAAGTAAAACCTCCTATAGACTTTCAGCTCAAGCATATATATAAGTTGTACATATCTTTATGAAATGCATATCTGTTGACCTATTGGTCGTCACTTTAAGCTTGTTCATGCATCTTCTTTGTGTCTGAAGTGTTTGTGTGTGACTGTGCAGTGGTTAAGCACTGAGAGAAGGCAGAAATCTGGAAAAGAGAGATAAGCTTTCAATTGAAATGGTTGTGGCGAGCATTTCTTCAAAAGAGCTTTCTCTTTAGACCATTTTGCCAGATTAAAGGTCTTTTCAATTAGAATCAACCTGTACAACATCTTTCCACAGCTTTTGTGGTAACATATACATCTAGTTTGCAAAATCCTAAGCAAATCAGGTGAAGGAAAAGCTTTATTGGTTTTGGAGATGTTAAAAAACACCCCAAGAAAAATCTATATGGAACATTTTGTGGAAAAGATATTCTTGGTTTTTAAAAACAAAGTGCGCTAACATTCACAAAATAAACGGATATCTATCAATAATCAGCTCAAAAAAGCCAGCATAGAAATAAACCGCCTTCGCAGAAAACGGCGTTTACATAGAAGGTTGAGATTTGGCAGGTTTCTCGCATACAGTGACATCACCATCGGTAGTATGTCTGGAAATTAAAAATGCTGCAGGAAATCAGTCAGAAGCTGTTTTTTATATCTCTTCTCGAGTCCGCTGTTCCTGCAAATGCGTTTTCATTTTGCCGTTTCTACGTCAACTGCATCATTCGAGAGTTGACTTTTACACGATATTTTACTATTATTTCCGTTTGGGACTTTTACAATTGCGCTGTCAGATATGCGCACATAAACAAAACTGAGTGAAAACCAGTAAAGGTGTAAACCAGCAAAATCAGAATAATGGGCAAAAAACTACCTTTGCCAAGTGGGTTTCGCTTATGCCGTTTATGAGCTTTCCCCAATAAAAGAAAACTGTTTTACGAGTTTACATGACCTTACTTGTTATCAGGTTATTACGCTTAGTCGTAGTATAGGTCTTGTTGAAAAAGGCCTCTAAAAATGCTTGCTACGGATGCAAAAACTGCAACGTGAGGTTTTTCAACGTGCAGAAATTTGGTACGCAATTTACGCTTTAGACTGTGCATTAATGCTCTCGATGATATTTTGAAGACAGTACCCATTCACTTCTATTGCATGTACACAAAACAAGAAAATATATCTTCCAATGGGTTTTACAAACCAAAAAAGTCCTTTGCTTTTTACAAAGAATGATATTTTGAAGAATGTTGGTTACCTGAAAAAAGGCAGTACCCATTGTACTCATTGTATGTACACAAAACCAACGCAAGTCATTGGGTGCTGCCGCTGTCCAGTTCACAACATTCTTTAAAATTCTACTTTTGTGTTCTGCAGAAGAAGGAAAGTCATACAGGTTTGATATTACAAGAAAGGGATTAAATGATGGCGTAATTTCATTTTTGGGTGAACTATACCTTTAAGAAGTGAATCAAACAAAGTTTAACCAATCTCTCAAACTGTACACTGTTGATCAACGAGTTCCGTGTTCATACTACTGTTTTTATCAGCAATAATCAGAAAAGACAACGACTTCTCTCAGGAAAAGCCCTCCAGCAACCTGTCACCACCATATCTACTGCCGGCTTCTGTGGCTCACCAGCTGTTTCATTAGAAATCTAAGAAATTTTGGGCCTGTTAATGGGACAATAGACCCATAGGCTGCACAAAAAGAATATGATCATAAAACCTCACAATGTCATTTGATGGATGTCCGACACAGCTATAAATAATTTATCTCTTGCTTTCTCCCCTGCACCTAGACCTCTCCTGACTACACTCAGCACCAAAAACCCTGCCACTCCACACCTGTCATGACCAACACCTCCCCGGGTGCTCTTACCACTTGCACTGACATACACATTCAGTGATATGAAAGTGACAAACTTTGTCTGTTTTTGTTTTGAATACTTTTTAAACTTTATAAATACGATTCAATTCATTAAATGTATATGTGAAGCATATGTGAATTTGGGCCATTGGCAGATGAGCGGTGTTTGGGAAACAACCGGTGCTTTTTAACTTTTTAACAGGTTCACCATTTACTCACCCTCAGATTGTTTTGAACCTGTATAAATGTCTTTGTTTTGATCTCACCCCCATTTACTGTCATAGAAGGGAAAATAAATAATATGTATGTCAATGAGGGATGAGATTTGTTTGGTTACTGACATACCAAATATCTCCCTTTGTGTTTAAAAGAATAAAGACATCTATCCAGGAACAATGTAAGGATGAATAAATGATGACAGAATTTTCATTTTGGGGTGAACTACTCCTTTAAAAGTTATTTCTGTTTTGTTTTGTTTGGTTCCAATCTTTTAAAATCCACAAAGCAGCACACATGATAAATTCACCAATAGCTCTATAATGGCCAAATAATAATTCTCATCTCATGACAAACAAAAAACACAAAAATAAATTGCATTAAATGTACATATATGTACATACTGTATACAGTGAACACTATGGCTAAGTTAACACTCAGCATTTGCAGATTTATTCATGTAGAAAATCCTATACATGTTTTTCATGCATCCCTTCTTTCTTTCACTCCTTAAATATTTATCTTTTCTCCGTGTTTCAGAGCCTGCACATGAATAATGGTCAATGGATAGGCATCATTCTAATTCTTGCCTGGGGCCAAAAGTAAGAAATAGTAATGCACATTTGCTGCGACGAAAAAGAAAGCCACTCTTATAATAAAAACAATTCCTCTGCACCAGACAGCATTCAAAAATACGTCGTCACAACACAAAATAAGATATTTTAAAGAACTTTGTTCACCAAAACCACTGAGAAATATCTTCTCAAAATATCTTCTTTTAAGTTTCACAGAAGTAAGAGTCATATAGAGATTTTGAATTACATAAGGGTGAGAAAAGTATGACAGAATTGCATGGGAAAACAAAATGATCGCTTTCATTTCCAGTTAAGCTTTTTTCAGTTCAGTAACCATGTTGCTATAAATAATAAAGGGACAGTTGAACCAAAAATAAAAACTCTCAACTCAAAATTACATAAGTAGTCAAAAGTTCCCCAGAATTGTTTAATGTCCAAGATTGTTCAAAATTTCTTCTTTTGTGTTCAACAGAACAAAGACATTTATAAAGCAATTTTTCCTACTATAGTAGTCAATGGGGTCCAAGAACTGTTTGGTAACAAGCATTCTTACTAATATCTTTCTCTATGTTCATCAGACAAAAGAAATGTATACAGATTAATACAGATCTGCCTATACAGATTGTTAACCCTTTATTAACACGTACTGGGTTTGATGAACATATTAAAATGATTTAAAGGGAAAGGTTTATTTCAAAATGACTATTTTTTGTATAAAACAGAGCAATAGTTTGGTCTCTAGAAGCAACAATATACAACAGTATGTGTCAGTATGTTAAGTCAGTCAAACCGAACACAAATGTCAAACACTTTGGTCACTAGAGTGGTCAGTTCATGTTTAGCTCCATCTATTAATCTCATTGTCTTTAGATTTCATAGAACAGGACAGATGTTTTCGACAAATCACCACAATATAACAACATTCTGACAAAACTTTGAAGAATGTCATAATGACCCGATACAATTGAACAGTTCATTGTAATTGAGCTGCTCTATATAAAGCCATGCTATACACTGAAGCTCAATGCAATTGTAGTATCAGATGCTGCTTTCTCCTACACCCACTCATTGAAACACTGTGCATCTAAGAAGATCTCTACTGCACCAAACTTCCTACAGACAAAGCCCAACATAAGCTCAACGCATTGCCTTCTATTGCTCTTCGACCGGTATGCCATGAAATCATCCAGTCCATGTATCAGCTGACAGATCCATCAATTGCTGCACCTGCGCATTTTGTCATCTCTCTCTCTCTCTCTCTCTCTCTCAATCAAACGCACGCTTCTGCATCTACCTCTCACCTGAAAACACACAACGCAGCTCAAATCACACTCGTCCTTTTCTCACAAACACGATGCTGAAACTGGCATATCACGCCTTACCCTGCGCCCCCAACCCTCTCCATCGCCGAGTTTGCGCCCCGGCAGCGTTCGGCAACACGCAGCGTTTAACGGCTCAAACGCGCCGCGGCAGATCAAATAAATGCTGAAAAGAGAGCATGCGAGTATTTACAAACCTCCACGATTTGAGAGAGAAAAGTGTCGGCTCTGTGCTCCTGACTCCTTTGAATTCAGCGTCTGATGTGTGCTGCTCCGTTTCCGATCGCCCCCTAGATTCTGCCTCTGCTGCCACCTCCCTCGAACACACCAAACACATTTACTGGCATGAAGAACAGCTCCACACTACAAGAGCTATACAGAGTGGGAGGGGGATGGCACTGTTATGACCACCCAGATGAAGAGTGTGGAGGTAACAGGTTTAGAGCCATTTTTCCCGCACACTTTTCCCGCACTTAAAATAAATGCATAAAATAAAAGGTTGGAATACAGGTTTTCAGCAAGAGAATTTCATAATGTAGGCTACTTTCACGCACATTTTGTACAACCCATTTTGCGTCCTGTACTGTTGATACAGTTGGCTAGTAGCCAAAACAGAAGACCGGAGGGCATGTTTGTAGAATGTTTTCTTTATGTTTTCGTCATGTTAAACTATTACAATATGTGAACCTGGATCGCAAAACCAGTCTTAAGTAGTACGGGAACAATTTTAGAAAAGATAAAAATACACGGTGTGGGTCAAAATTATCCATTTTTCTTTTATGCCAAAACGCATTGGGATATTAAGTAAAGATCATGTCCTAGTAAATTTTCTACCTTAAATATATAATAACTTTATTTTTGTGAGAGGATGGCCTGCCACAGTTCCTTTGATTGACAACTTCAAATGACATTTTCTCAATGATAACACTCTCAGAGTTGTAAAAGGTTGTATATCAGCCATATATTATCATATTCTTACAACACATACATCCATATAAACCTTATTTATTCAGCTTTTAGAAGTAATGTAGCGAAAGGCAAACTACACTGTTAAAAATCCCGTAAAAACTGTTTTCCCCTCAAAATGACATGTTTCCAGGTTGTTAATGTTTTTCACATCTTGTAATTTTACGTTTTTTGATCATTTTTCAAACATTCATGAAACATCTTTAAAAATAAAAATAGGAAAGGCCAACTTTGACTATAATTGTATCTTTTACTAATGTTTTGTTAAAATTTGTCTCTTATAATATTAAGACTTTGTATCCATTCTTTATATTTTAATAGAATTTGAAGAGCAACAATGTCAACTTTTTAACTTTTAAGTTATGTATCATGTTGAGCAACTTAGATCTTATTTCTTCGTGGGTAAAACAAACTGAAATGCTTTTATACAATAACATTATTTTATATGTTTTCTCAAAATTGAAGGGGAACATGTGGTCCGCACTCTTCGGTTCTGTTTTGATACCTTGCCTAAAAGTCACATGCCCTTTCTGTCACAAAGGTGCTGAAATTGTGCTGGACACTAATCACAACCAATAATGTTCAGTGACATTATCAGTCAGCAACGTGGCATTAGGCGCATTCAGCCGTTTTGGTCTTTACACAAGAGTTTTTTTCCTTTCTGAAGGTCTGTGGGATGTTTTTGTATAAGTGCTGTGTACATTGATTACTGATCCCTCGTTACCTCCTCAATATAGACCTGAACAAATATTACTGGCAGGTGCTCAGGCTACACCGAGCAACACAATTAGTACAAACAAAGCGAAACATGAACCAGACATCCGTAGAAGAAGACATAGGCCTCGATGGGATCTGATTTCAGAGCTGAAAGCTGCTTTCCAGACCGGTTTTACTAATGACATCACGTCTGGAAAGACAAAACAATGACGTTTATGCAGCTTTAATGGAAGCCACAATGAAATCATAATCCATGAATGACTGTGAATCCTCCAGAGCTATTCTGTTGAGCTGTAATATCACTTTAAGAGATTTTCAATACAAGGTCAACTCAATGTATAGGATGAAAAATAAAACATGCATGAGAAAATATAAAGGGGGGAGGGGTTGTATGCAATTATGACGAATCACATTAATAAAGCGTGATGAAAGTCATGACGTCCGAGACGGCAAAGATAAATCTTTGCTGCTCAAAAACACAATGCCAATTTAGCTATGAAGCGTTGATGATGCTGTAGTGAAAATGTATCATGCAGGCTACACGAATGACTTCAGAGAGCGTCCTTGCCTTATTCGAAAAGATTAATGTCTCGTGTGCACTTGGCCGCCAACAAAGTCATGTACTGTTGTAAGTCTAGAGCTCCAGGTTAGCAGCTTGTGGAACAGACAACTGTTTTGAGACCTGTCCAAATGCTGGATCCAAAATGAAAGAAGTTTAGCATCCAAGTGTTTGTTTTTATTTCCATGTCAGTTTACGTTTAATGGAGGTAAGGCGTATCTTTCAATGCAGATAAATCATTTGTTGAGTTTGCTGCTTTGTTTCTTGCCGTAGGGGGTTAGAGCCTTTTAAATTGCTCACAAAGAACAACAGATGGTATGTAGCTCTTTTCTTCCAACTAGAAATGGGCAATAAAGCTTTATTTATGAGACACGTGAACAGCCTGGGAAAACACAGGCGTATCTCATCAATAAAGTACAATGTTTACTTTAATGCTAGAGTCTATTTTTTTCCTCAATCTTCTTGCACACCAATGTGTTAAAAAGACCTATACACATTTACAATCTACTAATTTGGCAGAACTGAGAACGGGAAGCGGTGACCTGACAAGAGCTAAGAGGATAGAGCTGGATTAAGGACGCTGCAACTTGACACGATTTTCCTACAACATTTCAAATGCTATTAGATTGTTAATGATAATCTTAAATCTATAATTTACCTTATCAAGTTTATTATTATTTTTAATTTTTTAATTTAGCCTTGTTGTGCAAGCACTGTTGAGCTTGTTCAGAGGCAGCAGCTTTTGCCAGAGGGGAGCTGGAATCCCCTGGTTGGGCCTGGGTTCCTCCCAACCGTTTGCATATTGTTTTTGCAATATCTGCCTGGCCGGGGGGGCTGCTTTAGAATTCAGAAGTTAGACATAATTAATATTGCATCTAAGAATTTATAGTCCGATTAATATTTGACCTGTGCTTCTCTCTCCTTTGTCGCCAATGTGTGCTTTCACTGTGCGTGTGTGCGAGTGTGTGTGTGCGAGTGTGTTTGTGTGTGTGTGCGTCTATGTCAATGTGTGCAAGTATGTATGCATATTGTATGTGTGGAGCATTTGTATGTCTGTCTTTTGTTGTTTTCACCTTTTTCTTGTTTTTACAGGTATATGCCTTTAGTTATTTTACTTATATTCAATGTGTCTCATGTACAGCTGCTTTGTAACAATGAAAATTGTAAAAAGCGCTATATAAATAAAGTTGAGTTAAGCCTATGCGGGAAACCATATCATTATTCGCTATAGGTTAAATATAGAAGTCCACTAAAAATCCTGAAAGAAATTACCTATTAATTGTATGTGAGATTTGTTTTTTTTTAAACCGGTAGTGCTTCTGGACCAGTGTTAACATCTTGCCAAGAGGTCTATACAAATAAATCTGACTTCTGAAGATACTCTAACAATGCAACTCAAAAGGCTGTTTTCAGATACAACGTCGCCATCTGGTGGCAGTGTGTCTTCTCTACTTCTCTATTCGTAAATGCTGCTTCTTTTGGGACAGCGAATCAACATATATTTACATATTTATCTTGAATAATTGCTTTTTTCATCCCATCCAATTCATTTATTTAACACAAGTATTTAGATAGGTCCAGGTTTTTTATTGCAAAACACATTGAAGCAACACTTTTCTTGTTACCATAGTGAAGAAGCCAAAAAGGACATGAGGAATGTAGTGTTTTTCAACAGAGTTCAACATTTAAGAACACACACAAAGTAGATACTCATAATAAAAATTATAAGTGTGATAGTGATACATACAAACATAAACTTTATGTTACCGTTTCACAAAGTAATTTGATTTATTCACAAATATATTTGCATCATAATATATATATATATTACATTTACATTTAGGCATTTGGCAGACGCTTTTATCCAAAGCGACTTACATTTCTTTATCCTATACATTTTACATAGGTATTTGCAATCCCCTGGTTTCGAACCCACAACCTTGCGTTGTTTACACAATGCTCTTACCACTAAGCAGAGGAAAGCTTATTAAAAACCTGTCGAGCACAAAATGACGAATAGACTAAGAGGATGAAAATTTGTAAAGTGTTTCCGTGATGATGCATAGCGAAATATTAAAACGTTTGCGCAATGCTCGAAATTTGCAACTATTTTCAAATTTCATCACATTTTCTTAATATAAGAAATGTCTAAAAGTTTTACTGATACTTTTCATTGGATCAACAATGAACTTCCGTTGCACGTAAGTCTCTGCACTTAAAAGCCATTAAAAATCATGGATAGACTAAAATCCTTTTAAAAGAATAAATGCACGTTTAAAGATGTTATGAATTGCGGAAAAACTGAAGGGAAAGCTCATAACCAAGAAACATGGTAGCACTCATTGGAAATCCTCTGATGGCATTGACCGTCGCCCCGCGGAAAAAAACCTGCATTGGACACAAAAGGAAAAAAAGAATAAAACAAAAGCATGTAATCAATGTAAACTATGTTTCTAATTTATTATAATAATAATGATTATATTAAGGTTTCCAACTGCATAACAGTGACATTAGCATACCTGTATTCCCTCTGTCTTGTAGCTTTCCATAATGCAGTGCAGAATGCCGTTGTATTTTCGGTGCTGAACGACATCTGCCTGTAGTCGACTTTTCACTACATCAGCTGGTGTGGCTGTGACCCATGAGATAGATCCTGTGGAAAAGCATCAAACCCATGTAAGATCTCATGTAGTGGACAGAACTGCAGTTTTTTGGGTCTCTACATTGATTATCTCACCGCATAATCAGGTTAAACCACCAAACCATCCCTAATATGAATCAACAGAAAGGAAGCTCTTAATGGGCGGTCCGGCAAAAATCTGCGAAACCATCCCTCCATTGTCTGTCATCTTTGCGCGATTGTTGATAAGTAATACTGCCATACAGATCCTTTGAGTCATCTCCTGACATTTTACCCACGACAAATTAAACTCGATTGAATAATGAGAAAAAAAGATCAACACATGTGCAAACAAACCTAAAATAATAACAATACAAGTGTATCTGGTTCTCATAGGTCGGTGTCACACCCATGCAAGAACAAAACCAGTTCTTCCATCTGCTTTCATTAGCTTTGTACTCAAACTAATTGCCTGTCAATTATTCTTTGTGTCTATAAATTGTGGTCGAAACTGGAATGCACTTCCTTGATCTAGCTAGAGAACTATTTTTTTTAAGAACGAAATACTAGAATATGTCAATGATTGCCTAGTTAAAGCAACAAATCTTTGAAAAACGGCCAAAGAGTGAAATTTAATTATATGCTGGGTACATATCTTCATATTTCCTTTTGTGAAGAACGATATGTCATTATTTGTGTGATGTGTTTAAAGAGCACAATAGACAGTCTGTCTCGGTTTCTGGTGAGACAAAACCATAACTTTTATTTTTCGTTTTTATGCATTATGGCAGATGCATTTACCTAAAGAGACCCCGGACCGCAAAAACAGTCATAAGGGTCAATTTTTTTAATTTAGATTCAGACATCATCTGAAAGCTACAAATAAGCTATCCATTGATGTATGGTTTGTAAGGAAGGGACAATATTTGGCCGATATATTACTTTTGAATATCTGGAATCTGAGGGTGCAAAAATAATCGAAACATTGAGAAATTCGCCGTTAAAGTTGTCCATCAGCATAGGAGGCTCTGTAGCAGGCCATTGCTAGGAATAGACAGGTTTGTTTTAACGCTCTTTATTGGCTTACCACTCTAATGACGTTGTGGAGAGCAGATGAACCCGAAAGCATACATCCTAAACTTTAAATAGATACCATTTTTGTTCACGATTTTGCTGCATCCACTCACACAAATAAAGTTTTTATATATTTACGGTAGGAATTGTATAAAATATCTTCATAGAACATGATCTTTACTTAATATCCTTATGACTTTCGGAATAAAAGAAAAATCGATCATTTTGACCCATACAGTGTTTTGTTGGCTATTGCTACAAATAAACCTGGTTTTGTGGTCACATTTATGTTGAGCCTTATGTCACCCCTACACAAAGCATTAAACAAATCAACTGTAGATGACGAGACGACAGTATGTTTTTAGGTCCCTCTTGGCCAGAATTAACGGTAATGTGAACCAGATCTCATTCAACAAGTTTACCTGCTAAACCTCCTGCAAGCCATATAGTGCAGGGATGGGGGGAGCCATTTTCTTTAGGATTCAGCCAGTTACAGAGTAACGCGTAGGGAATGAAGTACAGGGCGTAGCCGGGTATGTCTCGTAGTATCATTGCCCCAGCTCCTCTGTAGAGTCCTTGAATACCTTCATTCTGCAGTATTGTGCTAATGCAGTGGATTGGCCCTCTGGACATTGTCTGGGCCTGAAGTCCCACTGAACGAAACGGTGTGCTTCCATTCCCAGCAAGGTTAAAGTTTTCTGAAAACACACACAAATTTCGTGATCTTGATTTTTATCATTTTCCAGTTGTTCATTTACTTGGTAATGAGTCAGTAGCATGAAACCATTAAGTCTTTCTGTAATGATTACCTAGTTTTTTTGTTATGGCTAGGAGTTTGTTTCACAAAAATAACCCCAGCCATCTACGAATCTGACTTTTCCAACATAAGAATTTGGGTTTACCTGCGAGGACATGCTGAGTTTGCATCTGTAGCCTAATTTTGACAAGGTCAACGGGGGCGCCCACCACTACGGAAACCAGACCAGTCAACATGCTTGCTGCCGTCATGTCAAGCATGCTGGATGGGTGTCTACCATCGCCATAGCGATATCTACTGATCAGACGTTGCGTGTTACTGAAGCAACCAAACACCATCGAGTTATACAGGGTGATGCTGGCCAGTGGGAAGGAAAGTCCTTTAAAAAATCCTGTAACCTGAGACGAGACGACAAATGTGACGTGTAAAGGAAACACCTTGGTAGTGCTGGTGAAGTTGACAATGGGGTATATGCACATGTAGCGATGACATATGTCCGCTAAAATCTCAGCCAGTTCTGTTACATTCGGCACGCGTAGCGTCCATTCGAAACAATGGCGTTTTTCACTCGGTGGCTTTAAGATGCACATAGGATTACAGTCAATGACGTGAGTAAAATTATCCAAACATTACGTCATATGTTAACAACCAAAAAGAAAAAGCGCTAAAGGCTATCCAATTCGTTTGCACTTACTTGAGGCATGATGACAAAGGCATATGGCAATGTTCAGCCATAGTGTTTCGCTGAAATGGGAATGTTTATTTTTACTAAACACATCGCTATCTTTTCAATGAACAATGACCTCATGGCAATGAGAGCGGAAGTAGCTTAGCTGGCTGAGAGTTCAGCGGAGGTACGTCATCGGCCTGTATGCATATACCCCATTGCAATATGACATGAATAGAAATAAAAAAAGAAATATTCCTAATGTAATTATACAACTTCTTTAAAATCTTACAGTTTCCTTTTTGTAGATTGTTAGAATACAGTGCAGTGTATTCTTGTATCCATTGCCGGCTTGTAAACGTGTCTGTAAAAGACAAGAAGTCATTTAGTATGTATTCTCTGGACCAAAGGAACGCTTCATTTAATAAATTTACAAAAAAACGCAATTGTTGTCTCAATACCTTTACTGTGTCAAGAGGATGTCCTACAATCACACTGGATCCTCCTGTTAGAAATACAAATTGAACATGTTCCATATGTTGCAAATGAAGTGTATAGGTAACTTTGAATTGAACATGATGATGCTGATAGTTTCAACATTACACAACTTTCTATGTGTTTGTCCTTGCAAATCATGATTCATTTGAATCATGAATGAAAGACATTGTTATAAATATGTCATGGTTAATGCCGACACCTTAGGTGGGGCCCCTTCACAAAACACATTTACTGTCAACGAGCAACACCGTTTCGATTTGACCGAGAATGGTTTTCCTCAGTTCTCAATGCATAACACAATTGAGTATTTTGTAAACGTTTACAATGGATTTGATACATTTCATCAAAACAGACATTTAAGCATTTCTTTTCAACTTCGAATGAATATTGTTTATTTTTTAGAAGATAGTCACATAAAACATATTAAACAAGGAAGAAAAGACGCCCTTGAGGATTCACATCACACCGATATGCTGTTTTTTTTTGTCAGACTTCTATGATACCGCCGCTGTTTTCTTTTCTCTTCAGTCAAGTGAAATTATTTCTCAAGCAAAAATATTTTAAAAATAAGAAGCAGAGAAGTTTGTACACATACGGTCCTTACATGCTTGTACGTAAACAGAAAAAAACAAGTTTACGAAACTATACATAGGCTGGTTTCTCGAAGACGCGCAATGTATCGCACAAATCTCACCAGTAAAACAAAACCAGGTAGCCTACGTTTTCGTTTTTTTTATGTTAAACAAGTTTGTAACCTTTAACAGAACATGCAAAAGAAATAAAAACTCACCCCCAATCCACCCTGCTAAAAAATCATCCAGATGAAAGACAGTCATAGTACAACGGACTGAATTCACATCGGTGAAGTAGGTTAGCAGATAAGTGCAGTCGGCATCGATGCTGGTCAAATGCTATCGCGAAGCCTTGACCTTCATGTAACAGCCGGTCAGATCAATAAATGCAGAAGAAACTTCATCCAAAACAGTTCATTTGAAGTGGGCGGTAAGGGGTGAGTGTGGGGCGTTACACATATACCAAAATAGTTCACCAATCGCCACCCGTGAACTTCTGAGTAAAACTGGTTTGCATTCATGTTTTACGGGTCTTTCTCAATTCTCATCCTCGTGTGTCTGCTGAGTTCCTCTTTATGTTGAGGAATGATTGGAATGTGCTGGTGCCCACGACCAAACATAAAGCCAACCAATACATCAAATCAAGCTTTAAAAACACTCGTTTTATGTAGGCGCCTATGGTCCATAAAATGTGTAGCTTGCCATGTAAACAACATAGCCTACAACTTCAAGTGGAAAGTTACCAGCAGCGCTTCTGGCATGACGTAATGATGTATACATTGTAAAACATCATGTGATCAATAAGTCAAGACAACATGTTTTTACTTGAACTCACCAAAATAAGTTATGCAATTTCAGCTTGTTTTTTTTAACTCATCAATATTTAAAATCAATATTTAAACCTTATATTGGCATATAAGGTGAGTTAGTTATGGGAAAGCATAATGCAATAATATGACGTTAAATCTCTCTATTACTGCCATAAATGTCAGCTGAAAAGCACCAGTTGTTTTAAAATGATCACGTTCACTGAAACTGGCTCATAGAAATTGAACAGTTTTTTTCCACTCTAAAGATATGGAATTTGGCTCCCTTTCTTGTTTAACCTGAAGCGACACTGACTTTATGGTGAAATACAGTGTTGACAATGCTGTCGAAAACCTTTTGGCACAGATTGTTAGTCTCTCTAACTGAAAATGAATAAATGGTGTATGTTTACCCGGGAATGAACCGGACAAAATGAGAGACAATTTTTATACAGTTTGTACATTTATTGGAGGTGTTCCACAGTTTGAACCTGGCAGTGATGAACTGGGCAATTAATGTATTTGCACAGGTTGTGGGAGCACACAAACACACAATTGAACAATTTGGATCACGACTCATTTAATTTTCAAGTGATAGTAAAGGCTGGGTGCGTAAGGGAGAGACTTGTGTGTTAACTTTGATGTGTTTAAAGAGCACAATAGACAGTCTGCCTCGGTTTCTGGTGAGACAAAACAATTACTAGTGACAGAAAAAGAAAGAATCGGCTAAATAAGAAAGAGTCAGCCCATGGAAAAACCCCACAAAGAAACAAAACAAAACCAAAACCAGTTAAACAATCACGACAAAGTTGTCAAGATGATCTGCATTTATTTACATTTAGTCATTTGGCAGACGCTTTTATCCAAAGCGACTTACAGTGCACTTATTACAGGGACAATCCCCCTGGAGCAACATGGAGTAAAGTGTCTTGCTCAAGGACACACTGGTGGTGGCTGCTGGGATCGAACCAGCAACCTTTGATTTACCAGTTCAGTGGTTTAACCCACTAGACCACCATCTCCATACACTTATGTTGAAAACCTCATATGAATGGCTTTTTATTTAGACCTTTTGTGATTATTAACTTGCAATGAGTAATGAAGTCATATCACATGGGTCATTTGTCCTTTATCATCTGACCTAGGAAAGGTAAGGCCATGAGGCAATCCCCTCATGTGTCGAAGCAATCCGCTAAACGTTCTGATGGCTTTGAAATGCAAGTGTGCCGGACGAAAGGTCTTAAAGGCTGATTCAGATCACAGGAGCACAACTATTGCTGTGATAACTAATCAATGTTTAACAAACAACACAGCCGTCTTATCACCTTATTCTGGATTGCTTACGAGGTACAGAACGGTCCATCTGTTTATGCAAATAAACGACTAGGCTCTACAAGAGATCTACTGTGTATTTGCTGCAGACCTGACTACTGATGAGAATTTGGCTTGGCTGTGATTTCTGTCAAACGTCAGCTGAATAAATTCAAACAGCGACGTTGCACGGATAAAACAAAGTCTTTGTTATGGAAAAAAGAACGAGTGTGCCGCTGTGTGCCGGAGTGTTTTTAAGCCTCACAGAGGTTTCGGGTTTTCAAAACATTTGAGAAATGTCAGAAATGAGAAACCGTAAACAAGAATTAAAAAAAGTAAGCTGTCACTGGATTCTGGTGTAATTATTTTACGTAGCTATAATTAATTTCAGCTGACTCATTTGAAAAGACAGAGGATCCTTGTTCGTAGGTTGCTTTGGGCCTCCTAGAATTAGAAGTTGGCGAGGTCAAGGTCTCTGGTTTCAACACGGATGAAAGTCGAGGTCTTCTTAACTGGCTTCTGTGCACCTCATTGAACCAATGACACTATTAATGGAAGAATTAAAGGACGTAGTTACAGAATGTAACACGTTTTATAATTTATAGCTTGTGTGTACACTAAATTTCATGTTGGAAACCTTTGTGCTGACCTGATACTAAAATATACAGTTCAAAATAGGTCAGAAACCTTAACAAACATGTTTTTGTCCCTTTTAATGGTGTTTGACAGAGATTACAGTGAAACATCAACGGAAGTCATTAACCTTGGATTTGGTTACTATTTAGCCAACTTTCGAAATTATGACGGAATGAAATAAAAAGGTTTGGAAGAGACTGAGATCTGGCCTCCCTTCAGAAATAATAGTTTCATGTTTATGAAAAGGTTAAAAAATTAATATTATAATATTATTTTACTACAATATTATATTAAGTATACAAAATAAAATTATTATATTTTATTATATTATATTGTATTGTATTTTATTGTATTGTATTGTATTGCATTGCATCGCATTATATCATTTAATAATAATAATCCAAACATAGATAAACATGTATACGTTTTTTATATTTTTTTACCTTTTACCAATAAACCTACAATTTGTGAAATGCAGATAAGATTAAATAAACAGAGTAATCTTGAGTAGATGTCATAGTCAAAGCTTGAAGTCAAATCTGAACAAGAATTCTCTTTTTTGCCAAGTAATTTGTTTGCTCAAATAACAAATTGACCTGACATATCAGCTACCTTTGTATAACAGAATGTACTCCACAATCTATACACGAAGAGTACTATATGTACACGAAGAGTACTATATGTATACGTCGTGCACAATATGTGCTCTTTGTGTACATACTCTTCTTGTATATATTGTAAAGTACATTCTGTTTTACAAAAGTAGCTGATCTAAAGCTGATATAACAGGTCATCCTCTTATTTCAGCAAACAAATTACTTGGCAAAAGAGTACAATCGTCCAGATTGTACTCTTTTGGGTGAGTGATTAAAATCAGAACAAAAATTACTTTAATTCCTTTCAGTTCTTTTAAAGATAAGTGTCAATTCAGCGCAGTTGTATCAATGTCCTGTGTAACAGAACTTGGAAAGAGCTACCTCATGTTTTGACGAACACAGAGGTCCTGTGATAATATTAGTCTCGTGCGAATCAACATCTCTGTGATTTGGTGGTCATATATATTCTTTTTCAAGGTTTTGTCCACTGTTATATATAATATAATAACGAATAATGGAGACTGTGTTGAAGTGTTTTGATATTATTTTGCGTGCTGGTTCATATCCATACCTGCCAACACTGTTGTTTTGCCCGGGAGTCTCCCGATTTGTCATTTCTCATGGAAACTCCTGTAACATTTGAAACCCATTCAGTGATGTTCTGTCCGGCTCACGATCGGGGGTTTCAAATGCTGACAGGTTCGGTCATATATACACCATGCAACTATATATAAACTATACGCAAAGCCTTTCCATCACATCCAGAAAATAAGTCAATAAATTTGAGTAAAATCAAATGCTTCACTTATCCCCTGCGAATGAGCCACATGAAATACATGGAGACCAAACATTAGAGTGCATGTTTCTACTCACATTCTTTGGCTTTCTGAGATGCTCCGAACCTACCCTGTCAGCCTTCAACCTGGTTATTCAACCTAATCAACATTCATCTCGTCAAATTACTATTTTTCTTCATTAAAAGTACATTTGTTCCACAAATTTGTGAGTAAACATTACAATGGTAACATTTGTGAGACTCTGACAGTAAGGGGAAAAGGCAGAACTGAGAAATATATTTAAAACTACTACTTCAACTATACTGTGAAAAATATATAGATTAGCAGCAATGAATGAATGAATGCAATATTGTATCATTGATTTTGCCCCTTTCAGTTTTGTTTTTAAATTCAGATTACTAAGGAAGCCTTGAGGAGAAAAGCCTGTTTTTGTGTTGATGGTTCACTAGTATTTCTCAGAAGCTGGAATGTAGTGAACACTATCTGAGGGATCCATGGTGATTCTTCCAGCCCGCTTCCTGGATCCTTCATTCTCTTTGCTGAGGGGAATTGTGGGGTGGGGGGAGGTTGTGTTTGTAAACTGCAACTAATGTGTTTTTCAGCAAATGATCAATAAGGGTGTGTTGCCTTCGTAAATTCCCATTGGCCCTCAGTATACATTGAAAAAGCTAGCAGCACAAATGTTAGCGTGGATTTGTATCCACTTAAACTGAACATTTCACATCAAACATTTTATGATAAACCATGTTTTACACCTGTATACCCAACCTCTGGCATGCAACTATACACAAAGAATGTAAAGGGTTATACAATTTTTAAATTTAATATGTACAACAAATCAATATTAAAACATTACACAGATAATTTTAATTAGATTATATAAAGATTATATTGATACACTTTGAAGGGTACATTTAGTGTTACATTAATCAACATTTTGTCTGCGAAAACAGAATGTTTTATTTCTTATAGACACTAGGGGGCACAATAGTATAAACTATTCATCCTCTCATCTTAGAAACTAGTGCTATCCTCGTGGTTTTAGGCTTTAATTACCACTAACCTTTTCTTTCTTACTATGGATTCTTATCACGAAGCACAAGGCTCCGGACCAATCCCTTCAGTTCAGTGGAAATGTGGAGAGGTGAAGTATACCATAAATCTTTCTAACACAACTCTCCTTTGCCCTTAAGTGCACACAGATTGAACTGAATACTCATCGGCTGCTTAATAATAATAACGTCCGTTTCCTCCACCATTCTCTATTTTCATTCTTTCATCCTTTCTTATATATATATATATATAAGATATATATAGGACTAGGCTACATCAACAATTTAAACAGCTTGAATTTTATTGAACTAGTTATTGCCATTTAAATGTGGATCCTTCACACCATTGGAATAAAAATGTCTCACTCTTTTAGCAAGCACAAAATGTGCAGGTTTCTAATGATATGTTTTCTATGTTATTTTGTGTAATTTGGATGATGTATCGAGCAATTATACACAAATTTTAGAGGAAATACATTTTGTGAAATACAGAAAAGGTCGACAAATGGAAAACTTAAGTGGGTTTTCAAGACTGTTTGGCCATTTAGAACAGACTCTACAAAATGTCTAAACACACTGGGACCAAGCAAAACAACAACACATCGAATTGCAAACAAGTTATCGTGATTAAAGAAAGTCGCTTCCATGTGATATTTTGATTAATAAATGTAGTTCCAGGTAAATTAACATCAGTTATGAAACCTGCTGGACGATTTTTTGAACATCTTTCAATTGAATTTTTTTATGAAGGACATACAATGATGAAAATAATGTGTTAGCTTTATAGATTATACAGATTTTGCTAATATGAGTTAAGATGTACGTTAATATTTACATCCAGAGTGTAGGTCAGACCCCTCCCTGCTTTAGTATGTGCACTATTCAGGGAGTCATTTATAGCGATGTCCCTTTGTCAAAATCATATCACTGCACTATATTCACTTACATGCGATGCCTTCAGTTTCAGGTATGTACTTAATGAAGAAGACCTTGTTGAGTTTGTGTGCATGTAGTTTATTATACTGTGTAACTGTAATCTGTTTGGTTTTCTATATTCCTGACATTTTTACACAAAATAAAAAGCAATAAATGCATGATAGACACATATTTCACAATAAACAGATGAACAGGGATAAAATGAAGACAAATGATGAACATAAAAAATTATTTCAGATGGAAATCAGTCATGGCATGTAAGCAGTGATGCTAAAGATTACGGCCAAATTCACAATATACTGATAGACTTCATATTTGGAGCGGATTGAGACGCAGACTGCGTTTTCGATGTGATCTAGACCAATGACACAAAAGACACCACTGTATTGGCTGGGGGGAGTAAAGCTAATTTTCATTCATTAGCAAAGACAATGTAAAACAACCAAGATGGATAGGAGAGCGTCAACTGTATCAAACACTCCAGAACAATCACCATGGAAGGATCGTTGCATATACAAACATTATAATTCATAAATCTGAAGTCCAGATTTTTGAGCAGTATTTCAACAAAGCCAGAGAACAAAACGTGGCACAAAACAAGATTCATACAGGTTATTGCTTTTCTTAAGCGGATAGTTTAAGCATTTATTCACCTCCTCGTGTTGTCAAAACACACATTTGAGAATTGTCGCAGTAGTTTTGTGTCCATAAAATGGAAATCAATGGAGGTAATTTTGTTTGGTGACGTTTTTTGAAACATCATCTTCTGTGTTCTGCAGAAGAAAGTAAGTCACGAAGGTTTAAAGTGTCGTGAGGGTGAGTAAGTGCTGAAAGACTTTTCATTTCTGGCTGAACTATTCCTTTAAGTGACACAAGGAGATGGTCAAAGTGTGAATCACACAACGTTGCATAAAGCAGCCAAAGGTCCACACAAGTACACATTTCTTATGTAAAAGCATGACTGCATTTTTACCCCCAAGCATCAGATTAAAGGAGAAGCAACGTAATGTGGAGTGACAACCCTATTGGGATCGGCTCAGAGTGGCGTGGCCACGCAAGGGTGACTGTACGGGCCACATATTTACAGAGATTTTTCCCAGATTTATGCCGACAACCAAGGAGGAGCTGAACTCTGCATCATAAAAAAACAAATTATTTAAAAAGGTAGGAAAGCTCCTTGCAAAAATGGTTGACACCTGAGCTTGGGGTTGCGAATTAAGCCGTCCTCCTCTTCCTGTCTTGTCACCCGACGCATACAAACAGTCTTGACACTTTGTCTTGACAGCACACACTCTGGAGACTTGCCTTCAGACCTGCCTTTCTGCCTCTGCCTGCTGTGCGGAAATAAACAAAAGGATGCTCCTTAAGGGGGTGTTGTTGTGCTGGCTGTATCTCGATGTGTAATGTCTGTACAGACAGCGAGATCTTGAAAAACTGCAGATCTACTGGATAGCTTTTTGGTACGAATGAGGTGTAAACATGTTATTTACACGCAGCCGTTATATTACCATATACAGAGGTGTAAGGGTTCAAGCATGGACTAGAACTTAATGCCTATACAGTTCAAAGCTTGAAGTCATCTTTGGATTTTCCTCTATAAGCTTCCAGGCCTGGCCACTGCTTAGTCTAGACGCTGGCTGACATTGGTCATATGCAGAAGAGAACTGTCAAGCTCTTCAGTCATCTTAATACGCCTGTAGGGTAATACGCTTCTGTGATCTCCAGCGGTAAATCCACACTAGCAGCGAAAAATAGAAGATAAAACATATTTGGTTATTCATGCCTCCAGTGTTTTATTGAAAATGGAAAGAGGGACTTATGAAATTCTTTTTCTATTCTTTTTTTACATATTCTAGTATTATGACTGGCAAATAAAGAAGGATTATTTTAACAGCATGTACTGCAATATGAATCAACAGCTTTGGAAACAAAATTTAGAAACATAAGAATATGAAAGCTTGCTTGGGCAAAAATCTACTGCAGCACTGTTCTGGGTGACTACCAGGGTATCGCTATTTGGTTGCTGACCTTAAAGGTCCAGTGTTTAAAAAACTAGTTGGTATGTACATTTTTTGTGTAATAGTCAAATTTAATGGTCAGATTTAACAACTATAACCATGCAAATTAAGTAAAGTTGGCGACCTACAAAGAAAAACTGTTCTGATTGGCTGTGTTTTGTGATTGATTGTCACGTCCCGCCCCCTTTATTGCGTTCGGTATGAACAAACAAAAAAGTCATCGACAGAATCTCATCTTATCTCATCGCATCGCGTTTGGTTAGGATGCGGTTTTATGCTTCATGACCTTCATTTAATAATCATTTTCCTTCCTTTGTAGCTCTTTAAAGTTTTGAGACTAAACCTGTCATATGACGGATTGGACAGTTTGTATTTTAATTTGTGTGCTAGAACTTTGGGAGGCAATTGTACCCAGGGACCTTTTATGCTCTGTGAGAAGAGGGGAACAAATATTGAGAAATCTGTTATCTCTCCTTATTGGATGTCTGCTTTTTCATTCGAAGTGTTTTCAGTATTTTTAGGTTTAGATTTCTGATATGCATAGATAAAGAGATGAAACAAAGAGAAGGAACAAAGGATTGTTCATCATCATTCCATCCTCTTAGATTTTTTCGGCCTGTGCCAAGGCTATTGTTTGCCAAATCATCCATGAAAGTCCTTGTTGTTCAATCTCGTACTCTCCTCTTTGGCCTTGAGGGTTTATTGTGTTCTGTCATTGCCTTAAGTAGGACTGAATGCTCATATTGGCTTTTAGCCATGGCTCCTGTATTCTCCCCTTTTGTTCCCAGTAGTTGAAAAAGGCATTTTTTGTTACTGCTCTTTCTAAATAGCGTAAAACTTCAACATTACAATCCTGCGTATCTGTAGTGATCAATGGCACATGTTAATTATGGCATATGAGAGTCGTTTTGGACGTGCAGTACCTTTTAGAACTTGGGGTTGGTTTTATGGCCATGGCTTAATTGAGTTATGCAGTAGACACAGGTTTAATGTATGAATAGTTAATCGGGGGGGAATCAGTTTTCTCGAGTGCCCAATCCTTATCTTTTAGAATGCCCTTCACAGACATGAATCTTATATCATTTACTTTAGCATTGACCTTGAACAAAATAACCTTTTGATAACCAATATGTTTAGACAACAGTTTTTGTTCTTTTTGATCTAATTTCCCGATCTCGAAAGCCTATATAAGTGTTTTAATTAGATTTTTACCACCATGTAAAGTCTAGACTCATGAATTAAGTCATAAATCCATAGTTTTACAAGCTCCTTTATGTCTCCTTTATGTCTTGTTATACGGTGGTCATTTATTGAACCTTCTTGATCACGGTACATTCCAAGGTCGTGCATAAATTTTCTCTTACCTGATGATGATGAGTTTATAGCATTATTTTGTTTCTGAGCCTACATAGGCCCATTACTGTTCACTGTGTTGAAGTACCTGTCAATATATGTTGAAATTTCAGTAGTGATTTATCCAAAAAGATGGCAACTTAACTTGGCAGAATGTTCAATTCAATTCAATTCAAGTTTATTTATAAAGCGCTTTTCACAATATGCATTGTTCCAAAGCAGCTTTACAGGGGCAAACAGGAAAACAGAAAAGGTCAAACACAGCACAGTGCATGGTGTTTATAGAACAAGCAAGATCATTCTAATAAAAAATATCTAATTAATAAATAAATTAATAAATGCAGTCTCCCGGTGAGCAAGTCAATGTCCAGAAGATCAGCAGGAATTAATTAAAGCAGGAAAATAACTACACATTTATAGGTAGTGATTATCATTACTCGCATTAACCTACATAACGTTATCCTTAAATTCTTAAATTTTCTTTTAAAAATATAGTTTTTATGACAAAATATTGGCATATGAAAAATATTTCCTAAAAAAAATATTTCATGTTTTTTGTATGTCTGTTTAGTTCCACAAGTGGTGTAGAAATTACAGAATTTATCACAATTTACTTTAACTAGCCAGGGATATAATAGGGTTGGCAAGTCCACTATTTTGCTTTGGAACTGGGATACTTTTAAACTGTTATCAATGTGCCATGTGTTGCTTTTAATTCCATTGGTCAATTTTGTGCATCGGCTGTCATTCCTAAAATAAATTGAAGTATTTTCTATGTTTGTGATGTTATGCAGATCTGGCAATCCTTATGATACAGTGTGAAGTTGCATCAAAATCACTGATAGGTTTGTCAAAAATCATGTTATATTGAATCATTTTAATACCAAGTCGCATGAAATTACTGTCCCGCCTCCAGACTGATAAATATGCAATTTGTAAAATGAGGCATGTAATTAGATACACTAAAGATTGTTTTGTATTGCCCTAAGAAAAGGTAAGGTGGTAATTTGAAATTTAAATGCTTAAAGGCCCACCTTTTATTTTCATTTGAATGGAGATTCACTCGCACGTTACATTTTCAAGCTGCTCGATTCAGCGTGACACATTAAGGTCTATTAAAAAATAATTCATCTCCTGAGTGGCTGGCCTACTCCAAAAAAGTTTTTCTTTAGACAGTTTAATCTTTTGATTCCCAGTCACATACTCACCTCTTTGTATTTAGGAGGCATGAAAAAAGCAGGTGGTGTACAGATTTGCTGGGTGAAATATGTTTATGTTTTATCCAGACATCTACACGTTTTATAGGGAACAGATGGCAAATACATGATAAGAGCATCTTGGGTGTTCTCTTTATGGAATTTGTTGCTTGTTGTTCTCTGTATAGTGCAAGCGCGTTGCAGAGAAGACTGAAACCGTTCTGTTATGATCTTTAGAAGCCATATGTTAGTTCCCCTCTTTTCATTTATTGGACGTATCATTTGCAAAACAAAGGATATGATTCAGTTTTAAAAAACGGAAGCTTTGATGCTTTTCACAGTAGATGTTTCAGGCATTTATTTAGATGTTTAAAATGGCCTTTCTTTAGATAACACTTTTCAGGACATGTTTTTGGTATGAAGCCTTAGCTGTTGGACCAGCAGCTTTTCTAGAACACGTTCATCTTTCGAAAAAGTCCACATTTGTAAAGCTCACAAAGCAGCTTTTTAAAGGGATCATAGGATCATTTCGCAAAAAAAAACCTTGACAGCGTCAGTCCAGATTGACTGTAACTCGTCCAATGGAAATTGTGTTTAGTATCTTCTCGATTGTGATTGGGTTGGCTGCTGTCAGTGGACAATGTTCTGAAAAATATAGAAAATATAAGCATAAAGCCATATGTGTGGAGAGAGACAGAGAGAGAAAGAAAGAAGAATGCCTGAGAGGCTAAGGGAATTTTGTAATACAAGAAAATCCTTATAGAATCGTATTACGCGAAAACGTGTATTATTGTGTCTCTAGTGTGTAATAAACTGCAAAAAATGAAAATGTCGGAACAAAAGATGCATTCTATATAAAAGCAAATGTTCACCCAGTCCTGCCTGAAACGCCTTGTGTAACCACACCCCCACAAATTTACGTAAGTTCATCCTATGATTTAACTAAGAACGCCAAATGTATACGCAAGTAAGGTGGACATATCTGTCAGTACAATTGCTATGGAACCTGATGTTCCAAATATGGTAAGAGGCGTTACATTTCCGTCACACGCTCTGAGTATTCAACCAATCACTACGCACTGGATAACTGGCCAATCAAACCACACCTCGCTTTCCAGAGCCATGGGCTTTGTAGAAAATCAGTGTGTTTCAAAGATGCGGGGTAAAGAGGAGATACAAACCTGCAGGCTATGAGGAAAATACAGCTTTTTTAACCTTAAATCGTGTTTACACATTGCATTGAATATAAAACAAATGACAATATTTGTTTTACCCGTATCATATACCCCCTTTAAATGTGCAATATACATTTGTATTATTATCTGTTGTTGTAACCATGGTTATAGTCAAGCATTACAAGGCATATGTGACCCTGGACCACAAAAAGCATCACTTCATAGTTTTTGACCTTAAAGCAGAGATAACATGCTATTTCATGCATTTGGACTTCTTCACACTGTTAAACGTGCTGGCTTCTACGGAGCCCTTTTAGGGACATGGTGGTGAAAAAATGAGACAAATCGAGGCCCAGGCAGGAGCTGGCTGAGACAAGACCGAAGGGAAACTCTATAAAGGACAAAACCGGAAGATCATTTGGCTACTAAAAATAGTAATTAACTTCAGTGCTACATAATGTAGTATCACCAAAACCAGTTTAGATTCAGCAGGAGGCTATTAATGTGTAATCTGAATTTGGTGAGACTACAGTGTGTAACATTTAAGTTATTAATGACAATTTTTTTAATAACGCTTTTCGGATTTACAGTCACTTTGTAGATGGTCTCTTTGGACTGCCCCATATCGCCTGCTCATATAGAGAATAGAGAGATACATTTATATTCTCGTTTTGAGGAAGACGAGGTTGTTGATCCTTGTCTAAGGAATAATGTTTTGTTTGTGTTATAACAACGTTTAGCTCACAAGTTATTGATCCGGGAATCTAGTATGAACCGCTCCACTCTTAATCTATGGAGCGGAATAACTGGACGTCTGAATGTTTTGCGAGATAACGCAAATATGTTTGCGAGAGAACGCAAAAGTTTTGCGTGATAACACAAACATGTTTGCAAGCGAACGCAATGTTTCTCGGGGGAACGCAAGAGTTTTGCGAGATAACGTAATATTCATTGCGAGGTAACGCAACATTTATTGCGAGATAACGCAATATTTATAAAAATATTTTTTCTCTTTCCTCTCATATTTTTCCCACCACCCTGTCCCTAAAAGGGCTCCGTAGGCTTCTAATGATAAACATGGTCAACTTAAAAAAAAAACAAGTTGACGTAGTATTTCTGTGCCCGATTCACTCTGCCAGGGTTTGTAAAGGATTCAGAAAGTTTTTTTCAAAACATGGATTCCCGACAAGGGTTCCTAGTCCCTTATTGTACAATTCTCCCGGAAAAGCATACCCACATGTCATCCAGCGAGCTAAAGAGCACGCTCAAGAGTGAGAGAAAGAGGACGCCCATCAATGCCGATTCACTCGGCTGACGGAAGTTTAGCTCTGTTTGTTTGCTCACTGCAATTTCGGTGATGAATTTTGTATAAACGGTGGATTTGGAGATTTGAAACTGATGGATGGAGCATTTGAAGCTCTAAAAGATGCCGGACATGAACCGCATGCGATAAGTTAAACTAAGTCATCTTAAATCAAACTTTGATCAAACTAAATACTCTTCGAAGAAACGAAGTATGCATGATTAATATGAGATTGGCAGATTGGTGTCTGTTACCTCATCTTTAAAATGATGTCTCTAGAATTATTTCAGTGGTAGAACAACCATAACCTTTTTTATCTATTTTTAAAAGTGCCTTGAGTCTAACCTGTAAATACAGTTAATACTAAACTGCCGGTGTGAATAGACTCACAGTCTGCTCAACGCAGGAAATCACAGAGGGTCTGGCAATGTCAATGTGTAAAGAAGCATGAAGGTTAGGTTCCCTACAGGAAGGTTGAATAAGCCAAGTCTTGGAATGCCTTCTGTCAATGCTAATCTCAGACAACAGAAAATAGTCCAGAAGCTCTTCTGTGGCATTAGCTGAAACAAGTGCGCGTTTGTTTTTGTCAAAAATCACAATAACATTTAGGATTCCTGATAATGTGCTGAAAGAGTGTCGTCTTAACAGGTCAATGCCATTACACCTCTCACCTTCAAAACTCCTTTGTCTTTGCCTGAGCAAAAACAAAATTATACAGTACAATTCCTCAAACACTCACCTGGTCTCTGCCATAAATCTCTGTCTCCATTATAGTTCTGCCAATAGCATGGCCATGCTGGCTGCACACACACTTTATTGTGGGGTTTGATGCATATTTCACTGTGCCGGGGTGTGACAGAATGAGGTTGGAAAATGAGGGAGCAGCTTCGTTATAGTACCAGAGGATCGTTCGCTGGAGCTGCCAAAGTGCCATGAAATAGAGGGAATAGAGTGGCGGTAAGGAAGAGGAAATGGGAAGGAGACAAACCCCATGAACCATCAACATCTCGTTTTGTTCTCGCGTTCTCCAGTTTATATTGACATGTAAGCAGTCACTACAACATACATTGACTGCTGCTTTTGTTTTGTTATTCTGACTCGAAGCACTTACTGAATTCAAGGGGTCAGGGGTTAGCTTGTTAGCATGGCCCCGGTGCTCCTCGCTTGCTAATGTCATACCTTTACCATCTGGCTGCAAAAAGGTCTATTTTTTCCATTGGTGGCCATCTAAAAAGTGTAAATTGTGACCAAATACTTTGTTTCTTAAAAATAAATCACAACTTTTAATTAGTGTAGATATTTGCCTGATTATTTTTCTTAAAAACACTTTTTTTACACTTTTACGTCTGTTGCTGAATAGTCACTAGTCATAGACGGTTTGTACGCAGCTAAGTCTGTATTTGGTTATAATATAATTTTATATTTAATCAATATTAGTATTATTTGATATATCATAAATTGAATTTATATACATTTTATATTCTTTCCTGTAGCTCAGTGTAAGAGCATGGCGCTAGCAATGGCAAGATCATGTGTTTGATCCCAGGGTATTGCACATACTCGGATTCAAGAGTCTGCCCGATGCAAAAATGTAAATTGTATATTAATTGATTTTCACCCATAAAAATCATTGATTAAAGATGTATTCTTAAAGTTATTGCCTTAACACCGTGTGCATATAGTGTTGAATAAGCAATGTAGTAGAACTTGAGATGTACTATACTGTACATTCACATAGCTGTTTTAAACTGCTGTAATCTCACTAGTGTAGTTTCATCACACCACCTGCTGGAGAGCTAAGTTATGTTATAAAAATGATTGAAGCGATAGGAGAAATATTCCCCCAATGGACAAAAAAGATTTCTCACCAACCCTGTGACTAAAGCAAAGTACAATGGCAAGAGGACACTTATTTTTGTTACTTTTTTTTGTAATACTTTTTTTATTTTCAAACATATTCGTTGATAAAGTGTAAATGACAAGACAGACTAGATTCCCCTTCTTTTGACATTCCAGCTTTGACATATCACTTTACAGTAAAAAGTTGCCTTTACTGTAGAATTATACAAAAAAGCCATTTTGTTTCATACAAATTTTCCTGTGAGTTATTGTTAGGAAGATCTGTTGACAGAAATTCAATACAATGTGCATTACATACAGTATGACTTCAGAGGTGTATAAAGACCTTTCGTAATGAAGCCTTATGTTTTTATGACATTATGAGAATGAGCTATTTCTATCTACATACACTGCGGGCCCCCTTGTTTTGAAATATTCATGTTGTTTCTATACAGTAAGTCTGAGTGCATTCCGGTGGATTTCAACCTTGCTTATCTTGTGATCATGTCACAGTGTCAGCTGAGCAAAACGGCTGCTATTGATAGTTAAAACTATTTAATACAACAACAAACCAAAAAGCATTTTTGTTTTTTGAAAAAAAAACATTCACTATTTGGAACAGACCTGAGAAAAAAACAATCGTTCAGTGTGATGTATGATTTTTGTCTTGAGGCAATATTTTTAAGGTACTTTTCTAAAACAAATTTGTCATTTCCTTAAAACAAACTGGATATCTAAACTTTTTTAGCCGCAGGTCTGTGTCTCGATTCTCGATTCTATGTCTCGATTGATAGGCTGATTCACTGCAAAACAATCGTAAAGATTCCAGCTAGTTTCTGCATCATTTATCTTTCCTCTTCCGCATTGCCTGAAGATTTCCAAAAACAGCCTGACGTTCACACTAATCTTGATTTTCAATAAGAGTGATGCAATGTTTTTGTATTGGTTTCTAGTAAACATGGTGGCAAGGTATTAGTAGTCAAGCTTCATCAAATAGTCATAAACAGTCACTGCCAACATTAGAAACGTTAGTCCATACATCCTCAGCTAAATTTAATGCCAAGACGTCTTCCAGTTGAAATCATTGTGAATTATGATTGGAAGGTTAAAATCATAGAATTACGGTGGCATCAGGTTCCACAACTGTCCCTCTTTATATTGCCGCTCAATGGTCAAAAAACAATTTCCTTTTCACCATCAAATCTGGCTTGGACTCATAAAGATAAAATGTTGGATAGGGAAGGGTCATCTGAATCAATGGGTTCTTAACTCTGATTCTATACGGCATACCTAATGAGAAAAAAATATTTTACTGCCCCTTGCCATGAAATGCTGGACAAAGCTTTTTCCAAGGGCAGAATTCAGTCTGACCTATCAACATTCAGTCCAGCAACTGCTATAAATTGCAAGGCTGTGTGTTGGAAAGGACTTGTATTGATCACAAAGAGTGAGTAGGACACTAGAGCTCCGCTCTATTTAGATTCTTATTAACCAGAACACACGCACACACACCCTCAAGACCCTTTTGTGGATTTGAGGTCATTTATATGCTAGTGTTCTACTACAAGTTGACAAAATTCCTTCTTGGCAGATTAAATTAGCATGGGCGGGGTAAAATATGGGACAGGCTGAGCTCATGAATATTAATTAGCATGCATTGACGTCGCTGGGTAATCTTCTTAGACCTTCTAGTTACGTTACCAAATTGATATTCACGAGCAAAACCTTTGCCGTAAATAGATTTCATATGCAGATGTTTTAGCATTGAAATGCAATAGCAAGGCTGTTTGACATTATTTATTACCGTTTGGAAAATAAATTCAGAGTCTGTATAAAGAGCTCATCTCTGAGATGTCAAAATGTGAAATGTCAAAAATCAGGATGCGATAAGAAGAAAAAGTATAAAATCATTAAAGAAATTATAGGTACCATTAGCGAATGCATTCGACAATTCATTATATATATACAAATAAATTTTTCTGAAATTATAGTAGTGTGATGTTCTTTCTTTCTGCTTCGGGCATCATTATGTATCTATTAGTAATGATCATTTCTAGCACACAGAATTGTCCAGATAAATGAGGACAAAGAAGAAGAGTTGTCTGATGCGAATATTAAAGTTTTTATGCGAAGAAGTGGTTTGAGTTGCTCTTTGTAAAATTTTAATTGGGTGTGATGTTCACACTTTAAAATTATTAACCATTATAAATTAATTAACAAATATAAACTAACCCTGAAAAATTTTGTGGTCAGGAAGACGTGACGGGAGCCGTGAGACGGGCCGGTGGCGTGATTGATAGTTGAAATCAGCTGTGAGCACACCGGTCCCGAATATCTCACGGAGGAGATTGGGAGCATAAGAGGACGCGCGACGGGACTGCTGACGACAGAGGACAGGGCCTGGACATGATTTACGTTTGTATTTGTGTTATTGTGGCCGGCAGTCGACCGTGAGGTGGCTACCGTTATTTTACTTCCGTGTTTTTGTTTGTTTATTTTAATAAAACTTTATTTAAATGTTCCCCGGTTCCCGCCTCCTTCCTTCCTATTATTGAGCTTTATTACAAATATTTTTCAGCACATGGTCTTTATAGTTAATGTTAGTTAATGGCAATACAATTATTCAAATAAGCTCATTGGGTATATTAAATAATATTAACGGTTACAGCATTTGATTTTAAGCATGTTTTGGTAAATGCTGAAATTAACATGACCTAAGATTAAGAAATGCCGTAAAAGTATTTTTCATTGTTAGCTAACTGTATGCTAATGCATTAACTATTGTTAACAAACAAAACATTATTATAAAGTGCAACTGATGTAATCTTTCATATGCAATAATTTGTCATTCAGAGTTGATTTAACACATTAAGAGGCTGTATATTTACTGTGTTTGGTAACATTAATGCTAAAAGATTTCCCACGCAATTTACCGAGCTTCCGATTTGCTGCAGTTCATTTTGGAATAAAAAAACTTCATCATAATCATTGCCTTATAAAGTCAAAATCCTTTCAGAGAGATGTTTATAACTTTTCACGTCCATTGTCTCTATTATATCTGATTTTCTTGAGGGTGAGAATGATGTTTTGTGGGGTGATTAAAGGTAAGTTTGCCATCTGCATCTTAATAACACCACATGGTTGCGATTCAACTCTAGTCCACATTTTTATTAAGTTGGAGTTTAGAGCTCAGATGCTCTGCCAGGCGATGTTATCAGGTATGCACCTGATAGTTTTAAGGTGCTGAAAACTTTTTTAGTGTTTTGCTGTCATTTCTTTCTTTTGTTTTTGACATCCACAATTTGATTTCCCCCCACATACATACATTATAAAATAAGCCAACATCTCAGCCCACTTTTTAGTTTGCTTGTTATTAACTAAACAATTTGTTGAATGGGTCTTGCAGTTTGGTGGCATTTAAACAAACTGTATGGTACATTGACATCTATCGGTTAACCTTGGTATCGCAGTCTAAATTCAAAACATTGGAGAGAGAAGTTTAGCCAAGTGACGGTTCTTCTCGGTTTCTTTTGCTTGTTATCAGAAATAATCTACATGCACTCAATTGTTTATGAATGTCTTTCGAAAGTTAAGTTGGTTGTCACAAAAATGAGCATGTGCAGTAACGTATAAACCGTCTATAAAACCCCAATTAAAAGGCAACACTAAAGATGCTGTCATAAGAAGATGAAAAATATTACTTTTGGTACCAAGCAATGACAGAGCAACTTACTAGCACATTTATAAAATAATATTTACATTTCTTTCGGAGCTGTCACGTTTATTATAATAGATGATCCTTTACTTCTCTTGTTCTCCAGCTGATAATAACCGGTTCAAGCATCAGAGCGCACAGACTGTAAGTGTTCTTGTAGAGCAAGCTTTGTGTCTGCATTGCAGAGGCTGTCGGAACCCAGATTGATTTGTAGCTATCGAGACAACAGCGGCCCGTTGCAAAGACCTCTCACGTCAGCGCTCAACCCACACTTTTGAAGTTAGGGAGGAAGAAGGGAAACTCGGGATGATTTTGCTACTTGATGGTTTGCTGCTCCTAAATCTTTTATTGCTGGCCATACATACTGTTACTTGAATTAATGCTGCTGTAAACAGCCTTAATGCATTTTCCTTCGATGCTTGGTAAATAAATATTGTAATTTTTGTGGATAACAGGCTCTGTGTTTGTTGTCAAGTGAACACCATAAAATGTATTAATTGCTGGTTAGTGCTTGAATAATATATAAATAAAAGAACAAAATGAAAATTAATTATAGAAAAAAAGATACATTATCTCCTTCTGCAAAGAAGCGAAAATGTGAGGAAATGTTTGCCCTGTGTGAGTTACCATAGTGCTTAGAAAGGGAGGAGGGATGGGTGGAGTGAGCCATTGGTTGTAATTTACAACCTCACCACTAGATGCCACTAAAATCTTAACATTGCTCCTTTAAAGGTAGATGAGCTGTGTGAAGTTTTGCTCACCCTCATGCCGTTCTAGTGGTAACAATACACTCGGCAACCAATTATATTCGTTGCACTGTGAGGCAATGATGTTCTCAATGTTTGAATCTCATTGGTTCTTGTGGTTAAAAGATGCATAACAACCAATTACATTAAATAGTGACTAAAATACAGGCTCGTTTTTTGGGGGGTGGTGAACTGTTCCTTTAACACTCATAAAATTTACTTAATTGACAAGCTCAACCCCAAAAATACTTTTCATTTACATTGCAAGAGAGTCTTTATATTTTGGGTGTGTTGACAGTAGTAACTACGGTTAAAAAAGTGTAAAGATCCACTTAAGTGATTTTTTACTTAAATAGAGTAAGCTAGTTTACTTTTACCAAAAAATGTTCACATGACTCTCTGTGGTAACATTGCTCCAAGTAAAGACTTGTTCGTCGACTCTATTATAACGCCTACGGACAACACGTATGCACAAAAGCTTATTGTGTAGTTATATTTCCCACAGTATTCATCATACTGTATTCAAATGTAATATGTTGCACATTTTTGTAGCAGAGTTTCACAAAAAATAAACCCCACTATATTATAAGTTTGACATCTGGCTTCATTACATTTTCACAATATGTATGAAAGCCACCAGTTTCAGTGTCTGTGAGTCATTCCCATGCAATTCATCATATCCTGAGCTCTGTTTAGACAGCTCTGTCTGTAGAGCACAGCACGCCACGTTAAGAGTAGTGCTCGTTTCTTCCTGCTTCTTTAGGAAACAGTTGCATCTCCTTCTGTTAGCAGCGGCAGGGGTGACTCCAGAAAATTCTCCATCTTCTCTTTTCAGTACCGCAGCGCGCTGTACTGCTCTGAGCACGGCAGACATTACACGACCAGCTGTAGGCCAGTATGTGAACCCAAACCTGGTGAGACGTAATCCATCCAGACGAGCTGAGTCTGAGACCTCTGTGTTGAGCTCACTCAGTGTGCCTGGGTATTATTAAGCTTTGAGAGATCAGTTGTGAATTACCCATCATGGGAAATGGTTTCTGTATATAGTAATACAGTGAGGTACTGTAAACTTGTCACAGTAATTGGTCATACTTCAGATAACTGACAACACAATTACCGCCCACAACAGGCTCTGGTTCAACATTTTGCAATTTGCATGATACAGTTGATGAGTTTAATAGAACCGTTGTGTACATGCAGGTCCCACTGCGTTGTAAAATATTATGTGTATGTATGTGTTAAAAATGATGTGTATCTTGATTTTTGCTAAGCACAGTGGAGGTTTTTACACTGTTAGATGATCGTGAGTTTTATTAATTTAATAGAATTGATATGTTTGTGATGGATTCTTATATACTATTGTAAGTCTGGTGACGGAGTAATCAACCGATCTCACATGAATTCGTAACTATTTTAGGAGGTGTCTAATTTGTATTCATTTGTGCATTGTAAATCACAAAAAAACGTATAAATTCATACAATTTAGCCTCAAAATTTGTTTTGAAGAGATGTGAATACAGATGTTCTGGTGAATGACCTTTTTGCAAATGCATTTGATGGGGTTTTCTCTTCAGACACAGACTTAAAGGGAGGAGAGTATTTACTGTAAATGAATCACTCAACATGATCTACTAAGGTTTGCGCTCGTCATTTGACTGGTGTTTGTGCTTTATTTAACGCCCAACAAACCCTGCGCTAATTTTCACTGCTCTTGGCTCATTGAAATGATATTGCGGCTGTTTTTTTACAGTTTTTCTCGATTGCTTTACACATTTCTTGAAATCACGGCTAATTTCTCGAAACTCTTAACACAAATTTTAATACAAAATCCATAACTTCTCAGCCAATTCCTTCAACATCCCCTTTTCAGGTCAAAATGAAGCTCTCCACTTAAAACCGTTCTTACTTGCTGAAAAAAAAAGAGTTCAGATCAGTGTGGGCAAGTTACTCTGAAAAGTTCATCAATTACTAGTTACTTATTACATATTAAATAGTGTCATTAGATTACAATACAAATGACTCTCTCCAAAAAGTATTTAATTACTTTCAATATCAACCTTGATTAGTTAAGTGATTAAAGGAAAGACATGAAACAGCTCTTTTAAATCATGCAAACAAACAATATAAAACTACATAAAGTAGTACTAGCATTATGACAGTTTTCCCCCAGACATGATACGCAAGCCCTCGAAATCACCCACACTGCAACATAATCTTAGTCACTGGTGAGATCACTTCAAAACACTGTTACTAAAATCTCTTACTGGGATTCAAGAATAATTTGACAGCTTAGTGTTTATTAGAATATACAAAATAAAAGAGTGCACATAGAGCAAAGTGCGAGAATGAGCTTGAGGAAAACATTAAAATAAAACATTACACCACTGTAAAGTAGATGAAGATGATCTTACAGTTTGTCTCGATTGCTTTGGCACATTTTTCGAAACAGTCTTAACATTCTCTAAACTGTGAGTGCAAATGTCACAACTGTTTGGTGCAACTTCAGAACTTTATTGCATGTCTGTAAAATGTAGTTACTCGCCCAAAACATTTAATTCTTGCTTCAAAACCTAGTTATTGTGTCAGTGATTTGGCCAAGGCCAGAAAAATATAAAGTATTTTTGTCATCGTCTGAGCCACACTGGTCAAAATGATTAGTTGTTTTTTCATCATGACAGTCAACCATCCAAAAGAGTCAATAGTACATAGAAAAAAAGTATATGAACATTTGTATTCATCCAGAGCATTTATTTTTGTACGACTATTTTTGAATCTTGCTTGTCAAATTACAGTACATTTCATATTTCTTATGTTGCCACACAAAAATTATGCCAAGCACCGGGGAAAAAATCTCCTTGAATGCCGCACCCATCCCCTGCAATGATCAGCTGTGATGTCCTCACATGCAGCATTCATGGGAACCAACAGAGACATCTGATAATTTGGTCTATGATCATGATATACTTCCCACCTCAATGCCAAAAAAAACTCTTCTATTGTATTTAGGAATGGAGAGTATGGTGGAAAGAGATCCACTGTTATCCTTTCATGTGTAGCATACCAGTCCCTAACAATGTTGGTTCGGTGAAAGCTGACATTATCCCTGACAACAACATAATTAGGAAAATGGGGTCTAACTAAAACGCTTTCTCGTTCTGGAATCAGGTCTCTGTAAAGGGTGTCTTGGAAAGCCAGGATAATTTGTGTTTTATATAGGGCCCAATGTGTGTAACATGTGTGGCTCACACAATGACAAAAATACTTTATGTTTTGGTGGCCTTGGTCAAATTACTGACACGATAACTACGTTTTGAAGCAAGAATGAAATGTTTTGGGTGAGTAACTACATTTTGCAGACATGCAATAAAGTTCTGAAGTTCCAGCAAACAGTTGTGACATTTGCACTCACAGTTTAGAGAATGTTAAGACGGTTTCAAACTGTATGACATGATCCACAAGTGTGGCTCTGATTTCTTTTTCCACCTCTTGCTATATTAGGTCTTCCTTTAACACCACCACCACATATTCTTACACGTCTTCCAATTGCTCTTCCACAAGCATGTTGCTGCAGTTCAAGGTTGTGGAAGTCCTACGTTCTCAAAAATGGTAGTGATTGTGCTGTTGGCAATTTACATATTTATGCTCTAAAACTTGATTGGTTAAATGGTTGATTGATTCAAATTGTATTGCAATTAGAAGTAATTTTCCAATTTTGCAGACATTACAAACAATGTCAATGTCAGATATTTATGGAATATAGATGCTTGTATATCCATTTTTCATAATTGAATGGATCGTTTTGAATTTGACGGCTTACACAATGAAAAATGATTGAGAAGTTATGAAGAGTTCGACAGTTTAAGTGAGAATATCCAAAATGCCATATGCATTTAGTTATTGTTCAAACTGCAGACAATTGTACTTTCTGTCTGCACACATGTGCCAAACATGGGCGTAAATTTCATTTAACAGAAGGGGGGGACAAAATATATTCAATTTCTCAAGAGCAATTTTTGAAGGGGACACAAATAATACAATCAAAATTCTACGACAATATGCATTGGTTTATATGATTATCATGCAGACTTGCAGTCATATTAAAACATAACTGAACTTTCACATGATAAAAGGTAACGAAAAAGCTTTTTCTATTTACATATTTTTTGTCTTTATTTTGAAGACCGGAAACAAATATAAAAACACAACCCATAATACTACATGTTGAAAATGAGTCACTTTTTTAACACTTAAACACTATTAATACGTTATTGAATGGCCGGATCGGTGGCTAATTGTGGCCCTTAATGTTCACATCATGCCAGGTTGCCTAAACTAAAACAATGCATGGTAAACGGCTTCAGCGTGTTAGTTGCATTGTATGACGTCCTATGTAACTAGATAACGTTTACTAGCTAAGTTACGTTTTAATCGCTAACATAGCAGATTTATGGAAAATACATCGATCAGCATTTTTTGCAACAACTAATTTATTAATGAATCAGCATCAACTACATTAAAGAGAATCACATCATTTAAAGTGACTAAAATAGCCTTCTTACTAGTGTTCAACTACAACTGAAGAACTGAGGTGCATAACTGACTTGAAGTGAGATGAACGGGGAGAGGAGGCAGTGGAAAAAACCACTGTGAGAGGCAGGGGAGGGGGAACTCGACAGATTTTAAACTTAAAACACATTTTTTGCATTTGTATTTTCTTCTAATTGCACAATTAGTTTAGGTAAACATAAATATATTTATGATAATAGCGAATGCGAGGTTATTTGATCGAGGGGGGACAACACTCGGATAGAGGGGGGCATGTTCCCTCCGTCCCCCCTGGGATTTACGCCCATGGTGCCAAAGCATTTGCATTTTGCTCAAATCAATAAGAAACTCAAGTCTGATGTGAACAAGAAACTAACTGTTCAGAGAGCTAAACTTATTGTTTTGAGAAAAAACAGTCTCATTCGAGAAATGCAAAAGCAATTGAGAAAAACTTTAAAAGACAAGAAAAGCTTAAAAACCAAAGAACAATATAAACTGGTCATGCAACACAATACAGTATACAACTAAACAAATAACATGTACAATAAGGCATTTAGCAGATGCTTATATCCAAAACGATTTACAAAGAAGATAAAGAAAACAATACAGTGAAGCGATTTGTCAACAGGAGGCAATGTAATAAAATATGCCATCCTCTGCACCTTATAGTAGTCAGAAAGTGGTGAATTGTTTCTTGAATTGTGTGTTAGCAATCGAGCAAAACTGTAACCAAAGTATTACAAATGTGAGAATTATACATTGAGCACATATTTTAAAGTTAGATTTCGAATTTGGATGTCAATTCCACCATTGCACACACGTATATCACACACTGGATTTAGATTAATTACATCAGAAGTAACTGTGATAAATTTACAGAAAAAATAAGAGTAATCCGTTACTTTGCTTTTTCAAGGAAAAAGTAATTAAATTACAGTAACTAACTACTTAGTAACTAGTTACACCCAACACTCGTGCAGATAGAGCAAAATGCAACAATGAGCTTTAGGAATAAATAAATTACTCTTCCGTTAAGTAATCTTAGATGAAAGTAGATAAGTTCAAAAACCAAAGAACAAACTTAACTCGTCATTCAACACAACAGTACACATCCGCATACATAACATTTAGGCATTTAGCAGACAACTTTATCTAAGGGACTTACAAAGAAGACAAAGGAAACAATACAGCGATTTGTCAACAGGAGGTAATAAATACTGCAAATATATATCCTCTGCAACTTTGGCCGCATTTCGTAAAAGTATACTATAGCAGATTTTCTTTACTGTAAGTAGTTGACTCTAAGTTCAGCAAAAATACGGAACATGTAAAAAAAGGATACAATGACAAAATTGAAAACTTGACAACCACAAATTTGAGTGTGTGCGTGATATAGTTTTTCTCAATAATTTCGATTACAGTGTACTGTAGTTATACTGTATGTTTACAGTAAGTAGTAAAAAGCCGTGTAGATGATTCTAGGATGCAATTTAATAGCATGTTCACTTGTGCTCCTATTGATATGATTCAAAGAGATTCTCATTGATGTGTCATCACTTCTGCTAATGAATGTTCACTGATGGATGAATGTGTGCTATTTGAGTTTACATCGTGACACTTCAGTTCATTATATTTCCGAATGAGAACATGGTGAAACCTTTGGAAAATAAGGGCTTTTTTGTGTGGGGTTTTGCAGAAACCACTAAAGGAATTGACATGTGGGTGAAAACAAGTGAAATGTCTTAGCAATCGAGAAAAACTGTAATGTGTGCATTGTTATTTAATCACCCCGCAGAAATTTCCACTCCCTTCTGCGCCCTTTGACTCCTAAAACATTCTTTACAGTACATTCTCCTCATTTCATTTCAAACCTTTAAGACTTTCTTCTGCAGAACAAAAATAACGATATTTTGAAGAATGTTGGTAACCAAATAACATCGGCACCCATTTACTTTCACTGGGTTTTGTGTACGCACAATAAAATTGAATGGGTAAGCGCCATTGTTCGGTTACCAACATTCTTCAAAATATTTAAGATATCTTCTTATGTGTTCTGCAGAAAAAAGGAAGTCATACAGGTTTGGAATGTCACGAGGGTGAATAAATGATGAAAGAATTTTCGTTTTTCAGTGAACTATCCCTTTAACTCCTCCACTCAGACAGCTCACTCGTTTCATATTGTTATCTGAGAGATCATCATAGGAAAACTCAATTTCATTGTTTCTGGTGAGCACTATACATCACAACCAGTGTGAAAACATTTGATATGCTGATATCCTATCAAATATGAACAGAGATCCACTTTTGTTTCAGTGACAGAAACTGAATGGAAGTGGAAGTATCTGACAAGCGGATATTATCAGAAGGATTCAGTCTTTTGTGTCGACAGCTCTTATTATTATATCAGAACTGTTCCGCCTTCTCCGCTTTGCCTTGTACTGAATTTTCACTATAAAACGGGTGACATGGGGCCGCTTTGAACTGCAGCGTTTAACACTCTTATTCACTTTTAATTATTAATGAACTCTCCAACCAGATGCTCGTCTATTGTGTTTAGGCCCTGAGAATTTTCATCTCCGTTTTAATTATGTATAAAGATTGTAGGCGATGTGCAACAGTTAAGTCACACAGTGTTGAGCACAGGAAGACGCACAGAGGGCGACATGAGAGTGAGCAAATAATGGCAAAACTTAGACTTTTTGGTCAAGTAACCCTTTAATATTTGTTTTGGTTGGAATTACTGGAATAGTTAAACATGTTTAGTAAAACAAGGAGTCCCAAAACTTGTCCATATAGTGTGTGTTGATATGTGTAGTATAAAATATGTGCCATAAGTAACACGAATTTGATTCGAATCTCATTATGATTCATTTGTACCAGGTGTTACAGGATGCAACTTGCTCTATACGCTTGAATGTCAAATGTTGGCACAATGGCACTTCACATTAGAATTCTGGGGCTGTGGCTCAAAACAAGGCAGTCTTAATTACACTGCAGCGAACAGCCAAGGGTAATTAGCCATAGGTGAGGTGAAACATTGGTGTCAATTATGCATAGCTTTTGAAGTTAAAATCTCCAGATGGTCATGCATACTGTATTCCCCCATGAGCGAGGAGGTGGCTGCTATTTAACCAAAAACTAGACGAGTTCTCTAAATATTCTCATCGAATCGCGGTGGCAAAAGGTTGCAAAGGATGAATCGACCCCGCCGAGCAACAACAAAGTCAACAACGGGCCATTATTAGAATGAGTAATGAATCCAATTAAGATATTAATCTCGTACTTGCGCTACTACGAATTCATAAAATATGTGTCGCTGCATAATTCATAGTGAGTGGTACATCATCGCTCACTGTAGCAACAGGAACTTCCTGCGGGGAGATAATTGTCTTGGTGTTTCCTGAGGAGAGAAACAACACATTTCTTCATTAGGTTCAACAACTAACAGGATTAGGTGTAACTTCTTGCTTTTTTTTTCGAGCGGGCAAACAGTCGTGCCTGTTTTGAAGCTAAATTGTCATGTAGAACAATTTAGAAAATGAGAAAGTGTCATAAACATGATTGAAATGTGTAATTCATTCAAGGTTCAAAGCCAAACCGGCGCTTTGAGGATTGTAAGGTAGACGGTTGTTATCGCAGATTAAATTGGAACCCAGTGGGTTATTTTGCAATAAGAACCCGTTGGCTGTATATATTATCTCACTTATTACACGGCTATTTACCTCATGAGGAAATGATTAGATATTTAACATCATTTAACACAGATTTTATATTAAATGGTGGGCCTATATGAAGCATGCCTTTTACAAGTTTAACTCTGAAAAGGGAAAGTTTACCAAAAAATGACTCACTCTCAAGTTGTTCCAATCGTGCAAACATTTCTTTGTTCCGTTGAACACAAAGAAGGACATTTGGATTGTTAGCAACTTAGATTTCTGGGGCACCATTGACTACCATAGTAGGGAAAAATATAGAATAATTGTTTTTGTTGCGCTGAACACAAAATTAGACATTTGAAGAATGCAGGAAAGCAAACAGTTTCCGGGCATCTTTGACCTTTTCAATTTTCCTACTATGGTAGTCAATAGTGCCTTTCAGTTGCTCACATTTTTCTAAATAACTTCCTCTGGGTTTAACAGAACAAAGACATTTATACAGATTTAGAACACCTTGAGGTTGGGTAATTCATGACAGAATTTTTATTTTGGGGTAAACTATCCCTTTAAGACAAGAGTAAGTAATCGTTTGTAATTGTGATCTCCTATATTACGATAATAACACATTTATATTTAATTTGTATGTAATAATAAGCTGCAACTGTAAAGGTGACTCTTTGTACCCGGTTGACCCCGTGTTATTAGTTTTGAGAGGTTGGAATTGGGAAGAATGGAAAGTTGTAACTAGCCAGTCAGAATCAAGTATTCCAGAATGCTGTGTAAAGTTGATAACAAAGTCAGGACAAATGTCAAATGGAGTTGCATAGTTCATCTTTTCAACATTAGATGATTAAACGCAACATCCAAGTTCAGCTGAAATTGATTTAATTTATCCACTTAAGTGGCCGAGACATTGAAGGGATATTATTTGCTACTGAGGATGTCTGTCTGGATCCTTTTTGGGTCCCAGCAAATCAGTTAGGGAGAAACTACAAATAGACTTTCTCTTTCTTTAAAATAATTTGTAGACCTTTACTATAAGATAACAGGAGTTTATAAACGGTTCTGAAACTGTTTTGGTCAGACACATTTGGAATAGGCTTGTTTATAAAAATGTGTTTCCTGCTGTATGATAAATACATGAATCAGAAGCAAACTGACAAACATCATGAGCACAGGTCAGTAAGTCTGACCCTTGATGTAAATAATGTGTTAAAAATCGGCTACTGTAAAATCACATGGATATAAAATCCAGGGAACTCTTTCCGTGACTAAATACTCGTTCATCAGTGTGCAAGACTGGAGGATGTCTAACTGTGCAGGGACAAAACCAACCAATCAGTCGACGGCTGCAGACGACAGGGTTGCCCATCCCATCTGGATGTAGATTTTCAAAGCTTTGTGTGCCAGGCTTCAGATGGATTCACGATGACAGTAAGGAAGGATTGAAAGAATTTCCAGAGGGATGCTAAATGACAAGGATGATAATCCCAAATGCCAGTTTAGGACAGTCGCCCTAACAGTAAAATATGTACAGACGTTTGTGCTGTTTCTCTCTGTGAAGGTAGTGGGCGTCCATAAATAATTGTTTGATAGGTTCATGTTCAGAGGTCAATGACAAGGTTCTTTGTCAGTGCACAGGTTCAGAATTGGGTGCAAACATACTTTATGGTCTAGCCCGAATGTGCTAGTCCCTTCACAAATGAGTTCACTTGATTTACACTTTCTACAAAAGACTGTAGATTGTATATAAAACTTTATAAACGCCCATGGGATTATGTGAAATAAAGCCTAAAGTAATTATTTAAACAATGAGAGATTTTAGTGTTTGAAAAGAAGACACGCAGCTGGGTTTATTAATAATTGATTATTTTTCTGTTCAGTGACTCGTACAATATGAAAATCTGTCAGTGTTATAACGTTTTTTTTATTGATTTATGGTATTGTTATCGTTGTGCTGGAGATTGGACTCATTCTCATCAGCAATATTAAAAACCTTTAGGCCAGTTCTTGTGAAAGAACTTCACAGGGACATGGGGCAGTTCTTTCAGTTTATTGTCTTATGTCTTTGGAGAGATTTGTGTCGCAATGCTCTTGTATTTTCTCCAGACTGTTTAATATTTCAGAGATGCATGCATGGCAGAAACCTTATTTCATCATATTTTATTTATTTATGGGTATCTCATACAGGAACTTATAGTAGCCTATGTCTATGGGGCTGGTTTTTATTAATATGAAGGTCACATTAAAATCCGTCTTGCATGCATTTTTTGATATCACAGCGATTTATTTTCAATGCTTTTTGAATGACAAAAAAAGTCTGAATATATGAAAGTTTTGTTTGCTGTGTACACCAAACGCAAACAATCGTGTTCCTCGCTTTTTATTACTGGCAGGAAAAGTTGGTTATTTTAACTTGAGTGACGCGAAAATCACGCAACGGGGAGTGTCCTCACGCGTCAGGACCCACACTCTGCGACCGAAATCACATACTGTGACAGGACGCACTGAATTTAAATAAGTACCTACCTGTCGGCTGTTAAAACAGTACGTTTTATATAGTATAGAGGGAGTGTAGTGTGATTACATTTCAGACATACTGCGTCCGCCGTGTTTTATGGTCATGTGACCCGTAGGCTCTCTGATCTATGACGTTTTAACAACAACCTATACGTGAGCGTTTATAAAAACATGATTAAATCACGAGAAATTTGTTTATTGGCTTTTAAATTTAAAACGAACGTCTGTCTTAAAGTTTTCAGCTATATTTTTTTAATTTACTTTTGAAATTTGACCGTTGTTCAGCTCCCGTGGCATCATGGGATAGAAAAGTGTCCATCCGACTCACGAATCTCGGCGGAAGTGGTTTACCATCCTGGTATTTCTCTGCAATTATTTTTTGCATACTGAGTTTTCGGACATTCTACTCATTACTCATACTCATTTTGCCTACTATTGAGTATGGAATTAGGCAATTTCGGACGCAGCAAAGGTGTCAATGATCTATCCGCGCAAATTTGAAAATGTTCAGTGTTCAACATGAATATCCCTTGAAAACTTTCAAGAGCGTGTCTTTTGGACTTACTTTGTACGTTATTTACTCGCTCAAATCACATTATTCGCATTTGGTGTGAACACAGGCTGCATTAGGAAAACAAAATAATCTGATCAAACAAAATGTATGACAAGAACATTTTTCAAAACAACACGCTTATATGTGTACGTAGTGTAGTGACGTAGCGATAATAATCGTTAGGTGATGCGTTCATAGTTACTGTGTGAAAAAATTCCCGTAAAAAAAGGGATAAAGTACTGGCAGAAAATGACCAGGCCTGCGTTTCTTGAAACCTTCTAAACCTTACGTCGTTCTTAAGTTATACCTTAAGCTGTACCTTGTCGTTAATACGTGTTTCCCGAAACCTTCTAAGTGAAATATAGCTTCTGTAAGTCATACTTTCTGGACCGCTCTTAGCTATGCCTTATCTTCTTTGATGGTTCATAACGCATGCAAAAAGCTTTTCTACATCGCAGTTAAATTATACATACAATTTTGTATAATAATTTAATATAAAATTCTATTTAGTGTTAAATTTACATTTTTATTTTAACTTAGTCTTAATTTAACATATAAAGTACTCTGGTTTTAATACACTCAGTGTAGACTATTGAAGTATTTCATGAATAAAATTGTCATACACTGATGGTTGTTGGCGGTTTTAATTACAGACTATTTTCCCAAGGCACATCAGCTGGCAAACCCTTTGACAGGAAAGGCGAAGTCTACATGTTATGGGGAGCTGGTCAAACTATGGCAGCGAGACAGCGAATAGTTGTCTTGAATCAAAGATGGCACCGTCCGTTGAGCCAGTTAGTGTATTTGCACAATTTCGCTAGAGAACATTTTTGTCCCCTGGCTACCATATCAGACGAGAACATTCTACACAAATTTAGCCTGCAAAGGGGGCAAATTCTGCAGCTCTTGCATCTCGTTGGCCCAACTTTGTCGAGTCAAACTCGAAGGAGCTACCCCCTCAGCCCGGAAAATCAGCTGCTGCATGGCGTCTCTTCGTTTATAAGCAGTGGGGTATTTTCTGGTGGTGTTTGGCGATGAATATGGGTTGAGAAAGACCTCAGTGTGGCGGTGCGTTCACTCAGTGACAAACATCCTGCTCCGTCATGCCACCGAGTACATACATATGTTTTTCGCCAGGTAGGACGTGATAGAGGCACATCAAAGCTTCTATGCCATGCGGGTGTCCAGCGAGTGATTGGCACTTCTCCCTATACACAAATGAGTGGTTTACGCCAATAATGTGAATAAACACGCCTCGTGGAGAACATTAAAACACGTTGGGAAAATATGAGAATATAAATGACTCTTTCCTTGAAAAGGAAAGCCAAACAGACAGTTAATGAAGCTGGTGGATGCAGAAAACGTATGGCTGGAGGGTGCGGAATTGGACAATTACAAAATTATAAATACACACACACACACAGATATTTCTTTATTTCTTTATACTATTTCAGTGAGCCCTGATAAATGCAATTTCTACTATTTCCAAAGCATTTCTTTCTAATAAACATTGTTTTCTCAATACATTACCCCCTCTATAACACAAAGTAAAGTGAACAATGAATTATTTGGAACACAGACTTTTACGGTTGGTCTCGTTTGAACAAAAAAAATGGCTGATTATTGCTAAAAAAATCACACACCAAAAATAAATAAATGAAAGGTATGTTGTTAGGTTTATTGTAAAATTAAAAAAAGTTTATGTTTTTCTTTGATTAAAAATACATAAAAAATATATAACAAATATTAACAAAGATCTAAGCAAACTCTTTATAAAAAAGAATCAATTACTCTCCCTACATAAATTATTTAAAAAAACACCAAAGAAGTCTGTATTCTAGAGTCTTAGACCTTTCCAATGATTATATAGTTTTTCATGATTCGATTACAAAAAATACGTGCGCAATATTGACGCAAACTTAGGTGTCCCGTAAACAGAACGGGTGACAGTTAACAGAGTAAGTAACCTCAAAAGGTATAGTTCGGGGAACATGCCTAGAAAAGGTATAACTTGACTTAAGGTGTACCTTTAGACGACATTATCGTGAAACGCAGTCCAGTACATTTTCCTTTGTTTTACAGACATTTTCTGTTAATGCGTTAACATTTTATTGTGAATCAAGCACAGCTATTGACAAATAGGAATAGAGTAAATAACCACAGTTGAAGAAACTCAGGTCTTATAAGTTCTTATTCCTATTCGTAGTAGTGTGAGCTTTAAAAAGTGCATTTACTATATAAGTGGCAATTATTTAGAAAGGCAGCTGAAGAAACTAACACAAAGACTTTAAGCCAGCTTCAACATTAGCAGGCAGTGCACACAGCATTGCAGTGCTGCTTACAAATTAAGCACTAAAATAAATCAAATCTATGAGTTTAGTGCATTAGGGCTGAAATTGCATATCGCTGATAAACCGTGCAGTACAGACTATATTGTTGCAGCACTTGAAAAATAACCTTAGTTATGAATACAGGAACGGTCAGGCATGTGGGTTGCTGTTTCCTACTCTTTTTAATAGCCTGCTTTGATTAAGTTCATGTAATATAATGTAATAAAACTGCCCACAGTTTGCCAGGCTTGAATTGCGAGCGCAGCCTATTTGATAGCTTATCTCAGCTCCTTCCGGACACAAAGCTCTCCCCGTACTATGATCAGCTTGGATGCCCTGAGCACTGTCTGGGGAAACATGAGATATTGAGGTTGCGCGTGGAAGATGCCTTCAAAAGATGCCTGTAGAAAGCAACTTAATTGCTCGTGAGGAATGTTTGTGTCTGTTTATACGCACCCCCCCCCCCCACTCCCTCTAAACAAAGATCACCATAGTGGGCATGAAGATTTCCCCGTCCACATCTAAAAAAATGCTGGGTGTGGAAATTTTTGTATATAACACATAACGATTATAACGGTTATTTTCAAATCTCAGAACCCCGGATAGAAGGGAACCAAGTACATTAGACGGAAAGAGAGAATGCATTTTTTTCATGCAAAATGCAATCAAATATAATGTGCTGTACTTGTGATGAGAACAGGATGTAATGACTCTCGCAGCTGTAGACCCATCCAGAAAGGCTACGGTTCGGGACGAGATGATTAGGCAGCTCTCTGACTCCTCAGCATGTCGCGGGTACGAAAGCTTCAGCTGAGTGAGATGTAGCTTAATGTTCCATGTGCCTCATTTGCACCCGCAGCCGAATGGAATTTTCAAACAGCACAACTATGAGAATGCAGGCGAATTGGGAAAGCACAACCGCATTTTCATTATGCCATGCAACTTTACTAACACCGGCAATAACGTTTTCATAACAAAGAATTAAAGCAGCACGCTAGCATCTGTAAGGCCAAACATTTCCAAGTTTATTACAGCGTATTGCCGCGGTTTGTTTCGGAAAGCTGTAACAAAACAAGTATAACATTTTCAATAATTTGAAGGTCACATATCTTGTGGCTCGTAACGGTTCTCAGATTTGTCTTTATGAAGCATGTACCTCGGATCAATATTAGCTTTTATTGCTGTCTGAGGTCTTATTGTACAGCTTAGCTTTCTTGGTGGGTGTTTACGGCATGGCCCCCGGAACCACGACAGGAATGACAAACATTCTCGGCATCCAAAAGCTTTACCTGTGAGCAGCCGGCACCTCAGACTATCACAGGAGTCTGTTAAAAAACATTTGAGCTTAAGACCACACTATAAAAAAATCTTGTAAAAAACGAATAAAGCACAGTACATTCATTTTACTGGCATTTGCGTTAATGCTAAAATGTAATTTAATGCAGAGCAAAATGAAAATACACGTAAAACAACTGTTTAAATGAACACGGAATATTCCTTCATATTAATACAGTGTATTGTGCCCTACTTTCACAGATTGCAGGACTATACTAGTGCAGTTTATGTGTCATGCACCTGTGTTTTTGGATGTTATAGCTCATACTGTTCCTATGACTGTCTATTGTAATATTCGCTGGTAGGATTATAAAATGAGCAAATCGTGTCCGAAATAATATGTTAAGAGTTGTTGACAAAAATGCTATATATTGTCTCGTAGTCTTTCCCCTAGCATTCAACCGAAGCGTGACTTAAAATAAGTGGTGGAAAAATAAAGTAGAAGAAGAGGTTTTATTTATATAGCGCCTTTCCATAGCTCAAGGTCGCTTCACATAGTGCTATAAAATACTTTTGCACATCCACAATGCAGACACATAAGGCCACATACAGCCACATTATCCAAAATACATATTGAAAAGATACATTTTTGGCTGAGTCTTGCAGGCAAAGATGATATCTTACGAAGTCATAGGGGTAGGGAATTCCGTAATTTAGGAGCATCAACACTAAATGATCTAAAGTGGATTGCCAAAAACGTGGAATGGATAAAAGACCAAGCTCTGTTGATCTGAGAGACTGGGCAGAAGAGCAGGAGAAAAGTAGGTCAGACAGATATGCATGTAGTAAAAGTGTGTTTTGTTAAACATGTTTTTAATAAATGATACATTGTATGAAGTATGATTTCTGATGTTTGAAAAAAATGTAAGGGGTCACTTTGACTTTGTCAATTAATTTTCAATTTTAAACATTTTCACAGCACTGTACCGTAAATGTGTTCTATGATGTGACATATGCTGTGTCTGAATTCGCTCCCTATCTCCTATATAGTGCCATTTATCAGGTGTCCGCCATTTTTTAGTATTTTCCAAATTCTGAGTAAACGAATCATTCCCAATATTTTTCACTACTTTTTACCCACAATGCATTCTGATTTTAAGTGAAAATCCGATGTCATACTGTATTTCCCATGATACATAACGAATCAACCGTCTGATTAGAATAAGTTGGAGGAGATTGACCGTCAATGCCACGAATGTACATTTATACATTTATTTCTGTTCTTCTTTAAGGTTATTTTCTACTTTTTGAGAATAAACTGATTAAATGATTGTTATATATAGCAGTGTTTTATTTTAAATGTATTAAGTAGTTCTATTAAACGTAATACATATGTAATGGAAAATAATTGTGCAAACATTTGTTTTGTTGTCTTTATTAAAAGCGAAGACAATAAACGTGACAAATAATGTAAAAATTTAATTTACCATTTTTCAAAACTACCAATGAAGCTACACAAGTATAAAATAAGCGTTATGATGAATGTCCGCGACAGTACAGTCAGAGGCTGGTTATATTCAGTGTCAGTGTCTCAAATTCTTTACTCATTTTGATTAATTTCTTCCCCATATAGTGGACCATTAAGCATTCACTATATAGGGAATAGTGAACAAGTGAGTGAATTCAGACACAGCTACAGCAAACATTTAAAAAAAAACTCATGATAGAAGCATGAAAGAGATTTATCTTCAATGTAAGACACTCATATCGTTACTTATTTAATATATAATTATGAAAACCATCATTTTTCCCCTGAACATTTAATCATTAAGGACACTTGAAAATTATGCCTGGGGTATTTGTTAACATTTTAATGCTTTTTAATTTAATTAAAAGTTGTAATATATTGATCCACGCTTGAGAAAACACTAGTTATATTAATGTTTTATATTGTGTGACAATGACAATGCAATGTCTTGTCAACAACCTATATGCAGATTTGTTATTTTGTCAAAATCGCTGGCCATTTTGTAATATGCATGAATCGACTGACCAATTGTTATAACAACATTTTATTCTCAATCATCTTAATTGGCAGAAATAATTACAGTGCACAGTATATGCAAATGTATGTGCGCATTAAAACTTGGGCAAACATTTAGTTTCTATGTAAATATTTTTCTCATTTATCTGCCTATGGTTTTCTTTTGGCATTACATTATGAAAGTATAAAGAATCCTCTACAGTGCTTCCAAAACCAAATGATATGATAAAATGAGATATTACACTGAGCATTAAAGATGGTAATTTGTCAAAGAATGTAATTTGTCACGTCCTTTGATCAAAAATCATAATTTATTTAAGTACTACAGTAATGACTGTAGACGGTCATTGCTTTTCATTTGTCTCGCCACATGACGTTTCTCCCTCAAAGTAGAAGATTATATAACGATGACTGATGGACCCGCCACTATATTACACAATGATAAATAAGCAACTTCTTCATTAACCATTCAAAGTGGTCCTGGATTTCAAGACATTAGGGTCCACGCATACTATTTGCATAGCTAATTTGTATTCATTTAAATATTACATGTCAATTAAAGTCAGGAGGGTTTGGCCCCGGTAGGTTGGACATTTTCCGGTTTAATTCAGATCTGATGTCAATGGAAGACTCTTCTTCTAGACATTAGAAGATTGCGCTTTTGAGAAAAGAAATCAATCATTGTGTGAATCCTGGAGCACCAGCAGGGGAAATAACACAAAAAAATTGAGAAGCAAGAGGCCGATGAGAGGAGAATAGTGCCACCACTGTCACCTTTAAACAGCTCCTGGAAGCTGTTTTCCAGATTTGATTTGTCTCACATTCAGGGAAGTCTTGGCCCTGCATTCACAAAGACATTACTTTACACCATGTCAGCGCTGCAATTCGTGGCGGCTCACACATCACACGCTGCTACCGTTATGAATCTCATTACTTTCAACCTATTAGAAAAAGACATGTGAGAAATAGTCCATCTAAAAATGTAAATTCTCTCATACTTGTAGACTGCAAAGACGATCATTTAAAACGTATCCGGTTGAGTAATACATTTTGCACAATGGCCATAATTTTTGTAAATTCAGAGGAATTCATTAAGTTTTTTCTCTTCGAGAAAAGGGCTGTAAAATGCAACATATACATTATGTGCTTTGAAACAATTGGTCTGTGCGAAGAACAAATTTAACATTATTGCACAGATACGGATGCAGTTTTGCAGGTGTATTAGACAGAACTGTTTGTTAGTTGTTGTGCTTGTTTGTATGTGAGGTAAACTGTTCCTTTAGCGCTATTTTACTTGGTTGTTTTAATCTATTTTGCAATTGAAACACATTTTCCGCCTGCATTGAGTCCATATATCTAGAGCCTATGATTTCCACGATACGAAAAAAGCTTTGATGGAAACTTCTTTTAGAGCTTATTTAACAGGAATTTTACTGTTTAAGAAAAGCTACCGTCAAACACAAACTAGAACTCAAAGGTCTTCCCGATGACCCACCTAAATTAAAGTCAAATTTACTTGAACACCCAGATGAAAACTGACTGTAGTATACTTTAATACTTACTAAAGTAAGCTTTGAAAACTGCCCGCATTGGCTGCAATTTTTTATGCGCAGCTTGTCAGTGAAGCAGGGTTAAATCCAGCTGCATCATGCAGAAACTCCAATGCTCCACAGAAGAAGTACCACTCGTATTACCAGGGCTGTGTCCGAATTCGCCCACTATACCCTCATTCACTATTTCACTATTCCCTACATATTCACTAATGTAGTCCACTTAATGGAGCGGGTGAATACAAGTGAGAAAATTCAGACACCAGGTGACGCGGGAATTCATTCTGCTCGAGTATCGTGATAGATGGCTAGCAGCTGTAAGTGTACATCAGTGAAAGTGACTTATTTGTCAGTAATGGTGATCCATAACTGAAATGTGACCTTTGACCCTTTGGATTTAACCCATCCAGTGAGTAAACACACGCACTGCAAGAAGTGAGCACACACACGGACCAGTGGGGCAGCTATCACTGCAGCGCACAGGGATCAAACAGGGGTTAGATACCTTGCTCAAGGGCACGTCAGGCGCAACCTGCCGGCCGTGAGAATCGAACCGGTGACCTTACGAGGCCGACTCTCTAACCACTAGGCCACAACTGCCCCCCTTGGGATCAAGGGATTGAATGAGTGCACTCAATAATGTCCAATAGGAATTCAGACACCACTGAAAATGGATTTTCACTCGAAAAGTGTACTTTATTAGGGTATAGGGGATTATTTCGGACACAGCCAAGGAAATAGGGGTGTTCGATTCCCGTTTTTTTGGAGTCGACACAGATGCTCGACTCCCACTTTTGGAATCTATGGAATCGACACTTCGAGTCCATTTAGGCCTAGTATCATTCAAAACAGGGCTCAGGAATATGAATATAAATAAATGAATTCAACTTCCCAAGTTTGGGAACTTTTGGCTGGCAACCAATCTCCAAAGTCACTAGCAAATACACATGCATTTGTGCAACGATCACACAGTCATAGAGAGTTACTCCTCTCTGGTTTAAACTGGTGTGGTTTTCCAAGCGCACATAGCTTCCAGTAGCTATAGACTTATGATATAGCAAAGACGTTTTCATTATTAATTTTTACATTACATTGATTTTGGAGAGTTACAGTTACACAAATTCATATGTTTTGTACTTAAAGACACTGCGTTTCAATGTTTTGAATATAGGCTCTATGAATGGGCGCTAAACAAGCGCAATTTATTTTTTCATTGAAATATTTATATATTCACCCTAGTGAAGTAGAAAAGAAGTTGAGCCTACCTTGCGTTCCTTTTTTAATGAAACTCGTTGTCTTTCGGTGTTGGGCATTTAACAATAAAACGTATTTAAAAAGATCGGCATGTTATTTTAAAACCAACCAAGAAATGTGTTATAATAATTAACCCAGCAACAAGAACTTAATATATGATTTTTGACTTCTTGGCTTTTGCTGGTTTTTTACGTTCATAAGCTGGATGAAACGCTTTATAATTTGTTTCCACAAACTTGATTTTGATTTGTGTCTTGTTATTTTCATAGACTCACGTTTAAGCTTTCATTCAAAGCTACGCCAATTTGAGTCAATGACGCAAAAGCGCCCATGCGCAGTAATGTTTGTTTATGTTGTTGCTTTGAAACCGTCTTTATAAAGTGGGCTACATTTACAACTGTTTGGCCTTTGCTACAAAACTGTAAACCTCCTAAGCGCACGTGCTATGTGCAAAAAAGTTCACATACAGCACCGGAGAAGTATTTAACAACGAACTACAGGTTAAGCTGGGTAGATATGCAGACCACATTTTTTTTGCATTTTCTTTTTACTATACAGTATATGTGTCTAAAGAGGATGTGTGTCTGCTTTGCTAATCACAGCATTGACATTATGCACCATGACATTACAATTAGTTGATAGCCTGTTGTTGGACTTATCACTTTTCTTAAGGCCCAGGCCGCTATAATCTATGGCAGAAATCATGCAAAGATAACACGGTACAGCTGTAGACCCGCTGATAGAAAACACCCGGAGTTGTTAGCTGAGCCCAACTTTCCCGACTCAAAGGCCAAGAAAGAGGAACAGAATAATAGAAGCATATATCACTGTCACCGGCTCACAGCCTCGTGATTGATGAATTCAAGCGCTGTAGATCCTAACTTACAGCTCGCTAATGTCCTGATTATGCCCGCTACCCCATGTGACTGAACTCTGCTTCACTTTAGATTATTCAAATACCAACAAGCCTGTTCACAGCCGCCACATAACCAATGAGGTTCCCCAAACATGCCACTAATGAAAGAGCGGGTGAGAATTTACCCAGGCCCAGGCGGTTGTAGTATTATCAGTAGCCTATGCCGTCTTCGCAAGCAGGAAATAAAACCTGTCAAATCCATTTAAGCACGTGTCAAAACTCTATCATTGCATATGGGTGCGATGCATTAATCCTGGCTTAACACTCCAACCTCAGCGGATGAGACAAATGATTCAAGCGGAGCCTAACATCACCTGGTGCATGTAGGGCGAATAAAAAGCAAGGAAGAAGGCCAATGAATTCACCACTTAAAATAAAAGTGTTAAGACTGAAGCTCAATGTGAATAACCAACCTGATCTCATGGGAAAACATAACTATTTTACGAGGTGGAGATTTTGCATAAATTCGTAAAATAGGAATTTTAAGTAATTTTAAGCAACAATTATGCAATGTCAATGGGGCAAAAGCAGATAATATTAAAACAAACACATAAGATGTATCATTCATGCGATTCAACCACCTTTTAAAATAGTAATGGTCAAAAAATATCTTGAAGAACGTTGGTAGCCAAACAACATTGACTTCCATTGTATGAACACAAAACCACCGAGACATTTTTCTAAATGTATTGTATTGTGTTCCAAAGCAAAAATGAATGATGTACATATTAAAATGACTTGAGGGTGAATAAATGATAAAACACTTTTTTGGGGTGAACTGTTTCTTTAAGGGGGTCACATGACACAGCTAAAACGAATGTTATCATTTGATTTTGATGTAATGCAATGTGTGTACATGATTTAAGGTTCAAAGACGCTGTATTTGCCAGATACTATGCATTTTTGTATCTCCTCTTTGCCCCGGGTCTCTGAAACCCCCAGATTTTTTACAAAGTTAATCGCTGTGAAAAGCGAGGTGTGCTATGATTGGCCAGTTATCCAGTGCGTAGTGATTGGTCAAATACTGCAAGAGTGTGACGCAAATGAAACGCCTCTTACCATATTTGGAACATCAGGTTCAAAAGCAATTGTACCGACAGGTCTAAACATTTCTTTACGCTCACCTTACTTACGCATACTTTTGGGCGGTCTTAGTCAAATCATACCACGAACTGACGTAGATTTATGGGGGTGTGGTTACACAAGGCCATTCAGGCAGGTCTGGGTAAGCATTGGCTTTTAGATAGAAGGCATATTTTGTTCCGACACTTTCATTTTTGCAATTTTACGTGTCTCATTCATGCATGGGCAACTAATAACACCAAAGACACATAAAATCACGTATTCGCGCAATATGACTCCTTTAACATATTTAAGCCACACCCATTAATACTAACAGGTACATCTGAGCCTGTATCCCAACATCAGTGCCCCTGTTGTGTCAAAATGGGAATAAATCCCCACAGCCATATTCCAACATTTAGTTGAAACATTGTGTAAATTAAAAACTAAAATAACCACAAATAACCAAAATTGATTTACTATATTTCAATCCTAATGACATTAATTCTTTATTAGTATTCCGTAGAGCTCCATTCAGCTCTTTATGTGTGGGAGGACTTACAATTATGATTAATGACTGTACACTAACATCACCTTTTAAATGATAGAGCTGGGAAGAGAGGGAAGGAGAAGAGAAACACAGTGCATTAAAACATAACCTTACACATAAGTCATAAACACTGACCTCCACATGACAGAGAGGTCCTCAGCTCTGTGCTTCAGCCGGCTTGTTAAAATGCAGTCCGTGCTTCTCACTTGTTTTGTATTGCCGGATTGGCTGTTATTGGTATTCGGCTGAACAGTCTCGGTGCTATTTATGAAACATGTTAAACTCAGATACTGAAAACCATTGCAGCGCCGATCTGAAGCAGCGTGTGAAATTAAAAAGCTTCCTGGGCGTAGAAATAGCTTGAAATGATAAGGCAAGTAAAGGGTTATTGAAGCGTTTTCAGCAAAAATGAAGAAGTCCTGGAGGTAAAAATTATAGTTCATTTAACTCTACCCCACAGATAATGCATTTGCCTAATATAAGCTAATGGCATATTTATGATAATAGAAATTGAGCTGATTGTAGTCCTGGCGAGCGGAAATGCATTGAGAATTTTAAGCCATCCAGTATTGAGTTGTGGAGATGAACATCTTCTGGTCCAGATGCAGATGTTATTGTGTTTATTTACAAAAATGCTCAGTATTCAATTCACATTCTCCATTCCATTAGATGGTATAAACACTCATTAAATTCACTGAGCTGTAACTACAGTCAACTCACTTTTAAATTAATTCTCCCTCTGCATAAACATGTTTGCCCTTGACTTATCAGTTGCGCTCGAAATGAATGAGAAAGGGCAGCTATCTGATGTATAGGGTGGAAAGACTAGATTTTCATTTAGGCATGGCCAATAATGTCCCGGGAGGACTTTCGGCAAATGCTTTCGGAGAAATTGTGTTCAGTGCACGTGTGTGTAGATAATGGAGCTCGATATTTAATCGTAGTCAGGAATGTGTGAGACGTGAACGAGACTTTATAGATAGATGCAAAGCTTGCTTTGTTTTCCAAGTCTAAGCCACATCTGTACCTTGTATATATGTTAGGTGCGATTATGGTTATTTATTTTATTACCTCTAAATTAGAAGTAATATCTAATCAGTGTTGGGTAAGTTACTCTGAAAAAGTAATTAATTACTAGTTACTCATTACATATTCAAAAGTGTAATTAGATTACTGTCCAAAAAGTATTTAGTTACTCATTACTAATTACTTTCTATATCCTACATCAACTTTGCTTAGTTAAGTGATTCAAGAATAGACATGAAACGGCTTATTTAATTCATTCAAATAAATAATATTATTAACTGACCAAACTATTACAAATGTGAGAATTATACATTACAGCACAGATTTTAAAGTAAGACTTTGAATTTTGATGTCAAATACACTATTGCACACGCATATATTTCACAAAGTATTTAGTTTAATTACATCAAAAGCAACTGTAATAAAATTACAGAAAACATATGAGTAATCCCTTACTTTACTTTTTCGAGGGGAAAGTAATTAAATTACAGTAACTAGTTACTTAGTAACTAGTTACACCCAACACTGTATCTAATTAGCGAAATCATTATCCTTACGCTTATTTGAATAATAATGTTAAAAATATATATTTGCATAATAGTATTAATGAAATAATTTCAATGCATTTGACACATTGAATATATTTAACACACAATATAATAAGATGATGTTTGGAGGACAGTTTGTACAATTATTTTAAAGTTAGAGGAGGATGGACTTTCTGAGCTGTGTCTGGTTATTTCCAAGGATTTTCCCTTCCAGTCACCTTTGCCTTGCTCACCGGGGGCATGGGGGCATTTTTCTAAGAAGATATTTTGATCTCTATTATGAAAGGGCTACACAAATAAAATTGTCTTACCTTGACCTGACCTGTCCTGTCCTGACCTTGTGAAAGCGAGTTTGGTTAAAAACAACGGGTAGTTTCGACATTTATTTTTAGATTCAGCGTTGCGGTATTGAAGAACTTTGACTCTGATCATGGGTGGCTCAAAGCCAGAGTCTCTCAGATGGCTCATGGTCATCTCCTCTCACGCCTTATGTTCTTCATGTATGAAGTGTGGATGCTGGCAGGAACACTTAGAAAATAAAATAAAGAATGACTTTGTTTTAATGGCTCTTTTAAACTCAGATCTTCTAAATGAATCTATCATTTATAACTAAAATCAAACGATAGTCGCAGAACACGGGTAAATATCAGCAAAGTACAGGTGACCGACAAAAGATCCTTCACACGTGTAGCTTTCACTACCGTACTGTGTTTTTCCACATGAATAATTTAAAACAAACTGTGGTGAAACTTCACAGCTTTGACAGGTGTGGAATGGTCAGGAGAAGGTATCACATGCATGGTGTTCATGGATTTCGTGAGAGATCACCAGGGCAAATCGCAGGAGAGAGAGAGATAGAGAGAGAGAGCTGTGCATTGGCCTGTCACATGAATGAAAAATACTCCGCTCTAAAGAATAGATGGAGTTGTATAGGGACCTCGACTCATCCTTTTCAAACGGCTCCCACTATGAAAGCATATACGTTATGTGGGAGTTAGATGGTGGGAGAAAAACAAAACGGATATAAATAATTTCACCGTGTGGTGCCAGAGACAAGAAAAATGAATAAGGGAGGAATACGTCGGCATATATATGTCTTACCAGACAGCATCTTATTGCATATTTTCTAACTCTAAATGACTGCGTTTATAAATGGCTGCATTGTGTTGTTTATCTTACGGAAGCTTGAGCTACTGATGGATGATGCTCATATTGGGTCCGTTTCAAAAGCTAGTAAGCTGACTTGTTCCCCACCGCAGGCAGCTATATTCTGAGGGAGCATCCTAATTCAAGTAGAAGGATGAGTAATTGGTTGATTTAGATCACTTGACTTGTCAAAACTGGGAAACTCACAGTTCATTCAAAGTTTGATGTTAGCATGCTGCTAAGCTAGCAATGATTTTCAAAAAAATACCTATGGCTTAGCATCATAAAAAAGTAAATAACTGAGGTGCTTCTCATAAAAAAGAGCACTGTGTTAACAGTTCACAGGTTTGATTTTTAATTCATCTCTATTTCTATGTTTTTGTGTGCTGTTTATTCATTTAGGTTACTATTGTTTTTAAAACTCATACCTAAAATAAAAATTCTATCAACATATTTTTTCACCATATTTTGGAGCACAAAAGAAGATAGTTGAGAAATGTCTCAGTGGTTTTGTGTCATACTATGGAAGTCAATGTTGTCCAGTTTCGTTTGGTTACCAACATTCTGCAAAACACTTTATTTTCTGCAGGAGAAAGAAAAACCCCGAGGTTTGGAATAACATGAATAACATGGAATAACATGGGTGAGTAAATGATGAAAAAACCCTTTTGCGTAGAGTATCCCATTGAGTCTGAAAATCTGATATATCAAACGGTTATGAACACCCTTTAAAGTCCACTCGGTGACATTGATAAGAATTTTTTTAGGATATATAGCTCCTTTAAATTCTAGGCCATTTTAATTGGCATTTACCTTTTTATCTTTCCGTTTCCGCTCTGTCGCCTCTTGGACACGCTCCATATGCACCAAGGTTGGTGTGCATTCGGTGTGAAAGAGCGAGAGAGATTCACACTCGAGTGAAATAGTAAATGTGACCTGTTATCAGGGAACACAGCAAGACAGAGCAGGGTTCTCATTACTCTCCTGGACAGCGCGATGAGTCTCTTACCAATGTGAGCTGACTTCTTAAATAAAATCACAGTTTGAGCACAGTCCAGTGTCGGAGAATAAAAAAGTAGTGATACTGGTAACCTTACTTCATTTTTCACTAGTGTGACAGTAACAAGCTGTTTTCATAAAAGTTACGTTTTTTTGTGGCTGGCAAAACATTTTAATACAGTATCACATTTTTGTGAACTGAGCGAGATGAGCTGATAAATAAAACTATGAATTTCCCTTTGCCCTAACGAAATTGGAAGTTCGTTTTTTACTAGTATTTTAGATGGTTCCTTTTTGTCCCAGATGCATTCTGCTATTTTATGGAATCAAATGGACAGATGGTTTTTAATAATTTAATAGAAATTGCATTTCAAGATATCACGCAAGCCCAAAATCATGGTAGTAGCATGACTTCATATAGCTTTGCATCATTTCACACATTTCTCCGGCTGTTTTAGGAACATGGTCCCAGGACCCCCCACCAGACTATGTAAACTGTAAATTTGATCATGGATTATTAAAATGGACATTAAAAATGTTGTAGGAGAGAATTAGGCAGCTTCTATTTGCCTTAAAACTAGTACTAAGCTGACTCGACTAGTTGGGGAGATAACTGTATTAAATAAAAATATTGACACATCATTATTTAATAGATAATACAAAGAAGTATTTGGTAAATATATTATAATAATCATTTTTAAATAATAATAATAATTGTTAATCATTTTAATTTTAATTTTCAGCTGGATATTTTTGGAGGGCCCAAGAAATATCTGGAGGGGCAAAGCCCCTCCTAGCCTCCCCCGAGACCTGACCCTTCTTGGAAAGAATGACATCTCTGGAAAAACAGTTTCCTCCCAGACCTATTTTAATTTACAATAAAGTAATGCCCAACTTGGACATATTTACTTGGACATATAGACCTATTTACCTTTTATTCAAATATATTATTAAAGATGTACTAAAACATTGTATATGTTTTGGATAGTTGTGTTTGGAGTATAAACTGAAGCTCATCTTTGAGAAGAATAAAAGCATACTTGGCAAAAAAAGATTGCATTTTTGATGTAGTCAAAAATGAAGAGCATCCAAAAGTAGGCCTATTATTAATTTATTCAGTGAATGCTTATTGCCTGTGAGCCTTTTGTTTTTCCATGTATATTTTGTGTTTTAGAGTAAAGCACTATCAACCGTAACCACGGTTAATGTAGTGAACTGTAGTGAAACCATGGTTTAACCAATCGTTATCAATACACCAAAAAACATGGTTTTATACTTTTATCACAAAAAAGCATGTTTAATACATACAGGTATAGTTAGCCTTTGAACCAAAATATTGTTTTCAAATAAATACCTAACCAGTTGTATTTCAACATCTTATTAAAATCATGAAAAAGGTGGGTCCTTTATATGAATTTAACCCAGTCATAAGCTTTTGCTTTCACTTCAGTGACGTTAGGTTTGGGAGTGGGGCTTCAGGTTGTGTTAATGCAACACATTTTGTGTTCAACTGAGCACATCTCTGTGTTATTTCTGGGACAATACATTTTGTGACACGTGTTGTCCCTTTCATTTAGTTCCTGCAAAAGCAACAAAAATATGTTAAAATAAAACATAATGTTTTAAAACATTATGTATGACATATCGCTTGTTGCTCCCTAACTCTGTGTAAGTCGCTTTGGATAAAAGCGTCTGCTAAATGACTAAATGTAAATGTAAATGTTAAAAAGCATAACATAAACAACTTGTTAATACTGAATCCTTTGTAAGAGTGTACTTTTTTAATAATCAATTTAATTTTCTATGTTTTGTTCCATAATCCTTAAATGTAGATGTTTAGTCTAGTATGATGGGACATTTAAGGCAAATGTATAAACCCCCTCACTTTTGTTCATAACTGTATGTAGCTTGTAATATTTGGTTGTTGATGATTAATGTTCACATTCTATTGCAAGATTCAGTTCTGTTTATTTACGTGCTGTTAAATATTTCAGATACTTCAGTGACCCAATTATTGATTTCAAATAGTCTGTTTATTTCAGAAACTTTGCATTGACTACCAACTTTCTTTCAATTGACTTTCAATCGTTATACTTTCAACATGACCTGCATATTATCAGTTCTCCAACAGAAATTGTATATTAACTTATAACATTTCTAAACTTTTGTTCTCTGAAACTCATTGGACACATTATCACAACTTGCGTCATTAATTGTGCGTACAGCGCTGGAAGCAAACAAGCAGGTTTAATAAAACCTATTTTTCTGTCTCTATGCTTCAGTGATCGTAAGCACATGCACTCGTTCGCAGCAACACGATTCGCTGTGTTCAACACTCTCTACATCAACCCGCACAGCTCACATCACTGTTGATCACAATTTCAAAACATTACAGGCATATGTGCGCAGATATAACACAGCACACATTTGGGTGGCTGGTTTAGTGCTGTTTCTCAGCCTTGTGTTGCCTGGGGCGGTACTATCGTGTCACAGAGGCTGCAATCTGCTCTCCAAGCAGGATATGGAGCACTGATGCAGATTGCAAATGCACCTGTATCTGTATCTCTCTCTCGGATGGGCAGAGGCGGGTCAGGATTCATGGATTTAACAGTGTCACGTGGTGCAAGCATAGCAATCTGACCCCTTGAGATCTTAAGAAGAATCCTCCGGGTGGCAGTGCCAGAGGGTCTTTGTGTACAAGGGTACTGAAGGACAAGTTTGGGTATCATCTAGTGTCAACATGACATCCTCTATTTCCCCCCACATCGTGCGCCATCATTCTGTACATCTGCATGGATGAAAGATTTGTAGATTACAGAATTCCCCAACCGTTGCACATTTGCTTTGACAGTAATTTGAAATATTCAAATGAAACACAAGAAATTAGGACTGTCATCGCCAAGCGTTGTTTAACGTTATTAATTGTGAAAACAAATCATGCAGTCATGAAGTCTAATTCAGACAGACTGAAAAACATGAGTGCTGTGGACTGTAGACGAGTGACATATTTACATTTGTGAATTTGGCAGACGCTTTAATCCAGAGCGACTGCGTTGAAGTTATACATTTGTTTTCAGTGTGTGTATGTTTTTTGTGAGCTTCATGAACAAGAATGTTAAATGACATGGAAATGTTTGCTATTGCTGTTGTCAGTGCTGTTGTCTTCCGGAATGATGAAATATTTTCAGTTGCACTGTAGGTGCTTCTATCAGCAAATATCCATTATTATGATATATTAGGCAGACATTGTAATTTGGTTAATTTGTGGACTCGGATTGTTGAAATAGGTTGTGTGTATGGGACAAAAGTCAGTTCAGTTTTATTTAGATCTGTTGCTGTGACATTAGCAGAATAACTATAATAACTCCGTCTTGTTTTGTGATTAAGATGAGTGTAGGCAGGGGTCTTCAACTATACTTTTCTTTGAGCGCCAGATTCCAAAAGTATAAATATTATGCAGGCAAGTTTTTTTTTACAATATTATCATTTATTCTGTTGTTTTCTATTTCTGTAATTTATTGCATTTCGTTCCGTTTAGACTGTTTTTGTTGCTGTTACTAATAGGTCATATAATGGTTATATTTGTCACCCTGGATTACAAAACCAGTCTTAAAGGGTACCTAGCGTGAGATCCTGAAAATGACATGTCATGCAGTCTGTTGTGTTGCCGTGTTTGAAAGTAAGCTGTCTGCCAAGGTGTAAGTCCGAAGATGAATAAATAACAAATAATTGCTGAGACTGACTCAAAAACGTATTTCTCCTCCCCAAACACTGTCGCTTGTTTGTGATGTGTGTGTATCATGTCTAGATTCTGTGTTCTACGGTGTGACACTAAGTCCGACTTATTTCAACTACCAAAGGAAGAACGTCTGAGGGAACAATGTTTACAATTCATTTTTCAAACCATACCGGAGTATAACCCCAAGGTTTAACTGTGCGCGCGTCATTTCACCGAAGATTGGTTAAATCTTGGCACGTTCACTGCAGGGTATGTGAAACGACTATTCTTGAAAGAGGGGGCAATTCCAACTCTATTTAGACCTGTTAGCTCCACCGAATCACCACATTTAAGTGTGACTATTCATTTTTGTCTTAACTTCAAGAAATATTGTTGTACCTTATATCTGTGTTTAGCTAATGCATATAACGCTAACATTAGCATGTACCGTTATTTCTGGGGTGTTACAGTTTGTTTATCTGGCTATTAACTTTGCATTTTGACACATTTGCCGCACGTGTACCTATATAGATATATTTGGGTTTCATATATATCATTTTTCCTAACGTCGACTTTCTGAAATGCTCTATGTACCATGACAACGCACAGTTAAGACGAAATAATAGTGTTACTAACGTATTAACAGTATTTTAAGAAAAAATAATATTTTATTTCATTGATGAGCAAAAGCACAACATGCATGTTGTCACACTGGGAGTTTTTTTGACAAGAGTTGTCACTTGCCACTGACAAACATCCTGCTTCATTCGTGGTGGAGTTTGTTGTGGATTAGCGTCTTCTGATGCTTCCTCGTCAGACTCGGGCTCAAATTGGTAAAATCGCCGCCATCTCTAGCTACACATATAATATACATGACATCCAACCACATGTAAACCGTAATCCTGTAATGAACCGTAATCCTGTAATGATATAGAGGTGAATCCATTTGCGACAAATGATGAACGCGTTTGACCAATAACAACAGACTACACCATCTGACTAATCACATGACACAAGGTTAGCGGGTAGGCGGGGCCTAGACGGATGAATCACGGAACGAATCATTTGAGAGTCAGTCAAGAAGTAAGGTACGAATAACTGCCTATTATTACGACATTATAGTGTTTAAACACATTGTATGTACATAAACTTGTTGTTGGACACTCCATAAACCAAAGTACGGCCTAAAAAAACATATGCTAGGTACTCTTTAAGTAGCATGGGAAAATACATTGTATGGGTCAAAATTATCGATTTTTCTATTATGCCAAAAATCACAAGGATATTAAGTAAGGATCATGGTCCATGAAGATATTTTGTAAATATACTCACAAAACGTTATTTTGGTGAGTGGATGGCCTGCTACAGTGACTCTAATTAACAACTTCAAAGGTAATTTTCTCAATATCTAGATTTTTTGGCACTCTCAGATTCCAGTGTTTTTAACGCTTGCTTCTTAGCCAGCTATTGTCCTATCCTAACAACCAAAAAATCAATAGAAAGCTTGTTCATTCAACTTTCGTTTGATTTAAAAATCTCAATTTCGAAAAATTGACCCATAAGATAAGATTTATGAAGGTATTTGATTAGATTAATGAAAGTCATATTAATGAAAATCAAAAACGCTAATACATTCAGTACTAAATTTATCCCTGCCCCTTGATGTTAAACTGGTGTCTTATAAAGCAAATCAATTGATCTGTACAAGAAACTGAGGGCTATAATCGCATCTTTGGATAAATTCCAATCGCATTCATACCCCACGCACTTAGAAGGGCAGATCCTTTGAAGGGCAAGTTCTGGAGGGAGATGAACAGCTATTTTTCATAAATATAGCTGTTCATACATAATGAATGCAGTAATTAAAACAACACAGTTTTTCAGTTGTCTGAGACAACACTTCACGTGGTGTATAAGCTTACTTTACCTGCAGTTACTTTCAAGGGCAGTAGCACTTTAGGCTGTGGATTGCCGATTAAAACGTTGCAAATAACATGAACTTGGACAGATTGATCAAATCGCTTTATTGACTTCAATCGTTATGAGCCACGTGATGTACTTTCGTATTGAATGTAGCAGCGTTTTGGACTTGCGGTGGCATCTCAGGACGTGCGTTTCTTAAATCACACCATTCTTAAAGTCTCTCTGCTTATTTGAAATATTAAACAGGATTGGGTGCCTGCTTTTGGCCCGCGGACAACCAGTTGACTAGCCCTGGTGGGATACTGTTTTGTCCTAATTTTGCTTGTTTCTTAAAAGATTCCATCATGATGTCATTGATGATGTCTCTGAGAGTGTCAGAATGTTTTCATCTCACTTTAATGCTGTTTTTTTAGACTCAGACAGTGGCATATTTCAACAAAACAATGTAATTTCCAGACACCAAGTGCTGCAATCCATCACAGACCTGAGAAAACAAGTACATTCTGAAACTCGCTGAATCTTTTTTGTATTTAAGCTCAACTTTTATAGAATGTATGTTTGGTGTGCAATGGCTTCTGCTCATACTTGAAATTAATTTATATTCATTTTCATTCAGCTTGTAATTGGACAACTTTGTGAATTCTCCAAATAGCCTAAATGTTGCATAGTTATCAGTGAGTTATTTACTTACTACTCACATTCCATGATCATTTATCAAATTGTGATGAAATGATGAGAGAAGCATTATATCAGGCACGAGGATACATTTGGATTATGTTGGAGTGATCCTGACCTGTACTAGCTTGCATCCAACTACATCTTACAGGAATTCATGGCATATTACCAAACCGTATAATATTGATTTTTTGTTTTTTTTGTGCCACTTAGCACAACTTTTTTGTCACAACTTTCAATATATTCATTGAAAGCCCACCCCTAATGCTAAGACTAACCTTAATGTCACAGGGAAAAAGGCAAATCATAATTAAGATCTTATTAATTTAAAACCAACTAGGCACTTCATCAAATACGTGTGAATTCTTTTATATCCTATGTAAATTAGATCGAAAGTCACCAGGAGTGACAGACACACATACTGCTGTGAGACTGGGTTACTGCATTCATGCATCCTACAATCTAATAGGAACATTTCCTTTATTATAGTTAAAATGTAATAACTATGTTTTTTGGTTCTCCAGTAAATTAAGCAATATAGACATGTGGAGAAAAATGAGACCTTAAGTGGGTGCCATGATAATGTCATTCCAAATGAAGACTCAAGACAAATAGCTGATGTATATCGGCCCATTACCTTTTACTTATACAGTATAACAGTTTTCATATACTACATCTCACACACTGTTTCTATTATAACAACATGCAACAATGTTCACGACAAAATGTAGGAAATCCTACAGAATTCCACTGTTCGCCTCTTAGAGATAGCAGTGAAAAGAAAGGAACATGGGGACAGCAGCCAAGTGTGACAGCAGTGTTCACATTTCTCCAGAAGTCTCGGCGGGATGAGGCTCTGAGCTGAATGCTGAGCACCTCTGTGCCGCACTGTCGCTCCACCCCGCCAGGACAATAAAAAGCAACCTGCACGCCGAGGACGACGCAATGGCCTCCACCACGCAGAATTAACTGCGGCCCTTAAACTCAGAGTGAGGCGGTGGTGGATCCACAGCGGTCAGTTCTTCTGCCTTTCTGGGCTGTAATGGTGCTCTTTTCCCACAATGCCTGTGAGAAATCATTCGTAAACAATATGACCTTTTCGGTAGTCTAATCCTTCACTTTAGTGCATGGGCTCAGGCTAATACAGCAGCCATGTAAAGTGCAAATCCACTGATTTATAGATTACCAAAAGTTTTTAAAGTCTAGTTGATCTATGATGAAAATTAGTTGAGCATCATAAATAAAGTGTGCATAAAAGGTCTTGTTTACTAATGTATGCATGTATTTGTGTGCAAATCCATGTATTAACATTTTTAACCATCAAATCAATGCAATGAACCAATGGAAATGACACAAAATTACAGTCTTAGTGGCCTTGCATGCAATGTATTGACCTGAAATGATTGTATGTACAGTGCGTGGTTTGGTATTGTATTGTATGTCTATGCGATTGAACAATGTGTCTCACTTGTTCCAGATAAAAATGAAATGCCTTAAAGCTCAACCATAGGTTATGCATTCAATTGTAATCTATGGCTAATGCGAAGACAAGGGGTGTCACAAACATCTAGTTTTTTTGCAAAACTAAAATCATAATAACGATATTATCATGATATCTGCTGAAATTAAATGAATGATATTAGTTATTTTAAGGCCAATGAATCATAGTCAAATGAATGTGAGTTTATATGAACAATTGTGGCTGTTAATTATAATAATTCACATAATATCAGTAATCACAGCTATAAATGGCGCAGCTTTTCTCAATACTTGGGTGTAAAAGTGCACAGAGACCGCAATTAACCGTGATACAAACAACCACGATTATCGGTATTTTGTTAGTTCTAAACATATCGTGAATATCATCAGCATCCATTTAAAAATTTGCCTTAAGGGTAATTTGAAATAAATGTAACTGGTAGCATCATTTATTTCTGAACTCATATAAAAATAAATAGTGATAATATTAATATCAGGGTTTATATTGGCCACGATAATCGTGTATGAAAATCCAATCATGGTGACAGCACTGATCGTAGCACCTGTAGTGAAGATCTTGTACATGCGTGTCCAGCAGCTCTCTATACAAGGTGATTATTGTGATTGTTTTTAACTACATAAGTTATGTCACATTTGATGTCAGGTTTAATTGTTGGCCGTACGAATGCTATTTAATTGCGATTGTCAGCAATTTAAAAAAGGTAGATAGGACTGTGGTCTTGTTATGACTAAAACAGCAGCCCGAGGAGTGTTGAAACATGGCCGCCGAAACTTGCATAAACAGACTTTGTTATTAGTAAATGTGACTTACACAATGAATGTATTCTATTAAAATATGTAGCTTGGAGGGCAAAATACAATTTGTATTTGACACAAAATTTAGTTTGTGTCATGTAATGCAAAGAGAGAAAGATTAGATTTTCCCCAAGCCCTATATGTCAGACCAGCTTCAGTCAGATCTTACATTAAGTTAGATTAGTAATGACTGAATGATTATGTTGACAGTAGAAGTTAAACACTTTAGTGATGAATAACTGAATACTGGGCTGCACAATATTGAACAAAAATACAATACATAATAAATAATGTGATAAATATGATAACGCCTAAAGTGTGTAAAATCCAATTAAATTATGTTGTTATATTTAAACCTGAAAATTATATAACTAACTCACATTGTTTATAAGAAAAAAGCCTCTCTGTCTCAATTCATTTTTCATCTGCATTGACCTAAACTACAGTAACTTGAAGCATAACATCATTCGATACATCTTGCAGCCCTACTAAATACTACTTTTTTAAGGTATTTACAAGCTATTATAATAAAATGTAATGCAGTTGGTATTATAATGTATTGTATTATTGATATTTTGTTGAGTTGGGATGTGATGTGATGTGTACCATGTTTTATGATGTGTACCATTTTACATATTTCATTAGATTCAAAGGCCATAACTAAATAGCTATAGGCCCGTTGCAGTCCTGACAGACCATTAAAATGCAAATCAAGCTCCTTAACATAAAACTGAGATCTGTATCGCAGAAGACCCTTGGAGGTGAACTTTCATCAAATCACTGCTAGGCTCATTTAGCCCTTGACTTTACAGTTCTTGAGTAATGTTATCCTGCTTCAGCCTGCAAACCTGTAGGCCCAGTGCTATTATGCATGAGTTAACCATTGATCTAAACACAACCGAAGCTGGACTGAGGTGTTTTTACAACCTAAATGTGCGCTTACTTTTGCAAACAGACTCAAGTGTCTGAACCCTTAAGTTAAGCTATTGAATGAAGCGCTTAGCTAATAAGATGAAGCCTGTTTTGCTTAGATCTGATTCAGTTCTTTTTGCACGGCTGTCAATTTATATAAAGATCACCAGCCAGAAGGGCATAGAAGAGATAGCTTGCATAGAGCGCTCTTAATAGGTGACAATGTGAGACTAGATCAACGTGACACGCATTGTTCATAGTGGGACATTAGGCTAATGGGTTATCAGCTCCTGGTTCTCTTCCCAGTAAGATACATGACTTGGTTCAACACGTTTGTAGTTCAGGCTTTTAAATGAATATGGCAATATTATGGTGTGGCAAATCACTATTAGGGTCGAATAACTTTATTTTGTAGTCACTTGAGCATTAGAATGTGTGTCTGTTGAACATATGGTTGCGAGTTGAAATCCTGATTCAGTCCAGTGATTCTCAGCCATTTCCACCACTGTACCATACGAACTGAATTCAATAGATCTATTATAATGACATAAAGTTTTTAGTTAAGAGTAATATTGAGTGACGTTGGTCAGTCCAGACAGTTGGTTATGCTAAAAATGGGTTTGTGTGACTATATGAGCTGTCTGTGGCCAATGAGAGGCTTCATAAATTAGCACGAAATTAAGTGGGAATCAAGAGCGGGTTTTTGTCCAGCGTCCAGACCTCATCCTGTTCTTTATGAGGCCTGGGGTGATAATAGATGGTGGTATTGCAAACTTTCTCCGTGCAAATAAATAGAGGGCAAGACTGTGGGGTTTACGGCAAAATGTGCCACGTAGATCACCATAATGGTGCATATGACTTTTAATAGTGGAGCATAGCATGCACATATATGAAGAGTGCTATTTTAATGATAATGTAGTGTTTTCACTGCATACATCTTTAAAGCACTCTATGTTGACCAACTGAATGGAACTGAATTGACTCTGAGCAGATGAGAGATTACATAGCAAATTTGTTCATCAGGGGAGACGGTTTCACAGAGTCAAATCTACACCGTGTAGCTCTCTGCACCCCGTCACCTCAAGGCTTTGCTCATTTTATATGATGAGACACACTAATAATGCTGTAGTTCTAAATAAGGCCAATATCATATTAAAGGGCACAATAAAACACAAGCGTGACGCTACATCCGTGTTATTGAATCGGACAGAATTCTAAAAGCCGAGAGATGCTTGTGCCGTTTCGCAAATGCTTTAAGTGACAGTAGCCCAAAGCCTGTCTTTGCCAACTCCAGCTCAATTTGAGGGTCTTCATAATACATTTATGTCAAGATTGAGTTGCTCAGGCTGATTAGAGCTCTCTTGTGATGCTTTAGGGTAAAATTGGAACAGTCTCTGATTTCTGTGATAAGCTAATAGACAGAGGAAAGTCATAAAATAATAAGCGTTTTCCCAATGCTTGCTGAATTAAATTTTAATGATCTCTTATGACAGAATTATATTTGAGTGCCTGAAACCTTATCATTTTACGCAGTACAATGTATTTTAGAAAAAATTGTCAAAAGCAGTTACCAAGACTGCACTTCTCAGATTTTCACCTTTTTTGTGTTAAATGAAATAACTAGGTAAGAGCTAAATAACTAGTACATATGTGCTAGTTCAAGATGGAAACCCTTATTTGAAGATTGAACAACAATTAGAAAGGGCATACACTATTTATTTATATAAAATAATATACAATTATTTCATCTTTCTCCCAGTAAAAGACTGTAAAACATTGAATTGTCTGCAGTCGTTTCAGATGTTTATAATTTGAATTTAGAACTTTTTTTGACACCAAATAAAAAAATTGAAAGTTTTTATAAAACAATATCATTTAACCCCCATTGTGTAAACGAAAAAATCGAGCCGAAACGCTCTAAGCATGGTCTGAAACGGTAACGGTTTCTGTAGTTTTTTTACCGCTGTCTCACCGGTATTGTAAATTTTGCACAGCACTGCGTTTTAATGTTAACATAAATCTCCGTAAACATAGAGGATAATGACCTGGAAAATGACCAATTTCCTTTTTTTGCGTAAGTGTGCCGCAGGGTCCACCTATCTTATCTTCACAAAGTGACATGGCCTAGCATCTATCTTTTCTTCTTCGTTTTCGCAAATCAATATGAACGCAAATGATTTTGATGTGGTTGTCTATACGTGAAAAACTTCACAAGTTTTAGCACAATTTAGTACATTAATGTACCTTAACAGTACAAAGACACCTAAGAAAAAAACACTGTTAGATCTCCACAGAGGTGCAATCATATAAACATGGCTTTGATGTGAAATTCATGACATCAACCACTGGCCTAATAATGTGGAGCAAACAGCGAGGTACTGAAATGAGCTGGGGACATATGCTGTCCTCTCAACAGGCATACATTATGCATGGACGCACACATCCATTACAGAAAAAATTAAGCCTCCTTAAAGGGATTCAAAATGTAGTGTCAAAACAGATTCAGTCAAATAAAATGTGTAAAATCCACTGGCCTTAAGGAGAGGCGGCAGGAGACCCCTAAAGCCAAACACTTCCAATGTCACGCATTAACTGTGACTCCTACTGAAAAATACATGCACAACAGTGGCCTTCTATCATGTCATCTGTGATGGCTCTGGTCACTGATGCTAAAACTATGTAATACTATAGTCATTGTTTCTATTACAGTTTGTGCCATTTACTGAATTATAATTGTAAGTTTAATGATTGTGTGTGGAAAACAATGAAAAAGACATCAGCAGGTTGTAACAAATTTGATCCAATATTATTTAAGAACAAGAGCTTACATAAAAGTTCAGAAACTCAAGTTGACCTTGTCAAAACTCAAAAGTGTATTTAAATAGTTAATATTTTTAATTTCAAACACAAATAGTAGAGTATTGACAAATGGACATTGCTAATTCAAAACAAACATGTGATCTAAACTGAGAGTCCAGATGCTGAACAAAATGCTCTTGTTGAATAAATGTCCATAGGTGAGGTATTTCATCAGGTAATCCACAAAGTGCCCAAAAACAACCTCCTATAGACAAATATCTAACAATCCAGTTTGTCCAATGTCCTCGAACATCAGAAAGAAAGAAGAAAAAACTAAATTGGTCTCTTGAATATTTGGGTTAGTAGCACAATCAATAAATTCAAGCTATGAGAACCAAATCTATCTGGACACCGGACCCGGTTAGGTAATCCTCCAGATCTTCTCTTTGAGTGTCTCACATCTCTCAGCCCATAGCACATGTCTCTCACCTCACTTCCTTTTACTCACCAGAGGTCTCATGTACAAAGAGTTGCGTTGAATTCATACTAAAACATTGCGTACGGACAAAGCTGTAAATGCACATACTAACGTTAATTTCACTATTAGTACATCCGACAGTGAGCGTGAAAGCTAATGTACGCAACGTTTTTGTGCTACGCAGCGTTGACCCATGAGGCCCCAGGCCTTCCTCTCCTCAGGTGTAAGCCTTTCAAAATATAAGTCCTCTACCTTCTACTAAATTAATATGTATAGAATATGTATACTCCCAAAATAAACAATGAACAAAATAAGACATTTCAAGTCAACTTGAAACTCAGAGATAACCTTAAAGTATATGTTGAGCTCTTTTTAAATGCCTTTACATTGCAATATTACAAGGTTACAAGTTACTTAGCTGACATTTGCGCTTCACATGTTAATTTAATACTTTAGCTGGATATGTTTGACATGTGTTAGCTGGACCTTGAATTCTCACAATGCTCTTTTAACATGATTGTGGAATGCAAAATACCCTTTCTTGCTTAAGCGGGTACAAATCCCTAATTCAAAGCACATTTTCGTGTGGTGCACAATGGCCAGTCAAGGCTAGAGAGGTCAGCAAATATCCCACCTGGTTACACACTCCACACATAATTACAGGACATTTCAACCATTCCTGGCCAATTACTGTACAGCTGCTATGGCTCAGGAACTGAGGACAAGTGGCCGCTAGTACCGCAAATGTTCAAACAGTAAAAAGGCTTTGCACTTTACAGCGTGAAGAAAATGAATCGGAAACTCTTTAGTACTTTATTTCCACATTTATCAGCTTGATGGTGCCTCCAAATGGCACAATTGCAATGTAAGTCAGGTTTAATGCTGCTGGGTAAAATGTAAGATAGGGATAGAACAAGACTAGACACAGTCTTTGCTCAAAGTCTACTAAACTCCCTTGCACTAGTAAACAGCAATTTAAACCAGTAACCACCAGTAAACAGTTGGTGTCTTTTTAACGTTACGAGAACTGTTGATTAATTCTTCATTTATAAATAGCAATGGCAAGTCAATGAAGAAAGTATTGTACATTGTTATATTGTAAACAAAAGACAAAGTAAGAAGATAAGACTGGATTTGAGAGCAACTAGGTCTTCATGTGATACGATCCACTCAGTGTCACACACACAGAATATTGATCCTGTGAAATGTCAAGTCGAAGGGTGTAAAGATGCATTGAGTACACTCCAGACAAAGTGCACTTCTTCGATAACAACAGGTTAGCTTTAAACACACTTTGTAGTCAAGACCAGTCATGATGCATTATGAAAAGCAGTAAAGGAAAATTAGTATTCATGCCAGTTGCCTTATAGCCATCGGTGTAGGACAGTGAGCAGATAAGAACATTTCAAGGCAGAATACAGATAAAGGAAACTCTCCTGTCCCCATCCCGCTTATCAATAAAATTACATTATACATTGTGTGACTGTGTGAGCAAATGAGATTTTCCGAAAGTGTCATTTTCAATGTTGCTGCTGAATTAGCACACACTCATTCTGCAAACTAATAATAAAGTGGCATTTAAAAATGTCTATGTTGTGTACAAGATGCCCTCTGTCATTCTGTCCTCATTAAAAGAGTTTTACAAATAGAGGAATAAATATTTCTTCCTACAAATATCTTTAAAGTCATACATACGGGACCTGTTATGAGTCATAACAGGAGCTTAATATTTTTTATATATTAAAGTTTTATACATGGAATGGGCTACCTCATGGGTGCAAACGTGTTAAGATCACATGACCTCCTGAATAGTATACAACTCATGTTTAAAAAGGTAAATTGTATGAAATTTAGCAATATCTAGTGGTGAGGTTGCGAATTGCAACCAACGGCTTACTCATTTACATTTAGGCATTTGGCAGACGCTTTTATCCAAAGCGACTTACATTTCTTTGTCCTATACATTTTACATAGGTGTTTGCAAACCCCTGGGATCGAACCCACAACCTTGCGTTGTTGAAACAATGCTCTTACCACTGAGCTACAGGAAAGCTACAGGAAAGGCTTACTCCACCCCCCCCTTTCGATGCACAGTTGCTGACACAGAACTTAGATGTCGTCACGCTTTCACTTCGCTGTCAAAGGTGATAATGTGTTTACAAAACGTGTTCTGTAGAGCAAATTGTCCGTTAAGGGCTAATGACAACATGACAAATTCTTTGCAAGGGGACCCACGGTGTATGTAGACAGAAATAGCTCATTCTAAGATAATAAAAACATAACGCCTCATTAAGTGAGGTAATTATTTACCTCTGAAGACAGTAATGTATGTTATAATGCATTTCTGTCAATAGATCCTCCAAAAAATTACACACAGCACCTTTAAATGTGTGTGAAATTAACAGTTAAATCAAATTGAAGCAAGATGTTACTTACACCAGTTCATGTTAGTAAGAGTTCACGACAACTGCCATCAACCAGCTTGATATAACCAAAACATATTAAGTGAAGTTTTTAAGTCTGCATTTCAGATTTATAATAGATCCATAGATAAAAATATCATTATTTGACATATTTCACAAATACGGGAGCACGGGGCACATAATAACGCAGGGTAAATTGTAACCAGTGTGTTATTCATAGTTACACAGGGTCGAGCGATTTGTACTTTCAGTCTTTTCCTCTGATAACCAGATGATGATCAGCTGGGAATTTTGAAAAGTTTTGAGGTATTTTCATAGAGATACTGGACAAAGGGTGTTTTGGAGGCATAAAATTATTTCTTCATCATATGTTTTATTGATGTCTCATTTGGCTGTGGGTCACCAAATTCAACCGTATATTATCTTAATCACTATCTTGTTGCCTAACACATAGCATCATATTAAAACTTTTCAGTCCTAGTAACTGTTAAACTAGGCTTCGGGAATAAAAATACACAGCGGGGTTAGTTGTAACACAGTGTTGAAATGAATCCCAATATGTGAAAATGTATACAAGAAAATAAGATTAAAACAATGTAAATTCCATGAATCGAAATCATAACTGATATTACAATATTACCAAGAGTTATCCTTTTTCCCCTTATTGTGCGTCATTTTCTCATATCTCTTTTTAAACAGTATTGACAAATAATAGAAGGATGGTTAGATGGGGGATGGCTGGAGGACAGATGTTTGGATATCTGTCTATTATAGACAGATGTACAGGTAATATCCACCACTAAGTTTATAGACAGAATAATATTGATTTATTTGTGTTTTTAGGCAAGTGTTACAACTAACCCTTTGTCCATTCAAAGAACCCCACCCATGGGGTAAGTTGCAACGTTTGCACTTCTGTCACTTTTGTTGTAATTGTACGGGAATGGTGGGTTCTAAAAACAAACTTCAGTGTTCATTTTTGCAGCAGAGACGTGTATGTATCTTGTTAAAAATCTGATTAATCAAGCTCAAATAGTTTTTGAGAAATTGAGCTATACAACCAAAAAGTGGAACGTTCTACCCCTCTCTCCCCCTGTTTTTATGCGGCATTTCTATTTTGAGTAATATAAACCCTGACCCAAGAAAATTTGTACACCGTACATATTACAGATCTTGCGCTTTCTTTAATAGCCTTGGAACTAAATGAATGAACCTCAGTTTTAGCACACAACAGCATGAGTTTATGTGGCTGACACAACAATTTCATGCCTTATGTGAGACTTTTGTTCCCTTTACAACGACATTGATTTTATTAATGCATGGTTCTTGCATTCTAATAGCTTTCCATTAAAGTGTTTATGTAAAAAAGCTGCTTTTCAATAAGACTACGTGCAGGGTTACATCTTTATCTTTTTTATTTTATCTGGTTGCATTGGATTCTTTGTAAGTGAAATGCATTCATTTTTGTGTCAGATTAAAGCAACAACTTTTAATAATAATGATATGTTTAATTTTTATAGTGCCTTTCCAAGGCTCAAGGACGCTTTACAAGGGACACGAATATATGTTCGAGTGATAAGCAGGTTAGAAAGACTGTCAAAGGAAGAAAGACATCAAAACTGATTGAGTGAACAAGTATGTTTTGAGCTTTGATTTAAATTTACTTAATGCGGTAGTTGAGCTGCTGCCCATTGAAGATAAACGGAAAGGCACACATAGACGAGGGAATATGGAGAGAATAGGTGGGAAAGATAGGAAGGAGCAAGGCCATTGAGTGCCTTGGAAGTGAGCAGAAGAGTTTTGTACTTCACACGAGAACATACCGGCAACCAGTGGTGATTGAATAAAATAGGGGTGTCCCGTATGAGCTGATTTTTTGTGTAAGTTAGCATTCTGGCAGCATCTAATGAGTCCACATCTTTTCTACATATTTACTTTGTGTTTATTCAAATAACAAAACCAAAACTGCTCCTGTTTGTGTGGTGTTAACATTAACATTTTTAAAGGAAGATTAAAATGGGTTTCGACAGAAAGTGGTGAATTTGACTTTCCATGTTTTTTCCAAAGATTGAAAAAGTATCATACCGTCATTCCACGGTACAAGATACAGGCCTGTGACGCTGGAGCTTATTTTGTTTTTTTCGGAGCTTTGATTTTCAAGCACAGAAATATGGAAGGGAGGCACAGTCAGTGACAGTCAAATGCCACCGCACAGGGAATGCACCTGAGAACAAGTGATTTATTGCTCCATTCTGCTGAAGCCAGAGCTGCCTTTAATTAGAAAATACTGAGAAGGCAGCAGAGTGCTTAAACATCGCTTAGATCTCCACCGCCATAGACGTGCACTGTAGCGTCTCCTGTAAAATATGTGAAAATAAAGATGTAACATCGGCCTCCAGCATACATTTCCATGTGTTCATCAGTCACGCTGCTGGTGAGTGAACACTGTCTCATATTCACGTGATTGTGTCGTAATCAATGAGCCGTGCTGTTTGCTGGTTTATCTTCTGCCACTTCATCAGACGTTTGTGCCTCTGAAATACAAATGGCCTTATAATCCTACGTTTTTTCTCGTTCTTTTTTTGACACCGTGCTAGCTTCAATGGCTATATTTATGGTGAGAATCCTCCATTTTAAAATAAAATCCGAAGGCAATAGAAAAAAGGTAGAAAACGTAAAATGAGGAGTTTGTAAATTGTAAATGGTTGCAACATCATTGGCTAACAGAAGAAAGTCACAGTGTTCTTATCAATGTTTTTATAAATGTGCTATATTTATTACTAGTATACAATGGCACTGCATAATACAGAAATTATTTGACGTTTAAATGAGAATGTCTTTATGAAATGTGTGACTAGACTTCATATCTGCATTAAAACATAAAAGCAAGTTCTTCATTATGGGTTATTTAAATATGTATGTCATCCACCACAATTCATTTAATGTGTGTTTCTCTGTTGTTTTCCGTGCCATGCATAATAAAGTCTGATTTGTGATACTATAATGAAACAGCAATTATTGCTAGTAATTTCTCAGAGATTGCATGGTAGTGCATTTGCCCTGATAAATTACTTTCTGTTAAGCCATTGTAATGGATCATTGTTAAGTTTCATTTTACCACAGTTTAAGTCGATAAAATGTTTTAGTCCCTTTAATATATCATGATGGGGAATAATAAACATGTTACACTCCCTTCCTTATATTATATAAAAATAAATAATTTAGCATTTAGTAAATACTTTATTCACATCCAAGTGACAGCATTACCTTTTATTAAAGGTAAAAAACAATAAATTCATTAAATTATAGGTAAATTATAGGAAACTTCTGACCGTTATATTGCTTTGAGAATGTTAAAACATATAATTCACACAATGTGCTCAAAAATCAGCTTATTTTATTTATAAGCAGCCAGCCATGTATTTTTTTATACATTAAGTGAAGGATTTTTATTAATGGAAGAGAACGAAACTCTTGTGTTACATTTGGCCATCAGACCCAAATGAGCCATGTATCCAATCCAAAAAGAACAGAGGTCAATGGAAAGTGCTCACCATGATAGAAAACATGTATGAACTTATGAGTTTTGTGCCTGTGTATTGGTTCTAAGTGAGCTTGACATACACATTAAAGTCTGCGTTAGTGTGTGTCTGTGAACAAATGTTTATATTCATGAGAAAATTATATAGGCTTTAGTGAGCATGTCTTATTTTGTCTCTCTGTGACGGGTTGTGTTATATTTAGCTTCGAAATGTAAATAATGACGTAGTGATGTCATGGTGTCATAACATACACATTTCAGTATAACACCATAAAGCTGACTCAAAATTAGATGCGCAATTACATGAAAATGTCAACCTTACAACAAAAAAATTGTTTTTTACTATGGTAACAGCTCAGATTTTCAACATGTGGAGGTTCAAATACTTATGTGTGATCTCTTTTCAAATTTGTAAAGCTTTTGTTTTATTTTTAGTGCATGATTTTTCATTGTCAGGTAAGCGTCATTTTAAGGATTGTCACATCCATAACGCTACATATTCCTCATAAATGAAAACGTTAAAATTGTATTAATATAAAGTAACTATTTTGTGTTCTATAAAGAGGATTCCCTTATCCACCCATTGGGTATTATTGCTTCAGGATTGTGCATTTTATTTTACAGAAATCCTACAAAGTTTATTGTCTCCCAAACAAAAAACGCATTCTTTTTTTGTCACATCCATAACGCATGTTTATATCCCTTTTTTTAAATACATATATTTTTTTATATATTGACATTTTTTATGTTTAGAATCTATCAACAAGGGTTCAGTAAAATATAAACAGATGGTTCAATATAATCGTAACAAATTCATTCTCTGGGCATTTTTATGTCACATTCATAACACAAAATGTCACGTCCATAACGCTGGAATTGCCCAGACATTGATTTAAGTTTAACACCTAGAAGAGGTTCGTAGCACTCCAAAACACATTTATTCTTGACTGGATGGGGAATTGGTTTAAGGATTGAACACGGGGCTGCATTTTTTCTTTTATCGAAGATGAATCTCATCTACTGGACAGGCTGAGCTACAAATATTTGATTTGATATAAACATAATTACTTAAACAATCGACCCTAGCCGGCTGAAAACTAAGCTAAACAAATAACTAATTGTTATTCTCCGGGTCTGACATTAGGACGCAAATGCTTTACAAATGTTCTTGCATGAGCCTTTCCTAATTAGATTTAGCAGTCTTGTATTATTCATTAGTGTTTGTAAGTGCATTTCCAGCCCTGTATTGTTAGGAAGTAGATTGTGAAAAGCAAAGGCTTCACTCTACTAAAGCTGAAAGAGACAGGGTAAAACTCCTGTCAGAGCCAGACGGTTTCATTTAGAGGATCATCCCAGTCAGCCATTTTACTCAATGGTTGGCCCTTATTCGCAAATTTTTTTTACCTATATGTTAACTCTTAGTATATTAAATTGTATAGAGAGTTTATTTTTAAAACAGATAATCATTTTTTTTATATTTTCAAACGTCATGTTTTTGTATTGTTATCATGTTTTACTTTGATTGGTTTGGATGTATTTTTTGAGTTATTAACACTTAATCAAAACAACCCAACTGCAGTTTGATATTACTTCAATGCACAATATAGATATATTTATATTTGCAGAAAGTAATCAAATCTGTTTTTGCAAAATCGACTCTTCATGTAGAAAAACATTAACATGTTACAATACTAAAATATGAAAAATAATACTGTAGATAAGGTTAAATATACGTTTAAGTTATCGTTTTTCACATATTGAAAAATATAAGCATTGGGTTCCAATTTAAGGAAAAGTATTAATAAATATATTGCATTTTCCAGTATAATCCCATGCATGTTTGTTTCGTAACGTTAGATCGTGATATGGGGAAAATTACACCAGCGACAAAAAAGACAGGTCAAGTTTATTTAGCACTTTAAACCAAATGCAATGTTGCCAAGCAACTGTCCAGAAAACATATTGTGAAACAAACAAACATACGTAAATAAAAATATAGTAATAAATATTATATATACTGTATATGTGTATATATAAATGAATGAATATATATATATATATATATATATATAGGAATAGGGTATGAAACTAAAATAAGAAATATTTACATATCACTTTCTGAAACTTTGTATCTCCATACTTAATATTTTTATTATTTTCATTATATTATTATTTACATTTACATTGAATCATTTGGCAGATGCCCATGTCCAAAGCGACTTACAGAGAGTTCAGGGAGCAATAAAGCGATTTGTCATACAGGAGCAATAATACAATAGAGGCTAATACCAAGTTCCTAGTATCAACAAAAGCCAGAACAACACCTGTTGAGAAAAAGAGGGAGGGTTTGTTTTTTTCATATGCCTGTCAAGTAATCACAGAAGAGATTTTAAGTAGTTTTCGGAATGTTGTGAAAGATGTGGTTGACCGGACTAAGTTGGGAAGAATGTTCCACCGGGAAAGAGTTGTGGAGGAGAAAAAACGATTTACTGCCCTTTGGTGAAGGGAATTAATGAGGCTGCTCATTATTACTTATCCTTTGTGTCACTGTTTTTTGCAAATATCTAACCAAGCAAAAGCATCAAAAAGTCCAAAATTAAAGTGTTTTTTACATTTCCTAAAAAAAGGGAATTTGAACATCCAAGATTTTGGAAAGACAGCGACGATATATACATAAACACATACTGTGCACATAAAGTATGAAATACTATGGTTGCATTATTTTGTTCATATTATACATTTTAAGTAGTAACTGCATCACCTATTCAAGTTTACTGTGCTTCCAACCATATGAAATGGGAATTTCGATAAACAGCCTTTAAAGTCACATCATTTAGCATATTGCATACAAACATCTTCACAAGTGGCTCTGCAGCCATTAAAACTTACATATCTACCAAAAATAAACAGCCATTAAACGTCAGTCGGGCTTATTAGCTGCCTCAGTGGTAGTCCAGCACCGGCATCATTTGTGTGAGATGTTTGTGCCTGTGGCAGTTTACATAAGACATTTGCGATAGACGCTTCTCCTTTAGATGCCCCGTTCTATTTGTTTCTATTAAAACAGTGCTGCGATTCGTAAAGCAATATTACGGCCTCAATGATCTTAGCTGAGCTGCTAAATGACCATTCGTCATATTCTGAGAATCAATTTGAATTACAGCTCGGTGGCAAACGCACAAATGCGTGTTGCGATGTTGAAAGAGAGGCCTGGAGACCGGGACTTTGATTGAGTGGCATGACACTGAAGGGACCATTAGCTCTGGGTGAACCAAATGAGCAAGTGCGTGTTGAGCAAACGCAGCTGAAGACTAATGATGATGAGCTTTTTCAAGGGCGAATTGTGACTCGCCTACAAGTGGAATTAAAGGTTCGGAAATGCGTGCCTGGGCGGCAGAAAGGACTTTGGACAAATAAAACATAATAGTGTTGTTTTCGAGTTTTCAGTTATTTGTTTGCATTGCAATGGGATGCTTGCAGTCTTGAAACTGATAATGAGATAACCCGACATATAGTATTGAGAGTCAGTTTATTTTGACATTCATACGATTTTCCATCTCTGTTAAATGTCTACCTATATTTGTTAAATTAGCAAAAAGCTAAGTATGAAATGGAAAACACGAAGCACAGGAAATGAGTAGCAGGGGGGGGGGCGATTCTGTACGCGCGTATTTGCAATCATGATTTTTATCATTGTGAAGAAAGAGGATTTCTCAGCTTATGGGATATCTGCTGCTTGCTCAGCCAGCCTGTGGCACTGTATATAAAAAGACAAAAAACAGCAACAGACCGTCCCTATTTCTCAAACCATGTGCCCAGATGTACAATTACATAATGCTGAATTTCTGCTAGTGACCACAATTTTTTTGGATGGATTGTCTGAAATAAGTAAAAATCATCGACTAACTATGGTAAAACCGACCAACAACAGGTTGATCCGATGGTGATGGTGGTCAAGCAGCCTTTCAGGCACCCTCAAAAACTGTTTTGAACTATTTTCTTCTGTGGAACACAATAGAAGATATTTTGAGAAATGTCTCATTATTTTGTGTTCATACAATGAAAGTCAATGGAGGCAAGTGTTGTTTGGTTACCAACATTCTACAGAATATCTTCGTTTCTGTTCTTAAGAAGTCATATGAGGGCAAGTGACCGAAGACTTAAAAACACCACTCATGCAGATATTGTCACCAAATAAATGGAATCTGCAATAGAGTTTTTTTTTTGCTCTGGTATCATGTCAAGTAACACTCAGAGCACTCTTTTATAATACTGTACTTCTTCCTGTCAGTCTGTACAACAAAATGACAAAAAGAGACATCTAACCCCTCTAAGCCCTCTAGCCTTCCAAAACGTTTCCCCTTCTTATTCTTCCTAACACTCTGAGGCTGTTGAAGCATCCAAAGAGCACAAAGGCAAACATGAATATCTACAGGCAACAATGTACAAACCGCTGAATCATGCAGAATGCCCTCCTTTGAATACATAGGGGCGTGCGCCTAGGGCTTCCGGTGGCGTTTGTGTGAAAGCAATAGTAGCAAGCCGGGAATTTACAGGAGTCCTCTCTGATGAGTCTAAACTTCCCATTTTTTTGCGAAGGACAGCCCTTGTTCTCCAGGGGGTAGTTTTTGCTGTGCAGAACTGATCCACCCATCGCATCTAACTGACAGATGCAGTGCACGACTTTAAGAGGGGGCCGTCCCATAGCACCAATTACCGACTCTCATGGCGGGTGACATAAAACTATCGCTCGCCTGCTTATTAGTCAAGTAATTAACTGGGACTCCTCCCTGGCACATGCACAGTAACAGCTGTATGATAACCCCCCCACACTCTCGTTTGTTTATCATTAGCTGGGTTGTGAGTTGGGACGTGTATCAGCCACTGGGTAAGCACATGCTTGTGTCCTGCAAGATATAGTGCCAGTCAGAATCCAATTTCTCTCAAACCCAGGGGCGGACGTAACCAATAAGAGAGGTAAGCGGCCGCTTAGGGCCTCAGGAAACCAGGGGGCCCCCATCAAACACCCAGAAGTTTAGATAAACTATGAATAATATATTGGTATTCTATCATATTTTGTATGGACAGGATACAACCAGTAAAATGCGTTGCTATTATTATATCTGCGTGAATTTGCCTCCCCAGAATCAAGGATCAGTTGAACAATCCATGCACCTATGTCAGCAGCTCAGTGGTCAGAGTTGGAGAAAGAAACGGCAGGCGTAAGAGGAGGCAGAGATGGTTAGAGCTTAGATGAGCGAGAGAAACTTTGCTAGCGGCAGATTAAGTATTTAATGAAACGCATATAACCCAGCGGAGCCGAAACAAAGGAGAGACAAAAAAGAATTTGACCAAACTTCGGCAGGTCTCTTCTTTTTTCACACACACACTCCACCGATAGCCAACACAGGAGCTGCAGCATCCTCTCTCTCACCAGACATAGAGGTGTGTTTTCTCCCAGTCCCAGAAAATGAAAATGTCTGGGTGAGTGCAGCCCAAGATTAGCAAGCAAACAGAAAACAGAGACAGTTTTAGTAAGTGACAATCCTGTTTCCTGGCCAAAACATTTATCAGATAAAGAGCACTGTGAACTTGTTAGCTCACAGATTTGAATTCCCCAGTTAACAGCGGTGACCGTCGATTCACATGCAGAAACGACTTTATTAATAAGAACGATGGTGGCTAGTGTAAAGAGTAAAAAATATATAGTGTAGTTTCTTGTTGAATCTTTGGTGACTGGTCCAATCTGTTCAGTGGAGATGGGCATAATAAGTGTAGAAATTTGTCTTCCGAGTTATAAATGCACTTCTATTCTATTTTTTCTATTTGTGGGTTAATTTTATTTTATTTTGAGACAAATCATTTACAGACAGTTAGATGTGACATACAGTTGATTTAAAAATGTAGAGAAAAGGATTGATTGTTTAGGGAAAGAGATAGCAGAACAAGGGTTATAAAGGGAGCATATTCCGACTGTTGGGGCCCCATGCTTGAAATCACTTATGGCCCCCAAATCACTGAGACCGCACCTGCTCGGACCCCAAGGGGAAACTGTTTGCTATGTCTGATCATAATAAATGGTTGTCACTCGGATGTAGCTAACACACCAAAATGCAGTCACAATCTTTAAATACTTGAATCCATAAAGTACTGTGACGGGCAGAAAGCACAACAGACACAGTACTGTAATTTTACACGTCCCGGAGGGAGATTTATTGATAGTGACAAACGTGAATGGGTGAAGCTGGTGAACAAAAGGGAATTAGCTCCTCCTATCTCCGTCCGTGGTGTGTCCCGTGGAAGTCCCGTGCGTGCAGAGTGATCCTGTGAGTGGCAATCGTGCAAAGGAGTCTGCTCGTCTTCAGCCGCTGGATTCTGTAGCAAAGAAACATGCACACGGTTAGTCATCAAGGTTCTCAGGATAACAAGTCCTCCTGCTTCCTCTTTCTCCGCTGCTTATAAAGCGTGCCCTTGATGTGCCTCAGCTGCTGATGACGTGCAACAGGTACGGCGTGATTGCGTGGTTCCCATGGCGACGCTGATTGGCCCCTGGCCTGCTCGTCACACTCCCCCCCCCCCTAAGCGTCGACCTGGTACCCCTTCTAAACCTATGAGGGTCCCAAGGGTTTTGGGGGGAGAATGTCCCTGACCTTACCACCAGACCTGACCACATCCTGGACAATCCATCAGCATTTCCGTGTGAGGCCCCCGCCCGGTGTTGGACTTCAAAATGGAAGTCCTGGAGCGCAAGGAACCACCTGGTCACTCGAGCATTCGTATCCTTGGCCTTGGACATCCACACCAACGGTGCATGATCAGTGACAAGCGTGAACTTTCGGCCTAGCAGGTGGTACCTCAGCTCCAGGACCGCCCACTTAATAGCGAGGGCCTCCTTTTCCAGGGTAGCATACCGAGTCTCCGCGGGGGTAAGCTTCCTGCTTATATACACCACTGGATGCTCCTCACCATCCTTGGTCTGTGAGAGGACGGCTCCTATTCCAGCATCAGAGGCATCCGTCTGCAAGGCGAAGGGGCAGCCGAAGTCTGGTGCATGCAGGACTGGTGAGGACGATAGCGCTTGCTTCAGGGTCTGGAATGAACTTTCCGCCTCTTTGGTCCATTGGACTTTCTCCGGCTGTCCCTTTTTGGTAAGGTTGGTCAGGGGACTGGCTATAGTGAAGTGAAGTGAAAGTGACCTATTTGTCAGATATGGTGACCCATACCCGAGATGTGACCTCTGCATTTAACCCATCCAGTGACTAGAGAACATACGCACAGCAAGTGGTGAACACACGTACACCCGGAGCAGTGGGCAGCTATCAGTGCAGCGCCCGGGGTGCGTGTAGGGGTTAGGTGCCTTGCTCAAGGGCACCGCAATCGTTACCTGCCGGCCCTGAGGATCGAACCGGCAACCTTCTGGTCACGAGTCCGACTCTCTGACCATTAGGCCACGATTGCCCCACTATAGTAGAGAAAGCAGGGATGAAGCATCGATAGTAGCCCGCCAACCCAAGGAAGGCACGTACCTGGGTCTTCGTCGTGGGCCTGGATGCCTTCTGGACGGCCTCTACTTTCTTGGGTTGAGGTTGAATCATTCCGCGTCCAACTCGAAATCCTAGATATTGTGCCTCGGCTAGACCCAGGTGACACTTCCCTGGGTTTGCGGTCAGCCCCGCTCGTCTAAGCTCCAGCAAGACCTTCCGCAGCCTCAATAAGTGTTCCTCCCAACACCCCGAATGGATGACCAGGTCATCAATGTACGCAGCAGCGTATTCTTGATGGGGCCGCAGCAAAATATCCATCATTCTTTGGAACGTGGCAGGTGCCCCGTGTAGCCCAAACGGTAGGACTGTGTACTGCCAGTGGCCTGATGGGGTACTAAAGGCCGTGTTTTCCTTTGACTCAGGTGACAAGGGCACCTGCCAATAGCCCTTGGTAAGATCTAATGTGGATATAAAGCGCGCCTTACCCAAACGGTCCAGCAGTTCATCCACCCGGGGCATGGGATAGCTATCAAAACTGGAAACCTCATTGAGGCGTCGGAAGTCATTGCAAAACCGGAGTGACCCGTCGGGCTTTGGTACCATGACAATGGGGCTAGACCACGGGCTACGCGATGGTTCAATCACCTTCAGTTCTCTCATTCTGGTCACTTCCTCCTCGATAGCCAGCCGACGAGCTTCCGGGATTCGATAGGGCCGCTGCCGGACGAGTACTCCTGGAGGTGTTTGTACCTCGTGTTGAATGACATGAGTCTGCCCGGGCCGTTCCTGAAACACATCTGAGAACTGACGGACCAGGGAATTCAGCTCGGTCTTTTGTGTGGGGGACAGCTGTTCTCCACTGTGTACCTTCGGGGCCTCTGTCGCTGCGAAGGAGGCCATCTGGGGGGCCGGGGCTATCCATTTTTTAAGAAGGTGTATGTGGTACAGCTGTTCTTCTTTTCTTCGTCCCGGCTGACGGATCCTGTATGTGACCGGCCCCACCTTCTTTTCTGGGCGCGCTGGGCCTCTACGAGGTGCTCCCTTACGAGGGGCATCACCCGGTCGATTCGATCCCTCATTTGTTGGACATGCTCAATTACGCTTCTGTGTGGGGCTGGCTGTTGTTCCCAAGCATCTCTAGCTATGTCTAACAGCCCACGTGGCTGCCGACCGAATAACAGCTCAAACGGGGTAAAACCTGTTGACGCCTGGGGTACCTCTCTGACCCCAAACAGGACATACGGGAGCATCAGGTCCCAGTCGCGCCCATCCTCTGCCACCACTCGCCACAGCATCCTCTTCAACGTTTGGTTAAACCTTTCCACCAGGCCATCCGTCTGGGGGTGGTATACTGACGTGCGGAGATGTTTTACCTTCAAGAGGCGACAGAGGTCAGCCATCAGCCGAGACATGAACGGTGTTCCCTGGTCCGTCAAAATTTCGGACGGAATTCCCACCCGGCTAAACAGCATGAACATTTCCTTCGCGATGGCCTTAGTTGTTGCTTTCCGGAGGGGCACAGCTTCTGGATACCGGGTGGCATAATCCACTATCACCAGGATGTGTTCATGGCCACGGGCAGACCTCGGCAGTGGCCCCACCAAATCCAGACCAATCCGCGAGAAGGGTACCTCTATGATGGGTAATGGGATGAGAGGGCTGGGGGGAGGTCGGTGTGGGGACGTCTTTTGGCATGTCGGACAACTTTGGCAAAACCTCTTCACTTCTGTTTCCAGTCCAGGCCAGTGGAAACGGTCGTGTATGCGCTGGGCGGTGTTGGTGGCGCCCAAGTGTCCGGCCATCGGATGCACATGTGCTAACTCCATGATGATGCCCGTCTTGCTTTTTGGTACCACCAGTAAGGTTTTCTCCTCCCCTCGCCTCTGGGCGACACAGTACAACAGCCCCTTGTCAATTCTGAAATATGGGGTTGGATGAGGAGCCGGGATCCGTATGTCCTCATCTACCACTCGTACCTGGTTCCAGCAATGTCGGAGCCGGTCATCTTCTCTTTGCTCTTTCCCAAATGATCCTCCTTCTGTTATACCTTTAAACAGATCAACAAATGGGTTAGAGGGCGGAGGTCCCGACTCACCTCCTGGGTTACTTCCGGATGCCAACAGTGTGGATTTCGGCCTCGGTCTCGGCGTACGTCGACGTCGGGGATAACTAGGTTTCTTGGGGCCGGGCTGCACCGCCATAGTGAGGAGCCGGTCGAATCCTGGCCAATCTCTGCCTAGCAACACCTGGACCGGCAAGTCCTCGATGACTCCCACCTCTATCGGCCATGATCCAGGTTTGGCGGCGATCTCGACTAGGCAACTCCAGACGTCTCGGGTCTCACCATGGACACAGGTTATGGGTAGCCAAGAGGTCCTCTCTTTCTCTGGGGGTAGGACGTCGGCGCGGAGTAGAGTCACCGAGCTGCCAAAATCGCCAATTCCACTGCCTCGACCAAGTCTCTGAGGGAACTGGGATTCCGCATGCCTACGGATCTCCTGAACCGGCGTGGCAGGGCTCGCAGCAGCCGATCTATGATGATTTTCTCAGCCACCTGTGCTGCAGTGGGTTCCTCCGCCATCAGCCAGAGGTTCGCCAATCGAGCTAACTGTGCTGCTTGGATCCGGACCGGACGGCGCTCATCATACGCCCATTGGTGAAACTGTTGAGCAGCTGCTATTGGTGATAAACCCACCCAGTCCAGAATTTCAGCTTTCAAACTGTCGTAGTCGTCATTCTGTGGCGGCTGGAGAGCATAGTAGGCCTGCTGAGCTTCTCCCGTCAGGAAGGGCGCCAGGATCCGTGCCCACTCACGCTTATCCCAGGCCTCCCGCGTTGCTATCACCTCAAAGGTATGTAGAAAAGCGTCCACGCTGTCCAGCTCCGTCAGCTTGGTCAAATGGCGGTGGGCGGTACCTCGGGCTTCCGGGAGCGGAATTTGGGACGTGGCGGTAGTCATGGCTTCTAGGATTTGTTCCACTCTCTCCTGTCGGTGATTCATCTGCTCCGATACCTGCGTCTGTCGGGCAGATATTTCCGTAAGGCGCCGGATAAGTTCTTCCATCTCACTGGTAACTCACTTCCGTAAACAAAATGGAGGAAGAGAGAGAGAGAGCGGTTTTCCTGAGGACAAATATCAGACAAAATTAACAGCTGTGCTGTGCTCTGCCGGCATTCTCCACCAACTGTGACGGGCAGAAAGCACAACAGACACAGTACTGTAATTTTACACGTCCCGGAGGGAGATTTATTGATAGTGACAAACGTTAATGGGTGAAGCTGGTGAACAAAAGGGAATTAGCTCCTCCTATCTCCGTCCGTGGTGTGTCCCGTGGAAGTCCCGTGTGTGCAGAGTGATCCTGTGAGTGGCAATCGTGCAAAGGAGTCTGCTCGTCTTCAGCCGCTGGATTCTGTAGCAAAGAAACATGCACACGGTTAGTCATCAAGGTTCTCAGGATAACAAGTCCTCCTGCTTCCTCTTTCTCCGCCGCTTATAAAGCGTGCCCTTGATGTGCCTCAGCTGCTGATGACGTGCAACAGGTACGGCGTGATTGCGTGGTTCCCATGGCGACGCTGATTGGCCCCTGGCCTGCTCGTCACAGTACATATAGGCAGGATGTTCATGAATTAACTATCGATTGTCGAAGAAGTGCTTAAAAGTAATCTGATGCTAAAGACAGTCTGTTAACTCCTCCCCTTCAACTGTCAGTGTGCAGCCAGTTCCATTTCAAAATGCAATGGCTGTTTTTATACATCCATCAATTCGCAGTGAAAAATGCAAGCCGCACTCATTATTTTTCCTGATTCGAAATTCAGTTTCACTCGAAAGCGTCACTATACGGAAATAAAATTATCACAACTTCCCGTTTATGGGGACTTTAATATTAAAATAAATTGATGTATTTGTAGTGCCTTTACAAATCCAATATCATAGTAAGTTTAAGATGGTTGATGTATTTTGCAGCATTGAAAAAAAAGAGATCTTACATTTCTTGATCCAGAACAAAATATAGAGTATTGGTATGATTTTGTGAATAATCTTGTTATGCTAACTGATATCATGCTAAATGCACTTTTGACGTTAATAGAAGACAACAACATAAACAAACGTTACTGCGCATATGCGCTTTTGTGACCTAAACTTAACTTCTGGTACACATCTGCAAAGAATAGAGTCCCTGCAAATTATTTCTCTAAACAAGCAAAACAAATAAGTAAATTTCATTATCGAGCCAATAACAGTATCTCTAGCTAGTATTATTTTTGGATACCATACTGTGCCTTGGATAAACTTAAATGCGTCAAAGTTACAGAAACCCATCCAAAAAGTTTTAGTTAATTCAATAAATTAAGATACAATTAAATTCAACTTATTGTTAATTTAATACAGTTATTATTCAACAAAATATTTGTATAAATTATTATGATTATAAATGAATTAAATCGAAATAGTTATATTATTAGCCACTAGACAGACCTATAACAATTACGCATTTGGCGTAATGTGACGCTTTTATCCAAAGCGACGTATATGGCATAGTATTATACATTTTGTTTCTGACTATGTGTAATCTCCAGGGACCGAACCCATGAACTTGGCATTGCTAGTGCCATACTCTAACCACTAGCCACACGAAGCTAAACAAATAAATAAATACATATCGGAAGTTAACTCCGGGCCATGCGCATGCGTCTGATGAAACCGCCTACAGAATGTTATCTTGCCATGCTTATGACAAAGTGAAAACAGAAGGAAACGTATTTAATTTTTTAATGATAAATTTTAGTAAAATCTTTAGTTATAACATACATACAATTATGAGCTCATTTACTGGAATGTTTCAATGGTTCATACCGAATGAATCAAGTGATATCATGGATATCATTTTCGATCAGGCACTGAATAAACACCCTAAATGAGTTCTTTCAGCCAATGAGATTGAATTGGGGTCCAAGAGGGACTGGATTGTACACGACACAAGCGGAGGTGTGATATTTTCAGCGTTCAGCTCCAGAGAGGAGAAAGTGGAGCAACACTAGGGGCGATAAATCATTCCCCATCTCTGACTTTGTGCTTTGTTGTGCTTTTCCTCTCAGCACGGCCCATGATAAATAACTGTCCTCAGAGAGAGAAGCATATAAAAACGGGAAAATGAAAGCGATAAAATAAAACAATCCCAGCATTCCGGCACAACACGAGCTTTCTCCGAACGCTGCTCGGGCGAGATATCTGTCTCCAGCACTACAGAACAAAGCCAATGGGAAATTCAGCTGGCCTGCGAGTTTATGAGCCATTAAGTGTTTTCATGCAGCTGAAGTAGTGCTGACTCAACCCATATTGGGGAGACCTGAGGTGGCGTCTCATTCATTCATCACTCACCCTCAGGACTTTGTAGGGCACATTCCAATTAAAAGCCCTCTGCTTAATGCTGGGAATAGCCATATTGCTCCGCTCCTTATGCTACGCCAATCTCTCTCTCTCTCCCTCTCTCCATTAAGAGATAATCTCTCTCTGTATCTCTCTGTGTGTCTGGGGGTGGGTATGCAAGCATGCTGTCACATCGTACCGAGCTCGCCTCCAGCGGAGTTCCAGCAGGAGTAATGCATTCTTGTTTTGTTGCCGACAGATTCTAGAGAAATTCACCAACGTTAATGACGAGACTGTTGAATACTTTGCATTGGAAATGTTTGCACGGTCACTCGAAAACAAATCAGGGATGTCACAGTCCTGACCAGATGGTTTATTGTATACTGTATGCGTCTGTATTTGAATTCAAACTGTGTATGATTGTTTTTTCTTTTTGCAATGGCCTGGGACCAGAGGGTAAGACTGCGCATTTGGTAAACATTTGCTTTTGCAGAACTAGCCTTAATAAAATCTACACATCGAATGTTTTAGATTCAATAGAGTTATGACTAACCGCTTGGCACACATCACTTCCTCTCTTTTTAAAGCATGATGGTGACGCTCCCAATTGGAATTAAAACACGCGGGGCAAACTATACGCTTTATGGCCATCTCCGTCGGTCATATACACGGTGGTAATGAAACGTCACTTTTCCAGTTTTACCTGGCCTTTGCTATTAGCATAATGACATGCGATGTGAGTTATGGACGGTGTCGGCCTGTTTGTTTTATGAGGAGTGAAGCAGCGCTACCGTTAGAGCTTCTGCAGCTGAAACATTCCCATCCTATAATGAAGCCATTAAAAATGCTTGGCTGCTGCCAGATGGTTTGTCATTGAAGAGGACAGCGAGGAGAGCCTGCCGCAGCTGAGACCTCAGCACCGGCGCGGTTTAGAGGTTGCTGTTATGTCTCTGCAAAAGCAACGCTGGGGAGATTAGGAACTCTGCGTCACTGAAACCTGATGTCTCTGGAAATCCCTCTTTGATCTCCCTTATGAATGAGCTGATGAAGATATTGGAGCAAAGCAAAATCTGCTTTTGGGCCAACGATACATTACAATATGCATGTTGGAAACAGACAGGCTTTTACTTACCTCATTTTACATCAATTATACAGTATGTGTTTTTCACAGTTGTCACAACTGTTCACAATATAAAGCGTGTCTTTGTGGCAACTTTTGTGTTTGTGTTGTGTCGGTTTGTGATGTTGTCTGCCAGAATAATCCTATTGGAATTTTTTAATGGTTTTAATGGAAAAAGCTAATGGCTTATAGTGGTATTTTAATGAAAACCATTAGAATTTCTGTGATGGGTTCTATGAAAAAAAGGAATTTTCTATTGAGATTAAAAATAAATTTTGCTTAATTGTTGAATATGTTCCCTTTAAATCTGAGAAGCAAACTCTAGGACATGCAGACAAGCAGATCACTTGGTAAGGACATGTGTGGTAAATCTCCTGAGATGGTGGGAAACCTAATAAATGTCAGTTAAATGTCAAGTATTTGACCAGACTTCACCAGCTATTACCAAGTGAGACACACTTTGTACCAAATCACTGCACAGCCTTTAGCGGCACTATTATTAATGCTTGAATGGCACATGGTACGATAAAAAAAAATGGTGTACTCGCTTCATAAAAATATTTAACTCAAGGAATTTGAGTAAAGCCCATTGTACATAGAGTCCGACTTTGCATCCTACAACCTCACACTGCCTCCTATATTTTCATCCATCACAAAAAAATTCTGACTGGGTTCGATTTTCTGCGTTTTTCGCATCCATAGTAAGCATTTTGAGATGCGTTTTGACAATTCAGAGACACCCCACAAATGAGTGACAAATAGGAAGAAACGCATACGAACATTTTGTATTGTATGTGCAAAGACCTTAAGAATGAGTCCAAAACTGTGTAAATGAGATTCTGCGCTTTCTTAAGATGACATGAAATGTCAGCCCAGATAACTTGTACTACATAAACCTATAATCCCTTCTTTAAAAAGGACTGAATGTCCCTGTGATGGTGTCTTTCTTATCAGTTAGCTGAGTTAGCTTCGCTCTCGCTTTCAGGACTGAATCCCTCGGGAGACTTTCAATTTCTGCTATTTATCTCCATTTGTAGCCCTAAATCCAGTTTTGCATTGTAATTCCCACATATTTAGACAGGTAAAGCAAGGTGTAAAATCTATAAATCTACAGATTTGTGAACTTTAAATCTCCAAGCAATTGGCGCTCTGGCACAGAGCACAACAATCAGCACTTTTGTTCAACGATGATTTCGAGATACTGCTGATATCACATTTTGATGTAGTTTATCCTGAATTTGACAGAGTAACCCTAATTTATTCTGGATTAAGGGAACTCGATTTAGTACTATGAATTGAGCTTTTTTAATTTTTAGCACTCATGAGTATAAAGTCATGATCTTTCCTACTTGATAGCTGGTGTGTAAGGTTAAAGAGCTCAGTTTATGGAGCTGCACAACAGTCTACTGCAGAAATGTTCTCTTTAAGTCAGATCCGCGCTGACCTTTTGACATGCAAAAATGTGCACCGCTATAGAAGAAGATCAAATAAAGCAATGTAGAGTAGAGCACAAAAGACAATATGTTGTATTCATACAATGGAAGTCACTAGGGGTCAATGTTGTTTGGATACCAGTGTTCTTCACAATATTTTATTTTTGTTCACTAGCAGAAAAAAAGTCTTACAGGTTTGGAATGACATGAGAGACAGTAAATGACAAAGGATATTAAAGGGATAGTCCACCAAAAATGAAAATCATACACCCCCTCTAGTTGTTCAAATCCTCTACACAAATATTTAATACAAAGAAATATATTTGGAAGTTTACTATAATTTTTTTTAATGTTTTGTTCTTTTGAACACAAAAGAAGATATTTGAAGAAAATTTGACTACCATTTGAATTTTTCAATGATGCCCCGGAAATCTCAGCTGCTAAAAAAATGTTTCAACAGAACAAAGAAATGTATACAGGTTTGGAACAACTGAGGTTGATTAATTCATTTTTGGGTGGACTATCCCTTTAAGAGATTACAATTATTTATTTTAAAGGTGTGTTTTAAAACTAGTCTTAAAACCTTAAGCTTTCCATTCACGTACAAGAAAAATATTTCAGTTGGCCAGAGTCAGAATGAACGGCATTCCTCAAGTCAAACGCAACCTACAATGCGACAACATCATCTAAATGTCCTGTGCAACCAAGCAAGCGAATGAAGTTGTCACAGAAACCTCACACTCATTCCAGAACAAGTTAAAACTGCAGGTTTAGCACTTTTCCTACAGCCGATAGGGAACATTATACGGGAACATTGTGCAATTGAAGGTGCGTATATGTGGGCGAGAAAGAAAATGAAAAAGAGAGATGGAAAGAAAAAATACTAATAAAGAGAGATAGGACAGGAGGAGAGAGCAAGATGGGGCAGCACAGTGACTGAATTAGCAACTTACTCCAGGCGCATTGTCAAAACTGCTGCACGAGGACATGACCTCCATCACTACCAGAATCTGCGGCTGCCATGCTGGGTGGAGGGGGTAATTCCTCATGCACTGCCAGAATATAGAGCCCTCCTGCACATACGGCACGTGAGAGCCAAAGCGGTTCCCCTTGAGACTTCACTTAATGTATATAATTACAGCCAGATCTGAACTCTGGCCAGTATCTATTGTGCTTGACCAAGTGCACTGCTGTGTTGGCTTGCAAGACCTTCTATACGGAAGCGCCTTTAAAATGCACATGCAGTGAATAACAAGCTTGGCTTTTGACAGAATGATTAATTACCTGCATAGGTGCTGCAAAATCTTGCCATTGATAGAATGATTAATACGCAGCCGTGTACAGAAACCCACTGAAATGTGGATTCAGTGGCTTGATCATAAAGCCAAAAGTGCACCTCCCTGCTGCTAGTGCGATAGATTGTGGGGATGTGTATGTATGTTCATATGAATGATAGACAGCAGGGAAGAGAAAGAGAGAGGGAGGGTTTTACGTGTACAGAGAGCAGAAAGTGATTCTGTTGGGGAGAATTGGTGGGAAGAGTGTAAGAACGCTAAATGAGACCACAGAGACGGCAGAAAAAGACCTGCTATAAAAGCTTCCCCAACGAAGACCACCGTGCAGGTTTTTTTAACCACACCTGCTCTGTGGGAGGGGGGGATTAATACTGTTTTACACTTCACCTCAGATTTGTTGAAGAACTGCTGAAGGTGTAAAAGAAGCCATCGCAACACAATCTAACGGGAGTTTGTAACATTTACGTGTGGCTGATTCAGATGAATTCGTAGAAAATGTATTTGTATGTTTTAGTACGGTTTGTCACCGTGTACATTGTGTTCTTTTTAGCAGGATTGGGCTTCAATAGTTTATACAGTGAATTCGTAGTAAACAAAATGTGCTAATCCAACCAGTTTGAATAGACAAGTTTCATCTTTTTCTTTCATGTAATTCTGTAATTATTAATTCAATAATTCATATTGTTTTTTAAGAAATGTATTCATTCTGCCAAGCTTTTATGTGTGGTAAAAGAATAATGTGTTTCTCTTTATTTTGTAATTTTATTTTGTTTATATTTTTTATGTGATTTCCTATGTTTTTAATTATTTAAGTACATTTATTTTTTCATGTATTTGTTAATTTACGTAAATTAATTATTTTATTATATATATGTTCTTCAGCCAAGCTTTAATGTGTGGTAAAAGAATAATGTATTTTTCTTTCTTTATTCATTTTATTTTATTTTATTTTGTTCATTTATTTTTTTATTTATGTGTCCATTTATTTATGAAATTGTATTTATTTACTTGAATTCATTAATTTATGTATTATTTATTAAGCTTTATGTGTGGTTTAAGAATATTTTAAGTTTTGTCATGCTTCATAAATGTGTTTTCCACAATGCACCTTCCATTATGTCGACTTCCACTTGGCATTACAAACATCTAATGAAAAGCCCAATCCCAATTCATTTTATTGATTTAAAAGTGTCTCAGCCACCCAGCTGCACTCAGCACTATGGCGGGTCAATTTGCATATTAATTAGTCCTTAATCAGAAATATTCGGAACAATGAGGAAATAATAACTAACTCTTTGCTGATCATTTGCGCATCCCCGGATTCCACGCCACCAGTAAATTGCTGTGCACTCCACTCACTATTTAGGCTACACATTGTAGAGAGCTGTTAGCTTCAAAGAGGTTCACGCTTATGACAAACACACTTATGACACACTCACGCTTATGATAAATTCGATTATGCCACGTATAACTGAAAATAAAGCGAGTTACACAGTCCCAGGTGGCGGTTTAATCAGGTTATCAGACACCTTCAGGGCATGTGCTCTGGTCCTGGGCCAAAAGATGCATCTTGTCTAAATGACTATTTGTTTCTTTCTCGGATTTAGGCAAAGTGCCATTAACCAGTAGCTGATACAAATCAAAGGGCATTAATAGCATCATTTGGTATGCATTAATGCTTCTGTCTCTGTAAATGATCTTTAATCCCAACAGCAAAGAACCGTGTGTTAACTATACAGTTCATGCATCAAATGCATGTGATTTAGCAGTCATGTTTCTGCTTGTACAGCTCTGATACCGGCTGCGTTTGAGTGGTTTGGTGTCATGTTCACAACACTGTACGTTAAAATCATGGAACATGCTGTTTTTAATGCATAGCCTTATGTACACATTAATGTAGACGTGCGACAGTTTCATTGTGTTTTAACACGGAATAAAATGCTAAACACTGAGTAGCCTAATGCACACGCTTATTGTTATTTATAAAAGGCTTTGCATATATAAACCCGTCTGTTAAATCAGTAAATCACAAAAAACTGTGTTTTCACTGGCAGGATTACATAGGAAATTCACATTTAGCTCGAATTATTATTTTATTGTTTGAAAACAGATATTTAATTTGAAATTCTGATTTAAAATAGACATGTAAACTACTTTAAATTAGTGATGATAAATGTTTCCCCAAACGGCATGTTAACACATGACTTTATTGATGCCTACTGGTTTTAATCTGAATCATTTAACATTATTGATTACTTGTTAAGTAAAGCCATGTCCATGGCACTGTAAGTGTAATGAATTATGTAATTGAACAGAGAACATGGTTATTATACGGCCCATGTGAGACCTACTGTCTTATTTTGAAGAGTACAACTTCAGCTGTCTCTGGAATTTCTCTCTGAAGCGTAGCATTTAAGATGCTGTTTTGTCTGTTTTGTCTTGAGGCTTTTGTGTGCTTTGGCTCTGAGAGTATATTCTTAGAAAGAGACTCCCGCACCTCAGCACACATCGACTGCCTATGAACATCTGCTGTATTATGTTCAGACAATCCTAAACTGGCAATTCAATGTTCAAGGCGTAACCAAAGACTACTGAAGTTGACAAACACTTACGTGTTGCTATAATAATGTTTTCTTCTTGTCTGCGCACAGTAGAATCAGATGGTGCTGGTATTTCTGAAATAAACAAACAATGTTTGTATGTACTGTATGTGTGTAGTTATACCCCCAGCCTGGGGGGATAAAAGTATGTTTTCACTACACATAGGCCGCGGTATGTCTCGAGGAACCTGGATGGCTTGATCAGTATTCAAGAAGTATATTCACTGTTACTACGGGTTTCAAAGCCATACACAAACAAAAGAGTTGCTCTCACAAAGCTTGACATTTCAAGGGGTTGTTCCTTGTTTCCAATAAGATCCAAATAGAAGAACTGAAAGCAATTTTGATCCTCTCCCTTTAGAAAGACCACCATAGTCCTGTTATAGCAAACCCACAGTTAGTGGTGGGCAATACTGTAAAATTTGGTACCGATCCGATACCAAGTAAATGCAGGGCCAGTATTGCCGATATCGATACCGATACCAATGCTTTTATAAGCGTTCACTTGAATTTACATTTACTTTCCTGTGGATGAAATGTCATGATTTATCAGTTGAAAGCATCATTATTTTTCTAAATCTGAATACATTTTCATGACCACTAAAATATTTTGTGATTTGTGCTCTTAATGTGCCTATAGGCTAATTAATCATGTAGATGTTAAAACACAGGGGATAATTTAAAGCAAATAAAAATATTTATTACTGGAAAATAGTAACAATAACAGATTAACAGAACAGAAAATCGATGTATAACAAAAGAAATTCTATCTATCCTAGAACTACTTCTCTAGCTTTAAAAAAATGAAGTCTACAAAATTACCTATGAAGAACAAAGCTTTTAAAACTGCTTTTCCGTTTTTGTTCATTGTAATGTTTAGACACAATAATATAACAAATTACAGTTCCCTTTCATTACATTTTTAAGTGAATTTATAAACAAAATGCACACAATTGTTTAAATAGTATCATACTTTTATTCTTTGGCTTTTTACCCCCAAATGGCACACTGCCATTCAACGCAATTCACATTTTTTTAATTCTTTTCGCTGGCTGCAGCTGCGTCTGCGTGCTTGCGCTTGGCGTTGCTGAGTCACGTGACAGCGGACTACAAAATACAACATGTCAGGGAGGAGTAACTAGGTATTGGAAATAAATAGTTCTTCTTTATTATACAATTATTAGCTACATTAGTAAATAAATAAAATCTGTTGAAAAAACACATTAGTATCGATGTTTTTATGTTAGGATAGAACCTTTTCGATAAAACCTCAGCTTCAGAAGTATCGATATTTCAGGATCGATCCGCCCACCCCTACCCACATGTAAAAAAACACCCTACCCTAAACTGATCCTTTATATCACCAAAGGATAATATCACCCATGTGATCATTTTATGAAATTTGCAAACATGCGCTCCCCAAAAATGCACTTAACACTACTCCAAGTAGCAGTTCACCTTTAATCGTATAATTCCTTTTATGAGAGGATAGTTTACAAAAGCCTCAAAGAAGAAATCATGGCTGCACTAAAGCTGCAGATACAGAAAGACCAAGATAATGACAACCACCAAGTTAGTATTTTGACCATTTCTCTTTTAAACACAACAGTTTTACTTTGCACAAAATGTGGAGTAACTTTAATGGTCTCATGAACTACGCTTGTTTATTGTTTTGTACTGTTATATGAAGTCTACATATGACGTTTGCGTGTTTTTTACAGTCAAAAGCATCAAAATCAATAAGCAGTAGTCCTTATTCTACACAGGTTTTGGGGCCAGCTCTGCAAACGCTCGGTTTTAATGGCCGTGCTGCATTGATGACTTTATAAGTAAAGGCCCACTGCTTTGATTGGATAGCAGTTTGCGTAGTTGGAGCCTTCTGTGAATTTGGGTAGATTCACAGTTTTCGCACGGCATTGGTATTATCTGGAGACCTCCTGTGATTTATAAATGACCTCCCTACATTCATGTGACGCACTCGCACGAGATGATTTTACTCAAATTTACTGACTTATTTCCCGGATGTGATGGCAAGGCTTTGCCTATTGTTTGTATAGCATTCAATTCATCACTCCTTTAATACAGAAATCCAGCAATAAACATGCATCCTTTGTTAGAACCAATAACTTGGACATATATATTTTTTATTCTTTATTAACGTTCAGTCATTTCATTTTTATTGTACTGTTTTTTTAATTAATTTAAACATTTAACCAAAACAAAATTGAATAAATAAAATGCAATGTAAGTCGCTTTGGATAAGAGCATCTGCCAAATGCATAAATGTAATGTAATGAATGTAAATAAAAACATATAGGAGTGTTTAAGTTTAGGCGCAATTCTCCGGTTGTGCTTCAGGTGACCCCATAAATCTGTCTTCCTTTAACGGTGCACTAAGGGGCTGTGTCCGCCGAGGCATTTCTGCCGGCGTATGGTGCGTTTTTTTCAATAGTTTTCAACAGAAAGCAGCGTTTTTTTTCACGTTTAGCGCCGGTGCTCTTAGTTTTTCCCACACTTCGTGCCGTCGTTCAACGGGGGGCCCAGATTTGAAAAAGTTCTCAATTTGGGGCAGAACGCTTAGCTCGTATGCGCCTACAGCGGTCGTTTTCAGCCAGGCTACGAAGCTTTTGGGAAAGGGTACGTAAGTCTAGGATAATGCTTGTGACTGGTTGTAAGATGAGCTAAGCCTTACGATGCTAAAACTCAGCCTAGGTTTTTCAGTTAAAAATAAAAATAAAATAAATTAGGAAAGGTAAACTCAGAACATCTTAAAGCAGTCAAAGCAGTGAAGTAAAAAATAAACAGTATGTGTCATTTGAACATTTTAAATTTAAGTAAAACGTTAAAACTTAAATTAGGAAAGTAAAATATTTATATACTGTATATATAGCCTTAAAAAACAGCACAAGGTATTGCTAATGCCAGTGTAATTGTTTGTGCAACAAAAATACAAATCATACAAAGCTGCAACATTTGTGGAATGTTTTATGTACATTTACTTTCTATACAGTACAACACACTGAAAAAATTCGGTAAAAACTGAAGCAGACCGTAGGTCTGCCCTGTTAAACGTAATGTTTTCCCGTTTTTCTTGTACATTTTCGGATGTCTTCTATCATTTGAATGTATTTAAAAAATGCATAAAAAAATCTGTAAAATTGTAACATTATGCATGGAAAATGTGTAAAAATGTAACAGTTTTAGCAGTGTACATTATATTGTAAAAAATGTATATTTTCCCAACAGCTATCATGACGTTTTCAGCAGGTGCCATTAGTTTTTAGAAGTCTCTGGTGTACCACTTAGTGATTTCGGCCAACAGTATCTGAAGCGAATGTGGCCAACTCAGGCAGAATTTCTAGATGTGTATTTGTAGAATGAGGAACACGCTGACAGAATGACACAAAGTGAGAAAAGTTACCAAATGAAGTGTATTCACGCCACAGCGTGTTCAGCAGAGAATCTGATGGCAATAAAAGTGAATGGAAGCAGCGGCGTATGACAGTCACAGCACATGGAATGTAAATTTAGCTGCAGTACAGACCTACATAGATTGAATGCAGCAGTGCGGTGTTCGGCTCAGGGGTGGGGGTGGGTGGGGGATAGTGGCTCACTTCTCCAATATGTCCTCAGACCTTTATATACAACATCTTTGTAGTTAGCGCTGAGCCTTTGCAGTCTCTCGGTTCCGACAGCCTTGGCCACAGAACTGATGTGCAGCGAGAGGTTGAATAATTTAAAGTGAGTCCTTGGTATTGATAGCAGGGTCACCAGAAAAGCTGTTCTGTGAATTGCATTAATCTTGGCCTGCCGTGTACTACAATTCATCACGATGGGAGGAGGGCTATGGCTTCAAACTGAAGCCTGTCCCAGACCAAACGAAGTCATAAAGTACACTGTACACACCTCTCTGTTGAAGAAGAACCCTCCGATCCTTCTTTCTGTAAACACCTTGAGACATGACATGCATGCTTTCTTTCCTTCTGGCTTTTTTAAGGTATAGCATGGTAATAATATGATAGTTTATGATATGATCAGACATACATAAATGTAAATGAACAGGAGATAGAGGGGGGAGACCGTGCCAGTTTAGCACATGCTATTTCAGCACAAATTCCTGGTTCTTCTATGCAAACCACCCACAATTAAAAGCAGGCGCAGAAGCACATTTCCGCCATTCGTTTTGTACACATTTCCTTTACATCCAAAAAATCTTATTATTGGAAGATTTATTGTGATTATTATACAATTTATTTGGATTTATTAGAACAAATGAATTGAAATTGATTTATTGTATTTAATATTACTACAATTAATATAATTACTACACATTATTAATAATTATTATAATTAAATGTTTTTTTTATATGTATATAATATAAAATATTTTAAAACATGTATATTTAAATACATAATTGTACTGATACAATATAAATGTAATTAAAATATATTATTATTATTAATTTTACAATTATTTTTTATATTTAAGCATGCATTAACCTATCCTGTTTGTTTTATTTTTCTATTTGATTAATTCTTGTTTATTCTTTGCATTGTTTATATAATTTTTTAGGACGAAATAGAATTTGTCAAAAGCTTTAAAGCTTTAAAGCTCACCCCAAAATATAAATTCTGTCATCATTCTCTCCTACAGAACACAAAAGAAGATATTTTAAAGAATGTTGTTAACTGGCCCCTTGACTTGCATTGGTTTTGTGTCCATATAGAAGTGAATGGGGTCCAGTGCTGATCAGTTAACTGATTTCCTTCAAAATATCTTCATTTGTGTTCTGCGGAAGAAAGAAAGTCATAAATATTTAAAATGGCAAGAAGGTAAGTGAATGTTGACATAATTTGCAATTTTTGGATTGAACTACCACTTTAAAGTGAATGATGTAGTGAAGCACATATTTTAAAGAAATGATTTCGAAGTGATGTTTTGAGTCCCTAGAAAAATCTGTCATATTATGGAAGTCTGCTCCATTCTTCACAACTAGCAGTTGAACATGGTATATAAAACATCCTAAACACACCAGTTCATCTGTTTTCTTCAGAATCAAACACATTATCGTAGTGTTAGCCCCATTTTCTGCATGTAGTTTCTTCACCTTGAATACAGTGCTTCACGTAAAAACATCTGCCGTGTGTGTAAATGTAAATGACTTGATTTGCATAATTCCTTTTGTGAATCAGATACCAAAACAACACAGGCAACACATGCAAATAAACAGCCCTATCAGTTTCTTTTTAGCGAATTCCCCCCGCATCGTACAATCAGATTATATGACGTAAACCTTTTCGTTGCCAATATGTTATGAGAAATGCCTCAGAGGTTATTTATTACTAAACTAACAAGTATCATTTGTTACTCAAAAATTGCATATGAGCATTTCAGTGCTGACACCCATAAGAATGCTTTTGATTCCATTTAAATTAGTATTTAGGTGAATCTAAGGTTATAGCCATCAAACATTCACTGCGGAACAATTGTAACACTTGTTTAAATCCATTTATCAATACCATATACATAATATAACACCATGATAATTTAAAACTAAAATATATAGACCTGAGAGTGTTTGTGTAAGTGTTGCAAAAATATGGCCTTAGTGGTCAACACTTTATTTATTTACACAGTGAGTGGAGCTGATCCAGTATTTCTAAATAAAACTGTCGAAATGAAACTGTCAGCTTAATGAAGCTACCTGTATAGAGTGTCATATAGCTGCTCTAAGATAAATATAGTACATTTTTAGCATCCTAGCTTGCTGGAAAAGCTTTAAAAAGGCAAAATCATGACAACAAAATTTGCTTGTAAATCATCAATTGTACAACCAAACGCTCACTTCTAAGAGGGAGAATATGAATCGTCAATATCAATGCATGGGTCCCGTGGGATGAAACTTTCTCTAGCTGACCTTCTGCATGCACCTCTTGATCACATGCAGAATTTTTAATCAAGAAGTAGCTTATGTTGCAGGCACTGAAGATCCATCATTCTCAAACTGCTATTGATGTGAACGTCAGGACCAGCGAGAAAGCATCACACAGTGCAGAACTGCAGAACACACAACAAAGCACTCAGTGTAATTAGCAGAGAGGCTCTTGCCTCCGTCCTGAAATCACACTGATGAAACCAGAAGTGACGTTGCAGAGAATGTGAAGCACGACTCAGCTATGAAACGGTTTTATGTTGTAATGGAACAGTGGGCACTGAAAGCTGATCAAACCAAAGCCGTACTGTAATCTCAACAAAGAAACTTGTTGGTCTGTGAACTGTTGTTCACTGTTTGGGTGCTCAAGCCATTGTGATGTACAGAACCCCACAAAGGAATAGTTCTGCCAAAAATGAAAATTATGTCATTACTTCTTACTTCTATGAAAAACAAAAGAAGATATTTTGAGAAATGTCTCATTTTGTGTCCATACATTGGAATTTCAAAGGGACAGGCCACCCAAAAAGGAAAAATGTGTCACCATTTACTCACCCTCAAGTTGTTCAAACCTCTATAACTTTCTTTGTTCTGTTGAACACAAAGGAAGATATTAGGAAGAATGTTAGCAATGTTCAGTTCTGGGACATCTTTGACTACCATAGTAGCAAAAATGATTGTTGAACACAAAAGAAGATATTTTGAAGAATTCAGGTAGGAACAACAACATACAGGTTAGGAACAACTTTAGTGTGAGTAAATGATTACAGAATTTTTATTTTTGGGAGAACTGCCCAGTGGCGGACCCAGAGGGGAGTCCAAGGTGAGGCACCCCTGACATCCAATTGGCCACCCTGGATGCCATCCCAAAATTTGATTCGATACTTGATGTTGATTGATATCTGATTTCACATCTCGCATACAAAGCTTTTATTTTGACGTTCGGCGCCACGTGAAGTCGCACACGAAAGTCACTTTACTTTGTTTAGAACAAAAAAAAGTTTTTATGCTGTGGATTGTACAGCACGAAATGAGAGATTTATTTTGAAAGGCTGATGAAAGATATAAAAGTAGCAAATGGATCGTAGCATTTTAATAAACAGATGGAATATTAAAATGTACACGCTCGCTTGCTAGCCATTTCAAGACAGACTCGGCCACGGCCGGGTAAGTTTTTGTGTTGAGCCATACCTTTATAGTGTTATCTTACTTTCTAACGTTATTCTTTTACATGTTACATAAAAGTTAAGTTTTCCCAGAGTTTTCTAACCTTAAATATAAACAGTGTTGGGAGAGATCCCCTTTTTATTTAAAAAAGACTCTTTTGCCGTTTTTGATTATGTTTTTTTGGGTGTTTAACAATGGAAGTTAATGTTTCTAATTCCAAAATACACTTTATATTTCACATCCTGTCTTTCTAGTCTATTGTTCATCGCTGTCCCTCGTCTAACAAAACGACTGGATTTCTTTCGGTCTATATAAAGTCCCTCCTTCCTAAAAGCTCTGATTGGTAAAGCTGACCAGGTCTTTTGTGATTGGCTGCGATTCAGGCTGTTGTGATTTGTCGGTGCCCCTCTCACGTGTATTTATAAACTCTGGCTTTTAGCAATAAGGAGTTATAATGGCGTCAACTTCACATTATCAGTTAACGCATGCGGATTGATCGACCTGTAACGGAGGTCTATTAGTAAATGAGCAAACATTTTCTAAAAATGTTTCCTACTATGGCGAGGGGAAAGCCACCGGACCGAATGGCGTCAGACCGGTTATATTAAATGATGCTGATAACAGTTTTGCCTTTTTAAACTGGATCCGATTTCGATAATAAAACCAGCAGATTGACTAGGAGACATTTGCAAGCAGGACTACAAAGGACGTTTTTTAGAAGTGTTTGAGAGGAATGCGGACACATCCACAATATCAGTGTATTAGAGCTTTCACAGTCGATGTTAAAGTCATGGAAGCTGTTATTTGACCGTTGGTTATCTTAGAATGTGTGTAGCTGAATTCTTATTACCAGCTGTAGGACTGTGATGAAAGTGAAATTAGTTAAGCGTGCAGCTCAGTCAAATGTTTACGATCTCTGATAACCGAACACTACTCCGGCTCTACTTCTTCTCTAAAGGCCTGTTTATAGACGAGCCTGACTCCGCTTCGCGAGCCTCCGCTGTCCCCGCGCGCAACTCCCCAAACGGATGAGACGTTTATACTTGACGCGTTCGCCGTTGAGATATTCTTTGAACCGACAGGGGGCGCTCAATGAAATCGTCCTGTAAATCCCCACGAAGTAGAAGAAAAGTAGGAGTTTTACCGGAATTACTTCAGATTATCAGAATGGCGTCTTGCGAGCAGCTGCTCGACAAGGAAACGTAGGAGATTTGTGTTTTTGCTACTATCAAAAAAAGGGCTAAAAAGGAGATGGAATGTCTCTCCCACTGCATGCCAAAAAACGTGGAGATGTAGAATACATCGCTCTTGTGAAGAAGATGCATGCCATGGACGGGGAAATGCATTTTGAACTATTGTTTGTTGATTTAATACATTTTTATTTCAAACTTTTTGTTCACTCTTTCATTTCTGTGCATAATGCAGACACATTTCTACATATTGTTGGTTAGGGACTGCTAAATGTACGTTGCCATATATTTACCGATTGGATGTCTTTATGTTATATAAAATGAGAAGATATAAGGACAGTTCAAAAGGGCAATGTTTATAAATATTGTTTAATTCTGAATACAATATAAAACAGACACACTGATGATAAAAGATGTCTGTACAAGGCAAACTAGCGAATGCGTCGAGTGTAACCAGGGCTTTAGTAAGGCCTCGGCCCTTTTTGGCGTATTCCTTTTGGCGGAGGTTATTAAAAACACTCGGAATACTGAAATCATGTATCCGGTAAATAGAGGGCTGTAGTCTGATCAAGCCATTCTCTGTAGTCCTTGAAATGCGAATTCTGTTAAAGAAAATATCTTGCTTGGCACTGAATTTTGAGCAGCAACATTATACACCAACTAGATGTTGGAAAATGGGTTCGTATGAAACGTGGCCTTTAACATTCCAAGCAGGTGTACTTCATACAAACTTTGCGTCGTGCTTTTCACTCTTTTCACTCTTTACTCTATATCCTTGGCTTTAGGATTCCTTAACAACATCTCATTGTGTAAGTTAACATTAGGCTCCATTAACAGATAGTATCGGTTCCCAACATATATTGTTTAATTCAGGGTCGGAAATAAACAGAGGATTTAAAAAAAAATGACAACAAGGTGAACAAAACCGCTCTCCAATTTCAAAATAAAAGATGAGAAACAGTCCCTGCATAACAAAAACTAACTACGACAGTCATTATCTAAATAATATTAGATGAAAATGAATGAATGTGGATGACAGAGTTTTGCTCCGCTACAGCTTGGAGCATTTCAGCCAATCAAGTTCATGATATGAATATATGGGCCAATTAGAAGCGTTTAAATGAATCACCGGTTAAGAAGAGCAGTGCTGAAGCGCTCCACGCTCACAAAATGTATCATTAACAAATGCCTACAGAAACGATGTAAGAAAGATTCAATAGAGCAGTCAGACTCTTTACAGTATTACCTGAAGCCATTGAGTATTTTAGTGATGTTGGATGTTCTTTGTTTGTTTTCTATAAATTTCCCCTTTGAATAACTGATTTTTTTGTTTCTTAGAGAATCAAAACAGCAATAAAATAATGAAAGAACGCTTCTCAGCTTGTTTTTCATGTATTGTAATATCTGAAAGTAATAATAATAATAATTAAGATTACAACATCAAGGCAAAAATAATCCGCATCAATGATTTAGTTTTATCTTGAAGTCCTATGGAATGAGTATATGTTTTATCAGATATATGCTGCTCTGATCCACATCAGTTTAAAGACACCCCTGGTGCTGCTTTGCTTCTATTTAAATTAAACAAGTTATCAGGGTTAAACTATGTTTTCAACATTTTCATTATTTATATTTAATAATTTATTTCATATACATACATTTAGAAGTAAATTATCACTTGTACCTCTTATCAGCAATCCTAGGATTTATTTATTTATAATTCAATGTCAGAAGAATGTTACACACAAATTTTCTGTAATGGTCTGTGGGCCACCCCCTGGCCACCCCAAATATAAAACTCTAGCTCAGCCACTAAAACTGTCACTTTAAAGTCACCATGAAGCGGAAGTTACGATTGACTTTTTTTCCGTATCGTGACGTGTATCCAGGTGAAAAGGCTTCTTAAATTAGAAAAAAAATGTAATGACAGGGGGAGAGGAGCTTTACGTTTTTGATCAAAAATTACAAGTGCAAATTAATAAATAATATGGTGTGCATGGATAAATCATTTATAATAATCACTGCAACACTATGTAAAACTTCAAATTTTGCTGTTTTATTACACAGTGATTTTTGCAAGGGGTTTGATTAAATGTTGTTTGGTTACCAACATTCTTCAAAATATCTTTTGAGTTATTGAATTTAATTAACTTAGTTCATTGCACTTGAATTATTAAGTGCATCGTTTTCTTGAGCAAACAAGTTAGATGAACTACATTTTCAATTGATAGTTCCAAAACCTTAAAACCTAAATTTTAAATCATGTTCAGAGCAAAAATATCAGTTCTGTCTCTTTAGTTTACTCTTGCACTAATTTGCATGGTTTCTGCATAAGTAATAGATTTCTAAGAAACTATTTGAAGCAGATAGAAATATGGGAATACAAGTTCAAAAATGTATTACAATACTTCTTACTTACAGTATCTTGCACAACGCCAATGATGGCCCTTATTAAACAACCCAGCTGTAGCCTCAAGTCATCACAAAAAATGATGTACCTCAGCTCTCAAACACTCATTGGTAATTTCCTTCTGTTATTGTACTGTATGTCCAATTAATTACGAGTGGACTTTATTTGTCCTTCCATATGAGTCATCAAGTCCTGCACGAGGCTTCCGACTTCCTTTTGCAGCATGTGCCTTTTGCTCAGACTGACTTCCTGCTTATTGCAACTCCTCTGAATGCCCTCTGGGAATACAGCTGGGATATGGCCTACATGAAACAATAAAAAGCAGTAAGAAAAATACTATGAACGTGACGTTATTTAATTCTTAATTTAGAGCATTATGGAGCTTATTATAATTGCATGTTTATCTCCATTCTATTTAGACTGATTGCATAATCACCGATGGTGATGGTGATGCACAACATGTCATCTCCATGCTCATAAGCAGCACATGTTTGGAAAAAGATGGGCTTCTAATCCCAATGAAATCAGTATCCTTAGAAATGCACAATCCGCACACCTGGGATGACAAACGCAATCGTGGCAGGCTGAGCTCACACCGGGTGAGCTTCAAGACACGGTGAGCCGTTCTAATAAGCAAATTCCTTCTCTGCGGGAAGATGCGCACAAGACAAGTGATTCAGTGGGGTTGTATCAGCTCGCAGGTTCTCTTGTCTGCCTGACTCTCTTCTCTCGGGCAACTCAGATCTATTTGATAGCATTTAGCAGGACACGCAGATGTCAACTGCTGCTGACCTTGCCCCCTAATGAAAGCTAATGACAGGAATCTTATTTGCTTCTGCTCGGGAACCTGAAAGCTGTCGTTACGTTCCTTTGCTAAATTCGTGTAAATGCCCGACTCGGATTCATCTGGGATCTTTAAACTGGCAGCTGGATTATAACATGTCTTTCTTCAAAGCGTCGAGGGAGGTCGGTTTCAACAGCCTCTTTGGCATTGGTCAGCACAGTGGTGTATAGAATCAATGATGTTAATGCAGAAGATGCACAACGCTTGAGCTCAGCAGACAGATCAGGTTCATTGATTGCTCACATGCTCAGTGTCCTGAATGCCTGAATCTCTCAACACTGACAGACCTGGTGAAATCGCAAATTGAGAAATTGAGTTCATGTCTGAAGGTCATTTACTGTATGTCCTAGTACAGTGGTCCTTAAATAGTAGGTTGTGACCCAAAACTAGGTTGCAGATACGTTCTTACAGATAGGGGGGGAAACATACTGAAAATGAATAATGAAAGGCCAATTTAAATATTTCCACATGTGTATAACCAGAAAATCTAAATTTAAACGGGCCAAAAAGTCTTTATCAAACTTTTTTTGGTGTAAATGAATATGCTGATTGGTAGAATCTAGACAAGTTAAGTAAATTGCAATACTGAAAACCTTTACTGTTACTGTATAGCTTTATTCTGTAAAGACTGAAATTATAAGAGATGTTTATTTTGGTGTTAAAAGCAATGTAAATAATTTCACATGTTTCAGATTGAACACTGTATATTTCAAAGGTTTCCTTACATTCATAAAGTCCCCATGAAATGGAAGTTGTGATTTACTTCTTTCCCGTATTGTGACGTATATATGAGTTAAACGGCTTCTGAGATTAGAATTTTTGTAGGGCCGGGCTATATGTTGCCCTTTCCTTTTTGATCGGTTTGTTTGTTGTGACTGACACAGGGCTTGAAGGGGAGGGCTAAATAGCCTGGCCATTGGACAGTAAGTATAGTCCTACCCCTTTTTGTTGCTTACGTCATGTGGTGAAAAGTTGTTGTTGAGAGGGGAAAGGGAGCTTAATGTTTTTAAATAAAGATTACAATTGCAAATGAATAAAAAAAGTAATGTGTGCATGGATCAATAATTTATTCAAATAATTTATTTTAATCACAGCAACACTGTGTAAAACAGTTTTCCTCTTTGATTTCATAGTGACTTTAACCTAAATATGCTTTACAAGTAATTTGAACTTAAAGGGATAATTCACTTAAACATGAAAATTCTGTCATCATTTACTCACCCTCTTGTCTGTTTAACCTCTATGACTGTGTTTCTTTTAAAGAACACAAAAGAAGATATGCTGAAGAATTAAAGGAACCGAAAAGGACTGGCACCCATTCACCTCTATTGTATGCGCACAAAACCAATATGGGTACTCCCGTTGTTCGGTTAGCAACATTCAAAGTGTCTTCTATTGTGTTCTGTAGAAGAAAGTAAGCCATACAAGTATTTGACACGAGTGCAAGTATATGATGAGAGAATTTTCATTTTTCGGGTGAACTATCACTTTAAATTATAGCTGTTCTCTTCGTATAATTTCATACTCAAGAGCATTGAATACATACAAAACATTCAGGTGGCTTTACAACCAATAGAATTCATTCACTAATTTAAGGGGCTGTCTAAGCATAATAATAATATGGATTACAATTTATTGGTTCTTTTGTAGACAACCCTCAAACTTTAGTTATCTCAAATGGATGATTCCAAACAATTATTTGATCTTAACTGAGCAATTATGTGCTCTTTTGCTCAGCAAACTTCGCTCCTTCCTCATGAATCCTCCCACAAGTTCACTTTAATACCTGAGGGATATGTAATTGCATTCGTCTCAGACCAATAGTACAAGCAGACTAGACTTATGCATTATTCATCTGCATTCCCTTTGCTGTAGTTCAAATTAGAGGTCAACCTCGAGAAGAGGACAAGGTGATGTTACACTAGCCCAACGGTAATAAACTCCTACTGTGCTGGAGACGAGAACCATAAAACTTTTATTGTATTTACAAGTACAACCATGTACTACAGTTATCTGACAAGGTGCTTTCTCTCTCTCTCTCTCTCTCTCTCTCTCTCCACTTACCTGAGACATAATCTCCCCACCTTGACACACTGCAGGAGCCCTACCTGATCATTGATTCTGCTGGAGCAGTGATAACACAGAAGGATCAGCCTAACACCTTTAAATGCGCAATTAGAAAGAGAGACACTGAGTCCTTTTTCTTTTTTTAGAATAAAATTGACAGTAGTGGATGCACAGTACTACGTATATAGCCAAAGGCATTCTTAACCCAACCCACCCAACAAACCCTGTGATGTGGGCCCACCCACAACTAGTGACATCATGAATGAAAGTATGAAACAAAAGTGTGATGCTGTATCTTGTAATATATCTTATGTTTTACAGATGTCAAGACAACAATTTTCATCATATGAAAACATGATTTACACTTCAAAAAACATTTTTCAGTCATTTTTTCCACATTATTGATTAATTTGATCTGTTATTGATTTTCCACATTGTTTTTTTTTACAGATTTTTCATGCATTTTTTAATACAGCCCAAAATTGTTTATAAAAATAAAATAACTTTATAGAAGAAGACAGAAAATTTCATTTTTTATGTGATTTTTTACAGTGTAGCATACAGTGTGGCATCTAATGGCATGGCAGGTCCGACCATAGGGGCGACTCCTCACGCATCTCTTGCACCAGGGGACCCAAGACCTAAATCCATAGAATTCTGTGAATCATTGTTGTATTGAAATTTTGATTCAAAAGTCAGTCATACTCCAATGCCTTGTGATCTGGTGAACACAACCAACACAGGTTATTTATAAAACAGGCCAGTACAAATCAAGGGCGGTCAATGAGGCGAAGGACCAGTGTTGCGATTTATCAGTCTGGTTAAATGAAAGAGACTGCAGAGTGTGGATCCCTGTGCGAATATGAACAAATGTGGCTTTTAATGTGATTGCCAGAGGCGGTTGTGCCATCAGTCAAGGTTAAGTCTGGTTGCGGTCAGGCAGATCTACCTGAGCACGCAACATCCGTACGTTTGAAGGCTTTGAAATAGCACCTGTTAAAATTAATGGGGCAGCTGGCTGCTCTCCTCCCTTTTTTATGCGTTTTCTGAAGAGATGATAGAACCGCTGGGTTGGATTGCAAGGATGGAATAATTTACTCTGGCAAGTTTGTGGAATCATTCATAAGACACTTGGTTAACACGTTAACGAATTACCAGAACAGACAAATAATCTGCGCCGATTTGTCACACGGCATCAGCGGTGCGCACCCACTCCGATCATCCCGAGCCTGGATGAGAACCAGAAGACGTGCTCTTTCACTCCGGAGACAGGTGTATTTATCATCCCCGCAACACATGTAGACGCATGATTCGCTTAAACTGAAGCCAGATGGAGGAGCATTTATGACAACCATATTTACTCGGATTGCAGCTTGCTGCATGAACGCTTTCTAAAGCGAAATCAACAATCACGGAGAGTGACGAACAATTGGTGAGCAATTGCACAGGTCAAAATCGGCACGTGTGACCTGTTCTCCGTTGCACCGACGTGCCCTCATAGACACAGGTGCGTCCATTCAGCATGACTGATCAACATGTTTTATAAAAAGTGTTTTCCAGTTGAGGAAATAGCTCTTGGGTCTGTGTTTTAGAGGGAAATTACATACCTCAGTCAGTCACACTTGAGCAAAATTAAATCTCCATTTCCCAAATGGAACTCATTTTGAATAGCTATATATAGGTAGGTCAATCTCATGCCAGCTGCCTGTTAGTGCTCCGGTCTGTAAAGAGTGGCGAACCTACAAAGGTTCTTTCATTTTTACTACTTTAGTTTCAGACACTGGTCGTAAATGCATGCTTTTGCACAACAGAAGATGGTTTACTGTGCATTTATATTGCTTCTAAAGCACATGTACACAGATGATTACTGGTATGCGGTTTCATTAAGAGAGAGATAAAGTTACCACGGTACATAGAGCTTATGAGTTTGTTCTGCTTTTGTATTTCCCCATAAAAAGCTTCTCGTTTATGATGAAGAACACAAAAAGGTTTTCATCTCTTTCTAAAACACACTTTCTAAACACCAATATTCTTATGACTGGTCAGCTTAAAAAAACTCAATTGTTCTGCAATTGTTTTGTGTGGGTCGATACAGTGATACCCCAGCACCTTATTTATTGAACAGATGGGCTTGGGTCCTTCAAGTCAATGCTTTGAAAAAGTATCTGCCAGTGAGAGACAAGACCACCCCATTTAATGTTCTTGCCAATGTGGCTGACATTCAAAATGATCAGGCTCTCCTATGAGGTAATGCCTTGTTGATGTTAACAGACGCGGTTTAAAATAAACTTTTTATTGTTACGTTTAATTGGATTAATCCTATAATTGTGTCAGCTTGTTTAGCATTTAATGGCTGAGTTGATTTTGATAGACTCAGCAAATTCACACGCTACATAACTTCAATACATACCCTCCTGTTCTTGCATGGGTTTTAACAATCACTTCATTTAAGACATTATCAACATTATTCAGTTCTGTCATTATGGCCACTTACAGTAATGACAGACAGAGAACAGTGCAGAACAGGATGAGGCAGTCTGAGCCTATTTTTACTGTTTGTGTTGTCACAAAAAGCACAAATTTAACTGCATTTCTCCAATGCTGTGAATAGACTGTATATTCGTCATGATATATTAGAGCTGTCAAGGTGTTTGACAGAGATATAAACTACATCTATGAGTCACACTTCTTCAAAAATGAAGAAAAGTGATACAAACTGTAAAATTGGACAAACTGAACAAAACTGTTCGAAGCATTCTTTACTGACATGAAAAAAAACCTACATATATATTTCTTAATAAATGAGTTACTGTAAAATATTATAATATAGATGCACCGATATATCGGCCAATAATCGGTATCTGTAAATAAAAACTATTATCACACTATCGGCTACTATTTTAAAAACAGCCGATGATCATTTCCAATATATCCTGTCAATCAAAAGAGGTGAGAAAAAATGCAATGAATTTGTGCTATAGACGGTTTCATAAGTCGTACACGCCTGGCCCGAAGTTACCTTCCAGTGAAATCTGTTGAATTTTATTGTATGTTAATTTTATTAAATAATAATTTGCTGAATGGGTTGTCGTGTAACTGTCGCATTTAAGTTTAGCCAAGTAACGGTTCCTCTACTGGTTACTCAAAATAAGATTGGCTACACATACTTGCTAGCTAATGTTATTTTCATTTTTTATTTCTTTTGCTTGTTTCTGAAATATTCGAAATGACTCTATTCCTCATGTGTCCCGTTCTTTGTGTTGCTTTGAAATCGTTAGTATAGAAAGTGTTAGGAATCATCACCAGTTTGATGTTCAGTACTTCTATTCATTATATGAATTAAAACAATTCAGAAAGTTAAGAAATATTATTTTAATCTTTAGAATCGGCATTAGCAGATATCACTTTGAATATTTTGTATTTGTGGAGATATTTGTATCGGTGTATCTCTATAATACACAAATAAATCTTCGGTACAGATAGAATTGTATGTTTGTATATGTATGTTCTTAGCATTTTCCAGTTTTAAGTTTATGTTTGCTCTTCAAAATCTTTCCCATGCAAGAGCATTCCAAACATGGTGTTTCATTTCAAGTATAATTATACCATAATTCAAGCCCATGGGAACGTCTCTCGTTTGCATCATGTCACTATTAGGTCTGTAGCTTTGCATTGGCAAGCGTCTTGCTTGTTATTACATGTGCAGTCAAGTGGAATTTATTGGGACAGATCAAGTCAAACTTAAGTTACTCTTGATGTCTGTTCCAAGAATAAAATAAAACCTGTCATTTTGCTTTTAACAAAAAGGCCATTAGACTTTAATGTAACACAATTTGTCTAATAGTGGTAAAATTGAATGACCTCAAACACATGTAAAACACTGAAGTAGGTTCAAGTTGATATGAATTATAGCCTACTCCTGTTAGTGGTAATCTGCAATTGTTATGTTTAATATATAATTCAATCCAATTTAACATTGTTTTCTTGGGTGATCAAAAAAATTAAACCTTAATCTGTAGTCAGGTTGTTTTAGCACTTTTATAGGTAACCTATAAGTAATCCTTCAGGAAACCCTACAATCAAATTATCTCTCTGCAACTGTGGGCTGTGAAATTTTAGATTTATGTCAAAATTTGTCATATTATGCTTTACAGATATATTCACAGTACCATCACACACAACACATTTTCTACACATTTCTAATAGATTTAATAGAAAATAATATCATTTATATGTCCAAACAGCATTTTTGTTCATGTCCCACACCTCTGGTCACAATATTAGGATATGTTAAATAAGGAGTGGTGGGCATGGATACATTTTTTTAATCTAGATTAATCTAGATTCATCTTGGAATTAATCTAGATTAATCTAGATTAAAATGGCTCATTTGAATTCTGCCGAAGGCATTCAGAATATGTGTGCTTCCCAAATAATGACTAAAAGTAAGTCTTTGAGAACGGGTTTCTCAAGCCAGGTGGCGCATTAGACCAGGGGCTCATCTCCTGTTTCAAAAATGCATCACAAACTGCTTGAGAAAGCTGTTCTACTATGATAATTTGTGATGAAAATTAAATTATGTTCAATAAGATGTACTTGTGTTTACTTCCGCATTAACTAAGGGATGCTTTGCGTTTAGGTGGTACTTTAGGTGGGACTGGAAGAGCTCCTAGAGTACATTTACATTTACATTTAGTCCTTTAGCAGACGCTTTTATCCAAAGCGACTTACAAAGAGTTAGGGAGCAACAAGTGATATGTCATACAGGAGCCATAATACATTAGGTGCCAATACAAAGTTACTGGTTTCAACTAAAGCTAGATAGCTGTATGTAAACCAATTTCGTACAGTAAACCAATTCCGCATTGCACAAGGTGCAAAAACCTTAGTCTTGTCGAGGTTTGCATTGGGAAGCTTCTTAAAAATAAATTTTCCCTGAAGCAAACCCGGTGGTTTCATAGCTGCATCCATGTTAGCACGTCACGTTTGATGTGGTAATTTCACAGTAACGTTATGTTGTGTTCAGACCAAACGCGAATGGCGCGTCAAGCGCGAGTGATTTACATGTTAAGACAATGCAAAGACGCGATAGACCTACTTGCTGCGCGAATCGCGCGAATGAAGCCCTGGTTATGAGATGATGAGGCGACGCGAATGACACGAATGAAGCACTGGTTATGAGATGATGAGGCGGCGCGAATGACGCGAATCACGCGAGTTGAAAAATCTAGTTATCGCCCCCTACAGTGCAATTAAGCTATCTATACATCCGCGCTAAAATATCAAGGTGAAAGTCATCATAACTTGCGTAGTATAGACCCAGCCTTGAGAATAGATTAACGGCGACATTTTTTTTATTGCGCGATAAGAGTCTCACGTTAACGCAGCACGTTAACGCCGATAACGGCCCACCACTAAAAATAAGCTTATTGAATTACAATTTGTCAAATGTAATTGTTTAAAATACATATTCTTTTACAGCATCGTAAATGTTTTTGTATATTTTACAGATCATTTTTATTATTTTATGAAGTAAATGTGGCAGTCCCACACTTTTGAGTCCTTACCGCAACAATTAAAAAAGTCTTTTATAATGAAGTTTTATCAAAGACAAACAAGTCTAGTTTCTATAGAAACAGCGATTACCACATGAGCACATTGCTGACCGATTGGGCCACCTCACTACCTCACTCACAAGATCCCCCAAATATAAACTAAATAACATCTTTTCTGTGTCAGTATTTATTGTGTGTCCTTAACAAACATCTTAATTCGGTACTTTGAACTACATTTAAAAAAATGTACATTATGTTTACTTCATGTATCAGGATGCCAAGAATCAAAACTAATGTAGTAGACCTTACTAGCTGCCAATTAACTGCAATATTAGCCAAAACGTCATTTCCGAGACATGTCTTTACTGAGCATTTTAAAGGTTTCAAATATGAAAACAAAAATGTTCCAGCTTAAAATCTCAGTGATTCAATGCAATTTTGTTGAATTATAATATGTATTGTATTTCAGACTCCGACGATTGACATAAAATTTCACCGGGGCTGTTTTTTTATTGTGAAGCGTCAAAAGTGTCCGTAGTTGCATAAACACCCTTATTTGCTTATCTATTCATTCATATATTTATTTATTTATTCAGCTTTGTTTATGAATGCAACCAGAAACTGCTAGACTGGTGGAGGACAAAAATGCAGAAATATGCTTGTGCAACAAAATGGGTTTTCTGTAAAAAAAACTATACATCGTGTACTCAGCTCACAAATTGTCTTGTTCCATCAATACCCATATAGGCCTATATTTTCAACCTTGCACTTTTTGACCATAAAAACGCACATTTGCCTTCAAGTGAGCCTCTCGCATAAACTGGTTTTAACCTCATATCCTCACTTCATCATCCAACTGTCGCGTTCTAGTGTCTTTCTCAAAGCCTCAAAGTAAATATTTGCCAAAAGCCAAATTCAGAGCAGCCCTCCTAGCCCAACATATGGCACTGCCCGTCTCCAATCCGAGAGAGAGGCATTTGTCTGGAGTGCCATTCAGACCAATGACAGCGCCATGTGGGCGTGTGTTGAGAGTGTGTGAGGTGCTTTTTAAGTTTAGTAAATGACTGCAGCAAGAAATACCGTGGGGCTGGTAGCGTTATTGAGCAATGAGTCCGTGTGCTAAAATCTCTGTGTTTTTCTGCTCAGCGGTTTTTGTAGAAAAACATTGAAAGCGAAAATGAGCTGCGTCTCGTAACTGGACCAGACAATGGAAGTAGCTCCATGCAGCAGTAACAATTCACCTCTGGGAAACGAGTACGTACTGGACAAGACTACCTGCAGAAGCGGATCGGTCACAGGAAGCTAAAACGTGTGGCTCCGAAGCGACACATTTTCCCATTGGAATGCATGTCAGAAGAGGTGCGGAGGAACAGAGAAGACGCGTACGTATGTATTCCCTATGACTTTGGCGGCATTCCGACGGTGTGAGGAGATCGTGCATATAGTTTCATTTTTCTCAAACCACTCTCGCGTATCGCCAGATGAGTGCCGGGATGGATCGCGTTTGAATATCTGACGCTGTCATGGATCGCACTGGATGAACAGCCGTAATTTATTTCATCGAGTTCATTGAGAGCACCTGAAATTCCGCAGCCCGCGCGAGTCTCTGTCCGCGGTCCTGAACCGGAGCTGCGCTTCACCTCAACAGCCTCTGTCGGGGAACATGATCAGCTGTATGATCTGTACGGCCTTTTGGGGAATCTGAAACAAGCAAAGGACGAATCGTTTACCTCACAAGTGACAGAAGAAGGAATTGTAGGGCGCGCTGAGCTGAAGCTAACTACATCCACTCATCTCAAACCCGACACGATGTTCGCACTCGGGATTTATTTGTGGGAAACTATTGTGTTTTTCAGGTACGTATCACGGTGGTTTTGGATGTGTTGGTATATAATCAGAAGCTTATTTTACGTTCTTGCTGTACTTTACTTCTGCTGAGAATATTGCATTTGAGGAAACAGGCTGAATGGTTTTAAGTAACGATCGACACGTGCACATGCTTGGTTTACTAGTTTGCTATTTATTTAGACTAATGTCAATGTGTGTAGGTATGTCTGATGATTAGGAAAAGGATAATAAACTAAATCGTAATTGCGTGACGTTCACCGATCCGAGTCATTAACTGCAAAGGATTCCCGTTACATCGGTCAAACAGCGAATACTAGTGGCCATTTGACGTATAGGACGTTGTCAACAGGCAAATGACGCCAACTGTCTTCGAAAAATGAATTAGTCTATGTTGTAAATTAAAGATGTGAAACTATCAAAAGTAAAACTTAAATCCGATATTAAAAACAAAGTCAACATTGGTTGTTTTAAATCCCGTATACTATTTCAAATTGTTGTCAGTGCCTGCTGTCATGTTCGTTGTTTCTCAGTATACCTTAATTTCTCCCTTCGTTCATTCATTCATTCATACATACATACATACCTACATTCATGCATGTGACACCGTTAATTCATTTTTCTAAGATTACTTACAAGTATTAATAAAATTACCAGTTTGTCACAGGCCTTGCGATTTAGGCCTATATTGCATTGAGATGAGAAAAAACTGTATAGAATTTAATTCCACCATTATGCCAGCATTTTCATACACATGTATACATTGTACTTCATTCTGTTTCACTTTCAATTTTCTGAATTAAAAAAGCAACACACTAAATGTGAATTCAGATTTAGACGATTAATAGACTTATTAAAAATATTAACATTCTCTTTATCATCATAAATGTAGCCATAATTTAAAAATACATCACGGACGGCATCAGTGTATTTCCGGCTGGTAGTTTGCAGTAATTCTTTTTGCATTCTGTGGACACTGTTTAGTTAATGAAGTAGAATCAGGATATTGCAGTCTCAGCTCTTACTGCTGAACTTTGCAGCTCCTGTTAATTGATATCTCTTTCCCAGCCTACACCACAGGCTCATTTCACATGCCGACTTATTACTAAACATTGATCACTCTGTCAATGCCAATATCACCAACGGACACGCATCCTACCCAAGAATCATTTTCTCTATGAATCTTGCGTCACCATAATAGATTTGTATGATATCTTGCGCATTTTCCACGCAGGGGTCGTCACGTGAGACGTTGTGTAAATGCCATTCGAGTAACTGATGCGTAGCTATTATAATACCGCTCATGCATAAAACAGCAATTATGTTATGTCACCTCACAGAGAAATATGCAGGTAATGTCAATTCAATTAATGGCAGGTGCAGCAAGCAAATGTAGGAGGATTTGGCTTAGCCATTTCCCAAACATATAAGAAAATATGTTAATATACTGAAGGAAAAGGTGCTTTATCTGCTGGGAAATTGTAGATTTGCATTAATTGTACAATAATCTTCCATTAAATGTCAAATAATTACATTTTAAAACGTTGTTGTTTCTTTCAGCCAAAGTAAAGGAGACAAAGCAAAGGCCCTGTTAGTGCTGTGACCATTTCAATGACCATTTTGAGATGAATGAAAATGAAGAGATTGGTCCCAAACTGAGATAATCGTGTTTTCAAAAATCGTGTTTTTATTGTGTTGGTATCTTTTTACCTATTATGGCTTAAAACAAACCAACTTCAGTTTGATTGATATTCATTTGAATGCACAATAAGCAAGACGTTTTATTTAAACATTTTAGTTATCTTATCTTGGAACCAAACTCTTCAAATATCCCACAACAAATATATACATAAACCTTTAAAAACCTTGTTGGCACCACCAGTGCCATGTTCTGTTCCCTCTATCTTTCCTCTCATATGTCTCTAATGTTGGTTTGCCTGATCGAACTGTTCCCCTGCATTGGCTATTATAGTGTACAGTTTGCTGTGTGGCATTATGCAAGTGATTGTTTCTCTGAAATGGCTTTGCAAATCTCATCTATGAAAAGCATGAAATTTCACAGTATCCCCAAGGGTTGATATCTTCTAAAAGTGGAGTTTTGTATTGTGCTTGGCTCATAGGAGACCCTCTTTGGTAATTGTACATACACAGGTAGTGACAGCAATAAAGCATAAGTGCGTGCGTATATGGTGTCAATTTTGTATTTTATTGTAGTGCTATTCAAACCTAATTTTATCATTTAAAGTAGATGTGCGTGAGGGATAACAGCAGTTTTGACATTAAAAGCATCCTGCACAAAGAGAACTGTATTTCTATTGTTATTAGATAATTACTGGCGCAGTTGCTGATGCATTAAAATACATCCCTCTTAGCAAAGATCAAAGAAGATCACAGCACAAATAATGATGATTCACTAGGGGAAAAGCAATAGTTCTTTAGTTTTTTTTGGATCATCACCTTTCTTCTTTCTTCTCCTTTCTAAAAGATGATCAGATATATGAAATATTTACATATCAATGTCTTACTGTCAATACATGTTTATGTGTAGATTGATCTTTATGCTTAATTCTGTATATACATCCAGCTCTTTGCTGGCCTCACATCTTCCCTTCTATCAGTTCAGAAAGCACACTAAGAAATGAAGAGCGATTGAATAAATGGCGTGTTGGTGCCAGAGAGGCCCTTTGATTCCTTGAGTCTTACAAAATGCAAGATCAATACGGATTCTGTTCATCAGTGGTCTTAAGGACATAATGAGCTACACTTAGGGCTAATGATTGGATCCTCACATTAAAGTATGCAGGTCTCTGGGTTATTTGCATATAATATTTGGCAGTTAGCACAGGTTTGGGTCGTGCAACATCAGCAGAAGGACCAAGTCCTCTCCACCACCGTGGCCAGTATTGATTAAAGTTCATATGTCCAACAGTGCTGCTATGACCGGTGAAACCATTCATTACTAGAGACACGGTTTAGAGGTAGTCTAGAACCCACACTACATGTCCAGCGTTCTTTTTACAGTGTGCGTTGCCAGCTGCTGCGTACGTATGATGAGGGGATCAAAACTAACAAAGACAGTATCCTCAGATTTCACACTGTCACAAACGATTTTTTCGACAGGAAGCATTCATAAAAAGAGACTATAGTGACACAGAGTTGTTCTGAAGGAGACGCTGTAATCTGGCGTGACTAATCTTGTTATGTTACATTGCAAAACCGTACGTTCAATACGATGGAGTTTGTTTGATTTGTGTTCACATTTGAATGGAGTCAACGTGAGAAACAATTCACAATATTATCAATTTTACGTTCCACAAGGTGCGTCGCAATATACAGGAATAGGATAAACCAATATGATTATCGTGATTATTGATATTGTGTTAAAAATAAGCATTTGATGATATTGTAAATAGGCTAATTCAGCACCAGGATTTGGTTGACACTCCAACTTATTAGGAGGCGGTTTTGCATATTACATTATTTTAAGGGCAACAATGTTTAAAGAAAAACTCTGACAAAAAAGACAAACACATAATTAACAAAATAAAGATCAATTTGACTGGTAGCATTGTTAGCGTTAAAAATTTTTAATAGATGACACGATAAAATCATTATCATTAATTATTTTGTTTGCCATTATCTTTTAATGAAAATACAGAAGAACTTTCTACACCTGCATCTTTACATTTTTGCTATTTGATCAGCTTTGCAAATTGTGTCCTGTTCATTTATTTAAAAAAACACAATTCAGGTCATGCTTCGATTTATACGTTTAATTCAGTACATAACATCACATATTTGACTTTTCGAGCAAAATCCTCTCCAGGTTTTCCCCAGACAAAATCGCAGACTTTAAGCACGAGAGAGATTTATTGTACTCCTGAAATGTGGATCTGCACATTTCGCTCTATAATGTATCCGTATTTAAATGCCAACGTCTCCTTCAATTTAATTGTTCCTCGTGCAGACTCCGGTAAATGTTAATGAGGAAAAAAGAAAAATGACGCGCAGAACAGAAAAAGACTAACTCTTTGTTAGTCCGAACTTAAAGTGGTACTGGACGCGCAGGAAGTCAATAGATGTGAAAGAATAATGGATACGCTGCCGAAACGGTTAGACAGGATTCAATGGCTGGTTAAGAAAATAAAGCAGTTCCTCCCCAAGAAAGAGCCATGAAATTGCCAAGCAATGGAAGCATGTCTCGAGGACCTAGGCGAGATCAATATACCACAAGCTGTTTTATGATTGTTATCCTACATTTTTGTCAAACACACTGATGCTGTTGAGTTTAAGAATGTCCTTTTTTATAATTAATTCACCTATGTGGGATGACTTGAAAAATGTTTCTACATATTAAAATCCATTATGTTTAAGTGAGATTTGACAATTAAAAGAAGGCCAACTAAAGATCCCAACAGACGCGGTTAAAAGCAATGGATAATATGCACAGAGTGGTCATAGAGGCTAAAAGCCCATGGGATGAGTTATCATCTGACTCACATGCCTGTTAGTGACCTACCATTAAATAGCGGCCAGGTTACATTGAGCTGACAGTGGAACAGATATGCACCATATTACCTCTAATTCAATTCTGATGGCCTGTAATGCTTATGAAGACATGGATACTAATATAACAAGGTCTCCGAATTAATTTACACATTTATTCAGTTTACCAAAGATCATCCATTTGGCTTTGAATGAGCAAATTTTCTTGGTAACACTTTACAAAAATGTTGGATTTCTTAACATTAGTTAATGCATTAGCTGAAATGAAGTAACAATGATTAATACTTCTAGAGCATTTATTAATGCATATGATCATTTTCGCATTTATCAAAACATTATAAGTCAAATGTTGTATGTGTTAACATTAGTTAATGCACCATAAAATAACATAATTGTATCAACCTTAACAAAGATTAAAAACTTTTTTGTTCGGTGTTACCATTTTCTTGGTTGTTTTTGGCATTTGTTTGATGTCTGTTATTTCTACTCGATAGGAAAAACACGTCCCCAACTCCAACTCTGTCTCGGGACAGAAAATATAATAATTAAAAACGTCTCATGATGCACTTGTCCTGCATTGTTGGTGCTTTTGTTGAGGAGACGGCTTGATCCAGCAGGTGAATAGTTCTGCAATGATCTGTCTTTCTTTCCGCCTTTCCCAGCTTGGCAGCATCCCAACAGGCAGCAGCACGGAAAGCTGCCTCTCCCATGCCCCCGTCAGAATTCCTGGACAAGCTGATGGGAAAAGTGTCTGGGTATGATGCAAGAATCAGACCTAATTTTAAAGGTAGGTGTGTACACCAATACAATGTTGGATATCAAAGGAATGTAGCCAAGAAGCAATTCAAATTATATTTCAAATGGAAAGAATGACAGGAATTAGCAACATATTGGATGAAAATGTATGCATAGAAGCAAGTGCGTTTGTCGATCCATTATTATAATGATTCAAAATGTTTTTACCAAATGTAACACACATTATGCTTGCACAAGACAAGATAATGTTGTTTATTTCAAATTTAAAGCTAATTCACAAAATTCAATGCTACATTTCAAATGTGAACAATCATGAATTAAATGAATTATTTAATTTCCTACTTCTGCATTAATTAAATTCAGAAACTCCAAGCTGGCTACATTCATGTTTAAGCTTTAGCATTATCCTGAGCGTCTATGGTGATACTTGGGAACTTATAGTTTGATATGTGCTGGCATTGCTAGAAATAGCCACTGCAAGATACATGTCAGAGGTTTCCTTATATTCAACAATGTCAAGCACTACAAATTATAGTTTGCCTTTGGCTGTTCCTCTGGCTATTCCTGGAAATACAATTTTTTCCTAAAGGTATATCAGAAAAAGTCTTCTTTAAAATAGAAATAATGAAAATGATTATTTATAACATTTGCAGTAACTAAAAATATATTTTTTGTACCAATCGTACACAAAAAATAGATCAATTTGAGATTTAAATATAAAGAAAAAGTTGATTATCTTTTGCTGTACTATACCGTGATAGGTTGAATTTGATATATTTTAAATACTAACATATTCAATATAAACTGAACATGTTGTGTAATTAAGTTTTAAAGATGACCTTTTAATGCATATTGTTTGGTATAGCAAATGAAATCTCTGATTGTCTGATTTTGCATTTTTATTTACTGGTAACATTTTATAATAAATGTATCTAACATCATGATATTATATAAGGCTTAATAAATCATTACAATAAACAACATATCTATTAAGCAATATATGTTGTTTGTTTAAAACACAATAATGGAAGAAATTACAAGGTGTGTCTAAGAATTTTTTAAGTAAATAACTTAGACATTCTTGCAATATAACAAGATTTTAAAAATTACAAAAAAATTCAATTGAAAAATTGTTACCAGATGATGAAATGTATTGTATATGTACACCTTTTATAATAAGTTTGAAGCATCAGTGAATAAAAGGAACATTGGAGCAATGTATCCAAAGACCTTGTCCACGCTGTTGAACCCGCTTGATCGCTTAAATGGCAAACGGCTCTGTCTGATTTCGAGAGGCCTTGCATCTTAACCTTGCTTGTGGCAAATTATTTATTTCTTTATTTTTGTTGACATTTAGTGCTGTGATATGGTGAATGAATTCTGACATCTTACATTTTTGCTGTTTGCTGAGTTTTGCTGAGTTGTGCTGCAATTTTCTTTACGGTGAACTGCATCAGAGTTGGTTGATTGATTTCTCACTGAAATTGACCTTGAGATCCGAGTTTATTATATGCTCTTAAACTCTGACAGAATTGACTGACTAATATAAAAAATGTAACGCAATATAATATATGTGGTCAATTGGGCTTTTATTAGCATCTCATTATGTGACCCATTCACTATTTTAAGGACACACATGGTCACATGACCAGACCGGACATTATGAAATACAAGGGTTAGTCACGGCTGTCCAGTCGACCGCGTAAATTGGCGCTAAGCAGGAAGCTCATGAGTTCATGGCCAGTATTCTCCGCTCCAGCGTAGCGCACGTCAAATAAATTCACGTAGTGGAAGAATCCTGACAGCGTTTCTCCGTACATTTCTGAGGAAATCCTCAACCAAAGCCGAGAGAGGACACAGGCTCCTACACAAACAGCATCTAATGTGAGAATGCATTATTTCCAGCTCATGGTGAGGAGGAGCACACCTCCTCTGATTATTGCCTCTCCTGCAAATGTGGTCGTATAGCAACAGTGAAATAAAAAAGAAGTGAAAATGATGAGACTTGCCTGAAGCAACGAATGTGCTGGCATGAGAAGAAATTACACTGATCATGACTGGGACTCACTGTGGGAAATCCTTCCAAATGATTTAGCTGAGATCCAATTGAAATGAAAATCTCAAACTCTGGCAGATTTGGGGCACCCCATGCGGCTAGATTGATATATTTTCAGATCTTCGACTTACAAATGGTATTAGTTGGCACTTTTTCTCATTACAGTATAGCTGAAGTGTGATTTTTTTAAGTGTTAAAGTGCTTTCTCCAATCCCACAGAGACGACTTGAAGGCAAGACTCTTCCCTTAACTTTGCAGCGTATGGTACTTTGTTTATTCGAGCATACCAACCCAGCCAACACATCAACCATTGGTGTTACTATGGGAACGTGGCTGTATCCGACCAAAACCGATGGAGAATGTTAAAAAAACTGTTTAAAAACAAATCACAATTTCATTACAGGAGTGAGGCAGAAATTACACACCTCGCCTCGGCCTCGATGATTGAAATCATTTTCCCTTAAAAAGACTATTTCTTAGCGCTCGCTGACAGATCAAAGAAACAAATTGGGGATGTGTGAACCTGAGACGACGAGTGAGGCAGAGGAGCAGGGGCTGGTGGTGCCGTAATCTGCGGCCGCTGGTGATGAATGGTGCCGAGTGCAGATGTGTCTCCGGTACCCGCGTTAACCTTGTCCCTTCTCATCAGTCAAAGTGAAGAGCTACGGAGCCCGACAGCCACAAGGTGCTACAGATTCCTCCCAAATAGCACAATCATGGGCTGCTCCTCCATGTCGCAGTCGAACCTCCCCACACTTTCTTTCCCCCGTTTCAAATTAAGCGCCACGTTGCATTACCGTCATGATCCGTGTAATGCTTTCTGAATACTATGTCACTTAGCTTCTGAATGGGTTTTTTATGAGACGAGTGTACATTTGTAAATATACTGTTTGCTGCGGTATATTTATTTGCTTTTTGATTTCTTTTTGGATGACTTGTATGTCTTTGCCTTCTTGCATCTCCTCACTCATGTTGTGAAGGGCAGACAGACACATTATTTACTGGTGAAGCTTGATGTTCGTTCGGTGCTATCAGCACATGCTTAATGTGACTGTAATAGGATTAATGGGAACCCTCAAATGAGCGTGGGTGCTCACATACAAATGGCAATGGCAAACCTACCGATGCTTTTCAAGGGCTTCAGATGATGAAGAATGACTGAAGGTTTGAGCGAGGAAGACTCTTTTGGGTGCTTATTGTGTCATGTTTGATAAGACATCTGCTGTAACTTCTCTAGAACCAAATGTTTTAGTCCCTGTAGGGTCTACAAGAACACAAGAAACATTCCTGCTTCAAAAGGTCTCTGCGTTTGATACATTAAGTTATGTTTCTTCCTGAGTTTTTCAGAGGTGGTGTGAGGTGTATTTTTACAGTGGTGGAAATTAATTGCCTCATGATACACTAGAGAATCATGTTTTGGTCTCATCCAGGCGATACATCTTAGACAGAGCGAGTTTAGATCTGATTTACATTTTGCCTATATGTTTTAGCTTATTTTCTACAAATTGCTTCAATTCTCACAAGGCTCCAGACACTGTCATCCATGGAAATGTCATTTTTTTAAGTGTGGTACACGCATTCGTAGTCGAGAGGGAGACTTATTTAATTTCCACTGCAATTTATCACCGACTGTTCAGGGGTGTAAGATTGAGATTTTGCTTTGGAATGTGCCAGAATATGTGATCTATAGTTATATCTATAGTTATACAAACAAAAAACATAAAGAAAAAAAACATAAAAATTAGGTGCAGCTGTTATTAGTTTTAGTGTTACACTTTCAGAAAAAAGTACAAAACTGTATCTTTTAGCATCACTGGAGTGGTAACCTTAAAAGGATAGTTCACCCAATAATTTAAATTCTCTCATGGTTTGGTAACTTTTTTTCAATTCAAATCTGTATGACTTTCTCCTGCAGAACACAAAATAATACATTTTGAAGAATTTTTGTAATCGAACAAGGGCGGGATCCATTAACTTCTGTTGTACGGACACACAATTGGTGTCACAACACAAGTGAATGCATACAACCATTGTTCAGGTGAGTAAATAATGAAAGAATTTTCATTTTTGCGCAAACTATACCTTTAAGGGTTCCTTTTTGCACTTCTTAAGGAATACAAAAGGTACGTTGTACCTTTTTGGTACGCAATTGTACTATAGGACCTGTTGTGAATCTCTAAATGTACATTAAGGGGTGCATAACATTCAAATTATAAGGTTCACAATTGGTCCTTTCAATTTTTCTGACAGTAAAAAACTAAAAAAGGATTTCTGTATAATATACAAGAAAACATTTCACATTTTTTTCACTTAAGTTTTTTTAAATCTTTGTATTTTCTGTAGCCTCTTCCACTATTCAATCTCTTGTAGCCTGATGGCTAGTCAATTATATGCACAGGTATTAGTTTATTTTTATAAGACAGGTGTTGACTCTAAGTTTTGTTTTGTTTTAATCTTAGTATTTTACACAGAAAATCTACGCAGATTCATGGAGACCAGGATTTAAAGTGTTAACACAAATCCTTCACACACAGGATAAGCCTGTGGGAAGTCCTGGATTAGCCGACACTGCCATTATTAGTGAACATGCAGTTCTTCAAAGTCCTTAAATCACGCATTTAGTTTCTTGTTTGTGTAGGTTAATTGCAATCCATTTGATGAGTGATTTCTCTGTTTTCTGCAAATGTCGGCCACCGTCAGCGCCACTGCCCCGTCAGAATAAGTTGTATTGTACTTTCTGTGGTTACGTGTTCAAGGTAGTTTTTCATGTTTATCCTCGTGAAATGACACAGAACTCCACAGGAGATACAATGTAGTCAACGTGGTTTTAATAAAGGCACTTTTAAACATTAAGGGAAAATGCTCATAAAGTATGGGGAGCTGATCATAAAGTAAGTTCCCATTCCTTTTGTATTGCACAGTCCTTCAACTCAATCAATTGGATCTGTCAGTCACATGAAAACAATCTATTTTACGCTTTGTGCAAATTTAAGTGAAGCCAGATTGACACGCAGTCTTTGCATTTTCCCTCTCTCAAGTGTATTACATCTATAAGTGCATTTTGCTAACCTCTGCCTCCTGTGACCAGAAATGCATTGCAACCCCCATCCTTTTTCATTTCAGTGCGCTTTGCCTTTTGTCCTACCCGCTCTGAAGTTTTGGACGAATAAGTGCATCCCTCCTTTCCTGCTCTTGCCCTTAGTATGCCCTTAGCACCCAACACTCCCTGCCACACAATTTAACGCTCAAAGTGTTGGCAAGTGTAACGTAGAATAAGTGAGTCTTGCTGCTTATGTTTTTTTTCTTTTGTTGGTTCCGCAAAGAAAAACGCTGCCCGTCTTGATGTTAGAATATCATGTGATTAATCTTGATCTTTTTTTCATTAGACCCACAAGGTTCCAAAGCGGATGGTACTCACAAGAAAGGTACTTATCCAGGTTTACACAAGCCTATTGATTCATTCGAGCGATGTTCCGTCTGAGAAATGACGTAAAGCAGCTTGCATTTCTTGGGTAAATGATAAGGAGTTAAAAATGTCTGTGTATGTTAAAAGTGTTGTTGTGTAATGGCTGAGAGTACGGTAAAGTATTTTTAAAGGAAGTGATGTCATTGTTGATTTCAATTATTAGAGGGTACAGTATTCTTGTAAAGTGAATTCAACGACCATCTGATGTGTGTCTGATCTATTTATAAATGCTAATTGATAACACTTTCAGATGTGCATGATGGCATTAGTGAATCTTTTATTGGATAATTTGATATTATTGCATGGTCTTTTCACCTGATGCAAGGTTAACTGTATTTTAGTTTCAGGCGTTTGCAAAACAAAACATTGTAAATTTAATGATTAATCTCCTTCCATTTGCTCTCTCTTTGAAGAAAGACATTTTGCATTTAATTCCCTGCTTAGCCTCTAGTTGTTTTTAGGTTTAAAATCGTAGCTTTGTGACTGTCGCCGTTTAGCATCGGCTCATCCCTGAGCTGAGCTTTGTGTAGCTGGCCACGGTTTTTATCTCGGTGCCATTGATTTCTCTCTCCACTCTTGGCTTAAATTTAATTAAATCGAGAAAACAAATGAATTTCTACACCTGACTGAAGAGGGAAAAAAGCCTTTCAAGCATTTCAATTATTCCTCCAATCTAACATTCTTCTGTTGCTTAATAAAACAAGCCATTTATTATGTGCATTCAGATTTTACATTTACATAGAATCACGTTTGACTGATTCTGATCCGTCTGTTGATGCTTTAGTGTATGTAATGCTGTGTTTTGAGACTGTAGAGGGTTTTGTCCTATGGGTTGCTTCTCGGCAGTCATTAGATCCTGTTATTTAGCTTTATTAAGGATATTACATAGCGAGCTCGCTCTCTTCATGCAGACTAATGCAGAGCCTTTTGGATGTTTGTCACGGCTACAGTGTTCTCAGATGAACAATCCTAGCAGTAGTATCCACAAATCACATTATAGTGTATTATTCTGCATTCATCACACAGTGTTTAATCATCCTTTTATCCTAGCTCAGAATATGGTGTGCTATTGGTTTGCAATGAAATATGTTTTTGTGTATGGATTATGCATACATTAGTGTGTGTTATGAACTGTATCATGCTTCTAATGGTTAGTAATTGTTTATGGTTTGTTCTGTTTCTAATCAATAGCTTAAAAATAAATATTCTAATTCTTAAAAGTTATAATACCATTAATACCAGTATAGGTTTTTTGCTGTTGTTATACGTAGATGTAAACTTTTAAAAAAGTAATAAATTTGCAGTAACCATTTGTAATTATTTCCTCTCAATCAGAGCCTAAAACATTAATAATAAGTAAAAATCTTAATATAGGAATTAGATACCATTAATTATCATTTCGACAACAACAATTAATCTAAATGAATATTAATTTATAAATATATTTTTGTTCATGTAGTTCATGCATTAACTAAATCTATACTGTTGTAGTCCCTCTGAAATCTCGGATGTCCAAATTTGCTGATTTTCAGGAAAAGGAAAAACATATAAATACTGTGTTGTCGAGGTTGACAAGCACTTTTTAATACTCTTCATTGGTTAGATATTTGCAAAAACCTAGTGACAAACAAAAAGAGTTACCAATAATATTGATTTGTAACAAAATAATCATGAAATATGCAGTTTCAGAAGGACAGCGGTGATATCCGATTCAGTTCAGTTCAAAATGCTTTGTTGTCTATTTTAAGTAGGGTAGAAAATTGTCTTTAGACAAAGACTCAAACACACGAAAAATACAAATACTCATCTAAAAAACTTCACATTATATACAAAATAATTTTAAAGATCCTATTTAAAATACCAATTGCAGTAGGGATAAAGGTCTTTTTATACTTGGCCCTTTTAACTACAGGTAATTTATACCGTCTGCCAGAGGGAAGTAACTGGAAAGATGCGAACAGGGGATGAGAAGTGTCTCCCACAAAAACAGAAGCTTTCCATGCCATTTAAAATATGTTTGTATGACTAGAAATGAAAAAATAACCAAGATGAATGAATGTGAAAAAATATATATTCAGTTCATGATAGCTATTGACATATACAATCATTATTGTAATTATTTTAACATATAACAATGCCATTCACCATGTTCATTTTACTTTATAAATTATATATAATAATAAGCTTTAGAAATCATAAATTATAGAATATTTTATTTATTATATCTAATATATTAATCATACATAGATTTAATATATTTAAAATAAATAAAATCCTGCTTTCTGTACTAACCACCATATAACCAATGTAATCTGGATTATTTTAAATAGCACTTACAGTATATATAAAATTAAAATATTAGCATTTCTAAACCAGTTATTGCTGTAGTTTATTGCACTATGTAAACACAATACTATTTACTAGGATTTAAAAGAGCAATGTGGAGATCTTGTGGTGAGGTTGCGAATTGCAACCAACACCTCAGTCCACCTCTCCCCCCTTTCCAAGCATTGGAAGCATTCTGTGGCTGACCCAGAACTAAGATGTCGTCACAGTTTTGATTCTTTGCCGAAGGAGATAAAGTATTTATGAAACATGATACTGTAGAAACAACATGGTTAATTCCATGGAAGGGGACCCGCGCTGTATATAGAAATAGCTCATTCTTCTGAGGTAATGCATTCACAGTGACAATATTTAGCACATCTTGCAGCAGAATTACATAGGAACTAAGTGGCCTTAGATGTTTTGGCTTAGAAATGTAGTGATTTGTGTTATTAAATGCTTAGTTACACCTTCGCCCCAACAATCACACACAGCATGGCGCATACTTTTTACTTTACACTTCTTTCAGTAAATGTAAAAATCTTGTGTGATTCTCTTAGGCGTAAATGTGCAATATTATGACAAACTTTATTTTTTCTCTCATATCATTAAAGCCATCAATGTTACCGCAGAGTGAATCAATTTTCACAGGATATTGACCATTTTATCTCATGACTTTTGCAGCCGAAGCTAGCCGGGTAATCCAGTTTAATCAAACGGCAGTCTACTCATTCTCTATTCAAGACTCGGCGCTATGGCCCGCCTATTGATTTATGTCTCTCTCTCCAGCCTCACTCTCTCTCTCTCCTCGGAGGCTGTCATGTTTCTCCTATCAGTGATGCTAGCCTCAGGGGCAGGAAGAGATCCTGGTAATTTAGCAGTGTGTCATTACTTATAGGCATGTGACAATGCTAACTCAGACGCTCTCACTGAAACTAGCTGTCACTGCACGGGCAGCTCTTCCCGCCCGAGCCGCGGCTGTCTGGCTCTTATGAATTTTAATACAATCCCCTTAATGGTTAGGGTCGTCTCCAGCTGAACCGAACCTGGAGTGATGGATGGCTGTGGCTCCTGTTCAATCTGGATTTTGTTTGTCAGAGTAGGCTGTTTAAAGTAGAAAACACACAGAATATAAGGAGAAAAGCATGGATTTTATGTACGAGTTGCTGTTTTGTGGAAATCCATTCATCATTTTGGTGCAGGAATTGTGAGGTTGTATTATGAACATTACGGTCTTGTGTGGTATGGCGTGATCATTTGGATTCATTGGAGCAGGATATACTCACAAAAACAAAACAATCCATATACTTCCACTGTTGTCATCACAAACATCAAAATCTCAGTGTAAAGTGATTTTGGGTTATGTAGCTCTGTGATGCATATCTTGTTTGTTTGTTTCCCCGTTCTACATTGAAGCAACATTAGATAACTTTTGCTTATGGTTTCCCCATGTGGTTGATAAGCGCAATTGCCTTTTATCAGTGTCGTAAATTTTGTCGCTGACTGTATAGGCTTCCCCATGGACAGGGCAATACACGTGAATTTGTTGACTAAGCAGAATCACTTCAAAAACTGTCAATGTACTAAAGCACTCTTTTGGCTCCCGCTGGGTATACTACTGGGCTATACTAATAGCTCAAACTAGATTCTGAGGTAGCAGCTGGTTGTAAGCCGTTAGCGCATAGCGCATAGCGTGCTAGCGTTTACATTTGCAGTCACCCAAAACACACAAATGGACGTGAGTGTGTTAAGTAACCAACAAAAATAATTTTCCCGCCAGGGCGTTGTGCTTTGTGTAATAGGTGCAGCTTAGACTCAACTCGCTATGGGAATCGTGACTAGCATAGTAACAATAGATACCGATAACATTAGTCCACTTGCATGAACTAAGGAATCAGCAACTTTTGACCATACAACATTTCTTGTGGTTTGGTAGTCATTGTTTACAAGCATAATCCTAAATTTGTGACGCGGCCAATAATGCTACTATTCAGACCCGGCAACATTACATTATCTCTAGTTTACCTTACGCTTATACATTTTGAACCAGTAACGTTAGTGCGCCAATAAACCACCCGAGTACAGCCTAATAACTAATAAGCTCAAAAGTACAGGACAGGAACGAAATAATGTACCTATAAGACTTTCAAATCCAGTTGCAGGAAGGCTAGCAGTCCATCCGTTTTCCAATCGTTGCATCTTGCAGCTTGCGCAACCGAGTGTAAGTCCATCAGATATTGATTTGTGTTCGGGCTAGTGTCGATCACTCTCTCTTTTCCTCTTTGTTATTTTTTGTTCTCTCTGATATGGTGGTGGTTTGGAAACTAGAACTAGATCACCCAGGCTACAAGTAAAACGTGACGTATGCCGTAAAGTAGGTGATGGGCGGGGCTTGTGAACCTACCCGCACACCAAAGTTACAAGTCTGATTTCAGCCAAGAGAGGGCTGCTAAGGTAGCAGCGGGAGGAAAATTCGTCCAGTTAAGAGTTATCCTTCCATTAAAATCATTTGAGAGTGATTATTTCAAGGTCGAAAAACTCTCTAGTGTTGCTTTAAATGAAGCTGAAAATCACCTTTATTTTCACCCTCTCGGTATCACTGCAGTGTGGCAAATTGAAAATTTCACCGTGCCAATAGATTTACTCAGCATCTGCCCTTATGTCAATGCACGAGGAAAAAGAGGAGGCCCTTGACATTTGGACCAATGTTGATTCATTGAAGTGTGATGAAAACGGTGTGCTAACAGGAAGAAACTGGTCGGACACACCCGTTCCTTTGTTTTGAATCCCTATCGCTATATCACATTTTGTGAGATCCCCCTCGCCAAGACCTTATAGGTACAACCGAAGCCTATAAATATTTAATGCCTCAGTGCCATTGTTTTTCTGCTGAGAGCAGCTCGATTTTTAACATGAGCAATATCATTAAGCTTTCTTTATTTATATCAGACGCTTTCATTTGTGGTGCTCCACTTACCTGAGAGGCATTTCGATTGCCTGCTGTTTGCAATAAATCTGTTCGCCTCCTGCATCGCGGGTGTCCTCGGGGTGCAACATCTCGTGCGCCATTTTCTCCCGAGCTGACCGGCGTAAAACTGACTAATGGCTATTGGACGGTATCATTCTCTAGTTTCTGCTATCGTTTCTGCGGTATTGATCAGTTTAGACACAGACCTTGATAATGAACGACTATAAACGGGTTAACAGTAAAGATGAGTTGTGGCCGTTGGTTTATGAAGAACTAATTGGTCTCTCGACACAAAGCGATGTTTGATCTGTTTGTAGGCGAGCGTGTAATTTATGCTTCTATAAAGGTTATTCTGTTTTTTTAACCCGGGGGATATTTGATTAATGATTGTTCTGTTTATATGAGAAATTAATCACGCTAATGAGTCTCTTGATTTTTCTTTGTAAATATGGAATTATAAGCAGCGCGCAACGCGTTCGACATTTTCCGTCCTGGTTTTTAGATTGGCTTGTCTCTAGCAGAGTTGAGCGTCCTGTTTACGTCGGCGTAATAAATGGCAGCGCAGTGAAACGTGTGAGGCTTCTAAACTACAAGATGGGGCTGGAGGTGGAGCTCGGAAATTAAGATCTGATTCGCTGACAAGGAACAGCTGAGTTAAAAAAAATATATATAAATAACCACAACATCCCTAAGCTGGCTGTTGCATCCCTCTGCAGAATGCAGAAAGGGGCGCAGATTGTTTGGCGAAAACATGGCAAGGCAAATCATTGTTGCCGATGAGTCATACGCTCCTGACAGATAATGAGCTCTGTCTTTTTCGCTCTCTCGCTGCTTATTGGAGGCCGAGCTCACAAATGAACTGCAGTGGGGGTGAGGACATTAGATTTCCTCTGCGCTGCGTCACATACTGCAAGGAAAGCCAAAAACAGACAAATGATTACAGCCAATATAATACCCAGTGGAAGAAATGTGCCAAGAGCAATGATCCGTCGGGCCTCTGTGTGGAGACTCAAACAAGAACTGCCCAAAAACATGCCGGAATATTGTGAACAAGCTGAAATAAATGGATTTTGCTGCATGCTGAATACATTAACATATTTACTTTAAAGTGCCGGTGAAATTAAAAATGACAATTTTTATTTTTTCATGAAACATTGCAGCATTTATAGTAAATAGCTCATAAATCTGGGTCATTTTCTTTTTAAAATTCATGTATCCTCATAATCTCAAATGACGTAAACTAGACGGCTTGGCCGGAGCATCCGTTAACTCCTCCCCTTCGACTGTTAGTCTGCTTCTTAGTCTGATTTCAAAATCAATGCAACGGCTGTTTTTAAACATCCAATCAATTCGTAGTGAAAAACGCAAGCCACGCCCACTCATTTTCTCCTTTGAAATTCCTTTTCACTAATCAATTCAGAATATCAGAATACGGAAATAATACAATCGCAACTTCCGGTTTACAGAGACTGAATTATGATGATGAGCTAATGCAACTCATTCCCAAATATTCTGTCACACACCAATTCCATTGCGTGTGTTTATAAATTTGCACAACTTAATATGTTTGAGTCAGAACTAAATGAATAATGAATTAATGCTAAGACAAATTGTAGTTCCCAGCATGCTTTGCAGGAGACTGAAGGGGAAAGTAAATGTCAAATTCAAGTAGTGTTTTTTAAACATAAGGAAAATGAGGTTTATTCCCCCTCGTGTGATTTAAAACCTATATAGGATATACTTTCATCTGTGGAAAACAGAGAAGATATTTTGAGAAATGTCTCCGTGGTTTTGTGTCCATGCAATGGAAGTCGATGTTGTTTGGTTACCTACGTTCTAGAAAAAAACATCTTGTTGAAAGTGTCATATACAGGTTTTCAGTCACATGAGTACATGATGAAATATTTTTTGTGTGTGAACTATTCCTTTAAGAATCAATTACTGTGGAAATGTTCCACATTCCTTTTCACTTTCAGGTATGAGAATTACATTGTCACATTGAATTTTTTTTATAGTACACGTCAAGGAAGCCCATTTCAAATGTGTGGAATTAAATTCATCCTGTTTTGTTGAATACATTAACATATTTTTCAGCTGAAAACTCTGCTGATGGAGCAAATCATACAAATGCTGTGAATTAATATTTTTTTGGTGGGTGATTATTTTCTTGGATGGGTTAAGCTTCATACACCTCACAATAATTCTCCAAGGCTTTGCAAATGCAATATGTCCCTCTGCAACAATCTCCACATTCAGCAGCGTAACATGCGGTGTGCAGCTGTAGAAATGGGCTGCAAGCTTTTTCTCCCTGCTGTTCAGCAGCTCTGTTTCTAAGTGCATCAGAAGTGTGGAGCAGTCTGACAGGGTCTTTACGAGGCCATGAGCAGCGTGTCATTCAGAATATCTCCACTCCCTGTGTTCACACAGCCATATGTGATGGATCGCTTTTCGGGTTTCGGTCCAGTCGTATGCATCTGTCTCTTAGACTGGAGGTTTTCATTGATGTGTGCCATTATACACCAGAAAAGTGATTTACTTATGATATTTCCTAGAACAGAGATGGGGAGAACTTGGGGTTCTCGTTCTCTTGTACAGTGTGGCCTCAAATGTATATTTATTATTTTAGTTTGGTTACTGTAACAGTATCTTTACTTTGCAGTAACCAAGATGATACATATATCTAAATATAATATTTGTAATGTCATTGAAAGTATTTTCACAGGTAAGTTTAAGTTAGTAATAGCTTTCTTTTATAGAGGCTTATACAGGATTTTACGGCGGTTTTTGTTAGAACTAATTAACTTATCTGTCAACAATTAACATGTTTTTTCTTTCCACAGGTCCACCTGTCAACGTAACATGCAACATTTTTATTAACAGTTTTGGATCCATTGCTGAAACAACAATGGTGAGTGCACAGATTGTTCATCATGTTAAAATCTCGGTGTATTAGATAGTGTAAATCTCCAATTGATGAAACATTCAGGATATAAAGCCTATGATTTAAATATTTGCTGTTTAGGGAAGTCGTGCCACTGAGTGGACATGTTTGCCATGCCTCTTTTACATAAATTGCACAAAATCACCTTTTTCGGGGGGCCATATTGAGCATTTCACTCCACCCATTTCATTGTAATGGCAGTAGCGCATCTTGTTATTAATATATTATCTTTGATATTTGTCATCATCAGTTTTTTACACTATTGATTTATAGATGACATATTAATATGTTCTTCCCATAATTAGTCCATGAATGAATCCCCATTAGAGATTTGTTCCCATGTTGCATTATTTGCGAGAATTTATACTTTGTACTTTATACAAAATGAAAATTCTGTCTTCATTTACTCACCCACAAGTTGTAACAAACGTGTATAAATGTCTTTGTTCTGATGAACACAAACGTGAATGTCTTTGTTCTGATGAACACAAAGAAACATCTTTGGAAGTATGTAAGCAACTAACATTTCTGGGACATCATCGACTACCATAGGAGGAAAAATTATTGTATCATTTTTTTTCTTCTGTTCTGTTGAATACAAAATTAGATATTTTGAAGAATGTAGGAAAGCAGAGATCTGGGGCACCTTTGACCATTTAAAATTTTCCAACAATGGTAATCAATGATGTCCCAGAAATGTCAGTTGCTAACATTTTTCCAAAACCAAGAAAAATGTATACAGATTTGGAAAACTAGAGGGTAAGTAGTTCAAGACAGAATTTTCGTTTTTGTGTGGAGTATCCCTTTAACCTCCCCGACAATGTCTGTAGTGGCATTTAATACATACCTGTCAACACTCCGTTTTTCACAAGAGTCTCTTATTTTCACACCCATTACCCGCCATCCTCTCGTTTTGTTATTTCTCCAGTGAAACTCTTGTATTTTCGTCATTTCTCCTTTGAAACTCCCGGACCGACGGGAACCGGAACACGTTCACTTGGTGTCTCTGTGGCTTGAGCAACTGCCCATTTGCCCTCACAGGCTTGCGCCCTGAGTATAGAGGTTTCAAATCCCGCCCAAAAGCTCTCTTATTACACCGCTAAAGGTCCGCTTATATACACTCCGCGTTTTCCATTTAACGCTCGCTCCTCACACACAGTCTGTGTCTGCTCACTGATGACGACAGAACGTTTCTTCGACAGGTAGATACAGTAGAGTCTACTAGCTGTTATTGTTGTTTCACATTCTTTGCTTTTACAAAAAACTTGTTATGAAAAGTGTTGTGTTCTGCAGACAACTCTGAATAGAAAACAGGTAATATAGAGTTTATTTATAATATTTCCCATTCTATGACTATAAGCGGTTCTTCTAAATAATATGCAAATCTGTTAAATCCATCTATGTAAATAAAAACATTCTGCTAAGAAACAACGTTAAAACAACCGAACTACAAGACGCGTGAAGGGACAAACTGGTCGTGCTTTTTCAAACCTCATTTAGATGTCAGTTATTTCAGGTCTGACGTTGAGATTTAACTGGTAAATTAAGTTGATACCTTGCAGTTATACCATTCATGGATTCATGGCCCTGTGAGCTGCATCTCTTAGATTTACATTATCTCTTAGATTTGACATGAAAATTATGTTATGTTAGATTTAAAGTAATTCAAAGATTTTAAACCGAGGGCTGCCCCATTTGCCCTGCACAACCAACCAGCGGGACTCCAGGATTTTGGTACACAAATGTTGACAGGTATGATGATTTAGTAACTTGTTAGCAACCGCCATTTGAAAGACATGGTAAAGCTTTAAACAATCATGAGCATGTTAGTACGGATGTGTTTTATGTGTAGAATAAAACATGAAAATATTTAGAGCTTTTGTTAAACACAGACCTTATCTCAGGCATTTAACAAAGACCCATTGACTTTGGGACGATGGAACTAGAAGTGCTAAAATGCTAACTCGCTTCTGGGTTTTATTGTCCCCTTTTGGACTGACATCAAGTTTACGTCAAGGCATTAGCTGGAGGCAAAACAGAGGTTATTTTTTACTTAACATTTGCGTTAACTTTTGGATGCATAGGGTATGTTAGCTAACTTCATTAGCTGTACAACTAGCTGTTAAAGGGGTCAAATGACACGGCTAAAACGAATATTATTGTTTGTTTAAGATGTAATGTAAAGTATATACACGATTTAAGGTTAAAAAATGATGTGTTTTCCACTTACCGTGCATGTTTGTTTCTCCTCTTTCCCCTGCCTCTCTGAAATGCGCAGATTTTTTACAAAGCTCATCGATCTGAAAAGTGAGGTGTGCTATGATTGGCCAGTTAACCAGTGCGTAGTGATTGGTTGAATACTGCAAGCGTTATACAAATGTAACCTTACCGTATTCGGAATATCAGGTTCCAAAGCAATTGTACTGACAGGTGATTGAATGTCATCTTTACCTCCTTATTTCAATTCGAGCCCGAATTTGATACGGAAAATGAAGATGATCAAGCCGATACATCAACTTTGCCAGCGCGACTTGAGCAGAATGTAAAGGATTGGTAATGTTTTATAAAAAAATATTATGTTAAATAGTTAAAATGTATAGCTAAATGTTTTACCTTTTATATACAACGTTATAAAGACTATAAACAAACAACTATATACATCATCATATAGAGTTTGTGTGAGATAGAAACAAGCTCCCATTACAGCAGGGAATGGCAACAAAATAAATAACGTGAGCGCTTTGGCTCTTCTTGATCAACAGTGTTACGCCACGTCTCGTCGCGACTCAACAAAGACCATAAACCCCATTATAAATACGACATTTGTTGCCTCTAGTTGGAACATTATTACTTATTATTAGGACTTATGTTGTCTTTTTTCACGTTGCGCACTCGTCTGCATTTGCAGATCACAAACACGCAACAAACTCAACCAACGTTAGGCCGAAGCAGAGTCTTTTACAATTACAATATACTTACAGGCTGCTAATTTGAAGCGCCAGTCATTGCAAAGTTTTAATGGTTGGTATGGCCCCACATTTTAAACCAAGCTTTCGTGCATTGCCGGTCTTGATCTCTCCCAGGTTCGTGAAGCTAACTTCGTTGAAATGCGCTACACAAACTTGAACATTCGGCTTATACTTTTCTGTAACAGTGTTGTAAATATAATTTAACCATGCGTTTTTAGTAGTCTCATCTTTAGGCAGAGCAAACAAAGTGTCTTTCTTTTCGCAATGAAACACACAGCGTCTCCCTGGCATGACTGTGGCGGTGTCGATACAGAGAGATTTACAAGTATGCCCAACTTGCGTTTACATTTGGCCGTTCTTAATTAAGTCATGTTACTAAGTGACGTACATTCGCCGGGGTGTGGTTACACGAGGCGTTTCAGGCAGATCTTGGTTAGCATGTGCTTTTAGATAGAATGCATCTTTTGCAATTTTTTGCAATTTTACGTGTCTAATACATGCATGGGCAACTTATAACCCAGCAAAGATACAGAAAAGCACATATTCGCGCCATATGAGGCCTTTAACTATCGCCCAGAAACTAAACATAAAGGAAACTGCTTGTCATCTCTTTTTCTTTAGATGTAGCAAGTGCATTAGTAAAAAGCAATACAGGTCGGCAAGGTGCCTTGCATTAAAGTTAACTTTTTCTAAAACAATCGCAGTGCTAGACAGTGAGTGACCTTTTATGTTAAAATTGAATCCGATTTTTTTCTAGTCATTGTCAAAAAGCAAGCAAACAAGACGTGCTACCTATCGTTAGTTATGTGGCCAGCGGATCTTTCTGCCTCCATCTGAGCTCCGTCCACCAAAAAAACCCAGAAAAGGTGTCTATATACAAAAATAAGTCATCCCTTCCACACTCTGTTGTAAATCAAGCGTTTCTGAGCCTTCAGGCACTCTAAAAACATTTTTTTTACATGGGCAAACCAAAGTCCTGATAGACCAACATTTCCAGAGAAGGTCCATAACTTCAGCAGCATACAGAACTCCCTCAAGCAGAACACATGCACTTTTTCTTTCCTCCATAACCAGTGGAATTGATCCTAGTTTTGTGCTCTTGTTCACACTGAGCAGGCTCCGTCCAGATGCAAGGAAGGAGCAGGTAAAGCCAGCAATATCGATAAATCTTTAGTGCTTTTAAGATGGCCGAGAACAATGCTTCATCCAGTAACGATGTGACCGGCTCCGGCCACCGCTTGGACCGGCGGTTCCCCCGGCGCTTCGCTGTCCTAATTGTTTACCCTTTTTCAAAGGTATAAGGCCCGAGGGAAATGCGAGTGGCTATTTAATTAGCTCACCGGCTCTTTCATTTTCTTCAGGAGGTAAGAGAGCCATCGTGTAAATTCAGGAGTCCGTCATTTGTTAGCAGAGTTGGGCGCGCCAGAGTAGTGCGAGACTCCAAACTTTTTCTAATATGTCACCGCCAGGAAAGAATCTGGCCTTGGGCTTGAATCGCATTATGAGTGGGTTGTTGCCATAAATCACTCTCCTTAGCCTAGAGAAATCAAATCAGAAAAAAAAACACGAGCGTGTGCGCTGATGAATGTGTGCCCACTCCTTGCTTGTTTGCAAAATCGTTCTGTCGGAAACTAGCTGTATTTTTGAAGGGTGCCATTTGACTTCAGGGTTCTGCTCGGGATACAAGTTTGCTTGTAATGATGGATGTGAGATAATGGCATTAGACAAAAGACGGTTTACTAATTTTGCATATTCGTGATTTGTGCAGCATTTAAACCTACGTTCGCTGATGAGAATAGAAGCGTTTACATAACCTGAGAAATGGTGAGATAAAACCATCGCTAATGAAGCCGCAATTTATTGCTCTGTTGTCTTTGCAGGGTTCATTTTCCTTCCGAAATGACCGTGGGTTGTTTATCATAAGAGTGAAATATTGACTTAGCAAAATCGATGGGACTTGTTCTTTTTCGTGCCGCGGTGACTGGGCTCTCCGAGAGGCAAATCCAATAACCGGAGGCGCATGATTCACCTCCATCAAAATATTTTAAAATTCTGGGGGTGGACCGGTCACCTTACATTAAGATAATTGCCCTGAAATGTCCTTGCATGTTGAAGCTGATTGCCAATGCAAAGGTCATCCACTATATTTTCTCCTGTGCGGATCATCCCAAGTCATACCGAGGTACATTACAGCCCAGACAGTTTAATGGTCTCCCTGAAATCATATAACTGCATGCCTGTTTTGGAGAGAAATTGACAATTATGGTGAAGTGTTGCTGCGAAATGCCACAGCTTTATGGCTTCTGCTCTGTCTATGCTGTAACAATTACCTCCGGCAAAATATGTGGTGATAGGAAGCTTAATTTACCTGGACTGAGTTTAAACACACAGGCTAAATAAATAAAGAATGAAATACTGTAGATAACACATGTCCAGGCTTCTGATGTTAGCGGCGGATCCGCTCTGATGTATTGACATGGCTGTCTTTGTGCGCCAAAGGATTACAGAGTGAACATTTTCCTGAGACAGCAGTGGAATGACCCTCGGCTGGCCTACAGCGAATATCCCGATGACTCCCTTGACCTTGATCCCTCTATGTTGGACTCCATTTGGAAACCGGATCTGTTCTTTGCCAATGAAAAGGGCGCCAATTTCCACGAGGTCACTACTGACAACAAGCTTTTGAGGATTTCAAAAAATGGGAATGTCTTGTACAGTATAAGGTGATGTTAAAAATCAGGTTTTTGTATATGATGAATACCTTGTGCAATATGCTCAAGTTGTTGCAAGTGAATATTTCTTAGGTTAGGTTTGTGAAATCCTGGATAAACTTACCAAATCTAATTATGAAATTAGAAGCAGGAAAGAAGTTATAACCATAAACATGATCTAAAAGAGATGTGTGTGTCACATGATTTGAATGCGATTTGGAGATACAGTACTTTGATTTTCATTTATAAAATTATATTTTTATGTTTTATTATTTTCCACAAAAAAAAGTTTATTGTAGATAATTTATAGATTATATTTAAGCCTATATTTTCACAACATGTTATTTACATTAGGTAGCATGTGATTTTGTGTAGAAAACACTGAATCATGGGTTTTCACAGCCTTTAAGGCAATCTTATGCTCTTATTGACAGAATTTGTATTTTTTATTGTTTTTTTTAACAATAAACATTTTCATTGTTTAACTTTAACTGTGACAACATGCACCATTACACTAACCTACTACAACACCTAATAGACTTCCCTGCTAAAAAAAAACTTACAAAAGTTAAAAACACAAAACAATAAGTCAAGAGAACTAAGAATATAGAAAACATTTTTTTTTGTATATTTATAATTTATAGTTGTTGTTTAATTATAAATATAAAAAAATGAAATATCAAATTGTAACATATGAAAGACAGGTGGCAAACATAGGTTGTTCACCCAAAAATTCTGTCATCATTTACTCACCCCCTAGTTGCTCCAGGACAGTATGAATTTGGAACCAAGAGATATTTAGAAGAATGTTTGCTACCAAACACTTTTGTGGCACTATTCACTTCCATTGTTGGGGCAAAAACTCCAATGGTGTTCAATGGTGCCCCAGAACTGTTCAGTTTCTCATATCTTTCAATATATCTTTTTTGTGTTAAACAAAAAAAAGATAGTCTTCAAACAATTTGAGGGTGAGTAAATGGTGACAAAAAGTGAAAAATTTATTTAAAATAAAACCATATATGGAATTGGACATTTCCCTTTCAACCTATAATTATAATATTAATAATAGCAGCTTGTTAAAAAAATATTAAAAGATTATAATGACGATGCCAAAACAAAGGTGACAGATTTTCAGTATTTTTCCTTTAAAATTATTATCATTTGGATGGTTAACAATGATAATAATATTATAATTAGGATAATTAACATAAGCTAAGATTAATAAATGCTGTAACATTTTATGTTAGCGTACGCATTAACAATTGTCAACAAATACAGTGTTTCCAAAATTATGTAATAATTGTATACACTTTACATAACACATTGCTCTTATTACAATTTTTTCTAAATATGCTCAATACACAATGAGCTGGGGATGTTTTGTAACCCTTTATTAAATGGCTTATCATATAAGCTGTTTTATGATTCTAGCTGTAGAAGGCTGGAGTTAGTGAATTTCTTTTTGGAGAGTGTGTAAGGAAGGCCACATCTCTTAACTTGACACTATCAAACGAACCCTTCCCATCAGTCTGGTCTCAGCCCTGAACTCGCTTTAAATTGCACCAGCAAGAGCGCACAGTTAGATTGAAAAATTCGAGTAAATAACCACTATCCTCTGATACTGACGTTATTATAGCCTTGAGTGAGATCTGCTCAGCCGGGTCTCCACAGCGAACTGTTTCTTTTTCTATCTTTAGGATCTGTTGAGGGAGAAAAATAATTTAGTTTATAGTCATAGTTGTAATAGAGCTCGATTGCATGCATTGGTTTTCACATATTAACTCCTGAAAAATAAGAAACATTCAAGAAAAGTCTTATTTTATTTGTTGTGTATTTGATGCTGATTGTGGATCTTGTTTTTTTAGAATAACACTGATTCTGGCCTGCCCCATGGACCTGAAGAATTTCCCTATGGATGTGCAGACCTGTATAATGCAGTTGGAGAGTTGTAAGTATGCCCTGAACCTTTCAAGCTGATGGAGAGGATTTATTCAGTGGTGCAGAGATGGATGTTGTACTGGCTAGCGTGAGGAGGTGAAGAGCAGGCTGATTTAAGAGAGTAGATTCAGCAGTCAGCAGGGAGGTGCTTCCAGTGCAGGCCGCCATTATACATCTCTGTTGTTCCCTCGAATTCTCATATTTGCCTAATGAAAACATATTTCGGGAAATTTGGGGTACTTTTGTTTGATTAAAGCGTTTGGTGTTAGACGCAGAAAATTATGAGGTGCTTCACAATGCCATAGAAAACCCTTTTATCTCTAAATGGTTCCATGAAGAACCTTGGAAGTTTCATAAAAGGTTCTCTGTGGTGAGGGAAAACATGGTACTTTAACGATCCTAAAATGGTTCTCCTATGGTATCTCTCTTAAGAACCTTAATTTTTAGGAGTGTATGTGGTGATTAATTGATGTTATGAGGTCCTGGGACAGAAGCCGATCCCAGTCGATATTGTTAGCAACTGCTATGGCCCAATGTAATAATAAAACACTCCAACAAAAAAATTACGAAGCTGTCAGCACACTTTTAGTGTCAACAGTTGTTTTCATGTAAATACAATTTTGCATGACAGTTTTTTGTAATGGGATATTGCACCTTTTTTGTCTACTGTATTAATATTACACATGATTTAACAAGAATAGGTATTGCCTAAATGTGCAATTGTAAAATGTGGAACTGGAATCCCCTGGTTGGGCCTGGGTTCTCCTGAGGGTTTTTTTCTCGATTGGAGTTTTGGGTTCCGCACCACCGTTTGCATATTGTTTTGCACTATCTGCCTGGCCGGGGGGGCTGCTTTAGAATTCAGAAATTAGACATAATTAATATTGCATATAAGAATTTACAGTCTGTTTAATATTTGACCTGTGGTTCTCTCTCCTTTATCGACAATGTGTGCTTTCACTGTGTGTGTGTGCGAGTGTCTTGTTTGTGTTTGTGTGTGTGTGCGTCTATGTCAATGTGTGTAAGTATGTATGCATATTGTGTGTGTGGAGCATTTGTATGTCTGTCTTTTGTTGTTTTCACCTTTTTCTTGTTTTTACAGGTATATAACTTTAGTTGTTTTACTTGTAGTCAATGTGTCTCATGTACAGCTGCTTTGTAAAAATAAAAATTGTAAAAAGCGCTATATAAGTTGAGTAAAATAAATGTAGAAAGACCCCTTTTTTCTATATATATATTGACTGTTAATGTCATTTTTTAAATGTATCTGGATCTTATGGAGCCCCAAAAGAGACACGGTTTCGGAAATTTGTAAGAAGGGAGCGAAAAATGTATTTCAAAGCTTTTGCGTTCCCTTTCAAAACTTCTGCGTTCTCTCTCAAAAAGTTTTATTCCCTCATAAATATTTTGCGTTCTATCACAAAGTGTTGTGTTCCCTCGTGTTTGCAAGAGAACGCAAAGTATTCTCTGGGGAACATAAATATCTGTGCGAGGAAACATAAAGCAGATTTGGGGGAACGCAATGCTTTTTCTCCAGTCTCATATTTTTCACCACCACGTCCTTTCCGGGCTCTGTAGGATCTGGCTTGTTCCTGTACAAATTGAAGGGATAGTTCAATCCAAAAGTATTATTCTGTCATTTACTCACACTCATGTCATTCCAAACTCAATGTCTTTATTTCTAATGCAGAACAAATAAGAATAATACATAATATTGACATCCAATGTCTGGACACAAAACATTTCTCTAAATATCTTCTCTTGTGTTCCAGAGAAGAAAGAGTCATATATACATTGTGAATGACTGGAGGATGATATCTTTGTTGAACTATCCCTTTAAACCCTTGTGTTCCTCCAGAACATCACTGCAATTCAGATGTTTTATCTCTCCTCCTCTAGTCGGCTACACGATGAACGATCTCATATTCGAGTGGGATGAAAAGGGAGCTGTGCAGGTAGCAGATGGACTGACATTACCTCAGTTTATCATGAAAGAAGAGAAGGATCTCCGTTACTGTACCAAGCACTATAACACAGGTTAGAGCCGTTTTCTCTTGTGTCGTATTCGTGCTGTACTGTCTGTTCAGCTGAGCATATAATGTACACACACACAAAACACTGACAAACTGTTCGAGTGGATACATTGTTACAAATGACTTGGTTTGACACAGGTTCAGCTAAAGGACAGACACTATTCTCTGCTTTGATTCTTCTTCATGAACTTTCGATTGAGTTAAATACCATCTGTTCTGTCAACGTCAACAGTCGGAATTTGTTACACTCCAGATAAAAAAAATGCTGAAGGCCAGACTTGTTCAGATCGAAAATAGAAACACGGCAATACAGAAGGGACAGTTGGGGCAGATTTTCTGTATTTTTCCTTTTATAATACTTATTAGGATAATGTGGATGGTTTGTAAAGATCGTGGTCTTGAATCTTTTTTTTCTGTTATAGCTTTCATCAAGGATATTTTTATTCATTAAAGAAGGGTTTATATAAATATTAAAATGTTTTCATTATTTACTCATTAGAAGTATAGAATAGAAAATTTGAAGCAATAATAAAATAAGAAAGTTTCATAATAAAATCTAATATTGAATCTGAATCTCACATGACCACAGATATTTCATTGCCCTGCTTACTTCGCACATCACCTCTCACCTCCCTTTTGTGCATATCGAAATGCATTGAAGGCCCATGGGATGCTTTAAATCTCTAATCATTCCCTCACTTTCACTCACTCTCTCTCCCTCTCTCTCTCTTCTCTTTTTGGCATAGACATGTTCTTCTAACACAAGCACTGGACATCCAGTCCCATGCCGAGTACATGTGCTCTGCTGCTCTCCAGTCAAGCATTACCTGGAAATTAAAGTGTCGTTTTCTCCGATTTATTAGCGGCAATCTATTTTGATTTGTAGAGCAGGCCTAAGCTCTGCAGTCCATCCCCTTTTAAGTTTGTCTTCCACGTCCAATTGCACTCTCCATATCTCTTGGGAAAAACCAGACACTGGATGTATTTTCTATTTAAATGCGGGTCAGTGGCGTGTGCGTTGTTATTCACTTCGCTGTTTGTAATCAGCAAGGATTGTAATTCAAAGACAGCCTTCGTGCTCTTTCTTTTGATAGTGCTTTCATTCAATACTTATGTTTGTTGTTAAAACTAGTGTTTACCTTTCATGTCTTTATATTCATAAACACCATCATCAGAGTCAATACATAATTTTGTGCTGGATAAAGAAATAATCTAGAGGCTTATGCTGTATAACTATAAAAGCTCTGTTTAGTTGCAGAAAGAGAGAAAGAGAAATAGACCATGATTTTCAGTTCAGCTGTTTTCTTTTTATAGCTCAACATGTGACATTTGCTATTTTCCTATTGCCATCATCTTACTCATTGTGCATCACATGTGTTTGGATAAAATGTATATTAATACAACGTTTTAGCTTAAATTTTGATAATGCATTTTGCGTGTCCTTTCTTATTCTCTTTTATATATCAAAATATGATTATTTCGCTTATTTATTGTTAAAAACGAAACAATCAAATTTAAATAACCAAATGCTGTTTAATTACAGTGTCGAAAGTCATATAAGTACTATGGCTTATTTTAATAAATCTGCAATGGCAGAAGAATAAAAAACATGACATTTGTGTTTAACTGCATATGTGCAGTCACTTCCCAGACAGACAACAATGAAAACCGTGTACATTTTCTGTTTCAGGGAAGTTCACCTGCATAGAGGCCCGTTTCCACCTGGAGAGACAGATGGGTTATTATCTGATCCAGATGTACATTCCCAGCCTCCTGATCGTCATTTTGTCTTGGGTGTCTTTCTGGATCAACATGGACGCCGCCCCTGCTCGCGTTGGCCTGGGCATCACTACTGTGCTGACCATGACCACCCAGAGTTCAGGTTCTAGAGCTTCTCTTCCAAAGGTCAGTTGGTTTTAATCTTTTATTACAATACACTGATTTTGTGTCAAATTTAATTTTGCTGTTTACCTATATGGTTATGCTAGCCCGCACCCTACTTGCTTTCACATTGTACAAACATCCTACTCCCCTATGTAATAAAATAACCTGGAAATTTGTGGCCTACCAACTTTATCTCAACAGGCTTTTTAAAAACAATGTATCACCCCTACGGTGAAGCCATGTGCGAGGGTGCTCGCCAACACACACAAATGGAGAGAAAGTAACTACAGTGTATAATATCCTTATACAGTATATTAAATCTGGTGTCCCACCTAGTGCAGAATAAATACCTTTTCTTTCGGCTCCACATTTCTTGGAGTCACAGCTCGGCTGTGATTAATTCGCCATTAGGATTCTGAACGTAAACATCCTATTTAATTTCTACAGAAATGAATTAATAGCAATAAAGTTAGCTACTTGTATTAATCTCAATGATTTGTATAAAAGTCAAGTGTATAAAAGTCAATGAGCCCAACAGCTAAAATCAGGACATATTTACATTTTAAAGGTTTGTCAGGACACCTGGACACACCTCATGAAACTAAGGCTGTCCTGGTTAATTGGGACATCTAATCACTTTTTATGGTGATCCTTTTTTTATGTTGCAAATAAAAAAGTTTCCCTAATAAAAGTGTATGCTGTCTTTTCAGAACTTTGCTTAAACCACTCATATGAAGTTTCTCTCCGAGAAACTCTCTCTCTCTTTTTTCTGTAAACATGAGATGAGTAACAGCATTTTGCTGCAGGTTTCTGGCTTGACGTCAAGTCATTGCTGTCAGATTCTTAACAACACTATCTCTCAAAAACATCACCTTTGCAAAGCCCTGTATCGCATTGTGACGGATTTACAAAACATCTGCCTTGAAATGCAAAGCACAAAATGTTGAATTCAGACTGATCAGGGGCTCCGATCAGAAAAAAAAATGTGAATGCTTGCACAAATGTCCTTGTGAATGCTGGATCCTTAAGGGTATGCATAGCAGCAGGTGTTAAACGCAGTCAAAAACTTCACACAGGTTTGGCCCAATATCTGCAGGTTTGTTTTCTTTAGCTCTTCTGATGTTTTGGAAGAAAATGATCTCCTGTGTGACTGAGCGGGCCAAGTTTCTGAATACTGAATAATGTGCAAGTCCTCCTGGGAAGTTTGTATTTATGATCTTGGAAGCGGTTATAACGCCATAACAGCGTTCAAGTGCTAAAATAACACACTGGGCAATTTCTGCTTTTTAGCACCACTGCAACAAAATAAAGGGCAAAGGGTGTGCATCGGCTGTGTAATTGATGATTTATGTATTTTATTATTCCCATCATGCCACAGAGAATGATGGGGATGTAGTTTAATCAGTCAACCCTTCAGCTCATGAGTGTATACTGGCAAGCTTTGTTCTTCATTAAGAGTACACAAAATACAAAAACAGTTTTCACAGCTACTATTTATTAAGAAACATGTTGTTTCTGCCATGACGTTCTAAACATAATGAAAAATATTTAATAAAAGATCAAGGAAAATGTCATTCCTCACAATTAGGTGAAGAGATACAAATAGAAAACCCCTATTATGTCATTGGAGGTTCATCTATATAGTGACTGTATCAAAAATGTTATCATTAACCACTGCCTGTGTCCCTCTTGCGTGCTAGCAAATAATGCTCCATGATAATACACATACTGTAATAAATAAAACATGTAAAATGAATGAACTGTTACGGTTGAAACTGTAAAAATAAAAAAGCAATTTATTCATTTATTATAATAATTGCATTTAAATATGTTATTATTGTAATAAATGAAATAATATATGCTTCAATATATATATTTTTAAAACTGGCATTGTTTATTTAACAAATTTGATGTGAGTTTGACATTAGACAAATTGCAGAATAAATGAAAAACTACTCTATAGTCTCTGACTTCTTTCTTAAGAGTGTCACAATACTGTAACTGTTGTTACTGTAACAAAAAATGTAATTTAATATATAGGTCTATTTTGTATGACATGATGGTTGCATTGTGTGGATGTGTGTAATGCATGGCCTTGTTTTTATATCCGGGTGGGGACCTAAACCTAAATACACACCAACTCATGGGGAGTCGTGTCACCGTGGGGACCAAAATTGAGCTCCCCATGGTCACGATAGCTTAAAAATAGTGCAAAACAATATTAGTTGGAAATCTAAAAATGCACAAAGGTTTCTATGATCTTTATGTTTAGGGGTAGGGGATCAAATATACAGTTTGTATAGTATAAAATGAATTACGCCTGTCCCCACGGAGATAATAAACCAGACTGTGTGTGTGTGTTTGTGGCTGTTGACATAATTACTTTGAGCACTGTATTTCATAACAGAACCGAAATTGTATCCATCATTTATTAATCTCTGTGTGCCTGCTTTGTATGACCTTGACCTTTGTATTTGCTGATTCCGCCTCCTGTGTGCACTGTGCATTGTGAACGAGGATTTCGAGATCGTGCATGCTGTGCTATGATGAGATACTGCAAACACATGTATTATGCAAACAAGATATTGCTAGAGTTTGACAATCCTGTTGATCTTAATTTACATGCATAATGGCTGGCCAACAGACACACACAGATGTTCGGATTAGAGCAGGATATCACTTCTGACATGGGAGATATTTAGCAGACACAATAATGATCATGAAAATGTGCTGTTACTTCAATCGGAAAGTTCTCATATGCTAGTTACGAACAATAACCCACATTTAATGTTAATAATAAGAACTAAACATTTGGCTGAGCCACATTCACAATTTTTTTTATTCATTATAACTAGTTTTTATTGGAACTGTGTATTGGTGGTCCGTGAACATGCTCCAGACACACAGTATATATATGAAAGTTTGGCTCAGAATAGAGTCTATATACACCACTGTCTCACCCCAGTGCACTACAATCATTTCAGCAGTGCTTTCTGAACCATGCTGCTGTAATGCCTCCTAAACTCCACCACAACTTTGGTCACTGGCCTGTCAAATAAAGTCTCATCTCAGCGTTAGGGCCAACAGCCGTGCTCTTTTCCAGGCCAAAGAAGATCCTCTGAATACATGCCCCCGAGAAACCCTTCACACAGCCGCGTGCTCCGAGACCGACCCGCTGCTTGAAAAATTGTAGAGTAAAGACTTACTAGCTTTGCTGCTAAGCTTCAATTCTTAAAATTGACATATTTCATTCATTACAGCTTTGATGCTCATGTCAGGCTGCGTATGACAGTCCTTAGTTCACTGGGTTTTACATGAAAGTGTTTCCTCTGTATTGTTCCTTATAATTGGTCATATTTTACAACTTTCTCAATGGAAAGTTTTAAGCACTTGAGCTAAGCGAGTGAGTCAACGCGTGAAGTTCAAGCCAGGCGGTGACTCACACTTCTCTGTTGATTTTGCCCTGCTGCAGGTGTCCTATGTGAAAGCCATTGACATTTGGATGGCTGTGTGCCTACTCTTTGTCTTCTCTGCCCTGCTGGAGTACGCCGCTGTCAACTTTATCGCACGCCAACACAAGGAGCTCCTGCGCTTCCAGAGAAGAAGAAGACATCTTAAGGTGAACCATACAGTCACGATCTTTAAACACAGACCGGCTGGAAGCCCAGCAGACTGTGTGCTTTATTTTTCATTGTGCCAAATATTCACTTTGTTAAGGATTCAAACGGTATATTTGCGCTCAGAGTTACAAAACTCACAGAGAGTTAATATTTTGTCTGGGCTGTGAGTAATAATGTGTGGGGATAAATGGCACAGTGCCACATTTCATGAGCAAAACTCCAGGTTTTGTAAAACTGTCTTTTGGCAATGCATTATTGCTGATTTGTTGGAATGTGCGTTTTAGATTTAGAAATCCCACGAAGGCATTACATCACGACCTACATTTCACAACAACCCTGCTGGAAAATGAAGCACAGTAGCGCTGCTGTGGACACCAATTGGTCATTTTACTCTGATCAAATAGCCAGAGGGTGACACAGCATAACCTTTTAAACTTTTGTGAATCTCGGAGTGGAGATCTTACTTTCATTCTTTTTCTGGGAAAATAGTCGACTAGTACATGTACTAGCAGTCATTCAAGCAGTTACCAAACCACTCAGTGTGTATCGAATTTTGACAGAAACAAACTTCCGGATTGACATAAAGTCACCAAACACCGATGTGAAAGACTGGCAGCTGAGCAAGACGCATAAAATATCAGTCCTGGGTTGTTTAAAATGAATATGAACTTGTTTTTGTTGCAGTATTCAAGATCCAAATCTATTTTTATTTTGATCAGTTTTACCTTTTTCAAATTTCTGCAGATAAATGCAAATAAAGAAACAATAATTTTGTTATTTGTTATTAATTTTACTTAAACACACACTTAAGTAGTTATTATTTAGGCAGTTATTACTATATTTACTAATATTATTTTTTAGATTACAAATATAGTTTTTACAAATAGTAATAATAAAAAAAATCTATAAAAAATCTATCTTATTATTAGCAGTATTATTAGTATAGCTGTTATTTGTTATTATTTACTATTTCAATAAAAAATACAGTTTGTTTCTAATAATAATAATGATTATAATTATTTAAATTAAAAATATATATCGTTTGTCTCTTGGAGTGGTTTTCTTTAGTTATATAACTATTACGACAGATTGATGCTTTGATCTTCTCTGAGATTATATAGAAATATATTAAGTCTTAGAAGTGTTAGCATGCACGGACAAATCTTTCAAGTGCCTCAGAGAGCTCAACATAAATCCTGAATCCCCCCGTTGTAATCTTCAGTCAGCCTCTGGGCTGCATGTAATAGGTGCAGTGAAATTAGTCTTCGCTACCTTCAGCCCATCACAGGTAAATCCACAGAGACATACCGGCTGATATCAGACCTGTCACCATTCGGGCCCGGGGGCACACGGCACAAATCCAACTGTTTGAAATGAGCCCCCAAGATTCCCATCCAATCGGTGACCACCAACCGTGACATTCCCGATGAACGCTGTATTCGAGGAAACAATAGTGCGTATGTGGGATGTACACTTCATTTCAGAAGGCGCGGCAGGTTTGCTGCATTATCATTATCGCCTGGTTAATGAAACTACCGGCCGCTGTGATCCACCGCCGCGGTTCGGCCCTCCGTCCTGGCTCGCTGGGGCCATCATTCAGTGCCTGAGCTCTGCACTGCAGCTCAGAGCTGTCACCTCCCTGCACTACACAATAAAACAACTCCCAGCATTACCACGGGAGCTTATCGACCTTCTCCAGCTCGTGTCTCTGAGAGGCAGCTGTTGACCGCGTGTAGAATGAGGATTCCCCCTGCTGGACAGACCGAGATCTGTGTATATCAGTGTCAAGACTGACCCCACAGGAAGGTTGTTTTAACATTGTGTAGACAGCTGTCCTGAAAGATTCAAGCTGTTGTACCAATCTCATGTGCTGGGTTTCACTACAAAACCTCCCCAAAAAATCCAGACGCTAAATGCACCGAAATTGACTATGATGTATTATCAAATGTGCCTTGTATGCAATAACCCAAAGCACTCACTGAAAGCAGACATTGAAGAATTTCATTCAAAAGAGATGTTTGTGTGTATTTTTTAGTGATCACGGCAGCTATAATTCACATCCGACCAAGGATCAAATGATGCAGTAGAGCTTTCAAATGTTGCATATGTGCAGTGTAGATGGACGCACATTCAGCATTTTAAGGAGCCGCTTCAGGTGCTTAGATCGCAGTGATGGAGTGACGCTGTACAGGCGCCATATTGCAGTAGTCCTCCAGTATTCAGAACCCGCCTGCAGGAGATTTGCATTATACAACATAAAGAAATGTAATTCCTTTAGTGAATCGAGTTCAAAAACAACCCAGACGACATGCGTAAATCACTTGCTCTCAGCAGGTGCAACACATTCCTACATGAATATGTGGTCACATGAGTCGAATCAGTAAATGTTTACAGCTGCAGTCCGTACATTTTGCCGCTGTATCGCCATCTCTGTTGGAAACCTATGGTTGCAGGATTGCATGTTTTTACATGAATTTGAGACTCATTTTTTGTACCCGACAGATTAACTGATATATCATTATTACATGCAAAATAATAATAAAAACACCCAATCTGCCACAAGTAATACTATGTAGTTATTTCCAATATGCATCAGACTGTCTGTTCGATTTAATTTCAATTATAAAGTGCTTTTACAATTTTGCTTTGTTGCAAAGCAATTTTACTTACATTTAGAAAGTAGTTATAGAGACAGTAGTTATGAATAAAAGAAGACCCAAAATGCCAGGGGTTTTGACCAGGGGTGGTCTAAAGAGGTGCATTTGCATAAAAAAGAGCCCCTTATCCGAAGGCAGTATCTTTGCAGTTTTTAAAGCTGGGATGACAGAAAAGTACATTTCAATAACATTTGTTCGTGTAAAATTACAGTACCCTTTTTGGCTAAATTTGCAGTCTCTTGCCGTAATTCATGTTTTTTTGCAGTTTAAAAAACACAATAAAATTCTGTAAAATGATATGTTATACATTATATGTTACATTAAAATTTGTAAAAAGTTTGGTCTTTTTTAAAGTGTACTTTAGTGATATACTTTAATAGCATATAATAGCACGATCGTAGGCCCTAGCTCTTTGCCAACCACTGGATTCCATTCCGTTAATAAGTAAACAATCTCTGAACTGCAAACGTCTTCGCTTTGCCTAACAATGAGAACCACACATAGCGAGCAGTGAATTGATGGGGAAGAATCATCTTGTTAGAGATGATCACTCATGAGATATTATCTCTTCTATCTTCTCTCAGCTCTGAGCAGTGCAGCTGCCGTCTGTAATGTAACATACGAGAGGGAATTATCTATTCAAAAAAAACAAGTGGATTAAACAGTCTCGCTCAACCGGCCCGCCGTCCTCAGGTAGAAAGATGAAGGTACAGTACAGAGTTTTTGTGGTGTTCGATGTGGTGCGGTCGGAATTATAGTGGAGCTCAGTTTCCTGGAGTGTTTAATAGAGACAGATGTCTTGAGTTGACTTGGCACTGGACTGCACCTGCTGCGAAATACTGCAGTTTTGTTCTTTTGTAGTTGCTTATATAGGTATCTGTGTTGCTCATTTAAAAGTGGCTGTAGTGCAAGCATCGCTATTGTTGTTCTCACTTTTGGGGATTTGAATAAACCTATAAATATTAAAGCTCACCCTGGAATGTCTGGTTACGTTACATTCATACTTTCGTTCAAAATGTGAAAATGTTTTCCTTATTCTTACTACTGCAAGAATGCTACACATATTGTATCGTGTGCACACAGTGAAGTTACTAGCCAGCCGGGTAAGGATGTAGACCTATTGATCTATTGAATATGTAAAAGATTTATTTAATAGGCTGGTTTGGAATCGATGCTCGCTCTGAATGTTCTCTCTTGAACTAGTAACTGTGGTCAAAACAGCTTATATTGTTTGTAAAGATTATGGCATGCAGTAACTGGAATGATTCTGTCCATTTGAGAGACCCGAAAGGCTTAATATGCTCGTATAATCTTAAAACAAAGACATTTGTTTAGTCCTCATTTGTATTTATGAGGCCACAGACGTTTATTTGCGAGACAAAATGAGATTTTGGCAAGCATTCATTCATCCAAGACCACCGGGCACATGTGCATAATGCCAGAATCTTTCGTTTCACGCTCCTCATAATATATTCATTCCATGTCACCCATAGGTTATAAAAGAAAAGCATTATGTAAATGTAATGCATTGTAATGGTACACACAGCAAGGGTACAAAGATAAACGTAACAAATCGTCCTGTTCTAAATGTGTACGACTTTCACACGACTACATCCATATCGATCACGGCACCGAGCGTCCTATGAGAAACATTTTGAATATTTAAGATGCATCCGTAAAGTAGGCGTTACTTTACGGCCCGTTTCCATCTCCGTCATTTATCTCGGCATCCGATAAAAGACGGAACAGCATCAATCACATCCAAGTGCTTTGATTGATGAAGGAGCCAAGAGGTCCTGTATGGAGCGTCAGACGCCACACCCCTGATTTCCAAACGGCGCCGTGAGCTGCATTCTGATGCCCGCCGATAATGCGCTCGGCCGTAAAGCTGGATGACGCTTGTTGTTTTTTTCTCTCTTTCCGCTAACAGTCGGACTGGGACCGCGGCCGACTCGCCTGATGCAGTAATGGCAGAGTTTTAATTAGAGAGGGAGGGTAATGAATCTGGCAGGGCCGGGTTGGAAGGAAAGTGAAGCTGGACGCTGCTCTTGCCGCAGCCCTGGTTCTCTTTACGGCTCCACGTCACGTCTTGGAGCCACCACATTAATCATATGGCTGCAGAAATAAAGGCGAGCATCCGTAATACTTACAAATGGTAAGCCGGTGTAGCTGAAGGACAGGGAAGGTCGTAGCACCCCGGCATCACAGACAGCGTCGTATACAAACCAGAGGGGCCGTGGGATAACATCACGCACACATGCACGCACGTATCCTGGTGTGTGATCTTCCATTAACCCCTGCACACATTAACAGTTATAAATGGGATAGCTAAAAGACAAGGACAGAAAGAGGACAAAGTGTCTAAAAATGGGGACCGGAGAAGAAAATGGCTGATCTTTCAGGAAAAGCAGGAAAAGACTCCTTTCTCCGGCGGTTTGCACCTGCAAATTAAACGCATGCATTATGATGATAATGATCCTGTTTTCCTTCCCCGGTTTGTGTTTAAATGAATGTAATCAATGTGAGATATCTACCCGCACCGAAATGTAATTACAAGGGATTGTAGTTTTGGGTTTATTTTCATTATAGGTGAAACGTGCACCACCAGCCTTTGGAATCTTTGGAATCGCAAAGATAACAATAAATCCGGCTGTCTGATATGGGATGAGAAATAGATGATCCCGCCCCAAACTCACAGCATCAGGGTCGGTGTTGCTACGGTTGGTCAGGATGCTAGAGTATGGTCTAGACATAGTCTCACTATATTTAATTTTGATAGGGGATAGTACGCTGACATTGAAAAATGACACCTTCAAATCTGGTTTGTTCGATGAATATGCACTCCAGAACTTCAGGGGGTTAAAAAGACAAACCAAACGATTCGAGGCACTGATAAACGGGTTTTTTTGTGCTCTTGCCATGAAGTTTAAGTGTGCCCCTAAGTATAGTTTAAAGTATTTTAAACAAAAAATCAGAATGTATGCTTTTTATGTACTTTCTAAAGAGCTCTTTTCCAAAACGCTATAAATCCATTTTAATAGTTTTCATGAAAATTGCATTTTTTACCTAGACCCATACATTTTGTTAATATTCAATTTATCCTGTGAAAATGGTCTGTTGGCTCAGTCTGAACATGTTAAACAATGATTGTTAAATGAAACAACAATATTGTCGATTTTATTTTTATTTTTGCAAAAATGTTTTGGTTTATTTCTTTTTAAACACAAACAAACAAGAGAACATGAAAAATATGACATCATAGACTCATACTATAAATGAATATAAATCAAATAAATGCAAATGCATGAAATAAATAACAGCCAAATAAAATAAAAAGTAACAAACTAAATAGTGAAATAAAATAAATATTTTCAATTTCATGTTGCAATATTTTCCACTCCATACAACAAATATTTTAGAAATAACACATACAAATACCACTAACGAGTTAATTCTGATTGGTCAAGAGGACATATAGCATTTAGGCTAAAAACAGGTTCGGGATTTATATCGTTTTGTAAAGAAACTGTATCTTGCAGTAAATTTTAAACAAGGAAATAAAGCGATTTGGCATGACACATTGATGGAGCAGTGAATAGGTTTAGTACACAGCAAAATGGCATTACAAACTCAATTCTTTTAAATTTGGCACTTAATGCGTTTTGGAAAAGAGCTCTTCAAATGTACTTTAAGTAGGACTACTTCTCAAATCTCAAAGTTTACTGTTACACACACACACAGTAATACAGTTTTATAAATTTGATTAAAGTCAATGTACAATCGTCACACACCTGCAGTAAAAAGATAGGTGCGTATGAAAACAGACCAACAGGTCAAAATATTAAACAAAAAGAGAAGAAAATCCTGTAGATTGTCAGTTCTTGCAAAAGATCATTTTAAATGTTACAAGGTCTCATGACCTTCATAAGGCATAAACCAGGTATGTAATATATTTTTTTATCTTTTGCAAGGATTGATAATGTGCAGGATTGAACTCTTTATGTTTAACAAACTTTATTAAAAGAATTGGGCAACTTTGTACCAAGTAGTATTAACAGATGGTTAGTTGATAAATAGGCTTAACCACACGTGTCCTATGATGTGGCAGCAATTAGATAAAGCAATTTAGAAAAAAACTAACAATAAAGATACATTTCTCTTAATGCTATTAATTAACATTAATAATAACATAAAATAATATATTATTAACAAATGTTTGGGACCATGGTACACATATACGGTTTATTTGTCAATACACTTAGACTTACAAGCATACTAGTACTAGTGCTACTTATTGCATGGAGTAATAAAAATATGTCAGAACTTTCCTTAAATATACATAATAAAGTGAACTAAAACTTTACTTATTTTTTTGGGAAAGTAAATTTATATTTATATATATATACTAAAGTGAATTATGTGCAGTCCAACAAGAAAAGTATTCTAGGGGTGCCACAACAGACCACATCGATATCATGTTAATTTGACACAATATACTAATATTTTAAATAAAATGTAAACAAAATAAGCAAAGTTAAATATGAGTATTACTTATAGTATTGTTTATTTATGTATAAAATAAAAATAATATATATTATGATAACATTGTCTTTGTGAATTATTTTTGTCACAATAATCGTGTTGTAAAAATGTGATAATGTGACAAACCTAAAACTATAGTATACTGTACATTTTCTGGATACTTAAGCGTTTTTGACCACAAAATATACCATTTATCATTTACTATAGTAGATACTAGGCATGCACCGGTACTAAATTTCTCCGCCGATACTGATGAATGATTATTCAGAGTGATACCTGTCGATTCTGAAGATGAAACTACTATTCCTTAACTTTTTGAATGTTATTAATTCATATATTGACTATTAATATTGAACATCAAACTAGTGAGGTTTCTTTACATTTTCTATATACAGAGCACAAATCCATAGCATTTTCTTGTCCTCTCTCGATCATCGTCTGTTTTCGAACAAGAATACTAAACTATACAGTATAATACTACAATAGTCATACAAAACTTAATACTTTGGTATTTTTTCATCTGGGCTGCACAACGTAATTTGCCATCACATAGTGGTGAAGGTGAGATGATAATAACCATGTTGTATTTGTTATTCATATCACTGCATTCTGTTAACAAATGACATCAAAAGTGTAATGCACTTCAATGTCACTTCAACAATCATTTTGCAGGCAAATTCATGACGACATTTTTCATCAAATAGTTTGGCAGTCTTGAAAAGCACTGATGTAAGCAAGTTAGGCAAAGCAAGGTCAGTCTATCAAGTCACCTGAAATATTGCGACCTCTGACCACAACCCTATTCCTGTCCAACGGTCATATGTCAATAGTTAATTCCCATAAGCACATATAATCCATATCATGCTTTGCCACATAGAAGATATGGGCTACAGATCAACCCAACAGGATTGAGGGAATCGATAGGTCGGGCTCTCTGCATTGTTTAAAGTGATGTGTTGGGATAATGGGCTTCTCGACACTTGACAGATTGACAATCTGTGTTGCAGGAGGACGAGGCGGGAGACGGGCGATTCAGCTTCGCTGCCTACGGCATGGGCCCGGCGTGCCTGCAGGCCAAAGATGGCATGGCCATCAAGGGGAACAACAATAACGCGCCCACCTCCGCCAACCCCCCTGAGAAGACCGTGGAGGAAATGCGCAAGCTCTTCATCGGCCGCGCCAAACGGATCGACACAGTGTCGCGCGTGGCCTTTCCGCTGGTCTTCCTCATTTTTAACATTTTCTACTGGATCATTTACAAGATCATACGCAGCGAGGATGTTCACAAGCAGTAAATGCGATCCGAATATACCCGCCTCCATGCTCCTCCCTCATCTTCCTGCGCCCGCCTTTATCTCACAACAGTGCTCACGTGCTTCTGGTGATGATGAGCCCTCCGGCAGAGGTATTTATGAATATTTTTTCGTCTCTTTCTCTCCTGCCCTACCCAATAATCCGGACCTGTGCAATAGCAATGCAGTAAAATGCATGATATATGAATGTGGCAATATATTTACAAAAAAAATGAAAATGACTGAAGTAAACATTAAACTTTTTCACATCTACGAACTTCTGAACCGATGACCGGGAATCCAAGAGGAGATGCTCTTGTAAAACGATTTTTTTTTTGCAACTTGAAGACGTACTGCATTGCGAGAATAACGGAGAACCGATGTGTAATATACGTATATTTAAATTATAATACTTCCATGAGAAAGCCTTTGAAAATTAAACGTATTTTGAGATCGCGGGGCAGTTTGGGGCTTCCACGAATACGCAGTGAATATGCCGTGGGTCCCGTAGACCCACATTCGCTTTGATATGTGTATTTACAAGCACTTCGGAACTGTCCCCTGATGTGTAAGTCTGATATTAATAACTAATGAAATCTTGATGGGTGCCGGTCAAAACAATTATTTATTCAAGCTGTGGTTAATGTGTTCCTCTAACTGTACTCATAGATTTGTCTTTTTTTATTTCAATTTTAGATTATCTTCTCTGTTCATGCACCAAACTTCATGTTGCTGTAATACATCTTACTTCCGGGTTGACCAAAAACAGACTATACTTGGTTTTTTTTTCATCTGTTCACATTTTCGAAGGATTCTGAAATAGTAAAAGCTAAAACAACTTTGCAAGGGGGTGTGAGGGGAAACAATATAGCGTTTATATGCTATATGCGTCAGAAAAGATACACCGGGATCTTTCATAACTTACATTTCATACATGTTCTTAACAGCTGATAGTATTATTTTTATAAGCTCGATAAATAAGCAGTACAGCCAGTGCCATGATAAAACCAACTATATTTCCAACCAAATGTATATTACTTGATATTTTCAAACTATGTTTATAAATGCATAGACAGTACTATGTTGTGCAGCATAGTTAATAAGTGCACAAAGGTTTAGTTTCTGAAATTAAGAACGCATTTTCATCCGGCTTCTCTATGCAATAATCATATATGCAAATTATTTTAAGTGTTTATCATGTTCAATATGGACTTTTTATTCTGAGGGCCCATAAAGACACTACTGTATGTTTAAATCTTCTCTCTTCTACAGTAGTCATCCTCGATCATTGCTATAAAAAAAGCATTGGAAAATCTTGTCTATGCATGGCAAGGCTTTTTTGTGCTACAGATGATATCGATGTCAATTTCCACTTTTGTAACGTTTCGTTCTGACTGCTGATTTGAAGACATCCACCACCGACTGAAAACGTGTACATGGTGTCAAGTGCTCAACAGGCTGTGTGATAGATGATAGATGCTTTCTGTAGGATATGCAAGTCCGTATCATGTGTAACATCTTCTTTTAACCACTTGTTTTTCAAACCAAAGAGTGGTTGAGTTTTGAATACTTCATTTTATAACAAATATGCTTCTGTCATTTTATTTCTTGTATCGCCTCAATGTGATTTGGTTGTCGAAACATTAGTTTTGCTCATTTGTAAAATCCGGTTTAAAATTGTGCTGTTTTATTTTCATGTGTATTTAAGATTTACAAAATGGAAAAAAATGTCCCTTTATAATTAAATATGTAGGATAGTCATGACTGGGCAAAACATTACCAAAAAATATGACAATAGGTCAAATTTATGGTATGCGAATGTTTTGGTCTTGTGAAATATGTGAGATCTTTTCAAATGTTAACACACGTTTTTGCCAGAAGTGAAAATAAATAGTTGGGTAGTCGACAAATAAACCGCACATATGTCCTATGGTCTGTCCATATTTTGTGATTTCTATTGCCATTATCATGTACCCTTTATGTTTGTTACTGGATTTTGGAAATATCTAACCAATAAAAAGTATTAAAAAGTGCTTGTCAACTCTGACAACACAGTATGTAATAATTTAAAAAGTACAGTTTTTTCCAGATTCCTGAAAAACACCGCATTTGGAGATACGAGTTTAAGCTATTTTGTTTATAAATAACATAAAATACATTTTTTTATTATCAGTGTGTTTTAATAAAATTTGCTGTCACACCATAAAACACATGGAATGGTTTATTTGTCAAGTACCCGTATTATATTTTCACATATTTATTTATTTAAATGATATGGCATCATGATATTATGTTCAATTTAAAGGGCTATTTTTAATGAATCCTCTCTTGTATCAATAGGCTTGTGATATATGTGTTCGTAAAACTGGTTTACCCCTCAGCTCCATTAAAACACTTGATCTCAGAATTGTATTTAGGATTCCATTAAGCTGAAACAAAACTTGAATTCAGTAATTGGGAAATGTAAACTGAAACATTGCAATTCAACAGCAGCACAATGTAGCAAAGTTGCAAATCACATATCATTTGAACGTTCAAGAACATGAATTGTGTTGACAGGAGCGTTTTCATGGGGATCTTTAACTTAATTCTAGATTAATCATGATGAGTTAACAAACTAGTCCAAAACTGGTTTACGCTCCATCCCCGAAACTGATAGAGGCATACAATGTATAATACACATCATTGTGAGAAATGATCGAGTCACTTTTTATGTGGTCATTGGAGATGCAGGCACTGAAATGGGACAATTCAAATATGTAGACAAAAACACATTTAAAGAAGATTTGTAGAAGTATTGTTCAGCTTAATGTTGCTGTTGATGACGGATTTCTGTATCGAGAAACCCCGCTTAAGGCTATTTCTGCTGGACTGTTCTCTGTGTAAATGACAGCAGTCGTGCCCTCACACAGCCAACACGCTAAACGTAATATAAAAGACAAGAACATTGAAGATTAATCCTGCCACAGGAATCCAAGGGCAGTGTGATGGGAAATATGTTCTATATGCAAACAGGTTTGTTCATTGGCTTAATAATGAAAATATCAAAAGTAATGTCCATATGATTTCAGGCGATCTAAATTATAGAGGCATGATATCGTTTCCGTCTTCAGCGTTTCTTTTTCTCTTGATCCTTGTTTTAAATAATGACACCCTGCATAACCCTGCATTGCAATTGCCCAAGAAACGGTGATCTCAGAATGACAGCGGGCATGGTGAACGGATGTAACCAATGTATGCAAACTGCGGGTAAAGTTTTTTTAATTTTTGCACAAGTTGGTATGGCCTTAATTTTATTGTCGATATGCTTAAATTGTGTATTGGCACAAAGTGCATCTCTTCATTTGCTTCTTGACATAATTCGAGTGCACTTCCAATGGGTGAAAAATAAACAGCAGATCCTTATTTTTATGTTACAATACTAAAACATGGAATTTTGCATGAATAGAAATAAAATGGCAGATTTTTTTTGGCTTGTACAGAAATGTGAGCAATTTGAAGAAAAAAAGGAATGTACCATTTCTGCTGTATCTGTATATAACACAATATTTATTGAAATATGTCTTAATGCTAAATCTAATTCTACTATTAAAGGTTTTCTGAACTAAAATTACTGAACTGTTTGTGAGAGTTGTGAATTGTGTGAGATGTGATCCTGTACTCTCTCAACAGTACCGTGACTTGATCAATGCTGTGAGACATGTTTATCTATAGATATATTTATTTAGTAGTTCGTGCAGGTGACTGACTATTTCAGTTTCTGAGTTCATATTATATTTCTGAGGCAAGAATGTTGAGGTTGTGTTGCTTAAATGAAAACAATCTCATGAATTAAAAGACAATTTTATTATAAGCAGCAAAATTCCATTTTTAAATGGTAATACTTGATTGTATAAACTGATATAAAAACCATATGTTGTATTTAATGGGTATAACCCCAAGATTATTTATTTAAATAATGATAATGTAAACACATTGAAAAATAATGTTACTGCTGTTGTACTTGGTTGCATAATTTTAGATACATTAAAGGAATAGTTTACCTTCAAAATGAAAATACTATTATTATTTACTCATCCTCTTAAAATGTTAAACCTGTGTGATTTTCGTCTGCAAAACACAAAGAAGATATTTTGAAAAATGTTGGTGACAGAAACCGTTGGTCTCCATTGACTTCTATTCTATGAACACAAAACCGATGCAAGTCAATGGTGACCAACGGTTTTCTGATACTAACATCTTTCAATATATCGACTTTTGTGTTGTGTAGAAAATTGATAGTCATACAGGTTTAAAATGACAAGAGGGCTTGTTCTCATTTTGAAGATGAACTATTGCTTTACGTCAAAAGCTTTTTAAAAGAACTGTGAATACAAAATTCAGTTTCAATGAAGACCCTGCGTATATCAAAAATATTATACATTTGATATATTCATGACTCAATTTTTAACGTTTACATATTAAACAGTTCTTTCTAAAAGAGAAGAATTTAGTCTACATGCTTTGTAGGTTGCATCGAGAAAGCTAAAATTGAAAACAAGAATTAAATTTTTTACATTTTTTATTTTAAATCCCAGTTTAATACCGACATATCCCTGTTTTAATATCCTTAAAGCATTTGTCTGTTCTGTAGTTTAGGTTTAACATGCATATGGTTTTGCTTTATTAACTAAAGCAATTTAGAATCAATTTGACAAATGAGGTAAATGTGTAGATAATACGACAATATTGAATCGTTTTTAAATAACTGGGATGGTTGACTTGCCATGAAGAGGTTTGTGTGTACTGGAGGGAGATTTTTGTCAGCTGTATGAAGGCATTACACATTCACATGGGTCATAGGGGATTTCTTAAATAAGAAAGCAGAAGAGAAAATGTATGCAGCACTTCCTCTTTCATAAATACGAATCCTGGGCCCCCTGCTGGTCGTCACACTTGTATAACACAGCGGCCACCAATAACGTTTACTGTTTATGCACTTTCTTAGGTGCTTTGCTTGTAAACCTTCAGTCTGATGAAAGCACATGAATTCTTAATTAGGGTCAATAATCTCATGATACATCAGTAATAGAAACCGACTGAGAAAATGGAAATATGATTTGCCACCGAATACCTCAGGATATATCTGTGAAGGAAGACTGCTGAGCTAATAAAAAGTATTGATATTTTTTTGAGAGCGGCAGCACAATATTGCAAAATTTCATCACTTTGGCAGCTGGGTGATAGATGCCAATAGTTGCAAAATTGACTTTTGCCATAATGTCCAATGATTCCTTGGCAGCATTGGGGGATAAAAGATTGAACCAATGGTATGAGGATCCCCAGACGGAACTTTATAGACATTGGGTATTACTGGAGAGCACTTATAAATTAAATCTTCATTCACATCAATTATAAGCAAAATACACAGTGCTAACGCATTATAAAATGTCTTTAAATCCCTGACATTTCTCCGAGTACCCCCTCTTAGCTCATCTCCCAGACACGACACACCCATGCTTCAAAATAGTACATAGTTTATTTTGTTCTCTCATCAGTGGAGTTGTTAAAATGTTGTCATTCTTGATGAAGTGCAACAGTAGAAGGCAAACAGGATTCTTTACATGCTAGATAGTCACTCACACACAACCATGATTCGACTTGGCAACAATTCCAAATAAAACCATACTTGCACTTGACCTGAAAGCGGGTGCTAGCAATACACAGGATTGCCCAAGCAGTAAAAACACGTTCCTTTAAGAAACAGGGAGAGAACAAAAAGCCAGGTTTCTCCTTCCCCAATTCAAGTAGTTTTGTTTTTTTACAACAAATTCAAGTTCAAACTCAGAAATAAAAGGAAGAGTCCAGATAAAGAATTCACACTCCGGGTCCTGGAGTGGGGGGGATGTAGACTGGGAACAAGGGAAGCCATCTGTGTGAACCAGGGTGACTTGCATCAGCAGCGAATGACGTTGAAGCTGCTTCACTGACGTGGTCCCGCGTAGCGGGCCTCGCTGGATCCTGTGCCGCGACCAGCTCCGAAACTAGGTTTCTGAGCCATGCCTCCGCGGGTGGGTGGTCCCCTTGAACCACCTATCCTGTCTCGCGGTCCACCAGGGCCTCTGGGGCGGATGTCTCGCCGGTCACCTTCACGGGCAGAGCGGGTCTTTTTCTCCTCCACGTTGAGTCGGACGTCTCCTCGCAGCTTAATGGGCTAAAATGTAAAGAAGGTTATTCTGATCTTCCTGCATTTGTTCAAGTACATTGAGAAAAAAACGTGACATCTGAGGGTTGACCGTACCCGATTGCTGAGAATCTTCTGCACTGGCTCAGAATCGTCAAATACCACAAATCCAAAGTTAGGCAGCTTGCCACCGCTGTTGATCCTCAACTCCAGGACTGTTCCATATTCTACAAAAGACAAATTAAGCCGGTGAGCATTTGCAATGAGAGCGTGAACATATGTAAATGCATCGCTTTATAAACTCACGTTCAAAGAAATCCTTGAGTTCAGTCTTGTCCACGTCGTGAGGCACGTTTCCAACGAATAGCTGGTGGCTGTCAGGGTACCGGACTGCTCTCCTCACCTCTGACTCACCGCTCTCCCCCTCCCGCACTGCTAACCAAAGACTACGCATTAGACGAATGACACTGCAATCTACATATGATGCATGTCCTCTCAGTTTGCTAGTAGACCAGCCATCATTTGTGCTTTTAATTTAACTTTCTATTTTGCAGGGCAAGATCCTATTTATACACAGGGCGTTCATTAAACACTAGCTAAATTACAAATCGTAGCAATTTAATGGAGTTGCTTGCCACATGGCAGATCAGAGGAGAAATTTTGCCCACCTGGTCTAGGTGTTCTTTGAGCTGGAGACGGTCCTGGCCTTTGGTCGCGTGGTCTCTGGTCTCTCACGGGTCTCTGTGCCGTGGTCTGTGTTTCTGCTTTCACCTCTACACGTGGCTATAAACAAAGATTCACTATTAAAAGTGACCATAGCTCACGTTTAACATTTTTGATAACAGGTAGAAGTCACACATGAAACAGAATGTTATATTTAAGTATGGCATTTCTTAAACATGATGGAAGATCTTGGTCTACCTGAGCAGATGGAACTCTGACAACATGTGGAGGGACTCCTGTCACAGGGACCACTCCTCCTGGTGGGAGATTCTTGCTTGTGACTGAAGCCCATGAGGACGGCTAAAGAAATGAAATCAGTTTTAGCACTCATTTAACCAGTCTGTTATGTCAAGTTAAGTTGAATGAGACTCTGGATGTGGCCCGCAAAGCTAGGGTCTTCAGGACTGCTTCACTCAAAAATGAAAATTCTGACATTTACTCACCTTCAAGTTGTTCCAAATGTGTAAAAGTCTATTTGTTTTATTTGTTATGATGAACACAGAGAATGATATTTGGAGGAATGCCTATAATCAAACAGTTTTGGCCCCCCCTTGACTGGCACAGTAGGAAAAAATACAATGGTAGAGAAAAGTGCACCAGAACTGCTTCGCTTTTGTCTTTTGTGTTTAACAGAACAAAAAAAGTGATATTCCTACTATGGAAGTCAATGTCAAGATCCGTTTGGATTTAGGCATTCTTCCAAATATCTTTCTTTGTGTTCATCAGAACAAAGAAATGTATGCAGATTTGAATACTCGAAGGCAAGTTAAAGACAGAATTTTCGTTTTTGTGGGAACTTTCCCTTTTAAAAGCGAATTTCCCGTTTTTGTGGGAACTTTCCCTTTTCCCTTTCCACACATAAATGTGTGTTTGATTTTGGTCGGATCTGAACCATCTGTGGAAAGTGGCCCTGCAGAACAGCAGCAGAGAGTGAAGAGCATCTTACCCGGCGGCTGTCCTCTGGCATGGTGGGTGCAGTGTCAGCAGGCGTGGGTGAAGGGGGAGCTCTTTGAGTCTTTTCCTCGGCATGAGTCTCGGGTTGACTGACGTGCTCCGGTTTCAGCACTACAGCTGTTGGCTCAGACTCCACGTCTTCTTCTGGCTCAGGCAGCGGCTCTGGGGTCACCGCTACCTCCTCTTGCTGCCCCTCTGGCTCAACACTGTAAAACAACCCAATGGATGTCCAATTAGCTTTTTCCAGGTAAAGCTTCTCTAGCACCTTTGACTACCATTTAATTCTTCCTACTATGGTAGTCAATGATGTTTCGGAACTGAAAATGACTAACATTCTTCCAAATATCCATCTGTGTGTTCATCGAAACAAATTAATTTATAAAGGTATGAAATTCCATGAGCCAGAGTTTAAAATAATAAACAAACTTAAATCATTTAACAAAAATTAAAGAACAAAGTAATAAAATTGGTAAAAACGGAACTTAAATGTTGAAAAACTAAAAAAAAATGATGTTAAGTACAATAACCAAAACATAATTATTACAATTGAGGTAAACTGGGAACTAAAGAATAGTAACCATGGTGGGTGTTCATAGTATCCGGCAGGCTCATCCTGGACCACGTCAGGTGAGTGGACCCGCTCCAGCTCCTCCACATCGTCATCAGACTCTGTCAACAGCAGGAAAAGAATTAAATCATCTGCTCACAGTGAGCCAAATTGCTCTAAAAGGCCTCTAAATACATCAAAAGTGTATATCAGCTGCTCACCCTCAGGAGCATCGGAGTCGGAGTCGCCAAATACTTCATCCTGGTACCGGAAAATATCATTGTGCACGTAGAACTTATTCGCAACGGTGCCCTAGAAAGATGACACGGAGAAACCAATGTAGACAAGACTAATAAGATTCATTGAAAATGGTCTAAAATCAAATCCAAGTTAATTCACCAGATTGATGGAGGTACATTAAAGAAAATTTCCAGCCTTGTCAATGTCTATTAGATTTTGAATACTGCCTTTAATAAAGCTTGTATCAGTAGAATTCGGAATATTGGTAAAAAAAGACATGCCTACATAACGCCATAAAATTGAATTCATTACAAGATACGAAGTACTGCCACAAAAAACCTACTAAAGGGGTGATATGATACGGCTAGAACGAATATAATGGTATGTTTTAGATGTATTGCAATGTGTATAGACGATTTAAGGTTAAAAAACGCTGTATTTTCCATATACCGTGCATGTTTGTATCTCCTCTTTGCCCCGCCTCTGAAACGAGTGGATTTTTTTTACAAAGCTCATCTGAAAAGCGAGGTGTGCTATGATTCGCAAGTTAACCAGTGCGTAGTGATTGGTCGAATACTGCAAGCGTGTGATGGAAATGTAGCGCCTCTTACCATATTTGGTACATCAGGTTCCAAATCAATTCTACTGACAGTAATGGCAACCTTACTTGCATATACATTTGGGCAGTCTTAGTCAACTCACACCACGAACTGACATAGATTTGTGGGGGTGTGGTTACACGAGGCGTTTCTGGCAAGTCTGGGTGATCAATTTGCTTTTAGATAGAATACATCTCTTGTTCCGACACTTGATTTTTTGCAATTTGTAAATTTGCGACATATGACCCCTTTAAATTAGTTCAGTTAAGGTAAACGCACTGTTTTTGATCTACATTAATTGATTGATAAGAATTAAGAAACGTTTATACCTCAGGCGCCAGAACAAACGTCTGCATGAACTTCCTCATGGGCTGCATGTTATTGGACAGCTCGCCCATGACTTGCACCACCACTCCCTCATTCAGAGTGGCATGGGCATCCACATGCCTTATCTTAGTGTGGCAATCCCGGAAACTCAGAGCCATTACCTTCTTATGGATTTCCTATTTAAAACCACAAAAACATTAACATGAAACAACAAGTACTGCGATTCGAAGGGAGACGAGCACCGTTTATGAAACTCACAGACTGGCCGAAGACAGCTTCAGAGTGTTTGCCATTACTGTCCAGACCCCCATGAACGTAAGACGAGTTCTTCCCATAAAACCTGAGAAATAAAAAAACTTCCATTTCAGTGCAGCTACAAATATAGCTCTGTATACACGACTAGGCATTTACATGACGTTACCATAGCGAGTGTGTGAAAGAGAAATCTCAGAAAACAAACAGTCTCCTACCTGTGCAGGTAATCGGGCGCCTGGTTCAGCAGGGTGTAGTACTGTCGGACAAACTCTCGCCCGACAAGCTGGGCACTTGGCTTCTCCATCACCATTTCTTTGGTCAACTGGTTTCAACTTAAAGTAAGAAAACACGACAGCTCATTACGAAGAAATGAAACACGACAGACCCTTTGGAGAAACCGAAACCCTTTGTTAAGCCAATCCAGATCGAGACGCAATGAGGCGGTTTATTAACGACGAACGTCGAGATTTCTACAGGAAGTCACACCCTATCTGCTTGGATCATAACTATCGTCGGAGTGTCGTGTAGAGTATGACTTTATAGCGAAAAAACGGAATGGTCTTGTAAGAAAACTGGTCCAATGTGAGAGGCACACCAGGCCCGTTTATCGCCAATGGCCTCGTCTCCATCTTGACTCTAAGCCTGGTCTTTTGTGATCACGTCGAGGCTCAGGACAGGGTTCAAATATAATATTTGAGCAAATCCATTAAATTATAACCGATGAAAAAGGCACGTGTCCAGACCTTCGCCGCATAATGTTGGATCAGATTCGCGTTTGCTGTATTAAACACTGCCTATATAGATATAAGTGGATAAATAAATGTTCACTTTTATGTCATTGACATCCGCCGTGTATATACAAGAGAATAATGAATAGAATACAATATAAGGAATAAGAAAATATAGACGGAAATGTTGGCTAGCATTTAGCTGAATGGGGCTAAAGCTAATCATCGTCGCGTCGACTAATGCAATCCCAAACCGGTGTCCTAACAACGTATTTTATCAAATACACGACAACATGCAACCGCAAGATCAGTCGTGTGGAATGTATTAATATGAGAATGTAAGGAATATGCAATTATTATAAAATTAGGATTTGCGTCAAGCACATGGCTATTAGCTGCGCACGGGCTATCAGAGAATTAATAAGCTAACAGCACCAGCAACAAAAAACATGTTAAAATAAAAAACACATCGAACGTCTTCAAACACAAAACGTGAAATACCTAAAACACTTACCAGGACAGAATCGATAATATGTTTGAGTTTGAAGTGATTTTGATGTAACCACCTCCCGCGCCGGTAGCTGTGAGACTTTAGCTCAGATACTGGCAACAGCAGCGTGTGTGGCGAATTGCCGGTTTTACATTAGCTGCGTCTAAGTCAACCCGAGTTTGCACGCAAACCTCGGCAACCAATAGTATCATCCAAGAGATTTTACGCATCCAATCAAAAATCACTTACTCCAAAATGCTAGAAATTGAAACCAATGAGCGTTGACTATAGTATATGTTGTAGCCTATTAAAATTGACGCCGCAAGGATTAAATCAAGGTTGCTAGGCCGGCATGGACGTGATGAACAATGAAACATATCAATTGCGTAGCAGCCATGGTGTCCTTTCATGTTGGTTTGCGAAACTCGGTTGCCAGGTGATAGTCGTGCACATTAGAAACTGTACGGCACAAACAAACATTGAGCTTCCATTCAAAGTACCGTGAACGAAGAAAGCGTCTCAAAATGCTTTAATTTGTAATTTATTTATATTTTACTCAAGCGTAAAGAAAGATTATTTGCTTATTATTCTAGAACTATATTTCGAATTAATTTAGCAATTATATCTAAAAAAGTAGATATACTGAACGCATATTGTCCACTAGGAGGCGACACATGTCTCATACATAATGAACAATTGGCGTTCGAAGACGATACAGATCATTTGTTTGCAATTAAAAAGGATTAATCTAACTGCCAACAATCCGTGATGAGTATTAAATCCCCCCAAACATTTTCAACAGCGCTCATTAACGGGAGTGTTTTACTGAACGCTTTCGTTTCAAGATGGTAGAGTGGACAAAGATGCTTCACTGCCTGTTTGGACACTATTCCTATGTGATGGTGGAAATGAGATTATGGCTTAAAAAGAGCAAGTTGTATTGCCGGAGCTCAACCGGTAGAGCATGACACTATCAACACAAGACCATGAGTTGATTTCCCAGGACACATGCAAACTGAGCAAATGGGCACATTGAATTGTTGCTTTGGATAAACATGTCTGCCAATGCAGAACTGTGAATGAAAGACTCCAAAACTGATTCTGGTCGGTGCGCTGGATGTAGTTCGATTATGTCTATCATTCATTTACATTATAAGTTTATATTGTGTTTTTGTCATCTGCACCAACACTGTGTTTCGTATGGTTAAGGAGGAGTGGATAAGGAGAAGAGGAGTGGTTTACTCCTCCCATTGCAGGGGCTGGTCCAAGCTTACTGTTCTGGAGCTCTGCCATTGTTCAGGATTCCTGATGTGAGTGTCTGGCTGGAAGGGTAAGCATGGTGACTGGGTAAATCCTGCTCTCTCGCTACTGGAGCTCTGCTTTCCCATGACTGTCTATCCCCACTGAGACCATTCACTTATTTTCCCGCTGTGCTGTGCATTACACGTGGCTTGAGTTTAGTTTCATCTATAGTTCTCACATTTTTAACAGCTTAGTTTTAGCATTTTAAGAGCAAGTAAACATAATTATTTTAGCAGATAAACTTGAATAATAAATTATGCTAGAAATAAACTAGTCAAGCAAGTAATCCCTATAGCTCTGAACTTATAAAATGAGAGTATTTTAAAAACAAAATATTAATAGGTTTGTGTTTATTTAATGTCTGGGTTTGACAGTTTGGGGTTATTCTTCATTCATCTGTTTGCTAGCCACACTGGATTCATATTCCTCAAATAATCCTTTAAACACAAGGTTCCGAAAATATAGTTTTATAAATGTGAGAGCAATAAAATTACGTAAACATCCACTCCTCCCTTGGTGAAAATACTAACATATGTGTTCCACATTTCTAGCCCCACTGTAGACTGCACAATGGCTCTAATGGTGTCTCAGATTTGTTTTTTATTTTACCTTTAACTACGTGAAACATGAATAATGCGAAAAATTACATATCTGCATGTAACGATAAAGAACAACGGAGAAATGCATGCAAAGATTGAGGTTGAAAAATTCAGTAGCTTTTATTTTTTTTAAGAGTTGCATAGCGCTCACATTGTGGCAAATACTGCAAATGTATGTGAACATGTTAGAGGGAGAAAAAATCTCATCCTGCGAGATTATGTCCTCTTGAAGTTCAAATCATATTTTCTCCGTATATTATTCAAATTTTATAATGCTCAACATTTCGCCCTGATTTCCGAAAGATACAATAAGCAAAGGAAAACAACAACCTGTAGATATTCAGGGCTAAATTTAAAGATGTTTTTTTTTAGATGTTAGAAAGAAATCAAAAGAATAAAATCCACCACCAATTGTGAAACAAATAAAACAAAAAAGTTTATAAAGCAAGCAAAAAGGACATTTATTTGGAAACTTTATTTTGTTTTTGTACATTTCCACAATCCAAACTAACATTAAAATAACGCCCTGATTTTGAGTTTTGCAACGTTTATCTGGCAACATACATGTACATAGTTCATCATACTGTAGTTCAACTCTCTCTTGAATACAGCTTGTACAACATCTGTCTTGTGAACATCAGCTAACTTTAGACTTAAAACGGGCAGTGTGAGTTGTGCACTCTTTAAACATCATGAATGTTTAGTGGTATACAGTATGCAGGTTGTTAGCAAACGCGATTAGCACCTTTACTTTGATTTTAATTTAAGGGTTAGCACCTCGTCCCAATAGTAACTAGGAAGTGTCGAATTTAGACATGCTTTAGATGACAAGGTCGTTGTCGACATCCTCTGAAAGCAGAAAATGATCAAAGTTAGTTAATTTGTTCAATTAAGCTACTAGAAAAAAGTAATATGATGCATTGACAAATACAAAGAAACTCACGCTCTTTGATTCCAAAGCAGTTGGCCCATTCCTCAAGAGCGATGTACTTGTCCTTGTCAGCATCACAATGCTCAAAGAAGCTGGTGGTGCAGTGCTCCATAGGGATGAGAGGGGCACGCAGAGGGGCCAGTTCAGTGTGTGACAGGAACCTGGCAGAGCACACGAAAACGCAAACAATAAGGTTGTATTGTTAAATACAGTGAATGCATTAAATGTCATAAACTAACAATGAGCAATAGAGTTTTCCTAACAGTTTTTAATATGAATGTTTTTTATTGTCCAGAAGTCAACATAAACTATAATAAATAAATGTTGCGCAAGTGTTTTACTGTTAGTTCACGTGGCTAATGTATTAACTAATGTTAACACATGCAAGTTTATTGTAATGTAATCGCCCTAAGCATAATATGAATTTGGGATGGAAACATACCCATCAATGGGGTGCTGGTCAAGCTGGCCAAACTGCCAGTGCACGGGGTAGATGTACATGTTGTAGTTTTTCTCAAAGTCCAGAGCCAGAAGGTCCAAAGAGTGCTCACCAGCCTCCAGTCTCTTCTCATTCTCATAGATCTTCTTCACCTAGAAACAGACATTTGCCGGTGAGATTTCACTTCATGTTACTTGTGTAAATAAATACTAGATTACTAGATACTAGATACTAGATACTACTAATACTAGATTTAAAGGTAACACTTTACAATAAGGCTGTATTTTGTTAACATTAATCAATGGATGAAAGGGACAGTTCACCCAAAAATGAAAATACTGTCATCGTTTACTCAGCCTCAAGTTGATTCAAACCTGTCAAAATGTATTTTATTCTGTTGAACACAAAAGAAGATATTTGGAAGAATGTGGGAAACCTAACCGTTCTGCAGGACCATTATTGTTAGTGTACAAACATTCTTCTAAATACTTTCTTTTGTGTTCAGTCGAACAATAAAATGTAAACAGTTCTGAAGCCCCTTGAGATTGAGTAAATTATTTTTGGGTGAACTATCCCTTTAATTTATATGAAGCAACACAAAAAAATACTTCCACAGAATTTATTCATCTTTGTTTTTTGTAAATGCTGGATTCGACATGAACTTAGTTCACCCAAAAATGACAATTCTGGCATTAAATACTCACTTTATAGTTGTTCCAAAACTGAATGAATTTCTTTTTTTTTGAACACATGAAAGATATTTGGAAGAATGCTTGTATCCAAACAGTTCTTGGACCCTATTGACTATCATAGAAGGCAAAATGACAATGGTAGTCTCAAGTGCCCCAGAACTTTTTGCTGTCTTACACTCTTCAAAATGTCTTCTTTTGTGTTCAACAGAACAAAGAAAGCATTTTTTCCTACTACAGTAGTCAATGGGGTCCAAGAACTGTTTGGTTATAACCATTCCTTCAAAATCTTTCTCTGTGTTCATCAGAAGAAATACATTTATTGAGATTTCGGACCACTTGAATGTGAGTAAATGATGACAGAATTTTTATATTTGGGTGGACTATCCCTTTAAAGTCAGTAGTTAGAACTGTTAACATTACTTGATACAGTGAACTGGCACCAATAATAGTATTGAGTATTGACATTATCTAACATTAACAGAGATTAATAAATGCTAAAAAACATTATTGCTCATTGTTAGTTCATGTTAGTGAAAGCATTTATAAATATTAATAAATAAAACCTTATTGTAAAGCACTTGACTGTGGAGTATTTTGCATACATCAAGCCAACAATGGGAAGTTGGTTAAACAATCGCATTTAAAGACTTCTTTAGACTGTAAAATTCTTAAGGTTGAACTGACTCTCAGTTTCTGCTTCTCTGTGAGCAGGTTGTTTTCCTCATCGCGCTCAAACAGTGCCACCAGCACGTTCTTCAGCCAGTCCCTCATGCGCAGGGGAAACTCATTCAGCTCGTTGTTCAAGCAGGGGGCAATGACTGGGGCAAAAAACAAACATTAAAAAACAATAGATTTAAAATAAATAATAAACAAAAACAGCATGCCAGCGTGTATCTCTGCATATACCGTATTCTCAAATTCACTGTAGTGTATGCCTGATAGTGTTAAAAGGGCCAAATTACAGCCCTAGTGTCATAGCTGTTGCGGTCTAATTCATTTATGCCAGAAACACATTTTTCTTCGTTCGTCCCTGACTGAGACACCCCGCCTAGAAATGAGACTACACCACAGCTGAAGCTCCATCTGAGCCCTTCAGTCCCGACTGATCTCATAAAGCATACATAGGCTGTGGATGAGACAGATTTAAGGGGGATCATTCTGCTTTGTGAAGCAGGACTGGCATGCTCGATCTTGCCCTGTGCTCTGCCTGTGCAAAGGGTTCAACAGGAACGCCTGAAAGCTACAAGCCATCAATCAATTCAAAGCACTCGAAGCCGTTTCATTTTACAGACGAGGCTTATCGAAACATTGTACTCGGCAGCAAACATTTTGAACAGTCCATTCAAATGTGCTTTTTATCCATAGAGCGGACTCACATTTGCAGGGTCCGATGTAGTCCAGGTGCAGCTTGTGGCCCTTCTTGGTGCCCTCCAGGGCGCATTTGGTGGCGAAGAAGTGGCATGAGGACTCGTATGTTTTGTTGTCAGTTCCACAGATCTAAGTGTCGTAAACATGAGAAGCTTTAAATGCCACGATTGTCAACTTGTCGGATTGGATTTGTATCCAAACAGAGCTTTTGGATATAAATATAAATTTCAATGCAGTTCTGTCACAGCACATGTGAAAACATGAGATATGTCAAAATAAGGAATGAAATAAAACACACATGCTCAAATTCTCCCACAGGGGCGGGGCATGTCAGGGGGTCCTGGCACACACACATTGGGTCGTTGCTGTCATCAACCTCGCACACTTTGCCTTTCTTGCAATGATGGTTCAGGCAGGGGTCTGGAAAGAAAATGCAATTAGGACTCAAAAACAATCCTTTTTTGTTTCTTTTAACTATATTCTAAAAAGTTTCCATTCTTGCTTTTTATTTCCTACATATTATGTGGCAGGGAAAAACATCATGTGGCTGAATAACTACAGTCTGTCGGATCCCATAATTACAGCCGTCTACTTTTGACTTATATGCAGTCTTTTATTACGCTTGGCTTTTTGTTCGCCCGTGCAATCACGTAATCTCGATTCATATGCAGGGAAGGAGGGCTGCATGATGCAAGCTGCAGCTCTCATCTCTTTTCAATAAAACTTTGCAGCAAGGTATTTGAGGCATGAAGAACACTAAATGATGAACAGAAGCCTCGGGTTATTTTGGGTAATGTTATTTAACTCACTCTCAGGAAAAAAATCCTCCCCAATCTCAATGGCCTCATCAAATTCTCCTGTCTCCACCTGGACCGGGTTGGCTCCCACTTCCGGCTCCTAAATTTTAAGAAAACAAAGCATTGTGGATATTATAACCAAATTGGGCATTAAAACACAGCTTCAAATGAATCATTTGGTTAGGAATGACCCACATTACTGGCCAGCCGCATTACCGTTTTGCTTTCGTGTCCAATAGAGCATCTGTTTGGGCTGCGGGAACGCATTGAAAAATAATTGCTCCCTTTTTAGTTATGTTTTCAAACGTTTGCGGATTTCAATTCCCCGGGGAATTTAAGAGGAAACTCAGCATGTGTGTACGAAACGCATCTGTTATCGTAACGGGGGTCTATCTATTTTTTGCCCAATAGCTGGCTTGACGGGGCTTCAAATTCAGCTGAGATTTTGCGTTTATTTATTTGAGCTAAACGCCTTATACCTCTTCAACAATTGGCTCCTCTTCAACAATTGGCTCTTCCTCAACAAATGGCTCCTCCTCCACAACTGGCTCCTCTTCAGTCTGCAAAATTACATAGAATGAAATGCATTAAACTGATAGAAGTGATAGTTCACCCATAAATAAAAATTCTTTCATCATTTACTCACCCTCTTTTCATTATAAACCTCTATGACTTTCTTTCTTCTGCAGAATACAAAAGAAGATATTTAGAAAAATGTTGGTAACAGAACAACGGCTCTACCCATTGACTCGCTAGTTTTGTGTCCATACAATAGAACGAATGGGTACAACTTTTGTTCGTTACCAACTTTCTTCAAAATATCTTCTTTTGTGTTCTCCGGAAGGAAGGAAGTCATACATGCTTGAAATGACAAGAGGGTGAGCTGACAGATTTTCATTTTTCGGTGGTTTTAAATCAACAAAAAGATTGACTTACTGGGGCAGCCAAGGTCGTGCCAGCAAGGCAGATTAGGAAGAAGATCCAAACCCTCATCTTGAGTTTCAGCCTAAAGAAAAATAACAACTCGCATCACCACCAAGGATTGGATCCACCATTTTGTAGCATCCACGTATGATATCAATCAGGCTTATATGTTCACTTTTATATTAGTCGACCTGTGACTTGCATTCAATATCACACCAGTTCAACACCGAACCACACACATACACTGTACCAGCTGCTGGAGTTGGAATCTGGCATAGGCTTTGAGAAATATTACATCTTGCTTCTGCCATTACAGAGCTGCTTTGTATGCTGTGTAGCAGAGAGCCAAGCAGCAGAAGTCTGTCTCTCCAGACATGAAGCTGATTGAGATAAGAGCTTTGGTTGTCTTTGTTCTGCTAGCTCAAATGCTTTTTCTCCCTCTCAAACAGACCCTGGAAGAAGGACTGATGTGAAATGTTCTCCTTGAGATATACACTTTCCTGTGAGGCAATAGGGGTTGTTTGACTTCCTCATCTTATTGACTGCCTCTTTCTGTATATTTAGATATTTTTTGTACATGGCTGAGAAGTTCAAAGCTGCAATGGGCGTATGGTCATTTGAGGTGAATTTATCAACTGGTGTACTTTGTATAGGGAAGATCAAAGCCAGACACTGTTTATTTAAAAAAATTTAAACACAGGCATGGTAGTAAGAGTTCGCTGTAGTTTCAAACAAAAGACTTCCTGTTGTTTCTTTAGATGCAAGGTGTATCTTTACGTGACATGATCAAAATATTTATTTTGCATACTTGATTTTTATATACGAACACATAAATGAAGTTTGCTTATAAAATATATTTTAACTCATGTTGTTGATCTTTTCTGTAATTTAAAGCTAATTTCCCCCTCGGGCTATGATGGGCATGTTTCTACATGAGCAGAGAGAGGATCGGATTATCACATTTTTTCTGCACATTCATAATTGACCGAGTTGTAAAATTCCTATGGGACTTAAGGGGGCTTATTAAAACCACTGACCCAACAATCATTTGCCCAACAATACTATCCTCAAATATGTTTGAGAAATATTGTGTTTCCATCTGGAAATAAAAACATTAAGTTTGCTGTGATATCAGAAGTTAGATGTCAATAGTTTTCAGAATTGGATAAACTATGCATTTCCTTCTTATGCAGAACACAAGAACATATTTTAAAGAATGTTGGTGCATTGATTTTGTGTCCATACGATAAAAGTGAATAGATACTGCAGTGTTTGGTTAAAAACATTCTTCAAATGATCTTCTTTTGTGTTCTACAGAAGGAAAATTCACTCAAATAGTTTTAGTGTGGAGTCAACATTTTGTACAAAATTTGTAATGGAGATGCAGTAATTTGTCTCATTTTTAAAGCTCTGATTAGATTTTTTAAATGTCTTGTGCATGTGTGCAGCTGATTTGTATTCCTGCTGGAGGACATGAATAAGAGTCAGCCAGGGTGTCAACTCTTTAGTTTTCATTGGCAAAGGAATAGAAGGTTCCTGAGCCGAGGTGAGACGCCACACTTCTCTAATAGACTTAGACATGGAAAACTACAGACATTCTGTCACACTTTCAAATGCTGACGTCTCTGAACATGGCAAACAAAGAATGTTTTCGCTTATCCGTCAACAAACATGCGCCGTTTCACTCCGAAACTGTGGATTTAAACAGGCTACGGCTTTGAGCGTTGTGAGTCACAGTAAGAAGGAAATGACCCAATATCATCTCATGTGTTTGGTTTGGATGTCAACACTCTTTTCAGAAGTTGTTTTGGCACATGTAAGTGACTTTATAGTATGAGGTGAGAATCCATTTGATGCAGTCTGTTTAGAGCAAAACAACTTATTTTATTTGGAAGGTCACGATTGACATCAAACATCCCTGGAGTCAGTAGGATAAAGATGCCATTTTAACTCTGTATTTACTTTAGCGTCGAGTTATGTAATCCGGTAGCGGGAGGATAACACGATCTCAGTGCTCAGTTTTTTCCTACAGAGTCATTTTCCAGAAGCTCTGCAGGCTGCCGAAAGTTCTCTTCCCCTCTCTGGATTGACATAACAGGTGGTTCGATCTCAGGATAAATGAGTTGGAAAACTGTATTCACATCAGTGATACTGCTTTGTCATGCTGCCAAAGCATCTCCTACAAACAAACTCGTAAATTCTGCTTACATACTAAACAGCACATCCGATTCTACAGAAAAAACATGCCTTTCCAAGCTGTAATATCTTCCAAAGTAGTTTTAGGTCTTTTCAGTACAAACACATTATCATCGATGCCCACAACAGGGATCAAGAATCTGGCATGCTAGGATACGCTTGATTTATAGAGCGGGAAGCCACTTGGCATGAGAGTTAAACCCCTGCGCAAACCACCTGTCCATTACTTCCCTGCATCTGTGCAGTGTTGAGCAGAAAACAGACCCATTCTCACTAAACGCTCGGCTGAAAGCTTCACCGTAACAAACTGGGTGTCTGCCAAGAAAAAAATGATTCAACTTGACAAAATACATTGCAAAATAAAGCTAAGGCTACGAGGCCAAAACCCGCATTTGCAACGTTTGTCTTAACACTGAGGTTTTGTTTCACAGGAAATGAAAACTCATCTATCTGTAACTTTATCTTATTTTGGTGGAATAGGTGCTACAAAGCTAAACTTTGTGCAACAAGAATGATATGTGGGGGCTGAATGTAGACACAGCAGGACATTTTATCCTCTGATGAAAAGCTTTGCTATGGATGCGATATACAAGGTAAAGGGACCTCCGAGGGGGACAAAAGACAGTCAGACGTGAGTGACTGAGCAGAAAGATCTGTAACCTGAGTGAACAATCACCTGACCCGCTTAACTTCCCCCTCTATCCCCCCACAGCCGTTTGTGAGATAGCCCTCTCTGTTTTTACTGCCAAACCGTCTGTTTTATTCTGTTCACAGAACAGATCAGCTGTACATGGGAGAGCGGGTTAAACCTGTAAAAATGTCAATAAAAAGAATCTATCCATGAATATACTGCACGGCCAAAACTGAGGTTTAAATAAAATTCATCTTTTGAGAAATTAAAGGGATAGTTCTCCCAAAAATGAAAATTCTAAAATGAATTGCTCGATCTCTAGATGCTCCAAATCGGTATAAATGTCTTTGTTTGGGTGGACACAGGGAAAGATATTTGAAAGAATGCTTGTTACCAAACAGTTCTTGGAACCCATTGACTACCATAGTAGGAAAAATGACAATGGTAGTAAAAAGTGCCTGAAAACTGCATCCTTCAAAATATCTTCTACTGTTAAGAGATTTTATTTATAAAATAATTTGTCCTGCTATGATAGTCAATGGGGTCCAAGAACAGTTTGGTTATAAGCATTCCTCCAAATATCTTTCTCTGTGTACATATAAACAACGAAATGTACAACGAAAGGTTTGGAACAACACGAACGTGAGCAAACGATGAAAGATGTTTTTTGGGCGAACAAAATCCCTTTAGAGAAATAATTATGGATTGATTTTCTATATAATTACAGGCGCTTATGCTATATTATATTGTATTGTTTGATTCTATGCATTGTAAACACAAGTCTGAACAGGAGAATGATAAATCAATGTTTGATTTGTGGGTTTTTTTCTGTTCCGCTGCAGAACTCTTGCGCACCATCTGCTTCTGATAGAAAAACAGATTTAACCTTTCCTGTTTTACCCAAAGGCACATCAGAATTCTTGTTCCAATAAAACATTTTTCTTTTTTTTACCATCTCATGAAAATCTTTTTAGTGCCCAGAAGGAAAAACACAAACTGGAAGGTGGAAAATTACACCCGTGTCATAACACATTTGTCAGAAATGTGCACTAACCATCCAACCCAACCTCAGTCAACATCATTTGTTGATTTGTATTTGGTATCTATTTGTATCAGGTGACATAAAAATTTGCACGTTTTTACAAATTGGGATTAAAACGTCCCATTAAAATGTCTTAGATTATAATGCCTTCAAATCAATCTTTTTTCTTCAAGTAAATTTGTTGACTTTATAATGGCACCGGCCCCTAAGCAGCTGTGACAGTTTGTTCTCACATCAGTCTTGTTTGTCCAAAGTAGCAAGATCTGCCTTGTTTCGACAGGGTCCCAAACTGCTGCTGAAAAATTGCCATGGAAACATGCATTCCTTTTGATAGGAGTAATAGAAAAGGGAGTGATCTCTCTCTCTTTCTCTCTCTCTCTCTCTCTCTCTCTCTCTCTCTCTCTCTCTCTCTCTCTCTCTCTCTCTCTCTGTGACGTTCTCCCCTCCCCCCTGTCTCTGGCTCTGTGTTCACCCCTCCTGCTGCTTATGTGGCACACAATATCCCACTATTGTGCCTCTCCGAGCTTTACAGTACACATTTTGTGCTGCAAACGTAGTAAACATCACAGTACATTTGTCTGAAAAATAGTCTGTTTGTGTCAAATGTTATGTTTAGATTTTTTTATGAATAATTTTGTAACACAGAAAACTGGCACAAACAGACAGGCTCCTGTTTCCATTGACAATGTCTGTGCTGTTTTAACATCTTTTTGTAAATCACTGCATGGAAATACTTCCAAGCATGCTGGTATAGAACAAAAAAGGAAAACAATTTGTGACAATTGGTTTGTCTATAATTATTTTGGTATTGACAAATCTTGATTTTGGGAATCACCCAGTTCTTTACAGAGAGGAGCAGACAAAAGAAATGTTCTTACCTTCTGTCCGGTTAACAGAGAAGTCAGCTGTGAAAGGGTCTGAAACTATCTAACAGCAACACAAGTCCACACCAAAGACATTTGCTGTGGGCAGGTCCGGTCAACCCCCTTTGCTCGGTTTGGGTGGGACGTCCCAGAGTTAACTCTGTGTATCCAACTCACGTGGACCTTTATACTCAAATGTAGACTCTCCACCCAAACTTTGTTTTTGTGTTTGTGCATTGTTTTTTATATGATTGTATACTTTGTCTGATGATGTACTTTGTTATGTTACACCAACCGCATAATAATTTTAGTGACTCTCAACTTAGTTTTGAGCAAACAGGGACAGATCAGTTCATATAGTTGTGATACACACAAAGATCGTTCCTTCAAGCTAAATATAACTGAATGAATCATTCATGTCAGATCTTGTAGTTTGTGTTGATGCAGACATGCATAACATCATAAAGACATTTGAGCTTAGCTGTTTGGATGCATCTTTAGTCTTTTGGGCAATCCAAATTGTGTCACTTCCTCTTTTAGACCAAAGGTCAAAACAAACAAATACATCAAAACCAGTTGTAGGTTTACTGTATATGAAATATTATCAGACTATTTTAAAATTAATGTTATTAATATTACTTTTTATTTTAATTGTGCAGCTATCTTATAACAGATGGCTCCAAATCTAGCATGTATTTCAGATGTGCTGAACAGATTTTTGGAGAGAGCATGTCAGAAACTGTTGATTCCTGTGGGTAAAAAAGCCCTAAATTCCAGGGACCTTCCCACTGTCTCTAAGTTTTGCGTGCCCGTGATCCTCAGACTAAACTAATCTGCTTCATTCCAGCTATGGGACAAACACCCTCAAATTCATGGTGAAAGAGGTACGCTCTGCTATAGATTGCTAATGTCTGTACTTTCTGATCGGCAAAGAGAGAAACATCTGGAAGAGACAACGCTGGAAAAAATAGCTTCTCTGCAACGTGGCATTTTCCATTCCGGCCTCTGCAGACACTGAAGGAGCAGAGGAGGTGTAATTATTGTATGCACTGCAGACGTGGCGCTGTCTGTGGGAGCTCAATGGGTCACAGACTCCCAGGAATTTTGTCAATTTCAAAAACAATGAAAACCCATAAGAAATATTACATTGAGATCTCGTGAGATATCTCAAGGTTTTCTCCTCTCTAAACAGCAATGAGTTGAAGTTGAGAGGAAATTTAGACTTATGTACTGTATTGGGTTTTCACATTTAATCTCAAATGTATATACTGTATCTCCCAGACTCTCTGAAAGGATCTCGACAATCTTTTTAACTGTGTTCACACTGTCCAAGATACCAAAGTCTTCAAGAGATTTCACACAAATATTTCTTAAGGCTAAAATACACTACAAGACTTTTGCTCAGATTTTGTCCAGATTTTCAGTCCGGATTTGTTGCAGATTTGATCAGTTATGGCTGGAATACACTACAAGACTTTTATAATCTGAACAGACATTTTGAAAGTTTCAGATAGAAACACAACTAACTGATCAAATCTGCAGACTGGCACAGACATTCTGCAACAAGTCCAGACTGAAAATCTCGGGCAAAAGTCTTGTAGTGCATTTAAGCCTTTAGTGTGTTTCCTAAAACTTTCAAAAAGTTTGCAAGTGTATGATGTCTAGTTTTTAAAAAATCTTATCAGATTTTAAAAGTCTTGTAGTGTATTTCAGCCATTAGAGGTTTTTTTTTAATTTGAGCTATAAATTATTTATATAAAATAACTGGTAACACTTGGTTGTATTTGTTATTACTGTTAGTCAAAATCATTATAAAAAGGTAACACTTTATAATAAGGCGCTATTAGTCACGTTTGGAAATACATTATATAACATTAGCATTTATTGATTCTTGTTCATTTAAGTTCATGTTTATACCGTTATTCATGTTAATTCATGGTGCATAAACTAATGTTAAGAGTGACAATGTTTGATTTTAATAATGTATTAGTAAGTGCTGAAATGAACATGATTTCATATTAATAAATAGTTCAGAAGCATCGTTCCTTGTTAGTTTACGTTAGCTAATGCATAAACTAATTGTTGACAAATAGCTCCTTATTATAAAGTATTACCAACACAACTGTAAACGAAATATAGTTACCAAGTAGTTTTATACTGTAGCTCTATTACTGCCAAATGTGTGTATCTTTATATTTATTTATCAAGAAGACACATAGTGTGTTATAAAAGAAAATGTATTGACTTATATAATAATAATAAAATAATTGTATTTGTTTTGAAGCCTGAAAATATTACATCATAAATCCTGGCCCTTCATTTATTTTAAGTCCCTCTGTGGTTATAGTTTACGGGAAACACCTCTCAAGGGACCAACCTGAAAATAGATGGTTTTAGTCTTGCACACCAGACGGTGGGAGTTACACAGGTTATGCAAAGACATTATCCCTCAAAAACAAGAGCTCCTTTCACTCTGTTTCTGTTTAGATCTGTGTAAACTCCATCCCAGTGAAGAATTACCACACTTGACTGGAATAAAGTATTAGACATCAGTTTACAGTAAATAAAAACACTATGTTCCTTCTCTTGTGTGCATAAATCATGTATACTGGAATGATTTACCACTTGTTAGAAAAGGTTCCTTTGGCACTTTGCTGATAAAGTCAATTGTTTAGGATTAACATAAATTCACTATAAAATAGTGTTAAGCAAATACTGGCAGAATGTGTTCACTTGATGCCATAAAATGGCATAAAACCATTCAGTCTTTGTCATCGTGTCAACAGAAGCGAGCCCACACACAGTGAATGTGTCTTTTCACAGTGAACCATCTCATTGTGTCAAAGACTCGTCTGTAATTTGGAAATAGACCCGTCTTTGCCTGTAGAGGCTACCGTGCAAACTGGAACACAAAGGCACTATTTATGTAACCAGGTGCATAACATCACATTGCAGTCACTGAGGTCAGACATATACAGTTTACGGATAACCATTTTGATTTCCTGTCAGGTGAAAATAGTCTGTGGCACTTGTTGAGATAAACAAATTACATCGATTCAAACAAAGATGGGTTAACAATCTGTGTTGTTTTGCTTTTATTTCGGAGCTACAAAAAATGAATGATTTCATACAGTAGATTGTGATATATATGCTGAGTTTGACTGAAGAAGCGGATGTAACCTGCTGTTCTATACTTGGCGAAAAACAATAGCCCTTCCTCTCAATACCCAATTTCCTATACTCCACAGATGACTTGGACAGATATGAGCACAGAGAAACATCTGGGCGTCGATCCAGGAAGACAATAATGATAAGCTGACAGATGGAATAAATGGACAGAATAGTTAGTACGTCATGATTCTGTGCTCCACTTCCTTGCTAAGTGGATTTGATCGTGGCGTTTCAGTAATGCAGGAGCGGCTGTTTTCAGTGGGATGGATTATACGTGTTGGGTTCAGACCTGCTGTTGAATAAGATGTGACTTGCTGACGTGTACATCAAAGACAGATGAAGACCAAAAAACTTTTCAAAGCACGTTTGGTCTTTAATACTGTACACTGAGACTTTTTAGCATTGAGTTCATCAGGAACGAAATTGCTCTTTAAAGTTTAAATAAACACATTTAGATTGCAAAATTGTTTTGATTATTATCTTAATTTAATTCAAATAATAAATACATTTTTATTATTTATTTTAATGAATCTAAAATATTTATCTCAATCCAACCGCTTCTCAGTCTCTGTAAATGTGCGAACAAATGTTTTTTTACTCCATTCATTTTTTATCATGACACTCCTGATGGGCAATTATTTTTCAATAATTCCCACAGTGTGCATTTGATATCGATGACATTTAAAACGTGACAATGCTGATGACAAGATTAAGAGCAGAATTATGGTCTCATAAAAACGTCCTTGTGTTGCAACATCAGCAGCTTTCTGGTGAAATCTAAAGTGAATGAATTATCTATAGAGTCTTTTGACTACATGACATTTAGAGATATAAATGAAAGCAGTGTTTAATCAACCCCCATAGTCTTCATAATTAGCTTGAGTTTTGGCCCCATCTGTTAAGCAGCTAATTTAGCACATAAGCAATGACTGCAAACCTATTCTCATTTACTAATGGACTGTATGAAGCCTATAGTTTCAGCCTTTCCTATTTGCACACTTCAAAATCCTTTTTTCTGATTCTTTGTGTTTTTACAGTTAAATTAGCAAAATGTGCCTAAAACAAGATAAGTTCACTTGAAAGTGACATTTCCATTAAGTATCAAGACTGGGGAATGTATCCTTAATATAGTGTTGTTTCAAAAATGCTTCAAATGCTGCAATTGAACGTGTAACTCATTGACATGTATCCTGTAACTGTCTCCAATTCTTTAACGCAAGACATTTCCATTTTCGCTTAGATTTGGCTCGTCTAATTCATTTAGAATGCAATGTCTCAATCACAGTTTTATGAAATCTTAAAGCTGCATGCATAATATTTGTTAAAACAGCTATACTGCTATTTTAAAAGAAAGATAAATAGTTTGAAATTAAGTATTGGCCATTCCTCAAAAATAAATAAACAATACTGGTCTAGAAGCCCCGTCTGCTTAATATTTATGTCAATAATGTAAAATCTGAATAATTTGTTGATTGTATTTTGTTCCAACACTTCTGTTATTTTTTTTTACAGATTTTTCACATCTAATGTAAAACTAAATGTAATCTTAAATAATTTTATTGTTTTTTACAGGTTTTTCAAACATTTACCACTTTTTTTTACTAGATACTTGGAGGTGGTGGTCTAGTGGGTTAAACCACTGAACTGGTAAATCAAAAATCAAAAGGTTGCTGGTTCGATCCCAGCAGCCACCACCAGTGTGTCCTTGAGCAAGACACTTTACTCCATGTTGCTCCAGGGGGATTGTCCCTGTAATAAGTTTACTGTAAGTCGCTTTGGATAGAAGCGTCTGCCAAATGACTAAAATTGTAAAATGTAAATGTAAAAGATACTTGTTTTACAGTAAAGCATTGTTTACGTCTTGCAAAATGGTCTATACAGCAGACCATATTTTAGTGCCTATGGTGATGCTGTGGGTCTCTTGAGAATCACGCCCAGCCATCAGATACACATTTGCTTGGGTTACAGTACTTTTGCCTTGATCAGCTTGAGCGATTACACTTGTCTCTACATGTATGGCAGACTACAGTCACGTTCCGCTTGCTCAATCTTTTGAAAAGAGCAAAAGATTATTTTCAGTAGCACTCAGTAGATGTTATCCATTGCAAATATTTTACTTCTTTATGAAGTACAAACAAATTTAATTATTTAATCTTTTTTCTAATTTTGGCCCTTCTAACTGTCTGGTCTTAAAGAACATGACCCAGTTCTGCCAAAGCACTTTACATGAGCTTGAATTTGCCTGAATTCTCAAGTGTCTTGACTCAGTTAAGAGGGTGCGTGTGATCCTGTGATAGGAGCTAATTTGTGAAGGGGTTGGTGTGAACAGGGAAAGCCCTGTTTCAGCCTGTCACCCAGCAACTCTGTCCGAACATGATACTATTGATTCATGGGCTACACACAGTTAAGCATCTTTTATCATTAATCTATCAAGCATTAATAAACAGACCATCCCTGCAATACAGACACTTATAGTTCTAAGATGTTGAGTAAACAAAATCACAAACAAAATCTCATTGATCATGAAAGAAAGGAATAACATAACAAACTGTGTTTTTAAAATGCTTCAGGCAGAATATTTAGTTGGATATTTGACATCTCATCTACATTAGTAAACATCATTGAAGTTTCAGCGCTGTATTAGAATTAAAGAGGAAGGTTCTGTATTCAAATTACCCTCTTATAGTGGGCAACACTGTGCAGGATTAACCAGAGCTGGGTTTATTGAACCCAACGGCTCTCGAAAAGAACCCATCATTTGTGGAGTGGACATTACTAAAAATGTACATGTTGGTTGTTTACAAAATTTAATTTACTTTACAAAAATGTATTTTACAAATCTGTAGCGGCACAGCTGCTTGAATATTACCACATTGTTCTAAGTGTATAACAACTGTGACATGCTTACCACAATAATGTCAACTTGGACAACAATTTAATATTATGTCAACAATTCTGATTCATTCTTCAGCTTGTAAGATTTACGAAGTTGTTTACAGTCAACTTTGAGGCATTACGGTATATATTGAACTTTTTGCACTATACGTATTATGATATCTTGTGGTGTCTATATGTTAAACATGTTGAAGTTTCCTACGGTTACCTAAGGTTACTATGGCCCACTTAATATACAACACATTTCCACCGTATACGACTATCTGAGAAGGTTATCATGTTTACACTTTGCAACTTTATGGTACCTAAGCACATCACCAAAAACCATGAACCATTAACCGTTAACCTTTATTAATGAATGTCTGCAGGATTTCACAAATATAAAATATTAAAGTATACTGCAACTGCAGCATAAAATATTATAGTAAATATACCAGTTTATAAACTATAGAATACTAGTATTTCTCAGTATTGCCTGAATGGAAAAACTTAGTAAATATTGTTTTTAAAAAATGGTTGTTTATTTCAACCTAACATTGGGACAAAAAGAGTAAAAAAGAGACAAACCCAGCCATTGGGTTAAATGAACCCAGAAAATGTTTATATTTGACCCAACTTGGGTTAAAACAACTCAGAATTATGGGTTGAAACAACCCAACAAAGTTTAATTTACAACCCAACAGTTGGGTTTGTCCTGTTTTGACCCTATGCTGGGATAAAGGTAACCCAGCATTTTCAGGGCATTTAGGAGTTTTTCTAGAGTTAACTTTTCATGTGGGATTCCTGATAAAAGACAGACATTCTCTTTAAAAGACTAATTTAGAGAAAGAAATGAATGGACTAGAGGCAAGGTTTCAGATATAAATCTAGGTCTACTCTGTACAACAGATTTAGACCGGGATACTTCATTTGTCAAGGTGTGGAAAAGAACTAAAGATCGGCTCTCTGTTTTAGTCAGTGATGCATGTGTCCACTGAGTTCTTATGTACACTGGGTTTCCATCACCTGCTTGTTCAGACGGAGGGAACCAGTAAAAGTATCTCTCCACTTGTGACAGTTATGAGTGCCTCTGGAGTCGCTCCATGGCCTGAATGGGGGATCATTTCTTCTCTTCAAGATATTCTCTTTTCAAACTAGTCATTCCGGACAACAAAGAAGCTCTTGTATTGCTCGCACAGAAGTATGATGAGTTTCTGGATGAATTTCAAGCATCTTAGTACTAGTCTAAAAACACTGCAATTTATCAAGACTGTTGTATATTTTGTATAGGCTACTCCCTTAGCAATTAGACACTTTTAATGCTTTTCAATGATCTTTTTTTTGATAAACCTTTTACAAATAACTGAATCGGTGGGAACAGTTCCACATTCAGATTTTGTGGATCTGTATTCAACACACTAGACTAAAATCACAGTACAACAAGTGCCTCGCACGTATTGATATGCAGCAACATCCAGTTCCAAAGTCTGGTACAAGATGAACAGATTCAGCTGAGAGATGAGGTTTGCACAGTCGTGTGTATTACAATGAAACTTTGTCCCTGAGCTGCGTAACACATTCTGGAATTCAAAGCAAGGCAGCGACTTGATGATTCTGCTCAAATTGAGGCTTGAAGAACAGGTACTACTGTATATCCGAGTCAAAGAAATTCAATTACAGTAACTGAATAAATAAGCAGAATTTGACCAATAAAATACTTAAATGTTACTTAATTTTTTTATTTATAAAGAATAATAAGAAAATTGCATGATGAATTTATTTAATGCTGGTCTATTAGTCATTACTGATCAATTTCCAGTAATTGTCCTACAGAGTTTGTTTCCTTCATACAAATGATACTGAAAATGCTCCTGTATCCCTGTCTGCACATCTTACAAATGTATTTTTATCATGAATGTATTGTAGATTAAGGCTTTTATTTAGAAACCACTACCTGGAAAAAACTGACTTAAATTTGTTGAAAGAGTAACATTGCCCCCCACTGGTGCAGAGTAGCAAAAAATAAAGCAAGAAAAAACAGTATCGATCTTGTTTTTGTCTAAGTTATATCAGGTTCAATGTGGAATTAAATATGAGTAAGTACAACAACGCTGTTTAAGGCTTTGTCATTCATTGTTTTCTAATTAAGTTTCTTATTAAAATAAATCACAAAGCATGTATTCCAAGCATGTTTTTAAGACAGGTGTTTCAACAGAACTTGTTGAACTAGTAGATATATTTATCTGAAAGGTAAACAGTTACAGAAAGTTTATTTCCTTTAAACATGGATCTTTATTAGAAACCTTTTCTGTGCCATGCATGTTTACCACGTTAAACAGACAAACTAAGGAAATCACCGGAATCTTTATTTTGACATTTGTGCGCCTATACAATCACATTCAGACTCTAGGTCTAGGGTAGGAAAACAACCATGATTGAAAAAAGTCTATTAGTGTTTCTTCAAAAAAGATTAATGGTCCCAACAATGTATGCTATTGGATGTATGTTGAATTGTCCAATGGGCTGTCCCATTGCATGTTCTTCAAAGCAGCATTTGCGATCTATTGAAACAAGTTTAAAAAAATTGTTAAACACCAAACATATACATAAGTGCACAAAATTGCAATATTAGTACTACCTTGTGTTATTCAAAAAATCACGGTGAGAGAATAGATACAAATAAAAAGGACACAACTAAATGCTAAGCACTAGATCTCCACGAGTTAAAGAAAGATGGTGGATTTGAAATCACAGGAAGGCTGTAAAGCTTTTACGCTGTAAAGACACTTTGGACTGACAAGTAAATCCCGTCTGATCACAAGACAGAAGACTTGTATACTGTAGTAACTCATGTGTCATACACATTGTCACATCACTATTTAATCAGAAGATAACACTGTAACATTATAAGTTATTTGAGGAGCAACCTGGGATTTGTGCAAGGGATCAATGAGATTCAATGAATTATAACTGTATCAATGAGTTTTTTGGTGATTTTCTCTCACCTTGCTGTCATTTTTCACTTTGAACCGATGTATGTAACCGTTTTGCCAGTCTTTTGCAGTGTTTCTAGAAGAACATCCGTGTCTTTGTCTGACTCAATAAAAACCTTCTTGTTGGGAAGATCAATGTCAAATTTGACATCTGTTGAGAAACACACGCAAAGCAAACACTAGGTAAAATCTGAACTGCGTAGGTTAGGAAAAAATGTAACAATATAAATTTATAGTCAAACTAAGTTAATGGATTGATGTATAGTTATTTAAGTCAAAAGCTATGTCTATTCACTTTCATAAATTCCACTTGTTATATTAAGTTCATATAACGTTACACAGTTCAAAGGTCTTCGGGTATAGAATAAAAAATAAAAACCTAACGTTACCCAGTTTTTTAAGGACTCGAGTTACAGCACCAGAGCATCCCTCACATGTCATCTCAACAAAAAACTCGTGAGTCTGTCAGAAAAACAAAACATCTCTTTTATCTCACTGTGAAATATCATAAACGCTAACGTTAGCTGCAAAGCTAAACAGCTGGATAGTCCTGCTTAATAAACAGCGATGCTCTGCAAAAAGCTGTTGATTAAATATATACAGATATCTGTTCTTAAATGTGTAGATTAAATGTGTAATTACCGTCATGATGAGTCAGAAAGTTCCAAACTTCGATTGTAGAGACTCGATGCACAGACTGCAGTCGCACTATTTTGTACAGTCAGATGACGCTATGTTGGGTTTAGGGCTCATTACTAAATTACCACTATTTTCTGACACCGGTCAATTTTACAACTCAATGAATAGTTCGAAAATGTCATGTAAATGTCTACTTTTGTCATGTTTTATACAATGCTCGTCTTTATTTTGTGTGTGTTATGGGTTTATGGGTTTCGTTTAAAAGGATTTGCAACACACGGTTTACCAACAGGAAGTATAGTTTTACATGGTCCCTTCGATCTCAGTTATTTTTTTAGGGCTCCACCTGTCCTTTACATTTTTTTTAATGAATTTTATATTTTAAAAACATTTGTTATATTTAACGATATTAAAGAAATAAACTTTTTATAAAAAAAATCTACATTCTTTTATTATTTCACATACAGTTACAGATTTATATCATAAGTACAGGGTTCTCACTTAATCAAAAGCTCATTTTAATAGCAAAAAATAATTTGTTTTTAAAAAAATAACTTTTGTTTATGAAAACCCAAACAGTTTTGCTGTTTGCAGGCAACTCCAGAGGCAGAAGTGAAATCAGCTGACCGGCACAGATCATGTGACATGAGGAGGAGTTCAGGGACAATCACACGATCAGTGCAGTTTCACATCAGAGCTGTCAGGACTCATCAAATCTGCTGTTCTGTCATAGCTGGACTCATTAATGTCGAGTTTTGGATATGGGTGTTATGATCATGATATAGTTCGTGTCGGCCTTTCACCGGCTGTTGTCGTGTTTACGGTAAGTCGTGTCATCTGTGAATTGCAACATGATAGCTGATGGCTACATTGTACATGATGCATATAGAATCTTACGTATCGACAGTTATGATGTAGCATTAACTGCAATAAAGTCTGTGGGTGACTAAAATAATATCCTGTAGTATTCTGACGTTAGATAGCAAGCAGAAGACATGTTGCCAAAGGTCATTGCATTAGTTAGCCCATCCACGACAGTAAAGAGAACACTTAACAGATATTATTGGGACCTTAACGGTTCCTCTCCATGTAGAATACAGTCTGGTGTAGCACATTAACTTAAAAGTGCTTACAAAGTAGTTAAAAATAAAATACTTGTACGGACAGCATTAGGGGATATGTACTCATGTGTTGGGTTTCTTGCATTGTTTTAAAAATCAACACATTTTGATTGTGAGCTTTTCTCTTAGTTTTATATTCTTAATGATTTGCATTGCTGGCTGTGTAGGCTCTATTAGAAATATGTAAAGTCCATAACCATCCGCACTTTCTGTTCTTCTTTCATTTTATTGTGAGGTTCATTGGTCTGTTGTTATATTGATTTTTACATACCGAGACAGGTAGTCATGTAGAAATGTGGTCATGGCAAAACAACGGACACTCCAAAGTCAAACATTGATTTTAAAAGTGACTTCACGGATTAAAGATTACAAATTTGATTGTAAACACGTAGATGGGTTCATCATATTGTGTGATGATACAGTTACATTTTTGAAAGCTGAATTCATCTGCTGCTATGTGTGTGTCTATAATGTCAAGTACAGCCTACGACAAAAGCTAAGTACTGTAAATGTAAATGAATGAACAATGTTATTGGTCCTGACCCGTATAACCATAATAGTTATATTATGTTAAAGTCATGTTATTGCTAGGTAGTTACATAGTACTACCCATTAAGTTTCTCTCTGCATTTCCGATATCATTTGAAATATGTATAATATGGTACTAAATGATGTAGCATTCCTATTCCCTTGTTCCTTCTTATTATATATTTTTTGCCTACATAAATAAAAATGCAAAGGACGGCTGTAAATGATGTGCTACAGTAGTTAATCTATGAAATTGTTGCTGTGGTATGAAACTGTCAGTTAGAACGAATGTGTATTTGCATACTCTCATGTCAGCTCATTCGGTCTTGCTTTTTAGCCTTGAGAGATGATAAAAATATCATGTCACAGAAAGGGCACATTGTGCGTCACGCATGTGTCCTGGGAGGGTTAATAACTGTTCATTTGTCTGTAATCACAGGACCTGTTGATGCAGCATCTCCACAGGAAAGCTTTTGATCAGTGAATCTATCAGTGGTAAATTACACCCCGCCGAAGCAACCATGGCCTCTGATATCAACTATCAGGATGGTAAACCAATTTCCTTTGCATTCAGGAACAATCTGATCTCCTCTGACTCTTTTGGGCTAATCTTAACATAAGAAATGTAATAAGCAATGTATAAATGAAATAAAAATTAAGAAGATCTTGTTTTATTGTCTCTAAACAAGTCAGTTTTAATGCTTTGGGACAATGCTAATGCTCTATTGTGTGTTGATCACAGTCCAAGACTTTTCTAGGAGAGATGAGAGCCCTACTGAGGATGAGCCTATTCGTTCACCGGGTTCTGGTCGGCAGACAGAATACGAACGAATCGGAGGAGGAAGAACAGGATCCTCGTATGTGATATAATCTTTTCATCCTTGCTGTTTATACATTTCTATATATAATATGTTTTGTTACAATATTTATTTTTGCTTGACAGTTTTTTTCAGACACTAATTCATTTACTAAAAGGAAATATTGGCACTGGTCTGCTCGGCTTGCCTTTGGCTGTCAAGAATGCAGGACTTCTGGTAGGACCCCAAAGTTCATTTAGTTAAATTGCATTTGGGGGTAGATGGTCATGTTGCTGCCTTTTTTGTTTTTTGAATTGTTGTTATCCTGCTTTAAATCTAAAAGATGTATGGTTTAATGTGCACTTGAGTGATGTAACGGGTTTGTTTTTATCATGTCAGGATTTGTCATTATTATGAACTTACAGTCTGTCAGCATCATTTTGGGCCTTTTGGATTGCTCATCTGACCTAACCGCACTAAAACACAAACAACAACAGTGTAGTGTATAGAGAACAGTACACACTGAAAACAAACAGCAAAACACATCGGCAGCAAAAGACCGTAACACTTTACATTAAGGTACTTTACAAAAGACTTAATTAACAAATGCATTATAAAGCAGTTATAACTGCATGATGAAAAGGGGGACTCTTACGAATCTACCTTCCAAATAGTGAGCAGGTATAAGAAAAACAAGATAACTTTGCAGTGTCGAGTCTTACAGCCTATATTGCAAACAACATCAAGATAATAATGAATCTGCTTTCGAGTCAAATAAGTAATGAATAAATACATGTTTTTAGCATTTATAACATTTGTTATATGTATTTTGTTAGAATCCCTCTTTTTATTCATGCAGTTATAACTGATTCATGATGCATTGGCAAATGACTTATTAATCATTAATGGACACATTAATATATGCTTTATAAGAGGGTTACCCAAATCACAAACGCCAACAGTGTAGTGTGTAGAGAACAGCTTGATTGTTCAGAGTGTGCTTTAGTTTCACATGTTGTCTGTTCATATGAGTCAGGGTACAACATACAGTACATGCATTTGTAAATCATGTGAGAACAACAGTCAAGGCCTTTAAATGCATGCAAATTACAAGGAAAAAAGCAGTAAAAATTGCAGCTATTTTTAAGCCTGTTAGTTTGTTTCAGGAATGACAAAAAATGCGTTGTTGTATAATTTTGTTTTGTTACCTGCACATCTTTCAATTAAAATTGTTTAATAGTAGGTGTAATTATATATTTTAGTTTTAGTTTATTTAAATATGGATGTATATGGATTTTCAACAAAAAAACATTTACATAAAAGTACTGTTTTACACAGTCTAAAGAGATTATTTTATAAAGAATATATGTATATAACAGTGTATGGGACAAATACAATCTTATCAAATGATGAAATCTGTAGGGTACATGCATGTACTGAATATTAATTTCCATGGATTTAAAAGCAGTCAGAGCATTTCTCTGTGTGTATGGCACACACAACATGCTCGACTCTCTGTTGTAATTCCAATGAGTGATAAGGAAAGTACTGAACACATGCAGCTTCAACTGTGGACACAAGAAGCAATATGATGTCCTAAAATTCTTCTATTTAATCTGTTCAAAGATGCCACAGACTTGTAAGGCATGCAATATGCTTTACTTTTGGACTTTTGACATTTGTTTTGTTTTTCAGGGTATTTAGTTACATATATATATACACACACTATTGACAGTATTTTCAGGCTTGAGGATTATCTTGACTTAGATTTTAGTACATTTGCCTACTCAAGCAACATTTCATTCCGTGTTATAAAGAACTGTGTGTAACTCAAGAGACAGTGGCAGCTTATCCTTTAATTAAATTTACACAGTTGACATTCAGTATGAGGAAGGGGTTGTTCCTTTAATGGCCTTGTGCTCTACGTTTCAGTGTGATGTAAGGGAAATTTACCCAGTATTTTTCCTCGCAGCAGGTTGAAAGGATATACTGTATTTGAGTCTGTCATACATATTGCGGACATATGAACATTTCAAACTAAACAAAACATATTTGCTCTATCAGCTCATTCACTAGCATTAATGGGGTGCATTGCTATAGAAAGCTATATTAAATGCATATAGCACGTGTTTGGGGTAATAAGCAATGTTTATCAATGTCTTAATGCTTTAATGGTCTCTTTCTGTGCTTCAGGTGGGACCATTCAGTCTTCTGGCCATGGGCATAGTGGCAGTTCATTGTATGAACCTACTTGTGAAATGTGTACATCATCTAAGTGCAAAGTAAGAATGAAGTGCTTTAATGCTTATATGATACAGCACCTCATAGCAGTTCTATTGCTCGGCCAATTTCTTTATTAAGTTTATTGATTAACTCATTAAATGAATTCCAATCCTGCAATTATTTATTTCCAGGCTGGGAAAACCCTTTCTGTCGTATGGAGATGCAGTAGAGTATGGGATGGAGAATGTATCGTGGTTGAGTAGATATTCTTTGTGGGGAAGGTAACTAATCGGATTGACGATTATTCAATGTTTCATCTGTGCTTTTTAAGTTGAGCTTCTTCACATTAATATTTTGACCGCTGTGATTTCGCCTAATGTCATGCCACATCACGCCTGTAAAGATTGCAGTTTGTCTAATGTGGTTAGACGTGTGACATTTGAAATTAACTTGGAATTTGTTTGTTTTATCTTTCAGACGTGTGGTGAATATGTTCCTTAACATAACCCAGCTAGGATTCTGCTGTGTGTACTTTGTATTCCTCAGTGATAATGTCAAACAGGTAAGAAACCTTTAAATGCTAAATTCAACTAATAGAAGAGCAAAATTTATTAGGGCCATATAAGAAGCTGGGCAATAGTCTTCCATTTGCTTTCCTTGTAGCTAGTACATTCTCAGTAAAAAGGTTAAAAAAAACCTGTCACTGGGGAGGTACTCTTGCATACATATCGGTTCCCTAATGCTATGTATGAGGACGTTTTTAAATGGTACAGTCCCAGACTCCCAGTGGTATCTTTTGTGCCGTTCTTTCGGAAAATATAGGACTTCATAACAATGTTTAAGTGATAGTTCACCGTAAAATTATAATTCTGTCATAATTTACTCACCCTCTTTTCATTTCAAACCTGAATGACTTTCTTTCTTCTGCAGAACTCAAAAGAAGATATTTTGAAGAATATTGTTAACTGGCCCCTTTCACTTGCATTGGTTTTGTGTCAATACTATAGAAGTGAATGGGGTCCAGTGCTGTGTGCTTAATACCCTTTTTTCAAAATATCTTCTTTTGTTTTCTGTGGAAGAAAGAAAGTCAATATGGTTTGAAATAACAAGAAAGCGGGTAAACCATGACAGACATTTCATTTTTGGGTGAACTATCACTTTACGGTTATTGTGTTGAATCCCAGGAAATGCATGAAATCCACACCCGGAAGTCACATAGTACAAAAATGTCCGCTAAATTCATAAAATTTTAACAATGTAATGCAGGCATATTGTGATGAGTACATTTCTTTGTGTCACCGCTAGAGGGCAGTGTTGCCTTTCATTTACAAACTACCCAATTTCTAGACGTTGAGTTAAACTACAGGTTCAAACGTTTAGGGTAAATTAACTCATATAATTATTTTTTTTGTTTTAGACAAAATAGTCAAATACAACTAGAAAATAACAAAAATATAATATGGAAATTAATTTGTGAATCTTAGTAAATAAATTGTAAAGTAAATTCAAAATACTGTTATATTTTAGCAAACACATTTTAAATTAGATTTTAGTTTTTTAAATTAATATTTTCATACATTTTTCTCTGAAAACAAAAATAAAAACATTTATGCATACACTTTCAGGTTCAAAGATTCGTTTATTTACGAGAAATATCTGTCTATACAACTGTATTGTCAAAGAATCATTCTTATTGCCGTATATTGTTTAATTAATTTTCTGTACATTGTAGGTGGTTGAGACTGCAAATGCTACGACCGTGAACTGTCACACAAATGAGACAGGAGTGATTGTCCCCAGCTATAACTCTCGTCTCTACATGGTCTTCTTCCTGCCTTTTATCATCGTGTTGGTGTTCATCCGCAACCTTAAATACTTGGCTCCTCTGTCCTTTTTTGCAAACATTACCATGTGTGTCAGCCTGATCTTCATATACTACTACTGTCTAACAGTAAGAAAGCATTTACTTATACTAAACAGTCATCCAAACGCTCTGAGCAATATAGAGTTTAGGGGCCCAGAAATAATGGGATAGTTCACCCAAAACAGTTCTAGGTCACCATTGACCAATTAAATAACAATGGTAGTGAAAAGCGCCCTAGAACTGTTAGCTTTCCTACATTCTTCAAAATATCTTCTTCTGTGTTAAACTGAAGAAAGAAATATAAAGCAATTGTTCCTACTATGGTAGTCAATGGGGTCCAATATCTGTTTGGTCACAAGCCTTCTTTCAAATATCTTTCTCAGAACAAAGAAATTTACAGATTTTGAACATCTGGAAGTTGAGTAAATGATGACAGAATTTTTCTATTTGGGTGAACTGTCCCTCTAATCGCTATGATGTTGACCCCAAGCTTTAGTGTAAGCCATCAGTTAGTTGTAAGTTGTTTTATGCAAATTCTGAATCATTATATCTAACAAGCATAGTAAGCAATATTTTGATGGATTTTAAGGTGTTGCCCAAAGTTGAACAATACAACATTTTGGGTGCAGTCAATTTTGTTTCCATAATTAAAATAATAACCTACACCTGTGTTGTAACACCTGTTTGAACCTGTAAGACTTCATTCATCCAAAAACCTGGATTGCCATCGTATTAAAGTTGCAGAAAAGTTAGATATGAGAAGATTTCTAGTACCATCATTTGTCTGGAGGTACAACTTGGTTTGATTTTGGTTATTTATTTAATGAAAATCATAGAACATTACCATTCAAATAATTTTTGGAGCCACCATACAATTCTTCCAAAAATACGTTGCAGAATTCATCATTCTCATCCAGGTTCAAAGCAATCCGTCATACTATTATCTCTCCCCGGCCTCCTGATTGAGTCTCAGATGTTGTGGATGAAAGGTTAAGTGTAAATGTCAGGTTTCCAAGTTGTTTTCGAAGCCGTTTCTTATTGAACAGCCTAAAAAATACTTTAAATCAGACTCTCCGCCTGTAATTTGCAAGCAACTACTGCATGCAGGCAGAAATGAGCAAGTGGGTAATGCAATTTTTCAGAGAGGCAAAAAAATTTGTCATGGTGGAATAGAAACAGGAAGTCGGCTGCAGTTGGTAGATTGGTTTGTTGTTCACAAGAATTTTTTATTGCGAAGAGTCAAGGGTCTCAAGAATGTTTTCAAAGCTGCCAAAGGACACAAAGATGTTTTTCCTGTAATGCCTCTCAGCCCAACAGAGTATGTTGCAGCGCTGCTTACTGCTTTAAAAACTTTATAGATAATGATTTAAAACTCCCTCTCCTTTAATTCAAATCTGTTAACATTTTGAAACTATGTCTGTGTTTGATGTGTTTTATACTTAATTGTTTTATGGTTAAACATTTCTTGTATCATTGTTTGCATTGTCAGAATATTCCGTACCCTATTAACCTTCCATTGGCTGGGAGAGGAGTTGATTATCCCCTCTTCTTCGGGACGGCCATATTTGCTTTTGAGGGGATTGGAGTTGTAAGTTTTCTTATTAAGTTTAAATTCACCATCAAAATATTCAGACGATCTAAATTCACTAAAACTATTGTGTCATTGTCAGGTGTTACCGCTTGAAAACAAGATGCAGAATCCTAAAGATTTCACAAAGGTTCTGTATCTTGGCATGGGTATCGTCACAGCCTTCTACATCTCTATGGGAACCATCGGTTACATCGGCTTCGGGGACCATATTCGGGGCAGCATCACCTTAAACTTGCCTTTGTGTTGGTGAGTGTTCATCATTCCCCATATTTACAATAAGAAATACAGAGTAATTTTGGGTAAATGCACGATATATCAGAATCATCTGTGGACTATTTTACATTTACATTTACATTTAGTCATTTAGCAGACGCTTTTATCCAAAGCGACTTACAAGTGGGGTAGGTAATGGAAGCAATTAGGACAGCATAAGTACAACAAGAGCATAAGTGCAATCAAAAAGAAGAGGTTTCATATAGCCAAACACAGTATACAGAAACATTCATTCATACATTTTTTTTTTTAGAGTAGAGAAGAGTAGAGAAGAAAAGCGTAGAGAAGAAAAGAGTAGAGAAGAAAAGAGTAGAGAAGAAAAGAGTAGAGAAGAAACTTGAGTCAGAACAGAACAGTAAGATGTTGGCGGAAGAGATGGGTTTTCAGTCGTTTCTTAAAGATGGCTACAGAATCTGCAGATCTTGTAGCAGCAGGCAGATCATTCCACATAGGTGGAACAGATCCGGAGAAGGTGCGCGAGAGAGATTTTCTACCTTTATGGGATGGCACCACAAGACGCCGTTCGTTTGCAGAGCGTAGGGATCTGGCGGGTACATATGTCTGCAGTAGTGAGTGAAGATAAGGTGGTGCCAAACCAGTGATGGTCTTGTAGGCCAGGAGCAGAGTCTTGAATTTGATGCGAGCGACTATAGGGAGCCAATGTAGCTTAATGAGTAGAGGAGTAACGTGTGCTCTCTTCGGTTCATTAAAGATGACTCTTGCCGCAGCATTCTGGATCATCTGTAGAGGTTTGGTTGTGCAAGCTGGAAGTCCTCCCAGTAGTGCATTGCAGTAGTCCAGTTTTGACAGGACTAGAGCCTGTACTAGGACTTGCGTAGCATGCTCTGATAGGAAAGGTCTAATTTTCCTGATATTGTAGAGGATGAATCTACAGGACCGGGTGGTGCTGGCAACTTGATCTGTGAAGTTGAGCTGGTCATCGATCACCACTCCCAGGTTTCTTGCCTTTCTGGAAGGTGTTATGGTTGATGAGCCCAGTTGAATGGAAAGGTTGTTATAAGTTTTTATATCAGCCGGGATTACAAGCAGTTCGGTTTTTGAAAGGTTCAACTGCAGGTGATGGCCGTTCATCCAGAGTGAGATGTCGGCTAGGCAAGCTGAGATGCGTGCTGAGACAGTCGGATCGTCAGGGCGAAAAGACAGGTAGAGTTGTGTATCATCCGCATAGCAGTGATAGGAAAAGCCATGTTTCCTAATGACAGAGCCAAGGGATGTCATGTATACAGAGAATAGCAACGGACCAAGCACTGAGCCCTGAGGCACACCTGTGTCGAGATGTTGGGACTCAGACACCTCACCATTCCAAGATACTCTAAATGACCTACCTGAGAGGTAAGACCTGAGCCATTGTAGCACCATTCCGGAGACCCCCATAGCCTTGAGAGTGGACAGGAGGATGTGATGGTTAACAGTGTCAAAGGCGGCAGATAGATCCAGTAGGATGAGAACAGATGAGTTAGAGGAAGCTCTTTCCAGTCTCAGGGCTTCGATAACAGAGAGCAGTGCAGTCTCAGTGGAATGACCGCTCTTGAACCCAGACTGGTTGCTGTCCAGGAGGTTGTTCTGGATGAGGAAGGATGAGAGCTGGTTACAGACAACACGTTCTAGAGTTTTAGCAGCGAAGGGGAGTAGGGATACCGGTCTGTAGTTTTCTAACAGTGCAGGATTAAGAGTAGGCTTCTTTAGTAGTGGGGTAATACGGGCCTCTTTGAAGAGAGTAGGAAATGTGCCAGTGGTGAGGGAGGAGTTGATAATGTGAGTCAGAGAGGGTACAACTGATGGAGAGATGGCCTGGAGGAGATGGGTGGGGATGGGATCTAGGGGGCAGGTAGTCGGGTGGTTAGAAGAAATTGCCTTGGAAACTTCCTCTTCAGATAGGAGAGAGAACGAGGGGAACGAGCATGTGTCTGGGGATTGACTGTGGTCAAGAGGTGGTGGGGCAGAGAATTGATTGCTGATGGTGTTCGTTTTCTTTACAAAGAACGATGCAAAATCGTCAGCTGTTAAGTCTGAAGGAGGTGAGGGGGTAGGCGGGCAAAGGAGGGCAGAAAAGGTTTTAAAGAGAGTACGAGGGTCAGGAGAGTTGTTGATTTTAGTGTGGTAGTATTGGGTTTTCGCAGAGGAGACATCCGCAGAAAAGGAAGAGAGAATAGACTGGTAGAGAGAGAGGTCAGTGGGTTCTTTTGATTTGCGCCACTTTCTCTCCGCGGACCTGAGAGAGGCGCGATGCTCACGGAGAACATCAGATAACCAGGGGGCAGAAGGAGATGCACGAGATGGCCTAGATATCAGAGGGCACAAGATGTCTAAGCAGGAGGTTAGTGTGGAGCAAAGGCTGTGGGTGGCGGTGTTAGTATCAAGGAGAGAGAACTGTTTAGGGGGTGGGAGAGTAGCAGAGACTGCAGAGGATAGGCGGGAGGGAGAGAGTGATCGTAGGTTGCGTCGGAATGTGACCAGTGGGGAGGCATGTGTAGTGTCTGGAGAAGTTAAGTCGAGATCAAGAGTGATGAGGAAATGATCCGACGTGTGCAGTGGGGTGACCTGGGAGTGATGGGTGGAGCAATTGCGTGTGTAGATGAGATCAAGTTGATTACCAGATTTTCTTACTGTACATTAGTTTGTACATTAATTTTTCCAGAAAGGACGGTGCTTTTGAATTTCGATGGTAATTCAAATGGGGATTTCAAAAAGGAAACTATTGTTTGAGACACATTCGCGTGACGTGTGTATACGGAGGACGCAGGTAGATTTGATCATTGGGCCCATGTGAAAAAGCTGATAAGCAAGCTACTTAGAAACCGGGCACAGACCCAAAAACATCCAGCCCACCTGAATCTGTCAACAGGATGAAACTGCAGGGAATAATGATGTCAGTTGATACTATTAGAGACACTTCAGTGATTGATGTGTCGGTATGGGACAAATCCTCTTACAGGAGCATTCGTCATCTGTTTAACATGTTCGACAAGTTTTTAGGAGGATGTTTTTGTGTGTGATTTTAATTCATGTATAGACGTGCTTCTCAATTTCATCTCTGGGTCTTTCATCAGGTTATATCAGGCCGTGAAGCTGCTTTACTCTTTTGGAATCTACATCACCTACGCTTTACAGTTTTACGTCTCAGCAGAAATCCTGATCCCGCCGGCTCAGGCGCGGTGCAGCCCCAGGTGGGCTCTGGTGGTGGACCTCAGCATCCGCGTGGCTCTTGTAGGCCTTACGTGTAAGTTGCCACAACAACAAAAAAAACACTCTGAAACACACCACACCCTTTTCCCAAACTAAACATCTACACGCAGCGGTCTTTCAGGAAAATCTATCAGCACTAGAGCGCCACGGGTGCTTTCACGTCAAAAGTCAGAAGCATTCTCAATGGTGCATTTGCCTGGGCACGCGTTTGCAAGAGTGTCAAACCACTTCCCTTCTTAAAACAGCTCAAGGTTGCTCTCAATCACAATTCTTGCAGCATTTGTCACTGTTAGTTGAAGGCTATTTTTATGTTGTTCTCTGAAATAGGCTGGACCTTGAACACATCTAAACATTTTCAGCTCATGACTGAGTTTGGATGGGGCGTTGAAATGAAACGCGCTCCATATTTCGGTTGACCCGAGTGGGTGGAGGTTGTGGAATTATGATAAACGTGTCCCTTTTTTGCTGTAGATGGAGGTCATGTTGTTTGGACATGTAAATTAAAATCCATGTGCGCTAAAAAGATCCCAATGTGCTTTCTGCACAACACCCACATCCCAAACCCCAACAGCGAAATATTTTTAGAAGCATCTGGGGTGTTTATTAAGCGCTTATATTGATTTTCTTTCAAAGCTGGGTTGTTAAGACCTGTTAAACAGTGAGGTGTGCTCTCGCACGATTCCTTCAGTCCTGCTGTTATGTCTTTCACTAGGGGACAGTCATGAGCAAAACTCACTCTGGTTTATCAACTTTCATAAAAAATAAACAGCTTATTAATACAGCTTATTAATTTACCTAGTCAGATTTTTTATTGAGTTTGATCATTTCAGTTTAGCAGAAAATAAAGCCTTTTAGAAACATTTATGGTTTGACTGTGAAAGTGATGCATCGAAAGGAAAATTCTTGGCCGATACCGAAAACCGATAAATAGGAAATCAAGGCCGAAAACCGAAACACCGAAAGAAATTATGGCAATTATTAGTACCCTTGCATTTATGGCTATGACTGTGTACTAACTTGACTAAAATCAAGGCATTGCAATTGCATAAATATTAAAGTTTCAAAGAATAAATCAATTACAAATTATGCAAATATATATTTAGCACATTGCAACAATGCACAGTATAAAATAAAATTCAACTAAAATGATTAACTTGACCCCACTCATGTGTCTATTAAATAATAATGTACAGGCCTGCTGAAAAGTTGTACAATTAAATGTTCTCTCATGAAAACAAAGTGATCGAATTTAACACATTTAACATTTAACTGGTTTTACCAGTTCACTTTGTTTTAAATGTCCATATGGCAAAAATTACTTGTCAATGATTAACTAACAATCTGGCTACACTTTTTTACTGTCCGTCATTTTGACTGACCAGCTCGTAAAAATCCGTCATAATCTATTATTACCCTTCACTATGGTGCAAGGTGGCGTTATTTGGTAATAAGTATGTTCGTGATGTCATCATGCTGTACTTGCGTCCCAGAACTTGTTGTATTTTAATACAACCGAAAGCCCAATAAAGCCGTTGTTATTTATTTTCATTAATAAATTTAATCTTTTAATGTTTATGTTCATATGTGATTGGATCTGGGAAAACCCAACACATGGTGCAAATTTATATATTTTGTATGTAACTAAAGTTATGCCTGAGGTCGTCTGAAGCGCTATGATGTTCAGCAACGGAATTTGGAGAAAAACGTGTTTAAAGTTCAGTTATGAAAATAAAAGCACAACAGTCCAGTATCACAAGTAAAAAACACTTTACAGTGGTAAGAGACTTACTCTTATAACAATTTAGTAAAAAAAACATTTCCTAGTGTTGAAGTCTATAAAAATACTGTACAAAACCGTTGGAATAAAACGAAAGTAAGGAAAATGGTGCAGCGCACATTTAAAGAACGAGAGCTCTGCCGTTATCACTACATAGGAAACATTACGGACAACAACTAATAAGCAGTGACGTTTTACGTTGTTTACCATGTGAATAGTGTCTGGACTTTTGATCATCACTTGTATGTTTTGCGATCGCGGTCCTGCTCGCGTGAGCAGTGGAGCGGACATAACTCCTGGAGCTGTAGACGGGGAGCTCTGTCAACTCACGAAAACATGGTATAAAAAACTTTGCATGCCATAGTTTACACAGGACTGGCGGGAAATCTGCATTAATACTTCTTCAGTGTTCATGTTATGTGGTTTACTTTGATAGGTGAACTGTCTTTCCAGCTTCCCAGCGCGACATCTGATGGGTTTTCCCAAATCACATCACATGTCTAGTCAGTACAAATGACAACGACACGAAGGTCGCTTCACGAGCATTTCACGCTGAAGGGAAACGGGGGTTTACAAATTGCCCTCATTGTAATCTGCCAGAATGAGGGGCGGCCATCAGATTTTTCTGACACTGGTAAAATAATCTTTAAATGACAAAGAATTGGTCGCATTCTAGAGCCCTGAGGGTGCATGCAACTTAGGAGACGCTCAAGTGCTGCGATTAAAGGAATAATGTCCGCTACAGATGCATCAAAGGAGCAGTATCTGTTTGTGTCATCACAACATTTCAGCATTATTGTTTCGGTGATAAAAGTCTTTCGGACGAAAACCGAAAATGCACTTTTGGGCCATTTTCGGTGCATCCCTAGTAATTACTAACAAAGTCTAAGTGAGCTGGAAGTTGCAACCTTTACTTCAGTATTATGATTATTGAAAAGGAACATTGAATGAAATAAACTAGAGGGCACTTTTTACTTTGAATTTACTGGATGTACAAAACAACCCATTTTATTCAGAAATGGAAGTGGCAGTAGACTGACTAGAGGGGAGGGGTTAATATCATATATAATATTTACCGTAATATGGGTTTTATATACGCAGCTTTTTAAGTATCCAGAATTTGGGATAGTTCACACAAAATTAATTTATCATTTAAATATTTTCTTGTCATTTCAAACTTGTATGACCTTATTTCTTCTGCAGAACACAAAAAAGAAGATGTTTTAAAGAATGTTGGTATTAACTCAATGGCGGTTCTCAGTGACTTGCATTTTATGGACACAAAAGCATTGAGAGATTCTCAAAATATCTCTTTTCTTGTTTCACAGAAGAAAGAGTCATATACAGGTTTTAAATGACATGAGGGTGTATAAAAGATGACAGAATTTTCCATTTTGGGTGAACTATGTCCCTTTGCTTTCAAAACTATTTAATGGTTTCAGAACACAGGGAATATAGTCAAATTGACTACTCTTAGGCCCACTGTAAAGTTGACAGCTGTGGTGGTTACTGTATGAACATTTTTTAAATGTGTAGTTTAGTGTTCAGTAGAAAGAATAACACCCATATTGCTTGGGAATAACAAGGTTAAGGCTAAATGTCAGTGACAGAGTATAAATAATAATATATCTGAATACGTGTTACATATAAGTATGTCTTAACTTCTAGGATGCATAGGTATGTTAATAATTAAAAGGTCTGAATAATAACATGGAAAGAATTGCACAAATCGATGTTCCCCCTGGATTTTTCAGGGTTGGGGTAGCCGGGGGGGGGGGGTTTGTCTGACCTATTTAGTTTGAACTGGTTTAAAGCAGAAAAATTAAAGCAGTATTGACAGGGACCATTTCAGTGGTCATGTTAATGGCTTTCATGTGTAGAGAACACATTGTCAGCACTGCGGTGTTGGCAAAGACTCAAATGTGAAACTGCAGAGTTAAATTCGGTTATTATTTAATTTGAGCATTCTTAACATTGTCTTTTTTTGCAAACACTGTGTGATAATGTCATCGGTGACATGGGCAGTAGGGGCTCGGTAGTGATGAGCCATTGTGCTTGATAATTCATTTTGGCTTTTTGTACATAGAAGTGAATGAGAAAGTCATATGACGCATTAGTCGTGATGGTGTGATTGTTTATCTCATCGCCTGCATTTTTTCCAACCCTGACTCAGAACACGCCATACATGTTACGTTATATGTGTATATAACATCAGCTCTTGACCTTGGGTCAGTTGAATTATATTTGTCAGAAAAAATTGTGACTTCTCACCTGTGCTTTCTGTAGAGTTGTGTAAACGAAACAAAAGTAATATTCAGTTTTATAAAAAGAAAGTAACCGCACATCGATTTTTAAAAAAAATATATGATTAATAGAGCTAAAAGTTGAGTTAGTCCTGATGCTCGCATTCAATCGTAAATGAAACTGTGAATGCAGAAAATAAAACAAAATTCATTAATTGCCTGTAGCACAAAACTGAGAGTAAATAACAGTCCAAGGCAAGTGGCCTTAAGGAAATTTTGTCTTGAAAGTGTAATCGTAGTCATATGAAATATTTTTCTTGAACACAATGCACTGCGAAACAAGCATAAAATATCGACAAAAAAGCTTTGTTTTAGATTATTATTGGGCTCTTAAACAGACAAAGAAATGACATTTTAGGGAGTTATCAAGCTTTGTTAATGTCTCAAGTTGTATAGAGGTTTTTTTCGAATATGGATCAAACCATCCAATCAATTTCTATAGCAGCCGAGGAAATTATAGCAGACAAAGATATATTTTGCACCAAAATCAGGACTGTGGTTTAGAGGATGAATTGCTGGGTGTAAGGGCTGTGATTAGTTGTCAGTCACATGTTTGTATATTGAGCCCACAGGATGCGAGTCTCCGAGGTGAAGATTGTGTGAGAGCACCTTCACAGTTCATCAGGCTTTGAGCTGGGCAGTTACAGATGGGTATGTCCAGAAGTACCTAATCAAAGCTTGTGCCGACCGCAATCTGTTTTCATTTCCGCAGCATCATATTTTCGACAGAGTACTGGACGCTCCACTAACCATTCAGTTCAGGCAATCTTCACTTCTCAGTCATTCGTCACACCCGATATTTGAATGTCACTGATTTCAGGTCAGCATTGTGCAGTTAACTTAATTCACTTAAAGAAGAGTGCTTTCACAGTTGTCATAAGATGTTTTTATCAATGCCCAAAACTTGCAGTATTGTTTTCATCCGTAGTTTTGCTTGTTGTATGATGAAAATACTAAAACTTCTAAACTTCATTATGATTCAAATCAATTTACATCAGAGTTTCTTTAAAGTCTGTTTTAGGATTTTGTACTCTATTGTTTTAATATATTTTCTTATCTGAAACTTCACCAGGTGTACTGGTGTCAATGGATTACAATAAAACTCAGATTTAATTAGCCATAAACATTGTATTCAGGCCCATCACTATAAATCACGATTAATCTCATCCAGAATAAACATTTGTGTTTTAATATATGTCTGTGTAGTGTGCACAATAATTGTATATTTATAAACACAAAACATGTATGCGTATTTAAGAAATATTAACACATATTTATTTATATTTACAAATAATTGAAATGATATATATGTATATATATATATATTATATTTTTTTCTTAAACATATGCATGTACATGTATGTTTTAATAAATTCAAGATTAATATGCACAGTATACAGACATATATTATACAAACACAAACTTTTATTCTGTATACTTTTAAGCGTGATTATTCGCTTGACAGCCCTTATTTTATTTGTATTTCCTTTTGCAGTAAAACCCATCAAAACAGCGTGTGTCATGCATTTCCTACTTTCGTTCTCATTTGCAGCGTCTCTGAGAGTTTTTGGCCCATTGGGATGGTCTTGACGTATTGCAGCAGAACACAGAGTAAAGCTACGTGCATTAATATTCACTGTGTAGCTTTGCCATGACAAGTTCATGCTTTTGTTGATTAATTTTCAATGTTAAATCAGACACTGAAAAATCTGCATGGGGTCACTGAAGGCAGAATAGACGATATTGAGAATCCCTTTGTCTCAGAGATGAAGAGCGAATGATTTTTAGATCTCTAGAGAGAAGCTATAGAGGACTTCATCTATAGCACACTGAGCTGAGATTCTCCTTGCACCTCTTATGAATACGAGAGTATGCAGAATCCATCACAGGCTAACAGTGGCTGAGCTGCGCAGATAGTGTGGATGCAATAAGCATGTGTCGCATCATAAAACAAAAATGCTCCATTTGGCACAAGAAGTGATCCTTTGCGCTTAAGGGGTTTAGCTGCAGACTGACATATAGCTGACGTTATAGAATTTGTTTATGGAAGTACTACAAAAAAAGGACTTTGCTAAAATATTTTCTTAAATATTTTGTATGAATTGCAAATTGTGGAGAATCTGTTTGTCCTGACTTGTTTTAGCATAGCACCAATTAGTAAGATTGCTCATTAGTTTTAAACAAACAGTTTAAAGATTCCGTCTATTAAGCGAATCATATGCAGACACAACAAAAATCATCTGTCAAACACTGATGAAGCTAATTTAATATTGGCTTGTAAGTTCTTATTCATTTATGAAGTTTGCAGTAGTTGTCTGTCATAAATTACTTTAATATTAGTTTAATTGCTTTGGCTGTTTGGATAATCTCTTCGAAACAAAACGTACCTGCTTCCGACTGTCAAAAAACTCTTTATGTTTATGTAAGCTCTGGCTATTCAGCTTTTTAGGTTGTAATGTGCTGAAAAGGAAAGTGGATTATTGAGTAATTTTGCAATCTCTCATGTAGTGGTTTGATTTCAAACCAGGCTTCAAAGAAACGCAGAGTCGGCTTACAAATCCCTACATTTGCTTTGCTAATGCTGTTTCTTCTTTTCTCCTGATTCTTCATTCTTTTGGCTCGTTCATCTTTACAATACGTTTAATTGACATGTAAATCGGAGTGTGTGTTTTCCGTTTGAATGAGAGAAAGTGACATCAAGATGGATGCAATAGAGGAGTTATTGAGGAAGATGTATGCTGTGATTTCACCTGAATACTGTAGATGATTGCTAAAGTGTTGATCCTAAAGGCAACCAAACGATTCTATGTATGCTCTTTTCTAAGGCTATGACAATGTGGTCATGATTGTCCCATGAACCTCCTGGGACTTTTGTTGTTGCATTAAAACATGTAAAGTTCTGGAAAAAATTAGTTGTTATAGATGGTTTCAGCGGCAACATTGTAAACATGTTACGTGGCCCAAACTTAACTTCCTGTAGACCTCTTTTGCCATAATTCTGATGTGTGTTAAAGTCATTCACTACTCCATATTCCCATATCAAACTGTTTTCTTTATTAATACAAATCATTAAAAGTCCTTTCTACACCACTCCCTCACAAGAGGGCAACATAAACCGAAACAAAAATAATAAAAAATGGAAGAGTAAATCAACCCAATCAAATCAACTCAACCCACACCGAATATAACACATATATATAAATATTTATATATATATATATATATATACATATAAAGAGTCAAATTAAATCAAAACCGAAGCCATCTGTTACAATACAACAAAAACAAAATTAGCATAATTTAAATATAAAAGAATTTGTTTTAGTATGGATTTATCATTATGAATATATTATAAATTAATATAACCTTTAATCAAAATTTCTACATGTATTGCGGCCATTTCTGTTGAATTCCAACAAGAACAATTCAGTTGGGTATAACTCACCAACAGCAATTTGAAAGACTGAGCGAATGCCAAGACTCATGAAAGTTATAATAATTCATAAAATATTCATTTTTCTTCACTCTTAAATATATGTCAAAACATAGTATTGTATTGTTTATAGTGAGCGTGAAGTAGTTTTGTTTGCTACGTTCAAGGTAAAAACATTCCTGTTTTTTTTTTCATTTTTAAATGTTTGTGCAGGTAAAACCAATTTTTGGGGGGAATCTTGAAGAGATAATCTTTGTTATTACTGAATTATGAAAAATGTCAAATAATTTTGGATTGGTCTCCTAGTTTCTTCCACAGCTGTATTTGTGAAAAATAACATAAGTGAAAATGATTTATCTTCATCCCAACTGGTTGATAATCATCATCAGTTGCAATGGTTTTTAACTGATTTTGATTCAGGGGCCAGGTTATATATTAGCATTCAAATATTATGCAATATAGACTATCATGTGAAAGTAAAAATGCTTTTAAAATGCACACACTTGAATTTTCAAAGGATTCTAAGGCTTATAGGCATGCCAAGTATTAATCGTATGTTGGCATCTGCTAATTTGACCCTTTTTTCAGCCTAACTTAGCCTTATTATACAGTTCGTTAACTGATTCCTCGCCAGCCTTTTTAAAAAAAGTTGCCAGCCTACGCCAGCGGTTTTTAACATTTTCACCCAAATTTTATGGCTCACAGAAAATTTTCTGTAAAGAATATATGGACAAAAAATATGTCAAATGAAAGAACAGAGTCTCAGCTTTTAAACAAAAGAAACCGTGTTCTTCTATCTTCATTTGTTCGTTTTTTTATCAATCTGTAGATTTGGGTAGGTTTCTTCAAAAATGCATCACTTTGATTAAACAGCTGAGAAAATTAACATTTTTTGTCAAAGATTCAGCCCAGATTACACTCGGAACAATCATTTAAGACCGCTAAAACATATACGTTCATAACATATAGTTTCTGGGATTCTGTACTTTTTCCCAAAGATGTTTAATAGCGCCACCTGCTGTACAACAGTACAAACACTGATTGCCGTTATAACTCGTCTTTTGGCGGGGAACAGTTTTTTTAAATGACGAGATAACTCGTCAATGTCGGTGAAAGAGTTAAATTGCATTTAGTAGTGTTTTTCCCCTGCTGTCTGTGGGGAGTTTTATTTTGTCTCGAAACCCAATTAATTTGAATCACTGATCTATTCAATGATAAGACTCATTTTCTCAGTCTTCTAGCATTCACGTTTCTTCTCACTTGGTTTTTTGTAAAAGCTTGAAGTTCAGGGATCTTCTGAGCTGTAATTGAGGTGTCAGCAGCGACCACACAGTTATATCTCTCCAGGTAAATTGATCTTACCGCGCTCCTCCATCACGGCAGTTGTATACAGAACTTGGATGAACCCTGAAGACTGCGGAAATGCACAGCAGGAGATGGGCAAAAGGCAGAGTTTTTTTCTATCACATCACTGCTTGGAAGTCAATCCAGTTTAAAGCTTGGAGATTAAGAGGAAGCCACTGTGTGTCATTTGATCCATCTGGAGGCAATGCCTCTGTTGAAGAGTACTTGATCTGACAGCACTTATAAAACATGCAGCAGTTAAGTGGTGTTTTTTTGAAAATGTGGAACCTTTTACATCACTCTGCAAAAACAGACCAGTGTATCTTAAAGGAGTCAAATGGTGCGAATACGTTTTTTTTCTGTGTCTTTGGTGTGTTATAACTTGCCCATGCATGTATTAGACATGTTAAATTTCAAAAATTAAAGTGTCGGAACAAAAGAGGCATTCTATCTAAAAGCGAATGCTCACCCAGACTTGCCTGAAACGCCTCGTGTAACCACACCCCCACAAATCTACATCAGATCGTGGTATGATTTAACGAAGACCGCCGAATGTATACGCAAGTATGGTGAGCGTACCTGTCAGTACAATTTCTATGGAACCTGATGTTCCAAATATGGTTAGAACCATCACTCCCTTGCAGTATTCAACCAATCACTAAGCACTGGTTAACTGGCCAATCATAGCACACCTCACTTTTTAGAGCGATAAACTTTGTAGAAAATCTGCGTGTTTCAGAGAGGCGGGGCAAAGAGGAGATACAAACATGTACTGTGTGTGGAAAATACAGCGTTTTGAACCTTAAATCATGTATACACATATTACATCTAAAACCAATGATAATGTTTGTTTCAACCATGTCATATCAACCCTTTAAACATTACCACCCAGTTTCTCAAGGTCACTGAAATATACTACTACTTTAAACGTAACAGATCAGAAATCGTATGTTAAACACATAAAGAAATATACAAAAAGAACATGCAGATTTGAAACATATTCTGGATTTCTTGGCCTGATTATGTTCTTTCACTGTTCAAATGAGATGATGGTTTTGTTGGAAGCTTAAAGCCTAACTAACCTGGTTGTATAAAGTGTTTTCATGTCTTTGTTTGCTTTCAGATTAATGAGATTTTATGGAAGCCGTTGTGTTGTCTTGTTCACTTGTTATCAGCCTTATTCATGGTTTGCTGTATTGAGTCAAGAGAAAATAGTCCAGTGTTGTTTAGACCTGATGACATGCAACCCAAACTATTATGAAACATACACTTCATCTCTGTTGTAAAACCTAGTGATCTGCCCTGATTTCTACATTAACTGAAGTAACTGATTTGGTGTGCCCTAGATAGGCAGCAGTTATTCACGAAAAGGATAAATCTTATAAATCTGGCTAAAGCTAAAATTGCAAATATTACCTTTCGTTCTGAATAAATATGTATTTATTTATGATAAATAATAAGATTATGCTACTTTTCTTCTATAGGGCTGTAAAATATATATATTTTTGTTTATAAATATTGTCATATCATTTAAATCAATTATCACAAAAATCAGACCTGCCTGAAACGCCTCGTGTAACCACACCCCCACAAATCCAATGGCTTTGGAACCTGATGTCAATTGCATTACATCTAAAACAGACCATAATATTTTTATTAAGCAGTGTAATATGACCCCTTTAAGATTTTAAAAGGGTGTATAAGAAATGCTGTCCTCCGAGATCACTAAAAACCTATATAAAAACTTGGTCCCAAACTCTGTCTATTGATTTATAAATATAAGCTATGTAGGGTATTGTCATAATAAATATATTATGATTGATTTTGTTGGAACAGACAGTGTCTTCGATATCCAAAGATATCCAAAGCCACAACAGAATGCTAAACCATAAAACCTGTCTCACATGAAGCGTAATATATGAAATGGACTGTAAAAAACAGAGATGAAATCTAAATGATGAATCATTGATATGCATAGCTGAGCATGACTGAAGACTAGACTACTGTACATCTTTCTGTTTTTAACACACTGTTGTGATACCGTCAAAAGAAATGTAATCTAGATGAACCACAAATGAGGTCAAAATTGTTGCAAAAGGATGCTATATCTAAAACCCTCATTTGTCACATTGGAGGAAGACATTTGATCTAAAATAATTGAAAATTAAATTGATGTTAAAATCTTGTGGTATTGGTTTAAGGTACAACTATATGAATTAGAATGATCTTTTTGTAAAAACAGTAGAAGTCTTTGTTATGTCGCTGTTTAAATGTTGGGTGTGTGTATATCCATGTATGCACATGCAAGCTTACATAAATCTATCATTCTCTTCTAGTCTTTACAAGCCTTTGGCAAGCATACACAAGTTATATAGTGTAAAATATGTGCTCTGTCGATACATGACTGTTATTACAACAATTACTTTTCACATTACTTCAGACATATGACAGCTGTAAATCTCGAGACAAAAGCATCCTGTGCCTGTAAAGGACGATTTATGGTTTTCTGCGTCAGACAGACAAAGCTTTGATTTTTATTTATACTTGTGGTTGTTGTCCGCGTCAATGTTTCAGGTTTCTCCTGAAGTCCACTATCATCTCCACTGTTTTGAGCCTGTTCGGCTCCAGGTTGTTATGACTGCATCAGACAGCCAGCTGCTCAACCTCCTGTCTGTACGCAGACTCGTCACCATCTCGGATGAGAACAATAACAATAGTGCCATCTGAAAACTTCAGAACTTGACAGAGGAGTCCGTAGAGATGCAGTCTGTACAGGGTGTACAGGGAGAAGTGCAGTGGGGAGAGCACACATCCCTGGGGGGCACCAGTGCTTATGGTACTGCTGTTGGATGTAATTTGACCAATTCTAACTAGGTGTTGTCTGTCCGTCAGACAGCTGGTGATCCAATGACAGATAGAGCAAGGAACAGAGAGTGGAGTTAGTTTGGTCTGGGGACAATGGTGTTGAAGGCTGAACTGAAGTTCACAAACATAAGTCCCTGGTCTATCCAGATGTTGTAGGGTATAATGCAGTCCAATTTTGACTGCATGATCCACAGACCGGTTTTCTCTCTATCCCCACTCCTTTAGGCATCCTCTTTGGGCTGGCTTAGCTGTCTGAGTTTTGGTGTGAACCATGATTTGTCGTTGTTGTATGTTAAATAAGTCCTGGTAGGGATGCACATGTCCTCCCAGCAACTGATGTATGATGTAACAGTCTCTGTGAGCTCATCCAAATTAATGGCAGCAGCATCAAAAATACTCGGATCAGTCCACTCGAAACAGGCTTTTAAGGGGCCGATCTTTTTCTTTGGTCCATCGCTTTACAGTCCTTACTACTGGTTAGCAGCGTTAAGTTTTTGCCAGTATGTTGGGAGAAGATGAAACAGGCAGTGGTCAGAGAATCCTAGAGCTACTCTGGGGACGGAGCGATATGCATATTTTATTGTAGTGTAGCAGTCTCTAGAAATCTATGCTCATCTGATCAACTCTGTGCAATCTGATCAGCCAGCTGTTGTAGTGCCGCCCTCAAGTGTGCTTGCGGAGGACATTAAACACTTACGAGAATGAACGAGGAAAACTCTGTATGTCTTGCAGTTAATGAAGAAGACTTCTACATCGAGGCGGCACATCTTCTTTTACACAGTTACATTTGTACACCACCTTTAGTTGATGTAAAGGAAAGTCCCACCACAAAGGCGATTTTCCTGTTGAGTCCGTATCGCGATCCGCTCTAAACAGCTGCAAGTCCGGCAGATGTAAGTTGGTGTCTGGGAGGACTTCATTCACCCGGGTTTCGGTGAAACGCAGAGCAACAGAGTTTGAAAAGGCCTTATTTTTCCGAGAGAGCAGGAAGTGTTTGTAGATCCGCAAGAAGGATACTTGGCAGTTCTGTCGGCTCGCTTCCCAGGTTTGTGGTCTTAGAGCGTATGAATAGCACCGCTACTCCTCCGACAATAGTGTCCAGCAAAACATCTGAATATTCAAAAACCGTTAGAAGACTGTGTGGTGTGTACTGCCGAATGTTCACCAGTTCATCCCTGGTGAAACTGATTGTATTTGACAAAACATAGAACAGGACAAACTAAAGCAGTAAAACAACTGGTGAGCTCCACACCGAGGCAGCCATCTTGTTTTAATTTATATTGTGTGTTTTTGTTACTGTCTTTCCTTCGTTCAAGACTTTGCAACCAATCCCCTACAGCTGGTTCATGTTTTGATGACCCTCAAATTTAAATGAATTTGTGTGTGTTGGGGCATGTGACTGGGTGAAACCTTGAAGTTAATGCTCAAAATCAAACCATTTCGGCTTCTATAAAGGCTACATTCTCAGAGTGGAGTACCTACTTGAAATCAGCTTCACAGACGAGTGCATCAAAGCGAGGAAGAGAAGAGGGCGGCGTGACTAGTTTCCAGCGGCGAAAGCTTGTGTGTGTGCACTCTTAATGTAAAGTGGAATGGACAGTGCCTAAGCCCCCTCTGGTCCTTTACTTTTTCTTTGAGTGCGCTGCTATCACCGGCAGCACGCTGACACACGAGCACCGAGGCATTCTGACTGCGCCGCGCTCATCTGCTTTACCTCTGAAGCTGCAGATACTGACCTCCCATAGCCCCAGGGAAGCTGCAAACCTGATTCTTTCTGTTCTGCCTAAGACAAAAGATGCTTGAACCACGCCTTCTCCAAAGGTCTCTGAAAATGCCACGCATCAAAGACTGAAGGTCTGGAAAACCGATTTTATGCGTCGTGTGATGCCACTCGCTGTTCATGTGGTGATTTGACCTTTGACCCTTTAAGAGACATTCGTACGGTTCCATAATTTTAACCTTCACTGCATACATATGCTGTATACTAAAACCACGTGTTTTTATCTTGGTTGAGCTGTTTTTTGTCACACCTAAAATATCAATAACTTCAGTAAATTCATTGTAATGCTTATTGTCTTATATTAACTTCAACAAAAGCTTTATGAAGTAATGTTTTTTTTTTATCATGGAAACTATTTTTACAAATAGGGCTATGCAATTAATCGTAAGTGATTTTAAAGTTTTACTTTAAGCAATTACGAAAACAAAATTATTAAGGGGAAAATTATTAGTGTGCCACTTTATTTCACAAGGAATGTATAATTTACTCTTGCATTATAAATCCTCAGCGCACCCCAAACAAACTTTCTGCAAAGCTGTGTCATGTTCATTCAGATATGTTGAATGTAATTTCTTAAAATGTTGAATGTATGTTTTGAGGTTTTTAGTAGTTTGTAACAGTGCATATTTGATCTAATTTGATGTAAATAAATTTAAATAATCATTTTTTATATTTGAATGTATGCATTAATAATGTGTCTGTTAATAATTCAGAATAACAATTTATGCATTTTTTTGTTTTGGTTAGTTAAAAACACTCTTTAAAAGCACGTTTTTATATTTCAATTTATTTTAATCATTCAAATTAAACTACATTGCAATTTATTTAAAATTGAATGAAATGTTATATTCATTCTTTTTAATTGTTAGGCAGTCCTAATAATTGAATAATTATTTATAATAATCAGAAGAAAACACCAGGTAATAATGTTTATTATTCTTATCTATAATCTTTTTGACATTGCAAGTTAGATTTGTTATGGAATAGAATGTGTTTTGTTGTAAAATCAGTCTGCGATTGTCAAATTATAATGTAGTATTCCAGAGAACGGTGTTATAATAAGAATACTTAAATCCAGAAGCTGGAAAATATATTTTTTATTCAAATATTCTGAAAAAACACATTCTCCACTGCGAATCCATCAAGCCATTAGCAATAAGTTAATTGTGCTCTGCACGTGCTAGATTTGGTCTTTGCAGATGTTAATGGACTCTGGAAGATCACCTGACCCAATGCCCCAGAGATGAATATTTCAATCTCATGTAATTTCATTTGGTTCTGTGCAATTTTCTGGTTTGGGACTATAGGTAAGGGAACATCAGAGCCAATCAATCAGCTTAAGACCTGCCTTGGTCTCAGTGCTCTCGGATTAGCATTTCTAGCTTGATTTTGTTGCTCTGAGGTTTTCTCTGCATCGCTCTTATTCGAAGTGTGAACTTTGAGTCCACAAAGTCTCTTGAGTCAAGGCTTTGAACTATGCAATGAAACAGCGGTAACTGAGATTACATTTTGTGAGAGAGGTAGTTAAATATACCTTACATCATGAATGGACCTGTAGCACAGCCAGAGTGGCATTTAAGGCACAGTTTTTGATTTACAGCGGCCGCTAGAGTTGTATGACAGATTTGCCACGAATCGCTCAGTCCAAACAATAAGGTGGCCACCATAGTACAAAAAGATGTTGTTCTCATGTCGACGCAGGCAGTAGAAAGACATCCGCTCTGTATGTAGATATAAACAGCTTATTCTAAGGCAGGGGTTTTCAACCGCTGGTCCGCGGCCCCCTGGTGGTCCGGGGCGGCATTGCATGTGGTCCGTGACATGCATTCCAGCCTACCTAATTTCACTATTAAAATCACTTTTTTTCCATAATCTATTTTACCAAACATTTCCAGAATATTTGCGCATTGGTGTGAATACTAAATTTAATGAAAATATTTAAAATAATTTGAGTTTGAGTTGAGATTCAAACTGACACAGGATAGGCTTGCTTTGCACCTATCAGGTCTATCTTATGCTTTGCTAAAGTTGTGTATTGCTTCCCCAACGTCATATACGTACATATACGTACATACACACACACAATAGTGGGCCACTTGTTATTCAGAATGGTGGTCCCTGGCACAGAACCAGTTGAAAACCCCTGTTCTAAGGTATTAGAAACATGACGGTTCATTATGTAAGGTCTTTACACAGCTCTGAAGAATAGTTTTGTATAGTATATTGCATTTCTGTGAATAGATCCTCCTAAAAACCCTATATTGTTCCTTTAAATACGATTTTTACGTCTTTGGAATAAGATATGAGTGAAGGTCTGTGCAGAACTCGCCAACACTTGAGTGTTGCAGGTGGTTGCTAGGGAATTGCTATGTGGTTGCTAAGGTGCTCGTGTTACCAGGTGATTGCCAGGTTGGTATGGGTTGGCTGTTTATTCGATATAATTTTGAGTTTTGCAGACATGTAAAAGTATTTCAGTCGTTGATGACATTTCTCTCTGAGATTCTTCCACATGCTCCACGTTGAACTGTGACATCATTACAGATGTCTGGCATGCTTCATTGCCTGATCCTCTAACCCCTCAATTCTCTCCTCTTTTGTAGTTCTCTCTCATTATAAAGGGTTGAAAACGCCCCAAAAGGTAAAATATTAAAAGCTATGAAAGGTTGTGAAAGTCTGTCCAATAATGAGTGAAATGGAGCCTTGATGTTCTCCAGCTAAGTGATTTAAGTAATTTAAGCAATTGACTCCACAGTGCTGTTCGGCGTTTTGCAGCGAGATAAATACCCGAAAATGGTCTTGAATTTCAATTTAGAGAGTCATGATAATTCTGTTTTGATGCGATCGAACTGAGCGAAGTTCACGAGCATCAGCATGAAAGAGGCTGTTTAGTGTATCAAGCTACCATTGACAATGATGGTCAATACATAATTGAATCAATAACATGTGCTTTCTTAATTATAAGAGGATCTTTTTTCAATCTGTTTCTCATCTATTGTGATGAGATGCTGCAGGCGGGCCTGTCAGTATCGCTGGTATTTTCCAGGAACCATGACTTTGGTGGTCTGACTCACAATTCAATTCATGACATTAATAATCTGCTTCATTACTTCATTTTTACCACAATGCTCTCTTCTTCGCCCCGAGCGAGACAGAAACACGCTGTTTCTAAAACTACGACACAAACTGTCCTAGACATCGTAATGAGGCGTAATGTCGCATTTTCCAAGCGTCTTTTGAAAGCTTTGAAATATAATGTAGTATTCCAGAGAACGGTGTTATAATAAGAATACTTAAATCCAGAAGCTGGAAAATATATTTTTTATTCAAATATTCTGAAAAAACACATTCTCCACTGCGAATCCATCAAGCCATTAGCAATAAGTTAATTGTGCTCTGCACGTGCTAGATTTGGTCTTTGCAGATGTTAATGGACTCTGGAAGATCACCTGACCCAATGCCCCAGAGATGAATATTTCAATCTCATGTAATTTCATTTGGTTCTGTGCAATTTTCTGGTTTGGGACTATAGGTAAGGGAACATCAGAGCCAATCAATCAGCTTAAGACCTGCCTTGGTCTCAGTGCTCTCGGATTAGCATTTCTAGCTTGATTTTGTTGCTCTGAGGTTTTCTCTGCATCGCTCTTATTCGAAGTGTGAACTTTGAGTCCACAAAGTCTCTTGAGTCAAGGCTTTGAACTATGCAATGAAACAGCGGTAACTGAGATTACATTTTGTGAGAGAGGTAGTTAAATATACCTTACATCATGAATGGACCTGTAGCACAGCCAGAGTGGCATTTAAGGCACAGTTTTTGATTTACAGCGGCCGCTAGAGTTGTATGACAGATTTGCCACGAATCGCTCAGTCCAAACAATAAGGTGGCCACCATAGTACAAAAAGATGTTGTTCTCATGTCGACGCAGGCAGTAGAAAGACATCCGCTCTGTATGTAGATATAAACAGCTTATTCTAAGGCAGGGGTTTTCAACCGCTGGTCCGCGGCCCCCTGGTGGTCCGGGGCGGCATTGCATGTGGTCCGTGACATGCATTCCAGCCTACCTAATTTCACTATTAAAATCACTTTTTTTCCATAATCTATTTTACCAAACATTTCCAGAATATTTGCGCATTGGTGTGAATACTAAATTTAATGAAAATATTTAAAATAATTTGAGTTTGAGTTGAGATTCAAACTGACACAGGATAGGCTTGCTTTGCACCTATCAGGTCTATCTTATGCTTTGCTAAAGTTGTGTATTGCTTCCCCAACGTCATATACGTACATATACGTACATACACACACACAATAGTGGGCCACTTGTTATTCAGAATGGTGGTCCCTGGCACAGAACCAGTTGAAAACCCCTGTTCTAAGGTATTAGAAACATGACGGTTCATTATGTAAGGTCTTTACACAGCTCTGAAGAATAGTTTTGTATAGTATATTGCATTTCTGTGAATAGATCCTCCTAAAAACCCTATATTGTTCCTTTAAATACGATTTTTACGTCTTTGGAATAAGATATGAGTGAAGGTCTGTGCAGAACTCGCCAACACTTGAGTGTTGCAGGTGGTTGCTAGGGAATTGCTATGTGGTTGCTAAGGTGCTCGTGTTACCAGGTGATTGCCAGGTTGGTATGGGTTGGCTGTTTATTCGATATAATTTTGAGTTTTGCAGACATGTAAAAGTATTTCAGTCGTTGATGACATTTCTCTCTGAGATTCTTCCACATGCTCCACGTTGAACTGTGACATCATTACAGATGTCTGGCATGCTTCATTGCCTGATCCTCTAACCCCTCAATTCTCTCCTCTTTTGTAGTTCTCTCTCATTATAAAGGGTTGAAAACGCCCCAAAAGGTAAAATATTAAAAGCTATGAAAGGTTGTGAAAGTCTGTCCAATAATGAGTGAAATGGAGCCTTGATGTTCTCCAGCTAAGTGATTTAAGTAATTTAAGCAATTGACTCCACAGTGCTGTTCGGCGTTTTGCAGCGAGATAAATACCCGAAAATGGTCTTGAATTTCAATTTAGAGAGTCATGATAATTCTGTTTTGATGCGATCGAACTGAGCGAAGTTCACGAGCATCAGCATGAAAGAGGCTGTTTAGTGTATCAAGCTACCATTGACAATGATGGTCAATACATAATTGAATCAATAACATGTGCTTTCTTAATTATAAGAGGATCTTTTTTCAATCTGTTTCTCATCTATTGTGATGAGATGCTGCAGGCGGGCCTGTCAGTATCGCTGGTATTTTCCAGGAACCATGACTTTGGTGGTCTGACTCACAATTCAATTCATGACATTAATAATCTGCTTCATTACTTCATTTTTACCACAATGCTCTCTTCTTCGCCCCGAGCGAGACAGAAACACGCTGTTTCTAAAACTACGACACAAACTGTCCTAGACATCGTAATGAGGCGTAATGTCGCATTTTCCAAGCGTCTTTTGAAAGCTTTGAAATATTCCTCGTGCTTTTTTCCTCCCTCTGACGGTTTAATTGTTGCTCATTTTGCAGGCTGCTAGGAAATTAATGGCTTTTGCATGATTGATGTGTCTAAGATGAGTTCATTGTTAATATTTTGGCCACAACAGGCCTTCGTAATGGGCTTGGAAGGATCCATTGAGAATGTCTCAATGGACTTGTTACTTACAAAAATGATTTTATTTATTTAGGCCTTGACATACAGTTCCTCCACACTAGGATGTTCTCTTTGCGCAAATAGACTACGGCTGATACAGTTAATGATTAAATAGGAAACGTTCTCTTTGCGTTTGGTGCGCAATACACAGTGGAGAATGTTGAATGTCAGGGTAACGGTATAATTTTTCTATAAACAACAGCTCACATTTCCCAAGTGCGTCAGCACGATCAAAATATCAGTCTTATTTCTGATGTGGCCAGTGAGTCACATGGCCGTATTGATCACATTGCCGGCATTGAGCGCAATCCGCCTTTCATCAAAGAGATGCAGGTCTGTGTTGTGCTCACTGTGTACGTTGGTCATACTTTGTGTGAAGCAAATCTGCTTTAGAGGGACGCTGAAGTGTAATTTTTGGGGTTAATTTGAGAATTTCCACAGATGTAGTTTCATTATATGTTTATTTGTCTTTTTTAAAATACAGACCGCATATGTTTTCTGACAGTAAACACGTCCTCTGTTTTTATTCAAACTGCCCTTGTGTTACAGTCAACAACTGTTTAGCGCGTATGAGTAATTTATCACAAACCTCATGCTTTCCTCTGTAGTTTTGTCACAGTCTGCCCGTACAAATCTTCACATGGCACAGCTGTGCGTTTGAATGAAAATTGGAGTGTTATTGAAATATATCACCATTGTGGCCAGATATTCAAAGCCTTAGACACACAAATTAGACCGGCCATGCTCCAGCCCACACATTTTCTAGTAATCAGAGATGTGAACGTTTTAAATAGAAGAAATTTCACACGTAATGTGGATACAGTCGGGCTCTGACCCATAGCTGACAATGCTCCTGACTTGCTGTTGAGTGTCTGGTTGTGCAGATATGCCCATACGTCTTCTGTGTTATGCCTGTTTATGAGTCTATTGGCCTTGAGACTGCCTTTAGCACATTTTTGGACCCACGGATCTCATAATTAAAACTTAATAACGGCCCATAAAGTCTGCTGTTTGTACATTACCTCTTCTAAACGGGGTCATCAGAATGATTAATGGCTTCAAATTAAAATGTGTTTAAATGTAGTTGATTTATTAGCGCTAGGCAGTTTGTTGGGGTGATGTCTGCTATTAGTTATATAGACGTTTGGACTTGAATCCCATATCCTAGATTGAAGGAAGGAGGGCCGTGTCTTGGGACCAAATTATCATAACCTCTTGAGAGTGACCTCTTTTGACTCAGTGAGCAACAACAGAGAAGGTCCTAGAAAACATCTAGTAATGCCTAGAAAACCCCTACCAATATATTACCATACACATACAACTAATGTGACGGTATTACAATTTCAAAGCAAAACAATTGACGATGCTTTTCACGCAATATGTGCAATAATTGCATTTTTCTATTTGAACGTTGCAACTGATCTACAATTAAGCTTGATGTTTAATTAAATTATTATTTATAGACTGCTGAATATGCAGGCTTGTATTTGTTTCAATACAGATGCAACTGGTGCCATGTACAGTAGCGTTTAATTTGTCCTTGGTTTGAAAAATATACCAGCATGCTTAAAAAGATATATACAGTGCTTAACAAATTTATTAGGCCACCACCCAATTGGGCATAGGCCAGTTACCAGTTTCAAGGTTTACCGTGGTTTGAAAAAGTCACTGTTTCAAAACCACAAAATATTTTGTAAAACCATTCTTGGAGTAGCGTATCAGCCGTTTTTTCACATCTCGGAACTGTGCAGCACAAAAGCATCCTGACCATTATTATTTATCACTTTTTGTTTCTTAAAATTAAAATATATTGCTCTTTTCAAGCAGTCAAAAAATACATATTTCAGAGCTATAACCTCAATACTGTGATACTGCACAACTGTGGTATTTTGCCTTCGGCTATCATAGGATCAACATCTCATACCGGCCCGTGCTTACACCCAATGTAAGGTTCACTGTAAAAAATAAAATAATGTTGACTGTAGAAATTCAAGGCATCTTGCTGCACGGTACAATATTAAAAAGAAAAAAGGCAGATGGGAGTGGAATTTCCTGCGGGTGATTTACTAACAAGGCATTTACAATAATTTACAATTATTTACAATAAAAATCACAGGTATCCTTCCCATAATAACCAAGAGCAGTGCTTATAAACGCATGGTTTAGGATAAGATTTTTTTTGGCTGTTTAATAAAGAGGCAAATACCAGTACAATGACAAGTCCAAACCTTAGTAAATCACATTGTGTGGTTCGTTTAAAAACTCTCCTTCCATAAAGTTTGCGTCTGAAGAGGAAACGTATATACCCCTTAAACATTAAAACAGCAGTCATTTTAATCATTTTAACCAGCGAATTGACGATTCCTCAATGCATAATCGGAACTTTCAAACACTAGAGTTGTTCGTTGAGATAACAAAGTCTGGAAAGTTATTCAAACTTCTTGACACTCTTTGGACAATCACTTAAATATCTAAGCACAGTCAACAAAACAATCTTTGTTTGAACCACATTTTGTTCTGTATACTTATACATTCTCATACTTTAGCAAAAATCTTCTTTCAAGTTACTTTATTACCTTTATTGGGAGAACAATTTGAAGTGTTTGTGCCATAAACTAACAGTATTGGTTAAAACTAGTGGTGGGCCGTTATCGGCGTTAACGTGCTGCGTTAACTCTTATCGCGCGTTAAAAAAAATATCTGCGTTAATCTATTCTCAAAGTTGGGTTGGGAGCTGGGTCTATACTACGCAAGCTATGATGACTTTTACCTTGATATTTTAGCGCGGATGTGTGCATTGCTTAATTGCACTGTAGGGGGCGAGAACGAGATTTTTCAACTCGCGTGATTCGTGTCATTCGCGCCGCCTCATCATCTCATAACCAGTGCTTCATTCGCGCGATTTGCGCAGCAAGTAGGTCTATCGCCTCTTTGCATTGACTTAACATGTAAATCACTCGCGCTTGACGCGCCTCTCGGGTTTGGTCTAAACACAACATAACGTTACTGTGAAATTACCACATCAAACTTTCTCTCAACAGGTAGTGGTCTAGCTTTAGTTGAAACCAGTAACTTTGTATTGGCACCTAATGTATTATGGCTCCTGTATGACATATCACTTGTTACTCCCTAACTCTTTGTAAGTCGCTTTGGATAAAAGCGTCTGCTAAAGGACTAAATGTAAATGTAAATGTACTCTAGGAGCTCTTCCAGTCTCAAGTACCACCTAAACGCAAAGCATCCCTTAGCTAATGCGGAAGTAAACACAAGTACATCTTATTGAACATAATTTAATTTTCATCACAAATTATCATAGTAGAACAGCTTTCTCAAGCAGTTTGTGATGCATTTTGGAAACAGGAGATGAGCCCCTGGTCTAATTTCTAATTCAAAAATAATAAACATTTTTTACAGTCAATAACAACTGAGACAACAAAGATAACAACAATAGCAGCAAGAATGCAAGTTGTTATCAAGGTCTATGGAGGCAATACAAGATATTATGTTTTTTTTAGTTACTATGTGTGACTAAAGACTAGTTGTTTTCAGTTTGTTATCTATACAGCTTTTTAACAAGATTCCTTAAATATTTGTGTTTTCTCTTTTTTTTATGATAGGTGGTCAAGTAAATTTGTGAAACACTGTACTGTACATGCTGCTCATCGTAGGTTTTTCTTAGTAACTTGAGGCACATAATGTGAGTTATTAATCAAAATGACTGACACAATGAACATGTTTTCTAATATTATTCACAGTATTTTGAATTTCCAGCTATAACAATATTGTGCACATTATCATGATAAACTGTGTTATTCAATACTGGCAGAAGTTTACTTAAGACACATTAACAACTATTCACAAACCCTAGCAAGTGTGAAAGTTTTGCACATACATGCAGCATTCATAAAATGTAAAAAATATCTCTTTATGCACTATACAGTGTAGTAATTCACTTTATCTGATGAATTTAATGCTTGTGTCCAGACTATAAATGTGAACTCCGGGGTTAAGCTTGATTGATGCGAGGTTTTATATGCTCTGTTGCTTTCTTGCTTCACGCTCCTGGAGTTCCTCCGTAGGTCTGGAGATGGGGTTCTTCCCTGAGTAAATCAATTTGCCTTAAAGCACAGCTGTCAAAGTTGCCGTGCATGCGGATCAAATGCTTGCTTTGCTACACCCCACATCTTATAAAAACAGCTTAAACAGAGTGGCAGTCTTCATTAATCTAGAAGCTCCACAATTGGGACATAGGGCACAGTCCTTTCCAAGTACAGAAATGTGCTGACACCGAACGTTCTTTCGGTGCCGTGACAAGGTGAGCCAGAGGTGAGCTACAAAATTGGTAAGAGACACTTTGGCCGGAACTGCGGACGAGCTTGATAGCCAATTTATAATAAAAAGCCAACATTCTCTGAATTCAATTTGTCGGTATTGATAAAAAAAATGGTTTAGGTAGTCTAGCGAAGGATGTTGAACCAATGGCACAGAAGTAGAAATATAACATGCTTTGTTTGGCAGGCTGAATAGAGAAAACCCAGATGACAGCTTTCCCTGATCTCTAAAATCAGGAAAAGTACACGAATTACAAAACCCTGAGAAGGGACTTGAGGATGTGGCAGCAGAACTTCATCTGTTTTCTAACACACGGCATCTAAAATCTTGTTGACTGAATGATAGTCTCTTGTTAGAAGTTGGAAAAGCTGCCGAGATGGATGGGAAAATGCTCACTGTTGGCGTTCAAAGCTCTTCAAATGAATCGCCATTATGCTAAGAAGGCCTCAAAGTATATTCTCGTAATGTTTAGCTACTGTACAAACTCATGTCCCCGGCCATCACGGTGTGGAACAAATGAGTCACACGGACAAATGGACACCTTTATCATTTTCGGAGGTGCCTCAGCTTAGTAGTTCCATCCATTGATCCGCGATACCTTTTAAACCCTCGTCCCTCTTCCTGTTCCCAAGGGGAATGTGTCTCCCGTGCCTGCTTTGTAATCTGTTTGGCGTGCGCGCTCAAATCTTCAAAGTGACCTACATCTCAGTCCCCTCGGACTGTCTCCTTTGGACTTAAAATTTGGAAGCAAGGACTTTCAAAACAGCATCTTGTAACACGGATCGTTCTCTCGCAGGAGCATAGTTTGTCCGGAAGATCAACCTTCCTTTCTCCTTGGACGTATCTCCATTTGCCGGATACCCTGGCGACAGATTATGCTTCAAAGAGTCTTACGTGTCAGATGAGAATAGAATGAACAGCCGACACGTTTTACAACCCCTACAAAGGCAATAATAAGTGACAAGAAGTGAGCGGGAGCACGGATGTGTGACGGACAGGAATTCAAGAACATTTGAAAGCTCGTGTGTTTCCCAAATAGAGGAACATTCGGTGGGGAGCGATAAACATCGAAGGCGACTTGTTTTGGTGAAGCAGTCCCCCCTTAGAAATAGATCAACAGCCTGACATATTCACCTTCACATAAACCGGTTTTAGGGCCTGATCAGATCGAACGTGCATTTTGCTGTGAGACGTGCCTCTTATGAATTGTTTTCAGTCGGCTTATGCGCAGCGGGCGCCTCGCGTTTCTGCCACCTGCTGCGCCTTGCGTTTTAGGCGTTGCGCTCTGAGCACCCGAATTTGAAAAAAACTCTGGGCAGAAAAGCACGCTATGTGCATTTTATTTCCATTGTCCAATCGAATTAGTGGAGAGGCGGGGCTTCCCCTGTGGCAACGGAAGTTTACAGAGGCTCGGAACGCCTGGAGGAGAAACTTGTTGTGGCTGTTTCGGGTTACCCGGAGCTCGCGCTATAATCCTTGACTGACAGGACAGCTTTTTCGGTGGTTACCTAGCAACATAAAAAAACACTGCTCGCTGCTCTTTTCAAAGAGTTACCAAAAGAGCAGCGCGGCACGCATCGTGTTTTCGACATGAAAAGCATGTTCTGTGTGATCACGGTTGGTTTTGACCAGTAGGAAGCGATACCGTGGTTAAACGTGATGTCCTTTTGCTGTTTTCTCTTCAGGTATCCTCGCCGTATTGATTCCAGAGCTTGACCTGGTGATCTCGCTGGTGGGATCCGTAAGCAGCAGCGCTCTTGCCCTCATCTTTCCACCTCTGCTTCAGATCATCACCTTCCATAATGAAGGCATGAAGCGTTGGGTGATGGTCAAGGACGTCGCAATCAGTCTCATCGGTCTGGTGGGCTTCGTGGCGGGGACCTACATCTCCATCCAGGAGATTATCACACGCAACAGTGCCAGACACAACAGCACACACATTCAGCTCATGTGAATGGGGGATTAAGGCCTACAGGCCCCTTTACTCTTTAGATGGTTATTTTTTTGTGGATTTATTTTTATGTCTGTAGATGAATTTTTTAATGTGATTTAGTCCTTTTTTACAGCACTGCATCTCTTTGTGATGAGTTTAGCAAGTTCAGGTTTTACACTTTGGTTTTAACTGTACGTCTCATTTATATGAAACCTTTGTGTGAAACATTGCTTTTATGCTACTTTTAAAATGTTAACAGAGCAGTCCCCTTATTGTTTGTTTATTGTTTACATAGTCTCAGCTGGTTCTTGTTGATATGTTAGTACAAATTCATTTTCTTTTCATAAGTTCAACTGAAAAGCTACAGAACGTGGACGGTAAACTTTTGTTGTAATTTGCAAAGCGAAAAAGACGTTCTTGACCTCTGCCTATTACACACAGACGTGACTTCTGCTCATTTTGCTCTTATTAAGTGAAAATCTATTTAAAATACAATATGTTTTGTGCTTGTGCAATTATACAATAGTTCTGTTTTTTTAAGAAATGAAAAGGGTAGTTATTCATGCAGAAAGTGGCAGTAGTCCCAAAATAAATCTCTATATTCGATTGGATCTCATTTCAAATGTGATGTTTAAAATTGTCACCTCAAGTTTGAGGAGATGTCATGATTTTAAGCACACAAAACAGACACTTTAACATGACATAAACAACTGTTTTTTACAAGCTGCGTGTATTTTAAGTAGACTTTGAAATCAACACCAATGCTGTTGTTAAACACACTTATTGCTGGGCTACTTGAATTTCTTTTTCATTTATTTAATTTGTATAAATCTGTTGTATATATTGATAGCGGTGCCAAAGTGTTTTTGAGTATTTTGTGTTAATTTACTGTATTTTCGATTGTGACTACAGTGTTATTTTTGTCATTGTGGTTTAAGGGATTTTATGTACACTGTATACTGGAAGTAGTTCGTCCGTGCTTGTAGAGACGTATTTCTCTAAGTTATAGTTCTGCCAAAAAGGAAAATTCTGTTATCATTTACTCAACCCCTTGTCATTTCAAACCTTTGTGACTTTCTTTCTTCCGCAGAACACAATAATAGATGTTTTAAAGAATGTTATTAAAGCTTTGGTTCTGTGTTCATACAATAGATGTGAATGGGTGCTGTTCGATGGTTACAAACTATTTTCAAAATATTTTCTTTTGTGTTCTGCAGAAGGAAGAAGGTCATACAGGTTTGAATTGACCAGAATGTAAGTAAAGGATGACATCCTTTTCATTTTTTGGGTGCACTATCATTTTAAAGCTTTACAATATACAAAGATGAACTGTCAGGGGTAGATTCATCGGTTATAAACCAGAATTTTGCTCATATCTTTTCTTATATTAAGCTCATCCAAACATGTAAATTCAAACCACCAGTTGATATGTCCTGTATTGTATCTTTCCAATTTAGTACAATATGTGCTCTGGAGGAATTAAAGAGAGGAAATCCTGCCATTATGTTTGAAAGTATCTTGTCACTGTGTTTTAAAGTTCTTCATGCATATTTCTTTACAAGAAGGCTATTTCATTGCTGAGGTTTTGTTTTATGATGCTTTACATAGTAACAATGTTGCTGTCGTGCAGTCTGGATGGTAAATTTGGCTCATCGTGTTCGTTTTTAAGAGTAGAGGGCAACAATTCAGGAGGTGAATTTGTTACGGTGCTTGGCTGTCAGTTTTTAAAGGTTAGAAAGTCACACAGAGCAGGTGTGTCGAGCTCGGATGAATTTCATACATAGATTTAGGCTTTGATCGGTGCTTTGAATAGATGTGTGTGTCTGTGTTATTATGTAAGCCACAAAAGAAATCATAAAACAAAGCCTCTTATGACATAAAATAAAAGGAAAATTACTATATTATTTATTGTTATTAACAAGAGAAATAAAAGGCAGATCATTACCTAATCTTAAAGTCCCAGTTTTTTCATGAAAAAGTAGCGTTTATGGTGAATCTCCTAACAATGTGAGTCACTTTCTTATAAAAAGTCATGTATCCTCATAATCTTCAGTATAAATCTGAAAATGCACTTCCATCTTGAAACGACTATCCATCTTAAATGACGTAATTCAGAAGGCTTGGCCGGAGCAGAACCATTGGAGGAGGGAGTTGCGTCAACTTCGTTGACTCCAATGGAACGGTTCATGGAGGCTCTCAATAGTTCCCAGAAGTTACTCGTAACGCATGGAGCTGCGAATAAACAGACCAAATGAGGTCAACTTCTAAACCATTTAAAGACGAAAGCCATTTAATGAATAAAAAAATTAAGAAAAAAAGCATTTAAAGAGAAAACATAACTTCCTGGAACTATCTGAAGGCTTCATGAATCACTTGAACCGTGTTCTCAATAGTTCCAGGAAGTTACTAGATAGGCATGGTGCTGCGACTAAACAGACCTCTAAAAATGGCTGGGTTAAAAACAACCCAATTGGCAACCCAGCGCTGGGTAAATATTGGACAGAACACATGCTGGGATAAAGTACTCATGATAACCCAGCATGCTGGGTTATTGAAAAAACCCAAAATGTTGTCATTTTAACTATTCATGAGTTTAATTCCGGGAGTATTCTTGCTGGGTTATTCTTAATTTATTCTGTACTTCATTGACAATCAAGACAATTGACATTTATTTAAAAAAAATTATTTTAATTTGACTGTAAAAAAATAATTGTTAATAAAAATGTTAACTTTTACACCCAGTAACAGCAATATTTTTAGATTTGCATAATTAAAAGAAAACAGTTTAATTATAATACATACAAATGTTTCATATCAAACATTAACAACTATTATAAATAACATTATAAATGACTAATAAACATACTCCACAATATGTAGCAACAAATGTCAATTAATAAAAATAACTAAAGACATATAAATTATGTATAATACATTATGAATTAAACCACTTAATACACTAAAAAACCACACTTGCAGCAAATCAATTCATTAAATACAGGCTACCAAACTCGTCTTTCTTTAATATATGCAAAAACCTTGAAATGTTTGGTTTAAAACAGAGGGAGCAACATAATTGACTCGCCGCTTAATATCCAGAGTGGACACCCAGGGGTTCCTGAACCGGGAATGCTTGCGCGCGCTCGCGGGGCACTCGCGGTTTGACTCAAATTTTGTTAAATTCTCACTAAAGTTCATAAACTTAGCTTACATGTGATGGGGTTCACTAAAATTGTATTAATTCGCATTTTCGAGCATCTTCACAGGACTACGCGAGGCAATTTATGTAATGGTGATCTGAGGTAACAGTTGCTGGTCGTCTAAATTACATCACTTATGTTAGTTAAAACACTGTTCCCTTGCAAAACGGTTACAAATTATGCTTATTTCAATAAATATTCACTTAAAACGTAATAAACTTAGCTTTAAATTGATCCAGCCAGTGACTTTGCCCCTTTGTTCTTTATAAAAATGAAAGTTGCGAAGTACACTCAACGTCTTCAGGGCGGTAAGCGCGCGAGACTCTTCAAATAACCCAGCGGTGAGCAAATCAACCCAGCACATTAACCCAGCGGGTTTAACCCAACACCTTGAAAACTAAAACTACCCAAAAAGTGTTTAACATGTGGAAAAATCACCCAACAAAACAACCCAACGAACTCAACCCAGCGTTATGGGTTAAAAAATAACCCAGCCATTTTTAGAGTGCAAATGAGGTAAACTTTTATCCCATTTGTAGATGAGAGATATTAAATGAATAAAAAATGAGAAAAAATAAAGCATTTAAGAGAAAAAAAATTCCTTGATCTATCTGAAGGCTCCATGAATCACGTGACGCTCCAGTGTTTTGGACTTCCGTTGTCAGAACTCTCTCATAATGGCTCTAGATCTGTTAACTCCTCCCCTTCAAATGTCAGTCTGCTGCCAGTTTCATTTCAAAATCAATGGAATATCTGTATTTACACATCCAATCAATTCGCAGTGAAAAACTCAAGACACGGCCATTTATTTTATCCTTTGAAATTGTTTTTCACTCGCAAATGTGTCAGAATACGGAAGTAAAAACGATCACAACTTCCGGTTCATGGGGACTTTAATGGCCTTACTTACCGCAGCCGTAGTTACAGCACGTAAATATTCATGGTTTGTGTGAATTTTAATTTTGTTTTATTGTTTTTGGAATTACCTTTGTTCTCATAAGACTTTCACACAGATGAATGAGCTGTGAAGTCAGATGTGTTTTTGTTGTAAGCCTTTGACTGGCCTTTGAGCTGACATGTTCCAGGGTTAACTGCTGCAGAACATTGTCAGAAACTGTAATAACAGTGTTTTACTCAAAAGGAAATGGCTGTGGCACACTGTCATTATGTTTAAGTGAAAAATAGTGTGAACTCAATAAAAGTTTTTTATTATCGCTTTCTATTCTGTGGCTCTCAAAGGATCTTAACCTTTCTTCAATTTCAAGTTTTAAACAACCACAACAAAAACTCCCCAATGTACCTTTTCGACAATGTGAGCAAGTTCAGTAATAACTGACCTGTATGACGACAGGGACTTTCAAAACAAACAATAAATATCTGCAATGAAAGTGTGCATGGCAGGTGTCTCAAAGTTAAGACCAAAAATGAGCAGTTTGTAATTGTATTAAACAACTTTTATGAATAAATGTGTGTTATTTAGACTTTAACATTATCTAAATCATATATAGTTGGGTTTAGTTTTCTAGTCATTTCGTATAAATCTAATTCTTGTTTTTAAATTTTCTCTGTATTACCAAAATTTTCCTGTACTTTTTAAACATGTTATGCAACAATGCAAATAATACAGGGCATACCAGAATTACATGACGGACAAATGTGCATATCTTTTAATAACTTTACACAAAGAGCGTTGGAAAAACATTTTTTTTATGTTTAAAGGGATCTTTCACGAAAAGATGAAAATCCTTTCATGATTTACTCATTCTAATGTCATTTTAAACCTGTATGACTTTATTTATTCTGCAGAACATGAAAGTTACCAAACAACATTGGTCCCCATCCCCATTGACCTTCATTGTATTTCTCAAAATATCTTCCTTTGTGTTCCACAGAAGAAAGAGTCATATACATGTTTTCAATGACATGACGATGAATAAATAATGTTTTTGTATTTCTGTTGAACTATTTCTTTGAATCTATTGTTTGTTTTAGATAGTGTGAGTTATTGCGTACAAATATTTCCTCTGACTCTTCACATGGATGTGGTTCACAGAAAATCTGATTTTCTTTCAGGGATAAGTAAAAATGTTTTGTGCGATAATCAACAGCATGGCCTGATGTTGTCAACAAAGCTTAACTTGTGTCGAACCGGAACATTCCTTTAAGCCTATCTTCTCTGCTTCTGAGAAAAGATGAAACATAACTTCTATAGATGTTTTTCTAGGACAAAATCTTTTTACTGTGAATTAGACTTTCTGTGTGGTGTATCTTTATTATAGTCTCAAACCCGGAGGCATAAATCTACAAGCTATTTGTCCTCAGTGACCCACAAAGCTTTCTGTCAGAGATCTGCGTTTTCTCCTGCTGAACCTGCTCCGAATGGATAATGATGACCGGCAGCAGACCATGAAGAAAACTGCCCCGAGCAAAGTTTCTCGGTAATGTGTGTTGACTTGTATTCATTTTTTTATTTTTTAAACATTTGAGGTGGGGAAAACAACACACGTCTTGTCAAACATGTACTTCTGGTGTTTGTCTATGAAAACAAGCCCATGTCAAAAATGTCTTTATTTCTTTATCCCACAGTGAATACTTTTTCTGACATGTTGCACAGTTCAAAGTTAAACACAGTGATCAAAGTTTTACTATAAATATGATATTGAGAATGAGCAGTATTTCTACTGACAGTGCAGTATTAATGTCTACATAGACAAAATATGATTGTTTCATAAATATTTCATCATTTGGGGGAGAAAAGTGCAGTACACATAAAAACTCACAAACATGTGCATGAGGCATGGAAGTAGAGCACAAATTTAAATTATATAGGAAAACAATATTTCTTGTGCATTTTGTGACATTCAAGTTCTATGAATCAATAAATCTTTATAAATCCACAAAAAAAACAGGTAGAATATTCATCAGTTGTTTTGTACAGTAGAAATGTATGATGTTTACAAATAATTGAAAGTAATTTATGCATTCTTTTTTGGACTTGAGGTATCAGATAATACAGTTAATACATTTCGCAAAGTAGGCTCACAAAGAAATATTTTCAAATCATCATATATTCTCAATGATATTTTCTAATTCATAACATATTTTCGTACCAAGGAATAAATATGAATTAAAGGTCCAGTGTATTTTGCAGCATCTAGTGGTGAGGTTGCAAACTACAACCAACGGCTCACTCCACACCTCCCGTCTACATTTCGCAGCACTACGGTGGCTGACACAGGACTAAGTTGTCATCACGTTTACGCTTCTTAAAAAAGGAGATAACTCATTTACGAAATGTGCTCCATAGAGCATTTTGTCAGTTTAGGGCTACTGTAGAAAAAAAATTACGAATTCCATGTAAGGGGACCCACTGTGAATGTAAATAGAAGTAGCTCATTCTATTGTAATAAAAACTTAACATTTCATTATGTAAGGTCTTTACACCTCTGAACACATAGTTATGTATATTATATAGAATTTCTGTCTATAGACACTCCAAAAATGTAACGCTCTGGAATTTTAGTAAATATAGAAAGTAATATGAGATCTGTCACTATGATAAAATTGATTGAAAAGTATGTGCCGGATTTGGATTTAATGATATGCACGTTTAATTATAATGTTAATTATAATCATGATTATCCGCTCAAGTGCCTCCCAGCAACAGATCTGATATGCTCCATTAATAGTTTGATGCTTCAAATATTCAGTAATTATTGTGAAAGATCTTTCAGTTATAGAATCAGATCTTGAAATATTTGAATTAATACTGCAGTGGACAGAAAAATACAATTGAAAATGACAATCACAGTGACAATGACCTTTTAAAACAACTTTGGAAAAAGTTTCTTCGTTATTTTCACACCACATTATTTGTCATTTGAATATGCAGAAATCTAATGCAAGCCCTGTTTTAATAAAACATCATTTAAATTTCTTTTGGAAAACATATTTTTTTATACATCTTGACACCAATTCAAATCTTTAATTTAAAGATTACATTTAATGATAAAAAAATATATAAAAAAAACAAGAAATATAGATTTGTACAGTTTTGTGCAAATTTTGCAATGTACAGTACATACAGCGAGACAGTGACTTAAAATACAAGTATGTTTTAATTTTGGTACTGCAAAATTCAAACAATATAAAGAACAACATGACAATGCATGCACCGTTACAACTTACGCTATGACTCAATGATATTGAAACAAAGAACTTATGAAAGACACAGTGGTTGTCTCTTCGCAAACACTTCTAGCAATGAAACTTGAAAATAGCAAGTACAATCCGTTTATACTCTTTTCGAAAGTTATTGTTTAACACTCCATATACAACACCATTTAGACAGCTGTTGAAGTACGCCATGAAATAACTGGCTGTAAAGAGCCACTCTGGTATGGACTGTCCCAGTCTGGGGTGGATTGCCACAGCCAAGCCTATGAAGTTCAGAGGAGCCCAGCAGACGGCAAAAAGCACAAATACCACAAACATTGTCAGAAAGTTTCGAACGTCATGAGGCTTGATCTTGGTCCGGTTGTCTGGCTTGACCCGTTTGCGCACCTGTATAACAAGGATCCAGATGCGCAGGTAGCAGTATATGACGATACTGATTGGCAGTATAAAGTGGACCACCACTACTGTGATGGTGTAGAGCGAGCTCACTGATTGGGCGAAGGTGCACGAATAGACACGTGGGTCGTACTGCAGGGACTCCACGAACCAGTTCGGGACGATTGCCAGGATGGTCAGCATCCAGACCAAGATGACGTAAAATACTGTGTTTTTGTTGGAGAAGAGCTTGTCGTATTTAAGGCTGTGGCAGATGTAACAGTAGCGGTTGATGGCAATACCTGTGATGTTGAAAATGGAGCCGATGACACTGAGACCCATTAGGAAGCCGCTGATTTGACAGTGAATATCACCGGCGATCCAGCGATCATTGAAGATTGCAGTTAAGACCAGTGGGTACGGGTAGATGGCCACTACCAGATCTGCTACCGCCAAACTCACCACAAAGGCATTGCCTGTAAGCAAAAGAAGATTATCGCAAGTGTTAAAAACAACGCATTTTGTGTTCAGTTAAGCAAAGCACGCAAAATGTGTTGTCCTAAACTGAACACATCTGTTATTTCTGATACAAAACATTTAGTCTTACTTTGTACTTGCGTTTCTCTTTTAATTATTTATAACACAAAATCCACACAAAATGTGTTAAAATGACACAAAAAATGCTAAAAGAATGTGATAATATTTTCGTGAGTGTTTGATAATCTTGTGCTTTTTTAAACTATCCCCTTAAAAACAAGTACTGAATACTTCAAGTTCATACCTTATATTTTTTAGTATACTCATGTGGTAAGTACTGACGTCAATGTTTACGAGTCATATTCAGTTCTACCAGTTGTTACTAAATTGCCTTACTTTTTAGTTGATAAAGGTATAATTTTATAGAGACAAATGTCCAGTGAAGGCCACATCAACTATTCCGCCATTGGTACAAAACCTCAGCCAAGAGCACAATGAATCACACGATGTTGGTTTGTCTGGCCAGAGGAGCAATGGCCCCCCGAACTTGGTTTCTCCCAACCTTTTTCTCCTTCTATTGTGGACACTTCATGTCTTGAGAATATTAACCACAATCTGAAGAGAACTGAACTGAGCTGGACTGCGTTTCCCGATAGGATGGATCTTAGCGCTTTAGAGCGTTTTCTACGAACCACTTTGAACGTTCATCATCGTTTTACGTGCATTTCCCAAAAATGCACTTAACATGACTGCACGTAGCAGTGTTTTAGGTGCTACTTATGCACGTGCTTGTTTTTGAAAGGTTTAGGTTATTATTTTCACCCAATGTGCATGGGTTAGGTGAATTTGTTTAATGTTGTTTAACATATATTTTTGTGCAACGTGTTATACTTTTTATGTGTAGATATAACTTATCTACTGTAATTGTGCAATGTATTTAGCACGTTCTAGGGAAAAGAAACAAAGAAAATCTATATTAACAAAAGTTGTCTGTGTTTTGATGAGCTTACACATTTCTAGGTCCAAACAATTTGTTATTGTACATAGATATTACCAGCACTTTATTAATAAGTTAGGTCATTAGCTCAGTAGCTGTAGCTCAGTGGTAAGAGCATTGGGTTCGATCCCAGGGGATTGCAAATACCTATGTAAAATGAATAGGATAAAGCAATGTAAGTCGCTTTGGATAAAAGCGTCTGCCAAATGTGTAAATGTAAATTTAAATGAATATGAACCTTTCAATTAGAGAGCGATAAAAGGAAGAGATAATGTATCCAATTTCGAAGAAAATCGAGCATTCAGTTTCAAGTATTGCCTTATGCAGTTATTGGAACACATGATAGGCAGTCTGTGATACATAAGCTATGTAACAGCCTGAAAACCTTTAATCACACAGTTCCTCTAATGAGAGGATAGTTCACAAAAGTCTCAAAGAGGAAATCATGGCTGCAATACAGGAGCTGAGAAGGACAAAGATACTGACATTCACCAAGTAAGTGTTTTGACCATTTCTCCTTTAAACACAACATTTTTACTTTGCATAAAATGTGGAGTAACTCTTTTTTTAACCAATAAACTTGTCCACAGTATATATTTTGTATTCTTTACTTAATTACTTAATTAATGTTTGTTCAATCATCACATTTTTATTGTACTATATTTTGACTTGATTGGACAATTCTTCATAGAATTTTTTGTGCAGTCTGTTTTGAACAATTTTGTATTTTTAAGCATTGTATTAGTAGCCTAAAATTTAAAAATTTCAATAAATTGCGATTTCACATACAATCAGTTGTGGTTACTTATTTTTTTCAAGGCAGCGTGTTGCCTAAATTTAAGTAAGTAGACTCTGATGAACATGTTAGTTTTAAGTTAAGTACAATTAAATTTTCTGAAGTTTCATTAACTTTTATTTATCAATGTAAACAGAATTGTCAATTTCCCTTGACTTATTTTTTTTCATTATGCATGACGTTTATTTACTTACTGTAATAATTTTAATGCAGAGGGTTTCCAATTTTCAAATCAAGTCAACTGATCACTTTTTACAGTGTAGGCATACTTTAGGTTCACAGACGTATACTGTACATTTTAGTGCAAGCTTTTTACAGCTTTCGTTTTTTTAAGAACAAAATACCACTACTACTAGAGATATATTGATATTTACAAAGTATATTGATATTTACAAGGTCAATACTTGTGGCACAGCTACAAGCGCAGGCTACTCACTCAAACGATTAAACACAACTACTGTATCAGTAAACTGTACTTAGAATAATACATTTTCTGTTTTTCATATTTAAATTTAAAGTATAATTATATCGGCCAGATTTACTTATACTTTTCTATCAGTGGACTTAAGTGTAATTTTACATTATTGAGAAGTACATAAAAACTTGACTGAAAGTATACTTTCTTATTTTATGTTTAAAGACATAGCGAATGGCCAACTGTGCGCTGTACACAGTTAATAGGCTCAACAAACTTCAGTACTCAAGGGGCTGAACATTATATTTAAATGCCTGTTCCATTTACATTATAAAAGTGTTGATGGGTTAACTAACTTTTGCTGACTTTCTCTTTAAAAGTCATGCCAACACCCTAATGACAATGCTGCCAAACATTAAGAACTGATACATATAAAACTCAAAATTGTATCAAATTCAGATTGCATGGTTATAAGCGTTTGCATGTACACACTTTCATAGAATATATCTCGGGGATCACCCAACAATGAAAGTTCTGTCATTGTTGATTCATCCTCATGTCATTTTTAAACCTGTATGACTTTCTTTCTTCTGCTAAACACAACAGACGATATTTAAAATAAATGTTGGTGCCGAGACATTTCTCTAAATATCTATATTTGTGTTCCAAAGATGAAAGAATAATACAGATTTGAATAAATGTATAAATATATAAAAGATTTTTAGGGTAAACTGTCCCTTTAATTCAGTGTAATAAAGACAGAATGACTGAAACACCATAACAGCTTAATACGACACATATCACCTCCATTAGCAGTTGAAGATCTTCCAATGGGACAGCAAAGAGCGATCGGCATCACTTAATGCCTCTGTGGTGTTTTTGAAATGAATATCTCTGTTACCTTGCCATGTCCAGATAATAATTGTCTAGTCTCGAATAAATGCCAGACAAAACTCAATCTGTGCCTGATAAGCCCAAACCAAATAGACACACCTGATATGATTCACAAACGACTCTCATGGGCTGTAAATATTAATACCAAATGATGTGTACACAAGGAGTTCAGAGTCATGACATACAGGGTATAATTGGATCTTATAATGTTTGAGCAATGCCTTTATACTCCATCACCATGTTCACAGAAAGCAATTCATGTAGCTAATATAGCTTATTGAATTAGTAAGATGGTACACATATTAAGATCAATAATTAACCTTTCAGAAAATCCCAATGAACTGATTTGCTACTTAAGTAGACTGATGAGCTTAAAGAGTTGTGACAAAACTATTAAATCACCCCTATGGAGCACTTTTCAACTAAAAGTACATTTAATGCTTGTGTGATATCAAATAATCATTGTCATTTGTCATCATTTATTCACCTTCATGTTGTTTTCAACCGGTATATGACTCTTCTGTGGAACAACAAAAGAAGATATTATGAGAAATGTCTCAGTGGTTTTGCATCCATACAGTGGAAGTCAACGGGTTGCTATGTTACCAATGTTTTTTAAATATCTTACTTTTTGTTCTGCAAAATAAAAAAACTCATACAGGTTTGAAATGACACGAGTAAGAGTAAACAATAACATAATTTTTATCAAAAAATACTGAAGGTTTTCTGATGACTGTCAACACACAATGTGACTTCACATTCTACATCAATACGACAAACTGCAATAAACTACAGGACAATAAATCACCAAAAGAAATTTGATTGAACATTAGTTATTGAACTTTTATAATATTGTGTTTTGCTTCCTTTGATTTAAGTGAAAGTCACTTAATACAGTGCATTCTGAGATTTTTAAATTGAGTGACAGACCAATATATCGCAGAGACTGATATTTTGTTCCGTCCGGCCACTACTGCAACTTATATAGTGCACTAGCATTTTTGATCTTAAAAGTCCAGTCAGTGAAATCTAGCAGCAAGATTACGAATTACAACCAAACGTTTACACCAACCCTCATCCTCCCTTTCTACGATGGCCGACAGAACATGGCGAATTACATGGAAGGGAACGGTGTATGTAGATAGAAATAGCTCTTTCTAAGGTAATAAAAACATAACGCTTCATCGTGTAAGCTTATAATACACCTCTGTAGGCATAGTTATGTACATTATATTGCATTTCTATCAATAGATCCCCCCAAAAATTACACACTGGACCTTTAAAGCAGCACTATAGAATTTTATTCATGGCTCCCCGATGTGGTTGATAAGCGCAATTGTCTGTATCCAGTGTGGTCAATAAAGTCGGTGTTAAAGCTACTCTTTGGGCAGCGAAATACATGTGAATTTGTTTACTAAGCTGATGGAACCGCCGAATGCAGAAACGTTGTTTAGGACAACTTGGCATCTTTTACATGCAGGGGGCGGGGCTGTTTTACCGACCCGAACACAGAGCTTATAGAGTGTGATTTAGCCACTATGAGGCTGCTCAGATAGTAGCAGGAGTAGAATTTGTTCAGTTAAGAGTAGTTTTACCACTGAAATAATTTAAAGACATTATTTTAAGGTCGAAAAACTACAAAGTGTTGCTTTAATAAAGGCCATTCAGATGTAAACTCAACCTCTCCTGGTTATCCCCAAACATCAATTGAACATCACCTTTCCATTCAGCTCGGATCCTCAACTACAGCACCCACCATAGACTGCGAGGAACCTGGGGGTAATGTTCGGCGACTAGCTGAAATTCACCTCCCACATCGCAGCAACCACTCGAACTTGCAGGTATGTCGTCTACAACATCAGGAAGACCAGGCGGTTCCTGTAGGAGCATACACCTTGTCCAAGCTCTGGTCATATCAAGACTGGACAACTGCAATTCTCTACTGGCCGGTCTTCCAACCAATGCAGTTAAGCCCTTGAAATGATGCAGAATACAGCTGCACGTCTAGTTTTCAATCAGCCTAAAAAGAACCTATGTAACACCCCTCCTGATTTCACTTCACTGGCTGCCAGTTTCCGCCCACATCAAGATTAAATCTCAGTGGCCTTCAGAACAATATCGGCAAATTCGCTCATTTACCTCAGTGCTCCAGGTCTACATCCCCTCACCTCATCTTCAGTCTGAAAATGAGTGACGCCTGGTTGTTCGAGGCACCAAATCGCTTGTAAAAACCTTTACTCATTCGGTTCCCCTTTGGTGGAATAAACTACCAGCCTCTAGCCGAACTGTAGCATCCTTCACAAGTTTCAAAAAAACATATCTGTTCCGAATTTATTTGACTAACCAATAACTATGTCTGTCTCTGTCAAAAAAAAAATATATTGTTGTTCATTCTCTCCTTTGCTTACGCCAGCATTAATCATCCTAGTAGCATGGCCCAGTAAACTAACGGTACTGTTTAGAGTGTTGACAAAATGTTCATATGCTCGCCTACTTGTAACTCGCTTTGGATAAAAGCATCTGCCAAAGGAGTAAATGTATATGCGAAGCCAAAATATGACGCATAGTTAAATGATCGTAAAATTTGTCATGTGGTGGATGTGAAAAAAATATTGTATGGCAAGTAGATAATACATTTAAATTCCTATATATTTTATTCATTTCAAGATGCATTTACCTGCCCAAGATTAACATAATGTCATGTGTGACCTTTTCGTGGGTCCAAGTCTTTTTGAATAAGAATCTTACATACTAGTAACTTGCCGTGCAATACACAAAAAAATAGTTTTACCAATTTTCTTCTTGTGTCTTATTTACGTAAGTGTATTTGTTTTATATTGGCTTCTTTTAGCCAATCGGCCACAGTAGTTTTTTAATATCTGTATCAAACTTGACCATTAAAAAACATATCGGTTGACCACACGACTTTGAGTGGCATGTTGAGTATACAGGTTTCATTGAATTAAAAAGTTCTCCTTTAAATTTCTTCAATTTAAATGCGCTTCTCAACACTACAGTTATCATTCCAGAAGATTCATTAGAACAAGTGCTGTACTGACTTCTGCATGCACCTCTGTGACTGGAGGCAGTGAATTCTTTGAATTACTTAGCACACGCTTCACATCCAAGCGTGTTTATCCCTTTACTGGTCTGTTGGGTACATGTACAATTGATTTTCCGAGGCTCCTGCATGGAACCGGTCACAATTCTACCTATTTTTTCTACAATCAGGTATTCACTTGCAGGCTGATTTATTCCGTTAGCAATGAATCAACAGATGTGGCAAACTAAAGAAATGTAGATGTTACTCTCTTCGTCACTGCTGGGGTTAATGTAAGAGACAGTACTGCTAAAGTTGATCAACTCTGAATAAAAAAAAAATGTTAAAGCACTATCAGTCTTTCACAGAGTGAGTTAAGGTACATTTTAACGGAGCTTCTCTTCACAGTCATCACGGTGTAAAAATGAGCAGGTGGTTGGCCTGATTTACTTTGAATGAACAGCTGTATCTATTGAGGTGGAAAAGTGTTTTCAGGAACAAGATGCTCAAACAAATCTTGTCCATGCTGCAGACAGGACCAGTAATGTCAAAACAATTTGGAATGATTGTTCTCGGATGTTCTTAATGTAGTTTTATATGTGTTGCCCACGTGGCACTGTTATTCTCAGATCTTAGTGTCTCACAGGTGAAAGATAATAAAATAGACGGGCTCCACTCATCTCCCAGCCTTGTGGTAAAGTTTTATGACTGCATTGTGTATTTTGGTAACTTTGGTAATAAACAATAAAAGTTTACTTGATGATGAGCTTCTATTAGCCCTCAAAGAAACACTTTCTGTGATGTGTGTCAGTTTGCATCTCAAATATATATCTATAGGGAGAAATTGATCAATTTAATTCCTTTATGTTGGAAATGACACTTTGGAACATAAATGGAAGTTTGTTACTTGTGCATCATGCAATAGATCATGACATTAAAAACAGCTTTGACGAAGTTCTACTATTTGTGATGGATCTGCCCGCACTGAGCATCAGGTAAAAAGAAATAAGGACAGATGTACAGTAAGGATTTACAATGAAAGTATAGAGCATATACCATGAATGAGCTACCTAAAATGTAATTTATAAAAGGCCTATCCCTAATTGTTTCATGAAATACAAGATCCAAATTAAGATTTGCATAAATATGTGTTAGCCTGTGCAATATATATGCCATGCAGTCTTACACACATAACAGCTAAACACTAGGGGCCTCATTCATGAAACATTCGTAAATATATTTATTAAATTCCGAGAAATATGCGCATAAAACACACCTTCCCGAAAACGTATCTCCGGATTAACAAATACTCCGTAGACGTAGTAAATTGTGTGTATGTTAATGAATTCTTCATGAATTCATTGAATTAATGAATCATTCTTAAACAGGGCGCGCATGCATGCTCATTCACAATTAGCATAGTCACCGCCTATGAATTACAGGAAGTAGTATTATTGCTGGAATCCTCTGGACTTCATTCTCCGGTTTGGCTTTATTATATTGCATAAATATATAAGAGACTAATAGGCTATTTGCTTCCCAAAAATATTATCAATTAAACTGTGTACACCAACATGTTTTTAACCAGCTAAAATAATAATGACTGTGCTCTTCTGAAAACAGCTGGTAGCGTCTAAGAACGTTTTGGATGCACTGTGCGTTTTTCCAGAGATGCGTTGGTTGCTGTGATTTAGAATATCCTCAACAGTTAGCCTACTTATTACTTGTATCTTATTTTGAAGAATCTTACTAAATATTAAACTGCTGTAACCATTAATATTAACTTGTCCATTGTTGTGTATGATGGTTGGTCAATGTGGTGTTTGAGCCGCCTCTTCTCCACTGTGATTGGACGGCTGTGTAAAAACGGCCAGTGATGAGCTCATCGTTTTACCCAAAGTTAAAAAGAATAAATTGATAAAAGAAAGTGTAAAATAACTTGAGAAATATCATTATGAATTATAGAATACAGAACATTACATGGTGTTTTACACCCTATTGACCCGCAATATGGAGTAGCTGGTTTGTTGCTTTAGGACCAACTAACATTTTGAAATACGAACATTTTCATGAATCCAAAAATGTATTTTGAATGTTAGGAACGTTTTATACATTTGTTTTTCTGCTCGTGTTTCATGAATGAGACCAGAAGTTGAATTACTACAGGACGTGTCAAAAGTTCATGAACTCTCAGCCAGCATTAAAAATGTCTGTATAATGGCTTTATTTTAAGAGAAACCCTTGACAGTACATTTTATTTGACCAATTTGTTTGGTGATGTATCATTTAAAAAACTCACGATTTTATAAATGTAATGGTCCAATTTACAATAATAGGCTACAGCACTTCAGTTAATAGGCCTATAGCCTACAGTAATAAATATACTTTAGAACGTTTAAATGTTTACATGACGTGGTTGTCAACATTTTCACATGACAGGTGACTTCGTTTCAAGCACGTTTGAGACTATTATAAACGGAAAGAAAGGAAAACATCTATTTTGTCTTACCCTTTGGATGATCTCTATAAATGTCAATGATTATTGGTCGAGCTGGCCCTTATAACCACTAAAAACCTAAATCTGTAAATGAAAAAGTCATCTCGTGCTCTGCTCTTTTAGATTTAAGATGATAATGGTCAATGTCAATCCATGCATTTTAATCTTGTCTTTTTTAAATGACACAATCGTTAACCTTGAAACTGTTATTGCACAAACAACTGTGTCTGGCATCTTCTGGAAATTATACAAATTCGTCAATAATATATCATATGGGAGATATTTACCTGCCTTCCTGAGTTTTCGGTTTCTGAAGACAGACACAATGACCAACAGGTTGCCCAGAACGTCTACTATGATGGTAGTGATGAGAACACAGGAGAGTAAAGTCACCACCCAGGGAAAGAGATACTTGCTGTCCCGGTTTGCGGTAGAAATGTTCCTCAGAGGGGCATCCGTTCCTTCCACCATCCTCAATTTATCATCGTGGGACAGCGGTGAGGGGTCCTGTCCTCCGATCCGCGTGCATCTGTGAAGCAGCGCGTGTGCATTCAGACCGCGAGCAGCTGTTTGCGAGACACTCTGGCGCGCGCAGTATCAGCAGTCGTTTAAACTCCCGATCATTTTACTGATAAAACGACATTTGTATTGCGATTTAAATGTCTTTATGCGTGTTATATTTAGTTCTTGTCAGTTGTCCGGTTAAGTCTAAATGCAAGTAGTCGCTGGTATACAGACATGCTAAAAAGGAAAACAGTTATTAAAATCAATAGATACAAATCTTGCTATCAAAGTCGTACCCTTTGACAAGCAGTGGGACCTTTGTAATCCAGCGTGTGCTGTGGAGGATGAGACGCATCTGTCAAGACGCCCATTCACGAAGTTGTGTTTATTCATCCACCCTACATTCATAATGCTGTCTCCACAAAGAGGCTCCTGGGAAATGAAAAAGTTTTAAGGTGATCGGGAAATTGAGTTGGAGAACTGATTCCTTTCCGCGTGCTTCTTGAGTTGCGCTCGTGTGAATCTGGATGCTGGTGATGCTGCTGTGATGATGTTCGAGCTGATCATACGAGGGCGCACCTGATGGCTCCATCACACTGTCATGTGCGCAGGTGCGCACGAGAGCATCTTTAAACAAGCTCGGTGGAAACACAACTGTCCCAAGACCGGAGACCAGTGGGTACATCGCAAATTAATGCCGAAATGAAAGCATGATGTTAAGTCATAGGCAATGTTTTCTCAATTTGGTAAACTGTTTTGGTTGTTTTATTACAGTGATGTTAAACAGACACTTTTCTTCTTATAAGACATTGTGTCAAATATACATAATTTACAATATGCTGTTTTAATTTGATACACATCTACACAATAAAAAAATATGTTAATGTGTCTAGTGTTATCTTTCCACATTCATTCATCAGGTGTCCATTCATCAGGGGTCAAAAAGACCCGAAACATCTCAGAAGACCTGTGACATCAATTCATTCATCAAACAAACACATTCAATGGCCTTTGGGTCACTTTTGTGCTGGATGCTTGTTTGGTTGTCTCGTTTACATTTCACATCATCCATCATGTGTTTCTGGTGCACCTGTTTCCAATTTACAGAAATTTCACAAATCCATGCAGAAAGGAATTTTTGCTGGTGTATTTGGTTTCTCCATTCAAGCAGAATGAGTGCTGCATAAAGAGGTTTGCTTTGGACATTTTGTGGAATCTGGGTTTTGTCCTTTATAATAAGCTGTCAGTCAGTATTGTTACATTTTCTCTTGATATATTCCAATGCCTCATCATGTGTCAGTCTTAGAGGTCCATAAATATTTTTCTATCTTGATGTTTTTGTCAGGTTTGTTGAAAGGTTTAAGACAGAATTGTGTGTCAACATGCAACATCATTAAGTCATTATTTATTTAAATTTTTGTTTGTTTTATCACAAACATTCATACCTTTAAATTCAGATCTAACTTTTTATAAGTGCAAGACATTTCCTGAAATTCATTATTCACATGAAAATGTTTTCGTCAAATGTGTTGGACATCCGGTATACAAACAGTATACAGTAGCCTACATGTCATGTATGAGAGCTAAAAAAGTTAAAGTTCCTTCGTGCATATGATCTTTGAAACCACGTGTATTCACACGTGAGTTGTGGGGTTGTATGAGTGTCAGTGTGTGTCTCCCCATGTCCCTCTTTTTAAAAATGCATGAATCTGAAACCACTGCTGCCCTCCATCTGTTGACCCAATAAATGACTGAGGGTTATATTAATATTAATAACCAGGTTTTGTAGGGCATTATGATGCAAAATGTTATTCCGTGAGCTCCAGCCAGTGTTTAACAATCCAGATATATGAGAGGGTAAACCCACAATACTGTTTATCATGCAGCGTGACACTGTCACATGGAGATTAAGGGGGAACTCACTTGTATCCTTGTGTTTGTACAAATGGGATTTGATGGACAACAGTATAATGCTCAGTGGCAGTGATGATTACATACGCTTGGGTCACAGCCAGGAGATTGAAGGTTTGATTTAGGTGACCCTTTTATGATGATGAGCCCACACATCTGGAGTGAATCATAGGCTGTTTTTCAATTCCAAGAACGCAAAGAACGGACTTGTGTTCTCGTGGAGACCGGTCTTGGTAGGCAGCCTCAGAAGAAGGAACTTGGATGGAAGGCTACAGTGACTTCTGGGACTACAAGCGGGTTCCTATGGCGGCCAAAGCTGCATTCCATGCATCCTTGATATCGAGAACACATGCGTGTACTTTCATTCACTCTTCTTGTGTTCTTGAGTATTTTAACCAAACTTCGACCGTTTTATCCATGATTAATGTAGAGCGAGAACACGAGGAAACAAGACCGCTGAAGAACACATATTGCGAAAACGGCCATATTTTCTCACTCTGTCTTATATTTTAACGTAGAGGGAGAGTCATGACAACAGCTGAGGTTTAAGGAATGCTTTGAAGGCAATGCTACACACATACACATCACACGTTTTTGTACAATTTTAAGATAAAGGTTTTGGCAGTCAGTACCGAAGTGAGTTTACATATTTCTGAAACATCCAGCTGTGAGGTCTTGAAAAATTCATTTGCTGAAGGACTGGGGGTTTGCTTACTTTATGTGACCGCCGCGATGTTACTTTGGCATAAATCTTGTGAATGCTGCACTTTTACTTTGGCATAAATCTCAGTGAAATTGCTGAGTAACAGGATAATTAAAGAAACCCCCTACCCGGCGAGCTGAGTCAAACCGCTTTCATTTTTCTAATAGCGCAGTTTCTCAAGTAGGGTCCAGTTTCACGAGTAGTTAGAATATGTGAACATGTTTAAAAAACGGAAAAGTTTTTGAAAAGTTTCATGTACACACGACACTGTTATCAATACTGCATTTAGATGGATCAAAGAAAACGAATAAAAACAACACATTATTCATGCCAGGCTAGTGGATGGCGATGTTGCGCTGTAAACACACAATAGGTGCATTCGCACATATGCACACACTGTTTTAATCTAAAAGCACTTTTAATACACTTGGTCGGCGTCTATGTGTGTATAAAGAAATGTCCATAGATTCCGCAGGTTGTAGGAAAAGGTGTAAATCAACTTTTTGCCTGAGAAATGAAAGTAAGTGTGTCACACGAAAAACACGCAGCATGGAAGTCGACGTTATTGTTTTGGGGAATACTCATGCATGCCTATAGACTGAACGCGTAATACACATGCGTATGACGTCATCTTTTTTGGAAAACGCTACCTTCAGAGCTTACACGGAAACTATAATAAGGTTTCAAAAACTCGCACAGAGGCCGTTTTCACAAGACATTTATGTGGAAATTTACATTGAAACGCAGCTTTAAGGGACTGAAGACGAAAACTTTTGAAAACGGTGAAATTGTTTCTATGTAAACTGCAAGACGGAACTTTCTGAAAATGATGACGTCTCACGCACAAAAACACATATACGTCTACCAATTGTATTAAAAAGCACTTTTGGCACATTAATGTGTATGTGAAAAGGCACATCCTGTTTCTTTAAACAACAACATCACCATCCACTGGCCTGGCGTCCATACTACAGCGGTTTTATCCATTTTCCTGGGTCCGTGTAAATGCAGACAGTTTTGATGACTCTTGTTATGTGTACGTGAAACTTTTCAAATCGCAAAGGAAAAACATTTTCAGTTTTTCATTGTGTAAACTTGGCCTTGAAGACCCGTTTTCAAAAGGTTGCATTTTCAGTCCCCCAAAATGCCGTTTTCGTGTAAATTAACAAACAAAACGCATAAAAGTTTTCGAGTTTTAGTTAAAAACGGTCTTGTGTAAACGGTCTCTTAGTTGTGGCTAATCAGTCTTATTGTTTTTATTCAAATTTGACCAATCTACCTTTATGTTAATGAGAATGATTAAAAACAAGTCTAAGCAGTTTTTGCAACTGACCACATTGCCCTTTAAACTCTTTCAGTAATGAGAGTAGTAAGTGTAAGAATAATACTTTTATCTTACTAATTGAACAACATTCTTTTAAAGTTTTAGAAAAAGATTAAAGGAGACAGTGTTTGAATACATTTTGGTTGTTGTGAACCACATTCACAATCATTTATAGTGTGACTATTACTTACTTAATCCTCTTCGTCCCACGTGAGACACAAGGCCGCTGTGACCATAATGTGGCTCTACATCTACCAAAATTTCCTAATGACAAACTGACTGATGTGAAGTATTTGCAAAAACAGCAAACAAAAAGGTCTAAAAAGAAGACCAACATTATTTATTTGAAGATGCACTTACAGTAGGTTCTTTAAATCATGGCTTAAGCTCTGTTATCCGGTTTCACAGACCAGGCTTAAGACTTGTCCCAGACTAAAATGAAAGTTGGAGTTGTCTTAACTGAACATAACGTGTACTTACATACCTTAAATACCATTGGCATCAGTAATATGTTTTTTTCTGAGACATTTTTATAAAAGCTACTTAATATCCTGATTCCACTAAGGCATAGTCCTAGCTTAAGCTAAGCATAGTCTGTGAAACTGGGCCTATATGTAATAAAATACAAACTACCATACAACTTATTCTTATTTCTACTACATTTTAAAATGTTTGCATCTGTTACCACTTCATGTGACATACAATCAGGCTACTTTATTTATAATGATTTAATGTAGTCACTAATTTTCGTTGCATTAAAAGATATGTTGTTCTTAACAGTTTAGTTCAGTTTGATTAGTTTAGATCAAAGTTAAGTGTAAGGCAGGGGTGGTCCTGGAGGGCCACAGTCCTGCAGAGTTTAGCCCCAACTTGGCTCAGCACAGCTGTTTGGAAGTTTCTAGTCTGCTTTGTGAGACCTTGAGTAGCTGTTCATGTGTGTTTGATTAGGGTTGAAGCTAAACTTTGCAGGACACAGGCCCTTCAAGACTGACTTTGGACACTCCTGGTGTAGGGTCACATAATTATGGAAATACACCACTGGTCAAAAGTTTTTGGACAATTGAATAAAGTGTTTTTTAAAAAGGTTTCATCTTAATCTGTATGCTTAAATGAAAAAATAGTTTTATAGACAAAAATATAATTGTGCAAACATAAACTTGAATCAAATAAATCTGCTTGAGAAAATGGCAAGAGAACATTTTAGGCAAATTTTAGGCAAAAGGCGCCTACATTGAAGATGCTAAACTATAACAAGTTTTATCTTTTGTTTAGAAGTTTTAGTTGAAACATAATCCTCAAAGTTACCTTTGTGTTATTCTAGAGTTTTGATGAGCGTGCTATTTTTCAAAAATGTGGAAAAATAAGAATGCTGTACCTGAAATTTACAGTAAGTTGGGAAAACAAAAACAAAAATGAGGTAATCAGCTGAATCAAATCTTTTGCGTTATGATGTTCCCAACTTTAAATAAGCAGAACCATCAAGTATTGAGTTTGTTGTACTCATACAAAAAATCCGGAATGATAACTCCTTTTCGATTTACAGTTAAACAAAAAAGGATCTTAATGGAGCCAGTCTTTGCTGTTTTTGAGACTTTGATTATGTTTTTTTGGTGTTTAACAATGGATGTTCATGGTTCTTATTTCAGAAAAACGCTTTATAGTTCACATATTTCAAGTCTATTGTTCATCGCTGTCCCTCTTCTCACAAAACGACTGGATTTCTTCCAGTATATATAAAGTCCCTCCTTCCGAAACGCTCTGATTGGTAAAGCTGAACAGGTCTGCCGTGATTGGTTCCCTGCTTATCACCGATCTTCCGGTTCTCAGGCTGTTGTAATTGGTCGGTGCCTCTCTCAGTGCACGTGTATTCATATACTTTGCTTTGAGGAATATACAGTAACAATGGCATTAACTTCACTTTATCCGTTAAAAACATACGGATCCATCGAAGGTCTGCTAGTGCAAGTGCAAACGTCGAGATTGCAAATTTTTTCCTGCAATGGCAAGGGAAATGAAACCAGACCGAATGACGTCAGACAGGTTATATTAATTAACACTTATAACACAAGCCTTAGTTTTGGCTTTTTATATTGGACCCGAATTGGATAATACAGCAAGCAGATTGACCAGGAGACATTTGCAAGCAGGACTACAAAGGACGTTTCATAGAAGTGTTCAAGAGGTATGCGCACACACAGACACAATATAGTGTATTACTCAGAACAGCTTTCACAGCCGATGTTAAAGAGTAGGTAACATATGTATTTTAGGCCCCACTTTGGGTAATGGAGTGTCCAATAACAAGTTTATCTACATACAATGTGTAAAAACACTTTAATCTCGTAATTATATGCAGTTATTCGTACCCTACTTCTTGACTGACTCTCAAATGATTCGTTCCTTGTGTCATGTGATTGGTCAGATGGTGTAGTCTGTTAAACATTCTATTAAGTTCATAAACGTTTAAAGTATTTAGAGAATTAATTCATCCTTCTGCAGATCCCAGTAAGAAAAAGGACATTTACAATTCTCTTGTGACAGTATTATACATGGACTAGTTGACACGGCATACAGTGTACCGTGTTCGTATCTTCAGATGTTATTACAATACAGATAGTACTCGAGTTCTTGAAACAAATACTTTGAGAATTCATGGATTGAACAATTAAATCAGCCGAGTAAATAGCAATATAAACAAACTGTTACACACCAGAAATAAAGCTACATGCTAATGTTAGCGTTATATGCATTAGCTAAACACAGACATAAGGTAAGAAAATATTTCTTGAAGTTCAGACAAATATCAAAAGTTACACTAACAGGTTTGGACTCGGTGGAGCTAAAAGGTCCAAATAGAGTTTGTATTGCCCCCTCTCTCAAGGATAGTCGATTCACATATCCTGCACTGAACGCGCCAAGATTATCAAAGCAATCATCGGTGAAATGACGCGCACACAGTACAACCCTGGGGTTATACTCCTTCGGTATTCTTTGAAAAATGAATTGTAACCATTTTTCCCTCAGACGTTCTTGCTTAGGTAGCTGAAATAAGACGGACTTAGTTTCACACCGTAGAACACAGACTCTAGACATGATACACATGCATCACGGACCTGCGACAGTGTTTGGGGGAGGAGACATACGTTTTCCCGGCAGTCTCAGCAACACGTTTATGTATAGTGACGTAGATATGCGTCCACGATTCGTTTGTGTGATTCAGAGTCGACTCGCATTTTTACAAGCAAATAACTTCGTTATTAATTCACCTTCGGACTTACAACTTGGCAGACAGCTTACTTTCAAACACAGCAACATAACAGACTGCATGAAACGTCATTTTCATGATGTCATGTTACGTACGCTTTAAAGTCATGGAAGCTGTTATTTGAGCGTTGGTTATCTCAGAATGTGTGTATCTGAATTCTTATTACCAGCTGTTGGAATCTGGTGAAAGTGAAAGTAGTTTAGTCCGTAGCTCAGTCAAATGTTTACAATGTCTGATAACCAAACACTCCTCCAGCGGCTCTTCTTCTTCTCTAAGGAAGGCCACGCCCCTTTTTTGGCGTAATCCAATGGGCGGAGGTTATTAAAAGCACTCGGAATAGTGACTTCATGTACACAGGAAGTAGAGGGCTATAGACCGATCCAGCCGTTCGCTAGTGTATTCTCTTGAAACGCGAATTCTGTTAAGACAATATCTCTCTTGGCACTGAACTTTGAGCCTTATCATATTGCAGGTATTATTTATGCTCTAACAGCAACATTACACGGTAACTTAAGGTCGAAATATGCTATCGCGGGGAACGTGGCCTTTAAGACAAACAAAAAATTTCAGCTACATCAACAGTTTACAAACAGCTTTCACAGAGAGTGATGCAACACACACGACTGCCATGGCACGAGCCACTACCTAAGTATAAGCACCACTCTTCTGAACGATGGTAACGCCAAAAATACGAAAAACTCTTCTAAATGTCCAAGAAAAATGAACATTCATCATTAGCAAGGCTTTACCCTTTATAAAAACTCTCCTAATGCAGTCTCAATGAAAATCATTCCCAACAAATCGTGTTGAATTAACTTGTTTACATTAAGTTAAACTTACTCAAAAGTAAGAATTAGTTACAGGAAATCAAAATATTTTTATATTGTATTAAGTTTACACTATTTAATTACTTTGAACATTAGGGTTTACAGTGTACCATAAAACAACAAAAATGTAGTCTATACATAGTACTGTACATTAAACAATTTTATTTTTGATAAAGATATTTCATAGTATTTTCTATAGACATAAGAAATGATAGACAACATAAATTCTCTCACAGAGGAACTCATTAAAAAAGAGCTTTTGCTCACTTGTAACAAAATATAAAAAATGACATCGGCATTCGCAACATACCACACAACCACACCACCGCACACAACAACTGTTCATAATGACTTACATTTACAACAGCTGGCATTAATATTTACATCAACACTGTACTGTCATTTTGAAAGCTAGAGGCTACACACTACAATGAAGCAGTTTTACAGAGCACATGCAGTAAAGTGAAATGGCATGGCCCACCACACAAACTAACACACTGTCAAAGATTTAGAATGAATCACGTCAGTAGCGTTCACCTATTGTTTGTATTCAGTAAGACGTGAAGATCCCCACTCATAACTTTTGAAATCAAAACAAAGGAACCATAAAACCTCCATCATTCTTAAGCATACAAATCACAAAGAGAGTCACTTTAGAAAATAAAATGCAGTTGTTATTTGTAAATTTTAAATTTTATAAATTGTTTAGTTCAAATCTCATCAACAGACTTCCTACGTATTTTTTTGATCTTTTCATGATTAGTAAGCATTATAACAAGTTTGTCAAGTAGTGTAATGGAGCCTAAAAATGCATTCGGGAATTCTCATGGCTTGAGTTTGACTGCCTTTGATCACTGGAAACTTCTAATACTGCATAACATCTGCAGCATCAGAAGCTGAAACTTGTGCCAAGTTCACATTAAAAATGACTGCCCTACTCTTATAACTTTTCACCAAGTGCTGCATTTTGGACACATTTTAACAGCCAAAAATATTTAAAATGAATTATTTCTGAAATGCCAAGAACATCAACGGTAATAGGGGTTAGTTGAGTTCATAAACATATATGGTATTTCACATTGCGGACTTTGCGTTGATACAGCAAGAACCAGCCTGTGCTTCAGTCTGTTTTCACAAATCAATGTACTTGCAGAGTGCTTTTATATCGTTGTAAAATATAACCTGCAGTTGATAAAAATGTTAGGGAACCATTTGAAAATTCTACATTGGTTGTTGTGAGCCTACGAACTTCAAGCAATACACAGCTCGACTATAAAACACCAGCATCTGGTGTCCGATCTGATGACATGCAACACAATCAGTCATTTAAACAAATGGAGATTGTCTAAATGAACATGTAGAAATTACAATACTAATACCAAATAGGGGGCATTTACAATCACACTTTTGACTTTTTAAGGTCATGCAATACTTCTAAAGGAATGTAAAGGGTAAAACAGTGGGAATAATCAGATTTTGCACGGATATATTTTTCTTTCCCTGAAAACGACTGTTAATACTGATAGTCTTATAGTGCTTTTGTGGCTTTCTGCCACTTGCGCTTCATATACTATATGTAAGACATCACCTTTCGCACCGTAATGCGTTGCAGTCTCTTAAAACATGACCTCCTCACAACTGCCATAGTCACTTTCTACCATATCCGAGCCGGCGTAACTGCGAGATGTCCTGCTCGTTCCAGCCCGATTGGTTCCGCCGCTGTCCGCGTAGGAAGGCTGGGCCACGGTCAAGCGCACGCTCAGTCTCTTGTAGCTGCTGGAAACGTTGTCCATGCTGCGAGTGTGCTGGGTAGGGTAGTAGCTTATGGCAGTGTACTCGTTCGGGCACTGAGGGCTGGGCAGGGGCAGCCCATCCGCCCCTAAGAAGTCATCTAGGTTTTGGTTGCTGTAACACGGAGGCAATGGGGCGCGGCGATCGACGCGATCGAGAGGGAAAGGGAACCCTCCAAAGCGAGAGTTTCTGCGGGACTCGGTAGGAGGGTTCGAGTAGGTGCTTTCCACAATGTCAAACTGTGGGAATTCTTGAATGGAAGGTCGGCCATAGTAGTCAGGATCGGCTGGATACACTGGGAATGAGAATTCAGAAGGTTTAGTGTGTTGTTGTAGCACTGACAAGTCAATTACTTCTGTCACTAGTAAAAATATTGAACAGATTATATTCTAATTGAGTTTACAGGGAATCACATGACGCTTTCCCATATTGGACAAAATTCTTATCAATCACTCCAACTGCAAAGAAATAAAATCTGAGTTGTACAGTAATTTTGTGTTTTTTTATGCCCTATCGAAGCAAACAATATAAAACTAACAGAGATGTTGTATTGAATTTGGCAAGACATTTTTATACCCTTGCAAACTAAGTATACTGTACTTCAAGGACTTTTTAAGTATAACTTAAAGGATTTTCCAGTATTCTTTATATAATAAGTACATTAATATCAATGCCCTACTATATACTTTTACGTGTACTATTTCAATGCTACTTGAGTTTAAATTGGCATTTTTAGTTTATAAGTATTCTTAAAGGGTAACAGTAGTAAACATCTTGGTTACGTATGTAACCTCAGTTCCCTGATGGAGGGAGCGAGACGTTGTGTCGAGAACGACAGATGGGGTTCGCCCTTGAGAACCAATCAACTCTGACTACTATAGAAAAGGCCAATGAAATTTGGCGAATGAAATTTGCATGCCGGGCTCCGCCCCCGTGCAGCATTCATTTACCTCTTGTTCTGAAGAGCCTGAGAGCCTCTCACGACTGCAGCAGAATACGATACGTGTTTGTGGCATAAGGGACACAACGTCTCATTCCCTCCATCAGGGAACTGAGGTTACCTACGTAACCAAGACGTTCCCTTTCTGTCGGTCTCTCGATGTTGTGTCGAGAACGACAGATGGGGTTGCCTATGGGAAACGCCACAACGCTGTATCGCGTCACAATCTCTAGCGAAGCGACGGTAACAAGCCTGGGCGTGTCAGCTCGATGCTTTCGCGAAACTGTAACCTTCCAGTGTGGTGGTCGGGGGGTTCCAGAGCTTTTTTGGAGAAATATGGGTACAGCACTGACCGGTAACCTTTCACGGACGGGGCCTTAGCTCTCTACAGGCGAGAGGCCGTCCGGCTCGGGTTTACACCGGGTAAGCGCCACTTCCTTAATCAGGAATGCGCTGCAGAGGCCACCTCCTACCCGTGGGGAGGAATATGGTGGAAATAGGTATGGTCTCGTCCTTGGAGGAGAACGCATGGAACGCGCGGACTGAGTAGTTAACCGCGAGGTGGAGGCCCACCTAGGGAAGCTCATGGGTTACCAGGAGTGGGAACCATTCTCTTGAGGATACATCAGACGGAACAGCCCATGGAGGGGGTGTTACAGACGTCCGGTAGCACTAGGTCCGGTTAGAGCTATCTGTGATAGCTCACATGGTATCCCAGCCTAAGGGGGAAGGCTGCTCTGCCCAGCCAGCCCCCAGGGGGTGCTTGTTTGGTGATGGATGGAATGCCTATTCTTAACCAGTGTCTGGGTAAGAAGGGAGGTTGGTGAGGTACCAGTTTCCTAGCCATGTGTTTGGGTAAGAAGAAAAGGTAGATAGCACACTGACCCAACCTGTTAGAGGGTGGAAAGGTGCTTTCGCAGGCATACGCCCCCTGGATGCCAGTCCTACAGATGTCTGCTAGAGAGGCGCTTCTGCCAGTGCCCAGGAGGTGGCTAAATTCCGTGTGGAGTGAGCCATCACTGCCAATGGGCATGGGAGATTCTGAGATCGGAATGCCGTCGTAATGGCGTCCACGACCCAGTGCGCCAGCCTCTGTTTGGAGACAGCCTTCCCCTTCTGCTGTCCTCCAACAGACACTGAGCTGGTCAGAGCTTCAGAGCTCTGGGTGCGGTCCAGCACGTACTGGACACAACACTGATCGGGTTGGGTCTTCCTCCCCTATGGGGAGCGCCTGCAAGTTCACCACTTGGCCCCGGAGGGAGTAGTGGGAACTTCTTGGCCACGCATCCGGGCCTGGGTCTCAAGATAACGTGAGAGTTTGCAGGGGCAAGTTTAAGGCAATCCGGGGACACGGAGGATGCTCGGTGGTCCCCTACCCTCTTGAAGGAAGCGAGCGCCGTCAGGAGGGCCGTCTTACTCTATGAGGAAGATCGGAACCTCCGAGGGGCTCTTTGGGGGGCCCTGAGGACCGCTTAGGGTCCCAAGAGGGTATGGAGCGGAGATGAGGCGGATTCCACCCTCTCGCACCCCTTAGGAACCTGTTGACCAGGTCGTGTTGCCCTAGAAACTTTCCACCGACTGATTCATGATGAGTGGCAATAGCGACTACATACACATTCAGTGTGGAGGGGAGATGTTAATCTCCAGTCTCGTAAGAAGGAAAAACACAATCCTGATCGAGCACCTCAGTGGGTCTTTCTCATTGAGAGAGACACCAGGACGAGAAGAGGCGCCGTCTAGAGGCGTGTAACCGCCTAGTAGATGGGGCCCTAGCCTGGGTGATGGTCTCAGCCATAGAGGGGGAGTAGCCATCTCAGGATCTTATCGACCCGTCTAGAGACCAGACATGGGTGTTCCAGAGGTCTGATCTGGGATGCCAGAACGTGTCCCTCCCCTGATAGAGCAGGTCCTCTGTCAAGGGAATGGTTCAGGGGGAGTCGCTGTCCAGAGCATCAGCTCTGAAGCCAAGTGCGGTTAGACCGGTGTGGTGTAACCAATAACACTTGGTGCTCCTGCTCCCTGGCCTTGCACAGCGTCTGTGCGAGGAGGCTCCTGGGGGGGAAGGTGTGGTTCCGCCCATCCCGCGGTCAGCTGTGCGCAAGGATATCCGTGCCGAGGGCAGGGAATATCAAGCGGGCAAATGGTGGTGTTACGGGAGGCGAACAGGTTTTACCTGGGCCTACCCGAACAGCCTCCAAATGAGCTGGACTGCGCGGGGGTGGAGTCGTCACTTTCCACGAGGCATAAACTGGTGAGAAAGCACGTCGGCTGTCTAGTTCAGTTCGCCCAGGGCGTGTGGCCTGCAGGGAACGAGTCACCTGTTGACTCCACCGGAGGAGACGTCGAGCAAGTTGTGTTAGCTGCTGTGAACGAACGCCACCCTGACGATCTGTGTTCGCTACAGCTATAGTACTGTCCTCGGACCAGCACGTGCATGTCTCGCACGAGAGGCCGTAGCCTGCTCAGTGCAAGTAGCACAGCCCACAACTCTTGGCAATTGATATGCCTGCGCAGGCGGGGGTTCGTCCAACACCCCACCTGCGTGCCCGTTGCACACTGCACCGCACCCCTGCAGGGAGACGTCAGTCGTCACCACGACCTGCCTCATAACCTGCCCAGAGGGGGACCTGAGTCCGTTGAAAAAGTCATAAAGACTAGGGGTAATGGTGCGTCGGCAGCAGGGCGGCATCACCATGCGCCTGCTGCCGGTTTGCCACGCTCTCCTCGGAACTCGACTCTGAAACCAGTGTTGGCGCGGTCTCATGTGCATCAACCTGAGGGGTATTAATCCCCGAAGGACGCCATGTGTCCCAGGAGCCTCGGAATTGTTTCAGGGGGACCGCTGTCTGCCTAAAATGTTCATTTCAGACAGTTCAACACTGGTTGGGCGCAACTGCGGACAGGTGCGCCGACATGGTGACAGAGTTGAGTTCCTTACCGAGAAAGAGGATGCTCTGCACTGGGGAGAGCTTGCCCCTCTCTTGGATGACCTGGAGTCCCAATCGACCAAGGTGCCGGAGCACCAGGTCCCTTTGTGTACATAACAGAGCTCGCGAGTGTGCCAAGATAGGCCAGTCGCTGAGATAGTTTAGTACCCACTCGCCTTCCTCCCCTCAGGGAGAAAGGGAGGTCAGGGACAGACCGAAAGGGAGGACTTTGGAACTGATATGCCCGCCTCTCGCACGCAAACCGTGGGAACGGCCGGTGTCGAGGAGGATCGAGACATGAAAGTAAGCGGCCTTCAGGTCGATTGCCACGAACCAATCCTGACACCTGATAGATGTCAGGACGCGCCTCTGCGCGAGCAACCCGAACGCCAGCTTCTGAAGGTGCTCTGTTCAGGGTACGCAGCCTTTGGGGGTAACCCGCCGTCTTTCTTGGGAACGATGAAGTGCGGGTCGTGACCCACTGAACATCTTGGTCTGAGGGACGAACTCGATGCCTGTTTTGCCAGAAGGATGGTGACCTCTACTTGAAGTATGGAGGCGTCCCTGCCTCTGACAGAGGGAGAGATGATGCCCCGAAACTTGGGAGAGTCTCTGGCGAACTGGATCGAGTAACCAAGACGGACCGCCCTCATTAGCCAGCGAGACAGTGTGGGCAGCTCTCGAGCTCCCAGGGACTATGACAGGGTGACCAAGGGGACGGTCTGCTTCATCATTTCCACGGGGGTGGTTCGTCGGCTGGCATTTCGCAGGGAAGTCCCCGGAGGGAAGGTTTGCTCCACCTACTTACCTGCCTGACGGGACAACGGCACGCACTGTCGGTTTGAGAGTGGTGACGGCTGTCGTATGTGTACGACCTCACGCCTCGCCAGGGTGTGAGGTCGGTTTCGCCGAGCACAGTCCAGTGGAGTGTGCGATCGGCTGCAAGTACACCCGGGGAGAACAGAAAACTCTGTGAGTAAGTGGGCGCCAAGCCCTGAAAAGGGCACGGCTTTGGTGACGAGGCAGGAGTCGTCCTGTACCGACCGATCAGAGCCGTGGCTGTGAAGGTTCGGGCCCAATGTTGTTCTCCCTGGGGTCTTCCCGTCAGTGTCCCTTCTTGCGAGAAGGTTGCTGACGGGGTGGAGGTTTCCCCCTCGACCTCTGCTTCCGGGTTGCCGCCTGTGGGGGCACAGGAACCGGTGCCGATGTCGAAGGGGTCCTGGGTTGCAGGGAAGCAGACGTCACGTGAGATCTCGGAGGCCTGTAGGCGGCTGTGTCGCGGCGTGAAAAAAATGTGGCTAATTGCCACTGTCTGCTTCGCCGTCAAAAACTGCTGAGCGCAGTCCTCGACGATGTTACCAACAACCCACCCTGCGAGATGGGTGCAACAAGAAAGCGGACTTCCTTGGTGTCACTCTTCTGCACAAGGTATAGCCGGGGGTGTCTCTCCTGGACCACTGCCGTGGACATCGTGCGACCCGTAGAGCGCTGTCAGCCGCGGCACGGAGATCCTGCATTATACCCGGGTCGGCCTTACCCTCGTGGAGCTCCCTTTGCCTGGCGGACCTGCAGGATGGCCATGGCATAGAGAGTTGGATGGTAGGAGTGGCCGATCTTCCCCAGGTGGTAGCCATCCGCGGCACAGGTGCACCGTAGGCGGACGTTCCACCCGGGGGATCTCGACGCAGTCCTTGGCTGCCTCACCATTGAGGGAAGGAAGGGAGCCAGAGCTGGTTTCACTGGAACGGTCCGTGAGTGGAGCGTTCCAAGTTTTACACAGCTCCTCATGCACCTCCGGGAAAAACATGGCACCCGTGGTGGGCGCGGTTTGCACCGCGCTCCGACCTCAGGAACCACGTATCCCCGGGTTAGCACGGATGACATCACTTCTGCTTCCTCCTGAACTCGACCGCTGGGGGTGGAGTTTGGATTCGGCAGAGTCGGATGCCAGTCTCCCTCCGATGCTGCGAGCGACATCTCATCTACGTCACACATCGTTTCCGACTGTGTGCGTGAGGATCCGGACGGTATGCCACCGCCGGTTGGGGAACGTTCAGAAGTGCGAATCGGGGTGCGATTGGCCCGTGAGCACTTGGCTGGCGGGTTTACGCTCGCAGAGTTCCCCGTATCACTAACCCTGCTACGTGGGTGGTCATCGGGGCCGTAGCCACAGATGTCACAGCCCGGGTAGCAGACGAAATGGTGGCTGGTTCCCGTAGGAAGACAGCCACCCGTGACCGCAACTTCTGAATGACAATGTGTCAACGAACGCTGCTCAGTGTGCTGGACGCCCAGACACCTAATGCAGCGATCGTGTCCATCCCCCTCCTCGATGAGGGTGCCGCACCCAAGAGAACAGCGGAACATGCCGCGCTGGGGAATGCTCAGTCAGTCCTAAAAAGGACTTTTTAGAAAAAATCTCTAACACCTCCTGAACCGCCGAGACGCCCAGGGGAAGGTCGCTGCAGGAAGGGACGATCCGCTGTAACACGTCGTAGCACCAGCAGTGTAGTTGTAGAGGATTGAATCCTGAGTTGTACTCATGAGCAATGGCTCTGAAGAACAAAAGGTAAATGAATGCTGCAAGCCGGCTTCCTTTTATACCGGATATCCGGGGGAGGAGCCCGGCATGCAAATTTCATTCGGCAAATTTCATTGGCCTTTTCTATAGTAGTCAGAGTTGATTTGTTCTCAAGGGCGAACCCCATCTGTCGTTCTCGACACAACGTCCAGAGACCGACAGAAAGGGAACTACTTTACAACTACGTTTTTGTATGTACTGCAATTATACTATATACATGAACTTATAAGTATACTGAGAATTTACTAGTTCAATACTTGTAGCACTTTTTTTTGTTCTTGAAAATACTCTTTGGGGCCGTTTTCACTATACCTAATTATTTTTCCTCAAAATATTAAATGATTAAATATAGTTTAGAAAAAATAATAATGATACATTATATGTAGTAATATACCAATATATTGTTAAATGTACGCAAATTAATATTTTTTTACATATCGTTTTATTTTACAGTATATTCATAGTTTTGTTTTGTAGGGGAAGTATACTTAAAATACATCATACTTTAAAGTCTTTCTCCATCAAAAGACTGAGTACAAATATAGATCAAATATACTTTTCTGTCAGTATACTGAAAAGTCACTAAAAGTACACTTGTAGTCTAAATGTAAGTATTTTAAATAAAAAGTTGACTGAAAGTAAACTTCCTAGTTAAGGTTTAAAATAAGTCTTCTAAAAGCACACTTGAATATACTTCATTTGTGTAGGGGTAAACATTTTGTCGACTGCTTCTCTGGATGAAAGATCCAGAGCCATTGAGAGAGATAGTCTTGTCTTCCCCGTTGACTCCAATGGAGCAGTTTTTTCATAGTTTCAATAGTTCCCGGAAGTTACTAGTAACACATGGAGCTGTGACAAAATAAATCAACTGAGGTCAACTTCTAACCCATTTAAAGACGAAAGCCATTTAAGGAATAAAAAAATGAAAGAAATAAAGCATTTAAAAAGCTTCCTGGAACTATTTGAAGGCTCCATGTGTCACGTAACCCTCCAGCGTTTTGGACATCCGTTGGCCGAACTCTCTCTCTCATTGGTTGTGGACTGATCGACTTGAAATAATGAATAGTTCTACAGCGTGTACTTTTTTGTACTTACACTTGTATTATATTGCTTGAGTGTTAGAGATAAAAAATTGTCCTTGAGATCACAACATGAAATTACAGTTATGATTTTTAAGCCATAGTTTTAGTTGAAAACCAGATAGAGAGAGCACATAACGCCCTGGCAAAGATACAATATAATAGAATACGACCTACATGTTTTCCTTTCATTCAACTTACACAAGCACACTCATCTATCTGTCCCCCACATTACTCTTCTCTACTTCTCTCGTCTTTCACTAAATTCCACATTAAATAAGGCCGCAAAAATGAAACGTTCATTTTTACCTTCATAGTCATGCTCCCAGTGTTTTTTCCGAATAGAGTCATTATCAGAGCTGGAGGAGGGTGCAGGAGGTAGATTGGGAGCCACGCTACAGATCACAGGACCTTGAGACCTATGCGTGCGAGGTCCTACTTGAGGACCGAGCTCCCGTTGGCTGGGTTGTTTAAGTGAACGGAAAGGACTGTTGTCCAGATCTCCTCCAAAGCCAACGAGGGTGCTGATCTCCATAGGAGAGCTGATTTCTGTTTCTTTCATTGTGCTTTTGGATAAAGTTGGGAAGTAATCGTTGGAATCCTGCACACAGGCCGACTTGTGCTTTTTATGGCTGATGTACCACTTTCGAAGACACACGAAGGCCACGACGAGAAGAAAGAGTCCCAGTATCCCTGCGCAGATTACTGCGATCTCCACGTAAGGGGGGTATGTGGTGCGTTCGCAGTGGATGGAGTTATCCGCCATTGTGCACTCAAAACCTGGGACACAGGGATTTGGGTGGCATGCATTTGCGTCAATCTGACATCTGTAAAAGAGCACAGTCTGGCCGTGAGAAGAGGTGTAGAAAGAGTTTGGACCACAGAACCATACATCTATATATATGTAATACATTGTGAATATTGATGATTATGTTAACAAGGGACGTGAGAACTGAATTAAAGGGATAGTTTGAAGCAAGATAAAAAATATTTCTTTTTATTCATTTTCTCAAAATATCTTCTTTGTGCCTCATATACAGTTTTTTAACAGCATGCAGGTGAATAAATGATGAATAAGTTTAATTACTTGGGTGAACTATCCCTTTAACATTATATACTGTATGAATATCACATAGCAAAAAGGATCCTTCTAGATCTGCATCTCTAACATGCCTTTGTTATCTTTTTTATTTACTTGAAATATTTTTCTAATATTGTCATTATGGCATAATTTCATGAGAAAGATATGACAAATGTACATTTGATATGACAATATGGATTCCTCCATAATGGTTGTCCAATAGTCCGCTCTACAGACATTAAATAATATACTATCCGCGCTTATCGAATTATTGCATTTCGGATCATTAACATGAATCCATTAACATGTTTCATAACTAAACAACGTTTGTAAAAATTCCAACCTCGGAACTTAGAATAGAAACGGAGATGTTGGTAACCAATAATTCTGAAATGCTTTGAAGTAAAGGCAGAAATTTCATTGATTGAAATTCCCATCTTATGACTACTGTGTGCAAGCTTTAAAGTAAAATATTAATGGGTCAATCAATAATGCTGTAAATCATAACCTCAGAGGCACAAAGCTACATCTTCATTCATATAAGAGAATTACTACTGAATCCTCAAAGGAATTATGCAAGTGTTCATAAACCGACCAAATAATATATTCTCACATAAATCGGTCAGACTTTTCAATGACTTCACCAAGGACACAAGGAGGAGACATGTGATTCTCACCTGTTTCCAGTCATTTGCTCTGAACAGTTGCAGATGTAACCATGAGTGTTTAGCACGCACAGGCCTTTGGCACAGGGATGAGATGCACAGGGATTGACCATCTTCTCACAGCGAGAGCCATAATACAGCAATGCACAGCTACAGCGAATCTCTGGAGGAAGAATGTAAAACTGTGTCTTGTGCTTCTGACAGGAAAATGGTCAAACTAGCAAAGGCATATCAACAGGAACTCCTCAGGGCTCAGATTAAAGTGTAAACTGACACTGGAGATCTTTTGGAGGAAGATACTGGAGAGATTTTTATCTCCCTAGCTTTATTTCCATATCTGCGTAGTGTTAATAATCTTGCGTGTACTCGAATGACATGTCAGTTTGCTTTCTGTTAGATTTTTTAAAATTGTGAAGCAATTTATTGCAAAGTGTTTAGAAGTAAACAACAATATTAGCTGACGCTAATATATTTAGTCTCACCTCCGCTGAATTCTTCAACACAAGTGCCTCCGTTCCCACAAGGATTACTGGCACAGCTCTTCACTTCAGAGCAGCACTGGTAGATCCCGAAGAGTCTACCGCTCTGCGGGCCAGAACCCTCCTCCCTTCTCATCGCCTCACCATTGAAGTCCAAGCTCTCCAAACAGCCTGTAAAGCCCGGTTGCTGGGCATCTGCGCTGGGATTAGAGTTGGCTAGCACCAGCGCTCCACCAGACTGGGTCAGTTTGCAGGGTTGTGGCAGAATGAGGGAATTGGTGTGGCTGGCATCTATGGTGAGCCTAAGGATTGTGCCATTGACCTCCAGGGAGATGTGGTGCCAACGGCCATCAGCCACAGGGCAGTTGGCCACCTGCAGACTGCCAGGGGGCATGTTGCCACATCTATAGCTGAACCGAAGCTCCTTGTTTACCAGCTAGATAAACAAACAGAGACAAAGAAGTTTCATGAATAAGATTACAGATCAGATCATATCTGTTGCTTAAGGGTCCACTGTGTCCGTTTTTGGAGGATCTATTGACAGAAATATATATGCATAACTATGTCTTCAGATGTGTATAAAGACCTTACATGAAGAAGCGTTATGTTTTATTACATTAGAATGAGCTATTTCTATATACACCACGGGTACCCTTACATGGAATTCACCATTTTGTTTTTACAGTAGCCATAAACGGACAATCCGCTCTACAGAGCACGTTATTTCATACAGCAAAGAAGTGATGACATCTTAGTTGTTCTGTGTCAGCCAACGTAGTGTTTTGAAAGGGTGGGGTGAGCGGTGGAGTGAGCCGTTGGTTGCAATTCACAACCTCACCACCAGATGCTGCTACATTTCATACACTGGACCTTTTAAGGGATAGATCACACAAAAAATAAAATTCTGTCATCATTTATTCACCTGTATCACTTTCTTTCTTCAGCAGCACACAAAATAAGACATTTTGAAGAATGTTTGTAATCGTACAACGGTGGTACTCATTGACTTCAATTGTATGGTAGAAAAAACAATGCAAGTCAATGGGCACCTTCGTGGTTCGGTTATCAGTATTCTTCAAAATATCTTCGTTTGTGTTCTGCAGAAGAAAGTTGTAAAGGTTTGAAACCACAACAGGGTGAGTACAGTAATGTTGACAAAATTTTCATGTTTGCGTGAAAGGCTACTTCCAAACTGGTTTCTCAAACACTTCCATATAGCCTTAAACTCACATTATTGGTTAATCTAAAGATTACATGTCGGACCACTAAAGTAAAAAAACTATATATTTTCAAAGCTGAAAAGAATTGCCGTGTACACTCTTTTGGATGCCAAACCTGCTGTACAAATTACTAACTTATAGTCATCTCTACACTTTAAACCACCACAGAAAAACATATTCGAACATCAAAGATATACCACACCTCACCTTTGAGACTTATATTTACCTTTGCCTGATCTATAAGGAACGCCTGTAGCTTGCATTAAGTTTTATGGGCTGTTCTGAATAGAAAAAGACCTGGCAGGTCTCATGCTGAGGTAGGTTAGATAGGTTGTGTTTTCACACAGTGGGAAGCGTGGGGTCTCGCCATGGGAGATAAGAAGCACTTTGAGCGATGAAGTAAGATGTGAAAGACGGCGCTCGAGGGAGAGCGACGTCAGGATGCAAAGGCCCACTCCAATCAAAAGCATTTGGATGCATGCTGATATCATGCAGCTTCATCGTTCCAGCCTAAAATAATAGATCACTCACATATTCATTCATTAGTTTCCAGTTCTGTGCATTAAAAAAATATAGCGGGTGTGTGTACTTCAAATTTGAAAGTATTACACTGATGCAGAGGGTATGCATTATTAACCATCAGCTCCCTCACACAGGCCTCTTAATTGCTGCGGCAAAATCTTCAGAGAGTTCCGCGATATGAGAACCAAGCACAGAGCCTTTTGCTCTGATCTGATAGCGCTCAGCCCATGGGTTCTGCTCATTTGCGTTCATTGGTTGGGGGTGCTGTTTGATTTTGCTGTGCCGAGCGTAAAGAGAAAGAGGAGCTTCTCTCCCGGGAGGACTTATTGAAGGGGGAGCGTTCGATCTGAGATTCTGTTCCTTAAGGGCAATGCTGACTTTTATAGGTAAGGCGGTTGTTTGTCTAGCAGAGTCCACATCAAAAACACGACCTTGCTTGTAGGTCGAGAACAAAACGGCAGCTAACTAAACATTTATGGTCAAGAAAGTTAAAAGTTAAGCAGTGATGTTCCCTCACCAACTATTCACAAAGAGGCAATTAAAGTGGCATTTGTTTGATTACGTCTGTTTCTTTTTCAAAACCTAGAGCATTCCAAGTGCAGTCTAACACTAAATAAATATGTAACTACGCTTGCATCCATGAAGGTCAATGTAAAGCTGCCTTTAAATCTGAGCATGTCTGTTCCAGAAAGGATCAATTCCCATGTCATAATTGGTTATTTCAATTGGGTTTCATGGTGTGCAAAAAACACAAAATTCTGACATCCTTATGTAACTAAAAACTTTTTACCATGAAGCACGAAATAAGTTGTTGTAAAATTACAACTAAACTGACTAGTATATCTTATTTTTATCATCACTTGCCTAAAATGCTTCTCATGATCTTAAAGAGTACATCACATGAAATCATGAAAATTACATTTCATGCAGTGTGTAATGTTGCCGTGTTTGAAATTAAGCAGTATTCCAAGTTGTAAATCCGAAGGTGACTGAATAACAAAGTTATTGGCTGGGAAAAAAGGGGAGTTGACTCTGTATCACGCAAACCAATCGTCCCTAGTCCGATTCATGAACCGACTTGGATTTACGTCCCTACATGTAGTCCCCGCCTACGTTTTGCTAGGACTGCCTGTGAAAACTTCACTGTGTCTTGTCTTGCTGTCAGTCTTTCACATTGCTGTTGGATGACTTTATGTCACTCCTGAGGTTTGATCTCTTAATTTTGAAAGGTCTCTTAATTGTATCTGCTGCCAGTATTTTCATTTCTTTCAATAGAAAACAACATTTTTAAAGCTTTGAAACGGATGACTTATTAATAATGAATTGCTTCAAAAATGTTTAAAAAGCTTTCTAGTTTGAGACCTCAAGAAGCTGGATTAAAAAATGCCAAGTGTGCGATTTTACTAATTCTAGTCCAAGGGTGATTACTATGAATGAATGAATGAATAAGTGAGGCATTTATATAGCGCTTTATTGTGTATCGCTGTACACCCAAAGCACTTTACAATCATATGAGGGGGGCTCTCTCCTCACCCACCACCAGTGTGCAGCATCCACTTGGATGATGAGACAGCAGTCACAGTACAACAACGCCAGTGCACTCACCACATCAGTGATTGGTGGAGAGGTCAATGAAGATGCTAAAATATTAGATGGAGTTTAATTTATTTTAATGCTTCCGGTGACAACATCCTTTCCACAGTTACGATTGTGTTATACCATGGTTTTGATAAGTTTACTAATATTCTATAATGTGGAAAAAATATGACCCCTGAACACCCGTTTATACATAGATTACAGTTTAGCAGTGGTTCTCAAACTTTGTAGTATTAAGGCCCCCTTTGTGTAGAGTGCATCGCTTTGTGGCCCCCCAAATAAAGACTTATAATCTTAAATTTAGAATTTTAATTAACCCAAAACATATTCAGTTATACATTATAGGAAACATTTCTGTATTTCATAAAATGCCCTAAAATCTGTGGCCCTCCTGGATCCACCTTGTGGCCTCCCCAGGGCCCCGAGTTTGAGAACCGCTGTAGTATAGTATAGATTCCTTCACAATTGGACCTGATGTGCACTAAAAACCAAATGATTGTTATCAACGCCTCATGCTGTGACTCCCACTGCGTTAACCGCTATCAGTTTCAGCATATATATCATGCCTCAGATCTTGTTTCTGCTAATAATGTTAGATCGCAGCTGTCAGTATTCATAAATGCTACACCTGCCTAACTGACAAGTCACCTTTGTCTGTCATTTGTCAGTAGAGGCTCAATTTCCATTTAAAAGTAATTACTTAAAAGACAATATTCAAAAGTATCAGTTCGGGAGGTACTGTAATTCGAGTTTAACAAGTTTCAAAGTTATCTCTTCTCTCCAATTAAAATTTGGATGAGACAGGAGCTGGTAAGAATTGCTGAGGTGCAATGGAATATTACGTCCCCAGAGAGGCGCGTAATTTGTGTCATGTATCTCTGTGAAGTGCGTGAAGACGTGTGCACCAGAGACATCATGGATGAGCATGTATAACAATTCCTTTTGAAGCCTCCTCCAACAACGAAATGGACCAGCTTGTCAAGTTTCAAAACCCAGAGGTAGAGCTTTGAAAAAAGAAGAGTGCACTTTTGATGTTGCAAGCCACTTAAATGGAATATTCGATTATGATGTATAAATGAGATGCCCTTCGGGACCAAAAAATATAGGATTTTTAGACAGCGGTTGCAGATTCAAGGAGTACTTTCTGCATTACTTATCCGTCTTGAAATATATAGAACATGAATACCTTACTGACTGAAGCATCAAAATGAATACTCCCGAAATGCTCAGTGCACGGTACCTCTGAGTGCAGTTAGTCACGTATTCATCAGAACACACACAGCATTTCATATAAACAGGTTGACTCATCGCTGATATGCTTGAAGGCATAACCACATCAAAAGTTCTTTAATTCCCTACTACAAAGTGTCCTTGAATGTTAACATTTTCAATTTGCAGTCAAGTCAAGTTTCTAAAATAAACATTTGGGCATAGCAATGTGCTTTGTGAACATCCGATTTGTCATTGAATGGATTAAAGTTTCCCGTATATTTGCTTATGGATTTGTAGCTGGCTTAATTTACACATCATGTAAGTAAGCTGAGCTTTGTTCTAGCTTTGCGCTACAATGTGCAGGTGAAAAAAATTAATTGATTCTTTTGTCAGTTAATTGGAAAGTGTTGTACCTCTAATGTTCCCCAGTCAGAAGCATTGGTAGTCATTACTGTGCCTTCGGGATGGGATGTCTTAAGTCGGAGAGATAGATGAAAGTTGTTTCTGTCTTCCTCCATGTGATAGAGGTATTTCAGATAACCTTTGCCATCAAATCTCACAGCAGATTCTGCAATACAGAAGGCATAATTTGTAAATACATTTTGCAAAGCATAAATCCCCCTGCTTGCCAATGAATGAAATATGGTATTATGCTAAGTACACAATTTTTTGACTAACTGATTACAGTCTATGTCTTGTGAAAAATCTTGATTTTCATTCTCTCCCTTGTTTGCTCCGGCTTTAATCCTCCTAGTAGCATGGCCTTTTACACTTATCTTTATATTTATGCATTTGGCAGATGCTTTTATCCAAAGCAACTTACATTGCAATATCCTGTACATTTTTATACATAGGTATGTGCAATCCCCTGGGATCGAACCCACATCCTTGCATCATTAACGCAATGATCTTACCACTGAGCTACAGAAACGTTACGTGCTCTCCTTAGTCGCTTTGGATAAAAGTGTCTGCCAAATTAATAAATGTCATATAAATGTCATATCATCCATCCATTTCCCTACTGAGATGGCAGAGATTCAGAAAAACAACTGGGTCAGGTGTACACTATACTTCTGTCATTTAATGTACTGTAGAGCATCTTTCACACACCTTAAATAATTTGGTGATGACTTTCATAGTCATTATTATACTTAATGTCATTCCAAACCTGGACATATCTGTCATGATTCTGCTTTCATGTCATGTTTATTCTTGTTCTTGCAGTCATGACATATCCTAGGGTTTTGTGTGAAAAAGACATGGCATGGCTTAGATATTGACTGTCATGCGCTTTCTCGTGTCTGGTCTATGGCCCCGCCCCTCTCGTTCCTCGTTAGCTTCCCTTCAGTGTTTTATTACCCACACCTGCGTATTGTTAATTTTCCTTTGTTTGTCTCCCTATTTACAGCCCTTGTATTCTCTGTCCTGTGCTCGTTTGTTCTTGTACCTTTTTGTACCTGCATTTCCTTTTGGAACTGCTCTGTTGAAGATTTGTCCACGCTGTGTCCCAGCGTTTCTGCTCCAGCGCTTCTGCTCCAGTTCGTTATCTTTAAGATTTTTGTTACAGCTTGTTTACCCTCCGTGAGTATTTCGTTCCTGTTTAGCTGTCTTTGTAATCCCCTGTATTTTACCCCATTTTGTGTTTTTGTTTTGTGTTTTTTTATTTAAATATTGAAGTCTTTTGTTTAACCTCACCACCGTCTGCCTGCAATTGGGTTCTCTCACCCTGAGTTTCGTGACAATATCTGTCATGGAACATAAAAGAAGATGTCCAGACAGCTATTGAAAATAAAAGTAGCCAGTTATCAAATCCAATTTACAGTGATAGTTCTTTAATTGACACCAAAAAATGAATTTCTATCATAATTTATCGACCTTTTTCTTGTTCTGCGGAAGAAATAAAGTCATACAGGTTATTTTGAAGAAAGTTGGTAACCGAACAGCCCTGGCCCCCATTCACTTATTTTATGGACAGAAAACCAATGCAAGTCAAAAGTCTTCAAAATATCTTCTTTTTTGTTCTTCAGACGAAAGAAAGTCAAACAGGTTTGAAATGAGGGTCTCAATGATGAAAGAATTTTTATTTTGGAGTTAACTATCACTTTAACTATAATTAAACCTGACATGTCGAGACTGATCACATGACATTGCAATTTGCATCTTGAGGAGCCACCAGTAAAAAGCATAAACTGATCCCAATTTAAGTTTCACATATGGCAAAGGGCAACATTATGTGTTCTTTTCCTGACAAAAAGCTATCAAGTGCATTCAGAAAACTTCAAATATAATAAACAAAAAATATATAATAGAAATTAGGGCTTTCAAACGATTATTCACGATTAATCGCATCCAGAGTACAAGTTTGAACACACGGTACATATGCATTATGTGAACACAAACTTTTATTCCAGTTGCGATTAATTGTTTGACATCCTTAAAGAAAAAACGTGCTGTCTTATGCTTGACATGGTCAACTTGTCAAAAAACGAGTTGGGTGTATTACGTAGTATTTCTTTGCTCGATACACTCCCCCAGCAATCGTACAGGTTTCGGAAAGTTTTTTTCGAACATATGAAATTGATTTTCTTAGTCCCTTATTGGACAATTCTCCCGCAAAAGCATGCGGCTCGGCTACACAAGGAGTGTAGGAGAAGGAGCATGCGCAGACGTCACTTTCACTTGTAAGCAGGAGAGAGAGAGAGCAAACGTTCGCGAAGTTCAGGTGATTGATTGTTCAATGCATTTGGGTGATGAATGTTATATGAACTCTGGATATCACGCTGGATTTGGACGTCGTTTGAAATTTATATATGGAGTCGTCCCAGCGCTAAAAGATGCCGGACATGCGGTGAGTGAATCTGATGACTGTGTTTTGTTGACAATGGGTGCGCATGTCCTTTGGTTCAGCCTACCCCCCCCCCCCCTATGCCGTATGATTTCAGGAAACAATCGTAAAGCTGTATCTATCTTTTATAAATGTGATCAAACTAAATAGTCTTTGAAGATACGAAGTATACTACTCAATAGGTACTCAAGATTAATATGAGATTGGCAGAAACCCTGTGTGTTACACCCGCTTTAACCAAAATATTTATAATTATAAAAACAAATAATCTAAATTTTAAAAGCTTGATAGGAACATTTCCCAACATTTCAAATCAAGACGACTAAGACCAAATAACTTTGGAAATTATATATTCAAGGCATCTGTGTCTAATCTTAATTGAATTTAAAATAAAAAGACGCCTACCATTGCAGAAGCACACGCTCTCCCAGCTGTGCTGTGGGGTGATGAAGTTAGCTCGTGCAGTCGCATAGTTGCTCATTCTCCCGTTCTTTATCACAACTGAGTTTCTGCAACCCTGTGGTAGGCACCCAGTGTCCACACAACCATCATGCTTCAGCCTCAAGATGTTCAATTTCAGCGTGTCTTTCACAGCTGATATGACCCCAGTCAGCTGCTGTGCAGGTATGGGCTGAACAGAGCCGTCCTGAGCTCGACGGACCAGCAGTACCTCCGTGTTGACCGAGTTAGGCACTTGTTGTAAGCTGGCAATGTGCAGCTCCTGTATGGGTATACTGAGTTCTGAACTCAGTCTGCGCTGGAGGTCCCTCCAATGAACGGCCACAAACACCTCAGCCGAAAGACCGGCCAACTGCAGTGTGAAGCCCCGATCCAAAACGTGCCGAGCTGCAGACCAGAGGTGAACCTTTACAGCAGCCCAAACGCTAAACTTCCCATCAGACACAGTGATGTTTAGTTGATACAGGCCTGGCTCCAGGTCCTTCTCTACTACGATCTTTCCATCCAGTGGGTCCACAGAAAACAAGTCTCTTTCTAGGACATCAGATACAAGTTTGTAAGAAAGAACGTCATGGAGGTCTTGGTCGGTGGCATGCAGTTTGCCGATCACTCGTTTGGTGAGCGTCCTCCCAGGAGTGGTGATAAAAACATCCAGCGGAGTCACAGTGGGTGGAAATCTGCTCTGCTCTGTTATGTTGATTTTCACCACACAGATAGAGGAAAGTGGAGGATGACCGTTGTCGGTGACCTGTGGAGATGATATTTATGTGAAGTGAGAATTTTTAAATAGTTTGAGGAGTTGTGTTAAATCACAAGTTCACATGCTGTTGTTATTTTTCTTGAAGGAAAACCGTTTTTATTTACTCTTGTATTGCTTCAAACCCTTAATCCTGTTTTTCTTCCATAGTTCACAAAAAGAGATTCTTTCTATATGAAAAATGTGAATGGAGACCCGGTAAAATAGGCAATATGACATGTGAGGTACATTCCAAGCCTTTAAAAATCCATACAGTACAAGAGCTTTGTGTAAATATGTGACATGAGAGGACATGACACAATATTTTCAGAGCATATTTTATGGTTTCTGAGGACTTAACAGCACAAGTCTCGTGGAGTCTTTTGTGAAGTAGTTTTACGATGCCTGTATTGCTTTTTCTGATGGGGTTAGAAAGCACCAGTCATGTTCATCATACGGAATATAGAAACATAAAGCCTATGGATATTGGACCTGCTGTCTCCTATTGTGTTCGATGCTAGAACAACTCAAGTAGGTTTGGATCAACACAAATTCTATGAAAACAGAATCAAAATTTACGGTAATTTTTCCATCTCCAAAAAGCTTATGACATGTCGTGATAACTGAAGTTTACGCATGAAATCTCTAACCTGGATTTTCAGCAGATGCTGTGGCTTGGCTCTCCTCCTCAGTGGGGAGGATACGGACAGCAGTCCTCCTTGGTCAACGTGAAAGCTCTTGTCCTCATTTCCAGAGACAATATGGAAGGAGAATGGAGGGCCGTTCTGAGGCGTATCTCTGTCTGTAACCAGCAGCTGCAGAATGCCACTGCCCATAGCCTCTCCTTCCTGTCAGCCAAAAAACACCATTAATCAAGTCCAAAATGCTCTAACAATCCAGCCTCATTTTTCGACAATGGTAAATAAAAGTGTCCCAGTACTGTTTGCTGTCCTACATTCTTAAAAATGTATTTCTCTTTGTTCAGTGCCAATCATAGACATCTGGGGGCCCTAAGCAAACCTTTTTGAAGGGACCTTGTCATAATAGTTCAAACTTTACAAAGAAATAAAAAATAATAAATCAATTAATACACTGAAACGAATAAAGACAAAAATACGAAAAGAAACACTTAACTGACACTAAGAACCACTAATTCTTAAACAAAATTAGCATTTTGTTTGAAATGTAAATTGTTCATTACCGCATTATTACGTGGCTTGTAACCGTCTAGCTGTAAAAAATTATAACAAGCAAATGTGGTGTGCTTTTTCTGACCAAATGTTTGAATAACAAAAATAAAGCATGATAAATATAGTTTACTTAATAATGCAAATTATTGTTTTTCATTCGGTCCTCAAGGTGGTTATGAAACCCAACACAACCTGTAGTCTGCTTATAGCAAGGTTTGGCTCTGTTTGTGTTCATATGAACAAATGAATGTATACAGATCGGATGAACCATCCCGTTAATACTTTTTATTTGTAAAACATATGCAAGACCCATAGCAATGAAGCAAACAAGCATGAATGTGACCAATAGTAATGACTTGTGGAAATAAATTCACATCATAAAACTTTGTAACATTTACAAAAGACTAAAGTAACAAATAATACAAGAATTACTGTAAAAAGTCATGTAAAATGGAACAAAAAATCGGTTAAAATTCATGAAAAATCTGTAAACAAAAAACATCAGGCATTTAAAAAGTACCGAAGATGGAACGATAAATGACGTTAACATAACTACTACTCATGATGTGATTAAATCTTATTTTATATGGTCAGAGGAGAATTTTGCTCAAAATGATATACCGATATCATCTGTAAATGAGTTACCAAAGCTCTTTTGTATCATGTAGACTAAGAATAGCAAAATAGCTGAAATTGTAAGGAAATGCCCAAATTCAACAATATAACTAACAAATAAAAATACTGCAATTTCTATTTTTCTGTAGCACAATATTGCAGTTTCATCCTTAGATTTTATGTTTCAACATCATGTGTTCAATAACAGTTTGTTTGGGGCATCATTTTGGTTTTCAGCTCAAGTTGAAAATAAAACACAACCAAAACAGATGGCGGTTTATCATTCCCAATACATATCAACAAAGTGCTACCATTTGGACCGACATGTGCTTTTTGTCTCCGATTGTTCTCTTCAAATCGGCACAACTGGAACAGGTAATTGAAACAGAGTGCTCGCCTGGCAGACATGAGCCTAATTGTTACTGACCACCTACAGGGTGCCAAATAGCCTCTGCACTCGAAAGACACCGACACCTTGGGTGAGGGTAAATGGGGTGTGAAGAATATTTCCAAGTCAGCAAACTTGGGTCTATAATTAGAAGCAATGAATTCAGCTGACTACAGGGGTAACAGCCATCCACATACTGCCACAGAGAAACATGGCAGGGAGGCAAATCAATTGCTGTATTATTCATGGTTGGTCGGCTCTTTAGCCTGAACTCTTGGCCTCCTGCGCCTGTGTGAGATTTACAACAACCATGAGAAGTGATCTGTGGCTAAAAACAAAAAAATGCTCCCCTAGAATGTGATGCTAGCATTATTCTTTCTTTTATGATGGTTTATTCCTGCGATATCCCACAATTATGTGTGTGCTGTTATAAAAAGGATCATCATTTAATTTCATCTTTACCTGAAGAAAGAGGTCCTGGTTGATCTGTGAGAACATCGGTGGGTTGTCGTTGACATCAGACACAGTCACCATCACCTGGACGGCAGAGGATAATGGCGGATCTCCTTCATCGTTCGCTTGCACAGTCAACGAGTAGTGTGTTATCTAAAAGACAGACGCCTTGTCAGTGGGATTATCAAAATCTCTAAGTCTATAGATCTATAACAGCAGTCAAACATGAACACTAGTGATTAAAATGTTCTTCTTTGATCAGCGCATTTAAAGCAGACACAACCAACTCTTCGATAAAACAAGTGAGTACGTGTTACAGTGATTCATACGTTCCGCCCGAACTTGCCCCCTTTTCTGATTCAAACTCAACAGAACTCACCTCCTCCCGATCCAGCATGGAGCGTAACGTGATGTGGCCGGAGCGAGGGTTGATGCTAAACTGCTGCTTGGGATTACCGCTCACAATGGAGTAGAAAATGAAGTTATTTGGGGGCCCGTCGAGGTCGACAGCAGTTACCTGAGACACAATGAACAGGTGATGAGCACACCTGAGCGGTATTAAGCAAAGCTTTAAAGCTGTGGAATACAGCACGTTTTGACAAATAGCCAGTCTGAATGAGACTTCTCTGCCACCATACACTTGCTAATCCTGTGGCACAAAACTGGGTGCTGGTAGACAATCACCATTAACTGATTGCATCATTCAGAACATTTTTGTCATCACTTAAATGACAGATGCAGTAAATCATTTACTCAACAGCTGAGAATGAGAACATTTGGCTTTACTTTGCCTCATATTGCATAGACTGTGTGCAAAAAGTCTCAGAATTACATCAAAGCGGCAGAAGCATATTTAGATGAGAGAATGACAAACAAAAGAAATAATTAATTTTGTTAACAGTGATACCAGTGAATACCAGCGAATGTTGTGTTCACGAAATTTGACAGGAAGTAATCAACAGGTCTAAGCATACGGACGTCTAGTCTGAAAGGGGTAACCACTGGAGGTGCAGTGACAGTTAATGAGAACAGACTGTGATACCTGCAAAACAGCGTCCCCAGGTGAAATGTCCTCAGTGGTCACGGCACTGTAGCTGCTGCGGTTAAAGATGGGCGGGTTGTCGTTGACGTCTGTGATATTGATGATAACCGTGGCAATGTCACTGAGCAATGGTTTGCCCCTCGCCCCCTCCACTGATAGGTAATATTGCCGGCTGAGCTCGAAGTCTAGTGTAGCGTTCACCAACAGCGTACCTGTGGCACAGAGCAACAATATCACATCCATTTCAGACTGGGACGCTGAGTTCCTCACAGAAAGTGGCCTGAAGTGACCGGACTATTTGAGGTTATTTTTACTTAGTATGTTATTTCTTAATTGATTTAATGCATTCTTTTATTATAAATAATATATATTTTATTATGAATTTAATACTATTTATTATATTATTTTATTAATTATTCATGTCCTATTTCAGTGTTATTTATTTTTAATACTGTGCTTAAAATGTATGAATGTCATTTACAATTGATAAGAAATAAAGAAAGGATTTTAAATTTCAAATAAATGTAGTCTTAAAGGATAGGTTTTTGGCTATCTTGGATGCAGCTTCATGTTGAAACAAAACAATCAAATAAATATATATATAAATGCTGATCCTATACCCGGCTTCGGTAACACTTCAGAATAAGATGCCATTTTATTAAAAATTAGTTAATGCATTATCTAACATAAACAAAAATATGTCTACAGCATTTATTAATATCAATTTATGTTAATTTTAGCATTTACTAATACATTATTAAAATCAAATGTTGTTGCTGCTAACATTATAAATGCACCATGAACTAACATGAATAACTGTATTGACATGAACTAAAATTAACAAGCATTAATAATTGCTGGAAAACTACAATGCTCATTTTTAGGTAATGATAGCTAATGCATGTACTATTGTTAACTTATAGCACCTTCTTGTAAAGTGTTACCGTTTTTTATTTATGCTGCTGTACGTCTGGAACCTTTTACTTCCATATTTTGTGATTTTATTTTTGTACTTGGGTTTTGTAAATATCAAACCAATAAAAAGTATTAAAAAGTGCTTGTCAGCTTCAACAAGACAAAGATTTACTTATCATCTGCTAGATTTCTCTACTAACAAATTCTCCTTCATTAATAAGAACATTTTTCAGTACCAAATAGTGATACTGCTGATGAAGGTCGATATACCGACTAAAGTAGATACAACCGATACTGTGATACTACCACTGTACATCAGCTCAAAACAGAGAGAACACAGAGTAACTAATAAATCTCATTTGCTTCTAAGAACATGACCAAAATCCTTTAAAGGGATAATTCACCCAAAAATAAAAAGTCTGTCATCATTTTCGCACGCTCTCGTCTTTTCAAATCTGTATGACTTTCTTTCATCAACAGAACACAAAGGTAGACATTTTGAAGAATGTTGTTAACTGGCCCCCATTCTCTTAATTTGTGTCTATACAATAGAAGTGAATGGGGCCCAGTGCTGTTTAATTACCCACTTTCTTCAAAATATCTTACGTAAAGGTTGGAAATGACAAGAAGGTGAGTAAATGATGACAGAATTTTCATTTTGGGTGAACTTTGATTTTAATACAGCATTTAATGACCACATTTGCATTGCAGAATTTAGATATTTAATAAAGCAAATAAATTAAATCAACAGTGCAATGCTGCCTTTTCTCTTTTAGCAATAATCGTTTATCTTTGACATATGGGTAGACACTGTCATGCTTTCTTCTTTCTCATACAGTCATATACAATACAGCCAAGAAACGTTCATACTAGGCCTGCTGTTTCTGTCCCTTCTGCCCCCCGAATAATAATAATGAAACTAATAGATCTTTTCAGTGCAGGGATTCAGTTTTTCAACAAGTGCAAAATTACTCTCTGCAACATTTTAATATTGATTTTAAAGATCAAGTGATGTGCTGTGTCATTAAGTGGCCTTCTTAGAGACCCACGACCATATTATTAACAGAGCTGTCTTTGTCCTTGGCATAGGTTCTGTCAATAAAGTGAAGCCCGGTCTTAGAATTAAGGAGCTCTTGTCAATGTCAAGAGTGAAGAAGATGCGCATCAGTGCTCTCTTTCAAAATGTATTTCAACAAGAGTGGCTCAGTCGGGAAAAATGATTATTTGGAGCTCATTTGAAATTGTAATTCACGAAACACAATGTAGCCTACTGAGTGAGCGATGCGGGCTGTTATGAAAACCGTCTATATGTACGCAATTACCATCAATGTCAGACGGTTCACATCTGGTCCTATTTGTATTTGCTGGAAATGTCAGAAATAACAAAATAGTTTGTAAGCACAGATATGACATGTATGTGTTCTTGTCAGAGATACAGTACAATCTGACACTGAACCATTTGTAATAAGATGTAAAACTGTGACATCTACTGGAAAATTTAAATACTGGAGGAAATAAATGAAAAAAAACATTATTTTCTTTTCTACAAACAGCTCTGAAACAACACTATACCGTATAAAAGACTATATTTATTTTTAAATATTAATGTTGGTGACATTAGTGTTTTTTTAACAATAAATCACAACACCTCAGGCTTACGTCACCTTCGTCTGGCGATGATAAACTTCCTAATTCCGTTGTTTAAACGCTCCGCCTATTTTTAATTAATTGCGCAAGTACGTGATGGAGTTTAATAGATTACAGTAATCTGCAAACTAGTCATTTACCAAAAAATTAAGTCTACTTCAACCTACATCATCTCAATTTGACAGAAACATTCGGATCTATCCATTACAAGATAACGTAAGCTGCAATGATATTTATTTATATGCCTTTAAAGAAGATGTAAACAACAGTGCTCCAGAAGCTACTCATCCTGTTTCAGATTTGAACAGTGCACAAATGTTTAAAAACAAGACAAAACAAGTAGCCTTCGACATTCAAACGACAAAAAACATTCTAAAGACTTAATTATATGTTAAATATATTTTTTTAAAAGTTCACAGGAAATGCATACTTTTGGGTCATTTTTGTTAACTTCTTTCAGACACACACATTGTAGGGACTTTCCATAATTTTTCCCCGCAAGTAGATTTTATTTTTTAACTGAAAATCAATTTTCAATCATTTTCAATTACAGGTTCTTCTTAAATGTCAGGGGTGTTATTAATCAAATTATGACAGCATTTTCATTAAATGTTATCATAGTAAGCCAGGTAATTATCTGATATGGAGATCATTGCTACCATTTTCATTTTTTGTAAAACCTGCCTCCTTCATAAAAATTTGTAAGCAGCCTTGCCTGGTTGTCATAACCTTTAATTAGGTGTAAAAGCCTGTTGTAAATTACGTTAACTTTTTATGATCCTACAATTATTTAGTATGACTTTTTATGAAATGATAGAAAAATCTAATTAGTTGCACAGTTCAATGTATGGTTGATGAGCTTCATGTTTAGCAAATCTGTCTGAAATCCTTCTGCAATTGCAGAGCATCCCACTTTTGAATTTGAAAAGTGAAAGTGCCCTATTTGTCAGTTTTGGTGACCCATAACTGAAACGTGACCTCTGCTTAACCCATCCAGTAAGTCGTGAACCCACACACCCCGAGCAGTGGGCAGCCATCTTTGCAGTGCCCGGGGAGCATTCGGGGGTTAGGTGCCTTGCTCAAAGACAAGGCAGTCGCTAACTGCTTGCCCTGAGAATCTAGTCCGATGATAATAATTATTCATATTATTTTTAATATTGTAATACTTTTTTTTCCACAAATAATGTGATTATGAAATATATGTTTATGCTATTAACTAGGTTTATGTTTAATCGGGGTCGCTTGACAACGGTGAAGCTTTATCTACAGCTGCTGTTCTATAGCCCAGATTACATTACAAATAAAAAAACATTTATACTGAAATGCATTGGTATGCATATAGAAAGTATCCAGACATAATGATATTAACTTCGATTCAAGTAAACACCAACTAGTACAAAGTAAATTGTACACAAATAGATAGAAATCTAGCACACGTATAATGCATATAATGCACTCACCGCAGCTTCCCTTTTATTTGAATCAGGAGTATTAGCAACTCCAGTTATGGGCTTATAGCTCATGAATGAAACTACCACTGCCAATTTTATTTTTGCAGAATGCCCGATATCAGAACTCTGAGTTAAGTATTGTTTTGACAACTAATAAAGAGATCAGCCCAAATCCCCATCAAAGTCCTTGAGGATAAATGGTCTGAGGATTCAAGATTAGAGGACAGAGAGAGTGGCAAAACTATGTGGAATGAACAGATGGGAATGAACAAGCTGACAAGTGCCCAAGGATTCAAAACATGTCAGCGCATGTTCCTCAATTTAACATTTACGCATGCTGAAGACTTTTCCCTCTTACACAGGAATGAGCCAATGAACAATGTGCAAAAAGTGTGCAGAGCTGTTATCTACAACTATAACTTTTAACCAACAAAAATATGTGTCTAAACCTTTAACCTCTAGTGTTTTCCAGCATTTGAACAAATCAAACTGATTCCAAACAAGCACGAAAAATAAATAAAAATAAACCAGACCCTTACCTGTCACTGGGTTGATTTTGAATCTGCCGTCCTCATTGCCTGAAATGATAGTGTATCGCACTGGCTCATAATCTGCTCCATCTTTGGTAAGGGCAGACAGCGTGATCACTTCTGACCCGATGTGAAATGATTCTGGGATCTGTACGGAGTACTCTGAGCTCAGAAACAACGGTTGGTAGTCACTCAGGACGAACACATGTACAGTGATCTTAGCAAAGGAGAAAAGGTGGCGAGGGAGGCCTCGATCTGTGGCTTTAACAGTCATCTCAAAGAATGGCTTGGTCTCATCAGATAACGATCTCTCCAGTCTCAGAATGCCTGAGATCTCATCTAGGGAGAAGAATCCACTGTCGGCACCTTGAAGAGAGTATCTCACCTCCGAGTTGATACCTGGAAGAGTTACGCAACATGGCATTTCTCAGTATTCTTAGAAGTAAAGCACAAGGTTTCTTAAAGCAAGGAAATTAAAGTATGATGACTAAAAAAATTAGTTTTATTCACATCAAGTCAACGTACACTAAACAGTGCTTTCTTTGATTTTGCTCTTCTTGTGTTTAGAGAGGATCAAAATAACACCATCAAATCATTTGTTGATGCCACATTGCATAGTTAGAAAAGGGCAAAGCAGTTCGAATTCACAAAAGTCCCAGTGACGGGAGCCTCTGTGTGTTCTCTGCATGTTCACACACATCTCCAGGTGTGGCCTGTCCCTTCCAAACCATGTTTGTCTGTCACAGCTTTCAATCCTACATCAAACACTGCATACCTTTACAGTTCCACCTAGATACATTGTGTCATGCAAAAAGACAAGAGCTGGGGGCTTTTCAATGCATTCTGACTAAATAAACAGAAAATATGCGTCTCTATATTTGAAGCGGTTGTTACTCTATTACATTGTTTCTTTACAATGTGTCTGCAGAAATAGTTCCATAGAGTACCTGTGTCCGGGTCTTTAGCGTAGATGACAGCAATGGGTGTCCTTATCGTAGTGTTGTCAAACACGGTAATCTCATAGTGGTTCGTGGAGAACTTAGGTGGGTTGTCGTTCATGTCCTGCACCATGAGCATAACATCTGCCTGACATGAGTGTCCACCACCATCAGTTGCTTTGACAACAAGATCATACTCTGTTTCCCTCTCTCGGTCCAAGACAGCGAGTGTGAATAGCTCCCCTGTTCGCAAAAAGATTGAAACAAGACTTGTGGTGATATGTCAGATAATAGGAGGGGTGGGTGAGACAGTGTCGTTCAACATGTAGGGTATCTGAGACAAGCAAATAATTGCAATTTGAAAAATTAAAAGCAAGGATTCATTTAATGGCATAAGTACATTTCAAACCATTTCTAATCTTGCCTTTAATTTTTTTAGGTTGCTGTCTCAGGAACTTACAATTACACACAATCTTTTATCTGTACAATTGCGCTAAGGATAAATTCATCAATTCATCTGCTATCTTGGTAACCGAAAAAAATTGTTTTATGATTGGGATCAGATAGGAATCCCTGGGAATAGCAGTTCACTTAAAATGAAGCACAAAGAATTCCAAACATGTCAAACGGCCAAAGAAAACTACATCTTATCTTCTCTGTTGAATTCATTTCCTTGAATCTCCACTAAACAAAAGCAATCTCAAACTGATTCAAATAGCGAATGCCTCTGAAACATGGTTAAAGATTGGAATTACCCGTTTTGGAGTCAAGATGGAACTTGTCTGCATTTGGACCGTGAAGAGTAAACAAGACCTGTCCATTGGTTCCAATGTCCGGATCAGAAGCAGAGATCTTCAGAATGAACATGTTTGATGGGGAATTCTCCATGACTGCTTCAGTATAAAGTAACTAGAAGAGATGGGAGTGTCAATATGCACAGTGTTGTTTTCCAAATTCTGCATTTTCCAGTCAAACGTTGGCATCAAATTAATAAAAAAAATATTTTTAACTAACAAGACATATCCATTTATCTGCTTTCACGTGACTTACTTGCTCACAAAGGGGACTGTTGTCATTGACATCGAGAACATGGACCTCCACATTGGCAGAGGTTTGAAACCTTCCATCTGTGGCCATTATCCTTAGGTTGTATATGTCCTTGTCTTCTCTATCAAGTGGACTTCGGGAAATCAATCTCCACTCGTCATCTGCTGCTGTGACTGAGAACTGTCCCAATGGGTCTCCATCTTGAGAGAGAACAACATCGATAATAATTGTACAAAAATTCATTTTTGGTAACCTTTTTAATAAATTAGCTTATAAATGATATATTTATATAATTTCTCTTACCTGTTATATAACATACAATCTGTCTATTGTCCACAGACACATCTTTATCAGCAGTTGTCAACATAACAATGGTCTCTCCAGGTCTGCTGTTCTCCAGGATGGATCCTTGATAAAGCTCCTCTGTAAACTCAGGTGGGTTATCATTTTCATCTGTAATGGTCACTTCGACTTGCACTGAAGAGGACAGTTTAACAACATCCCCGTGATCGGTGGCTACCACATAGAATCTATAAAGTTGTTTGGTCTCTGAGTCAGCTTTCTTTAAGGTAGTTATCCAACCAGTTTGTGAATCAATGGTTAACGTGTTTCTAATATCATCTGGCTCTGACATGAGTGTATATGATACCTCTCCATTGACATTTGTGTCTGCATCATTAGCTGTCACTTGAATGACTGTTGTCCCAGAGGGCAAATTTTCTGCCAGGAAGGCCTCATAGGGGTCAGCCTCGAACGTAGGTTTATTGTCATTGATATCTTGAACCTCTATGTGCACAGAAACAAGAGTTGCTACATCTGTGCCATTGTAATTAGCTTGGGCTAGGACATCGATTTTATATATCTTGGTTTTTTCATGATCAATGTTTTTCTGGATCAAAACTGTACCGCTGTCTTTATCAACAGCAAATACATGGTCTCTGTTGCTGTCCACGGTGTTTCCGTTTACCAAGCTGTATATGAGGGGCATATCAGCGTCTGCCTTGACTGTTCCTATCTCGTATCCGATGGGGAGGTCTTCATATGCTGAAAATGAGTACAGTGGTTCGGTAAACCTAGGAAGAACCACCTCTGGCGGGACCACTTTGACCTGTACTGGTACAGAGGAGTTGTAAAAAGGAATGCCTCCATCTCGAGCCTTAACTTTGAAATTGAAAATCTTGTTCTCTAAACCAACCAGACTCTCTTTGACTCTGACCACACCAGTAAATGGATTGACCTCAATAATGTCCTCTGTAACTTCCTGGCCTTCTTCAACTGTGTAAGTGACATCAGCATTTTTGCCTTCATCTGCATCGTATGCCATTATCTGTATCACCGGAGAGCCTTTGTTCACTGTGGACTGAATCGAAACCTGATATTCCGATGCTTTAAACTCAGGAGCATTATCATTCTCATCTGTTAGAATAATCTTTACAGTGCAAAAGCCCACTCTTCCTCCACCATCCTTAGCCATGACCTTAATAGCAATCACTCTTTGCGATGGATTTTCTCTGTCCAAGGACTGAGAAGTCACGATTTCTCCATCTTCACCAATCGAGAACTTCTCATCCGCTAGCTTGTTAATGATGGTGTAATCAACGCTGCCAAATGGCCCGTCGTCCGGATCAATAGCAGCCAGTCGAATCACACGTGTTCCTATTTCTGCATTCTCTGCCAGATCGGCCTCATAAATGTTTTGGCTAAAATGGGGGCTGTGTTTGTTGCCATTGGACATGTCGATGTTAACAGGGGCGGTCTTCTGAAACACGCCGTCAGAAACGGCAACGGTGAGGTTATAAAATGGATCTAGTTTTCTCTTGCACACATTTGATAATGAGATGAGTCCAGATGATTCATTGATGGAAAAATACCTCCCTTCATTACCTGAGAGTATCTTGTATTGGAGATCATCCTTGCTGTCGGGGTCTGAGGCCTGAACTTTGATAGCTATGTGACCACAAGTGGCCATTTCATCAAGAGTGGCTTGATAAAATGACTCGCTAAAATTGGGAGGGTTGTCGTTAACATCTATTACTTTAACAACAATGATAGCTTCACTGATGAGTGGGGGTGAACCTTTATCTGTGGCTTTAACTTTCAATGTGAACTGCTGTTTTGTTTCATAGTCTAGTACTTGCGATGTCACCAAAAGTCCGCTTAGAGTATCAATTTCAAAAAAGTCTGTTTCTTTGTGAATCAGTTGGTACGTCAAATTTGAGTTCCTTCCAGAATCTTTGTCTGTTGCTGAGACCTGTATAACAGATGTGCCAACCGGAAGACCCTCAGAGACATCTGCAACATAAGTGAGCCTTTGAAAGACAGGAGCATTGTCGTTCATATCTTCCACATCAATCTCAACTTTGGCCTCGGAAGATGTACCGGTGACTGAATCTGTGGCACGGACAGTCAAAATATGCTTTGTTTCAATCTCATAATCTAGGAAATCAGTGACACTTAAGACTCCTGTTTTGAAATCAATGTGAAAAAACTTGGAGGCGTTTTCTTCCTCTAGATTGTAGATAAGGCGGTATCCCTCTGGGTTTCTCGCTTGGACATGTAGGATTGTTGTAAAAGGAGTAATATTCTCAGGTAATTTCAATGGGTAGAACAGGCTTTGAAATATTGGATGGGAACGATTTTGCACTTGGATGTAGAGTGTTCCTGCCACTGATAGACTGGGCTCACCTTCGTCTGATACCAGCACAGTAAGCTCGTATTTATTCATTGACTCAAAGTCTAAAGGTCTTTGTAAAGACACATCCCCAACCAATGGGTCGATTCGAAAGAGACTGAAATCATCCTCCAATACAAAATTTAAAGATCCGTTCTCACCAAAGTCATCGTCAGTTGCCTGCACTTGAAAGAGAACATCCCCTGGTTCATTCTCCTCAGATATCATCAAAGAATGAGGCAAATTTGATATCCTGGGAGCATTGTCATTGATATCATCTATGAAGACCTTAACATGGGTAATGTCTACACGGGGTGGATGTTTCATGTCTCTGACTTCTACAACCACATCATACTCATCCTGTTCTTCTCTGTCGAATGGAATGCCTGTAGTCTGCAGAACTCCGGAGGAGGGAATCACTACAAATCTCTCATGTGTGTTTAAAACAGTGTACTGCAGAGGCTCATTGAGGTAGCTACCGGTTGCTCTTAGGACAGCTAAATTTTTTACAGATGTAGTGTTCTCCTGTACTGTAGCTACATGCATCCGCTCCTCAAATTTCAGACTTGTTTTTGTTGCATTGGTGATGTTGATTTTCACCATTGCAGTGTCTTTGTATAACCCATCTGAAGCAATGACTTTCAGCTCATTGTAGGACTGTAGTTCAGACATGTCATTTATTAAGATGATTCCAGTCGATCTCTCTATTTTAAATATGTTATTATTATTACTATCTGAAATTTTGTAGGTGATGGTTGAATCCGCATCATGAGCTGATACTTGCATTACTTCCATGTCTTTAAAAACAGGTAACATAAGGGCAGTTTCATATTCAGGTAAATCAAATTTTGGAGGACAATCATTAAAATCTAGAACACTTATATACACTCTGCATGGTTTGGAAGCACTTAGCGAGGGCTTGCCCGAATCCGAAACCTGAACACTAAAGAAATACTCAGACGTTGACTCAAAGTCAACTGTAGATTGCAAAGAAATGGTGCCCATGCTTGGATCTATTTGGAACACTTTCTGAGCTGCAGGCTCAAGGATTTGGAAAATCAGAAGAGCATTCGTGTCTTTATCTGCATCTGATGCCTTGATCACCAATGGTGTATTGTTGTCTCCAGTTACAATGCTGTTCAGAGGTGCTGACTCAATGATCTGCCCATAGTACGTGTCCTTATAGAAAACGGGGGCATTGTCATTTTCATCTATAACGTACACATAGACGACAGCATCAGATGAGACTCGTGCGGTATTTGTAGCTCTTATTTTCAGTTGATAAGAAGGATTCTGCTCAAAGTCAAGAGCCTTTTGGACGGACAACAGTCCAGAGTTGATGTTGATGTCGAAAATTCCACTGGGGTCTCCTTCAGTGATTTTGTACAACACTGAAGAAATGCAACTTGTGGAGACAGATAACACTGGGGAGTTTGGAGCTACGGCCTCACTTATCTCAGTGATGTATTCATCAGAGGAGAACTTGGGAGGTGTAAATCCAGACAGCTTCACAGTGATGGTAACTTGGCAAAAGGCACTGCGTTGGGGAAATCCTTGATCTGTGGCTTTCACTGTGAGGTGATATTGCTTCTGAGAAAATCTGTCTAACATCTCAGCCACGCGGATGCTTCCTGTCACCTGGTCGATATCAAAGAAACCATCCACATTCCCACCTGGAGAGAAAAAGTGAATGAAGAAAATGACAGAAAAAACAACATATAATTAGTATTTCTTAACCTAAAGGCAACATTTATTTTATATCTGTGATTCCCATGAATTCTAATTGCTGCTTTTCTTAGTAAATATTAAGCAAATCCGAAATGCAAACATAACATATCTTACCAGTGTGAAATGAATAAACAATTTCTGCATTGCTTCCTGTATCCTTATCCAGGGCTTTGACTCTCAAAACTTCTGTTCCAGTGGGAGCCAAATTACTTATGGTGCCTTCATGAGTGTTCATAAAAACTGGGATGTGGTCATTACAGTCTTCTACGTGCACAACAACCTTCGCAAAGTTATTCTTTCTTTGCATCATTTTTTTGACCTGCAAAGATAAAATCAGCGTTTCAGGTGTCAGGTGCCATTAAGATTTTAACAGACAGGCAGTCTTCTGACCCTTTTACATTGGGATTTTGGGAGGTCTGAAATGTTTGCAGAATGGCAATTTATGGTTTTCCTCGGATTTTTACCCCTCCCAATTTTACTCTCTTATCATTGTTTGCGTCGTAAACATTGTATGACATGACATTGTCATGCCGATTATAGATTTTTTTTTCCAGGCTGTAGATGAATCTAAAAACCTATCATTAGCATTCACATACGACCTTGAGACAAGAGTCTAGTTAAGTCAAGAGTCACTTTACCATCACAATGAGAGTGTGAGTCGAAATGGTCTCGTAGTCTAGCTCTTCTTTCAAGACGAGCACACCACTTTTTTGGTCCAGGTGAAAATATTTTAGGCTGTCTGGGTTCAGGCTACTATGGATGGTGTAAATCAGTCCACTGTTGGTGTCTGCATCCTGGGCACTGATGTGAAGGATCTGCTTCCATGGAGCTGTGTCTTCTGGCACTCTCACCTCATAGATGCTTTTCTGGAACATGGGCCTAGGCTCGTTTATATCTATTACTTGAATGTAGGCCTGAAGGACAATCCCAGAATAGCATTTTATTGGATTACATTAATATTAAATACTATTAATATGTTGAGTGCTCAGTGTAGGATGGATTTGACATGCTCGCTCATACCTGAGTGTTTATAGTCTGAATGCCATCTGTGACTCTGACAGTCAAGTTGTAATTCAACTTCACGGCTGCATTCAGACGCCGAGCTTTGATAATGCTCCCTGTGTTCTTCTCAATGTAGAAGTCCTGTCCTTCATCACCACCTAACATAAAACATCAGCTATTGGTTAGATTGACATGATTGCACGTTTTGTGGTTTATCGTAGACACCTTTCTTCGAAACCATAGCGGGTCCACCCGTACACATTCATTCAAGGCTAAGTAATGTGAGGTGTTGTGACAGTAAGATTTAACTATGCTATAATTCCCATGCAAGTCTTCAAAGGCATAGTTCGCACACAATGAAAATTCGGCCATTGTTTACTCATATGGGTTGTGTTACCACATAAAAGCGAAGTAGTAAGTACCGTGTTTTAAATTCTCATGAACTAACCCTTTAAAGCCAGCATGACCAACTTAAGTGCACAATAACCGGATGACATGCCCACGTGAGCAACAAAAGCTTTGATGTGCCAGCACTGATCTCACATACATTTCATATTGTGACTACCATTCACACAATTCATCTGCATGACACCTGCATGAGCATTTGATCTTTTTATACAAGGTTTGGGTATAGAGCAGAAAACAAGGTCACATCTGGAGGGCACTCCTGGTTGACAGTGCACATGAGATCAGCAATACTTTTTAAGGGTAAACATTTGGCATTTGCATAAAAAGAGCAGATGTCTTTCACATTGGGGGTAAAATCATGCCTGCTTTAACAGATGGTGTTTAGTAAGAAATCTACCTATTGAAGGGTTTATGGTTTAACATAATTATAATTTCAAAGTGGCTTTTTAACTTAAATTTCACACATTAAGCTTTAAATGGATAGATCATCGGGCTATGTCTAATACTGGTCTCATAGATTAACATGAATAATTCTTTTGACATTAACATTAACAAAGATTAAGTAATGCTGAAACTATGTTGCTCATTGTTAGATCATGATAGTTAATGCCTTCACTTATGTTAACAACGACAACCATACTGTATAGTGTTACCAATGTGTCATTGCAAATGTACATAGTATCATGTACTTAATTAGGATCATGTGTGAGAAATCCAGAGAAAAGTGTGAGATTCTTATAATGTGTAATACTGGTTCTGCATCATAAACTCTGTTCCACCGCATTGGCCACGGTATCCTTATTAAAAGATAATGCTGCTTGTGCATAAGAGCGTGTTTAAGAATGTAAATTAGCGCTGGTCCTGCCATAATCGTATCAAATTTATTAGCACCCTGTAGATAAAAAAAGTTCTATAGCCAACAGGTGAACTTTGTGTCTTACTACAGTTCAAATAGTCCTGATTTATTTCACCCGTGCCTCTTTTATCTGTGAGCGAGTCTGCAGGTCTGAAGGTAAGAATGCAGGAGGCAAAGTGAAGGTCAGTGCTTAACTGGAGGCAGTATTTGGTAGGTGGGACCTGATGGTGGAGCTATCAGGAAGGATCACCTCTAGTGCTCTGGCTTGTCATCTGAGGAATTGTTGCTCCACTAAGCCTTCTGGCACAGATCTTATCCCAGGTTGGGAAGCAATAACATCGCAATGACACCAGACTCCCTGTACTCTACCATGTGCTCAAGACAGTCCACACTACAGGAGGATTTATATTCTTTAACCTTTGACTCCAATAACATTTTTGTTTAGATGTTTTTATAAAGTAATGCTATTAAATAGAGATGCACCGATATATTGGCCTAGTATCGGTCAATAAAAGCAATTTTTCACATTATCAGCTATCGGTTGATGCAGTATTAAAAACTATCGATCAAAAGAGGACAGGAAAAGGCAATGAATTTGTGCTTCATATATAGAAAATTCTAAGAAACATCACCAGTTTGATGTTCAAAATGTATTCATTATATGAATTAATCACATTCAGAAAGTTAAATATAACTTTAATCTTCAAAATCGGCTGATATTACTCATGATCAGTTATTGGTGGAGAAATATAGTGTCATTGCATCTTGACTTTAAAGATCGGGCATCATGCTGTGTCATGCATTCTGAGATAATTAAACCGTTAAACGTGCTGGCTTCTCATGCTTAACATGGTCAACTTGTTTAAAAACAAGTTAGACGTATCACATTGTATTTCTTAGCTTGATATATTACCCTAGCACTCCAACCTGTTCCGGAAAGTTTTTTATAAGTCTGGATCCCTTTTTCATAAGAGCTATTCCTTTTATTAGGCAATTCTCCCGGAAAAGCGTGCCAAGGCGGAAGAAATAGCCCACCCACGCGCCAACTGACTAGCGATAGTTAGACCCGCTTATCAAGATTGGCTGCACCGTGGGCGCCAGCTGCATTTTGTAAATCTTGCAATAGCGAGAGAAGTCAGTAGTTTGTTTGTTCACAGCATTTCAGAGACGGATGTTATATAACGGTGGATATAACGCTGGATTTGGAGATCGTTTGAAACTGATATATGGCGCGGTTCCAGTACTAAACCGCTCATCCAGCGGTCAATTTACAAACATCTTGAGAAACAAATTTGAGTCTTACTTACCAATAATGTCAAACAAAAGTAGATTCTTGGTTATCTCTGTATGGATGATTCCCACCATATCTGTTACAGGATCTGTTTCCATAACCACATAGTTGAATGGGGGCTCATCGAAAGCCAGCACTTCAGAGTTTGGCTTGGGTTTTGGAACCCACTCAACATGCAAACGGCCCTTAGACATTCTTGGAGGATCGCCTTGGTCTGTTGCTTTTATCTATGAGATTATCGCAGAAAACGAAATAAAAAGTGTAATCTTTCAGTTTACTCTTAAGATATAAATACACACATATTGTATGGGATTTTTAAGAAAATTTTATGCAATATATTAATGTCATACCGTCAGAATACTGTAGCTGCCTCTAACAAACTCCCCTCTAGATGTCACCACTCCGGTATGAGGATGAATATTAAATCGATCCTCATTACTGTCTTCCAGGCTGTACGTGATAGTCCCATTGGGCCCCTTGTCGTCATCGCGGGCAACCATCCGGTAGATCTCGTGGGGCTCGTCTGTGCTCTCCCATTCAGGCAGTTTTACCTGGAAAAGCTTATGACTGAACCGAGGGCTGTTATCATTCTGATCCAAGACTTCAATAACCACAACGGCAGTGGAGCTTAATGGAGGAGTGCCTTTGTCTGATACCATCACCTAAACAAGGGTATGGAGGCATACAGACATCATCCTCCGGTGAGCAAATCACACAGGTGTTTCATGTAAAGCACAGGTCATTCGAAGGATCTATAGACGGTTAGTGGCAACAACGTAATCAAGTGTTGTGTGGCCCAAACTTAACTTCTGGTAGACCTCCGCAAAGAATCTATAACTGTTGAGTAGTTTTATTTTATTTCATATAATTAATTTGCAATAAAATATGAATAAAAATTAAATATAAAATAGATTGTTGTATAACTAGCCACTTGCCAGAGCGATAACCAAACAGATCGAAGTTAACTTTGGGCCAAGTTTGTGTGTCCGACGAAAACCGTCTATTGCATGCATTATCAAAGCAAAACGAATATACTTGATTTAATTATCATGCATAAAATAATTATTGTTATCAAAGCATAAACAAATTTTTAAGAATTTCAGTTGATGCAATATTTTGCTACTATGGAAAAGAATTAAGTAAGACATTGCTGATATTAAAATACTAACATCTGCATGCATACTGAAATCTGCAAGAAATTAAAAGATCTGGCTCCAAGTTTAATTATATGTCTAAATGTTTTGAAGTGTTAAAAAAACTCAAATAATTTATTAGCTACAATACAGAAAGATAAGTAAAATCCGTAAAATTGTTATTAGGGAACAAAGACATGACTTTTGTTGATACAAAAATGTGAAATCTTCACACGGCACCCTAAGCACAATGATAACGTAAGGAAGTGTTTTAATCGTCACGTTTAAAATTGTTCCTAGATATTCAACATAATATTGCCATCCTATAAATCAGTGTTTCCTAACGTTGTACATCAAGCATCCTTCTGTGTTACCTTTCTCTGGAAAAATACAAATAATTTAGCTTATATGTTACAATTTTGCCTAATGAACCAAGCACATTTACCTTTACAAAATAACACTTTTATACCAAAACAGGTGATTCCTCAACATATTAGAAATTGAAGACATAATTTACTTAATCATTTTACAGAATTTCCTTAAAAAAACAATAGTGCCTTTGTGGCATTTAAGCCTTTTTTCAGACATTTCAGACTTAAATTCTTTTTGGGGGGATAATTCACACTGTCATCCAAACCCACAGTGACAAAATGTGTCCACATTGTCCACTTAATATATAGTAACATACAAAAAACAGCATAATGTTCTCCAAATTAAGACTTAGGTCTTAGGATCATAACCTGTTAAACATAAGGAAGCGAATGCACCAACCTCAATAACGTGCTCTGCTTTTTCTTCTCGGTCCAAGGCGATGAGAGTGCTGATCACACCTAAACAAACATTAAGGGAAAGAAACAAACATGAGCAACGACAGAGCCTTTAGATGGACGGCACACCTGTTTATTCCCCCCATGTTGCCCATTTTACTTTCCCTTCCCACAGGTTTTGTTTTAAAAGCCTTTTTTATGTTTATCTACACTGTTTATTGTAGGTCAACCTGTGGTATACGTGCCGTGGGAACAGTTCTTATCATTCACGTCCACAGCAACGTGGAGCCACTATAACCGAGAAGTGCAAAAAAAACAGTGTAATGTATAAGCATGAGAGCTTTCAGATATTTTTTCTAGCCAATCTACGAGTGCTCCATGGCAGTGGATTTTAGCCTAGGAGTGGACAAAATGCACCGCTGCAAGAAACACTTGAAGTGTCATTTTGGTGGGAGAAGACAGCCCCCATGGCGTCTTTTAACCTCTGCTGCACTGAAAACAAAACCTGCTGGGATCCTGTCATTTTATGACAGGCTGTATTTAGGCAAGTGGTCCTGGAAGAGCAATTACAGAAAGAGGGGTTTCGACATCAGTGCCCACCTGTGGGAATCCTACGATAGAAACTGTGCAATAGATGCAAAATGCACGGATTTAAAATGTCTTAAGTGCTTTAGCATTCAGATATAAATCAACAAATACGAAAACATTACCACAAACACCTTTTGTTTTAATCAAAGCATTTGGCATTTGATGTTGTAAGCTCTATTCTCAACCCACCCAATGACTATTCGTCTTATCTGTTTGGCCGCTCTAGAATTTATATCCGTTAATATACCGTAAATGTGCTCTTATTGTGGCGCTAAGCTATTGAGGCAGTTAGCTTAGTCACAGTGTTCTCTTTAGTGATGAATCATCTTAGCTCGTCCTGTTCTGACATGGAGAGACGTGGAGACAGAAGTTCATTCCTCTCAGCCCTGAGGCTGAAGTGACGTGTGATTTGTCGCCATCTCTGCAGCTGATTTGAGATGCTGTGTTGATTTAGTTACCCTTTCAAATTCAATTAGCATTCTCCTTGATCCTCTCCTGGAGCCTACTGTACATCCATACGGCATTCATAGAAAGCTCTCTGTCTCTTTTAAGAGTAATAGTTCAAGGTCAGACTATTTAGTAAAAGATGTTTTTGCTTCAAGCGCTCCAAGAGTGAAAGAGATGAAGCATTGTTTTACAGTTTCAACGTTTACAAACGCCGCAAGAGCATTTCAGTGTGATGTATCCTAATGCACCCCAACTCCCTCTGTTCTGCTTTGTAATTCGTGTCTATTAGCTCAGGGTGGAGCAGATAAAACAACAAAGGGACAAGACTTAGTTAGTAAAGACAAGTGTAAGCTTGCAATGCTGGTTAATGTGGTTCCAATTTTCATAGCTACTGTTCAAAGGCAACGTTAAGCTGCGAAAAGGGTCAGAGGTGTTGCATTTTGTGATTGTGTGCCTGCTGAACAACTTTTTTCACCCGTTGACCCAAAATTACCTACACTGATCACAGTATTCACAGTAATTAGAGACACTATTCATTGTGCCCTTCACGTGGCATACCACCGTTACATAAAAAGTGTGCCTAGACATGTTTACTCAATTGTATTATCACATGAGCTGAATCACCATCAACAACATACTAAACGTGTTTACCTGTTTTTGCATCTATGCTGAAATTCGAGCGCTGAGAATCAAGAATCTGGAAAGTTAGTTTGCCCTCGGAGGACTTGTCCATGTCGGTGGCAGATACTTTGAGGACATATTTGTCCTTTGGCAGATTCTCTTGCACCGAGGAGAAGTAAACAGGTTGGGAGAGCTCAGGGGGATTGTCATTAATATCCCGAACTTCAATGTAGACCTCAGTCCAGGATAGCAGTGGTACAGTGCCCAAATCTTTTGCATAAACTGTCAGCCAGTAGTGTGACACAGCCTCACGATCCAGAGAAGCTGCGGTTCGTACATCACCTGCAAAGCAGAAACAGAATTAATGGGAAATAAGAGGGTGAAAGAAATGATCACAATGACATTCTGCAGTATATTGAAATGCTGTCATGGGTGATTTTGTTGTAAGATGAAAAATTAAAACGAATAAGGCTTATTTTGCCATGTGTTTTGTCATTCTGTCAGTCTTTTCCTTTGCTGGCGTTATGTCATAGTTGTTTTAGTTGAAATTCCACAGACACTGGAATAAAATGGATACAATACATCCAGAAAAGCTGATTAAATACCAACTTGGAGAGGTATGTAATTTTTTTCTGTGGCTGCAAATACACTATGTAGTGTTATGCTATTATAAATATGTATAGAATATGAAACAGACAAACATGATATATTGTTTGGCTTAAAATGTGTAGTTGTGTTCTTTTTCAAATTCCTGACCTATTTAGACATGAGTATTGACACTGAGCTGTTTAGAGGTTCAATAATATCCACAGTATATAGTATTTTTTTCTCCCTTGGTGAAGCATGTAAATGAAATATTGTAACCTTAAACATACCTGTTTTTTCATCAATCGTGAAGATGCCAAGCCCTGAGCCATCATGGATGAAATATCTGACTTCTCCATCTCGTCCAAGATCATTATCCACAGTGGTTAGTGTCAAAACTGAGGTTCCTATGTTAGCGTCCTCCATAACTACTGCGTTATGAACAAAGAGGGTAAAGGTAGGTCGGTTCAGATTTTCATTGACATCCAACACTTCAACCTCAACGAAACATGAAGACGATAAAGACCGGGGCTTTCCATGGTCTACAGCTCGAACGGTTAGATTATAGAACTGCTGTTTTTCGAAGTCAAGTTCACGCTCCAAAGTCAAGTAGCCTGTGGAGGTATCGAGGAAAAAGGTTCCAGTTTCACTGTTTCCCAGGTTGTAGCTTATAAGACCTCCGCTCTCCAGATCTAGGTCAAAACCTTCCACCCATAACAGCACCGTGCCCACGGGAGCATCTTCAGGAACTTTTACCTGGAAGACTGTGGGTGCAAACTTTGGAGGATTGTCATTAATATCTTCCAGCACAACCACCAGATCTGCAAATGAGAAAAGCTGCTGGTCCTTCTTGGCTTGATCTCGGGCCTCAATTTTTAGGTCATACCGACTGAAGCTTTCTCTATCCAAATGGCCAATTACCTTCACCTCCCCTGTGAATTCATCAATCTTGAAGAAATCTGTGAAGGTTAGCAGTGAGTATTTCAACTTCCCATTGTCATCAGCGTCAAAATCTACTGCGTTTACCTTAAAGATGCTTTTGTCAACCTCTGTGTCTTCTGGGATCCTTACAATGTATCTTGGCTGAGAAAACTGTGGCGGATTATCATTGGCATCTAAAATACTGACGGCAAGCAACTTCCAAATGGCCATTTGTGGAGAGCCTAGATCATACACTGTGATGTTCAGAATGTAAAATTCTTTTTGCTCTCTGTCCAGTGCACAAATGACCTTGAGGTCACCCGTGTTCATGTCAGTAGTAAAACACCCATCCTCATTTCCACTGGATATTGCATAGAGAAGCTTTCCATTAAAGCCGGAATCATAATCAGTGGCATTAAAGTGCAAAATGGACCCGTTGAGTGCAAAGTCCTCCCTGATGTCTATCGAGCTTGGTGTGCCCATGATAAACTTTGGAGAGTGGCGGTTAATTATATGAACATCAGAGATCAACTCATCGTCTTTGACAGATTGTGAAGGCTTAAATGATTCGATAAGCTTCTCTGTCCGCTGCTTATTAATTCCTGTTTCTTTGCAATATGTGGTGGCGTCAGTTCCCTTGGCTGTGATACGCACTGTTACAGTGTTGGAATCAGCATTGTATTTTCCATCCGTAGCTGTTATTATAAGTATATATAGAGAATTATCCGGTTCTACATAATTGGAGGGAATGGCCTTGGCAAGTGTAATGGTGCCAGAAACAGGGTCGATAGCAAACAATCCGTCATCATTTCCAGACTCTATTCTGTACATAACCTGCTGTAGTTCATCCAAATCAAGTACTAACATCTCTACAATGCTCTCCCCCACCGCGAAGTCTCGGGGTATGGAGGCATTGCACGCCACGCGCTCAAACACTGGAACGTTGTCGTTGATGTTGGTCATGGTGATGGTTACCGAACATTCGCTCGCTCTGCTAAAAGGGCTGCCGCTGTCAGACGCCCAGATTCTGAGGTGGTACCACCTCTTCATGAGTTCATAATCGAATTCATCAAAAGTAGAAATTACACCGGTAAATGGGTCTATAGTGAACGGCACGGGAGATGTGTTTGCTATTGCATATGTCACAAAACCGTTGTTATCTTTGTCAACATCAATGGCAGAGACGGCTAAGATGCTTGTTCCGATTGGAACATTTTCAGGAAGAGAAGTTTGGTATGAGGGCGATGTGAAACTAGGGGCATTATCATTTTCATCAATCACATCTACCATGACCCGGGTTAATGCTTCTCCGTTGTTTACCGTGACATCAAACTCATAATGAGATTGCATTTCAAAGTCAAGAAACTGTGTTATTACAATTACACCAGTTCTGGCACTGATTTTGAATTGATGGCTGTCTGAGTTTTTCGTGATGCTGAAGTTTATATGTTTGACATTCTGACCTACAGACACTCTAACCACATGACTTTGTGGTGGTGAAAATTCGCTAAGGATGACGCGATAGTGTTCCTGTTCAAATTTCACAGGTTCAGATTGAGGTGGAAGGATGTGCACATTTTTAATCGTCGTTAGCGAACGGGGGTTACTTTTGTCTTTTGCTTGAAGAGAAATGTTCAATCCAAATGAATTTGTCGACCACTCAATCCGTTTTGTTGAGACCAGCTCAAAGCCACCATCCCTCACAGCAGACGGAACAATCTGAAAGCTCTTTACTGGATCCCCTTCAACTATACCTAAAGACGCCGTTTTCTCCTTCTCCTTGGGTTCCATCTTGACGTTTATGCTTATTGTGCCATCCTCCGTTTGAGGATTTGCAACGCTGATGGGTGTGATAAGAGTAAAGTCTTCTGTTACCTTTTGTATGCTCACAACAACCGTTGCAACATTACCAAACTTTTGCACGCCAGAGATTTTCTTTGTTCTGTCCTCTGCCAGTACAGTGAGCTCATACTGGTCTCTCTGACTAGCATTAAGTCTCTTGACAAGTGAAACAGTCCCAGTGAAAGGATCGACAGCGAAGGGGTGGGATCTGGTTGTGAATGAATAATAAAAGTCAGCGTTGCTGCCAATATCAGCATCTGTTGCGCTTACTCTCACAAGGCTCGACTTGATTGGTGTGTCCTCTTTGATTTGCACATGATACGAGGCTGGGTAAAAGAGCGGTTTCAGATCATTGGTGTCAAGCACCTGGATCAATATCTTTGTTCTAACCTTGTTGTCATAGGTGCGCGCAGTGGCCTCCACGGTAAGAGTATAGATATCCCGTACCTCTCTGTTGAGCACAGCCGAGTTACTGCCTCGGGTTTTGATTCTTAGAAAGCAGAAATCTCCCACGACTTTCTCCTCTACTTCGAAAAGGCCGTCTTCATCACCAGCCACAATCTTGTACTTGATTTCCCAAGGGGGATCAGATAGTATGATGCCCGTCTGTACTGGGTTCTCAACATAGGTTCTGGGGGCAGAGTTCTCATAAATGCTGGCATTATACAAATGATGGGTGAACTTCAGCGGAGACGTGTCTTTAAGCAGACTTCCCTGACATTCGATTATGGTTGCTAGGACTGCTACGACAGTGAGAATTATGGCTGTGTCTGTGAAAGCCATTCTCACCGTCTCAACATGGACCCGCAGACCTGAAAAAAAGGAAGGACGTGTGTTTAAAGGTGCATTTTAATATTTCTGACAGGTAAACAATGCTACGATGAGTGAAATATTCAACCAGTGTATAACCACAGAGAAGACGACAGTCGGCTGTTTTTTAACAAGTCCTGACAAGCTAGAACTGTTTAAAACAGATGATACATTTTCACTCTGTTTAGGCAGACTTTGTCAAATACTATTTGCATGTTTGAACGACTGTGGCACTTTTCAAACGACTGTTAAAAAACTACTACAAAGGACTTTAATTTACTCTTACATTTCCTATATAAATTACAGGCGATAACAATTCAGTGAAACCATAACTCTTTTTTTATTTTCCTGTATCTGTCACTATCTGTGTTTGAGGCGGGTGACTAACACACAAGTCACAAAGAGATAATTCATGACTAAAAAGGGACATGAAGATTGCTTGTGTGCTGGTTACAGTAACAATGCTTTTCCAACTTATTTGAAAGCTTCTAAAATCCAGCCGGTAAAGTTGAGAAATCCCTCGGGGTGAGACTGTTAGCAGTAGGATGTGCCGTGTGCTAGCCTGCAGCCTACATTCTCACAACTACATGTCACCACACGTTCAGCCGGGCGGCAGAACCTCTCAGATCCTATTTCACAATCAGATCTCACCTTGCCAGTTTCGTTAGATTCAACGACATTTAAGGATACTGTGAACATCTTAGCATGCAAGCACCATTCCTATTATGAGACTGCATTATATAAAAAAACAAACCAAAAAGAGTGTTGGGAAAGATTATAAGTTTAAACATCTACTTTTGTAAAACATGTAAGCCAACAAGAAGAGGTATTTGTTACAATTTCCTGTATTTATATATTATTATCAAAACTTTCTCCTGTATAGTTTGTGGTGGATGGGTTTATAGTCACTACTTTGAACTTAAAACCTCCTGGATTATGCTAGCTGCTCAGTTGGTTTGTTGTGTGCAAAAGTTGTGGCCAGAGCCAAGCATCAACATGCCCATTGGTGCGTCATCTTCTAGAGAACAACTAGTTCTACTGTAGTGGTGCATTACGAAGGACGTGAAAAGCCACTTCACGTGCCAAGTTTTATTCGTAGCAAAATGAAGTTAGAGGGAAAGTGATGTGTACGTAAGATATTTCTTGAAAACTATTTAGCTGCAGATATGCAAACACTGATCATGTTTGTAATTCCTGCAATCATAATTAATATCGGACTTCTTGACTCTTTTTCAATCTTGCAGAGTTTTAAATAAAAAGATTTAAAAATTGGTGTCAAGTAGGATGTTTTCAAATGTTCCTGTGACTTACATTGAAATTGAGGTATTCTAGTAATAAAAAATCCAAATATTATACATATTTGTTTACTTCCTTTTCTTTGCTTCCTTGATGGTATGAAGAGAGGAAATTATTAGAATACATTTATTCATTTGGCAGACACTGTTATCTAAACCGAAGGAGCAGACCGGGGAAGCGAATGAGTAAAGGTTTTTGCAAGCGATTTGGTCCCTCGCTGTGATGGAACAACCAGGACCTTTAGACCTGGAGCAGTGGGTTAAGGCAAAGGGGCAAAATTGCAGTTACCGTTCTGAAGGCCAGTGTCAGCCATTTAAACGAGATAATAAAAACCCAGAATCCCTACCATCCATACCTAATGCAATATTTCTAAATTCTCAAAGGGCTCTAATGAATAGTTTGGAAAAATGGCTCTAAAGAATAGTTTGGAAAAATGTCTTTAGCCCATTTTATCATCCATTGGACAGGTGTCCATCATCTTCTTGTCACTTAATCGTAGATTACTTTCTGAGTTGTGCACAGCTCATAGTTTAATAACACTCTTCAATAGCCTTCATGGGTAAAATAAGAGCTTCAAAGATGTATTTATTTCAATTTGACCAAGGTTACATTAGACCTCCGCCATATTGTGTTCAGTAATGCCAGAAATGCATTCTTAATAAAAATTGTGGCATACATGTTATTAATAAAAGAGCGGAAGATTTTCCTTTTTACAGGCATTTTCAGCATACAAAGGCATGTGTAGCGCACTTTCAGTTGACACATGTATGGAAAGTAGCACCCTCTAGTTTGCTATGAGGAACTTTACAATGATTTATTTTAGAATATTTTCCTCCTTTTTCCCTGAAATAATAGACTTTTCCTTATTATTTATAGACATAAACGAAGACATTTGTTTCATTGCAATACTTTTAGTAAAAGCTTGACTGTAGCCCATAATCACGTTTACCGCAACAAAACTCCATTAACACAAAACACTGTTATCACCAGACCACAACGACTTTTGTTTTATAAAATCATCTCCTCTCTAAAAGTAATCGGGCGAAGAAGTTTAGCAAACTAACACCGCACATCTGATATCTCAGAGACATACCTGAGCTCCTCGATTCCAGCAATGCATAAAGTTTTTCCAAAGTCCTCACACCTTCCGTATAACAATATTCCAATGCGGCAGTAAAACCATTAGCTTTTCGTCCATGATGAACTGTAAAATTCTTCCAAAAAAGCTAACGTTGACAGTTCAGAGCATGCTCGTGACTGTAGAGAGTTGTAAGGCATATTCCCTGAGGAATCAGGTTCATCATCTCCTCCCCAATTCTGATGACATTGTCCCGCCCCCATCCCCCCCCACCCTAAACTCAGCCCAACACCCAGGAGCAATCAGCCACAGATTGGAGGAGTTTTTGTGTTTCTTTTCTTCCCTCCCCTCTCTCTGTCTCTTTTTGTCTCCTTGTCTTTCGTTCTGTTTGTATTGGATTTTGGGCGAGGTAGAGCTCCAGCTCTAGCCCACAAAGTTAAAACTATCCTGTCCAAAGTAAATACACAGCTCAGATTGGTTTCAAAAAGTTTTGCTTTGTGCTGTCTGGAGAGAACTAGTGCTTTTAAAGTTGGTGGACAACATTTCAAAACAGATTTAGGAAATTGTCTCTGTGTCTGAGTAACTAATCTAAACACAAAACTGCTCCAACTGATACCAGAAGGCAATTAGATGTTCTTAGTACTCGCGCTACTGCTAATAGCCTGAAGCACATGGTCTTTGTCTAATTATTATGTAAACAGAGATCGCAGTTCACATTCAGACCGACTGTAAAATGTTGCAGTGAAGATCAGCACCTTCTGATCAGTAAAGTTCTCTACGAGAAAGATCTCCACCTTCTCTTCTCCAACTGGTGATCTAGCAGACCATTCATGATGGAGACCCAAAACAACTTTAGTACTGTACATTGTGGTACGACAGTACTTTTACATCACAATATCAACCGATGATGTAAACAGACCCCACGCATGGTGCCAAGACCTGCCATGGAGCGAGAGAGGATGCGCACATGGACCCAGCCAGCAAGGGAGCAGGCATGGCCCACAAATAAGACCCAACAGACGGTGGGCACCGGGCCACTGGCAGCAGGTGGACTTTGCGGTGCCCTTTGAAGATGAAGTGAAAAATGTAAAAGCCTAAGGCTACGAGAGGAACATTTTGAGAGATAGCCACCTGCAGCTCTATTTCACAATAATTTTCTTATAGATAGTTTTGGATTATGAAGGGATTATTCTTGTTTTCTTATCAGTATTTTTAACGAACCGTAATCACATCCTATTCCTTTACATTTTTCCACTGATGTGAGTCTATATCATGTCTTGGTAATGCATCAGTCATCAGTCACTGTATACAATATACACTAAATTAATCTCTTTAATCCCAATACTCACAAGGTGAAAGATATGAAGGGTATTTTAAGCAGCATCGTCTGTGTTTGACAGACGCAAAGTTTTGAGTGCCATCCCTGTTTTGTATGCTTACCTGTTTTATAATGTGTTGACCTTTCCTCATTGTGAGTTTTTCACATTCTCTGTATGTCTACCTTTGCTTTTTCCAGTCAGAGGGACATGAAAGAGTAATGTACTTGCATTATTGGTATTAGATTTTTTACCATGTTTTACATAAAAAAAGAATTGTGAGATAAGACTCATGTTCAATGAATTTTCATAGTATGTATTTCATTCATTTTGTATATCTTCTCTTTTAAGATTGTCTTTTGAATACTTAATTAAGGAAAAGACAATACTGTGAATGTAAATGTAAAATATATGTTGGGGGAAAATTAATTTGTAATCTTTGTTCATCTTTTAAACGTTTTAACTGTCACAGAATTCTGGATTTATGAATTGTTCATTAATGAATGCAGTAAATAGTGATGAGAATGTATAAAAAATTAACCTCAAATTGAAAACTTTAATTTCTAGCTTTATCATTTACTACATAAAATTGTCTATTTCCAACCCATTTAACATAAAGTTGAAATCAAATAAATAAGACAGGAATTATTTTGTGCAATGCAACTTCAACGCATGGAAAAAAATTCACAGCGATATATAGTTACAAGATGACAATGACAGACCATCCAGTAACGCAAAACACTGTGCCTTGCAGTAACCAACAAAGAAAATACTTTGAGTTCAAATTTCTTTTACTTTTTCGTGCCCTCCAGAAAAGATAAGTCTTTACTTCATATTCATAATAAAATCTTAACAGGAATACAACATGATAGTTTACATAATCTGGCAAATAAACAATTTGTATTGATAATTGAGTAATAACCAAACACAGCTGAATGAGAAAGTACTATTAACCCTTGGTTCCCATGACAGTTCACGGACCTGGTCGTTTGTCTGTCAAAGGGATGAACAGACGATTGACTGAAATTCACAGCTGTCTGCAGCATGTAAACAGTGTCATGCACTCAATGACCACATGGCTGACAGACGTGAATTAGCTCTTTAAATGTGTTTACACAGAGATCAGTAAGTGTCTTCATCAACAAATTCAGTAATGGCCCCTTGAGGGCTATAATAATTAAATTCCCAAGTCAAAACAAACTTTGCAACTCTGCAAATACTGTTTTCATTTATGGTAAATAGGTTGTCATCAGTTTTTTACATGTATTTTTAAGATGTGTGTTGTTTCACGTTTGTTTCAGGACATGCAGAGCTATTGGAGGTGTTTTATGATATTCAAACTGTACAAGCACAATAACCGATGACAGATGCTCAAAACATTAGTTTGCTACTTGAAAAACCTGCCAAAAGTCGTTATGAAACAAACAAAAGGGAACACCACAATTCAATGAAAAACATTGTGCAACGTCAAATTATTCAATTGCCTGCAAACACAACAACATTCCTGCCTCTACTGAGTGTCCCTTATTTAACCTAAAAAGTAGGGCTGTCAAACGATTGATCACGATTAATCAGATCCAGAATAAAAGTTTGTGTTACATAATATATGTCTGTGAACTGTGCATATTAATTTTGTGTTCATAAACACATAAAGTACATGTATACATTTATGGTTTATTTATATTTACCAACAATTTATATGAAATATAAATGTTTATATTTGTCTTTAATATATGCATTTATATGTATGTTTTTATAAATACTCAATTAATATGAACAGTACACAGACATACTGTATATTGCATAAACACAAACTTTTATTCTGGATGCAATTATTCACAATTAACATTTGACAGCGCTAAATATAGTTAATACATTATTAAAATTAAAATGAAGGAATATCTTTATAATTTTTTTACATCGCATGATTAAATTCAAGTATATGGTTTTAGTGGCAACAACACAAACGAACATTATGTGGGCCAACTTAACTTCTGATAGACCTCCGCAAAAAATCAACAACTGTTTAGTAGCTTTATTGTAATTTGATACAATTAAAATTGTTATATTATAACCAAACACAGACCGAAAGTTAGCTTTGGGCCAGGGCTGTGTCCGATGAAATCCTATATACAGAATATACTTGGAATAAGATGCTATATGGAAGATTAGTAACATAAACTCAAATTGTTATTCATCTGGAATTTAACTTGTCAAGATCCCAGTAACAATTAATAATAGACAAGATTCAGTGACCTCTGATTGAAATTCTGCCCAGTGCACGGCACGATCACGGCTTTGTGTTTATTGTGTTTGGAGCTGTCAAAAAAAGAGAGATGAATGCATTAACTTCATCATTAGAATGAGAGCAGCTGCTTGCGGCCTGCATAGCAATTCACACTGAGATCACAGTCAGAGGGACGGAGGAGCTTGAGCTCATTCATATGTCAGTCCGCCTCTACAATGCTAATCGAAAGATTCCCTCGCTGGGTCTGTCGACAAGATAATGAAATTTTTATCGCAGCAAATCAGTGGGAATTGTGCTATTCTGACAGGGGAGAGAAGATGCCCATATATTATTATACAAATCAGGTGTTTGAATAGAAAGATATCGCTCTGAATTGACTTCCAGCTATAAAGCGCTGATTGATGTTATTTTATTCACCTCATTTGAGCAAAACTGAGACTTTTGGGTTTAGATGATGTTGTCAGAGCACATAAAGAGTTCAAGTCGATTCAGTTTGTCTATTACTGTCAGCAAAACTTGTACATATAAAACATGGTGCGTAAAAACTGCAACCTAACATAATCATAAACATTTTGAGTGAATCTTACAAATGGTTTATGTTTCGACTGCTCGACTGTTTGCCAGGCATTATGTACTTCGGTGTCAGCTCTGACTTCTCATACAATGATGTTTTATTACAGGCATTACTGCACGACAGGTAAATCACATGCAGCACTTTCTATTGAGAAATACAATATGTCGCCTTTCCAGCTTTTTCCAGAGATGACAGCAATTTTCTTTCAACACACCTTTTTGGTTAGAGAGTTTAGGAAATAGATTAAACTCCTGATCGCTAAATAGTTGTGACGTTTTGCAGGTGCATAAAAAATTGGAAGTGAATGGAAGTCACATAGAAAAAGAAGGTCTTGGATGAACTCTCCTGTGATGTTGAATTGTTTTTTTGATTGGTGCAGCGTTGTGTTCTATATGTTGGTATGATGGTGTACTAGTCACCTTATAGCTATCTAGCAAGTTTCAAGCCTATTACATTTATTTTACTAATGTCAATCTGAACGCATATCTCAGTCTTTTGTGATCTGTTGTGATTGAAACTGTTCAATTCTCTTGAATAGTTTACACTTTCAGAATAAGACCCTGACACCTCTGGTGTTAATAGAACGCCTTGGAGTGTTTTACCAGCTCTAGTTTATGCCCTCCTGTTTGGCCTTTTATGTTATTTTTGTCCTTTAACAACTTTCCTGTTTAACAACAGGACCTGGTCGCTATTCTTTCATTTTATTCAAGAGAAAGGTCATGCACGAACTCCTTGAAGTCCAAGAATGAAACTGACATTTAACGTATTTGTTAACAAAACAAGTACACCAAATATGTTGAACAAATTTATTCACAAGACCCATCTAGTCATACCAGCAAAACCAGTAGTTGAGTGTATTAAGTGAAACAAAAGGTACAAGTGGGTGGGACACGTGTTCATGCTGGAAGGAGAGATGGCTGTAATTACTGCTTTTCAATGTGAATTTCAAAATGCAAATCTTCCATTAGTGAAATTTGAATATTTTCTTGCTTTGTGCTGTTCAGTTATTTGCATCTTTGCTGAGCAATAATCATATGTCTTAGGTGAAATTTCTCTTGTTTGGTGATAATAGCGATGATGCACACTATGAGAGCTTCTTTAGAGTTAAACCGTATCCATGTCACCACATTAGTGTAGTTTAATTAATATTTTCAGATTTATAAACTCAAAGCTGTAAATGTGGAACTATCTTCGCTTGAGGCGTTGTTGTGAAATGTTCCTATCCACCTTGTTCTGCCACGAGAGTGAACATTATGCCGAAACGGAACAAGGAGTGCTAGAGAGGAGAGAACACGTTTTTGTTCATGTCACATCATCATCGTCATTACTTGGCCCTGTTTTTAGCAGGCCATGAGGGTGGGAGGGTGGTTGCTGGAGAGGGGGCAGTGGGCGGGTAGAAATCCTGTTCAGATGCTGGAGGAGAGAGGGAGGAATACGAGGGCAGATGGTGCGTGGTTGGGGAGAGAGGGGACAGGAGCAGAAGCTCTGCAGCACGCTCAGGAAATACAATCAAACTCTCAGCAGACCTGCTGAGACTGACATACAACACATCTCTTTCTCTCTCTCTCTCTCTCTCTCTCTCTCTCTCGCTGTCTATCGAAACATTACAATTTACTATGATCAGCATTTTTTATGTTACATATTTGTTACGTATAACTTTACAACCTCTTTCTTAGGCATGTTTAGACGGGCATGAGAAATCTTAAAAGGCTACAATATACTGTTTACATGCATGTTTGGATGCAGCAATTTACCCTGGTGCAGAAAATAAAAACTTGCAGTAAACATGGTGGATGGTTTCGTTGTAAATAAGTATGTATGAGATCATTTCAGCTATACAGTGTTAGCCATGAAAAACAATCCATGTTGCCTCTAGCATTGAGTGCCATTGTTAAGGTTTATGTGCTTTGTGTTGCATGTTTGGCTTTTAAAGACAGAGTTTCGTTTGAAATTTTGTATTAATTCATTTTAATATGAACTGTTGATTTAAATTGAATGTAATATTTTATGGATAGTTTACAATGGAACTTGACCTCATTAATGAGGCCCATGAACTATGGACCGCTTCGACAAATGTAACCACTGTTCGAGGATCACCTTCGGTTTCAATTCACACATATATTTTTTCAATCTTATTTATGAAAACAAATCTTTAAAATATTGCTTTTACATTTTGATCCGGTTGTAAATGTTCTGTTTAGCCACCATGTTTACTTTTCCTGAAGTGGTCTATATATATGCAAACTATATAGTAGTAGAGAGTAAAACGTATAATTTCATACAGAAAAGTTGTGCTTTACTTGATTTTTATGTGTTTATATCTAAAGTAGTTGATTTTATTTTAAAAGATAACATGAAAGAATTAGCTTGTCTACATTTTGGAACCAGATAAAATTAAGGTTTATGGGTGAAATAGCCCTTCAATGACATGCAGTATGTTTCCCTCACAGTTTAATAAAGTTACACAAAACAGGATTTGTTGAAAGAGTAAAACTGGTGTAGCCAGCCGATTTCAAATTTGCAATGTAAATCTACGATCAAGTCCTGTTGTGAGTTGCATGTGTACTTTATTATTTTTTTAGATCATTTTTATCCCAAAAGCCTCCATCTTTCTCAATCACCTTCTCAGTTGGTATCTTCATTTTAATTCTAATGACTTCCATTGTCCTATCAGCCGTCCTTAATGCATATAAAACAGTGCGCCGTTCGAGTCTTATGAAAACAGCACACAAGGGGAATTAGTGCAAAGACAGAGGCTTTGCAGAGAATTTGGGTCCTGCTTGTTGTGACAACATAGTTCAGCTGCTGATAGTCCAAGTGAGGTGGAGAGTTTTGATAAGATTAAGTGGTGGAATTATTCTCATTCTTAACAAAAGCCTTATTGAAGAGGGCTGTGGATGTTAACACCGGTTGACGCAAAAAGAAAGACCACTTTGTGTGATGCAGACAGATAACAGAGAACCCAGAGTGCTACACACACAGATATCTTTGGTTGAGCTGTGGCCATGAACTACACACCCACTCACTCACATACTCACACACAGGCTAAAGGTCTGCCAGTATATTCATTATTATCTATGGGGAGGAGAAAGTCCGATCGACAGATAACATGTTTACAAAGGTGATGGTATGTAATTTTATGTTGAGCGGTAACTCCATTCTGGAATGTTCTGCATTTGATGAAATTGCCACAAGATTCAGGAAATTTCAAGATAATCTATACTGTACACATTCCCCATTCTCTATATTTATAGATAGAATGCCGAAAATAAATAAAGCACAAGATAACTGAATATTTAGACAATTTTGTTGTTTCTCCGTTGCCATAGTGAATAATAACACCATAGAAGTTTAATTTAACAGAAAATGTACACAAAGTTGTTGTATATTTCACTGGTTTACACTCTATTTGTGACCCTGGATGACAAATCCTGTTTTAAGGTTCAAGTTTTCAAAATTTAGATTTTTACATCATCTGAAAGCTGAATAAATAAGCATTCTATTGATATATTGGTTTTAAGTATAGGACACTATCTGGAGGAACAACAGCTATGTACTAAGTTGGAATCTGAGGGTGCAAAAAAATCTAAATATCGAGAAAATCGCCTTGAAGTTGTTAATCTGAGGCACTGTAGCAGGCCCTCCACCCACAAAAATAAAGTTTTTATACATTGACAGTAGGAAATGTCTAAAATATCTTCATAGAACACAATATTTAGTGAATATCCTAATGATTTTTGGCAAAAAGAAAATCTAAAATTTTTACCCATACCATGTATATTTGCCTACTACTAAAAATGTTGCTGTGCTACTTAAGACTGCTTTTGTTGTCTGGGGTCACATATAAAATCTGTTTTCTTTATATATTTTTTTATTCTGTGTAGTGTTATTTGTATGCACCATTGGTCTGAGAGTAACGTAATTTCAATCCATATGTATGTACTGTAAAGCAGTATATTGACAATGAACCAGACTTTGACTTTTTTTACTTTGACTTGATCTATCAGAACACAGACAAACGACCAGAGAGATTCACGCATGCACTGTCAAATTGTTTTGTCAGGTAACCAAGTTCTGCAAGTATACATATCTAAAGTATCCATTTTGTTTAAAAATGTTGTTCAATATGACCAAACCAGCCTGACTACATTAAAACCCACCAAAAAAAAAATACTTTTCTGTAAGTGTTTTATAAGTGTTTATTCCCCCTGGGTAACAATTGCATGTGTCTTCAGCGTGGAATGTTAAAACAAAGTGAAGATTTTAACCTGAGGATATTTTCGGTAACCTTTCACCCATTCCATTATTCAACTGTAGAATGCTCCTTTATCACAGTATCAGTTTCTCTCTCAGGTTCTCTCTGAGCAGGTCTGCCTGTGCAGGCAAATGCATTCACTGCAATTGCTCAACAATGCTGCAGGCACAGCTTAAAACTGGCAAACTCTGAGCTTTCACAGGGTTTGGAGTCTCGACCTTATACCACCCTCGAAGCATTTTAACCTGACTATATACAGCAATAATTGACTTACTGAAGGAAAAGGGATAGTTCATTCTAAAATGAAAATGCTTTGATATACTCACCCTCATGTCACTCTAAACCTGTTAGATTTTTTTCTTCAACAGAAGACTAAAGAAAACATTTTGAAGAATCTTGGCAGCCAAAGAACATTAGTCCCCTTTGACTTCCATTAGACACAAAACCACTGAGACATTTCTCAAAATATATTTTTTGGTTTTAAACGAAATGAGGATAAAATTATTTTTATTTTTAGAAAACTATCCTTCAACTTCCCCACTATATTAAAGATGACTGTAATAGTTTGTTTCCAAGATTGTTTAATGCACACTAAATGTAATGAACCATGATAAACAGTTATATGACAAATCTCTAGGGATTAAAAAAAGAATGTGTGAAGACACACAGGTCTGCAAATGCATGTTATGTAAATGTTACTCTATAGGATTACACTTCACTTATGTAAATACAAAGTAACATAAAAACTGTTATATTCAGCATACATTTTTATTGAAATGCGTAAGCAAAGCACAATGACAAAAAAATTTCTGTAGAGAAATATAAAATGTTATACATTTTATATAAAGCATATAGGTTTGGCCTTTTTCTTATTAATATGTTGTGTTCATGTATCTATTCAACATTGTTTGTTGGGATTTAAAAAATGTCCGCAATTTTTTACAAGCACATGCACCCCAGAATGCAGCCCGGGGATTGATTTTTTCATACCGATCTTGGATTTTACAGATCTTGGATTTAGATATATTGGACACGTGGAATCTGTGGTAAAGTTGAAAAAATTGGGAAATGTCAATTTATCATTGATGTAAAACTTTTATCATATGATCTTATCTGAAATGTCAAACAACTCTTTCTGTGATCCTGAGAGGAATTCATGAATCCTAACATTAAAACTTTTCATCAGAAGTGTCCCAACATCCCTGCAGCTATGATATTTTAAAGCAACACTGATGAATGAGCATTTTGATTGTCAGAAAACATTATATTATGCTATTATAACATTGTTGTGCATGTATAAATGTAGTCTATATAAGTTTATTATTCAAAAAGTTTTTGAATATATAAAGGGATACACCGGTATGTACATTTTGGCCAATAACGATAATCCAAAAATATTTAACAATGGAAGCCGATAAACGATATATAATATCTAAATATTAATATAACATTTTCTGAGACCAAAACAAAAGAACATTTTTATTCGAAAACATTCACTGCAGAAAACAAGTTAACCATTAATTCTCTTTTTTCCTGAAAATCATGTACCAAGTCTACTTAAGTTAAAGATTCTTTAACTATTTAACTTTTCTGGTATGTTTATTTAATAAACTAATTATTGATGTTCTTCCAGAGCAACCCAGAAAAGTGTTCTTAATTGCCACGTTTAACTGGGAAAGCATTCAGAAAGCATTCAGACAGCAATCTTCTTTAAAATATGTGCTTTTGTTCCTATAATTTACACATTTATAAATATCTACACACTGTACCTACATTAACAATGTTTTGCTAATAACTGTTAGTCAATTATCATGACAGAAAGACAGCACTGTATTCGATTTTAACTGTGAGCAGCTTGCACCTCAAGTGGCTTAACCAGAGAAAATGATTCATTATTAATCGGCTATAATTTATTGGCCTAAATTGTATTATCTGATATGGCCGATCATTTATTGTGTATCCCTAAATGCAACGTAACAAAAAATCTTGTAACAAAATATATATACACATTTAGACACCATTTTGCACATGATCACTTGTTGGTATAAAACACATTTCTGCAAAGCTGCATTGATGCAAATTTTCTTATGTGATGAGTAAAAATGCAATACAATAAAATCTGTATGCTGCAATCTTTGGAATATCCTATCAACTTTTTAGCAACGAAGTCATATCTTCCAGTTTTGATCTTACTTTCCCTATACGCTGCTATTTAAGGAGAATGAAGGAACGTTTGCTGGTAAGTATAGAGAATCTGTCTGAATGAAGAAAGGTTGTTAACTCAATAAACTGTTGGTTCAAATGAGAGTAAAATGTAAAATAAAAAGATTAAAGGAATACCTTTATAAATTCAAAATGACTGTAATTCTTAAAAAAACAGTCAATGCATTTAAATGATAGGCCTACACAGCTCATGTTGATGTATGATCTCTGGCCAAATTCCTGGTTTGTAATTTGATAAACTGGATTTTCCTCAACACCATTTATGAGGAAAACTTTATGAGGAATGCATTGTGTGAATGGTGAACTGCCCCTTTAAGATCTAAACATTAGGGGATTATTTGGCACATATGGGCTGGCATTTACCTGCAGGCGCATGCAGAGAGATTAGGTGACTCATGCGTGTTTACAGTAGCCCTATCAGCATATGGCTTGTGAATTCAAGTGCTCTATTAAATAAAACCTGAACCCCTGATTAATGTACTCTTTCATGTGTTATAATACAACAACAATACCGACCACAGTTTCTCTCAGAACAGTTTCTCACCACAGTAGCCATGTTTCTAATTTAACTGAAAAGCATTATGAGGTATGAGTGTCTCTGGTTATTTCTTTGATACAGTATATATTGCTTGCCTGTACACTATTAAATGCATGGATGTTTTCAATTCGTGGAAGTGTAGCTTAACTGGCAAAGGATGATACTATTATTGCCAGGGTCATGGGTTTGATGCAGGGAATGCATGCGCTAATCAAATGCATAATTTATTCATCTAAATAAAACCATCTGCCACTTCATAAAAATGTAAATTTTGCTTTTAAGATATATGGCCTCAATGAGCGTTTCATTTTGCTGACAGACCATTATGAATCACGAATGAATCACGTTGTCAATTTGAAGCACAAATACAACATCGCCATCTTGTGGCCACAAACTAATAAGACTCCAGCTAAAGCTGTGGTGTGTCGAATTTAATTTCAATTAAAATGTAGAGAACACTGTACGATTACGATTATTAGTGGATTATTACAGGTCTTCAGTGCTTGAAGTGTACCTGGTTTAAGGTGTGAAAATCATACAACACTTTTGTTACTTGTGAGAAGTGCTAGAATTTTGCTACCCTCATGATGTGGGATGGGGAGGCGTAATTTAGGTGTAAGGTGTTAATTTGATAGGGTAGCATAAATTGGCAGAACACCTGTACGCAAAAAAATGTGACAGTAAGCTAAAGAGTAAAATATAGGAGTTCCGTACAGAACAGGGCCGTATTCTTAAAGCTTCTAATGTTCTTAATTTAGCTTAAACACTTCTAGGAGTCTTATCTTAAAAGCGATTCAGGACCAGCAATGTAAGAGTAACTTGAGCAAAGAAAAGACAATAACTTTTATCTTAGTGAGTAGGCGAGGCTGAGACCGTTGCTATGATTCAAGATTCAAGATTCAAAGGTGCTTTATTGGCATGATAAAATAAAATTTACATTGCCAAAGCACAAGATTAAATATAAACATGCACAAATACAGATTAAGATAAAAAATAAGATGGAATAAAATTAAAAGTCTATAAGTAAAAATATATATATAAACATCTCAATATAAACAGAAAAAGAGCTTTAATTAAAGTTCTCAATGAGGGTGATAGTGTCAGTTGTGGGTGTTGTGTGCTATGTATGACACAGTCTTTTAACGATTGTGATTGGATGGCCGGCCAAGAAGGAAAAAGGCGCGGTGAAGTATGGGGTCGTTAGTTTGAAATTGCATACTTTTTTCATTTTATCCATACTCGCGCACACACACGCAATATATGTGTTTTAGTTTGTGTGTGTGTATATATATATATATATTACATTCGGTAATATCAACGTATTTGATTGAAAATGAACATTGACACTGTAAGTTTCTGTGAGTGTTTTAATTGTTTGTGATTGTGACCGTTGTGACAGACACAAATCATCTTTGCTGCATAGTTGCATTTCTCCAGTTGCCAAATATGTTAATATGATTACTTCTATTTCTGGCGCTACGGCAATTCTGCGCTGTTTTGGAGATGTTAGCGTGTCTCTACTAGGATCGGTCACGAGCATAAACCCTGCACGATATTATGCGTTGTGTCTTCATTGTCTTCAATGACTCATTGTCATTCAATTTAGTACAGCTGCTTTGATGCAATGCAAATTGTTAAAGCGCTATATTAAATTGAATTGAATGATGACCAAAACCAAGAAAAACAAAAGTTTGACAAATAAAAAATCAGATAAACATTTAAAGTAAGATGTAAATCGTAATGCATTCCAACACATCTCTTCTCACTTTTCGTGTTTCGTCCATTTTCTCTGCTTCTAAAGAAACTCCTAAGTCTCTTAAACGTCCTCTTAAACTAAACTTTTTGGCATTAAGAGCTCTTTTAAAGGTGAAGATGCTTTGTGAATAACTTTTATCTTTGCCAGGATCTTTTCTGTAATTTTAAGGGGAAACACCCACATTTCTAAGAATTTTCTTAGTATTTTGTCATTAGAAGCAACCCTTTGCGCTAAGATTTTTCATAATACGTCTCCAGGAATTTCTCACAAGATCACTGCTAATAATTGACTTCGGCCTATGTGTAAAATAATTCTTGGCTCAAAACTGCGCTTAAAAGTTGGTTATAAAGCAGCTCAGTCGTAATTTAGCCTAAGTGAAGTGAAGGACTAAATCTTAAATTTCAGGATTAGATCTTAAATTTCACTTTCCCGGTGAGAGGGTTCAACACCCGCACTTTTTCTGCAGTTTTTCCGCAGTTTTGAAAAAAGAAAACTGGCTGATGATGGGCTGTTCTGCCTTAAGTCAAGCCTCTCTTGGTGCGTTAGATTTATGGGTTAGCTCGTGGTGAGGAGGCGGGAACTTATGGTTATTTACATGTCCCTTTTACAGGTACTTTGAATGAGTGTTTATGCCTTCGAATTTTTTTATAAGCTTGATAAGTGTTTGGGAAGATGTTCTGTTTATGTTTTGTTGACATCTCGAGTGTTTTCTGTATTATATTTTGTATTTTAGACTAATGCTAATTGCTAAATGGGATATTGTTCAGCAGCTAGCTAAATTCGGTTTTGCATGTGGCATGCAATGTATAAAGTAAGTTAACTGTGATGAAGTAGGCAGGGAATTGACGAGGAGGAGGGACAACTAGTCATTGTTAAGCAAAGTATTTACGGGTTTATTGCCAGTGCAATTGCAATTGCAGTGCAATATTTCGAGCATTGTTTGTTGATTAGCTCAATACTTTTGTGGATACTTGCCTGTGTTTGATTGTACCTGTTGAGGAGAATTGTTACATTATTTATTCCACCAGAGAAAAAGCTTTGTGTGAGCGTTTTTTATATCTCCCTTTTTCAAGGCGCAAGTAAGCAAACTTTAGCAGTCTCAGTCACAGTCCTCTAGACTCAGACCCATGTCACTATCAAGCTTACCTCTGTCTTTTCCCCCTGGGATTATTAAAGTATTTCTGATTCTTCAGTAAGTGTACTGTTGTGTATTTTCACAACAGAGTTTTGCTTTGTTTCTGTGTGTTCCGATTGTGTTTTTTATACTTTTCTAGTAGCACGTATTTGAATGGGAAGTTTTTTATAGATTGCATTTTATACCTTTTGTACCCTTCTGTCATTGCATTCAACGTTTTATTGTTAACAAACAAACCACATCCATCCCCCGCACTTTTGAAAAGTTTGCTACGCCCCTGATTTCTTAGCTTTAAGAAATTTAATAACTTGCTTTTATATTTATGTTTGGAAGTAGGAGTACATTTCATGAATTCTCAGCTCTTAAAGGTCTTGTAAAATTCTGTCATCATTTACTTACACTCAGATTGTTTAAAAATTCTTTACATTTCTTTGTTCTGTTAAATGTTAGCAGTTTTCAGTTCGCTGATATCATCCACTACCATATAGGAAAAAAGATTGTATCATATTTTTTTACTGTTGAACACAAAGTGGGGTATTTGGAAAACAAACAGTTTAGGGCACCTTTAACTATTTCATTCTCCCTACTGTGGAATGCAATGATGTCACACAAGTGATAAATTGCTAACATTCTTACAAATATCTTTCTCTAAGTAATTAATACAGGTATGACATGAGGGTGTAAATAATGACATAATTTTTTAATTTTTGGTGAACTATCACTTTAAGACTAAAATGGCACTTTGAGAAATTGATAAAAACGGGCCGGGGGGGGGTACTCCTGCGTTTGATTAACCCAAACCTTGCTTACTGGGTATAGGCCTATGTCGGTTCAAGAAAATGTTTGAATGGTAAGTTTAATCAACCTAACGAAAGATAAGCCCACCCAGAGTTAACATGCTCTCAAATACACAATGTGTTTATTGTTTGTTTCTTTTGACTTTGTTTGCTAAAAGGCCATGGCTTTCCAAATGTTGAAAAAGCTGGAAACGGCCTATCCTGAAAGGCTAATTGTGATTGGAGAAAGGTCTTTCAATACTAAACTGTAGGAGGAGGCTGAGGATCAGAAAGACATTTTATAGGAAGACTGTCAGTTTGAACAACCTCAATTGTGTAAAGGGATTTAAAGTTATATTAAAATTTTAAATATGTGAACAGTATGCCATTGGTGGTGATCCCATTGGGGGTCAACTAATAAAACCTTGGAAACCTGCCAGCTTGGGAATCAAACTTGTAACCTTTGAATTTTAAATCTTGCTCTCTAACCATTAGGCCACAACTATCTTAGACCCAATTCAATTCATCAAATAGTACCTAATAAGTGAACAAGAGTAATGAAATGCAATTGCTATGCAGTTCTAATAGTTAACTATTATCATCCTTTAACTGTTTGAAATTGTAAGGAGTGCATATTCATCCAGTGATATTTGGAGATGTATAGGCTATACAGTATTCAATATAAATAAAAACAATAACAGTTCACATTATTTGAATTAAAGATAATTTCATTTTAAAGGTTAAATAAAAAAGTGAATAATACAATTAGTTGTGATTGCTGAATTGCCAAGGGTGAGATTGGAATGTAATATTGCTGAAAAATTATAATATATTAAAAGTAATCTGTGCATCCACGCCTACTTGACGCACATGCGCAGACAACCCCAAAAGCTAATACTCTAAAAGTTATCTCCGTTTTTGGAGCAAAAGTTGACGTTATCAGACAACTGCCCGGGTATGTCACATAACAAGCTTTCTGGAACACCCCCCAGGCATGTAGGTGCTGCAATATAGACTTGTATTCTATGGTGTTATACATAAAAGGAGACTTCAAATAAAAGTCACCATTTCCTTTCAAAAGTGCATCTGATGAACAAGAAATGAATAAAACCAAAACTGTTGTGTGTTTTCACGGTTTTAATTATGTTCAGAATGTCCTCCTTCCTTTAGGGGTCGCTGTTACACTATATAAATGCAGTCCAGTTTTTTCAAAATGCGGAACGACAACACATTCAAATACCACAATACACTCACATGATCTTCACACAGGACAGTTCCTGCACACTTATAAAATACGTAATTGTCTTCTGTGCTCTCGGATAAGTTCCTCATTCTGACTGCCAGGTGCCATCACATCACATGTTGCTCTGCCGAGTTTCATACACATTGCCTATTTGTTTTTAAATACATCTCGTGTAAAATGAAGTGCGGCGTTCTTGTGGCTCTGTTCGCTTTCAGCTGTTTTCTCCCGGAAAACTCGTGCAGCTTGCAGAGGATGAACCGCTTCAATAAAGTAACCAAGGTGAGGGGTGAATTTTAAAGTTTGCTACTTAATAACATGTATGATTGACACTTTTAACAGATATTTCTGTTTAATTGTTTGTCATTGAGCAGGTGCTGGGGTTTTCTTGGGGAAACTGTACGTCAGGTGATGCCGCATATATGAAGACTCTGAATGCGTCTCCAGACCCGATTCCTATTCCAGGATATTTAACAGCAGATGCATCGGGCACAACATCCGTAGAGCTGGCTTCTCCTCTCTCAGTGAGTCAAGAATTATTCTTATATTAATAATACACATCAATCACAAATGTATCTGTCCTGTTGGGACAACTTTTGAAGCATACATTTCCTTGTTGTATCTTAAAAAATACGTGCTGGGTTGAGGACTTCTCCTTTTTGATTTATAAAATGCAGCCAATCTTTTGAAATGAGAATAGAAAGCGAAAATATATTTTATAATCAAAAAGGATTCGATTGAATCATTTTTTTAATAAAACACTAGTCTTAATTTTTCTATTATAATATTGTTAATTTGCTAGTGCTTTGATGTCATTCAGAGGACATACAATTACAATAAAAATGTAAGAAATTATTACATTTTTTATTTTTTGTATGCCTCTACGCCCTAGAGTGAGTTGCACTTCAGCCAAAATGTTTATTTAAGAGTGTTAGTTACAAATATGGGAATCATGTGATCTTTGCAATGGACTGCAAATCAGATTTAAACTTGACCCAACATGTAGCAAGCAAACCTGAATACTGGATTTTGTAACGCATGGCAGAGAATGAAGTTCCTCTTCCTTTATTTCAGGTGAACGTGACACTGAAAAGAGAAGTTGCAGGCATGTGGGTAAAAATACCATGTATAGAGGATCTAGGAAGTTGTCATTATCCTGATGTCTGTGAACTGCTCGATCAGCTCATCCCTCCAGGTCAAGATTGTCCTGAACCACTGCATACATATGGTCTGCCGTGCCACTGTCCATTTAAAGCCGTGAGTGTGTCCTGACTAAAAAACCTCTACTAAACGTAATTTAAATAATATTGCCACTTTGATCTGGGAGGAAAATCTATTTTTCATTGAATTTCCCAAATACATGGTTGGTATAAGAATGACTTCTTGATGTTTTTACAGATTTTTCTAGTGTGTTTTTTATTCACTTCATTCTAAAGGTTAAAATGATGTCACGATTGTACATATTTGCATGTAATGGTTTGTAGCGTAGTCGCAGTGTTATGTGTGCTGCACCTGGGCGTCTTTTGTTCCCTTTTGGGACCTTAAAGTTTATTACAATATGAAGTGTCTTTATGGCAGCCCTGTTGCATGTTTCATATTTTATGGTGAAAGGTAGCTCGTGTAAAGATTTAATTATGTTTACATGTTTCAACACAGAAATATGTTTTTAGGTATTTAAAGTATAAATCCATAACATTTGTTTTCCTTTTTCTAGGGTGACTACACATTGCCATCATCGCAGTTCTACATACCAAATGTTGAACTTCCCGGCTGGCTGACCAACGGCCAATACAAAGTACAGGGTGTTTTAGGAAGTTCTGACAAAGAGCTGGGTTGCCTTAAAATGAGCTTCTCATTACACACCAACAACGTACAGAGAGATATAAAAATATCTGTCCTGTAACAGGAGTTCTGTTCTTCTGGATGGTGATAGATAAAGAATAGAGTAGATACAAAAAAAGTGACTATTTCCTTTTAACTTCAACAAAGAGGGAAGTCATCTGACAGTATTAGACGCCTTTTAAATGTTATTAATTGGAAATTCATGGATGGTCTAGTGCTATCTTTGAATGCAGAAAAGGCGTTTGACCATGTCTAATAGTCCTATCTTTTCTATGTTTTGGAGAAATTTGGTCTAAGTGAGAATTTTATCAAATGGATGGACGAAAAATCTGTTCCTGCACTTGTTAAGATGATCAGTCGGTTAAGTACCTTTTCTGGTTATACGATTAATTTAGCCAAATCAGAAGCTATGCCTTTGGGTACTCTTACTGTACTTCTAAACTTAATAATTAGATTAGATTAGATACGATTCAACTAATCTAATCTATGCCTTTAGGTACTCTTACTGTACTTCTAAACTTAATAATATTCCCGGTCTTCCTTTCAAGTGGTCACCTCTGGGTTTCAGCTATTTAGGTATCTCTATTTCTGCCTCCTTAAGTACTTTGTGTATTTTATTTTTTAAATTTTAATCTATTTTTAACTACAGATCACAAGATTTTGTTCTCTTGATGATTCATACACGGGTCTCTTTTGGTCAGTTATGTTTTCAAGATCAATATTTTTCTTAATAAACACTGGTTTCAGTAATTTACAGCTGTTCTGTGTGTCTTTTTATTCTTTTGAATTACTTCACTTTGTCATTTTGATCACGACAGACCCATGGGTTATGTCTATGATTTTGTTTGACTATGTTGATACATACTGTATATAACCACATAAGAAATGAAGAGACCACTTGATGTTTATTTTGAGTTATATATATATGATTCCTGTATATGTATAGGTAAAATTATCAATTTTGTTTCATTCTTTGAACAACAAACAATATTTCTCCCAAATATTTAATGAAAGAAATCTGTTTGTATTTGCCAAAAAAAATTCAGACCTCAAATACGGCAAAGAAACAATTTCTTATTCACTTTTAAGCAATACAACAGTTATATTTTCACATGTATAAATTAAAACGTGTATTTTTTTATGCGATAACCTGCATTTTTATCAGAGTTTTTTTGTGTCTTGTCATGCTGTCAGTCTTTCACATTGCATTTGGAGGACTTCATGTCACTCATGAGGTTTGATTTTGTCAAAATTCAACAGACACTGGAACAGAAACGGCTACAATACATTAAGAAATACTGATCAAGTGAAATTTTTAAATAGTCTCTTAATTGTTTTCGTCGGCTGTATGTAGTGCTACAGTTTTAGTTTTCAATCACAACAGTTGGCGGCGACAAACGCAGCTTTTCTATTAGCTTTTCTATTCCTCGGGAAACTGAAGAGATGTAAGAAGCTATCAAATTGATCATATGTTACTCTTTTACCTGTACACATGTTGGATAACATGGTTGAACATGTGCATTGAGTTATCAGGTGCAATTTCAGGAATGCGGAAAGGATCATATTTAATTCGCCTTCAACACACTTCTTTTGCTTCTGTGCATATATACTTCTTTGGTCGTAGACGCACGATAAACTTTGTGAAAATAAGAGTTCGCACCGTGTTCATTGCTCTATTCGCCGACTTCAGCTTTTTCTCAGAAGGCTTGAACACCAACAACAACTCTAAACTTACCAAAGTGACAAACGTGAACACAGTTGTAATTGTTTTCTTTTATACGTATTATGGCCCGACATTTGTTCATTTCTATTTTTGGTCAGGTGCGGGGGTTTTTCATGGGAAAACTGTGGAAAGCCGGGCGACCCTGCATATCTAAGATATTTTAATTTGTATCCAGATCCAATTCCTTTACCAGGATATGTATAGAAGAAGCAGGTGCATTGGGAAGCAGATCAGTAGAGCTGGACGCTCCTCTCTCTAAGTAAAATATATTACAATCACGTGAGCATATCACATATTGTAAATGTATTCTCACTACTTTTGAGAACATACTTAACCATTAGATGGTGCCATAAAATTGTGATTGGTGTCTTGTGACTGTCACAAGAAACTGTGAACCACATTTTAACAAACATAATGGCTTAACAAAGATCTCTTTATCTTCCTAAGACTTTTAGGCCAAAATCATGCCTCCATACGTCCTGAGCTGTCCTGAGCAACAAACAAATTGTTTACCGTGCCGCTGTCCATTCAAAGCTGTGAGTGTAATCCTTGCTAATAAGTTTGTTAAACAGGTAACACTTCACAGTACACTGTAAAGAATTTCTGTAGAAATTACAGTAGCAGCACTTTGCCAGTAATCTACTGTAGATTTACATTTATCTAATTTAGTGGCAACAGTGTGTTCAAAGATAAATGATCATTAAACATTAACAAGTCCTTATCTTTACAGGAAAAAACTTTGAATTAACAGCCTCATGCAAATCATTTTGGGAACCAAAATTAGAAAAAAAGCAGAAAAAGGTTTATGTAGATGTCTGGTTCCCAGAATGCTTTGCATGAGGCTGTTATTTTACCGTTTTGTTTCTGTAAAGATAAAGACTTGTTCATGTTTAATATTAATTTGTCTTTGAACAAACTGTTGCCAATAATTAGATAAATATACATCTACAGGAAGTTACTGGCAACTAGCTGCATAATTACAGCAAATTATAGTGTTGTATTTGTTCCGATTAGTAAGTGCATTAACTAATATGAAAAATACCGATTTTATAAGCAAATATTTTGTGGTTTTGATATATACTCGTCATTATGTGATTTTTTCCAAAATAAAGAAAAAAATATAGATTAAATTGTTTCTAGGCAAGTATTCAAATCAGACAAGCTATAGATGTAATGATGATGGTTTTAAATAGATAAAAAACGTCTGAAAAATGTCAGCAGCTAATGTCAGCTGTGCATCTACTGATAGCATTCAATTAGTAGTATTATTAGTTTCTTCCATCAATGGTTTATACACAAATGCATCTGTAATTCTGATCTTTTTCCTAAAAGTTCTGATTCACTGATGTTCTGCATTCTGTGTCTCTGCAATCTTGTATTGTACAAAAAATCTTCCTGGTGGGAGGTTCCCAGCATTTATGTTAAGGTCTGTACATAAATTAATTTATCTGATTTACTTTTATCACAATTTAGCTTAATATGGTCAAAGGTCAGGTTATTTTATACCGTCAACATTGTTTGCATTCCTGATTTTTAGGCTGTTTTTTTAAGTGTTGCACAGTCCTAAATCCAGATGTCCAGGTGGAATGCTAACCAGGACAGACTTCCACAGAGAGCAAGACAAGCCATGTTTATGAATTTTTCTGACTGCTAAACAAAGATCCATCATCACTTGTGAAGATTCAATTTCAGTATATTTCCTGTCTACAGTGTGGTCATTTATAAAATGCACCCTGTGCAGTTTTGTATTATTTTTATAATACTTAATTCTTAATTCTAACCTGGTAGATGTTCCAGATGGCTTAATGTCAGTAGTACTTTTTAAAGTGCCTTGTGAAACACTCATGAAAGCACCTCCAGTTTCCGAGCCCTTGAGGCTTTACACTATGCCTGGGGTCAGAACGGGGGGAGTAATGGAAAGAATGTTATCTCCTGGCTGTCTGTGAGGTTGTGTCTGGTTTTTAAGAGCTGTGTGGTGCAAAGTGTGTTCATAACACCACATACTCTCTCATACTGGATTACCACATGCATGTCTCGTGACAGAGTTTACACCCAACACACTATGGAAAAAAACAATGTGTAAACTCATTAAACACTGAACTCGATTTATTTATTTCATCTACCTGATCATTTACGCACCATAACTCTAAAGCCAAATGTGTTTTTCATTAAAAAAATAAACATTTTACTGGCTTTATTAATCCTTTAGTCACAAATATATAAATACAAATATTAACAAATAATTTTCTGAATACCCAATCTCAGTTTTATTTAAATGATTTACACACTGTACCGAGTGTATGGTAAACAAGGTGGTGTGAGTATGTTGATTTATATGTTAATGTGAGTAAATTGAAAATCCTGACCTCATATGTGATAAGCCTTTGGCACACATCCATGCTGTTATACAGTGTTATTGTTACTTTATTATTGCCACCATTGAGTCGCGGAGACTCTGCAGCTGCCTGTCAATGGAAAGTTCATCACCACGCACGCTTCTGAGCAACAACTGCGCTATCATTTTTATGACAGATTACAGACCTGCTATAAATAGAGGGAGTTTTGACTAAAATGAAAGTTTCAAATTACTCAGATGATCCAAAGCCTATGTATCGCATTAGTGCTTAATATATACACAAAACATGAGGCCAAAATAGACACTATAGCTCTCACACTAATGTATACACCATATACAGCATTGAATGTGATTACAACAAATATGATGTTTTGTCAACTAAATAATGACATTGTTTTATATAAAGATAAGCAATAACAGTAGAATTCGCCTTCAATGGTGTAAATATCACTTGCTTTCTTTATATGCAAAATGCAATTCACACTCAATATATAACCGATTTGTAATGGTTATAACATGGGTGATGAAATCAAAATTGCCGACCACTATAAACAATGCCTGTTATGTTTACATTCAGCATGTGCATCCACATACCTCAGGATTGTGCTTTGGATCATTGCTGTTTTGACAGTTTCTCTAAACAGAATTCCTCTGAAGCACCAGGGTGACAATATGACCACTCATAATCTATCACTACACAAAACAGTTCTGCAGTCTGTCTGTTATGACTTGTGAGCATCCGACCCAGTATTCAAGATCTTTCTTTCACCGGCAGTTATTTTGCACTTAAAACAAACTTTACATTATCATTGTGTGAAAACGATGTACAGGTATTGCATAATGCTAACATTTTAAAATGTACTATTTATGGATAAATGTATATAAAATAATAAAAATGAAGCAAAACAAAAGATTATCACTGATTCTCTGTGCAGAATTGAGAGATTTAGATGTGCATTTCAACCTCTTCATTGACTATGTACCCCTGCATTATGTGTTTTATATAAAGACAATTAAATAAAACGTAAACGTTTTACAAGCACTTATAAGTGCCTATTTTACTTATATGGATTTTTTTATTTATTATATTATTTTAGATTATTTCCTTCACTTAGCACATCATTGTTTATTGTGTTATCGCATGTTTCTGGTTTGGATAATTACTTTCCTTAAGAAAAACTGCACAGTTAAATTAAAGTAAACGTTTATCAACTGGTTATTTCGTCAAGTATCTCTCTCTCTCTCTCTCTCTCTCTCTCTCTCTCACGCTCTTTTGTCGTCATCTGTTTACAACGTGCAAGCAGCAACGTACAAGTCGTTCTCATCGTCTGTATATTCGAGGAAGTTGCGGCGTACAGCAGTTTGCGCAGCTGTGCAGAGATTCGCCCGTCTTTCGATTGTTTTTGTAGATGCTGAATGCGTTTTTGGAACGCAGTTGTGACTCTGAAGATCCCGCCCCTCTCCCCCACAATAGAGATCAATGAGAGCTCATATTTGAACGGGTGAAGGCGGCCAAAAACGGTTCGGCGGTCTGTAACTACACAAGACGGGGCTAAGAGGACCATGGGTTGTCACAACAGCAAAGTTTGTGGCCAGGTCTCCCGGAGAAAGGTAAGGTTTGCTTAGTCTCTTTAGTTAGTTAACAAATAATACAAAGTTGCATAGAGACTTTTGAGGCATCGCATTTAGAGGCGTTATAGATGACTCGGTGTGTATCAATGCACCACGTGTAAATTGTATCTTCCTTATTAAAGTCACCGGTCTTTTATTTGTTTTAATCACTTGTTACTTCCTCTCTCATGCGCCAGTCGATATGAAACCTCTTAATATGGCAGTTTCTCGACTTGTGAAAGGTTTAATTGGAAACAGATGCGGGTTTTATCTGCTGTTCTTTGAAATAACCTCATGACATCCGTTCTGACAAATAAAAGATGTATTTATGTCGTATGTTAATGTAATTATTTTGTGTTTACTTAAAATGTTTCCGCATCTACCTTAGAAGAACTTATGAGAAACTTTTAAGCTTGACGTGCACGTTGTTTAAACGCTCAAGAGACATGAATGCATTCCTGTGTCACATCTATCTCAGGGTCAAGCTTTCATTAGCCCAGATTGCTGAAGGATTTGTGCTTGAATGTGATTTCACTGCAAGTTTTAATGTGACCTATAAACAGTCCTACAGCAGACAGTTCATTTGGTCCTGTTGATCACACATGTGTCAGTATACTTGACATGGACAACTGGAGACGTGTGAAAGACTAAACAGAGAAAGCAGTAAGTGTTGGAGTCTGCATCAAAAGCACATAACCACAGTACTGCGAAGTGTAATAAAAGCGAGGGTTTATTAAAGTTCCTGAACATTTGCTTTCATGCCACAGATAGTCGGCAAAAGCATGAAAGAGGTGTTGTTGAATAACACTGAATTTTATGAAAGCAGTCAATGGCTTGGCATCTTTGTTCATGATTCAATGTTGGAAGTGACCCTGCTCAGTGACCTACAAAACTCTGACAAAAAGGAAATTAAGCGTCTTCGATTTTGCCTCGGTTTGCAAAAACGACATCAAATGCTGTTGGTATCTTTTAATACTAAGAAAGAGTGTCTCTTTGTGTCTTTTTACAGTACCAGGCACTGTGAGCACAACCTTGACTAAATGCTCATGCAAAAGTAAACAAATCTGCTTAAAGGGATAGTTCACCCAAAACTTGATTGAATTGAATTCTCTCATCATGTATTCACCTTCATGACTTTATTTCATCTTCTCTACACGAAATAAGATGTTCAGAAGAACACCGGTGACCAAAAAACATAGGTCCCCATTGAGTTCCAATGTAAGGACCCAAAACAACAAATGTTTCTAGAAAAATCTTCTTTTGTGATTCACAGATAAAAAGGTCATACAGATTTTCAAAAACATGTAGGTGAATATAGATCTCAGAATTCTTATTTTTGATTGAACTATCCCTTTAAAATCAAACGTGACTAAGTGTTTTGGATGAAGGATTGTGCAACCTCTCCATGTCGTCATGTCCCTCATTTGTTTATGTTCATTAAGTTTGCACTAGACATTGAGTTTCTTTGGTCGCACCGCTTTTGATGTCAACAAAATATGTTCCGAAAAAATGTCTTCCTCTTTGGAATTTTGTACTATATTGCCATTTTCTGTCATACGGTTCATTGCCCATTATTTTATTTATTTTTCCAGCCACAACCCAGTCAGAAAAGTATTGTGACTACATTGAATACCACTGCCTCCTTCAAGATTTTTCATGCTTTGGGTCCACAGATAACAGCTTTGGTTTGTTCATAGGTTACACCCTAATGCCTTTACTGTACTAACTGTCTAGCAGTCTCTTTACATTGTTCATATGTCGTAAAAGATTGTTGAAATGAAAAATGACTTGACTTCCAACAGTCATAAAGCAGGATAGAGAATAATGAAGGGGATTTGACTTGGTTTGAGTGTCTTTTGTTACTCTTGCTCAAGGGCGTTGGCTTTAATTAAATTATGAATTGGTGATCCTCAAACTTGAACAGCAAACAAAAGAATATGACTTACTTTTGCTCTCAAAGAAGAGACCTAATGCACCGAGCGGTTTGATACTGTTTGGACGGCTATGGGCTTATTTGAAGCATTTGGCACTTATGTTTTAAAACATTAAGTCACCTCTGTACAGCCCTGGCCTTGAGAAATCTTGAAACGTTCACACTGCAATGCTACGTTCTTTACTCTGAATTTATAAAAGCACTGAAAAGTATTGACATTTCAACGCTTTGTTGTATAAAAATGGGTTAAAAAAACTATTCTGGAATGCCATAAATGGGAGTAGTTACATTTTCTACTTCAGTTTAGGACTAAGTATGTGATTTTAGTGTGACTTATTGTATATATTTTTCTATTGGTTACGATGTGTAAAAAGGAAAAGAAACCAAGAAACTTGCACTTGGTTACAGCTACCTATCAAGAAAAAGTGCACGGCATTACTGTACAGTACGTGATTTCAAGATGATGTCATGGTTGTGCAATGTGAAGTGCATGTCTTACTGGTAATGTAAGACAGATTTGGAATGTAACCAATGGGAATTTTTGTAACACTTCTGTTAAGTTACACACTTTGTTTTTGCATCAGTGCTCTTGTGTCACCAAGCGTTGGTTTCAGTGCTGAAATGGTTTTTATTCTTCTTTATTCAGAAGAAAAATAAACAGAAAGAAGGCGTAAAGCAAGCAAAGGAGATCATCAACCTTCAAGATGGGAGTGGTGAGTGATTTCTCTGAATCATGTCATGTCGCATGGGGCACGATATTATTTGGAGGAAAGATCAGAATGAGTAAAGCATGACTGACCAAAACATTGTTATGAACAAATCTACCTCTGAAACAGTCATATAAACGCTGTATGTTCCAGGAGAAGTCTGAATGTTAGCAGCTTGTTTATCCTAACTTTGAGCTGGATTTATTATATATTTATAAATGCTATTCAATGTCCCATGATTCCATTGTAAAGTTGTGTTGATCTTAGCTCATCACATGGTTTATTTGAGATCTGTGTGGGTAGCTCTAGGCAATCCTGAGCTTTGTTTTCACACAATGTTTTCTGTTGTTCTCCATAAGCTGTACTCTCATCTGAGGAGCAGCGTTCGGACTTGGAGAATCAATTGAAGGCGTACGAGTGGCAGCTAAAGATACTTCATGCTGTTTTGACAGCTTCAGGAGACCATGAGAGAGATCAGCTCCTCAAGGATCATCCTGGAGATATTTGCACTTTGGTCTACAGCATTACTGAGAAGGTAGAGAACCCTTTGAGTTCAAAGCCTCTCTGCATTCAAACGCCACCTGGGGTTTTTCGTGAATGAATGAAACACTTCACTCACAAGTACATGTAGCTTCACGTTTAAATCAATTCAAGATTAGTTTTCTGATCCCCGTTTATGTCAGCAGCTTTATATTACGAAACAGCCGGCGGTAATAAACAAGTCGTGCTTTTCCATTACCGCATAATTGGGGACATGGCCGATTCTATGAATGTTTGTTGTGATGTCTGTAAAGGGCGGGAGAATCATGTTTTGGTACATCTTTACCAGGTGTTAACCCCTCGCCGACAAAGCTAAACCTGTTTGCAGGAAGGGATTGTATTTATTGGCTTCTTAAGAGGGCTGGTTTTGTGTGTTCAAACATAGAGCAGAACATTGCTTGTTTTAACAAGGGAGAACAAAGAATAGTGTGTAAGTTTTTTGTGTGGTATGTGTGGTTCCTTTGTATAAAATATAAGATTATTAAATCATACCATATACCTGCTAAACGGACCCCAATTGTAAACTTTCAGTTATGTCTTTTACACCAATACATGAACCTGTCATTGTTATTTTGTCATGCGGATTGTCACATTGAGCAATTCATGTCTCGTGTGAACAGGTGAAGACAGAGATAACCACTGATCTACATGATCTTCATGAGAAACAGATGAGAAGCACCACAGAGCAGCATCAGAGAGAAACAGAAGGTCAGAGCGTTGAGGTCTTCTAATACTGACTAACAACAGCTGCCGCTTAGTTCCTGTTTTTGTATGCGAATGTATTTGTGTCTTTCGATTCGAGGCGTCTGCCAAGCGTGCATGTCAATCTAGGACCTATTTATGCACATCCCCTCATTTATTCGGTCCAAAATAAGGGAAACGTTGCTTTCTTTACAGAGTTACAGCAATTACATGACGGGGAGAAGAATGTTTTAAATGCGTCGCATGAAGCTGCTCTGAACCCTTTGAAGGTAATGCATGTTTGTAGTTAACAGTTGCATTCAGATTTGACTCACAAAGAATTAAAAGGTGAACTTTCTATGAACTCAGCACCAGATTGAACGCCTGACGTCAGAGCTCCAGCTTTTCAATGAGTTGAAGCGTAGAGCCGAGGAGTCCATGCTCAGAAGAGACCTTCAGAGAAATATTGAGGTATGTTGTTGAAGAAATAGAGATCTGTTATGAAAATACACAGTTGATTTAGTTGCATCTATTGTTTGTCTCAGACCCATGGCAGTCCTGGTGTATTCTGGGAGCAGGAGCAGGAGAGCCTATTGTTTGTCATTGAAATGAAGCGTGAGCGTTTACAGGACCAGCGAAACAAGCTGCTACAGATGGAAGAGCTGGTACAAACATTAATTTAACTTTTTATATGAACACTGACACTATTTTCGTGAACCTTATTTTTAGCCAGATATAGTTTACTGTAAAATGTGAAGGTTAATTAAAACTATTTTTTTATGATTCAATTAAATTAGAAATTAAAATATGTTTCCCCCTTATATTACTAGATTATTAAACATACAGACCCAGCATTATAATTTTAATTGAAATGTACATCTTTATAGCAGCGGTTCATTCATTATTTATTTCTAGAAAAGGATTGCACAAAATTGAGAGCAGGTGCACGTTATTTGATTATTCATGTGGTTTATTTGCATGTGGCAGCTTGGTTTGCAAAGAAATGCCCGATTGACCAGCTGCAACATTAAAGGGGTTTTGATGTACTGATTGTTATAAAAGTTACGTTAAGAGTTTGTGTAATGTCTTGCTTTTTGTTGTGTTGCGATTATCAGGTTGAGAAGAATCTTGCGTTGGAGGACCAACTTCTGCATGCTTTACAACAGAATGAGGACTTCAGAGTCCGGATAGACAACTATCAAAGCCTCATACAGTATGGCTGGCTTCACTTCGCTTGTATTGATCTGTTACCATGTTATAGTCTATTAGTATCGAAATACATGTTTACATTTAGTCATTTAGCAGAAGCTTTTGTCCAAAGCGAGTTGTGGCGTTTTCAGGTTTATCCACTATTCAAAAAAATGTAGTTTCATGCTCGCAAAACGTCAGACATGTGTGGACGAATTGCCGATACGATACAAAATCTGTACGTATACAGCTAAATGCATCTCTGTTTGGAAGGCCTCTTAATATATTTTACTACAGATCTTATTTTTTCCCCCAACATTTAAAACTTAATCAGGTGTTTGTCAGTTCCACCCCTGTCAGTATTAGATTAAACCTTGAAAGGATTGTTTTAACCAAAAAGAAAATCCTGTCATTTACTCACCCCCCAGTTGTTCAGAATGTCTTTGTTCCGCTCAACACAATTTTTGAAGAATGTCTGTAACTAAACAATTCTGGGGCACTATTGACTTCAATACAATGGGGAAAAACTTCAAGGGTAGTCAATAGTGCCCCAGAACTGTTTAGTTTCCCATATTCTTTAAAATATCTTCTTTTGTGTTCAACAGAACACATACTTCTGTACAACCTTGGAACAAATCGAGAGTGAGTAAATAGACAGAATTTCCATTTTTGGGTTAAGTTTCCTTTTAATACAAAAATATGTATGTACTGCCACCTGGAGGTACAAGGTAGTTGAGTTTTGCTTATGAAGTTGAGAATTTATCCTGCTTCTTAGTTTACCTAAAATGCATATTAATGGCAAATTAAATACATTTCTGTCATTCACTTGCAAATAAGACCAGTTTATTAGTAGTTATAATATCTGATTTGAGACCAAAAATTAACTTGAGCCTTATATTTCTGATAAATTGTTAGTGTGATTAACTGGTTTAGAAAGCTACTTATCTCATGATATTAAAATTGTTGGTCTATTTTCACCCATAGCTGTATCTATGCCTGTAGTGATTTATTTTAGCCTGCACTTGCTCTTTATTACATTATAAAGCTTGAAAGTTCTGCTCCCCATTTGTTGTAACTGCATTAAAAATAAGTCAAAATCGTGCCACAGAAAAAACATTGAGGTTTTGAATGATATACTGTTCATATAACTAATATAATAAAAATGTATGATATGCTCTTTGTTTTTGCAGGCAGCTGTCGAAGGAGCAGAATGACCTGCAGGAGGCGCTGGAGAAGCAATCTTTGCAGAGCCAGAAGCTCAGCCTGGAGAAAGAAGAGTTACTCTTTAAACTTATACACCGTAGAGACTCATGTAACTCATTCCACCTTCCATCTGTCATCGCCACAGAGATGTCTCCCAGCTGACCATACAGTTAACCCAGACTCCTTCCAGCTCTTTGGTGCCTTTTTAAAATGCCAGTCGATGGCATGCAGTGATCTTGCAGTGCTGATTCAGAATAACTGCATTCATATTTCTGACTGGCGAGACAAATTTTTGTACAGTTTTACATTTTTTGTGATGACTGTGGAAATTATGCATTCGCATTTTTGGACATTACACAATGTAGTGGTCACTTTTCATTTTTTTTTGCATTTCTTTTTCTGTCAAGGAAACTGCAGTCGAACAGGTTCTATTTTTATAAGCAAAATCAGCTGTTATTTTGGAGCCAGAAGCACTTGTAGCATAAAGCTCTGGGATCTTTTCAGATGCACTTGCACTTTTATATCAGTGGCTTTACTTGTAGGAGGAATGATAGGCCTCTGGAACTTCATTCATTGTCAACATGCTTGGTTTTTACACCTTGAACACTGAAATGTTGGTTCACACGACCTCTACACTTGGCAGAAGCATTGTATTTTTGCCACACTACTTGTGATTACTGCAATTATGATATTTTTCATTGTAAAAGCATTACAGAAGCAGGTCAAATAGGTTTATTGCCTATGTGCCCATATTATTCTTTTGTTTGTTTATTTTTCAATATTTTTTATATAATCTAAAGGTTGTGCCATATGTTAATTTCTGAATCAGTGCCTTTAGTGAAATGTGTTCTGGAAAAAACAAGCTATAAATTGCTTTCGAGAGTCCTTTTTTTTTTCATCTCTTGTAAAAGAAAATGTTGAAACAAAATACTAGATAAGTTTAAAAATTATCCAGCAAGGGGAATGCTTATTCCATCGATTTCATTATATGTGAGTTTTCCTGTCTAGTTGCAGTTTGGTTGATTTTTGATGTATATCCCAAATCCCAGAAATATTTTACAATTCCGACATTCAATTAGTGTTTTCGACAGACAGCACCTTGTACCCAGTAGGACATACCGTATGTTGTATGTTGTCCCAAGTGGGAGCAAGGACTCAAGGCAAGAACATCCTTTGGAGTTTTTAGCATAGCTAACAATTCAACTTTAAAAATGAATTATCATAAGTTTCTTTGGGTGCCTGTTGCTAATAAAGCAGAAAGCATGCATTGGAATCATTGCCAAAGAGATATGTAAAGTGTATTTTAACACGCTATTTCTTTTATTGAATCAAATGTGGAGATGTTGTCATTAAAACAACACCGCTTTTGAAAAAGACAAAAGAAACCATTACTGAATTTTTAAAAGATTTATTAGTTATAAAAGGAATTGTGTTTTTTTAAAAAAACTATGATTTAGGAGTTCTTGCAAAAACAAAATTTTCAATAAAATTTTTTTTGTGTTATTTAGTTACTTAATTAAAACAACCAAACTGCGGTTTGATTTATATTAATCGGAAGGCACAATAAAAAAATGATTAATCTGTTTTTGCAAATGAACTCTTCAGTTGTCTTTATGTGTCCATGATGGTTATGTGTTGGATTTTGTTAGTTAGATTTTATTCTATTGGATTAGAACCAAAAGAACACCATTCAATCCTATTGGAATAAATTCCAAAACAATTCAGACATCTCGCAATGATTATAAGTGTAAACAAAACTGAAGGTTTGTAATGTTTTTTGCAATGGAAACCAATTGATTTCGTATTGTTTGATTTACAGCATGGAGTTCGTTCACGCTCGCTCTCGTTGTGATGTCTATCAGAAAGGCTGTCTGTATATAGATATAAACCTTCTAACATTAAAATGAATTATTCCGTCGATTTAACTTAATTATTTTGACCAACAGCTGACCTTGTTCCTCGCGCCGCCTATAAGGTCACACACCGCACAACTTTCACTGTTGCGTGTAATGAGACACTGATTGCTGGGTGTTTCTCATGACAAATAAGAGCAGAAAGGCCGGCTGATTGACAGATTGAGACGTTTGCCCCGTGGTGCCCTCATATTAGACACCAGTACTTCCCCATTAAGAGTCTGGCTCTTTTTGCTGGTCGAGCGGATGTTAGGATCACTGGTTCCCTGACTGTTTGACATGTTTGGGCAATACCTGCCAAGCCAGTAAGAAAAGCACAGGTCAGCCCCCTGAAGTGATGTCAGGAGGTTCCCAGAGCATTTAACTACCACCTGGGAGACCCTCAGAAATGTTTTCATTTTTGTCAAAGGGCAAAGCAGGTCTGAAGAAAACATCAGACATGGTCGGGTCTCAATAAAACAGTCAATAAAACAATCAGCAGATGAAATTGAACTATGATATGCGTTATGAAAATATATAATTAGCTATATAACATTTAAACTTAATAGTAAACAATCAGTTGACGCATGGCTTGTGGAGAACGTCAAGTCTTTCATTAGCCTATACATTAAAAATACATTTTGCGTTAATAGCCTGCCATAACTGATTTTCATTTTTATTAAATTAATTAGATGAGAAAAACTCTATTTTCTAATTATTTAAATTGTCCATACAATTATTCTTATGTTATTTTTAATTTTTGAAAAAATTAAAAAGTTAATTTTTCATTTACTTTTTCGTTACCTTAAAATCTAGTTTATGTGGTTTGACATGAAAATTAAAATTTGTGTTAAAAGGCAAAACATTTCAGTAAAATTGTTTTAATCATATGAAACTATTTCAAATAAAATGTTTTGATTTGAACGATTATTGTAATATGTTATCGGCTACCCTAATGCTATAATTTCAATAAACAATAGTATTTCTAATATAACTAGTTTTATTATTGAAAAATAATCGTCCGACTAAATTAACAACTAGAGAGTTCCCCGCATCCTCTGAGATGGCGGGAAGGCGCGCGCCAGTTTTGTTGTGTAGCTACTTACCTGAGCTTACACGTGGTCCCTTGTGACATCATCATACACACAAATGTAACACAATACCTGTATTTTATTCCATTATCTGTTAATAGCCCCGCAGAAGCGTCCCTGTATACATGAAATTGCAATTAACTTGCATCTGCGTCCTTTGATAAAATGAGCGCTTACAAATTTTAAACCTTTAAATCGCCAAGGGTGCAGGCAGACATCTTCTCAAATAAGATGATTGCTATTTGAGGCTGCTGCGTTGTTCCTTATCACTTTGACTTAGAACAAAAAAGGTGAAAATTGCACCCTGGAGAAAACAGCTTTGATTAAAAGGTGTGGGGCTGGTTATCACCCCACTTTTTCAACACCATAACCAGCTTTATTTCCCAAAGTCGGGCAATGCTTTACTGTTTCAGTGCAAGAGCATAATATTTTCAACCATGACGGTTAATAAAGCATATTTAGCTGTGTTATTTACTTAATTGTTTACATATTAATTGCATGCATGCACCTAATAAAAAAGGCGTCTGTTTGGCAAGATGCGGTTTTACGATATTACACAAAACCATTGATTGTTCTTTCCATTTTATCATGAAACATGAGGCTACAATAGGCCTAACTCTCATTTGATTAAATATCATTTCTCACATGTTAATAATTGTGGTATATTTTATATAATACAGATGAACGAGTTGTAAGGTTTATTTACTTTTATTCACATCCATTTTCTGAAAGGTTGAGCATCTCTTCTCCTCAGCCGGCGTGTAATTACTGCAAGTAGCCACTAGAGAGCTCTGTGCTGCTGGCATGCAGGTGCATCTCACCGTTGGCTTCATTCCTATGGTCAAGGGCGTAAGTTTGATTTTGACATTGGTGGGGACATAAAATTGGTCTGCAGAGTCGCATTGTCACTAGAGTTTAGCATCGTTTACTTGACTTATTTAAACAATAATAGTTTAATCCTTTCTACACTGTTATTCATAGCTGTCACTCTCATTGTAATACACTGTCTATTGCTGTCCACAACAAGATCACTTTCCGTAGAAATACACCAGAATATACAATCAGCCACTCAGTATTAACTACTGTATGTTCAACAGTCTACAGTCTGGCTAAAACCTACTTTTAAACATATTTATGCCTACATTTTTAAAACTACTGTATATGACTAATAGACCACTATACTAGTGCACACTCACTATAACTTTAATGGAACGCACAACAAATAACATAAACATGTTTTATTGGATTATAACTTTGAAAAGATGCTAATTAAAAAAAAAAGCATAGAATAGTCATGATATTTACCTATGTTGTATGTAGTTATCCTCATTGATTTGTTAACCATTACGGAGTAAATTTGCAACTCATCCAGTCAAAAGGGAATTGTCATACATCGGGAAGATTTACATTTAGTCATTTAGATGACGCTTTTATCCAAAGCGATTTACAGATGAGATTAACAATGGAAGCAATTGGAACAAAATAAGCACAACAAAAAGCATAAGTGCAATTTTTGGTAATTGTTTTCTTACCGGTCGATTCCATGGCGTTGAGAATCGATAGTCGATTCCAAAGGTTGAAATCGACTCCTTTAAAGTGGCAGTCCGTAAGTTATTTTGAGTAAAAAAAGCTAAAACCAATTATTGAGCAAGTAGGCCTATGAAAGAACGGTGTTTACAACTGTGTCACTGGCCTTGCGGGATTCACCACGGAACGCTTGTATTAATGGTTTGTGATTTGCCCTGTCGGTCGTCTTTCTCGGAGATCCATATTTGGTGTCCTTCGTCTGTGCGTCATTTCGTCACATTCGCACACAGAACGAAGAGGATCCGGCTGCTAGCCAGCACGTGGATGCTGCGAGTGACAGGCGATTTGCAGTGTGTACTCACAACTGTTGGGTAGGATTTTATACAACTTTTTGTATTATTTATGGCGGCGTTTAGTGCTTTTACTTTTAAACGGCAAGCAGCGTTGACATCTGGGGATTCATTAATTGTTAAAAACAAGAAAGTACGAACTTTGACAGTTTACAAAGAAAAAGTCAATGTGTTTGGACTCGTGCGGAAAAAAAGGAAATAATATTGGCAAGGCATTTCAAAGGTGGGGTAAACTCTGTGATCTGAAAGGATTTAAAACGGATGCAGGCATGACTCTATTTCCTCAGAACATGTAAGACATTTCAATATTTCAATAGATAACACGAGAACCGTAGCTCCGTTACAGACGAGTACAGTTTCATCGGTTGTACTTTCTCTCTTTATGTTCATTACGATAAATGTAATTTAAGCAGTATTCACATGGGATTAGTATCATCTGGGGACATCCTGTGATGTAGAAATTACCTCCCCACATCTGTATTTCATATGGCGCGAATTAGCACGGCTAACCTCAGCACATCACCTGCAGTAGCAACAACAAACTGAGGTAGCTACAAATCCTACGTAGTGCAGCTTTAAATAAATCGATTCCTCTTAAAGAGCCTTCATAAACATAAACCCCGCCCCTTAGCTGACGTCATCCATCAACTAAATCACATTAGTTTCTTGTCTAAAAACAGTACAAACATCAGAAAAAACGTATGTTTGAAATCAAGACCTGTGTAATGACCTAAAATATTTTGCATGAATAAAAGCAAAAGCTTTGTCTGGTTTATTTTTCCAGAACACTGAAATAAATACAAAATTTACAACTATTACATCATTCCTGGAGGAATAAATGTAGATTAGATAAGTATTTAGTTAAAAACACATGAAATAGACGGAAATCACAGGTTATATATATGTGTAGATTTATTGTTTGGTCGAAATTATTGTTAGGAACAATTGAGTGTTGTGGATATTCCCTATACCGACATTGACGCCCTTACCCATGGTAGCTTTAAATCAGATTAGATACAATATAGTTGCTTTTACTACGATCAAATCTATAGTGGGTTATAGGGCAATGTGTCTGGTTGGTTAATAAATCAAGTGAGACTTCATCCACTGGAATGATACCGGATAGTGTCAAGCAAACAATCGTTATTTCCATACTGGCTCTGAGGTGTTACTAGTATGATTTTTGAACCTCTCTATAAAATATTAAATTCACATAATTGGTTATTAACAAATATAACTATTTGAATAAGGACTCATTGTTGTTGATAAGCTAGTAATTTGATATTAAGATAAACAGTAATAACTTTTGGATCTCTAATGCCCTCTATGCTTGAAATTTCAAATCTGTAAGATACTAATTTTTCTGTGTTTATATGTGTTGAAAAACAACTGCCTTTTCCTGGCGGAATCAAACTCCACAGCTCACAATATAAATCTTTGTTATAACCACTTTGACAATGATTAATTGTGTATTTCTCAACAGATTGTTATCTTATTTTAAGCCCCCCAAAAAAACGAATTTCAGCTTTGAATTCACTGCAATTTCCTTTGCAAGGATGGCTAATTGAGGCTAAATCGTATGAGTACGTACGATCAAATTCGCACATTTAAGTAGGATTTGTTTTTGGCACCAGTGATGTAAGGGTTAGGGGTGGAGCTTCAGTATAGCTTTTTTTCTAGTATTCGTATGTTTTTGTAAGCACATCGTGAAAATTCGTACGAATAAGCCAGCTCGTAAAATAGTTACAAATTTCCATCGAATAGCTTTAGGGCTAACCACATTTAAATCAATAGATTGACACTTTGGATGAGGTTGTGTATGGGATGTTTCTGTCTGGTTGAAATATGTGCTCAAGGTCTCTAGAAACACTGGTGTAGGTCTTGCTCACTGATATAGTGAGATATGGCATTTTTTCACATACAGGTGAAAACATGCAGAAGAGATTGAGTTTAGCTAATGGTACATTGCCCCAGCAGCAAGCTGTCCCCGGGAATAAAACATAAATAATTGTATAAAAGCTGACTACATATCTACTACTACTACTATTATGCCCTTGGGCAAAGTGACATCAAACACAGACCTTAACTTTATATGTTGGTCACAGTGTACTTAAGAAACCAGTGGTACCCTCACGGTTCATAAGACACTGGTGCCCTCTTTAGAGTTCCTCCCTTTTGAGCCACTACGGGTGCTCCTGGTATATACATGGAGACTAATTACTTTCATAACGAAGTCTGTGTGCTTTATAAAACTGGCATCAGGGATTCTTTGGCTTAAGTTTTTTTTTCCGGGAAAACACAATAGACCACTATTTGGAGTCGCCGAATGTTCTCAAATCATACCCTGTGAGCTGGACATTTGTTTATCGACACACATGGACACTCGCCTTTCCAAACCCTCGGCTTATTTACATTAACAACATTTTTCTGGAATAATAGCTTGTTGTCGTCTCTTGTGCCTTTATTTGTGGGCACCTTCCAGTACCGAATCCTCAGATGTGATACTGCTGCCAGTATTGATCAAACATTGCCCTGCGGCTGTTCTGGGAGCAGGTAGGAGTGTGGGTGACATGTACCTTATGTCAATAGTAGATGATGGACACGAGATGCAGCCTAACTGCATTCCTCCTGCGCATAATGTCTCTTCTTTCATCTCTTTCTTTAAGGTACGTGCAATGTCAACTTTTGTCAGTTTTGTAGGATGAAACAAATTTGAAGTCAATCTTCAGAGAGTATGGTTTTCAAAGTCAAATATTATCTGACATGATCCATCAACTTTAGCGGAGCCATCCAGAGGAAGTAGTTTACATTACACTGCAAAATAGAGGGAGAATGGAAAATACATATACTTTTAAATATATATGCAAACATCACATTGAGAAGTTTAATAATCAAAATCTAACAAGCATGTTATCCCATTGCAGTAATGCAGTTTCAAGATTACAGCCAACAATACTGCAAAACATCCGAATCAAAGATCCACGTGAAGCCGTCGTCGTAAGAACATAACGTAACGCCAAAACAAACAATGCATCAACATGAAAACAAGAAAACAAACAGAGAGATATACAAAGGCTTAATTGTGCACACCAGGGAGCCGTTTGGGCAGGTTAAAGCCTCCATTTAAAGCCCCATCACCTTTAGGGATTTCACTGGAAACATACGCCACCACAGGAAGACCCCAGGGGCAATGGAGACACCCCCCATCCCCTTAGCCCATCTCCCCTTTACAAAGGGAGAGGCACCCTACCTTGACACCTGTCAACACATTAGGTGTCAAATAAACTACCTTTCAACCTTGGCCAGCAGGTAAGCAACTGAAAGACATCACTTGACAGCATGGATCAACGTTCTTAAGTCCTTGGGCACAATACTAATGGGCCTGATGTGATCTATATCCTTAAGCACTTTTGACTCAAAAAGATGACCAGGCCATATTGAATTTGCAATTTTGTATTTTTCATATAATGAATGAGTTAGTAGTAGTAACATTCCCAATAGTTGAGGAGCATGGCTGTAAAGTTTCCAGCTGTCAGGACTCCCGCACCATGACTATAAATCTTCTTTTATGGTTACTTAGATGGTAATTTATCTTTAAAAATTCTACAGGTGTCTTCCCAAAGAGGTCTGGATCAGATAAGGCCACTGGGACGCACAACCGCCCCTGCTGCAGGGCCAATGTTGCAGATTCACTAAACCAACAAAACAAGAGTAATTATACATTTAACGTAAAAAAAACAATCTTTCCCAAGCAACTGCCTCTTTTATTTAGAAAAAAAGCCTTGATGGATTAACAATAGATGAATACTGAGTAACAGGTTTTTGTGATTTTTGTGTCTGCTGAAAATAACGACAGTCTCTATGGGCGCAATGAAAGAAGGTTTGATGGAAGGTGATTTGACATTAAAGCATGTTTGGCTCGTGATCTGCAATCATTCTATTAGTCACAGTGGCTTTCGAGAGCATAAAAGTTTTTGGGTGAGGCAAAAGTTGAAAGTTATAAGTCGTCCATTGTGGTTATTACCAAGCACTGAAATCTGATACTTTAGAAGGTTTTTAATGTGTGTTTCGGACACGAATATTTAGAAATACACTCTTAAAAATAAAGGTGCTTAGTAGGTTCTTCACAGCGATGCCTAAGAAGAACCGTTTAAGGTTCGCCAAAGAACCATTTAGTCAAAGGTTTTTAAAGAACCGTTTCTTTCTTACCTTTTTATAATCGGATGTTTACGTAACCATTTAGACAATAAGGTTCTTCAATGGCTTTGTGAAGCACCTTTATTTTTAAGAGTGTACTTTAAGTACCACTGTTAATGTCAACTGTTATGGCAGTTGATTTGACTGCAGAATAATTCCATTTGCGTCAACGGTGTGTTATTTTTTCACATGGAATCATGCTAGTTGTCAGTCACCCAGCCAAAGGAAACAAAAACATACCATGTCACAAACACTGACAAAGAGCATTTGTTCGATGTTGGCCTTTTCCCAAAGCGAATGAGAAAACAAACGATTTGAAGATATTGACATGCTGAATGTCATGTTACTGTTCACTGGAGAGTTTCAAAAACCGAAGATTCAGCTTTTACACAGCATGAGGAATGCGCTTTTATTTTTTCTGTCGGATGACTTGGCAGTCACAGCGTATACAGAAGGAACAACAGGTTTATGACGTGTTGAAAATCTGGAATAACATCCTAGCGATATATGCGCTCCGGAGATCTGTGCACTGTCTGTTTTTTTAAATATTGACATGTTCAGTCAGGCAATTTGTAGGCCATCATCGCTCAATGAATGGGAGAATTCTCTGTCTTCGCTTTCTTCTATAATGATCTATCAGCATGTCAGGACTTCAGATGTTTGAGAAGCAATGTTTTTGAGCACCGGTAGGAGTTGACAAGATCAAATATCTTTTAATGCTTGTAATGCACTGTAAATCGTGGTAACGGATGACTATTACCGAAATCTTCAGTGGATTTTGGGAAATGTGAAATTGCACCGTGCCAGGGGGACCTGAGTCACTTAAGAGAAATATAGGTGAATGTACAGTTGAATGAAGACGGTTCAAGTCCAAACTTGTGTTACATACCCAACATGTTCATCAGCAAAGAACAAATTGTTTACTCCGATGTTAAAATTAAAACTCTTTAATGTCAAGTGTCACAGCTCACCTGAGACACTTCCGTCTTAAGGTCAAATTCAGCTCTGTACAGATCAGATAAGAAAATAAATTCCTGAGTGCTTGGTTGCTTTGATCATTTATAAAAGAAGAATGTCCATTTGCTTGCGCTCCTCAACATCATTTAAACGCATAGCACAATACAACACGGTAAACGGCCTTACACTTACCTTGCTGAATTCAAAGTTATTCAACTATTATTTTAGGATAATCCAGATCAAGGTAGGGCCCATACACAGTTTTATAGAATATAATTGCTCATTGTATATAATTAAGCTTGAATGGATCAGTCAGTCTGTGCCTGAAGGGACACTGATGAGAAATGAATGGAATGTCACGACTCTCGCGGAATGAATACAGAGTTTGTGTCATGTCTTGTTTGAAGATAATTTAAATAAGATTGCTGTATGTCACAACACATAAACACTGCAAATTATTCCTATCAAACAGCTTAGCAATAAACAGGAAGTGAAAAATGATATAACACGTTACCAAGAGTTACAGTGAAATTTTATGAAGCAATATGCAGAGGAACTGTTTAAACAAACAGCAATAAAAGTTGTTGAGTGCTGCTGGCATGGGAAGGAGCAATCTTGCTTATCATTACAGGATTTATTAATGCCATTTGGTCTTGGTAGCAGGCAACAACGCTGACAAAGCTTTCGTTTGCGCTGGAAACAGTGGCTCCATGTAGGTTACGCGAGGAAACCCGCCACAAACGGTCACGCCGGCAAACAGTTGCAGGATTAAGGTATCAAGCCTGTGAAAACTGATCCTGTCCTAAATAAAAGCCACTCTGTCATCTCCTTACAAGCATATGTCAAGTTCTCAAAAAGCAGTGCACATAGATTTCCAAAACTAAAAATAAGTTCATGCACGTGAGGATAAGAGGGAGAGAGAGAGAGAGAGAGAGAGAGGGGGATTTGAAAATCAAATGTACGAATATAGTCAAGTTCCCCACAGGGGGGAACGAGTTAAAGTAAAGCCTTTGGCCGTTGGAGGTGAAGAAATGTTAATCCTGAATTAAACGATCTGGCACTTTACAAAATACGAGACAATTACACGGATAATTATACCAAGCCTTCACACAGTGCCCGTGGGTCACAATTAGCATAATACAGGCTTCACACAAGGAGCACTCAACCGTCTCCAGGTGTGCCTGTTACAGTGCATAGACCTACTGGGAAGGTGAGGAAAGTGTGTGTGCGTGTGTACACAGGTGTGTGTAAAAGCTTATTTGCAGCAAAAATGATGACTGACATTGTAATTTATGTCTTGATTAATTTTATAAATCGTGTGGATTGTACATTACGGGAAACGTAATGCATCGATCAAGTTAGTTGGGTCTGAAAAACATTAATGTGGCAACTGTGTCTGGTTGATTCAATTATGATACTCTATCTGGTGGGTTTCTGCCAGGTAAACCGCCACGATTAGTCTTTAGGGATATTATTTATTTGATTTTAAAATAGTGAAAAATATCAGCCTCTACCTTCATTATGAAAACACCTTTTTTAATTATCATTGGAAATATAAAAAAATAATTCAGAGGTACTTGCATTGTTAGACCACTAACAATTTGTTAACAATTTAACACGAAACACAATGTATACCAAGTTATTAATCAGCACTGTAAAAGATCCTGAATAAAAACAGAAAATTTATGGCAGGTGGGGCACCAAAAAACTGTTTCAAACAATGACAGTTTTTCGCTGCAATTTTTACATGATTCCCCATTTCTTTTTTTGCTGACTTTTCCGTTATTTTTTTCATATTTAAAAATACAGTTAACTGTGAAAAAACAGTAGTATGCGTAAATAACGTAATTTTTACATAAACATTTTTTTCTTACAGTGAGGTCATGTTACGGAGTCCTTGTACTGTCCAAAACAGGTTTACTTTGTAAAAATGACTGCCCCGCTTGTACATTATTCTACTTGTGACATGGACACAGTGCCGTTTCTAGACGTCTGGCGCCCTTAAGCAGACCTTTGCAGTGGCCCTTGTGATAGTTAAATTTAGATAAACATAACCGTAAACTATAAGAAATAAAGAAAAAAATCAATTAACACAGCTGTCAACACACAAATGCGGTGTTTATTGTAATACATATCAAAAATATAAAATGTGCTTTATAGATGACACCTGTGTGTACAGCGTACAGCTGGTGTTGTACTGTAAGACATTTCCTTTAAATGCTATTGAAGTTAGAAACGTATATATTAATGTGTAACTTTGGAAACTGTCCCTAAAATCAGACTATCGAACGTCCAACGTCAAACCAACTCTATACCAGTGGATTAATAGCCTACTGAATTTGTAAATACCAGCATAATTTGGCAAAACTAAATAAAAATGTGAAAATAGTACAAAAACACATGACTTCTTTTGCTTGCTTTGTTGCCGGGTTTTTTCGGCTACAGACGAATAGCGGTTTTAAAGCCATGGATATATGTAAATCACATCACACGGATGTCAACACCTACCGCGCATTACATGATTTCCAAGACCGAGTAAAGTAATAAAAGAAATTAAGTGTTAAAAAGAAATTTTTCAAATGATTCCTGTAAAGTTGAATCCGCAAGTTATAAAAATAGTGTCTTGTTTACAGTATAGTGTTTTTGATTCGGTACTCAAGGGGTCCCTGGTGTCGCAGACGCCCTACGCAACCTGCGTAGTCTGAGTATAGGAAGGATTGGCTCTGCATGGACATGAAGTAAATTAAAATTTGAGCAGAAATCATTTTATTATGTGAGAAGAAAAGTAAGTTAAATCCTATATGGGAAATGGAAATACCCAGCTTAGACTATCAAAAATATATGTAAAGAAATGGTAAAAGTCCGGCTGCTAGGGTGGCAAAAATATGGTAAAATTACAGTTTTTTAAAGTAAATTCACACGTTTTCATGTTTTACACCCAACTTTTGCAATTTAATAATTTTCTGTGAATCCCGTACGATAACAGTATTTTAACAATGTAGGAAAAGGTCGCTCGGAACAAAGAATAGCACAGTTTAGCGTCACCATTGATCAGAATCAACTATTCAACGGACCCGTGTAATAAATTACGTTGGTATAGTCTCGTATTTATTGGTGTGAAACTGTCATACTGCCTGTTCGTAGGTGTAGTGAGTTTTTTAAAGGGTGTTTAATTGTATGATTCCTCTAATGGGGGCCTTAGAGGCAGATCTTATGACATCTTTGGTACTGGATGTTACAGCTACCTTAGAATCACCATCTGTACAGCCAGCTTGGCTTCTCTCATTAGATCACCATTATCTGTTGCGGACAACATCTATTGCGGTTCACAGCCAAAACATCTGTCTTTACAATGTGTTTCATGGAGTAACTACAATTCAAGCTCATGGTCATTAGACCGCAAATTAAGCAAATTCTCTCATTTGGTGTTAAATTCATGCCAACAATGTCCATTGTCTTTCAGAGATACTAACAAGTGCCCTCTTACGAATGTTGACATTGTTTTTTAAAAGTCAAGCACTGCAACAAATAGCCAGCGATGTAGTTTTAAGTGGTCTGTGGACGAGAGTTGACGCCTTCAATGATTTAATGTTGTAATTTAAGCACCGTGAAGTCATCGGCCTATCTTCTTGCGTGGTATTACGGACTCTCTGGCTTCAATCCAGGCCCTGAGGGCTGCTGTCACGGACATCAACAAGACTTCCTCTTCTTGAGCACCAGGGCCCCCTGCCAACACCACACCACAATGGGGGGGGGGGGGGGGTAAGACCATCTAAAGACTACTCAACTTGTCAGGTTAGAGCTTAGACGGCTTGGAATCTGCTTAATATTATGCAACGTCACAATCATGACAATTGCAAAGCACAAACTAACAATGTGGGAACTCTCTCTGCGTTGCCAAAGCAAATATGAAACCGGATCAATTCTTTCAAATGTGTGGTATACATTTCTTTTGTATTTCTATGAGGTAGAACTACATACCCCTTCCCAACATATAGATTAGATTAGATTAGATTAGATTCAACTTTATTGTCATTACACATATACAAGTACAGTGTAACGAAATGTAGTTTAGGTCTAACCAGAAGTGCAATTAGCAAGTGCAGATATACAGTGTGAATAAATACAGAATACAATTTTAGGGAAATACTATACAAATGTTGTACGAAAAATATGACAGTCGGTATGTACTATGAACAATATATACAGAAGGCTATATACTGTGAACATTAATGTACAGGTGGTTATGAACAGATAACAATATAGACAATACAATAGTGCAAGTTACTTGAGTGTGCATTAATTACAGACATTAGCTATTAAAGTTACAGTGCAGTAGATGAGTTAATGCGGTTATTAAAGATACAGTGCAGTACATGAGTTAATGCAGTTGTTGAAGTTATAGTGCAATGCATGAGTAGATGCAGATAATACAGTTACAGTGCAGTAGATGAGTTAGTGCAGTTATTGAAGTTACAGTGCAGTATATGCGTTAATGCGGTTATTAAGGTTACAGTGCAGTAGATGAGTTAATGCAGTTATTGAAGTTACAGTGCAATAGATGAGTGGATGCAGTTAGTTATGCAAAAAAAATATAGTAACAGTGCCCTCACTGCAAACCAAGTTTGATTCCTGTCTCAACAGTACTGCTCGCCAAATCTGCCCAAAACTTTTCTGTCGGCTCTATACTGTCCTTTCATAATAATAACGCCTGAAACTGATGGGGCGGAATCCAGAGAGTTCATTTTTCAGGGGGGGCCAATTGTTATATATTTTTGGGGTGGGGGGGCCCCGTCATTTCCAGCTCTAAAACAGACACAAACTCATCAAAAAATACACATTCCTGTTTAAGCAACCGAAACCAAGAGCAGAAACATCTCTTTGGCGAAGATTTCTGGATAACAAACAATAGCAGCTAGCATTTGTCTCACCAAACTGCCAGGCGCAATGGTGTGCCTCTCCTCTGTAATTTATTCAGGGATGAAAGCCGTTCCAGCGTGCATCAGGCCTTCTGCTGGTTTCACTCGTCCTGGTGCCCAGACCAGCTCTCTTGTTCTTCCAAACAACTGTGACTGTTTTAATTCCGCTCACTGATTAGCCCGAATCAATTAAAATCGACATGCTGGGCACAACAGCAGCACAGCATGGGGCACTTAGAAACACATTCATCAGACCCGGCCTCTTAATCATGCTTTAATTACAACGTGCCTCTAGAGAAATGAAGGACCACATTAGTTCAGCGTTGCTTGTTCTTGCCACGACGCGATAGGTAAAATTTACCTCGCTCAAGCAGAATACTTCGCTAGCGAATAATGGCTATACTTGGCAAAGCTTAATTTTTCAGTCAGGTAAGGAGTTTAAAGTAAGGGTCATTAGAGAAAACAACCTGACATTTTCGCGAAACGCTACTTGGAATATTGAACTCATTTCAGGCACATTATTAATCATATAAACTCTTATTGAACACAACTTTGGTCATCAAAGAAACTGTGGATTTGACACCCATAGCTTAAATGTTACAAACACAATCCACTTTGTGTCCTTTGTGACTTTCCTCAGAGATCAATCTGATCTAATACTAAACATTTATACAGGGTCTCACCGATTCGGCAAATGAAAACATTTTTTTGAAGAGAAAATCAATAATGACTGCGCTTTGTCAATTAATGCTGCATTTACGCTAATCCCCACCTCATTGTGGAAAGACTCCTGGAATAAAGGGGAAAAAAGTGAATCGCTTTAATGCCATCTAATGACGTTACCTCTAAAATAGCCCCATACCGCTGGGAACAAGCTAATCCTTGCCTGGTCCTTTTCTAGCAGTCGTTTTCAAACTAGCCGCCGCTCCTCCCACTCCTCAAGCTCTCATGGAGAGAGAACACAATAGACACCTGCAGGAGCCGCCGTCATTGCAAGTTCCCAAAACAAGTCCCTCATTACAAGCGGCAGGACCGGAGCTTGCTGTATTATCACAAGTGATTAGTGCGGTGCACACGATTGCTTCCTAGCCCTCGGCCCTGCGGTGAGTGTGCATTCCAGCGTTTGCGTGGCCTTTCATCTCGTCATCACTTTCATGGCATGTGGTGTGATATGAAAACATGCCTAAACGACTAGTTAAATGGGAGCAAATGCTTCAATTAAAAGAAACCTATCTATCTATCCATCCATATATATCTATGAGAAATTTATCATTTATTAATCATCAATCAAGTAAATTATTGTGTCTTATCGCCACAGATCTCTTTCAGCACTCAGTATCTGAAAAGAACAAAGATTAAAGCTTACCTTTGCTTATCCTGACTTAGAAGACATAGTTAATCCAAAAGTAGAATTTCTGTCATAATTTATTCACCATTGTGTCCTTGAAAACCTGTGTGACTTCCTACTTTTGCAAAACACTAAAGATGTTGAAGATGTATTTTGAAGAAAGTTGGTAACCAATCAACATTGGACTTCATTGACTTGCATTGTATGGGCACAAAACCAAAACCACAAAAAGACATTTCTCAAAATATATGTCATAAGGGTGACTAAATGTTGACAGAATTTTCTTTTTTGGGCGGGGTATTCCTTTAAGCTTGAACCCGCAAGATCTTTCAGGATTTACTTCAGTCAAAGTAAAACAGACATAAAAGATTAAGGAACTTAAGAGATATTATTAGAACTTTTTGTATCAAAGCTGAAACAGATTGGGAGTTAATTGGTCACATGAATTTATGGCTGAGAAAATATTTACTTCAAGTCATATGTTGGCAGTTCACTTCGTGTGACATTTCGTGTGAGCTCCATGCCTCTCCAAATACTTTCAGCGGATTCGCACACAAAGAACGTCCAATCGCAGTCCATATCCCACCACTTTTGGGAGTTGTCTGGAGAGAGTTATTTCAGCTAGTCGGCGGTGGAGGTAGAGCATCCCGCGTGCCAAGAAAAGCCCTCGCAAGGGAAGAGCGGAGGACAGATGGCCCTTCCATTTGAAAACAGTGTTTGGTGTACTGCAAGAGACTCTGGAGATAGTTTGGACTTTTGCAGCAAGTTAAGAGTCAGGGAAAGCAGATGCTTCTGCATATGGTTCCCTTCAAATGATTCATTATTGGGATTAATGGCCTAAAATTTACCAGGAATTTTTTTCTACTTGGATAGTTTTACTTTGTTTCTACCCTTTTGTCATGATCTCTATGTGTTTATTTATATCATTTTTTAGTAAGTAATTGGCAGTGTCATGCCGGGTCTGTGCTCGGGGAAGTGGGACCGAGTCTGGCCCAGGTCATATCCTGATCCCCTCTATCACCCCGTACTTTCCTCTCAACAACTTCTCTTTCCTACATGAATAATAAAGCCCAAAATACCCCAAATAAAATTGATTTTCCTCGGTTTCAACATTTCGTCAGTTACTTTGTTAGTAGGTTGGTTAGTTTTTGTCTTCTGACAGGGTCTATATGTGTTAAGGGAGTAAAAAGATCACGTCCCTTTGATCTGGAGTGGCAGATAATGCAGAATACAAAGCGCAAAAGACAAAGAATACAATATCAGAGACAAGCACGTAATGAATATGGCATTTAGTGCAGAGGAAGTGGGCGTCCCTCATCAAGTGGGCAAATTCTCATTAGAAGCAAATCCTTGACAGATTTCACAAAGCACTCTTTTGAAGTCTTGGCTCACTCAGATACTGCCATTCAGAGTGTTCGGTTCTAAAGCCCCTCTGAGAGAGCGAAAGACCCTACACGAAACTATTTGTACAGACCGAGCCTAAATCCGTAAAGAGACAGAAATTAATTTGGAGCTATCCTTACACGTCCCTAAAAATCTTTATTGTGTGTTTTATTTTGGTTATAATCACAGAGGGAGAGAAACATACACATACAAAATAGAGAGTCATTAGGCAAAATATTAACATTTAGAGTTAACATATCTGCTCTAAGCAGGAGTGCGGAAACTTGCACGCCGGGTAAAAATACCTTCCTCTCCCCGGCAGAGGTGCCAAGCCCCGAGGCAGAGGGGGCGTGGAGTTTGCTGGAGCTTGCCGGCACCTCGGAAAGCCCAGAGCAAACAATCTGTCGTGACAACAAGATGGTACCTTCATTATCGGCTTCATCGCCCCACACCTTCTCCTCATCAGCAGAACGGGCTGACAGCTGAGGTGCCAAAGCTAGGCGGGCACTTCAGCTCAGCACTCTGGGAAAGGGGCCGTTCCTGGTGTGCCTGATGTCCCAGGTGCTGCCGATCACACATACATGCACAAAAACTCACATGCAAAGTTAGTACACTCATACACACACAAGCCATAGATAGTGTTATTACAAAAACAACGAATAATCCCAAAACCTAATTTGATACGAGATGACAAAAAAAAATTAAATACACAAACAAAAAATGCTGAGGCTACAATTTGTATTGTAGACTAAACACATAGTTTTTTTTGTATGCCGGCCAATTTCTGCTCATAAATTTATGTCGTGCCAATTTGTCTTTGTTAATAATTGACATGAGGTGATGGGTTTGGTTGACATTGAGGCGGAGCACCGGAACAGCAGCGGCAGTGTTTTGTTAAAGCGGGGCAATAACTTCAGACTCTGTGATCTCTTAAAGGTGTTTAAGTGCTAGAAACCATGTGTCAGGGGCGTGGGGTCTAAGCCGTGGACTTCTCCTGGGGCAGTGCAGGTGTGCAAGCCAGACCAGGAGAGCACCAACATTATGGAAGAAAAGATAAACAAAAACAACCTTAGAAAGTCACATTAAAACACAGAGGCTTTCAGGCCCTTTGAGGAGATAGGGCTATTTAAATCCACACAGTGCTGATACAGGGACTTCAGAGAGGGTGAGAGAAGGAGCCAGAAAGCTGAAGAGTGATTGAGGTTGGGGGAAATATGTGTGAATCAGAAAGAATCCCCTAAAGCATGGCATCCGGTGAGAGAGGGCTGAGACTCCTTGACTAATGTGCCCAGTTTTGCGCTGTCTATGTAACACCTTTACAAGCAGCACCTGAACTGGCAGCTAATCACGAAAGAAAAAGAGTGTAAGTGTGTGCATGTAAAAGGGTAGGTAGAAAAAAAGGAAGAACGAAATTTAAAGGGATAGTTCACTAATAAAATTCTTTCGTCATTGACTCACCTAAGTCATTCCAAACAAGTATGATTATTTAGTTTGCAGAACACAAAAGAAGACTTTAATGAACGATGGTGCCCAAACCATATTCACCTTCTTTTAATGGACACAAATACACAGAGACATTTCTCAAAATAACTTATTTCGTATTCCGCAGAAAAAAGTGTCATTCACAATGGCATAAATGTGAACAAATTATGACAATATTTTCATTTTTGGGTGAACTATCCCTTTAAGAGTGAGAATATCAATCTTGACGTGCAAAACTCAATATTACAAAATACTTTGGTTACATGCAAACAGAAGCCCCTTGACGCCCATGTTATTTGTCTTTTGTGTATGCGCATCGTCTCCTCACTGGCATAAAAACAGCTTGCGAAAGCCACACGTGCACGAATGTTAATACACGCTGAGATGCATAAACAGGACACATCACATTGTGTTTGTCATCCAAATCACATTCTCACACCGCAAGTTACCCATAAAGCTCAGAGATATGTTGATAGGCCTGTCATCATCTTCGCACAATTTTCTTCGCGACTCCGTGCAACCTAATTAGAGACCCAAATGTGCCATTGACAAATGCGGAACGTCTCGCAATATTTGAGTACACGAACAATAAATTACCATAAACAATACACTAATAAAACTCATCAAATTATGCCTTGATCTCAAGCTAATTATGTACAGTCACAACTAAATAATCACATGGATTGTTATGAATTCTGAAAATATAAATAAATATATACTGTCTGCCACCACGAACACGGCAGCTATTTCTGCAAACGCATTTACAATCGGATGTATTCGAAGTCATCTAGTGTGGGATAGTTTCTATAGCTTAGACTGGTTCTAGTGTCAAACAAAAAAAGCATTTTGCAATAATAAAAATATTAAACGTGTGGCTAGAATTGAATTTACCAACACTCTCTCTAATCTGTTCTATAAATGCAACTTCCTGTTCTTCTGATACAAACATAATGATTTGACGTTCAATTAGATTTAGAAGAGCCCTGGTATTGAAGGTAATCTTTAAAACCCATTTAGCTTGTCAAAGTAAACTGTTTTGTAATTAGTGTATCAAAAGTATTACGAGCAGGAATCAAAGCTGCGTGTCTTGACATCCCTCATAGGAGAGGGACAATAAGTCTGAAGCAAAAGACTTGTCTTTGCATGCCATCTGTCCTCAGCTCTGACGCTTGCTCTAATTACTGCTTCTCCCTTGGCTAATGCTCCCTCATTAGGCATCGGGAGCATGTGCAATCCACACAAGCACTGAGAAATTTGCACTAAAAACGCTAGCTGGAGCCATAATGGGATCAGAAAATCTGTCTGGTGCGAAAGGCAATTCACACTCGCGGCTAAACGCTCATTTTGCTTTTCTGTCTCCCTTAAATTTGTACATCATTCACTACAACAACCTTCCAGTTTCAGTTTTTTGCTCCAGCTTGGAAATGTTACTCGCTCCTCCAAGACAACACAGTAGTTCTGTCCAAACTGTATTGAAAGTATTGCCATTTCAGCAACCTTCTTTCAGTGGGAATTAATATATGGTTTTCGCAGTAGCTTTAACCGATCGCTCCTCAAAACATTCAAACAAGAGTATTGCATGATTCATGACAGCAATTATGTATTTCCATCTAGAAAGTGTTGTTTTCTTTTAGGTGGTATGGCTTTTCCACACCACAAAACATAGCACCTGCATTTACTTTTGTCCTGTGCCAAATCACTTTCTTGTTCTGTTTTTCTTTTTAGTGTTTTTGTGGTTAATTTCAGCCATTTTGGGAGAGCGAGAAAGAAAAGAACCTTAATTTCTGTGAAAGAACAAAGTGAATGTGTTTAAGTAATTAAATTCATTACTGCATCGCATGTATCACTCATCAGAGGCGACGGCTGTCATTGTTCTAGATGGCTCAAATTTGTAATTGCTGCGAAGAATGAGTCCGTCAGTGCTGTTTGCTGTTATCTTTATTACAATCAAAGAAATGGGGGGATTGTTGCCGCACATAATTAGAACTGTGATATCATTTGTCATCATTAAATCATTGCAACATCATCACTGCAATGTAAATGTGGCTCAAGGCAGGGTTCTCACCACATTGGACTCCTGGCATCTGCTACAATGAAATTTGTGATTTATATACAGACAAACATACCAACGACTGAAATGAAATATTAGAGCGTAATATTTGTGTATTTTGACTGATGTTCTTCAATATGCCTTTACTATTGGCCCTTAGGGCTGCACTGGCTTCATACAAAGGAAACTGCTAAATGATGAAACAGGGCTGCGTTCCGTCCCCGACAAAACGTTTTTTAAACTGAAACGGTTGCGCGGTTGAACAACCTGTTGTGATGACGCAAGAGTTGAACTACGGCAGCTGAGAAGGCCATTCTTTGTGTTATTTTCGGGGAATTTTCGGAGCCTGATGAAATCGGTAAAGATACGTGTTGAATATTGCAAAATACATATCTTCTAATATCTTCAATTTTTGCGTTTACCGATCTGCAGCGGATACTTTGACCCATTGTGCGAGCTGTCTCTTTAATACCGCGTGGGTTATATACATGTTGCTGCTGAATTGGGCTGACATCCTTGACACACCCACCAAACAAGAGAAAACGTATCTCAAACCTCGTTGCAAACCGTTCCAAGGAAACGTGTCGTTCCCGGAAACCGTACCAAAACGCTGCGCACAGGTTTGAGCTTGAACATGCCCAAGATTCCACTTCAATGTTGATCGTTATGTTTACCATAACATACCAACCAATGTTAATCAAGCTCGCGGTCTCACGAGCGGCCTAGGCAAAGAAATCGATGGGACAGAGCTGCTCGAGTCGCAGGGTATTGTGTGCCATCTAAAACCTGGCAGTCAGGTAGTGTTTTTAATACCAGATTTCGTACAGTTGACATGTAATAAAGCGACATCTGTATAATTCCTTGTATTTTGTAGTTATGATCGTATTATTAGGGATCTGCGAGGATACAGGCTATCAAACGGGAGAGTTGCCTATAGTCGATATTAAATATAATGGGCTAACGTTACAGCATTTTTATACATTTGTTGTTTTTACAGAAATTACGCAACGTTTCGTTTAACATAATTTTACGTTTTAAATCTGGATAGGAGACAAAGTCGTGTTACCTCAGAGCTGTCATGTTTTCTCCATGTCACGCGCGAGTGGCGAAAATATCCAGAAGATAAACAAGGTTTGGGAATATTCTTATTGCTGAGAGTTTACGTACGATGTGTCGTGTCAAAAATTTTTTTTTTATGTCGTGCATATAAAAACACCAGTGGTGATGACCAAAGCAGTCAAATGCCCATCACATCGATCGTTTACTTCAAAGCGACACTGCTGTGACGCAGACATCCATATCAACCGTTTCCGTTAATGTGAGATTATATAATATAAGAATATTATGAGCTGAAGATGATGAAGATACATTGCCAACTTTATCGTCTTTAGCTCATTTGAGGGACTGACTTAAAATGGACGGCTTTTTTTAGGCAGGAGCTATGTGAACTAAAGACAAATAGCAAAAGATGCTATTTACTATAAGTTATGTTCATACTAAGTGACAATAGCGACAGATAATATTTACTCTAAGTTTAAATAGCAGTAGGTTATGTTTACACTACATGAAAATAGCAGCATTTCTTAGCGACATGCTATTTACACTAGCTGAAACTAGCTGTTTTTGGATTAAGTTGAAAAAGTAGTTTGATTACAAATTTATTTACGTTTCTATTTGCACATAAGTAGTGTTGTGCATTAAACATTATGCAATAATAACAGAGTGGAGTGTAAATCATTATATTTTTAAGAATTATTAAAATGATGGCAACTTATTGCGATATTAAAGTCCTACACCTACCTCTCACCTTACCCTAAATTTTATGTATAAAAAATTATGTTAGTGCAAAATACTCTCAGATAACAAGCTGGCCTATTTGTACTCAAATAGACACTTCGTTTTTGTTACTGTTAACTCCTTTATTTCATTATGTTTATTTCCCTTGTCAAGCTCAGCATTCTAACTGGTAGTTTGATTTAATTGAATTACCAAAATATTGACTGTAAACAATGTAGTGCAATCAGATTTTGCCAAAGATGCTATTAGTCATGCACTATCCGTCAACCCTGTAACATTATGACTGTCTCAGGGTTAAAATTATCTAGGCCATTAGTGTTGTCAACAATAAATAACTTTGTATTTCACAAGGCTTTATCCACATATTTAGGTTTTAGAAAAAAAATGTTTGCCACAAATTTATATTGGGTGGGCACAATTTTAATAGTTCTGTTTTTGAAATAAATGATAATAATGACACCATTTCTTGATGATGGTTTGGTTTTGTTTTGCAACAGTTTTCAACACAGTGATATAATTTATAGTCGGAGCCATCTAAGAAGTTGAATAGGTGATGGAGGACCAAGTATCGCTTCAGTTCTGTACCGTTTCCAGCTCTCCTCTCTCCCACACAAGTTACCCAAAGCCAGCCCCTGTCCATCTGCACCGTCAGGCACCTCAGCTGGGATAGTTACAAGCACCAGCCTCCCTCTTCTGTTCAGGTCAGAGTCCTTCACACTCAATGACATCATCATTGTCTGTCAGTCACTGAAAGCTGTGAGCCTCCTGTCTCAATAGAGACTAAAGCCATGCCAAAAAAAGTGCTTCCAGTACTTTAAACTGAAGAATTACAGATGAACGCAGACAGTGACACCATACATCAAATAACTGACTTAACGTGGGCCTGGTTTGTTTGATGCATGGTGATGTGCTGGAAAGCTGGCCATCTTTAATGTGTGCAGACGGCGATGGAGTGATGTGAGCCAATCCAGCCATCTTGTACTGAGAATTCAGGGCTGGACAAGAACTCGCCATCTGTAGCCACGGCAAAGCGTGAGTCTGCAGCCAGCCCACATTGTGTTGTCAGCACCAGCCTGAGTTCTGAGGGATTTTGGAGAACGCTTGAGATGTCTCACCCCTTTCGGTTGTACAATATCACCCACTAATGGTGCATGAACTTTTGAGGGGGTGACACCAATTACTTGAAAAGATTTAATGAGTGTAAATGATTTATCTTAAGTGCAAAAGAGGAACTGGGAAAGAGCTCATTATGTAGTCAGTGGTTATCACCTGCCTATTAAGTGTTGTTAATAGTTGTGGAAATACGCTGCACTGCAAGTGCCATCATGGGAACTTAAAACTTAATCAACTATTAAATATTTTCTGACATTGTTTTGGAAAAAATCAAGATACTTCTTGCCTTGCGGTGAGTGACCCAGTGCTTCATCATCTAAAATCCACGTAGACAGGAAAGTTCTGTCTGATCCACATTGACTAATCACACATCTGGGATCATCTTTTGGAGTGGGTAAACATGAAATTAAATACTAACAGATAGGAAAATGTATAATCTGTAACATGGTAATGCATACAGGTAGCAGGATAGCATAGGAGGATACATTGAGCCAAAAAGCTTTTTGATCGAGATATTATTTTGTTTTACTGAGGAATAGCTTAACCACTTTACACAAATATTTAAGCTAGAGAAGCAAAATGTATAATACACTTGTCATCATTAATATCATTGATTGCTAATGTGATATATTATTGACGGCATAATCAGTTTTTCAAGAACACAAAAGCTGTAGTTGTATTGCTATTACTCACATACAAGGTATTCTGTAGCTGCCCAGTAGCATTACCAAGGTGGATTTCAAAAGAACTTTATTGTCTTAAAAGGACTTAAACATTTACATTATTCATTTAGCAGACGCTTTTATCCATAGCAACTGGGACAGCATAAGGACAACAAAAAGCATAAGTGCAAACAAAAAGACCGGTCTCATACAGCCTACCACAGAAAACAGAGTTAGGATTATTTTTTTTGAAAGAGTAGAAAAGAAATAGAAGTCAGAACTGATCGGCAGGTGTTGACGAAAGTGATGTGTCCAAGTGTTATGTTTTACTTTAAGATTTAGATTTAGGCATTTGGCAGACGCTTTTATCCAATGCGACTTACATTGCTTAATCCTATACGTTTTACATAGGTATTTGCAATCCCCTGGAATCGAACCCACAACCTTGCGTTGCTAATGCAATGCTCTTACCACCTAGCTACCGGAAAGCTCAGTGGTAGCTCATAACATAACACTTAGACCAAAAAACATTGTTTATTTGTGCTCAACCTGTGTTAACCTGCTACAGACTGATAAAACAAACACTTTTACTAGATAATTCTGTAGCACATTGTAAACATGAGAAGAACCAGCCAAACAGAGGGGAGCTTGGTTAGTCTGTGCAATATCAATAAAAGTGTACAGCATGTTTTCTGTGAGTGTGATGTTTGAGGCCACCTTAAAAAACACAACTGCAATAACTCCAGTGAACATTAGTATCTTCTTAGGAACTGCAAGTGTTACCATAGCAACCCAGGCGTTCTACACTTTCCCCACTTTCACCCTCAAGGTTCTATCTAATCCGCTAAAGTTTGAGAATGATGCATCTACAGCTTCATAGTCAGGGTTTTTATCAGCATTATAGATGTTTTACCTTGAGAAATATTGTATTGACATTTCACATAAACAAACGATACTGGCTTGCGCAGTTTTGTGACCCCAACTTAACTTCCGCGAGAAGAACCATTACTTGGCTAAATTTGTACCAAGCTCAACCGTAAGATGTCAATGTACCATACAGTTTGTTTCAATGCAACCCAACTACAGGACCCATTCAACAAATTGTATTTTTAATACCAGTAACATATAATAACATTCAACAAACCTTTATTTAATACAATTATTATACAGTAAAATAATAATACAAAGTAATGGTAACAAATTAAGTAAATGACATATAAATAGTAATATTGTTAGACACTAGCCATAAACAAACCGGAAGTTAACTGGGGGTCAGGTGCAATATGAACAAAAAAATTTGCTTTGAAAGATACTGATATATCAGACAGATAATTCAACATTGCAGTTATGGTGAAGTAATCAGGAAAAACAGGATAGGTAGGATAACAATGTTAAAATCAAGAAGATTAAGTTTTTAATTGTATTTTTATCACCTATTTCGATCTACTTACACCATTGGTCTGACTGCATGTTGTTGCCATGTAGCCATGTTGTTTCTACGGTGAACCTAAAGGGATCTGCTTTGCAGAACGCGTTTTGTAAATATTTTGTCTCATTCGGGAAAGCGAAAACATGACTGCATTTTAGTCCTCTCTCAGCCACCGTAGTGTTTCGAACAAGAGGGGTGTAGTGAGCCGGTGGTCAAAATTTGCAAAAATGTTCCATTAAGTCTGATCTTAACGTTCTCTGTTTCCAAGTCTCCCTGTGGTGAAAATCTAGTTTTCAATGTTGTTCATGTCTGTGTGGTGTTTTTAGTATGTTTTAAAACAAATCATGTGCAGATTAATCATTCAAAACCACTGTTGAGTATTTTCCCCATAAAACCTCAGTTTACCAAAGAAAGGCAGTCTTAAAAATGCAGCTTCTGACCTGTTAACATCAGCGACTAAAAATATGCATTTCTAACACGTGTGCATTGAAAAAACGGCTTTAGCAGCATCTAGAACTGCTGATTGCGGCATCTTTGTCCGTATAGCCAACTGTATATCCCCCTTTATGGCTCGAGCTGGTACGATTGAGGGGGAGGCAGGGACTAATTTGCACATTTATAACTCTGCATGAAATAAGGGTGAAGAGTTACAGTCAAATCATTTCAAGGCATGAAGAAATTATTGTCACAGGTTAAAAAAATACACGTGGTGTAATGTAGGTTAGAGTAGTTATAGGATGGGGAGTACAATTTTGGGATATATAGATAAATAGATTCTGTTTACACCAAGTGAAAATACTGAAAGATGCTGTTTACACTATAAGTTTAAATAGCAGTAGGTTTTCTTTACACTAATTGAAAATAGCAGCATTATTAGCGATATGCTATTTACACTTACCGAAAACGGCTGTTTTTGGATCAAGTAGAAGTTGTATTTAGATTACAAATTTATTTACGTTAGTATTTGCACCTAAGTATTGTTTTGCATTAAACATTATGCAATAATAACGGAGTGTAAATTATTATATTTACAAACATTATTGAAATGATGGCAATTTATTGAGAGATTAAGGCCCTACCCCTAACCTTACCTTAAACCTAAAGGTTATGAATAAAAAATATTCATTTTATTGAAAACAAATGCTTTCCTGTGGCTCAGTGCTAAGAGCATTGCATTAACAACACAAGGTTGCAGGTTCGATCCCAGGGGATTGCAACTAGCTATGTATACATGTGTAGGATAATGCAATTTATGTCACTTTGGATAAATGCGTCTGCCAAATGCATAAATGTAAATCCAGAAAAGACGAAAAAAGGTAAAGGAACGTTTTCAGCAAGAGGTGGATTAGAACCCAAGTCTCCAGTGCCAAAGTTGTACAGACTTTACACCTTAGGCCACTAGAGTCCACGTTAGAAATGGCGTCCTTCTTACACTGTATCTAATCCAATCACATATTGGTGGGCGGAGCTAGTGAAAATAGTCTCTGCCATCAGGGCGGATGTAATAGACACTACATATTTATTAGACCCAACAGTAAACCTGCAGCCAGTGTGTGAGCAGAGCCAGAGAGAGCACTCTGTTTCTCATTTCACATTCAAAAGTTGCTTTTCTAAAGACACAGTAGCAACAGATTCAAGTTTTACTGAAAAACTAAAATAATATGACAAAATGTATATTTTATTTACATTTATGCATTTTGCAGGCGCTTTTATCCAAACCGTCTTACATTGCATAATGCTACACATTTGTTTCTAAGTATATGCAATCCCTTGTATTAAACCCACGACCTTGGCATTGATAGCACCATGCTCTAACCCAGTGGTTTTCAATCCTGAGCCTGGGGACCCACCACTCTGCACATTTTGAATGTCTCCCTTATCCAAAACACCTGACTCAAATCATCAGCTCATTAAGTGAGACATCCATGAATTGAACTAACCGTGTCATTTAAAAGAGATATGTGACCCTGGATCACAAAACCCTTTGGATAAAAAGTGTCTGCCAAATGACTAAATGTAAAACCAGTCTTAAGTAGCACGGTAACATTTGATGCAAAAGCCAAAAATATATTGTATGGGTCAAAACTATTGATTTTTCTCGTATGCCAAAAATCATATGAATATTAAGTAAAGATCATGTTTCATGAAGATATTTTATAATTTCCTGTCCTAAATATACAAAAACTTTACTTTTGTGATCGGAAGGCCTACTACAGTGCCTCTGACTAACTCTCAGATTCCGGAGTTTTAAACGGTTGTATCTCAGCCATTTATTGTTATATCGTTACAACCCATAACGATATAACAATAAATACCATACAACCCATAAATCGGTAGAAAGCTTTATTTTTCAGCTTTAAGATTATTTAAAAATCTCAATTAAGAGAAATTGACCCATAAGACTGGTTTTGTTGTCCAGGATCACATATACAAAATATGCAGAGTGGTGGGTCCCCAGGCTCAGGTTTGAAAACCACTGTCTAACCACTGAGCTACAGGAAAGCTTTTATGACCCCATTAAATCCACAAATACTCTCTGATCTAAAATACACATCTTAAGAAATCGGTTAGGCCTCACTTAAAAGTTACAAATCTGTCTTATCTTTTTTTAATCCAGTTTGTGATTTCTGGGTTACAAGTCTGCTAAGTTAAAACAGAAAGTGCCACAAACATGTAAGAAACAAAGCTATATCAACACACACATTTACACACACACAAAAGAAAGTCGACATCCTTTCCACACCTGAGGTGGTAAAGCTCTCACCTTCCGATCGCATGCAGGTGCGAAAGCAAATACAATTAATCTTTGCTCAAAAAAAAAGAGTATTCCAGGTGTAATCACGTGAAGTCTCATTGAGCCCAACACAGGTGCGCATGTTCAACAGACTTTCGGATTGTCAAACACTTTAGAAGGTGGATATTTCTTCTAATCACTCCATCAAACAGCATGAGCAGGAAGAATCCAATTGTTTACTTGCAGAGAGCGTCAACAAGGCTACACATCTGTAACGGGCCTGTGAATGGGTGTCATTTCATTAGGGAAAGCAATGCCGCATTTAACCCTCTATAAATGTTCCACTCCCGCAACCCCTGCGTCTCATTTAATACAAGCGCTGCGTCATAAGGGGAAAAGAAGAGTAAAGTGATGTTTACCTATTCACACCTCTGATGAGTGCAGGAGAATTGAATTCATGCTGAGAGAGGAATAATTGATTTGGACGGCAGCCGCGCCGAGAACATCTGGGGTCTTTTTCACACCGACACACCTTTTGATGACATAATAAAAGAAGGCTGAACTTCAAGGCATCATCATTTACACTAATAATTTCCCGTAAATGCGTTTCCATTGTGCACAAATCTTGAAAATATTCCCCTGATGAAATGAATTAGCATTTTCTTTACAGTTGTGGTGTGACTTTGTTAATCAGATCTTCAAATATATTATTTAAGTCATCTTCAATTATCGTATTGCACTGAACATTTAAATAACACGAGTCTATGGTAGGAGCATCACTTAAACAGTGGCGAACGCGTCGCGATAGCTTGACGGGGGTGCGCCAGCCATTATTTCCGCCTTAACTCGAGGCTCGATCCTCTTGCACCCCACTTTTGTTTCTGGCATCTGGTTCACAGAGTAATTTGGCTGTACAGACACCCTTCCCCGCTCTGCTCGGTTCCGTGGCGCTCCCATTTAAAAAGTGAGAAATTATAATTATCAGAATTATGCTTTTAATGATGCGTTAATTAGACTCCTACAGTGAGATTAGCAAGTGCTTATGAATTATTAACTGTGAAGTCTTTCCAGAATTTGTACAAGCAGGACGCACTAAATTTGCTTTTTGGTGATTAGCGTGCCTGAAAATAACACAACAGACTGTGGTGCATATGCTTATGATTACAACTTTAAGTGCATTTATTTAACTCGATCACACACCGGCAGTTTTGTGCCAAGATTCTGTGTAACCAACTTCGTGGGCAAGGAGCCTCGCGGATTCGTACTTTCTCATTAAGAGAAGCATATGATGAATCATTCCCTGCCAAAAGTCTTTTTAACCACAAGTCAGATAAATACAGCGAGCTCGTTCTGTTTTGTGTTTTCGCTTTGATGGTATCACAAGGTCGCTGTAATGATCTGTGTGCTTTCTTTGCTAATGCCGTTGTCAACTCTGCTGCTTCACTCTGTCAACGGCAATAAAAACAATCGGCATTCACAGCGCGCCGCACCAAACCCCTGTGCAAGCAAAATACACGTTAAATAAACAAGCCGTCCTGCAGCCAATCCCGGCCGGGTGTTACATGAGCTAAACCTAACAGAGCATGGTAAATTATTTGGGTAATCCCTAGCTGTAATAACTAAGTCAACTGTTTTGAATTGGAGGAATCGCCTCTGGCCCAACCTCAGTGGTCATGGCCGTCCTCTTTAGGGCCGCTTGTAACGCTTGGTGTGAGTTGTCCAAACTTTTGGATGGAAATCGCCCTGCTAATTTGCAGGATATGGGTTACACCCTCAACTTGGCATGCACAAGAGCGCCCAGGAGACTTCGCAAAAGACAATTTAAAGCGAAGAAAGAAACCTGCTCTTTTTTAAGCAAATAACCAATAAATAACCCATGTCCAAATGGCCAATTTAAACGGCACCCTCTGGGCTGTGGCCTATTAGGGCGTACAAAGGACACTGCCATGAGAATTTGAAATGAAGTCACGATTTAAGATTTCAGAAAGAGCTTAGTATCATATGAGGATCTATAAAGGTTAATGTATAAATATTTGATCTTTGACACAAATTATTACATGGTACATAAAAATGGTACTTGGGCCCATCTGTTGTTTCTGTGCTTTTATTCTCTTATGACTTCTCAAAATAAACTCCTTCAATGTGATGTAAGACCTTTTCCTTTGACTTTACATTATCACTTTGGACTCTAACAAGGTGATCAAAACCATTGTCCTACTTATTATGTGGAAATTTAGGAATTCTTTTAATTGACTCAACTGTATTTTGTTATGCAAGAAACAAGTCTCCAAAATTGTAGTGATTAAGATAAAAGGCGTACCATAGAAGAACCATTTTTGGTTTCACAAAGAACCATTCAGTCAAAGCTACCTTATATAACCAACTGTTTCTTAGATTTTTATAATCTGAAGAAGATTTTGTGACATAGAACGGTTCTTCAGATGTTAAAGGTTCTCTATGGAACCAAAAGGTTCTTCAATGGCATCAAATAATTTTCAAGCACCTTTTTTTTTTAAGAGTGTACAAAAACATGTGACCACAAAATGCTGAATTGGACCAATCACGGAAGAGCATGCAATACATTGAAAGCTTTCTTTTATTCAAAGGCAAGATAGAATATAACGAAACTCTGTTGTGTTCAGAAACTGCTTAAACAGGAGTTCATCATGTCAGTTTTCATCTGACAACGTGTGACTTTGAACCGTATTTTAATGAACCATTGATTATTTGATATCTCCCATTCGCTTTACTCCGCAGGGTGGCAGCAGGCGCGTTATTGGGCCGGAGGGCAGAAAATAACAACGCAATGTGTTTTATGAAGAGACCTCCGACAAACACACTGAGCGAATATTCATCGGCAGGTTTTGTTAATGCACAGGTTATGCAAATCAGTCCTCGTTGACTCACCGACTCGTTATAACATTAATTAACACAGTGCTACCTTGCTCAATATTTGGTAACAGAGCCACTGTCTGCGGATGCAAAAATTTACAGGATTCCAATTTTAATGAGGGAGCAGAGCACAGGTGTGCTAATGAAGGGAATGGCTCATTTGAATAAAACCGTCCTGTTTGGAAGAAAATTAATTAGCAGAACAGGAGTAAACGTTGACACCTTTGAACAGAGATGGTAAAATTATACCATAATTCAAATTTCTCGTCGATAACAAATTTGCTTTAGCCTTAATTATTATACTCTGTTTAGTAAAGTCGGTTCATCATCTTTAATTATTGTGATATCAGATACATTAGTGAGGTTAGTTAGTTTAGACATTTTAATAGTAGCACACAAATGCAGTTTTGCAGTGCATTACATTCCTGTAGCTTAAATAAGTAAAATAATCGTTTTGTTCAATCCCAGGGAACACGCATACTGTGGATTGAATAGGTGTAAGTTGCTTTGGATAAAATCCTCTGCCAAATGCATGTAAAAATTTAAAATGTAATATGTAAGCAGTCAAAAGTCGTTTTTTCAACTATGAATGATTGACTTTCTTCATGCTAAGTCTCAATTTGAGGCGAAATTTACTCGACGCTCACCCTATCTGTCTCATTTTCCCCTCTTGAATTACCAAGTTTAAGCCTTATTTTCACCAGACAACACAAGCTAACTGCAGCTTATTAAAAAGTATGATGTGGAATTTTACTGCGACATTCAAGACGGAGCAGGTAATGGGGAAATACCACGTCTTTTCATGAAGGGTAGTGGAACGTAGTCTTAACCCGAGGCCTGATATTAAAACGCTTTTCTGTGCTGCTTAAAGCAGCAATTACTGTAGGGTGCGTTGTGAAGCAAGTGTTAGATACTCTAAAGTCCCTCACACGATAGCTCCGAGTTGAACACTTTGAATACCCACTTGAGGCCAATGCTTTTCATAGTTTGTGTTTTATCCGCTTTGTCATAGAGGGACCACACATTTTCTGCTTCCATTGCAATTCGCGGCTGTAAATCCAAAGCTATAAACTCATCAGGCCTTTAGCCCACGGATATATGGCATATCACCATTAAGTTGTGACTGTAAGATGTTTAAATAGACTATGTTAAAAATACACAAATATGCATAAAACATAAACTAAACAAGAGTGTAGATTACTAGTATACAACATTAAACTTACAATAAGTGTTTGGGCCTATTAGACCAATCCAACATTGGGCCATTGATGATTAACAGAGATATCATGAGCCGTTGAAGATGTTTAAACCTCTCTGAGATGACTGGCATTGGTCAGTCACTTCTCTGTCATCTATAAATATAAGAATTGATCAATTAAGTCGCAGGAACCGGATACCCATGATGCTTAAGACCTGATTTCCATCAAACTTCTGCACCCAGAACCAGACTGGGCCCCTTAAATAGTAATGTGCTAGAACACAAATAGGGGATGCGTGATCACAGAACCTGCTGTCGGGTGTTGATTTGCGCTGTCTGCTGAGTGCCAATAGGGACGCACGTCAGCTTTATAGCTGAGCTAGGAGGAGAGGCGTTGGCAGGGAAAGAAATGCTCCCATCAATGTTTATTAATCATCACCAGCGTATGATACTGTAGAATTTCGGTATTTTTACATGCGTTGAGAATGCACAAAGTGGCTCTGGCTACAAGGCGATTAACTTAATTAGTCACAGGTCTGTCTGAGAGCCATGCAAAACTGTTCCTGGTATAAGCAAAAACCCATACATGTCACTCTATCAACTGTCAGTCAATGTCATCTGCTGGGTCTGTTTTTCCCCCGCTTTTACACACATGCTAGAAGCTGTTTGCAAAGAATCATGTCTTGAATTTGCTTATATGTACCAAAGTTGGGAGATATAACTCGCATATAACAAGTGTTTATTAGTACTTTTTTACTAAATATCAGCCTCAGGTAATCACAGCCATGCTCATATTTATTATATTTGGTTTTATCGGATGCATGCGCTGTCACAAAGTTAACTTTCTGTCTGTTTTTGGGTAAAAATATGTATTTTATGTATTATTTATATAAATATTATTTTAAATTAATATTTTGTTGTATATCAGTTGTAGTAAAGTAAATTAAAACTACTGAACACTTATTGATTTGCGATGGTCTGCTAGAAGTTTGGCCCACATAACATTTGGTTGTGTTGCTGCTGCTGAAACCGTCTATGATAGCACGTAAGGAAAAAGCAGCTCAACAGTTTCCACGACAAAATTTCCCAAACACTGTATACAACCAAAAAGTGAAAACTTTTGATGTGTTTAAGTAGTTCATTTTCATGACAACAGAATTTTGTTGGACCGAAAACACAAAGTTTCAAAAATGTGTTTCAAAGTGCCTTTATCGTCTTTGTGTAATCTACAAAAACGAGAATATTTGAAAACGGTAATGCACGTGCATATTACGTTTCAATACAAAGTAATATCGTTAATGGCATGCATAACAATGCAAACCACAATTTTTAGTCATTGCACTTTTCTGTTTTCAGTTATTTGTTTTTACCATGTATAATAAAGCCGCTTTTGAGGTCAGAGCAAACATTTTTAACTGTTGTATAAACTACAAATTCAAGAAGAGTGTCATCATAGGCCTTTATACTTCATGCGTTGTATGTGGTTTAATCGAGGTGCAAAGATACTAGTAAAATGCATCGTCACGGGTTGCACATTTCCGAACTTCCTCCACACATTATTTAGGAGCATAAAGGATTTTAATTTAAAAAATAGAATTAAAGTATTTCAAATCCTGTTCAACTTTGTGTTTGTGACCAAACGGGAATAACCTTTCAAAGCTTTTGTTCGAGGAACAAAGCTACCTGCATTTTTTCATAGACTTTCTGACATGTGACTGTCAAGATTTATATCTCTAAAGAAGCAATGATTGCTATGATTCCTTTAAACTGTCTTGCCGTCCCTGTCCATTCAGCACAGTATTAACTGATGCTTCTGTGTAATTACTCTGTCTGTGTGTTTTAGAAACATTCAGACTCATACAAAGGAAACTGGTGTTCTCAAAAAAGCAAAGCAGCTTGTCTGCAATAATTTAAATGTTTTTAATCAAAACAGAAATCTTCTACTCGCTGTTTTGGGTACACAAAGAAGGCTCGCCAATCAAAATATTTTTTCAAATGCACTTTGACTTGCAAAATCAGAAGCAATTCGATGTAACCACCGAATGTGCAGGTTTGATTTATCTCATAGATTTTTTGGGGGGGGATCGGCAACAATCATGGTGCATTTATTAAAGCTCCAAACACTGATTCACAAATACCAATCAATTACTCTTCTAGACTTGACTGACAGTACCCTATAATTGGGTGGCTGCTTTCCTTTTCTCAAGTTCCCTGCAGCCAATCGGTGCAGACCAAACAGGTGGCAGCAGAGGAAACAAGCTCTTCCAGTCCATAAAACTGGCTAACTAGCCCTTGAAAGTTGCCAGCCTATAATTATCATATCATTTGGGTTGTAAATCACACGGCTTCTTGTCATGGTATCATCAGACGCAGCACTCTTACGCAGCAAATCTATACCAACAAAAAAGTTAGAAGAAAGAATACAGATTGCAACAGATCTAGTCTCACCCCTAACAAGAAACCATGCCGTTGACGTTGGGTTGCAGGCAAGTCATAAATTAGCACCTGTCTGAGACACTGTCCGTAGGCTGAAGGCAAGGCCCTTCCTACTGTACATTGCATAATAAACTCAAATTTAGACTTCCTCCATCTCAAGTTGAAACATCTCCAGTTCCAGCATACCCACCTGCATACCAAATTACTATCCTGTCTTCAAATGATAGCCCATAAGCAAGGATACACATTTTATAAGTCCTTTGTCCATCATATCCCTGCGGCTAAGTAATGAATCATTAAGTTAGGTTGCCGAACCCATCATAAGGTGGCTAAATAAATATGATAAATACATCATTTACTTTCATTGCTCTCGTAATCAGGACAAGGCATATACTAATAGCAACATGTTTACCACACGCATGGTTATTCAGATGATTTTATGAATACTTGTAATTAAAGCACATACACCATTAAAGAGTGACACTGTTTATAGGCTGACTAAGGTACTGTATGTTCTCACCCTCTAAACACATGGTTATAGCTGCAGTTGATACAGCCACAAACGAGGCAAATGAGTCACCGATAGAAAGATAGGAAAGCAATCGTTTTTTTAACCCACGGAGATAGTCATTTCCATGATTTCCACCATCCAAGCACCAAAGTAAACGTATTAAAATTTCAAGTTTTGACAATGACATTAATCATTAAATGATGTTCAAGCAAATCTCATACAAAACATACAAAGCAGAAATTTTATTATAAAGGAAAGCACTACTTTTTTAAAAAGAGTGATATTTTTATTTTATTCATTTGTTGGTATTTGTTAAATGTTTTTGATTATAAACAGCAGAAGCAGTAAAGTCAACAAAAGTGCTGTAAATGTATAGATATTATATAGATAATTCATACTCAATGTTTATTTAATGAAGTTACTTTATATAAGAGTTCTTTGCAATAACAGATAACTCTTGTTTTCAAAAATCATGATTTTTAATTATGTTATCAAGTTTTTATTGTTATTTGAATGTCAAATGATTAATTAAAATGTACCCCAAAACATAGATATGTTTAAAAAATAGGACTTTTTAGATGTATTTATTTACATATAACAACTATTGAAAATACAAAAATGTTGATTAATTTTTATATTTCTCTCTAATATATCCATGTATGTGTATGTGTTTATAATTACAAAATGAATATTCACAGTACACAGACATATATTATATGTAACACAAACTTGTGATTAATCACAATGAATTGTTTGACAGCCGTTATATAAGAATATCATTTTTTTGGTTTTTACTTAATCAAAACAAACCTACTACAGATTGAATGATATAAGTGGGAATGCACAATAAAAGACATGATTTTTGCCACTGAACTCTTCTTATGGTTCATGTTGAATGATTCAAAATCTACAGGGAGAACCCTACAATTTTGGTAAACTTTAATAACTTTTAATAGTCTTAAATTTGATAATTTTACCATTTTCAAATTAAATCAAAATTTAAGAAATGAATTTACTTAGTCACAGTAATTAGCAACAGCTAAAGTAATAGTTTTGAGTAAGTAAAGCAAAAGAAATCAGTGGAGCTTCTCTCCTGGCACCGATCCAGATCAAATTACTGCAAGTTAGATGAATTATTTCACTTAACATAGTTGGGAAACATCACAGACTGCTCTCTACACCTACATGCTTTCAACCATCTGTTCTTTTGTTTACACCTCTTCATATCCATGGCAACAACATGGGGGCAGGTAGCTAGTCTGAAATATTTGTAGGTACCATAGCCCTCATGAGATTAATGAGCATTTGTTTAAAGAAATGAGAGATATTCTTAGATCGAATCAATGATTTTTCGCTTATTAAACATATTAAACCGTGATAACAACTTGCTTTCTTGATGGAAGCAATATGTCAATAGAAATAATTGTACACTTTATACGGCTAATTTTTCATTAAGGTATATACTGGGTTGTAGGTCCATGTAATTGAATGTTGCGTCATATCTGTGTTTAATCAACACGGCTTTGCCACGTTTTCAGTTATCTCGAACTTCATCGTATGTGTTTAGTTTAGATAACATCCCATCTTTCACTGTTCATACAGACCGAGGGTGGATATTTTACATATACAAACACTGTGACTTCAGAGGTTATGTTACATGGTGTAGTTTGGCTACTCACACATAATTTGTTAAAAGTAATTCACAATCATTTTTGTTTTCATTTCGATTGCATTTGAGATTTTGCACACTGGACACATCTCTGCTTGATAAACATAGTGTCATATGTACACGCTGGTGTGCTGGCGGTTTGCATTTAAACCTTAACAATAACCACTCTGTTCAATGTGAAAGCATGCAACTGAAAACTGATCTAAATACAAGCCTGTCTGAAACAACAGAAACACTCTTGTTTATGCTAGAAGTCTGTGCGAGAGTTGTTTTTCATGTGGTGGGTGTTTCAGTTTAAGTAAAGCCTATTATATTTCTCTAAAGTGTTGCGGTGTATATGTGTGTTTTTGTATTTCATAAGTGTTGTTTCCTGGGGATTCTTTCCTTCAATTAAAGCGTGTATGAATAGTTTGTTCCTACACTATCTTTCACAGTTTATATACATATCGACCGATAATGAGGCTATGTATTAATGTCTGTGTGTACTAAGGTGATGGAATGTTACGTATTTAAAATATTTATATCAGTGTGGGCCTTGAGGATTAACAGGTGTAAATTACAATACAAAGGTGACATTGGTTAATTTTTACAGCTTGAAACTTCTGAAGACTGATATGTATACAGACGTTATATATATAATGTTTTTACAATGTGGTAGAGTTTGCAGATAAGTGAACAGTGAAATGCTACAGATTAAATAAAACAAACAAGGAACTCTGTCAAAAAATATTTTCAAATGTTATGGTGACAGCTCTAAAAAAGTGATATAGTTTTGTTTATAAATTGGTTGCGATGTGATAGGGTTTGCAGACTACATCCAAAAACGTTGATGTTTGTATTAAGTTGTTAGAGGTTTTGTGAGAATGTAGCTTTTCAGTTATTGGACAGATATCTGACTAATGATAGCTTTCCGTTTCAGTTCTAACTTGGCCTAAAACACCATTCACTCCCCATAAGCACCTGTTCTGAATAAAATCATATTATTGTTCCGGTTTCTAAAATGTTCTATACAAAAAATGCTACGCAAAAATACACAATAAAAGTCCAAAGAATTATTAATTTAAAGTTTTTATTATCTAACAGTTGGCAGAAAAAAGTTAAACACATAACAAAATTAGTGAAAAATGAAGGCAAACAGATGAGATTACAGTGCTTACCGCCTTAAAGAAAACCCAAAAAACAAACAATCTGCTATGAAGTGCTACAAACCATTCTGGGTTTTAGAGGTTAGAATGGAGTTTTTTTCTCTTTTCTTAGTCGTGTGAGTGTAAGAAAATATTTTTACCTCTAGTTCTAGTTTCTTTAGCTCGCTGAAATTCAAGAGCCATTGTGATATTAAAATTAAAGAAACAAGGAAAGAAAATGATGTTCACACAAAACAGTATGGAAAATCTTCAGTGACGTAAGCTTTAACCCATATTTAAATCACAAAATAAAATTTTGGGTTTGGAGCTCAAATGCATAGAAAAGTATGTTCATTCAGAATAAATAGAACCATTTCAAATGTTAAACTGCACTAGTGTTACTCTAAAAGACAAACCTATCTGACTGTGAGGTTTTTAACCACCTCAAGTTTTACTTAAATGCGTGATATTTCAATTACTGGACTGACCTGTCATTGTGAGTCATTGTGGTCTGTGAAAACTTGTACCAATCTGATAATAAACAACATCTAGTGGTGTTTTTATTTGCGATTATTTGTATCACCCAACACACTACAATATGATAGAAATGTTTTGACTGATAGTAACTGGCAAGATGACAATTCAAAAAAGGTAGAAAAATGTCTTCATTGCTCTGAGATGGAATGAGATCCAAATGAAGAGGTCCTTGTGTATTGCATACAGAAGTCTTACAATCAAGTCTTTAAAAGCAGTTCAGCCGTTGGCATCCATTGTTCTGTTGTGCACGATCAGTAGTCACGGTTAGCCGACTGCATATTTCTGACTCATTTCCTTAGTTTACAAGTCAAGTTCAAGAAATGTGTTTTTAGTAGTTGCAGAGATCCACCATCACGATTGATGGTTTATTACCCAACATAACAGCTATGATATCAGTCTTCAGAAATGACGTCTATGTCCTCGTGGCTGCCCTGCTGAGTGGCTACTCGCCAGCGACTCACATGCTGATTGCCTTTTCTTTTCTGCGGAGAATCTGGTGACTCTTCCTCCAGTTTCTGTCTTTTGTGCTTGGTTCTTCTGTTTTGGAACCAGACCTTCACCTTAACAAGAGAAAAACAGAAACATTGTTTTAGTTTAACAGGTAATCCATAGCAAAAAAGTGCAGAGGAAATGTAAAGAAAGAACTTTTCAAAATAGTTGGAACGCATGTCTCTTAAATTCTTCTGATTATTATTTTACTATATTTAAACACAGTAATTGATGTTATCTCTTAATGGGGTGACAAAAAATGTTGTTTATAATCTGTGCTGGCTACTTTAGGTGTTGAAACATTGAATTAGTACATCAGCCTGATAAAGTCAAAACAGTGTATTAAATAAAAGGTCAAAAATAGCTGTAGAAAAATTTCATTTAGTTGTTTATATAATCTTAAATCATCAATTGTTATTGCATACAATGGGGTTCAAAAGATCATTACTTAAGTTCTAATTTTATAATACTTATTCTACCTAACAAATATGTTAGACACTTTTTTTTTAAATGATCTAAATAAATAAAATCAGTCTAAGAAATTCATTATTTCTGTAATGACAATACACTCAAGTTAGCATATGCAAAACCTCATCCACTTTACCTTGATTTGAGAATGTTTCAGCATACACTTCAGTGGTATCTTGCTTATTTAACTACCGACCCAGAAACTGGCGTCATATTTTTGTTGTCTTTACATTACTTTCAAATGAGACCTCTCAGACTTCATGAACCCGCACGGTATGTCACCACAGCTATTGCTCAAGCTTAACAATCTTGAACACTTATACAAAGCCGATTGTGAAACAAACCAATAAACGCATGTTGAACGTATTTATCTAGTCTATCCCAAGGAGATGTGTGACAAATTACTTCCGTCCTATGAGGAAAATGTCAGAGGCCTAGATATTTATGTGTGCTCACATCCCGCAGTGTCAGCGAGCTCAGTGTGGTGGAATGCGGCCGCAGGGAGGGACCCTGACGCTTCTGGCTCCTTACCTGTGTTTCTGTCAGGCACAGCCCGTTGGCCAGCTGCTTCCGCTCGGCACCCACCACGTAATGATTCTTCTCAAAGGCATGTTCCAGCCGTAGCAACTGGGATGGGGAGAAGGCAGTACGGATGCGCTTAGGCTTGCGCGAGAAGGGCCCGTGTAGCAGCAGGTTTTCTGGGCTACTGTCCTCACCTGGAGAGGAGGAGGAAGACGTTAGTGATGCAGAGTGACATAAGAAAAACACATGTAAAAGATTTTATAAAGAATCTAAAATAGTTTTCATACGATAGTGATAAACTGATCAATCTGTTACATTTGTATCTCCAAATACCGCCAAAATGCCAAAAATTTGTAGCCCATTTCAAAATCAATTTTTCTCATTTTAAAATGTCCTATTTGTATGTATTTAGGTAAGATGATCATTTTTGTTTTATTCTGTGAACTGCTAACAATATTTTTTACCAAATTTAAAATGTTTTTATTTGAATTAATTGCAGAAATGAAAACTGGAGAAACCGGTCAAAATAACAGATAAGATGCTGTGTATTTTATCCGACTCAAATATGGCAAGAAATTAATTCGTATTCACTTTTAAGAAATACAGCAGTTATATTTCTACATGAATTTGGGAAAAGATTAACAAAAAAGATCGATAACCTTGATTTTTATCACAGTTTTCATGTGTCTTGTCATGCTGTCAGTCTTTTACATTGCTGTTGGATGACTTTGTCACCCTGAGGTTTGATTTGGTGGAGATTCAACAGACACTTGACTGGAATGACCACAATACATCTAGAAATAAATTGCTTATTAAATGTAAATGATTTTCTTTTTTTTTGTGGCTGTATAAGCATTTATATTTATTTTTTAGCGGCACATCCATCCAAGCAGGGTTGCGTGTCCTAAATGAGAGCCACATGAATTGATTTGAATAATTCCACGTCGGTTTCATACACGAGTGATGTGAAGTGCGTTCGCACCGCATCATTCAGACCAACTGAAGCTTTCTGTGCATTCAGAGAAAAGTCTTTAACCTTCGGTCCCCATATGTGGCATTATGCTTATTTTCATACAAATACAGGGCTTTGACATATTGCTCTTAAATCATAGATAAACATCCAAGGTCGAGGGCGCAAAACAATTGATATGAATATATTAATTGTCAGTTAAGCAAATCTAAATCCCCTACATTTGGTCGATTTTATTCAACGTGCAGCAATATTAAAATTTTCTCTTTATCGGTTTTGGGGCAAGCGTGATCTTTGCTTCACCACAGACGACATCTGCACGGAAGAATACATTTGCCGTTTATTGCAAACAGACGTAACGATAAAAACATTTTTCATAAACAAATGGATGTGTAATTTACGTGACCACTGCAGTGTTTGGCGAGCCCTGCTTGAAAGGAAATTCAGAAAGAAGATGACCGCAATCACGTATAAACAAAATGTTCTTTAGCAGCGGTTACAGGGTGGATTGTACATCGTGCAGAAGTGACAGACCATGATCTTTTGTCAATGAAAGCTAACCAAAATGTGTCAACGTTCGCATCAGGTGTGCAACCGCAAATGTACATAAGTAACATGCAAACCCCTTCCAATAGATGTTTGTCTCAATAAACGACATGTTTTCACAGCATCAACTGTCTGAATTTATGAATGTGGCTGCATGGTTCATGTCCAAACTCGGGCCTTAAAGATGCCCAGACTGCCAGTGTTAATGGTTACAAACTAACATTTTTAATACAATTTGATAAATTCAGTCATCCAGTAATACTTTCAGACATAATGATAATAAATGTCCAACCACAAATTTTGATTGCCTACCAGATTGCAACCAATAAAAGTTCAGCTCACAAGAACCCATTGAAATGTTAACACTGATCTTCAAAGGAATTACAATGATGTACCAATTCCCAACACAAAGGATCACTAATGGCATCACCAGAACATGAAAAGAGGATTAGAATGAGGCTGCTTGGACTTAAGGTCTCTTTTTAAAACTCTGAAACCAACCCTTCATCTGCAGACAATAGCTTTGAACTAACTCCTTTCAGTAGAGTATGAAGCCATCACACAGAAGCCGTGCTTCATAATACGTCGTCATCAGACTTGGATTTCTACACTTCCTAATGTGAAAAAGACAAACGTTTATGTTCAACTGCAACACTAAATGCGTTTGTGGGTATGGATTACTCTGGTAAAAGCCTTCAATAACAGACTTCTCAATGGACCTAATAAAGCGTGCTCTTTACTTCCATTTTAGTAAAAGGTGCATATTTTCTGTCACGGGACTGTCATTGACAACTGCTTTCAGCTGGCGTGCTGAAAACGCTTTGAACAACCAGAGGCAAAAACAATGGGGGGAAGAATGTAAATAATGACTTTGACGCAACTCAAAGGTGTTGAAAAGCACTCCTTAAACCTTTCTCAAGGTGCACTGAGCGCCAAACCAACCAAAAACGACCCCACCGTCAATGGTTAAAAACTTCGACTTCATTCCGCCTAAGAAAAAAGATCAAGATCTTATTTTGGAACACTCAGCTCTGCAGCCGTACTCTCGGTCTGGCATCATCACCATGTGTCGCATCACCTCCGTGTCTCTCGAGAGAGGTGGTGGATCAGACTAGCAGGCCAGAACATTGATGGAGACTCGAGCCTCCTGAAGAGCCGGCAGACCCTCCGGGGCTTTGGACTCAAACACACACTGGCCTATCCAAGTCAAGAAAGCCCCCGACGTGAGGAAAAGGGAACCAGATGGCACCCAGATCAGCTTTACTACCATTCCCTTGGCACAAACAAGCTTGGTCTTGTCAGTGCAGCTCTCATTAGAAGCAGGGAGATGGGTGATCTGTAGTGGGAAATAAAGACACTGCACCCTTTGGTCTCTCCTACAGACTGAATACACTCCGTCACGGTGCCTCTTATATCTGAAGGTTTTTTTATTTCTGCATGACTCAACAAAATGAGAAACTAGGCTGATTTAAAATAAGGCCTCAAAAAAGGTAGAGGCAGCAAGTGCTATGACACCCGGATATATACGGAACCTCACTGTTTTTTATTGTCACCTGAGAGCGAAATGCATTAGCACAATGACGTCTGATCCAGACTCTCTGACCTCGCTCTCCTGATTTTACCAGCACCGTAATCGGTTTAACGCACCCAAAACACAAAACTCTGCTCATGTACAACAGCAGGCCGCTCTGGGATCCTGTTTACCTTGTCCCGCATGACAGATCTGAGGACGGGGACGCATCTCTTTCCCATTCAGGAAGTGCTAAGAGTTAAAACCCATGCACACATTAGCGCTGACAAAAAAGTGACACCCTACTCGATAGGGGATCCTTTCCCACCCAATCCCCTGCGCTGTATTTAGTCTTGTCCAAACAGTAGTTTTCTAGGTTATTGGACACCTTCAGTGAGTGGATCTGTTCTGTGTGTAAACAAAAGAGGCTCTGTCTGAACCCCGGATCTGAGTAATAGTGACAACAACCTCTGACTTCCACCAATTACCTGCGTAATGCCCCCGAGGACTGTGGTACAGCTCAGCACCCTAAATGCACACCTAATGTGGCTGGGCTTCCCATCACAGACCTCCAATGAGTTAATAAGCAAGAGCAGCCTGAGTTACTGATGCTGCTTTAACAAATTGCCTGGTAAATCGGCCGCCCAATATCAATTACACTTTTCAAGGGATTCTAGATTTTTTGCATTTAATTTTTGTTGAAGTTATGATGTGATTGACAATGTTGTATATATAAAGTCTGAATTTGTTTATTATTACAGCTACATTTTAACATTAAGGAAATGCATGTTGTTTTTTATAAAATGTACAATATGTCCTTATTCAAAACATTTGCATTATCGTATTTTTAAAAGTTGACCAGCCATGTTCTTTATAAAAAAACTTGCAAACAAACAAGAAAGTTGCCGGTAGCACACTGACAACCCTATGAAATCCGCAAATTTTAAATCTGTAATCATAATTATTTTAACCTCTCTAAATTATCTATAATAATGTAATCTCATTATTATGTTTTGTGTACACATGTGCTTATTTTTAAACTGATAATAGTGTAGAAATTTAGAGCCTCTTTAAGTTAAAAATATGAACATTTTCATACCATTTAAATTTCAAATTGTTAACTTTAAATTCTACAAATGTTGAATTAATCAAAATTTTCACGTGAAATTAAGAAATCTCATTAATAAGCAGAAGTAAAGTGGCCTCAATTATCATCTTATATCGAAACGCATAAATAATCTTATTGATGAATCATGTAGGCTACATTCATATGGAGAGTAACAACTGAGAAATGCAGGCAAACATGAAAACCGTTTTAATTTGACAAAATAATCCACTTCTCAATTATGTGAACGATTTTGGTCAAGAACAATTAGTCTTCCTTTTTACCTAATAATAATATTTATTTAAGAATTCTTTGCAGCTTGAGTTTACTATTATTTTTTTGGATAAAAATCGACGCCTTAATTTTAACACAGAAATCTCGGTTGCAGAGTATAATTTGCATCCTTCAAGTAAATAATCGAAAAAAGCAATACAAAACAAAAATAAACAAAATAACTGGGCGACAAAGTTGACATGTCCCGTGCGCATCACGTTAACAATATTTAAAAATTATTACGTGAACATTTAACAAATAATATGGGCACGTAAGTGCTGAAGTATAAATAACCATTCTTAAAATATGTTGAATATTTTCGTTTTTATCCAACGTTAAGGCGCATTAAATTGTCAATCTTTTCTGAACTTTATAGGCCTGAATTATTTTCAATATTAATTTTTTCTCAATTCCAACAAAACTAAAAAGAGATCATCAAACTGTCGCTTACCTTGGAATCGGTGTCCGAGATATCTGTTCCTCAGTACCCACGGGTAGAAGTTCAATGTGTCCCTCTGATGAGGACTGAAGAAAGGCTGTGTGGGAATCTGAAGATGCCGCAGAGACAGGCCAGAGTTGGTGGAATGAGAGGTCGGGTCTGTGAACATCATCTCCGGGCTGCTGCTGTACAGTGTTCTGCCTGAGTTCTGGAAGCAGTTCCCAAAGGGCGATGGATGGATGGATTCAGAAAATCTCAGAGCCGTGGGTCTGATGGGCTCATCCGCGGCAGCACTTGACGAATTTGTGTCTTTTCCCACGAGAGATTCAATCGTGAAGCATTTCTTATTGTGCTGGAACATTGTGGTCAGCTATGAAAATACTCAGTTAAATAGAAAAGACAGCTGCTTATACAGGTGAGGGTCGGAGGACCTGCGAGAAATTCACTCTAAAGCCGATGATGGGTTTAACCAACGTCTAAAAAACCCCCACAAAAAATAATTCTTACATTGCCATAGTCCCTCCACAATCCATAACTTCATAAGGTTCCTTTGCTATGTGAATCTCGTGGGTTGCGATAGAACTCCAAAGCAGACGAGTTCTGATTCTGTCAGTTTCCAGGACAGGCTTGAGTGATCGCAGTTATAGCCCTCTGAAATTAACTCGGTGTTCTTCTCATGTCAGAATAAACCTAATAAACTGTCTGTTGTGTCTCTGTGGTCCGTTTCGTATAGGAAGCGGGCATCAGTTTCGGTGCTGCGAGCTCATATGATCGCTGATCCGACAGCTTTTGGCTTGTCAAGAGCTAACTTCTATACCTGCTCGCAGATCTCCGAGCGAGAGGTGTGGTGCGCATGCGCACAAGTACAGGCGCTAACAGTAAATCACAGCCATTTTGTGTTGTGCGAAGTAATTCTGTTTTTAAACAGCGATGTGATATTATTGGTTTTAAAATAACGTTTGAAAATATTTTCCATATGTTTCTTAAATATTATGTTAACAGGTAAAGCTTGAAAATTGAATCTACTGTGTTATTAAACTTAATATATTATAAATATTATCATTTTCTGTCTAATGATGTTCTTTAATTAAATAAGAAAACCCTAGCGAACTTTCTAGGGTAATGTAACCAAACGGTTGGGTTTGTCCATAGGCCATTTGACCCAATCATGGCTGGAAGGCGTTTCATAAATGTATATTTTGCAAAACATTTTTGGGGAACCATTGAGGTTCTCATTCATCCGAATTGTAACTGAACGGATGCATCATTCGTTTATATATATTATTTATAATGAATAAATTTTGATACATCTCTAAAACCTAGCCTGCATGAATCTCAAAATTAATACGAATTATTCACAATTTATTTTGTTTATAAACAGTCTTTAGATAGCCTACTACTTAGAAGATGAGAAAAAAAGGGCTAATGCGTTTGATACATTTAGCTATTGCGTTTCTAACACCTTGTAGTCAATAAATCACTTTCCTATTATTAAAGGTATATAACTCCGTTCAGTTTAAACCACTGTAATCGTTACATCATTCTATTTTGTTGTTATAATATTATGGTTAATAATAATAATAATAGTTGTATTATTATTATTGTTGTTGTTATTATAATTATTATTATTATTAATAAGAATATGTTGGTGTTGTGTTGTTGTTTAATAAAAACACAATAAAGCCCATTAAAAGTTATTGCTTGCTATTACCGAGAGCAGATATGTTTGATTGAAATTGGATGAGAATGTAGCACTTTCACTTGTGCGTAAACGGGTTCGTAATATAGGGAAAAGCATCCTGTTTTTTGTTTTATTGAGAAGTCGTCATCAAGAGAACACGGCAATCTCGGTTAAAGAGTTTATGAAGGTATCTTAATGAAGCAGACACATGATCAAGGGAACGGAGCATTGATCTCGCGGCTTGACATGTCTCGAGTGCCTCTCCTTGTCTCATTTGTCAGTTACAAACGTAATAAGTTGTTGAGAGAGGATGGAGACTAATGGGGTGGATCAGAGTCTCGGAAACCCCGGACAGATGTCACCCTTTTCAGAAGGAACAATCGTGGCTCTGGAACCACACAAAAGCCCCCCTGCTCAGGCCTTTCACAATCCACGCAGCGGAAACCCATGTGAACCACGCAGGGCACAGACCCCATTGAGCCCCAAAGCAGACCGTCTCCAGCCCTCTTGTGCTTGCCTTCTCAGTCCCTCTGCATATAATTAATAGCTTTCTCTGGCCAATTTTGTCCCCTTTGCCTCAAATACAAATGGCCATTAACATCTATTAATTTTGCCTCTGGCAATTGATTACAGATTGTGCGCAGCTGAAAGGGTATAACAGTTGGAGTTTTGTAAGCGCTCTAGGTGTGAAGGCGAGTTAAAATGTGATTATTGTTCCCCTGCCTGGAACTAACTGGTGTCAAACCCTCTTTGAACACGGAGAAGCCACGATTTGTTATTTTAACCGTTATTAGTTGATTTGGAGAGGGTAAATGGATGACCATCAATCAATCAATCATGAAAAATAATCATGTTCACGAATAGCCTACCCTTTTATTTACAAAATTGCAAGATACGATTAAAAAAATCTAAATGCGTCAATTAAATTGCCAAAAAGCACCAACGGTGAAACTCAAGTCATATTTATGGGAAATTAAATGTAGGCTAGAAAAAACATTTTAATATATATTAATATAAATAGGCTATATTAAAGTACAATAATTTTAAGATTGGTGTTTGCAAGGCATCCTGTTGCACGTGTCAGGCAGAATGTTTATTAAAATTCCAAAACCATTTCTAAAACATGTAGTGTACTTATACATATTTACTGTTTACAAATAAACATAGTTAATATAAAGGCTCCACAAAAACATGTAAAGTGGCGTGCATTTACAGACAACGCCCTCTAGTGTTTCGACTGCTTATAAACTGTTCTGTTGCCATTTGTGACACCATGTTTGACAGGTTTTATTCCAAAATGCGCACAATAATTGTTAATGTCTGCAAATTCGTTTCAAGCAAGAACTGAATCATGTTAAACATTCTAGACAAACGTTATAAATAATATTCATTATAAGGCATAATCCTTAATGCGATAAATCACCAAAATTATTTCATCATTTACTCTCCCTCATGTCATTCAAAACATGTGATTTTCTGCTGCAGAATACAAAAGATGACATTTTGAAAACGTTAAACAACACTTTCCCCCACTGAATTCCTGTGGACACAAGACACCGAAACGTCTCCTAAAATATAGCCTATTTGTGTTTGACTGAAGTTAGTGTGGATAAATGATGTTCTTATAAAAGTTCTTAATTTCTCACAACTTTAAAACGTTTCAATTAGCCTGTCACGTTGCTTTAAAATGGACAGATTATTTTATTTTCAGAACATGTGAAAGTTTTGCAAATTTATTACTAGTCCCGTTAATTTCATTTTAGTGTAATGTTAAATAATGAAATGTACAATCTGGTATAATAGGCCAGAAATGTTAAAGATTTGGAAATCTTCTCAAGGATATCCAATAGTTACTCGGAACAATATCGGTAGCAGTTAATAATTAATGTTAAACAGAGAAATTAAGCATAGATTCGTATTACAAGAATAAATATCCTACGTTCAAGGATTGCCGATTCAGATTGAATAGCGAAAACGCATTGCATTAATAACATAACATATTGCATTTGGATTCTCGGTCATTTCAATTCTAACAGTGCCCGATGTGCACGACAGATTGTATCACTCAGTTCAGATTAGTTTTCACACTAAAGCTCTTCACTATTTGAAAAAAAATGAAAGTCGCATTTTTTATCAAAAGATTTATCTAATGAAGAGAATAAATTGTTTTTGATATGACACATTTTGCCAAATCATCATAGATCTCAACAAAACATTTACTAAGTAGATTTAGTTTAGATGACATGTGGCTTCATCTAAAAGTCTGATTAGTTTCATGGCCTAAAACTCTCTTGACCTAACTGTCCTATCAAATTGATGAGTAGTCTTGAATCATCTGAATTTCCTCTGATCTGAAGGCCAACCTAACCCTAACATCACGAACTTTGATTTTACTCTTAAACTGTTCATCTTATTTTTTCTTGATTCCATTGCCTTTGGGAATAATATGCCAGACAAAGCAGTAAACATTATTAATATAACAATAACGGGGCTGTTGAATGCCTCAATCTGATTGGCTGATTAATGTTCTATGGGTATGCATTAATCCACTTTGCCAAGTTTAAAAAACAGAAGGTTATAGTGCAGCCTACAGGACATCACCTCACACAGCACTTGATCTGACGTTTGAAATGTCAAACTTTACTGTTAATGGAAACCTGTGCCGTTTCGTTTCAATAAACAAAGCATTTCAACAACAATGCATATGGTGTACGGAAATCGAGTAAAAATAAGTCATTCAATAGCCCGTCGTCAATTATTCTTTACATTATTTAAATCTCCACATCATAGTTCAGACAATGATGTACAGTTTGTTCAGGCATTAGTGTCCGAATTTTATTACCGTTTCACTAAAATATTTAGTTTTTTGGACACAGCTTCATGCTTCCAGTTAAAAAGGTCCTTACAGTCCTGTCAATGTAAGATGTAACCGCATTCCATGCATTCTGAATTACAACAAGAAAAAACTGAGTAAATTATTTTAGATATAAATACTGAACAATGTCTAAATACAAAGTACCCTTAAACCCATTTGTCATATAATATTGTATTTTTGAAGACACATATCCTAGGAATAATGCTGAAGATTCTTGATTCAAGCAACAAACAAAAAATATTTCTGCTGTTAAGAGCAAACACTCACAATTGCACTATGAGGACACAGTCCAAAAAAGGCCAAACATTACAACCAAAATATTATAAAACTCACCATTGAAAACCGGACCTGTGGATGCCCATATCTGCAATGTTGCAGATGTAAATTAAGTGCATCTGACATGGGTCAAAAGTTCAGTTAAAAAAATGAGAAGAGTTGCGCTGCCGGCACGTCATTGTGAACGAAGTAAATAACACTGTTCTATAAAAATAAAAGCTCATTTCCCCAAAGAGTCAACAATTCAAGTCCTTTTGGTTAGATGATCACGAAGATTTGTCAAGTGTGAATGGCACTGTCAATAAATGGTTTGTTGTCACCATTGACAAATACTTGGCACCCTTGTAGCTGTACAGGTTCGGCTTAAGCATATCAACTGAACTGGCACCATGGAGTCTGGTCAAGATCACACTGGAGAGAAGTGCTGATGACAGTACAGGGAGCTCCACTGATAGTCAGTTCCTGTCTGGACTCCACCTTGTAGCGGAGGTTAGATAGGCCCCCTTCTGGGTCTATCTTGAACTGCTCCTGACATTCAAGAATAATGGAAAAACTCAAATTGATTTCAAAATCCAATGCTGCTATGCAAAACATAGTTATTAAGACAAGATGTTTGTAACCTGACTTCAAGTCCTTTGAGGTTATAAATAGGCTAACAGAGTCTATAATTGCATTCATAACTAATAATAAAATATTAGAATTGATTTAGAATATTGAAATATATTACAAATATATTTGGTTTATTTGATCTTAAGCATACGCCTTTAGATTCAAATGTTTTAGGGGAAATAAAAATATATAAAACTAGAAATTGTAATATTAAAATGTAATAGGCAAATATAAAAAAGTCAGCCTGAAAGTAAGGTACAGCCTAAAATAGCCTTGTGTATGATATAAATGTTTCTACCTGCTTTTGTGCAGCGATCCTTTTCTGATCTCTCTTCCTCCAGGCTGGATCATGGATGTGCTGGAATGTTTTAGTTCCTGTTGTAATACCCTTTGGCCTAAAAAGCTGAACAGATTTAACAAATTATGAATAAATTATTCATCAAGTAATCTGTATAAAAGCAGATATACACATTACAGAACTCTTAAATGTCAAATGTATATTCTTGCTCTTGCTCAGAAGCAAATATGTTCATCTTTCTGCTCTTTTTTACCTGAAGGTCAGCTGTTTTTAGTCTTCTGAAGAATTCGTCATCTTCTCTTCCCCATCCCCAGAAGCGATTTGACATTCCATTGCACTAATGCAAAAAATTTAATGAAAGTTTAATTGCAGAAAAATTTTAAATGGAAAATTACTTTCAATTTTATAGGGATCATATGGGTAGGAAAATTCTGTCATGAATTACTCACCCTCAAATTGTTTCAAACCTGTATACATATCTTTGTTCTGAACACAAAGAAAGATATTTGGAAGAATGTTAGCAACTGACATTTCTGGGGAATCATTGACTACTATAGAAGGAAACATTAAAATGGTGGTCAAAGGTGCTCCAGATCTGCTTGCTTTCCTCAATATATTTTGTGTTTATAAAACTACAATCATTTTCTACTATGGTATTTAATGGTTACCCAGTACTGTCAGTTGCAAGCATTCTTCCAAATATCTTTCTCTGTGTTCAACCAAACAAAACATAGATATTTTTACAGTTTGAAACAACTTGAGGGTGAGTAATTCATGACAAAATGTTCATTTTAGGGTGAACTTTCCCTTTCAGTAAAGCTGTATTGTAAACAGTTCACACTGTGCAAAGCAAATACAAATCACATTGAAAAAATAAAACAGTAGTATCTTACCATCTGATAATGTTTCTTGGTGAGCAGCAAGATCCCACCCACATAAGTCTTATAATGATATAAAGGATGAAGCTCAGGTGAAGCCACATGAAAAGGTCCCTCCTCTGGAAAACCATAATCTAGATCCTCATTTTGAGGCAACAAATCCACATCATGCATCGCAATGTAGTCCGTGTCATTGCCACTCTCCATGTGGCCAACATTAATAAGTGAAGCTCGATTAAATCTGAAAGACATGAATTTAGATATAAACCTGATTGTATGGTACCATTACAAGACCACTTTCTGAGATGCTTTAAGAGATTATATTCATTATGAAGAACTGAGATTACACTATTTCCACTGTAAACATGTGATCGCTAATTAAAACACAAGAAATTCTGACATTTAAAAAAACACTCACCGAAAGTGATCCACTTGGTTTATAATAAATATCCTGTGCCGAATTTTCTTTTTATTGAGGAAAGCGTGCATGTATGGGACAAATATAAGTATCTCTTCGAAGCGTTCTCGGAATGGAACGATGAGGGCCATTTTGTGCGGGCCCCAGGAGGGGTCATCGACAGAAGAGGCTTGTCTCTCTACAGGACAGGGCTGGTGAGGTACGTGGCTGTACCCAGAAAGCTTGTTCATGTCTCCCGAACAAGTCAGCTGGACCCATAGGAGAGACACCAAAACAAACAGTATGCAGAGCCCAAAGAGTTTCCAGATGGTGCATTTCCTCGATAGAAAACTGAAAGCATAAATGCATGTATCAAAACTAAATCAAGTCAAGCTTTATTGAACCTACACAGGCAACACTCTTTGCAAGTCAGTGTTTATGATTATTTGGATGCAGTTTCAGACACGTTCAATTATACATTAATGAAATAGTTAGAATGAGTATTTTGTATTTCAACCTTTTAGTTAGCTCACAATATCAAGCATTGTAACAGCAGGCATTGTCTCATTTAAACTCAACACACGCCTAAATGAAACACTATGCTTTATTTATACTCACTAAACATCTCCATGATGATGTATCCTTGGACTTTCACTTCTTGAAATTATGAAACACATTAAACATCCGCTAGTAAACTAAGATTACACGTTTTACTTTGTCATTCAGAAAAGAGGGTTATACAAACCCACACACTATCCTGTCTAACGTTAAAGGACCAGATAAGTACCGGAATTGTCCTACAACAAGACATACATTAAAGCACATGCTTACCTTCGATCATCTTTAAAATACAGTACTGGTTTTCTGCGTGAAGAGTACATCATCTTTGTGCCTTTCAGTGTCACACAGAGGCAGATTGTAATATCTTCACATTTAATTCACCAAACCACATGTGTTGTGTAGGACGGCGTCATCTACGCGTTAAAATCCCGTGTAACCATTTCGAATTCTAATGGTAATTTTGTTTCTCTTCATCATGAGTAACCAACAACTTTAAATAACATGATTTCAGTCGTCGGGATGATGTCTTTCAAGGCCGATGCAAGACTAAACAAATAATCTCATAAAACGTAACAATTCGCCCAAATCATTGTTTATTTCTATCGTTTTGTGTCTACTGGTTGTGGTTACACGTCACTCATAACGGTGCGTAAATAAGCGCAGAACGCGAGCTGACAAACGATTTAAGAACAAAACAAGTGTCGTAATTACACGTGTGTTATAAACCGCAAACATGCTGTTAGGTTTCCGCTTATTTTAAACGCCGTGTCAGTGCTGAAAAACATTTGAAAACTTTTTAAAACGGAGAAGTGTGACAAAAGAGGAAAAAATCACACGTTGGCTGGTATCGTTTAGTCCGCTCTCGAAATATTTCCCCGGAAACAGTGAACGACAGAAAGTTCCTAGAATTTTTTGACCTGGACGAAGGTGAAAACGTTTAATTAAAAACACATATATTGCTAAATTAAACATTGGCATATATACAAAGCAAATAAAAGTGAGTGTTCAAGAAATGTTACGACAAATATAATGTCGCATGGACGATAACAGGTGAGGATATCGTAGATATCCAGGAAAATCTTTTTGTTAAATTATTTTAAAACATTAATACTGTATATTATAATAACAAGTGTCACACTCATGTACCAAAATGTTTGTTATTTGTTTATAATGTGTCTGGTCCTTTCAGTTGATTCTAGAGATAAATAATTACTTGAGACCTGATTATATTTAGTGGTGTTTGTTTGTTTATTTTGTTTACATCAACATCTGCATTTTCTTGTGGAGACGATTCTGATCTTTGCAAGTCTATGGTGGTGGGAAAAGGAAACTTTATGAGTGCAAGCACGGCTTAGATTTTTTCCCAAAAATAAAAATCTCTCAATTGTCCCTACAAACGCACCCTTACTGAAACCTATTTCCCTGTGACTGCATATAAACGACAATGGCAAAACACTTTAAACCTGTATAACATGAGACCAATGGAATTCAGTGATCAAAACCTAAAAAATACACAGTCCTACATTTTAAAAAGAATAACCAACACTTAAACCAAATTTAAGAGAGGACACCAGCTACAGCATGTAGAATTTAAAAAGCAAACAAATCATGTTATTATAACATTTTACAGTGTATTCTGGGCAGTATGTTTCTTTAATCTTTAAAGAAAAATAAATAGAAAGATTATCAATTTTAGGCTCTCTATGTTTATCTGAGGATTTGAATAAAGGAAAAGATAAAACTGAGAAATTAAGAAAACATGTGCAATATTGCAAATTAATATTACCCAAAACTGGAAACAGGGAATGAGTTTTATTTATGAAAAAGCAAAAAACTCAATGCTTTATGCATATTTCAACCTTTTACATTTTAATAGCCACAATTTGCTGTTTATTGAGATGTATTATGCATTTGACACAAATGTATATGTAATTATAACCAGTTACTCAAAGTAAATGAGACTGTAGCTATCAATATGCAACAAGGCAAAATACTAATATGCTCTAGGTGTCCTTGATCAAAAAAAGCTTAAAAGGATAGGGAGAAAACTGCATCCAGAATGTAATCGAAAACAGAAACAAAGAAAAAAGAAACATTCACTCAGAAAAAAAAACATACTTTAAATACCATACTAATTACTGCATAACACAACACAAGACATTTATACCTGCCACCAGAATAAACTCATTTTTGTTTTTTCTTTGTATTGTAATTGTTGAGGTGAATAATCCAAGGTCATGTAGAAAATCATTATACTCGCAGTCCTTGATACAGTTGATGGGTATTTCCATTTTGTTATTTAAATGTTAAATATTATTGTAACAAATTAAGGGACCTGACAATAAAAAGGAACCACTATAATACAAGGTGTTTAACTACAGTTAATTACTTGAAATTGTCAGTGGTTTTCACAGGCTAGAAAAAACTGTAATGTATATCTGAACAAAAACTAGATTCACATTACAGTGGGGTGTGGTACTGAAGCAAACAATGTGAAAAAACTCTCAATGCAGGATTTAACAGAAGAATTTAGGGCGAGTCCTGGACTAAGAGAATGTTGGGTTTTCAGCAGTCTTGACCTCACACTAAATGTAGTTTGTACTGTATCAATTAAAACAAAAGCCAAAACACAGTTCTATACTAATTTCTTGGCCTCAAAGAAGCTCTTGAGATGTCTCATTTGCCAAAATCCGATAGCAACCAGGATGAGTGTCTGGACAATGGACCACCACAGAACCCTCTGATTGGTGCTCTCACTGGTCTGTCTGAAGCGCTCCTCACGATACTGAAAGTACAAAACCAAATAATGTTCAGATAAGATCAGGAAATACACCAATTTATGCAAAGAAATTTTTTGAAGCTCCAAAAAGTACATCCATTGATCAAAGATTTGCTCGACACGGCTCTGTGTTCTTAACAAAGGCCTTGTGAAGCTAATTGATGCATTTGTTAAAGAAAAATATCCATATTGACAGAACTATAAACGTTGATGTCTAGCTTCCGGCAGATGGCATAGGCGTGTCGTAAATTCCGGTGACAAACGCTGCATTTTTAATTGAAGCCAATATCATATCGTCTACTCTGGCAGGAGATTACGTCACCGTCATTTGGTAGAAGAACAAGCCTCTTGTTCACGTGCATTCGAGAGATGCCGGAAGGTAGAAGTCAATGTTAATAGCACTGACAATAAGGATATTTATCTTAAAAAAAAAACGCATCGATTCGGTTCAGAAGACCTTAATTAAAAACAAGGAGCCGCGTCGAGCAGTTCTTTGATCGATGGATGCACTTTTTGGAACTTCATAAAAATCAACACCTGTTCAATCCCATTCTACCGCTTGGAAGCAAAATGGTACGTGGTATTTTAACACACTGACTGGATTATTCTTCCAAAAGAAAACCATACTCAGTTCCGATACCTTGACAGTGTGTAAAAACATGGGGAAATTTAATTTTGTTGGTGAAATTCCCATTTAAAGTGATAGTTTACTCAAAAAGGAAAATTCTGTCATCATTTAGTCCCTCTCGTCATTTCACACCTGTATGACTTACTTTCTTCAGCAGAACACAAAAGAAGATATTTCGAAGAATTTTGTTAACTGGCCCCTATTCACTTGCATTGATTTGGCGACTGTACAATAGAAATGAATGTGGGCCAGTGTTGTTCGGTTACAAACATTCTTCAAAATATCTTCTTTTGTGTTCTGCGAAAGAAAGTCATCAAGCTTTGAAATGACAAGCGAGTGAAAAAATGATGACAGTTAAATTGATTTTAAACAATGGTTTTCGGTCACATAAAGGGAGGGTTGCAGACATACTAGATTTGTTAACGAACCACACATTTATTCATCAAAGTTGGTCCACTCAAATAAGATCCAGGTCTCCACTCTCATATCTATAAAACACTCACCCTCATATCTATAAAACACTCACCCTCTGATAGTTCTGCTCTTTCTGGACCTGATCCACCTGCTCCATCAGCTGTCGCACTCGTAGCTGCAACTCTGTGAGCTTGTCTTTGGCTGCAATTTCTGCATAGTTGTTTGCATGCTCACCAACTTGGATATCCAAGTGCACACGCTAAATAGAAAACGAGATTTATAAGCTTTAAATGCTCCCTTAATGCTGTAAAAAACAGACAATGAAGTTATGAATGTAGTTTGAATAAACCATTCACTTAAAAATAAGAACTTACAAGCATTCCACCAGCAAACAGTGCGAATTTGGAGGAATTTGAGTGCAAGCAGATCTGATGCTCTCCAGGTGTGTGGGAGGTGAAGGTGAACCTGCCTTCTGATCCATACTGACGGGACAGGATCACCTAAAACCCAGAAAAGAAAGCAAATGAGGATGATTAATTAAAACATGCTGGACTTGAAATTTACAAATAAAACCTCAAGCTGACCTTCTCGTCAGGATCCTTCACTTCCACAAACATTCCAAGTCCTTGAGTTGCAGGCAAATACTCTTCTTTCTGCTTGTCATACAGCTGGGTTCGGTAGTTTCCTGGGTAATACATGACACAGACTTGTGATCCCACATAGCTAGCAGTTATCTAGTAAACTTTTTAATCATCAAAAAGTTGTAAAATATCACTAAGAGTTTATCTAAAGGAATCTACGACTTATTACTTACTGGTTGGGGTAGATAACTAAGAAGATATAAAGTCCAGCTGGTTACCATCATATTAACTTGCTAGTTAGCACTATGCTAAGCTTTAACGGGAACTGCAAGCTCGGCTGTCAAACCTGCTTCTCCTACTTACCTATTATCATAGTTTCGTCCGGTATTTCTTCAATGAAGCATTTCTTTTCCGTCTCGCCGATATGAAAATACAACGAAGACACAAAGCTGTTGTAAACATTTAAAAGCAACACCAAATAAAGTGTAAACTGCATTCTGATTGCCACCATCTTGACACTGCCGGTGAGAAGTGCACTGCGCATGCGCAGACACTCGAATGCCACGTTATCCATCGTCTGCTGTCGTCCAATCACAAGCGCTCTCACCAGTGACGAGATAGTCAATGGTCATTGTAGTTTTACTGGTTAACCACATTGATTAGTTGGCGATTATTAATGTAAAAAATGGAAAAAATATATATGTTTTGACCATTTTCATACATTATTGATTTGCGAATGTCATGTTGATGTTACAATTATTATTAAATAAAGTAGACTATTGTACTTTGTATGGAATTAACCTTATTCTAGCTGGAAGCGTTTGAGTTGGTCTAAGTACACTAAATGTACATGTCCTAATAGACACAATATATAACATATAAATTGCGAAAAAAACATTTTTTATTTTTATTGTGACTTCTCTACCTTACATATTATGACAGTCACTGGTTTAAGAATAGAATAAGCATATAACAGCACAAACGAAAAAAGAATCAGTCTTTCTTGGGCTCTTAGTATAAATATAATTAAATAGTGTATTCTATAGTAGTTAAAATAAAATCGCACAAACACAGAAAAGTGAAAAGATAACACTGGTAGAACATTTTTATTTTCTCACCAAAGCCACCATTTTACAGTCAATTGCCAGCTTAGTCTCTAACAAAATTAAATTTATTTTTGTAAAAAGTAAAAAAATCAGTGCATTGCAATTATTTCTTATGGAAGCAAAATACAATTTGAAAAGTGTATTACATTAACACAAATTATGTAAGTAGAAACTTCCAAAAGCTAAAGTTTTGTTATTCTGCAGAAATAGCCTATACTATGATTCTTATTTTTCATTTATTATTCCATATAATCAAAAGTACTCATTTTTGATGAGACCAGATAAGTTACCTCTTAAAATAGCATTTCGATAGATTTGATTTATCTAGGAGGACATTCCCAATTGTTTTCCTCTGCAGTCCATTAAAACCCTGCTAAAAATCTAATCATACAGGTTTGTAAAAGAGATCTCCATAACACAACCAAAGCAAACCAAAGCCAAGCTAAAAAACATAAAACCAAGAAAGTTTTGAATGTAACTAAATTTAGTTTATACATGTCATTCACAAAAATAAACATGAACTATTGAAGACTGCATTGAAAATGTGTACTTGACTATAATTCAGCACACAGGCATTAATCTTACCAGACCAACATACAGAAGAAAATTGTCTTTAAAGCTACATATCCTGCTCTTCAGATGCAAACAAACTTCAATAATATAAACATTTATACAGCTGTTAAAAATTCACATCAATGTTTTCTACCAACAATTTCCAAAGTTCTTTTATGTTTGAGACTTTTAGTAGAATCTCTTGTTTCTTTCCTGACGTTTCTGAAAGACCACCGCACCAACAACCGCACAAACCACAATACCAAGCAGAGCACACAACAGAAGTAGGAAGACCTTCCAGCCGGTTAGGGGTGTACTTCTGAAATTACCCGTTGGATCGTCAACATTGTCTGTTTTGTGCGAGACAGCACATAGAAGAGAAAAAGAAGAATAAAACACGCCTTCAGTAAACATGACACAATTAAATCAAAAATCGAAATAAACTAAGTGCAGGTCAGAGGTGTTACCTTTAGGAGACTTAAGGAGACTGACACTAGGTTCAATTTTTGTCCAGTCCAGGTTGTCCTCTTCAGCAGTATGTTCTACCATCAGCTGATACATTTTCATAGAGATGATGTCATGGTTGTCTGCAAAGTAGAAACGCTGTGAAGATGGGCTACATGCAGAAAATGATTGCAGACATTTAGGAAACATCTAAAGCAAAGCTTACCAGAAAGATCTCCTGTAGCTGCAGAGGCCCCAAAATAGTAGCCAATAGGGAGGCGGACACCACCGAAATCAATACACTCTTTCCAATCGTTCTTGTCCTCCACATCTACCATAATCTGTCAAAATAAAATATTGCAGAGATACTTCCATATAAATTACATTATCTATTAAAGGGCGATCTTTTCATGAAGCTCAACATTTTCTTTCTTTTTAATGAAAACATTGTGCAAGTTTCAGAACTCAAGACCTGCGTTTTGAAAAGAGGGTGGGGTAAATGACTATTGCTTGTTAAATGCAAATAGAGCGTTTCTTATAGTGACACAAAGCTAAATAAATTACCTTGAAGAGAGGATACCTTGTGTAGGGGAATTACAGTAAAAGACCCGTAGATCAGATATGATAAATGAAGACAAATAGTTAGAAATGCAATCAATCAAAGAAAATGTACTGAAGGTATTTTTTGTAGTTTTGCCAGCAGATGACAGCTTTAGCACTTTCAAGGAGTTCCCCAGGCCGATCTGCCTTACATTCAACATGCAGTAGTATTTAAGCCAACAGAGTCAACTAACTACGTCATGACTTAAGTAAATCAAGCTCTCATGATTGGTTATTAATTGATAATCACTAAAACAAGTACACAAAGCTCTCTTACACTTCTGGAGTTATGAGACAGGACAGTCCTATAGACTATCAAATATGACATGCATGTACTGTAAGTAAGGGATAATGTACAGGCAGCCGGTTGTTATCGAAGAAAAAACACAGACAGTGTGACTGCGTCAGGTCCTGGTCAGACTGTCGGGGCTTATTTCACGATAACAGCCGGCTGCTGGTACATTATTACACGGCCTCTTGCCAAATGAGAAAACAATAAGACATGAAATGTGAATTTGAAATATTTTATTATCCAATCTTTACCGAATGCAGACCTTCTGCGATGAAAAGCCGTTTACTTTCAGTTTTAAGGTAATAAACGACGTTCAGATGTCACAAACAAGCAATTAGGTTTAATCAGTTAAATATAATGTCATGTTACTAAAATATATATTTACATTTTATTTGTCAAAAAACCTGTCAAAATGATTTGCTGCATCCAAGTTACCGTGTGTTATTTGTTTTCAGAGGTTATCTGGGAATAACGAACCTGCAAATTTCACGACTGGCCAATCAGAATCAAGCATTCCAACGAGCAGTGTTATAAATTATTATTAATAATAATCAGGTCGTTATGTCCGTCTTGTTATTTTCTACTCGTTCTCACTTTGCTGAAACGATTCAAATGACAAAAACCCGTCAAGGGTAGTGTGTGTGTTAACTGAAGATGTTTTTCTAACAGGATGATAAGAAATCCATTTTCACAGTAACACTGACCTTGCAATAAGAGAGGGCCTAAGCGGAGACTTAAACCATGGATTATTCTCTACTTTCTGTATACCATTATCAGAAAAGGTTAGTCTTAAAATAAGATGATGCGGCGTAATAATTCATTATTTTTTGTTAACTTTAGTAAGGTGAAGCCACGGCACCCGTCCCTTGACTTGAAATCAGATCGTATTAATGAGAACTCTTGACAGTGTATTAAGTAATATAATGCACTTTATTTACATTTATTATGCCTCTTACCGTGAGTCTTCCTTTGGAGTATCGAATAGCAAGATAAGTATCATGGTCTTTATTTCTGATTTCAGCTGAGCAACCTCCCAATTCAGAGGATCGTCCATCTTTCCCATGGTCATATGGCAGCGAGCCATTATTCACCATTGCAGAAATATAGGGGAAAGAGCGCTGGAGGACCAGACAACATGAATATTATACATAACACTATGAGTAAACATGTGTCTTAAGTATGTATGTAAATGTACATTGTTGAATGGAAGTTATTTCCTAAGCCAGCTTATATAAAGCAAAACGAAAATCTTACGCTACATTCATACTGTATGTTACGTACACAGAATAACTTAAAATTCGAGAAGCTATATCAAGAAGCATTGTAAATATAAACATATATTCTTACAATTTTTTATGAGATGCTTACATTTGAAGCAACAGATGATGAACGAAGAGAGTAAATAAAGGGACAAAGAAGACCATATGATGCAGATGATACGTGATAAAGAAAGCATTGCTTATATGCGGTGTTTAAAAGATTTGTTTAAAGATCCCGAAGTGAAAGAAGATAGTTAAGGTACAATAAAAACAAAGAAATATTTTTCTCTATAAAGCTTGTTTTCCTTAGTCTGGCTATAAGTGACAACAAACATCTTAAATTTAAAAAAGTTTATAATTACATTTGAATGAATGATGGAATGAATGAGGCATTTATGTAGCGCTTTATTGTATATTGCTGTACACCCAAAGCACTTTACAGTCATATGGGGGGATTCTCTCCTCACCCACCACCAGTGTGCAGCATCCACTTGTATGATGCGACAGCAGCCACAGTACAACAGCACCAGTGCGCTCACCACACACCAGCTATAGGCAGAGAGGAGAGAGAGCCAATTCAGAGAGTGGGGATTTTTAGGAGGCCATGATTGACAAGGGCTAGTGGAGGGAATCTGGCCGGGACACCGGGGTTACACCCCTACTCTTTACGTGAAGTGCCATGGGATCTTTAATGACCACAGGGAGTCAGGACCTCGGTTTAACGTCTTATCATAAGGAGTGTCCCCAACACTACACTGGGGCAATAGCACCCACACAGACCACAGGGTGAGCACCTGATGGCCTCACTAACACCCCTTCCAGCAATAACCTAGTTTTCCCAGGAGGTCTCCCATCCAATTACCGACCAGGCTCAGCCCTGCGTCAGTGGGCAGCCAGTCTTGGGCTATACGGTGAAATGGATGCAGTCAATTTGTAAGCGTAATATCACAAAATGTTTGTCAATCTCAGGGGTTTGTTGCAAGGGAATTTTTGAATGAATAGAAAAAACAGGAGCACAGCAAATACAATAAAGGCTCAAACGGTTTTTTTTTAAGCGATCAAAAAGCAAAGCTTTCTTTCAACTGAAGGCATGTCAACAAAAATACTGCACATCTCTTTAACAACTCACATCCGGAGACTCATCGTTAGGGTATGTGTCTATAAAAATGGCCAACCCATGGAATTTGGCACTACTTCCAAACACAGACCCTGCAGAGAAAGAAGGACCTGTGAGTATGGCAAACTTACATCCATCCCTTGGAGATCATTACGGAAGGTATCCACAAAAATTGCCAGGCCTACAAAATGGTCTTGATTTCCAAAGACTGACCCTAAATGAAAGTATGATACAATCAACTAAAGAAAAAAATGCAGACCACATCACTTGCAGATGAAACACAGACCTGCACATGGAGTACACACATGTAGACTGCGTTGTAACATTTATATATATATAAAACAAGCACAGGAATATAAATGTGTCTATGGGGTTAACACATACAATGGCACTTTATGGACCTACTGTATTTATTCATTTCCGCTTTATTGTATGGCGGCCTTACCAGAATGTAGTCTCTCTTTGGTATACCAAATAGCAAAACCATCTCCATGAAGATTCTTCTTTCCCGATCCATGAATTTTAAACTGCACATGCATCTCCCAATCCTTCAAATAGCACGGCTGCACAAAGAGCAAATACACATTTCATGGCAAAGTTTGTCTTACAGTTTCGTGTCGAAATATCTGTGAGGCAGTTTTACTTACCACTGTATTCCAGATGGATCCTTGTTTGCTCCGCTCATCTGGGGTCAATCGCACATACTGACTGGTAACTAAAGTACTTCCCCAAAAGTCCCATTGACTTGAGGGACTTGTTCCAACACCTGTATGCATGATCACATACATCTTGCATGACATAAATGTTTAAACGTGGAATGCAAATAAGTTACAAAGGCAACCACATACTACAAGTGATGATAAAATCAATGCAACTAGAGATCTGGTAGAACCAGACAAAAACTAGTTAGTCATCAAACTAAGCTTCTTTACATCCTGCAAACGTTATTAACACATTCACTTGTTCAAATAAAGGAGCTTCCCGTTTGTTTGTCTTGAGTTGCGTGTAACTTGCCTGCAGTTCACTTACACAATACTTAGTATAGCTGGACAATGGCGTACCTACTTTAGTATAGATTCATCAATAAAATACATAACCCGTGACATTACAGACAACATAACTTGCATCCTATTGTGAAAACGTAAATGCACCAGTGATAGTGTGGTGAAATGATAACAAACCACAAGCGGACCGCGTAAACCACAATAAGAGCACGTAGCTTACTTACCCTGATACGGTTTAATGAGCGAGTGCTCGCGCTTTAAGTGCTCCGCATTCCCGTCGGTTATGTCTGAATATACAGAAGAGAATTGAACTAAACATAAAAGTAAGAATATACTGTGACACACGGGCATTTTACGAGTTACACTCGGGTGAGAGTGAAGCCATAAAGCTGACGGGCTTTTTTTACGAGCCATTTGTTAACGCCTTCCTTCGTCCGGAGTCGTGTCTTCACTTCCTGCGAGAAGTCACGGACTGTGTTTTAAAAACTAATGTGTGGCCTATGTAGACAGTTTGTCTGTTTATGTCATATGCGCGTTTAAATCGGCTGTTGCACTTTGATTAGTTTTGGCGGGATCCAAAGTAGATACATTTTGGGAATGAATAGTTCCAATGTTCCAAACGCGTGTTTGATGCGTACGACATGTAGTCTTGGTAGTGTACTCACCAGGTTTTGAGACACAGACCTCCAGTCCCCCCCTCTTAAGATAATAGAAGAAACACTTCTCTACATTACACCCACTTAGTAATTTACAAAGGAGAATGTGTCATATTTTTACTAGGAAATATTGCATGCAAGTCTTGTTAACATTTGCGGCATATTGTGTATATCATTTAAATTTTGGTTTTGTTAGCACATATATTTCGTTCAAGTTATATTTACGAAGTGTGTGTAAATACATTAAAGTTAACATGATCTATATGTTCTATGCATACCGTAAGTGTATGTCTTGAATTGATATACATTTAAATAATTAAATAAATACATTTTAAAGGTCAAGGGTATGAAATTTAGCGGCATCTTGTGGTGAGGTTACAAATTGCAACCAAGGCTCACTCCACCCCTCACCCTCTCTTTCGAAGCTGGCACAGAACTAAGATGTCATCACGTTTTCGCCTCTTTGCTGAAGGAGATAACGTATTTATGTAGAGATAAGGTTTAGTGCTTGTCCGTTTAGTGCTGTAGAAACAACATGACAAATTCCATAAGGGGACGCGCGGTGTATGTAGATAGAAATAGCTCATTCTAATGTAATAAAAAAGCAGTCTTTCTACACATCTGAACACATAGTTATACATATTTTATTGCATTTCTGTCAACAGATCCTCCAAAAAAAGTACACATTGGATCTTAAATATCTTAAAAACGAAGACAGAGTAAGCAGGTAGTGAAAACTGGTTTATTTTAAAAACTAATGCTACAGCCAAGGCATCTATTATTACAATAATTCATTTACATGCACATGTAAGCAACGTCAAATATCAGTGCTTGCCCAAGGAGATAGTCCTCATTCCGGCAAATGTCACACAATGCAAATATAAACATAATGAAAAACAAACAATAAAATGCACAGCATCCATTTAGCAAATACATACGCCATGAATAAGTTAACAGTAGGCAGAAATGCCGCAGGGAAGACTTTTTGTGTTTGAATGAGTTCATGGTTTTTGATGTTTTTATTTTTTAAATGAGAGTGCTTAGCAACATACAGTTAGAGAGAGTGTATTATGTAAGCTTTATTCCACTACAATGTTCTGCGTGAGCATCGGTAAGGGTTTGGGCATATTGTGAATGCCAGTCCCTTTGGAAAATATTCTGTAATTGGCTCTGAACGGTTTGCTGGCCTTCCCTTACTTCCGAACCTGTCTGATTCACAACCAGCCCAACCCCTGCAGTCTGGGTGAAATAATTCTCTGACCAGTTGGAGGTTCCTGTAAAACATAATATAACACTCACTCATCAGAGGAATATTATAAATCTTTTGTTTTTAATTTATAGTGTGTGGCTTATACTGCTGGCAGGCGTGTTTGATGCCGTGCCAAACCTGCGTTCTAGTTGCAATATGTATTGTTCTTTAAACAAGCATGCGTCATGTGTGAAATAAGATAATGTGTGAAATGTTGCTTGTGTAGGGGGACATCAAACATACCAATGTAAACAACTCTATCAGTCACCATGTATTTGGCGTGGTTGACACGTGCAAATGGAATCCTCTGCTGCTCTCGTTTTGAAGGCACCTCAAAAACTTTCTGTGAAATTAAAATGCATAGCCATTAAATCAGTGATACTCCAAACAAACATTTGGAGATTGAGAAGAACAGACAGAAACATACAGTATGAATCTTGCAGCTCAGAGGGGGTGTGTTGAGGACTGATAAAGACTGGAGGAAGACAAACATGGCACCAGGAGAGTGACTCCAACAACTGACCAGCAGCTTCACCTCAACACCTCGCACACAAGCAGCTTCGCGAAGGGCCGAGTCAATGGCGGGCCAAAACCTAAACAGTAGTGACCAAAACTGTGATCTGAGCAAACATCTTAGCTGAGCTACTCTATGTCCACTTTGTTCATGCAATTCTCTCCACATAAAATGTGCACAAATATTTTAAAATAATTATTTTTCTCCTGTTTAAGACTGTTGCAGTTGAAATTACCGAACGGGTTCTGTGAACTGGGAAAGTGGAAGGTAATCCATCACAGACACGTAGATGAACTGCTCAGCATCAGCGATTATTGACAGGATACTTGAGAGGTCATCAGAACGCCCATATGATGATAAAGCAGGAGGGGAACTCTAAAAGAATAAACCGAATGTTAAGTCAAATATAGATCATAAAGATAAATCTTTCTGCACACACTGGAAATGCATGCGTGAGACATGAATCAAACAGGACAATATGACTCACGTATAGTACTACATGCACTCTATACATTGAAAAGTAAAAAGATGAAGTGAAGTCATTCCTAAAAACATATAACATTTATCTCCAAAGGATAGATTGAACTCAAAATGGGTGATTATGACAAGACATGCAACAAAAACTATGAATTATGAACAGTGAACAAATGAAGTCAACATGTGAGAGTCACACAACTCACAGACAAATAGACACGTGCAGGGACATCGTTGAATTTAACAGCTAACGGGTACTTAGCACTGGAGAGGGCAGAAAACCGGGCCGGCCAGAATGGAGGTAGAGATTCATTCTTCAGAGCTCCAATGTCCCAGTAAAGGTCAAATATCCGTGAGGCGTCTTGAGCTAAACAGCTACAGTCTTCCACAGATACTCCAACCTCTTTCACCTGCAAAACATATACATTAAAGTTATTGACAGCATATCTCTTTTTAGTTTATTTTGGCTATGTAGTAATTAACTGTAATGTATACTATATCAATTGCCAGATTACATTATGTATGAATGTATATATTTCTCCACCCAGTAGTAACACGATCCCCAAATTGACTGTTTTAAATGTACCTGGGTAAGAGATCTCCAGTCCATGTTAGCACTCCCTACATACATGTGTTCCATATCCACAACCCATAGTTTAGTGTGCAAAATGCCGCCAGTGACACTCTGTAGATCAATTCCTCTGACTTCAGCCCCTGCGACAAAACACAAAGCAGAAACGCTAAGCAAAAAAGTTACATGAAGCCTATTCGTGAATTGTATGTTTCATAAAAAAGTGCAACAGGCATTTGGTTTTACCGGTTGCTACCAGTTCGTCTGTGTCTGCGATATATGGCTGAGGGGCGTTAACAGCGATCCTCAATTTAACTCCCTTTGGTTCCAGCTGCTTTAGTTGGTTAAACACTTCTTTGCCCTATAAAATGAAACAAATGCTTTCCCATATAACCACTATCAGTGGTCAACAGAACAAATCATAAACGTGTAAACAAAAAGAAACATCCATTCCTAATGCAAAGTAGGTCCGATCGTGCAAAGGCAAATGTGTAGTTGACACATAAATCGTACATGTGTCCTATGGTGTGACAGCAAAATTAAGAAAACAAACTGTTAATATTACATTGTTTTGTAGTGTTAATATTAATATTTATCATATAAAATAGCAACGAGAGATTAATCTTCATTGTTCAGTTTTTTTTCTAGCATTTGCCATCACACCATAGGAAAAATTTGCATTTTCGCTTATCTACTACCCAAATGCAAATTGTGCTCTTTCACCTAAGTTGTGCATTTATAAACTTCCTTACCTGTGCCGAAGAGGGCTCTGTAAGTCCCAGGTCTGAGTCCCGGAGGGTGAAATAGAACGCAGCAATGTGGGCAGAGCGGTTTGCTCTGTTTAGTAAGTTAGTCCAGGCATCTGAGATGCTCGGCAGGTGAGGCGACCCGGAAGGGAAGTACACGCCCTCCGGGAGACTCTCAACAAGAGTAAGCCTGATAAGAAACGGCCATTTAAAAAATTGCCATTTTATTTAGAAATACATGCACATATCTGATTTTTTCTTACCTACAGTCAGAGGTGCATGTCTCTTGTGGCATCCAAAAAGATTCCAGCCAGTGCAGCTCCAGTTGTGACATTAGGTGCGATGCGGATTTAGGGATTCCATACTGCCAGACGTGCAGTCCAAATCCCCCCAAGAGCAGAAGAACGGAGGGGAGGAGACAGAAAACAGGACAGCTTCTTCCTTTTTTCTGTATCAAAGTTAATTATTAAAGAGTTACTGTTGAATTATGTAAACATCTCTGTGAGACAAGAGATCCTTGAGACGTGATGAAATGACTCTTTGAAATGTGACTGTGGAATTTCACATATTCCATCTGTTGAAATTCGAGGTTTGTTTGATAACAAAACAACTGCATCCAAGCAACAGAACCTGAATGCCTATTTTTTTTGCAACGTATACAAAACAAATATAAATCAAAGTTAACCGTCCTGAGGAAAGTATGAGACAATGATGTCACTTATTGCTTAGAAAACTAATACCGCGTCTTTCGCAATGTAGGGTGTTATTCATGTCCATAATCCAAACGGCACATGAGTTATGTGTTTATTTGAATCCCTATACAAAATAATAACCACCAGCACCAATATTTATGTAATCCTGTGTTATTAAATAAATACACCCTACCTTTGAGGGTGTGTACATTCTGGTCTTGCTTTGTTTTGCATGACTATCATCTTCTGCTTTGATTGTCTTTCTTGTTTCTTTCAAGCATTTTGTTGAGTCTTTACGATCTGACGGTTTCTCCCTCTTAGCACTTTCATCCTGCATGTCTCCATCAACCTTATCTGGAACAGTGAGCTGTTTCACATCGGTCTCTCTGACACAATTTTCTTGAACCGGCTCCGGTTGGTAAACAGTCTCTGTCTCATTTTCTTCTTCAAAGTCCTCTATCAAACTCTCTCCACAAGGTTGATCGGAAGTTTCTTGATGATCAACGGAGGAGCATGAGCTCAGATCATCCAGGACTGCGTCCTGCGTTGAGATATGTTCATCTTCAGAAAGGGTCTCTCCGCTTGCAGTCTCAAATTCGGAAAGGGGCTCTGTGATGAGATCAGAGGTTACATGTTTCTCTTGGACTTTCCTCAGTGGGGGACGCTGCAGTGCTGATTTAACCTCATCAGCGTCCACTGTATTCTCAGGTGTTTGATCAAAGGCATGATCTCTTTTCAGAGGTGGAGGACTGGAGGTGGAGATATCACCTTGAGACAATACATCAGTGCTGCTTGTGTTCAAATTTACGGAAAGGAAGGGCAGTGCTGTTTCTCTCCCCCCATATACTGACATTTTCACTCGTCCAGGCTCTGTCGAGCCTGTTCGCTCTTTTTGGCCCGGCTGACTGGATACATCCATCTTCGGCGATGACTCTGCACTTTGTACGGTGACTCGCTTACGGGCCAAGGCGCTTTGAAAGGTAGGAATGCGGGACAATGGTGCTCTTCCTGCTTTGCGTGATTCTTCTCCATCCTCTTTCCTCTCGGATGTTGTCATCTCGTTCTCTTCCTCACCTATTGAATTATCAGGATCCTAATGCATCAGAACATAGTGTGTGTCAACAAAACTGTTATTATGTGCGCGTGCACACGGTCATTGGAAATACTGCATCACTAAAGCTCTAAATATACTAGACTTTAACATGTAACAAACGATTCATGACATAAACATTCGTTATTAAGTTGTTAAAAGATCGGAAACGATGGCGTAGTTTATATATATACATGTAGAAACGCCAAAAAAAGCGAATTGTAACCTTTTTTATAACACTTAGCAAGCAGTTTTGTTCCTTGACCAAGCACGAAAGCTACGTTACTCACCATGACCACAGAAGAGAGGAACCACAACTTTTCCGTAACTAGAAAGCAGGTTATTAAATAAATATTTCAAAATCAACTATCTTACTAAATAGACGAGAAGATACAATAGTTATCGGTGTTTTCAGTCCAGCTGTGTGGTTAGAGAAGGGTTTTTCAAAAGCGATGCTTGTGTCTGCGACGTGGCTGCAGAACTAGTACACAGTGCGGTGCAATGAAGAAAAAAAGAGCGAATAAGCGCGTCGCGAGAGAGAGAGAGAGAGAGAGAGGAAAAAGTGAGATAGAAAACCTCGCCTACTTTGCACGATCCTATGAGTTCATGTATTTACATAGCTACTTCTGAGTCACTGTCTCTCAATGTGCACAAAGCCGCTCCTGCGAACCATTATATCACATCGATTTACATGATAGTATACAATATGAAGTGTTTATTGTTAAAAGTAACTTTGGTAAATTATAGAGTCAGTCGAATTACAGTATCTTTGCCATTTAAACCAGGTTATTAAAAAACTCCAGGTACCGTGTAATCAAATGTGTAACATAACTGACTGGCGAAAATTAGTTGACTGTTAAAGTTGAACTAACCGCCGTTTCCTTTCACACACAAGCGGCGTTGACTGAGCGCTCCCTCTACAGGGGAAGCGCGGTAATGCACCTCAGTTCACTGATCGCTTTATCAGCATGCACCGCTAGATGTCGCCAAAAAAAGATTTCTTTGATAGCGCACTTCAATAACAAAACTCAGCCTGAAGGAACGGAGCTCAACGATGATCGTACGGATTTATCGGATTTGTTGACTTTTACGTCGTGAACATTATTTTGAATCTGTAAGATATTTTCGTACTGTTTACAGCGACTGTTTAAAAGGCCCGTCGTGGTTTCTCGTCATTAGTGCGTACGAGTTTCGAACTAGCAAATCGATTTTAAACTTAACTTAGCAACGTTAGCTAACGTTACGCAGCTAAAAACTTTAACGTTCAAGCGTTTTAAAGTGTATAACACATTAAACAGTTGCAAGCTGATTGATTTTCGGAGTATAATCTGTTTTCCGAAAGAACAGAAGATTAACGTGATTAACTAGGTGAGCCTGTCATCGTCGCGCTCGGTTAACGTCAAACTCGCACTTCTGTTTATGCGCTTAATCGGTTAAGAGATGACAGCCAACGTTAATGTCGTTATTTTGTCAAGCGGACGAGTCATTATTAAGTCAGCCTAAATATTACAGATGTTTTAATGTTTAGTTTTGGCTGTGACTTTACGTTAAATACTTTCGTTTTTATTTTGCAGGTGCAGATGACAAGGAAGATCCGGGGAAGTTGTCTGATAACTTGTTACATTTTTGACGTGTTTTGTTGTTGACCAAAACATTCGTTTCGACACAAATGACAATTCACACGTTATGGTCGACATATGTTTTTTAGTTCATTGTTAATAGACATGTTATTTTAGTTTTTTTATTATGATTATTTTAAGCCGCAACCTAGACAATGCAGTTTAATACCTTTTAACATAAATTTTTTGACAAATCATAATGCAGGATCCAATTCCACCTTCCCCTATAAAACCAGCAGTGGCCCCATCAGTTGAACTGGGTGTCACCGTTTTTTACACCCTTATTTATGGGAGTCTGTTTGTAGTTGTATACATCCAGCTTTGGTTACTTTTACTCTATCGACACAAGCGATGGAGCTACCAGAGCGTTTTTCTTTTCCTCTGCCTGTTCTGGGCAGGCCTCCGCGCAACCCTCTTCTCATTTTATTTTCGTGATGCCCTTGCGGCCAACCACCTGCCCACTCCGGTCTACTGGCTTCTCTATTGTTTCCCTGTATGTTTGCAGTTTTTCACTTTAAGCCTATTCAACCTCTACTTCACTCAGGTAAGACAAGTTGTGTTCACTGAACAATACAGTATAATGTGTTGTTTGCAAAAGTCAAACAAGAACAATGTTTTATTTTGACAGGAATTGCTTAAAGTGAGAAGCTTATTCGACATGGAGCCCAGTAAAGGACTGTAAGTGCATTCAAGTACTTGTATATGAATAATTAATAGTTTAAAAGTGAATATTGACAATAACAAATGAATGTGTGTTCGACTTAAACTTTCAGATTGGTGGCTCGCTGTTTGTACGTATCCATGAGTTTCATTTTCCTGTGTGTCAACGTGATTTGTGCGAGCCTCGATGACCGTGGAGGTTCGGGTGATAAAGCGTGGAATCTGGTGCTGGTTCGGGTGCTGGTGAACGACCTGCTTTTTATATTGGAAGCTGTTTGCCTGGCTGGATCTCTACTCCTGTTAACACGATTCTCCTCCCCCACTATGGCTTATCTAAGCCGAAAGGTAATGCATACTTTGAAGAAGATTCATCTAAAGTTATTGAATCGAATACTTTTTAATCTTTTAATTTTCTTTTATTCTTATAGGGGCTTTGCCGGACCGCTGTTCTGGGGGCAGGCGTGATCTTACTCTTCTCTAGTAGGGCATGCTATAACCTGGCTGTGGTGTTTTTGTCACAGAATCATAAAGTAGAGGCTTTTGATTATGACTGGTACAACATCTCTGATCAGGTATGCCGTAATCACACTTCACCAAACACAGATGAATGTGTTTCTCGACAGTTTGTGATGTTCATGGTTTTTTGTTTTTAAGGCTGATCTTCGCAGTGAACTTGGAGATAGAGGCTACATTATCTTCGGAGCTGTGCTTTTCATTTGGGAGCTGCTACCCACCACATTACTTATTATTATCTTCAGAGTTCGCCAGCCTTCTCGAGACAAGGTTTGTTAATGTATTTCATTTATTTGCAATAATGACATGCAATTATAGTCTAAATAACATAAAATGTATAAACATGCTTATTTTTTAAAACGTGCATTGACGCTCCAACGGGTTCAGGTACAGATGACACTCTATTAATATGCTTGACTTGTTTATATTTCAGAACTGCACACCTGCTATTTGCAACAAGCGTAACTCTCAATCTTATTTCTTTGATGATCCTCGCGGAATGGATGGTGACAGCGATTCTCTCTGGAGTCACAGCATAAATCCAAATAGCAGGTAGTTTGGTAACCTCAAATCAATATTCTTTAAGTCTTTTTGAATCAGTTATGTGAAACAAACTCTCCTAACAGCTGGTTTGGATCTAGTGAGACGACCCCACTCCTCTTCAACAGGACTGAGCAGGGGAACCAGCATCACTCTCTTTACTCAACTCCACAGACCTGACCCACAGCTCAAAGCTGTAGAGATGTGACTGATCCTCTCAGGCATTACCTCCTCCTGTTGAGTAGCTCAATACGTATTCTTGCACTAATGTTAGAAGCACCTAAGCTTCTGAAATTGCACATTGACTTTGTAAAGCTGACCACAAAGAGACTGAATGCTCATCATAAAAGATAATAATCTTTTAACATTTTTTTAATGATTGATTGGTGAATTGTCACCACATTTATGATTTATTATATCGTATTTTATAATGTATTAATTACATTTTCAGATAGGAATTGTGTTCGGGATAATGACATTCCATTTTAAATTGTGTTTTAAGGGATCAGTCATTTTTTATATTAATTTTGTGCTGATATTTTGGATATATTTCAATAATAAATTCAATAACTTCATGTAATTGAAATAAATATATTTATGGGATTCTCACTGGACTATTGTGCCATCATAAAAACAAAAGAAGTCAGAAAGCAGCTTCTCAGTTACATTTATGTCAAATTAATAAAGCTGATGTAACCTGGTGTACCTTGACTGTTCATCAATGTTTTTGAGGTTAAATAGATGTCAATCTATTCCGAATATTTCTCGTACAGTTTATTTTGCAGTATGTACAGATCCTCCCAATAAAACACTTTATACATTATGTACAGAAAGTAAATTTACTCAGATGTTTGGTTTATGAGCTCTCAAACATAACCCAATCTGATCTATGAAAAATCAATCACACAGAACTAGAAATAATAAAAATACGGAAAAAAGGGGAAAACATCAAATTTTAAGGGCACATGAGAAATCCACAGACCTTGTTCTTTGAATACGCATCCTTTAAATTAGCCGCTGAGAACCAGAAATCACATTCAGAACGTAAAGTCTGACCAAATCCGAATACTTGAATCAAACGTGACAGATGACCTTCAGGATGCAAGTTTTCATCCTTTATCCTTGTTGCAAAATTACCCAGAATCCAGTTCTCTACCTGAGTATTTTCCATACACATGAAGGTGTCTTGATGTGCCCCACTTAAGTAACATGTAAGAACACATAAGCTTTTCTTGAATTATTTGACATCTCCGCATGCCAAGTGCCCAGGGGAGTCAGTGAGAAGCATTCCTACTGTCAGAAGTCAATTGCATGGTTCTATGGATGACATCGTCAGTGGTCAGGGGTCTGAGCCGTTTCCAGCTTGCGAAGACGACGCCTTCTCAACTCGGCGGCACCTGGCTCACCGTCATCATCACACTCTTCCTCGTTTTCCTTGTCTGCTTCTGTGGTGGAATCTGGTTGGGAAAAACCAGTAGCTCCATTTACAGATCCGGCTATGAATGAGAAGAAGAAAAAAAATCAAGATAAATTGGCCACACAACTCAATGCAAGGCTGTCAAAACAATTAGGCAATTGTTAAAAAAGAATTTCATTTCACAATACGGCATCACAAAATGTCCACAACAGTGTTTTAAATAACATTAAAATTTCAATCTGATAATTAAATGATTCTAGTAAATTAATCTTCACTTCTAATTCAATTCAAATTCAGACAATAAGATGCATTTTCAATTCAGTTCTGAACTAAACAACCCTCATTTTAAACAACGGCAGTCATAATCATAGTTTTGGCACTTACTGCTTTGAGTCTCATTTTCCTGACTTGGGATTTCCGAGTTGTCGGTGGAGGGAGAGGACTCCTCATTCGCTGCTGCACTTGTCTCACCTGTGTTAGTCTCTGATCTAGGGGGACTGATCAGAAAGATGGAAAGAATAGTAAATATGGGGATTTCTGTGGTGTAAACTCCATGTGCCACTTGCTAAAAAACCTCAAGCACTGTTTGCATACCTTAGTGTAGCCACCGTGCTGAGGTAGTGGTGAATGTTGAGCATAGCAGCATCCAGCAATGTGTGGATGTTGTGAAGGCACTGCAGTCTGGCTTCTAAACCCCGCCTGCCCTCCTGCTCCAGTTCTCTGAGCTCAGCTTCTGACATGGTGGACAGAGATGCTGGTGGAGGTGGCATGGATGACACTAATAAACATGGAGAGAAAGCGTCAAAGACAAGTCTAACATTCGAAACCTACATGCCCTTGTAGCTGCAACCACACATACAAGTGTTAATCTCAGAACATTTGGATATGACACATACTGAAGGGTGGGGGAGGAGGCATCGGCAGCCATGGGGCTGATGGGAAAGGTGGTGGCATTGTAAATGGGAATCCAGGCATGGCTCCTGGAGCGGGTGAGGCGCTATCTGCAGGAGGCTGTGTAGAGCTGCTGGCTCCTGATTTTAAATGACAGATGGAAAGAATTAAAACATGTTTTTAAGACAAATGAGTGTTGCACTTTCCTAATAAATCAGTAGAAATTAAAGTTTCTTACCTGCTCCTTGCGTTTGCACTCCATTTGCGCTGGGCTGTGGAGGGTCAGTGGCTGCCTGAGCACCAGGGGGAGCAGGTGGAGGTGCCCCAGGGAAAGGACCCCAAAATGGGAACATTCCCGGAGGAAACTGAGGCATCATACCTTGGACAACTGTTTTATTTAATAAAAGAAACTGTTCAGCTTATAGATCCATGCTCTTAACATTGCAACATTTGGCAACCAAAAGGTTTTTTATTGGTTGCCAATTGGCATCCCAGCATTTAGTAATTTTTGGATCTAGTTCCCAGAAGCCTACCATTGACAGGTGGAGGGACAGGAGCAGCAGGGGCTGGTGCCTGGGCAGGAGCTGGAGGAGGAGTCTGGTTTGGCTGGGATGCTCGAAGAACATCCATACGACAGGTTGGACAGGTCTGCTGTCTCTGGAACCATGAGCGAAGGCAACTACAATGAGAGGTACCAAAGTTTTTAAGATCAACACCAAAAACAGAAAAATGTACATCTGCAGAAAAAATGAAGAGACCAAATTTGCATTTAATCATCATTTCTAGACATAAAATTGAAAAATATATTGCTGCCATTCCAATCCAGTGTCTGTTGAAAACCTGAGGAGTGACAAAGTCATCCTACAGCAATGTGAAAGACTGATAGCATGACAAGACACATGAAAACTGTGATGGAAATTTAGGTTATCACATACAAAAATTATCTTTTCTGTTATTTTGACAAAAAAATATATGTTATTTGCAAATAAATGCAAATAGAAACAAGATTTTTATTTAGATTTTGGGAGAAATATTGTTAGTAGTTCACAGAATTAAATAAAAAATATAATTTTACCAAAACATATACATAAATTTTAAATTCAGAAAGGGTCTCTTAATTTTTTCCGCAGCTGTATATCTTAAATGTACTTGTCAAAAGTGGACATGAACCTTGAGTGAAAGATGTGGTTGCAGGGAAGTTTCTTAGCTCCAGTCACCATCTCTTCACGGCAGATGATGCACACATTGTCGGTGGCCTGCAAGTCTTCAGGGGTGGCATCGGGATAGCTAAATTGAAATTTAATTCAAAATAAATTCCTAATAAATATTCAACTTATGTTCTGAGCTTTGTTTTCCAGTATTTCAAAGAAACTCACAGAGTGTTCATATTACGGATGGCTCGTCGAGACATGATGGCGTCTGTTACAGCCTTCTTGAATTGCCTAATAAAATGCAAAAACATTTGCACGAGTAAACAAAAACGATCAAATGCGAGTGTTGACAAGTGGTTGTGTGCAGACAGTGGAAACGGATGATCACTCACCTCATCGCGAGATACATGGGCCGAATGGCAAACAGAGGAAATGTGTGCACCTTTATCATTATGGTCATGAATGCCATATACAAAATCACCTTTATAAAACCTGCAAACAGATACAAAACGATTACGCATCTAGTCTGTAGGTGAGGAATTTTTCTATTATCTGTAGGTATGTTTTTCTACGATGTACCGGTAAAGAGCTCTGTGTACAGCATGTAGACAGCCTTATTGTCCCATGGGTTTTCACTTTGGAGGTCAACTGTATGTAGAGTGTATTTGATGAAGGTGGTGAGAACCATAGTCATCAGTATTGCATACTGAAAGAGACAAAGATGGCGTGTTCCACACATTATAGCCTATTACAAGTCTACTTCTCTAAAATATTGAGTGTTCTGTAAACTGCTGAAATAACCATGTGATAATGTTTTGCGTAACAGGATTTTTACATTTTCTGAAAAAAATACGTGGTGCCCAAATCTCATCACTAACAACGCCCACCTCAAATCCGAACACCAGCTGCACTGATGCTCCTCTGGTGATGATGCAATGGAACGCATGATTGACAAACATAAAGTCTAAAACTCCCAGCAACCCCACCAATGCTGCACAAGAGAAAAAACACCAATGAATTTTAACACAAACTCCAAATGAGGTACTTGTCTTAATACGAATATTCTGGATATTCAAGACACGACAGTTAAAAAATTTGCATGTCACAAAGCATTTTCGAAAGTAGTTTTATTTTAAAAAAGAGGAACTAAAAGATACACTCAGTGTCATTCAAATAAAACCAACCACGACGTAACTTAATACATTACATGATATATTTACTCACAGAGAACTCTGAAGTGGAAGACCCAGGAGATGTTTGGACTCCTTTCCATCTAAAGATCAAAACGAAAGTTAACACATTCTCCGCTCATTATTTTTTAATAAGTTAACTTCCCCTTTAAATGTTCACTCACAAAGTCCACCCTATCTTCAGCCAGCCAGTGGAAGCACTTTAGGAACAGCAGCAAAGTGAACAGGGCCACAAAGCGAGGAGAGAAATCATCCCTGAACACCGTGAAGGCTAAACATGTCTCTGTTACAGCATACCAGGAGCGCTCAATAAGGTGCTAAACAATATGAACAGAACAGTGAAAATGGGAAAAATAAAGCCTTTATGGTGTAAATTCAAGCACTATTCCATTTACAAACCTACCTCCATTTCAGCAGCTCTCAGCTGGCCGAAAAAGACCTTCCGCATAAATTTTCCCAGTAGGAATACCAACACGAAAGCCTGAATGTACAAAACCTAACAGGGAAAAGCAGCCAAGTTAGATTACAATGTGTCCAACTGCTTTTTCTACTTGGGAGATTTGTTATTAAAATAACTTACTGCCATACTAGGGCTGCTTTTGGTAAGGTATACCACGGTCGGGTAGAACTGGTTCTTGAGAAAGTAGGCATGGGCAATTACTGCGCCAGTCAAAGCCAGGCTGGTGGTCGTCACGAGAGCTGCTCGCACCATCTTGTACTACAGAGGACACAAAAACTTTTAACAAATCATACTTAAGGAAGAGTTCAGAATAAACAAATGACATAGAAAGTTGTAAAAATACAAACTTTATGACACTCAAACATAATGTTGACAGACCAATATTGGCAGCATACCTACATCCTTATGATGCTAATAAATGTTATTTACATTGGCATTTTAGTACACTGCACTTCCTGTGGTAGACATATTGGAGTACGGATATGCTAAAAAAACCATTGTCTACTTTAAATATACTGAAAGAGAAATTGAATAGTTAAGCTTTCAGTATGCAATTTATTTTATTTTTGTACGGTTTGCCTGCAGGTTCTGCTTGATACGCATTTGCTAAGCAATTTAGCATTACATAAAAGCTAAGCTTGAACCAATAACGGTTTTAACTAATTTACAACACTTACATTTCACATGAACAAAAGCATATTTTAATAACCCGAACATATGTTGACAAGTATTAAGTTGGGAGTGGATTGGCCGATTAGCTATAGCAGTCCTTATTGACGTTAGTAAGTTACGTGCTGTGTCTTACCTTCCTCCGCAAAACTCCGCTGTATATGTTACTTTTGGCTTTCAATAGCTGCGTGTCGTGTCTAATCTTCCATCTGTTTGTATTTTTGTGCTTCAAATCTCTCGTAGTCGACTACCACTTGTCGGCTACGTGTTTATTTCTCGCTCGCTCTCCAATAGGCCACCTCACTTCCGGTGAGTATTGCTTCCTACCAGTAGAGTGAAGACAGCACATCAAATACTAGACCGCTGAACCCGTCGCTATGGTTACGCCCAGAGTTTCGGTTTCAAAATAAAAGCCAATGTTATGTGATGCAACTACTGTATCGTTTAGGGCTTTACAATTTTCATGATGGTAACTACCACATTTATGCATTTTGGCATACAATTTTATCCAGAGATGCAATGAATTCAAGTTAGGCAAACATAGTTACTAAAGCTGAAAAAGCACAAAATCAAAAAAGCCCGTATTCATCATACATTTACAGATAACAATCTCTGAAGTGATTTATTTTTGATGAAAATACAGTAACCATTGTAGTAATGTGTCCGTTACTGATCAGTGAATATATTCACTAACATGTTGTACATTGCGTATTGGGATTAAATCTGTTCTAAACTGACAAAGTCTTTGGTGAATATTGGCCAGCAGTTTCTTTAATATTTACACATTTAAAGAAACTTTCAGAATGGTTCTACTTTTCCATCAGAAACTTGTTTTGCATCGAACACACACAAGCACTATGATACAACGATTGTAATGCTTAACACTAAAATATGTCAGAAAAACAAAGAAAATGATGTCAAAGTTAACTTTTCATGAATTTAAAATGTATACTACTAAAATGATATCATCAATGCCCAGTAGGGGTAACAAATAACTGTCAACTTGGTCTGTGATGTAAGTCACCCTATTCTTCCCCCTTATTTCGTTCAATTCAATTTATTTATTTAGCGCTTTTTACAATGTGCATTGCTCCAAAGCAGATTTACAGGAGCCAATAAGAAAAAACTGTTCAAATTCTGTGTATTTTTCCCTTGTGGAACACATAAGATTTAAAAAAAACTCTTCATACCAGTGTTGTTTGGTTACCAACGTTATTTAAAATATCTGGTGTGTTTTGAAAAAGTCAGTCCGTCAATCATACAGGTTATGTAATGACATGAGGGTGAGTAAAAAACTCATTTTTGAATTATCCCTTTAAAATATACATTTTCTATAAATGGTCTCAATCATTTCACCACTAGCTCAAGTACAAATCCACCATATCTGCCAGCTGGACCTACGGATATATTTTGTAATTTAGGCATATAAATGTTGCATTTGCCTTGGCATAATACAGAAAAACAAACACGAGTGCAAGGACATATTGCACTAGTCAACACAGCTGTGCAATTCAACAGTGACACACTAGCATGAATCACACAAGACTCAGCATTTCAACTGAACTGAACCATCAGGTTTAGTTTTTCAGACTGTAAAGTTGTTGTTGAGATAGAGATGTCAAATGACCATCGATTTATCAGATAAAAGAACTTTATTTAAAAGCAGTAACTTTGTGTTTTGCCTTGAGGCAACAGAAGCTATAAAAAGAAAACATTTGAAATGAGCTTTGAGTCTAACAGTAAACATTATAAATGAAAAATATGCCTTGCAAATAACTGGGATTAGACAACACAGCAATAAAAAGATTCTCATAGAACTAGGAAATTGCCTTTTTTCAACTGCGAAGTAGTGATAAGTAGTGAAGTAGTGATAAATGAAAGTATGTCAATTTCATCTACTAGATTACTACAGTTAGAGAAAATCAGTCATACGAGCATCATTAAAAAAAATTATGCAACAAAAAAAGGCAATTGCTAAAGCAGTAGTTAGTCCATTTTTTGTCACTGCCTAGAATGTGCTTGTAGCCCCAGTTCATTCTTCTCGTTCTGAACATTTCAGGAATCAGTAACCTTTCTGCAGATAGTGTAAACAGTTCAGCCCTTAAGACCTCCTTATCTGCCAAAAGTGAAGAAATATTAGGGAAAAAAACTTCAAAAAAATCCTCCCAGCCTGTAGGGGGGGTCATCATTACGAGACAGAAGAGATTGGGTTCAGTGGAGAACCCATTTGTGTTAGAACTTTATCCAGCCACTGGAGGGGACCGTGGAGATGCACTTCTATCCAGCAGGGGGTGCTTGTAACATCTTGTCTGTGATATTCGGCTCCCCAGCCCTGAACAAAAAAAAGAATTCATGGGTACAAATTCGGATCTAAATTTAAGTATACGATCAAAACCACAAGGTTTCAAAGCAGCTGATCAATGCATAAATGGATTACAATGTTACCGGCTTACCTTTACAAAGCTCATGCGAATGGTACACATCTTGGTAAGCTCATAGACGGCCTCAAACCCGTGGTTTACAGACTGAGCAAGCAGCTGAGCAAATTCTTGGTTGTTGAAGATCTTAAGGCTGCATCCGCTGGGGATTTTGCAGACAGTTGTGGGATGGAAACCATGGTGATAGTTGCAGTTTCGGCTCTGGACGAAGATGCTTGTGTCACTGAGACACTCGGCATAGACTTCACCCCCAACATAATACAGATGAACACCTGTAAGTTTAAATACAGGAGATGTACTTTATATAAAAACAGCCTTTCAAAAAAGGTAAAAACAAGAGTTCTGCTAAACAGATTATAGGAAATCAATCCCTTAACATGCTTAAGGTTGTATGCTCAATTTCCTGTCACGAATTTCAGAGGTGAATCACAATAAAACTAAACAGAGGTACTTGATCCACTGCTATTATTAATCGCACAGTTATAAAAACTTTGCCTATTACACATTTTCTTTAATTTTTAGGTGTGGAGATGAGCATTGAGGAATTGTTATCATTCTTGGTCACATCCTGCCAAGCACACTAGTAATAAAACCACTGTGTGTCGTTGTTTTTTTAACCAGATTATCCATCATCACTACATGAAAAATGATGATCGAATAAATAAGTTTTATAAAATAAATAAAGTTTTGTATGAATAAAGTTCCCACTTTGTAAGTCCCACTCATTTTCTCCGACTGGGTTTCTAAGATAGGGAAAAAAATAATTTAGCAACAAGTGAACAACTGTATGCATACCTTTGCCAATATGACGGCGAGTGTTTTCAATCGTAGAGTTGCGGTTGACATTAGAAAGTAGGCCCAGGCAGAAGCGGTTCTTGTTGTTGGATGGGTCAGTGAAGCCATCGACCAGCACGCTGGTGGAGGAAGCGTGATAAGCCTCTCCCACACGATTATTCAGCTCGTAGTATACAATAGAGCACCAGTGACTGGGCTCCTCATACTCCACTGGCTGCACATCTGAAAGATGAAAATAAAAGCAAGGCCTTGAGCTCAAGCTGTGTATCGTTTCAACTTGTTCAGATAAGTTCGGCTAAACGAAACACACTAAAGAGATTAGTAACAATTAGGTCTTCCGAGCCAGGGAATGCCAAGATTATCATTTAGGTCATTGTGTAGTGATGTTATCTTGAGGATTCACAAAGCTTTAAAAGACCTGAATATCTTTGTATGATCCACTTTTAAGTGGACAGCAGGAGTTTCTTACCACCTCTAGGCATGTTCTGAGGAGCCATGCTGCTGCCAGTCTCCATGGACTGAGACCCATCCTGTCCCATCTGCTCATCAGGAGGCATGTAGGCAGGAGGAGGGGTATCAGCTGGTAAAAAGACACCATAGAGAGAAATAAGAGAGTGGTTAGGCGAGAAGACTGACTGCAAACAAATGGGCTGCCACTGCGATTCCCTTGAGCCTGCCATTTGATGAATCTTTACAGGAAGCTGCTTTGCATCTTAAAAAACCCTTTCAGTGTCTGATTTCACAAATCCTTTAAATCCTTAGGCCGTGTTCACACTTGTCTTCGTTTTTTGACATAAAAATTTGACAATGGCACTTTTTTAGTTTGTTTGGCCACAATTAGCAGTCGAACGCCATGAATTCAGAGGCAGCGACTGTGAACGAAGACAGCCAAGATGCGCGGATAAGCTAAAATGTCACCCGAAACCGCTGGTTCAAATAAATGATCCACCCGCCCGCACGTTTAATTTTCTCCGATATAGATATCCGCACCCGACCCCGACCAGCACGTCACTTTAATTACTCAGTAAATTTTACTGATTTTTACGGTCTACTGTCTTTGTCTGTAAATGCTTAAATCTAATCTTTCGATTAAGCACACATGATGTAGCCTACCATAAAAGAGGTACCAGTCTTATGGCTTTCATATACATACAGTGCCTCACAGTCGTTGCATATTACATACCCAGCACTTGATTCATCCTTGTTAAACCACTTCGCTAAAACGCTACCACACTTTCCCACCTTTTGTTTTGTTTTTAATTCTCCCTTTTTAAATTTCTCTCGGATCTGTTTTGCCTCCTTTTCGGCCTTAAGAAATAGACCTTCATCTACCGCCGCCACGCGCGCATTTCTTTTAAATTACTGCGAATTAGCGCCTGATTAAAAATGTATTTAAAAAATGCTTATTTTTTGAGAAATTTTGTTAATATTGTATATGATATCGTACACCCGCGACCCACCCGCAATTATTATGTAGGTTTTTTTTATTACACGACCCACCAAACCCGCGGATCATCCGCAGCGCCCGCGGATTTAACCGCCATCCACGCATCACTAATACGCAGAGTGTATTTGCAATCACTAATCACATTTTTAAAAACTACAATACTAATTTCTCGCTAGAAATGAAATTAGAAGTTGTTAAAAGTTAAATTTAAACTTACATTTATACAAAATCATGGACGTTTTGGCTGGGCGTTTTATTTTTTTCTAGCTTCAGTCTTCACGACTAATAACGTTCCTCGCATATTATTATGGAAACGACAGGTCTGTCATTGGTTAGCTGTGGAAAAAAAAGAGCTTGACGTAGGGCATGTTTTTGAAAACTTATTTCAAACTCAAAAGACGCTCTGAGCAGCAGAAAATGATGCCGGCCCTGGCATTTAACAAAGCACTCACAATTTTTTTTTGATTACTCCATAGGATTATATTGTAAAACAGATGCTAGCAGGTTCGAAAAAAAAGTTAAGTCTGAACTCGGCTTTACAGATCAAATCCAGGAACTACCTTTTGAGTATATACATGCGCCAATATGATACTTAGGTTATGCGAGGTCAACTGAAGCTAATCGAGAATCATACTCAAACATGGAAAACTGTGCCCGTTTGATCATGCTTTATTCATATATTAATAAAATGACATAGTGATGAAAGAAAAAGCACATCCAAGCGTAATGCAACGAAACCAAAGGAAATATTTGGATGCTTTCTAACAGCTTTCAATATCACCAATGTAAGGCAAGTTTCTATGTGAATATCTTTTTTTACTGTTGAAACTGTAAATGGCATCTTTGTGGTAGATGTTCATATTGACGATTTAACCTTTAACCGATTAAAAATATTTTGAGTATTTGATTTATACTATCAGTTAAACAGTTTAAAAGATATGTTAATTTTTTTAAGTTAAATAATATTATTAATAATTTATTATTAAATCATAATAATTGAATAGTACGTTTTTAAATGACTATTAAATCATACATGTTTTGAAGTTTTTCTGTTTGGTGAAAGAAAAATATCCTATACATGTTTTAACTCACGGAGCGTGCAAGCTTTTGTGACCAGGTGTAAATGCCCTCCCACACGTTTTTGAGACAGATCAAAGTCTGCTAACATAAACCAGTTGACGAAACTGGAGAAGTGCAATTCATCTGATTGTTAAGGCGACATTTGTCAGGGCTTTACACCTCCAAGAAACGCGAACATCGCGCTCACAACGCACCTTGACATTCTCTGTCTTCCAGGTTTGCCTTCACAGCGGCAAGGGAATTTCGCTGCTAGAAATCAATTTATCGTTTACATAAACCTATCTCATATATGCTCAGCATCGGCAGCCTCCCCTTGCGCTGCTTTGCCTTCTTTTAGACGTGACATTAAAAAACGAAATAATGTAATGAATAGTAATAAATCATATTTTTATTTATGGCGGGTATAGCAGATCGGATTCAAATCCGTTTAGCTAAGCCACATTTATGTGGCCAAGTGCCCTTTTGGATATTAATCATGGCTGGTGGAAACCAAATGAAATGCTAGGGTTGTCATTATTATAAAATAATTGTCTCATCGAGACTGTTTGACCTCATTGTGATGGTTTCAGATCATCACAATTATTGCACATCTTTACAGAAGACACAAGGGGGAGCTGTAGTGCCTGCATATTGTAAATATTGTAACCTAAGTATGATAATACTGGTAAAATGTTCCAACAACCCCTTAAAAAAAAACTTTAAATCATATACCATAAAATACTGTAATACAACTTAAGCTAATCTCACTGTAAAAACCATCCTACCACAAAATTATTAACATAGCAGTAAAAATGTATTGTAGTCTTGCAAGTAAGAAAAAAAACAGACTAGATGACTGATAGCATTTCAATGGTGGCTTCAATTCCTTCCTGATCAGACTCGTTTTACTATTATTTGGGGGCAGTATTCTTGTCATATAAAAGCTTAGACCTTAAACATATGTTGACCCCGTTTTTTAAAAGAAAGTAAAAAAGTCTTATATTCAGAACAATATGTTCATTTCAAAACTGAATCAAATGTATTAGAATAAAACGTCATAGCCCTAAAAAAAGACAATTAATCGTCAAAACCCTAAAACAGAAAATTGATTATCAAAATCGCAATGATTTATTAATGGAATAATTGATGACGGGCCATTCAATTATTCAAAAGTTAATGCAAACCCCGAGGTATTAACGCGGCCATGATGTGAAGCGGACCCTCGTCAACTTTAGCTGTGTCTCATTTCAAAGTCTGCGTCCTCCGGATGTCACATTCGAAATAAGACGCAGCAAGAATTTCTATGTAATGCCAATGTAATTGTATATTCTAAGCAGTTAACGGTTACTGTTCGGATAACAAACGTCAGTTCTCGGTCAGGGAAATTAAGCGAAATGAGCATCCCTAATTACAATTGCCACTTTAAACAGTTTACATTGTGATAAATGGGATGAAGCTTTGTGAAAAAAATTCTACATTTGCAGAGTTTGCATTCTTACAGCATCACAAACTTTGGAAGATATTGAATTTTCAAGAGACAGTGTGAAAAACCTGGCAGATTCAGAGATTAAAATCACAGTGATCTGTGAAACAATATCTTTAACTACCTCTAAAAAGGATTGTCCTAATAGTGCTAGATTATGGAAGATTTGAATCATCAAACAGTACCATAAGCGAGGTTCAGATTATCACTCTCATTATAGTTTCTTAAAGAGTACATCAGATGAGATCATGAAAATTACATTTCATGCATTGGATAATGTTGCTGTGTTTGAAAGTAAGCAAACTGCCAAATTGTTAATCCGAAGGTGAATGAATAATTAAGTTATTGGCTTGGAAAAAGGGAGTCGACTCTGAATCACTCAAACGAGTCGTCCCTAGTCCGATTTGCGAACCGCCGCGGACTTACATTACTACATATAGTCCACGCCTACATTTTGCTAGGACTGCCCGCAAAAACGTCTCTTTTCTCGCCAAAACACTTAAGCTCGTGAACCTCATTCACGGTAGACCAATCACAGCAGACTAGACTATCTGACCAATCACATCAGACTAGGCAAGAGGAAAGGATTGGATTAAACAGATTATTGTCAGAACGAATAATTTGAGAGTCAGTCAAGAAGTAAAAATAAATGCCAATTATTACGAAATAATAGTGTTTTTACACCCATGTACATAAACTTGTTGTTGGACACTCCATAAACCAAAGTAGGACCTTAAATATCCCTAGTTAAGTACTCTTTAAAAAGGTTTGTCGAAGTTCTTGTTTGTGTGTGATGTAAATCAATGGTGCCATTTTATTTGTTTTTGCGTTTAAAACTTGAGTTCATATTTAGAGCCCTGTGATTTCGGCGATGTCGAAACAGGTAAAAAAATAGCGGAGGCGCTATCTGGGTTTTAAAATATGTCATCCTGCTTGTTTTGCGTGAATGTGAATGAGTTTGCACAGTTTAACACATTACTTCAGGCATGTGCATTTGTCTGCGTCTCTGTATGAGGACATGAACTCTCCAGAGTTGATCCAAGATTTCATTTCAAAAGCATTTCTCTGTGTGAGTACATAAATCTCAACCACACACCTTGAGACGACCCCTCAAAATAAAAGTCTGGTAAACTTGAACATCCAGATTACAAACACATTATTATATTAGAATATTTACTATAGTAAATGTAAGTGTTCTAGCGGAAATTGATAAACTATAAACACTCGACTATACTTGTATGAAGTTATCAAATATATATATATATATGTATGTATATATATATTTTATTGTGCATTCCAATAATATCAATCAAAGTGCAATTGTTTTGTTTTGATTTAAGCCATAACAACCAAATGCAGCTAATTTACACAATAACATAATAAAAGCAAGTTTTTTTTTTAACTTAGTAATCTCATTTTGAAACCAAACTCATTCATACATACATACATATATATATATATAGGAATCTTACAGTCATTTACCACTGTAAAATAATATTATAGTATAATACAGTATGTGGTTAAATATTTAATTATTGTATAGAAAATGAATGCAACACACGCTTTTAAAGCTTAGCTTTCTCTCTGCATAAGTGCTCGCAGTTTAAGGATGCAGGGATCAGCAATTCCCTTACATACAGAAAAGAGGGAGTACAGGCCAGAGCCAAGTGATGGGCATCAACTAGCAGGATATTCAGTGCATTGAAGTCATTGGGCTTTGGCGTGCTGCTTAGTTGGCATTTCTACTGTTTCCTGACAACAATCTCCAAAGCACAAATCGACATCATATCTCAGGTTAATAAAGAATATATAAATAACAGTGTGTCAATTCTATCTGGTATTGCGGGGCAACAAAAAAGTAAAAACCTATTATCAGGGCACGTATAAGCAAGATTTAGGACTGATGTGGTCTGTTAAGTCAATATATGTACCTGGGAGCTGAAAAGGGCTGGATGGTCCAGAGCTTGCAGGCGAGTTGGGGTAGGTGCCGCTGCTGGCAGGAGATGAAGGGTAGGGTGAGTTTGGAGAGATGGGGAAGGAGCCTCCTCCACTGTGCTGCTGAAAGGATTCTGGGAAGGTGGCGTTGAGGGGCATGTGAGGCTCATTGTGACTTAGGTTCCGGAACTGTACCAGAAGGCTATGTTGAGGGTTGAACTCGCTGTGTCGTGGCACCAAAACCGGAGGGAGTACTGAGAAACGACACAATAATATAAACATCTAAGACATCATTTTTTATTTAAATATTTCTGTAAGAATGTCTAATCCTTGACAGCCGTTTGGTGATTGGCTGGCTCGGGCTGCAAGATAATAGCTGATGCAAAACACATCAGTTTTCTAGCTTGAACAGAATTTTGTTGTCTCTCTAGAGTGACATGTGATATCTGCCCTTGAAAAGTTCAATACATTGCACATCTCATCTAACCGGAGGGTAACAGAGGTTGCGGAGATCAGAAAACCTCAGGAGGCTAAAGATATACGATAGTCAACCAAGTCTATACTAGGGATGCACCGAAACGAAAATTCTTGGCCGAAGTCGAACATGATGTGAAACACTTGGGCCAATAATACCGAACATGTTATTTTGCATTTATTTTATTTATTAAGCCATTTCTTTCACTATTGCAAAACTGAATAGTCAAAATGTGCTTTTTATAATTTGTCTTGCTTTTCAATAAAATACGATACAATAAAAAAAATATGAATAACATGAATAGCCTATATTAATTAGGCCTATAACGGACTGCTAAAAGAATGTAATGCAAGTTACTCTGTATCCCTAAAATAAAACAGTTCATTAAAAAGTGCCATTCAAGATTAGGCCTTTAAAGCTAAAAATACGAATAAACGAAAACTGTTGGATTATTAAAGGAGATTGCAAAATTATAAAAAAAAAACATCCAATGCAAGCAAATCTGACTGATGCTGACTGACAACCATATCAGTTCACGTCTCACCTCCAAACTCCGCCCACAAAAGATGACTGTTCTCTCAGAAGGTGCACTCGGGGCCGGGATGCACAGAACATACTTTGACAAGTTCCACACAGGGAAGTGTGTGCACGCGATCAAAGGATGTCACGAGCGGCAAGGGCTACTGTTAGACAGCCCGTTTCTGTCTGAAGTAAAGTTACCGACCGGTGAAGACACTTTTATTAGGAAATTTACTTCCGTGCGGCGGGTCACGTTCTTTGTCTTTCTTTGACACTTTAAAATACTCCACACACTGCCAAAATGTTTGCTGCAGTAATAATGCGTCTCTCTCTCTCTGCGCTGGTTGCTGCTTGATTGTATCACAAGTTATGTTTGATAAAAATGTATTCGGCCAGTTAACATATATAACAGAACGAACATGCGTTTTTTGATATTTTCGGCCAAATATTTTCGATGGCGAACATTCGGTGCATCCCTAGTCTATACCAGTGGAAATGAAAAGTCAAATATTCTCCCAGGGAATTGGTATGTATAGATACATACTATATAAATGCATGTTGTACTAAAATATATTACATGTACTATTTTATGTGTATTTATATTTGGCACAAAAGCAATAGCAGCAGAGCGTTTTAACTCACCTGGACTTTCCACCCGTTTGTAGTGATAGGGGTTGATGCACACTTCTTTCTGCTTGGACCCGAACGGATACTCGCACACCTCCAGGGGTTTGAGCTCGTGATGGGATTGCAGGTCAGGCCAACGCCACACGCGACAGTAGATGACGTGAGGGAGGCCCTTCCTGTGGGACACCTGTAACCGTCCGTCCAGCGAGCGGGGGATGGTGACACATTTGCTAGGCTGCCCGGGACTGCTGAGGGCCTTCTCCAGGTCCTCCATGGCACCTTTCTTCTTCTTCAGTTTTTTCACCAGAGCATCCACGGCCTTCTCTGCCCATTTTTCCTCCTCGTCGCCCTGCTTCCAGCCCAGCAACCGCTTCACTGCCGGGCTGGTGAAGGAGAACAGGCTGGACATGGAGGTCATAGTGCCGGTCTGCACCGGGAAGCAGGATCTGAAGCCGTCTCGTCACGCAGTGCGCCAGAAAGATGACTATGTGCGTGTTTGTGTGTTGGGGGGTGGGGGTAAGGACAGGGTTAGCCTTCCACAACCCAAGGACAGGAAGTTGAGGCAGGACGCAGCTGCTGGTGTTCAGGGCTCAGGAAGGGCTGCAGTGAAGTCGGAGGGGCTGAACTGGGTCACAACTACGCTGAGAATTAATGTAAAGGGCGATTTAGGGAGTATGGAACTGAAAATACCAATTAGACGGCAATTAGATATTAGAGGCTAATCCATGCAAGGTTGTGCTCCGAGGTTCAGGCTTTAAGCAGCACCTGCAAACACGAAAACAACAAAAAGACGTAAGTTCGCAATCAAATACACCAGACAGTTCATTACCAATAGCTAGAGGTACTGTATACGAGAGACATGTTCAATTTAAATTTTTCACCCAAAAGGACAATTTAAAATTATGTATTTAATCTTGATTGATCGCATCCAGAATAAAAGTTTGTGTTTACGTTATACATGTCTGTTTATTGTGCATATTTATTTTGTATCTATAAACACATAGACTTACACATATATACATCTATACGTGTATGTGTTTATAAATACAAAATAAATATGCACAGTACACCAACTTTTTTACCGGATGTGATTAATCGCGATTAATCGTTAAACAGCCGTAGATGTATTGAAGACAAAATTTTATTAAATTGGTTAAAAACTTAAAGGGTCAGAGAATGGGGCAGAGACACAAAAATGTTTCGGTGTTATATAAATAACCTAAAAGCTTGACGTTGTCCAAAAAAATAACATAGTTAACCAATTCTAAACATAACAGCATTTGTGTCCTCTCAATTACGTAGAACTGGTTATGATTGTTTTGTAATCCGAGCAAATTCTGTGTAAAATAAAACATTAAAATCACTTTTACAAAGACCTAGCGTCCAAGCGTCTCACCCAAAGGATGTGTGCAAAAAGCAGCCTCCCATTCGCAGCTATAAAAACCACACGCTTGCACATCTGAGGTCTTGTAGATAACTGTTAGGATGTACCCATCTGCCATGTGTTATGGTGAACTACAACAGAGTTATTGTGTTGGATCTATAAGCAACAGCCTCCCCCGCCCCACCCAGGGAGCTCCCAGGGCGAGAGGGAGCAGAGCACAGCACAGCTGTTGAAAATGTTGTACGTTACCAGGACAGAAAGGATATTAGACCTCCAAGAGCCGCTTCCTGCAGCCACATCCCTTCCCCTTGACCTCTTCAACTGACAAATATCAGACCTCAGGACCTAACTTTTTTTACTATTCAAAGCACTCCCTTCTCTGACCGTTCACAATGTTGTGAACCTTAAAAAAAAATAGGAATGCACCGATATGTAAATTTTGGCCGATAACTGATAATTATTTAACAGTACAATCCGATAACGGATATATTGGCTAATATACAGTATATAAATATAAAATTCTGTAAGACTGAAGCAAAAGGCAAAAAGTGGACAAGTGCTTTTATTTGAAAATATTGAGTGCAGCATACAAGGTTACCATTAGTTCTCTTTTGTCCCCTGAAAATCATGTACCAAGCCAACTTGACACTAGTTAAAGATTCTTTAACTTAAAAACTTTCTGGTATTTTATTTTTTAATAAACAAATTATAGATGTTCTTCCCGAGTGACACAGAAAAATCTTCTTTATAGCCTCATGTCTAACAGGTCTCAAGACCGAAAACATTCAGACAGCAAACAATATGCTTTTTTTCCAATAATGTACACATTCATACATATACTGTATCTCTACATACTATTCCTACATCAACGATGTTTTGCTAATAGCAGTATGAATGATTACGACAAAGACAGTTGCATACTGTAGAATTTTTTTTAACTGTGAACGGTTTGCAGCTGAAGAAGTTTTACCAGATGTAATGATTTGTAATATTTTTCGGCTATAATATATATCGGGCTTTATTGTAGTATAGGCCGATACTATAATATTAACCATTTTAAACCGGACATGTCGTCGCCGACACATTCTACCGAGCTGTATTCATTTTACCATAACTCTGCAACCATTTGTTTCATTGAAAACATTTAATTGCTCCTAAAAGTAGATCAACGGTGCTTTTTAAACATATATGGTATATTACGGTTATGTCTTACGGTTATATTACTTGTATCTGTCAGCCAATCGCTGCTGTTCTCGATGAGAGCGGCAGGGGCAAATATGAACAGGTAGTTACGGGGCTGCTGGTTTAAGGCACAAAACATGGCAAAGGGAGGAGATACAAACAGAGGAGGCGATTGCGATGATTTTTGACAATAAAATGTGTGTGATGTTGGCCTGTGCTAGCAATTAGACAGGAACTGCTTCACACTAGGGCTGCAACAACGAATCGATAAAATCGATAAATATCGATTACTAAAAGAGTTGGCAACGAATTTCATAATCGATTCGTTGTGTCGCACGACGCGGAGACGTTTGATTATTTAAAATAAAACTTTATTTGAGTGGGGAGCGGAGTGAACACACTCGGTCTCTCTCGCGCACTGATGCTAGCAGAGTTCGGCGCCTCATAGACGGGGCGGAGAAAAAATAAAACAAAACTAGCGCAGGATAGATACATGGCAGAGGCAGAGAAATCCGCGCGACCCAAGTCATCCAAGGTATGGAAGCATTTCGCACAAAATAAACAGAAAAAGTGTGTTAACTGCAAAATATGCTAAAGCGACATGGCGGGAGCAACACGGCAATGATCCAGCACCTGAAACGCAAACACGTTTGAGTCTTTGATGAGGAGGAAGGGAGTTCAACAGCAGGTTAAGTCACTACAGAATCCTACTTTTGTTCCGTTTTGAAGTGAAGAACGTAATGTCCCTGGTGCTGGTGTTTACTCGTTATCCATCTTGACAAGCATGAGAAGTTAGCGTTAGCTCGTTAATAACAGTATAAAGCAGGGGTGGTATAGTTACTTTGCACTTTGCATTGCAAGACTAAAGACACGTTTTTATTCAAAAAAAGCTTTTCTTAACTACTAATTTTGTCTCGTTTCTAGTCCAAATATCTAAACTATACTTGACAAGAAAAATGGCCTGAAGTGATGCTTAAAACTTCTGTTTGAGATTATATCTCATAAAGATTATTTTTCTTACCCCATTGGGAGATAATTTTGCTTGTTTTAAGCAAACAATCACTTAATTTTGAGGTATTTTTTCAGAAAACAAGACATAATATCTTATGCTATTTCATGTGTCTAGTAAATGTATCTTGATTTAAGATTTTTTTGATATTTGGACTGACAACAGGACGAAACTACTAAATTAGAAAAGCAATTTATGCAGTGTATATTCTGTGCTTTGTCCCATATAGGTTATTTTTGACAAAATATGTGTGTGTGTTGTACTTTTTAATTTAATTTTAAAGTTATTTTACAGCACTTGGTAATCTTAAGCTGTGTTTAAATGTGGTGTATAAATGAACCTAAGCTTCAAGTGAACTTGAGAGAGAGAGAGAGAGAGAGAGAGAGAGAGAGAGAGAGAGAGAGAGAGAGAGAGAGAGAGAGAGAGAGAGAGAGAGAGAGAGAGAGAGAGAGAGAGAGAGAGAGAGAGAGAGAGAGAGAGAGAGAGAGAGAGCGAGCGAGCAAGTGTGTGTGTAAGTGTGAGAGTTTGTGCATCTGCTAGTGTGTGCGTCTGCAGTGTAGTTTAGAGAACAAGTTCTGACATTCAAACAAATCCTGCTAAGTTTTCTGATTTGTATTGTTCTTTATTTTTTATAAATTATTAATTGTTCTGGCAGGTCAGGTGGCAGTTTATTTAAAAAATAATATTTGGCAAACACGTGTTTGTTTTTTGTGTTAGTCAACACTATTATTTTATTTTATTATTATTATAACAGCTCAGGGATGATCAAGGAGCAACATGTTTGTGCACTTTCTGAAGATTTTAGTTCTGTTTTTGAATAAAGGGTTGAAAATGAATGCTTTTCTTGTTTTTGGGTTTTTGTCCGATTCATCGATTAATCGAAAAAATAATCAATAGATGAATCGATTATTAAAATAATCGTTAGTTGCAGCCCTACTTCACACACCACCACATTTAATTTAATAGTGGAAAAAAATCCTTCAGCAAAACTGGGGTAAGAAAAGGCTCATGAATAAAAACTATGTACATGAGGGACACTAAAAAGACTTATGCATGTACTAGAGTATACTTAAGATTCTGTCGTTCTTTAGTTTTTTGAGAATTTCTAAAGATCTGTATAAAAAATTATTTCCTTTATTTTTCTCTATTAAAATTCTATTTTCAAATTTAACAACTCACAGTAATGGTCAATAACCTTCTAAAAAAAATGTATACCTTGCCCATCTTGTTTGCACAGTCAAAAAATCTAAATATGGCCTTTTATTATCTTCAGTTTCTAAAGGGTTAAAAACGACCATTAATCAGCCGATATGGCCGATAATTTATTGTGCATCCCATAAAAAAACACACACTAAACTCGAAGTAAATACGATTTTTTGATCAGTAATCATCATAAGAAAGTTCTGAAAGATGGAAAGAAATTTGTGCGAATTGAGCAAATGTCATCATCTCTCACCTCATATTCAGCTGTACTGTGTATTGTTTAAGCGCTGTTTACAAGTTTTAATAGTAATCCACCAAGAGTATAAACAAAGTTTAGCAAAACAAATATTTTTTTGACAACTAACATAAGATTCAAAATGATGAAGATCCAAAAATACATCAACTATTAAAGTTACCAAAATGACTCCAGTATGGTTATGCCTTTCTGCTGTTTCTTTTAATATTTAATATGAAACAGAGCGGAGCACTATGTCAAAATTATGGCTGCTGAATTTTTTTGGCCAAAAATGGCATGATCGGTTTCGACCAAAAGAAAACAAAAGGTGAAATAAAGACGCCCACTCCCGTTTACTCCAGCTGTATTAAAAGGACAACTATGTAAGCATGCCATAAGAAAGGCTAAAACTAATAAATATAACAAGAACAGCTCAAAACCAGCAGACAGAAAATGACACCCAAGCTATGCCTGATGTGTGACTGACCACTGTTATGCATATAATAATTCTAGAATATTTCTGGAGCTACAATGTTTATAGGACTGGTAATTTTTTTTATATTTGATTGTGTTGCAATGACATTTTGTATCGTTTTAAAATATTTTTTGGTTTTAGTGTGTATAATTAATAAAATTTAATAAAAACTATTTCTAAAATGTATTTTCGTCACCGGTTTTCAGGCAAGTCATTCTGACTTTTCGGTATCAGTTTCTGCCCAGAATTTAAATTTCGGTGCATCACTAGTCCAAATCGCGGCACAATGATAACTTTTAATGCCTTGTCGTCGTGTGTGCGGTTTTCATCACGAGATGAGCAAAAACTGAAATTTCAAAAAAACTATCTCTTACAGATAGTTAAATTGCTATCTCTATTATATCAACATAATATCAGTCTGCAATTATGTTTAATGCGTGGTTTGTCCGTGAAGAACAGCTCTGTCATGGATATGAAATAGAGGTTGACCGATTCATCGTTTTTGCTAATAAATCGGCACCGATAATGCTAATTTGAACTATCGGAAATAATCTCCCGATAGTTTTTGCTGGTTGCGTATGATCCAGACGCAGCAGGGAAAGCTCTACAGTGATACGCAGTTGGAGAGTTCCGAGTGTAGTGTAAAACAGCGACTTCTAGAGGTGGAAATAAAACTGATAGCCTGTTTAGTGTGGTGCTATACAGTTTATGCTTTTGAGACGAGAGACCACAGTTTGCAGTGGAGTACATCAGATGGGGGTTTAAAAGTTTCACAATGACAAGGTAGTGCCAATTGCAGTAAACATGATGTTAAATAATAAGAGTAATTCATTGATTAACTATATGCTGCATTTAATAGGGAACAGAAGTATTTTGCCGACAGGGATGAGAGCGCACTAACATTAGTAGCCTATTAACGTTAGTTTAAGAAGTTATAACAAGGTGAAAAAAATACACGCAGAAATGTTTAAATTTGATTATTGTAACTATGGATAGGCATTTGGTAATCAGCCTCAAAAATAGAAAACAGATGACAGGGACAGCAGCACGAACGGCTGATCTTAATGACATTGGTTTTAACGTAAACAAACAAGCATGTGAACACGACAGTATATATTGTGAAATATTACAATGTATCCGTCATTCTGCTAGTTTGGTGCTAAGAATGTTTTTAATTATTTAAATTTTAGAAATTAACCAATTTATAGTTTTGTTTAAATCATACACTGGAGTTTAATATTTATGTGTTTCATTTAAAAGTACAATACAGTTTAATGGTTCAAGCAACATGTTTATTGATGTAATACACTTCATTGCTAATTTACTTTTTTTTTTTTTTATTGGAAATAAACCATTAAAAAAATTATCGGTAATTAATTGTTATCGGTAGGTACCAACCTCTTTTATGAAATGCTGCTTGATCGGAAACATTGCGAGTTTGAGTGCGAGTTATAACATGCATTTGAAAAAGCAACACCCATCAAAAATCATCATTATAAATATACTTTATTATCAAGAACCGCTTCAAGAGCCCCCATAGAACGATGCCCATAGGCGATTCTTGCAAATTGGTGTGATATAAGGGATGCACCGAATGTTCGTTAACCGGAAATAGTCAAAAAAGTATGTTCGGCCAAATAAATGAAATGGCCAAGTGAGGGAGAGAGTCTCACTTCAGCAAATATGTCTGCAGTGTTGAGCATTTTAAAGTCTCAGAGAAAGACACACCACGGAAGTTGTTGCGCCGGTGTAAATTTCTGAATGAACACATCTGACCGGTCGGTAACTCGTGTACTTCAGACTATAAGGCGGTCTTATAGTAGCCCATCGCTCGCAACATCCATTGACACATCATACAGTGGTCGCGTTCACATATTCCATGTACAAAACAACTTAAAGTATTCTATCCATCCGGGAGTTTGGAGGAGAGACCTTAACTGAAGCTGTTGTCAGACAGAATTGCTTGCATGGATGTTTTCTTCTTTACATCATTTGTAATGTAGCCTGTGATAATCCAACAGCTTTCATTTATTCATTTTTTAGTTTATATTGTTGAATGAAACTGTTTTGTTGTAGGGATACAGAGTAACGTTGTAGTACATACTTGAGCAGTCAGTCATAATATGTGCCATTTAAGAAGTTAGAGGGCTTAAAAAAACGTAGCCTACTTGTTTTGCTCAATTTTATTTCATAGGAAAAATACGGGGTTTTTAGTTGGATCTATTGCCTGAAATGCAATATAATATACAAACTATTTCTTCACAATACAGAACCGTATTGTTTCTTATACCTTAGAATAAGCTGTTTATAACTACTTACAAAGAATACATTGAATTCGAATTTTTACCGGAACCCCAAAAGGGACAAACGACTCTACAACGTGCATTTCCTCTCCCTCTCCCCAGCGGTATAGTTGTGAAACAGATTGCAGCTGATCCATGATCCGTACGGATTTCTACGGTTCAGAACGCATGTGATCTGCCGATTAAATGCAAGTTTATTCATCATTGAGTAAGAGAGTAAAACTCTCTCTCTCTACAGTTTTAGCACCAACGCACTCTCTCTCTCTCTCTCTCTCTCTCTCCAGTATCTGGACGAGTAGAATATTAAAGCGGTTTCAGATAAAGGAGCAGTTTTGTTCAAAACTGCTCCGTGACACAGCTAATATTAGAACAAAAACAACAACATATCTTGGTTCTAACATACTGAAAAAAACAATGTTACTCACATACTTATCCGAATCAAATGCAACTCCTCGAAGATGATTTTAAGACGATCTTTCTCTGCAATGACTCTCTGCTGGAAAGTATCTCCATAGATATCAATGAGTATGTCTGCTAAAGCCTAACACATCTCTGCAGGAAAGACCAGGTCCTTTCTCATGCCTGACTTTTTCCTTTTTATACTAAAAATCCAAATTCAAATGCCTGCATGATCTCTTCCCTGTGTCAACATGAGAATGACATATTTTTGTACTATGGTGGCCACCTTCGTGTTTGGACTGAGCGATTCGTTGCAAATCTATAATACAACGCTCATGGCCGCTGTAAATCAAAAACGGCACCTTTAAGTTATACTATACTGTATTATATTGAAAAGCAAGACAAAATATATATAGCATTTTGACCATTCAGTTTATGCAATAGTGAAAAAAATTGCTAAATAAATAGAAGATATACGAAAAGCTATGTTTGGTATCTGGCCAAGTGTTTCATTTTTATTCGTTTTCGGCCATAAATTTCATTTCAGTGCATGATCCCTATGTGTTATGGTACATCTTTTGCAGCATATATTTGTCCAAATAAAATACCAGTCTGGGCAACAACTTTCTTCAAATTATCTTTTTTCTCTGCAAAAGAAAGCAAGTCATACAGGTTTGGATTAACCTGAGGGTGAATAAATGGATTAAATATTATTTTTCATTATTTCGTTTGAATTGTAAATGACAGAATCTTATCAGCAGAAATAAGCAATCAGGTTGTAATAACCACACTTTGACTTTATTGTTTCGGGACTGATGATAGCAATGCTTTAACAATTGGAAGTACAGGACCCAGATCAGCAATACAGAACCTCAACACACGCACATTTCCCTGTTCCCTATCTCCATCCTGCCTCGATACTCAGCTGCTCCATTTGGAAAATGAGAAGCAGAGAAAGCATTACCCATATTGATTTTTCTAGGAGTCACAAAAACCTCCCACTTAAAGCTTTTACTCTACGTAGCAATCTTATTTCAAGGCCTAGACGACATCTTGCTTTTAATAGTCAATAGAAATTGTCTGATGTGAGGCAAATATGCCCATGAAGTTTAAAAGAATAATGTGCCACATCTTATTGAAAATAACATAAATGCACCACCATTAGAAGAACAGAAAAGGTGGACCTTTAGCTCCTTTGTAATTCTCTAGTGATATATGCAAGAAGATCAATGTAATTTGGAAGATTATACATCAATACTTTGAAATTAGGTTTCAATATCATTATGGAGCCACAATTTGACAGTAATAGAGCCTAAGATCATGGAGGAGGTGCTTTTACTCCCTGTTGGATAAATTCATAAATTAAAATTACTGTTGTGTGCAGTCACAATGCCTCTGGGGGGCTTGGTATCTTTAAATCAAATTACAAGTAAAACCGCCAGGCTAAAAGAGCCGTCAAACAATTCAGTGGATGGAAACATTATGGAGTTGAGACACATGCATTCAAGAGAGCGAGCAGTGTCGCAATCTTATTATGTTAAGATGCATGGACACTGAGCAAAATGTCTAGACATAAAATAAGGTTCCTTTTTTTCTCCAAAATAAAAAGAGGATCCGTCACACCCATCGAAGACAAAGATGCAGTGGCTAAGAGGGAGACTGTTTATGTGCTTGACACCATGCAGCCCTCTCCATCTCTAGAGCCTTACATCATTGACACAAATAGGGATAACCCATCTTCTTTCTGCGGCACATACACAATTACTACCCTATTATTACAGAGTTGAATACAATACAAGTCTTATATATTCAGTTTAATCGATATTTTCAAGGATCAGACCACAGCACAGGATTGACACCAGATGCGTGTGCTCACATGAACATCTATTTGACAGATGTTATATGTTGGCAGATACACAGAGACTCTCAATGGGAACAAATTCTGCTATTGCAGGAAGAAAACAGAATTCCAACAACCACTGCAGAAACAAAGCATTTCTTTATCCCATTTCAACGTAATAAAACGCCACTGCCTCACCCATCAAAAAACCCTTCCAGAAACAGAAAGTGATCTTATCTCTAAAAACGCCTCAACAAAGTGGCTTGACCATTAAAGGGATCATTTACGCAAAGATTCATGTCATTCTAAACTTTCTTACATGGAACACAAAAGACGATATTTTAAGAAAGAAAATCAGTTTTCCACACAAAGGAAGTCCATGTGGACAATGTTGTTTGGTTACTAAGGTTTTGTTTCTTCTTGTGTTCTATAGAAGTTGAACAATCCATTTTTGTATGCATTTGAAATCAAAGTAAGCTATCAGATCAGTTGTAATAAATGAAATTTATGATTTTATGTAGATGTTGCTTAAAAACAAAACAAAGAAGGCTTTTACGCAGTATAAACAGTAAACGGAGCATTACTCCGCTTTAATAAATCCCAATATATCTTCCTTTGCGAGTAAAGAAACAATTTAAGGGCCAATAGGATAAGGATGCTGCTCTTAAAGGTACCCAGATAACAAGCCGACAACGTATCTACACCTCCTCTCGTTCAAGGTCAAAAATCAGTTTAATGACTTTCAAGAGCACTTTCTACCAATCACAACTAATTAAAATACTCATTAAAAGTCATTCTAAGGGATGGGGAAAAACTCTTTGAATAGAAATGGTTGAGTAACACTTCACAAAAGCAAGCTTACCTGGTAAAACTCTTCAAGATCACACAATAATCAACATTTGAATAAGTCCTCAAAGAAAAACAATTAAACTCCAACAATTTCCATCTTCAAAATTCCTCGAGCCCAACTGTTTTCCAAGAATGATTCGCCCATCAACTTTAAGAAGGTAACAATGATTATTTCAACCGATGATAAATGATAACAAGTATGACGCCATCTGAAATCTTTGCAGATGAAGATCTATAAAACACTTTAAAATGTAAACTTCACACCGGGATGGATTATTATGATAGCAGCAGCTGAATGATAAGCAGACATGTGACAGTGATTTCAATTGGGTTGAATAGGTGTCACTTACAGAACATGTTCAGAATCAACATTACTTGCAAAAACTGTGGGTTTGCATGTACAAATAATCTGCCCTGGTACTGGGGGATAAATGACAAGATAAATATACTAAAATAAAAATTCAGAGTATTAATAAAGCTATTCACTCCCAGTTTTATCTCCTTCTTAGGTAAACAGTCCGGGCATCAAAAGCAAGTTTTAAGGGTCGAATCAAAGCATTACTCAAGGTTCTGTAACTACGATGCTCTACAATGCTGACTAGGTGGGCAACCCACTCGGTGCTTAGATGCAGCCAGTATGACACGCCACGACACGCACATCTCTCCTCATAAGAATGTTAAGTCACTTTCTTTACATGAACATGAATCATAATTGAAACACACAGTGTTATAGTTCATCCTCGTGGTGTTTTGTGATAAATGTTTGCGGTTTGATATGAAATCAAACAGTTGACTTGATCAGCTCAATAAACTGAGGCTAAGCTAAATTAGCCGCAACTTTTTAAGATTCCGTTTAAGACACGAAACATTCAATTAAAACCCACACATCTGTTGCTATTCATACAATTGGTATTTTGAATAATGGAAAAAGTTCTTGCGTTATTAAACTATAGAAATTGTATCATAATTCATTTTTCTCTGTTGTGTGAAACTTACCGCTAGCCAAGTTGCTACATGGCGAGTTAGCAGTTTAGATTTGCAGTTTGCGGGTTCACGAATTTCATTAATTTAACCTTACCTGTAATAGCTCTTTATAACTTATATCAACACTCCAAATTATTTTTCTCAGAATAAATATACGTTCATGTGTTCCCTCGCCTCGTTTGTACAAATTCGGGAAAACAACAAGGAAACTTTTCAATCACTTCTCAACAACCCCCCTGCGAAAACCACCATCCTTGCTGGATTAAAGTTATTAGCTCACCACTGAATCGTTTTTATCTGATCGATATATTATCATGAGATTGCATACCTTTCATGAAATGTTGTAGCGTCTCTCGACCTTTGCTCTGTTTTACAGACACCGACATGAAGCACAGTTTTTCCCTTTATTCCTGCCTCTCTTTCCCTTGTCTATCACCCGTCCTGGCGTCAAACAGACTGGAGGCGACGCACATTAGTGCATATCCATCCGCCTGTTTGCCAAGCTACCACTTTTCTTTCTCTCGAACTCCACTGAAGTGTAAGCAGCTCAGTGTCCGCTAATGCAATTGAGATGATCAGAAGAACATATTGTGATAAATGGACTATAGCGTTGTGTTATGTGTTGTGTTGGATGACAGTGATTGGTACACTGGGTAAGGAACATATAAATGGCTGGTTTTGCTATTGCCATATTACTGTAAAAAACCTTCAAAGCTCACTGAGAACACAATTGGACTGGAGACATTAAATGCTGGGTGACCTTGCATATTGTTAATTATTATACTGTTTTTTTCTGTTATCAACAAATAGATTGCTACCTATCTAATCCAATATTGGTCCAAGTGCTAAAATGCCTTCATGTTTATTTTTTCTGCCTGTTTACATAGTTGTGTTTGGTAAAATAGGTCTGTACTTCAACAAAGGGTTTTGTGCTTATTTCTTGTTCATTGTCTGTTTATGTAATAATTAGATTCATAATCTAGATAACGAACGGTGTAATTTGGTTACAGCGTGTAAACAGAAAAAGAACAGGCGGAAGGATACAATTGGTTACTATGTTTTGGTTGGGCCGCCTTGTAGCTGTACTACGGCCACGTGACGTCACGACAGTTGGCTCCACTCTGTCTCGCTTTTAAAACTTCACTGTTCGTGCAGCCAATAGAGAGCAAGTTGCGCGGTGCTCGCTTTCTCGCGCTTACACTCGAGCTCACATTCAAATTCATTAGTTTGCCCATCTAGATGAGGTGAGGAATATTAAAAATAGGGGCATGCTCTATCCATCTGAGTCTGACTGCCTGTCTGAGTTCCAACATGTAAATCAGGATGCGTTTTTTTATAAGCTCACAAGAAATCACGTTCGTTCTTTAAATAGTAACACAAAAAATACGCAAAAAATGGGTGTTGCATCTAAAAGTTTTGTTGTACTTGTTTGTTTGTCTATTCAGGAGCTTCTGTCATCACATCATCATCATCAAGGTTCAAAAGGTCGTACAAACCTGCAAAGCTCCTCATAGTGCCGACACATCCTAAAGTGATCACCAGGGGTCAGTCTTTCTCTTTAACACACCTAGTTTTGAATCACAAAATTCAATAAACGCCTTTCAATTGATTTAAGTTATAACCTACCTATAAGTGCCTACCATACATTTCAGATAACAACAAGATGCAATATCGTTCTTTACATTTCACCTCACATAATACATTTGAACTGTCTGACGGCACCAAAACAAGACACCTACTGTAACCAGAAGTACAAGAGACCAGCTGGTATTAACCAAACAATTAGTGCTAAGTATAACAACAATATGTTTTTAATTAAGTTTGTTGTCATTTAGTTATACATTTTCCACAAGAATTTTCACCTTCATTTTCTGGTCCTCACAGATTGTGCTCACACAACCTTTCACAAACTGTGAAGTTTATGAATACAGGAAACCGGGTTCCCACTGGGTGTCCTACATGTGATATAAGGGAGCCATTGTCAGACAAGCCCACACAGCAAAAGGCCAAATCAGAGGCCGTGTATAGAGCAGGTCATGCATGCTGTCTAAGTCATCCACCCAGAGCCCAAAACATATGTGTCTATCTCAGCACAGATCTTTTTTCTTTTTCATGCCAGTCTTTTGTGAACCAACTGTAAAACATGAAGAAACCCCTCTGAAATAAACACAGTCTTCACTCTTTCTAAAAAGAACAGCTGCATGCAATATAAAGACTTAATCTGAAGCTTATGACTGCATGAAATTACTGTCCTGAATTCCATTAATGTTTGATTTAGACTTCATTGTGCATTTACAAGTCCCATAACCTCCATTTTATCCCTGCACACATACTAGCTACTCTCTGCTGGAGAGTGCTCTAGGACAGTTGTAGGTTTTTGATATGAAGCGAATAAAAAAGCACATTGTATTAGGGCGTTAATGGCTGCACATGTGTTTCACATTAGATGAGTGCTTCACACAAAAAGACATCTTACAATAGCCATATGTACTGTGGAGACACCGTTTTGAATGAATTATACGGTTGTATACATTTATGCATGTTTTTTTGTAAAGCATCTTTCTTCAACTAAAGCAGAATTCCAAAAAGATCACTATTGATTTTGCCCGATTTACCAGAAGTGTATTTGGAGCTCAATTTGCCTTGTCAAGTTATAGTTCACCCAAAAATGAAAATCTTCTGCAGAGGGCTAAAGAAGATATTTTGAAGAAAGTTGATAACCGTACACCACCACCATGGGTGCCGGTTAACAACATTCTTCAAAATATCTTCTTCAGAGGTGTTCTGCAGAGGAATGAAAGTCATACAGGTTTGAAATGACGAAAGGGTGAGCAAATGATGGAGGAATTCTCATTTTTGAGAGAACTATCACTTTAAACACCCAGCGAAATTAAAAATGACTATTCTTATTTTTTCATGAAATATTGCAGCGTTTATAGTAAATAGCTTATCAATGTGGATTTTTTTTATTCATAAGGTTGTTAAAATCAGAAAATTCCATCTCAAATGATGTAAGTACCGTTAACTTCTGTCAGTCTGCTGCTTTCATTTCAAGATCAATGGAACAGCTTTTTTACACATCCAATCAATTTGCAGTGAATAACCAGGCCACGCCCTCTTATATTCTCCTTCGAAATTCCACACTCGGAAATGTGTCAGAATACGAAAGTAAAAACAATTGCAACTTCGGATTCACAAGACATTTCAAAAAAAAAATTCTGTCTTAATGATAAAAGATTGGATGATCAATTAAGGACTACAGTCTAATATTAAATAAAAATATATATTTGACCTGACATTCATTTGGGCTGTTTCAGTAATTTTTACCTATAGCAGCTGTTTCAGAGAGGAGAAAGTTTTTCAGTATCTTCCAGCACACTGACCTTTGATTTTTGTAATAACTAAACAAACAGACTGGAAAACTGAAAGTGTTTGGCAGTCTGTCAGCAGACTCCAGCAGCACTAAAACTCAATCCTCTCTGCGACAAACAACTGTCTACCAGTGTCTCGGTCAGCGAGCAAAACGCTGTTGAGTGTTTCATTCACTTCTCTTTCAGTTGAGAGAGGTCACATATGTTTCTCTGTTGGGCACCTTGAGACATCCAGGCTCTGGACGGCAAACAGGCTCTGTTTGCCATCCTCAACTGTTTGCAGCATGTAACTGTGGTGATATAACAAGCGCAGTAAAGCAACATGGCAGTTTTAAACAACAAGCATTTTTCCATATGAGGTCATTAAGGAAGAGTAAACCAAATCCGTTTACATAGCACCAGTGATTCCTAACTGGTGGGTCACAGCCTAAAATGGGTTGCAGGACATCTTATTTCTGAAAACTAAAATGAAACTATGCAAGATGAAAGTAATTACATCCCAGACTACAAGAAATATAGACTCACTAGACATTAAGATTTTAGGATTTTTTGTTTACTCTTGAATGATAAACATGTATACTGTGTGGGGTCGCCACTTGAGGTCCTGTGTGTGGGTACTTAAAGAGATATTTCAGCAAAAATGGTGATCATTAACTCATTTGGTTTATGAGCCTCTTTGAAACACAAAATAATTTATTTAGAGAAATTTCTAAGAGGTTTTGTGGCCATACAATGGAAGTCAATGGGGGTCAATGTTGTTTGGCTACCAACGTTGTTTGGCTACCAACATTCTTCAAAATGTCTTTTTTTTGCATTCTGCAGAAGAAACAAACTCATACAGGTTTTAAATTAGGGTGAGGGTGAGTAAATGATAACATAATTTTTGGGTGAACTATCCCTTTAAGAAGAAGTAGCAAAATATGCTTTTCAGTGACAAAGAAACATGGGGAAATATGTCATGCATAATAAATTAATGGGACTAAGAACTCTTTAAATTATCGTCTGAACGAGACGTTTAATTGCCATACATAGTTATAACCACATTATGAAAATCCACCACATTATAAAATCAGCTCAGTGAACAGACAAATTTGTTTGTAACACCAGAGCAAGACTGAGCAAACTACATTCAAGGCCAATGACTAAGTATACTGCATTTAAACTCAAAACGAAAACAGAACGGTCATTTTATTATGAAATGTGCAGAGGAGACCTTTGGTTCCTCACAAAATATCTTTGGTAAAGTATACAACAAATAATCTGCAGAGGTTACATATCACCAGGATTTACATTATAGGAAGACATAGACCTGATCTGCATGTGCTCACATTCCAGCTTAAACCATGCAAACATTCTACAGGCATATCAAATACTCATTATTAAAAAAAAACTTGATGAAATACAAAATGACAACAAGATGTTAAACAACAACCATTAACATGAACCAACCACCTAATCCAAATAATATATAGCATGAAATTCATAAGTCGAATGTTCAAAACATATGAAGTGCCATAGCAAACTGCTGTCGTGAATTTGTCATAAAGATTTAAAAACACTGCTTTTCATCCAAGGGTCTTTGGCTTTTGACTTAATTCCTATCCATTTTGACCTCTTTGTTTTTTGTTGACTGGATTTTTACAGTCTTTGAACAATCTCTCCACTGCGTAAAATAAGACTATAAACTTGATATTTGCATCCTCTTAAAGTGGAGAAGATCAAAATGGACTACTCCACACATTTACTGGACTCGAGACATTATTCTGTTGCTCTTACTTTTTCGAATCTTTTGGAAGAGATCTTCTGTAATGTGACAAGAAATACAGAATGAATAACAGTATCATATCCAAAAACAATTCAACAATTAAAATGATTTGAGACTTTACAAATAATTAATAAACCAGAAACTGTAGGCTTATTGCGTTTCGTAGAAAGAAACTATAACTGATTCTTTGTAGGTAAGAAAACATAACGTACCACTTCTCATACCCTTGGATCCAACCTGGGATTGAAAATGGTAACATATATAAAATATATATATATAAATTGTTAACATAAACGCAAACAAAATGTTTTTTTCAGAACTTATCTATAGAAAAAATAGGCCTTACTAACCTTAATAGCAGGATCCCGTATGATCTCAGACCTGTCAGCCTGGTCACTTGCAACCTTAGGAGCTAAAAGGGAATTTCACATGATGTTCTTACGACGTTTTGAAATAAACTTTGTTAAAGCCAAAATGTTGGAAGAAAATGGAGGGCTTACGCAGTGGCTTTACGATTTTATCAAGGGCATGCACAACCCCATTGGTGGCCATCAAATCACTCTCAACAACAGGCAGTCTGTTGACGTACACGGTGGAATTACGCTGAAAGAGAAAAACATTTTTAAATTCACAGTTATAAAATGAAAATGGTTTAAAGTTTAACAAAAAATTACATTTCATCACATTTTGCCAGTCTGTGGTCCCTGTTATCTGTCATTATTCTTTAACAATAATGTTGTATATTGAACAACACAAGGGTAAGTAATGATGTTCGGAGTGAATTATAAAGGCATTGAAGTATATCTTCCATTGTTTATACCTCTTAAACAAGGGTTAATATCGTTAAATTCTATGAAAATAAACAATTCTTTTTCCCCCCAACAGACACTAAGATGAAATTAAATGCATTATTGAGTTCTGACCATGCCTAACTCCAGCTTATCTCCTGCAAGAGGCTTCAGTCTGGTGTGTGAGGTAACTGCACCGCTGACCAGAAACTCGTCGCCAATATGGTATTTCAGAAGGTTGGCCAGCTCCTTGGGATCTCCTATGTACAACATCACAGGAATACAACAGATGTACTGTAAGCAATTCCAATAAACATTTTGACAACATTCCCATAGCAACAAATCCAACCATTTGTGCCTAAACATCTGCTTTTCTAAAAAACATTGTGATACGGGAGCAATCGTTGGAAGTCAGTACTCATGAGTTTGTTGAGGTCAGCTTGGGGCATTGCGCTGAAGGCAGTGTTGGTGGGGGCAAAGACAGTGTAGGTCCCTTTTTTGTTCAGGAGCTCTGTCAGGCCTGCTCTCTGAATGGCGCCGACCAGGGTGCTGTATGGATGAAAGTTCATTTAACCATATGATTAGAGGTATATCCCCAAGCTATAAAACAGCATTACTAACAGCTCAAATTCCACTCAGACTATTAAATATCTAATGAACACTAAGCCTCAAGTTAAAACATGCAATGTGGTGATTAGGAAAATTGGTTATGAGGGGTTTTCGAGAGGTCTTTGAATGTGGATGAGAAACAGCAGCTGCATAATCCATTTTAATAAGCTTATGAAAACATTAACACAGTTTTATGGGGCATTTCAAATAAAAATGTTATCTATGCAACACGTTAAAAAAATCCCATAAAAATAGGTTATTTTCCGGCAGCTAGTAAAATAACTTAATTTTTTAGTTTTACAAAAAAACATTTCTTGAAAATTTGACATGTTTTACTGTATTTCAGAAACAATTCTGTAAAATTACAGTTATTTACATTACAAGTAAAAAATCTGTAAAGAAAAATCTGTAAAGAAAAAATAACGGTAAAATTCTGTTAAATTACAGCGTTTCTTTTACAGTGTACTGTATGTTTTTTAAAGATTATGCTCTTCTATTTTTTAATAGTCTTTTGGACACTCACAAGAACCTCTAGGCCACGTTTAACACTGCACAGTAAAGATTTGTATTTCTAAGGATATTGCCTTCTCACCTAAACCGATCATCTGCTTTTAGAACGTCCATAACGGTTCCCATGGGGGGCGTCAGGACCTTATCAACCATGAACATAGTTGCATAGCGGCCATTTTTGTCATGGGCGGCAATGCAGGAATTTTCAATGCACAGGTTCTGTAAAGTCCATGCAAGTGAAATGGTTACTGGTTGAGAAGATCAGCAAAGTTGTTTAAAGACAATTTTTTTCTCACAAATCTGATGCACAAAGAAGGAAAAAGGAAAAAGTTAAGGTGATCCAAAGGAGAGGTTTCCGGTGGTCTGTGAATATCATTACAAAGCAGAAATGTGAGAACTCACAGAGAACTGAGTCACGCTTACCGCCAGCTACAACATGACTGGAAATAAAATTGTGACTCATTTGAGGGATTGGAAGGGGAAATGTAAAAGTTCCCTTAATCACTTTTGTCATGAAAATATTTTCATGTTAAAGGGAGCATGAATTAAAATCACAATATTAACCCAAGCTTTAGTTATATAAGAGGGAGTCGTATTCACGTGAACATCATGTAAGTGTCAGAACTGAAACGCCCTTGTCACTGCGATTACATCTGTTATTGACACAAGGTCCAGCGAACACCAGGTTCTGGAATGCACCTATTTATGACGGTTGAAAACCACCTCCGAGGAAAAATATCTACAACTACTTCTTTAGCCACGCCCACTGGTTCGCTGATGACAGAACTGAAGTACCATAACTGGCGCGGAAACATATAGAGCGAGCAAATAATAAACAAACACGCCGTTAAAGATAGGGGTCATTAAACGTAATACAAGTATAGGCTATACAAACTATACATAAAGCCTGATCATTCCTGGGAAATAATTTAGTAAGTTTGAGCAATATCATCCTGTGCAAATGCGTCACATGAAATACTGATGTGGGGAGGTCATTTATAAATCACAGGAGGTCTCCAGATAATACTAATGCTGTGCGAAAACTGGGAATGGTGGTAATGTGTAACCTAACATTACGTCTCAAACCAAATTCACAGAAGGCTCCAACTACACAAACTGCAATCCAATCAAAGCAGTGGACGTTTACTTATAAAGTCTTCAATGCGTCTAGCCCATTAAAACAGAGCGTTTGCAGAGCTGGCCTCAAAACCTGGGTAGAAAATACCCTATAACTTATGGATTTTGATGTTTTTGGATGTTTAAACCACGCGATCGTCATAAGTAGACCTCATATAACAGTATAAAACAACAAACAAGCCCAGTTCATCAGACCTTTAAACTGTTTTCCTGTGGAAATGACGGCTTGGGTTCATTAAATTACGTAAGCATGCATACTTCAACACTTACATTTCTGTACACAAACACTCTAAGCTTCAATCCACCAAGTGTCTCCAACTCTTGCCCGTGGTAAAGACCTTTGGAGGAAAGCCTCCCCTTGAGAATGTGGTTCCTCATCAGTTTCTTCATGTCAGGTGTCATTGTCAAGCTCTTGCCTACACACAAATCATTTATTATTAGTACAAATAATATTCCCTGTTACAGTTTTAAAAGAATATTAGGTGATCCAACCATTAAATGCATCATTCAGGGGGGCTAACAGTGTCACAGCCTCCGAGCCTAGGAGGTGATCATTAAGACCAGCGTCGGTTAAAAGTTTTGAAGCTGTGGTAACAACTGATCCTTCTGCAAGCTCCAGAAGGGTCTTGGCTGGTAGACAGAGAAGCAAGATAAGTTTACTCGGTAAAACATCCACAGCTTTTTTAAAACAGTGACTGTTTTAAGATCACCTGAATCTGGAATTAGGAGTTCGCTGATGTAGTGAATGACTCCATTGGTTCCAAGTTTATCTTTTTCTGTGATGATGGCTTTGCCGTTGAGGGTCATTTTATCCCCATCACAACCGACCTCAAGCACAGTGCCCTGCATGGTCTCCAAAGGTGATCCAGACACAATGGACTCGGAGCAGTGCAGGTTTTTCAGAATGTGGTAATTCAGCATATCTAAATTTGATATAGATTGTGTTATTATGACTGGAAAACTAAACTCAAAAATACAAATGATAAAATGCTTTAAAACTAAAGAATAAAAATCCAATATATTTCTATATATCAATATTGTCTAATGTACATCTCTGGTCCTCTTGTGTATAATTTGTCAGTGAATGTAATGTTTTTGTGTTCGTAATATATTATGAAAATTAAATAAGTAGAGATGCACCAATAAATTGGCCAATAATAGGTATTGGTTTTCACACAGGCGATGATCAGGGCCGATATATCCTGTCAATCAAGGAGAACAGGAAAATGCAATGATTTGTGCCCGGTTTAAAGAAATGTTAAGAAACCAGTTTGATATTCAATATAAATAGTATAAATATATGAATTAATGACATTCAGAAAATTAAGAAATATTAATTTAATCTTCAGAATCGGCTTTGGTAGATATCAAATAAGTTAGCTCCGCCCCTCAAATTCCTTACTTTCTGGCTCTCTTGTCTACCTTATGGGGAAAATACCTTTAAGAGCAACTGGGTCACCCAAAATTCTGGTCAGCGTGTCTGGAGGAATCTTCTTGAAGGCTTCATTGGTCGGAGCAAAGATTGTGTAAGAGCCCTCATTCTCCAACAAACTGGTAAGACCTCCGGCTTCAATGGCATCCTGGATTATAAAGAAACATTGAGGATAAAAGTTGAATGCATGTTAATTCAGCAAAACTCCTCCACCTCCCCCATTAAATAAGAGATGTACCCGCAGAGTCTCAAGTTCATCATCTGTGTCAATCATAGAATGGATGTTGTTTGTGATGGCTGTGATCACTCTATCCACCACGTGTACGATTCCATTGGTGGCCTGCTGGTCTGTCTTCACCAGTCTTGCACAGTTGACAGTCACAATCTGCAACAAAACATATGGCCTGAGAAACATTGCTTCATGACTTGCAAATCATTTGAAAAAACACAAGTCAACATGAGATGCTCGAAAGCACTAACCAAATGTAAATTAAACAACATATTTTCGATGAGAAAACCTTAACAAAGCGGATTAAAGCAGTAGATTGATGGCCGGCTATCTTTTACTCACTCCGGTAGAATAGTGGTTGATATGAACATCAAAGTCCTGATACATGGAGGTGAAGGCAGCACCATGCTTTAGATCATCTGAAGTCAACCGTTTGTTGACCATGTGGTAGTGTAGAGTGTTGAGGAGCTCAATGTTGACGTTGCTCACCAGGGCATCCAGAATTTCCTACAGGACATTATGAAATATTTTATGGTTTGCTTAAGCACGAACAATATGGTACAGAATTTCTAATAATGACTTTGAGAACTTTAATTGGCTAAGAATGAAAAGCTCTTTTCATGCTCTGGAAATCTTAAAAACTCACAGTGGGAAGTGCAGCCCAAGCCTCATTGCTGGGAGCAAAGAATGTGAAGCTGCCAGGACCTTCAATCTCTTCTTGAAGCAATGCTCTCTCGGAGTACATCTTAGTCGTTGTGGCTCCAACCACACCCAGGGTTTTGTAGATGTTCACCAGAGGTAGAGCTTTGAAAAAAGGGATTATTTACAAGTTTGGGTCATTTCTCACTTGTAAAAAATAAACTGCTGTTCATTAACCGAGATTAATTATTTTTACCTGCTGGACATCCCTTTTCTCCAATAACCTTCTCATAGCCAGGGCAACACTCATAGCTGATCACCCTGAAAAGGAAAAAAACTGATTTTTAAAAAAATGAACAGAATAATAATATCATGACTTCCACTCACACTTCCACAATTTTTCTTCCATTTTTTACTGACAACCGGCCCTATTTTGAGCATTGGTTGCAAAAACCAGGTAAGAACTTGAATGGTAAGTGTTTTAGCTATCAAATGATGCATGTTTTTTTATAGTTGATCAAATATTAATGTTAATCAAAGGTAATAAAAATGTATGGGACCCATGGGACCTGTTCATTTTAAAGAGTTAAAGAATGATTGGAAATGGGAGATCATTGCATGAAAATCAAGTCTATATTTTTCGCTTTATTAATATCAAGGCTGTGTTGGAAAAAACTTACGCAGTGCTCATATTCATATTTTATACTGTCTTTTAACTCATGTGGCTTAAGCTACAATGTACATCTTTGTTTTATTTCGTGCCAGGTATTTCTGTTATAAATAAGGTTCTATGCTTAAATTGCTCTTAGAGGGTAGTTAAATCTAATTTCCTTTGGTAGCAGAAGAATCCAGAGGAACAGCACCAGCCAGAGGAAACTCCTGAGGGAGAGCTCGAAGAGCAGCAATATAAATAATGGGAAATTCCGAGGAACCACCATGCAAAGGTGCAATAAATGGTAAAATGAAGATTGACACAAGTGTCAAAAAATTATGCATCATTTTATGGATATTTCCTTCTCAGATTTTTTTTGATCAATGGCTAATGTATTTTATAATTTTATGCATCATAAAATTTCGTTGAAACATGCTTATTGATAGTAAAAGGTAAGGGAAATTGTTGCTTTATTGTTTTTATGATAAAACAATTAAATTAAAAGGAAATTACATGAAAACTAAAATACAAAAGTTCATGTTGTCGCATCTCTTTACAAAACTTTGGAAGTGCGAAACTTTGAAATCCAGTGACAAACATAATTATAATGATTTATGGCGAAAAATAACAGTCACGAAATATGGATACAAGGTTTAAGAAGGACAGCAGCGATATGAGAAAAGACTGCTTGATTATTTTGGTTTTACTAGTGTTTAGGTTTTTAATTAATTCCTAAATAATTTAGCAACTATTTTACCATCTACAGGAGGTCTAAGTGTTTCAGGAATTTAGATTACTACCTCCCATGGGTTGTTCCATTTCCAACATATTCCAACAAATTGTTAGCATCTTACAGTGAACAAAAGTAGAAAACCAGAAGGTAAATCTAAACAAAGACAACAATCCTGACATTCAGGGATGAGGTAGACTTGTAAAACACAGCTGGAACGCAGACTGAAAAGATTATCAAAACAGATGGTAACTCAACTCCTGTTTGTTCTCTGCCAGCATAAACAAAGATGGTAGTCATGGATTTATGACAAAATAAACAGCTCGCCAGTATAATTTATGAATCGTGCACATTGAAGTTTCAAGGGGTGTGACAAGATGTCCCAAGTAAGTATTGTGAAAGTTTTATTACGGCAAATTGTTTCTATATTAAGAATAGGGAAGGACGGTTGATTCATCATTTTTGGATTTTCGAAAAAACTCAGTTTACGGTTTCACTTCCCAAATTATAAAGGACCCAAAACATGATTCCCTCAAGAACATTTTACAAGAATTAACAGTTTTGGGAACTGGATATAAATTCAACATTTAATACACATTTTTCTAAAACGTATAGTATAAGCATTACCAGTTAACAGTTTTACTGCATATTATAACAGATATTTACTTAAAGACAGAGGAAAGGGTCTTTGGACCAGATGGCAAGTAAAATGAAGGCACTAGAAAGTTATTGGTCTCTCCTCAAGTGACCTGGAAACATCCTGTTCCACAGCAGTGACCTTCATGAACCAACCATACAAAGTGTGCAATTGTTCCCACAAAACTCTTTTGACCCCAAACCTTGAAACCTGAAAAGAAACTCTATAAATCAAGTCAACTTCAGTCTGACACTATCCAAAATTCTTTCGTGAGTAAGCAACAGACTTTCACCCTACGAGACATTTTCACATACATGAGACAAATAGAAAACTCTTTGGAAACTACTGAATGATTTGTACAGTAGCCTATGTTTTTGGGGATATTAGATCCTCAACAGATTGAAGTAATTTCCTAAACACATCCAAGCACCCAGAGCAACCCTTACTTCCTCTTTGCATTCTTGAGAATGCAATTTACCTTTACACACAAACAAACATTCCAGACTCCATGACAAACTCCAGACTCAACATTATACAGCATAACCATCTTGACCTACTACATGTTTATAAGACACGAAATACAGTCTCTCTCTCTCTCCCTTTCTCTGTTTTCCCCCCCAAAATTATAAAACTGTTCCAACATACTTGATGGAATTGATGGTGTTATGTTCCTTATTTCTTCCTTTTATACATTTTTGATTTCTTGTTACTAATTAATTTGGATGTTTAGAGTAATGTGACCATAACTGCATCATTCGATTTTTCACTTACATGTTCATTTATTGTACACTTGTAGTTTTATTTCCATACTATGAAACCTGAAGATGCTGTCCCTCCTTAGCCTTCTATGGAATGTTCAATATTCACCAAATAACAATTTTTCCCTCTGGGGGCATTAGGTGGATGTCAGTCAAACAGAGCCTCTATTCAACTTGTCATTGAGTTCCAGGTCCTGGCGCATTGGATAGCTTTGAGTCAGAATGGCAGTAGATTTGTCACTGTGCAAGATGTTAAGCTATTTAACCCAACAAGGACTGAAACCAATTACCTAGAGACATATGGCAGTTATTACTGCACAGCGCTCTTCTATATGTACTGTCAAGTTGAACTCAAATACCCTATTAACCGTTCCATTGTAAAGCTTTCGGGTGCCAAAAGAAAATTAAGTTTTCGATTTGTAAAATGAAGGCATTCATTTATCCAGATACAAAGAATGTTTAAAGGAAAGACCTTTTTTTTAAGAAAAACTTACTTTTTATTGTCGCACAGCCAATAGTCTTCTATTACACTGCACTAACAGTACAGGATGGTTAAACTTATTTCTATTTAGACTTATTTAAGCCAATTTGAATGTTTAAAAAGTCAAGGTTTTTACCTTGATTAGTCATACGATTACCTCTCTCTCATATCTCAGTTCTGTTAACTTAGAATACAGTAAAAAAAATTACAGTAAAAAGTTAACTCGGTAAAGTTGAGACTTTACAGGCTACACAGCTAGCGAGTTGTCATACTGAAAGGCTGTCTACAGAGATTAACATGCCAAAGTTTTAAGAAACACATTGGCTTAAATATATTAACACTTTTACAAGAAATTTCTTCACAGCAATCCAGGTTGGGAAAATACAGTACTTAACCAAATGAGTCTACACAGTGACCCAGAAGACAAAAAATCTACAACAGTGTATTATCCAGACTTTTTACAACTGTTCTTTAAACCACACCGACAAACTAAATACATGAACAACTGACTCGAAACAGTCCGATGTCAATTTCGGTCATTCATCATACAGTGACCAATCATCACAAATTACAGTAAATTGAATTTAAAAAGGTGATTGCAATCTTTTAAATTTCCAGTCAATTTATTATTAATTATTAACTTGAAAATTGTATTTGGCTGAAGAGTCTCTCATCTGCAAATTAACAGAGAAATGCCATAGCTCACACTGACAGACAGACACTTTTGCATAAATGCATGTTTGAATAGGCTATGCAGATATCTGCGGTAACTCACGTTGGTTTGCCGCATATTTTGCGGTGATACCATTGCTTGCAGTTGGTGAAATACTTCTTATCCGTTCCCTGAATCTTCTGCATAGCACAAACATTTGGGCTGCAAAAAACAAATGCAAATGTTAACGTCCCATTCATTGACTAAACGTCAGCGGGCTTCATGCATTCTGCATAACTGCAAAAATATTGAAACTTTTCAATAACTGTTCACGCTCTAGTCCCAGTCTCTCTTTGTAAAATGTGGTCTTTACCCATGAGTTCTTCCACGTATTTTGCTGTGCTGAAGAACCGCCTGGTAAGGGGATTTTGCGGCAAAAACGGTCGCGATGAAAGTGATAGCCAAAGCGAAAAGAGTTAAGCGCTTCATCTCGGACCTTCTACGCGCACTTAGACCAGGGCTTCGTGCACCAGAGCCTGCGTTAAATACTGAGCAAAACCCCTTTTATTCAGGGAGGAGCTTGGGAGGTCCAGCAACATGACACTTCGTTTATAGAGTTTGTAAAGATGACTGTGTATATCACAAGGTGCAGATAAATGTTATTGAATTTATAAATGACGCATTGTAAAACGTCCTGGTTACATTATGCTCATGCTCATTCACAGTTATTTACATGAAAATAATTGTAATTCTCATTTGAAATATAACCAAGATTCTGTTGTGAGTATCGTTAAAATTAAGTTTTCAAATATTGAAAGGAAAACATTGAGGAACTGACACTATGTCTCCTTAAATGAAGCAGTAACAATTATGTATCTGTCTAAGAAGCACCGAATAAGAGCCATTACACAGGAAATCTGTCTCACGAATCAGTGTGAAAGGGATTGTTTACAAACTTTAACTCAAAACTCAGAGGCTTTTCATATAAAAATTAGTTTGTCAAAGAGTTATGTTTAGAATTGTATCCTAAAACAGGTGGGGTGCATGCAGAGAAATACACATGCAAGTTGTAAACACACACAATTTAAACACGAAAAAAAAACTTGTTTGTGTTAGCTGATTGAATTTAGTGTGCTTATTTAAACCATTTCCTTCACAGTCCCCCACAATCCCTACACATCCCTTTACTTATGTTGCTTTACACAAAAGTGAATTATGTGCTCAAGAAATGCAGCTACTCTAGAAGCTGTTTTAAATTATGGTCATGAATGAAAAGTCCTGAGGGAGACATTTTTTATCCTTACTTTGTGCCTCTCTGCCAATGCCTAAAACATTTATGTCCTTTAAAATAACACTTTAAACAGCAATTTACTTTTCTTTTTCTCGTCAGAATTCTGAGCATTCATTTTATAAAATGATAAATTAACACAATGCACAATCGGATGAGCTTACTACACATGAAAAGTTTGTAACAAAAATCTTTTCAGTCAAAGCTTTGTCAAAACATCTCCAACGCCCACCTTTGCCTTCAGTAAAATAAAAAATTATCAGCCTTGTGCACTATATATTCAACAATGTTTTAAAAAAATTCAGAATCACATTCACACCACCGATTTTTTTACATTGTTTTTAAAGATTTGTATTTCTTTATTGTTTCCCAATGTTCGACACTGGTGTTAAAGAATTCTTGTTTAAGAATCTCCTTGCGTATCTATTGCACTAATGGCCTCAATCTGAACCTGTTTCCAATAATCATTTTAACTGCACAATAAAAGAGGTCAGGTTTCAATGCAGTTGGATCACATTAGACACAATGGAACCATAAACTTGTGATATTTCTCCTACACATGGTGACATTTACCTCCTGCAAAGGCACCAGTTTCCAATGTGGAAGTAGTTTAGTTTTAACATGACCCCAAAACCCTAAACAAACTCACAAATGTAACAAGTCTCGCAAAGAAACACAAAATTAAATAATGTTTATGAAGGTAAGAAGTATTTGTTTTATACTGAAAGTCCAAGATGATTTACCATAAATGTATCAAATGAAACATGAATGATTGAAATGTCATGCTCTGCCAGGAAGTATAATTTTGTATTTGTACTGTAGATGTGACTCTTGAGTGTAGCTTTGTCCATCACCCATAATTCTACAGTAGGGATGATGGTAAAAGACTCCTCATCTCCTCATGATGGCCCACTGCTCCATTAGCTGTGTGGTATTTTGTTGTGAGCAAAGTGTCAGTGAGGAATTTCCCCTCATTGCCCTGCATGTGAAATAAAGCCTTTCTTTTTTAATTTCACATTGTTTTTTAAGTGTATTGAATATCAGGAACATGGATTTTCTTTCCTAACAATACAGTAAAACCACCAGTGATCAAGGATGCAGCATTTTGCGGTGGACCGCTATACAATAGATGTCTGCCACGTCAAATATCATATCATACGTGCAGGAAGGCAGATCTAACTGTTTAAATAAGAGATTAATTTTCAATTCGATACATTTGTACCATTATGTAATTTCTCTTAAAAGTGTCTTAAAGCGATACCCAAAAGGAAAATTCTGTAATTTAATCGTCATCAACTTCCAAACCTGTGTTGTTTTGCTGAAGACAAAGAAGATATTTGGAAGAATGCATGTAACCTAACAAACATTGTAGTCAAACTGTTTGGTATCATTCTTCAAAATATCTTTACAGCAGAATAATCTTTTTTAAAAGATTTGAAGGGACATGAGGATGAGAAAATTATTTCATCTTTGGATGAACTATCTCTTTTAAAGCTTGGTGCTTTTTCAGACAGTAATTATATAGATGCTTTGCTGTTAATAGATTTAATAGATTTAAAGCAAGCATTTTCAATTAAATGTGTTTAGCATAAATAACTTAAAGCAATCCTCAGTTTTTGCTTGAATCCAAGTTTCAAAGAATAAACATTCTCTGGAGAACCATTTGTTTGTTTTGATCTATGGATTAAAATACAAGCTCCCTATGTTGCTCTGATAGTGTGAGAATTACATTTCAGTGAATTAATGTGAATTTCATTTCAGTACAGGGGCATATTTGTGCACCAAAACATGAAAAAACATAAAACAATTTAAAAGTATTTGAAGGATTAAGTTAAAATACGAACTCAGTACTGATTTACAACATGATCTACTCACATGAGCTTTATTCCTTGTTTGTTATTCCATGTCAGAGATAAAATATGGCACATTACCTTGTTTAGGTCTGTTTCTTCCATTACTTTTTATGGCCGTGTCCAGGAGTTGCCATGGGACCTAGTGTTAACGTTCAGCTCAGCCCCAGTCACAGCCAGGGACATACATACCTTTGCAATATTACCTTCACAGGGGGAAGATATTCCAATTTGTCCTTTGAATTTTGATACTTTAGATGCCCAGTAAACAGAAAAGAGTCATTTTGCATTCCACATCAAGAAGTTTGATGTATTATTCCTGCCCTTTAAATGAGCTCATTTATCACTATAAGACCTCCCCTTTAAAACACCCGGTGTTTCTCAAAGTTGGTTTGATGCTTACTTTGTCTTTCCCTTTTGAATCATTATTTCTTTCCATTGTTGATCCAGCACTCAAGTGGCAACCGAATTCCTTTTAACGGATTAAAAAATATCCATGAAGCGTCTTTTTCATATCAAGCCATGCGGAGCGAGAAACTGGTAACCTTAAGGGGAAACAATAAGTGTGTGTGTGTTTTTAACTTTATATGGGGTACCGGTTGTCTTTCTTACTGTCTGGCATTGCTTCCTTTGTCTATGCTATGGTTAACTGAAGTTAGTAATCAATTTAGGAACCGACGGAGCATTGACCTTGGACAAAATAGGAGACATGAAAACGCTGTAAGAATATAAAGATTAAACAGACGGCTTTGTGTGACAATAAATGCACATGGTTCTTCCATGAATTGACTGGAATCTTTGCTATAAACAACCTGAAAGAATCATTCTGGTCCAGTCCATGAATTGAATAAATACGTCAAGCTGGACTGGACAATGATGAGATGATTTAAACTGTACCCTTGTCTTCGGTTGCTTTATTTTTGCATTTTTCTTGGACTGCGCTATCCAGTCTGTGTTTATGACACTTTTGGAGAAATATTGCTTTTTATCCCATACATCATGAGTCCTAATACATAAAGTGACATTTATTTGTAAGTACAATTGGAAAAGTAAAGCACATGCCATTAGAGTTGCTCATTTTTGTTTATGAGGGACTGTCATAGTTTTTCTCTTACTAAAAAACTGTTACTGGTGCTTTAACAGAGTAGAAATAATTCCAAACCAGGAATAAGAATATGCATGTTATATTCATGAAGATTAAAATTTTGATTCAAAATATTAGGAGTGACAAAAGATTACAATAATGAATAAAATCCTGCAATTAAAATGACACAAAATAATATTGTTATAAATGCTATCTCCATTTATTTCTGAGGAAATTAAAAAAATGAATGTACAGTTTATATTAAAAAGCAGATTTTTTTTATACAGTGCTGACTGTAGTTGTGTAAATGTGACTGTAAAGTAGAATAAAGTACTAAAGTAGAGTGTTATAAACGTACATACATTTATAAAAATTGAAATTCAAAAAAGCTTTGAAGGATTTACGATGCTTTTGTCGTTAAACATGTCATCACAGGCTTGTGAAAAAGGTCCACAATATTAATGATGCTTTTTAGATCTCATATGAGATAAAAAATTATGTTTGACACTTATATAAGAATAATGGCTATTGGAGCTACATAAAAATATACTTTTATAATTTTTGCGAATACACACACTGAAATTACAAAACAATGTGTTCAAATAAAATGAGCAGGATTGCGTTGATGGCGCTTTACTCAGGATCAGGTCACCGGTAGACAAACCTCAAGGGGAAAAGGTCAACAAAAAGTCCTCTTGCAGTTTCTTAATATGTGTTTGTATGAGTGCTATGGAAAACTTCAACAAGACGAAGGAAAAGTTCAGCAGAGCCACTCACTGCTCAATGCACTTCATATCCACTTAACATAAACCACAGTATTTTTGCAGTGGCTGCAATGTTTAGACGTGTGAGATGTGTCATGTGTATACATCACAAACTGCCCTGGTTTAAGCTCATTGAATCAGTCTAAATTGAATCATTGTGCTGCTAAAGCACACCATAGATGAGGTAGGTCTGTGTGATCCGATGACCTTGGCACATGGAGGAGAACACTGAGATCAACTTAAGACATTCCAACAACACACTCAACAAAGCCTGTTAACTCTGGACAGCTGGAGATTGCAAGGCAAAAAGTAAAAAGTTGGATGTGGAGGCGACCACTGGCTGACATTTAAAGGCCAGTTCACACAGGAGATAATCACACCCCAGGACAACTAATTTAATATGGCATTGTTTTAATGTAAATACAGCAGTGAAGAGCACATGTTGCACCTCGAAATGCAGGTTCCAAAAATACTTTTATAGTCTTATGTCATAGAAAATTTGTAAATGTTTTTTTTATAAAAAAACACCAGGATCCAATGTGTTTTAATTGTTACTCTGTACATGAATGATATAACTAATATCATTATGTTAATTACAAGAACGTATTCAAATTCCAAATAATAAGTAAATGACTGAATTGTAAAAAACATTTTGTAGACACATTTACATAAAGATTAACGTTCTCCGATGTTGAAAAAATCTTTATAAGCCTAATTAAAATTGTATAAATGAAAAATTGCCTATATTTTCCAAGGGGTTCATGAGTGCCCTCTTGTGAACATTCCTTGATTCTTTTAAATTCTGCTCAATTACAAAGAATTAATAATATGCAATGTATAATTGTGACCGTCTGTGAAGGCTAAAATCTCAAAATCGAATTACTTTTATTTCAGTATTGTTTTTTTTTAAAGATATCAAGGTAATTTCATGGAATATCCTCTCCATTGTGTGTGATGATTCTATGTAGATAACAGTAAATCACAAAAAAATTACTTCAGCTGGGTTCACAGACTGGGTCACAACTGTGAATACAACAGTTTAATATCAAACATGCAATTGTGTCTTTGTTGCCTTTATTCTAAATCATGGGATACTATTAAGGCACATTAAAGATAAGTGACCAAAATTAGCAATATCATTTTATTTACCAAATTAAAAGGATGTTTGATCGTAATAGAGGCCTAAGTAAATTACAGACATCTCATATTCATTGGCACCAGCTGACATTTTTAGAGCGGTCTTGTGCATTTATGTTATAACACTGGTTAAATTAGGTCCAGTGCTTACTCTGCACGATTCAAGAACTAAAGTTAACCTAAACGACCGAATACACACAACCTTAATAACCGCATTAACGCATATACTGCACTGTAACTTCAATAACTGCACTAACTCATCTAATACACTGTAACTGTATTATCTGCATCTACTCATGTATTGCACTATAACTTCAACAACTGCATTAACTCATGTACTGCACTGTATCTTTAATAACCGCATTAACTCATCTACTGCACTGTAACTTTAATAGCTAATGTCTGTAATTAATGCACACTCAAGTCACTTGCACTATTGTATTGTCTATATTGTTATCTGTTCATAACCACCTGTACATTTATGTTCACAGTATATAGCCTTCTGTATATATTGTTCATAGTACATACCGACTGTCATATTTTTCATACAACATTTGTATAGTATTTCCCTAAAATTGTATTCTGTATTTATTCACACTGTATATCTGCACTTGCTAATTGCACTTCTGGTTAGACCTAAACTACATTTCGTTACACTGTACTTGTATATGTGTAATGACAATAAAGTTGAATCTAATCTAATCATCTAATCTTCATTTTATTTTGTATTCTAGCTCTGTGGCACATGGCCTGAAATAGAAATCTGCTAAAAGCCCAGCAGCTATAAATTAGTATCATTCTGTCTATCCAAACTTATGAATGCAATTTCTAAGTGTCAAATACAAATAGATTTTCATTTTATTAACATTCCATTAGCATCCAAACACAACATCATTCATTTTATTTTATACGAAAGGGAAGTTTCAGGTTGACATTTAAGGGGTCTGGATTTAAGGAAAATATTTTTGCTTCTGAATTTGCTGTGCTTCATGAAAATTCTTTCCAACAAAACTTTTTTGCAGGCTTTGGAAGGAATCATCTATCCAAAAAACACAAAAATAGCTGCCAAACCCATACACCTAATATGTTCAAAGCAGAAGATTTTTACTGTTACCAGGGTGAGGCAGTCAGTGGCATGGTGAAAAAGAAGACGAGGCAAAGACTTGAAACGAAACAGTATAAGCTGGATCCGGGCTACACACCTGCAAAGGTTAAACAAAAACTCACGGAAAAGAAATCCTTTGAAATGACAAACATGACACCTGATCCGCGGTTCATCAGTAAGTCTGACCAAATAAGCCCTTGTAGACTGCTCCACCTGAAAAACGACATGATGGTAACGTGATGCCTCACTTATATAATGCCTTCTCTCTCTCCAGTATACAGGAGTCATACAGAACTACAGAGGGGATGCAATTCACCTGCTGCATGATAGCCGACATCAGATACCAGAATACATTGCTGTCATAAAAGTCGAACTAAACTAGAACACAATCCTTTAGACTCAGATAATTGAAAGGCTATTTGCTACAATAAAATCCGACACCAGAAAACGGAGCGTTTATGAGAAGAAACGACCGGCTTCAACCGTCTGATCCACGGCACCGGGAGGCGAGATGCCAGTCCAGATACCGGACGACACCGATTTCTTATCGTTCCGAGATCAATGTGAGAGTAATGACGGCTGGGTCGCCCGGTATAATAAAGGAGGAGTGACGGTGTGGTGTCGAGATGAGGAGTGCAAAACTGTCCAGAAACTCAAGGCAAGTGAGCTCGAATACCTCAATGCGGAATCAATAGACGCACAAAACGAATAGTTAGTGTTACCTAAACAGTTTGCTTAAGGTGATTCATTGTTTACATTGTGTTCAGAATGCAAAATGAGTGCAATTCCAGGCGCCAAGGATATTAATACGTCCACATTTTGTTGCAATATGTAAAATATAATACGAAAATGTGTAAGTAACATATAAAATGTGTAAATGGAAAATATCCCGTGTGGTCAATCAGCTACATATCAGCATCAAACCTAATTCTTTAAAGAAATGTCTTTTACATTTTGAGGGACACTTATATGCTCTTAAATGATAAAAGATCCCATGGTGTGAAACCACAACAAACTGACATTAGGCTATTTTAAGGAGCATTCTGTTTGAAGAAGTCTCATAAGATACATGAGGTCATACACAGCGATGCTAGAAGAAATATACTCATTCCCTCAAAGGTTCTTATAAGAACCACGTCTTTCTTTTTAATAATCTAAAGAAAAAAAGCTCCACCAAAAAAGTTTTTGTAAAACAGAAAGGTTATTTCTGGAACCTTTCAGCTACAAATGTTTCTCTAAGCTATGACATTGAAGAACCTTTTGAAGCACCTTTTTAAAGGTGTGTGCGCTCTTTTAAATATAAGTAAAAATATATGCTACAGCTATAGAGTTTAGTGATAAAATGGAAGGAGTTTCTATAGCTCAATTTGTAACGTTTTGTGTCGGCAGCAAACGTTGTGGGTTTGATCCCTATAGGGGAAACCTATTGTCTCAAATGAAATACGTACCTCTGGACACATTTTGCAGCGCCACAAAAAACGTACCTTTATGTACATATTGACAACTACCCCCTTCCCAACCATGTAAACACGCTTCAAACCAATAGAAGTCAGGCACTGATATTTATTGCACATACTGACCAAAAACAGTATAAAAACATTACAAAATATTGTTGTGTGAGCACAGCAGGTTTTAATTACTGATGATTGCGCTTAACGAATGCACCCAGAAGTGTAGACTCGAGTTTTGCGTGTGACGTAATCGGAGCGGGGCAGCGAATGCCGTTTCTTAACGTAAGTTAGCGCAATGACCCAGCCAGTCACAAGACACTTGAGAGCCAATGCCATTTCACAGCTGCCTTGGAGGTTGCCGCAGTTGAGGTAACCGAGCCATTCCAGTCCGGATTGGAGTTTTATGGTGGACGAAGAAGAGGATCGCTTTCCGGTCTGTTCTTTTGCCTCGGAATGATTGAAATAACTGCACTTTTTTAATAAAGAGGATATGTAGCCATATCTTTCTTTTTTTAGGGGTGGGGTCGGGTTACCTGCCCAAGTACTAAAATGTACTAAATCGTTCATACAAAATAATAAATGTAGGCCTGTACAAAATACAAAATTGTCTGATTAATTTTGATTAAATTAGTTAACGATAAAGTTAACGTTACTGTTGTTGCAAATTGGGTAGCAATATGTTCCTGATGGTATGTATTTTGTGGTGCTGCTAAAAGTTTAAGGAGGTACGTATTTCCTATGAGACCAATGCCTTGAACACAGTGCCAGTAATGGTTCTCAGAATGGTTGTTAAGATAACATTTTCTCCAATTTTGTAGTCTGTTTTATCCACAACAAAGACCCTTTAGTGGAAAATAAATGTTCTTTATGAAAGGTTCTTTAGAACCATGCAGTCCAACCTTAGGGACCTTACTATTTAGACTCTACTAAAGAGTAGCTTTGCCTCTGGACTGCATACACTTCCACAGAAGATCCTAGAAAAACAAATTGGGATATGGTTATGGGCCATTTGCCCTGGGAGAACTCCACAGTGTACGGTAAAGCAGGCCAATGTCTGATATGAAAGAGCGTTCTCTCAGGGACAGATTGCTCCCATGAGATGTGCTGAAAAATTAAGAGCGGAAAACAGCGGTAACAGCGAGCTCAGATGAGGAAACCTGAGTCTCTCCAGCTGGTTTGCCAGACTTTTATTTTCATTTTTAAAAAAGAGAACTTGTCTTGACGCTTCTTTCAATGGAAAAAAAATCGTCCCAGGGCGAGGGCCTAAGACGAAGGCCTTTTCAGTAGCGATTCGAGCAGGTGTGGAGAAATTATTTAGTCTTCTGATATGGCCACAAAAAAATTAAAGGAGATGACAGGCCTTCCTCAATAATTAATGTCGCTCTCCAGGGCACAGATGCGTTCTTTTCATGAATAATTAAGTGTCGTAGGCTTGACGACATTCCATTCATAGAGACTAAATAAAACTTGTTCCAAGAAGCCTGATGGAAATGAGGAGCGACTGATCAAGCTGGGGTTGTAGGGGGGTGTTAATAAATTATTAAATGATGCCAGGCTAGAGTTGATTGGGTTACACGGTTGCTTGCGTCGTTGTGCCATAAAATATCTGATCACATTGCATTTGATGTATTCATGCTTACCTGACCCTGCAACCAACCCAGGTACAGTTAAAGCAACCATGTTTCTCACTCCCCTGAGAATCCTTTTACATTCACTGTATCAACTTTTAACTCATCCTACCTATCATGAGAAGGGCTTCACACGGTAATGCAATGAACAGATGGTTATAAATAAAGACCGCACCGAGATGGTTTTGATTATCTGTCTGGTAACACATTGCATTTGCCCTTCTTTTTGCCTTTTTAGTTGTCCGTATTTAAAATACTTAATTTTGTCAGTGTTGGTTTTTTCTCTCAGATGAGAATTGTATGCAAGGATGTGACAGCAGAAACGCTCTACGACGTCTTGCACGACACAAGCTACCGGAAAAAATGGGACACCAACATGATTGACACTTTCGATATTGGACGACTGACGGTTAATGCAGACGTAGGATATTATTCATGTGAGTCACTCTTTTGTCTTTACTGAGTTGTTATTTCCACTTTGTTCGTCCAATACACACGTCAATCAAACGCCCATATTTGGCTGCATTTAAAAAAAGTCTGAAGTAGTCTTTATAGGAGAATTTTGGCAGTCAAGTGCCAGAAATGAAAATCAATTGAGCAGACATATGGTTAAACAACTCTCAAACATGCTTTCTAATATACTGTTTATGGATATATCAATAATTAAAGTACGTATAAGGAGACATGGATGAGGGCACTTTAAGAGACAGGAGAACAATGTCAGATGCAGAAGATTAATTATTTATTTGCTAATGGTTGTGAGTATTGTAATGCAATAGTTAAAAGTATACCAAACAACTTTGCTGTATTTTAGCCATGTGGTGTATGCATATATACATTATATATCATGTATATGAAGAGTTAATTTCCAAAATGAGATAACTCCATTTTTAAAAATTGTTTTGAAAAAATGTTTCATGTTCATTCCAATTAATATCAAGCAGCAGTTGTTTTGATTTCTATACATTCTATATGTATATACTGTTTATATATATATATATACAGTATGTCAAATATATAATTTACCATATGGTAAGTATTTTTATTTTTTTGGTTTTCGATGTATATATAATATATATATATATACTGTATATATATATAACCATAAATGATGTCTTCTGTATGATGGTGGAAATTGTAAACATTTCTAAAGTCTTATTTTGATTTTTTCACAATTATTTTCTGCTGATCATATGAACATTGGCTGAATATCAAACCGTAAACATCGTAGGGTGAAATATATTTACTTTTGGACACATACTAATGAGTCAACAATACTGTCAATTTACAGACGGCAGGGTCACCTAAAATGAGATAACTCTTTTGATAACGGATAGGTAACATGCTCTTTTACCTGGTTGTTGTCTTAGTGGTATAACAGCACTGTAAACCATGCATTTTTAATTTACAGGGAAATGTCCACATCCACTGAAGAACCGAGACTTTGTCACTATGCGATCATGGCTCCCACTCGGCAATGACTATCTTATAATCAACTACTCCGTCAAACACCCGGTATGTCTGTGTTTGGTCTGGACTGTGAGGTCTGTAGATGTTCTGATTTTATTAGACGTTTTGGCAAAGGCATCAATGAAGAACAGCACAGTGTGTCAGCTGGTATGTAGGTCAGCTTTCCAGGCCTTCTTGAGTCATTTGAAACAGAAGAGATCGGTTGCAACAGTCTGACAGGTATCAAGTAAACGGTCGGGTGACTGAATCCTCATGTTGTAATAAATAATTACATGTCTAGCGTCCTTTTATCTTTCTACATTTCTCCATAGGACAATTTGTTAACCTTTAGCAAGATGATCTGTTACACATCAGTTTAAAGTCAGCTTTTAGTGAACAGCGATTGTCACTGTTGATGTTATATTGCTGTTTATTTATTTTGTTTTTAATTAAGCATTGTGTCCCAGGAAACTCAATGCCCTTTGTTGGCTTTTTTCAGGAATACCCAGCGAAGAAAGATTATGTCAGAGCTGTCTCTTTACTCACTGGATACTTGATCCAAAACAATGGAGCAAACTGCTGTACTCTCTATTACTTAACGCAAGTGGATCCACGAGGTGAACATTTCTATTTTTATTAACAGTGCCATTTAGGTTAAAGCAGTGGGGTCTTCTAGACAAACAAAAACTAATTTCTTAAGCAGTTTTGTCTTGTTTTGTAGCACAAATAGACAAGAAAGATAATATGTAAAAAGTTAAAGAAAGTAAGTTTAACATAAAAATCTGATCTTAATTGATACTTCAGAAAAAGGTCAAACAAGTGTATTTTTCCTACCTCATCGGCGTTTTAAACCCAAAACTGCTCAATTCTTATATTTTCTTTCATAAAACAAGACTAAATATCTTTTCTTCTCAAATAAATGAATCTTGAATGTATTTGCACTAGAACACAACACAAAAATGCTTAGTAAGAAATTCATGTTTTGCAGTGTGGCCAGTCCGCAACCCCTAGAGGTCTGTGGAAGAACTTTGTTAAAAGAGTACATAACTCACTATGGATAAATGATTATTTTAATAGCTTTACGTTATAACCAAGAAGGCAAATGTATTCAAATTTCATGTTTTTAAATAACAGTCGTAAAATTCATACCCCACTTCAACTCAATGAAGGTTTTGCTTTGAAATATCTGTAAACTAAAGCGCAGCAACAGATGTACTCGCCCCTCCTTCCTTCTGTGGAAAAGTACACAAATGCTTGTTTCGCAGGAACATACTGTATGTGCTTACACTCCACTTACACAGTTTATAGTTTTCAGGCCTGTATCACGCTACTACATCATTCCAACATCTGAGGAGTGGTGCAGCTTTATCATAATGTTTTCTTTAAAAACATCCAAAAATGCTCATGTTTAGATTAAAATGGGATTTCATGATAGCTGTATGGAATGCCCCTCTTCTGCATTTATTGCTGCTCCTGTGCTATGAAGTGTGGGGAGCCAGAAAGCCTTTGAAACTCTGGCTTTAGACATATTTTATAAATTGGCTGATGTCATCTTTTCCATGTTGCTTGGGGCGATGCATGGCTTTGATTATTAATGCTTTCTGTTGCTGTGATGCACCAGCTGTTTTTGACCTGTGGGACAGACACACAAGTTTATAGCACTTGTACAGTAGACTGTACATTAGACACTGCACAGTAGTGTGGAAGTTTAGTTTTACATGCTGTTTTTTATGACAATGTAATATCAAACTGTTTGTTCATGTTTAAACTGCAATTTTGTTTCTAAATGTTTTAAGCTGAATGTCTGATGTTAATGCTGTATCCTGCTCATACAGGGTCTTTACCTAAATGGGTGGTAAATAGGGTCTCGCAGTTTGTGGCACCAAAGGTAACAGTATAGTGCATTACTCGATTATATTTTCTTTTAATATGAATAATAATGAGTACATTTAATTAAATAGATAAACACCTTTGTATAATAAACATACAAACAAACATTCTGAGATTGTAAAAGATGTGTTTGGTGAAATAGGGGTTTACAATGGACCCTGAGGATAGTTACACTTTTTCTCCAGTCTTGATTTATTATTGTAGGTTTATGCTTTAATATAAGTTGGATACTGTAGATGAGTTTATATTCGGGCTATTTTTTGTAGATTCATTTACAACCCAGGTGCAGTTCATTCAAACATTACTGTTTGCTGTCAACTTAATAAGAATAACAATGTACTTTTGCATAAAAATATGCTTTTCAATATGTTAAATAATATTGTAATTGTAGCTTAGAACATAATAAGATGTATTGATTAAAAATCTGATTTAAATGAGCATACAAGACCAATGTGACAACTAGCCCCGGTCTTCCCTATAGTTAGCTCAGCTTCAGAAGTTTTACATTATTATTACATTATACATTATTATTGAATTTCAGAGGCCATAAAATCAAGATGTTTACTTTTCATTTGCTGCCATCTGGTGGTTAAAGATATGCACATCATGCAGATCCAGACAAGTGCAAAGGGCCATATCATGTCAAGCGCTGCAACTTTTTTTCTCCATAGGCCATGAAAAAGATTTACAAAGCTTGCCTAAAATACCCTGAATGGAAACGGAAACATGATCCAAATCTGAAGCCTTGGAGGTATCCAGAGCAGAACATGCTACCCTGCATCAATGTGGCTGACCTGACGGTCCAGAGAGCAGATTCACTGGAAAACATCGATGAGAGCACTTTGAGTGAGGAGAAAGCCCAGCACCACAGCGATGATGATGAGACCTAAAATTCACAATGAATCTCTCTCTCGGCCTGTGTGTGTGTAAATAAGTGAGTTTGTACCATTCTCTGTTAAGGATGGTTTCCTTAAATGTATTCTGTAAATGTAACATGGCTTTCATGGATTGAACAAAATTACATAATATTGTTTTGCAGAGATTTTGGCATTTAAGAAGCATTGTATTAGACATGTTTAACAAACAAGACTTCAAGTTTAACAGTGTTTGATTAACTGATTCAACATAAAAAGTCTTATCAATAAATGTAAAGACATGGTTTTAATCTGTGTTTAATTGTGGAATATCTTTGTCTGAAAGTGTATTAACTTAATCTCTCACATGGCTATACAAACATTATTATGATTCACCTTTATTTAAGGAATAATTTAGCCAAATAAAATCCTGTAATTTGTTATCCTTATGTTGTTCACAGGCTAATTTTTTTAGAAAAGATAAAGATTTATGAAGACGAAAGAGGGACTGTAAATCTTTGAATATGGTGCACAAGTTATCTGGGTGCATTTTTATAATACATTTCTGGTATATTTTGACATTGTATGACAGACCAAGTGCTCATTTTTGCCTTTTAGGCTATATATACACACACACTGCATAGTAGAAAGGAATTCCTAAGGGTTTTGAACAACACAAGGATTTGTTTGTGGGGTTGACTTGTCATTTCCGTGCAAACTATATTTTTAAATGACTTAGACAACATCTTTTAAAAACACATTCTGTCGAGCGGTAATATGGCACCATCTTTCAGCCATCGCTTTTCAAGCGCTGTTTTCCTGTGTGAAGTTGTTGCAATAGCACATGACACTTCTTTATCTTTACTAAGAGGAAATGTGTGTTTTTTTAATAAGTAAAAACAGTTTGGTTTAATAATACACGTTACGTGCTTTTGCCTGGTAGGTCACCTGGTTAATTGGTATCACAATTTATCAAAAGTAAATATTTGGTAATTTTTGGATTGTTTTTTAAAATTCTATTTAAAAACAATTTGTCATATGAGATTTATATTCAATTCCAGCACTTTTAAGAAAAGTATATTTAGCATTATAAAAGCTTTTCTGCTCCTCATGTTTATATTTTTCATCCTATAGGAATTTGTTTTTGTTCAAGTAAAAATGCTTTCCTTTTTCTTTTGGCAATAAGGAAAGTTTACTCGCGACGGTATCCTTTTTCTTCTTCCATAAGCCTACAGCTGGAGACCACTCCTCAAAACCTCTATTGTCTCAGACACTTCCTGCTTCCCATTGGAAACAGTTCCTGCCCACATCAATCAGATTGAGCTGGAGAGGAGAAAAGGAAATTCTGCATTTGAACCCTTCTCCTTCTCCCACAGCAAAATTTCACAGCTATTTCTGCACAGCTTTTCCTCAAATCCCAAATCCTCAAATTCCTATATCACACCTGAACACAAGAATCATCGTTTTATTTTAGGATTTACACTAGAATGCTGAGCAAATCTAAAAAGAGGAATACGTAATCCACAGTTCTTATCTACAGCCATTAGCGTATCTACTACTGTCAACAAAGAATTTGCATTTTGTTTATTTATTAACATTCGTTGTAGATTGATTTATTGTTCACGTCGACCTCTTTTAGCACTTTTTAATCTTGTAACGTTTAATGAGACTGTAAACGAGGTTTTTGCGAGTTAACAAGCGCTTTTGTTATCGGCCGACATTCACAGACGCTTTCCCTTTAAGAGCTCAGTCTCTACTTTTCAGTGTCGCTGTTAACTCCGTAACCTCCGACACAACAAACATAACTATCAGCAGCTTAACACCGCACAACGCGAAAAACTTTCACCGGCTTAACACACAGTATTGGATTTATACACGCCACCCATATACAACGTGATATGTAACATAAAGCAGTTAAGGTAAGTTGCGATCCTTTTTAATTCAGAGTGACATTTGTCCGCATCTGACAAGTGTGTTAAATTATAACGGACAGTTGCATTAATGTCTGAATGGTGTCCGATGTTAGCAGGACAATTCAACGGATGCGCGTTGAATTTCTGCCATGAAACAGTTGAAATTCTTTCTTAATTTTCATACTTAGTGATCTGATAGGTTGTATTTAAGTTAGTCTTGAGTTTAAATATTACCCAGCACTGTGTTGACTGAACACATTATTCCCCACACGTCGTCATGACCACCTCTCCCAGACGAACACATATATAAACATTAGCTCTATTTATACTGTATATATAATATATAAATGTATTATGTATAAAATATAGAATATAGAATGCATCTTTCCTCTGTGATACATTTACTGATGTTGAATGTCACAGAGTAGTTTATATTGAATTACATACAGCTATTTTGCAAGTTCCGTGCAGACACAAGAACAGTGGGAGTCACTGGGGAATAACATGCTTTTCTATTTTGAAGGCCTCTGCTGAATCTATTTTCATTCAGGGTATTCTTATTCATGCACTGAAATCCTCCACAAAGACGCTTTTTGGCTAACAAATAGATTTTCTCATGACCAACGTCTTTGTCCGTTTGTCCCTGCGATCCCTTTACTTTAAATGCCGTGTGTTTAACTGAGCAGATTCCCAAATGCAGATTAAGTTCTCACAACATGGACAAGTATTAATTGTGATAAGTCTCTTGTTGCATAACATGACCCGTATTTCCATTTGAAGCTCTTCGAGAAAGGATTGCTGTACTTCTTCTGGACTGATAAGCATCATTTTTATTTTATTATAAACCCACAGTCCCAATTGTCAGAACCATACAGTGTGTCTCATAAGATCTCAGCATATTTCTGGTATGAATATTTTGAGAAAAGATGACTCATGTTCACATGCAGGTGTTCTCAAATATAAATCTTTCCATTATCCCAGGGAGAGGAAGCTATTATAACTTTGCTATACATGAATGCAAGTACGTTTTATATATGCCTAAGTTTCGTGCATGTTTGGCAATTCATGCACAGAGTGTGTTTTATATTTAAAGTTTCACCCTGGGTGTACCATCAAGAGATAGACCTCAAATATAAAGAAAAAATGAAATCATCATTACATTAGTGCATTTGGCAGATGCTATTATCCAAAGTGACTTACAGTGCATTACCGGTACACAGTTTGTCAGTATGTGAATCGAACCCATGCTGCAAGCCCATGCTCTAACAAATGAGCTACAAGAACACAGAACGTTGTAGGTTATCTTTCGACAGTGTGCTGGTAGTGCATTGACGGAGCTGAGATCTCATATGTGTTTGAGCGAAGGGTGCAGCATATTAATACACAAGTGTGTTCTGTCATCTAAACTACGCGGCCTCCACCAGTTGTGAACAATGTCGTATTGTGTCGCACAATAGTGCTTCACTGTTATTTTTTACACCCCTCCCTCCTTGTTACACTGCATCCCAAAAGCGTCCTTGATTCCTGCGTTTCACAAATTGCTTTTGACTCTACAGCTTCCAGTAATTGTTCGTTCTGGAAGCTCTGGGATGTTTGAGTAGGATATGAGAGGGAAAGATGTTTTTCTCCTTTGCTTCTATCTTAACCCACAAAACAAAGCAATCAGCAGATGTGGCCCAGTATAGTCTGGTAGTGATGTGTATGTTATAATATGCTAATGCAACAACAATTTTAAGGTCTATGTAAAAAAGAAGAAACTTGTCCAGTCAAATAATCCAAATTTGATTGCATGTTTTGCGAGTGGTTTTTGTTTTGGGATTCCTGCCAGATATGCTACAGATCTAAAAATCGAAATTGCTTTATATCAGTGTCACAGGAAGAGAGATGTTGAGCTTGTGTACAAAATACTGAATCAATCTTCGAAAAATCTGTTTACTGTTCCACCAACTTTTTATTTATTTATTATTTTAACTAATTTTTAAATACCAGTCCTAAAAGAATGACTGACGGAATGCTTATTTGTCAGTCCCACTGATGTTAGGAGTGTAGAAATGAATAACTGTACACATTACAAAGCCTCAATCATTACAAGAAAACATGCATTACCACTTTAATTGCATTTGCTAATAACCTCTGAATGCCTGGAACAGGAAATGCGCATGCAAACATATAATGTAATGCCCTTGCAATGCAATGCCATTTGTTTCTTTAAAGGAGGGGCTCTAAACTCAGAGTGATTATTGAGGTCCCTACTCTGCAAACATTAATTTCTTAATAGTTTTGTCTTATTTTCCAGCACAAAATTTTTCAAACTGTTTAATCAATATACATTTACTTGGAAAGTACATGACATCTTGTTTTCTGAAAAAATCATCACAATTGAGTTTCTGCTTAAAACAAGCAAGAACATCTGTGAGTTGTGTAAGATAAATAAACTTGAACTAGGTTTATTGAATTAGGTTGAAAATTGAATTAGGTAAAACATTTTTTTTTAATCATAAAGTTTTTTCTCTCCAGAAAACTAAAGATTAAGTAATTTTTATTCATAAAGAAAATAGATACTGAATCAAGCTTTTTCAGACATTTGGACTAGAAAACAAGACAAAATTTCTAATTTAGAAATTCATTTTTTTGCTGTGTTTGACTGCTGGAGACCTTACTATGTTAGCGGCTTGTTGTATTTTGTGAAGGTCATAAAAGTTATTTACATGATGTGTTATTCAGCTATATTCCCTTCGAAGCAAGTATTTGAGATTTCAAATATCAGATGTGATTTTTTGGACATCATGTCATCACATGGTCTGTCTACATTTCTTTCAGGTTTACCGCAAAACTCTGCTGTAGTTTTGCATCAGGTTTGCCAGTAACTTACTGTAGATTAATTTACTTTCCTATTTGTACTGTTTTCAATTTTAGTTAAACTTTCCTTTCACCAAAATTTAAACACTTTGATTTTTTAGACTTAAAAAGAGCAAGAAGTGAGGTGTCTCATAACTGTCAACAAAACGAAAGTTAAATGCCGGCAGCTCCCTCACGGTCAACTGCCTGCCACACAAACATAAAAAATCATAACATTAAATCCAGGCCTGGTCCTCTATCGTCGTACACTCTTGTCGCTTGTCCTTTTATGCTTTCAATCTCCTCCGTGAGAGATGCGAGACCGGTGCAACGTGCAGCTGACAGTCATTATCGCTCGCGTCACCGGCCTTGCGTAGGGCTGGGTTATATACCGGTTCATAATTAATACCGGTCTGTTTTATTGTTATGATATTGATACTGTATGTCGCTTAAACAATGTGCGGAACGCGGCACAGCGCGACACTGTTTCAGTGCGGTCCCTTTGGCCTTTTTACTGTTGCACTGTGACTGGCCATTCACACAGAATGCGTCTTTCTATGCAGCGGCACTACTCAACTCAGGGCTGCAGCTGCACAAGTATAGCAATTGCAAGTTCACAGTACGTTATATTAAATATACTCACGAACAAACAATTAAAAAAAAAATTTGTGTTTCCCTCATATCTGCTCAATATAAGCATATAATATGATGTGTTTTTAGTCTGAACTGTTTTTTCTATTTGCTACGATGAGAAATAAGGGTCAGTTAGGAGGATTGACAGCATGATGCGATCGCTTTCCTCTCGCATATCTAATTTAAGCCTTAGTTTTATGATTAAAAAATATGATTTCAGGAAATCATTGAAGCATCACATGCAAGTTTTAATGGTACAATTGTTGCTATTTTGTTTTCAACTATTAATTTCTGGGTGGATGCTTCTAACTTTTGAAGTTATGAGCACCAGTGCTTCTAAGGAAAATCTTAAATTTTGAACCCTGGTCTCTATTTATTCGCTTAAATATTATGTATACAAGTTACGCTATTAACAACCTTTTACTTTTCGGTGACTCTTTTCGGTAATCTTTCCTTACTCCTTCTACTTGATCTCAGCTCAACTTTCGACACCGTTTTTCATATGCTGTTCCTCAAGCGCCTCTTGTCATTGTCATCTCAGGAGTAGCATTTTCTTGGTTTCACTCCTTTTTTGCGGGCAGACAATATAACATTACCATGCATAACTATAAATCTCCGACGGTCTTACTCAAACAGGGTATACCACAGGGCTCAGTTCTTGGGCCAGTACTATTTTTTATTTGCATTATGCCAGTTGGGCAATTGATCCACCAGCATTGTTTTCAGTACCACTGCTATGCGGACAATATTCAGATTTATACCTCCTGCAGACCTGACTCTATACACCAAACTGCGACTCAGTTGTCATGCAGTGATGAGCTAAAGTCTTGGCTAAACTCAAATTTTCTTAGCATGAACTTGACTGAAACAGAAATCTTACTTCTTGGTCCCCCAAACCTAACAAAAAACATAACTAATTCTCCAAAACTCGATCTTAAAGCTACATCAATTATTCCATCGGCCACTGTTAAAAAAGTAGGTGTCATTCTTCATTAAACTTAGATGCTTATATCAGCCAACTTTCTAAAGCTGCATTTTTCAACCACGCCAATCTCTGTTATTTCATTGGCCTTAAAAATGCAGAAACATTTGTACATACATTTATCACATCTTGCATCGATCACTGTTATGCCCTTTTTACTAAGTACCAGCACACTCATTTGCAATATATTCAATACTCTGCCGCACGCAAGTTAACTTATACTGAATGGTCTGCTCATATTACCCCTGCTCTGTTTAATCTCCAGTGGCTACCTGTGTCCTCTCGTATTATCAATAAAATCATTGGTGCTATTTATCTCACTGATCTAGTCTCTCCCTATATCGCCTCCCGATCACTTCGATCATCTGAATGTAAATTGCTATCTGGACCAAGATTTCGCTTGTCATCTAGGGGATGCAGATCTTTCTCCGTAATGGCTACTAAACATTTGAGCTCACTGCCCCTAACTCTTAGAACATTTTTCACACTGCATGAATTTAGGACAAGCTTATCTGTTTAACCTATCCTTCAGGTCATAATCTGTTTACTTCTCAAACTCTTGTAGTTGTACTTTATGTTAGCATTTCTATTGCGATGTACAACTGTTATCGCACATATACTGATTTGTGTTCTCTGCCATGACTGCTAGCAGTGTTGAGGTGGTATGCAATTGCAATTTCACATGTAGTAACTAAGCCCCTGTGTTATCTGTCTGTATGATTGTCTATATGTCTCTTGCCACTGTCCTTGTAAAACGACCTTGAGTTTGGGAAAGACGCTACAAAACTACAACAAGGTTTTACAGTGTGGTCTAAGTTGATTTTGTTGTTCCAATTTGGCTACTTTGCCATGGTCGGGTAACAACAACCCAGCATAGGTTAATTTATAACCCAATGCTTGTTCTGTCCATATTTTTCCCAGCCATGGATTGAACCCTGGATTGTTTTTTAGGTTGTTATAAGGTTTATTCTCAACTAGATGGTTTCCTGAGGAAACGAGCCGACTATGTCAACTGTAAAACACTGTCATTTTTTGAAATACGGTAAAAATGTACAAGTTGTAGAATCTTTTCTTTTTAGTTTTACTTTACTTTTTATTTTATTTTACCGCAGCTGCAGGAATATCACTGTTTTTTAGTATTTTGGGCTAAATGTAGCATGATGTAATGAGAGCTGATATGTCTATTTTAACATGGTGTGCCTTCTTTTCAAATCAGTTTACTTTCATTGCATTGCACAATGCTCAAAGACATTTCTTACATTTCTTGATTTTGATAACCTGTGATGATTCCCAGTTGATTTGTGTATCAAGGAAATTATCATTTTTCCTCTACCTCAGAAGCCAGGTGGGAGGGGGACTTTGTTTGAGGGACAGCTTTATCCTTTGTACTCAGTTGTGCAGAGAAAACCCAGATCGGCCATCCAGATAAATAAAGGTGGGGTGGAGAGGACAGAGCAGTGCTCTGTTTTTCCCGGCAAAACACATGACAAATGTTGTTGTTGGTGGTGGCCATCATCTTTACCTTCTCCAGACCTTCAGCTGCGAGAACAGGCCTGTCTGGGTCCATCTCCATACTTCTTAAGGTCATTCCTTATCTTACCAGGTCCCTTCCCCCGGCATCCCCAGGGCACACTTTGGAGGGAATGTGGTCATAGTGCATTGTCCAATTTTAAGGGCTGATCGTTGTCCTACTTCCTTTAAAGTGTGTTTTTCTTAGGAAAAGTTAACATTACAGTGGTTTTTACTAGATTTGTACTAAAAGATGTGAACATAAAGTGGTTTTCAGGGTGTTGCTATGCGGTTCCTATGGTGTTCTGGGTGGTTGCTAGTTTTTTTACGGATCAAGTCTAAAGAGCCACTAAAATCTTTTATATTATGTTCTCCTAAAATGGCATGATTTGTGTGTAAGTGGACGTCTATGGGATTTTTGCAAGCAAATCTACTGCTTTAGTAGAAACAGCACCCCATTTCTCAGCGCAATGGAATATTTGATCATTTGTATCCTTTATATCCAGAGTACAAATGAATGAGCCGTTTATACAAGGATTTCTTTCCCTTACAGGCTTTCTTGTCATTCTGTAGTTGAGTACCATAGTGTCTTACAGTCCATTTATATATTTTCTCAGATCTGGTTTGCATCAGATCTGTTTCAAAATAAACACATTGATGATCTGATCTATGTGTAGTCAAAACTGAAATTGTGGTTTTGATCTTTCAACTTAACGGTTCTGTTTCCTGTTACACAACACTGGCAGATTTGGTCACACATATGGCGCTTTTCCTCTGCATAGTTTGCGCCGTCGAGCAAACCAAATGATCGTTGTCTGCTCTTTACTGTAAGATTTCCCAAACTCTTTGCTATTTTTAGTAGTATTTTGTTTTGCTGCCATCCGCCATCGATATGGTCCATTCCTCCTGTGTTGTGCGTGTGTTTATGTCACATACACAATGATGTACGTGACGGTACCATGCAGTGGAAAAGCGCCTATGCAGTTTATTGTAATTGTAGCGTCAGCCACAAGCCGAAATAAAAAATGCAAGTTTGCACATCTCATGAATCATGGCGACTGTATGGTTGAGAGTTGTTACTCAACAACGTGTGAATTTCTTTTTGTGTGAGGTCAAAAAATACTTGGTTAAATATGTTCCTTGCTCTTGGACAATTGACAGTTTTGTTAAACTATCAGATATTGTTGCCACTGGTGGATGGCATATTTTATTTCGTGATGACATGCTCTGAATTGAGTTTTTCTGCATTGCTGTCAGGGGAAGAGGACAACACTCGAACCCGTTCCTCTGCTTTCCTCAGGTCACACTTTATCAGTCAGCCTCACAAGCTTCCTGCCTACCCTCTCTGAGTGGGTTCCGGTGAATCAGAGCACCCAAGCCAAAGGTTAGCATCCAGAGTCCAGACAAAGGACGAAAAGGATATGACTCACCATCTTTTTTTAACAGCCCTTAAAGTCTGCCTTTTTAACTCGGTCTTAGTGTCGGTGAATGAAACAGACCCTGTTGATGTCATCCCAGCTTTTTAACATAGTTCAGTTTCTTACTTGGAACTTTTATAAGTTTGAAGTTGAGTTCTATGGAAATTGACTGCAAAATAGGTTTGGGAAGTAGAAGTCTGCATGCACAATTTGCACTTAAGTACTTCCTGTTTGAGAGTCCTTTGAGCATTGTGTTTCCGTTGCGGATTTGAGAGACAACTTCTGATGATGGTTCAACCAATCATCATGCCCACCCATCGGACTCCGCCCTCTTTAGTGTCACGGAATGTGGCGGCTCTGTTTTCTGGCTGGGTGCCATTTGTATCCTTGAGATTCTTGCAAGCCGAGGGTTCTCAAGTGCCGTCAACCTTTGGGACACATAATGAGGAAAATGTCTTTCTGTCGGGGAACACATTATAAATGTTTATCGAATGTGTTCACACAGGGTCAGTCTGCAAGTTATGCCACCCTCTCTAAACAGACGTGGTCCCACCCACACAGATTTTTTCACAGGCTCACCCCAGTGGAGTCAGTTCGTTTCTCGACTTGTTGCTAGTTCTTGGAGTCCTTATGTTTACCAGATTTTCAGGGGCATTACTTCTGTGAATAAAGGCTTCTAAAATAGTCTTATCTTATTATGAAATTTCTGTATCGTGGTTCTTTGTGCGTGTGTTGTGTTATATCTTATGATTTGTGAACGTGTAGCCTTATATTTTAGTGTTTCTTCCAGGAGTGCTCATTTAAAAAGTACAGATTTGTTATTGCACGGTTGAAGACTGTGCTCATTGTTCCGATACGATGGTTTTAATAGTCGGGGAGTGGGGTCATGGCCTCATCTGAAAATGCCACAGTGACTCCGTCTCATCCCGCTGAAAAATCGCTCTCTGTCATGAATGGCCATTGAACCCACTGCAACCATCAGACATGTCTTTTGTCTAAGAATTATATTTTTAATTTACATTTTATATCAAATATAGTTATTTAGGAAGATAACTGCAACTTTGTTTAATTGGAGTGCGCGTGACTGACCCCCAGTTAACCTCTGGTTTGTATGGCTAGTGTCTAATGATATAACTATTTATATTTTATTTAAATTGTTTTAATATTAATTTGTATTATTATTTTTCTGTACAATAGTATTATTTGATTAAATAAACAATTTGTTGAATGGTTCCTGTGGTTTGGTTGCATTGAAACAAACTGTATGGTACATTGACATCTAGTGTTTAGCTTGTTATCAGAGTCTAAAGTCAAAATATTGGAGAGACAAGTTTTGCCAAATAACGGTTCTTCTCGGTTTCTTTTGATTGTTACCAGAAATAATCGACATGCACTGTTTTGTTTGTGAATGTGTACCCGAAGTTAAGTTGGGGTTACAAAGGTGCACATGTGCAGTAATGTTTGTTTATGTTGTTAAGATGAAATGTCTCTATAAAAGTGAATAAAACTTTGTTGAAACTATCTTTAGTCGCAACAATAAGCCTAAAGTTAGGTTATCATTTCATCCATCGGGTCATTTTACAGGAAATATCAGTTTGACGTCCATATACTTAAAAATTTAATTAGTAACCTGCGGTTTTATTTTTCAAACAGAGTTGGTGATAGATAGGCAAACCTTATGGATTGCATCTTTAAATGTTTGGTTATGCAATTTAGCAAATAAGCCCTGATTACATCTACATCACAAAATCTGATTTTCACAGTAATCGTAGCCAAAATAATTCACAATGTTATTGAATCAATAAATCAATGAATCATTGAATCATTCATTAACCCAAATAATAATACCAGGTTTCAATCGGTCAGTAGCGCAGTATATTTCAATTGCCAACGTGTCAACAATGCGCATGAACACACCTTGTTTTCAGACCAGCACGCCCATGGGCACACAAATGCATTTGCGATTTGAACAAAGTTGCGCAGGATGTGAAAATGATAGCTGCGTCGGACTGAAACTAGCAAAAAACCTTTCCATCACTGCTGCAATAGGTCCCATTGAGTACCACTGTTGTTTGGTTATCAACACTCTTAAAAATATCTTCTTATGTGTTCTGCAGAAAACAGAAGTCACAAAGGTTTGAAATGATTTCTGTTTTTTGTTAACTATCACTTTAAGGCAAATTTTCAATGGGTGCTGAATTGTCTAAACAGTACATCTACATTTATTAATTTAGCAGATGCGCTTATCCAAAGCCACATATTAAATAAGAAAATATTTACCATTTTGTCTTGGATTCTAGGCAAATTTAATTAATTTTTATTTAAGTCATTAAGTAATGTAAATGTGTTGTAATTGGAGAAAATTACATTTACACATACAGTATTTTTTGCTTGTTTTCTCAGATGAAAAATTTCTGCCGTCTTCTCCTGGACAAATCTGCTGCAGTTTTGCCTGCAGCCTAATGAGCACTAATGCACACCATGGCAACAATCGGTCCGTGCTCAGATGCAGAGGACCTGTTGGCTTCTATCCACCTCGAGAGGTATCTAAACCACTTCCGTCAGGCCGGCTTTCTCCTCGCCCGAGACTTCTGTCATGTGGACAATGTAGCCCTAAACAGGGTAGGAGTCACTGCGACCGGCCACAGGAAGCGGATCCTCAAACTGGTAGAGCACGTTCAGATGATCTGTCAGCATCAAAGGAAAGAGCCACTGCTAGATCGCTGTAATTCAGAGTCTGACATTCACGAGGTGACCCCTGTCAAAGCGGAGCCTCTCTCCCCTTCAGGACATTCTGGAACGTCCTTTGTAGCCTTACGTAACAGATCTGCCCCGAATCTTTGTGCACAAGTGAGACGATCATTCTCTGAGCGCAGTACTACTGTCGTGAAGCCGGTACCCAAACCAAGAACTGTCTTCCACAAACTAAGAGAAGAAAAGATTTCTTTACCAACAAAACAGGAGGCACAGCCTTCCAGAAAGTCCGTGCAAGATTCACGGTTTTTAATAGCTGTAGATGATCAGAGTTTATTCTCTAATACGTCCAGAACAGACACTGTTAAAACGTCTACTGGATCACCGCAAAGATTTGCAGGGACCGATGGACCATCACCCCCATTACCCCCCAGGTTAAATCGAGGAATCCTTCCCTGCACATTGAAGAGAATGTCAGACGAGGACCGGCACAGCTCCTCAACCCTCTCCACCCCCCCTGACTCTCCCTCCGGTTATCAGTGTTCTCCTTTCACCAACACACCCGGTTTACCCCCAAGTCCTCCCTGCTCAGGGCTGGAGATGGTCTCGAATGATATCTACTCTGGCACTTTATCAGACACCCCTCGCATGTCGTGGAGTCGCTCTGTACCCGTTCCCCCTCCGCGCCAGGAGGTCAGCCTATCTACTGAAAACCATAGGTAAATATTGTTTTTCCAAAAGTGCTGTCTATTTTTTTAAGGGATTTAGGTACCTTTTTTGTATTGTGTATTTACACACTAATATATGTGAATAATTGGGATTAATTGTAGTTCAATGTTTAAATGTACAGTAGTTGTTCTATAAACGTTTTATTGTACGCACGTGCCAGGCCCGAAGTTAACTCCCGGTCTGTGTTTGGTTATAGTATAACAATTTGTTTTACATTTAATATACATTCATATTCATTCATATTAGTATTTTATTGTATATTTATTTTTTTAAATAAAATGAAAACTACTTAACGTTTTTTTGATTCTTAGAGGTCTACCGGAAGTAAAGTTTGGGACACATAATGTTTATTTACGTTGTAGCCGCCAAAACCGTCTATTGGCTCTACTAGAATTGTTTAGTTATAAGATTGTATCATGGCTCAGTCATTTGACAAAAATTTTGTCTGTATCTCTACAGCACTTTACACAATGTTTTTGAAACACCTGCAAGAACGTCTGGTAGGTTTATTATAGCCACATAATTCACATATTATCATTCATGACTAGTTGTAGTTGTCTCTACCACTGGCAAATTGTTTTCTGTTTAAAAATAAACTCTTTAAAAATAAATGTAATAGTTTCTGAAAATTAGTCTTATAATCCACATTTATTTTTATTTTGAAGGATATTGGTTTACCAATATGTTTTTGTAAGGATATTTTACAGGAAAACAAAATAATGATCAAGAAAACATTGTTTTTGCAAAGTGAAAATTAGTTAATTACTCAATAAAATGAATTACAACTTTTGGTCCAAACAACACAGCACCTGCTGAGGAGGATGATGAAATGATCAACCCATACTGTGAAACAGTTTTTCAAAGCAAGAGACCATCTCAACATTCAGAGGTGAGAGATACTTTGAAATAAAAGAAGGTCTTTAGTCTTTATTACAAAAGAGAAGAAGAATAGAAGTGAGCTTATTGACGGTTGAATATGTTTAGATTGAGAGGACCAAAAGTGAGGAAATGACTGGAACTGCAAATAAAGATAAATTAAGAGATGACGGGTAAGTAAACCTAAATTACCTGCTTATGAGCAAATGTTTTGCTGTGAGTGTCATATACAGCTATGTATAGAGTTTTGTTTAAAACAAAGAATTCTGTGACAGCACTTCTTCAATCTCTGGTGGTGTAATGGATAATTTTTTGGGATGCATCGAAACAAAGTGATATCTGCTGATATCGATTCTGAAGGCTAAAATAATGTTTCTTAACTTTGTAACTTTGTTTGTGATGTTATTTATTCTTAAAGTGACTATTTTCAATCAGCATTCACCTATTCTGGTCATTGATCACTCTTAACCTACATGAATTTCAATCTTTGAAAAACAAAAGGGAAACTTCTGCATATTATCAAATAATTTCAAGAAATAAAAATAATGGCGACTGACACTGAAGTCACTAAAAACACAGAGCTCAAAAATGTCAAGGTCATCAAATTTTTGAACCTTTTATAACAGAAATCCTTGTGTTTATAAAAGTACAGCTTGGCAATGGTAAACTTCTTCTTTTGTTTTCAACGAGGACAGTTAAACACGATAGGAGCGATATGAGAAATTTCTCAAAGAAATGTCATTTTTGAGTTGAATAAAACCTCTGTTTTGGGCTTTACTTTAAATTTTTCTGCACTATTTATAATTTCCCGCAATGTGCCTTTTCTGCTTTTACAGGCAGCGAAATCATTCTTGGTTGACGCGTCTTGATTCTCCAGGTTACTGTACAGTGGGTGAGCCCACCCCGGCTGCTCACTCCTTCTCCCTTCCTTCTAACATCTGCTCCAATGATCCGGACGAGGACCACACCATTTCTCCCTATGCCAGTTTTACCTCGCTGTCCGAGCGGGTGGCACCCATCCTCAGCGGCTGGCTAGATAAACTCTCTCCTCAAGGGTACGCCCCAGCGGGTCTGCTGGTCTCCTCTCACCTCCTCACTTCCTGCTGTCTCCTCACAGACTGTTTCTGCCCTCTGTCTGTCCTCTCTAGCCGGTTTGTCCTTCCTCATGTATTTGTCTGTGTCTCACGCTGTTCGTTGTTCTGTCCTCTGCTTACCCTTTTCCAGTTTCTAGATTCACTTCCTTGTGGTTTACTTTCAGACAGAAGAACTTCAACACTATTGCAGGCATTTCTAATGAGTAAAATGATATTATAATTTTTGTACGTTTTTATAATTATTTTTAGGTCAATGTTTTATTTGATGTCAAAAAACAGAAAATTTGTATTTTAGTAAACTATAATAACTTAGACAGATTGTATAGATTTAAAGCTGAAAATCTGTTACTTTTGCCTTTCTATCTATCTCTGTTTGAAACAAAATAATTGTTAAGTACTTTTATTCCCATGTCTACAAAACAACAGACATTGTCCCACGAAATCCCACATGACAGTTTAAATGATAAATTGTAATTATAGCTTAGCATTGTAAATCGGGGTAAGGAGTCAGTTTTAAAGTTTTAAACAATGATTCAAGACACTGAAGTACTAACTCAATAAATGTAAGGATTTTTTACAGCGTCTGATGTAAAATCAAATCTGTTTTTCTGTGTTGTAGAAACTATGTATTCCAGAAGCGATATGTGAAGTTTGATGGGAAGAACTTGATGTACTACGGTAGTGAAAAGGTGCTTTTACACAAACAAACTAATGACGTGTTCGTTTTTAAAGAAATCATATCATACATTTATCATTTATTGATGATCCACTTACCATGTCCCAGTTTTGCAACAAAACTGTAAAAATGTGGGTTTTCAGACACTCACGTACTGCAAGTTAATTTGCAGGTGCTACACAACCAGAAAGAACGCAACATTTAATTTCTATTCTTTTTACACTCTATGTTTTTTCTGATGTCAAGGAATTATACCTATACTGCTTTTCCAGTCACACTCAGTGACTTTAAGATATGACCTTTTTTAATCGGAAAACCTTCTTCATTTGAACTCCTGTTGTTTATCTGCCCAGGTCACACATGCTGGTACATTCCTAACCCAACTGTTTTTATTTGTTTCTCACAGGACGCTTATCCCAAAGGTGTGGTTCCCTTAGCTGCGATCCAAATGGCCCGTCTAGCCAAAGACAACAAATTTGAGGTCGTGACAAGTCACAGGACATTTATCTTCCGTGCCGACAGTGACGGTATGCGCTCCTTTTAACACCTTTCTGTTGTTGACTGAAAACATTTATATTGCAGCTAATAATTTTTTATGTACAAATTTGCTATTTGTCTCCTTAAAGTCCAAAGGAGCAAATGGTGCAACATATTGCAGGAGCGAGTGAAGGAACAGCTGGTTTTTGGCCGCCCACGTTTTGGCCCCGGCAGTCACTGCCAAAAGAGCGGTTTCCTGGAGCTCAAAGGAACCAAGTCAAAGATCTACGCTGCCATTATATTGGAGCAGATCTGGTTGTACAAGAGCGAGCAGGTGATGACTTTTGGCTTTTAATGCTGTTAGTGACACACTGCTCTTGATTCTGGTCTTTTTTATTTTATTACTGTCCGGTTTGATGTAATTTTGTTTTAGGGGCGCACACACTCTGGTCACTAATACACTCATAAAAAGCCCTGTATTGTTTTCCTAATGTGGTTTAATGGTCCATTCTCCCTTAAGTGACTTGTCTTTGGTATGTGCTCTGCAGTGCTTTAAGAATGGGATTGGAATTACTGTAATTGATGCCAGAGGTGCTACTATTCGTGATGGGAAGGGCAAGAGCTTTGATCTCATTACACCTTATAAAACCTTCAGGTAAATCACTTAAGTCACGCTATGCTTGTCTGTTCAGTAAGCTTGCTCTTGTTGCAAATACTTCTTCCTGATTCTTAAATATTGCATTGAATTTAAAGGGCAATTATAACCCCAAAAAAATCTGTCTTCATTTATTCATGTATTTATTTATTTATTTATGTATATGACTCTTTCATCTGTGGAACACAAACATTTTTTTTTTGAGAAATGTCTCCTTAGGGACAATTAACAGCTTCCTCAGGTTGGAAGTATTAAGCAGGTTGTGTGTTGTCTTGCAGCTTCACGGCAGAGTCAGATCGAGACAAGAGGGACTGGATGGAGGCCATGCAGGAATCTATAGCAGAAACACTGTCTGATTATGAGGTGGCGGAGAAGATCTGGTCCAACAGATCTAACAAAATCTGTGCTGACTGCAAAGCCATCAATCCAGACTGGGCGTCCATCAATCTCTGTGTGGTCATCTGCAAGAACTGCGCAGGTGTGTGTGTGACTGATGTGATTCTTATCAGCTTGATGGCTTATTTGTCATCATGACTTATTGCGCAAAGACTGTATTGAAAAATCATCAAATAATTGCTGCTTACGATCAAGCAGGGAAAATATTAATACATATATTTATAACAGTTTTTGTGAACTCACATTTTTATCCTCTTAAGACAATTGTGTAATTTCTATAATTGATCTAAAACTTTATTTCGTAGCCAGTTCCTGGAAAGTGTTGTTAAATGGCAGTGCAGCGTTTTGGATTAATGCAGATGCTGTTTAGAGTTCTTATGCTCATTTGGAGAGTTCATGAGAGGTCCAGCATGTCGTATGCGACAGATAAAAGTGGCTCAGAGGCACCATATCAGGAAGTCATTGTGGGCCAAACAGAGTGAATGGTGTGTGGAGAGTGATGTGATGCCTCTTTTGTTCTGTTTGCCCACAGGCCAGCACAGAGGTCTCGGCACAATGGTGTCGAAAGTACAGAGTCTGAAACTAGACACCAGCGTGTGGAGCAATGAGATTGTTCAGGTGAGGTTGACCGGCAAAAGCGAGACCCTGATATCCCTCCCTGTTTTTTTTTCCAAAAATGAGAAATGAGGTCAACTTGAACCCTCGTTCTCATGTGTTGTAGCTCTTTATAATGCTTGGCAATGACAGAGCCAATGAATTCTGGGCGGCCAAACTTCTTGCGAATGAAGAGCTGGACTGTGATGCCTCTCCAGAACAGCGGAGGGAATTCATTACCCACAAGTATCGTAAGGGCAGATACCGCCACCCGCATCCCAGTTTTAACACCCAGGAAGAGCTTCTTAAGGTAAAGGATGTGTCTTAAAGTTGCAGTAGTAAAATTAGAATGATGAATTCTCCAGTTCAGACAGAGGATGGAATAAGGGAAGTAAAACCTAAAACCACTGTTGTTGGTTCAAGTCATGCTTATGAACATTATTGAGTAAACTACAAATTAAAAATCCAATGTGGTAAATATATAGCATAAGCCCCATTTAAAATAAGGTGTTTAAGATTTTAGTTTACTTATTTCAGATTTTAGTTTTAATGAGATTTAAAGGGATAGTTCAGCCAAAAAATTAAAATTCTTCCATCATTTACTCACTCTCTTGTCATTTTAAACCCGTAATATTTTCTTCTGCGGAACACAAGAGAAGATATTTTGAAGAAAGTTGGTAACCGAACAGCACTGGCACCTTCTGTATTTACCTCGATTGTATGGACACAAAACCAATGCAAGTGAATGGGTGCCGGCTAACAACATTCTTCAAAATATAATTTTTTTTGGATGTTATGCGGAAGAAAGAAAGTCATACAGGTTTGAAATGACAAGAAAGTGAGAAAATGAAAGTGAATAAATATATATATCAATGAGTTTACCACAAAAAATCGTATTTTTATGCCTAAGATAGCAGAAATTAATGAATTTAGTAAAGGAAGAAATGCAGAATGTATAATCTTTTTTTCATTATTATTCTTCAAAACATTTTATAGACTATAAATTGTTCTTTGTCAGACCAGTCTTTATAAATACATTTTTGAATTAACTAAAAAGTATTATTTTTTAATTTATTAAATTGATTTCTCTTCCAATATGACTAGCTCTTAAAGTCACAGATATTCAGCAGTCAAGAGTGATTTCCCAATAGACGGCAATAACCGACACCATTGCGTAAACCTCTTTCACATGAACCAAGCCTTTTGCGCGGACAACAGTGAGGTCGTATTTTTGTCAAAGCCGTATAACCCCCAAAAATGTGCACAAATACACAAATCCGTTTCCTCTTTCCACCACAACAGTAAACACGACAACTTTAACTTATCCTTTACTGGAGCAGCAAGGACATCCTTTCTTAGTATATCCAAAGCAATCCAAAGATTATGCCAGCGGACAAGCCAAGATTTGTGTGTATTATTCTTCATTTCAGGCTTACCCCTAAACAGGCAGATGGATGTGCTGTGAATTGTAAATAATTAAGAAAGCTAAAAGCACTTCTGTGAATAAATGGGTTTTTGAAGGAACTCTATTAATGTCCTTTTGCTGAATGTGCTGTTATCGGTGCATTTGTTTAAGTGCATGTGTGTAATCGCCCCGCAGGTCCTGTGCACCGCGGTGACCGAGCAGAACCTGCTGAAAACAGTCACTCAGATTTTTGCCGAGGCAGAGGCCCTGCGACTCTCCAACGCGAATGGAAATAACAAGCGTGTGTCTCCACACTACTCATACACGCAGTCTGCAGGTATGATGACATCACAGAACTTCCTCTATCACTATTTCGCCACAGCAGAAGTGTGAATTATATTTCGTAAATGACCTTTTTATTGAATCTTGTTTTGATGCAGATTCCTGTGTGTATGATGAGATCATGCAGGCCATCCTGTACTCGGGCTACCTTTACAAGTCAAGCTCCCTCAACAAAGGGACATTATCTCGCAGAACCAGAGACGGTAGGCGAATGTGCCAAGCACAAGCCAATTGGCAGAGTTCAAGGAGCAGAATGTTCATCTTCAGATAAAAATGCCTTTTAGTACCCACATAGTGTAGCTGAGCCGTTCTGTTGCACATTTTATAACTGACTAGTGGTGCACTCATGCATTGATAGTGCTTTACAGTAGTTCTTTTTTGTAGTGGTTTTCCTGGGACTTTAATCTATAAACACGTATTTAATGTATCATTTTCAAGGCAATTTAATTTTTGATAGACTGAAGTTGAGCTTCAGTTTACACACCTACACAAGCTACACAATACACACGCACCATGTATGTTGAAATAAAGAGATGTTTACAGTTTTTCATCACTTTTAGCTACTGTGGTATTAGTCCATGCGGTCATATCTCTCGGCATCACATATCCTGTGAGGGGATTTTCATACCTTTTGATTTATTTTCTTCAGCAGATTTTCAAAAGTACTGGTGTTCGGTGGAGAAGTCCATCCTCTTTTATGAGTCCGACAGATGTCATGAGCCCAGTATGAAGATCGATGTTAAAGACATCATCTGTTTAGGAGTCAGCAGGCCCGACTCCATTAACAACAGCGGCTTTATTGACAAGTGTGTTTCACATTCACAACTGATTGTAATATCTTACATCACAATTTTACAACATTCCTAATTGATTCCTTTTGTTTATTTCAGATTTCGATTCACTTTCGAGCTTTACCTCACATCTGATAAACTGGTCCAGTTTGGCTTGGAGACTCCGGATGCATTGCACAGTTGGGTGAGAGCGATCGGGAAGGTAAATATGAATGAGTGGAGCTGTGCTATCTACACAAAGGAAATAGCTTTTCACACCAGTGCACTAGAGCTCGACTCTCTTTTAATCACTGGCAGGCCACCACCCCTCTCAGCTGTCACTGCCTGCTGGCGCGAGAGTTCGAGCGAGTGGGCGTGCTGCGATACAAGGCCATGCTAGACCCACAGCAGTGGAAAGAAGGCTTCTTTGTTCTGCAGAAGTCCAACCTGTTCATCTGTCCTGGAAATGACGGTGCCGCTGAGGATATCATAAACCTAAAGCGCCTCCAGGAGCTCAGTGAGTCTGTTACCTTGATCACCTGATAGTGTATTTCACACATAATAATGCTTCTCAATTCTTTTTTAAAGTTGCCCTCTGTGAGCAACGAAGTGTTACTTACATAGTATGTGTTTATGCTTTGTCTTGGTTTAAAAAATCAAGGTATTACATCAGAAACTGAGAACCATGAGAAGAAGGACATCCTAGTTCTTGTTGAGAAAGGAAGGTGGGTGTCGGTCTTTATTTATACGCTTTATTAACACAACCAAGTTACACTTTACATGAAATCAAAAAGTTCACCCCAAAAATGAAGAATAGGAACCGGCGAAAATTTAAATAGTTTAATCAAAAATAAACAAACCATAAAGGTTAGTAAAAGGCTGGCATCCACCTCACGGTCAAACTGCCGGCCATAAGAACATAAATACAAACTTAACACATGTCCGGGCCCGGTCCTCTCTTGTCAGCATTCCCATCGCTTGTCTTCTTATGCTCCCGATTTCCTCCGCGAGGTATGCAGGACCGTTGTTTGCACAGCTGATTCCAACTATCACACTGGCCCGCCTCACGGCTCTCGTCCCGCCTTCCTCATCACACTCCCTAATGTCTTTTTTTTTGTTTTGTTTATAAAAAGGCAAAATAACAACCAGAACAACAGCAAAAAATAGAAAGCTAGAAAGAAGAAAATATAAATAAGTCTATAAGTAAATCAATACTTATGGTGAAATTGTTATTTAATAGTATTTTACAGTCAGACGTGTTTCTGTTTCATGGCAGTATGTTGGGAAGCAATGAGGACTCTGAGATTTACTTACTTAAGGCATGGGGACCAAACCTTGTTGAACGTATCGTTTTGGATTTTATGGACGCTATGAGCATTAGAGTTATGCCAAATTTAAATGGTTTTCTTTTTCTGTCTTACACAAGAAAAAAAATTCAGATGTTTTGTGCTGTATAGACGGTTTTATAGGATGCACACGCTGGCCCAATGTTAACTTCTGGTCTGTGTTTGGTTATAATATAACATTTATTTTAGATTTAATTTATATTAAAAACTTATATTAGCATTTTATTGTATATTAATTGTTATAAATTAAATAAAATTTATACTACATCTGCGGTAATTGATTTCTTTTAGAGGTCTACCGGAAGTTAGGTTTAGGCCACATCACGTTGAATGTTGTTGCCACTGAAACCGTCTATAATCCAAGTAACAATCATTCATTGTCAATTATATTTTCTTTTAAATGTGCAAATCAAATATGTCTGAATATCCAGGAATGTAAATGTCATCAGGATGAGTTAATAGTTTTGGCTGATCTATTCCTTTGAGTGACGTTTATATTAATAATTGTCATGAAATGGTTTTGACTTCAGGACTCTGCACCTGCAAGGCATGGGCCGGACAGATTTCTCTCTGTGGTACACAGACATCCAGAAAGCTGCGGGAGGAAAAGGAAACACCCTTAAAGACCAGCAGCTAAGCAGAAATGACATTCCCATCATCGTAGATAGCTGCATTGCCTTTATAACGCAATATGGTAAGACAGACTGATATACATTCCCTGTGCTTTGATTTTTAGAAATTCTACTCCGTCCAAATCAATAATTTCATACAGAATGAAAATCGAAACGATTTTATCTGAACTGCACAGGTCTGGGCCATGAGGGTATATACAGGAAAAATGGTGCCAAGTCCAGAATCAAACTTCTCATGGACGAGTTTCGTAAGGATGCCCGGAATGTGAAACTCCGTATCGGAGACAATTTCATCGAGGACGTGACCGATGTGCTTAAGAGGTTCTTCCGGGAAATCGACGATCACATATTCATGGCTGATCTGCACCCCTTCTGGAGAGAAGCTGCCAGTTAGTACAGCTTTCATTCAGATTATGAAAAGAGAAAATTATCGTGAATTTGTCACACGCATCACATACCATGTTTGTAAATCTAAATGAATAAAACATTTTAAATATTGTGAGTTATCTCAGTGATTTGTTATACTATATGCAGAGACACCGCAAAAGACACAGCGTTTGGACCGATACAAAGAGCTGATTCGTGGTTTACCGCGAGTCAACAGAACGACATTAGCGGCGCTCATCGGTCACCTCTACAGGTCAGTCAGTTCCCATCTTCTTTTACAGTTCGATCCCACCAGCGTATCTCACTTTTGTCTGCCTCTGTCTTCCTCTCTCAGAGTACAGAAGTGTGCTGACCTGAATCAGATGTGCACTAAGAACCTGTCCCTGCTGTTTGCTCCAAGCTTGTTTCAGACGGATGGGAAAGGAGAACATGAGGTCAAGATCATAGAAGACCTCATTGATAACTACTTATATATTTTTGATGTAAGTGGATCATTTTAGAATATGATTCGTGTCCTCTTGTTTATTTATCTTTAGTATAAACCCTTCAAGATGCATTCTTGTACCATGGTACATTTTGGTACTCTTTTGTCAGTGGAATACATTTTAAATGAATACAATTGTTTCATTCAATGTTATTAGTTGTTTAACCTCTCCTTTTATTGATTAGATCGATGAGGAACACCAAACACAGATTGAACTGGAAATCAGTTTGATCACAACCTGGAAACACACGCAGGTACAGTAAACCAACCTGCTTTTATTTCTGTTAAAATTTCACAAACATTAAAATGTCCTTTTCTGTGTTTTATTCAGCTCTCACAGGCAGGGGACCTGATCATTGAGGTTTATCTCGAGGAAAAGATACCAGACTGCTGCATCACGTTAAAGGTAAGATCATAAAAAAACTTGACTACTTAAGCTGCTGTTGCACAGCACAACCACATGGTGGCAGTAACAAACCATTGATCACATGTGCACAGGTGTCCCCCACAATGTGTGCTGAAGAGCTGACCAATCAGGTGCTGTTCATGAGAAACATCCCTGCAGGGGAGAAAGACGCTGTGGATGACATTTGAGGCCATTGAGGAGGGAGAGCTTGGTACAAAAATGCATACAAATTGACAAATTCAATTTGGAATTAAAGAACATACAGCTATCTTTAAAAAATACAAATAAAGATAAATGCCAGATGTTATTTTCACAGAGCGACCACTTCACCCCAAAGAGAAAGTTCTGGAGCAGGCCCTGCAGTGGTGTAAAATGGCTGATCCCAGCTCCGCATATCTGGTGGTGAAGAAGGTGCCCAGAGGAGAAGCAATAGACATTTTCACAGGTGAACTCAACACCCATTTCAGACAAGTGAAGAAATAAAAATTAAATTAAATAAAAAATAAAGTTACTTGCGAAAGTTTTCCAACCCCTTCGTTTTTTTCTCATGTTTTTATGTTGCTTCTTTATGTTAACCTAACTTATGTCCAGAGTTACTATAGTTTTGATTTTAGTTATTTACTAATATTCAAAATCAGCTTTTATTTTTAGATTTTAAGTTTTTATGTTAATTTTAGTTAAAGGTTTAGCAATTTTGCTAGTTTCTTTTGTCGTTTTATAATTATTTTTTTATATTGTCATGTACTATAAGTTCGTTTTTATTTTTATTTTTATTTTTAGATTTTGTTTATTTTTATAATTTTAGTGCTTTAAACTTATTTCCATTTATTTTTGTGGAAACATTTCAATTTTTCCTTTGGTTAAATTATTCCAATCATTTTTAGGTCCATATTTGATTTGATTTCAAACAGAAACATTTTCAAAGTTTTAATTTTAGTAAACTAAAATCACCTTGCTTTTTTCACAACAATCACTCTAGACACGATAATGAAAAACAACTTTTCAAATGTATAAAAAAAAAAACTTAAATAATTGCACAAGTGTTCAAACCCCGTACACAGTACTTACTTAAAGCAAACTTTTTTCTATGTTCATTTTTTTATTTATAGTAGTTTGAAATAAGCAACATGACGAAATGTGAGATAAATGAAGGTGTTTGAATACTTTCACAAGCCATTGTATAACACACACACACAAACATATTACATTTTAGATATAATATGTAATGTGCGTGCTTTAAATTATGAGTACTAACATGTAGCATTTAAGCATAAACTTGTTATACATGTTGCATACAGAACACCAACTTTGTATTTTCTGTATTGTTGTTTGTTTCTGACCTTTTGTCGGTTCTCTGTGTTGTGTTTCACAGCCTACCAGAGTGAGATAGTAAAGTCTGGAGTTCTGAAGTGTCGGGATGAGCCGCCCAAACTCCTGCATGGAAACAAATTCCAGGAGCGATTATTTCAAATTAAAGACCACAAACTTCTCATGAAGGACAAAAAAGTATGTTTAAAGTACACCAGCAAACACATAACTGAAGGCAAAAGTTACAAATATATTTTTATATCTTTTCACCTTCACAGAACATCAAGCCAGAGAAAGAGTGGCAACTGAAGACATTGAAGATATACATGGGGATAAAAAAGAAACTAAAGCCACCCACAATGTAAGTTGCTTATCTCAAAAGTAAAAAGAACCCTTTCATAAAGGTAGAATATTCAACTACAAATAACCAAAATGATTGTGCTTGCAGATGGGGACTCACTGTGATATTGGATAAACAGCAAATGTAAGTAACAATAATAAGTCTGACGTTACACGAAAATGTATTGCAACAATTTTTGATGAATACAATATACTGAATATAATACAATGCATTTTTAATGGATTATAGTTTGTATATTTTATGCATTATGAATACATTCGGAATGCTATATATATATAATGTCACTCAAAGAATGACTCTCTCTGACCTCTCTAACAGGTATCTCAGCTGTTCCTCTGAAACTGAATCATGGGACTGGATGACAAATTTACTTAAAGCACAGGTACAAATATACTTTGCACAAAGAGCAAATGCTTCCATTATTCAACAATAACAATCAAATAACATTTTTCTCAGAACGATGACCTGCGCCCACCTGTGATGAGACGGCACTCTTCCTCTGACATTTCCAAGCAGAAATTCGGCACAATGCCACTCGTGCCCATCAGAGGAGAGGAAAGCAATACCAACTCCACCATGCTCTCAGCCAACCAGACTCTGGTAGGGCACATGGGCGTCCTCTAGTGGTTCAGCATATTCATTACACACTAGTTTTACATTTTAAACTTAACATTCGTGTTTGTATTTTTGCAGAGGAAGCTTCACACGAGAAGGGCACTTTCAATGTTTTTTGTAAGTATTTCTTTGGGTTTATTGGCAAGATGTTTTCCCCCCTCTTTGGCTTTCACACCAATGTTGTTTTTCAACCCAGACTTAGTCACAATTACTCAGTTTACAGCGGGTGGTCAAAATGAGAAAGCTGGGGGTTTAGAAAGTATCAAATTGCGTATAACAAGATTTTGAGAGTTTAGGAGTACGTTTCACAAAACAAGCTGTACTTAATTGAGGAATTCCCTTTGACTTCCTCTGTTCTTCCACCCAATTCCTATTGCAAAACCGAGTTTCCTGATATGACAGGATGCGTTCGAGGGAAGAATGCTTCTGCTGCATTGTTCTGCAACTGTAGCCTTGAGGGAGGGAGGGATCTCACTTCACCTCTTGTGTTTTGGGAAAAATGCCACTGCCTCTGGTGCGTCCCAGCCCAAAAGCCTTCGCGAGCAAATTGTCTGCGGGCTTCGCGCTTTTGTTCTCTGTGTATTCGGCAATTATCTTGATGTTGTCGCTCTGATACTGAGACAAAAGTTTGAAGTCAGAAAAGGAAGTAATTTGTTTTGGACATTGTTCAGAGGTGAATCCTTTTCTGTGTAGGTCTGGATAAACACAAATACTTTTGTTGTTTGCATAATGCTAGATCATTTAACCTGATGTTTAGATGAGGTAGTTTCAGGTGGAAATAGTCACTGGTTCGGTCGTAATCTAAAACCACACGGTTTAGGATTCGTTTCTTTGAGGATTTAGGGATTCATTCAAACACACAGACACCTTTGTGTACACAAGGAATGTGAGCTTGCTTGTGATTTATTAATCTGATTGACATACAAAATCTGATTTGAATGCCCATTCATTTGATTGACATTGAGTCTTACTGTGATAAATCAACCAAATTTTTGCTACAATTTTTTTATTTTGTTTTGATTTCTTCCTGAAGAAAGACAAACATATTACATGCAATAGATTTTCTTACCTTTTTATTATTAGGATTTGGATTATTATTTCTATTACTTGAGATTTGGAGCCAAATTACAGACGGTTGAAATGTATGTTTTTTATTTATTTGACTTTCTTTATGTGCAATAAATATTGAGTTACAGGCATCCAAACTTTAGAAAAAAAGAAACATTTAAATTATTATTGTTTTGTATATATAAATCAAATATAATATTTTGAGTGATGATGTATATATATATTTATATATATCAATTATTTGTTTATATATAAATGTATAAAATTACATATAAATATATTGCATTACTGAATTTATTGGATTATTGTGATATAAACTTAAATTGTGTATTACTGAACAACCATGTCCACTAGTGTGTGCACAATTTTTTGCAATCAAAGATAGGAATCAAAGGTATTTTTTGTGCAATTTGACATTATGAGAAAGATACTCTTGATAGCGCATACCTTATAACATTCCTTTAAAAACATCCCCAACCAGTATCAAATCATTGTAATGTATAACTTTTTATGTCTATTTCCTTTAATATGCTCCTTTAAATTTCTCTTGCATTTTTTCCGCTTCTTTTCTATCCAGCCCATGAAGATGCAGCAGGACTCGTTTGAGGAGCGTATTGAAAGTCCCGAGCCTTTGTATGAGGAGGTGGGCGACTTTGGCCTGCAGGTGCTCAAGTCTTTAGAAACAAGTTTCCTATCCAGCACCCCTGCTGTGACACAGGAGGTGCCAGCACGGCCCGTCAGCCTCGGACAGAGGAAGACTGCCTCCCTGGATCGCATGGTTGGCTCTATCTCGGCTCACACTCTGAGCGAAGAAAGTACCTTGTCCTCTGGTGAATCTATAGACATTCTGGGACAAGAAGATCCCAGTGACTCTCTGCAGGTCACTGGCAGGCCCAGGTCCCATAGATCATGTAGCCCATGTAGTCCCCAACAAGAAATGCTGTTACAGGAACTCTCCACTATGTTCATCAAGAAACCAGAGTCTAAAAAGCAACACACTACTGAGAACCTTTTCTGAAAGCACAGATTATTAGAATAGTTGGCCTAGATTGGTCCCAAGAACAAATTTGCTTTGGAACTTGAAATTACTTTTGTTTAATTTGAATTTATCTGACTGGTATTGGATAGTAAGAAAGCAGTATTAGCATGATTTGATTATTATTTTAAGTACTGTGCCAAAGCGAACACCAAAATTAAGATACAAGTCTGTAAAACAGATATAGTTGTTTTTAAAAAGTGGGCTAAATGTGCTTTGCCATGTGCATCTCTTTGTCTCACTAAACTGACACACCTCTCAGCATTTTTCAGCCTGTCTCCATTTGACAATAAGTATTATATGTCTTTTTACTGTATTATTTGTACCTAAAGATGAAATTACTTTTGATTTAAATTTAATAAGTGTTTTATACATTTTGTACTGTTTCTTGGCTCAGTATTGCAGTGTTTTCTGACAGTATGACAGTAAGGCGTGAATTCTTAATGCATGTTGTGTGTATTACATAAACAGTAGTCTTGTTAAAACATTTATATTGGTATTCCTTGGCTTCATACAGAAAATTAAATGACTGCTGTTTGGTAACAGTTCTCCTCAGACTTCAAACTGTTTTGATACAGTTTATTGTATTTATTGAATTATTTATATAGACTATTTGAAGAATGATCAACCACAGAAGTGAAGGAAATTGAAAAAATGAAGGCAATCACTGGAATTATTTTCAAGTTTGACAATAGAGGGCAGTATAGATACAGCACACATCATTTCCTGACAATCTGCTTCAGCATTTTCCAAATTCCCCTTCTCTTTACAGGCATTTATTCCAGGCATGTATAAAGTCTAATAACAAAATAAATATGTGATTTCACCCCAGCCTTCTCTTTAATTTGATCAATGGAATTTCCCTGTTTTTTAAAACCTTTGTTTTTAATTCTCTTTATAAATAATTGAACACTGGCACCGAACACATTACATTTTAAAAACATTGAAAGATTTTTTTTAATTAGATGCTTGATTTTTTTATGTAATTACTTTTAATGTGTATAATGTATATGTTTTGGGTTTCTCTTAAGCGTTAACCAAATATTGTGTTCAATAATTCAGAAAAGTTTGTTTGCTCTAATTGTTTCTTTAAGGTAAATAATGTGCTAGTTATGAGTATCAATACAATTCAAAGCCTGAAACTCATATGCCATCTCAAAAGCTGTGATGGATTTTATGTTTTAGATTGAAAGATCAAATAAAGTATTCTGTATGTCAATAAATATTGAGATTTAATAGCGTAATAATAATTTAGTTACTTTCCTAAATACTACCATTGAATCACGTCTCAGAAAGATTATTACTTGTCAAATAAACAAAATGATGTCTAAATGTATTAAAACGTCTTCAGATATTAGGCTACTTTAAAGTAAATTGTAAAAACATTGCATAGTAATCACGATTTTTTGGAAATCATTTTTGCCCATGAGGGCAAACATGTCGGTCTGGTTGAAGATCAGTCAATCAAAATTGGTGGGGTTGGATTTAGAGTAATCTTATTATCTAGGATTTTAGCAGCCTCTCATTTCCTGAAGATAATCCTTATATAATCTTTTTGTCCAAATCAGTGAAATATCTATTTAATATGTAGCAATATTGTACACGCTATAAATATAACATTTGTTAATCATATTTTATTAGATAATGATGATTATGATGGAAAATGTTCTTTCTTATGTTTGATTTGATTGTTTTATAAGAAATAATCTCTTATACTTTTAATTGATGAAGAATATTTCCCTCAACACAAGTTAAGTCATGCCGGTGTAAGACATTAAACAATGAGCATTTTAGAAACTGATTTCAAGAAATATACAACTTTTGTGATATTTATATTTGTGGCTCATTTATGAGGCGTTTCACAAATATGTATTTTTTTCTAGAAAAATAACATGCAGAAATTCTGTGTTTTTGTTGTTAAGTAGATACAAATAAGTATATCAAAAAATCAGAATCACTTAGGTGTGTCAAACTTTGCAACTCTAGATTTTGTTATTTACAACGCATGAACAGATTTCAAACCTTCAAACCTGGAACTCAAATTATTTTAAGTGTTTCTTAATAACTACAACAAACATATGATCTAGTCCATATTGAGTGAAACCTTACCCAACTGTTACCAAGTGTGTGTGGTTTTATTTTGTAATTGGGATTTTTATTTACTTTCTATATTTATTAAGTCACATTCGTTGCTAGAAAATCACATACATTATAGTTTTCAATTGCATTTTCAAGTAACAGATTTGCAAAAATAGCAAACCTGAAATGTTTAATACATAAGTAACAGTTTGTATCCAGTTGCAAGTGACATGACATATCCTGTCTAGACTCTTTTCCTGTTATCACTTTTCCAAACCGATCATCTCAGAATCTGACAGAAATATTGCAGCTCCATTCATTTCCCACACGCTCGGCTAAGCACACAGATGTGTGCGCGGGTTTTATTTCTGTGAGCATTCAGCGTGCTCAGAGTGGACCTCTTGTTTGAGTTGCTTTGTAAGTTAGGGGTCTTTTCTGGGGAAGAAGGGACAGCAAAGACAAGCCCCAACAAGAGCTTAGGGGATTAAGTTCATTCTCACTGCCAATTCGTCACCTTCCTAGTGCCCTCTGCTAGTGGTCTCAATGTGCTGCAGTGTTTTGTGGTACGTGATTCACTCCAGTGAACAATTATAAGAAACATCAGCCCGTCCGAAAGCAGGAGGAAAAATATCCTCAGGGTTTTAGGCCTTCATTGAGAACAAGAGGACAAAAAAGCTCTAAATCATGAAGTTGTGTGCGAGCCGCTTTGGCCTCGACCGGAACAATGTTGGAGTCTAGAAGATCCTTTGTGCGCCTTTGTTCCTTTTTAGTGTAAAAGTTAATGTATCAATTCTGTATGACTGAAGAAAAGAAAGATTTATTCGCCAATGTAATGATCGTGTGACAAACACTCTCTGCACATGCACAAGGACAGATATTTGAAGATCATTGCAATGCATCGCTGACCTCAAATAGTCAAGTGCCGCTTACTTTCTCTAATGGCCCGCTGAATCACTTTAAAAGTAAATGTTGAGATGATGGACAGTTGTCAAGTGATGTGATACACTGGTGTAGGTCTTCCTGCGCCGGGCAAGCTCTTGTGAGCAAACACTTATTGTTGAGTCTGTCTGTGTATGAGTACCCCGCTCTGAAAGGATTCATTGAGTCCATGGATGAGTAACCTCAGGCTGCTGTGAACTGTCCGCTCCGTCTTCAAAAGGATCCTCTAGTGTGTCTTTGAAAGCAGACTCCTTCAGCGTGGATCTGAAGGGGGACTCCAGACCCATTTAGTAGTGTTTTTGGAGTAAGCCTCACACTCGGGGTGTCTGACCCAATGGAGAGGTGGAAGCTACAGAAAGGTGAAGAAACCGCAGGATTACCACAGACCGGGATCTCGTTTCAATCTTTCCGAGACCCACGACAATTGGGAGTAATTGGGACTTTTGTCCGAGTTGCATTTCTTCAAAGACGAGGCGGCCTCTCAGATAACCTCCATTATAGTTGTCCTTTGGCCTAGCAATTAGGATTTCTATTGGATGGTCACAAACCAAACCTCTCGACTTGGTTTAATAGGATACTTAACCCAAAAATGAAAATTGTGTCATCATTTACTCACCTTCGAGTTGTTGCAAATCTGTATAAATGACATTGTTTTGATGAACACAGAGAAAGACATTTGGAAGAATGCTTATTTCCCCCCATTGACTACCATAGTACGAAAAAATACTATGGTAGTCAAAAGTGCCACAGACGTGTTTGCTGTCCTACATCCTTCAAAATGTCTTCTTTTGTGTTCAACAGAACAAAAAAAATGATAAAGTAGTTTTTCCTACTATGGGAGTCAATGGGGGGCAAAATCTGTCTGGTTATAAGCATTCTTCAAAAAATCTTTCTCTGTGTTCATCAGAACAAAGACATTAATACAGATTTGAAACAACTCGAAGGTGATTAAATGGTGATAGAATTTTCATTTTTGGGCGAAGTATCGCTTTAATATGACCCGGCCTGGTGAACAGCTGAACTGATTTAGGGGGGGATAGTGGTCATAATAACAATACACTAATGTGATTACACTTGTCTAGTATGTAAACACTATTGTACGATTATTGAACACTTTCGGAAAAATTTCATTGCTTTTGAATATGCATTTATATAACATATAGCGAGATTTAAGAAATAATCCTTATCTTTTGAGAGCTAACTTTTGTAGGTGATGTTTTAAAGCAACTGGTGTCAAGGTTATTTTTAGTCATTACATAAAGTGAGTTCCCCATAAGTTCACTGGTTTATCTATTGACATGTTTCACTGACAGCTGCACGCTTCAAATAAATGTTGATATTTTGTCATGTAGATGGTTTCAGTGGCAACGAAATGAACAAGTGTTATGTGGCCTAAACATAACTTTCGGTAGAACTGTGCAAAGAATCAATAATTGTTGACTAGTTTAACATACATTAAAATATGAACAGAAATTCAATATTAAATAATTTATATCATAACCAAACACAGTCAACCAGGCAAGTACTAGTATTAGATGTGGCTCAACTGTTTGTGAAAAAAGTAAAAATCACAGGTGTGATCACTTTAATATCTCAGCTATTTCTCCTAGGCTTAAAAAATAGAAAATGTTTACTTAATTTTTCTCTCTCCCAGATATTTATATTCAAAAAAAGACCTAGAAATGTGGCAAACATCTCTATTATAGTTTATTTATAGATCTCAACAATGTCAGAAATTGAGCTCATTTGTCAAATTTGGATTGGAAAGATTTCAATAAAAACTCGAACAATTGTTGTCAACTAATTTATCCAAATCCAGATTATTTTACCTCTACAAACTACATTCATTTCACACCTCGATACTCTTAATGTATTTTAAAAATTGACTAATTTTTTTCTGATTTATTCCACTCATTTCTTTGAAGAAACATCTTAGACAAATTTGATATTTAAATGAAAATGAATAAATGAACTCCATCACATCTCTGGAGCTATGAAAGAGCAACATCTAAATAAATCTTAAATAAAAAACTCTTAAATAAAAGGTCAAACTAATCTCCGGGTGGGACCATTGAGCCTTTGAACAGTGTTTCTCTAAACACAGTTTGTCACTCATTACATCAACAAAATTTAAATTGTTAGCAATTCTTGAGTGAACATTTCAGAAAAGTTAAAATCTAAAATGTTTTGCATTAACCTGTGGCTTAACAAATGTGCAGATCCATGTACATAAACAGCTCTGATCCGAATAAAACACGCTTAAGCACATTTCTAGGTGAACTTGATTAAAAGGTGCACCTGCACATTTTCACGATGGCGGCATGCGCCCATGCTAACGAGAATAGGATTTGTCTTTGGTTACCCACAGAGAGAGCCTCCCTTACAAAACAATTGCATCCTGTTAGTTGCCCCAATTATTTAAAACAACTTGAGCCTGTTTAGATGAGAGCGAGTTATGCAAATGTCCAACGGGGCTGCATTGTTGCACATATATCCCTGGAGGGATGAGCCGGTAAACACCATGGCGGTATTCTTCCCTCAGCCCAAATTTCCCCCTCAGCGCCCAGTCGATAAATAAAGGCAACGTTAAAGGGGTCTAATCCTCGGGATGACCCCGCTTTGTCACGTCACCTCTCCAGAGCTGAAGGGGGGCGGGTCCCCCCAAAATGGGGAAAAATGGTCCGCATTAAATTCACAACAGTGCACATCTAAGCTGTCCTGTCACCTCTTTAAATGACCCCGGGGCTCAAATGGGAGAAGACGGCCAAAAAGGACACACTTTATAACTCGGGCTCAATTCAGCCCTGAAGGCTCCACCTCTTATTTTGCCTGCACAAAGTGTTGTTGCGGGCTTCTCCGTACATTAATCTTCAACCCCCCGGTTGTCCCCCCCATCTCCACTTGGACGGCTCCCTCTATTGTAGCCAGCCTCATTGTAATGTGAGCCTATGCACCGACGGGCAGAACTGTCTTTTCCCCTGTCCTACGCTCCACACTGCCCCCACCCCTCCACCTCGTACCCCTGCCTTAATTGCCCTAGACCACCAGTATGTTTCGGCTGCAGATGTCTCTCTCCTTAATTTGCGTAGGGAGCACAATCAGCCCCATCTGCTGCAGTTTTTCCTTTCCACCATTGCCCCCCTCCCAACAAAAAAAATCACCTCTGCTCTCCCTTAAGTCTCTGCGGTAAGCCCCCCCAACCACCCCACCGCCCCAAAAAAAGCCACAACTCCTACTCCTCCAAAAGAAAACCTTGTCAGTGGGGCTGGGATTGAAAGCCTATCAAAAAGCTATAGAAGAGTGCTTTGGTTTGGAAGGGCACAATCGAGGGTTGGTGTGAAATGAGGGCCCCCTACTAGTTTACTTTTTTCCACGGATACTCCCTGTCAGGCTTCTGAAAGAGGCTCAGGCCACAGAATCGTGGACAGATGGGAAGACTTTAGGGTGGAATAATCAGAACGTGGTGCAGCCGATAAAGGTAGTGCGTTGCGCCGTTGTTTATACAAAACAGAATAAAGTACACAAGCATAAATCCTCTCAATGGGCCGTGTGACACTCCACCAATGGCTGCCACCCCGCAGACTTGCGCCGTGTCTGGATAGTTCAACTTTGTGGAGTGCGTGCAGATGGTGCGTGACATATCAGCCCTCAAATGACTTCTGTCTTGTCAGGTGTGCTCCTGTCACACCTTTATTCTTTCGTGTGTATACATAATACAGTTGGGGTCAAAAGTGATGCCCCACCTCAGAAACTGAGGTCTTTGCTTTTTATTTAAATATATAAAAACGTCCTAAAACTTTTCATTCATTTTGCAGAGTTGTACTTATAAGGGTGCTTGGCAAAAAATACACACAAATTTGTTAAGCTTGTGTCAATAAGAATTACTATAAAACATTAATACAAGGGAGCAACAAGAAATATTAATAATTTATTAAATTGTAGATTATTTTGTTGCAAATACGTTTGCCCAATAAATAGCAAAAAATAACATGTTGTCCTTTTTGTACCATACACCCCATATGGCTTACTCTTACCTGAAGGGAGATTAAAGAATATATATGTAATATTAATTTCTATACAAATATATATATAAATATGATCCCCCAGACATCACATTCGGCCATTACTATATAAAATTCTATATAAAAAAATCTTTGATTTCCAAATTCACTGTTTTCAGGAAATGGAAAAAACACTGTACTTGAATGAAATAATTGATGAATGAAAAGCTTTATTTCGAACATGAATAAAATTATAGAATTTTTGCAAATAAACAAAACAATGAGAAAACGAAATAATCTTAACATATACATATCCGGAAAAGGAGTAGGAAATAGCAACAGCTTATATAGTCCTACCCTCTACTTCACTACTCATTTATGATCATCATATTATCTAAGTTATTCTGTCAACATACAGCTATAATAATAAATTAATTACAATTTGCTGCATACATTTGTTTTTATCCCCATGCAGCAAAAAAATCCAAAGAATCAAATAGTCACATTTATATCTACGGTAAAGATAAATATTGTAAACAAAACAGAACAAAGCAAAGCAAAGCAAAGCAAAGCAAAGCAAAGCAAAACAAAACAAAAACACAACAACAATACAATAAATAAATAAATAAATAGCTGGTGAGAACACCTAGTCAAAACTCTTCTTCCTCCCTGTACCTTGTAAAAAACATATTGTTGTACTGCTTTTTAAACTGCCTCATACTTGGACACTGCTTGATCACTGGACTTAATCTATTCTACATCTTCACCCCACATACATAAATACAAAATCTTTTTAAAGTAGTATGGACACAAGGATGCTTGAAGTTAACTCCCCTAAATTATATCCTCATTCTCCATTAGAAAACATTTTTGAATATTGCCAGGGAGTAGGTTGTATTTTGCTTTATACACTACTTGTACAGATTGAAAATAAACCAAACCATTACATTTTTATGCATTTGATTTTAATAATTAAATGAATTTGCATAATCTCTGAAACCGGTGTTGTGAATTCTCCTAATTGCTCTTTTTTGTTACATAGATAGTGATGATTGTCTACTTTCACCCAAAACCTCCACAAAGTAATTTAAATATGGAAATATCACTGCACACCGAAGAATGTGGAGTAATTTCTAGTTCAGAACGTTCTTTGCTTGTTTAAGAACGTAAAATTTTTATTTTGGACCCAGCACTGACCCCTGGGGGAAGCCACAAATTATATCCAAAAATAACTTTCCACATAATGCAAAACTACCCTACTGATCCCATATTGTTCTTTTGTTTTTTAATTAATATGTTATGATTGATTGTGTCAAAGGCTTTTTTAAGATCTATAAATACTACAACAGCATACAATTTTTGATCTATAGCTTCTGTAATTTCCTCAATAGAATCAATTAATACAGGAGACATTGAGTTTGCTTGATCTATAGAGTATCATTGGGTTGTCGGAGAGAAAAAATTATTCTACGGGTATATGTCCTTCTCCAATTAAATTATATTATCATTAAATAAATTGACTGAAATGTTTTCAGTTCCAGTTTATCATAAACAAGTGTAATTTGTCCATTGATGTCTCCAGTTCTTTCAGTCTGTGTCATGGTTGCACAATGTACATTACAAAAATACCTCAAGTTTATGTTGATCATCCGTTTTTGTGTAATTTCTCTGTTTTTGATGACCAAAAATATAACTTGCTTCTGTGATGCATTCAGTTTAATGAATATTTAGAAAATTTGTGGTTTAAGTGTTTGTTCTAAGAAATTTGCAAAAATCAGTGACAAAAAATAAAGGGCGACTAATAATACTGATATGTGACAGAGAATAAAAATCATGAAATATGAAGATATGAGAACGACAGCAGCAATATATTAAATAATACTGTATTATTTACAATTCGATTGTAAGGCTAAATGTTTAAAATAGTGGACATAACATTGAGACACAACAGTCCAAAATAGACAGACAGGGCAATTACTCTTAAAGTGACAGATGAACTGAACGGAGGTTTGGAGTGACATGTCAACTTCCAAATACCCATAGATTGTATTGGTATCGGGACTGAGAGTTCAGAATGATTGATGGTGCATTGGGAGAGAAGGAAACTCCCTTTTTGGTGCATTTTCATAATTTTGAAGGGCAACTTTTGTTCTAGCAAACAAAGCTCTTTCTATTTTTTACTCTTTGTTTTCAAACTAAAATGAGGGTGTGAGATGTGTGATGCCACTGTCACCCGTACAAACCCTTATTATGGAGGGTTCAGTGAGCAGTTGTGTCAGTTCATGTGTCCAAATGATTCCCTTTGCTTCATTTTATTTTAACTCTTATTCCAAACAAGTTATGGTATATTTGTAGCGGACAGTGTTTGAGATTAGAGATTAGAGATTAAAGATCTTGGTTGTTATAGAATTGTGTTAATGGTTTAATAGCGTAAAGGAGTAGTCTAACCCATGGAGTTTGAAACCTGTATATGACTCTTTCTTTTGTGTTACACAAAAGAGAATAATTTAAAACAGATTATTAATTTTTGGGTATACTATTCCTTTAACATGTTGCAGAATTCGTACTTAAACTGCATTTTTTAAAGCATAAGAACCAAATACATTTTTAAGAGCAGTTTATTAAAAAATGTCCATATTTTATGGTTTATTTTATAGTAACATTAAACATCTTGCAAAAATATCTTGCAAAGACACATTGTTAGCATGTTCTCAAAGGTTTCTGGGAGGTTTGTGCAGTCAAAACTGTCTATTCAAAAGTCTCTATGATATTCTAATCCCTAGATACTAGGGCCACTTTTTAAATGTAAGTGTAAAAAAAAGATTTTAGATTTTGGCTTGTATTAGATGCAGTGTCAAAACTAGATGTCTTATCACTGTTTCATCAAGCTGAACAACTGATGATAAACAAGTTAATAAGAAAGACATTTAAATATCTCTTGCTTTTATAACAATAAAAGATATAAACCTCAAGTTTTGCTGTGGGCCACACATTGACCACACACCATGCGTGCACCACTACACAAGTGTGTCTTCTGAGGGGCCCATGGTGCTGCGGCACGTCATACTCTTCCAGCCAAATGCACACGAGCTGGAGCACGGCCCACCTCGGCCCTCCGTCATGGTCCCATCTAAATCAGTAACTGTTTGCTCTCTATTAGATGCCTTTGTAGAAAGATGAATGTCTTCTTTGCTAACTTTTTTCTGCCATCTGGGAAGTGTTTTTTATGAGGATAAAAGACATGGTATCCACATTCTCATCAATGATTCCACTTGCCTACCATTAAAGGTGTTCAATATTTGTTTATTTGTAACTTTTGCTCATGACGAATTGCATAGCAATTCCTGCAAGGTTTCAATTCATGACATTCCAGTTGTATGACTCTTTCTTTATTCTGCAGGACGCTAAATATATTTTGAAGAACTTTGGTAACCAAACAACATTGGCCTACATTGACTCCCATTGTATGGACACAAACCCACTGAGACATTTCCCACAATATTTTCTTTTGTGTTGTGCAGAAGAAAGAATTTCTTTAAGGTTTAATATCAAATACGTTTTTATTGAAGAATTTGTTTACAGAAATGCAATATAATGTCCACAACGATGTATTAAGGGGTGTATAAAGACCTAACATAACGAAGCATTATGGTTTTATTTAATTAGAATGAGCTATTTCTATCAACATAAAGTGTCTGTCCCCTATAGCATGGAATGAGTCATTTTGTTTCTACAGTAGCCCTAAACGAACAAACTCCTCTACAGAGCGCATTTCGTAAATGAGTTATCTCCTTCAGCAAAAAGGCGAAAACGTGACGACATCTTATTTCTGTGTCAGCCACCGTAGTGGTTTGAAAGGGAAAGGGAGGGGTGGAGTGACCCGTTGGTTGCAATTCGCAACCTCGCTGCTAGATGCCGCTAAATTTCATGCACAGGACCACTGGATAAAGGTATTTTCAGCTGGACTTCTCAGACATGCCAGTGTGTGAAGCATCCCTGGTCACATGACTTGAATGACCTGGCATTCATATTTGTGATCTTCACCCTCTTTTGCACTTACAACAGATGGCACAGCTTAATCCACTGAAATTAGATAAAGAACTTAATTGACAAATAGATGCTTCAGAACCATATACCAGACATAGACAGCATCATAATCATGTTCTATGGCCTTAATATAGTCTTATGATAGGGGTTGCCTAAGGTTAAGAGTAATATACTTTATGCATGTTTCTAAACATGATTACCCCAAAATCTAAACTCTTCTGTCATTGCTAAATTGTCTTAACAAGCTGTTTTCGAGCTGTATTCCTATGAGTGCAGGCCAAAGTGCTAATTGTGCCGTTTTCCACAACACAGTCCCTACGAGAGATCGTCTGACAGGGGACAGAGAGACACACAGTTCAGAGGTGCGATCATCACTGGGGCTCATAATGAAGGCTGGAGGCCTCTGCACGGTTTTAGGACGTGAGCCCCCCACAGAGCCTGCTTCGCTGTGAAGCACCGCCCTTTGTTTGCCATTTATTTACCTTGCTTGCCCAAGCCATAGTAGTGAGAACAATGAGGTCTAGATCAACAGCTCCTTGAATGGCGGTGGCTTCTTTATCCTTTAGCCTCTGAACACTGGTTACCTCCAAAAGCCAGTGATTAAGATCCCGACGGGCTATCTTCAGTTCAAAAGCACAAAAGAACTCCACTTATCCAATAAAATGTCCCACATTCTGTATCCGTAGCTTGTTGCCCTTAGATATGGTGTTAAGAGTGTCACGCGGTGGAGCGAAATTTCCGTAAAGATATTGGCACTGGAATGCTTATTAAAATATTAGATGCAGAACTTTGTGTTTAAAGAATATCGTTCATCTCCATTAGGATTGTTAACAAATTAAAAGTCGTGTAACCGTGATATCTGGTGGCTAGTTATTGGGGGCTATTTTGGCTGCATGGGGTGGAAGGGAGGTTTGGGAACCGTCGGTCTGAACCAGCTGCATGGCAAAACGCCGCCCATTCCCTGCTCAACAACAAAAGATGAAAGCATGTCCTGCTGGGTGGCAAAGACACCAGGTGACTAGAGCAACCTGAAGGGTATAGTCCTGCGTTCCCTAATGCAGAAAAAAGCAGGATACCATTCTATGGCCACCATTTAAGCACTTTGCAAAGGGGAGTTGTTTCCCCAAGCTTTTTAAACATGACCACATAATCCTTTCCCTCTCTTAATACACAATAGAATGGTAAGAAGGTGGCACCACGAAAATCTTCCCAAAGAAAAACCAAGCATTCTGGACCAATGCACACAGGTCAGGTTTCACAAGGAACTCTGGATTGCCATTGACATCCCTGCTGAGTTTTCGTTTTATTCTAGATTTATTGTTTATGAACAATGTGGTTGTTAATCATGTGTACAAAATAAAAATTCACCCGCTTAATTTTTCTTAGATCATTTCAAAATTATTTCCTGTTCCTCACAATTTATAGGTGTGTTCAGGTAAAATTATAATTTTTGTTTCATGGTGTGAACTACTAACAACATTTCTCACAAATTACAAATTAAAATATTGTTTCTATTTTCAGAAAATGAATACTGGAGAAACAAATCAAAATAAGAGAAAACATGCTCTGAATTTTTTCAGATCTCAAATACTGAAAGGAAAACAAGTTCATATTCTCATATAAAATACAAGAGTTATATTTGTATGGTTTTACAATATTTTTTGTATATTTGTTCTTAGGAAAAGTTAAACAATTATTGTTTTATGGGTTAACCTTGATTTTTAACACAGTTTTGTTTCTTAATTTAAAATAAATTTTCTTTAAATTTTTCAAAGCATCCGACTGTGAAGTCATTTTACAATTATAATTATTTAAGGTAGCAGATATATGATCATCATATTTACAGATATTATCTAATTTACAAAATCCAGTTTACAGCACACCAAAATATGCCTTATATTTGAACAGATAACGTACTAGTACAAATACAATAATACATCCTTGATATTTTTTCTTAAAAAATACTAAGATGCCAAGAGTCTCAAAACTCCTCTACAGGCGCTGTTGCTGAATCAAGCTTATATTCTGATAGCTGCTGATCAGATCTGAGTCAGCAAAACATTTAGAAAGAAAGATGCAGCTCTTATTTAGCAATAAACTTTGCATTAGAACACAAATTGCAGAAACATAAGCAAATGATAATGGTTGATCCTGAATTTTCCTCGAAAAAAACAAATAATCAAAGAAAAGTGACAATTCCGCAAATTTTCCTGGACACCATAACAGAGCCACTGAATGCAGTTAATAACCAAAGCATACTAAGCTTTTGTTAAGATATGTGTTTCTATGGTATCAGAGTTTGTCATAGATTCTAGTTTTGTGTTTACACAGTGGTCACAATGATGGGTTCAGAAGTTCATGTTGATTAACCTGCCAGTTCACAATTGTTACTGGGAGAAAAGCAGAATCATAAATGTGAGGATAGCATATATCTTTTTTTCCATCCTATATTTTTTTCAACTGCATTACAGTTAAAAAGGAGTATCCTAACAAATGATAAATGAACAAAAGAATAAATTACCCGAATGTAACCACAAAAACAAATTGCTTTATAACTAGAAATTACTTTTAAACATAATTATGTGTGCACATATTATTAAATTAAATAAATGCAATTCAGTTCCTATGGGATTTATGAAAACAAAAGACTTTTAATGAGCATAGAGGAGACTGACCAAATTGACTTAACCCTATTACTGGGAAATTTTAACATCATCAGCATTGTTTATTGTTAATGTTTACATATTCATGTATTAAACCTTAAATGATACTACTGCTTTTCTAAAATCTATAAATATTCCAGTTTACTTTTTGAATATATTATTTATGACCAGAGTCAAGATATTTTTTAAAGTCAAAATGTGTCAAAATTTACAGTGTGTCTATTAGATACAAAATTGCACATGTAAAAAAAATACGTTTTGCATTTGCACAAGGAGCCGACAACAAAATTGTTTTCTGTGATGATGTATGTATAAACTATATATTCTCACATCAAAACCTTGAAGCAACTCCATCATCTCACACAGGATTTGCAATAGGAATGAAGAAGAAGAGATGATGATTCCTCAGCATTACCCTTTGAAAGAGTGGTGGCAGGTCTACTTAGGTTAGAAAGGCTAATCGGTACTGTGTTAATCATTCTCGTGACAGAGTACTGGCATGAACCTTTCAAAAGACTCACACTGTCAGGTCCTCAGGACGAGTGATGGATGCTGGCCCCTCTCTGAGCTTCCAGAGGAGTGATCAACCATCTCCTCTGGCTTCTCAATAATAAGAACAGGAAGCCCGGTTTGCAAAAGAAGTGCTACGTCAAGAGTGGAGTGGGTTCCACTGTGCTGAATAAGAAAAAGAGAAGTCGCAATTGATCGGCAGCTTCATTGATCACTTCTCCCACTGTTTTGCCAATCTGGAGGTGTAAGCGGAGCAGCTGAGGCGTTGCACGTATGTCACACCGCAGGTACTGTCCTCTCACGGCATTATTCCTCTGACACGAGCCTCTTTAGCATGCGCTGGAAAGTACAATAGCACAAATGTCATTGGAGGAGAATGTTTATTCAGGATATATGAAGATATATTAGATATACAGACTAATAACAAAAGATAAAAAATGTGGAGACCATCATATTTCATGTCCTGTAAAGCTTCTCACAATCTATTTCGCAAGAAAGTTGAATGAAACACATGTGCAAGCATAAAAAAAATCGAAGAAACTTTGCATGTCCATTGCAGAAGAGTAATTATTAACTTGTATACAATAGAGCCAAAGTGTTTGTGTTCATCTGAAATTTTTTGTTATACTACCAATCACATTTGTTAAAAATTCCTATCAAGGACTCAAGCACATGGAAATGATTGTTATTGACAGCCAGATTGTTTGCATAGCCATTCAAGATCAATAAGATCACATGGACATTGTTCCAGCATGGTTTACAGACAGCCTATTTGGACATTCGCCCTATTTCAATATTTTATCTAAAAAAATTTGTTTTATAATTCAGTAGGCTAATGTGTCTCTTGTTTGAGGAAATAAATAAGTTATTAGCGTATTACTCGGTCCTCGGATCTGATTGGACGAGAAGTGCTGATGTAGGACCAGAACATCAGTGGGACTATTTGACGCTTTGTATCACTCTGCTGCAGTTACCTGTTCAAACAATAACGTGTCGACGTAAACGATTTTATATGCCCAGTGAACATTGCAATATTGGAGCAGTTCGGAAACGCGAATCCTCAATAAACATTTTTGAACGTGTGTGGGTTAGCCTATCTAGCTTGATAAAAACTGTGCAAATAGTTTATAAAAATGTAAAAAGAAAAAGAATATTAGCAACCCGGTCTCATCAATTGCGTATAAATAGCACAATGTTGCATTATTTTGTAATGCGTGTGCCAAAGTTCAATTTTGAGTGCACATGATACGCCAATGTTTGCATGCACCTGGGTGGAGAGCAGCCATTTTTATAGGCTACATGAAGAGAAAACACTGAAATAATTCAAATAATACTGTTAGGTTTAGGGTTTGGGTTAGGGTAGAGGTTATAATATGCACGCACGCTAACATTAGGGTTTGGGTTAGGGGACAGGTTAATGAGACAAATTGCTGTTTAATACGCACACACGCTAAATTGGCTTATCATATGCACGCAGACAAAGGCGTATTGTATGCACGCAAAATCGATCTTTTGCGTACGTAGTACACGATATTACACAGTGTGTGTTATTTATACGCAATTGTATTTGAATTGTAACTTTGATTTTGTATATTAAAAACATCCTTAATATCTCAGCTGTTTCATCTTTTGCAAAACACTTTTTTTACAGTTATGCTTATCCAATTTAAGCTTGTCACAGTAGTAGATTTAACATTTACAAAAGACTTAAACTTCCAAAACACTTTATATGTGCCTTATATAATTATTGCAGGTAATTATTCCATAATACTAAAGGTTGTCACTCGACAAGAACACTTTGTCGCTGCTAACAACCACTTCTCATGTTTAAAGTAGATTTACAAAATTATAAGTTGTTGAGATTTGTATGGAAACTGCAAACCCCTGTGTAGACTGTTCAGCAAGAATAGGAATAGGAATCATCATGTCTTATAGATTGCATTTAATTTTGGGATTGTGTTTTGGGATGTTTTGGGATTTCAAAAACAAACTGTTTTTGGTCATTATGTAAAGAGTTTTGCAAAAGTGAAACACTTATTGAGAAATGTGTCCTATAGCGATTTAAAACATCTTTGTAATTGAACTTAGACTGTTACACAATAGCAGCATTAATTTTTCATGCATCAATGAAAATGTGTGTTCTTTTTGTGTAAAACATTTAAAACATGTTTTCTTAGACAAACATGGATGCTTACATAACATAAATGTATCAAATGTATTGATTACAATATTTTTATCCAAAGCCATGCTTAAATGTTTTTAGATTTGTTGTATTTAAATTAATCTGGCAGGTGCCGCTGTGGCCAAGGGCGGACTGGTAGTAAAAAGTGCCAACTTCTTCGGCAGGAGCGGCCCACAAAACCCAGCAAACAACACAACATAACACAACAACACACTGATGCAGAACTCATTCTATAGCACTATAATTACAGTTCTTCTCAATCGATTTGGTACATTTCTCTAAACTCAGGTAACCGCTCTCAAAACAGTTAACACAGTGATCAGTGCACTTTGTAATTGTCCTAAACAGATAATAAATTCTCATTCATTTCATACAAATCACAAATCAAAAGCATAATTTTCTCAAAACACTATGCACAAAAATCCCTGATTTTATCACAGCAGTTCATACAGCCAACCAAATCTTTAATATATCAGGTAAAACATTTGTAACTTTTTCATTGTTCTTCACAAAGATCACAAGCATTTTTGTTCCATTTTCAAAACACAACAAACAAAACTCTGTGAATTGTAAAATGGTCAGTTGCACACCTTGTGTCTTCAATTACAGTAAATGTAAATGTAAAAAGACCTTTCATGCCACCTTGCCACGTCAAAAAACATTAAACCGAAAAGGCCAGTAGTCTAAGCAACAAATAGAAATCAAAATGACCTACCTTAACATGTCAATGAAATATAAGGTAATGCATTTAAACTCACCATGACGTGGTGCTACTAGACTTTGTAAGCAAAAATTGTTTTACATCAGCTATAAAGTCTTTTATAACAAATTAACGTTTAGGATTTATAAATTGAGAGATTGGGCTTAATAAGTAACTAGTTTTCTTAAAAGCTTAATAAAAAAAGCTTAATAAGCTTTTTACAACTGTACATTAAATACAAATTTGACAGAAAATTGAAAAGTTATTTTAGTACCTGTGATGATAGTTCTTTAGTCTATTGAATTCTTCGAAGGGAAATAAATTGACCATTTTCACACACAGTCATGTCTCATGCATCACATGCTATAAACGTATCGGTTTCAGGATGTTTTTAGACATGTTAACTCGCACACACGTCTTACATTAACTGACAAATCGTTTTTAAGTTTTCAACAGCAAAATTAACAAAAGCAGTTTGCATCTTTGAATCTTACCATTACCGTTTATATTATTAATGAAATACCACTGGCTTTTGTTATGTTTGCCCTCTTACATCTCAAAACTGACTCATGTGTTTGTGTTAAGCGCAAGCCTATGCCAACAGTAAGTTGAACCCTGTCTTTATTTATTTTGATTGGTCAATCTTTGAACGTTGATGAGGGGTTGTTGCCACTGGGACAAAGAAATCACACAGCTAGTAACAAGTGAGCAAAAGAAAATTATTATTGTTATTATTTTTAAACACCCCCACAACAACCGGCCCACATTGAGCAACGGCACTACGTGGAAAACGTTTATGCGCTGTTGGCCTGCAAAAACAATTTATATGTATATTTAAATCTGACCGGACCACACATTTTTTGAAAATGGTCCGCGGCCCCTCTGGCATTTCCCAGAATTGCCAGATGGCCAATCCGCCTATGACTGTTGCAACCTACCACATTTTGTGACAACATTTCTAAAAGGTCAACATTTTCTTGGTCTTCTCTATCACTCTTCTTATCCATCTGTATTCATGTTTTTGGACACATTTTAGGTGTTGAGCTTCTTATACCAGGTTTGAAATCTTTTTGTATTTTCAAATTCTACCTGCAGGTTGACAAAATTTAGTAAATGCAAATGCCTATTCAGTATTTGTTATCATGCTGTTGGCATTTAGCATTCAGCAATTTGGCATTTATTAATATTAAAGAGTCTCATGCTTTCATTCGTTCTTCTAAACAGCGTTTTGTCATGGGAAATGTCAGGCCTACTAGTTTCTTACTTTAAATTCTTTTATTATTTGATGTTTACATTACCAAGCCCTGGCCAATGTGAAGTCCTGCTGATTTTAAACGCCTTAAATCATTTAAAGGAATTTTAAAGTGTGATCTTTTTGTCCACATCATTAAAAGATTTTCTGCAGGCACCTAAATAAAAGTTGCCCCCATTTTTTTTCCAAACTCTATGACTTTGGATCTTCCATTAAACACACTTTTTTAATACATTAAAAAGTAAAAAGTGACGGAAGCTGTTGTGTCTCGCAGTAGATCTTACTGATTTGTAAGGACATATGGATGGGTCCATTATGATAGATTTTAAAAACCCTTTAAGAGAGAAATCAATGAACACATTAAAAAGCTCTGACATTTAAAGAACTGTGGCATTGGTGTCAGTCTCATGCACTTAAAGGTCCAGTGTGACAAATCCTCTAAATTCCACCATAGAAATGTCTCAGCTTGGTCATGATATGCGGTCTCAATTCATTTTCCACTTTTTAACTGTGTTAAACAGAGATGCCTTTCCAATTTGACCATATACCATTTGCGCTCTTCTTTATGTGGCCTTTTGCCCTGATCACCTCACCCTCCCCTTCTCTCCTTTAGTCCTGGCAGCATCACAGAACTGGCAATAATGGCCGATTTTTAACTTCCCCTGGAACTAATGTGATACAATCTAAGAAAAAGACAAGGTAGACAAAGAGAAAGATGTAGCCCTGGGCAGAACGGCTAGCAAAGGTCTAAGCCAAGGCAACAAGTGGCTTTGGGACCTAATGGGATTTTCAGGGGCTTGCATTGATCTCCTGCATGCCCATTCACAAGAGTCTTTTGGCAGCCGGACGGCACACTTCAGCCCCCCAGCTCTTCCTGGTGCACACGGAGAGGCCCCCCGCACAGGAGCAGATCAGCCGCCCTCGGAGGTCAAAGCTACAGGTGATGCTAATGCGCAGAGGATCCGTCATTAGGAAAAGTGAGCTGAACCGTTGCCTATAGCATCTGTGACTGTTGCCGACTGATCAACAACCATGCTTCACATCCCACAATCACCCTTCAGTAATTACTGTATTCTTTGTTATTTTTTGTGCTGTATTTAATTATTTTACAATATTGTAGGTTGAATAAAAATGATTTTTAATTAAAACAATTACGACACAGTTTGTCTTTAAGTATTAGCAAGGTTGCCAGATCAGCATAACAATATTCGCCAAATGGACAAATCAAAACTAACCTTAAACTATCCTAATGACCCCATCACAAATAACAAAACTTTCAATTTTCCACTGTATCTAAAATACATATTTTCTCTCACTGTTATGCACAGTTTCTTCTTGACAATCACTGAAATCAATAGTCATAAAAAATGATCATGAAGTAATCATAAACGCTGCCTGATTTGGCAACCCTGGTTATTAGGGACAAATTGTTTCTTGTGGAACAGTTGTAATGTCTAAAAATGGCCCAGTGTGTGAAATGTATCGGCATCTAGCAGTTAGATTTGTGAATTGCAACCAACGGCTCACTCCACCCCTCACCCCTACCTTTCCGAGCATTATGGTGACTGACAAAAATATCTATGGTAGATAAAAATATCTGGTTGTAAGGTAATATAAACTTCATTGCTTCATTATGTACTGTCTTTATACACCTCTAAACACATGGTTTTATATATTTCTGTCAATAGATACTCCAAAAATGACACACAACAGCTTTAAAAAGCAACAAAATAAATTATAAAATGTTTTAAAAGCAAAAAAGTTAATTTGTGAGATGTAATAAAACCAATTACTGGGACAAAAAGATGCACCACACCTAAGGTAACACAATTTTCAGAGACCACGTTGAAAAGATGTTTATATTATTCTGCAAGCTACCTCAAAGATGAATATAGTAGTTCCACAGTACATCAGTACATGTTTGAAAACATTTTTATATTATCATTAGCTTCTTGAAAGTTCAACCATCTAACTATGTGCTAATAAAAAATGACATTATTTCAGCTAAATTGAAAACAAGTTTTTGTGTTAAATCAACAAATCCAGTAGTTAAAAAGATACTTCACCCAAAAATTTAAATTTTGTCATCATTTACTCACCCTCAGCTTTTGCTGAACACACAGGAAGAAATTTGGAAACAGAAATGTATACATGTTTGGAACAATCTGAGGGTGAGTAATGACAGAATTTTCATTTTTGGGTGAAGTATCCTTTGCAGAATAAAATGTAAAACCAAACACAACATAAGCACAAATGGTAATAGAAAATTTCAAAATGCAATTACTTTGGGTTAACTGTATCCACATTTGGAGAGGACAGTCACCTCGAGCAGCGTTCAGTCACTCTGTCTGTTAGCATAACACGAGCACACACGCAGACACACACACACTTGTTCATTCATCAGTCTTGCCATGTCTGTTGTTACAGCATGTACTGTATATAGACAAGTGGCTTCATTCTCTGCGACGAGGCCTTCCTTTGACGACCAGAGAGAGCTGCAGGGCTTGATCTGAGGGTGGGCAAATCTGACAGGCCACACTTTGAGTTGCTGCCGATAGGAGGGGGGAAGGGATGCAGAAGCTCTGTCAGGCAATCTTCAAGTGGCAATGCTTTTCAAAGCTTTGTTATCCACTTTGGGATGCCCCCACTGACCTCACTGTGGACATGCTTAGCCCTTCAAGGAAATGGAGAGGGATCTAGGGCGTTCTGTATTGTCGTCCGAGGGAAGCAGGGTTCAGACTCGCATGACCGCCAGTCCCCAAGGAGCGGTTGGGGTGAGGACCCGGCACAAAGGTGAACCAGGGGAGTTGTCATCGGACACATGAGAGAGGCAGAGCGGCAGAAAGATTTAGGCGACCTCCTTGTTTTGCGAGGCTGTAATACACAGTCCCTATTCTCTCTTTGTTTTACTTTGCTTGTAGAGCTGTGTCTTCTCTCTATATAGTTCTCGTATGGCAACAAAAAGTTCCAATGAATTGAGTAGAGTATTGAGTATTTTCATGCTCTTTGGATGCTTGTCGGTAAAGAAAGAAAATTAAAGACAGTCTCACAGTAAAAACTCATAACTTTATAACCGTTGTTAATTCTGGCTAATTTGTATGAATTTGATGTAATTCGTACATTTTAGTATGATTTATGATTAGATTTAGAATTTTCGGTATTGCTTTGTTCTACTAAAGTATGGTTCGTATGAGGATACATACGAATTAACCACCTCGTGAAATAGGTATGAATTCACCTGAGATCATGTGGAAAATCAGATGGTTAAGGAAGAAAATCTGATTTTGGTTCTGAATTTGGTTCTTGGACTTTGGGGCAAATATATGAGGCCGTGGAAGGGACATGGGTGAAAATGAAAAATAATACAATTTCTCGAGCGCAGGCGATAGTTTCTCATGCGTAAGTCTTCTGATTTATTATTCTTGCCAATGTCCCTTCCACAGCTCCGTACAAATATGAATTTTGAGCCCATTTTTTATTTCTAAATAGAAATGTAAAAAAAATGACCCTCTCATGGATCAAACCAATATGTCTTTATCTTGTAGGGAAAATACTGCCCATTCTTTTAAATATAAAAGAATTTAAAAAAGTGTAAGAGCTGTCAAGTGCAAGATATCATAAAAAAACCTGAAAAATAACATAAAACTATCATTAAAGTGTGATTCAGATGACATGTCTTTTGTCTTATGAAGCCGTATGTTTTGAATTGTATGAACATTGCTCTTGCTCTGCTTCATGAGGGGATAGACAATTTGTTCTTTCATTCAGATTTTTTCGTCTTGCATCACACTGTAAAACTTTGCGGTAGTTTTGCAGCAGGTTTGCCAGTAACTTACTGTAAATGTATTTACTACTTAATACTACATTCCTTATAGTACTGTTTTTAATTTGAGAAAACTTTACTTGAATCAAAATTAAAGCACTTAAAAATGAGCAAGAAGATGCTGGTCTCATTTCTGGCATTAGCACAGCAACACGGCAAAAAATGTCATTCTTCCTTAGCCTTTTTGTATCATTTTCTAGTAAAACTATTTAAAACTTCTTAAATGATACATTTACATAACAAGAAAACTGACCTAAGATATTTAGTCTTGTTTTTTGAAAGAAAATACGATCACTTCCATTGGTAAGTTTATGTTTAAAACCAAATTGAAAATGATACCTACAGTATGTTACTGGCAAACCTGCTTAAATACATTTGACCTTTTTTAAACATTTATGGTCCATTTTGTCAACTTGAAGGCTATAGTTCTTATTCTCTGTCATTATATAGAAAATAGCATCCATATTCTTCAAATATTCATCCTTTGTGTGTCAAAAACAAGTATGCAATTACAGGTTTATAAAAGATTTGAAAATATTAGATTTTTTATGTGAATTTTATGTGAATTATTCTCCTTGTTTTGTTTAAGGAAAATTCTGGTTTCCAGACACTGAACATATGAAGAGTTAATTTAGAAAAACAGATCATTTTCAAAAATGTTCAAAAATCCTGTTTTATATTGTTATCATGTTTTTATGGTATTTCAGCTAGCTGTATATTTTGAGTAATTATAACACAATTAAAACAGCCCAATTGCAGTTTGATTGATATTACTTTGGAATGCACCATAAACTAACACGATTTTAGAGTATTCTGTTGAAAACTGAACTATTCATGTGCATTTATGAACAGATGAATAGAGAAAATATTTGTAGCTACCAAAATATTTATTTGTTTGTGACTCAATTGAACAAACGTAATGTTATGTAAGCTGAAATCAAAGCAAAAAACTACACAAAGCATAAGCACTTCTCCACACTAGAAATGTGCTAATCGTGTCAAATAAAGCACTATTAGGATGCTGGGTGGCAATGCTGGCAGTTCTCTTTTCTTCATGGCTGTCTCTATGATGTCTCAGTGGTATCAGGAAGGATCATAGAAGAAGCAGGTGTTACACACTTCTCTATTATGTGCCAAATCAAACAGCCACCCAATCCCCTGCCGACACCACCCGAGACATCCAGGAACAAATGTGCAACAGTTGGCTATTTCCAAATCTAAAAGCCTCCACCAAATCCATCATTGCGGTTCATTCATCAGCAAGGTGAAGAGTAAAAGTTGCGCTCCATCTCCTTTGATTTAACCCTTGCTTTCAGATTCTGCCCAGTCTGGGGTTCATCCCTGGCATGCCAATAGCAACACACAAAATGCAATTAAAGATCCTGCCTTCTCTTTCTCTGTTCTAGACACTTTCACTCAGAGCTTAATCCGTGCCCCAGTTTTAAGACCCTTATGTGATCTGGGACACACGGTTCCCATTCACACCGCATCATCCTGCCCTTTTGTGTTCTTAATCGTTCCTCAGTATTAAGCAGCCTTGGCAGCCCAATCCCCTTAAGAACACACAGCCGCCGAGCTTTGTTAGGTCCAGGCCTGCCTTTGCACATCACCCCCATTCTCTGAGCCCCACGACGCCCCTCCGCTGCCCCTCTCCTGCCCGAGAGGCCCTCTTCACACCACACGGCTTATCCCCTGTCGATTCACGTGCCTGTCGTGTACCCCCGGAAAGCGAGAAAGGGACTCAAATAGTGGAATCTTATGAACTTCTCAATTATTACAGACATCGTGTGCCCTCACAGCTAAAAATGCGAAATGCAGGGTGTTCGGAACGTGACAGTTTAATGATTTCAGTTTTATGTTGAAAATGTATTAAATATCTAAAATAAAAAATACGAATTTACGCAACCTAAAACATAGAGACAGCATATTTATTTGACACAGCTTTGCTTTTATTCACCGTAATTTTTATATATTGGTGGGTTATAGTGATCTTATCCCATTTAAAAAAAATTTCATCTGCTTTGTCAAGATCTTTTTTACTTATTGGAGGTGATGTAAAACTGGATGACATAAAAAGATGCATTCATAATACACATAAAATATTCTAATGCTTTAAATGACAAAATATGAAAATGTGAATAATTCTGTCAAGAACAATTAAACTTTAAAATGATAAAATCCTGAAGCGTTTAAAGGAATGCATAGTTGCTCAAAATAAAGTTTTCGATGAACTTATCTCTGACACACTCTGAGAACATAAAAAAAACATTGTCATGCAGACGTAACAGTTTGATAAATCCCAACTTTATATACCTATTAAGTAGAACAATAGCTTTTATTTTGACTAAATTGATGTACAGTATATTGCACCTCTTACATTCTTTATACGGAAGCAGATTTCATTTTCCTCCTCTATAGGTATAATTTTCAGGTTTGTTATCCTCCACTTTCGTTCATTAAAACCACTTTTATTTCTGAGTGCCATCAACTTCAATGAGCAAGAAAAACAGTACAGACCATTGTAAAGCCATTAAAAGAATATTTTCTCCTCTCTTTGTTTTTATTTCTCTCTGTCTCTCTACGAGTGCTCCTCCACGCAGCTCTCAGCCACACAAACAAATGCAAATGGCTCCGAAAACTTTACATAATGTAACTCAGAGCCCTATTTTAGAACAGGGCTTGAATGGCTCTTAAAGGGGGCCTAATTAATCTAAGTATAGAGGCAATGGGCCCTCTTGGAATTTCTTCCCTTCTTTCTGTGTGCGGAAAAAGAATAGGATCAGGCCTGCCCTTTCTGTCTGGCGAGGAGTCCGCCTCATTCAACCATTTATGTTAACATTAGCGAATGTTATACCCCGTGGGTGAGCTGAATCAATCACTTCAACTCGGCCCTCGTTCCCCTTTAAGCGTTCTAAAATGTGCAGCAGCGTAAAAAGATATATAGCAATATTCGCAGTTGTTTTGGCCTGCACATTCGAAGTAAGCCGGGTGCTAGAGTTGTCAGGTGCTGGGGTGACCAGAGAGAACAATGGGAGAAGAGAGGCAGAAGGCTTGAGATGAATGCTTTTGGTAAATCAGTAATAGAGCTAAAGGGCATAGCCTGTGGGGAATTTGCTGGCTTATAAAAGAGCTTTAAGAGGCCTTCATTCATATGGACCCAAAGAGATTTGAATTGCCCCCTTCACAATCACTTGAAAGGCAGAGCTCAGGGTGTTCCGAAACAAAGTGGAAATCACGCTGCCTTTCAATGGCTCTAATAAGCTTTTAACTATTTTACATTATGGCGTTACCCTCTTCATCTCCTCTCCACGAGGCATTGTTTTGCCATGTAGCTGGCCAACTTAAATGTCTGATTTATACTTTTCTTCACGGTGTACTTAAACAAAAAGAAAAAATGCAAAAACCAGAAGCGCGGCCGGAATGAATGGGGGGGATTCAACTTTATTTTATAAGGTAGAAAATGGGCTTCATTATTTCAGTGACAGTTGGGTCACGCTGGAAAAAAATACAACAGCGTTCAGTCATCTCCAGACATCATTGTTTATCGCTTTTGTGACATTTGGTTTCATTGCGACAATATGCTCCCGTCGTTCCCATAAACCAACTCTCCGACGATTATACAATAAGCACTTTGAAAAACGGCAGAATCTTTTCGCACGTTCTCTTGGTTCTGAGAAATGGATTGCAGTCAGTAGCCGCCTAAAGGCCATGAGTCACAGACAGCATCTCTGTTGCCATGGTGGTTTTTATTGCCCTGGAAATTGCTCCTCTCCACAGTCTGCAGGGGTCATGGGTTCAGCTGTAGCACGGCTGCACCTTCAACTTCTGCACGCCATGGCAGGGGATGATGGGTAGAGGCGCGAGGGAGCCGGGGAGACGCACAGTCAGAGTCCGCGCCCTCTGGATGACACTCTGAATTTTGGAGATCCCTCGGCTGTGTGGACATTAAGAATTTCATGGTAATTGTTGAAGACAAGGAGGAGGGCTTGACCTCCAATGCCCTGATTGAGTTCTTATAAAAAGACTATAGCCTGGCCCTATTGATGGCCTCAGACAGTAAAACAAGATTGGTCTTTCTAGAAGACTTGGGGAGTGGGCCTGTTGTAATAAGATTAAATCGTAATGCAAACCCTTTTACAGGCGAATTATAGATATGTGCTTTATATTTCGGAATATGTATGCATAAAATAGTCTTTTCTTTTCATGAATGTACTTAGAAATTTCTTTTAACATTTCTTTTAAACATTTATAATGTTTTTTAACACTATCATTGGATATAAGATTTGCTGAGGTCGCAAGCTTAATACTTTTGGTTTCAATTACAAGTTTTTTATTTAAAGTCAATGGACTGTCTTGAAGTGATGCTTTTGTTATTTAGCAATCAATATCTGGGTTCCCTTAGGATCTCTTCTGTTATTATCCCTTTGCACTAACTTAATTTAAACTGCATTGTTTTTTTAATGCATTAGCGTTACCGTTTTTTATCATTCATTTTCGTGCATTTTAAAAATCATTCTTAAAATTGTGCATTTCTCAAAACAATTTATACCAAAACCACAAGATCATCGAGAAAAATCAAAAAAGTAGTTTCTTTATTATTTTGAACAAGTTGCAATTGCTTCAGTACTTTCATGCAATTGGTTACGTACAATTGTCTGTTGTTTCCTACATTATCAGTTGCTAATGTCTTGTAGCTTAAAATGTTATATATAGTTCTCTGTTCAATTGTCTTAAACCTCTAACTAAACATCTAGTCATTTGTTCATCGTCTTGGTCATTCAATGGAAAATTGTAAGACCAGTAATCTCTCAGGCATATTCAGTCTTTTTACATTTACAGGGTTATTGAGCCAAACTATGACTAGATTTAAAATGCTCACAGGTTGCTTTCAATATTAGAAACTCAGATCCTTCATTCATAAAACACACACACTTTACAGAAAAATTCCACAAGGATCTCATCTCTAGATGATGAGAGGGCTCTGTTTCAAGATGATTTACAGAAGCATGTGGTCATTTCGGATATCGTTGCATTTTACTGTTGAGTTTCACAAGTAAGACATCCCAAAGCCAAAGGGGGATTAGAAAATACAGCCCTATATACACTGCTTCCTGAGGGTTCCTTCTTATGTTTATCTTTTTTTTTCAATTTTTCCCATTGAGCTGTAAAAAATGCTGTCTTTTCTGCATCACAGTTACTTTGTTCAAGCTTGATGTGTAGTTTGTTGACAGACCAACTGAACAAGTGTAAAGTGAATCCTGTTCAATCTTTTGCTAGTGTCGCACTTGCAGTTACGTATAACTTTGTACTATTGAAAGTGAAATAAGTCAGTCTTGTGCATTATCAATCAGTGTAATTACAAACTGAAGCCAAAGTTTCCATCCGAAATCATTCAAAAAAGAAAAAAAGCCCCTGTTATATTGACAACATGGCTAAACCTTTTGCCTTTCCTGTTTGTGAACAATGACACAAGGACTTGTCATTTTGATGGGACTGACATGTTCGTGGATGTGAAAATGTCCTTTTGAGAGATCAAATAATCATTTTGAACGATTGACAGTCTTTTGCAGATATTCCATGATTTTGTGCTGTTTGTAAGAATTGTTTTGAGAAATGAACTTACTTTTTTGCAAATTTTAAGAATGATTTGAAAAATGCACAATAGCGACTGAGACAAACTGTTAGATAAAATGTACCAATCACATTTACGTATAGCTACTAATAAAATAATTCTCAAAGTACTTTTGTGTGAAATAATTAAGTTATATTTACTCAAGATTTTAAATTAAATGTGCTGAAAACTAAGTAGATTTTACTGTCCATTTTACCTAATACAACTGTGTACAAAAACTTACAATAAGATAATTAAGAAAATTATTTTAGCTGTTTTTTCAGTACATCAATGACAATAAAACGGACTAAATTGAGCCATGTTGTCAATATAACAAAAGTGCACCATTTAAATATTCCCTGATATAAACTTTGACTACAGTTTCATGCTGTGTGTTTATATAATATTTAACAACACAACAACAAAATGCTAGAAAAAAATTGACATGTAGACTTGTGATATATACTGTAGACCCCTTAGGCACAACTGTAAATGCAGTGCAGTATGAGGAATCACAGTGTACTATATATTCCATTTCCCTGATGTCCCGGGCTGTCAGAATATTACCATTCCAATGCAACAATAGATTCACAATATCCCAAATTACTGTATGCTTTGGTAAATAATAATCAGAAATGGGATCCTATATAGAGTCTCTGGATATAGCTGTGGGATTTACAGTAAGTCTCTCACGTTACAGTTTTTCTCAGTCGTACATTTTTCAAATTATTCTTAAAATTTGCATTCTTAAAAGTAACTGTGATGTAGAAAAGACAACATTATTTTAAAGCACAATAGGAAAATGTGCATAAAAAAGATAAACATAGGAAAGACCCCTCAGGCAGCAGTGTGCAGTGCTGTATGATGACCCAAACTACGTATTTTCTACTCCCACTTTGGTTTTGGGATGTCTTACTCTTACAACGCAGCAATAAAATTCAACAATATCCGAAATTACCACATGCTTTTGTAACTCATCTTGAAACAGAGCACTATCATCATCAGAGATGAGATCCTTGTAAAAATCTCTGTAAAGTGTGTGTGTTGTATGAATGAAGGATCTGAGTTTCTAACATTGAAAGCAACCTGTGAGCATATAGTAAATCTTGTCACAGTTTGGATCAATAACCCTGTAAATGTAAAAAACTAAATATGCCTGACAGATTATGACAACTGGTCTAAGAATTTTGAATTGAATGACTAAGTCGATGAACAAATGACTAGATGTGTAGAGGTATAAGACAATTGCGCAGATAACTATATATGTGACCCTGGATCACAAAACCAGTTTTAAGTAGCAAGGGAACATTTTTAGTAAAAGACAAAAATACATTGTATGGGTCAAGATGATTGATTTTTATTTTATGCCAAAAATCATTAGGATCTTAATTTAAGATCATGTTCCATAGAGATATTCTGCTTTTCAACTTCAAAGGCAATTTTCTCAATATTTTGCACTCTCAGATTTTAAGAGTTGTATCTCAGCCAGATATCGTCTTATTCTAACATCTCATACATCAATAGAAATTTTATCTGTTCAGCTTTCAGATTATGTTAAAATCTCAATTTAGAAAAATTTACCCATAAGACTAGTTTTGTTGTCCAGGGTCACATATTACGTTTTGAGCTACAATGACATGAGAAACTGATAATGTAGGAAACATCAGACAATTGTACATAACCAATTGCATGAATGTACTGAAGCAATTGCAACTTTTCTGATGTTTACACGTGACAAGATGTTGTGAAGGTTGAATAACTAGTTTTGAGAATTTCATTTTTGATCTGATAAATGCGGCAAGCAACTGAAACAAACTGTTAAGTGAACTGTGAGCAAATTGAATCTAGTTGGATCTAATACAGACCCTAAAAAGTGTGATAAAATTGTATGGAAAATATGCTTGTTATATTATGACAATTGGTTTAACCATCTTGCATTTTATGACTTGTTTGTTGTTGTTGTTGATAGAACACAGAAAAAGAAGCTTGCTGGATGTTGAACTGCTTTTGAGAATTTCAGTTGTTCATCTGAGAAATGCATGAAAGCAACCGAGAAAAACTGTAATGGAAAGTGATGCTTCTGTTGTTATTTAGCAGTCAATATCTGGAAGTCCTTAGGGACTGTTCCTATTGTGTCTAATTATCCCTCAACTCTGACTTTAAAAAATATCAAGTGCATTGTTTACAGTACATGTGCTTTTGCGTAATTCATCTTAAAACAATTACAAATGTATGATTCGATAATTGAAATCAATTGTTTCAGGAAAACGTTATTATATGGTTATTTCTTGTAATCTAAATAAAAATAAATAAATGATAAATAAATAAATAAAAATAAATGCTTTCCTGTAGCTCAGTGGTAAGAGCATTGCGTTAGCAACACAAGGTTCTGGGTTCGATCCCAGGGGATTGCAAATACCTATGTAAAATGTATAGGATGAAGCAATGTAAGTCGCTTTGGATAAAAGCGTCTGCAATATGCCTAAATGTAAATAAATATGGACAAGAGTGTAACCATGAATTTAACCTTCCAACGTTTGGTCATTGGTAATAATCAGCAATGTTTGTTTTATGCCCGCCAACTAACATTATTCATAAGTGACAAGCGATATAATCAAAATGGCCAGTTGCCACTCAATTGATTCATTGGAGAGTTATCTGTGATTTCAGGTCACAGGAGAGCAGAGCGAGACATCACTCTTACTGCAGCATAGCGTTGATGCAGGTGCAGGGTCAGAGAGAAATGGAAGCAGGGTGGAGAGGTTATCTCGTGCAGCACCAAGAGGAGAAAAATCACATCTGTTTATCCAAAGCTGTGGCTTGGATTGAATTTCCCTGATTTTTATCTGCGGTCTCGGAGGAGCTGCTCAGCAGTGGGAGCGGGGAGAAAGGCCCATCTATTTAGTGAGGAATCACAGTTTGCATTGGAGCAGCTGCATGGCTTCCCTTTTGATTGACACTTTCCTGTTGCTGTGGGCTTGGGGCATCAGGTTGTTCCTCCTTGCCCTGGAGGTAGATAGAGGGGGCAGGTGAGGCGTAGGTGACAGTGCGTGGCGAGAGCTGCTCCTCCTCTGGCCACAGTTGTGCTCTCATCGCCACTCCGGTCTAATCAGACACAGCACTCAACACCGACTACAGCACTTGTAACTCGGTGGCCTCCACTTTAAACCCCTTTAAGATGCATCTTTTTCAAGCACACTGTTAGTGTATTGGCAAGAGATATATTATGTTAAGATAGTGTGACTGATAGCTAAATGAGATAGCTAGTGTTTGATCAGCATGGGAAAACAAATTGAAATGTTATTGAATGAAAAGAGTGTTTCTAAAGAAATGCATTCTTATATTCAATGATCAACAGTAAGCAGATCTGTGATTTTTGCTGTATATATAAAATGCATTCAAAGATCAGATGTCCCAGCATTCATTGGAATGATCTGTATCAGGTTTTTTTAGAAACTTGTGGTCTTTGTCTGCTGAACCTTCATTAAAGTCTAAATCAATACATTGTAATGCCTATTTGTAATAAAGATATTCGTATTAAATTGAAAAAATGCAATAAATTATATTTTCACTATGATTTTGTAACCTACGTATTACACGAAATTGAGGTTTGTCATACGTTCACACTCAAAAAAGGTACAAACGAGGATGTATGCATGTGTGTGTGTATAGAGGCGGAGGCAAAGTGTAGGTGTGTGTCATGGCTTTCCATTACAAATGAAGACAAGATATCTTTACATTCTGCAGGCAGCCACTTGGAACCACCAGCCCTCAGGGAAGGGCCCTCTGTCCCATTGTCTGCCTCTCGTTCTAAAGTGGACTCCTCAAGCCTTAAACCAGAGGGATGGCCTCTTCCTCAGGTTATGGGTGACATATGCCTAATCTACCATGGAGGAACATCTGCACTCACTGCCTCAGTACAGGTGTAGGTTCTTCTCAAATGACTGAAGCAATGAGGCGGCCACTGTGGCAATGCATTACGATGTCGCCAAAGCACTGGATACACAAAACGGAATCACTTTGCGTAGTAAGTGCCCACTTAAAAGACATGAGCCCAGCTGCTTCAGTGTTTTGGTGTATTTTTAGTTTTGTTTTTCTGTACCGTAATTGAATTACGTAATAAACGTATTTGTGATTTCTTTTTAAAATGTTGCGTTTTTTGTTAACTGAGTGGACATTTCTCTTAAACAAGTTAGATACTGTCAAAATTATTACTAGTGTAATTTTAGAAATGTTTTTTTTTTTTTAATTTAATTACATTTAATTTTAATAATATGTTTTTTATGACATTTAGCATCACAACATTTGAACCATATTCTTTTCAGTAACATATATTTTTCTATAGAAAAGTTTAATCTATTATATATTCATATTTTTCCTTTTTGAGGAGTAAGGGATGAGCTGGACCATTGTGGGAAATTAACTGTTATTTACTATGACCCAAAAATAGAAATTAATTATATGCATAATAGATTCAGTAGATAGATAGATAGATAGATAGATAGATTACAATTTAGCATGTAAATGTACGCGAAATAAAGGAAAATGTACTGGTTATGTTTTCACACTACTTTTTCCGTTTTAAGTAACCCGCTGGTGAATAGTACTTTAAAATTATAGGATAAGTATAGGTCACACTTTAAACAAAGGCAAGCACTTCCCTTGCTTCCCTTTACTCTTAATGCATTTTTCCACCATCATTAATCGATCGTGCGTTTCAGGCATCTCCATCTTTAGATTTATCAAAGACGCAATGGAAAGAGCATTTTGGGTGTGAAGTCCCTGAAGAAAATTTGCGGTTAGCAATTAAGCGAATTCATTTAACATCTATTTGTGTCAGACATGGATTACTGCAATACGAAATAATAGGCTACACCTCTCTAGAGGTAAGTTGGCAAAACATTCCCAGGAACAGACCTGATGTGTTTTAGATGTCACGGAGAAGAGGCTACTTTGATTAATATGTTTTGGACATGTCCAGTTCTAGGACCACTTTGGCCTGTTGTGTTTGAGACTTTCAACAGGATCCAATAATAGCAATATTTGGTGTGACACCTGAGAACCTTACACTACCATCAGGTCAATCAGATGCACTGGCTTTCTCTTCTATGTTGTCTAGAAGGCTTATACTGTTGCAATGGAAGTTAAACAAATCACCACACATAGCAAGTGGGTAGAAAATGTCATGACATATTTAAAGTTAGATAAATTGAGGTAGGCTATAGCCCTGCATGGCTCTATCGACATATTTTTAAATTCTGGGGACCTTCCCTTTCATATTTTAAGCATGGATTCACTACAAGCACATGCCCCCCATCTAGACCCCTCCTATTTAATTTATTCATTCATGTTGTTTTTTGTATATGATTTTAATTTAATTTGATGTGATTGTTGGTTTATGTCTTTTGAAAACTTGATTCAAATAATTGTTTACTAACACCTATTTTTACGGGATTTTTTTAAAGAGTATGTCACATTTGATGACATCATGGGATCCATCTTCCCTTTCAAGCTCCAGCGCTGAGTAACATTTGTTTTCTTATGCATTTGCAAATCAATGCGATGACTCGTGGCATTAGCATCCCAAAAAGCAAGTGTTGATTTGAGGAAAGGTTTGCGTGCTTAAGGCTAAATTCACCATTATGATACATCCATGAGAAAGCACCGCTTGCTCCTAGCTAGAAATAAAACACTAATGGACCCATTTCCACAATCATAAACTCTGAGGGAAAGCTTGTAGGGAAATAAACAGGACGAGTCGAACAGCCCGTGGCCGAATACAGTGAGCTAGGATTGAATCTCCTGTCATCATATTAAGGAAGGCCAAGAGGTTATTTGACTTTTGACATTCCGGCCACTCTGTGGTTCCACTCCTTGGACAAGAGAGAACAAAACAAAGGTTGAACTGTCGTAAAACTGACTGTAGGAGGATTCAGAGGGAGGGTCTGGAGAAGTGCAGCTTTAGTTCTAACAGACAAAGCATATAAAGGGGGTTTACAAATTGAGAACAATGTTCAGGAATTTACAGTGAGATCAATACTATCCCATTGTGCCTATTGAACAGGTTTGCTGAAAGCCTACTTTAATGCTATGGTGTGTTAGTGTTTTAACTGGAATGTGGAGACATTCAATCTGTCTGTTGATACACGTTTTAGGCTAGAAAATAGATATGATATACAATAGGGTCTAAAATTGTACAAAGGCAGCTATCAATGTTTCAAATTCAATATGGTTCTTTTCTACATGGCAAAATATAAATAACCAATAAAATCTTGGTCTATGTGTGAGACTTTTGGTTTTCTATGCATATTAAACCCGTATTCTCTGACATGATGTAATTTGCTTACATTTTTTAAATAATTACGCATCCAAGTTGTATTTTTTTAATTTTGGATACACCTCATATTTTGATAGTTTTATCTAATCGAAGGCGCCATCAAAGCAAATATTGTATACAAATATGGCCAGTTGGACCTAATTTTTGGACACCTCAAAGTTGAACTGATAATAAACTGAATTGATTTCTGATCTCTGTGTTCTTTAGTTTGCTTTTTTGAAAGCATGCACTTGAGCTGGCATGAGCTTTACAAGTTTTTCCACAACTGAATGTTATCCCAGCATGATTTGAAGATGTTCCAAAGAGCATCTTCTGCGACGCAATGAAATCGAATGTTTTGTTTAGAATCAACATTGTCGAAATTTGCATTGTGCCATAAATAGTGCAGGGACTTTATCACTGTACATAGACCATTTGACCATAATGATAATCTTTGTGGGAACTACTAACAATATTTCAAAATATAGTTTCATTTTGCTTTGTTTGGAGAAAATGAAAACAAGTGAAACAGGTCAGAATTAGAAAAAAATGACATGTATTTTTTCAGACTTCAAATACTGCAAAGAAAACAAGTTTGTTAGCCTCTCTTCATATTTTAAGCAATACTATTTCTACATGTAGTTATGAAGGTTCAAAAATATTTTTATCTGATAACCTTGATTTTTATCACAGTTTTCATGTGTCCTGTCATGCTGTCAATCTTTCACCTTGCTGTTGGATGACTTCATGTCACTCCTGATGTTTGATTTTGCTGACACTAACAAAGCTGGACTGGAATGAACACAATTCATCTAGAAATACACTGTAAGACTTGACTGTAGTTTTGCTGGTTGCCAGTATAATTACTGTAGATTTAATGACTACTACTCTCCTATTAGTACTGTTTTCAATTTGAGTAAACACTTTGACTTTTGATATTCAAACTTAGCAAGAAGAGACTGGTCTCATTACTGATATTAGCACAGAAATACTGCATTGAAAGACATTCTTCAAAAGCATTTTTGACTTGTTTTCTAGTAAAAATATTTAAAACTTCTTAAATTACGATACATTTACATGACAAGAATCAGACCTATAGTCTTGTTTTATGAAAGAAAATATAAGAACTAGGTAAATTTAAAACAAATTTGTAAATTAAATCCACAGAAGGATACTGGCAAACCTGCTGCAAAATTACAGTAAAATTTTACATATTAAATTAAATGTACTTTTTTTTAAGAACTTTTTCTTCGGCTGTATAAATAAAAAATTATTCAAAGCCCTCAGATGCAAATACAAATAGAATTATCTGATTAATACACTTTTGTGAATGATGTATTGTAAATATCAGGTCAATGTCCTATCTTAATTTTTAAAGAATGAAAAAAAAACACCAATATGTGACACCTGTCTCTCCAATCAGACTTAAAATAATCCTCTATTTTCCAAACAAACCATTAGCTACCATAATGATCCTCTGCTGCTGTTCTTTCAGAGCCATCAGGGGACAAGGTGTGAAGGTTTTCTGTAGAGGTGCTAAGGGGAAGGATTGTACTGATCTTAAGGTGAGTTTGGCAGAAGGCAGGACCATGCAATGTTCAGCACTCATCTGTTAATCTCTGTTTAGGATAAATCCCCAAACAGAATTAGTCACAGATCTCCAGGGTTAAAAGAGGCAGTCTACAACCCAAAACAAGCGATCAGACCTGAGCTATTTGAAGTGTCTGTTACTTCTGAATCTGAGACAATAAAAGATTCTGAATAGATTATTCAATATCAACAACCATTTCAAAGCAAATTGACCCGAGGTAAACACAATGGGCTATAAACATTATATTATTAATTACATTATTATTTAATTTTGCTAATGTTATTTATTATATTGTTTATATAATTGAGCCTTAAAGCACAATCAAATCTCTATGTATGACTGTTGGTTTATGATATTTATGTCATTTCAAAATGTAACATGATTTATTTGTACTCCACTTGCATTAAATAATTGACTATTTTATAATTTAGTTCTCATATGGAATTAAAGAGTAACAAATGTACTCAAATCTATTTAACCTTATGATGTGCCCATGATCTTTTGAGTCTTATCTCCCCATACTCTGAATAACCTCATTCCCCCTCTTTTCTACCTTCTGTTTGTCATTAACTGGCAGTTATAGTTTAATTGGACTTAGTATTTAGCTTTTTTTTGTTTCCTTATACCCTCTCTCTGTGGTGTCTGGTTAAATTTTCACAGAGGAACCTCATCCATCTTCTGCCGACTCTTTGAGTCTGGACATCTTTTTATTTTAGTTATGCTTCACAGACAATATCGATGTGCCACAACTTTTGAAAGACATCCCATCACAATTAATGTATTTGGATATAATGAAAGAATCAAATGAAAAGGTTGATAGTAGAATCCAATAGAGGACATGATTAAAAATAATGAATTAATACAAAATAAATAAATATGCATTAACCAAAAATCTATGCAACGTATTTCATAATGTTTGTATTGAACACGATCTGGCATACAAATCAGCTTTCAGTAATGTACAACGACATATGACAAATACTCAATAGTTTGTTGCTGTAGCGGAATTTACACATCTTTCCACAATGCATATTAGATCTATTGATATTCTTATTTTGCCTTTCAAATTTTAAGTGCCCAATCTATTCATCTACATGTCACCTACAGTGGTATTTTTGACAGTTGTGTTACGTCAAGTATATGGACCTGTAACAAGGGAGTAACCTGGAAGTAAAACGGATCAACTTGCTGTTTTGAAAAGTTTATTAAATAATTACAAAATAAAGATCAGAACAAAGAAATTAATAATCCACATGACAAACTGAGAACTAGAAACATAACAAAAGAGATAACGGGACTACCCAAGAAAACAAATACAACGACTGACAAAGGACAAATGAAACACTAGGACTAGTTGCTAATTAACATCGAACCAATTATCAAAGAAACTAAAAAGAACTAAAGATGACATGAGGAAACAGGAACTCAGGAATACGAACTAAAAGTTCACATAACACAGCAAAAAGCAATGTCAAATTATAACAGAACACTACGTATAAGAGTGGATTTCAGACACTCTAAACAACCAAAAGCAGGAGCCGGCAGAGCAGGACACAGAACTGGCTGAGCTGAAAGCGGCAGCCATGGAGAAATCAGCAGAGCTGAAGGCGGAACTAAAGCAGAGCCAGAGGCGGCAGCCAGGGTGGAGTCAGTTTAGTGGGTGGTGATTTGTTGACTGAACATGTATCAGGAACAGATTTTTTGACTGGACTTGGATCAGGAATGGGCTCTTGAACTTGACTAAACTCAGTTACGAGCTCTTGAACTTGAAAGGACTCAGCAACAAACTCTTAAGCTTGACGTTGCTCAGGAGCGGACACTTGAGCTTGACTAGATTTAGGAATGTACTCTTGGGCTTGACTTTGCTCGGGAGCAGACTCTTGGTCTTGACTGGGGTCAGGAGGGTACTTTTTGTCTTGACTGGGCTCTGAAATGGACTCTTTGACTTGACTGGGCTCAGGTGCACACTCTTTGACTTGACTGGGCTCAGAAGCGGACTCTTTGACTTGACTTGGCTCAGGTGCACACTCTTTGACTTGACTGGGCTCAGGTGTGGACTCTTTAACTTGACAGGGCTCAGTTGCGGACTCTTGACTTGATTGGGCTCAGGAGCTCAATCTTTGAATAAACTGGGCTAAGGAGTGCACACTTGGACTTGACTGGGCTCAGGAAAGGACTCTTGGATTGACTGAGCTCAGGAACGACTCTTAGACTTGCCTGGGCTCAGGAACGGACCCTTGAACATGATTGGGCTCAGGTTCGTGGGCTTCAACAACCTCCAAGAGATTGAGAAACAGAGCATAGACCACACACGCCACAGAGCTGTAGCCATCACAGACACCTCTGGGACTACAGGACTTGGGACCACTTGCGAAGCGGCCATGATGGCTGGAGGATCTGGGTTGCGGCCACCTTGTGAATGGGCTCTGGACTGGAAGACATCTTGCGAGTGGGCTCTGGACTGGCGGCCATCTTTCGAGTGGGCTCTGGACTGGCGGCCATCTTTCGAGTGGGCTCTCGATTGGCAGCCCTATTGAGAGCGGGCTCTGAGCCTGAGGCCTACCACCCCCTCAAAAAAAATTGTAGGGAAAGCTTCCTCCTCAGTCTCACCTACAGTAAATGGGGACCCGACCGTTCACAAGGAGTATTGCAAAAATTCCACTAGTGACCCTCAAGGACCATTATGGATAAGATGTTTTCTTTAAGTGATTGGTTTAATCCTTAACAAAACAAATCTATGAGGGCGTAGTCCGGGAGACCATAGTAAAAGGAAATGTCCAGAAAGTCTTGAATATATTCCTTGAGGGTGCGGTAACCTTGCCACATACTGATGAGGGATACTGCTGAATCCATATTTAGGTCAGTCGTACTATAACAAGGGAGTAACCAGGTAGGAAAGCAAATCCACTTGCAGTTTTGAAAAGTTATTTAATGATACCAAAATAAAGATCAAAACAACATTACTAATAATCCACATGACACACTGAAAACTAGAAACATAAAAAAAGAGATAACGGGACAAAACCAAGAAAACCCATACAACAACTGACAAAGGACAAATGAAACACTAGGACTATATATAAATAGGATAACAAACGCCAAACAAGGAACACCTGACACTCATGAACATTAAACGAAGAATCAGAGAAACCACAAAGAACTACAAAATGACATGGGGAAACAGGAAAAGCAATGTCAAATCATAACAGGACCTCCCAAGGCAAAATGTCTAAGACATTGTCTCAGAAGAGTTTGATATGTAGCTGTGTGCAAATGGCTGTACAAACATGATGGGTGTTTTGATGTTCCTGTGGTCGTTGACATGGGAGGCCGTCTCCTTGGGAGGTGAGGGGTCTCCTGCCCTTGAGTGACCTGTGACCTGAGTGAGCCCTTCTGCATTGATACAGGCTTTCAGCCCCGAGGGAAGGGGGAGAGGGGGGATTGCACTCATCTGTAAAGTTGCACGCTTTTCAATGATTTCTTAAATATTGCTAGAGTTTTGATTATATGTACAATTAGAAATACACAAACAATCAAACTCTGTGAGATTCTAAAAACAAAAATAATTCAAGGTTTTTAAAACAGTTTTTTGTCTCTTTATGGGCATGTGAAAATGTAAAATTCTTTGACAAATTTTTTATAATTAGTGATAATTGGTGATAAATTATCACATATAATTGCATTCCTTTCACTATATATGGTCTGGCATGTTGAAGATTAACATGGGGACTACACATTGCAGGTGCATTTTCAGCTACAGCTTATGCATCTGTGAATGAGAACAAAGAAGTGTAGTCATAATGTCAGCAAACCCATAAATATGAGAAGAAACTTCTTAAAGAAAGTGCTTTACTTTCAAGTCCACTGCATATTATTACTTGTGTGGTTGTTCTCCATGACCCATCGTGGATGTTTGATGTTCAGTGAAGGCTCTTCATTAAAATGAACTTCTTGAGAGAGTGATAAACATCATGCATGTGCCCCTTTTCTCGTTTCAGCTGGCATGCGCCCTTCCCTAAGGCTTTCAGCATGCACGTGCTATTATCCTCTTCTATCCCCGCCACGTGCAGATACAAGAGTATTGGCTGGACCTCATGCAGAACTCCCAAATAGAGGATTTATCCTGAACCCCTTCAAAAATCTCCTGAACCATATTCACAACGTGCACAAAATGAAAACTCTCACGTCGTATTTGACCAAGTGCGCGAAAATTAGATAGGATCAGCACCAAGGGAATATTTGATGCAAATGTGTATTCCTTCACAAAAAACTGTCTTAAAATAATAATAATTATCATTATTTTTACTGTTGTTGTTTTGTTGTTTACTTTAATTTGTAATAAATTGTGTGTAGTTGTTAAAGGATTAAAGAATATATATTATTTTTACACTTGCATGTATTATACAAATTAACTTCCATCAATCCTTTGTTGTATTAAGAGTTTCCAGGGCTCATAAACGTTAATATTTTGCGCATATTAATGCGCAAAAGCAAGCAGTTATTTTGACAAATGAGATGACGCTTACGCGCTATCGCAAATCTATAGTGCACCTGCTGCTGTAACCGTTATATTATGCGCTGTGACCCAGAGTGACGCCACAATGGCTGTACTAATTACAAATATGTTTGTCATGTTTCCAGTCATCTCTGAGTTGTTTCACCCAGAGCCAGCCACATGCCATATAAAGAAAACAAGCAAACTCAGAAAGTTTTTTTAGAAAACGTCATATTTATTCGTACAAACATATTTGCACCCGATTTATATTTTGAGGTAAATACATAATAGAATAAATCTCTTTATATACAATACAAATACAATACATTAAAATACGAAAGCAACAGATTGAATAAATAAAAAGTAAAAAAGTTATGACAGCTAGTTGACTGTACTCTTAATTTGAATTTGACAGAGGAGTTTTTTAGGGTCAAAATACATAATGCATAAGGCCAGATCTGTCTCGTGATGGCTTTTCAGTCTATTGTCCCAGCGTTGAAACTGAATTTTCACGCTCGTTTTTCTGCATTATCGCTCTACAAATTGTATTATTGACTTTTCACCTTGGACTGCAAAGGCAAATCTGTCTTCGTTTAAATTATAATTTTCTCTATGGTTAAGGTCATAGGTACTCCAAGGAATGCAACGTACTGGGAAAGTGCAAAGACATTGATATCAACGATACAAAACATACAAAAATAAAACAACATTCTAATTTGTGAACTGTAACAGTCGTTAAGGCAAACAGTGAATACCTAATGTTGTCTCTGGGCTTCTTGGTTCTAATGAAAAAATAAGAGAAACATCCTCTATTACACTATACACTTCTGCAGCTATAGTACAGACACGGGAATGAGTCTATCGTTTTAAAAGATGCTAGGCACGAAGTTGTGGTATCTGTATACATCAGTCTTCAAATATCCAAAATCGTCGATGGCTGCAGGGCTGTCGGGGTCTGAGGTGCAATAAGACGGAGATGAAGACGAGGAGCCACTGGATGCCCAAGAGCAAGAGTTGCCTCTCGGGCTTGGTGCCTCTCCAATGCAGCTTAGTCCCGGGAGCAGCAGCGGTGCGTCTCTTGACTTCGTGCCTTGGCGCTGGTCTGCGATCCGGATGGTCTCGGAAAGTGCCCAGATGTAGTTGTGGGCAAAGCGCAGGGTCTCGATTTTGGTGAGCTTTGTTTCGTCGGGAAAGGCAGGGAGCACGCTTCTCAGAGAATCCAAGGCGTCGTTGAGGTTGTGCATCCTGCTCCTCTCGCGGTCGTTTGCTTTGACACGTCGGTTTTTTTTCACGACGTGCACGGTGCCTTGGTTCTTCGCACGCCCCCTGCGCCTCTTTTTTTGCTGGAGCTCAGCGGTGGTCTCTTGCAGGCCGTCAGCTGGAGACGCAGGTGGCTTTCCACAGGAGGAAGCCGGGGACGCGGTGTGGCTGCTGCGCGAGTCCTCATCATCCGTGTTCGTAAACGAGTAGTCACAGCTGGAGTTATCCATGTCAGAGTACAGAGTCTCCATGGTAGTGCACATTGTTGATAACCTGCAGAGAAAACGAAGGAAAACGTTAGAAATATACCAAGAAGGGTCTAATGTGCCAGTTCGGATTCTGAGCATGCAATGGCAAAGTTTTCAGTTGCAAATACGCACCTTATTATGGCTTGGAGATGATACAATTTGTTTGAAGGCTTGCACAGCGGCAAAGTCCTGCAGATAGTTTGTGTTGGAGTTAAAGGCACGCGTCTGTCTTGCTCTTACCCCTCAATCAGCTCGTGTGAGCAAGTGAGCTTGGCACACGACTGGCCTCACACACCTTATATACCCTGGTGGGACAATGGACAAACCCCCCCTCGCTTTGGCATTTTTGTGAAGGATGACTGAATGGTTTGCATCAGGTCTGCCCCGTGCCGCACGACCATCTCATTAGCATAATTTATGCCTGTTGTTTGTTCGCCCTCCGAAGCGTGCCTGTAATCACCGCTGGCCAATCAGAGAGCCGGAGAGCTGCCCAGCCACGCGAGCAGAGATGTTGCTATCTGTCGAACAGGGACCAAGATCCATTTAAGGTAAATCTCTAGAGGACATTGAAAAGAGTGGACTTTACGAAGTCTATAGAAACTACAAAGAACGATGATATAGTACAAGTTTTGAAGGTTTACACGTTTTTGAATTGTCCTGCAATCACAAACTAATTTGGAAAGACGAGCAAAACTCATCGTGTTTGCGTGCGCATTATATTTCGATAACTTTAGTGAGATATAATGGCTTATTGTTTACGGATAACACTTGTTCTGTCATTAGTATTTTAAATAAGCTATTATTTTTATATTCCAGTATAGCCTACTCAATAAATAGAAAACGTAAAATAAATAAATGTCACGTTCTAAATTTATTTCGAGAAAGTTATATTATTCCACACGGCTGCCCCAACACACATTTTGAGTTATTACAACTCACAAGGTGAAAGATACAGTTCAATCAAATGCTGTCACTTTGCGCAGTGCCTTAAGTTTTATTTAAAGACATCTTTATGAGACAGCCGTACAATTGTTCATTAATTATTCAATTTATTCAATTGCTAGCACCTCGCCCCTCTATAGAAAAAAAATGAAGGGGGCACTATTTAGAAATAGTTTGGGGAGAGACCTGCGGTGCCTTTCTCCTTGTGGCATTATGGCGATAGGGGCACAGTCATTTATAAATAATTACACAATGTTTAGAGTCTTGAGGCATGTATGATATATCAAAGCGATTATAAGGTGAATTGTTCCATTGTGCGCCTCTCCTCTCTCTTCTTTTCAGCTCTATACGGTTTGTACCCCGTCCAAATTCTGTGCCTCTAAGCTTTTGTCACTCATTTTTCTCGGCCTGCGACACTCCAATAGCATTATTCTTATTCAAATAGTCCCAGCGTGAACAAAAACACCCCGCTTTTGAGACACGTTTGTGCTTTCGCTGGCGTGAAAAGAAGCACAAGTGGCTGGATGCATAATTTCAGACACATAAACTATTATTGAGTCATAAAGACGGAGATGTATTTGCAAACGAAATACTTGGCTTCAGCATGTGGGATACTGTTGCAATGAAAGTTTTAAAAACGGCTTTATCTGTTGTCTGGGCTTTCGGATTTTATGGCGAATGCATTCGTTTTAAAGCCCTTACGATCGCTCTTCGGAGGTCCAGAATGGGGTGATGGGGGAGATCGATTTTACTATTACAACACCAACCTGTCAGTAATAACTTCAAAGAGGGAAAACAGCTTGAATGCCAATTTTGCTTCCAGTCAGGGCATTAGGGATCTGGTTCGGGCCATGCACTTATTGCTCTTATAAAGTCATAAAAAAGTTATTGTTTTACAATGTTACTTAACATTATTTCCACAAAAGTGATGGATGGGTCAGGGTTTTTTTCTAGAAAAGGGGCGGAGGGGAGGAAGAAGGGTTTTGCCCACAGCTGAGAGATGTTGCCAAGGAGATTTTGACAGGATTAGGCACAAGTGCACGAGACCTGATTGCATTTCAATAGCAGAAACACGTGAGAAAATGAAACAATTGAATTACTTAAAGAGGGTCTGATCTGAACCCTAAAACCCTAAAACAGTCGTGCGCACTAGGCGTCTTAAGAACGCAATGCAACACAGAGTTTAAAGACGAGCAAACATTAGTATTTCAATGCAATTTATAACCTACTTTAATACTGAAAAAATAAACGAAAAGAAAAATAAATTAAATAAAAAAAGAGCAGTAGGAAGACGCTCGTGACTTGCTAAAGATTTGCATGGCAGGTGTGGAAAATTGTTTCTGAAGCGCTTTTAAAATAAATGGCGCATGGGGTCTCGTTCGACCCGTGGTCATACTTCTGCCTGGGCTTGGCAAGTGACGCGTGATCGACAGAACTCATTTTTTCTCGGCGAGAATAGTCTTTCAATTTTTTTTATATCTATTTATGCGATTCGTATTAAAATTCAATTTTACGTTTGGCCCAGCATTAATCCCCGGGTATTAACGCGATTACTGTTGGCAAAAGATCTTTGAGTCAGAAAGTCTGATAGAAGTTTTCACATGGTAATCCCCGGAATAATCCTTTCCCCTGGCGTTGCGGCAGGATCGGGGCCAGGGGACCTTTTCTCCTTGTTCAAAATTCAAGCAGGGCAGAATAGGGCCATTACTTTTGAATGATAATTAATTCCTTACTCCAGTGCTTCAATTGTACGGGGATACCACACCCCAAATAAGAAAATCACCCCCACAACCTCGTCCAGACATTGGTATAAAAGAGAGAAAATAAATTCTACTACAATTTTTGAGGACTGCATCAACTTTGTCACTTGCTTATATACTCCGTGGCTTAATAATGCTTAAAATCTAATGTTAAACAACTTTTGTTTTCATTAACTGTGAAATAATTATTTTGGGGCTAGTAGCTAAAATGTTATTCCTGTTACAACTATAGGATATTGAAATGTCTTTCTTTCTTCCATTCTGTCTTTCTTTCTTTCTTTCATTCTTATTTATTTACTTAATTATTTATTTATTTATAAAATTCGTTCAATTCAATTTCAATAATAAAGATACTTCACTAGGTATTATTTAAAAAAAAACACTTTTATTATATAATTCATATTTATAATGTGACTATATAACATTTATTTACCCATGAAAATTCAATAATTGGCTCAAGCATGGTCACCACTCAACATTATGATGATTATTATTATTGGTAGTATTATATTGCCAAATTTCTGACAAGATCCCTCCTTGAAATCCTTTTATGCTTATACAAAGCTACGAACTTTGCATTACTGTTTAGATTTTTCAAGTCAGTTTGTTTGTAAAACATACCTCTAACGTATTTTTGTATGTATTTGAAGATTTTGGAACAGGTGCTATTATCAGAATCCAATGGAATCTCATTACAAGCTATGCGAATGTAAATTTTAGGCTCTCTTTGTGAGCCAGACACATAATGTACCAGTTCGTGAACCTTGTACTATCAATCAGATGTCCAAGTCTAAATACAAACCCTACGGTGGGGCATTCACTTGTCTTCATGTGTTTGTGCAAGTGCATAATTTACCTCTAGTTTACCCTGCATCAGTGTTAACAATGAAAGCTGTGTCTCTAAGGACTTTATATTTGAAAGTAACCACGGCAACTATTTGGTAAAATGAGAAGAAGCTTTGCACAAGCAACATCACCGTTAAAAGGGAGGAAGTATACAGCCATTCTCTGACTAATGATATGTTCATACACCTGACCTCACCAGACTGTTCCACTCTGTGGATTTTTTTCTTAATAGACTTTAAAGCTTTCTTCACAGTTTTTCAGGTCAAAGTCTTTTCATTTTGCAACACACATTGTTCATCAACACATATCCATCTTTTGCTAAAAATGTGTTAAGGCAATCTATTACATTTTTTTAAATGTGTGTGCCCATTTAAGAAACCTGATGAAACGTAGGTTTTGGTGATGCCATCACTTGAAGGTGTTCAAATCAGCCATATGGTTTTGAGTGCAATAACTTGAATCTCTAGGCAACAATGGAGTAATTGAGAAGGGAAAGGGGTCCGAGCTTGACTCGACAAAGCTGCAAAAACTCCTTCTTTCACCCTAATGAAGCTGTTGTCTGGAGATTCTGTGTGGGGTTGGGAGGCTGGTGGTGGACGTGATTTGTCATACAATCTGAATCTTTAGGAGGGCCGGAGAAAGACCTCCTCTCCATATGTCTGCTTATTTTGCATCTGAAAGCTACCTTTGGTGAGAGAAGGGGGAGAGGGGGAAGCAAAGTAGTGGCTCCAGGAACAGGATTTTGCTTTCCATCAGCTTTGAGAGCACTCAGATCAACACTGGAGGGGCTTTACTCGCACAAAATGAAATCTACAGAGGAGAAATATATTTGAAAATAGCGTGGTGGTCGAAACCAAACACTGAGCGTCATTCTTTCATGTAGCTCAGTAAAACACAATTGTAGATATGTTTAATTATTGACTTAATAGTTTTAAATAAACATTTTAGAGAAACGAATCAAAAAATATTAAGATGAAAAGTTAATGTTTCTTAGGTCACGTTTTTTTTTAAGTGATGAAATTAGAGACTCAAGCAACACTTCAAAACAAATCCACTGCATGAGATTTTTGGAAAAACAAAAAGTAGGATAGTTAGTATAAATATTTTTTTAAGAACACACATTTATTCCTCTGCACTACAATGACAACTGCAAGAAATATTTTGTAAAATGTCTTCTAAAACACAATGTTTATAACACACCAAGTGTTTTCTTTTTGCACAAAGAACTTGCTTTCCTTATGCACTTAAAGGCTTTTTCATTGACCTGATATATAGCCAAACTCACAAAGCATAGAAACAAAAAGCGAATAAAAGGATTTCGGTTTGATTAAATGAAAGCAACTGTCTGTATTACACGAAGGCCATGAACTTGTGAGTGTGAGGACATCTGTAGGCATTCTGTCGTTTTTTTTCATATTAAGGTTAATGTGAGTGCCTGCACTCTGCAAGAATGCAGACAGAATGACAAAGTCCCCAAGGACCGTCCTCATTTTGGACATGCATGATACCATCCCCATCCACCATGCTTAGATATGTGTGGACATCTGCCCATCCTCATCAGCATGCACGGCTTTAGTCCTAGGATATCTGACCTGCCTGAGCAACAATAGTAAGACATTCTCATCTATAGCACTCCACTGCATTTTCCTTTAAATGCTTTTGAAAGAGGTTTTAAAAACTTGCTGTAAAGCATCAAACAAAAACCCACAGTAAAGAGTATCCTTTATTTTAGGTTGCATATTAGCGTGAGCATGCAACATGTTTAAAGGAATGCTAGTTCATTCTGATACATGATAACAAAATGTATAATTTGTTTATTCAACCCCACAGGCTGAATGAAAAAAAAAAATAATAAGAAATGTAGCTTTTAGTGACAATTAAAAAGATATAATTTAATTATAAAAACGTTTTGACACAAAAATCTAAATTCCGGTGCTTGCCACAATTTTCTTGCTTTTTCACTCGAGCGGATCTAGAACAATCACTTGAGAAGTGACAGTGCATTTTACAGAAACTCCTATATTTTAGTGATCATAGGGACATCTTGTGGTTGTGTATTGTCAATGCTATCGCATGTGGTGTGTACGATTTTCTCTGAAGTAAAAAAAACAGGATTAGGAAAACAATTATTAATATATTAGTGATAAAGTTTAGTAGATATTATTAGATAGTATCGAAAAAAATATTGATCAATAATTTAACGTTATATGTATAAATTATTTTATTACCAATATTTTTGTTTGTTAATTTTTTAATTCATACTGTCCAAATTCATACTGTTTTAATTCCTACTGTCCAAATATTACATTTAAAATGTCTTACAACACACAAAAGTAAACTTAAACCAACCCTTTACATATAATATTTGAGTGTAAAGCCGTTCTGCTCGAGATGTTTTAAGACTCTTAATTTGAAATCGAAGTCACCGGATATTCTGTTTAGTAGCCGGAATCGCTTTTTAAAGATCGGCGCTCGAACGTGCAAAATAATACAGTTAATTTACTCTTTCCTTTTGTATAAAGTTTGTACTTTTGACAGACACAACGCCCTAAGAGATGTTTTATCACGTAAGCGCTCAATTGTTTCGCATTATATTAGTTAAGTGTGTAATTTTCGAATAAATGGACATTTTAATATCCATGCGTGTTCATTGTGTTTTATCAATAGATCTCTTTGGAGCATGAGATTCTCCTCCATCCAAGGTACTTCGGACCTAACCTTCTGAACACCGTCAAACAGAAGCTTTTCACAGAGGTGGAGGGGACGTGTACGGGAAAGTAAGTTCTACTGAAAGGTGGACGTCTTAATAAATAATGTTCATCGATGTTGATCTATTATGTCTCTTTTGTTTCGCAGGTATGGTTTTGTCATTGCAGTAACTACAATTGATAATATCGGAGCTGGTGTGATTCAACCTGGCAGAGGTTTTGTGTTGTACCCTGTCAAATACAAAGCAATTGTATTTCGTCCTTTCAAAGGAGAAGTGGTGGATGCTGTTGTCACACAAGTTAACAAAGTACGAGTCCAATTGTCTTAAACTGTGTGCACCCCATTCTACTGTAGTTCAACTTGATGTGTATGGGAATAGTAGATAACATTGAGACATGGATTCCTCATTGACGTGGATATCATACATCACTCATGAACTCTTGTAACCTGCTACAGTTTTTAATTATATATCTATCTTCTCTTTCTATTTACAGGTTGGGCTCTTTACCGAAATTGGCCCGATGTCTTGTTTCATTTCTCGTCATGTAGGTTTCCAATGAGAAATGTTTTTGTTTATATTGTTTAGTGTTATATACCCCCTCATAACATGTATATTGAAAACATGTTTAATATCTTTTGTGCTTAGTTGAGGTCTTTCTAGCCAGCCATGTAATTTTCCGAAATTATAATGTGCTCTGTTTGGGACAAATTAATTGTAGTTCTTTCAGTGACTTCTTAGTCATCTATTTACAAACTGACAAAACGTCATATTTGACCATAATATGTAATTGTTCCTTGACACCTATCATTTTTGTATTTAGTCTATTCCCTCTGAGATGGAGTTTGACCCAAACTCAAATCCTCCCTGCTATAAAACAGTTGATGAGGTAAGATTTCGTAAATCACCATTAAGAAATGCTGGTTGAAGGGAATGCTTATTAATGTACAACAACTATACACTATTTCATTTTCTTCTCTTTAACAGGACATTGTGATACAACAAGATGATGAAATTCGACTAAAGATTGTGGGAACTCGAGTGGATAAGAATGATATTGTAATTGTTTACTTTGGATAACAGTGTTTAGTAATACTTATCAAAATCACTTCTTAAAATTATGTATGTATTATGTACTTATTATTTTTTTACTTTTAGTTTGCCATTGGATCTCTCATGGATGACTATTTGGGTAGGTGTTTTGTGCGTTAAATCTTGCTATCTTTTTTTAAATCAGTGTCATGCTATCTTGGTGGAAATTTTATTGTAAAAAAATCAGTTTATGCATTTTACTATTCCCCCAGTAAAAAGAATGTCTAATTCTCTATAACAGACCATTAGATATATACACTCACCTAAAGGACTATTAGGAACACCTGTTCAATTTCTCTTTAATGCAATTATGGTGGTGGTGTAATAGTTTGGGGGATGTTTTCTTGGCACACTTTGGGCCCCTTAGTGCCAATTAGGCATCGTTTAAATGCCACAGCCTACCTGAGCATTGTTTCTGACCATGTCCATCCCTTTATGACCACCATGTACTCATCCTCTGATGGCTACTTCCAGCAGGATAATGCACAATGTCACAAAGCTCGAATCATTTCAAATTGGTTTCTTGAACATGACAATGAGTTCACTGTACTAAAATGGCCCCCACAGTCACCAGATCTCAACCCAATAGAGCATCTTTGGGATGTGGTGGAACGGGAGCTTCGTGCAACCCACAAATCTCCATCAACTGCAAGATGCTATCCTATAAATATGGGCCAACATTTCTAAAGAATGCTTTCAGCACCTTGTTGAATCAATGCCACGTAGAATTAAGGCAGTTCTGAAGGAGAAAGGGGGTCAAACACAGTATTAGTATGGTGTTCCTAATAATCCTTTATGTGAGTGTAGATTAAATGATTAGGGGTAATCCTTACCTCAAATGTATCCTTAAAATCTAAAATTAAGTGTCAGATTTGTCAGTCTTGTGAAATATCTTCTGACATGCAAAATTTTATTTTAATAATACTGTTACATGAATTCTTTCTTTTGTTGGCAATGTATGTTGTGTCTTACATATATTGTATAAACATTTTGATGTTATTTTTTCAGGTCTTGTCAGCTGATCCTCAGCCAAGAATATTGGAAATGAGAAGCTTAATTCTGCGGTGATGACACATAGTTATTTTTGTTATGTATATACTGTAATTGTGTCCTCATTCATTAGAAGTTATCCATAGTTTCTTGCCTTTTTTAAACACTTTTCTTTTATCCTCTCATCGTCCGTTTTTTTACATTTGAAACATACAGAATAATGGGAACAAAATGTAACTCAGAAGTGATTCTAAGTAATGGAAGCACCTGAAAAAGGAGACTTTCATTTATAATGAGGCATCAGAGAAATCAATTGATGCAATTATTAGGACTTTTTGGAAAACACATTTAGAGATGACAATGCTGTGTCATTCATCACTTGCTTTTAGAATGAATCATTTTGTGTAAATTTCAATGTGCCCTTTGCACCATGTTATATTTGTTTTTCTTTTGTAATTCAATACACACCACAAAATGTTTATCACTGCTTTGTTTTTTTTATTGTTTTTTTAAATCCTCACTGCATTTTTTGTGCCTGTTTGTATATTCCATCTGTAACCCATAGAGTCCAGTTTAAAGAGTTGCAATGTTTGTGTGAAGCAATTACTAAATACATTTTCATCCAACTACACCTGGGTTACAGCTAAATACAACAACAGCTCAAACAAACTGTTTTAAAACATGGTTATGAAAATGTTTTATGGCAATGAAATTTTTAGGATACCGAAGTCAGAGGCACTGCCGAGGTTTTGAAACTTACAGAGTGATATCAATTTGTTATGGTCCTGCAGCTTATATGCCTGCAGCTTTTCTTAATTCATTTTGCATCTTAATTTATTTTGCATTCATTTTCCACACTTCTGAAAGTGTGGAACTTTATAGATCCAATTTTGAAAATGCCACAAGTGTTCGCTCTTGCTAGCAAGTTCCTGCTTTGGTCTCACTATACCCTTAACAGAAAGGCAATTCAAAGATCGTCAACTCTGTTGAGTAATAACACTTCTACAAGTGCATGCAGGTGCATATAAGCAGGCTGGAAATGGAAAGCAATGCCGCAGGATGGAGCCTAGGGATTGCATTTTAAGGTGGAGTTTCACCTCAAAATCGAATGGATTTCCATCTTCTATCTATAAAAAGGCCTTCAAACCCAATATGCACAGTTCTTGCATACTGACCACTTTGCAAAATGTAAACACTGGCACAATAGGACTAATGGTTTCAGTTTTTAATTGTTCTTATCAAACATATAATTTAATCCTTAAAGTATTGATTTAACATTTTTATTCGGTCATAAATGAAAGTAGTATTTTGTTCAAAAGATTTGTGTAGTGTGAAAAAAAACAGGAAATGGAAGTTTTTTTAAACTAGCATCGTTTATGTGTTTTTTGAAGGGGTCTATAGGGGGATTTTCTGCATCTATGGCGTAAACTATAAAACCTGTCCATTACTAGAGTTCCTCCAGCGATCTTGGTTATTTCAATGACGGCTTTTTAATACGAAATGACATGCAACACAACTACATATATCTCAGACCACACATGTTGCTTTAAGGATCTCATGTCCAACAACTTTTCAACTTTGAGTGATGAATAAAATATCCCAGCACCCTGAAACAGATGGGATGGGGGTCTCTAAAGAATCACAAAAAATACAAAAAGGCACATTGTATGATGGAATACGTGACAATATTAAACATATAAAATCATATAAATTATAATATTTGATTAATATTACTTAAATGCGTACGAAGCTTTTGTAAACAAACCTGTCAAACTTTCCTGCATGCCAATATATATGTATATATCAAAATCTCAACGATGACAACGCATTCGGCTTTCAGCGCGCACTTCTCGCGTGTTTTTTCTGCGACACAATGTGCTAAACGTCACAGCCACGCGCCTCCGTTCCTCCTTTCTCTCGTCCTGAAGATGGCGGCAGGGGTGAGTAAAATGGGAGAAACCCATAGACCTGTTCTTACTGCACATCTCCATCAGCAATCATCCCAACATCACTTCAATCCTCATATATCAGAACTTTACTTTCATTCCGTCGTGTCTGATAGTCTGTCTCTGGCCTGTTTGAATGATTATTTATTTTATATGTACCTCCACACCCCTTTATTTGTTGGTTAAGAGGGAGGAAATATAGGAGCTCAGTTCACCGCTCCTTTGTGCCACGTTTGCATGTCTGTCTGCGGCATATGAAGCTGATAATGACACGTTCTCACATTTATATATTTTGTTAAAGCCTGAATATTGTGTTACGTGATATAACTTCATATTTTAATTGAAAGTGAAGCGCGTATGTCATATGTTCACGTGTCAACAAAAGATGAGAGAAACGAGTATACTGAGTAACAGTCATTGTGACAGTCAGAAAGAACGACGTGGCCGGAAATTTTAACAATTTATGTTTTTAAATCCTATCGTTATATCAAAAATTGAGAACAAATTCATCTCGAGGTTTTTAACCTTGATAACCCAAAGTGGTCTACAAATGTGCTATTGCATTATTCATTTATTTAGTGCGTCTCAATTTAGGCTTTTTTTAATAGAAGTGTCCTAAACATTGCTGTCTATGAACCAATTTACTGCCGGGAATTAACTGTCAGCTGTGTGATGTGATGCAAAATGTCATGTTAAATGGACTCATATTCTCACGTTCCTACAAAGTCAATGGAGATGAGAAACTGTGTCATATCAGCGACGTGTAAAAATTAACCATTTTCTCTCTCCAGACTCTCTACACGTACCCAGAGAACTGGAGGGCCTTTAAGGCTCAGATTGCTGCCCAGTACAGTGGAGCTCGTCTGAAAATTGCCAGCACCTCCCCTGCCTTCACCTTTGGGCAGACGAACCGATCCCCTGCCTTCCTTAGCAACTTTCCCTTGGGCAAGGTCAGAATTCTCAAGCTCCCCTCTCTGTATCTACTGGAGTGCTCTTGATGAGACTCGATTCATTGATTTTTGTTTCTTTAGGTTCCAGCTTACCAGGGTGATGATGGCTTCTGTCTGTTTGAGAGCAATGCCATTGCTCACTACTGTAAGTACGCTTATACTAACACACCGGCTTTTTAATAGTGATTATAGAGATAATGGAGGTGTTCGTTGTATGTAATTCATTCGACTTTATCATTTTGACAGTGAGCAATGATGCCATTCGTGGTAGCACTCCCCAGGCTGCTGCCAGGGTGCTGCAGTGGGTCAGCTTTGCTGACTCTGAGATCATCCCTCCAGCCAGTGCTTGGGTGTTCCCTACTTTGGGTATCATGCAGTTTAACAAACAGGTTGGTGTTTTTTTTTATCCATGACTGTGCAATTTCAAAGATGTGGCTTTTGGGCGTGGAGATACTTTGAAGGTAAAACACAGCAGTCAGAAACTCACCTTGGCTTGAGTTCGCAGTCATCAGCAGAGGTTTTTATTCCTCACGTACATAAGAGGGAGATTTTAAACTCCTTTGTGGTACTTGATTGCCATCAACATTTGATCTGTTCTACTGTTAATTTGGTAATTTAGGAGATGTTGGCCAAAGCGAAGTACAAATTATTATTGCTCATTCACTTTTGCTCAAAACACACCAGTGGAAATGCATACATGATCTGTCTTTAAAAATGTGAAATTACTCTGTCACGATTTGCTGGGTTAGTTGAATGTTTAAGACTTTCAATGTTTTGTTGTATTATATGTAGGCTACAGAGCAGGCCAAAGAAGAGCTGAAACGAGTCCTTGCTGTCCTGAATCAGCACTTGAACACTCGCACTTTCCTGGTTGGAGAGAGAATCAGTCTGGCTGACATCACTGTTGCCTGCTCACTGTTGTGGCCCTACAAACAGGTGAGTGTACATTGTGTTTATTGAACAGCAGGTTGAGTAATGCCATCAATAGGCAAATCTAAAATAATGTAATCTCCAAAAAAGTTTGTTGAGTGGAAACGACATATGTTTTAGCTTTTGATTGCAAGACAATTAAAGGTGGATTTTACAGTTTAAAATTTTATAGCAATATGAAATCAGCATCACACAAAATGTGTTACCAATGCCTTTCTGATCACTCGTACTGAAGAATGTATCACTTCATAAAAAAGCGACCGTAAGTCATGTAATGTATTGTTATTGTAGTGTAAGGTTAATTTTTTTTGGGAATCGGCAGCAGGGCTGTTGAAAACAATCGTTTTTGAGAAGCGGAATCATTCGCATCTGCATCGATGCATAAAAACAAATTATTATTAAAACATGCAATTAAACTTCATACATGGCAATGGTTTGTTTTTATTGTTAATAAAGTATTGAAAACATTGGTTTGACAAAAAGCATATAAACAATACATCTCACCCACTGTTCAATACGTACCTCGTTTCATTCCCACGGTTTTCGGTTCGGTTCTGATGGCTTGGAACATTAAAGTGTTTTTTATTATTCTATGCTTGTGTGACAGGAACGGGAAGAAGTTACTAAGAAAGAGTTTCACTCTGAAAAATGTGCTACTGCATCGCTTAATATTTGCGTGGGCCTGCAGCGTGTCTACCTTTAAAATAAAGAACTTGCATGCTCAAAAGATGCGAAATGTGAATTGCCCCTAACACTGCAAACACTAGCGCTCACTGGGGCAAGGCCAAAGATAACCTATATCAACAAGGTTACCACTGCCATTACAAAAAATTGGAAGGAATGCAGTGCTAAATAGTTGCCTGAAGGCACTCTTGCCGTGACGTAAATGGCTGTCCGAAAGTTTGCTGAGTGGCATGACTTTCGTTAATCGAACTTTAGCATGGTGCTGTAGACGCTCTCTCTGCATGTGCTGGGTGAGAGCAAACGTGCTGCTTTTGTATGCAGTTTGAAATACATTCTTGATGTCCCAAATCCGTACATTATCACTTTGTCACAACTTGCAAAAAAAGCCATTCTGGTGCTTGCGATGGCCAGCCCGAGACTTGTTCGTCAGTACTATGTTCAACATCACATTGCTTCTCGTGTCACAGGGGGACACACTGGACCCTTACTCGCCTTTAGATACTTATTCATGGGATAGGTTTATCTATCTCAGTGCAGACAATCACAGACCGTGTCAGTTTAGAGAATAATTAAAGGCGGAGTAACGGATTTCTGATTACGCTTTAGACAACTGAGTCGGGCCTAGTACATAAAACCTTGTTGCAAATCAGCAGTAAGGTGCACAGGATGGTCATTTGCCGAGCCGATCGCTGATGGAAGCGAAACATGGGGGTAGGGCTGTGTTGGTATTGGTGATTTAAAAATCATCAACGCTAAGAGAAATCGGACACAAAATCGGAAAACTGCAATTCACTACCGCGTATTGAACTTTGGAGGGCTTACCGAACGGTTCAATATTATATTGAGAATTGTGGCATCCCTAATAAATACATCTTTCAGACTGTAGTTTCAGCACGAGCAGTGCTTGCGCATCTCTCTCTGACATGTAAAAGATGCCACATTGCCTCTCGAAGCGATCTACTAGCATTATCAAAGAAGTTTGTGTCTCTGCTCTCTGGAGTGTACTATTTGTTCAAAGTATTGCTTCGACCACCATGACGAGAAGTAGCTGTTGTGAATCGTTGCCTTGTCTACACCTCACATGAGCAGCACGATGTAACAAAAAACAATAGAACCAACTATAAAAAAAATCCGGCACCACTGGACGTGAAGGGAATAACGTCTTGATTTTAATGCTTTTTTTACAGTGTGTGAAAGTGTGGAGGAGACTTGAGCAGTAATATTGCAAAAAGATGATGCAATGCAGTGTGATATTTAATCAAATTGTTTACATGATAATCACAATCGAATTGTGACACCAGTGACTCGCATAATTAACATGGCTAAACGTTTTTTGCTAGTAATGGTTGATTTGCAGTTCAAATTTACGTTCTCCAGGTCAGCTGAATTTGTGGTGCTAAAATTGTTTTTGCAATGTTTTTTCAGGTTCTTGAGCCCTCTTTCCGTCAACCCTACCCAAATGTCACTCGCTGGTTTGTGACCTGTGTCAACCAACCGCAGTTTAAGGCTGTTTTGGGAGAGGTCAAGCTCTGTGAGAAAATGGCTCAGTTTGATGGTAAGTTTCTCAAAGATTGAATTCGTCAACATTTTAAGTTTTAAGTATAAAGATCATTTACAAACCTGTAGAGCCAAATACCTCCATTCAGTTGCAAAAATGTCTTAAAGGGATAGTTAACCCAAAAATGCTTTTAATGGGGGCTGTTGGTGTTTGGGAACCAGCAGTGTTTGTTTACCAGCAATGTTCTAAATATCTTTCGAGGTCGTACAGGTTTGCAATGCGGCTAAGGGTGTGTAAATGAAGATTTTCAATTTTGGGTGAACTATCCAGACAAATCACTGGAACAGGCTCCTGATGGACGTAGTGTTTTTATTTGTAAAAGAGAAATTTTGAGTGAAAAACTGCTTTTAAGATAAAAAAATTCTGTTGTTTGACATTTGATTTGAATGTTGAGGTCAGTTAAAAGATGCAAATTGTTTAATATTGAACTTTTGACTTTTTGGGTTGACATATTCTATCAAGGTTCTGCTTTATGCTGGTATAATGATATAAAGAGTCAATATAAATCTCAAGACATATTTTAAAAAAAAAATCTGTTTCGTTATTGATTCTTATATTATAAAGTCTCACCTCTCGTTTCATTTTTCTAGCCAAGAAGTTTGCAGAGATCCAGCCCAAGAAGGAGGCTCCTGCTAAGAAGGAGAAGGTTAGTAAGGAAGGTGGCAAGCCACAGCAGCAGCCACAGCAGCAGGAGAAAAAAGAGAAGAAAAAGGAGGATAAGAAGCCCGTCCCTGCTGAGGAGGAGATGGACGAATGTGAAGCTGCACTGGCCGCTGAGCCAAAAACAAAAGACCCATTTGCTCACCTCCCAAAGAGGTACTTGATGCACCTCCAGCACTGTTAATATGACAGCCCAATAGAAACGTTCTGAATAAAGCGTCTGTTTAAACAACTCTGATCTCGTTTCTGTCATCTTACTTCTAGCTCCTTTGTATTGGATGAGTTTAAGAGGAAGTACTCTAATGAGGACACCCTGAACGTAGCGCTGCCGTATTTCAATGATAATTTTGATCGTGAGGGCTTTTCAATCTGGTATGCTGAGTACCGCTTCCCTGAAGAGCTCACCATGGCCTTCATGAGCTGTAATCTTATCACAGGTACAGTCAGAGCGCATTGACTTGAGTCTTGTTTGGAGTGTTTTTGTTCAATAACCCAACTTAAATCCCAGGAATGTTATCCGTTTTTGTTGTTTTCTTAGTACTTGGGCAAGAGTTGTACATGTTTTATATCATGTGCATGTTCTCTCATGTTCTTCTCTTCAGGAATGTTCCAGCGACTCGATAAACTGCGCAAGAACGCATTTGCCAGCGTCATCCTCTTTGGTGTAAACAATGACAGCTGTATCTCTGGTATCTGGGTCTTCAGGGGCCAGGATCTTGCATTTCCTGTAAGTACCTTAAATATTCCTTTATAAATGTCAAAGGGGTGCCAATACGTGTTTTTCTCTGTCTTTGGTATAAGTTGCCCATGCATGTATTAGACATGTAAAATTCCTAAAAATGAAAGTGTCAGAACAAAACATGCATTCTATCTGTGAACGCTCACCCAGACCTGCCTGAAATGCCTCGTGTAACCACCCCCCCACAAATCTACGTCAGTTAGTGGTATGATTTGATTAGGGCCTCCCAAATGTATATGCAAGTAAGGTGGCCGTATCTGTCAGTACAATTGCTTTGGAACCTGATGTTCCAAATATGGTAAGAGGCTTGCAGTATTCGACCAATCACTACGCACTGGTTAACTGGCCAATCTTAGCACACCTCGCTTTTCAGAGCGATGAGCAGGCAGGGCAAAGAGGAGATGCAAACATGCATGGTATGTGGAAATGCAGCATTTTTAACCTTAAATTGTGTATACACATTGCATAACATCTAAAATAAATGAAAATATTCGTTTTAGCAGTGTCATATGACCCCTTTAAGGTATGGACAAATGTGTAGTTCCACCCCAAACTCAAAACTTTGAATGAACCTAAAGTTTCTGTGGCGTGCTGGTAAGGATGTTCACACAAACAGTGACTGTTTTAAACAGATCCACTGGCATTAATGCCAAATTTGGTAATGTTTTCACAGTATTGTATTTGGTCACATTACGTGTATGTATGAGAAACATTTGTTTTAAAAACATTCCAAACTGCATTAAGGTTATCAAACTCTGATTAAAAACTGCCAGACAGATTAGATGCCTTTCATCATGTCCAAGCATTGAGTGAAGGAAGCATTAGGTACTTTGAATATTTGCCAATTGTAGCAACAACCAAAGAATCTTTTGATCAAACTGAATGTAATGCTGTGTTGTGCGATATACCCGTTCATACCAAATACTGGTGTATTTTTGCTATAACATTAATGTGCAACATATCGCATTATCGGTGTGTCGCTTAACAGCGTGCTGAACGCGGTGCAGCAAGACACTTTTTCACTGGGGTCCCTTTTCACTGTTGCACTGTGACTGGCCATTCACACAGAATGTGTCTTTCTATGCCGCGGCACTATTTTATCCAAATTTTTCTATATAAATGCCCTAAACGGAGGCGTTTGGATGTTTGTGTTTGTCTCGCGCATGAGCGGTAATGTTGCATATTTCGTTCACGTCGTAATTATTTGTTAAATAATTACAAAAATATGATTTCCTGAAATCCTAACTCTTGAAGTTGGGAGCACCAGTGCTTTCAAGGAAAAGGGTTAATTTCGAGACCTGTTCTCTATTGTTTGCTTAAATATTATGTATACAAGTTACCTTCCCCTGCTATTCCGTTGTTAAAGAAGTCTAAACTTTGCAGTTATTATAGGGGATACTGTCACCGTCACCATGACAGTATAAAAGGGACTTTTAAATCATCAAAAGCACTATTTCCTCTCTCAATCAGTTGAAAATGTTGTAAAAAAAATATCGTCATGCACCGGCAAACCGGTATAAATCTGGAAAACATAGTTATATAAATGTTTGGTCATACCACCCAAGCCTAATGTAATGGGTGGAATGCATGATTAGGGTAGATGTCAAAAGACGAGAACATTTTGTATTAAAAACCAGGAAGTTTGTCCATCTTGGGAGGGTGTACCAGCATATCACAAGAGGAACACATCTACTGTGATATCTGGGAAAGATTTTACACAAAGATTTTTTTCTCTCCTGGCTGTCGTTTGAACTGAAGTTGTACTTTTTATTTACTTTGTTAAATGATGGCCATGTTCCATGATTTGCCTCACCTTGTAAACTATGCACAAAACTTCATAAAATAACCAAATTACATTAGAGGTTCACTTAAGCATTTTAGCACGAAATTTACTAATTTCAGTTTATGGAGAATGATTGCATATTTTGTTCAAAACAATTTTGTTCATCAAAAGTAAATGCATGTGTCCTTGGGTTTTGCCAGTCATTTAGATGCCAGGTATATTTTTCATAAAATCTGAAACAAGCCCACTTATAACCACTGTAAATAAGCATTTGAAGAAGGATTATATTGTTGCTGTCAAGCCGAAAGCTCGTATCCCCAAAACTGCCACTTTACATGAAATGAAAAATACAGTTTTTTCAATAAACTAAATATTGTCTTGTAGTGTTGTCAAAAATATCGATATTTCGATAAGTATCGATACTGAAATATCTGAACGGTACCAATACTAATTTCCCGAAGTATCGATACTCCGATCCTAGCCGAGCTGTCACTTTCATTTATATCCAAAGGCGCGTTGACAAACACCACACGTGACCGCAGTGCCTGTCACGTGTCTCGTCTGATTCGCTCTGGTTAAATAGCAAAAGTGAAGTGAATATAAATATGGCGTGTGCGGCGCCTCCGCAACAGGCTTTGGTTGATAAAGAACACAGCAGGAGTGCTATCTGGAAATATTTTGGATATGAAGCAAATGAACATGGAAAGCCGAATGACACAAACAAGCCAATATGCAAGAGTTGCTACAGAGCAGTGCTAACAAAAGGTGCTAACACCTCTAATATAGCAATATGAGTGTTGTGTCGTTTTTTCAGCGTAGTTCTTACAGTTAATATAATCCGACTGAGGAATCTTTAACTGTGAATCTTTAAAGACTTTAACTGTGGTCAAATGTAAATGAACTTGTGCTTAATTAACTTAATTCAAAAAATGATTACGTGTGTGGATCGGTGATATTTGAATCCGGCATTAAAATGTTCATCAAATAATGTTATGTATTGACCAGCATTTATGAACGATGAGCAATGCATTTGCTACAGTATATTTTAATCTTTGATGACAGTATGTAATAAAATACAACGGATCATGTTTGATCTGGTCCAATGAAAAAAAATATTAACAGATAGAACTTTGGATTTTAATTAGTACATGTATTAGTAAATGTTAGTTTAAATTAACTTTTAACTAAGATTAATAGATGTTTTGGAAGTATTTTTCATTGTTTATTCATGTTAACAAATATCTATTACCAATTACTTAAGTTCTGAGATAAGTTACGAAGTTCAGTTCATTTTAAAAGTGTGGTCAAAAAAAAATATATGTTTATTAAAGTTTGGCATTCTCTTGTAGCACCAGAAAGAAGATGAGACTCGACCTGCAACAGTACATAATGCGTTACAACACACATTATGAAGAATTATAATGCATTTTACCCTTTAATAATTCTTTATAATACATTATATATGTTATATTTGTCTTTAAATAATCATAAAAAAAAAATTACCCCCTTAATGTTGTGGCAGTTTTTTTCTCTGTGGTATCGAAAATGGTATCGAGTATCGATATTTTTCAAGGTATCGTATCGAAGTTAGAAATTCCAGTATCGTGACAACACTATTGTCTTGTCAAAGTTAATAAATTCTTGTCTGTACTTTTAATTGGTTTAGCTGCAGTAAAACTTAGTTTTGTGTTTTTCCACAATGCTAAACACAGGAAAAATATGCGTTATCAAGTTGGTACAACTTTTGTTAGAAACATGATTTCAAACCGTTCAGGTGAATCTTGATCTATGCAGATAGAATTGAAACAGTGAAATACTTATCTGTATATGTTTTCCTTCTCTCTCTCTCTCCAGCTGAGTGACGATTGGCAGATCGACTATGAGTCATACACATGGCGCAAGTTGGCTGTGGACAGTGAGGAGTGCAAGACCATGGTGAAGGAATACTTTGCATGGGAGGGTGAATTCAAGCATGTAGGCAAACCTTTCAATCAGGGCAAGATTTTCAAGTGAAAACAGAACTTGTACCTGATATTTATCAACATCAGAAACGATGGACATGAAATCAGTTCGAGAATCTCATGTAGAAGGTTGTGTGCCATGACGGATGGAAGATTTCAGTTGGGGAAAATAAAAAAATATTTTCCACAGTTTCACCTCTGGATGTTTTTTTTTGTTTACAATGTCTTAATTATTGGTGTAAATAAGTATATGGAAATGTTAGTTTTTACGAATGGGGACAAATCATTTTACTTCAACTACAAAGAATATACCATATTTGAATGTTTTGTAAAAACTAGCGAGGTAGAAGTTTAAATTTGCTGCACATTCGTTCCTGCATAATATATTATTCCTCGGTACTTATTGGATTCCAGGCATCTTGCCATAAAGCAAACAAATTGTAATGTTCTCATCAAATCTGAAAATCGTTGTATCTGGGAACAAAATGGCGCATTTAATTAAGGGTATGTTTGCCTGTTTTAAACATATATTGTAGGAAAATAATGAAATTAATCCACCAGAGGGCGCCAAAGTTCACATCCCAAGAAAGCGTTTCAGGTTTGCCCAAAGATGGATCCGAAATCTTTTTACGAAAGCTTGCGGAGAAGTTTGGTCATAACATATCATTGGATGACCTACTTTGATTGAGCATATTTACTTTTGAGGCAGTGTTATAGGATTGGTATTAAATTAAGCACCTGAAAACTACATCAATTATTTATGTCAACTAAAACAAACGTATGCTTGAAGTCAATACTGATCTGTCACTAGCAATTTGATTTGCGCATGTTATGTCAGTCCATGCTTGCTTTTTATGAGAAAATAAACGTATAAAAATAACACGTCTATTTCCACTGGCCAAGGCTTCAAGTTACAAACTTTCACGTTTTTTCAAACCAAATGTTAGGTTATTGCAAACCACTTTGGCCTCGCCGTGCACGTTCTTCAAGTAGGCCTATCAGTGCTGAACCATTTGTGACTTTTTTTTTTTTAAGTATTTCTCATCGGTGATGGGAAGCAACTGTCAGTGTCCTAGCACACACTTGTTTACCTAAGAGCATGCTGGCTTGACATGTCGGTTGACACACCTTGGGTAAGACTGTAAACTTGAAGTTAAAACAAAAGAGCCACACCCTACCAATGGGTGTGTCTGGTAACATATCCGTTTATTTTCGTCCCAATCTCTGAATCGTTTAATACCCTTAAATCTTGTTACTAATTCCCTAGATATATTTTGGTGGAATAACAAATACCTTGGTCTATGTGGGAAAGGTCAAATCGAAAAGAACACGCACGGGTAAACGTTCATAAACGCACACAAGGGGGAGCAGTGATGAAAGCCAGCCAATGAAGCCGGCCAATGATCGATGGCATTAAGTAAATAATTTTGAAAGTAGGCATACACTGTGTTGAGTTGCACAAATGTCGTGATGGATGTAATGCTTGAGTGTTAAATCCCCTTTTCTGTTGCTCAATAGTCCGCATAGGGTGTGGCCAGAGCTCCGGCAAGCCTGTCAGTCTGAAAGGTACATGTACTGACCTGATTTAACCTCGTGTGTTTGTTTGTTAGGACATAGGCACGTATTTGCCACGGTGTCATAGCTGATTCACTTGCATGACTTTGAAGACCACAGGCCCCCTCGTGATCTCTTACAGATATTGTTGCATGACAGAAAGTCTGCCTGATTCTACCAGTTCCAGAATAACCCTCCCTTTGAGGCAAATTTGACTACGACAGTTTTCTAAATGTTACTCTTTCATAGTGGCGAACAACATTTGTAATTCTTTAGTTCCGAGTTTTCGAAGCATTGAGGGGGGAGAGCGAGAGGGCGGGTTAAAATGTGATTCGAGTTAGGAAACGCAGTTTAAATCTCGCCAGAAAACCACCTCTTCTTTTGTTCAGAGACGTTTGACGTTACAAGGGTCGAACTAAACCAGCTTCAAGAACAATACGCCCTGCAATGCCAACAGCAACACTACACTAGTCCAGCCAGCTCCCCCTGAAGTTCCCCTGAGCCATCTCGCTCTCTTGCTGTTTTTCCTGCCCCGGCTCTTCCTTAAGCTCCCACCGCACAATTCCTTCCGTATTGATTTTATTAGGCTACACCGGGTCCATGTAACAGAACATTACATTACCTGAAAATTACCTGAGACACATTCCCATGTGAAGAATAAAGCTCAACATGCTTTTGTTAGGAATCTGTTACACACATCTGGAAAGAGTGATGTGTGCAGCGGTCAGAAAAGCAATGCACTTGAAGAGAGTGATTTTCAGTGTTTTGTAGTTCGGTTTGGTAACTCTAGAATGCTGCCACAAACTGTTACCTTACATATAACGTTTCATGGCAACAATGAATCATACATGAAGCCCCGAATTAATAGAGGAACTCAAGAACAGAAACCAGGCTATGAAAGTGTATCTGCTATGAAACTGGTTTGCTACAGTGCTGATATGGGATTTTTCCCCTGGAGTCAGTCACCACGCTCATCTGCCAGGAAAAAATAACCAAGCTGGTTTGCAGTTGGACTCAATAGAACATAGACGTCTTTAATAAGGGCATTTTAGATGATCCTCTGTCTAGAGTTTAACCTACATGTTTCTTAGAGAAAATGCGAAGACAGGTATTCGGATGCATGTGGCTGCTGAAGAGGGCCTGCATATTTTCCCTCCGGCTGAACTGTGAGAGAGAATTTTGGCATTCCATAGCAGAGGTTAAAGTTCATGGTGCCAAAAGGAGGAATGTGGTGTTGTCAATCATTTGGAACCGACACAAAGGTTCATCATCACGGCATCTGATGATTTCAACTCGTAACATCCACTTCCTGCCATTCATAAGTTTAACAGTGTACCACACCCGACAGGCTTTCTCAACACGCTTGCATGAGAAAGTCACTAGATGGCTTTCGTGCAAGCCATAGCAATACGAGGGGAGAGCGAAAACAGAAAGCCCCTGCATTTTTGGACATGAGACCCCATACATAACTCTGCAAGCTCAGATTACCATTGGGGGGAGGTGGAGCGTAGACATTGGTTTCATCCAGAGCTCTGTTACAATGCTTAGAAATGTCAGGCGTAAGAATTACTCTTTCATTGTTCATACTTCAAACATGGGGTCACTTTTCTGGTGTATTTGCTTTTGTTTATTTGAGCCTAAACATACAAATAACAACAGAGTATTTGTATTCAGTTTGTGTGTATTGTTGTTTTATTTATTCTTTACAGTTTAAAAAGCAGGAATTGTAAGAGCATTTAAATGACCGAACAAACTATTTTACACACATACAGTATATGCATTCACACAAAGTCTATGATACAGTTCACCCAGAAATGAACAATTGTAGCCATTTACCCACCCTCCAGTTGTTCCAAAATCTGTATTAATGTCTTTGTTCTGATGAAGACAGAGAAAGATATGTGGGAAAATATTAGCGTTTGACATTTCTAAGGAAAAATTTCAATGGTGGACAAAAGTGCCCCAGAACTGTTTGCTTTCGTACATTCTTTAAAATATCTTTTGTGCACAACAAACATTGGTTACGAACATTCTTTCAAATACATTTTTAATAATTTTATACATATTTGAGTGAGTGAAGACAGCATTTTCATTTTGGGGCGAACTGTCCCTTAAATATACAGTATCCTTGTATCTTTGGGAGACAAAACATAATTTAAACCTGGGAATAAACAAAATGTTTCAAATTTTGACATTTTCTGTGTTGAATTGCCTCCTTTGTTTAAAAGGTCACATTTCTTTGATTCCATTGAATCAGATACCATAGTGGGACAACAAACTTTGGACTCCACAAGCGTACGGATTGTTAAAGTCAACATGAGTATAAATCATGATTTTATGAATTATTTTTGCTGAAAATTTCATTGAAAATGGAAAATATATATATATAAAAAGCCAAGCAAAATGACTCACTAGTGGACCTTTAGGCCCCACTGTATTGTATGTTAATTCAAAAATGAAATAATTATACCCCATGTAGGCTTATAACATTTCAGACATCTTCAGGACTCTTGTTATCAACAAGAATAAACCCTTAGTTTTTGTGGCTAGACTTTAACGGTGATGCCAGCTCATCCGGTGAAGTGTGACCATGTGCATCTGCTCTGCCTTCAACACAGTGTCATCTCGCCAGCACCCTGCATATCAGGCATTTCACATGTTAAATAACTCGGGTCTCAAAGGAAACCCTGCTTCTGACACTCGACGCCTTTCTATTCATCTGTGCCATCTGTGTACAATACATCTGTCTTTGTGTCCGTGACTAAGTTAAACATCTTCCTATTACATTTGTTTAAAGGGGCATTGACAAAAGAAATATGTGCCGTCAATACTGTTATGTTGTTCATGTTTATTCTAAGGTACGGTAACCTAAGGTTAAACCCTTTATATATTTCTTAAATTATTCATTATATGTATTTCGTATCAATCGAAAGGCCTTTAAATTGATCATTTAAAGTTCACCCAAAAATTAAAATTCTGTCATGACTTACACACCTTCGCGTTGTTCCAATCCTGTATACATTTCTTTGTTATGTTGAACACAGAGAAAGAAAATTGGAAAAAATGCTATAACCAGACAGTTTCTGGACATCATTGACTACAATAGTAGAAAAAATAATTTATGTAAACACAAAAGAAGGTATTTAGAAGAATGCAGGACAGCAAACAGTTCTGGGGTACTTTTAACTACCGTTGTCATGTTTTCTACTATGGTAGTCAATTGGGTCCATGAACTGTTTGGTTTCAAACAGTCTTCCAAATATCTTTCTCTGTGTTCAACCAAACAAAGATAGTCGTATATATTTGGAACGAATTTTCATTATTGGGTGAGCTATCCCTTAAATAGTTTTTTTGTGAAAACAATAACATCACACAAACTAAAAAACTATACCTTGACAAGTCATTGAAGGTGTTAACTTTTTAATTTCTTCTTTCTTCATATGTTAAAATGCACACATGACACAAATGTGTACCGTAAATGCCTTTAAAACACTTTATACACTACTGTAACTAGTATAACACTTGGGCTATGATTTGTTATTATGAAGCCATATTCTCGTGGCTTTTGCTATGAGGCGTACTGTTAATGTACACATTGTTCTATTTGTAAAAGGTTGCTTATCATTCTTGTATTAACTTGCATGAAGTTTGAGACCCGCCTCAAAAAAGATTGTCAAAACCCTTCTCAAATATGACAGGAATGTCATGATGCTAGGTGCCCTATTGCGTCTAAAACAAAATATGGGATAGTGAAAGTTTTACATACAGTGCTGTGTGTAGAAAGTGAAATTCATCCCTGCTACCAAAAATGTGTTCTAAAAACAATTTGCTAACTTTCGAGGTTAAGTTGATGTTATTCTAGATCGTAAAAATAAAATATTTATGAAAAACGTTTTAGAAGGTTTAAAATGATGTATAATGTTGAATTTTGTTTTTTAAATTTAAGCAAACTGTAAGAATGTTTTTTGATAACTTTAAGAGAACACCAGAATGTTTCTGGATAGCTGGGATGTTGTTAAAATAAAAATGTAAACCATAGAGCAGTACTATAAATATAATCAAGTCAAATTATTCACTTTATTTGATCGCATTTTGTATGTCCTTATTTATTTATATACAATGGTTTTAAAGGAAGGGGACTTAGTACTCTAGAATAGTATCTATGTGAAAATAATCTGATCTAAAGCATTTGTATACATCCTTACTCTTTTTTTTTTTGGAAGAGGTGGCTGTATTGCAGATATGAATGATCTCAATGAAGTGAAACCAACTACATTTTAATACACACCAGCTCTGGGTATTAAAGGCCTGGAGGCACATTTTCAAAGGAAATGAAACAGTTTAACGCGACTTTGTCGATTGACATCCCTTTACGACACTGCTGAGTACACAGTAACAGAACGTGTTACTAGTTTTCAAACAACATCTTGACATTTCATATTTATATACACACACAGCAGATCACTATGGAAACATCCTTCCCCCTTGCTTATTATGTTGCCATGGCAGCCATCCCAGAATAGTCTTTTTCAGTTTGTCCCTCCCTCGTGTTTATGACTCACAGTCACAACCTGAAGGGGAAACCACAATTCAGTGTATATCTCATGATGTCCCTCCCCTGCATTTTTACTAGAACATTAGAGCTGGGTCTCGAAAAGGGGAACTCCATGAAAACATACAAAAATGTGGCCATGGAGACCACAGAGAATTTTAAGGGGTGATGGGGCAAGATTTTCCACTCACAGGAATTTCTAGGATCACACGAAATTTAAAGCGTTGCTGTACGGAGCAGTAAATAAATTAACTTAAAACTGAAATGCACTGTCAAAGCCATGAATTATCAAAGCTTTATGCTCAGCCCGTCTCCCGAACTTTTCAGTTAACACATGCGGCAAAAATCTCTGTTTTCATACACGATGAACTCTACAAACCAGATGTGGCAACAGTAATAATAAGTGTTGTCCTCAGAGTTAACCCAAAAACACAGGTAGCACACGCCCTCATCTCATGCAACAAACCCTCCCACAAAAGACAGGATGAGTCTATTGAAAACGCAAAAACCCTGTCTTTGTTTTGCAGTGTACTTTGGATACAATAACCTAAATAGCTTGTGCAGTGTTTGAAAACACCTGGCACTAATGTGTGTGGATTTACATTTTCTAAATAAATATGCACACCTGTCTGTTGGAAAGCTGCATTTCCTGAAATGGCGCACTTCATTTTCATTTTGTTTTTATCATCTTAGAATTAACTATTTCTACATACAAACACCACGGGTCCCCCTGCATGGAATTCGCCATGTTGTTTCTACACGAGCCCTAAACGGACAGAGTGCGTTTCGTACATACGCCATCTGCTTCGGCAATAAAGCAAAAAAGTTAATGACATTTATTTTTATGTCAGCCACCGTAGTGCTTCGAACGGGAGGGTTGAAGTGAGCCGTTGGTTGCAATTTGCGACCTCACCACTAGACTCCGCTAAATCTCACACACTTGACCTTAAATAAAACCCATCCAGGAAAGCGCTCTAAACTTGTAACTGGAAACCACGATCATGTTTTCCAACCCAATTATAGTATCTTTGTTATAGAAACAACTGCTAGCTGTCAACTACTCAGCCCTGAAATAATACGTCTTTAACAACACTGCTTGCATTGTTACACCGGATGAGAATTTGATTTGTGCTCATTTTGCGGCTGCAGTGGAATCAACTGAATCTTTTCAAGCTCAACATAACATATACACTGTCCCTGTTGTAAAACTAGCAGCTCTCAGCTTGACAAGCAAAAATTCCAAGTCGAAATGGGCATTTACGGTCACTTTGTTTTGTTTAAACTTCAAATAGAGTGGCTTCTCTTATCCTCCGAGGTTGATCCCAGGACACACCCAATAAACTCATCCTCTCTGCCCCTCCTTGTTCTTTTCCTTCCTTCGCTTCTTAGTACAGCACTGCGTGCATTGTAGTCATACGGGATGACTCACCCTGACACACCAAAACTCGGTGGTGTTATTCACACTAGTTCATACAGGCTGACACACCTATGAGGCACTCACCAGGAAACACCCGTTCCCACAAATCCTAGTATTGAGCTATAGCTACATAGAGATATTTTTCATGTGCACTCCAACATCACGCATTTCATACAAATTCAAAGCATGGGACCCTCTTGTTCAGATTATAGTGACTAATCACACAAACATGAACATGAGCACTTTTGGTGCAGTCGCTATGGCCGTTTCACGTCTTTTATCGCTCACACATGGTTTCAGAACTCCGCAGAGAAGCATGACTGTTTTGTTCCTAGCCATTCTCTGCATGTTTGTGATCCAAACATTTTTTTTATTGCATTGGGGAGACAGAACTCCTAAACCAAGAACGCAACAAATGAGAACACTGGAACATGGACACGATTCTTGACTCACACTTCTTTGTTTGTTCTTCTGGTTACGTTTCCTAAAGGTTTAAAATTAAGCATAGTGTGTTTTACCCACTGAATTGAGCAAAACATGCTTTTTCAAAACAACTTCTTTTCACGCCACTCCCCGTCCCCTTTACAAGACGGACAGCAGAACTCCATTTTGTGTTTGGAGAATGCATCTACTGCTTACCATTACACAGCTCTGAATATGGGTGTGACATGTAGATTTGTTCACCGAGCGCCTCAGGGTTCTCTCTCTGTCTGTCTCTCTGTTTGCCTCACAACCAACCCACCCTGGGACGTATTTACACACCTAAAGTATTTGATTATCTAAGGCAGCTGAAATAGTCATTTAGAACAACCACAGACATCTCACTCAATCAAATGTAAAGTATAGACCTTGTGAAACGTATTTTATCACAGCAAGTTATAACATAATAAAGGAGTCACAGTATTGAGAAAGCAGAGAAAGGTCTAGAAAAAAATGTGTGATGCTTTAGGGCAATGGTTCTCAAACGTTTATGTTGTAAGGCCCCCTTCGTGTGGACTTCATTGTTTGCCCTTATGAAGACCTAAAATTTTCAACTTTATTTTAATCAAACCAAAAATATATTTAGTTATACAATGCTAGAACATCAATTCTTTTATTCGGTGGTCTTATTTTCCTGACATTTTATTTCATAAAATTTATGATACAAAATGCCATAAAATCTGTTCCCCCTGGATCCATCTTGTGGGCCCACAGTTTGAGAATCACTGCTTACAGGAATGAAGTATTGATCTGATAACTGCAGGGCAAAGCCTGCAGCTCTAAAGTCTCTAAACTATACGGCAGTACTGAAAATGCCAAATATCAGGTATGACAATGAGCACTTTGGGTTTTTCAAGTTCTCATCAGCAATTAAAATTGTGTGACGTTTAAGTGTTGCTTTAGGTTAGGTTTACTTAGCAGTCTACTGTTTTATTATGCTTATTAAAATACAAAGGAGATGGACAAAGATGGGAACGTATACGCACGTGTTCACTACATCGACATTTGTTTTAGCACTCATGCAACCCGTGAGAGAACCACCACTGCTTGTTTAAATTACTGATTAAGATTCTTACATTTGATGTAAAAACAAGTGAAGGGCATGTAGGATGGTCAAGTTTCTTGGTTTGATTCTTAAATATTGAAAATGATCTTCTGTGAGCTGAATGTGGGGAATCAGCATTAGGTGAACACCCTGAAGAACACATCATCGTCTCCACCTCAAAGAGTTTGATTCAATAGCCTAATTAAATTGAACAGATTCACAGACTTCATTATTTAAGTTAATAGGGTTAATTTTTCTACTTCAACTTTAGAAATCTTTTATGTTTTAATACCATTGTGGTTAGGGTTAGGTCACCTGTAATTTATGTCTGTTTTTACTCGTTGTTTTATTTACAAATTCATTGTTGCCATTGACTACGCCAAACGTCCAAAAATTCTAGTGTATGACAAATTTTTATTTTATTCTACATTTCAATTAGCACAACCGAAATTCTATCAATTTCAATCTTATATTGTTTTATATCTAATTTAACTTTTGACTTTGAGAAAACAAAGCATTTCTTTTGGAAGCATCGTTGCATTTGTAAGTAAAGTTATGCATTAGGCTTTAACTTATTGGTCTTAATTTATGTCACAAAAGGGAAAGTATTCTGCAATTTACTACTATAATCTAATGAATTTAAAAAAGGTGAAAAAATATCAGATGAGTCAGTTTTATTACCTGTTTTTTATTAAACATTTTTAACTTGTTTTAATACTTTAACTATTAGCAAGCTACTTTTGTAGATCTTTGGTAGATCTTATGAATTATTCAAACAATGTTTAAAACCAAGTGTTTTAAATGTGTAAAATACCCAAAGCAATATTGAGAGGGACACCAGTGCCATTAACAAGCTTTATGATATTTACAGTTATATTTATTATCAATAAGTAAGTTTACAAAAGATGATTTATTATTCCATTTAACAGTGGCGGTGTTTGCGCAGTGCAGCCATCACAAAATGAGAAACTCTGCACAGAGATTTACGATGGATTTTCTACTATGAAAATTTTATGGAAATTTTGTTGGCCTAGATGAAAGAAAGTACTATCTCTGTGTTTACTGACACAATGAACATATGCAGACGTTTTTCAAATGGCTAAATGGTTGGCTTTTGTCTATTAACCGTCCGATGCATGATGCTGACTACAGTTAACAAAATTTTGAAAGCCATTTTTTTTGGACGTGAAATCATATTCAAACCCTCATCAGTGACACCTAGCAAGCAGCACCTTTGATCCTTACCCATAATTCTGGATGACATACAGCCATGTATAAATAAACATACATCACAAACATAAATACAAATTTTGTTAATTATTTGAATGAATGAATTGAATTTATTGTCATTCTCATTGAGGTTTGTAAAGTAGAATAGAATTTTCTTCAATAATCTTTTTATAATCAAATATAAATCTAGCATCATGCACAAATTTCCATTCAGTACATGTATCATTTACTGTATATAATGAAACTACTTTAATGCAATATACAAACAGAGCAACAGAGAGCAATGATTGTGGACACACGTTACGCACATGTTCACATGAGTGGGTGTGTGGTGTTAGGAATGTTACTTTGTACATACTTCTCAGTTCTACCAGACACCTCCGATATACAATTTGTAATGGTTTGTTTTTAATAAGTTCAGGGACATTTTTGATTTCTTATTTTAGTCTTAAATTAAAATACTGCAAAATGCAGTAACTTTCTCATAATTCATATTTTGTCAAAAAATGTATTACAGATTATAAATAGAATTCTATTTAAAACAGACATTTATATTTTAATAACTTATGCAATAGAGGTTTTAGAAAATATTAATTAATAAACAAATAAATGAACAGCTTTTTTTAAATCAATTTATATATTCAAATTAAATTTGGAAAAACTAGTCAGACTCAAAGTATCAGTTAAATCAGCTCAATCATGTTTAGTGTTATGTAAAAAGGTCTTAGCATGTTAGATTCATTACCTAATTTTGTATGAACAAGGGGACTACAACAGACAGCTGCCCATGAGATCAGACCCAAGGTAACTAATAGAAACAACCTGTTCATGACTTTATTTTTCAGAACATCCTCACTACCAAACTTTTACAAGTGTCGAACAACAGTCAACACAGTATTGTAATTTTGTAGGTTTGTAGTACCATTCTTCCTTTTGGTGACATAAATAACAATCAACTTAAATCAGCAACGTGAGTCAAGACATCACAAACAATAGGCTTCATAAGTGCATAAACAGTATGGGAGACAGCATAAACAATATACATACAGCAAAATCTAATAGGAGACTGAGGAGTGTTGCGACACAGGATGAGTGGAAACATCTATTAAAAAAATACGACTTGGCTACTCGATAAAATCCCTATACTGAGATAATAACAGACCACAAAAATGTCCATGGATGTGGGACCATACAATGTGACAGACATTGATGCCATTACTTTAAGGATGTACTTTTGAAAATGAATTAATTCAGTTTCTACGTTCAAGAATCATTTAAAAGGACTGTATTTTGAAAGTGTGTAAAATGTCAAGGCTTTTTTAATAACAACACTGTAAGTTCCGATATAACCTTGCAGTATACACAACAACTAAGTGTCGACATGATAAGAAAGACTAAACTGTTCCTCGATGTGCGCGTTTAATCATGCGCCTAAACGGCACGTCAATCAAACTCCGGGTGGGCTGGACTAAAGTTATAAATGACCACGCCCTGCTACACCGTTACCTCCGCCCTGTTCTCCAGTGAAGAACTTCACAGCTCCAGCCTAAACGCTGCCATTCTCCATAGCCCGGAGTTACACGCGAGCACGACGAAGCAGCACGAAAGTGAGAGGAAGAGAGAGAGCAAGTATACACAAAAAATAAAAAAAATAAAGTGAAGCTTTCACGCCTCGAGAAAGAGAGAAAAAATACACGATTAAGATAGAAAGCGTTTTGGTGGCAAACTTTTCTGGGCTGTGTCAGAACGACGTGGACCGCATAAGATGCCTGAGCAAAAGTCTTGAAGTTTCCAGGTGAGTTTCTGTGGTTTTTGTCCATGACCAAGTAGCGATGCAACGCCATGCGTAATGACCGCCGTCAGGTAGTGATTAAACTGTCTGGAAAAGTTTTATGTGTTCAATGACGTATAAATTATGATATATATATGTGCTTTTGTGTTTTTAAGGAGGTATATTTCAATCTAAAAAGTTTAATATATCGTCATCTGTATGTGCGTACTCGCAGAGGGTGGGTGGGTGTGTATCTGACTCCTCAATTGCCATCTGTTGCGCACGTTTTTACCAACAATACTAAACGTTGAGATTGTCCAGGCTTCAGGGTTTATTTCTTCAATTGGAAACGTAAAAGGTGACTCGAGGGCTACAGGCTTCGTTTTATCATCAAGGGAAATTTTCTGGAGCTTTGCATGCCATGCAAAAGATACGCCCAAGTATAGACGCGCGGAATTAAAACGGTGGAACGTGGTTGTCTCTCACTTTGGTTGTTTGACTTTGAGAATTATTTCAAATGAACTAAATGCATTTGGTTAATACGCGACAGCAGACAGAGTTTAACACATTTATAAATATTTTCCTGTTTTAAAGACTGTACCGCCATTGCAATTCTTTCCACACGTTTTCCAAGGAGCTTTAAATCTCCTCTTGAAAGAAATTATTGCCCTGCCCTACCAAATCTGGTCATAGCTCAAGCGTTTTGGACAACGTCAGCACAAATTCTGCAATTTGGGTGTAGTTCCCAAAGTTTTCTCATAATTTATCCTCTTGTTTTATGATGTCTATTGTGTTTAAACTTTTTACTGTCTGTAGAAAGTATGCTTTTTTTGGAAACCTCCAATCTTGCCTTGGCTTTCTCAACCTGGAGTCCTGGTCAGGGTGTGGGGTGTGAGTAAGTGGGTGATGGAGGAGGGGGTAATGGAATGCAGTGGTTTGGAAAGACTTACTAATTGAAACCAGGTTTGAAGCAAAGAGGGAGAAAGCAAGGCTTGCTTCGGAGGAGAAAGAATAAGGTGTTTTATTCACACCCGAATGCTGCCTGACTTTAGCTATAAAGCTGTTTTGCAGAATGTTATATAACCGAATGAGAGCACCAGAGAGAAGGAAAAGAGGGGATCAGAAAGGGAAGTGTTTCGGTGCTGAGGTTTGGCTGGTTGTGTAAAGAAGATTGTCATTTTTATTGGACTTTTCTGATGCGTGATAACTTATAAATGTGGATGTTTATGCATAGTGAATATTTTGAGCCCATCCCCCTCCACTGCCACACCCAAAGCTCTCTTTTGGTTTTGGCAGAAGAGATGACTCCATAGCAGATTAAAGCAGTCAAACATTTTCCAACACTTCCAATATTATTCAAACTATACATGTTTAGATATTTTTACTGTTTAAATTGAATAACTCCATCCTTGAAGTTTAAGTTTTCTGGGGTTTCCTCAAATTCAACAATGACTTTTCTTTCAACCTTGATTATATCTGAAGGTCGGAAAGTGTTTGGTTTAAAACAGAACGGAATGCATCTTGCTTATCTTATTTAGGTTTTAAATGTTGAGTCGAAATGACAGAAATGGGCGTCTGCCCAGGAGGATCTTCCGCGAATGCAGAACTTTCTCCTTCTCTGTGTTGATGGGTCAGGGAGTTAGGGTGTGTTGCATAGGTCTTTCTTTACCAGTGTGAAACGGAAAGAGTCTGGACTCGTGCACACTTCCTCAGTCATTTCCTTAAACGCTTGTCAGAGTCTTGCCATGCATTCTCATGCTAAAGAAAGGAGACTTTTTTGCATGTTGGTTTGTATCTGACATCTCAAATGTTCTTTTGTCTTCAACAAAAGACTGAAATAAATAGAGTCAGATATCCATGAAATTGTGCAGATTATCCATCAGGGATAAGCGTTTGGCACGGCTTGAGTCTGAGATGATGGTTTATAGGATGTACGGATCATTTAAATATTATGAAATATCACGTTTATGAGTTTGTTGCATTGTCCAAGTGCACGTCTTTCCTGTTCAGACAAAGCCTGGAGTTATCTGTCTTCTGCGATTGAGAAATTTTGGCTTGAAGCTAAAACAAAGTCTCTGCCATTATTGCTCTGAGTCAAACATCCAAATTTCATAATTTTTCCATGTGTAAGATATGAAGTGTTGTCACACATAGTCTTGCGTAGGTTTCCCTCAAGACCAGATTCATACATTTTAGGTAATGGATAATTCTTGTTAATTCATAATTAAGTGTTTTTGAGTGTTTGATAGTCAAATACCAATTCAGTTTTGCAGGTGTCCAAAGTACACATCTTTTTAGTAAATCGACAGATAAAAAATGTATTTATGTTTATTTAAATTTCTAATTAGAGGACTGCTGCAACATACTGTCTCATTGTTCCTCTATGATCCAGTCTGGATTATTTGTTTATGAATGGAGATCACAGGCTTCATTTGGTTAGGGTTTATATTATCACATGACAGTAGGATGGTCAGGCTGGCTGTGTATAGATGGTCAGTTGGCTTCAAGGTCACTCCGAGGGTGCACGTAATACTCTTGATTTAATGCTGTTTTTAGCTATGTATACTTCTGATACTTTGTTACTTTTTGATGTTTTTTACATATGTAAGACCCGTACTTTCTACAAGCGGACACATTTGTAGCCAAGGGTAAGCACCCACACATGCACTGACATGTGTGACGTTGCTATGATTTCCTGTTGGCCACACCTGTGACTGTTTCATGACTCAGTAGTAGAGTGACAAAGTAGTTCAAAAAGTGTGGAATTGTCATATCTGTGTAGTAAAAGTACACACAATATTTGTTTCAAATATGATTGATCAGGGTGTAACTACAATGTGCCACAGGCAGCTGTGACGTAATGCAAATCACCAAGTTATATTTCATAGATGTATCAAATCGAAGGGCAAAATTAAATATACAGAGCACATGATTTATTATTTTTTAGCTTACAGTAACAGGTCTGTTTATGAAAAACATGCATTATGGCAATGCCCGTGTAAAAACAGGTATTTATTTACTCTGCAGTAAAATAAAGATGAATTTTAATAGTGCCATTTGTAAGTGTGCTTTAAGGGGACTCAATGATCGGCATTTCTTGACGTCGACTAAGCCGTTGACCACGGATCGTACTACATCACGCTATGCCAGCAATGCAGTGATGCACTTGTGTACAACAGCACAAGTAGATGTCCTGCGCAGGGAAGGTCATTCATCTCAGTGCATGTTTACAAAGTTTACTCATGTTTTTTTCTAGTTGCATTTTTAGATTAGTGAGTAGCTTTAATTAGTTATTTGGGCGCTCAAAACCACATGCTTTTTCACTTCTCCAAAACTCTTTGCAGTGAGATGATGGACATAACTAGAAAACCATCTGAAAGGGATTTAAATATGATGCAGCCTGCTGGTCAGAGATCCACCTTTCCTCAACAGTAATAGCAATGCGTTGCATTGATGACTCGTATCCTTTGATTTGGTTCGAACAGAGTTACTGCACAAGTAAACCATGATAGAAAAAGTGACTCACTCACTGGGAGCGTTTATCTATTGTACACTGAGTAAATAGACATCTAACGTATAAATTCATGAACTTGTTATTTAGTGCTTTTGTATTAGGTCATTACGATTCCAAGGGAGATTTTAATTCTGCTATTCTAGTCTGCACGTCTTTATTTTGTTCCTCTAATATATGCACAGTTGGATTGAAGTATGGCTTGTCTTTGCACGCGCTTGGTCAAATGTTGGTTTTGAACTGAGTCCACGTGGAAGTGAAAATTGGCCATTTAACCAAATTATAGTTTTCCCCGATGATTTACCATGAATGTATTTGATCTCGTTTTCACATTAGAAATTTGCCGCCTGCTGCCAGAAAGATGAATCATTAAAGGGCTAGTTCGTCTAAAAATTCCTTCATTTACTGACCCTCATGTCATTCCAAACATGTATGAATTCCTTTTTTCTGCAGAACACAAGGTATTTTTAAGAATGTCGATAACCAGATAACACTGGACCCCATTGACTTCCATTGTATGGATATCTGTGTACCACGGATAATGAGTCATAAACACAGAGTGACATGAGGGTAAATAAATGACAGAATTTTACTTTTGGATGAACTGTCCCTTTAATCTAAATTTAATAAAGAAGTATGACTTCTCGCAATAATTCCTCTCTAATTTGCTTCGGGGAGTCAATGTTTACAAAATGGCGAGTAATCAAGTAACCCCTGTAAGCAAAGCCAAAGACCACAGTTTATTTTATTGCATTGTCTAATTGCTGACTGTGTCTACGTGTGTCTCTTATTAAACATTACAACAATTTAATGGAAACATTGAGCCGTTAGCCCTGGCTCTTCTATAATAAGTGGGCTAGTTATCTGCCCAACAATTCCGTGATCGCTTGTGTAACCCGCAACATTGGCGAATCCTAAATTTATGGTTGTGTAAAAGCAGTCGCTTGCACAGTCATACTAATCCCTAAACCCTGCAAAGACATTTGAACATTTCTTTTCTTTGACCCTGTATTCATCTATGTCACAAAGGGCAATTGCTTGCCTCTTTAAGGGTTCAACCAGCGTCCTGCCATAAAACAATAAAAAGGCTCAGATTGCATTGTTAGCCTGTGGAAAGCTTGAAAATGAGTACCCTGTTTTTGTACCCAGCACGGACCCACTGTGTGAGTTGAGTGGTTGGGTAGTGTAGGACATTGCTTTGGAGTTAGTCATTGCAGGAGAGGCTGGGCTTTCTTCCAGCTGGCCTGACGGCTCTATCAAGGAATGTATGTGACTGGAGGCCTGGGTGGGGCTCGCAGCTCACTGTTCTCTGTGCGGGTCTGAAAGATGGTGTGTGGAGTTTCTTTCTTGTTGGACGAAGGGCGTGTCCTTACTTTGGATTTGCAACATTTGTCAAATGCGTTGTACCATAACATAGGCTCTTTATATATTTGTGGAGATGTCGTCGAACATTGTAGCATCTCGGATTTGAGATGTCAAATTTCGATCAACAGGTTTCGTTCACTTTAGAAGCTCTTTTTGCACATTGGTATAAAGCATAGTCTCTTTAATTTATGAAATTATTTTTAATAAAGATTCTTTATTGAACGTTTTCTAGCCCGGAGCAGATTAACAAGCACATGGCTTGTTGGCTCCTCCATAATCATCCTTTTAATTACACTGTCTGTAAAACTGTCTATCTCTGCATTTGCAGCAGTTTTGTTCGACATGCTCCACCTTTAGCTAGGTGACAGCAAATGTGATACAGCTAAGTGGAAGGCTCCATAGATGTTACCCCTTTGAGTGTACACAGCTGCTCTGCCAAATGTTGGTCTTTGTAAACAGTGTGACAGCCCTGTCCAGACTGGCCTTTATCACCACGTCCCGAGACTATTTCAGTCGCAGCTCCGAAATACCTCTCGGTTAATGAAACAACAGGGTATTTACGAATAATAGACAAAGAAGTTTGAACAAGCTGAGAGAAAACATGACATTTGCAGCGTTTTTGTCCGATTTGACCCAATAGACCTGTGTTGAGCTGCTCTCCTCCAAATAACAGGTCATTTTCAAGAGGTATTGTTCACGGAGTGCAAACCTGTCATTGAGTGTCTGGGTTTTCTAAATGTTTGTAGCTTAGATTTATGATTGGCTGTTTGTTTTTAAAGGGGCTCCAGAGATACTTTGATACCAACTTTGTGTAAATACACAATTCTCTTGGGGCAGTTTCACATGGTCACGTTTTACAATTAACTGTTGTTTTCTAGCAGTTTTAAGTGTCAATAATGGAGTAGTACTGAGGTCAAATATCTGGGCAGGTTCTCACAAGCATAGCTGTCTGTGTTTTATATTGGCGTTTCTCCTAAATGAGAGGTCTTTCATGCGTTGCTGCTGCGTGCAGAACCTCACAATTTTGACTAACCACTGGTCTTATCCTAATGTGGTCATGTGTCTTTTGATGATGATATCACGGTTGAACCCACACGAAATTGATCTTTAATCATAGTGTGCTGCACATGCATCTTCTCTTGTCATGCATCGTTGCTTTAAAGCTCTTGAATGGTTTGTCTATGAAAGGGACATTCCCAACATTGCTCTTGACCAGGCTGACAGGAATCAAACAAAAACCTTTTTGTGCCTGATCTGATAAATTTAGTTTTTTAATCAATGGGCGCATGCAAACATGATCACACTGGAACACTCAATTGGAAAGGAGGCTTTAGGCAGGTTCAAAAGGAGTGTAGAATGATAATTCAACAGTTTGAAGTCTGCATTACACGGAAGTCGTGTTGGTGTTTTTCTGTAATGTAATGTATATCTGAGTAAACCGGTTTCCGAAATGAGAACTGATTTAGGGTGAAACATAATTTCCCAGTTTGGCATTGATCGGAGCAATGGAAGTTAAAAGCCTGGCCATTGGACAGTCAAGATAGTCTCTCGCTGGAGTATATGTCATGGCGGGAAGGGTAGTTCTTGTTTTTCCATTTAAGAATATGAAAATGTGTCATTTTAATTTAATAGTGAATTGAAAAAGTTTTCTTTAATGTTAAGGATTGCTAAAGGCACTGACATTTGGTAGGAGGTCACTTAAGCTTGACAAGAACCTTCCAGCGTATTACTCGTGAACAAATGATACTTAACAGGTCAGGTTATTTGGTTAACAAGGGAGTTACAATGTCAGAACAAATACTGGGATGACAAAATATTGAGCTGCTTCAGTTGAACTCATGAAATGTGCACGGATTCAGTGCCTTTCTCTGTTTTGTGTGGATTAGATAAGGGCAGATAATAAAGTTTGATTATTTTGTGTGTGTAAAGTGAAATGCTGTGTATTTAAGTCACATGGCTGGCCTGAAGACACTGGAGCTGTAAGGTTATCAGATGCTGATTTGCACATGGTTTGATGTTTACTGTGACAAATCAACTTCATTTTGCTTGTGACTTTTGTTTGCTTAAGTGTCAGTTTCTGCATTAGCATGGTAATAATGAATGCTGTTTGATGGCTCTTATATTCTCCTATATAGTTTATAGGATGTTGTGCTCTGAAATCTTTCTTTTCGATATCAGGAAATGCATTTATTCAACATATTCAGTTTTCAAATATTAGCGTGGAGATGTGAGGATGTTTATTTAGATGTTGCTAACTATATTTATAAATTGTGATCTTGCTAGCAGCTTATCAAAGTGACTTCTCAAACTTAAGAATTAAAATCAAACGAAGCACTAATTTATTTTTCAGTCTGGTGAATTAAAACTAGTTTGACAATTGTTGAACAGTAACATCCAGAGTAAAGTTTTAAACGTGTGCAGAATCTCTTAGCTTGGGTGCATACAAAAGAAAACTCCCTGTTTTGTGTTTTCATTCTGTTACTGTTTCACTGTCGCCCTCTTAGGGTAAGCCAGAGAAAGTTAAACAACTAGAGGGAGGCTGCATTTTTGAGGAAAAGAGGAAATAAGGTATACCTGATCCCTAGCAAAAGTACTGAAATTATGCAAGCATTACACAAAATTTAGGTTTTTACATGGAATATGCCTAAATACTGGTGTGGTACTTAAGTGTAATTGGAAGCCAGTTTTGTCACTTAACTGTTTGATACTTAGAAATAATCACTTGGATAAATATTCCATTTAATTTCCTTCTGCTTTCTTTCAGAAATTAAAGGAAGACGGCAGAGGTTGAGCACTAGCCTTGGCACTTCAGTACGTCTTTTGACTTCCTAAACGTTAACGCAAAGATCTTGCTTACAGTGCATGCAGAATCATAATAATCTAATGCAGTGGTTCTAATACAGACTTATTGCCTGTTTCAGCTTAGCAACATAAACAAACATTACTGCGCATGTTCACTTTTGTGACCCAACCTTACCTTCCGGTACACATTCACAAACAATAGAGTCCATGTATATTATTTCTGATAACAATCAAAAGAAACCTCAGAAGAACTGTAATTGGCGAAACTTGTCTCTTCAATATTTTTAATTTAGACTGCGGTAGCAAGCTCAACCGCTAGATTTCAATGTACCATACGTTTTTTTTAAATGCAACCAAATACAGGACCCATTCAACAAATTGATTATTTGTTACAAATAATATACAATAAAATAATACAAATTGGGGGTCTGGCGTGTTTGAGCAGGTCTGATGAAACAGTCTATAGTCTTAAACTTAGAATTTTTATTTAACCAAAAACATAATCAGTTGCACAATTCTCTAACATCGGTTATTTTGGTTGGTGGTCTTTTTCTGATGTTTAATTGCATAAAATGTATGATGAATATCTACATTTCATAAAATGCAACAAAATCTGTGGCCCCCTGGATCCATCTTGGGACCCTCAGTTTGAGAGCCACTGGCACTGAATAATGTATCTCATATTATTTGAATAAAAGATATACTAAACTTGTCTAGCATATTTGATCAGATTTATCCTGTATGGATTTCTACTAATCTACCTTTCTATGGACAGTTTCAGTGGCAACAACATAAACAAATGTTATGTGGCCCAAACGTAATGATAGACCTCTGGGAAGAAACTAGAACAGTTTAGTTTAATAATTTAGTAATAAATGTGTTATAACAAAAACATAGACCGGAAATACATTTCTGGCTATGATTGTGCTTCCAATGAAACAGTCTATACAGCAAGATCTGTAATAGAAAGAGATACGATTTTGTATATTTTATGAGAAGCATTTTATCTGCTGTTTGCCTCTTGTTTTAAACTTTTTCGATACAGCAATTAATATGGGCTTTATTCCTGATATGGCAATGAGGACACCCATTAAAATTCTCCAAGGCTGAAATTTGACTAATTTTATTAATGGTTTTAAATGAATCATAAATTCCAAAGTAAATTCCTGTAACACTACCTTAATAGAGATGTCCTCAGTGTGTACAATGGCACTCATAGTCCATATTTGCCCTCTCTTGCCAGACCAGCCCATGCCACACTAGCTTGTTTTCCCCTCCAATAATAAAAAAATACGTAAGAAAAGTTCGTAGGACTGGTGAGCTGACACATTTACTTTATGGGGCTGTATAGTTTGGTTTGACCTCTATTGCTTCTCTTATGTTAACTGCATGGGCCCAATAACAGTGATAAATAGCCATGGCTTTTTACTTTTAATTTGACTGTTAATGGCCTGTTTACAGACTTATTAGAAGTCAACAGATCACAAGCATGTGTTCAAGCTTGGGAGTTTGGAGTGTTTACTGTCTTGTGATTGCACAAACACTGGAGGGTATTAATAAAGGCCTGCTTACACTTAGATCATATGATTTTTGAGTAAGACCCAGCTAATGGTAACCAGTGAAACTGTTTGTTTAATCTTGTGAAAGCAACGGCTGTCTCTGTTCTTCATAGAAAGTTAGACCGCCTGAATCGCACACCACTCTGCAGCTAAAAAATCTCTACGGTTAGGAGACGACAAGGGATTTGTGCCTGCATATGTTAGGGAGCCCTGTGGTTTACTGGAATGTTCTGTGTCTTTGCTCATCTTTGGGGCAAGGTAACGACATGTTGAATTTTTTTAATAAGATTGTGCCCTACTTTTTTTTTTTTGTGAATAGTAATCAGAGTTCCCCACATTTCCTTTTCTTTTATCCTCCCACCCTGTATGCTCCTTCTCAGGCGCACTGCCAGGAATATGTCAGAGCTATTACAACAAGTACTGCCCAAAAAGGTCTGCACATCATATGGTTATCAAGGGGCTGAAGGAGGTCGGACATGCTGTGGTGGTACTGTACTGGAGAAAGGCGTGGCATCATGTTAAGAGGATTAACGTGCATTAGCCAGGGAGTGAAGTTTTGCGTTGCACTGTTTGTTAGGGAGTTGTTAAATAACACGGCGCTGTTGGTTTTCCCCTTTTCTTTTAGTAAATTCCTGATCCAGCCAACAATAATAGAGCTTTAATGGTTCTCTCATAGCCTATGTTTCTCTCACTTCTGATGGATTTATATGAGTTTTAAGAGTAAATATACAGAGTTGTAGTTCTAGTTGATGCAAAATGTGTCTTGTTAAAAACCTCTTTTTGTTTTTTACGCATTTCTGCTCACTAACACAAAAAATGATTGTAATAAACATGATTGTGTTCTCTATCTTGCTCAAAGCTTAATTTTATCACAGGATTGAAATTTTGCTTTTAATAATTTATTACGGTAACCCGTCCCGATTTCATTAAGTGCATTATGTTGAAATTCAAGTTAGTGTAAGGATCTCTATATTTGCGGCGGAGGTCCGGACAATCATTTTTTTATAAATATGTAAAATAAATTAAGACCAGTCGAATATTTATATAGAAAAGTTAACATACAATACAATACAATACACCTTTATTTGTATAGCACAGTTTAAAAGCAACCGGAGTTAATCAAAGTGCTTTACAACATGCTATAAGACAATAAAAATACATAAAATAAATAGGCACAATAAAACGTAATATAGCATAGATATACACAAGCTGTAAGATATGTGGTGGTCCTAAAAAGCTAAATCAAAGACACGTGGACAAGGGACATCGAAAGCCAAAGAAAATAAGTAGGTCTTTAAGATAGATTTAAAATCAACAGGAAATGCACGGTCGCCTCATGTTTTTAGCCTAGTCCTTTAGACATGCAGCAGGTTAGAGTTTGAAGATCTGCGCCATCTCGACAGTGTTTATGGCTGCTAATATTAGGCTTAATACACTGGTGCAAAGTTGTGAAGTGACTCAAAAACAAACAAGAGTATTTTTAAATCGATTTTTATTTACAAGAAGCCAAATTGTGAAATCACATAGGCTGTGATTGTTTTATGCGCAGCTTGTTCGTGAATCACGGCTCTGTGATCTGTGGGAAATGAGCTCCATCTGAAAGCACTGCTCGTTTGATTTGCTTAAAAAAATGTGTATTTAAAAAGCAACACCCGTCAAACATCATCCTTATATTCATCCAAACAATCCAATATGGGCTTAATGGTGTGTCTACTACCATGCTTTAGGGGGATGTAGATTTGGGGGTTGTCTGCATATAGATCGAAAGAGACCCAGTGCTTATTAAAAATAAACCCTAGGGGAAGCCTATAAAGTGAGAACAATACTGGCCCAAGGATCGATTCTTGAGGTACACCAGATCTTAAATGCATCTCGGAAGAAGAATGATGCACAATGTTAGAAAAAAAAATCTCCTTTGTGAGATGACCTAAACCACTGTAAGGCTGTGCCTCGTAGACCAACACATGACTCCAGTCGAGATAAAAGACTATCATGGTTGACCAGGTCAAAGGCAGAGCTAAGGTCTAATAAAACCAGAGCCGCAGACTGACCAGAATCTATTGTCAACATTATATCGTTAACAACCCTTAGAAGGGCCGACTCTGTGCTTTGGCAGGATTTAAAACCTGACTGAATATTTTCATGGATAGCGTTAAGAGCCAAGTGAGATTGTTGATTTAAAAAAAAATCTCCAAAATCTCCAGTGCTATAGTGAAGTCCTAGTGTCCTATTTTAATATTTAAAAAAACTACTGACAAAAAAGTAACAACTGAAATGTAACCCCCTAATGTAATCATGAGCAGGAGCAGGAGAGTGAATGTTACCACTTTTACCACCCTGGGAGCGTTTAAAAATGCAAATATTTTTATCTGCTTGCTTTTCAGGGGGTTGACGAAAAATATTTTCCGAAATGCTCTCTTTGTCCGCTGGTGGAAGTGTCTTTTCCTGTGTATGGGAGCGCACGTGTCTGTGTGTGTGTCTGGGTACATCGGGGCAGAACTCAATACGGAGAGCAGAGGAGAATTGTAAACGTGCGGCCATGTGGAGACAGAAATGACATGCCGCTGTGTAAAGAAAATAAATAGAATTATGCTATTTAGTTTGTTTGATAAAAGAACATGGTATAGACATGTTCTATACGAAAGGAAATCTTAAATCACTTCTCTTGTGATATGGCGCTATAGAAAAAACAAAATTAACTTTACCTTCAAGGGGGGCGGGTGTTGGAGGGGCGGGCACCCATGCAGCAATAAAGGGATACTCCACCCAAAATTTTTAACAATTTCATGAACTACTCCACCCAAGTTGTATACATTTCCTGTTCTGTTGAACTCAAAGATATTTGGGAATTTATTTTCTGTAATTTTTAATACTATGGTAGTCAGTGATTTCCCAGAAATGTCAGTTGCTAACATTTACCCAAATATATTTATTTGTGTTCATCAGAACAAATACATTTGTACAGGTTTGAATGGAAGAACTTGTAGGTGAATAAATGACTACATTTTCATTTTTGGATGTAAATTTGCGTATTTTTTTTAACCTTCATTCCTTCTGTAATCCATAAAGGTCAGGGACAGGCTTTTTTCAGAAGTGTGTATACTCGCTATTTTAAATCCAGGGAAGAGGGTTCAAATTACTTGAAATACTTTCGTGCATACCCCCCAATTCATGTTTGCATGAAACAAAGCTGTTTTCCATTTCTTTAGTGGTCATATGTCATCATGCAATATATGCAGCACATTTCATCCCATCTGTTTGTCTTAAAGAAATGTTCTGCCGTGTTGGCATAGTTTCCCAGAGTTGGCTTTGATTATTTTTCTGCAGTTAAGTGCGTAGCTGAATGAGTAGTGGTTACTCATTTTTAAGTTTGGAGATGATTTGGTCTCACTGATTTCACTGTTGAATTTCATAATGATTATAATTCAATTTCGTACTCGTGCAGTAATAAATGTGTTGACTTTAGATAATCATGGTGTTTATGTAAGAGATAATTTGCCATGTTATTGCTTTCCTTCAAGTAATTTCATAGTTATAAGAAAATAGATTGTTTTTTGCACTTTCTTTGAAATATGCAAGTAGGTGTTTTCGTATCCAAGAGTTTCTGTGTGTTATTACAGGGTGGAGAATGAGGGGGTGATATCTTTGAAACAATGAGCTTTCTGTGTTGGATCTTGGAATGACTGGCCCACATGACAACTCGATAAGCCTCATGTTAATCAGACAGATACTTCTTGTTTTCTAGCTGTTGTTTAATGTGTTTATGGTGGTTTTATGTTGTCTTGAAATCTATATATTTCTAGGTTTAAATTGGCATGTCTGTTATATTCATGATTTTTTGATAAAGCATGTGAGGAAGTTGAGGACGGATGAACGATATAGGTCTAAGATGACTTGGTTCTAAAATCTTAAATCTAAGAGCAACTTGTGCTGGTTTAGTTTGACTTCTTGTGGGCAACTTTACTGCCATCTAGTGGTACACAGCTTTATAAGCTAAAGCTTACTAATGTTTTACCAAAAGCTGAATTTATTAAATCTGAACTTTATAATATTATGTTGTATTGTATAATACTTTATTGGTGTGTACAGTAAGCATAGAAACATTCCAACACACTAACATTACCTTTTTGTGAATTGTGTAGGAAAGAACTAGGGCAGACAACGGTCCACTGTAGGGGACGGGTGAAGAAACAACACATTAAGAGGTATCCTATGTAGATATTTGTAAATGTAATTGAAATTTTAACAAGGGATTGTAAATGCTGCAGGTGTTTTGGGTGTTAAATGTTAGTACTGTCTGTTCTTTTAAACTCATTTTTAAATGTAAGTTTTGCATTATTACGTTTGGTATTTTTAGTATTTTTATAAACTTTATATTTTTCACATCTATGTGCACGTTTTCTCTTCAAGATGGATGACGAGCAGGACACAAGGGAAGTTCTTTTCCCTCAGTGGATGGGCCCTGATAAACATGGGCTCACCATAGAACAAACAGGTCAAGGAGAGATTTTTGTCACAGAGGTGAAAGAAGAGTCCCCTGCTACTCACACTGGGAGAGTAAATCAAGGTATATTAAGTCAAATCAAATGTGTCAACAAGCAAAAGTGTCGGGAATCAAATGTTTTATTCAAGATTTGTAGAAGAATATTTTTGACGGAGTCATTCTGTGACCGTAAACTTTTTTCCAATGTTTGCTCTTTTAGTGCTTGGAGAGGCACAATTTGAACTCTCATACATTTTTAGCACAAGTCTAATGGTTTTATTGTCCTTCCAGATATGACTTGCCTATAGGAAATGGCATTAGTTAATATTGGTTCATAAAAAAAAAAATCATTTTGTGCCCATGTCACAGGTGACCAAATCGTTGGGGCTACCATTTACTTTGACAACATGTCCTCCGAGGAAACAGCTGAGCTACTAAAGACTTTAAACAAACATAAGGTTGGACTCAAATTGCAAAACAAGACTGGAGACAAGTCACCATGCCGCTCTCCAGTGGGGACGTTGTCCTGGGAAGGGCGTGCAGGGTTTGGAGGGTCTAGTTCAGACATTCTGCTGGTAAGTTGATCTAGGTGTTGATCTATGTGTTATGGACCATGACAAAATGAAACTTTTTAAGCTTAATATTTTCAATGAGTTTTGACAAATGAATATAAGAGCAAACATTTTTCTGAAGTGTTTTTAATAGAAGTATTTTAAACTTTAACTATAGAGTGGAGATGATGAAGACTATAGGAGAATCTACACGAAGAAGATTAAACCCAGACTGAAGTCGGAAGATCTTGCTGAGGGTGTGGATGTGCGAACAGAACGTCATAGCAGCACAAGTAGTGATGGTTGCACCGTAACTACAGTTACACGACGAATAACTACCTACACAGTGGATGTACCTGGGGAAACTGATGAGCAAACTTATTACTCAAGCCCCGAGTTCAAATTTCAGGTCTCTGACCATGAGCAGTTGGAGGGCGATTCTTCCCATATCAGATTACCACATGGCAGTGCACAAGGAGGTATAAAAATGGGAGAGATATCTTTTGGAGAACCCAAGGTTACTGGTTCTTATGTAAAGCACTTTAGTACTGGATCTGTCAAAACAACAAGCGAATTAGATAGGAGTGAGAGGGAAACTAGAATTAATGTATCAGACACTGGACTATTAGAGGGAAAAGAACGGGGACGTTCAAGTGTAATGGGTGGAACTGAATTTGCTACAACACAGGGCCCTGTTTTGGACACTCATGTTTCAGGTTTTTCCCTTAGTGGTGGTAGAGGGGTCAGAAACATATCAGGAATGGGCAAAGATAATCCGTCTGTTGCCCATAAGGATGAGTCTGATGATAAAACAAAATCGTCTAAATTTAGCACAGATATTCAACGACCCAAGATTAATATTAAACGTACTGAGGGTGAAATCAGTCAGAGTTCTGATGGTACCATGCATGGGTTAGAAGATAAGATAAAACTACCAAAACTTGAATCCAGCAAATCCGTTCAATCAGTCCCCACCATGGAAATTAGTGGTGCATTCCAGAAACCCCATCTCAAATGGCAAACAACTGGTACTGCAGATAATTCTAGTCTAGAAGTAAATTTTAGCAATCAGAACCCCACAGATAATAGAGGTTTAGAAATAACTAGGAATCAGGATGTGTCACTTACAAAGATTAAGGGTCAAACAGAGACAAAATCATTTGGAATAAAAGGCTCTAATTTAGAAGGGTCCAAAATGGATACTGATGTTTCACTGACTAAAATGAAAACACCCAAAATAGACAATACTGCCGCAGATCTTCAAGTTCAAGGACCGTCAATCTCTGGCCCAAAGCTTTCTTTGTCTGATGTGGATGCCAATCTTAAAGGGCCAGACCTAAAAAGAGATGTCAATGTGTCCGTTTCAAATGTTGAAGGGTATATTACAGGACCACAAATTAATATCGGTCAATATTCCTTTGGAGTAAAGGGTGGCAAGATTGAGGGTCAAGATGTGAAAATGTCAACAATTGGTGTTGCAGCTAAGGGACCAGAGGTCAGCATTATAGATTCAAAGTTTGATATTGACGGACCTAATGGAAACATTAAAGGCCCTGAACTAAAGATGCCATCAATCTCCGGTCCAGAGATTTCTATGGCTGATATGGACATCAACTTTCAAGGGCCAAAACTGAAAACGCCCTCATTTGGAGACAAAGGACCAAAATACGTGGGTCACAATGTTGATGTTAAAATTCCCAAGGCCAAAGTGGATATTAAATTACCAGAAGTGGATATCAAGGGTCCAGAGCTTAACGTTGAGGGAACTGACGGAAAAGTCAAGAGCTCCAAATTCAAGATGCCGTCAGTTTCTGGTCCAAAGGTTTCTATGCCGGACATGGATATGAACCTTAAAGGGCCCAAGCTGAAAGGTGATGTTGATCTGTCATTTCCAAAAGTTGAGGGAGATATCGCAGTACAAAAAGTTGAAATTGAAGGCCCAGACATTGAAGGTCCTGAGGGTGGTTTCAAGATGCCCAAGATAAAAATGCCCTCATTTGGACTCAAAGGGCCAAAAGTCGAAGGTCCCAATGTTGATGTGAAAATACCCAAGGCCAATGTGGATATTAAAGCACCAGATGTTGATATCAAGGGTCCAGAGCTTGACATTGAGGGACTTGAGGGAAAAATCAAAGACCCAAAATTCAAGATGCCATCGACCTCAGGCCCAAAGATCTCTATGCCAGATGTAGACTTCAACCTTAAAGGGACCAAACTGAAAGGTGATTTTGACATGTCAGTTCCAAAAGTTAAGGGAGATGTCAAAGCACCAAAAGTTGAAATTGAAGGCCCAGACATTGAAGGTCCTGAAGGAAGTTTCAAGATGCCAAAGATCAAAATGCCCTCGTTCGGACTCAAAGGGCCAAAATTCGAAGGGCAAGATGTGGATGTGACGATCCCCAAGGCCGACGTGGAAATTAAAGCACCAGATGTGGATATCAAGGGTCCAGAGCTTGATGTTGAGGGACCTGAGGGAAAAATCAAAGGCCCAAAATTCAAGATGCCATCAATCTCTGGTCCAAAGATCTCTATGCCAGATGTAGATTTCAACCTTAAAGGGCCCAAACTGAAAGGTGATGTTGATGTGTTTGTTCCTAAAGTTGAGGGAGATTTCAAAGCACCAAAAGTTGAAATTGAAGGTCAAGACATTGAAGGTCCTGAGGGTGGTTTCAAGATGCCAAAGATCAAAATGCCCTCGTTCGGACTCAAAGGGCAAAGAGTCGAAGGTCCAGGTGTGGATATGAAAGTCCCGAAGGCCGAGGTGGAAGTTAGAGCACCAGATGTAAATATAAAGTGTCCAGAGCTTGACATTGAGGGAGCGGAGGGAAAACTCAAGGGTCAAAAATTCAATATGCCATCAATATCTGGTCCAAATATATCTATGCCTGATGTAGATTTCAACCTTAAAGGGCCCAAACTGAAAGGTGATTTTGATGTGTCCGTTCCAAAAGTTAAGGGAGATTTCAAAGCACCAAAAGTTGAAATTGAAGGCCCAGACATTGAAGGTCCTGAGGGTGGTTTCAAGATGCCCAAGATAAAAATGCCCTCATTTGGACTCAAAGGGCCAAAAGTCGAAGGTCCCAATGTTGATGTGAAAATACCCAAGGCCAATGTGGATATTAAAGCACCAGATGTTGATATCAAGGGTCCAGAGCTTGACCTTGAGGGACCTGAGGGAAAAATCAAAGACCCAAAATTCAAGATGCCATCGACCTCAGGCCCAAAGATCTCTATGCCAGATGTAGACTTCAACCTTAAAGGGACAAAACTGAAAGGTGATTTTGACATGTCAGTTCCAAAAGTTAAGGGAGATGTCAAAGCACCAAAAGTTGAAATTGAAGGCCCAGACATTGAAGGTCCTGAAGGAAGTTTCAAGATGCCAAAGATCAAAATGCCCTCGTTCGGACTCAAAGGGCCAAAATTCGAAGGTCAAGATGTGGATGTGAAGATCCCCATGGCCGACGTGGAAATTAAAGCACCAGATGTGGATATCAAGGGTCCAGAGCTTGATGTTGAGGGACCTGAGGGAAAAATCAAAGGCCCAAAATTCAAGATGCCATCAATCTCTGGTCCAAAGATCTCTATGCCAGATGTAGATTTCAACCTTAAAGGGCCCAAACTGAAAGGTGATGTTGATGTGTCTGTTCCTAAAGTTGAGGGAGATTTCAAAGCACCAAAAGTTGAAATTGAAGGCCCACACATTGAAGGTCCTGAGGGTGGTTTCAAGATGCCAAAGATCAAAATGCCCTCGTTCGGACTCAAAGGGCAAAGAGTCGAAGGTCCAGATGTTGATATGAAAGTCCCGAAGGCCGAGGTGGAAGTTAGAGCACCAGATGTAAATATAAAGTGTCCAGAGCTTGACATAGAGGGAGCGGAGGGAAGACTCAAGGGTCAAAAATTCAATATGCCATCAATATCTGGTCCAAATATATCTATGCCAGATGTAGATTTCAACCTTAAAGGGCCCAAACTGAAAGGTGATTTTGATGTGTCCGTTCCAAAAGTTAAGGGAGATTTCAAAGCACCAAAAGTTGAAATTGAAGGCCCAGACATTGAAGGTCCTGAAGGAGGTTTCAAGATGCCAAAGATCAAAATGCCCTCGTTTGGAGTTAAAGGGGCAGATGTTGATGTGAAAATCCCCAAGGCCGAATTGGATGTTAAAGAACCAGATGTGAATATCAAGGGTCCGGAGCTTGACATTGATGGACCTGAGGGTAAAATCAAGGGCCCCAAATTCAAGATGCCATCAATCTCTGGTCCAAAGATCTCTATGCCAGATGTAGATTTCAACCTGAAAGGACCTAAAATAAAAGGTGATCTTGATGTGTCCGTTCCAAAAATTGAGGGAGATTTCAAGGCACCAAAAGTTGAAATTGAAGACCCAGACATTGAAGGTCCTGAGGGTGGTTTCAAGATGCCAAAGGTCAAAATGCCCTCATTTGGACTCAAAGGGCCAAAAGTCGAAGGTCCAGCTGTTGATGTGAAAATCCCCAAGCCCAAAGTGGATATTAAAGCACCAGATATGGATATCAAGGGTCTAGAGCTTGACATTGAGGGACCTGAGGGAAAAATCAAGGGCCCCAAATTCAAGATGCCATCGATCTCTGGTCCAAAGATCTCTATGCCAGATGTAGATTTCAACCTTAAAGGGCCCAAACTAAAAGGTGAAGGTGATGTTGACGTGTCAGTTCCAAAAGTTAAGGTAGATATCAAAACACCAAAAGTTGAAATTGAAGGCACAGACATTGAAGGTCCCGAGGGTGGTTTCAAGATGCCAAAAATCAAAATGCCTTCATTTGGAGTAAAAGGGACAAAATTTGAAGGGCCCGATGTTGATGTTAAAACCCCCAAGGCTGAAGTGGATATCAAAGGCCCAGACGTGGATATCAGGGGTCCAGAGCTTGACATTGAGGGACCTGAGGGAAAAATAAAAGGCCCAAAGTTCAAGATGCCATCGATGTCTGGTCCAAAGATCTCTATGCCTGATGTAGACTTCAACCTTAAAGGGCCCAAACTGAAAGGTGATCTTGATCTGTCAGTCCCAAAAGTTGAGGGAGATTTCAAAGCACCAAAAGTTGAAATTGAGGGCCCAGATTTTGAAGGTCATGAAGGAGGTTTCAAGATGCCAAAGATAAAAATGCCCTCATTCGGACTCAAAGGGCCAAAAGTCGAAGGTCCAGATTTTGAAGTGAAAATCCCCAAGCCCAAAGTGGATATTAAAGCACCAGATGTGGATATCAGTTGTCCAGAGCTTGACATTGAGGGACCTGAGGGAAAAATAAAAGTCCCAAAATTCAAGATGCCATCGATGTCTGGTCCAAAGGTCTCCATGCCAGATGTAGACTTCAACCTTAAAGGGCCCAAACTGAAAGGTGATTTTGATGTGTCCGTTCCAAAAGTTAAGGGAGATTTCAAAGCACCAAAAGTTGAAATTGAAGGCCCAGACATTGAAGGTCCTGAAGGAGGTTTCAAGATGCCAAAGATCAAAATGCCCTCGTTTGGAGTTAAAGGGGCAGATGTTGATGTGAAAATCCCCAAGGCCGAATTGGATGTTAAAGCACCAGATGTGAATATCAAGGGTCCGGAGCTTGACATTGATGGACCTGAGGGTAAAATCAAGGGCCCCAAATTCAAGATGCCATCAATCTCTGGTCCAAATATTTCTATGCCAGATGTAGATTTCAACCTTAAAGCGCCCAAGCTGAAAGGTGAGGGTGATGTTGATGTGTCAGCTCCTAAAGTAAAGGGAGGTATCAAAACACCAAAAGTTGAAATTGAAGGCCCAGACATTGAAGGTCCAGAAGGTGGTTTCAAGATGCCAAAAATCAAAATGCCTTCGTTTGGAGTAAAAGGGGCAAAATTTGAAGGTTCCGATGTTGATGTAAAAATCCCCAAGGCCGAAGTTGATATCAAAGTGCCAGATGTTGATATCAAGGGTCCAGAGCTAAACATTGAGGCACCTGAGGGAAAAATCAAGGGCCCAAAATTCAAGATGCCATCAATGTCTGGTCCAAAGTTTTCTATGCCAGATGTAGATTTCAACCTTAAAGGGCCCAAACTGAAAGGTGATGTTGATGTGTCTGTTCCAAAAGTTGAGGGAGATTTCAAAGCACCAAAAGTTGAAATTGAAGGCCCAGACATTGAAGGACCAGAAGGTGGTTTCAAGATGCCAAAGATCAAGATGCCCTCGTTTGGAGTAAAAGGGCCAAAATTCGAAGGTCCCGATGTTGACCTGAAAATCCCAAAGGCTGAAGTGGATATTAAAGCACCAGATGTGAATATCAAGGGTCCAGAGGTTGACTTTGAGGGACCGGAGGGAAAAATCAAGGGCTCAAAATTAAAGATGCCATCAATGTCTGGTCCAAAGATTTCTATGCCAGATGTAGACTTCAACCTTAAAGGGCCCAAACTGAAAGGTGACTTTGACGTGTCAGTTCCAAAAGTTGAAGGAGATATCAAAGCACCAAATCTTGATATTGAAGGCCCAGACATTGAAGGTCCTGAAGGAGGTTTCAAGATGCCAAAGTTCAAAATGCCCTCGTTTGGAGTCAAAGGGCCAAAATTTGAAGGTCCCGATGTTGATTTGAAAATCCCAAGAGCTGAAGTGGATATAAAAGCACCAGATGTGAATATCAAGGGTCCAGAGCTTGACTTTGAGGGACCTGAGGGAAAAATCAAGGGCCCAAAATTCAAGATGCCATCGATGTCTGGTCCAAAGATTTCTATGCCAGATGTAGACTTCAACCTTAAAGGGCCCAAAATGAAAGGTGATTTTGACGTGTCAGTTCCAAAAGTTGAGGGAGATATCAAAGCTCCAAAACTTGATATTGAAGGCCCAGACATTGAAGGTCCGGAAGGAGGTTTCAAGATGCCAAAGTTCAAAATGCCCTCGTTTGGAGTCAAAGGGCCAAAATTTGAAGGTCCCGATGTTGACCTGAATATCCCAAAGGCTGAAGTGGATATAAAAGCACCAGATGTGAATATCAAGAGTCCAGAGCTTGACTTTGAGGGACCTGAGGGAAAAATCAAGGGCCCAAAATTCAAGATGCCTTCGATGTCTGGTCCAAAGATTTCTATGCCAGATGTAGACTTCAACCTTAAAGGGCCCAAAATGAAAGGTGATTTTGACGTGTCAGTTCCAAAACTTGAAGGAGATATCAAAGCACCAAAAGTTGAAATTGAAGGCCCAGACATTGAAGGTCCAGAAGGTGGTTTCAAGATGCCAAAGTTCAAAATGCCTTCATTCGGACACAAAGGGCCAAAATTCGAAGGTCCCGATGTTGATTTGAAAATTCCAAAGGCTGAAGTGGATATTAAAGCACCAGATGTGAATATCAAGGGTCCAGAGCTTGACTTTGAGGGACCTGAGGGAAAAATCAAGGGCCCAAAATTCAAGATGCCATCGATGTCTGGTCCAAAGATTTCTATGCCAGATGTAGACTTCAACCTTAAAGGGCCCAAACTGAAAGGTGATTTTGACGTGTCAGTTCCAAAAGTTGAAGGAGATATCAAAGCTCCAAAACTTGATATTGAAGGCACAGACATTGAAGGTCCTGAAGGAGGTTTCAAGATGCCAAAGTTCAAAATGCCCTCGTTTGGAGTCAAAGGGCCAAAATTTGAAGGTCCCGATGTTGACCTGAATATCCCAAAGGCTGAAGTGGATATAAAAGCACCAGATGTGAATATCAAGGGTCCAGAGCTTGACTTTGAAGGACCTGAGGGAAAAATCAAGGGCCCAAAATTCAAGATGCCATCGATGTCTGGTCCAAAGATTTCTATGCCAGATGTAGACTTCAACCTTAAAGGGCCCAAACTGAAAGGTGATTTTGACGTGTCAGTTCCAAAACTTGAAGGAGATATCAAAACACCAAAACTTGATATTGAAGGCCCAGACATTGAAGGTCCGGAAGGAGGTTTCAAGATGCCAAAGTTCAAAATGCCCTCGTTTGGAGTCAAAGGGCCAAAATTTGAAGGTCCCGATGTTGACCTGAATATCCCAAAGGCTGAAGTGGATATAAAAGCACCAGATGTGAATATCAAGGGTCCAGAGCTTGACTTTGAGGGACCTGAGGGAAAAATCAAGGGCCCAAAATTCAAGATGCCATCGATGTCTGGTCCAAAGATTTCTATGCCAGATGTAGACTTCAACCTTAAAGGGCCCAAAATGAAAGGTGATTTTGACGTGTCAGTTCCAAAACTTGAAGGAGATATCAAAGCACCAAAAGTTGAACTTGAAGGCCCAGACATTGAAGGTCCAGAAGGTGGTTTCAAGATGCCAAAGTTCAAAATGCCTTCATTCGGACACAAAGGGCCAAAATTCGAAGGTCCCGATGTTGATTTGAAAATTCCAAAGGCTGAAGTGGATATTAAAGCACCAGATGTAAATATCAAGGGTCCAGAGCTTGACTTTGAGGGACCTGAGGGAAAAATCAAGGGCCCAAAATTCAAGATGCCATCGATGTCTGGTCCAAAGATTTCTATGCCAGATGTAGACTTCAACCTTAAAGGGCCCAAACTGAAAGGTGATTTTGACGTGTCAGTTCCAAAAGTTGAAGGAGATATCAAAGCTCCAAAACTTGATATTGAAGGCACAGACATTGAAGGTCCTGAAGGAGGTTTCAAGATGCCAAAGTTCAAAATGCCCTCGTTTGGAGTCAAAGGGCCAAAATTTGAAGGTCCCGATGTTGACCTGAATATCCCAAAGGCTGAAGTGGATATAAAAGCACCAGATGTGAATATCAAGGGTCCAGAGCTTGACTTTGAAGGACCTGAGGGAAAAATCAAGGGCCCAAAATTCAAGATGCCATCGATGTCTGGTCCAAAGATTTCTATGCCAGATGTAGACTTCAACCTTAAAGGGCCCAAACTGAAAGGTGATTTTGACGTGTCAGTTCCAAAACTTGAAGGAGATATCAAAGCACCAAAAGTTGAAATTGAAGGCCCAGACATTGAAGGTCCAGAAGGAGGTTTCAAGATGCCAAAGTTCAAAATGCCTTCATTCGGATACAAAGGGCCAAAATTCGAAGGTCCCGGTGTTGATTTGAAAATTCCAAAGGCTGAAGTGGATATTAAAGCACCAGATGTGAATATCAAGGGTCCAGAGCTTGACGTTGAGGGACCAGAGGGAAAAATCAAGGGCCCAAAATTCAAGATGCCATCGATGTCTGGTCCAAAGATTTCTATGCCAGATGTAGACTTCAACCTTAAAGGGCCCAAACTGAAAGGTGATTTTGACGTGTCCGTTCCAAAAGTTGAAGGAGATATCAAAGCTCCAACACTTGATATTGAAGGCACAGACATTGAAGGTCCTGAAGGAGGTTTCAAGATGCCAAAGTTCAAAATGCCCTCGTTTGGAGTCAAAGGGCCAAAATTTGAAGGTCCCGATGTTGATTTGAAAATCCCAAAGGCTGAAGTGGATATAAAAGTACCAGATGTGAATATCAAGAGTCCAGAGCTTGACTTTGAGGGACCTGAGGGAAAAATCAAGGGCCCAAAATTCAAGATGCCATCGATGTCTGGTCCAAAGATTTCTATGCCAGATGTAGACTTCAACCTTAAAGGGCCCAAAATGAAAGGTGATTTTGACGTGTCAGTTCCAAAACTTGAAGGAGATATCAAAGCACCAAAAGTTGAAATTGAAGGCCCAGACATTGAAGGTCCAGAAGGTGGTTTCAAGATGCCAAAGTTCAAAATGCCTTCATTCGGACACAAAGGACCAAAATTCGAAGGTCCCGATGTTGATTTGAAAATTCCAAAGGCTGAAGTGGATATTAAAGCACCAGATGTGAATATCAAGGGTCCAGAGCTTGACTTTGAGGGACCTGAAGGAAAAATCAAGGGCCCAAAATTCAAGAAGCCATCGATGTCTGGTCCAAAGATTTCTATGCCAGATGTAGACTTTAACCTTAAAGGGCCCAAACTGAAAGGTGATTTTGACGTGTCAGTTCCAAAAGTTGAAGGAGATATCAAAGCTCCAAAACTTGATATTGAAGGCACAGACATTGAAGGTCCTGAAGGAGGTTTCAAGATGCCAAAGTTCAAAATGCCCTCGTTTGGAGTCAAAGGGCCAAAATTTGAAGGTCCCGATGTTGACCTGAATATCCCAAAGGCTGAAGTGGATATAAAAGCACCAGATGTGAATATCAAGGGTCCAGAGCTTGACTTTGAAGGACCTGAGGGAAAAATCAAGGGCCCAAAATTCAAGATGCCATCGATGTCTGGTCCAAAGATTTCTATGCCAGATGTAGACTTCAACCTTAAAGGGCCCAAACTGAAAGGTGATTTTGACGTGTCAGTTCCAAAACTTGAAGGAGATATCAAAGCACCAAAAGTTGAAATTGAAGGCCCAGACATTGAAGGTCCAGAAGGTGGTTTCAAGATGCCAAAGTTCAAAATGCCTTCATTCGGACACAAAGGGCCAAAATTCGAAGGTCCCGATGTTGATTTGAAAATTCCAAAAGCTGAAGTAGATATTAAAGCACCAGATGTGAATATCAAGGGTCCAGAGCTTGACTTTGAGGGACCTGAGGGAAAAATCAAGGGCCCAAAATTCAAGATGCCATCGATGTCTGGTCCAAAGATTTCTATGCCAGATGTAGACTTCAACCTTAAAGGGCCCAAACTGAAAGGTGATTTTGACGTGTCAGTTCCAAAAGTTGAAGGAGATATCAAAGCTCCAACACTTGATATTGAAGGCACAGACATTGAAGGTCCTGAAGGAGGTTTCAAGATGCCAAAGTTCAAAATGCCCTCGTTTGGAGTCAAAGGGCCAAAATTTGAAGGTCCCGATGTTGACCTGAAAATCCCAAAGGCTGAAGTGGATATAAAAGCACCAGATGTGAATATCAAGGGTCCAGAGCTTGACTTTGAAGGACCTGAGGGAAAAATCAAGGGCCCAAAATTCAAGATGCCATCGATGTCTGGTCCAAAGATGTCTATGCCAGATGTAGACTTCAACCTTAAAGGGCCCAAACTGAAAGGTGATTTCGACGTGTCAGTTCCAAAACTTGAAGGAGATATCAAAGCACCAAAACTTGATATTGAAGGCCCAGACATTGAAGGTCCTGAAGGAGGTTTCAAGATGCCAAAGTTCAAAATGCCCTCGTTTGGAGTCAAAGGGCCAAAATTTGAAGGTCCCGATGTTGATTTGAAAATCCCAAAGGCTGAAGTGGATATAAAAGCACCAGATGTGAATATCAAGGGTCCAGAGCTTGACTTTGAGGGACCTGAGGGAAAAATCAAGGGCCCAAAATTCAAGATGCCATCAATGTCTGGTCCAAAGATTTCTATGCCAGATGTAGACTTCAACCTTAAAGGGCCCAAAATGAAAGGTGATTTTGACGTGTCAGTTCCAAAACTTGAAGGAGATATCAAAGCACCAAAAGTTGAAATTGAAGGCCCAGACATTGAAGGTCCAGAAGGTGGTCTCAAGATGCCAAAGTTCAAAATGCCCTCATTCGGAAACAAAGGGCCAAAATTCGAAGGTCCCGATGTTGATTTGAAAATTCCAAAGGCTGAAGTGGATATTAAAGCACCAGATGTGAATATCAAGGGTCCAGAGCTTGACTTTGAGGGACCTGAAGGAAAAATCAAGGGCCCAAAATTCAAGATGCCATCGATGTCTGGTCCAAAGATTTCTATGCCAGATGTAGACTTCAACATTAAAGCGCCCAAAATGAAAGGTGATTTTGACGTGTCAGTTCCAAAAGTTGAAGGAGATATCAAAGCTCCAAAACTTGATATTGAAGGCCCAGACATTGAAGGTCCTGAAGGAGGTTTCAAGATGCCAAAGTTCAAAATGCCCTCGTTTGGAGTCAAAGGGCCAAAATTCGAAGGTCCCGATGTTGATTTGAAAATTCCAAAGGCTGAAGTGGATATTAAAGCACCAGATGTGAATATCAAGGGTCCAGAGCTTGACTTTGAGGGACCTGAAGGAAAAATCAAGGGCCCAAAATTCAAGATGCCATCGATGTCTGGTCCAAAGATTTCTATGCCAAATGTAGACTTCAACATTAAAGCGCCCAAAATGAAAGGTGATTTTGACGTGTCAGTTCCAAAAGTTGAAGGAGATATCAAAGCTCCAAAACTTGATATTGAAGGCCCAGACATTGAAGGTCCTGAAGGAGGTTTCAAGATGCCAAAGTTCAAAATGCCCTCGTTTGGAGTCAAAGGCCCAAAATTTGAAGGTCCCGATGTTGACCTGAAAATCCCAAAGGCTGAAGTGGATATAAAAGCACCAGATGTGAATATCAAGGATCCAGAGCTTGACTTTGAAGGACCTGAGGGAAAAATCAAGGGCCCAAAATTCAAGATGCCATCGATGTCTGGTCCAAAGATTTCTATGCCAGATGTAGACTTCAACCTTAAAGGGCCCAAACTGAAAGGTGATTTTGACGTGTCAGTTCCAAAAGTTGAAGGAGATATCAAAGGACCAAAAGTTGAAATTGAAGGCCCAGACATCGAAGGTCCAGAAGGTGGTTTCAATATGCCAAAGTTCAAAATGCCCTCATTCGGACATAAAGGGGCAAAATTCGAAGGTCCAGATGTTGATTTGAAAATTCCAAAGGCTGAAGTGGATATTAAAACACCAGATGTGAATATCAAGGGTCCAGAGCTTGACTTTGAGGGACCTGAGGGAAAAATCAAGGGCCCAAAATTCAAGATGCCATCGATGTCTGGTCCAATGATTTCTATGCCAGATGTAGACTTCAACCTTAAAGGGCCCAAACTGAAAGGTGATTTTGACGTTTCAGTTCCAAAAGTTGAAGGAGATATCAAAGTTCCAAAACTTGATATCGAAGGCCCAGACATTGAAGGTCCTGAAGGAGGTTTCAAGATGCCAAAGTTCAAAATGCCCTCATTCGGAGTCAAAGGGCCAAAATTCGAAGGTCCCGATGTTGATGTGAAAATCCCAAAGGCTGAAGTGGATATAAAAGCACCAGATGTGAATATCAAGGGTCCAGAGCTAGACTTTGAGGGACCTGAGGGAAAAATCAAGGGCCCAAAATTCAAGATGCCATCGATGTCTGGTCCAAAGATGTCTATGCCAGATGTAGACTTCAACCTTAAAGGGCCCAAACTGAAAGGTGATTTTGACGTGTCAGTTCCAAAAGTTGAAGGAGATATCAAAGCTCCAAAACTTGATATCGAAGGCCCAGACATTGAAGGTCCTGATGGAGGTTTCAAGATGCCAAAGTTCAAAATGCCTTCGTTTGGAGTCAAAGGGCCAACATTTGAAGGTCCCGATGTTGACCTGAAAATCCCAAAGGCTGAAGTGGATATTAAAACACCAGATGTGAATATCAAGGGTCCAGAGCTTGACTTTGAGGGACCTGAGGGAAAAATCAAGGGCCCAAAATTCAAGATGCCATCGATGTCTGGTCCAAAGATTTCTATGCCAGATGTAGACTTCAACCTTAAAGGGCCCAAACTGAAAGGTGACATTGATGTGTCTGTTCCGAATGTTGAAGCCTGTTATGTCCAATCGCCAAAGATAGACATAGAAGGCCCTAATGTAGATTTTGACGTTCCAGAAGCAAGTGTGAAAAAATCAAAGTTCAAAATGCCGAAATTTGGATTCAAAGGGCCAAAGATTGATAGCCCTAATGTGGATGTCAAGCTTCCAAAAGGACCAAAAGTGAATGTTCAAGGTCCAGATGTCGATATCACAGCACCTAATATCAAAGCTAAAGGATCGAAATTTAAAATGGGATCAATTTCAGCTCAAAAAATGTCATTACCTGATGTTGACTTAAACATAAAAGGGTCAAAAATGAAAGGTCAAGCTGGAGTAAGCATGGAGGGGGATCTCAGTGTACCAAAATTGGATGTTGATTCTCCAAATGTTGATGTTAAAAGTCCAGATGGAGGGTTCAAGATGCCAAAGTTCAAAATGCCAAAATTTGGATTTAAGTCGCATAAAGGAGATATTGATGCAAGTCTACATGGCAGTGATATCAGTCTAAAAACACCAGACGTTGACATAAAAAGTCCTCATGTTGACATTGAGGGTCCTGAAATTGATGTCAAAACTCTCAATCTTGACATTGAAGGACATGAGGGAAAAATCAAGGGACCCAAGTTTAAAATGCCGTCGATGTCTGGTCCAAAGATCTCCATGCCAGATCTAGACTTCAATCTTAAAAGCCCCAAAGTCAAGGGTGATGTGGATGTTTCAATGCCGAAGATTGAAGGAGACCTCAAGTCTCCAAAATTAGACATCGAGGGTCCTGATATTAACATTGAGGGCCCAGAGGGTGGTATCAAAATGCCGAAAATAAAAATGCCATCATTTGGACTCAAGGGTCCTAATTTGGAGGGTCCAGATATTCACATAAACCTGCCAAAAGCTGATGTAGACATTAAAGGTCCTGAACTTGACATTGAAGGACCTGAGGGAAAAATCAAGGGACCCAAGTTTAAAATGCCATCGATGTCTGGTCCAAAGATCTCCATGCCAGATCTAGACTTCAATCTTAAAGGTCCCAAAGTAAAGGGGGATGTGGATGTTTCGGTCTCGAAGATTGAAGGAGATCTCAAGACTCCAAAATTAGACATTGAGGGTCCTGATATTAATATTGAGGGCCCAGAAGGTGGTATCAAAATGCCGAAAATCAAAATGCCATCATTTGGACTCAAGGGTCCTAATTTGGAGGGTACAGATATTGACATAAACCTGCCAAAAGCTGATGTAGACATTGAAGGACCTGAGGGAAAAATCAAAGGACCCAAGTTTAAAATGCCATCTATATCTGGTCCAAGGATATCCATGCCAGATGTAGACTTCAATTTTAAAGGCCCCAAAGTCAAGGGCGATGTAGATGTTTCGATACCAAAGATTGAAGGAGACCTAAAAACTCCAAAATTAGACTTTGAAGGACCTGATGTTAACATTGAGGGCCCAGAAGGTGGTCTGAAAATGCCGAAAATCAAAATGCCATCATTTGGACTCAAGGGTTCTAAATTGGAGGGTCAAGATATTGACATAAACCTGCCAAAAGCTGATGTTGACATTAAAGGTCCTGAAATTGACATTGAAGGACCTGATGGAAAAATCAAAGGACCCAAGTTTAAAATGCCATCGATATCTGGTCCAAAGATCTCCATGCCAGACGTAGACTTCAATCTTAAAGGGCCCAAAGTCAAGGGTGATGTCAATGTTTCTGTGCCCAAGATTGAAGGAGAACTAAAGTCTCCAAAATTAGACATTGAAGGTCCTGATGTTAATATTGAGGGCCCAGAAGGTGGCCTGAAGATGCCAAAATTCAAAATGCCATCATTCGGACTAAAGGGTCCTAAAATGGAAGGTCCAGAGATTGATGTAAACCTTCCAAAAGCTGATGTTGACATGAAAGGTCCTGAATTTGACATTGAAGGACCTGATGGAAAAATCAAAGGACCCAAATTCAATATGCCATCGATATCTGGTCCAAAGATCTCCATGCCAGATGTAGACTTCAATCTTAAAGGGCCCAAAGTCAAGGGTGATGTCAATGTTTCTGTGCCCAAGATTGAAGGAGAACTAAAGTCTCCAAAATTAAACATTGAAGGTCCTGATGTTAATATTGAGGGCCCAGAAGGAGGTCTGAAGATGCCAAAATTCAAAATGCCATCATTTGGACTAAAGGGTCCTAAAATGGAAGGTCCAGAGATTGATGTAAACCTGCCAAAAGCTGATGTTGACATTAAAGGTCCTGAAATTGATATTGAAGGACCTGATGGAAAAATCAAAGGACCCAAATTCAAAATGCCATCGATATCTGGTCCAAAGATCTCAATGCCAGATGTAGACTTCAATCTTAAAGGGCCCAAAGTCAAGGGTGATGTGAATATCTCTGTGCCAAAGATTGAAGGAGAACTAAAGTCTCCAAAATTAGACATTGAAGGTCCTGATGTTAACATTGAGGGCCAAGAAGGTGGTCTGAAGATGCCAAAAATCAAAATGCCATCATTTGGACTAAAGGGTCCTAAAATGGAGGGTCCAGAGATTGACGTAAACCTGCCAAAAGCAGATGTTGACTTTAAAGGTCCTGAATTTGACATTGAAGGACCTGATGGAAAAATCAAAGGACCCAAGTTTAAAATGCCATCGATATCTGGTCCGAAGATCTCTATGCCAGATGTGGACTTCAATCTTAAAGGCCCCAAAGTCAAGGGGGATGTGGATGTTTCTGTGTCGAAGATTGAAGGAGACCTCAAGTCTCCAAAATTAGACATTGAAAGTCCTGATGTTAATATTGAGGGTCCTAAAGGAGGTTTTAAGATGCCAAAAATGAAAATGCCATCTTTTGGTTTCAAGGGACCTAAAATGGAGGCTCCCGATATTGATCTGAATCTTCCAAAAGCTGATGTGGACATTAAAGGACCTGAAATGGGTATAACATCTCCAGATGTTGATATTGAAGGACGTAGTGGCAAAATCAAGGGACCCAAGTTTAACATGCCATCGATATCTGGTCCAAAGATCTCCATGCCAGATGTAGACTTTAATCTTAAAGGCCCCAGAGTCAAGGGTGATGTGTCTTTTCCGAAGATTGACGCAGATCTAAAGGCTCCAAAATTAGACATTGAAGGACCGGATGTTAATATTGAGGGCACAGAAGGTGGATTCAAGATGCCAAAAATTCAAATGCCATCATTTGGACTAAAAGGTCCTAATGCGGATGGTCCAAATATTGACGTAAGCCTGCCTAAAGCTGATATTGACATCAAAGGTCCGGAATTTGACATTAAAACTCCAGATCTTGACATTGAAGGACCTGAGGGAAAAATTAAGGGACCCAAGTTTAAAATGCCGTCGATATCTGGTCCGAAGATCTCCATGCCAGATGTAGACTTCAATCTTAAAGGCCCCAAAATCAAGAGTGGTGTGGATGTTTCTATGCCGAAGATTGAAGGAGATCTAAAGGCTACACAATTAGACATGGAGGGTCCTGATGTTAATATTGAAGGTCCAGAAGGTGGTGTGAAGATGCCCAAAATCAAAATGCCATCATTTGGATTCAAGGGTCCTAAAGGGGAGGGTCCAGAGACTGACGTAAACCTGCCAAAAGCTCATATTGACATTAATGCTCCTGATTTTGACATCAAATCTCCAGATCTTGACATTGAAGGACCTGAAGGAAAAATTAAGGGTCCCAAGTTTAAAATGACATCGATATCTGGTCCAAAGATCTCTATGCCAGATGTAGACTTCAATCTTAAAGGCCCCAAGGTCAAGGGTGATGTAGATGTTTCAATGCCAAAAATAGGAGACCTAAAAACTCCAAAATTCGACATTGAAGGACCTAACGTTAATATGGAGGGCACAGAAGGTGGTCTGAAGATGCCTAAAATCAAAATGCCATCCTTTGGACTTAAAGGTCCAGAGATTGACGTAAACCTGCCAAAAGCTGATGTTGACATAAAAGGTCCTAAAATTGACATTAAGGGACCAGAGGGTGGTTTAAAACTTCAGTCTCCAAATGTTGACGTTTCTGACGTTAAAATGAAAGGTAGCAGCCCTGATGTCATCGTAACTGGACCAGATGCAAACATCAAACTGCCTAAAACAAAGAAACCAAAATTTACTTTTGGAGGTAAAAGCCCGAAATTAGATGTAGTAATTCCTGATGCTGGAGGCAGTGTAGAGGGACCTGATATTAACTTAGATGTGAAAGGAAAGAAGGGTAAATTCAAAGTAGAAAAAGTAAAAGGAAAGTCAAAACCTTTCGATAGTGATGTGAAATCCGGAAATATTAAGCTGGAGACGAATGAAACAGACTTGGAGTTGAAGCCAGCCAAAGTAAAAAAATCTCTTTTTGGAAAGCTGCATTTTCCTGATGTGGAGTTTGACATAAAATCTCCGAAAGTTAAAGGAGCTGTTAAATCATCCGAATTTGATTTGCAATCGCCAAACCTTAAAACCGATATTCAGGGTGTTGATATTCAGACCCCAGGTACTAGTTTGGAGAGCCCAGATTTGAAAACAAAAGGGCGCAAAATAAAAATGGCAAAAATTAGCACATCAGGAAAGAATGTTGACTTGAATGCACCATATGTAGGGGGATCTGGCATTAATGGAAAGGGCAGTGCAAGGATTGATGTAGAAGGAAGAACACAGAATGTTGAGTTGGCAGTACCATCTGTAAATGTGCAAGGTGGTGATGTTAATGCTGGTTTAAATCTTTCTGAACAAAAGGCTGTAAAAGGCAGGATTGAAATGCCAGACTTTGATGTAAGTGGGCAATCAGGAGAAATTTCAGGTGGGATGGATTACCAAGAAGGACATGTAACCTTTCCCAAGATCAGAGTACCCAAGTTTGGTATTGCATTGCCTAAAGTAGAAGGAAAAGAGATGGGAGTAGGTGTAGGATCAGGAGAGTTGTCTGCTAGTGGTAATGTCAGTTCCCAGAGTCTGGAAATGGACACTACAGAAGTGAAGAGCAGTGGTGCAAAAATGAAAGTCAAAATGCCAAAGCTGTTTATGAAATCTAAATCTAAAGGTGGTAGTGCAGCTGATCTTAATGTTCAGGGAGAAGAAACTGATGTTGCCATCAAAGGTGGTGCAAAAGTGTCTAAGGAGATGAGTCTTAGTTCTGGGGAATTGGCAAGTGGCAGAATTGCAGTAGAAGGATTAAAAGTTTCACCAAAAAGTAAATCTGCCTCGCTTGACCTCTTCAAAAAGTCACGGCATCGCTCTTCGTCAATGAGTGATGAGGGAGGTTTAAGTTCTCCTGTTTCTAATGAAGGGCACTTACAGGCCGAGGGTGGCAACATTTCAGTAGATGTTGGAGAAACAAAGGTCAAAGGTAAAAAAGGAAAGATCAAGTTTGCTACAATTGGAGGTTTTGGCTCTAAAAGTAAAGGGTCATATGAAGTGACACTTGGAGGTGAAAGTGAGGCTAAGATTGGGGGTGCTAGTGGTGGAATTGCTCATTCTTCAAAGAAATCCAGAATGTCGTCATCCTCTAGTACTGATAGTGGTTCAAAAGGTAGTTTTCGGTTACCAGAACTTGAAATAGCAGTTTCACCAAAGAAATGATCTTCATACACGTATCAATACAAAGAACATTCACACACATCAAGTATGTTTTCTAGACCGCTAATATAAATCTGTCTCATTTAAGCAATAGTGCACTGCTATACACTTCATTTGTTCCAAATGTTCTTTACAGGCATTGATATCTATTTCCAGCTTAACTGTAAATAAGAGCGATCTGTATTTTAACTTTTGTAGATAAGAAAAACAATCCAATTCCACCATGTGTGTAGTGAAATGAAAAGTCTGCATCTGATTTTGCTTTTCATCTGATAGCTTGTTATATTTTTGTACCTTTTGAAAGTTTTGGGAAATGGTTAAGTTTACTCTTACTGCTGTCTTTCTTAAACCTTTTCTGAGCACATGTATGCTTAACAAAATACTTTTTTTACTTTGATATGAAAAGATTTTATAATGTTAAAGCTTCAATTAATATTCAGTGCCGTACTGCATTTACTTATAGATAATTAATTTTAACATTGACAGATCTATACCATTTTAAAAAGCACAATGATGTTTAAGGGCTGTACAAACTGTAAATATACTTAGATTCATATGGGAAGACATAACTTTGTCTCCCAAATAATACCACAGTTTGAATATTCTATTCTAATGGAATTTATACAGAGATTGTAATCTTCTAAAAGTATTTATATCTAAGATTCTTTCAAAAAAAACCTAAATTTAAATTGCACAATCAAAACAGCACGTGGATGAATAAAACAGCGGCATGCTATGATTTTAATTTTTCTAAGGTATTTATTCATAGTTATATCTTCCACATTTCGAAACAAATCTCTCTGTTCCACTCACTTAATATCCACCCTTTGAAATGTTGTTCTGCCATGTGGTGATATAACTACAAGAATGATAATACCTGTGATGAAGACATATATATATATCGAATAAAATGTTGATTGCCATTGTAAATAATGGGACATTTAGACTGCCTTTTTCATGTCAATTGCAAAAATTTAAATAAAGTGTTTGATTACCAGTACATCAGCGTGTGTCCTTTTACTGTACGTGAATGCACCTTTTGAACGTTTAAATTAATAAAAGAATTTGCACCAACATGAATTCAATATTGTTTTTCAAACTCCTTTAATGTAACTTGAGCTTTAAGCTTTCTATGAATATCTTTATAAGTCACCACTAGGAAAACAGGAGGTGGGTCTTCCTGTTCTAGTTTTTCAACCAGTGCCGAGGAAGGAAATGATCAGGAAATTCCTTTGAGGGTGGAACGTGCATTTCATTCTGTATGCAAATGCAGTATTTTTTTTTGTAGAACTGGGATGAGGAAAGTGAAGGCGCAAGCTTTAGTTCACTTGAAGTCTAGGCAACTTGTTAGTGTCAAGGAATACAGAGAAACACCCATTTTCTTGATTTGTTTGAAAGGTAAGACGAATGTTCTTTTAAATCACAATGCTATTGCCAGCAATTGACCATGTGAGTTAAGTTTAGTTTTGAAATGACTTTGAACCATCTACAGTTTTGAATGTGTTTGTTTGATTTCCTAGTCAGTTCTTTACTTGCAGGCTTGTCAAACTGGGATCAGATTAGATTTAATTAATTAAGCTGGTTTACAAAGCTTGGTTTTCGTTAATTCGAGGAATGTGTTGAATAAAATAGGCTCATTTGGCTAGACCACTCAAAACTTGTGGCTACATTTTGGAGGTGGAAACGTTGTCCCATATAAAGGCATGGTTTCAAAGTTTGTTGTTTCTGTACATTTACAAAAAACGTAGTTTCCCAATAAGTATAACAAGGACTTTTTTTTAAATGGGCTAAAATAAGGATCCCATTAGGTTCGGTGTGTTTCTTTCTAAAAATAGTATAATAAAAATTGACATATGTAGGAAAGATAAATCACGAAAGTTGTATGTGCATATAAGTGAGCAATGTTGAAAGCAAATCAGCTAGACAATAATAAGAAAAAATTAAGAAACTTAATTCTAGATTGCATGCATGGATGGCTAACATGGTTTTGATGTCCATGCTCTTATAAAATCTGGAATTGTATTAAAATTAAAGTCTAAGGATCCTGTATGCAATAATAAAACTATACCGCCTTTGGGGTTAAACTATGACTGATCGGTTGTATAATGTTCTTATAAATCGACATCCAATCTGTAATTGCATGAGGGAATGTAACTCATCAATGTTACCAGTCATTATGTGTAGATCCAAATCACATTCATTTGTGTATTCAAAGGGGATCCTACATATGTGGTCTTAACCCCCTTCTGTTCAATGATTGGACATTTTTTAAATGTGCAGGATGTAATTACCACAGCCAGGACGTGAGAATCAAAACCAAAAAATATATATTTTACAAAATCTCTTGTTTAAACAACTGAACTCAATAATATCTGAAAAATTGACCACTTTACCTTACTGGATACCATTAAGGATAATTGTATCAATATTTTCAAAACATTTAACTGAAGGCACCACACATGAATAAATCATTAACTATTAGCAGTATATAAACAGCACGTCATTCCATACAGCTGCAGCATTTTTTAATCTGCTTTTTATTTATCAAGTATCTATAGGCCAAACAAAACCTCTCAACTGGGTAAAACAGGTTAACGTGATCACCTTCCATTGTACAAACATTAGCAAATATTATGATTGAGTTTTGAATGAATTGTGTCATATATATTACTAGAGGAAAACACTTTCTGATCTGGTTTTCATTGGTTGTTTTTTATGAAAAGCAAAAATAATGTGATCTAAAGCAATTACACTATACGATACGTGCAGTACACCAGATGTCAACCAAATGGGTTGGAATACGCATCATGCATTTAATTTACACATTCTTTAATAAGTGGTGTTTTTTATATCATTGAATACAAAAAAGTCAGCTGCCTTACACTTTCCTGTATTTGTTAAATTGTCGCAAACATATTTGAGGACAGGTGCTAAACTGGTATTAATGAAGTATATTTTATTTTAGAGACCGGTTTCATAGTCTCATGCACAGATGTTTATCTGAACATTTACCTACGCAACCAATAAACACAGGCTGATGTCAGCTGATGTCTGTCTGTTGTTTTGTTGGTGTTCAGCTTTCACTGTGGCTTGAGACAGACAGGGAAAGAATAATTTTTCTGCATGGTTTGCCTCATTGAGAAGCTGAGACTGGCTCCCTCGGGATCCCATCAGATGAGGGCACTCTGCGGCGTGTGCGAGGAGACATGTCTATGTGCATGCGTGAGAGAGAGCTAGAGAGAGAGAGGAAGAGCATGTGTGCACACATAAAGGAAAGGGGCAGAGTGTGAGAGCGAACGCAGATGATGCTGCTCGTTGGGGGAGATGGTGCTGGTTCTGGCTTTCCTTCCTGTGCTACGAGACTTCCCTCAGTGAACGTTGACCTCAGCATCCTGTCCCTTCGACACCTCACCTTCTCGGGTAAGAGCTGTTCGTTACTTGCTGCTGGAAACAGCAGGTTGCCGTAAGCCTTCCTCATTTCTCTCTGTGCTGTGTATCTGTGTGCCGTATATTTAGAGAGAGTCAGAACGACAAAGAAGAGGGAACAGGGTGGTACAGGCAGAGGCTATCATGCGTGTGCTGTAACTGAGAACAAGACGCAGCCGGACACGAGGAGAAACAAGAAAGAAGCTGCAGACGTTGTTCCTTTATTATCCAGAACCAGCAACAAAGACAAAAGCATCTAAAGCCGAGACTTGGCTTTTATCACTCCGATGTGCCAGTGGCATCACGTCGAGGGCGAATACAATGTCTGTGGCTGGAAAAAAGGAGTTTGACGTGAAGCAGATCCTCAGGCTCCGTTGGCGCTGGTTTAGTCACAGCACCCAGAACCCTGCTGGGAACGGTGGCTATATCCAACAGGAAGGTTTTGACCACCGGGGAACACCAGTCCGGCTAAAGGGTCACTCCCGGGACAGGGGAGGACTTCGCAAGAGCAACAGCCCCGCGCACAGCATTCTGGCTCCGAACCCAGGACCCACGCCAGTTTACGTCAGGCCGGGCAATCAATCATGGCACCAGCAAAACATCATCCAGAACCTCCACGCAAGCGAGGAGCTCCCGAAGAGCGACTCACCTTGCAGTGTCAGGAAAGAGGAGGCGAAGAGTAGCCATGAGGATGTGAAAAACAATCCAGAGAATCCCTCTGAGGAGGAAGCCACAGACAGGTAAAAAGCTGTGCGATGTGTGAAAAGGTGTAAGATACATGCAGGTTTTAGATGAAAATCCTATTTTTGCCCACCGTGTAGTAATGAACAGACTGAATGAGGTGTTATATTGACGCAGAGTGGATTTGCATTAAGCTCCGGGGAATGTCGGGTTTGATTGCAAGTACAGTATTTAACTGTCAATTCAGTCGAGTTCATTACATCGGTGAAATTCACTTCAAAATGACAGCGTGTTTTATTTTGCTTCTCAGTACTCGGGAGTGCAGCTTACACGTCGGTTAGGTCTTCAGAGAATATCATTTTTCAATCAACTCCACCGTTGCATCTGCAACCACAGCTCACCTGGGACTGCTTCATTCGCATGGCATACGGGTTGTAGAAGCACAGCTCTCTGAAATACCCCCAGATAAATTATTCATCAGGCAGACATCTCGCAGAACACAGGAAAACATAGAGGCGCCTCGATATAGCCCACAATATAACGCGTTCTGGAAGCCACGATGTGGCTCGCAGAGAAATCTCCCTTTATTTTTGCTCTCTGCATTTTCGTAACACTAAGCGGGAATATTTCACGTCGTGTTAATGCACGTGTCACGTGTTATAAATGTTATGGAGAGAACACCATTACATCACAGGCCATCGTCGCAAGGGCTATAAATTTGGCCTGGATGAATTATCTTTAGTGGGGATGATATTTATACGTCAGAGAATTTCATTTGCTTGCATAGATCGATGGAAATTTATGAGATTATAAAGGTCTGCTCGGGCAGTTGCTTTCTATTCCCGTCGTAAGTGCAGCATCTTTAGGAGAGAAAGGCCTTGTATTTTACCAGAGTGGCTCTGTCTAATATAACAGGAAGTAAACATTTTCTCAGAAAGGGAAGTGGCAACACTAAAAGAGGATGTCACATTTTTCCTCTCTGGGTCCTCTCTAAGGAAATGTGCCCATACACTGAATGCATCTTAATGTCCTCTATTGTGTAAATCCTAGTATGTATGGACATTTTAAAATGATGGTTCAAGGAAATATGAAAATGTTGTCTGGAACGAGGAAAAAAACATGAATGGGATATGAATGAAAATGAATACGATTTTCCTTAAAATCTTATTTTGCATCGCGCAAATATAGTCATTATACATTGTTATTTACAACCCAGAATTGGGTCAAAAAGGGACTCAGATGTCGTGTTAAAATAACTCAGAAAATGTTAATTTTTGCCCCAAGAATGGGTTGAAATGACATTTTAGGTTTACACAACTCAAATAACTTCAGTTACGACCCTTTTTGACCCCTGTGCTGGGTTGAAAATAACCCATTATTTTTATTGTATTTCTAAAAACACAAGGGATGACAGAAATTGTATTTCTGAGTGGAAATGTACAAATATACAGTTCAAGCAGTTGATCTTCTATCTTCAATTTGCATATAGGTGGAATTTGGAAATGATGTCTGTATGTCTGTAGTCATATACTGTATGTTTATCTATTTCTCATAGATTTCCTTTGAAATTGCTCTGTTTGGAATACCAATGGCGCTTGTGATAGACACGTGTCCTATTGATATTTGAGAGTATATCAATATTTCAGTGTGTGCAGTGTTGCTTTTAGGGAGTTAGCCCTTTTATCTTTACAACGGCATGTTAATAGTACAGAGTCAATTCGGGTCAAACTCAATAAATTAAACAAGCAGATTTGTCGAGATTCCTCTGTATCGAGCCATCCTCGCATCACTTTGATTATGCAAAGGGCATGAGCTCTTAAATATCACGTCTTGACCCTTTAAGGGCACATGTTAAGCACTTTGCGAGCCTGAAAACGTTCTTAGTGTTAATAGATCTGTTTGCAGGTTGATATATATTTTGAATTACCTGAGCGCTCTTCCTTCCTCGCCGACTTGTTTGACAGAAATGATGATAGCTACAACACGACAACAAATTGTAGGTTTAGTCACACACACAAATTGTTGTTTATCTTAATAAATTAGTGCTGTTTTCGTGAACCGCATGGTGAGACGGTTATAGATTGTGTTTTGAATATTTAATCAGAATTAGATAGTAACAACAGAGATTCGATCCCTTAAGAATCCCTTTACATTAACACAGCCCGCAGAGCCCCTATGGTATGTATATAATGATAGATCTCCTGTAACGTTTATTTGTTATTCTGTGTTTTCTTCTCCGTTCTTTTATTGCTTTTCATTTAGTATGCATAAATAAAGCATAAATGTGCCTTGCAGGCACAATGTGATGGAAATGAGACCTTTTATTTGCCTCTAGACTGCCGATTTTGTTGCGCATCACTGTGTGTGAGTTAATAGTCAGATCAGACATAGTTCCCTACAGCCATAGATCTATCTATCTATCTATCTATCTATCTATCTATCTATCTATCTATCTATCTATCTATCTATCTATCTATCTATCTATCTATCTATCTATCTATCTATCTATCTATCTATCTATCTATCTATCTATCTATCCATCCATCCATCCATCCATCCATCCATCCATCCATCCATCCATCCATCCATCCATCCATCCATCCATCCATCCATCCATCCATCCATCCATCCATCCATCCATCCATCCATCCATCCATCCATCCATCTACCTACCTACCTACCTTTCCATCCATCCATCCATCCATCTATCCATCCATCCATCCATCCATCCATCTACCTTTCCATCCATCCATCCATCCATCCATCCATCCATCCATCCATCCATCCATCCATCCATCCATCCATCCATCCATCTATCTATCTATCTATCTATCTATCTATCTATCTATCTATCTTTCTACCTACCTATCCATCTATCTAAAACTATAAAAACTATATTCGTCAAATGATGTCAAAATCTTGCAAGGCAGCCAAAGCGGTAATGAATAAAATATTTAGGTAAGAAATTAATCAGGATTCAGCCTGAAGCTCTATCACTACAGGAATGGATGAAAACTGCTGAATACTGTGTTTCAGTTCTGTAATACAGAGAGACAGATGAAGATGTATATAATATAAGCTGAAATCGTAGTCACGTGGTGTTTGCCTGAATTAGAATTTACGTAAAACACTTGTCTAGCAAAGAAAGTATACAAATATTCAGTGCATATCATCTCTTGTGTTTGATGAAAGACATTTTTGGCCCTGACCTTATAATAAGGAAAAAGCAGAGATATGAGTCAGCAGCTGTTACATTGAATGATATCTCAATTCACTCTCAATTGCCTTGGAAAATAATGACACTATCTTGTCCTAGAGATCTTCATTAAATGGAGAGATTTATAGTGTCTTCATAAAGCATTGACAGGTCAGGAAATATTGTCCAGACAGAGAACTGAAAAGCAGAGCTGGTAGGAAAATATCACCACACAGGTTAGATGAAAGCTGAATGTGTCAGCAAAAATTCTTTGCTAGCATCAAAGAAAGATTAATCAGACAAAAAAAATACAACTGAACAATATTTTCACTAAACATTCCATCAAGGGTTCTTGAAGGAGGTGAAATTAGTCTTTTTTTAGTCTTTAATAGACTCTGGATTGAAGCTCTATTATTTAAATAATTTAGAGAATTCGATTTTAATGTGTTCAAATTAAAACATCAAACAAGCCTTCAAATTCACAAGGGCTGTTTTTAAAAGCTAATAAAAGCAACACCAAAGGATAGAAAATAAAGAAGAAAATTAGATTATGCATAATGTTAGAATAATATAATATAGTAGATGTGTGTTTCTCTTTAGGCATCAAAGTTATTCAAGTACTAAACAGACGGGTAAGTCTATACTCAATTCACTCAACATAATCTATTAAAAGTAAATATACAGTTTTCGTCTATATTTGTATTAAATTTAAAACATACGCAGTCATACACATACATAGTCAAAATGCATTTCTCACAAAATGCATCCACTTTTTGTTTGCTCTACATATTTGCTAGTAGTTGTCTCTATTCTTATATATGCATCAATAAACATAACTATTGATAAAACAAGATTTGTTGTCATTCGAGGTCAACACATTAAAGACAGGCTATAAGTTATCCTAACACAGATGCTGAGTGTTCCACTTTCAATCAAATCATAATAAAGCTTTTCAACATGTCTATTAGCCTCAGCATAATTGGTAGACTGTAATTTAAAAACAATGCACATTTTACAGAAACATCTAACAGATTCAGGCATACTTTGTTTTTACAAAATCTTGATTTTATCGTTTTTTAGTTTCCTTCCTTGAACAATACAATGAGCAAAGGAAAGGCCCGTCAGAAAATTCTGAATGGAATGTGACTTTCCTGGATGCTGTATGTTCTTCCTTTGTGGCTAAAAAGTGGCACACTAGTGTACTATACCAGAATCTGCATACTTTGAGGTACGCACGATTTAACACTTTTGCAGATGGTTAACAATTGTATGTGATGAGACGGTAGAGAGTCACATCATCTAAGCATAAAAACAAGTGCAATGCTTATGATAATAAGAAAGACCCTGACCCCGGGCTTCTATAGCACTTTGAAAAACATGCTTTCATCTTTGCACCTGTTCATCAGCTGAAGGGCTTTGCTTTAAAGTACAGCTACAATAGCCACATGTGAAATACAAAAAAGAGAAATAATCCCTTAGAGAAAAATAACAGACATACTGTTTCAGTGTGTGTTGTGTTTTTATGAATAGGCCCAGATCTCCACAGTGTGTATAGAAGCTATGCAAAATAAAACAAAAGTTTTTAACTCTCATTTAACATATTTTACTACTACATTGAAACAAATGGTATAACGCGTAATATTTTCATTTTGTTTCAGTGGGTAATAGCTTTTCCTCTAACAGGTGTGTTTATATTCCACACAATGTAATTTAAGATGCTGAAGAGCTGTGGCCTGTATTGCTTCTCATAATGTTTTTGTGCTATCTCATTAATAATGCATTTCTGGAAGCTGTTCACAGACTGTGGATAATTAAAAGCCTATTTCAGACAATTACCTTTTATCTTAAAACATACTGTATCATCTGTTGATGTTCTCATGTCACTGAATGGGTTCTGCACTATTATGAAAAACGACATACATACATATAAACTATATATAACCACAAATAAAACAGACAGAAATACTTTATTATTGATTCAGATTTCAGATGCAGGCCTTGGGTACACCAGGCACATTTTTCATGTATTAATCTGGATTAAAATAATGCTGGCAAGACTAAACATTTTGACAAGTGGTTTTCATGAAGCTCGGAAGCATGTAAAATTAGCATGAAAGCAATACGCATATATTATCTTGATTGCGACAGAAGGATCAATTTTATGCTCAAATAGTTCAAGGGCCTTAAATATTCAATAGGGAATGCTTTGTTATTTGTTAATGAGGTTTATATGGCTAAATCTACAAACTTGGCATATTGTATGGTCCTAATGCTGTGATGTCCTTAAGATCTGTTCGAAGATCAATGTTTTTTTGGTTTGAAATTCCTAATATAAGAAAAAAAATAAAGATATAAAAATAAGATATTGCTTGTTCAATAGATGCGAATAACGACTTTAAAATAAAAGTTAAGGCAAATGCTTATTTTAATTCATCAAGATACACTCAGTCTGTTTCTTTGTGTCCATTTTGACAAATGGCCACATGATAAATGACAAGAGAAATACAGAGCTCTTTCCGAATGCTGATGGCTAGATATGAATTTTTCAAACAGACTTGTTCTTCAATTGCTGGAAAAAAGCAATTGCACTGAATGAAAACAGTTCCTTCAGCACAATCCTGAGGCTTACATGAATACAGCTCCAGCTTAAAAATAAGGTTGAGCCCTCACTGTACTCACTACATCAGACTTAAAGGACACTGGGTGAAATTGCTGGAGGAATGAAGCTCCAGTTAAGCTGTCTGGGTGATAAAGATGATTTCTACTAACGGCTGTGAGCGAGCACAGATAGCTGTAATCCTCTTTTAGAAGTGAGGTTCATTCATCTTCGTTTGTTGTTATGGAATTGTCTGCTAGGCGTACTATTAGCATTCCAACTTTTACTAAAATCTATAGGTATGCCAAGCAAAACCTGCTGCTGTTAGAGATATGCAAGGCATTGAAGGAAAGAAAAGAAAGAATTTTGCATTTTGCCAAGAATAGTATTTCGACAGGGGGCTCCGTTGAATGTCAGATGCACGATTACAAACGTAGGCTGCTATGAAGATAAATGGGTAATATGTATGTGTTAACTTTATTAAATGCATTAAAGGTACAGTTTAAGATATTTCCGCTAGAGGGCGCACGATCAAAACAACAACAATCGCGTAGCTTGATAACGCTGTGTAGAAGCGTGGAATGATGGGATATGTTGTCTTCAACTACACCGCTGATTGTACCGCTGATACATCAATCAGACCGGAACGAGAAATCATGTTAGCGGAAGAGGTATAAGTTATAAAGTTTTATAAATGTTGCGTTTGATGAAATCATTTTGTTTCATTTAAATGAATTTAATCCGATTAATGTTTAAAACGAAATTGTTAGTCATAGATGTTACAGTTATTGTCCAATTCAATGGTGTGATAACACTGCGCAGTTTTACGTGTTCAAATCAATCATAGTACAAGTTATTTTGAACGTACCCACATTATTTGCAATAATGTTAGACGGACCGACGGTACAAACTACTTCTGCATCTGTCTACAACAGTGTCACGCGGTTGCTACGTCCTTAAAGGCGGTAACAAAGGGTAATGCCGATATGACGCCTTTGACTTGCGACTAAACAGCCCAGGTCCACAGTTCAGAATGGCAATTTTTTCAGGATTTAAAAGCTGTTGGAAACATTTGAGATATTGTCAGTACTTAACTGAAAAAAATATATAACGTTGGCCAAGTGGTTTTGGGATATTTTACTGCAAAATTCTTACATACTGTACCTTTAACTAATATGAACTAACAAGGACCAACATAGTTTTTCGGGATTAACACAGCGTTTGATTTTACAACTGTATTAATAAATTCCGAAATTAACATGAACTACAATGAATAATTGCTGAAGAAGTATTGTTCATTGTTGGTTCGTTTTAGCTAATGCATTAATTAATGTTAACAAATACAACCTTAGTGTTACTGATCAATGTTTTTCTTATTTTTATGTTTGTATGAGTCCGTTTTTATACTTAATATTTCTGCTTACATTTAGAGACCTAAAAGGCCCAAAGAAAACGAAATTCATTATATTTTCAGATTTATCTTAACATTTTGAAGCAGAGAAGTGAAATAGCAACAAATACAGTTCTGTTTTGAGCAGTCTGGTTTTGTTCTGATCTTTCCCCACACTGTGCATCTCTGAATAATGATTCATGCTTTAAAATTTGGAAAAGGAGCATTGACTTGCTGCTCTATGAGGAATAAGATCCTACTGCCAAATAAAACCGCTTAGGGCTGCTTCTGAATGTTTGCACCACTTGGTGCAAGCTCTTTCTCGAAAGGTCAATGATATACATGAACAGAGCAGATGTGGGCAGAGATGCTGACACATATTTTAATACTAAGATGCTTGAAAAATCATTTCATACCTGCTGCCAGCACAATTCTATTCCACTCTACACTTCTGAAATCGTAACATTATTTCTTTATAGATTTTAGGCTTTTGTCTTATCTCAATAATTTTTGATATTGATTCATTGTTGATCTATACAGGTGCATCCACTTGTGATTCTAATGAATACATATCAGATTTTTTGTCTAAATATGAGATGTCAAGATAATATATGATTTGGGACAAGGCATTGGTCTATGTTTTCCAAATTCACATGTGGTGCTCAAGATGATCAACATTTTGAAACAGGATCCAGAGAGTGTGCTGGTAGCCTGTTCTGTAAAGAAACTGTCCCAATTGCGCACTTCGTATTGATCATCTTGTATTGAGTGCCTGAGATTAAGTTCAATAACTGCTCAAACACCATACCAATAAGGAGATATGATAGGTTGTGCGATACACCACAAGATTACAAATAGCTTTATTCTGAAAGCAACTGATGGGTAAACAGAATTAAAAATGTATTAGTATCATCTGTCATTTTCTCTGGTCATAGTGCATAATGCCACACAGATTTATTATGCATACAAGGTGTGTTCCAAAGCCACTGTATTATTTTAAAACTACAAAAATAAAACGGATAAAAACACTGAAACATAACATGTGTCCTCTTGTTATATAACCCATACTGCAATAGAGCGTTTCAAACTCCTTGCTATTATTTATTACATAAAATCGGCCTCAACATTGCATGTAATACTGCACTGTATGAGAAAATCAAAGATACTATTCAGATGTTACAGAAATGTTTGTTTTTTGTTTTCTATAAATCATGTTTAGGTGCATTTTGGCTTGTAATGACACACCTTACCCTTTATATAAAAAGCCAATTTCACAGGCAGAAACAAAACATTTCCAGTAAATTTACAACCTTTCAGAGAGTGATACAGAAGCAATTTGGTTCTGCGATACTGGTGGACATAAAAGTCCTCTCAGCATTCCTTAGAGCAAAGTAATGCTTCTAGGTTTTACAACCCCTCTTATGTTGTCTTATTTCTTATTCAGTGCACCCAGTCCTGCGCCAAATGTGGTTATAATGTCAGTGAGATGAATTACCCATCTATTTAGCATAAAAAACAACTCTATAATGACCAGAATGAACCTCGTAGCTTTTCACAAAATAAACTCACAGTTATAAATTGCAAGATGTCTTGCAGCTGCAAATGTGAACATGTTGGCATAATGTAAAGAATATAATGCACATTTAACATCTATTTCAACACTTGATGGCGTGTGTATCATCAGTACCTTAATGCCATAAAACCCCAGGGAAAGAACCACATTCATTTTTTTCTTGTGGCCTGTTCAACCGTTTAGTGCATGGACCCATATATAAAGCAAAAATAATCACAGAAAATTATAAATAATAAAATTAGATTAAAACTATAAAATAGGAAACTATTTAACAGGTGCATCAGCCGTTAGCCAAGTTAGTCTTTGGATGTAGTGCTTTAGACCTGCTACAGTAATTTTACCTATCTTATAATATCATTACAGGTCACACTGCGCAACATGGATCTGATAAACTTGGGAATGACATTCAGATACACTGTACGATGATTTATTAATGTTTTAAACATAACCAAATATTACAGATTTACATAACAAAATGGCATACAATATAAATATAACAATTTAAGTAAAAAAAAAATGTAACACTTTAAATAAACACCATATTGTCCTGAATCTCATGGAAAACGTCCTCATCATGCGCAAATTGTAAACTAACACAGCAACATGAATGAGAGGAGATGGCAGCGGAAGAGAGCAATATTATTATCTTTTTTTATTTTTTCGCCTCCATAGTGTTAATCAATATGTAATTTCATGTTTTATTTTTATTCGCTACTCAGCAGGCATAGGTCGTACCATCAAGCTAAACTTCTGACACTATCAGAAAATGATCGCAGGCTGTCTTTTTATCTCAAGACCCTGACAATGGCTGTCTTTGTGTCTCTCTCACTGTAAGACGTAGGACCAGCGTTTGGGAGTTTGTGAATCAGCAAGGTTGTCATCTTTCGACTGGGACAGACCAAAATCGCACAGTCTGCAACAGCCTTTAGATCAGAGCATCTACAAACATCTCACAGGTTCATGTCTGCTAAATAACACAACAATAGAAGCTATGAATAAATGTTGGATTTATTTGTGCTGTGGTATTCCGAAGAACTCATTTCTAATAATGATGAAGCACATCTTCTCTTAAAGTTAAGGACACTCGGGTGAAATTCTGCTTTATGTGTTGCCTCTCAGGACGAAGCCAAGGTTCACAAAACTATTGATCCAATGACCACAGCTTAACTGGGATTTATTCAGTGATTAAAACTTTTACGAGGTCATAACATTTTATCAGGTGCTTAATTTCCCTCTTGTCCTTATGGTCCTCAGTACAATGCGCCGTTTAAAGTATCCTAACGCCTAGTTTTTGTTATGCAAATTTGTTTGTTGATGATTAATACAACCGCAGCCGTAAACAACCGTACAAAGCCATGCATAATTTTGAGGCAGTTTTTTTTTAAACGCCGCCCCTCTACAAAATGTAATCAAAATGCACAGCTTTACTGTACTTCCCTACGGCCGCCAGACTTTTAAACAGCGTGGAATGGTTAAATGTCAGCTGTGGATTTTTTCCCGTGAAGGACAACAAAATAAAGGGTTTAGATTGTTTGCCTTGCGTCAGAAGGATTATTCAGATGCAATACAATGGCTTGTAATCTACCGGTCTGCAGGGAGAGCTGCTCTCAATTTACATGATCAAAGCTCTATAAAGAGCGTCCAGATCCCCACAAAGTCCCCTGCATCCAAACGAATAAATGGATAAATAAAACAGGCAAGTTTGTGCAATTGGTAATCTGCCCCTTTGGAAAACTTTCAATCCACTTATTTACGGAGTTTAGCTTTAATGGTTTCAATTTCAACTCTGACAAGTGCGAAGACAGATATACAGAAAATCACTAATGTCCGACTGGGATGCATGGGGGAAAAATGTGTAGTATTCACACGCACAACAAGAATTCACACATACAGTAGATAGGCATGAAATAAAAAAATAGTTAAAGGAGCAGTTCACTTGCAAAATAAATTTTCATGATAATTTACTCACCCCCAAGTCATTAAAGGTGTTTTTGTTCTTAAGTCAAAAAGAAATTAAGGTTTTTGATGAAAACATTCCAGGATTTTTCTCCATATGGTGGACTTCAATGGATTCCAAACGGTTGAAGGTCAAAATTACAGTTTCAGTGCAGCTGTAACGGCTTTAAACGATAGCAGACGATGAATAAAAGTATTATTTAGCGAAAAGATTGGTCATATTCTAAAAAAAAAAGGTATATATATGCTTTATAAACACAAATGCTCACCTTTCTCTGTTCTGCGATGCATGTTCATGACTTCACGTATTATGTAATTACGTTGAAAACTTGCACGTTCAAATTGGCACTGACACTGCCTGCCTCAAGTGTGACCTTCTGATTTTGTAAAGTCATGAACCCGCATCGCAGAACGGAGCAAGGAGAGCATTTGTGTTTATAAATCATATACATTTTTTTTAAATGACAGATCGTTTCACTTGATAAGACCCTTATTCATCGTCTGGTTTCATTTAAAGCCCTTTGAAGCTTCACTGAAACTGTTATTTTGACCTTCAACCATTTAGAGTCCATTGAATGGAGAAAAATCCTAGAATGTCTTCATCAAAAAACATTACTTTCTTTTTGACTAAAGAAACAAATACATAACCATCTTGGATGACATGGGGATGAGTAAATCATCATGAACATTTATTTTGAAAGTAAACTACTCCTTAAAAGGTGAAATTTGGACTATAAACACCATAGACCAACATCTTCAATTCTCACAATCTAAACACATTTTCTCCAACATGATCACTCACTGCGTGTAAGTGGACCTTCATAACCAACTAGTCAATCGAGGAGAAAATAAATGATAAAGTCACAGAAGCTTGTGCAGGTGTTAGTTGAGTTCTTCCCATAACCGGTGAAGATCAAATAGCCGTATCAAGCTGTCAGAGGCGCACCTCGCTCAGTCCCAGCTCAATTCCTGTCTTCCTTTTTTCCACAGGTTGGCTTTGAGCAGTTTCTCTAGAATGAGCTCCAACTGCTCCGATGAGTTTTTCCAGGCCACAAACCATGCAGAACAGACCTTCCGAAAGATGGAGACTTATCTTCAGCACAAGCAGCTGTGTGATGTACTTTTGATAGCTGGAGATCACAAGATCCCTGCACACAGGTGAGTCTCCGCTGATTCTTTGAAATGCTTTGAAATGCTCCATTTGCCGTTCTGCAAGAAGACAGGTGCACAAGACGGGAATATGTGAAAAAAGACTACATTTGACAAGACTATATATCAGTGGTATTGTTTCGATAGTCTGTATCTTTTCTTTGAACATTAATATTTTTAAAAAACACGCATTGGAGTGGACTAGAAGCCATTTGTTTTCCAAAGCCTGATTGATTTGTCTTCCACAATATAATGTATTAAGTCCTAATGATTTTTGAACTTTCTTCAAGGACTGTGAAACTGTGTTTACATAGAGAAGTCTCCCGGCCGCTCAGTGTTTCGATGCTTTTGTGTTGGAAAATTCTCTGTAGCTGGCGCTCTACTGAGCGTCCCAGTTTGACGCTGAGCTCAATCAACATCACCCTAGAGCTGCATGAAACAACCTGGTGAAAATAGCTGCTTTACTCACACTGCGCTGAGATAAATGATTCGTAGGGGAGGAATTTTCTTCGAAGACAACTTTCAAGAACTTGTGTGGGTACTTTGTGAAGTATGCAGTATGCATATATAAAGGATCTGCACATTTATTTGCAGACTCGTCCTGAGCGCAGTGTCAGACTACTTTGCTGCCATGTTCACCAATGATGTGTTGGAAGCAAAACAAGAGGAAATTAAAATGGAGGGTGTTGATCCGGAGGCGTTGAGAGCGCTGGTTCATTTCGCATATACTGGTATGTATATATAGTTTTATTGGTACAGTAATATATATTCCTGTCATATATAGATCGTAACATCGGACGTGCATGCCTGGACTGCAGTTAACTTCTAGTCTGTGTTTGTTTATCAGTCTGGCTAGTGTCCAATAATGTACTGTAACTATATTTATTTATTTATTTAATTTATATGAATTTATAATATTATTTTATTTTATAATAATTGTATTAAATAAACAATTTGTTGAATGGGTCCTGTAGTTGTTGCATTTAAAGAAACCGTAGGGGTCATGGACATCTAGCGGTTAAGCTTGGTGTTGCAGTTCAAAATATTGGAGAGGAAAGTTAAGCCACGTAACAAATCTTCACTGTTTCTTTGCTTGTCATCAGAAATAATCTACAGGCACACTATTTTTTGCGAATGTTTACCGGAAGTTAAGGGCAGTCCACGAACGTTTGTGAATGATGTTGTTTTGAAACCGTCTATAATTATAATCACAACCAGCATTAAAGGAATGGCCAAAAAATGACTGATTTGACTGATGATTATCTGATGGCAGGCTCATGTTTTTGTTAATCAGCCAATGTTCACAGGTCTAGTGAGTCACAGCATTATTGGATTTTTAAATCAATAGAGCCATAAAAATTCATGTAAAATACCTTTGAGATGTTCACTTGGTCCCAATTACTGCACAAGCAACATCTTCAGGTCTATTTATGTTAATAACAGTTTTAAAGTAATATTATTGAGGTGAAAATGCTAACATGCTTAAGACGTTTGCACAGTGTATGGTTCATATTTGTCATTTACCTTAATCACATTTATTAAAAAAGGTGCGTTTTTACAAAAAAGAAATTTTTATATATGGCTGAAAACCAAAAACATGTTTTTCTTAAATAAATATGGATGTTTGAGGTTGGAAAACTATTTAATTTATTTCTTCACAGACAGGAACACAATGTAAGGGTAAAACTTAAACCATACAGAAAATGTACAAAATAGTGAAGAACTACACTATCCATGATCCCGATTTTATCCTAAAGACCAGTTAACGTCTAGCTATAAAGTGGTATTACAAAACCATTTTTGGACCCATATAGGCTAATGCTAGGGTATCACGAACTGTTAATGAATTTACAGCTTAAAAATTTGGATGACTAGGCCTACACAACACAAGACAACATGAAAACAGATTGTAACTGTTAAAAACAGATTTGTTAGAACTAGCAGCCAATTGTCTGGGAGCCTGGCCAATGCTGGTAATTTGATTGTGCATTTTATTTCAAGTTAGATGACATTTCTTACCACTATGCACTTTTAATAACCAGCAGAACAATTGTGAAGAACATTTAGTTACTTAAGAATATTAAAGTGGTGGTTCAACAGTGTTTCACAGTGATGGAAAGAGTACTGGATATTTGTACTTAAGTACAAGTACTGTTACATTGCTGTACTAAATTAAAAAAGTATTTGAGTTAAAGTAAAAATTACTCTTCTCTAAAACTACTCTGAGTACTAGATACTCATTACTTTTTAGGCAGTGTTATTTAATGAATTAAGAATAATAATTAATAATCAAATTTGAAGATTTATATGGAAAATAGCTACTTTTAACAAATCACATCTTTAACTTACTGATAATGCATATAACTGGATACAACTCAGATAAAATAAACCATTCAATGTGCTGTTCTGTCTGTCTGTCTGTCCATTAAGAGTTTTCCAGTTAAAACCATTTATGCACTTCCAACACTGTTCAATCATGTGTATTAGGCACCACAATGCTGAAATTCATCAATAAAAATCCCAAATACTGTATGCAGAAAATGCAAAACACTTGTAATCTAACCTGCATTGGAATAGCATTAACAGTCATATCTGTAGAGGAGCTGGCTGATCAATTACTCAACAGGTAGAACAACGAAGATTTTTTAAAGATTTTTCCGTTTAGTTGTGGTCCATGGTTTTTCATAAAATCTAAGTCCACATGTTCATGTCTTTAAAAGCTCAAAATACAGATAGAGGCAACATATAAGTAATCCCTGCGGCTTCTTTCGACGTGTTAATTTAAGCGAATTGATAGAACTGCGCAAGAAACTGAATGTTATTTTCATCATTGTAGCTGGTAATGCTTGCGAAACTGCTTCGCATGCGTTCCAATCGCCTATTTTCCCTACTCACTTATAAGGGAAAAGCACTTGATGTAGAGACTTTGGGGAGAGATGGACAATTTTATCTCATGATATAGCTGTTTGAATGAAACTTGACGAAAGGAGTGATACAGGAACTCAATATTTATCCATATCTTCGTATTGTTTCCCTTTCCCAAATTGACTTTCAAGCGCGCAAAACCGCCGTTTGATACGCGGCCTGCCTGCGTCACACGTTCTTCATCCAGCATGATTGATTAAACTAAATTGGCGGCAAATGTCTCGAAATCTGTGTGATGTAAGTTTTCTATGCACGATTTGAGTGGACGTGGTCACGTGACGGGAATGATTATTCTCCTTAGCCAATCACATGTAAATGAAACATATAAAGTAGCTACCACAATGTGAGGAAAAATAGTAAAAGTAGTGATACAGCACTAAAAATGTACTCAAGTAAAAGCACATTGTTTTTGAACTACATAAAAAAAACACTATTCATTCAAACACTACTCTAAAGGTACTCAAGATTAATATGAGATTGGGATAAACTCCTTGTGTTACATCTGCTTTAATGACTACACAAATCCATTCATTAATACATTTCTGATTGTTTAAAAACTATAGGCCATATGGGATTTTGAGTTATTCCTTAAGTAATTTTGATAGCCCTTTGTTAATTTAATATTTTTTTTCAAATCTACAGGAGTCCTGGAGCTGAAAGAGGAGACAATTGAAAGTCTTTTAGCTGCTGCTTGTCTCCTCCAGCTCTCACAAGTCATTCAGGTTTGCTGCAATTTTTTGATGAAACAACTGCACCCGTCTAACTGCTTGGGGATCCGCTCATTTGCTGATGCTCAGGGATGCATGGATCTTCTGAATGTTGCTCACAACTACACTATGGTACGACCAAGAATTCTACGTAGCTCACATAGTAATAATCATAAATATTGTATATCTAATGCCAACATTTATCACTTCTCAGAGAACTACAAAGACCTCATGAAGAGTTTTGCAACTTATACATGTTGGGCTGCATTTATAAATATTGACAAAATTATCATTTAGCTGGTGTATGTGTCTTAAATTTAACAACCAAAGAAGCGATGACACATCCTGCCGTCCTACTGTACTAAGTTTTTTTTAAAGTGAGAAATCCATACCATGATTTTAAACCTCGTCACGCATAAAACATACTAGTGTGACATTTTACATCCAAGCATGGTGCTCTGCAAACCTCTTTGATGTATTATGAACGTAGGAAAAAGTGGCTTCGGTTAAATAATGGCAATGCATTAAGTATTCTGAAATTAGAATTCAGAAATTAGACATAATTATTGCATATAAGAATTTATAGTCCGTTTAATATTTGACCTGTGGTTCTTTCTCCTTTATCGCCAATGTGTGCTTTCACTGTGTGTGTGTGCGTCTATGTCAATTTGTGTATGTATGTTTGCATATTGTGTGTGTGGAGCATCTGTATGTCTGTCTTTGTTGTTTTCACCTTTTTCTTGTTTTTACAGGTACATGCCTTTAGTTGTTTTACTTGTATTCAATGTGTCTCATGTACAGCTGCTTTGTAACAATGAAAATTGTAAAAAGCGCTATATAAATAAAGTTGAGTTGAGTTGAGTATTCTCAGGAGCCCAAAGATCCACAGAGCACATTTGCTTTGATGGGCATTTCTCTGCCCAAGTGCGGAAACAACTTAGGAAGATAGCTGTTATCTCCGAAAGGACATCTGCACAGGCTGTTTACAAAGAGCGTTCTATAGCACAGAGGTTAATCTAATCAGAGAACACAAGCAAGACGATTTCCCCTTCAATCACTTTGGTAATGAACATGGCCTGAACAGAGCTTCCTGTTTTTCTCTCTGTGGTGTCAGATTAAAAAGTCATAGTTTGATAGACTTTTATTTTTTTCCTTTTTTATGACTCATCCTGAAATTCTGTCCTTTTGTGAGAGGCCCAGACTTCATGTCTTGATTCAAGATATCAATGGCCTAAAATGCAGATGTTTGGTTTGTAGCTGTAAGAAGAAAAGAATTTTAACGCTGCCTAAAGTTCCAATGTGTAATTCTTGGAGGATCTATTGACAGAAATCCAATCCAATATACATAACTATGACCTTACATAATGAAGTGTTATGTTTTTATTTCCTTAGAATGAGCAATTTCTATCTACATACAGCGTGGGTACTCAGATCATAGGACAGAGCGTGTTTCTTAAATGCATTATCTCCTTCGGCAAAGAAGGGAAAACGTGACAACATCTTAGTTCTGTTTCAGCCAACGTAGTGCTACAAAATGGAAGGGATGGAGTGAGCCATTGGTCGCAGTTCTCAACCTCACCACTAGATGCTGCTCAATTGTATACGCTGGACCTTTAAGTTCCCCACTCAAGAACACATTAATAGGCACAGCCATTAAATTCCCACACCATTCCTTCCAACCTAATCATCTAGTTCATGCAAAGCCTTCTGCGCACTCCTACAGTATATTGCTGCAGGACATGTTACTCACTGTTCAGTTTGATGCCCTCCCCTAAAATATATGCCTGCAAGAGGCTTTCAAAGCAGTGAAACAGAATTAATGTTTTCAATTAATTGCCAGGTTTCTTGTGATGGTAATTGGGAATAATGAATTTATATCAACGTCACCAGAAGAAGTAGACTTTAAATCTATGTGGAGGAGGGGATGAAAATCAATGTATGGCACTCATTTAATTATGTGTGAGCTAAGCTCCGAATGCGTAGGCACGAGTTTGGGAGAGAGACTCTGCTGTTTAGATCTGATTTATGATCAATAAGATGTTTACTACCCTTATTTGCAAGAGAATCGATGAAGATTACTTCTCATGCACAAAGGAAACTCTGAAAGTGCCATTTGTGATGAACAAGCTTGTTAAGAAGATTTGCAGCATCCTTTTTATCACAGTTTTATCAAAGTCAACCTATACGGTCATGGGCGTAGGTTTGGTCTCAGCTTTGGTGGGGACATCCCCCCTCCCCCTGGAATTCTTTTGGTGTAAGATATCAGTGCTTTAATGGCGATTTCCTTTAATATTTCAGACTATAAAATACACACATATCATAGTATGCATTCAACACATCATTTTTATACCAGATAGTGTTATTTGGATATTATCAATCAAATAATGATTCATTATATTTGAATAACCAACAGTGTTAACTTTTGCCTTTTTAACATTGCCAAACACGTATGTGTCTAGCAATGACAGTCTTTCATTAAACTGTGGGTGATTTCCCTTTATTTCACTGCATGTAGGGTAGGCTACATTCACAAATACATAAACAAAATGTAGAAACGAAAAATGTCTCAGAGGAACTGTTTATGTTGACTTCAAGACTCTAAGTTAAGGTAGGCTAATTAACCTTCAGTGACTTGCTAATGTAGCCTTCTATCATCCTGGGTAACACACACTATCACCAGTTAATACTATTTTCCACAGTAGAATCTGCATTTGAAAGCCTGGTCAGTGTCTACTACTGCTAGTTTATTTGTGTGGCCAGTTATTTTGCCTACCAACACTCTGCTTTATGAAAAAAGCTTCCTATGTCCCCTTTCTTCTTCTTGGGTGGCATAGCTAATCTGTACAAAGTACAAAAATGGGGCAAAAAAACAGAATATAAAAATGTTTATTCTGGCCCTGGTAACTTATCGTCGGCGTCGTCAACACGCACACACACGCAAACACACGCAAACACACCAACCGCTCGCTCGCTCGCTGCCATTGCAAGCACAAAAGTAGTCCCGGCCCGCGCGTGTAGCCTGTCAGATACGCCGCCGCCAATAAAAAAACGTCGTTTCTTTCTTGTACGGTCGTCGTCCTGGCTGTTACAATCGATCCAAATAGCAGCGCAAAGATCCAAATAGCAGTTCAAAGGAGCTTGCTAAATATTGGTGGGGACAAATTTGTCATCTCAAAATATTGATTGGGACTAGTACCTAGCGTCCCCCCCTAAACCTACGCCCATGTATACGGTGTCCTAGCGGACGCAGTCGAGCAGATCATTATATTGCTGAGATGAATGCGGATGAGTATGAAAAGCCGATTCTTAAGATTTGATTTTCTGTATTACAGATTCCAAACAAGAGGTTATGTACAGTTAAAAACAAAAAACAATGTAAAGTGTACTGCAATGTAAGTCGCTTTGAATAAAAGTGTCTGCCAAATGCATCTATGTAAATGTTACAGCAAAAATTCTGTCATCATTTACTCAACCTCAGATTGTTCCAAATCTGTTTAAATGAATTTGTTCTGTTAAACCCAAAGGGAGATATTTGGAAGATTGTCTTGGCCTCCATTGACTCTCATGGTATTTATTTTCCCTTGTATAAAATGGGATGAGATCTGTTGAGGGTGAGTAAATGATGACAGACTATATATTTTTAGATGAACTATCCCTTTAAGATGTTTATGTTATACATTATGTTGTATCAGTTAAATTGTTACACTGGCCACAGAGAGAAAATGTGAGGTACATGTATAAAATCTATAAATAAAATCTCCTCTAAACAAATACAAAGAATAATATTCCACTTGCAGACTTTTGCACACTGTCCAATGCACTTGAGGGTGCTCGCTCAGGCCTTCTCAGGATCATCTGTCCTTGTTCCTATCTAGGATTTTAATTTCAAGCAAAAGTTGATAACTGTTTTTATACTATTGTTATTGGCAGCCCATACAGTAATACGCAACTTATTTGACAATAGTGCCAAATAAAAGTTTCTCAATATTAACTTCATCAGTTGAACTGTTGCATTGAGCAATACCACACAATCCTTTTGTTAGGCTCTTTATCCCTTGCCTGAATCACAGCCGTGGTGATATTTGTGTCATATTGCATCACACATTTACAATGCATGAGCAAACAACTACGTTACATTTTCAGGAACATTTTTTAGACGTCATCCAGAACCAGGAGTTTCTGCTGTTACCAACGACAGAAATAGGCAAGCTGTTAGCCAGTGATGACATCAATGTTCCAGATGAAGAAACTATTTTCCAAGCACTCATGATGTGGGTTCGCTATGATGTGCAGCACAGGCAGCAGGATCTGGGAGTGTTACTGGCGTATATCCGACTCCCTCTTTTACCTCCTCAGGTTTGCCAATGACATCCATGTCAAACACCCTTATTCATTTTTTCCTGGTACTTTAGAAACCTGAGAATAGGAAACAGTTTAATATTACTTTGCTGATCCAATTTTACCAACACAAAAATTTTACGGTGTTTACCCAACCGTTTACATCTGTTCCCTCTGTTAGATTTGAATGCCGTTTTTGGTTTGCTTTGTTGTAGCTTCTTGCTGATCTGGAAAACAACAAGATGTTTTCCGAGGACTTGGAATGCCAGAAGCTCCTGATGGAAGCCATGAAGTACCATCTTTTGCCAGAGCGCCGTCCCATGCTGCAAAGCCCTAGAACCAAACCACGCAAATCCACAGTTGGATGTCTCTACGCGGTTGGGGGGATGGATGCCTCAAAAGGTTGACTTTTTTCGTTCTTTCCCAAGACTTTTCTCACAGTAGCATCCCTTATTGCCACAAATAGAAATTCCGTATGGTTTGTCACGAAACAAAATGTGTTTGCCAGGATGCAAGTCATTATCATGTTTGAATTTGCCCCTGAGAGACAGTTTGTCAGCTAATAGCCTAGCAGCGTGCAACAGACTGCACAATAAACCGAGATTCTGTCTGCTTTTAGGATCTACAACAATAGAGAACTATGACCTCCGTACGAACAGATGGATCCAAGTGGGCATCATGAATGGGCGAAGACTTCAGTTTGGCGTGGCGGTGATTGATAACAAACTTTATGTGGTTGGGGGCAGAGATGGACTTAAGACGTCTAATATGGTGGAATGCTACAACCCTATCACTAAAGTCTGGTCCACTATGCCTCCAATGTCAACCCACAGACATGGATTAGGTGGGTTCATTGAATGTTTCTGTATAGTATTTTCATTGTGTGTTGAGAAGACCTAACTTTACTGGTTTGATGACATGACCAAAAAGTGATACATTACTTGGAAATAACTAAAGCCATGCATTTTTTACTTCATAGACGGTTTCATCAGACGCACACGGCTCGCCCAGAGTCAATTTTCGGTGTGTGTTTGTTGATTGCTCTGGCTGGTGGCTATTAATATAACTACATTTATAGTTTATTTCAAGATACATCACGGTTATTCACATCCAGAATAAAAGTTTGTGTTTACATTATATATTTATATGTCTTGTGCATATACATTTGGTATACATATACATACACATATTTAAAAAAGAAATATATAAAAATTACTCAACATTTATAAATGCTTTAAATGATTGCTTAATATAAATTAATACATGTAAATATTTGTCTGTATGTGTATGTGTTTATAAATCAAGGTTATTTTATTGAACTAAAATTAAAACTTTGAAAACGTTTCTGTTCATTGAAATCAAATAAACATTGACCTAAAAATTATTTGAAATAAGTTTAAAGCACAAAAATTATAATAATAAACAAAAACTAAAATAAAATGAACAATCTTGAATAAATTCTAAAACGTTTAAAGCACATTGCAAAGTTAACATAATATTTTTTTTAAATAAAAGATTATTTAAAGTATTAGTAAAACTAAAATCAAAGCTTTAATAACACAGTACACAGACATATATTATGTTAACACACATTTTTATTCTGGATGTGATTATATGTGATTAATCGTTTGAAATTCCAAACTTATTTAATATAAATTATTATTAATGGATACTAATATTTGATTGTATAATAATCGACCTGAAGCATACACAATGCATGATCTGTACAGTTGTTTACTTATTCCAGGCAACGTTTCAAACACAAAATATAATAACCTAAATCAGATAACCAGAAATAGAATTTTGTGTCATTAAAATATACAACACTTTATTGGTGTTATCCAAGCTAGTATATGCATCCTTTTATTGAAACTGGCACAAACACCAGTGCCTGAAGAAATAACTGTAAGTTATATACAGTAGCATAAAGGAACCATGCGCTCACATCATAGCTACAGTGTGTATAAATCAACAAAGGCAATCTTGGCCACCCATAAAAAAAGTTACATAAAATATATGGCAGGTAATTGAAACTCGCCGAAGTGAAAATGCACTGTACAATAACCCCATAAAACTGACACTATATGTTGCACATTGAGGTCTTTAAAGTCATTGCAATATCAGAATCAAAAAGTCGGTCAAGAGACGATTTATATGTCAAGGGCCAAAATAGCAAGAGCCGGAGATTTATAACAGAAGCACGAAGAACCTTTTCTGTGAAGGGTGCAGAGAGATGCAGCATGAATTCTTTATGCTTTCCACAGCGTCTCAGGGCCGTTGTGCTTCGGTCCTGACCAGAAGGAAATATTTCAACTCATGATATCTGGTCTGAGAGAGGGCCCTTTGATGTTCATCAAAATTAATACCATGTTATTACCATTTAAATGTTGACATTTCCCAGCCATATTAAGATGCAGAGAGATACTCTGCTTTTGGATTGTGCTTTTATTTTTTTTGTCTCTACAAAAGCTGAGGCCAGTTTTATTTCTTCCTTTAATTTTATCTGTTTGAAAAGGAATCGCTGTGCTAGAGGGGCCTATGTATGCGGTGGGAGGTCATGACGGATGGAGCTATTTAAACACAGTGGAAAGATGGGACCCCCAGGCGAGGCAGTGGAATTACGTGGCCAGTATGTCCACCCCACGCAGCACTGTCGGTGTCACAGCTCTCAATGGAAAGTAAGGACCTTTACTTCTTATTTTTTGACTGTTGGTGCAGAAAGACAATTTATCTTTTTTGCAATTATCGTTCCAGACTGAAAATATCTCTAAAATGACCCTATTGAAGAGAGAATACTACATATTTTATATTTCACCCCAAAAATGTAATCATTTACTCACCCACGTCATATCATTCCAAACCTGAATGAAGTTAACTTCTGTGTCTGGTTATAGGCTAATAAAACAATTTATTTTATATATTATTTATATTAAAATTAATTAATATTCATATTTTAAAGTCTATTAATTGAATTAAATTAAATAAAATCTCAACAGTTATTGATTATTTGCGGAGGTCTCCAAAAGTTAAGCTGGGGTCACATAACGTTTGTATATGTTGTTGCCGTTAATACAATCAGTTAAATAAAATTCATTTCTTGTAAATAATTAGTATATTTTAGTAATTGTCAATCAAGGCTTTACAATTTTGTGAATATACTCTCGGCTGAATTTACAGTTATTCACAATGTACAGTAGCACAATCTCTCATCTCAACTCTGTACAGCCAGACGGGAGTTAATAGGCTCGGAGACCAAAGAATCTCTAGTGTCGTTTACATTCGAGTTACATGAGTGGTAGGTGAGCTGGTACAGAGAGAAAAAAGAGAGACTGAAACTGTCTAAGAGAACAAGAGGCTAGTTTTGTATCAAACAAGACATTGAATGATTACGCTTGGTGTACTTTTGTAACCAGGTCAAAGACAAAACCCTTCAAGCTACCTCCAGAGCCCAATGCCCTACTTTTAAGTGATTAATTGATCAATCTTTTACTAGGAAATATCATAGATAGCCTATATTTAGAGTCAAAATGAAATGTTAATACATGTTTCTAGTTTTTTGTTGAACAATTCATCAATACATGTTATTCCACAGGAAAAAATGAATTCCCTACATCCTTTTCTGTTGACATCACTAAGGCCATTCAGGCTATTGGTTAACCAAACTCCTAATTTCCAAAACTGTTAATGGAATATAGTTTACTCTATTTACTCGCCCTGCTGTTGTTTTAAACCTGTGTGATCCTCTTTCTTCTGCAGAACACAAAAGAGTATATTTTGAGAATGTTGCTAACCAAAACCCGCTGATCCCCATTGATTTGTATTGTATGTACATAAAACCAATGCAAGTCAATGGTGACCAACGGTCTTCTGTTACCAACATTTTTAAAAATATCTGAAAGTCATAAGGTTTGAAATGACAAGAGGCAAATAAGGACAGAATTTCCACTTAAAGGTGAACTAATCCTTGAATTCCTGATGGATACAATCAAGTCCCGTCCTACATAAGTTTGCAAGTGTCTTTTTCGTGTTGACTGTAACTAAAATATGTTCATCTACAGGTTGTTTGCTGTAGGTGGTCGCGATGGAAGCTCCTGCCTGCGATCCATGGAATGTTTTGATCCCCACACCAATAAATGGAGTATGTGTGCACCAATGTCCAAGAGGAGAGGAGGCGTGGGTGTTGCCACTTACAACAGTTTCCTGTATGCGGTCGGAGGCCATGATGCACCCGCTTCAAGCCACTGCTCACGCCTCTCGGATTGTGTGGAGAGGTACTTTACCACTGTACAGAATTCTGGAAAGAAAACATATAACACCTATGTTTATAAAACCTGTGTTATACAGACCAGGTTTATGTTAAATCAGGACTATGCCTTTGTTAAATTGGGATATTTAAGTCAGAAAAAACATTACCGGTGTGCATGTTGAGACAAATCAAAGGCACTGTCATTCAAATCTGCCAGGGTAAGTTATTTTTTAGTTTTAGTCTGGGACTAGCAGCCTCAAGACTTGTCTGTGAACTTGGACACAGATGTTTCTTTGTTTGTTTGTTTGTGATCAACAACAACAGCCCATAAAACATAGACTCTGAGGGTGGATAGAAGGTGTATGCCAACGGCTGCAAATCCTGTATTGTATTATTTGCAAATCTGAACACGCCTTATGCTATTGTGAAACCATTGTTACATTGTTACTGAGGAATGTGGGTGGAAGCAGAAAGTAGTTCAGTAACATGGATTGAGATGCCTCCTGCTGGTGATTACTGGAACTACAATACAGATATATGTTGAATATCTGAAAATATACAAATCAGTGTCAACAACACGAAACAATTGGGCCACAACTAAATGGAATGCATAACATTATTGCTAATAAATAAGAAATGTTCTGTTAAACGAAAAATGTGCTTTTATAATATTATAATTATATAGCCTATTACATATAATATTGTGAAAAAATAATGAACGTATGAAGGTTTTGGCACGCACGCACACACACACACACACACACACACAAACACACACACAAACAAACAAACACAGACACTGACTTTGTACAAGAATCTTGTCTAAGACATAGTTCACCCTCAAAATTAAAATTCAGTCATTTATTCACCCTAAGGCCATTCGAAACCTGTATGACTCTTTCCTCTGTAAAAAAAAAAGATATTTCAAGAAATTGTTTTGTGTTCATACCATGGAATGCGGCAATTTGTCTTGTTACCAGCGTTTCTCAAAATATATTTTTTTGTGTTCTGCACAAGAAAGATAATCGCACTGGGTAGGAATGACATGAGGGTAAATTTATAATGAAGAATTTTCATTTTGGCTGAACTATCCTCTTAAGTGGTAACAAACATGACAATATAACATAATTAAAGTCAACACAAGATGTAGCTAAATTAAGTCTAGAAAGAAATCCTAATAAAAGTAATGCACAAAAGCCAAGAGCAGCACAGTAGAAATTAAACTCATTACTCAATAATTGGTGCTCTGTGTGCTAAACCCTCGATAGATTTTATTTTGGGGATAATCATAGTCCTCAGTTTCCAAGGATTTCACAGCAGCACTATTAAGTAGTAATAAAAATCTATAAAGCAGTTATCTCTCATGTTACTCCACGGCTTTATGTTGATTTAAGAAAGATTTGTGTTTCATTAAACCGCACCCCCTGTGATCTGTGCTACATTTACAGGTACGACCCAAAAACAGACACATGGACCACGGTGTCTTCCCTGAGCGTCCCTCGAGATGCGGTGGGGGTGTGCCTGTTGGGAGACAGATTATATGCAGTCGGAGGCTACGATGGCCAGACCTACTTAAACAGCGTTGAGTCCTATGATGCACAGAACAGTGAATGGACCGAGGTGGGTGCATTATGTTCAAATGGGGCTGCCTTTGTTCACGCAGCACGCAATGAGAACTGAAAGTCCAAGTGAGGAAATCTGATCAGTTTGTTTCGGTGTTGTTAACTTTCAGTGTATTGGTTGTTATAGTAACGATGTAAGTTTCAACACAACAATTGAGAGTAGCTGTCCATCACTAAACTTGAACTTATCCTTGAAATCAAATACACCAAGCACATTCTTACTAAGCATGTGTCTGCAACACATTTTACCACAATAACCCAGCTTGATGTTCTTTGCAAAGATGAATGTCAAAATGTCCCTAGAAATGTTTTCGACATTGAATACGTGTCAAACCGGTCATTTTTTCTAATGTTCTTTGAATGCTCTGTTGATGTATGACTGTGAACAGGAAGTACAAGCATTTCCTCCCATTCATCTCTTTTCCACTGGGTCACAATGTCAAAGGGTTAAGCACTCTTTCCTCTGCCAGCCTGGGTTTCAAGTCGACTTTGCCTCTTTTATAACATTTCTTTCGATGATGCATTAGATTGTAAACAGGGATTACACACAGAGTGCGACTGGGAGCAGAGCAGAGGAGGGAATTTGTTGTGGTAGGACACTGGTCATTAACCTCTGTATCTCTTGTTATTCCAGGAGGTCCCTCTAAACATTGGAAGGGCTGGGGCGTGCGTGGTGGTGGTGAGACTGCCTTGAAGGCTCAGATTCCTTGAGCTGAACTGCCCTCGAAGAATTCACAGCATCGCTGAAAGACACCTATGATGTCAACAACTGGAATGGCAAAATACACATAGTTCATCAAAGCTATTGAGAACACTGGATTCATTGAAACTGATTATTCCTGCTTTGTTAAATATTTCAGCACTACTGAAAACAAATGAGAAAAATGATGTGTTCAAGATTTTACTATCATGAAATTTTATGAGGCAATTTCATATTTTATATTGAGAGACTTTAGACATTTATTCAAACAGACTTTTTTGAGTTGAACTTTATCATTTTAATACTTGCATCTTGCTTACCTCCTCACACATTTTTATCTTTTAAAAATATGAAAATCCACTGTATTTTAAAGTCAGCGGTATACTTGTTTACTTGTGACATTTTGTGAAAAATTATTTTGATTTTAGATAAACAATTTTAAAAGACCACTGTGAATACTTCCAGTTGTAAGCTTGCAACAAAACTTGTAACGCCTAAAATATTGTCAATTTGTCATGCACAATTCTCATCTGAATACACATTTTCTCTAAGGCTAGTTCAGCACCTTTGTAAGAACTTGTCTTTGATGTAGAAAAAAATGAAAAAAAGCCAAAGTTATTAGCACGTGTTGGTAAGTAATGACTTTTAATTGTAATTCAGTTTACAGTAGAAAATATACTATTATATCATATTGATATTTCACCATTATGTAAAGGTTTTGTATTTTATTGTATATAATTTACGATCATAGCTTTTTGGCATGCTTTAATATTTCTGAATGCCATTTTAAATAATTTAATCATCAAAATTTGCCCCTTTAAGTCGTATAATTCTTATTTTTATGATGTACTGACGTTCAAGTTTCATTTAGACCATGCCAAAGCTAAAATGGTTTATTGTCTCATCACCTGTCTGACTTACTGGAATGTAACATGCTTATCAGGTATATGACTAGAGTGACACATTTGCAATACCTGTTCACTGAAACATTTGTCTTTGTTTATGGCATGCAGAAAAAAACTAGGAAATAAAATGATTTTTGTCTTTTCTGAGTATTGTTTCTACAATTTGTGAAAATTATCTTGCATATCATGTTTTTAAAATTCCCGTATATTTATTTATACGAAGCTGACATATGTACTGTACTGCCCTCCAGTGGTTGCCATTTGTACAGCAGGTCATGATTAACAGAGCTTGACCTACTCTACAAATGTATTATTCTTCTATTTTAAACAAATTTATCATTCGTCGTGCAGACTATATTAATGAGATATTTCTTTTTCCAAATCGTATATATTTAAACCTAAAAGGAAAAATGGCAATAGCACGTCAATCAATACTCCCAGTGACTTTAGTTCACCTATTGCAGGCTCAAGTTCACAAAGAAAATGGTGCAGTGTAACCTTTAAAAAATGAATGCATTATTTTTTTGAAATGTCAAGAGATGAAAGTGATGTGAAAGGACAGACTTGCTGTCCAAAGCAAGTAAGATTGTTTTCGATAAAACTGATAGATTGCAATTAGGCTATACTCTGTGCTTTTCAACAGAGAAAGAGAAAAACAAAGACTGAACATTTCAAAGGGGATAAGAATTGATTATAATGCACACATCATAAGGCGAGGGCAAGAAGAGTGCAGGTGTTGTCTTAATCCCTCCAGATGTTGGAAATTGCAATGTTTGAAAAGATTTCTGAAATTACCTGACTTACATGCCCTCATGGATTGCTCTATCTACTCCATCCAAACCTCCAACTTAAAAATCCATTTCATGACCTCTGTGTAAAGGAAGGATATATATATATAGTACACGGGCAGGCTCACAATGTTTTGTGATTAATTTGTTTTATAAACAACTTCCTTGTATGTGTGATTTTATTGTCTGTTAGAAATCAAAACGAAGTAACTCACAAAACGTTTAATCAATTAAGTTAATCTCTAGAAATCAGAAATTAAAAAGGCATAATCTACGCCCCTGTCAATATCGCTCGTGCCATCAAATTACTTCACAGATTTCAATAAGAATTCAATATAAACAAGACAGTCTGGACTCGATCCAGCAAAAGCTTCCACAGACCTTACATTGACTTACACTGAAAAATATTGAACACAGCTGTCAGGCACATGACTTTACATTCGGATCTGCATGCATGCGTTATATGTGTTTACACCAGATGGTGCTGTTACACTACTGGTCCTGTTACCTACAGAAGGCCAGCTCTATTCCTGCAATGAACAATAAATGTCAACCTGCATCAACTAGGTCAAGGGCATATGATTGAAATAATAATGCAGCATAATTATTAGACCAGGCTGATGAAATATGAAGAAATTAGACATATATATAAAAAACGTCTCCACCTGCTGCTTCTCATTTTGATAGCTCACGTCAGGCTTTTGAAAAAAGATTGTTTCTTTTTTTGGCATTCATGAGCCAAACTTGCTTCAATAACGAATAGTGATATCATAGTGATCATATTTTCATTGTTTGTCTAATACTGTTACTACGAATACTATATAATGTACAAAAAATTTAGTTTTATCAAATATAATCGTTCGTAGAAGGAATCCCATATCAGAAAAGCCCATGAGAAAATTACAAAAACAAATATTTAGTCATTTTTCTCAGTTTCACACTTTGAGTTATGATCTTTTGCCTTTGTAGGACAGAACGGTCTGTATCTAAGCTGCTTCATTTAAGGGATGATGATGGAAATTGAGAATAAATGTAGTTGTTCTGCTGACCACAAAGAAAGATATTTGGAACGATGTTTGTTACCCTGGGTGACTATCATAGTTTGAATAATGTGGAAACCAAACAGTTCTAGGGCGTAATAAAATGTATTTTTCTACTATCTTATTTTCTGTTCACCAGAACATAAAAAATCATACACGTTTGGAACTTGATGGAGAGTAAATGATGGCAGAATTTCAATCATGGGTGAACTATCCCTTAAACAAGGGTGTCTTTATTGCTATTTAAACATATTCTCCTAAGTATTTTTTACAGTGGCAGAAAACGATACGCTGGATTGCACAAAACTGCACGATTGCAATATTCATTCATTTTTTCAAGCCTGAAATGTGATCTAGTAACTTTATCTCAGAGGCTGAAATGATGCACTGATTGTCATTCATTTTAACAAGATGACAGCAGGAACTAGCGGATCAACACACTGTAGTAGAGATGAAATGAACCCATTCACTGCTTGCTGTCCTGGCTTTGTGCCGTCTTTGAAATTATGCATGTCAAGTCTGTCCACTGACTCTGATGTTCTAGACCCTGTCTTTTCATTGTCAGAATTTACATTTGCGTTCTTCTCCCTCAAAGGAAGTTTTCTGATGTCAGGTAGACTGCTGCCAACTCGCCTGAGAGCACAGATCCAACGCTTGTGGATTTTTCACCAGAACGAATGCAATTAGACTGCTTTGTGGGTGTAAACTGTCCCTAAGCATAAACTACGACAACACGCAATCTATCATTTTAATGGGCCTCAACTTCCAAGGGAGACATTCTTTAATTCAGCGTCTGGATACACTGAGTCACTATAACCAACAAAAGAAAACTCAACCTCCACAAATATGAACGCCTATTTCCAAGACAAGCTCGTAACTTAACTTTAACAGGGACATGTGAATGACAAGCGTATCGAGCGCATCTGCGGGAAACCTTATAGCCTATTAACATCCCAGCGAACACAGTGGGTTTCCAATGCATTTTTAACCATCCCCAACATCTTGGGAAATACAGCAGAAAACACAAATAATGACACTTCAGTAAGGAGGGCAAATAAATAATGATCACACTGAAGTCATTTTTTAGAGAGATGACTGAAATATGGCTACATTTATGATACTTCATTGGTGTTTGACAGCTTGACATCACTGTGGCTGTGGCTGTGTAACAATTGCTAAAACATTCCAACCAGATCTCACAGGAATTCGTAACTATTTTACAAGGTGTATAAAAAAGTACTGAAGCCCCACCCTTAAACCTGACATCAGTGGCAACGTTTGTACGAATTCATATGAATTAGCAAAAATTAGCCATATTGTAAAATAGTTACGTTTTTGTGATTGTGTAGAACATATGTTTGAGTGTCTCTGGGCGAGTAAAACAATGACTATTATTACATTATTAGTAATAATAAGTAAAACTGCAAAGAACACAGATCTATTCTAGTGTTGGCTATAGTATTATAGAGTATAGTAATACTATTTGTTTCTGTTTTGTGATGCATTTTTACTCATTCATAACAGCTTGGGAAATAAAGATAACACAAATAATATCACTTCAGTAATGAGTGCAACGAATCAGCATTCTATTAACAAAATAATGTCTATTACTAAAATACTGAGTTTGCATTTTATCCCATGGTAGCGCAATAACAAAATACCAAAATTCACCTGGAAACAAAATCCTAAATGTCCTTAAAAGACCCTAAACAAGTTTAACGTTTAATACACCAACAATTTTGCATTTAACCACAGGAAAAAAAGGCTCTGCATTTAGACCAGCAATGATCCTAAGAAAGATGAGTCATAAAACAGCTGTTATTAATTGAACACCCTTCTGAAATCATCTATTTCTGTAGTCTTACTCCAGTTTTAGGAAAAGCGAAGAGCGGCGTGCAGGAATAATATGTCTCACACCTTCAGAGCAACCAAAAATATAAATAGCTTGAAAAAAAGGCAAGCAAGTAAATTCTATTTTACGCCATAAGGTCAAACTATAAGGCAGGAACAAAACTGGAACACTTTAATCATAGGTTACAATAACAGCCCAATAAGCACATTTAATGAGCCGTCCTCTTTAAGATAAATGTAATAATGTTTTACCAAGGACACTGAAGGTTCAGCGATGCAAGAATCACATACTAATTAAATATTAGCTTGTACATTATGAAATGAGTTGATGGATCAACATGTTAATTTCTGTATGGCAGGAAAGAGCTTAATCATCAGCGTAGGTGATAGTAAGCATCCTACCGAGACCTCATTGTTGGTTGTTTTTGTTGGTGAAGATGAACAACCCACGACAATTAAAGTTCCAGGCCATTACTTTGGTTGAATAAATGGTTCCATGCAATGCTTAACTGTTCTAAAAAGACCTCCGGCAGGGTAAGACAACTCCCTCGTCGATTGCCACAGATATTTTGTTATTCTGGAGTGTTATTCCCCATTTAGTCACGTTTAGCCAGACTATCTGAATGAAGTCTGGCCCAGTTTGATCAAAAAACATCCAAAATCACAGTTAGTATTCACAGGTTTTAAATGCTAGGGCAGATTAATTGGAAGTTTGTGATGCATTTTTTTAGCGCTAGGGCGGGTTTATCCGAAATGTCTCATGCCACAATCATACAGAAAAATATCTTTCAACGTGCAAACGGGTTCATCAAACGCTTTCCCATGTTTTCCAAAATGGCCCACGTTTGCACACCCTCTGATTTAGCCATATGTGTAAACATCACACATGTGTTTTAGCCGCAGGAAGCGTCCCTATATTTTTACCCCGACAGTTCAGTTCAGTTTGAGGTTGTCTAATGCAATGTCATCGGGTCAAGAGCAACTCCGTCATAGTAAGCGTTTGACAGAAAACATCAACAAAAATACACACTATACACACTCGGATACAAAGTCATACCCCATCGTGTTTTTAAGTCGACGGTAGACCCGTTTGAAGGAAACAAGTTTATTTGTATAATGGTAGTGATATGTGAGCCTCATATAGGTGAAAAGGAAGGAATGTGTATATGTAGTAATAATGAACAGCACATTTGTGTACATTTTTGATAATGTCACTGTGGTAATTTTATGGTAAATTACGGAAAATAACTGTGTGGTAATGTGTAAACCAAAAAAGGTTTTTATGCTTAATAAAGAATAAATATGGATTAGATCCCTAACATCCTTAAGATATAAGTCATATATCTTTTTTTTCTCTTGTGGATGTCATATTTAATATAACAAATTATTTATACTAAAAGTAACTTTGCAAGTTTTATCAACTCCCAGTCATAAGGCTTTTATAAAATCGTATTAGATTAGATTAGATTAGATTCAACTTTATTGTCATTACACATATACAAGTACAGTGTAACGAAATGTAGTTTAGGTCTAACCAGAAGTGCAATTAGCAAGTGCAGGATATACAGTGTGAATAAATACAGAATACAATATTAGGGGAATAATATACAAATGTTCTACGACAATATGACAGTCGGTATGTACTATGGACAATATATACAGAAGGATATATACTGTGAACAATAATGTAAAGGTGGTTATGACAATAATGTACAGGTGGTTATGAACAGATAACAATTTAGACTATAAAATAGTGCAAGCGACTTAAGTGTGCATTAATTACAGACGTTAGCTATTAAAGTTACAGTGCAGTAGATGAGTTAATGGGGTTATTAAAGGTACGGTGCAGTACATGAGATAATGCAGTTATTGAAGTTATGGTGCAATAGATGAGTAGATCCAGTTAATAGAGTTACAGTGCAGTAGATGAGTTAGTGCAGTTATTGAAGTTACAGTGCAGTAGATGAGGTAATGCAGTTATGAGAGTAGTCCATTAGTGCAAATGAGCATTCAGTATAATATTCCTTGTGTGCAAGTGAGCAGTATAGAGTGCAAATGATGCTGTGTGTGTGTAAACAGTCCGGTAGAGCAGATACATGAAGAACTGGTGTGTAAAGTTCAGTCATGCATGGCAGCCCTGTAGTGCAATGTAAACAATTTAATAGCAGCATTAAAGATAAAGTTATGAGGGTAGTGAAATCAGTGGGGGGCAGAGTTCAAAAATGAAACAGCTCTGGGAAAAAAGCTGTTTCCTAGTCTGCTGGTTCTTGTCCGGAGGGACCTAAAGCGCCTACCGGAAGGCAGGAGAGTAAACAGTCTATGAGCGGGGTGAGAGGAGTCCTTGAGAATGCTGCGAGCTCGACGCAGACAGCGTTTCTTCTGGATGTCCTCAATGGAAGGGAGTGTAGTTCCTGTGATGCGCTGGGCTGTTTTCACCACCCGCTGCAGTGCCTTGCGCTCAGCAACAGAACAGTTCCCGTACCAGACTGTGACAAAGTTGGTCAGGATGCTCTCTATCGTGCAGCGATAGAAGTTCACCAGGATAGTTGAAGACAGTTGGTTCTTCTTCAGTGTCCTCAGAAAGAAGAGACGCTGGTGAGCCTTCTTGACCAGGCATGAGGTGTTGGTGGTCCAGGACAGGTCCTCCGAAATATGGGTCCCCAGGAACTTAAAACTGGAAACACGTTCAACAGCCATCCCATTAATATGGATGGGGTCGTGTGTGCCTCCTTTCGCCTTCCTGAAGTCCACGATGATCTCCTTTGTCTTGGAGGTGTTAAGGAGCAGGTTGTTGTTTGAGCACCATGTGGCCAGGTGCTGGACCTCCTCCCTGTAAGCAGTCTCATCGTTGTTGCTGATGAGACCAATCACTGTTGTATCGTCTGCGAACTTGATGAAGGAGTTAGATCCATTCACAGGCCTGCAATCGAGTGTGAAAAGGGAGTAGAGAAATGGACTCAGTGCGCAGCCCTGTGGTACACCAGTGTTGAGGGTGATTGTGGTGGAGCAGATGTTGTCTAACCTAACAAGCTGAGGCCTGTTCGTCAAGAAATCCATAATCCAGTTGCAGGTTGAATTGTTAATGCCTAGGTTTCCAAGTTTGATGATTAGCTTGGAAGGGATGACGGTATTGAATGCAGAGCTGAAGTCTACAAACAGCATGCGTGCATAAGTGTCCTTATTGTCCAGATGTGTAAGCACGGAGTGCAGCGCCATAGAAACCGCATCATCTGTGCTCCTATTGCTACGGTAGGCAAATTGGTATGGGTCCAGTGTGGATGGTAGAGAGTCTTTTAGGTGTGACAGGACCAGCCGCTCGAAGCACTTCATAACAATGGGTGTGAGTGCTACAGGGCGGTAGTCATTCAGGCATGTCGGGCTGGAATTTTTTGGGATGGGCACAATGGAGGTGGATTTAAAACATGCTGGAACCACTGCTTGGGCGAGGGACAGGTTGAAGATGTCCGTGAAGACCCCAGCGAGCTGCTCCGCACATGCCCTGAGTACGCGACCAGGGATGCCATCTGGGCCAGCAGCTTTGCGCGCATTTATCCGGCTTAGTGCAGTGAAAACATCTGTGGAATTTAGTGTGATGATTGGGTGGTCAGTAGAAGGTGTGAGCTTGGTGGCGGGTTCCTCATTGTCTCTCTCAAAGCGTGCATAAAAGTCATTAAGCTCACTCAGGAAGGCGGCATCTGTGGTTATGGGGATGGAGTGGTTGGGTTTGTAGTCACTTATGGCCTGGATGCCCTGCCACATGCGTCGAGGGTCAGAAATGGAAAAGTGCTCCTCTAGCTTCAACTTGTGGCAGTGCTTGGCCTTTCTGATGCCCCTCTTCAGATTTGCCCTGGAAGTACTGTAGGCATGTTCATCACCTGATCTGAAGGCAGTGTTGCGTGCTTTCAACAGGAGGCGCACTTCCTTGTTCATCCATGGTTTCTGATTGGGGTATATGGTGATCTGCTTCTGAGTTGTGACACTATCAATGGTGGTATTGATGTAGTCCACTACAGAGGAGGTGTAGCTGTCTATGTCCGTGTGAGAGCCACTGGTTGCCTGAGAAGCAAACATACTCCAGTCTGTGTGTAGAAACCTTTCCTGGAGTGTGAAGTCTGCCCCCGCAGGCCACACCTTGATGGTCTTCACTGATGGCTTCACACGATTAATGAGAGGTGAGTACTTGGGGGTGAGGAACAAAGAAAGGTGATCAGATTGACCCAGGTGGGGGAGGGGTGTCGCGGCGTAAGCTTCAGCCATGTTTGTATAGACATGATCCAAAGTTTTGTTTCCTCTTGTGTGGCAGGAAACATGCTGGTGAAATTTAGGGAGCACTGTCTTTAAGTTAGAGTGATTAAAATCTCCCGCAACAATAAATGCAGCCTCCGGGTGAGCAGTCTGTTGTTTACTGATGGCTGCATGAAGTTCTTTCATAGCAAGCTTGGCATCAGCATCCGGTGGAATATAAGCTGCCGTTATAATGGTGGAAGTGAATTCCCGTGGCAGATAAAACGGTCTACATTTAACTATGAGAAACTCAAGGTTAGCCGAGCAGTGTCTCCCGACAATAACAGAGTTCGTGCACCAAGCTTTATTGACATAAATGCACAGTCCAGCACCTCTTGTCTTACCGGATTCCTCTGCCGTTCTATCCGCGCGGTGTGTGTTGTAGCCCGCTAACTGAATAGCGTTGTCCGGTATGCCGCTGTGTAGCCATGTTTCCGTGAAGATTATGACATTGCAGTTCAAAAGTCTTTTGTTGTTGATGATGCGCAGTCAAATCTCATCCATATAGCGCTAGGCAAAGTGGTCTAAGTATATTTTTAATAAATATATACGTAGGCCTATGGTCTGCACTGGTGTAGGACCTAAAACTCTCCCAATAATTGAATTCGACCGGTCGCAAGATGATTTACGGGTTATACGGGTCTATAAGTGTAACAAAATATAAAAATATTAGTTACCAGGCAAATAAAAGCCATCAGCCTGAGGAGTTTCCTCCCCCTCGATCATGATTACGTCACATTATCAAAACAGCCTTCGCATAGGTTTGGCGCAGCGAGTCCATTTACAGCGCCACGTTAAGTCTCGTGTGCACGCAGATTATTTTTCAGCCTTAAATTTAGGATATTCTTATTTGTCGAAACAAAACATTGATTAATATCGACCAATGACAACGTAGGGAGGCCAGAGGAGAAGCGCTGCAGTCAGAGGAGTCATCGTGCTCAGGTATAAGCCAATCCTACGAAGAGGCAAATCCATGAACACTCGAATCAATTTCATGAAATTCTGTAGTAATAGTTCATATTTTATGTATAATAACAATAAGTAATGAGTAAATAACTATCAAATAAGATTATGTGGCGTGGTGACACCACGGTGTAACAGAAAGCCGAACGGGTCGTCACCATGCCACATAATATTATTTTATAGTTATTTACTATACTGAAAAAATCTTTATTTTCATCAGTCTGTTGGTTTTTAGTTGTCACATTAAGGTACTCGCTCTTTAACCCGAAACGCACATGATACGTGTCATGGATCACTCGGGAGACATGGCATGGGAACCCAATTGCAGGCAGAGACGGTGGATGAAGGGATTAACAATATTTATTATAACACAAGACTACACAAAAGGCAAAACAAAACCCACAATGGGAAAAAAACAAGACAGGATACTATAAACAAAAACAAGAACACGGACTGACTAAACTAATAAAACAAACACTAGGTATAAACACTAAACTGACACTTACTAGGACTCAGTGTAACAGGAAACAGGGGTAAGCATATAGCTACAGACAGCAAGACCAAACATGTACAACCAGGGTAGAACGTACATATACAATTACAATGCACAAGCACAGGACAATGAAACATGAGGACTCTTTATAGGGGAAACAGACAAAGGATAATTAATAGGGACCAGGTGATAGGGATTAAACACTCAGGGAAAGTTAATGAGGAAACGAGATGGCGGGAAACACAGACGAGACATGAGAAGACACAAAACCATCAGGCAATGCCATGGCTCCACTTGAGACAGGAATAAAACATGACATGATAGTGGAACCATGACAATACGCTTGTTTGCGTCAGTGTTTATTTAACTATTTAGCGCTGTGTCAAAAGCCGCAACCCGGTGCACTCCAGTGCACACCAAACTCATACAAGCGGAACTATTTTTTAAAGCCTGACTTTTATTCAATGTATGACAAGACGGCAGTGATTTCATTCTTCATCGACGTCTGTCTGTAGATCGGGTGGCGATCCTCCCATGTCAACTTGCCGAATATAAACTAACAAAAACATCGAAAACTGTGTGGCATTGAAATTGTGTTTAGCCCATAGGTTGTGGATAGCTTATTAAAATAAACATTATAAGAAAATCATGAAATGCATTATTTAACAATCATACATATTAAAAGAGAAACTCTTATTCATTATTTGTTTGTTCTTTATTCCATTAGTTTTCTCTTTTTGAATAGATTTTCAAAGTTTACAAAATGATAACTCCACGTCTGTTCTTTGCTCAAAATTTAAAGAGTCAGTACACCTTAAATTGAAATTGCCATTCATTTTTTTATGTTGAATAACATTTTATCTATGAAAGTTGGAATGGATTATATAACAAATTATTTTTATGAGCTAAAAAGGATATAACAATGCTTTCATTCTGTTATTATATCACAGTTTCGCGCTACCTTTCAATGGTGTCCCAAATTGTCCCACATAAACGGATTACCTGTCCTACATTTGGTTTGTTGGGTTGGGTGGTGGTCAATCACCCGAGTTAGACTGTGCTCTTTTGTGTTGTCATTATGAGCGTTTGGGTTGAATAGGTGCATGTGCCCATTTGCATGCAACATTTGTATACTTTATCCACTTCTGAGGATAGTGGGGGTCTCGAGTCACTGTTATTTTGAGGGTCGCGGGCTGAAATGTTTGGGAATCCCTGTGCTACACAACTTTAAACCACACAATCATGTTTTGGAGGAGATGTGGCTTTGGGTGGCGATTTACAAGGAGTAAAGGCAGAAGTATGGTTCCCTTTTTAATCATCTGCGAGGGACAGCGTACAGTTACTTTGGGTGCATAATAGCTACAGGTTGTGTTGCGTATCCCGTGTAGTATTAAGTCTAACCACCAGGTGGAAACCGTATGCTGGGGACGTCGATTCAAGGTAGTAGTCAAATCTGAGGGCTGACATACGAAAGTACTGATAATGTTTCTCCTCGTCAATAAGCAGCATTTCTCTCACCAGTAGACTGAATGTGCAGCATCCTACTGGATGATGCGATGGCAGCCATATTGCGCTAGAACGCCCACCGCACACCAGCTTATTGGTGGAGAGGAGACGGAGTTACGAAGCCAAATAGTACAATTAGTATATGTCGCAACGTCCATGCGCTAAAACTCATGTGTACGCTCATGAGTCAAAGCAAGTGTACTTTCCAAGGCTGTGCGTTCGGCTGTCCGTATGTAAAAAAACAGGCTTAAGGGATCGTGTGATTTCAGTAAAGAAGTTATTTAGCTACCAGGCCCCTTTATATCTTCTAACCCTTTGTTTTCACGGTTTTGCAAAAGACATTATACAGACTATAATTACATCACAACTACATGATAACTTATTCTACTTAACCACCTTCTTGGAGACTAATGAGAGTTAGAAGAAACTGTTCTCCACAAAGACATTAAAAATGATCGTCCCTCTCTAACAAACTCTAATGAAAAAGTGAATCAAGCCACAGGACTGTGCTACTTAACCCACTTAAAACTGCAATCTAGCAGAGTATTACCCAGACCTCTCATAAACATTGTACAGCTGTCTAAGTTCACAGCAGGCCACTTACATTCACATCCACATCAGCAAATGTCCCAAAATATTCCAGCGATAAACACAGTAAGCAGGGCAGAGGTGACAGAGCTTAACCTTGGGGTCATGGTCTATAGCAGCCAGCCAAGGGACATAAGCAGTGCTGCACACTGAGTTAATTTAATCACTTTTGGACCATTTTGTCGGTGGCTTCACTGTGTGGGACCTCCGCTTCACACTGTGTAAGTCCAAACCTCACGCGCACTGCCAGAAGGTCTGCCCACGGCAGCACATACTGCACCTGCCTGATCGCGGGTTCTGAGTCTTTCCGAGCCTATGCTGTTAACAACTTCAAAAGATTAATTTGATCTTACCGTGCATTTCACAAGCGCACCGCGGTGCTTTGCATAAGTTGACACAGTATAGCCTTCAGCTTGAAAATTTGAGAAGGCAGATTCTCTTTCAATTCAGCCTTCGAGCATCTTTCCAGACTCGTCTTATTTAATGTGTATAACAAGCTTTACATCATTTAGAGAGCCAAGTCATTGTGTGGATATTTAAAGCTGGAAATGTGAAAGTTTTGGCGCTTTTGTTAAGGCAGTAAATTCATTCCCTTCAGGGGGACTTATTAAGGGTTCAATGTTTTCCATTCACTTTTTCATTCATGTTTTAGTAATTGTAAATAAGTAAAGCAGTTATCGACACTTTTAAACATCCAGAATCCAGAATAATTACAAAACTGCAGTTGATAAAAACATAACAGAAGTCTTCGATCAGGTTTTCATAATATCCATTTAAAATAATTTAAAATGTTACTTAAATTAAATTACAATAACTGAAACGATGATACATTATAAACAAAAACGTTACCCTCGTATTCAATCGTAATGAATTCCTACATGCTAAGACTGGTGTACACACGATAGCACGATTGTAATTCATTTCTGCCTGCAGTTTATTGTATTTTCCCAAATGAACCGTAAACAAAAGCAATATTATTTCCCATTTGACGCGTCTAAAAACAATGTCAATGATTTGATTAGGTCTGAGATACATATTTAAAAAACAGAAATAAACATTATATTACAGTTATAATTTTTTTAACTATATCATGGGGGTCTGGGAGCTACAGTATTATGATATTAAAGCCAATCTCAAACACAACAAAGCTACTGCATAAAAAGCAGACTAACTAAACTTCTGAATTTTAGGTGTTGAGAAACTATTTCCTTACCTCACACGTGCACGTCCTTGAATGTGAACTCCCCAGCATGGTTCCCACATGACCTTCATTCAACATCTCACTGCTTGATTCTCCCCCGACCTTAACCCATTCATCGCCCTTGGCAAAACACAACATGTACACACATTAATCTTTTGCCCCACACAAAATAGACTTTACTGGCAGCCCTTTGACTAAAAGAGACTGAAAAAACTCTCTAAATATGGCAAAGTCTAGATCCTTCAACAAGGGCAACAAATAGGGGTAGCACTTTACAGTTAGATTGTACTTGAAGAGTTTGGTTCCAAAATGAGCGAACTCCGTTTTTAAAACTTTTCTAAAATCAAGTTTTTTAACGGTGCATTCCAATTAATATCAAACACTGCAGTTGGTTTGTTTTGATGCAGACCATTATAGCTACAAAATACAGCTAACTAACATAATACAAACTTGATTTCAACATAAAAAAGACAGTTTTTGATTTTTTTTATCTCATTTTGGAACTACCTTCTTTTGCAAATATTAGTAAATACTAACAATGAGCAATAGTTTTCAGCATGAACGTTTGTCAACACAATTGTTCACATTAGTTTATAATGCATTTTATAACATTAACAGTTACAATGCTTGATTAAAAAATATATTAGTAGAAATTACCAGGAACTAAGATTAATAAATGCTGCAAAAACTCCCGATGTTAGCTAATGCATTATTTTAAACTGTACATTCGGTTATATTCTCCACTAAAAGGTGAATTTTCAAAGCCATAATTTTGGCTTTAAAGAACCCTGAATGATTATTACAGACTCAACGGTGATTATCTCGAAGCATGAGTCCAATTCTTTTTCACCTGACCTTCTTCAATAACAGTCCTGGGGTTTGGCTTTAGACGGCCCCGAACGTCAATTCAAGCGACACAGTAACAACCCCTGCGCCCGCAATATCGGTAAGTTTTAGACGGCCAATTATAGTTAAAAGCCAAGTTGTTCTTTAAGAAAATGAAAGAGATTTTACACACATCAATATAATAGGAGAGTTTGTCTCAAGGGTCCCTTTAACTGACTTATCCACACGGTATATAATCCACTGAAAAACCATGCCTGCTATAAAAAAGAAAGGCTTGGGAAGATGCAATTAATTTAAAAGAGAATTATTAGGTATGAGAGAGGGGGACGAATTCAAAGGCAAGTCGTGCCTGCCAGTGAGGGATATGATGCCAATGCCTCTGAGCTTTGCAGTCACACTCCAATCACAGAGAGCTGAGCAAAAGCAACCAACAACCTCTGTGACAGAAAACCCTCTTTTATTGTGTTTCAAGCTCTAACGCTCTCGCAAAACATGCCCTTCACGCTATTTTCTGGAAAAGCACCTGGAACACGCATAGCCACTAGGAGAATAGGCTACATAAAAGGTGAATGTGCAGCATGGTGTGTTAAGCTCTGATAATCTGCTATGGCACAAACAAGACACACCACCGTATAACTAGGCATCGCCATGACCCTGCAGCTGGTTGGAATTTCAGATGGCTATTTTCGTAGGAAAAAAGAGCAGACATCCGAGCAGACATCTTTCTTCTCTTCTGGTTAGAAATCAATCACGTCTGTTGACAAAGCCAAACCGTGTCATTAATATCACATTCAAAGGCCTCCCAGCAATGTGAGTCATGTTGACGCTGAGAATGTCCTCCAGAACGGCCAAGGAGCGATCCATCTGCGAACAGCTGAGGCTCGCTGCGACGACAAATCTAAGAGCAAGGCTTTCTTCCAACACGCTCCCATAAGCTTAATAATGTGCCATGTGGAGAATGATGTAACATCAAGACAGAGCAAGACGCGCTACCGGATTAGAAGGAAGGACTCGAAGGAGCTGATTACTGTGGATAATCTTGAATGCAACAAGCACCATCCAAATCTCCAGCGAGACTCTAAATAGTGTTTGACGACGGTCACAGAAACCAGAGAGGCTTTCAAAACTCTCTGTGCTGCAGACGCTCAACAGCAGCGAGTGTGATCATTACAGCAGCTCCGTAAGGCAAACCGACGGCAATTTGATGTGCTGAAAGTTTTTTCTTTTCTTTTTACTTTCGTTGTCAGTTTCTCTAATCCACAGCTCTGTTCAACCCAATGTACCATTTATCTGAGTGATAATAGTCAGTCAGCTGATCATTATTGCCAATGAACCCCGTTGCAAAGCAGAGGGGTCTCTCATCATCCAGGCGGGGTATTTTGCGATTATGATGAGCTAACCATACATTATTCAGATTATTACATTTAATTTAACAAACAAGTCGATCATGAGACGTGAAATATCCATTTAAATTTGGGTGATATAATTTTTTAGTATTTCAGAATGTGAAGGGATACAAACAACTACAATCAGAAAATATTAAAAATATTGTTTAATTTTAATCAAAGGTTGGGTCAAAAAGAGACAACCCAACCATCGGGTTACAAATTAACATATAGTATGCTGGATTGTTTGAAAACAAAATACCGGATAGTTTTAACCCTATTCTTGGGTCAAATAAAACATTTTCTGGATTAATTTAACCAACGGTTGGGGTTGTCACTTTCTGACCCAATGCTGGGTTGAAAATAACCCAACATTAGTAGAAAATATAATAAACATGAATACCCTTCGAAAATACACTTTGTTCAGAATCTTGTCATCAAAAGTGAAGCTTCCTTAACATGTTTCAGATAATTCATCTAAATAATGTGTTATACATTATGTGAGCTGCTTATACGTGTGAGTGGGTTGTGAGCTTAACTCCCTTCCCTTTTCACATTTATTTTATCACAATATATACATCTCTGTTTCGGTTTTCTATTCACAACTATTCTGAGGTATAACACACAGCATTTCAGCTGGTCTTGTCACTTGATATTTTCATTCCACAAGATGGCAACCTTGACTCATCTTGCTGCTTTTTATAAGCCTCTAGTTTCCTATAGCAGGCCGAAGTATGACATGCCCTGTGATTTTATTTTCCTTTTCCACTGTTAAAACTAAAGAAAATGATGTTGATTCTTTCCATGTTTACTTTTCACTTCATGCAGCCAATATTCTCTAAGTTATTCTAATTCCATTACAGGAAACAAAAAATTGGTTTATTGAGATGTTGTGAGTCTAAACAAACAGACTTGATTTAGCAAAATGTGACCGCGTGTATCTCTAGAGTTTGTAGGTAACTCAATCACCAGTCATAAAGATCTGAAATGAAAGCATAACTTGTTACAATCAATAGTGAGCAATGAATAAAAAGAGCTTTTGAAAATGCTGAATAAAATATAAACATTGCAAGATTGACTACATGAGGTACCCATACATCATAAAATAGCACCGTGTTAAAAATACTTTCTTCTTTTTAAACATGTATTTTCAGATCTAAATCAGGATTCAAATCTGCTGTTAAGGATGACGCCTGACCCAAGTTAATATTTTGTAATTTTACAATTTGCTTTTAATTCGGCTTCAGTAGTTTTAGAAAGTGCTGAGTTAATAATTAATACAAATTTAGTCCGTACCTCTGCTTAAAAATATTGATCAACCAAAGCTCCTTGAAGTCAGCCTGAGGCGAACTTTAAAGCATCTGGATCTACTTGTATGAGGACATTTAACATAGATGAACGCCTAAATTATTCAAACAAAATGAATTAAAGAAATACATTTATTCAATCCTTGAAGCTATGCAAGATGTGTGGACTTCAACAGACAGCGCTGAAACTTTTAACATTTACAGAGCACAAAAAACAAACGTGTCCTCCCACACAACATGTTAAAGTCACAAAACAGACTCCACCCACATATATTCCTCACATTAAATCTTTTCAGTGTCTTAAACATTTCCAAAACATTTATCCACGTGAATTATGTTATCAAGCCTGAAAAAGGTTCTTTGGCGGCAAAATAACCTTGCGTGATTAAAGACCTTTTACAGTGACATGCACTTTACAAAAGGCATGTCTTTGAAAATTTTAGTTTTATGACAGCATTGAAATGTAAAGAATACTTCAGGCGAATCTATACTGTATGTTTTTGTGTTGGTGATATAATATACAGTGAATTGGAGGCTAATCATATTGAAACCGGCACAGGAAACTATTTTTGGGGACGTTCAATAATGTGAGCTTTTTATAGGAAGCCTACAAAACTATTTTATTTTCTGTAACTTGCCTAGTTTTTTTGAACATCTTAACACACAGAAAAAAACTAAATAATTGACATTCTGTTAAACCACCTACATTCAATTTGAAAAATCCTGATTTGTGCACAGGCGTTTGATTACAGAATTCGCTGCCAAGATCCTCGTCACATGACATTACGTTTCATTATCTTGCGCCTCTCAGGACAAAAAGGCAAAGACAGAACGCCAAAGCATTTCATTTTATGCTCCATCTCATAACCTCAAAATGTTCACCTCTAAAACATTTCTACAGATACAGGTAGAGCTTAATGACCCGGACATCGCCTGGAGTCCAGGTAATGAAGATCGAGCCCTGTTCAGTTTTAATTGGGAGTTTAAATTGAGATTGCGAGCTAATGCTTTGCATGCATCACGAGTTTAAAAGAAGAAGACTCTAGCTACAGATATTTTGTTTGTATGAAGACAGACCCTATTCGTGAACCGCGCTTCATATAATTGTAAAGGGGGACGAGCTGTGTCAAAGAGGTGAGTTAGCCGAGGCCACACATCATCCACAAAATGTCTTCTAGACTCCATAATTATTCAGCGCGCTAAAATTAGACATCAGGATTTTTATGACAAGCACTGGGAAAAAAGGGCTCATTGGGCAAGAACATAAAACACGTTGCCCTTTGAGTCACGCTTGTTATTCCCCTGACTATTGACTGCCTTTTTGATAGAACTGTCAGACGCTTATAAACTGTTGATGGGACCCATGTAAATGGTGGATTTTCCTTCAGAGCAGCACCTTTTCAACAATTTGGAAGAGAACATGACCGAAATATAAAGCAAGTCGGATATGTGTAATAATTTGATGAAACTCAAAATTTCTCTAAATCAACACTGACCCATATAACCACAGTCTCAACTTTCAGTCGGCAGTGTCACTCTTCACTAAATAAAATTAAATATGAGTTTGTAACACCTTAGAAAAATGTGTTAAAAGGCAGAGTTTCCGATTTCTCTTAGCTGTTGTTGATATTCAAATCACCAAAACAACACACCCCTACCCCCATCTTACGCTTTCGTCAGCGCTCGGCTCGGCCAATGTCCATCCTGTGCGCCTTACTGCTGATTGGCTACAAGGTTGTTTTGGTACTTGGCCCGACTCAGTTGTCTAAAGCGTAATTCGGAAATTGGTTAATAACCCCCTAACCACATTTTAATGATAAAAAAACGGCAGATAAATAAAAATGCTTGGTGGCTCCAGTGCATCATTGAGCCATGGATTCAGGCCCGCCCAAAATTTGAATTTAGGAACTGTTCACATTGTTCACAGTCTTTGTTAAGTGTTGCAGAAAACTAATTCTAACATTTATAATGTGTTTAGAAACTTTTCTTGGAATTGTCTTTACCTTAAATGTTTTCTATAGTGTGTGTGGGGTGGAAGATTGTAGTTCATGTGAGAATTCATGTGAGAGAGGGAACTGCCCTTGCATCAATGAGACCTAGATTACCCTGTCAGTCATTGGAAAATTGGAATAAAATGATATGAAATAAGGATCTGGTTGATTGAGAACACTCATTTAATGTGCTTTATGCATTTTTAAAGTGACTTAAAAGCATATATAATTTTCATTGCTAGAAGTCACAAAACAATAACAAAGGCATCGCTTGATAATGCTGTATAACAGCGTAGAATTATGTAAGTTGTTGCTAATGAATATCAATCTGATGGCACTTACAAATAATGTTCACAGATGACATAATGAAATTAAGTTTTATGAACGTCACATTATAACGTATGCAGTGGCTTGAAAGGTGCTACAACTCTTGACTCACAGAAACGTATAACGGTCATGACCCCTTTAACAGAAAATGAACTTTGCACTTGTTTAATTGCAAAATTCTCTGGATTCAAAATTTTTTGGAAACATTTGGTATAATATTAGTACATAAGAGAATAAAACAGAACAAAACTAGTGGATTTTGAATTGAATTTTAATGCAAAAGTCTTACATATTGTTGCTTTAATGGGACTTCGATTTCATTGCTGTCCTTCCTTCTGAAACCTTAGTTCTACCAGAAAGACTCGGGGGGGAAATGTTTGGCAATGAACATTTATTAAATAACTGATAGGTGACAGTATATTAGTATTGTGCATTTATAGTTCTTTGGTGTAGGCCCTGTCCGTATCTCGCATCCGTAGTATAAACCAACAAAAATAAGGACGTGCAGTGTTGCTATGCATTCATGCAAATAACACAACACACATATACTGTACATGCGACACACTTATACTTTAGTTTTAGTTTCCTGCTGCAAGTGTAAAACAAATACATTAACCCCTGAAATCATATCAAAAGGAAATGGAACATGTTCACCATGTTACTCAGACACAAACTTCTTGGATCAATTGAGAGAACATTTTTCATAATGGCTTAAATGGCTCATGTCTGGGGAAAATTAATGTAGAAAAACTCCTAGAAAATGAAACTCAATTCATCAAAACAAGAATTTCACAGCAGAATCCAAAGAGCCATCAGTCTTACTTTGTGTCTGACAGTCCTCTAAAGGCGTAATGATTGTTCCCCTTCAACATAAGCTCATAACGCTGGATTTCACTTGCTAGTAAAAGAAGCTCTCATGACAGGCAGCTGTTGATAACCCAAAGCCCAGATGCTCCTGCTCCACCTCTGTTCAGCTGTCCACAGTGGAGTCGCTTTGAACAGCCTATTACCTCCACACAGCACCGGGGAACGCAATCAGCACCACCAGAGCACTTCTCTTGGACCAGATGGCGAGAGAGATGAATCGCGCCATTATTTTAGGGCTTAATATTCCTCAGATGAAACTAATTAAGCTTGTTCTCGTTTCTCTCTTCAATCACCAGACAAGGCTGACGACAAGGCCACACCCTCGATGATTTTGAAAAACTGACGCTTCTTCACTGAGGGTGAAATGGGTTTTGACCCTTAAGCTCTTGGAGCGTTGGGTTGCTAATGTTAATGAGGGCGACATTAAAGTTTCAACTATGTGCTCATCAAATACATCAAACTGGATTTGATTTATGAGCCGAGTCATTCATCTCTGTCAGAGCGTTTGCTGAAATGTGCAGTTTCTGCATTCATAGGAGAAGCAAAAATAGGTGTTGGTCTCAAACTGTTTCAAATTGGTTGAAAAAAGACATAGTCCCTCCTAAAACTCCTTTTACAAAAAAACTAAATATATGTTCCTTCATATTAGCTGACAATATATGAAGTTATTATAAAAAATGTTTTAAATATATACAATTATACATTGTTAATATACAATAAAATTCCAATTGAACAACACACAAGGAATCGTCTCTGTAACCACTTCATGTAGGTCCAGTACTCTACAAAATGTTGGGGTGTTTGTTACCCAACGTTATGGGCGATGCAGAGACAACGTCCTGTATAAGTAAACCACTAAACTACAATGGGAAAAACATGTACAAATTATTAAACCAGAAAGTGAAAATATCCTAATGTTTTATCATAAACAAGAAAGAAATTGTCGACTGTATATTTGTGTCACTGTCTGTAAAAACCCGGCTAAAGTCACTTTTGTGTGATTTATAGTTTTCTACAGAAACGCATCCTGCATAGTATAATGGACATTCTGTGAAAATATAACTTTTCTATCTTTCATCTGAGCAATGCCATTTCAAATATAGAAATCATGGAAAAAGTAATGGTTGAAATCAAAACTCTTATGCTTAATAATTTATAATTATATTTTGGGACTTTTTAACAGACAGGGCAACACAACCTTACTGCAAAAACGTAATTATTTTTCGAGGTGGCTAATTTTGGCTATTTCATATCAATACAAATTCGTACATTTAAGTATGAATTGGTTTAGCGCCAGTGACACTAGACTTAGGGGCGGGGCAGGGCTTCAGCATTGCTTTTTTCTAGTAATTGTAAAGTTTAGTACAATTAACAATGTACGAATTCATGTGAATTAACCACCTCGTAAAATACGTACATAACCAGTGAAATCAGTTTGGACAGGGTCACATTTCGAGGCTGTCCTTCTGAAACTTCCGAAATTTTTATATTTTTGACATGAATCATTATTAGTCACCATTTACATTTCTCACTGGGTTTTGCAAATCGCCAAGCAATAGTATTAAAAAGTGCTTGTCAACTTCGGCAACACAGTATTTGATCATGTAATCATTTAAAACTTTTTACCTACAAGGTTTTGGAAGGACAGCAACGATTTGTGTTACAAACATAACAACATATAATACACATTATTATGGATAATGGTCAAGGACAATCACACTCACTGTAATTGCGTATAACATCATCACACTAAAAAGGTTAAAAGGTTAAAAAGCCTTGAAAAGATGCTTTACCGCGGTGCACATCATGCATTAAAGGATTAAAAAGGCCTTAAATGTGAATCAATAGAAATAACAGAAAGCTGACTCGATCCTTTAAATGCTTTATTTCTCAATGAAAATATTAGAAATTGATTATTATGGGGAAAAACCTACTTGAAAGATTGAACCTGGATTGCTTTACAATCTGTCATATACTAATGAGAGCCAAGAGATTCCCGACACTCGCAGTCAGGTAGTACACCCACACTTGTAACACTAGCAACTGCCAGCACAGGTCTAGATAAAGATTAAAACTGCTCACTTCATTGATTCCAACACCTAGCAAGCAATTTCCAACATTCAAAACAAAGCAAGTTTATTTACATTCACACATTTGAACAATATGTCCACTCCATAATCCCCCTCATGTTGGCAGTACTGAGCAGTGTTTAGTAACTGTGAGCTTGCTTTCAAAAAATCATGGGTATCAATGCCTTCTCGATATGTCATGAGAAAATGTCACATGTTGTGTGCTCTGCGAGTTACATGACCGCATAGCAACGGTGCACATCCTCGGCTGGATGTCAAACATACGGCTTGACCTTTTTTTCGCTCGAAGCACTATACTGTTATAATGGGCACCCAACAAAGGACGGCTGAGCTTACCTTAGGCATTTCAAACTTGTGCCTATTGTTCCCCTTGCATTAAATCACCTAGTAGTGCAGAATAAGCAGACAGTCATATTTCTGAGGTATATTAACACACACATAAAGTACAGCTACAAACACTAATAATAGTCCATTAGTTTTTAAGTGCTTGGAGACTGAGTTCATTTGCATTGCAGTGTATGAGCAAAGTACCTTTTCCTTTCTATTTTCATCACAATTCTTTTCAAACGTCTTTATTTAAAGTCCTCATCAGCCATTGATTTTTTTCCCCTGCCTGGTATAAAGAGAGGTAAAACATGTCTGACTGTACAGTCGCTGGATATGAATCAACACTGGCAAAAGGACAACAGTGATCACATTCACCTAATCTCCTGTGACAGATTCAGGACATGGTTTTCATTATACCCAAACGGAATAACTGAGCAATAAGCACTGATTCAGAGTTTACTCAAATCCCACTCCAAACCAGCAAAGAGATTTCCACTCCTGTGCGTTTGATGACACACTATATTTGCTCAGGTTCATGTTGAGAAAAGATGTGAACTTTCCTATTCATTCTTTGAAGTAACTTATACATCATATATGTGACAGCAATTACTTCTTTCAATGGCTAAATATACTTAGTAAGTATAACTGTCTATCAGTGGTGTAAAGTATTGGAGTAAATGTAACAAGTTACTGTACTTAAGTATCTTTTTGGCTACTTTATAGTTGTACTTAAAAGTATTAAAGATATTAGCATCTTTTACTCTCTACTTGACTCATTTTGACTGCAGTATATGAACTCTTTACTCCACTTGTAGTGACCAATGCAATTACACATTACATTTTGCATGCAAAATTTTACATATTTCTGCTACAGAAGAAGCAATGTCCCCATTTACAGTGCATTGAAGGTACTATATCTTGTGCATTTTGCCCTTACTTACTGAAACTTGTCAACATGTCTTCTACATGCGAATTCGGGTGCATTATCTGGTATTTGTCATCGCTGGTGTTTTATGTGGTGAGAGGACTTGACTGCAGCCGGCGATTAGGCCAAAACCAGCATGTCAAGCATGCTTTTTAAAGGATGTTGGTTCCTTATGAGCACGTGGTGTCCACCTCGCTTTGTTGCAATTTTGAGGTGTTCAGTTTGATGCGATTCCTCTCCTCACAAATTAACCAGGGCCAGCCCAACCCTTACCAGGGCCCTAAGCAGAATTTTATTAGGGGTCCCCCTGTGCCCCCAAAACAATCGACTATTGTCAATGTTTGATTATTTGCAAGCACACCCAAATTAGCAGTTGTAGCTATGTTTGGAATGTAGGAATGTCAAAAAAAAAAAACATAAACCTTACATTACAAGTGTATTGTGATCGTCAAAACATTTAATGATTTCATTACTTCCAATTAAAATCTTGAGCACAGACCATTCAAAGGTTTTATTTTTAAAATCATTTTTATTTTATTTTAACCACAACCTATAGATATCCTTTTATAGCCACGCATCCCTTGAGGATGTTTTAATATTTTTTATTTAGTGAATTAACTTGATAACAATTCGTTAATTTACAATATGCAAACAATTATTCTTAACCTTATCCGAAAATAAAACTCTGAATTGATGGATTATCTAATGACATGATTCACGTAAATGACAGATTTTCATCTAAATCAGCATTTTGTCATTTGCATCGGTGACTGTGGGATGTTCAACGTTAAACACTGAACAGTTGTCAAATATTGAATGTGTTTAGTCACTTACTATACACACTAAGTATGTTGTGTGTTGCACAGCACTCTTTCAAGTTTTAAAGGTCTAGATTTGGATTTACTGTATAGCGGCCACTAGTGTTGAGTTTGAGAAATGCAAACAAGCTCTCAGTCCAAACAGGATGGTGGCCACCACAGTTTAAAAAGATGTTGTCTGCTGAGACAGCGTGTCTTCTCATTTTGACGCTGGGAAGAGATCATGGGGGCATTAGAAAGACTGTAGAAAGAGTGATGTCTTATTAACTGTTTTACATAAAATAAAGGGTCTGTGAATTTTAAGTATAAAAGAAGGATTAAAGTCAGGGAGGAGCAAGGACCTGTTTTAATAGAGAATCTGAAGCTTATGTCTCGCCCTATGTTGCCTGTTGAAGTGGCGCCGCCATCTTGGGAGGATAATACTCCACTGATATTAATGTTTTGATTTGTACCATTACTTGTTTTGTTTGATATTTGGTGAAATCGAAAGTGAAAGATACCATGGGCTTTTCTGAACGACCAACCTACCATAGTTATATTTGCTAATCAAACAAGAAAAACAAAACACTGCATTGAACGCACTAGCAGCCATCCTCCCAAGATGGCGCAACATTCAATGGGGCGTGACATTGATTAACAAGTTGTATATAATAAAGACTGTCCAGCAGAGATGCGTGTATGGACCAACAGTACTAAGCATTTTAACGGAGATACACATAGATATCTATGTAGATACTTTCCAGCAGACAGACTTTGGAAAGAAAGTTTGTCTTAAAATCACCCCTGAGGATGTTGCTTTGATTCGGATCAGTATGTGAGTAATATTGGTTTTTCTGTAGAACAAATATTTGTTGTTGTTTTTATAGCTGTGTAATCCATTAAACAGCTAATATTACAACAACAACAGTTTTGAGCTTCAACGTTTATCTGGAATCATTAACTGCTTGTATATAGCCTACTTGTGTTGTCTACTCTTATTTTATTCCGTTGCATTTTTATGTACGTGGTCTAAGGTGTGATAAAGCTAAGCTTGGCATGCTTGCATTGCACAGCACGTTTGAGGGCAGAGCTAGCTAACAGTAAATAGCAACGCTGTTAAATGCTTTTGATCTGAAAGCAAGATAGCAGTTAGGAGTAAGTTAGTAGACGTTTTTCCCCCTTTATAAAGTCAAGGACAACTATACTATGTACCACAGGGTAGAGGCAGAGGAAGAGGAAACGTACTTTGTAGAGTTGTTTATCTGTTTAGGGCTACTGAAAAAAACATGGCGGCAAATTCAATGTATTTAGGCCTGCTCTGTATGTAGATAGAAATAGCTTAATCTAATGTAATACAAACATATAGGTCAACTATGTATAGCATAAACCTCTGAAGAAATAGTAGTATATTATATTGCATTTCTGCTAATAGATCCTAATGAATATCCCGCATTGCTCCTTTAAACTGAAGCGTCTTGCAGAACAGCTGAAGACGTGACAGTAGCTCCATCTTCTTTGATTTGATTGGTCCCTGCTCGGCTCTGTAACCAGTAACTACCGTCTCTTTTCATTTGATTGTTCATCTCACTTTTGATTTGCAAAGTTGCTTTTAGTCAGTAATTTCACAAATTTTGACAGACCCAACAGAAAAAAATGTGGGTACGGCACCATTGCTATCTATTCTTGTATTCTTGTATTCTTGACTTTGTAACACAGAAAATAAATGAAGAATACAGTAAAAATAAGATTAACTGGTATGGCAAAATATTTGAAAGTATAGCTTTTTGTCAATTTTCTGATGAATTAATAAGAATTCAGTCAATTATTCCACTTAACCACGGTTACAACGATATTCTGATGTTTGCTGTCACAATATTTTTAAGGTATTTATCCTGGAATGCGCTAATTTCTGATAGGATGGATTACACTCATTTAGATTAAATTCAACTCTTTTGTCATTACACATGTACAAGTACAAGTCAAAGAAATGTAATTTTGACTAACCAGAAGTGCAATGGCATTAAGTGCAGAATATACAGTAGTTGTATTATGTATACATTAGAATAATTCAGTATTATGAAGTAGTTTATAAATGGGTATGTACAGTGAACATAATATACAGATGACTATTATTATAGAGGGTATGCATTGGAGTTACCAATGTACAGTATATATTATTTGTGAATAAATCACTGCTGAAACCAAAGCAGAGTGCCGGCAACCCCTTCAGCCAATGTTTTTCAATATTAATGACCAGCCTCAAGAAATGTCCTACCACACAATACAAATATTAAAGCAAAAAATATGTAGCAATGCAACTTTCAACAATACAAATCATTAAAAGCCTTTCTACCACTGGATAAAACAGTCCCTGAACAGCAACAAAAATGTTCATTTACGTTGCTATGGTGGTTGCTAAAGGTGCATTATAGAGAATAAAACACAGCTATTGATCAATCAAAATCAAGGACAGCAACTTACTTTTATAGACTTTGAAATAAAGTTGAATACATCTTTTTCGCTCATTGATTTATAGCTGGCAGTTATACATGTGTTTATTTTTATCCGTCACATTGTCATCCAGCATGTTAAATATACTCAATTCATTACCTTGACATCTTTTTGACATACTCTGGCTTGTAAACTGACGTATGTTGAAATGTGGTCAGTGTAAATTATGTTCTTCTCCAGAACTGTGCACAACATCTTTATTTGAATGTCATACTTGTGTTGAATAGATTTACAATAAATACTGTATGCCACAAGCAGCAAGGGCTGTGTGGAAATGATTCATATAAATTGTGGCAAGTGGTGGCATAGCTGAACTACTGGCACCAACACAGGGTAATGTCTGAAAGTATATTTTACAGCCAACTGTCATTCCCTTATAGCCTTTAAAACAAGTTAAGTTGAAGTTAGTGACAGCTGAAGCCTACTGGCCAAACAGAAAATCTACCCATGCATCAACATTATGGGGCTACAATGTCTGAGAAGGGTTTAAATAGTTTCAGAAATAAGTGAATGAAACGAAATTACGTTTTAGGCGGTGAGAATAATGACCACAATTTTCACAATTTCCATAACTGTCTATAAATAATTGAACAACATAACTTATATTGTGTGACTCCTGGTTTAATCTTAAAGGGATAGTACACCCAAAAAAGAACAATGTTTTAAACCTGTATACATTTCTTTGTTCTGTTAAACACAAAAGAAGATGTTTTGAAGAATTAATGAAAACAAACAGTTCCGGGGCACTTTTGACTGCCATTTTTTGACTACACCAGACGTGTCAGCTGCTGACATTCTTTTAAATTTATTTCATTGTGTTCAACAGAACAAAGAAATGTATACAGGTTTGAAACTACTTGAAGGTGAGTAAATCATGTCCAAATTTTCATTCCCTTTACCCAAAGCTTCAGCACAAAATAAATAATTAAATAAAAATAAATTTAACTTACATTACTATAATTATTAAAACAAACAAAAATGATTCAAATAGCTTGTTCTGTAGATTTAGCACCCAAGGAATTGTGAAATCATGACTAAGAAAAAGCATGGATCCTTAAGTGATTTCATAATCTTTTGGAAAATTGCTTTGACATTTGTGCACGTTTAGTAAAAAGAAATCTAACAAAGGAGGCTAAATTTTACATTCACAGTTTCAAGTGCAATTTAGCCTCACGTTTATAGCCTCCCTCATATGTTCTTGTATAATGACAATGTGATTATAACAAAAGCATAATAAGCAAGCGCATTAGAACTTATTGGGTGCGAGAAAAAAGTATGTGAGGTATGTTCAATTGCCTTGCTGCATACAGGAATACTAGTGCAGAATATAATTACATTGCTGCAACTAATAATTAAAGAAGCCACATTTGATCTAATCTATAAATTCCATGAAAGCCTTAAGAAAAGAAATCCAAACCATGTTGGAATGTGGTTGTGATCGGTCAGGGAATTAATTTCAGTCGTACACAGTGGCACACGCTCTAACCTCCGGGGATAGGAGTGCTAATGACAATAGCTCGTGTGATTATTTTTCTTGCAGCAGACTGTACCTCTAATCATTAAAGCCCACTACAAACCATCTCAAATTAATCTCTCGGACAGGTGGCCAAACTTATGATCGTGTCCTGTTGCACTCTCTCAAGGGAAATTTGTAGACGTGTAACAAAAGTCTTATGCTTGAACACACACTGTTAAAAGTTTCAAACATAGTGTATTTGGCAGACAACACATCCAATACATTTAACACTGTTTGTATCAAAATGGTTAATGTTGCATGAACATGCAGTTCTTAAGATCACACAAAACAGAACAGGTAGGCCTATTATAAATTACTTTGGGAAGTGAGAATGCTGCAAAGTTGGATAACTCTTATTTAAGATTTCTTTGTTAACATTAGTAAACTGCTTTAGATAATGTTAACTAATGAACAATACTTCTACAGCATTCATTAAACAAAATTTTTGTTCATTTCAACATTTATTAGTAAATTTTTTTTAATCAAAAGTGTAATTTACCAACAATGATTGTAATCGACCTATGAATGTAAGCCTATATTAAAACTGCAGATTATGATGGTGCCCGCAATGTGTATCTTCCCATCTTCCAATATACTGTATATGGTTGATCTGCATAATAAAAAATATATTAAAAAAAAAATAAAAATCGTAATCGACAATTTAACATAAACGTAAAATGAACAACTGTATGGGTATTAACGACGAAAGATTAATCAATGTTAAATAATATTGTTCCTTGTTAGCTAATGTTGAAGGAATTATTCACCATTTATGTTGGAACACATTGGAATGTCTCAGTTCTTTTGTGTCCAAACAATGGAAGTCAACAGAGGCCATTTTTTTTGGATACAAACATTCTTCTTTTCTGTTATGCAGAACATTTTATAATGAAATGAAGATGATTCAATTATTTGCCACATTTATCCCTTTTCTATCATTTGTCCAATTACTTGTGGTTATATTCCTGCTAAAACAAAGCCTAAGTAAACTAAACATTATAACTTTTATTGTGTGGTAAAGAGCTGTATAAAGACTTTCTAAATGTCTTCCTTTGTTTCGACAGAAGAAAATAACAGCCTGTGTGGAATAACAAGATGGTGAATAAACAAGACTTATCATTTTTGGGTGAACTGCTCCTTAAACACACCTTGGAAAATTCACCCATTACCATTCAGATGAAAGAGAGTTTGTGACTTAGAAAGGGGCATTAGTGCCCCGGACTCAATATATCAAGCTCAGATAGAAACATGTGAATGGAAAATCTCATATTTAAAGTACAAATCATGCTTTCCAGCTTCAGGCCTGTTTACATACATACCCCTTAGGCTTCATTTTACATCATTGTGTTCTATAAGTTGGCACAACCACTAGTCTGGCTAAAGTTCTGTTATCTCACAAATTATAAAGCGGTGCCAGGGAGGACAAGCGTTGGCTTACCTTAATATTTCTTTAAAACATAGTTTTTAACCTCAGTAGCTGCAATCTCCTCACTTTGAAGCAGATTGTGTCTAAGAATCTTGTGTGTAACAATTCCAACATTCCTAAATGAAATAACATCAGACAGAGAAGACTTGCAGAATAACAGTCATTTTATCACAAGATCAAAAGAAAAAGAGCATATGTCTGTCGATGAGTGTTCAACAAAAAGCACTCTAGCCTATAACTGAACCATTTTGTTGTCATTGTGCGCAAAAATCATTTGCATAAATGGTTCTCCTACGATCAATATTTAAAAGGCATCGAGATATTTTAATGCATGCAATTCACAATATTTTAAGGCACAAGAGAAAATCAACTTTTATCTGCTGAGATTTATATTTTTATTTTGGCCCAGCAATGCTCCAATACATCTGACTGCCCTCTCTCTCCCCAAGACTAAATGAGCTTCAAAAATTCATAGAATATTGATCAGCTGGCAAAGTCAAACACGATATCTAAGATCACAAAGACTTGGGGCGAGATGCACTATCAGCTAGAAATAGTTGTGTCACACAGAGTACATACGAGAGCTTCAAATGAGACACGGATGAGGCCAAGTCAATGGTGTCCGCTATCAGGCCTGATTTGGAAGGTCAACTCTGGGCTGGTTAAATGACTGCTGGCTCGCTTATGTTAAAAATTCTGAAGTGGATTTAAATTGAGTCTAGTTAGAAAGAGGACAAACTACATTCTGTGTATCATTTTGGCTGCTAGAGTTGCTAAACATACATTTTCACCTTCAATTTAAAATGCATGCTTTTTTACAACTTTGTTAGGCGAGGGGTTTATTTTCGGCATGTCACGGCACATTTGTTACCTGCTCCTGAGCAGGGGGTCCTGCAATCTGCCTGATTTGTTCCTCGATGTCGCTTTGAACCAGAAGCAGCACTATAATTTAGTACAGATTTCCTCAGTAGCTCTGAGTAAAAAATGGATGCACTATTTTACTCTGGCAAAATAAATCTTGCAGAACGGATCAAAATGATTTGTGTCACTTTCAAATAGTGAAAATAAACAATTGGCTTCAGATTACAACACTCCGTATGTTATCAGCAAGTATGCGAAATGAAAGTTGTAGGATGCATGCAAAACACACAATCAATGCAAAAGTAATTCATGAATCAGCTAGACACTTCCAAGAGGGTGTAATTTCCATTTCAATATGTGATTGCAAAGGCTGTTGAGTGAATTGGATTGTTATGTTGACTGTTCAGTGTTGTAGTCGACTTTCTTCTCCAGACCAATTGTGGAGGAATAAAGATTGCAGTATCCTAGTCTAGAGCCGTGAAGTGCGGCAGTGGAAGTGGTTTGTCGTCGCCAAAATAAAAAAGGCCAAAAGTACATTAATCGATCGGGTACACTTGATGCATGGAAGATCTTGAAGAACTATGTTTCTTTTTGTCTAAACATAATCATAACTTTCATCTCTTCATCTATTTTTTCGCAAAAACTGGTAGATGTAACTAATTCCCATCAAACAGAGTCTTGACAAAACAAACTTTAAATGCTAATTCTTTTCACTGTTTTTATATTAAAATCGCAACACGTTGACAGATTTATTATTTCCTTGAGTTAAAAAAATGATTAGATAATAATAATAACACGAGCTTGTCCATTCCGCTGTCATCTTCCGTGCGGTGCTGTTGGCACTACTCAATTTTCTAGATGAGAAACGCAGAGGTACGGCTATTTAATCATAGCTATGCACACACAACCAAGACACTTTTCCAGATCAATTCTTTCGCTAATAGCTTCAGAATGAAAATGATAAGAAGCATGAAAAATTAGACAAAGAAAATTGTAATTAGGAATCAAAAGCAAAATGACACCAAACGGTGGGGTGTGAATACAAGGCTTGATATTTAAACACGCATTCGTAATACATTATAGAATACATACGGATGAAAGAAGCATGCAAAAGTTGGCCAAAACTGTTTTTCTCCCAAGAAATGCTCTCCGGGGGAATGTGGGTCTTTTTTCTTCTCAAGCCACACATTCATGCATGCAAAGGCAAAGAGAACATTTGTATGCATAGTGTACGACTCGAGGCACTTGAAATGTTTCAAACCTCCCTTGATGTACACGATACAACTGTTGTCCCGTTGGAAAGAACCAAAGGTGTACCTTTGTCACATTCCTGTCAAACCTCGCTGAAAGAAGGGGCTGTTTGATTTGGTTGTAATGCTCATGCAAAGGAGCAGGTTCCTCTGAAGAGACTTTTATCTGATTCCCTATAGCAGACGGAAATGGGAGGCTTGACTCATTTGAGCGCTGCTTGTAATGCATAAGAAAGCAAAGAGGAGGGGCAATGCCAGCCCAATTAAATATTGCTCACGAGATTTCCAACATGAGTTGAGAAACTTTGTCACCGCGGCGTGAAAATTCGACTGATGAAGAGCATGAGATAAAATAGACCATTCAGTGGATCAGAAGATGGTCAGAAGATTTAAAAAAAAAAATCATACCAGATATAAAACTATGTGGCGCATTATCGTCAGAACTCAATGTTCTCAGGCTAGTTGGCCGTTCTTAAGTGAACTGGAGACATTTGGACCTCAAGCAATTATTTTTATGTGTTTTCTGATGTGCTTAAAGCATTCAAAGACAGTCGATGATGAGATATTAAAGAGCATGTAATTTAGCAGCTGAGGGACTCGCGAGTGCGGACAAGGCCTGGTGACGGCACCATGGCAAAGGCTATGCTGTCTCTTCCATTTAATTTTCCAATCCACTTCCTCCACGTAGTTAGGAGAAGTGAGTTTTGTTCTGGTTTGATACCCCGTCTAATGAGAGGTACTAAGAGCTTGTTGAAATTGTTCTTTGGTAATGCATTCTGAAGTCTAAGAATGATGAATATTTCCTGCTATCTCCTTGCACTGTGCTTAATGTATTCCAAAACTCTTGACTTCTGCTCTCTTTCAACTTTTTAAATCACCACAGTCTAAGCGGGAGAGATTTTACCATAAAATCCTTTTGAAGCTGTAGTTGTGCAACTTGAACGTGTTCATGTGAACATGCGCTCTTTCCCTCAATGCGAGGGTCGGCTTTTTGGGGTAATAAGTTCCAGAATGTGTCAGGCAGGAAATTACATTTTTGTGCTGTAAAATATCGTAAATGAGGCATGTTGATTAATTCAGACATGACACAAGTTACCAATGGAATGATTTGATCATAACTGCACATTTCTATCATGCTTCGTTCCTAAACCTAGAATCCAATTCTCATGTATTTGTATAATGCTTGTCACAGTGCATACTTTTTAAAAAAGCTTTACAAAAAACTGCATGTTTTAATGCTACCTGACAAAACCAAAACATTCTTTTATTCAGGGATTTAAATAGGACCAACTGTATCAAGTTAAGATTTTATGATATTTAAGGTAAAATAATGCATCCATAAATCATTATGGAAAGAATGTATAAACTCTGGTTCACGCTTTCCTGTAGCTCAGTGGTAAGAGCGTTGTGTCAACAACGCAAAGTTGTGGGTTCGATCCCAGCGGATTGCAAATACCTATGTAAAATGTATAGGATAAAGCAATGTAAGTCGCTTTGGATAAATGCGTCTGCCAAATGCCTAAATGTAAATGTAATGTAATGTTCTTCAGATGGATTGTCAAAGGGGACAATTTTGGTTCCCCAAAGAATCTTTTGTCCACAACAAAGAACCTTTTGGAGAAAGGATGTTTGGAATCCAAACTTTGGATGTCAAGTCTCCAAAAAAACGTTCTTCTATGACATCATGAAGTACCTTTATTTTTTAGAGTGTAGCCAGTTTCTGTGTATGTAATGGAAGGTTCATCTTTAGAAAAGAGCTTAATAACATTTTGAAATCTTTTGAATTCAACTACTAGACTCTAGTAGAATACGATTCAAAATTCTTTGTACGGCTTTCCAACCCAGTCACTAACAGTATGAAGTTCCTTGATGTTAGAATTCAATTTTTAGCAAGACATCTCACTAGGTTTTGGAACAGAGCTAATACATTGTGTTGGAGCACGCGTTTCAGTTTCACCTTGTAGATTTTTATGTAGGAAGTTTCTTTCATTTGTGTTGATTTAGATTACAACATTGCAGTTCATTTCCAATTACTTTCATACAATACAAGTTGACTTAGCACCAGTAAAGGAAGACATTACACTCGAAATTCACAAATAATGCAAAAACAATGGTGTTATTTAATTGAACTCCAATTAAAAAGCTGCATTCATTACCAAACATCTGTCAACAAGACATGGCATCTATAGTTCTAAATGACTAACACTTTATAATAAGGTTGTATTTGTTAACATAAATTAGCTAACATGAACAATGAAAAACATTTCAACCGCATTAGCTACATTACATAATATAAATACAATCTGTTAATATAGATAATGTACAGTGAACTAACACAGTTCTGCAATTGTACTGACATTAACTATGATTAATCGCAAAAAAACATATTGCTCCTTGTTAGTTCATGTTAGCTTATGTATTTACTAATGTTAGCAAACAAAACCTTATTGTAAAGTGTTACCTCTGAATCGTTTTTCTCCTCCCCAAACCTGATAAAGAAAAAGTGAATAAGCTCTCCACAGTGTTTGCCTAAAAGTGCAAACCATCTATTTTTAAAAGAAATAATATTCATTCAGTCCTATCAGATACAGTTAGCCGTTTTATCTGCTTCCTCAGCACCCCGGGCTATGTGCATTTGTTTCACAGAGCTCTGTCTAAGCACTGAATTCCGCAAATGTGTTTTTACCTTGATGTCTGATTGGATCTTTACAAATGCGTGTACATGCAAATGCAGTAATATCAGTCTTCGCTCCAGGCAAAATAAATAGAGAGCGGCTGCATCCTGACAAAGGTGTGCCAACTCTGTTATCACAGAAGGAAAGGCGCTTGGTGCAAGTTAAATCCATGTGTATTTTCTCAGAGGGAAAATCGATAATGTATGTCAATTTCATCAAACGTATATCCACAAGAGCCTACATCTTATTCAGTGTGTTTCTTAGAGAGTGGAGGGTTTATGGAGAGCAAGAGATATTTCCTATACCAGCTATGTCTGGAGAATGTTTCTATACATCACGCTGTTGCAGACTAATCTAGCGTAGCGCCATGACGAAAATCTAATGTCAAATCTGAAATGTGTCATTTAAATGGAATTGAAAAAAAAAAGATTGTTTCAAACACATTTGTGCAAACACATCTCTTCATCTTTGTTGATCAGACATACAGATACACCATCCACCCATCCTGTAAATCTGCTTGTCCTCTGCAGGGGCCCAAACAAGCAGTCGTGTCCACAATTCTCTCAATTCTCATTCTAAATTAAACCATTGTTTCTATGTCTGCTGGTTGGGTCTCACACAGTAAGTAAACGTCAGCAATGTTTTGACAGTGCCACAGAGTTTACACTTTTCAGGGAAATTAATCTAAAAATAGCTTACATATTAAACTGGGAAATGAGAAAATATTTGCACTTTGAATAACATTACACTTTGCAAATGCAATATGGGAATTAAAACAAATACACAAAAAATAAACTTTTTTTATTTAGTATGTTTGTTTGAATGTTTCAGTAAGAATTTCCAAACATTCCTAATACAAAAAAACACACGAGGGGCAAAAAAAAATGTTTTAAATCAAGTTCATTCTTCTTTCCCATTGCCAAATAAAAATAAAACGAATTCAAGACATATTTCTCCGACAGAAAGACTATCAGAAAAAGCCTTATTGCCTACATTTTTGCTTCTCAAGTATAAATTTCTGTTGTTTAAAAAATTGATATTTTTTACTGTAAAACAAACAACAAAATTTAATAAATAACCCTCGAAAATCTGGAAATTAAAAAAACAAAACAAAAAGAAACCTTTTTTATAATAATTACTTGTTTTGTTGTCCAGTAAGAATATTTTAACATTCCCAATATAAAAAACTCACTTGAGGAGCAAAGTTACATTTCTTTAGGGAGTATGTTCTGAATCAAGTGCATTCTTCTTTCAACATTTGCCGTTAAATCTAACACAAAACATTACTTCAGAAATATAAGACTCTTATTTTCCTAGATAATAGTGTAATTATCTTACACAATTTTTGCTTCTCAAGTACATGTCTGTTGTTGAAAAATTCTCTTTTTTACTGGGAAACAAAGCACAAATGACAATTTTACGGTCAATTATACTGGCAGCAGAACATTTTTCCAGACAGTTTTGATTGTTAGGATGTAGAAACAAATTGGTAATGCTGTACCAAACCCTAGCTCACCTAACCTTTGAAGAACCTGTTACAAAACAGAAGTTAATTGAAGTCTTGCTGACTCAAAATTTGAGCAAAGACAAGCAGAACTCTTGTTGTTGACCCACCGTGACCCAATTTTGTTGCACGTAAGTCAACCTCAGAATCAAGTCACATTGCAATTTGCTACATTTCAGCTAAGATGTACAGTCAAGACACAAAGCTCTGTGATCTTTATACAAACACAAATGCGTTTAACAAGACCGATCATTCAAACATACAATTGTAGTCTCAGATCTCCACCTCCAGGAAGCAGAACCGCACAATCTGCAATCTCGGTTGCCCTTTACATCACAGCGCGCTCAGTGTGCACAGGGAAGTCTGATCTGTAAGATCTTCGAGCATTTGTCACAGACGTCTCTCGCGATTTAAGTAGCAATGATTATTCAGTAACACATGCTATTAATCTACCTTGACATGATCATTTGTTTCTGCTCTGTTTGGGGTTTTTAAGTGAACTTTGCCTCCGCAGGGTTGCTGTGAAGCTTGTGCCGACCAAGCGAACAAGACGCAGATGCTCTCCGTTCGCGCTCTGTCATAACAATTGCATTGTTAACAAAGCAGACAGGGGATTCACGCACAGTGAGACAGCATTGCTTTTGACAAGTTAAGGAAAATTATTTGATTGATGAATAAAGTCATTTCCCACTTGTAATTAATACTAGGACGTTTTGAGAGCATGCAGGGGGATATTATATTAATTCAGGGTTTTGGAAGAGAATGGGATTCCCACCAGACACAGGGGGCAGGATCTCATTTATCAAAGCACACTCTAAATATCCCTGACATTATTAACGGAGTCTTTGTTAAACGGGGCGAAATGATTAAACAGATACTTCACCCAAAAATGAAAATTCTGTCATAATTTACTCACCTTCGAGTTGTTTCAAATCAGAATAGATTTCTTTGTTCTGATGAACACAGAGAAGGATATTTGGAAGAATGATTACACTGTGTAACCAGACAGATTTCCTACTATGGTAGTCAATGGGGGGCAAAAAATCTCTGCTTATAAGCATTCTTCCAAATATCTTTCTCTGTGTTCATAAGAACAAATAAATATATACAGATTGGAACAACTCGAAGGTGAGGAAATGATGACAGAATTTTCATTTTTGGGGTAAATTACCCCTTTAAAAAGGTAGAGGTGGAATTATATCTGTTTGTACTCCAACATTTCTACTCGTGTCTGCATACATTCTCAACATTTATTGTCATTTCATTTTCTTGTCCATAAAGAGCGTTTGTGCGGCTCTTTCCAATGGCAAAGAATAGGGATATAATGGCCTAAATTGTGTTCCTGATACAGTTGACCTGATTCAATTTATGAGACTAAATCTGACTCGCTCCGTCTTTCTCTCACTTTTTCACTCACTCACTCACTCACTCACTCACTCACTCACTCACTCACTCACTCACTCACTCACACGCATGCACACACACACACACACACACATGTATGAAGTGTGTTGCAAACTAGTTCACCAACTTAACTTTTTCAATTACTACTCTTCCACACAAGTAGCTGAAAAAAGATGAACTGATTATTTCCTCCTCAAGGACATTTCTATTTTCGATACAGATGTTTGCAGCTCTGCCATGTGTCAGAGCTCTTACAATAAAGACTTTTCATCTGAGCATAACATTCATCATCAGAAATCCTGACTTAAGATTGGAGACCTTGACAACAGCAGTATCTGTAAGAATATAAGGTAAATACAGACGGACATTCAGAAGATGTCTTGCTAAGTAAAAAAGTGCATTTACCCTGTTAAGCTTAATAAACAATGTAAAGTTGTTTTGACAGATAGCCTATGAGCTTCAAATGGTTACATATTAACAGGTTTTAAATCCAAGTATGATTCGAAATGACTGAACCAACCTGCATATCATAGCTGTCCTCCTGAAACCTTGTACGTCCAAATTCGCTGATTTTCAGGAAATGACAAAATACTGTAATTTTTACAGTTGACAAGCACTTTAATACTTTTTATAGGTTAGATATTTGCAGAGCCAGGGACAAACATTAATAATTAATTAATAACATTAATTTAATAACTAATAATGCATAATAATAATTATGGAAAATAATATAATCACAAAAAATGGAAATAGGAGGTTTCAGACAATATGTATGAAGATACAGCAGCGATATGTCATTTTTATTGTCAGATCAAATACAAAGTAGACTTTTTTTACAATGAACATCGTTGAACTTGGTGTGTTTTACTTCTGTTGATCGCAATTATAACAGTCAAAATTCAGAAATGTTTCATTATAAATCTTCTATTAAGGTTGTACATCAAACATGTTTTGTAAAGAATATCATGATATCTAATCTCTCACCAACATCCAAACCAGCACACACATCACAGCCGTTTTCCTTTTCATTGTACAACTCCTTCCGGACCAAGAATCCCATTTTATCCACCTTTTCCCATGTACCGAGGTCTTTCCAGCATGAAGTCAGCGCCTATAGTGCTGCATAATTTTGATGGCTTTGCACAAGCCAGGTTGGTGCTATGAATCATTGATTATACATCATTTTAGTATGCCGCACTGCAGACCACACGTTGGGTTCAAATGGAGGAAAGACAACCTAAGGTCCCTGATCAATATGAGCAAACCTGGGAGAAAGCTGTCAGGTTCAGGCGAAGGACTCCCTCCTGCTTCTCAGGGCTGAGGACTAACCTTTTCAAAAGCAAGGTGATAGTGAAGCTCATCATTTTTAATGAGGAATTAGCAATGCTTTGGACTAAAAAGAAGTATCAAAGCAGGAGTGAGCAGAAGAAACTGTCTGAACGAAGCACGACACAGCGTTTTAGTAAAGACATATGCTTCCAGTTAAAACAAGTGACAAAAGCATCAATAGATGCATTTAAATATCTCTGTTGCGTGTCAGACGTGTTACAGTTGGGCGTGCGTTTCCACGGAAATGGCAATTTAGTAAGAGGTAATCAAATTGCCACCTACTGTACCATGAAACCTCCGAAGCTATACAGCAGCTACAACAGATAATATTTCTCACTGTCATGGCTCGATCTAGCCCGATCGGAGGAAATTGATATGTTATTTAATTTCATTGAATGCATCCCGCCTCACGTCGCACTGTATATTTCCTACAAAAATGACAAATTGCTGCAATTGACAGAAACAGATTCATGGTTAATTAAAAATATAATTACATGCACTTAAGCCATTTAGAGTAAGATGAATGTGAAATCATTAGACACACTTTGAAAACCAGATGTTCCTTAAATCATTTTTATACTGGCAACACCATACATTAGATCGCTGGGATGTGTGTGCTTAAGGTACATCCTACTTCACAATGTGCAATCAAGTTTGCTATCAAAAATGGCCAATGCTTGCTTTTGGAAATGTATAAATTAATTTGCCATGTTATCTTTTATTTTATCTGTCTTGTTCATATGCTCCTATAATACAATGCTACCCAGCCACAAACATCTTAGAAAACAATGAAAATTACATGCTTTTCAAACGTTAACTTATTTTTCCTTAGAAACGCAAATCTGAAGCGGTTGCTTAGGACTTGTTTATTTGTCAAGGGAGCAGAATGTCCGATGCGTGTCCTCAGACATTCGGCTCTGCTGGATGCTAATAATTATGGTTGCATTTTTTCCCTTCCTCAATTAGCACCTGCTGTTTAATTTATAAGGATGATTTAACAACTGCGCAAAAAGTAGAAAGTCAGATCGTAAATTGAAGCACTTGCCACGCACAAAAAAATCAAGGGCACCGATTCAGGCAAAACAACAAATTCACCCATTTGCCATGGGAGGTGTCAATGAGTTCAAGATGTACAGTAGAGGTCATTCATTTTCACATGTTAGGTTGCCGTTCAAATGTCAAATGACCCAGAGTACTGGGAGTGCTGGAACGCTGACCTTCCGCGAAAAGCTAGCAGCAATATGCAAATATCCCGCAGGATTAATAAAACTATGATTACCTCAATGTTTTCTTAAAAGATAAGATGGACTTTCCTAGCGTGCTGCTAAAGATCTATTATCTGTTCATTTGCATGCAGCACTAGTCGTTCTGGCTTTCTATTTTTGTAACTCACTCCGTTCTCCTCTTCTCACTCCTGACACTTTAGCTGCTGCCTCGGAGCTCATTGACACCTGTGTTATTATTCTCTGTCAAACACACAGGGTGTCTGAATTACACTGCTTTATTTCCTTTATAAAAGACAAACTGAGTAATTTTCAATTTTCATGCTTTGATTTTAAATCCATATTTGCCCTGCGTTTATTTTTTTGGCATCCACATCAAGAGAGCAGATTTGTGTAGTGTTAATGATGCAGCATGGGCACCTTCTGTACAGAGACTGAGGACTGCTTATAACAGTGTTAAAAGTTATTCTCGGGAGTGAATTATACTAAAAGTAGAGTCAAAAATTCACTTGTTTAGTGTTTCTTGAAGGGGTGCTGCAACGGTGTGACATGCATTCTGACTTCTTTACAGTGTTCAATTTGTTGTCCTCTCAGTTGAGAGTATTACGTAATATTTTTGACCTCGATACTATCCCCCAGCGATCGTACAGGTTTCGGAAAGATTTTTTCGAACATATAATACTCGTTTGAAACTGAGAGAGCTAAAGGATGCCGGACATGAACCGCATGCGGTGAGTGAAGCTGATGTCTGTGTTTTGTTGCAATGTGCTTTAGTTCCTCCCCCCACACGCGCCGTATGATTTCGGAAATAGTCGTACAGCTGTATCTATCTTTTATAAATGTGATCAAACTAAATATTCTTGAAGATACGAGGTATGCAATTCTTCTCTGTAGGTATTCAAGATTAATATGAGATTGGCAGAAACCGTGTGTGTTAGGGCTACTTAAACTTATTCATTTAATACTTTTTAAAGTTCTAATAAAATAAAAAGCAACTTTTAAGGATGTTCACGTGATGAAATGACCTTGAATTGCTTATTTCAGTTAAAATAATTACTAGATAAAATTGTTCCAAAGATTTGCAAGTAATTGATACATGATTTAACTTTTATGTGTTTTTCTTTAGCATTTCATATAATATTTTTTCTTTTTCTATGTACATATTTTTATTATGGACATAATCGACAGGGCAGGTCTCTGCAGAACAATGGGCGTCCTCAATTATTGGGCATTTCCAAACTGGAATATATTTTTTAACGGTCCAATCAAAGAGGAGAGATTACCCTTTTTGTTCTCAAGAGACCTCTGTCTCATTGACAGAGACATTAAAATATTTACTTTTGTTTTCTTATTCTAGGATTACATTTTCTGCATTATATGGTTTAATTTTAATGTTTGTGAATGCTTTGAGCATTACGTTTGTAGTGCAATTGGTTGTTTGTTCGATTCTAATGGAACGCACAAACTGAATATGGAGCGGTTTCCTGGAAAGGGCTTGGTTTAAAAAGGATTGGGATTAGAATATTTAAATCATTTTTCAAAACATTAGGGTGAGGTTAGCCTTAACAAACAAATAAATTGATGTCAAAAATATCTTGGGACCAAAAAAATCACACTGATATATTTTAAGACATTTAAATGCAAGTTGTTTTCGATCAAGACAACTGACATTTAAATTGGTTTGGGAATTGGCTTAAGCCTATTCCCAAACCGCCTTAAATTGTATTTATGTCAAACGCATAAATGTAAATTTATTTTTTGTTAGTTATCCCATTATATTTTATTATTGAGTGCATGGCCTTCAAGCATTGAAATGGTGAGTATTTTAAGGATGGAGGACATCATTGCTGTTTCTATAAAAGTATGTATGTATTTCTCACATCATAAGGAGCACAGGGTGAAAGAACATTTGTCACAGCACAGTTACATTTTTACAAGTGAACTGCAGCTTATAAAGCTTTCCAATTAGGCTGCTACATCTGCGCAAAGACTTCTTTGAATGGAATGAAAAAAAATGAATGTAGAACTTGTATCGACATTGTCAACAACTTTAATACAAATCATAATGCAATGTGCCACAAAAAACACGAGCAAATGAATCAATAAGGTTAAAGAACTGAACAATGTTACAAGAATTAATGAATCAGTAGCAATGTATTTAGTGCTCCAATGTATTGAAACTACACGTTGTGTGATAATAGGTACATTTCTTCCAAAAAAGCACCAGTAGATCCACCAGTTTTATTTAAAATTGGGACAAAATTTTCTTGCGCATGTTGTAACCATGGCAACAGCTAATTGCTCTATGTGATTCTTCACCCAAACTTTCCAGCTGCTGTGGCATCACAATTAAAATCATCTGAAGGAATTGTAAGTCAATAAAAACTCTCTGGTCATTGTCTTCTAAGATCAAGCATAAGATAGACAAAAAAGCTAGACCGCTTTATTCTTTTCATTCTGAAAACTGTAAACGTTTCTTCATCGTATCACAGACTAGCATAGCTCAACGGGGGGCCATGAATTTAACCAATGGCGCTGTCTGTAGTGCATGTAAACTGTTGATCAAGCGCTACAGCAAGCAGGGATGAACCACTTCTGATTGATGACTAGATCATTGATCAAACAGAAAAGTCCTTAAACTTGTTTTTAAGTTCTGCTAGGCACATCTAACAATCAAATCCCCAGCCCTTAAGACTTTGGTTCTCTGGGAACCTTTGGTATTCAGATGAGATCCTAAGAAGCTTTTTTAACCAATATCTCTCATTTCTTTTTTTTAAGCATCCATTTAAATAATTTTTTTTTTGTGGTCCTAGTCAATAACTTCATTTTTCATGCAGAGCATCATTCCTAATGCATTATTAACACCAACGCCCCACTATTGTTACATTGACAATCACTTCTCAAGATTAATGCAGTTTGTCAAGTAATAACCTTCTGTGTCAACCAATACACTCAGCAGATTAAAAATTTATTACGACATGACTACCGACATCATGACTTCACAAGCGTGACAAGGAAAACAGTCTTTGATTTTTTATTAGAGAGAATATAATGCATCAGGCTTTTAAAAAACCTCAATCAGCGCAGGTGATGCTTTTCACCTTTATCGTAGTATCCGATAAAAAAACGGTTCCCATCTAAATTCATTTTACGCCCAGCACCAGCTTTCAAACACCATGTTTTGCCAGCAGTATTTTCCTTGTTCTCAGATCATTTCTGATCTTTATGGGGACGGCAAGAGTGGCCATCACTAGGTGGCAATGTAGTGACGCGGAAAATGAACGGTGTGCGTTCTGTCTGAATGCATGTGGAGAGAGCAGCGGTTCACATCACTGTACAGCATCTATAGCATCTCCACTCGTTTCCTTAATCTAATCTGAAGCTTTTCAAAATCATTTGTCAGATCACTTGACAGGTTCCTTAAAATGATAAAAGAGCTTCTAGATTCAAAGATGCATGATACTTGTACATAAATAGACTACATAACTTACGTAAATGATCTTTTTTCCGCATATGCCAGTAACATCTCTAATATTACAGAAGATTGCTGTTGAATTTAATGACTTGCAATCCTTTTTATGTGAAACATATAAACATGTGAATTAAATCGTTGTGACTTCTAAAGTCTGGCTCCTATAGGAAACATCCATTGACAGCTGGTCCACGACATGGACGATGTTCTAACACACCGTGCTTTTTCAATATCTCGCATAGCTTCCCCCCTGTCTGCATATCCAGAGTAGTGACAAGTTCTGGTATGGTAGCTGAACTGGCAATGCATTTCAGATCTCGCAGTGATTCCTCAGAGAGCTCTTTCACATTAGCATTAAAGTGGTCCTTATCAAAAAGGTACAAACAGCCTGAAAAATACTAGTATGCTTGAAAAGTGCATTATATGCTGTATGAAGTCTTTTGACTGAGTGGTTCAAAGACGGTAAAAGGTATGAATATGATTTTAACAAAGTTGTTATGTTTGATTTATTAAAATCACTCCGGATGCTTATAGGATTCAATGTGCAAAGGCGAAGAACCTGCTATGAAGCTCTTGCAGCAATGTCACAGCGGCACGCACACTTGCGGCATTAGAACCAAAGCCTCTTTGTGATCTGTGCATGGATGTCAATGTTGACAAGGGCCACAGACACCGAAAATCCTTTCCCTGAGGGAATATGCAAGCTAGGCACTATCATAAAGCGATCTGGCATAAAGTAGAATAAGGGTTTTAAGAAGGTTATCTTGAATACTTCCCCAGTCCATCACATTGCCTTATGTCCCGTTTCACAGATGGCACCTCTGTGAGGTTAGGATACGAAAGCGTTCTCTTCCTCTCTTTTGACTGGAGCCTAGCGGTGCCTTTTAACATATCTGTGCTACTTTACCCCCTCGCACTCTATGGGATAACACATTCTCCGGAATAAAAACAAGTAAAGCACATCAAAGTGCTTTAATAATGCAAATCCCACAGGACTCTTTCTCTTATACAAAACGGAGCTCACAAAATATGAGGTGGCAGGGAAAGTTACTTCATATGTCTGTGAACTGCTGCTGGTAATCATTGAAGCTAAAACACTCGAGCGCTTCTCTACTTAAGGGGTAGAACAAGATTCATTTAGCATAATGGTATTTATAGCATGGCTATATAGAATACATATTATAAAAGGCACCTGTCACACCGTTTACTTGATGAACATTTTTCAGGGTTGGTGACTTTGGGAAAGTCAGTTTATGCGTGAGCACATACATTTATGTATACAGAAATAAAAATATATTCCTCTGGTAAAACAATACATGGAATTCATATTGATACCCCATAACCAATATATAAGAAAACAAAAAGCTCAACGAAACTGAAACAAAAATCAAATTTTTTCCGCAGAGCACAAAAGAGGATATTTTGAAAAATGTTGGCAACAAAACAACGGTGGTACCCATTCACTTCTAATGTATGGACCCAAAACCAACGCAAGTCAATTGGTACCGCCATCGTTTGGATACCACCATTCTTTAAAATATCTTCTTTTGTATTCTGCAGAAGAGAGTCATACATGTTTGAAATGACAAGAAGGCGAATAAGTGGTGTCACAATATTCAATTTGGGCGTTACTTTAAATAACTAAAACATGTTCACTTTTATCACCCAACAAATGTACCAATTAAAGCTATTTAAGATCAGCTAATTATGCCATTTCTCAGGGATTCAAGATTTCCTGACATAAACAGTAATTTTCAAACTTGCTACATTTATTACTTAATTAGTCATCAAAGTATCCTACACCAACATACTGTATAAACAAACATGACATACATGACAAGGCACTTCATAATTGAATTGGGAATATAGTTGCACTAACATCTATTGCAGATTCGTGCATTCTCAGCTGACGGCAAAGACTTTGTGGCAACAATTCTTAAGGAAAATGTCTCAAATAAAAGTGCTAAGAAAGTCTGTCAGACATCCGGTGGTGCAAGTCTTTCAGTAATGGTGAGAATAAGAGAGAGTCACTGATGCAAAGGCATAGAGTACTTGAATGATTGAGGTTATGCAGGTGACCTCATAAACTAAAACCCATGGCAGCTTCCCAAGGTGAACGCTGAATTATGCTGTCATTAAAGGACAGACCCTGGCAGCCAAGGTTAGTATGTAAAACATTATCATCATCTTCCCTCTACCAGTCTGTCATTAGTTGTTCTTATGAAGCAAAACTTATCACACCTTCAACTAGCTTTGCTATTGCGAAATTGAAAAGAGCTGAAATTGAATCTGTGGCGAGCAGTCATATCAGCTCGATGTTGGGTTCAAGAATGACATCTAATGAGACAATCACCAACACAGTGCTCAGAAATTGACTTGCGATCAACTCTCAGCCCTTAGTGTTAACCGTGGGGGACATTACCATCAAGGCAAAACTATTTGGAGACCCAGTCGCACAATGAATTACAGAGCTAGAGTGTATTTGATCTAGTCTGTAGCGTGTATGGCAAAATGTTCAGAGCTTACGGACTTGATTTCATGTTACAAGCGATGGAAGAGGGACCGTGGCTCTCAGTCCCAGCCACTAAAGGCTTTCGTCCTTCATTGATCTTCCCTGCTGTCTGCACGGGTGGCACACTGCTGCTTTTCCCTGTTCTAAAGGCTTGCAAATGTGCTAATGGTATTGCCAACCCTAAATCTGCAGTGACTGGGAATGTGCCATCATGTAAAGCAATAATTCTCGCTGAGGCTTTTCAGAGGTCACACAGTGTGAGAGAAAATATTAAACATAAGAGTCCCGCAACAGCCGCAATAGTCTTTATTTCATCTGCCAATTAGGATACTTAAGATGCGTACACAACACTTACGGATAGCTACAGACCATATCATTTTCGATAATGAGCTATATGTCAAACTTTGGGGTTGGAGCTGTGATTTACAGACTCTGGAACAAAAACATTGCCAGGGTTCCTATAGCTTAATGGATAGAGCTGCCGCTTACAACACCGGAATCACAGAATCGATTATGAGGAAATGCATAAAGGATACAGGCTTATGCCAAATACATGAAATTGATCAAATCTGTTAGCATAGGCGAAATCTGCGCTGTCTTAATAGCAGGTTAAATTACATTATATTTTTGTGTTCTATTGAACACAAAAGAAGACATTTTGAAGAATGTAGGAAAGCAAACAGTTGTGGGGCACTTTTGACTACAATTGTATTTTTGGTAGTCAAATCTGTCTGGTTTTGAGCATTCATCCAAATATCTTTCTCTTTGGTCATCAGAACAAAGAAATGTATACAGATTTGGAACAACTCGAAGGTGAGTAAATGATGACAGACTTGTCCTTTTAGGGCGAAATATCCCTTTAAATGTTTACGAGAGCTGTTTGCATGGTTTGTATGTCACTGAGCAAGAAAGTAATACAGTCTGGCAGCTAAGGCTTTGGCCTTTGAAAACACATTTTGTTCTACAATAAGATTGATCGGAGTTTACGTAAAAAAAGAGTATTTGCAGTGGATTTATTCTTATAAACATCTCAGATTTCGCTGTAAAAACAAATATTTGAGAAAAAATTGGGCTGGAAGATTTTAAAGTTATGTCAACGATTCTTTTAGCATTTAGGTCCTGTTCGGATGGAATTTGTTCCACTTGGGGAGGTGGGTTCAAATATTTTACCACAGGACATCAGTAATATAAGTAGGCAATTTGCTTGGAAAGGGACATCTCAGGTAAACTACCAGTAGTGGGAAGGGGATTTTACACTGGATGACATTACCTGAGGTAATTATTCTATACATTTACAGAAGGCAAAAGTTGCCTAATTTTTACCAACATTGTGCATAATTATACAAACATGGAGCATTCAATTGGGCTTAAAATAACAGAGAAGCTCCGGTAATAATTATTTTTTACCAACCTCCCAATGTAAATCTAATCCACTACTTGAAAAACCTGAAATAAAGTCTACGAATCACAATAAAGTTTTTATTTTGGGTTTTTAAATATATACTTAATATGTAATGTTAAATACAACGTTGTTATAAAAATTAGTTAGGTTACTTAACAGTTGCCAAAAAACTGTAAGTGCAAACAGTTTGAGTTGAATTTATGGCAGAAGCAACATTGCATCATGCAAAAAGACATCGGAGAACATAAAACCTTTGGTGACAATGATTAAACATAATTTTTAAGAAAATAACTCTGAATACAACAGACAAGTAACACTGAAAAAATAACATCATAAAGCCAGCAAACGTTAAAACAGTATTTTTTTGCAATGTATGTTGTGTAATATTGTCCCCATATGTACTCTACTAATTGGCTTTGTAACACTGTCTCTTCTCCACAAATATTCTGGTGTGTGGTGGGCGTTATGGTGCAATATAGCTGCCGTTGCATCACCCAGGTGGTTGGGGAGGTTCCCCTTTCCATGTAAAGCGCTTTGAGTGTCCAGAAAAGTGCTATATGAATGTAACAAATAATTGTTATTATTATAATGTACGATTGTTTGTCCAGTCAACAAAAAAATATTTGTTACCAATATGCTTAGATTAATCTTATTCAGTTTTTCCAAAATAATAAATTGTGAGTAACTTTGTTACTTTATTACCTTGGGGAGAAGTAGTTTACAGTGCAAGTTATCCCATGGATATCCCATGGATGGATCTTTTAGACCACTGGACCCAATATTCAATAACACAAAGCATCTCCAATGCAAACTTATTGAAAGCATCCTCAATGTTCCAACAGGGAAAACCCATGTATTACAACACTTCCTCCACACTAGACTATAAACACATAGTTGTGAGGGCCATCTACAGAAAGATAAAAATGGCTCTCCGCTGGAAGGAAATTAATATAACAATATGTCATGAGTCAGACGCTAAATTTATTTTTCATTTAATATGCTTATGTTAAAATCCTCTACATAAGCGCTCAAGGGTGAGTGAGAGGTATTACAAGAGTGTTATAGTACTAGTATTAATCCACCTTGGGAACACTTTAATTTAAAAATAGCATTCGCTTTCTAGTTTACTATTTCCATCATATGCTGTCTTTGACAAATCTCCTTGTCCATAACTTCCTTTATTCAAAGGGATAGTTTGCCCAAAATAAACATTTTGTTGTAAATTACTCACTTTTAAGTTGTTCCAAACCTGTATACATTTCTTTGATTTGTCGAACACAATGAAAGATATTTGGAAAAACGCTAGCAACTGACATTGCTGGAACATCATTGACTACCATAGTAAAATATAAAAGATGATATTTTGAGGCATTTAGGAAACCAGAGAAAGTTCCTTTATAATTTCTAATATGATAGTCAATGGTGTCCCAGAAATGTCAGTTGCTGACATTTTTCCAAATATCTTCCTTTGTGTTCAACAGAACAAAGACATTTATACAGGTTAGGAACAACTTGAGGCTGAGTATTTCATGACAGAGTTTTAACTTTTGGGTGAACTATCCCTTTAAGTGGATAAAAACACTGTATATTCCCAAAAAGTATTCATTGATTCCAAATCGGTATTGTCAGCTTTTTAACAAACTCTGCAGAAGAGAACCGAACTGATGACATTATTTTATTAATGATTTAGTGCTGAACTTTGCATTGTGCTGACACCTGAGATGTAATGGCTAAGCTGCGAATTAAGTCCCAAATCCCTTTGATTCCTTAAAGCTGGCCGCACATCACCATAACAGATTTTTTTGCACAGAGAGCCACCACTCAAGCTGTACTATGTGAAAGTCCGGCTACTTGTTATAATCCTGTATAATGGAAAGTGGAATGTCACCTTGTCTTCAAGGTACCAGATAGCCTTCTGTAAAAATGTCATTTAGCTCAAGAGCAGATCACATTTAATTAGAAGAGGGGATTTAAATGGCCATGCATCAAACACTGTGGGTGACCGAATTGGGTTGAAAAATAGGCTTTGGGCCAGACTCTATGAGCTCTTTACAACCCATCAAAATCCCAAGAGCCAAACAGGTCAATAAGCCAACGCAGAGCAGTCTTAATTAATGATGACCGAAGCACAGACAGAGCAGAATTATAATGTTTTGTCAGATTCGTCTGGGGAAAAGGAAAGATTCAATAAGGAAATTATAAAAGTGTCAAAACAGAACTCGAGGATAATACCACACCCTTTATTTAGCTCATACGATCACCTTTGGTATGTTACATGTGTTAATATAATCTTCACACGCTTCGCTGCTTTGCTTAAAATGCATCTGTTTATCAATTCAGGTTCAAGAAGGTTGGGGTTGTTTTCAAGGTGTCTGTCAAGCACTGGCTGCTAATTTCTTGATGCTTGTTAAACTGTCAAACAAGGTGCATATTTTTATCACTTAATACCACCTTTTGTTGTAGAGTAATTCAGCTTTCATTAAGCTTCACTGTACAATCAATAACAACAGCGCAAGTGTCAAAGTCTGTTAACATGCATCTATTTATGATGGAGAGAATGTTCACCGCAATATCACTTTCATAGTGGACAAAACAATGGAGGACACAAAGTGAAAATGATCAGGGAAAATATATAAAGAGCTTTCCAATAATTTAATTCTACTACTATTTTAACATATATTCAACACACGCACAATACATGGATGTTATCGAAATATAATCCCAGACATGTGAAAGTGAAAACCCTTGAATCGCGAATTGGATAAAAAAGGACAGGCCAATCTTTTGGTGTGCCACACTTTTCAAGACTCACTCTGAAGGCCAATTCAAACATATATTATTACTCTAAGGTAATAATTTGTGAACAGACAAGGATCTTAATCATGCAAACATTCAGAAGGAGTGTAAAACGAAGGCACTGAATATCCAAAAGGGTTACACAACACACTGTTACAATCTCATTACAGCGCATTTTCCTGAAAATGAAACGTAATTAAATAAGATCGTCTTTGAAAGCAGTGCTATCTTTCAGGTGTGTCTAATCCTTTTGATGCGAGGGAGTTTTTACTCACAAACCGTATAACTTCATCAACTTTATTTGCAATGGAGTGTCAATTATGGCAGCCCTCTCAAGCAGGTTTATATTGGCGACTGGACTCCTGCCAGTATAACCGCATTGATTTTCAGAACAAATTTTAATGGGGGAACAAACATTTTGTTAAATGAATAGCATCTTTGCAGGTTGGTGACAGGCTGAAACACATGATGATGATTTTGCAGTAAGTTGTTTTGGTGCCATATGTTCAGTTATTGCGTAAACCTTGATCTTACTAATTCATGTCGATTATGATGAAATTAATATGTTTTCATATCTAAGAGGCATGGAAAATTATGATTAGCGGAAATCAGTTATTCTTTTACATATTCTCTTTTCAAATTTCTGCTGTTATTATTTTAAAGGGGTCATATGACGCGAACACGGGATTTTCTGTGTCTTTGGTGTGTAATAAGTTGCCCATGCATGTATTAGACATGTAAAATTGCAAAAATGTAAGTGTTGGAACAAAAGATGAATTCTATCTAAAAGCGAATGCTCACCCAGACCTACCTGGAACCTCTCATGTAATCAAACCCTCACAAATCTACGTCACTTCATGGTAAAATTTGAATAAGACCACCCAAAGGTATATGCAAGTAAGGTGGGCGTACCTGTCAGAACAATTGCTTTCGAACCTGATGTTCCAAATATGGTAAGAGACACTACATTTCCGTCACACGCTTGCAGTATTCGACCAATCACTAGCGACCAAGCACACCTCGATTTTTAGAGCGATTAGCTTTGATAAAAATCTGCGCGTTTCAGAGAGACGGGGCAAAGAGGATATACGAACATGCACGGTTTTGCATATACAGCGTTTTTGAACCATAAATAGTGCATACACATTGCATTAAATCTAAAACAACAATATTTGTTTTAGCTGTGTCATATGACCCCTTCAAATTAACAATGAAAAACAGTTTCAGTGACTTTAAAGGAGGTATACATACACTATTGCGGTGGTAAAATCTCCGCAATTCTGTATTTACCCAATGCCATTCCTGTAATCGTTCCAAACCTGTGTACTCAACAAAATCTCATCGTTAAAACTTAACTAATACTTAGCTAATTTTGATTAATTCGCATGACTTCGTACGATCTCATTCGTATATTTGATTTGCTTTTGCCCCAGTGATGCTAGTGTGGGGGCGGGGTTAGAAGCGTGGCTTTAAAATGACTTTTTTTAGTTTTTCCTACGATTGGTGTAGCCTACTTACATACCTTCGAAACTTGTGTAAAAAAACTTTTCGTTTTTCTGAATATTATATTGACTTAATTTGTCTGAGAGAATTAAAAGCTCTTGCTAAGACTCCAGTTAAACCTACCCCATTGCAACATTAAGATTCTGAAGGTGCCAGAGCAGTCATTTTCAAAACAGGTAAGATGTAATAAGTTCCTTATGAAACGTTTATTAGTTTTTTATAAAGTCTCCTGTCCCTTTCTTTAAATGGATGCAACATTGCTCCTTGGAAAAATTGTTCAAGAAGCCAATTTCCTTCAAAATGATGAGTCACTCAGCAATCAGTGTGGAGAGCTTCAACAAGTGAGCACAATACTGTTGGCTGTCAGTGATTGCAAGTTATGTCACCTCACTTATTCAGAGGCCTTACAAGGACAGTCCGTACTTTTTGACTGAATACTTCCAATCTCTTAAAATTGTTTTATTGTACTATACAGTATGTATCAATACATTACTTGTTTGTTGTCTTGATGAATAATTCTCTAATGCTGAGTCAATCCATACAATCCTAAGGAAATTACATGAATGTAATGCTTGTTTCCAAAGGTAGGTAGAAAATGGCTTAAATTCTTAACCTTTCAAGGATTTAAAAGTTTAGATCCGGTCATAACGGTTATATCTTTGTTTTGTGAATATGACATACTTGCCTCGGCCCAGAGGATTTGTTATTTTATACAGATCAATATCACTCAACTGACACTTTCATGTTAAAGAGAGTTAAAAAATGTGTGAGAGAAACTGTATTGCAATGAATACTTGTTTGCAATCTTTTAAAACTATTTAGTCTGAATTGGAAAGATTTTTCGACTTTCTAATTTGTCTGTTGGGTCTTTCAAAATGACCTTGTACAAAAGTGGCATTTTGTGACTAACAGATAAAGGAGGCTCTTTAATACGTGGACAAGCAAAAATAAGTGACAATAGGGTACGGTCAGGGTAAAGGTTTCCATAGCAACTAAAGACTCAAGACACCTTTCAGAAGAGGAAGACAGGGCCAGTAACATCCCTGGTTTAGAAAATTGATTGCCATGGTTGAATAATCTCACAACCTTGCAGAGAAAGAATTGAGTATATCTGTTCCTATTTATCTGACTGACCATGACTAAGTTTACTTTGTATTCCTTGTGTACCCAGGAAATGACATGTTTTTCATGAGATGAAGAAAGCAGCACGTAAGGTTTAATTGCTTGAAAAGTTGGTCCAATATAAATCAAATGTCAATATTTCTAATCATTTGTGCACCACTGGCAATGAATCGCAAGCCATTGAAAGCTTTAGAAACGGCTAGCCATTCACAGAAAATAGAAGCATGGACTGTGTGAACTGTGACCTGTTCACTAGACCTGTTCTGAATGTGACATCTTTCAGCTCAGAAATTTTCCCACATTTTACCTTTAGAATAAAGAGGGTAGAGATGTGTGGAATGATTGTAGAAATCCTTGACTGCAAATAATGCAATTTCACAGCGTTCAGCTTAACGTCTTATAATATCTCCCTTCAGTGCAATAAGATCACCATTTTCCACCATATACTTTACAGTCAATCCAAGTTTGCCAAAATTGTAACTGTGATAAATGTACTTTTACGTACATTAGATATACCGCTTTTTCAAAGCACTAACATGCTACAGAGAGCTTTTTTATATCACACTGTGCTGTCGGCCTCAAATCTTAAAAACACCTAGCGACTGCATGACTGTGGTAACTTACCCACAGGGTTCAGACTTCACACACTCCCCAATGGGACTTGTTTTCTGTTTTGGTTGTTGGAAATTTCCACAAATATGCTACAAAGTTGGATCTGAAACTCATCGCAAAGTAGTATTTTCAGAAAATAAGTGACAGAATGCGCTTGACCTTCAGAAAACTTTGCTTGTCAACCTCACAACTAAATATTATTAGATTATATGAGTTTTCTTTTGTATTTACTTTTGTATTTACTGTAATGCCAATTTGAAAATAAAATGTCAATTTGTTATTTTGAAGACTAACATTAAATATTTCACACATGTGTAATTATTTAAAATTAGCCTATTGTTTCTGTGGTATACTGTAGCTTATTTGTGACCAAAAGTTAGTTTATATACTGATCACCTTTATTATAATGTAGAAAAAAAACTAAAAGTTTTATTTATTTTTAACTTGGTTAACAGGCACAAATGGTTGAACTTGACTGTCGAAACAACAATTCGAGCTAAAACTGAAAACTGGGAGTCTTATTTAATGTTCCACCATAATGAGATGTGGATTAGTCTAAAGGATGTTGTAAGAGTTTAGAGGTCCAGTGTATGAAATTCAGTTGCATCTAGAGTTGAGGTTTTAAATTCCAACCAACGGCTCATTACGGTGGTTGTCACAGGACTAAGTCACATTTGAGCTTCTTTACCAAAAGAGATAGAGCAGTTTGACTGGGAACGGCTTAATATGTGCATTCAATCATAATATAAATTAATTTAGTGATAGTGATATCTGAGGGAACAAACTTTTGTTTTACTCATCATTTAGCAAAGCAACAGTAAAGTGATGGTTCAACCAAAAATGAAAATTCTGTCGTCATTTACTCACTCTCTTGTCATTTCAAAACTTTATGACTTTCTTCGCAGAAAACAATTGAAGATATTTTAAAGAAAGTTGGCAACCGAACAGCACTGGACCCCATCCCCTTCTATTGTGTGGACACAAAATGAGTGCAAGTGAATAAGGGTCCAGTTAACAACGTTTTTCAAAATATCTTACTTTGAGTTCTGCAGATGAAAGAAAGTCATAAAGGTTTGAAATGACAAAAGGGTGAGTAAACGATGACAGAATTTTCATATTTGGGTGAACTATCACTTTAATGTACTTCAGCTAAGAGCTAGCACATTGTCATTATTATATGACATCATTCAAAACCTTAGTCTACTTCAGCGATGCTTCATTGCTTACCCTTTATGATCTCATTTTGTTTTATGGTACATGAATTGTGCCTCTCTGGAGATATTTTGTTTATTGTGACCATCGAGAAATAAAATGACCAAAGATTAATACACAGCGTCGTGTTGCTTCTTACATACAGGAAAACAGATTAGGCGTAGCCAAAGTCTGATTACAAATAAAAAAATTGGCCTAGCTAAGTACATCCGAATTGTCATTATGCGACTTTGAAGACAAAACCCTTTTCTTAAGGATGTTCTCAGAACTATAGATAAAAAAGGGCTTAAACTACAAAACCGAGAACAACAAACAAAAAGCTATTGTGCAACTCAGCAGAGTGAAGTTACACATTGAGTGAAGACTATAATCTAAATGCAGTCCTGAAAAAAGAAAATTGATCAGGCTCTTTTGTGTCTCTGCTTCCTGAGCGAAGTCTCACATTCTCCTCTCTAAATTCATCTTACACCTCCTCAAGTACACCAAAAATAACTTCACATTCTCAACCACAGACTCATGGAAGATGGAAAGTGCATTTTCCTGTATGCCGTGGACAACAGAGAGAAGCACTAAAGCTTTTAATAAAGATTCTTTTCTTTGGCTCTCTGTTTTCAAAACAGGAAATGAAAGTCATTGAATCACAAAGCAGATTCTAACTTTTGGTGACATTTGACTCATTTGTGATGTAAAACTTCATCAAAGTATATATGTAGACATGATTTGTACCCTGCAGTGTTAAGTTGAAAATAAGAAAACAAAAGAAAACCTACTATTTAATTTAGCCCTATTAGCTATGATTCAATAATGTGACATAAATGAATATAATTTTTGTGTCTGGGTCTACTGAACCAAAAGTACATTCAAAAATAGTTTTCTGCTTTCTTAATTTTAAACAACTGCCCCAGCACTCAGGTGGAGACATGGCGTGGGAACCCAATGCAGGCAGACACAGACGGTATAGGTGGTAACACTTGATATTTAATGAACATACAACGCTAACACAACAGGCAAAACAAAAACCCACGAGGGGGAAAACAGGACAGGATATATATATATGAACTCTAACAATAAACAAGGACACTGACTAACACTTACTATAACAAGACGAAACAGGAACTTGGCAGACAGCAAACAGCTACAAGGAAACATAAACAGCTTACAATGAACGAGGGACTTCTTACAGGTACAAGGCAAGACGTACACGATGACCCGGTATCACATACAATCAACGCGCACAAGACAATGAAACATGAGGACTCTTTATAGGGAGGGTAATTGACACAAACTAGGAAACAGGAGGGTAGGAACGATGACGCGACTCGGGGAGAGTATGGAAGGCCACAAAGGTCAAAAACATCTCTCCCCACATGAAACAAAGGATTCTGTATGATTCCACCTCTAACCAAGAAATACCTGACAAGGAGAGGTGAAACCATGACAAATACTACATTCATTCCAATGTAAATTACGGATAACTCCGTCTTTTTTCTTACGTTAACTTAAAATGTTACTATCCAAATGTACACCTTAATGAAATGAAAGTGTATGTTAAGTCAAAATGGCATGACATGCTATTTTAGTACTTTACTGCATTGTGACATGTGTAAGGAATGATTCATAACATCATCATAATATATATTTTTTGATATTAAGTTTAGCTAGTCATTTAAAACAATGAAAACTAATTTCTTTATTCGGGGCATATTAGTTGACGGGTAAAATGGAAAAAGATATTGGTGCACAGTTTCATTAAATATACCTGCAGTATTATGTCTTGGTAAAATACAAATTAAGATAATTATTGGAATAATTTTGATAGAATGTTGTTTAGGAAAGTCAATCTCGCCAGATGGATTGAGTTTTTGAGAAACGCTGTTAGCACTTCCTCACGGCTGTAGACACTGGAGCATATGTTTAGAGATTTTTCTTTGTTCCTTTGAAACATCTAAGTGCAACTTTATATTCAATCACAATGAAGAGTAACTTGAGTCGTAAGCCGATTGCAGTAGTTCTTTATTTATATTTCTTTTACACTTCTTTTAATTTAAAGTTAAAGCAGCTTTCTGCTGGCTTTCCCCTGATGGAGTAGTCTCAGTCTCAGATGCCATGGACCGTTGGCTAAACTTCTGGGAATCTTTTGAAATTCTTAGAAATATGGGCCTTTCCCCTTAGAATTACAAAAAAAGATACTAGTAAAGAAAACAGTCATTCATAAAGGATCTTAACCCTTAAAAAGAGCTCTTAAGGTCCAACATTTTAGGAGTAGCGAGGACGACTTTTAAGAGACTTAAGAGTTTCTTTATCAGCACAGAAAATGGATGAAAAATGAAAAGTGGAAGAAAGTGTTGGAATGCCTGACAATTTCCATATTACTTTTAAGGTTTATAGGATTTTGTAATGTTTTTTGTGTGCGTGTATTCAACATTTGATTATCTTCGTTTTGGCCTTCTTGCATAGCTGCTTTGATGTAATGCAAATTGTAGAAGCGCTATAAAATAAAATTACATGGAATTGAATTGAATTGAATGACATTGAGTTACTAGACCACAACACATTAGATGTTTGTGACTGATCCTATAGACATGCTAACATCTCCAAAACAGCCCCGAAATGTCATAGCGCCAGAAAGAGAAGAAATAGCTACATTATATACATTATATATATATATATATATATATATATATAAGGCGTGTGTGTGTGCGCGAGTACGGTAAAACAGGAAAAAAGACCCAATACTTAAAAGCGCTCTTTTTTCCTTCTTGGTCAACCAATCAATCACAGTCTTTAAAAGACTGTGTCATACATAGCAAAACGGGGTCAGCCCGGCCTCCTCACTAAGATAAAAGTTTTTGTTATAAGACTACTATGTGGAAGTTCTTAAGATAAATTAAGATCTTTCTTAGAAGATTCTTAGAAGCTTTAAGACTACAGGCCCTGATGCATCAGCCACACTTTTCTGGAATCACTTCAGCATGTTTAAAATCCTCATCTGATTTTCAAAGGATTTCCGGGAGAAGCGCGTGTCGCTTTCTTTAACTGTCCGCCTGGAAACAACAAGAAGCGGTCTGATTTAAGAAGTAAACTGTCGTGTTTAAAACGGTTGCTATAAGAATTCATCACGATCGACTAAAAACTTAATTCTTAAAAGTATGCGAGGTTCACGCCATAAACTTATAATCAGTTTGTTGCTGTTTAACTTTGACACGTTCGTGAATGTACACCGTTCTGTTACTGAGGGGACATTTACAGGCCTCTCAACATGACGCGGCACAAAGCGAAACATGATTGGTTTTTTTACCTGTCAGTCATATGTCCTCTTGGACAGGCCTTGTCCAAAGAAAGCGGCGATAAGTGGCTAATGTGAGACTACTGATGGGGTTAAAACTGTGTGATGTTTTAGATATTTCATCTTTTGATTTAGTCTCTGACACAAAAGTTCCCATGTTTAAAATATTGTGCTGAATGACTATAACAGATGCCAAAGTATATACCATGTCTGTTGACATCCCAGAAAATCAATTTAGTTGCTATTGTGAGCATACTGACAAATTACAGGCTGATTGTATAATTATGTAACTTTTCTGACATCTCGATTACTCTTTTCCACTAAGAATCTGACTGTCTGATGGCCATTGTCAAGTCAATGTTTTAAGGTTTTCTTATTGTATGGTCTGAATAAAGTTAGAACTCACAATAACTTAAACACACTAACTTTTAGTTAGCTGAACATACTTCTTTACCAAAGTGACAAGGCAATTTGTACAATATGTGGCCATTAGCTGTAATCATGAGCTAGATTTATATTTGTTTGAATAAATTAGGCTATATGTACACCAACTACTTGCAATATGCTATTTGCACTAAAATTCTGTTCAAATGTCTATTATAATAACAGCTGAAATGCAGAAAATGTCTGTTATAATGATTTGTGTGGGGATTCAATATGTAAACTGTTTGAATCCTTTTGAATCATTCAGAATTGATCACAGTACATGCAAATAGTGATTTTGCATTGAATTGAATACATCTAATCAATTGAATAAATTCAAGATTTTCAACATGGTAATATATCACTCAAGCAAACTAATTTTTAGTGCATATTTTATAGCCTAGGGCTAATTTCAGTTTCTCTGATCCTCAGCAGTCTGTTGCATTAAGGATTATAAGGAATTGTGCCATAAGGGTGATGGGAACTGCTGCTTTTATCAAATACATCAAAGTTTAGTTGGTGCCTATTAAACATGGTTTGTCTCTGTTGACATACAAAATAGGAGCATATTTGGAAGGACAGTTTGGGTATAGTAAAGCATAATTGAACATACACATTCAAGGCGAGTACTCTGTCTATCTGGACTGCATCTCAGTTAAACCTCAGATGAACGGCTTGTCAGTGTGGCGGCGTCAGTACAACCTGAGCAAGGGTTGTTAAAAAAAACATAATGTTTCTTATAACTTAAAGCAAGAGATTTAACCTGAGGTTAAACACAATATGACATTAAACAGACTATCAGAACTACGTGGTAAAGTCATACAAATTTAAAACATCTTTATTTAACATCTTTTAAAATATCTTGTTAACATATTTCAGTTATATCTTCACCCAAAATAAAATTTCTTTCATCATTTACTTACCTTCGAGTTGTTCCAAATCTGTAAAAATGTATTTGTTCTGATTAACACAGAGAAATATATTTGTAATTTTTTCTATTTTGGGTGAACTGCCCATTTAAGTCTGACAACTGATATTTTTGTTTACTTGTATTTTTTACTGATCTGCAGCTAATGCACTTTGATATTATTCCTCCACTGAACCTTCATATATTGACAAAATTAATTTTGTAAAATGAAGAGATAACTTTAAAAATGCTTAGAAGTCTATTTACCAATGCAAAGAAACAAATGCAAACAAATCTTTTTAAAACATTTTAATAATAATAGTCGGACCTGTGTCAAAGAAACTTGTACAGAAAGTACTTGTTTGTGTGTGAATGTAATGCTTTCAGCGGCTTTCCAAAGCCCATAACTGTTGACCCAATAACAACAGAGATACGCTTTGAAACGACACATGACCTCCCTCTTTAAAAGAGCATTCGCTGGAGTTTCTGTGCCTGCTCGCTGCTCTCTAATGATTCTGGCAGCTGTGCAGAAAAAAAACATCACCACGAATTAATCCTTTATCACCTGGCCCGTCTATATGTCATCCCATATGTGACATCACTTTAGGGTCTTTGATGAGCCACACATTCTCTGTGTACACTGCAGAACCAAACAAGAGAAAAGCCTCCGGATGAAATGCTGCTTTGTGTTTGTTTTCGCCTGGTGCTGGAGGATCACATTGCTTCAGAAGATGCTGTCGCTCTCGGCAACAACATCTGCCTCGTGTGTGTGGGGCAAGTCCCTTTGGAGCAGAAATGCCATTTAACAAGACTTGAGGGATTTGAGTCAATGAGTGCTCAATGTGGTGAACTTCATCACAGCAATGAATCTCTCCAAAGAGCTTATGGTGATGGCCTTTTTCTCGGCTTGCTGGCATTCTCTCATAATGGTGGGACATCTAACCCGCCACAGTGCATTTAATTCCGGTTTGATGCCAGACTAATCCTGTGCTCTTTTCTAGCAGTTTTACTTTAAATTGAACTATATTTTATGCTAAGAGAAGAACAGTTAAATTTGATGGAAATTGTACGTAACGTATAGAAATAACACATTAAAATCACATAAAAACATGCAAAAAAAAGCATATGAAGTTCATGTTGTTTTTGTAAAGGCTTTTTACTTATTGCAAGTTACTGAAAATATTTTATTTTGGCTTAAGGGTCTTATTTTTTTACAACAATTCCAATAATTATAAAAAAGTTTATAAATAAGTGCATAGTTATACTTCTGTCAATACTTTCAACAATAAACTATAGAAAGGATGCCTGTGTAATGATTGTTTTATTTCAATAATTTCACTTTATGCATTTAAGAAAGTGTTGGTAACACGTAACAATAATGTTCCATTTATTAACATTTGTTAGGATAAAAACCAATAATGAACAATAATTCTATTGCATTTATTATTTTAGTAAATATTATTTAATAATATACAAATCTAATTCTCAAAACCAAGTTTTGTCTGTTTAATGAATTTATAAACAACAATTATTACAATGAACAAGAAGAAATAAAGTTCATGTTTACAAATAACACATTAAGAACCCTTATATGAAGCGTTACCCATGTGTTAAATCTAAAGATCTATGTTACTATTAATATTTGTTTCTACATCAACCTGTTTTGGGCATGTGCACATTCAGATGCACATGCTTTTGTTTTTACAACGAACGCTGGTACAGATATACAGCTGGTCTTTTTGAACCTTTATATGGTTATATGGTTCTCCATATGACTCTATATGACTCAAGTCATAAATTAAATTATAATTTACTTGGATTACTTTCTAAAAGTGGTAAGCAATGCATCATAGCTTTTCTTTCTGTATAATTCTTTTTACAATGCCAAAAAAATAACAAGACGGGAAGAAGCCAAAGAAGGAAAAAAAGTAAAGAAGAGAAGCCAAACCCCAGAATCACTTTGGCAGTGTGATGTCCAGTGCCCAAGAGAGCTAAGAATGAAGTGTACTGTACTGTATACTTGCATGTGTAATTACAAGCTCTGCAAACCATGTGAATACACTACTAAACTCTAGTCGTGAAAGCCTGTCCTCCTGCATGACATCACAACAGTACACATGTGACATAAGGGACTTTGAGACCTTCCTCAACTTAATGAGCCCCCTGACAGTCTTAACCTCATTTTTGTTAAATTGGCTAATTAAAAAGACATTTACGACACAAATAAAACCTGTGTGTATTAAACGAACGCTGCTTCAGTGGGTGTACCTACTTTTAAACAGAATAAATTGACTTCTTTGGAAATCATTTTAAGTAAATACCAACAATAGGACTAATTTACATTGCAGAGGTGCAACGATTGAAAACAAATAGAGAAACGTATGACACGGTAAAAAAGTGCATAGATTTTTATAAGACAAATATTTAAACAATTTGGAAACAATTTGTAGCCCTTTTGCTTGTTGAAGTGTTACATAAGCGAGTGTCTGTTTGTTTCACACGTTTCAATCAACACATGTAGCCCTAGTGACATTAATTATAGCAGAAACAGCAAGGAATACTGTGAACTTTTTTCCTTACACTCTTCTCTATTGTATGATCTTTTAGCAAGAGACAATTTGCATTATGTGGCATTAGTGAAGGGATTAGGGAACATGATTTATGCCGGCAAGACATTCTTCATTTTCGCAAATGAGTTTCCATTCCCAGTTGAACAATAGAGCGCAGTCTGACCCTCCCTTAATCTCAGTGAACAAAAAGGGCTTGCTAAACCATAACTTTGGGACCTTGTTATTCAGACCGTGATTAAACCAGTGCTCCTAAATTAACATTAGCTTGGATCTCTATTAATTCGCTGTATTATCAATGTTAATCACAAGTTAGCGGCCAATCACTGAGGAATGACTGAAAGAAAATCTACGGCTTTTCAAGCACAGGTATCCTGCATTTAAAATGATATCTCGATAGCTAATTTACTGCAGAAATACCATGAACTCAAAATAGTTAAATTATTACAGATACATATGTCATTAGCCATCCTGAATTAATTGTGTCCTTAAATAACATTATTTAGGCCTTATATTCCTTAACTAGCTATATAAATTGTTTTAATGCAGATAACAGAGAAAGAACAGGAAATAATGAACCAGCATATTACACATTACAGCCTTTATTCTTTTTGTGGTGTATACTTTCGTAATAAATTATATTTATATAGCTTTCAGATGATGTATACATTTCAATAAATAAAAAATGATAACTGCTTTTGTGGTCCGGGGTCACATATATTTTGTGTTCTGCGGAAGAAAGTCAAACAGATTTAAAATGACAAGAGGGTGAGTAAAAGATATTCAACAATTTCACTTTAAATCACTTTAAACACAGTCATTAAATACTGTAGGTACAAATCATTGTGCAATAAACTTTTGTGCTACTTGGCAACACCAGTCATATAAAACAAGTAATAATTGTATGTACTCATTACTTTTAACATTTGTACAAACTTAAACAAATTATATAAAGTTTGCGTAATAGACAAGATTAATCAGTTCCTTGCACAACATATTTAATTCATGTTGACTGAACATGACGTTAAAGCTCAAATGAATGTTCAATTGTTCATTGAATTGATGTCAATTAAAAAATGTAGGTGAAACATACTGTATATATATATCGGGAGGTCCGATATGCCACAACACGCTAGCCACTAAGCCACATAGCCCTGACAATTTGTGCCCCTTTAAAAGCGCTCATTCCTCTCTCCGTGGTCCTCTTGTGATGCATTAATTGCCTCAGGTGGAAAGCAAATTAAGATGTTTGAACACATCCCCCTGTTGTTCTATCCAGTTTGTTAGGTGTAATCAATGGGAGAGGATAGGCGTGAGAAGGAGTCAGAATGACGGGCATGGCCCTGACTGCACCGGCCAGGTGCGGAGTGAGTAAGGGACCTCCCTGTTAACACATGGCACACCATTCAACCTGGGAGATTAATGGGTCTGACTGCATGGCAGTGGAGCGGCCAGGGATCACAGAGTGTAATTGCGCCGGGGCAAGTATGGACATGGACAGCTGCGCATAGCAGGAGCCAATCACACCTCGTCATCCTTGCCATACCTCCAGTTGTTCGCCCCGGGCACGAGTATCCCAGTCCAAGGTGTGATAGGATACCAAGATGAGGATTTCGGGTGAGCGAGGAGGTGTTTTAACTTCTATCACAAAAGCAATTTCTTGTAATAAAAGTTCTATTTTGGTTAAATGATTGCAGAACCACTTTTGTGAGTCCCGGTCATAAGTTAAGACTCGGGGAGAATCAGTTTCTGCTGGGTTTCAAGAACTTCTGCAAAAGCTATGATTTAATATCACACCGCTGCACAGAAACGTCGGGAGGAAAATCCAAATGTTTACCACATGGAGAAAATATATTTAGGTTTGATGCCTTAAGAGATGAGCTCACGTGCGAAGTTATGCCATTGCGTTTACAAAAACACTATATTTCTCATTCGAAATCAATTTCTCGTTATGGATATGAGACATTCACAATGAATTTTTCAGATGCATAATGCGAAACTGCATTTTTGTCTCTACCGAGAGAATGCAACACCCTTCTCTTATAACAATCTGCCTCGTGCACTGCATAAACTGTTTTGACACCCACATGCTTGTATAATTTCTCTTGTACCGGCGACAGATGTTTAAGACAATGTAAATTCATCGGTGACATTGAGATGGCACATTGCTATTCAAATGAGCTCTGTCTCTTTAATGCTAAACGGCCCCTGTATTGGTTGGAAATGTCAACGCCTCTATAAACAGCTGTGACCCCACGCAGGAAGTCAGACATCCCACTTCCTGTGGCAAGCTGTGCCGCTGGCTCTCCTGGCCAAAGATGGCTTTCTAATTGGTGTCCTCTCACCTCTTTATACTGAGATGCTTCTGTTTGACAGTTCTTGGCAGCGGGGGAAATGTCCTTGAAGAACAAAAAAGTCGAATCAGAAACCTGTTAAGGAAAATACTTTGCCTTCAAGGTTTTTCAGGAGAACTGACAAAGAACAATGCCGGCAGCATTTTTTAGAGGGACAGAAGTTTGTTGAAGTTTGTTGAAGTAGTGTGGGAAAGGTTGCATTGTCCAAAAAGTTTGAATTTAAATAACTTGGAAATTAAGTTACCACCCTAGTTATAAAATATTGCACATTAGATGTTGAAAGCACTTTGCACTTGTTTGTCAACCTGTGTGTTATTTCAACGTAATAATGTTTTGATGTTTCAACCAAACACTTGAAATTTATTTGATGACTGATGCTGTCCGTTACAACCTGAAACAGATTTTGAATCAACGTCAGTTTACTATCTGGGCTACTACAGGTATATCTAAGCACATTTATATTTTAATTGTCTTAAATCTTAATAGATTAATGCAGTCTTGGCTAGAGAGAAAAACATGCTGAAAATTAAATAAAATAAAGAGAAAAGGAAAAAAAGAAAGAAATAATAGAAAAGAAAAATGAAAGAAAGAAAGAAAGATAAAAATAAATTAAATTAAATAATTGAACTGAACTTAACTGTACTAAATTGAATCAAACTGAGTTGAGCCAAATTAATAAAATTATATAATAAAATAAAATAAAAAGTGAATGACTGAATGATATATAAACAAAAATGAATAACTGAATTGAATTGAAGAAATAAAACAAAAGAAACTGTTGAAAATGCATGGGAATAAACGTTTCAAAATATGTGAACAGATCACTGAAGTTTCGAACTTGTCACTGTAAAACTTAATCCCAATGGCAGGAAGGGTCAGTTGATGTTCTGGGTAGAAGCATTTACATGTCACAGCCATGCAAAAGCCCAGATAAATTATTCATTTGACCCAGGCAAAGGCTATTTGAAGAGGTCATCATAGAGCTTCATAAGCAATGGGAGAACTGACAGCAAGCGGGTCAAGTGTTGTCCTCAAACCTTGTTTTTTGAAAGGGTTATCCTGCCAGCAGCTGTTCAAGCAAGCAGTGAAGTGACCTGCTCACTAAAGCGTAAATAAGTCCGAGGAATATGCAATGACTTCTCTAAAAAAAGAATGTTGTTTACACCTTGAGTTCAGCGGGACTTCACGCAGCACGACTTGTATCCAGCCACCAAATAATTGCTGACTTTAATTATGTTATGTGAAACTATAACTCAGACAATATGGTCGTAAAACGTGCGGCGGTTTAGTCCCACCTTTTGAATACACCAATTAATGTCAGTTATGCTTGCTTGTGTATTCTGAGAACACTACCTGCTTCACATACAGCATCAGTATCTTTGTCAGCATCGCCAGATTCCCTTTTGAGAAAGTCCACTTGCAAAACATCGTTTCACCTGTATGACACCATCACATAGCGGTTGCTCGCGTCCATTGATTGCTTCAGCCTTGGTTTTTGTTAAAGCCTCCTCGGAAATGGAACAATCTGTTCATTCTCGGTAGAGTACTTTTTTAATGAAAAGCATAGCGCTGCTGCCTAAGCTGTTTGGCAAGCCTAATTATGTGGGTGCCAGAAGCTGCATTATGCTCCATTTTATACTTAAACAGTATTTTCTTGGCTGACAGCGACAAGTCAAATGTACACTCACATCAAATATGTCAAGTTCATAAAAAACCTTATGAATTTAATGGTAATAGATCACTTATCATATGCTTCCCTAGGAGACTGCCAAAAAATCCAAGGCTGCCTTCAGAAAAGTGATGATATATTAAACAAGAACATTGTTTTTTATGGTTTTATCAGAAGAGAAAAAATCTAGTTGTCACAGGTGGTATTAGGTTTCGAGTCAATTACACAAATTCTGTTTCATCCAGCACTGGTGTAGTTTGAATCATTCATAAATTATAGATTTTCTTTCAAATGCTGTCCTTTATAAGATCATCTATCCAGTCTACTCATTGTTCTGGCAACTAAACCTACTGTACTTTTTTTCACTGGGGAGAAAAGTGTGACAACTAGCTCTGCATTACCAAGACAACGTAATAGACGCCCGTGGCAGAATTTACACGTGTAAGAAACGGCCTCAGACAGACTGATCATCGCAGCAAGAAAATGGGTGAATGCTCCCGCTAAAGCGACAATTGTGAATCAATTTTATTTCTATATTGACTGATGTGTGGGTGAGCGAGGCCACCTTTTTCTATTAAGACAAATCATTAGCCATCCCTGTTGGCGTGTGACATGAAGCCTCTTCAGACATTCGCGAGGATGGTACGCAGAGTACAGTAAAAATTGACAGCTTTATTATTCCAGACAGGCACACAAATTACTTTCAATAAAGCTGAATTCTCAGCCGGACTGATGTATTGCTAAATACCTCACCGAAAAGAGGGTAAGAGAATATCACTCCTTGAAAAGCGTGTGAGATTTTTAAGTCTGCGTATGCTTAAACCAAGATCATTCATTTTGTTGCAGGCAGGCTGACTGTCAGGAAGCACCGTTTGACAAGGAAACCTGCCCTGACCTTCAATTAGACTCTAGAATGATAATGCTGTGGGGAGAAAGTAGAAAGCAGCAAAAAGAGATAGTACAAAAATCAATAGCTCATTTTCTTCTTTTTTGTATAGGGATTTTGATGTTTGCCGAGATAAAGGCTGATGAGACTTAGAGTTGGAATGTCGAGTGAACTTGAAAAACAGAGAAATAGTCACCGTCATATGTCTTTTTTGTTCACGTTTTTGAAATTTTCTGCAGCATTTTGCAAATGTTTCACAAGGGTAGTAGTTCCAAAAGAAAATTAAATCTGGTTTGTAATTTGATTCGCAATCATGTTAATGGATTTTAAATGACAGTGTTAGTGGGGTTGTTGTACCAACAGCGCTGTTTGTACTTTATACATTTATACAGTTTAAGGATAAGAAATTAGATTTCTATGTTGCTTTCATATTTAGCAGATAATATGGGACATATGGGCGTCTACATGTGAGAGACGAAGTGCAATAATTGTACTAATCATAATAACAACAAGAATAACAATAAAAATACAGATAATAATAATAATGGTAATAATAATAATGATACTTAAACTATTATTATCATTATCATTACTTGCATATAAATAAAATTCCATTATAACATTAAGAATTGTAAAAAAATGTATTTTCTTCTTGTTATTTTAATGAAGTGTTCTGATGTACAGGCACAATCTTTAAAGTGGTGAGTCCAAATCATGTCTGTATGTAAAGAAATGGAGTCCCTCAAGCATGTGTTCCCTATTTCCCTGATGTGTCTGTCTCTCTCTCTTCTGCTCTTCTGACAGTCCTGTTGCCTGCTAACACTGTCCCCACGGGGCGGTTTACAGAGATGTGTGTGTGTGTTTATAAGAAAAATCATCAACAGCGCTCAAATCTCTTCGTAGAATGTACAATTGCAGGACGCATCGGTTGCCAAAGCAAGCTGCAATCATGCCTCACTTCTGCAATCTTGCCCATGGCAATCAATTTCTCTTTATCTCTAAATAACCTGCGTTGTTGCTTTTTTGTTTACCTGTTCTATCTTTAGGTGCATAAGCTCTCAGTATAAAAAAACGAAATATTGCAACGAAATGAGAGGGTGAGATCGGGTAGAGGGAAAAAAAGTGAATTGTGAAGGGTAGTTAAATACTTCAATAAAACTCTGCTTCTCTCCTAATAGCGCAAACAAGGCGACATTGACGACATTGAGATTAAAACCCTGGTGCAGATGCCACAGTCCCTAACCAGGCTGCGCACTCCCTAATGATCCCGGACCCTGTGAATGTTAAGTGGCATGTGTAAGGTCCCCAGGTACATTTGTTTGCAGTCAAAGGAATAGAGCTGAACTCCCCAAGCACCTGCTTCATGACAGATCTGCACCTCCCATCCAACTGGAGGAAGCCGTCTCGTGTGTTGCCAGATCCCCGGTAAGCAGGTTGTGCCGCATCTTAAAATAAAGCAACTACACGGAGCACCACAACAACATGGAAAATTAATCAGCCGCAACAAGACTGTGAATTTAAATGAAAAGGGTGGTTCGAGTCTTCCTGTTGAAGATGAGGGATGGTGTACTGTACATGACTGTATTATGAATCCGGATTTGTCAAACTTCTATGCAGAAGTGATTTATTTGATGCCCCTGTTGATTTGAGGGGGGTGGGTTGACCTGGGACTATAGCCGGGACTGCAGTCAACATACGGTCTGTGTTTGGCTACTGTCTTATAATATTACCATTTATATTGTATTATCACTTTTTTTGGTATCGTGGCCAAATTAGATCACTGTAACAATATTATCACGGTATATGTAAAATGATTAAGACATTTCGCTGTTAGGCAAATTCATCTTAAATTTGGATGAGTTTGTGTTTCAGTCTAATATATACCACTTAAATTTGAGTATAGGGAATAGAAAGAGAGTTTGAAACCAATGAGTCTCTTAATGCAAAACTTTAGACAGGTACTGAGCTTTTTTCATGATATTATGAGTAGAATACAACAAATATTGATATTAAGGGTTTTTAATATCATGATTATTGTCAATACTGATATACAGTGACTGTCAATTTTTTGGGGGTCAAAATTTTCCACAAGAGTAGTATATGATTAATTTAGTTTATTTTAGCCAAAAAATATGTAATATTTTAGTATTTGTTTAAAAAATACATTTTCATCAATTGTTTTCCTACACCAAAAATAAGTATGCATCAAGTAGCTTATATTTTATGTATTGGTTTACTAATATCAATATACACTGTATTTATGTGCAATATTTTTTACTTGAAATATTAAATAGATTTAAGGTAATTCTCAATCAAGATTAAGTATAGGCTAAATGTACTTAGACTTTTATGTCAGTATAAGTGTCATTTAAAGCATATTTCAGAAAATAACGTAAAAGGTTGAGTGAAAGTTATACACCTGACTTGAATAATGTTTCATAATTATTGTTTGAATGTTTTCTGAACAGCTTTTCGTAAAAGCATGTAACCATCGTGACAACTCATCTCATATAATGTGACAACCCGCTTATTTTTTTGTGTAAGCTTATTGAAATGTTTCTTTCTGATTCTGGGCAGTAAATGTGGAAAAGACGAACAGCTGTAACCAAGGGTTTGAGCGATACTGCATTTTTTACTTTCAAACATCACGCTATAATAAAAAAAAACATTAATGGAAAATAAAATGATGCATAGCCTGGGTCACACACATCTAAAAACATCTCTTAATTTGTAACTTTTATGTCACAAATTTCTCTTAACATCTTTTCTGTCATCCGATGATTTTCATGGCTGGTTTTGTAGCATGATCAATAGTCTTCGACAGATCTGTCTGGCATCCGAGAGAAATGCATTTACTGTGACTCTCACGAGGGAAACCTCTGTCAGCAGATATATCTTTGAGTTTGTGCTTTGCAGCTGTGACACATGCCAAAACAGTAACAGAAATGTGACTATGGTATGGAAAGGAGGTGTCAGTTATTGAATGACCTCTTATATATTGGTGGAAAGGAATGAGGTGTCACAGCAAGCAGTGGTAATAGACTGGAATACATTAAATAATGGGAAAGATCCATTGAGCTGGAACCAATCTCTGCATTCTTGAAGGTTCAGGGACCACCAAAACCAGACTGCATGCTGGGTATCATTATTGTGTGTTAGTGATTGTGAACGCATGGAGTAGACAGGCATCAGCTGTACTGTGATGTTCACTCCAGTGTGTAACATTTGGGTATAAAATTGAACAGGAAATAGAAATGTTTTTTTCACATAACAATTTATACAGAGATTTCTTGCAAAAATTTGTCTTTTCTACTTTAATTTTTAACAGATGTACATTGAAAAAGTAATATTATATGCACTTTTCAAATTTTTTTTTTTAGAATAATTAAAATGGCAAAGATGCTTGTGCATAGCACACTGTGATTTGTCATTTTAAACCACTCAAATGGCACTACTCACTTATATAAAATAATAATCGAAATCATTTTTATTCAATATTCTTGCCATCGTATCCCCTTGAAACCCTATTTCCAATAAATGTACATCACTGCAGTTTAGTTGAAAAAAACAAAGGATATTTTCTCTGCGTGATCCTGTTGATTGATTTTATAATAGACCCTTCTGACACATTCAACGGTGAATCATCAAAGAGATTCCCTCATCGCCATTTCTTATGTGTATTTCTATTATAATGTCCAAGAACACCTCAAAGGTCTACTTAAACAACAAATGTTAATGCATCAGGGCTGTATGGTGCTCCTTGAAACGGCTACTTTTACCCACTGATCCAAATAGTGAGTTTCGAGAGGCACAAATGTGTTGCCAGGGAACAATAATATAAAATGAAATTCAAAAGACCTCATGTTGATATACTGTAGCAGTTTACTGAAGGACTACACTTCACTTGCAGATATTGTAACACATATTTCATGGAGTGACAGGATGGTGGAGAATGCATAAAGCTCTCAGCTGGTAATCAAGAGTGTTATTTGGGTGGGGGTCCAAACACATGTCTACTGCAGATTTCACAGTCTGTTAAGTGAATACGTTTTTGCACCATAGTAATTGCTTTGAGACCCAAGAAACTATTTAAAGCTTGACGGAATCTACAAGATGGTCCATACTGCAAAAATCTAGGGCGTGAGGCTGGATCCAGATCCAACTCCTCCCACTTTCGATACTTCCGCAATTTGGAGAGTAAGTTGTAACTTGTGGTTACTAAGGTTTGCTCTTATCAACATCATTTAGTGTACGCCTGTAAGTAATGATCACAGTAAAACATTTGTGAACCCTTGCCATAAACCTGATCAAATACACTATTAAAAATACGTGAATCCCTTACCCTGGACATAAATCTAATTAAATATGTTATTAAAAATATGTTAATAATTAAAACTGCTGTAGAAATCTGTCGATCAATTAAAACGCAGTGGAAGACACTGGATCCCCTGTCGACCAATCACAACACAATGGGAGGAGACTGGATGTGTACTGGAATATACGAGGCAAAATCATCAATACCAATAATTTTAGACATTCGTTGGCCATGAGGAACTACATTAAAGGAACAGTTCGCTCAAAAGAAAATCTGTCTTGGTTTACTCACCCTCAAGTTCTTCCAAATCTGTTTAAATTGCTTGGTTCTGATGAACACAAAGATAGTTATTTGAAAGAATGCTTGTAACCAAACAGTTCTTGGCCACCATTGACTACAGTTATATCATTTTTTTGTTCTGTTTAAGGAATGTCAGAGAGCAAACGTTTCCGGAGCACTTTTGACAACCATTGTCATCATTCCTAATATGGTTTTCAATGTGGACCAACTGTGCGGTTACAAACATCCTTCCAAATATCTTTCTCTGTGTTCATCAAAACAAACAAACAAACAGATTTGAAACACCTCAAGGGTTAGTAAATGATGACCTCATTCTTATTTTGGGGTAAACGGTCCCTTTAAATATTCTGATTTATGTACAGTATATGCGTGTATTATTAAATGAGTAAAACTGTGCAAATGTAATATTAGGATGGCTTGAATACTGCAGTTTATGGATGTAGGTTCAATGTAGTCTCACAAAGACAGACCTTCAGACTCAACCACTGCTGCTTTGAATGGCCAAAGAGCGCCCAAGATGGCTTATGACTGACATGATTCATTTTTGTGCCGCGTCATGTTCAGGGGCGTGGAAATGTCACCATAATAGTTACGTTTAAAATAAAATTTTACAACAAATTTTATGCTTAGAGTTTATGCTAAGAGTTTATGCTTTGAACCTCTCCTACACTGCAAAAAGGTAATAGTCCATTAGCTGGGGGGGGCCAAAAAATACAGATTTGACGTTTAGACGTTTTGTTATTTTACACCTGACATATAAATTTGCATTATGTTTATGTAATGTGACCTTTTTAACCCCTTTTCAAAAATGAATATTCAATACAATAAATACAAAAAAATGATAGTGTTTTACACCTATGTACATAAACATGCTGTTGAACATTCCATACACATAGGACTTTAAAAATCCCCAGTAATGTACTCTTTAAATTAAATTAAATTGCAGTGTACTTCAGTTTATTGCTTATTGCGACCTGTGACCGATCAGAAGGCTTTACATTGTTTATATGTGGACCGTTAAAGAACGTGACTTGCCGTCTCTCGGATATCCTGTCAAATTGAACCATTTAGAGAACATCTTTGAATCTGCTGAAGTGTTTCCACTTGTGTGCTTTGTGCTTCAGACTTTCTGCCAACGGTACATGGGCATGATGTCTGAGGCTGATTCAGTACAATAGCATATTCGTAAGAAATGAAACTTGTCCTTAACTGGTGTATTGATGTTTTTACATTTAGAAGTTTACTGAATTGCTTTTGTTTTATTTCCTTGCTTTCATACAAACTGTAAGGTTTAAGTTAACTTGTTAATGACACTTCAGCTTTGAATTGTCAGTGTGCCTTTGAATCTGCATCCTTGGAGATGTGTTTTTTATGCTGCAGTCGAGAATGAATCTTCACTGGGTGAGAAAAGTGTCTCTCTTCAATCTTCATTTACAGACGCCTGTCTACCTCCTGTATAGGCGATTTTAAAAAACTTGACGTACAGTAACAGTTAACAAAACACTGCCAACAACAAATTAGCACGATGGCAATATTTGGTATGGCTGTTGCTTTGAGTCATCGCTGATAAAGATTCCTATTGTACCGCGATTGAAAATGAGTTCTGCTGGTGACTCCCTTGTTGATTTTCCACAAGAAGAGACAGTTCGCACTCCATCTGGATCTGATTCCATGCCAGCCAGATTTTCGGAACTCGGAGGCAGAAACTGACACTCCAAAAAAGAACGCGGAGCAAAGACACGATTAGCCAAACGTGAATATTAAACAATGCTCAGGGACGAGACTGATCTTTTTTATGACCCTGCCACGAGCAACCGAGAACAATATTTGGCACGATGAATATCACAGGTAATGAACTTTTCACACCCTTGAATAAGGCTCCATTGTGAATCAGATGACACAATTAATGCACATTTTAGTGTAACAATTTGAAACTAATTTCCCATTCATTATAATTAAGAGGCGGCCCCGTTGCCGTCTTGGTATTAATTTTATTGCCACTGGTCCCTCTGTTTATTACTTTTCTTCATGGTGATCTTAAATTGAAGAATCGTCTCTGCACTTGCATCAGTAAAAGCAATTATCTCCCCTCTGATACCCCCTTTTCATTCCCTCTGAGGTCTTCTGCTGTTTTTTGTGTTAGTTTTAAGCAATAATTCAATTTTGCATTTCAAGTTCATGGACTTCGACGCAATATCGAGTGTCCCGTGCATGTTTTCCAAAAGCGTTTATTAAAAATTCTTTGTGAGCCGTCTTCTTAATGTGCCCACTCTCCAATATAAAAGCCCTTTTTTCCGTTGCGAGGAACGTTATGTTGTGTACTCTTCTCCATGCTTCCAGAAGATGAATCATTCTGGCTGATGCTATTTTCTCAGCAGCATGCAATGAGCCCATCATTCAGAGGGAGCGTAGTCTACATAGCGCCATGGCAACAAGCCACGGGCCTGCATGGCAAGTTATATGCCTCACAAAGGTTATACAAGAGGGTCATCCTCCTTTAGGGCCATGGAGACAGAACTCCAATATCACAACTGTCTACCTTTTCTCACCCCTTTTTTTCCTTTAACTCTCCTGCCAAATAAATGATTCCCTTTCTGTCGGTCTCTCGACGTTGTGTCGAGAACGACAGATGGGGTTCGTCCTTGAGAACCAATCAACTCTGACCTACTATAGAAAAGGCCAATGAAATTTGGCGAATGAAATTTGCATGCCGGACTCCGCCCCCGGATATCCGGTATAAAAGGAAGCCGGCGTGCAGCATTCATTTACCTTTTGTTCTTCAGAGCCTTCACTCTTTAGGATTCAAAATCCTCTACAAACTACACTGCTGGTGCTACGACGTGTTGCAGCGGATCGTCCCTACCTGCAGCGACCTTCCCCTGGGCGTCTCGGCGGTTCCGGAGGTGTTAGAGATCTTCTAAAAAGTCCTTTTCAGGACTGACTGAGCATTCTCCAGCGCGGCATGTCCCGCTGTTCTCTTGGGTGCGGCACCCTCATCGAGGAGGGGGATGGACACGATCGCTGCATTAGGTGTCTGGGCGTCCAGCACACTGAAGCAGCGTTCGTTGACACATCTGCCCGCACTGCGGGCAGATTGTCTTTCAGAAGTTGCGGTCATGGGTGGCTGTCTTCCTACGGGAACCAGCCACCATTTCGTTCGCTACCTGGGGTGTGACATCTGTGGCTACGGCCCTGATGACCACCCACGTTAGCAGCGTTAGTGATATGGGGAACTCTGCGAACGTAAACCCGCCAGCCAAGTGCTCACGGGCCGATCGCACCCCGATTCGCTCTTCTAAACGTTCCCCAACTGGCGGTGGCATACCGTCCGGACCCTCACGCACACACTCGGAAACGATGTGTGACGTAAATGAGACGTCGCTTGCAGCATCGGAGGGAGACTGGCATCCGGCTCTGACGAATCTGAGCTCCACCCCCGGGTCGAGTTCTAGAGGAAGCAGAAGTGATGCCACCCGTGCTAACCCGGGGATGCGTGGTTCCTGGGGTCGGAGCGCGGTGCAAACCGCGCCCACCCCGGGTTCCATGTTTTTCCCGGAAGTGCATGAGGAGCTGTGTAAAACTTGGAACGCTCCACGGACCGTTCCAGTGAAACCAGCTCCGGCTCCCTTACTTCCCTCGATGGTGTGGCAGCCAAGGTCTACGTCGACATCCCCCGGGTGGAACGTCCGCCCGCGGTGCACCTGTGCCGCGGACGGCTACCACCTGGGGGGAATCGGCCACACCTACTGCCCAAAGCACGCAGACTTCGGCATCATGGTGTCGAAGGCTTGCGATGCCGCGGGCCAGGCTGCCTCCTCTCTCTACGCCATGGCCATCCTGCAAGTCCGCCAGGCCTAGGTGTTGAGAGAGCTCCACGAGGGTAAGGCCGACCCGGGTATAATGCAGGAGCTCCGTGGCACCGCCGGCAGCGCTCTACGGGCGACCAAGGCGGTGGCACGGGCCCTGGGTCGGACGATGTCCACGGTAGTGGTCCAGGAGAGACACCCCCGGTTATACCTTGTGCAGAGGAGTGACACCAAGGAAGTCCGCTTTCTTGATGCACCCATCTCGCAGGGTGGGTCGTTGGTAACACCGTCGAGGACTGTGCTCAGCAGTTATTGATGGTGAAGCAGACAGTGGCAATAAGCCACATTTTTTCACGCCGCGACCCGGCCGCCTAGAGGCCTCCGAGATCCCGCGTGACGTCTGCTGCCCTTCAACCCAGGACCCCTTCGACATTGGCTCCGGTTCCTGTGCCCCCACTGGCGGCACCCCGGTAGCATAGGTCGAGGGGGAAACCTCCACCCCGTCAGCTACCTTCTCGCGAGAAGGGACACTGACGGGAAGACCCCAGGGAGGACAACTTCGGGCCCGAACCTTCACAGCCACGGCTCTGATCGGTCGGTACGGGACGACTCCTGCCTCGTCACCTAAGCCGGGCCCTTGTCAGGGCCTGGCGCCCACTTACTCACAGAGTTTTTCCGTTCTCCCCGGGTGTACTTGCAGCCGATCGCACACTCCACTGGACTGTGCTCGGCGAACCGACCTCACACCCTGGCGAGGTGTGAGGTCGTACACATACGACAACTGTCACCACTCTCAACCGACAGTGCGTGCCGTTGTCCCGCCAGGCAGGTAAAAAGGCGGAGCCAACCTTCCCTCCGGGGACCCTCCGCCAGCCGATGAACCACCCCCTGTGGGAATGATGAAGCAGACCGTCCCCTTGGTCACCCTGTCACAGTCCCTGGGAGCTCGAGAGCTGCCCACACTGTCTCGCTGGCCTTGCGGGCGGTCCGTCTTGGTTACTCGATCCAGTTCGCCAGAGACTCTCCCAAGTTCAGGGCATCATCTCTCCCTCTCTCAGAGGCAGGGACGCCTCCGTACTTAGGGTAGAGGTCACCACCCTTCTGGCAAACAGGCATCGAGCTTGTCCCTCAAAACCAAGATGTTCAGTGGGTCACGACCCGCACTTCATCGTTCCCAAGAAAGCGGTGGGTTGCGCCCAAATGTCTGCGTACCCGGAACAGAGCACCTTCACAAGCTGCCGTTCAGGGTGCTCTCACAGAGGCGCGTCCAGACATCTATCAGGTGTCAGGATTGGTTCGCGGCAATCGACCTGAAGGGCGCTTACTTTCATGTCTCGGTCCTCCTCGACACCAGCCGTTCCCACGGTTCTCGTGCGAGAGGCGGGCATATCAGTACAGAGTCCTCCCTTTCGGTCTGTCCCTGACCGCCCTTTCTCCCTTAGGGGAAGAAGGCGAGCGGGTACTAAACTACCTCAGCGACTGGCCTACCCTGGCACACTCGCGAGATCTGTTGTGTACAGGAAGGGACCTGGTGCTCCGGCACCTAGATCGATTGGGACTCCAGGTCAACCAAGAGAGGGGCAAGCTCTCCTCAGTGCAGAGCATCCTCTCTCTTGGTAGGGAACTCAACTCTGTCACCACGGCGGCGCTACTGTCCGCAGTTGCACCCAACCAGTGTTGAACTGTCTGAAATGAAAATTTTAGACAGACAGCGGTCCCCCTGAAACAATTCAGAGGCTCCTGGGACACATGGCGTCCTCGCGGGTTAATACCCCTCGGGTTGATGCACATGTGACCGCTCCAACACTGGTTTCAGAGTCGAGTTCCGAGGAGAGCGTGGCACACTGGCAGCAGGCGCATGGTGATGCCGCCCTGCTGCCAACGCACCATAACCCCTAGTCATATGACTTTTTCGACAGACTCAGGTCCCTCTGGGCAGGTTATGAGGCAGGTCGTGGTGACGGCTGACGTCTCCCTGCAGGGGTGCGGTGCAGTGTGCAACGAGCACGCAGGTGGGGTGTTGGACGAACCCCCGCCTGCGCTGGCATATCAATTGCCAAGAGTTGTGGACTGTGCTAATTGCACTGAGCAGGCTACGGCCTCTCGTGCAAGACATGCACTATAGCTGTAGCGAACACAGATCGTCAGGGTGGCGTTCGCTCACAGCAGCTAACACAACTTGCTCGACGCCTCCTCCGGTGGAGTCAACATGTGACCCGTTCCCTGCGGGCCACACACACCCTGAGCAAACTGAACTAGACAGCCGACGTGCTCTCTCGCCAGTTTATGCCTCGTGGAGAGTGGCGACTTCACCCCCGCGCACCAGCTCATTTGGAGGCTGTTCGGGTAGGCCCAGGTAAACCTGTTCGCCTCCCGTAACACCACCATTTGCCCGCTTGATATTCCTGCCCTCGGCACGGATATCCTTGCGCACAGCTGACCGCGGGATGGGCGGAAGCACACCTTCCCCCCCCAGGAGCCTCCTTGCACAGACGCTGTGCAAGGTCAGGGAGCAGGAGCACCAGGTGTTATTGGTTACACCACACCGGTCTAACCACACTTGGCTTCAGAGCTAATGCTCTGGACAGCGACTCCCCCTGAACCATTCCCCTGACAGAGGACCTGCTCTCTCAGGGGAGGGACACGTTCTGGCATCCCAGATCAGACCTCTGGAACACCCATGTCTGGTCTCTAGACGGGACGAGAAGATCCTGAGATGGCTACTCCCCTCTATGGCAGAGACCATCACCCAGGCTAGGGCCCCATCTACTAGGCGGTTACACGCCTCTAGACGGCGCCTCTTCTCGTCCCGGTGTCTCTCTCAATGAGAAAGACCCACTGAGGTGCTCGATCAGGATTGTGTTTTCCTTCTTACGAGACTGGAGACTAACATCTCCCCTCCACACTGAATGTGTATGTAGTCGCTCTTGCCACTCATCACGACTCAGTCGGTGGAAAGAGTCTAGGGCAACACGACCTGGTCATCAGATTCCTAACGGGCGCGAGAGGGCGGATTCCGCCTCACCTCCGCTCCATACCCTCTTGGGACCCTAAGTGGTCCTGGGGAGCCTCAGGGCCCCCGAAGAGCCCCTCGGAGGTTCCGATCTTCCTCACTGAGTAAGACGGCCCTCCTGACGGCGCTCACTTCCTTCAAGAGGGTAGGGGACCACCGAGCATCCTCCGTGTCCCCGGATTGCCTTAAATTCGGCCCTGGATACTCTCACGCTAGCTTGAGACCCAGGCCCGGATGCGTGCCCAAGAAGTTCCCACTACTCCCTCCGGGGCCAAGTGGTGAACTTGCAGGCGCTCCCCATAGGGGAGGAAGACCCAACCCGATCAGTGTTGTGTCCAGTACATGCTGGACCGCACGCAGAGCTCTGAAGCTCTGACCAGCTCCGTGTCTGTTGGAGGACAGCAGAAGGGGAAGGCTGTCTCCAAACAGAGGCTGGCGCACTGGGTCGTGGACGCCAATACGACGACATTCCGATCTCAGAATCTCCCATGCCCATTGGCAGTGAGGGCTCACTCCACACGGAGTTCAGCCACCTCCTGGGCACTGGCAGAAGCGCCTCTCTAGCAGACATCTGTAGAGCTGCGGGTTGGGCTATGCCCAAACACCTTCGCAAAGGTTTAACAACCTTCGCGTAAACACGGTGTCAGCCCACGTCCTGCGTGGCGACATGTAGGACTGGCATCCGGGGGGGCGTATGCCTGCGAAAGCACCTTTCCACCCTCTAACAGGTTGGGTCAGTGTGCTATCTATCCTTTCCTTCTTACCCAACCTTGGCTAAGAGAATTGGTATCTCACCAGCCTCCCTTCTTACCCACACCCTGGTTAAGAACAGGCATTCCATCCATCACTAAGCAAGCACCTCCTGGGGGTTGGCTGAGCAGAGCAGCCTTCCCCCATAGGCCGGGACATATCTTGACCTATCACACATAGTTCTAACCGGACCTGTGCTATCAGACGCAGTAACACCCCCTCCGCGGGCTGTTCCGTCTGGCATACCCTCATGACACTGGTTCCCACACTTGGTAACCCATGAGCTTCCCCAGGTGGACCTCCACCTCGCGGTTAACTACCCAGTCCGCACGTTCCATGCGTTCTCCTCCTAGGACGAGACCATACTTTCTCCACCATATTCCTCCCCACGGGTAGGAGGTGGCCTCTGTAGCGCTTCTCTGCTTAAGAGTGCGCTTTCCCGGTGTAAACCGATCCGGACGGCCTCTCGCCTGTAGAGAGCTAAGGCCCCGTCCGTGAAAGTTACCGGTCAGGGCTGTATCCATCTTTCCTGAAAGCTCTGGAACCCCCCGACCACCACACTGGAAGGTTATAGGTCTCACGAAAGCTTCGAGCTGACACGCCCAGGCTTGTCAACGTTGCTTCGCTGAGATTGTGACGGGATACAGCGTTTGTGGCGTTTTCCATAGATAACCCCATCTGTCGTTCTCGACACAACGTCGAGAGACCGACAGAAAGGGAACGTCTTGGTTACGTCTGTAACCTCAGTTCCCTGATGGAGGGAACGAGACGTTGTGTCCCTTATGCCACAAACCTGTATCGTTTCTGTTGCAGTTTGAGAGGCTCTCAGGCTCTTCAGAACAAGAGGTAAATGAATGCTGCACGCCGGCTTCGTTTTATACCGGATATCCGGGGGCGGAGTCCGGCATGCAAATTTCATTCGCCAAATTTCATTGGCCTTTTCTATAGAGGTCAGAGTTGATTGGTTCTCAAGGATGAACCCCATCTGTCGTTCTCGACACAACGTCTCGTTCCCTCCATCAGGGAACTGAGGTTACAGACGTAACCAAGACGTTCTCCGACTGGCATGAAAATGTTTTGAAAATATTTAAGGAGGTCACGAAAAGCACTGTGGATGGGTATTAGGATAATGTACTGTAATACGATTATTTTCTTTCAACGTTCATGCTGATTTACATGACCATTTATCTAAGTAAAGAAATGGAGGGGGTATCTTCAGTTACAGCCTGTTTCTATTGTACTGTATGTTTATCTGCACTGATTACAATTTAAAATATGGAGATGCTGTGAGATCAAGACCTTGTAGAATGTCTTAACATAAATTATTCATAACTCACTCATTCACTTTATAAGGAGATAAAAACCTAATAGCTGTATTTAGATATTTCGTGTTACTGTAGATATAAAGGCCCATTCAAATAAAAAATGATAACAAAATGTCAGTTATATCGATATCCACACTAGTAAATGATAACATTGTTTATTTCAATATTGCAGACAGTTTTAAATTGCTTTAAATGATTAAGTCTTAATGATATCTGATGATATGATAAAACTACATCAAGATTAACTAGTGTTCATGTCCTAAAACAGTGGTTCTCAAACTTGGGGTTTCAGGGGGGGGACAGATTTTGTGGCATTCTTAGCAAGGTTATTTTAGTTAACTCAAATTTAAATTTTGAAAACGTTCCTTTTCATTGAAATCAAATCAAATATTTATCTAAAAAATATTGACTCAAGGAATTTTTTTAATATTGCCTCAAAAATAAACTGAAGTAAGTTTAAAGCAGTTAACGTATAATAATAAACAAAAACTAAAAACTAAAATGAACATTATTAATATTACATAGCAATATTAAAAATAAACCAATAAAGAAATAAATGACTAAAGCATATAACAAAATTGCTAAAAAATAACTAGAATTAACAGAAAAACTCACAATCTATTACTAAATGCTAGTTTAAAATATTAACAAAACTAAATATAACTAAAAACAAAACTACAATAACTCTGATTCTAAGAAATATAGAAATGTATCAAAGATTAAATGCAATCAAACTAAAAATTAAGACCGCCAAGCAAAACAATTGATGTTCCAGCATTTTATAACTGAATTTGTTTAAGTTTAATAGAAATTCTAAGTTTAAGACTATAAGTTTTTATTTGGCAACACACTCATTACAAAGGGAACCGTACGTCGAAAAAATTGAGAACCATTGCCCTAAAACAAAGAATTCAAATTGAAATATTTTATCATTTTAGTCCACTTTTGCAACCCAGTGCAACAGTGCCGTGACACATCGACATCTCCAGAAGCCCACCTATGAGCAGCATCACAGGGAGCTTCACTGTCTCTAATTAAAGGAAATGTACGCATCATTATCCCATCGGCCAATTAGCATTATTTAAATCAGCCATCACAATTGTCAGTCATTAATCAGCACATGCTGTATTGAGGACTTTCCAAATTTTGTCAAGCGTGTCAACTCACATAGAACTGATTTTGTTGCCGATTCCTATTGTCTAAATCAAACACTTGACCCAATCCACAGTTCAGTTTGTGTATTTGGAAGAGAGCAGCTCATTTCTCATCGCTCCATCCACTCTAGTCTATCCGGGTCTTTGTCTGCCCAGACACAGCCAATAGATCTAGAACCTGTGAGTGGATTAAAATTCTAAAGACACGTTTTGAGTAATGAACAGGAAAGTTAAACCAATTATTTATTTTCTCGACAGCGTGAAATCCATAAAGAATCAATTAGAGACATTTGAAAGTTTCTGCCCCTTTCATTGGTTTTATGTCAACTTTTTTCCGAGCCATTCCAAAATAACACCTAGATGTCCATTATCACCTTCAATAATTGAAATTGATTTTCTCCTTTTAAAAATCTTTTTGCTTGTGCGTGTGTTTGCATGTGTGTGCACACACATTCATGCTTCTTCTAAGAGAGTTATTGAAGCGTAACCCTCAAGACTAAAATAAATTATCAGCAACTTGAATTTTTGGTGCAATAATAAAAGCATAAAATGATAATACTGTGGCTTTCAAGAGAAATCCAATCCTGCCATCTCAGGCCGCATGTACTTTAAAACCACTGTGAATGTGATGAGCTCTTGCTGCGTGCTGGTCACAGCGTTCTCCTTTGCTTCTCATGGAACAAATGAATTGGCCCATGGCAAGACAGGGGAAATTGAATCCCGCGTGTGAAGTAAGAGAGACCGGACAACATCATGCTATTACAGTATCGAGGGCAAGAGCCAATGTGCATTGAGCCTAATGATTGAATTACTTTGACCTGTTTTTTTTATATTAAACTTGGTGTCAGGATATGAAGAACAAATCTAGTTGCACCGGGGCTGGTACACTGTGTACACCCTCTAAGGGTTAACGCTACAACACAGCAACATCAATAAAATATCTGTCTATGAAGAGTGAGAGAGTGAATGATTTAGTTTATATGTACACTGTAAAACAATATGTTTTTTCCCCATTACATTTTGGCTCATGTCCCAACATACAGCCATGGAAAAAATAAAAAAACATTCCAAAATTGTATTAATTGATAATTTCTAGATGTATTGTGGCCATTGCGGTCCAGTCACTGTTGACTGACAATAAAATCAAACCTCAGGAGTGACATAAAGTCATCCAACAGCACTTTGAAATACGACTGAAAAGACACACGAAAACTGTGATAAAAATCAAGATTATCACATAAAAGTAGTTTTTGGACTTTTCCTAAATACATAATATTACAGTTGTAATGCTTAAAGTGAATATGAATTTGATTTTTTATACAAAGAATATTTTATGTTATTTTTAACCATTTCTCCAGTTTTAATCTTCTGCAAATAAATGCAAATATATATTTTATTAAGGATAATTATTGTTAGTAGTTCACAGAATGAAACAATGATCATTTTACATAAACATATTCTGTACCTATGGTCAATTCAGAAAATAATTTAGAAATAGTCTGTATATTTAATCAATATAATAAATTAGTCAATAATATTATTTAATTAGATTCAACAAAAGTAATTTTTGACATTATATCAGGTAGAAATAAATTCATAAATTAACAACTGTATTAATTTAATACTAATCTAATAGTACATTGTGGTTTCCCAAGTCTATGTTTTTCCCTTAGAAATGGGATAGTGCCGTACAGATTTTATAAATATTTATAAATGAGTTCAACAGGACAGTATGAATTTTTGAAAATAAACTTTTCTCCGGTATATATTTAAAACAAGGTTTCACGAACATCATCATTGAACTTGTCATCATGAATATGATAATACAACTTTTCTCAGAATAAGACATGAAATTCACATATAAGTACATAATCTAGCTCGTCTTTTTGTGCAACATAGATAGATACAGTAAATGAAATGAGCTAGTATTAACCAGGTTGTAAATGTATCATGTCTATCTCCAAAACAGGTCTGAAATTCATTCCCCGCATACTGTACTGCTTGATTACTGAATTGAAAATTCTTTTAAATAGTTCCGAGCATGCAAAGTTCACTCGGATAAGAGAGCGGCTGTCTCAAAAGCAATCTCTCGAATTATGAATTATTCACCAGATATTATTCCAAAGGTCATCTTCTAGTAATTAGTATCCTGCTGTAGACTAAACAGCCTCAAGGTACCTGATGGCCAGTTTAATTACAATTTAAAATGAGCATGCTGTTTGACACTCCCTATATGTTCAACCACCGGCCATGCAGATGGCACTTTGAAAACCAAGTGCGTCGCCGCTGAAGAAACATATTTGCCGAGTTAACAACTGTTCTTGAAGCCAGATCGGAATGAAAAATAAGAAGGTGTGAGTCGCTTGCAAATGGCCCCTTCAATCAATTTTACATTCAGAATATTTGAGGCGTTTATCAACATCACTTGCTGTGCCTCATAGCGTTGCTTTGAGATCTATTGTATTTTTCTGCTGTTGCCAGGGACGAATTACAAATGACTTGCACTGTGATTCAATAGGAACTTAGTTATTATTGTGTCACTGCACCAGGCTCTGTCTGCCTGTTATTCGGTTCTCGGTTGGGATTTTAAAACTATTGCTGGACGTAAACGTTGAGTCAACACGGGAATGGGGCATGAACCGTGTTGCTGTAATGTAAAGAAAGCTTTGATTCGAACATGTTCAGCGGTGATGTGATGACCTCATCTTCACGTTTCTGATGAGATGCTTTCTGTGTCCATAGAAGCCCAACGGAGGGTGTCGTCCCACAGTAACCTCCAATTTAGCAACTTGTTTAGCTCAGATCGCTACATCCATTGGGACTTATCCACAGCATTATCCTGCAGACTTTAGCTGCACATTCTGTATCTACAGGTAAGGAACACAGCAGCCGTGCTTTCTGCAAGCCGCTGCAAGTTTTCTGGTTCTCGATTTGAGGCGCTATTACAAAGCAGGCTTGATTAGCTCTGTGCTGGCCAGTCATGTCTCATTCATCTAATAAAATGGCTTGAGGGAATAACGCTGGTGAAGTGTGGAAGGCCTCCCTGCATGTGTAACTTTAAGACCCCATCCATAGCCTTTGCCCATTACCTTTTCTCAAGTTCCCCCATGCATATCAACCCATTGTCACAGCCACTTAGCATCTCCACATGAACTTCTCAGTCGCATAGTCAAGAATCACATTCGCGACTAGGCATTGATGAATTTGTGTTTAAAATACCACATTGCATTGAATGTTTGCCTGCTGATTTATGTTTAATTTTAATTTTGATGTATTGCATACTTATTTCATATTTTAACACTACACAAACATTTGAACAGAATTAAACCAACTAGACATGTATGACCAAATCAAATATGAATACCTTTAGGATTTAATTATTTATCTAAGATTTAAAAAAAGCTGGACCAGTGTTTACATCTTGCAAAATACAGGATATCAAATGTGAGAACAGAGCATATATGCTTTATACTGTACATTATATCCTGTCTTCATTTTTCATCAATTCCCAAATGTGGATACGTTTCTTATACTATACAATAATACAACGTTTTGAACAAAATTTTGAGAAAAGTGTGTTTTCGTCAAAGAGTATTTGCTGCTTTACCATCTGCGGATGTTGCATCTGTACTATTTCAGATGATGTGTAACAGCGCCCTCTATTGAATAACAGTAAAAAACATGGATTATCGGAAAATATCCAAGTAGAGCTCGCTGCATCCTGCGGTGGATTTCCAACCCGCCTACATCCAAACGTGACACTCATATCTGAGTGGATTGGGAGTCGAAAAGTTGTGTATTGGGCATGGCATGGGCGTGACTTCTGACGTCAGACTTGGATGCGTTTGTGGTTGGATGTCCACCGCAGGCAGCAGCGAGAATGGCAGGAAAAGAGTTGAGGGGAAAAAGAAGTAAAATTATATTTAAAGAATACATTTTAAAAGAATATATCATTGAGCATCAAAAACGTGAAGTCAGCAGAAAAACACCAGCTCATCGGTTTATCCGACAGTGCGCTACCTACTCTCTAATCAAGATGAACACTATTGTCTATATGTGTCCTAATATTGCTGCAGATGCTCGAGGGATATATTATTGCCAAATGTCCAAAAATCTCTGCCATTTCCCAAGGCACAAAATGACCCAAGACACCCCTGATCCAGACGGTCCAGATCGCTTTGCTCACGTAGTCTTTATTCATTTGCTTTTCAAGGCTTTCTTCGTCCCCCCTATGCCTTGGGTTCGGTCCAAAGCTGCAGCACTGGCACATTTGCACAGGAGATAATGGTGGTTATATGCCCAGACTCATCAATTATTCTTGAAACCACCTAGGTGGCCACTTCCCTTTCTACTAAAATCTCTCAGACGCGCTTACGAACTCCACCTCCTACTGAATCAATGTCTCTAACAGCCGCGTAACTGCTATTGTCTGCGCAGACAGACTTAATCAGGGTTCCCTCTGCTTTTCCTGCAAACAGACACTATTTTGTATGCACGTTGTTCAGTTTCCCTAATGGAGGCTGGTCGAGGAGGTTCATAACCGAACCGTGTTTCTTTCTTCTCCTTTGTTAGTATTCTCCCCCACCACCTGTTTTCAACATCAAGGCTTTTTCCACTCCGTAAGGACGAGTTTTCAAATAACAGGACACACAACAGAGCGTCTAAAGATACACAATATTTAATGGTTCAAGAAAAATCCAAGACAAGAAAACCATTACATCAAATGTAAATGAGCCTTTTTTTCTTTCATTTTTGATTTTTGATTATCTTACCGGGGTATGTCAAGATATACATTACTCGAACCGTCCAACAGTGCTTAACCGCCGGCACGTGAAAACTCACCTCCAGTAAAGAAACCGTGAAATACAACAAATGATCTTTAAATTACAAGCAGATTTCATATATAGTATCAGCAGTTTTATATTCTTTTCAAAGTCTATACAAGATACGTAGTGTGTTCATGGCCAGCTCCGTGCCGGTATACATACATGCACACACACACAAACACACGCTCACACATAGAATAATATACAGTATGCATATGTTTTAAATAGATCACAACAGAGATTGTCCTCTCATTTTTCATACTGTACATTTTGTCACGGCTGTCGTTTATCAATACATTTGACTATTTTCAGTAAGTAGAAACCACATTTCCTTTTGTTTACATATATGGTGAGTTAAAATTCATGTCCCGGGGTTACTGTTAAGTATATCTATGTACACTTTAACCTTTCCGTATTTTTTATGGTAATGAACCGGTTTGATTTGAGCGTCGACGTGCTGAAAGAGTGTTGCCATTATGATCCTTCATTCCTGTCGGCGCAAGATCCAAAGTATAACATGACCCGAGGGAGATGACCGCGTGACAGCACGGAGCTGCAGATTAGTGTCAGAGCGGGACTGGAGCGGCACGCAACACGAGCAGCCAGCAGAGGTCAACTAGAACCACATGCAAATGAAGATACTGAGAGGATCTGTCATCGTTTTTCCAGCAATTCAACGTCACTAAATCAAAGATATCAAAAATATCAGAAGAAAAGAAACACCTCATTATCAAGGTTGTTTACATTGTAGATTGGGAAAGAAAGTTTTTAGAAAAGTACAAAAGTGCTAGGGGGCAGATTAATCATGCATATTGAGACCTTTTATGCATTTATTTATCACAAACAGTCTTGTTTTCTTTCCTCTCACACACACACACACACACACACACGCACACACACACACATTTTTTCTCTCTGTAAAGCTTTGGCACTAATGTAGCTGCTCCACTATTCCAAAGTGTCCATTTCTGACTTCAGTAAATGTTTATTTTCAAGTGCGTCTATCTTCGAGAATATAAAGGGAATACACAAACAGAATGACTTGTATCATAAGTTTTGCTCTGTTCTTCAACATTCACTTTGTTATTTATGGGAAGCTCCAAAATACCTTTCATCCTTTTGTTTTGAAAGAGATTTTCAAGCTGTGCTGTGCAGCACGGACGCCATGGCCGACGTTAGTATTTCGGACCTTGTCTTTCACGGTACGCTGATCTATAGATTAGAAGAGCGAGCGTTCACTCGCCGTCTTTTCACTGTCACTCAATAATCTTGTCCGAACGATACTGTCACAGCTAGCAGACGAGTGAGTCTTTCAAGTATACGACCGGGGCACAGTCTGCATCCCTTGATAGAGTTCCACCCTGCAATTATTCCTCTTAATCAAGAATGTCTGACAGATTTTATAAGCTACTGTTGTTGAGGGAACATCTGCCGGGGTGATTGTCAGTTCTCTCGCATCAAAGAGCAACACGTCGCGCTGTGGCGCACCGCAAGCAAACTTCCTGCCACTGCCGCATTCACTATCTTACAGTGAAGTAATTTTTTGGATCACTGACCCAAATATTTCTGTGTCATCAGTATATACTAAGGAAAAGTGTTGCTGAATTAAAATTTCACGCTGGTTTGTCAACCAGCTCGGGCTCTTTGTGGGATAACGTATTTGTGGGAGTTGTGTTTGAATACGCTTTTGACTATAATGTGGCATGATTTTTACATCAGGTAGTCGACATCCACACAATGCACATCTAAATCTTAAGGCTGTATCTTTGACATCATTACATAGAAATCATATAAATGCTTTCACTTTTCATGAGTTTTTAGTATGCACCATTTAGGTCACAGCACGCGAGCACACGCACGTCCGCACACAAAGGTGTCCAATTATTCTATTATAAAACGCTAGTCTGCTTCCATAGCCTGTACGGTGATTACTGATCAAAGTAATTATACTATTGGGAGATTCTCGTAATTGGTTCCATAGCACTTATAACGGCGCAAAAATTGTACATATATGAATAAGAAAGGTTGATATAGGGGAGAGAAAAAAACAAAGGGTGTCTTTTTAGCCGTCTGCGCCTTCCCAGGCTCAGCTAATGAGATAATGTTGAAAATAAGTGGGATGCTTATTATGGGAGACAAAGGGTGTCAGATATGTGGAAGCTACCAACAAACTGAACTTCAGAGGGTAGCTCTGAACTCATGAGGGAGAAAAACGCCAACGAATATATAAAAGTTTGTACGTGTTAATACAGAGCAAGGCTAATTTTTACAGAGAGGCTTAGCAGTAGTCTTGACAGTGAAAGCGGCACACTCAGGGGACAGGGAAAATCACCAGGAATAAAAGAGACTCAGGCGGAAATTCAGCTGCACCTCACCGAAGCCAAAGAAACATCGCAGTCACCCAGCGTTCACACATAACACTTAACCTTATTGACTGCGTTTACATGCATCATAATATTCCGCATGTGGTTCTTAACCCAGAGTCGAAGTTTTACTGGGAATTAACTTTTATTGTTCGGTTTACGAGTGAGTGTGAATTCACAGAGAAAACAACGCTGGTGGTAAGTGAGTGCCAATTAAAACCACAACCGCTGAATTCAGGAGTATGCAGATAATGTGCATTATCCACACTTTGATTTTTTATTAACTAAACAGAACTTGTGCTTGAATTTGTTTATTTTTCTTAATAAAAAATGCATAATTAGGAATATTGGTGTGCATGTAAACGAATACAATGCTTTCTTTCAATAGCATACACTTAGTAGTAATTCACTATGTCAAGTTGCATTTAAGAGGCGGCTATAAAATCATAATGTATATATCATCCCTTTTGATCCAAAACAAAGCTTAATTCATTTGCCACTAATCTGTTACTTACAAACAGACACACATCATTTTTTTACTCTCTTTTTTGTTTAGTTTTTTTTACTTGAAGAGCTACTTTGGTCTAGATCTACCGTTTGTCTACTTTACATGTACTCCGTTTCATAGAGGATGCTTCTGAAAGCTTCTGTCCTTCGCTCTAAACCCTCCTTTAATCCCACATTTCAAAAAACATTACGTCTCAGCTGTCGTAAAAGGTGACATATGCTAATAATCGTCAGAATCTGTTAGCTATTCTGTTTCAGCTGTGCTCTGAGGCCTCGTTCCGAGGGCCGGTGTGGCGCTTCTACAGCTGATGCTCACTCAGGAAGGCGGAGGAACCACCGCTCATGGACGTCTGGGGACTGGACGTGGCTGAAAAGCTGGCTAGAGGGATGACCTTGACGGGATCTTCTTTCTTGCTACAGTGTCTCTCAAGTGTGTGATAGAAGTGGGGCCGGTTGTTCCCTTTGTCCAGATCATCTTTGGGCACTGACCTGCCGAGGGTGTGACGCCCATCTGCCTTGGTCCCCCGCATCCAGCTTTGCTGAAAACCGAAGGAGGGCAGAGTGGCGGCACCTGACGTCTGGAACTGGGTCAACGCTGGAGGCATCCAGCAACTGTCAGAATGACCCAGGATCAGACATTCCTGGGTGCAGGTCTCTGAGGCCTCAGCTAAAGCCTTCTGCAGGTTTATTTCAATAGCTGTGAAGGATGAAAAATGCAAAAGTTAGCTCAGTTGGAAACTGTAGGAAAAATCAATGCAATTTTCTCTCATTGTTGAAGCATTTGAATAGCAGAAAAGGTTTATAGAATAAAGTCTAAAAATGACCTGTAAATGTCAGCTTTTATAGAGAAATGAAAGGCAGTGATGAATCTTTAATTCATCTCATAATGAGAAAAACAACACCGGTTCTTTTAATTTGAATAGTATTCCCATGGTCCTAAATGTTTACCTACAATATGCAGTGAATTCCCTGTGGTTTAATTAAACCTTTAAAAAAAGCTTGTGTTGTTTGCATCTGAGATTGGCTTTTTCCAAATAAAGAATTCATGAACAGCTAGAAAAAAACACATTGTTTATTTTAATCACTGTCAACTTGCACACCTTACTTCCACTCAAACCAAGCAATTACGAGAAATCAAACAGAACTCACAGTCATTCATAGCGCACCGTCTACTTGTTCACATATTTGACACGTATTAGTAACGCCGCTGCAAGAACGTGATGAAGAATGCGATCCGCAGGAAGCAGTAAAGTACAGAACTTTCTTATCTCATTAAACCTCCTCTGACATCACATGCAAGAGGTGCCAAGGAAAGGCCTCACTATTGAGCCTCAGTCATAAAAGCTGTCAACTCCAATAATTAGAATGTAAAACAGCGCTGGCGGAGGCAAGCAGCAGCCCCGCGGTGTCGTATGTATATCTTAACCAAGTAAAAAAGGAAAGAAAGCCCTGCCCAAACATCACTTTGCTCCTGCAGGCCTCCACCCCGAGCTGTCATGTAGAAATTATTTAGCATATTTGCATGAGTTAAGATGTTAGAAATAATTGAAAGGGACTGGGTCTGATTTTCCTTCACATGCTTGGCATGCATGGGTTATTTTTATTTTCTACAATGAGACAGTACTGTTATTACTGTTTTGTATTATGTTTTCCTTAATCCAGAAATACAAAACACAAAGTTTAAACGTGAAAAAAAAAAAAAAATATATATATATATATATATAAATGCAATCTAATATACAAACAAATTATATTTACACTTTTTGTAAATATTCATTTTGTAAATATGGAATACATATACACTGAAAAACAACTATAGGATTCACTTTTTTGTGTCACGTTTTTGCAAGTATTAAGTACACTTACAAAAAAATGCATAAACTTGACGTATTTGATATTTATTCGACACAACTTGATATATATATATATTGTAAATGTCATATATATAGCATATAAATATACACACATAGATATCCTTTGTAAGATAATATAATTTATATTTTATATAATTGAATATAATTCAAATTTATTTATATCCATTTAAACAAAGCTGACAATAAATAATCCTCTCCTTTGGTAATTTTTGATTCTCCTGGATATGTCTTTATAGTCTCCAGTTTATTCTCTAAACACAATCATGGAACATGCATTTCATTTTCGTGCATCTTTAAAAAAAAAATTAAGCAAAGAGTGAAGATCGCAATTGTCCAAAGCTGGACATACTTTTTGGCCACTATATGGATGCCGTTGAATAAAAACAAACGATTTTAACAAGACATTCAGACACCAAGTTTGTTAATATCTGTGGAACATGACCATGTGATCAGCTACACCCGTGGAGGGGAATACATCATACATCCACCTAAATGACATTAGCACCATTTAAATAAAAATTATTGAATTTCTTTTTCAAAGTAATATCTGATAAAAGTCTAGCATAATTTTCAACGTCAGGTTTGATGATGATGAGATGTAATACAATATACTGCAATATTACATTTTTACTGTAAAAAAGACCTCCACAAAACTGTATTTTGTGTAGAATCTATATAGAAAAAGCTTTGAAAAACACTTCTGTAGGTGCAGAAAAAGAATTAAGAGAAAGAAACAAGAGTGACATAAAGAGAGAGATGTGGCTCTATCATCCTGGTCTGCTGTGCTACACTGTGCCTCAGAGCATCAGTGCATAAATCAGTGGAGCGGTAAACGTGTCACCTTTCAAAGGGTCACTAACTTCATTAAGGAAAAATGATGCTGCTCACTCACTCTCTGAGCAAGCAGAATGAGTCTTGGCCAGGTCGCTCTATGAGCGCCCGTAAATCAGCCCAGAGCTGCTTTGAAAATTGGAGGTGTCTTTTCGAGCCATTGTTCTTCTAAGGACCAAGCGCATCATGCCACACTGGACAGATTCATGCATGAGGCCGCATGTACCGTAGCAGCCCAATGCATTCACTAAGGATTACGCACACATGTCAGCATCTGTGTATGTGTGTGAGTTTAGTAGGTAATAGAAGCAAACAGCGGAGAGAGTGTGTGTGTAATTACATTATGTGAAAGGTGCTTTGGAACCGCACCACTTTCCGGCGTACAAAGGCACAGCACGAGCTGTCAGTGGCGCAGTGTCAACAGCCAGGAGAGCTACTATTTTTTGCATGTGATATTTCACATTAAACAGCGCCAAAGATGCAGTCCATAGCCTATCAGTTTCTCCTCTGTGGGGACCGGTATAGCTTGACTGATGTGTATGACAGCGCTGAATGCTTTCGCCAGCCGGAGGCAGAGACGCTGTTTAAGTGCTTTTTGTATTCAGTGGGAATCGCTACTCTCCCTTTGAGCTTTTAAAAAGGATCAGACCCCACGCGCTCAGGTCTCAACACGCCTAAATGCTTGTTGGCAAACCTTACATTTGGGGGTGAAATATTTTTTAATTCCATCACAAAGATCTCCTGCTGATGGCTTTGTAAAATTGAATGCTGCGTGGGCCAAATGATTATTTACATTATCGCAAAATATACTCTTAAAATGTCAAACCTATTTACTCGGAGAGTAATAGGGGTCCTAATAACAGCTCGCATTTAAAGCAAATTGTCTGTAGATTGAAACATTTTGCAAAATGGCCAGCGGTTATTGATTCGGGCCCGGGTTGATTCAGACTTGTAATTACAGCAGTGCGAACGAGCTTGAAGATATTTTCAATCTTCCCCGGCAAACATTGTCCGACACTGTTGTCAGAGATTGGCCCGCAGGCTGATAATCAGATAGCTCCCGAATTACGGACGGCAAAGGCCTTGTCTTTTGTTCAATGACCTTAGTTTAATTTTTCTTTAAACAAACGAAAACAGTCTTGATCTTCTTTAACCTATGAAGTTAACACATTAGAAAGTGAGCATTGAAAGCTGAACATTGTGGAGTTTGTTAAATCTCGCTATCTGCAAAGACGTACCAGACTGCACGACAGTGCTATCCTTGGGGAAAGAAAATAACAACAAGAAAAGCTCCTGAAGTGTTCGGGAAAACAAACAATTAACATGAACAATAAAGACTAGCTTAGGATGTGACATATGGCATTTCCAAAAACGAAACACAACAACAGTATTTGAGAGAATTGAACATTTCAAGCCAGAAAACAGGATCTGTCCAAAACATCAAAGGGCCCAAGACAACATTTTTTTACAAACGGGACACCAGTCCGCCAGGTCCAATCAAGTATGTACTATGAAGTATATAGATGCTCAGTCAGTCGAGCTAGTGGCTCATTAAAGAACAATCTATATTAATATTTTATTGTATAATAATTGTATTAAATTAAATGAAAACTACTTTACAGTTATTGATTCTTTATGGAGGTCAACCGGAAGTTCAGTTTGGAGCTTGTTTGTCTATGTTGTTGCGGTTGAAACCGTCTATAGCATAGAGGATCTTTGCATCAGTCCAGGACAATTATTCTGATTGTGCCCCTAATGACAGCCCAACCAGACACTAGAATAAAACACACAACTTATAGTACAATGACAGGCTGGCATGAGACAATATGCACAAGTGACAGTTTGTGACAGGGCTGTTAAGCAAAGCAGCACGACCTGAATATATCTTGATGGGATTTACATCAAGGATGCCACAGAGATGATTACTCAAGTCATTATGTTAGCATGTGCAAACCCATTACTACCAATTAGAGGGCTAATTGCATAAATATAGAACATCATCTCTCTCCCTTTCGCTCTCTCTCCCTCGCCTGTCTAAACATTATCTGGTAGACCGTTGAGCTTAAGAAACCAGGCTCTGTACCACCTACAGCATGTTTCTGCGTGAAGCTGTGAGCTTTATGTCACAAGAGGGAATTCTGCTTTGAATTTTAATGAACTAAATGTAATTTTCTTGCAAAAGTGTTTTACAGGTTTCAAAGGGCGTAGACACTGACAACAGTCTGCTGCAAAGAAGAGGCCTAAAGTCATTCAGTTTCAAAGGGAATTGGCGGATACTGGCAACATGAGTGACAGTGACCCTTGGCGACGCAGTGTGAATGTCCAGCAATGTGACAAAGTTAAGAAAAGTTAAACTATTTGCAAATAAGGAGAAACTGGAGCATGTGATCCGAGATGCTTTAGTAATTCAATTATACTGCGTTTAAATTAGATTAATTGTTTCTGACAATACAGCATAATACTTTTTTATGTTAATTCAGAATTTAGCTTGTACCCTTGTATTACCTTCACTGGGTATTACACAGTTTACAGTAACTTGACATCAGTTAACATATTCAAGAGGGAAGCCCAACACTACTAAGTACATGGTATAAGTATACTGTACATATATTTTCATAGACACAAAACATTTTATAGAAAATTTGCTGTTAAAATAAGTGTAACACTGCAAATTATAATGCAATATAAAGCCTTTTTGAAAGGAGCTCTACTAATGGGTAGTTGAAATGTTTTTTCGCACACATAAAATAAAGTATATCACAATGAATACATTTTTTTAACAATACCCAAATATCTTAAATATAAATTAAGACAAACTATTAAAGTTAACGTTAAATGGAAGTTTTATCTTTGAATACCATTTTTTGGCTTTTTCCAAATGTGGAATATTATGTCCAAAAGGTTATACTATGAAAATAAGGAATGGTGCCTTCTATTGGAGACAGATGAGATCCCACAATAGATAATAATTATAGAATGACCCCAATAAACTTCATTTGTAATTAGATTACCCAAAGGTACTCTTCAGTGTGGCTTTTTGCATTCGATGGGAAGAAACAGTCTTTGTCGAACAGCACAAATGAAAGTTTCACATGAGCTCATAGTATAAGTTTAAGGGTTGTGTTTCAGAAATGCAAATGATCAAGTAATGAGTCCTAATAAAGTTCGTTGAGCCAAAACATATCCACAGAGGGGGTACACTGTGGCATATTTGATCAAAGTTTAGAATCATTTCAGCCATGAATGCAAATTCTACATCCGTTTAATTGGCGCTCTTGACTTCAGTGGAGCTGGAACCCACGGGGAAAGAAAAAGAACAAGGAAGGATATAATATCAGTGCTAAGTTAGAGATACAATTACAGTTTAACCATCCTACAACTTGCTAGCAACGCTGGACTTTCTTGCTCCACATAAATGGGCAGGAATTGATATACTGTACACTGCATGTGCATACACGTCTGTCATATATATTAAACAAAGGGCACGGGCTCCAAACTGATCCAGTACCGACTAACTTCAGTAAATGAAATTTGAAAGATAATAATTGAGATTGTAATTACATGGACTTTATCATTTCATTACAGACCCACTCTGACTCTACATCTAGAATGGCAAAGGGATGATCATTAATAATAATGGAGCTATTTAACCCCATGGGTGTTTTACAAGGGGAAAGATGCCATTTTTCACTCAAGGGTTGGACACAACCATCAGGTGAAATAAGAGCCCAACTTTTCATTCTCATGAATCAGGGAAAGGCCACTTACTGCAGGCTAGATGCATTTCATCACCAGCCCCACTCCAACAGCACTCTCATATTTCATCGCTGCTTATGAGTGATTTACACTTTTACTTTTGCAGAGGAGATCCGTATGATTTCACATCGCTCTCTGCTATTATATATTCATGAAGTCCCAAATGTACAAATGTACAGTGGGATGTAAACTGTGACATGCATCGCAAAAATAAATTACAACCGGAGGCCAAGGGCATGCAACACTCCGGCGGCTGCAATATGTTAAGGAAATTCCAAGATGCATGGAGCTATATGACATATTTTATGCACTGCTGAGACTTCTGTATCTGAGCACTTGCGGTGCTAAACCTTGCAAAGTCATTTTGATGACAACTATGTAACACTTTGTAATAGTTTTAATTATCAAGTTTAGAATCGAAAAACTGTAAAGGTCTCTCTTTTTTTTAAATGTGTAACACTTTACATTGTGTATTTGTAAATGTATCTGTAAACACATTATCTAACATGAACTAAAATTGAGCAATATAGTTTTATGCAATATGCAGAGACATGTTTTAAATAGTTAATATCAATACACGTGGTCTTGTTAGTTTAACTAATGTTAACAGATACAAGAACTAGGAAATTACTTGAACTTAGTTATCAAATGCTGTAAAAGTAAAATATAAAAATATCTGGAAAAAAAAGAAATTTTTCGGCATCTGGGGCACCAGAAATATCCTGTAAAAGTTTCTTCTTCGTAAAATAACATTTTTATGTTCTTCATTTAAATTGTCTTTGATTTGACTGCTTTTGGCCGTATCAAAACATGTAAAAACTGTAAAGTTCTGTAAAAAAGTTTTTTGGACATTATATGTGGAAAAAGCTGCAAATAACAGAGTTATGAGATTTTACGGTATACTGTTCACTGTGTAAGTATTTTTTACAGAGAACCCATTACACAGGACAGCAGTTATACACAAAGGTATTATTAAAGAAAAACCCACGATGGGGGTAAACAATAAATAATAATGGACTCATAACAAAGCACTTCCCACAATGGGCAGGTGAGGGGAATGAAACACTAATGGGAAGATAGAAGTGAACGAGGGGGCGGAGCCAAGCGATAGGAGAGCACATGGTCAACAGAAGACGACAAGCACAAAAGACACGGTACTTTCACAACCATGTCCACAAAACTTGAAAACATCTGACAAGGAGGACAGGATCATGACACATTGTTTGTTCATGTTAGCTAATGCATTAATTAATATTAACAAATACAGTATATTGTAAAGTTTTACCCCAAAACACAAAATTCATTGACATATTACACACACCTGATTTTAGGTGGAAGGGAAGTATTGTTTTCGAACGTTAAAACTGATGGTGACACCAACATACAGTATGACATTTTAAATATTTTGTAAAAAACAGTAGAAATAGTTAAGAAACCAACAGGTTTGCAATGAACATGTGTCTGGGTGAGTCATCAATTTTGCTAAATAAATCTAAAAGTAACAGAAATTCTATAAATCGTTTATCACGAATCCCTCATATATAAATTGTATAAATCATCTTGATAAAATAGTTTCCTAACTTGCTAATCAGTGTAATTAATTACTTCATAAGAGCTGTGGAATTCTATATACCGCACACGAGGGAAAATACCCTTGTTGGGATGAAATAACTAATAGACAGTACAGCATGACAATTTCAGAAGGAAGCTGTAATTCACTATTGCACAGCTGAGTTGCTCTGGGGTCCAGCAGACGACAGAGTATGTTTTTGAATAATGGCCCCCCAAATACGTAAAGTACACATCCCACCATCTGTTAATCCGCCGCACTAAACTTCAGGGCAGCACATGTTCAGTTCCTGTGTTTGAATGAAAATCTGGCACAAAAGAAGGATATTTTTCGCAGTGAAAAAAGAACAACTTGCAAGCGGAAGCATCAACTTTTGCTTGCCGAATGTTCAGACTTGCATCTTCCCAATTCCCCACTTGTTTATCATTTTTCACACCTGCACAACAAATATAGTCGACAATACGAGCGTATTCACAGCATCCAAGCCTACACAGGATTACAGAATTCACACTTTCTAAGAATGTTGTCATACTTTACAGATACATAAAAACAACAGTGACCCAGGCTTTGTTACTGACAAAAAGTAGATTTTTTATCATAATCATCCAGTTACAGTGTTTGCTAATATTTATTTTACATAATAAAATATTTTGATGGGTCTGGACTACATTAATTAAGAACACAAATACTGTGAAATAGTTTTAAAGTCTTTTTTTAATGTAATTTTTTGAAGGATCTATTGAAAGAAATGCAATATCATATACAGATCTATGTCTGTAGAGGTGTATAAAGACCTTAAATAATGAAGCATAATGTTGTTTCTACATTAGCCCTAAACGGACAAACTGCTCAGCAGAGTGTGTTTCGTAAATACTTTATCTCCTTCGGTAAAGATGTGAAAATGCGACGACATCTTTGTCCTGTGTCATGCACAATAGTCCTTCGAAAGGGAGGGGCGAGCCTTTGTTTGCAATTAGCTACCTCACCACTAGATGACAGTAAACGTCCTACACTGGACCTTTAATCCGTTTGAAATAAAAACCTCAGTGGCAGTCATAGGATGCTTTATATTTCATGAGCTGGCTAGTATGAAATATGCCAGCTCTCTCAATAGGGTGGAGTCTACTGACAGCACTTCAACACAGTTTAAATTAAGGTGCGTATTTCACATTGCGGCAATGAAAAAGTGATTTGTTCATTTATAACAGTCACAATGGTTGAATCACAGTTTAGAGTCTGCAGGTCTTTGGTGTACGTATATCAGCCGAGCTCTCGACCAGGCCCACATAGCCTTCTGTATAAATCACTCAATGAGATAGATGGGTTTTTCATTTTTGAAAGTGATGTTTAAACTTGAAATTTCTATTATTTCGAACATCATTTTAATACATGTGCTAATAAAAGATATTCGGAACAGGAAGGAATGTGATGGGCGATGACTTCAAAATGATATATAACTGGGAAAAAAGGGGGAAAGCTTGAATGATGTCACTTCCCCTTCAAATGTAATTAATTATAATGTCACAAGTTCATTTGTTGTATGTACTTAAACAAATTCTTACAAATATCTTCTTTCGCTGAATGACTCACAAATCAAACATCTCGTATCTCGTCTTTTTCCTCCCACAACCCCCACCCTTCTCCACCTCACTCTCTTCTCCATCCATGCTGTGTTTGACCCAATGCAATGGAAAGTAATTGCGGCCAGAAAACAACATTTAATGATTACTTCATCCCGAGTACCGAGGAGAGAGAAGTCACAGGCAGGTAATTTCAACAAAAGAGGGAGACCTTTTTTTCCGACACACCATTTTCAGACAACAAAGAATATTATTGACTTGGCTGAGATTAAAACAGCAAAACAAATAACAGAACAAAATCAAGGACAAAGTGACCACAGAAAGAGCTTGGTCCCCCAACACAGCGGGTCAAACTCTCTCCACTGTCTTCCCTTTTGTTAGCGTTGATTAAAAACAAGCACGGGATAAAAGATTCCATTCGCCGTCTGATCTGGAAATAAATATAAAAGTCTCCACGCTGCCACTCAAAGAACAAGATGCTGATGTATTATCTTCCCAAACATCCCTCTCTACGTGATTTAAGGTGGAAAGGAGAGGTAAAGGAAATTGAAGCTGTTTTCGGGGGGGGGGGGGGGGCTGTACTCATAGAGCTACTTGACTTTTTTTGTCTCTCTCTCGTCGACTGATGGTCTTGATTGTTCGGTGTTCATTATGTCTGGTGGGGCTCCGGCTCTCATCTGCTCTTCTGTGTTCGGGCATCTTCTCCATTAGGAACGTAAGAGGAGGGGGGGGTGTTAGCATCAACACAATCAGCACTGGCCAAACACACAGCATGGGTTGAATAGACGAGAGGTGCAAACACCATAACAATCAGCAATCAGCACTGATCACGATAATAACATAGAGAGTGCTACAAGATCCACGCTGCGCTATGCCTCTGTGCCAAAAGGACTTATTTCGTGCATGGGCCGGCATGTGAAGAGAAACAATACAGTCGAGCAAAATTTAAAAAGTGCAAAAATGAAGCCTTAATGTGATTTTTTTGTTCATTATAATATACCATATAGTCTGTTTTATGCGCTAATAAAAGAGCAGGTCATGCGTCACATTGCTTCTTTTTGTTTAAATCAACGTCAAGATTTTATGTTTAAGATGTTTAAGAGACTGTATGGTTAATGTGCCGTGACTGATCATCGTTTCATCGTTTTTTATTTTTTTAAAGCACCTTTTCGCCTCCTCTAGTTTGTTTTTTAAGAGATCCTGCGCTGTGATAAATTAATTTTACGTTACGAATGCAAATGCAAGTACAAATATTTCTTGTAGACTCTCAATTAATATGAGGTCATGAAAACTGTATGCATAATACTTATGAAGTAATGAGCGAAACACTTTTAGAAACAGATTAAGTACAGGGTGTCAAACCGCAGGTAAACTTTTTGAAACTATCATCTGTCGACTACCCAAATAATTGCAACCGTAGTTTTAATGCAGTATGATGATTTTTTTTATTTATAATAGAACATAATACAACGTCAAAAGCAAACAATCTCATATAAAATAATGCATCATATTCTTGTAAATATGAAACCAGGAACAGGTGCTGGAATGCATTGTAAAAAAACTGTTATTAATGAAAAGATGCAATGCAATGTGTAGCATAAGGCATAACGATGATGTGTAAGACATCACATATACATGCTTTACAAAAATAATAAAATAAATAACTTAAAAGGCAAAATTTGCATTTGCAGACATCTGACAGCGGAGTGAAACGTTCAATGGGTAATGCGATTTGAAATGTAAAAGGAAGGAAACAATTTCTTCGGGGTAAAATATCCGCCTTTGTATACGGAGACTGTGTTCTTATGAAGAGATAACAAAGATGGATGAAGCAATATGTTTGAGAGATTACAGGAAGCTTTGGAGGTAAGGGCACAGACAGAGCCGCGCACTGTCTATTCCAAAACTCACTCGCCATTCATATCAGTTTGTAAAGCTGGGATGTTCTCCACGGTGGCTGATTTGAACTCAGTTACCAAGGGTAGCCCTTAGAAATATGTTTTTAGACTTAGCAAGAACATCTGCGGATAGGCTTTAAGGTATACCTTTAGGGTTGTGCTTTATACGTTTACCACAATGCAACGTTTCTGTGGGGAAATAAGATCTCAAATAAGAGGAAAATATCTTAAAAAACCTAAAACGGGTATAGACGTCAAATTGATGCACATTGGTTCCTTGTGATGTGCAGATGTACCGCTTTGAACTCCACGGCCATAGAAAAAGCGTCTACAGAGGAACACCAAAGTAGGCCTTCAACTCACAGAACGCTCTACACCTTCAATGCATTCCTTTGGGATGGGCATAAACTGCGCCTCTAGATGTGCAATATATCTTTTAGTCACTTGTGATTTGTTCTTTTCCCTGAGCAATATATTTTTGTAACTGCCTCTATGGTCAGGCAGATAGTGAGTATATAGCATCAAAGGTGGGCCATCTTTTACGCCTTTACTGGCAGGACAAAAAGCCAGTTGCCAGGCTCGCTCTATTGTCTCAGGAAATGAATGTACCTGCTAATGATAGAATCTGTAACAATGGCGATCCCTGAGAACTGGGGGCGGTTAATTAGCTGTTAGAAATATTTAATAAACAACCTTCCGAGTCTCTTTGTGTTTGTGATATATGCCCCGGAGTGAAGCGCTTTCTGTTCGACATCCGCTTCTAGGAAGGTCCAGATCCAATTGTTTGAAACGAGCTAAGAATAACTGCGACGCTGTGGGGTGAGGGCTTTTATTTGAAAAGTTTCTTGCATTTTCCAATAAAACATTACCTGCCGTATGGTAGTAGACAAGGGTCTTTTCATAAAACTATTGAGCTGCTTCGCTGGGCATCGCCTAAATAGGCAGCATCCAAACTGTCATGCGATCTCCGGTGATTGATTTGGAGTGCTATATAGGCAGCAACTCGACACACTTATAGTGACTTACAATTGATTTGAATAGAATTTGACTTAATCACGTTGATAAGCTGACTGAGCACTACTCCAAAAAACAAAATCATGTGTACCACATGTTCATTTTCAGTATACGATTATGTTGTCACTGTCCTTGCGAAACCTTGAATGGTCACATCCACTCACTGTAACAATTGATTTGTTGTTTCACATAAAAAAGTTACACGGCTGCCTTAACATATTTACAAAATTATTAGTTATTACGTGAATTTGATCCAAAGTTGTTACGTTAACTCAAATTTTTAAGTTGAATTAACTAAACATTTAGAGCAGCTGGGTAACTTAACTTTTTAAGTTAAAACAACAAATAATTTATACGGAAATGAAAAAAAAACGTTGTAGAGGATAAATTATTAAATACTAATTATTTATTGGTTAGATATTTGCAAAACCCATCGATAAACATAAAGGGTGAAAAATAATATTGATTTAAAAAAATTATAAATCACAAAAAAGATAGTAGATTTTTTATGTTGAAGTTATTTTATGAATACAATATTATGGTTTATTTGTCATCACCCTTATTACATCCTCAACCTCAGAATAAGTTGTTAATCAAGCTTGTTGCAAAGAATTCTGGGATTGTATTCTCTGTTTAGGAAACAATTCTGCTCATAATGCATTACAGGCTTTTGGAATAGAGCAATTCTATCACGGCGACAAAGCGCTGATAAATCTGTGAATCACTCGGCAGTGTTGCTGTAACAAATAGTGAGTTGATTTTTGTAATGACTTCAAATGCGTTGTGATGGCATCCTGCAGTTTGAAGCTTGAATTATTAAAGATGGCCTGGGATACCTCAGGGGGTATGATGATTTCAATAAATCAAATTGAAAAAAAAATGAAACTGTTTCTTGAAAATGTAAGATGTTACAATTTCTGCTCCCCTCACTCTCAGGAAAATGAAAGGCGACGATTGTTCCTGGGTTTTTTTTGTGTGCAAAAACACATTCATACCTTCTGACCCAGCACTCTTTTAAAGTCTCTCTGTCTGCCTACGTTCTCCAGGGAACTGAAACTCTTTCAGACATCAAGACCGCTTGCTATCAGTTTTGGAACATCTGAATATGTGTTATACGTTTGTCATAATATATTTCTTATTGTTATGGGTAGTCCACATAAATACCCATCTAATTTCACCAGATTGGCTCTGGAAATTACTTTGCGTAAACAATCATATAATAACATGTTTTTTTCACTTCCTCCAAAACAAAGCGTCTCCCTGTGCATTATCAATTGAAAAATCACACCGCATTATAACAATAGTCACCCTTTCGAAACACAATATTATTGTTTGTCTTTATTTATTGTACAACATAACATTTGCTTATATAAGACCAGCGTACTGAACACTTAATATCTTGAGATGAATGTGTTATATGCATGCCTTCATATGAATATATTTAGAGTGTCCATACAGCCGACAGTTTCAGGGTTTCCTCTTTCAAAGACATGTTTTTCTCCACTCTCTTCCCCTACACTCCACTGTCTACCTGTCAGACGCTTGTCACCGGCACTTCGGCAAGGCCCAGAATATAGATAAGACGTTAAACCAGAATCTGATTTCTCACACGTAATCACACAACGGGCAGCAAGTGTAATTCTTATTTCTGAAATACACCATTAAATCTTTGGTTTTTGTCTTTTGTGCCATGTGATATATTTCCATGGGTTTACATGCACGCAAGCCAGCACTCTCACACAGATAAATTCTCTCTCACATACACAAACAAAGCCACTAAGCGAGTTACTTGGTAGACAGATGTGATAGATGGGAATAGAGCAAAAACATCACAACATATTTCAGGGGGTCTTTCATTTTGGGCCGTGCAATTGTTCGAATGAAACAAATTCCAAGCATGTATTTGGGTCAAGAGTGGGATATAATAAAACCTTAAAGCTTATCAAAATGCCTCAAGATGTTATTCACCCGAATGTATTACAGCCATAATATTCGTATTTGTGTTGTTTTCTGCAAACCAGAATAACTACTTAGGGCTACTAAGAATTAAAAAATGAGCAGTATTTCTTTTTGCATGTTATGTAAACATGGGCTGAAAATGAGCAACGCCTTGTTGTTCCATCACAGCGAGGCACCAAATTGCTTGCAAAACCTTTACTTATTTGGTTCCCCTTTGGTGGAATGAACTACCGGAATGAATAAGAATTTCCAAAAAATAGCAAAAATACACCTCGTTCCACATTTATTTGACTAACTAATAACTCGGTATGTCTGTCTGTCAAAAATAAAAAAATAAACCTTGTTGTTTATTCTCTCCTTAGCTTACTCCAGCATTAATCCTCCTAGTAGTAAGGCCGTGTAAACTAACGGTACTGTTAGCCTGCTCTCCTAGATCTCTTCGAAATGCTCTCCTAGTTGTAAGTAACTTTGGATAAAAGCATCTACCAAATGAATAAATGTAAATGTGAACAGTTAGATCTGGAATTTTATATAGAGATTAACTGATATATCGGACAATAATCGGTATCGGTGGTTAAAAGAATTTTTTTCACATACACTCTTAAAAATAAACAGCCGATGACCAGTGCCGATACATCCTGTCAATCAAAAGAGGACAGGGAAATGCAATAAATTAGTGTTCTGTGTTTAGAAAATGTATCGGTATCACAGATATCGGTAGAGAAATTTTGTATCAGAGCATCACTAATTAATTCATTTTTTTAAAAGTCAAAAGTTAAACGAAATCACGCCTGTAGCTTCCTGCATCAGGAAAACATTGTTTGATATTATTTATTGGATGCCTACTGTAGGTCTGATTTAAGCAAAAACAGAAAAAAACAAAGGTACCTAGAGTATTTTTGTCTGTCCTCTCAATAATGATACATTTATTGTTCTAAAATGTCTCAGCTGCTGTCATTCGTCATTTGAAGCATCAGTTGAACGGCAGGACAAACGTTTCTCCGCTTTGACATTTCTCCGACTATTTGCAATAATGCTTATCAGGGTAGACCGAAGAGCACCACATTCAGTCGTGTCCTCTAAAAGACTGAAATATGAAATAAAAATAGGGTATTGCGATCAATACTCAAACAAACCCAAAAGAGGCAGACACACTCCATGTGGGTCTGGGACTCAAAAGCAGCAGACACACAACGGTTCTGGAAAAAGACACCCAGTCACGATGAAGGGGCCTCAGAAGGACACGACATCCAGAGAGCGTACAGAATAGAAAATAGCCAGAGGGCTGTGCTCAATAGACTGCCCAAAACCTATTGACCTCATTGCCTTGAGTTTTTGTGTCTTGCCTGAGGCGACTACTATCAAACATTAACACCATACGCACTGGATTGTGTCTCTATCCACCTCAAGATAAGCTCTGGTCATTTGTCCTGCAATGCCAGAGGAGTCGAAAGGCACGGGATGGGAGGGGCGTCTTGTTCTAGGTATTTTCTATTCCCCAGATAACCCTTTGTCTGTCGCATTTTATGCTTGGCATCTCTTACAGCTGTAATGTCAAGACCCATTAGCGTGCTATGGCGATGGCATGGAAAGACAGAAAGTCCACAGACCAAATGTCATATGCTTTTGTCATCATGTTGTGAAGCCAGGGACAAGGCTTAGCGTCTCCACTTGTCATCAAAGCCCGTTCGACTGCCTTCTCGAGCTTCCTCAAGGTCTTTGCACAACTCTACACCGAAGCCGATATCATATGCATGATAATGATGTTTCACCCCCCGTAGCGGAAAACCAAGACAATGAGCCCTATTCTTGGGTTTGAGGAGCTGGCAATTCTGAACAGACGGGGGCTTTTTTATTACATTCATTATTACGTGGGATTTGTATTTCTGCTTTGAGGACCGACAGCATGGGCTTTAATTTGGAAATAAGATTAGTCGCCATTGGTCAGCAAGAGGGTAGTACATGACCAACCATAATATTCAAGGTGATCCCTTCATCATTTCTCACTTTCTTGATCCACGCTCTCCACTCTAATATTTCATAATTAGGTGAACCCATCAGGTAGACAATTTTATTTTCAATTAAAACTCCTCGCCCCTCGTGACCTTGAGCATGACAGGGGAGCGCTGCATATAGACCCGTGCCTGGGTACGGACCGGTCCTGGCACCTTTTAAAAATAAATTTAATTTAGGTTGAACCCCTCAGCATCTATTCTTATTGCTTGTTCACCTTCTTGGAGACCGCGAGGTAAATTAAGGTAAGAGTAATACAGGGGCTGTTATTTTGCATTTCTGGAAAATGTTAACATGAGTTGGCTACGAGCACTATGGGTGGACTCATCCATTTGGATTTGGCCACACATCACAGAATCGGTTTCCAAGGGTTTGTTTTCAGTAAACCTTGTGTATATAGATTGTATGTGTGCCACGCTCCACTGTACATGTACACAACAGCTGTACATATAAAACTATTTTTAAATAAGCAAATATTACAGTTTTTTGTTCATTGTTTGAGCTGCCAACGCAATAGTAGAACTAGACAATTTATTATTGTGGCAGTTTGTGTTTCCATTGTGCACAGGGGAAATGTGAGCCGCATGCACATAAAACTAAATAATTAGCGATTCATATGTTCTGGTAAAAATAGTCATTATGGGAAACAAATGGGGTTTTGTATCGATCAGATTTTCTTACACTACACTATTAAACAATACACATCAGTGCAATGTAAACTCGGCAAATATTGCATATAACAACATATAAGTGTTCCTGAACCCTGAAAACACTATGCGTTAGTTTCTACAAAAGGCATAAATGTATTGTAAATGCACAAAAATAAATCAGTAAACAAACTTAAACTAATGACTTGTGATAGCTCACCCAAACAAAATGAAAATTCAGTCTTCATTTACTCACCCTTCTGTCATTTCAAAACCTGTATGACTCTTTTTCTACAGAATACAAAAATATTTTTGGAGGGATATTGGTAACTGAACAACGGCGGTCCCATTCACTGTCTCAAGTCTTGTATTCAAGTATTTAGTTTCCATTGTGTTTTGATGTCTTTATTGGTTCAGTTCTCCCTCGATTATTTCAGTGGTTTCTAATCATTTCAGATTCAGTTCAGGTGTGTCTTGTCTTGTTAGATCATTACTTTTGTGTATTTAAACCCTGTCTGTTCCTTAGTTCATTGTCTGCCTTTGGTTATGTTATGTGTGGTGGTGTTTCCTCCTTTGATTCCTGTTTTGTTATTAAAGTACTCATTGGATTATACTCTCTTCGTCTTGCGCTTGTTATGTACCACCAAACCCGTTACATTTACTTCTATTGTACAGACACAAAACCAATGCAAAGCAATGGGTACTGCCACTGTCGCTTGCCAACATTGTTCAAAATATCTTCTTGTGTTCTGTAGAAAAAAGAAAGTCATACAAGTTTCAACTGACAAGAGTCTTGTATTCTGTGTGAACTATCCCTTTAATATAATATAATAAAACACAGGTTTTCGCACTGAAGTAGCACAACTGTTCAACATACTGTACTCGCCATCGCCACAAAGTGTCATCAGCCATCACAGTCACCTATAGCATGAGTCAGATATGAATAAACTAGCATTATGCCAAAAACACATATTATAAAACCGTTGTGCAATCAAAGAATCCACAAACTCAATGTGGTGCCAATCATCTGAATGTTTATTCAGCAAGCTCCTGCCTTTCATTTGGAAATCAGCAGAGATGTCGAGATGAATCATCAGTCAATTGCTCTGAGCTGATAGAAAAAGTTGATTTCTGATGATTCCCCCATCTCACCCTCCATGTGCCAAATACGCTGTCAGGCAATGCTGGAGCCACAGCCAAAAATAGCTATTATAAACGCTAACAGTCAGCTTTCGTGGGCCAACAAAGTATGAAAAATCCAAGCTCTGTATCTCAATTCAGCACTACAGTACATTTATATATACATTACTGTAAATAGACTTGACGGGTAAGTTAAAATATTCTTTGTTTGGTAATGTACAACTGTTGGGTAAGTTACTCTGAAAAAAGTTATTATATACTAGTTACTAATTACATATTCAATCGTGTTATTAGATTACTGTACAAATTACACTCTCCGAAAAGTATTTAGTTACTTATTACTAATTACTTTCTATATCCTACTGAATTACAACCTTGATTAGAATTTACTCAAGGATAGACATGATAAAGCTTATTTAATTCATTTAAATTAAATAATAAACCTTGTCGTAAATAATAAATAACTACATAAATTATTCGTATTAACTGACCAAAGTATGCAAATGTGAGAAGGGTACACTAAAGCATATATTTAAAGTTAGACTTATAATTTTGATGTCATTTCCACTATTGAATATATTACATAGTATTAAGTTCACTTACATCAGAAGTAACAGTAATTAAATTACATAAAAAACAAGAGTAATCCCTTACATTGCTTTTTCAACGTAAATGTAATTAAATTACAGTAACTAATTACTTAATAACTAGTTTCGACCAACACTGGTAATGTATTGGGTGATTATGTTCAAGTTATTTTCTTTTATTTCATCTATTTATATACAGGTTAGATCAGGAAGAAATAACTCCACCCACCTGCTTTCTGCCTTTACTTATTCAGCTCAACATAATTGTATTTAGGGTCCTATCTTACATTTCAGATGCCTATACACTTCATTTAAACAGTGTTCGAGCGTTTGAGAGATTGATGCTACAAAACATGACACTACTCCGTTTCTGCAGTGATTGTACCACACAGACACAGACAAAGACAATGACAAAAAAAGAACTATCTCAATGCAGTAATTGACTATCTGAAAATTCTTACCATAGCACCTTCAATCAATACGACTCTCACAGATAAGAGTCTTCATTTTTCATCCCGGCTCTGCGATAGCATGAAATGATGTGGTCACAAACAGATTGTGACATTAATTTTGTACTGCCTTTTTTGTAACCACAACGTCCATTTCATCACTCAGGTCTTGTATTTTCAGTATTGAAGACAATCTATAGCTCTTTTAAATTATCTTAATTCGTGCAAAATCAAATAGGTGGCCATTGAGAGCACGGCGTTCTCTTATACGTCGTTTTGAAAATGCCGCACTGTACACAATTCTGTGATGAATTCATTGAGTTTGACATTTTTACTCCTTCCTGCCTATTTCCCCTCTCCGTTACCGCATTATGAGCCTTAAAGCTGCTACGGCTGGTTCATGACCAGAATAATGGACTGAGATCAGTAGCTGAAAGCACAAATGATCATTTTTCTGGAAATGCGTTAATGTGAATTCATGTGAAACATAACGGTGTAAAGTCATAATAGACATTTTGCACCCCAGAAATGTCAAGAACAAAGTAGACAGGAGTGACAAAACATGGATTCTCTGCGGAGGTGCAATATTGAATACTGCTTCCCAGTTTTTTTATTGGATACGTCTCAGACTGTCAGGAAATGAACTCTGGGTAACAAGCGGGAAAATGCCAAGCACTGTCATTATAGAGAGGAGAGAAGAAAAAGAAAGAAAGAAATAATTTTTGCCCGACGCATCACATTTACAGGACATGACACTATTTAAGATGGAGATTTGACAACTTTGCGGTTTGGAATGACTATCATCTTGCTTTCGTGCCCTGTTATTTATTTTCTTGAGTGCAGCTGTTCATCCCAACAGTGTTCTGCATGACTTGTGTAGGTTGACTAAAGACTATCCATCTCCCTGGCAAGCTGCAAACTAATTTACTAATTTGCTCGTGGCTGACCTGGGTCATTTTTATTTATGATCCATTAGTGAAATATATTCAGACATCAAACCCCACATTAAGGGAATGATGGAGAATTACGCAGCCAAGTAGTGGAGAAAGCTAACATGACACCTAAATGTTTGAAAGAGGAGGAGTGGTGACAGACACCCTTTAAAGTTAAAGCAAAGGCCGAATCATTTGAAACGGGGCTGGCTGGCGGGAGCGTTCGGGGAGAGGAGCTCGCAGAGGGGTCTCATTTATAAACTGGACTGCGTTTCATACAAGGCACTGTAAAGTAGGACAATTACCATTTATAGTGGTTGGACGCCCTTTGCAGTTTTTTCCGCTTGCCTTTTTATATGAAAAATACTATACATTTTGCGATTACCTAACATATTGAGTGAGGGACACCGGCGAGGTGGTGTTTGGGGTATTGAACTTTGTAAATGGGCACAGATTGCACCCATGCTTCAAGTGTCAGTTCCTTATAAGATGAGAGCCAAGTAAAGTAAAGTCATTAAAAACTGCTCCAGCAGGAGTTTCATCTTCATTTATATCGAATGCTGTAGTTGATCTTTTAAGTGATGGCCTAAGTCTGTGTCTGCACCATGTTGTTCCTCGTTGATTTATGGAGCATCTGTTAGTTCATCAATCAACGTGCCCAGAAGTTAATGAAAATAAAACTGACAAATAACGTGCAAACAAAATTAGCTTCCATATCTGCGCGTTAGCAAACATCACTGGGCATGCTAGAAATGAACTCGTACTGCAGAGGATGACAGAGAACAGATCTGGATGGAGGGTCACTGCGAGAAAAATGTACACGACTAAAAATAGATACCCAACCGTTGCCACGAGCCACGAATGCGGGAAGGAGCGTGAACGTACGATGTTATTAATTTTACGGAATATTTTAGTAGCATGTCGGTGTCTTTTGAAGACCTAAAAAGGCTTGTGAAGTGAATAATTCTGCTTTTCAGTTTAAGACTTTTTTCTGTCAATACAACTTGGTGTGAGGTGTTTCTCGCAGTCTGCACGGATGTGATAAGTGTCTTATTCCAAATGAATAGCAATTCACCACAGCGCTCTGTGTACAAACGTTCAACTTCAAATTGTTAATTAATTCATGCGCTCTTCTGTTTGCCTTTGATGTTTTTTTACTCCATTTTGAATGAGAATCCAGAATGAGGTGAGTGGTGGACGAGTGTGTGACTTACTGTCATGTACCGGCCGATATATTTATGGATGCTGCAAAAATTAAGCATTTGTGTAAATACACTTTCAGCCATGGAAAAAAATAAGAGTCCATTTCAATGTTTCATTTGATCAGCATTTCTATATGTTCTTGTGGCCATTCCAGTCTGGTGTCTATAGAATTTTAACAAAATAAAACCTTAGGGTAACAAATTCATTCACAGCAATTTTAAAGACTGACAGCATGAAGAGACGCACGAAAAATGTGATAAAAATTCATCACATAAAGAATAGTTTTGTGACTATAAGTGACTATAAACTTCTTTGCAGTATTTGAGGTCTGTAAATATACACAGCATCTGTTCTATTTTCTGCAAGTAAAAGCATATAGAGGCAATATTTTTATTTGAAATGTGGGAGTTATGTTGTTAGATCAAAATGATGGTTTTACCAAAACACATATCTTTAAATAGTAAATTCAGAAAAACTGTTAATGAGATATACTGCACCCCTTCTGACAACCTGTCTGTGTGACAACTAGCCCCGGTCATTCTTCTAAAGATACATATATAGCTTACGTACCTGACAGCATCATCTTCATACAAGCTCAAGGATGTGTGGTGTGTGTATATACACACATATAGATCGCTATATGGTCCGTTCTTCTAGTCTATCAAGGATGAGGGCTCTCTCTCCACACAGCATGCAAAAGGCGAAGGCCTGTTTATACCGCCGCTCTGAGCTCTTTGATCAGTGCGTAGCTATTCCACGCCCTGCTGAGCCCCTCCAGCCAGTTCTCAGTTTGATCAATGAAGATGAGTTTCTCTCCCTAATGAAATCTGCACTGGATCATGGGTTTGTCAATGACCACCACGAAAGGTCAGGCCATAAAGAGGCTGTTTTCCTCCTGCAGAAAAACCATCGTCCATAATGAGTTTACATTAATTTACGTGAAACCCGACATGAGAAACTCTATGAAAACGTGTGCCTTCGGTTTTAATTAGGTCAATAACTTAATACAGTCGGAGTTGGAAAATCACTGTGCTAATTGAATTTGACCTCTGAACTAGTCGAGTCATTACCAACTGTGTCAAAACACAGCGAGGCTCGGCAGCACACTTTTTGAGGCGGTAGAGAAATTGTAGCAACAATAATTAAAAATCCGCTTTAATCTCAGAAATTTTATTTGCCGCTTTTCTCTCGATCCCTCCACTTCTCTGTGGGTGTGCAAGGCAACCATTCAAGAAGCAATTTAATGGTGACCCACACAGTACATCTTACTTTAATGGAAAATCATTCATTTTTCAAATTCTTTGTTTAAAGATGCCTCTATTAGGTTGTTACATGTTGATCAAGACAAATAGGCCATAAACAATTAACACCCCAAAGCCAAATCAAGTGTACACACATGTGGAAGTTCACAGGTAACATGATGTGTCAGACACTTAAAATGCCAACAGCAGCATACACTATGGAAATACTTTTTACATCCAGGAGTAGAGGCCAGCAGTATATCTCCAGCCGCTGGCATTTTCGATTCCCGCAACATTAATATTTGATTACTAAAGGAAAGAAATATTACAACACATGGGGAACAAAAAGGAAGCATCTCTCGATACCAAAACTGGGTATTGGTAAGGCAGTGTCAAGCAATAGCCTGCACGTCGAAACAGATATGAGATATGCATATATATCACCCTAAACTATATCCTGTCCCGCCATGATATCCAATGCAATATTTTCCCTCTGCGTGGAACAGCTGGCGCATTGAGTAAAGGATCATTTTACACATCCAAGAAAAGCTTCAAACTGTGAACACATTGATGCTACTCAACACATCTGAAAGCTCAAGCCCAGAGCATCCAGCCGAGTTTCATCGCATCCTATGACCTTTCAACACGCTCTAAAGAACCCTATATCTCCGCAAGGTTCAGATGCATTGACAAGCCAGCGTATTTTATGCGGTAATAGGCTCCCGATTGTATGAGGCAGCTATTGCAGAAGAGAAGAAAGCGGACTCCAGCGGTTGTGAGTTAATGTAAGCGAGTGTACTATATCTGCAGGCCTCTAAAGGAATGAAAAGAGACGCCGAAAAAGCTATTGTCTGCCTTCTGCATTCAGAAGAAACTGAAATCTCTAGATCGATAGAGCGGCGACTCCATGTACAGTAAACATGTATCATTATTTATTATGTGGCCTTTAAAAGTGATCAAGCAAGTAATCTGTATCCAGCAGCGACACAATGGTGGCAATTCTGAGCGGCACGGAATAAGTGCAAGAAATAGTGTTTGAAGTTTGTTCCTCAACTTTCTTCCTTTGTGAACTGCCTCATTGCTCTTCTGGATGGCCAGCAGAGGGCAGATGAAATCTCTGAAAGGATGCATCTTCACTTTCACACAATGAATGATTTTCTTTTCAAAAGCTTTGCTTTCCACCTGTTCTTTTCAGGAACTAGAGATAGAGAGCATTACAAACAAACAACTGGATATACCGCGTGCCATTTGACATCTTTTAAAGGAAATCCTAAAAACTAAAGGAATTCGGGGTAATTACAGGGCACCCGCAGAAGAAAGGTAAGAATGGCTCATGAAAACACGCCGGTAATTCATAATTGCCAGCAAAGGAGCACATCACTCCTTCATTTTAGACATAATTGGCAGATAATTATGTGCCGTTTCACATGGGATGTGTCCGAATACAACATGTGATCACTCACACAGACGTCTGTGAGACAGATGAGCGTGTCATTCAATAGCAGGCGGACAGGCTCTCCTGTGACAGGTGAGAAAGGTAGCACAAAGCTGTAAGGTTGTAAGACATCAAAGTGCTGTTAAAGTGCTGTGTAGGTAACAGTACACAGGTCTGTGTGTTTGTCTGCGATCACTGCGGGCCCGGCTCCACCACGCTCTAGTGCTGGATGTGACAGCATGGCCCATGGACGGACTTGGATTAATGGCTTGTGACAGCTTCGCCAGCCAGAATATGAAGTGACATCTTGCTGCCATTATGTAAGTGGAAACAGCTGTTATTTCAGGGGAGGTTTCGGCTGGTTAAGGTCTTCAGCAGACAGGGAACAGAGTTCAAACATACTAGAATTCATAAAACAATTCTGTAACACAGGATAAACACAAATTTGTCTAAAAGTGTGTTCGAAAGCAGAAACATGTATTAAATGCACTTTATTTTATTTTAAATACTTTTTTCAGAATGTGATTTAGATTTTTATTTTTATTTCATGAAATGTAAGAAATTGTAGTTCATTGTGAATTACATTGCTAAAATATATTGTAATTCATTCATAAGTAATCAAGGATACCCATAAAATTGAATGGATTAAGATAACTCAAAACCATATCAAATGGAAACTTTAAAATAAATGACAGGGGGGTCTTTTTATTTGTTTTGGGGGGAATTCAATGTTGTCATTCATTCAGTAAATTAACTATTGGCCAAAGCTATGGGTTAATATTTTGAGTTCCCTCTATTACAGTTTTGTATTAGACATTGTTTTACATTTGTGTCTGTTCTGCACTGCCATATTGTCATCATAGCAGCTTTAAAAGTCTTTTTTTGGTTAATATTGAGTTGAAGTGTATTATTAATGTTTATTGATTTATTATTCATTTTGATCAAATACGGTCCGTACAGTAGATACACTGTTACTTTCAAACACAAAACCTACTTCAACAAATATGAACAAAATATTAGTCAGTTGGTCAACAATGGGACAACTTGCAACTTTAAATAATTGATTTTTTAATTTTAATAGTAACGATTTGCACCACATTACAAATCTCAGATCTCTTCATTTCTGTTACAAAAAAGGAGAGAGGGAGAGAAATGCTTCAAATAAGAACAGAAACGTGTGTCTAAGTACATCTCTGTAGTCCTTCTGAAACCTTTTATCTTCATTTACTTTTCTTTCACATATCATTATTATGTGTCACCCTTGATGTTTGTCACTGGGTTTTGCAAATATTTAACCAATAAAAGTATGAAAAAGTGCTGGTCAGCTGTGACAACACAGTATAGAATCATTTAATTAGTGCAACGTTTTTCCTGAAAAGTTCTGAAAATTCCTATTCAATCATTTACAAAGTACAACGTTCCATTCCAATTTGGGCATCCAAGGTTTCAAAAGGAGAGCGATGATATATTTGTACAGTATGTGGCTTGTAAAATACTGCATAATATATGCAGTATCTTCCTCAGACCACACTGTTCTGTGTCTATAGCACTATAAAACAAAGCAAGAGCGCAGGAAATGCTGCCTTATAATTACACCCTCTATGTGTAAGTACATGCGCCTTGTGCACTGACTACTATGACAAAATTAATTGTCTTTATAAGAGATTCAGTGACTGTGAGGACAAACAGAGGCAGTGCAAAATTATAGCCGAGTACAGAAGCGAGCAGCGTCTGCAATTAGATACGCCATCTTTTCTCACCATTCACGGACGAGAGCAGCTTTGATGCAAACAATCAGAATTAGATACTCCATTGTCACGCTATCATGTTTTGACGGTAAACGTACAGACTACCGCAAAAAAAAAACACGCCCTCTTGTCCAAATAAAGACAATGGGCTGCTTTGCATCTTCCTGGAATGTGTATTACAAGGGCTTTACATCTATTGTATTTGGGTCATTCATGTGAGGAGAACTGAAAGCTTATGCGAGGAGTCACAAATTCCTATTTTTAGTGAGGATGAACAACCAAGAGCGGTAATGATCACTCTCCATTCAAGCCTTTGCTTTTGTTCTCGGTAACAGCGTTCAGGGGAATGAGTGAGTTTCATCAGGCAGCTTGTTGCGTTGAGAACGTACTATTGTACAAAGCAATCTACCGGCGAGTAGAAATTGGAGCCCCCCTACACACAGACATGAACTCGTAAACCTCTAATCGTATGCAAGGAAACACACGCACGGACATGTAAACACAACGTAGCATATTTTTGGGCAACGGACCGAAAATATATACGGACCAACCCCCGGAATGGGATTCTGTTCCAGCCGATGAATAATTTCTCATCAAGATGCTATCTTGGAGTTCAGTGTCCTTGCTTAGGATTCAGCAGATGGAACCAGGGGATGGAGGTTATCAGGCATCTCATCTCCCTCTGGACTGTAATTCAGTGGTGACAATGTGCTATGGACCCTAAAGGCTGACCATCTGCTGAAGTTTTCCCTCTCCTTAGGTGAGAAAGCCGGACAGCATCCTGGATGTTCCAGAACACATGCTCGGACACACGGCGTAAAACACAGACACGGAATAATAAAACATATTCCGAAAAAAAGTTCATTGATGGCATTGAGACGTCTTTAAAACCTTCTAAAAGGCACTAATGGCCGAGACTGGTTGCGCAGTGCAGAGTGTCAGGTGACACAATTGTGCAATGTTTGGACAAGATTAATTGCACCAATTGAAAAATGGCAGCGCAATTGCTGGAAAAGTAACATTTACCGTGAAACAGATACCAATCTGGATGTCAACGGAACCATGGTAATGCAAAAGAAAAAAAGGATGTCAGGATTGAGAGAGAGAGAGGAAAAAGACACCTGGATAGAAAGTTCGCTGACACCAAGGATATAAAGCTCAGATATTGTGATGCTAACCTACCAACCTCCAGACGAATAGACAGGAAGTCATCACTTCCTATATTCTATTGGCAGAAAGATTTATCTCACCTATGACTCACTGTCTCCAGGTATTGCGTTTCACCTCAGACCTTATTTTGGGAAGGATTTGTCATTGTTTGAGTCTCACTTGAATTGGCTGTATAAAAACAGTGGGACGTTGTCTTTTCTTGTACTGGTTATACAGCAGCGGAGGAGGATGTCAGAAGTCTAGCCTTATCATGTCTAAGGTCTCAATAAAATAAATCTAAACATTCACTCCAGCAAACCTAATTTTTGGAGAATCTATTGAAAAAAATGCAATATAATATACATAAATATGTCTTCAGAGGTATATAAAGACCACACAAATTGAAGCGTTACGTTTTTATTACATTCAAATGTGCTATTTTTATCTATATATACTGAAGGGTCACCTTGCGTAGAATACACCTCATTGTTTCTACAGCAGCAGTAACTGCTCTACAGAGCGTGTTTCATAAAAACATTATCTCCTTCGGCAAAGAAACGAAACGCAACGACATCTTTGTCCCGTGTCAGCCACCGTAGTGCTTCGAAAGGGAACTGGAGTGAGACTCCGGTTGCAGTTCGCAACCCCACCGCTAGATGCCGCAAAATTTCATACACTGGACCTTAAAAGTATCAGTATTTCATTCTACTACATTATTGGAATTGATGTATTTGTGCCGTCTTCCATTTTTACGCTTTCCCATTTTTATTTTATTCAGCAAAATCACAGCTAATGCAAGTAAACTACAACAACAGCTTTGAAAGACACGTGCGCTTCTTGTGACAGACTCTCTCATGTGTTGTGTGAAACATGATGTATAGAAGATCGGGACATCCTCCATCTCATATTATAAAAGAGGACGGATCAATGATCTGGGGTCGAGAAAGGTATAAAGAACTCGGCATGAGAACACTTTTGCAGCACACTTAAAACAACAGCTAAATATACATCAGTAGACTGAAACTGATAGATGTTTCATCGTTTTTGATGATACTTGTGATATCTAATGTAGGCAAAAACGCACCCTGTTCTGTTGTCTGTGAAAAAAGAAAAACAGAATAAACGCTGTTTACAAATATAGACTGACGGGTCGGATAATGTTTGCTCCTTTTGTATGTCGAAGACTGACAGTGACATTTAACAGGCATCTAGAAAAGGCTTCATATTCGAATGAATATATGACCTTCACTGAAACACACTGAAAAATAACTGGACAAACGAAAGGAGAGATTGCTCTCAATTACAACTAAACATGTCAAAAGTGCAGAAAAATAACTATTGGAATCAACCGCAATGCATCGAGACAGGCTAATGTGGTGGGATCAAAATATCATTGATAATAAAATAATGTCAAACCAACCGCTAGCATTTACCCTAAGCTTAGCAAACACAACCTTGGGGAACATGGTTAAAATAATTAGGTGTCTAGCGAACCCTGTCACATTTACACTGTGGGATAGTTTTTCTTGTCTTTCTCAAATAAATAATGATACATCAACACAAAAAACCTTTTAACGCTCTCTCAAACCATTGCGTGACATGTGTACCTGAAACTTCTTGCGTGTCATTTCCTGCTATTTTCATGCGGGATGAGACAAATTAAAATCCAACGAAACCAGAGCCCCCGAAATGGCCTGGGGCCTCAAGAGCCCGGTTTATGATGGAGGCAGTCACAATAAGGCTTTCTCCATTAAAAGCAAAAACCAGACGCAGTCCGAATGGAACGCATTACCCAGCAACAACACAATTAAGCCATGAGTTAAGAAAAGATGGAAAAGATTTTGCCGGACACAGACAGACAACTTAAAGTGATTTAAAATGACATTAATATGTCTGTCCATCAGACTCATTCTTTGTTATAATGGCTAAATAGCCAGCCATTAGTCTGTGACCTCACGATGGCGACTTGTCTAGTCTGAATATCAGGAATTGGCTGACAATACGAGCATACTTTTCACAAGAAAAAGAAACTCCATGTTTCCACACGCTCCGAGCCCCTAAAAACTAGATTTTAAACAAGGTAAACCAGCTGGAATTGTCACACTTTGATAAACAATAATTTATGAACACAAAACAATATTAGAAGCACAAACAACATGCTAGATTTGCTGACAAAGAACAAAGCGTTTAAACTTAGAAAGCCCCTCAGATGTTGAGAGGCACGCACTATAATTTTTAGTTATTAAGAATTCACACAAGTACTGTAATTAGTCTGTGAATGACAACAGTCAACTCGGTTAACTCTAATGCAATCACCCAGCCATGCAAAGCAACACAACACACCATTTCTCAGAGTAAAAATACCACAAACGTAATCTTCCCCTAATAGCACGACTTCTGTAATATAGTTTTTGAAGATGTTTTTGATTGGTTAAACAGCACACTGGGGTAATTATGTGTGATTAACCTCCATTAGCTAAGAAATACAGACCCCCAAATCTCCAAGGTTTAGACGAATGAACGTGCTTTGAGATATTTTTTGTGTTTGAAAGTCGGACAACAACGTCCTGGTTGTGAATCTGATGCGAATCACCTCCTGGGAGGCAGGCTTTCCGAACTGATACACAGCCCAGCAAGACATAAGTCATGCGGAAGCTGCCGCATCTACCAAGGCGAACGGCTCGCAAGAAATACTGCATAGCTACGCTGTACTCCTACAGACAGATAATTGTGCTCATTTAATATTTATTACGAAACAAAAAGCATTTTCAAGTAAGGTCACATTGCTCGAGACGTATTTACTATCAGCGTCAGCTGCAATGAACCTGATTTCTTTATGATTGTGAGGAGCAACAGTAGTCGCAAGGTTTATTTTTTTTAAGACGATGAAATCGACACGCTAATGCACATTCTTTAAGAGTGAACCGACTGCATTGTTTCGGTTCGGCTAGGTGATGCAATAAGATAATGCAGTGATATATCACAGACATCACAGCTATCAAAGCCATGCATTTGGCAGGTGATACGCTAATCAATCACGTCAAGACGGTTCTGTGTAAAGCCCGGCTAGTGTAGGTGTGCGAGAGAACATATTAAAGACGAGGATCAGAGCATGCAGGAGTCAGTAAGAGTCAAAACTTGGTCATTGAGCGAGTCCAGAAATGGTTCTTGACAGGTTTTTAAAACAAAGCATGAATGTCCTTGAGGTGTTTGTCCTCATGGGTGAATTAATAATGACGGTTTGAATGATGGTTTACAATGATGCTTGGAAATGATGCTTGATACTAATAGCACTTATGGGGCATTAAGATGAAAAAGGAGCGAAATTAAAACGGAATATAAAAGCAAAACATGTATTTTCAAAGATCATTTGTGGGCTGTCTTATACAACACTAGCATTAATACTTACAAATGTCTATGCCCCATGGGTCCTTCCAGTTATTTCACAATTCCTCGGCGTATACCTTTAATTAATAGATCTCTTAAACTACTGCCTTCCACAGTCCTGATATTGAGAGTTTGGTGTGATTTTGGCAGTCTTTATTTTGGCTGCCTGCAGAGCATGGGGCTTTAATGATGAAAGAAGCATGACTTCAAAGAGATTAGCTCATCAGCTGATGCCAATAAAGGAACAATGCGGCACCATATTTCTGCTCGAGCATCGTGTATCTGAATACTGAGCTTTCTATAATTTGATTATATTGCAACATTCATTATGGCCTTTAAGCAGGGAAGGACAAAGACTTGGAGAGTGACATATATAATGGCAATGTAAGCATAATCATTAAGAAAGGGGAGACAGGGGCTAGTTGTCCCACTATATAGTAGGCTACCTCAGGAAATAAAAAAAAAACATGGTTGGTTTATTTATTTGAAGGTCAATTACTTTTTTGGACATAATAAATTCCTGATCACTTCAATTGTTGTTGCGCAGAACATACGAAGAAACTAAGCACATGTTGTGAAAGCATGCCCGTATGCTTTCATGCTATAAGGGGTAAGTTGTCACAAAGGGAAGGTGGCAACAAAGACACCTTTTATCCAAATTTAAAGAACTCAATTAATAAATGTTCATGTTGATAAAATAATAAAAATGTCAAATGTAACACATTGTATACATGTATCACCGTTGCTTTAACAACAATATTGCATAAACTGCACATTAAATAATAATTAATTATATAATTAATTAATAAATAATTGATTGCATAATATTATGATATATGAACACGCGTGAGCAACTTGACCCCAAAAAATCTGACAATCTGCCCCAACCTTACATTTCTGAAAGACACTTGTCCTCTGCCTTCATTAGCTTGAAGTATGTCAATGCAATTTACATAAAGATCCTTATCCAATAAAATGAAATGAAATAATGAAATGAATACAAAAATATAATAATAATAAAAAAATGAGAATGGCAAAAAAATGTTATGTTTGCAAGTCAATGTATGCATTAGATGCTTAGTTTTTCTATGATTTTGTCAAATAAAATCCATATTCCAATCCAAAAGGCTTATCTTTAGTAGATTGCGTTTGTACTGAATAGATTTGTCCAATAAACGCAACATGTTTAGTCCATTCTGTACCAAACACCTGATTTTGATGGTTCATTGAATATGAATAAGCAATTACTTTACCAATGCAACATCATTTACCTATGACATCACTTTTTGCCACTACTATGCATACATTTTGACATTTTAAGACCATTGTTTTGGACTAACTTCCTTTTGTAATTTTGCTTAAATTTCTTATTTTACAAGCAAATGGGGAACAAAAAAAAGTAGATAACACAAATGAATTAAATAAAGCTAAGATTCTCACGTTATGACCATGTGGTGTTGAAAAGGCATGCCGCAATGGATGAACGGCTCTGGTGGAGGTCAGCGGAGAGCAGCAGGACGTATAGTTTTTAGACACAAATGTGCAGCTGGGTCCCTCGTTCCACACGAGCCCTCCTTGAACCTGTGTCTCTGAGCTTGTTAAAAAGGCCCAGTCATGTGATGTGTTATTTTAACGGCTGTTCCCATAGATTGGCCTCAGTGGCATCATGAGGGGCCCGTAACGGCAGATTCATCACTCTCATTGTTCACAGAGGGCACGATGGCCTGATATGAGCCGATTGTAGGTGTGCTAAAGTCACTCACCGAGAAATCTGTCAACACAACAGATGTCTGCACTCCCTCCACCACTATATGCCTTCTATCTCCCACAGGACCCCACGAGACCGCCATGGCCTTTGACAGTCAGTCTTTAGAAATTACGACGTTTTACAAGATTTGTGCTTTTCCTGCCGTGCTAAACCATAACTATAACTTACTAGTGATTGATGCCATGAAAACCACAATGACACGTAATGCCAATATAAAGTGACTTTGGGCCTTTTTCACAACGCCCTATTTTTTATAACCTCTCTTATCTATCAGATGGTCATTAGCATTTGACAAGAATTACAGCGTGCATGATGTTTCGTGGTTCCAACCCTCGGCACGAATATGTTCCGGAATGAAATTTCTCACGAAGAAGGACGTCTACAAATCTTAACCGCTGAAGTTAAGTGTTGTGAAGTTAAGCATGTGAAATGAAATAGCTCAAGGTGTCATAGCCATTTACTGTAAGGGTGGCATTTGAATTAATTCAATTTGTTCCCGTTTTCCCCCAACCAAATAGCTAGGGCTTAGGTAATATATTCAGTCACCTTATAAAAATGCATATTGTAAAAGTGTAAACTGTTTTATATTCTGAATTCCATATGGAATGGGAAAAATGTTTCCTTGTGTGCCAAAAATTAATGCTAAATGCATTTCATCTGGTTTTGTGAAGACTGCAAGTGATCTCAAGTTTCAATTTAGAACAAAGTGTCTTTTATAAGTGAAGACGCAATGAATCCATACTAATATGGTTGAGGCTCACATCTTAGAATACTAATGGGACTTGACACAACGGGCATCGAAATAGTTTGTGACTAGCTTCCCTCATCTCTATGCAGAAACAGCACATTTCTAAAGCATACATGTATAATGTGCCCCATTCATGAAGTCAATTGTGGGAAAATTATACAGAACTTTTCATTTTCAACTATATTGGAGGCAAAGCTAATCATCATCGATGCATTTCTAAAACAAGAAATTCAGAGAATTTTACTTTTGTTTGATCATAACATTATGCCCATATGCCACACGCAATTAATATAGAAAGTATCAAACATCATAGTATGGCTATTTTTCCCCATCTATTTTCTTAGAAGTCACGTTCAAAGGCAAGCCAAAATCCATGTAAGAAGTTGTGTCTCCACACAATTTCTAATCTTGACAGGTGGAGGATTCGGAAAATGGATTGAGTCTGGATTTAGATGGGAGGTGTGTCAGGCTGTCTCATTCCATTTTTCTCCAGCTCTCCACCAATTTCATATTGATGAGCTCGGCACCAACTCAAATTGTATGTCTTCTTTAAACATTTAACCAGCGAAGAGAGCGATCATATTCTTAACGCGAAATCCAGCTCAAATCCAAATGCAAATCCCATTGCAATAAAAAGATCACAGAGAAAGGATTTCACAAGTGCCATACATGGAATCATCACTTTTAAGATTGTTACACATAGTTTGAGGGGAGTTTGAGAATGTTTCCTCAAGTTCATTATTATATTCATGTGCGTTTTTCTTCTTTACAAGCGGCCTTTTTTGAGACGGAGGCTTGAAACATGTTTAAGTACTGTGGGGATGAAAAAGCATTGTGATCACTAAGGGAACCCAGAGAGGGTTTTCTATTGTGTGCTGACTTGACTCAAGGGAGTACAACATCCAGACAACAATTATCCCATTCGCCTGTTCTATTATAGCTCTACATGAACGTATCAATGGGGACAAAAAGATTGATCCGTCTCTCTCTGTAACTCTTTTAAGTAAAGGATCTTTGACCACCAGGATTTGATGCTTGTTTTGCGTCTTAAAATATAGACATTTCACATCGACATAAGATCAACGTAGTATGCAATTTTAGTTTCAATGTTTTATTACTTGTATATTTTCTTTTAAAAAATGTAGGCCTATTATACACCCTAAAAAAAGTGAAACATGTGTAAACTGTATCACCTTCTATCAACTTTCTTAAAGTAAGTTTGCGATTTTTCATATTTTGGATGAATGACCTTCTCATTCACACTGATGCCATTTTGGAAGCATAAAATAAAAATTCTAGACATGTACATTTCTTTACCAGCGCATATCAATGCACAAACCTTCAATAACTTAACTCGTCGAGATGGTAGCATTCGATCATTCTGAACTCAAGGCCCCTTTGCTTTCCCAATCAAAAGAGACTTAAAAATCCATGTCTCTCTTGTGCCACTCAAATGATCTTCTTGAAAGTCCTGAAAGGAAACAGCTCACAAAGTTTATCAAGGAGCGTATAAAGAAATCTTTCCTGCCCCAAGCCTTCAGTCCTTTTTCTAAAGCAGCCTTTTGAAGGAACTCGACATTTTATCTTCCATCCTTTCAGGAGATAACCAAATCAAATGGGTAAGGCAGAGGTGTGTTACCCTAAGATTTAATAAACAACACATTGTTCTTAATGTACGGATATGAGTACCAAAACATTGCATCTTTTTTTCGTATAAAAATCATATTTTCCCAATACTGTACACCATAATTGTGTAACAAGTCTATAATACCACCATGTATTTTTGTTGTGTTATGGTGTTCTGAGAAGAAATCTCACACTATTGTAAAATACCTTTACACCTGATTGAAAATAAGCTTTGGGAAGTTCGAGCGTACAGAATTACAGTGCAGGACAAGTAATCGCTCCGATAGGGTCTTTTGAAACGATTAAAATTTCATTTTGCATTTTATCTTACTGGAAAAAGATGACATGGGACTAGAGTTGTGGATCTTTACTCTCCGGGAGTATAAATCTCTTCCACGCTCATATGAAATAACCCCGTTAGAGAAATCGGATGAGTAAAAAAACAGGAGGTGGAGTTAAACCGCAAGATGCAGTGCATTACTGCAGCGTAATAACAAGTGGAACCCAAGAACAGCCATAACTATTAGCGGAGGTGGTCATCACTTCCACACACCTAATGTATTTAGGAGCAATCCACTTGAGATGGGCTAAACGCCACGGTTGATGCTATATCTCAACCTAACGCTTTGTCAATATTTATACACCACTGTGATGATCGTGAGCTCCTGTAGCTGCGTGTGGTCTTGGGCCTCCTTTAAGGAGCGGCTCTCTTGTGGCACATATGTCAATTTGTCTGGTGATTTATGATGTTGACTAACTGAGCTGGTATCACCTAACTCATTCTGAGAGAGGCTGTACGGGATACTTGGCAGGCGTCCACATTGTAATGGGAAAAGCAGTAGGCAAGCGTAACCCTCGTGAGGAAACCAGGAAAGATGAGAAAATAAGTGGGTCAAGCGCTAGGCGCAAGGGCACGAGTACGGAAGAGGACACGCAGTATGAAATCGATTCCGATTTCTTCAAGAGTTGCTTTTGTGGGATATCGAATACTGGAAAGGGTGTAGAAACTCGACGGCTGACAGGGAACGAGGCGATATCCTTTTATAGTTAGCTTTGATAATTTCATCCTCTCGTGATGGCAGTCATTTAAACGCATAACAGCCGACAAGGTTCACACCGTGTCCCCTGCCATGTTATTCTTTCGCAGCCCTGAAGCGTGCAGAGTAATCACAAATTCTCGCTGTGTGTAGACTCTGGCGACGCCGGGCACAAAGCTGCGAGCGTGGAGCGTTCGGTGATATCCCGTGCATTTTTACACTCCGTCGTCGCTTTGTTTAATGGCACCACTGCGAAGCAACATTTGTGTCTTTAATGGAAACATTTCCCAAGACGAAATTCATTGCCAAAGCGCCTCTGTTGTGCTTTCGCCGAAGATACCTGAGATATGCACTGAACGGCGAATCACTCCCCTCGCTGACAATGTGTCACTGTTTCAAACAGGAGAAGCGCATCAGAGTCTCAGCATGCCTCTCCGTCGACTTGAAATCATTTATTTATTGCATTCTGGCCAAGGGCATGTTGCCACTGCCGCTCACAACCCTAAATGCACTCGTAGTGCTGCTTTAAACATGTTGCTGCTTACTTCAGGTGTGTTTCCCCAAAGATAAGCCATTTTGCTTTAGGTTAACCTTGTTATCTACCTTACGTTGCGCTGTTGGGTTTATCTCGAGTTAGCACTTCCTCCCTTGCCTTGAGGTCTCCCACAGGCAAAAGAAAGGATGCCTGGCTCATCAACCGTTTTCTCATTACACTTTGTAAGAATACAACACAATAAAGACCAAAGGCGCAACTTGCGGGATATTATCAAGCCTAATGAACAGCTACACGAATCAATGGAATGGAACGAAGGTGTTGTATAGAAATGTTCAGAGAGAATGAGATATTGGTGATTTATACAATGCAACGCTGAGCTGATTCTTTTAAGTCTGGCTGGACGTGAAAAACTTCTGCTTGATACGAGTAATAACACTCCTCATACTCAATCATATTGCTGTCTGGATAAATGATGTATATTTTATTGACAGATGGTCGCATGTATGTTTCTGCAAAGCAAAACAAACACGTTTCATCGGCTATTCCAACATTAGACTTTACAAATGAAATAAACGTTATCTTATTTAGTCATTTTAATTTTCTTATATCAATGGTGTCCTTCCAAAACCTCGGATGTTTTTTGGGAAATGGAAAAAAATACTGTACTTTTTGAACGATTCAGTACTGTAATGTCAAAGATGACACGTATTTTTATACTTTTTATTATTGGGATATTAGATATTTACAAATCCTAGAACATAAAAATATTAAACATAAAGGGTGATTAATAATAATGATTTAAGGCACAAAATTTAAATCACGAAATATGGCAGCACGAGGTTTCAGAAGGACAGCAGCAATATGCAAAATTATTGAAACAAAGCGAATGACAAGTCATTTGAAACAGGTATAGTTGACAGAAAACTAAAAATTCTGTCATCATTCATTCATGCTCATGTTGTTCAAAACCTGTGTAAGACTCTTTATTCCGTGGAACACAAAGGAAGATATTTAAAGAAAGGTCTCTGTGGTTTTGGGTGCATACTATGAAAGACAATAGGTGCCAATGAAGTTTGTTCACCAACTTTCTCCAGAATATCTTCTTTCGTGTTTTGCAGAAGAAAGTCATACAGGTTTGAAATGACATGAGGGTGAATAAATGTTGAAAAAAGGTAGGTTAGGTGAGTAAAGAAAAAAACATAAATGTATAGTTACAGAAACAAAAGAAATCAGCTTTATTATTATGCATGTAAAATAACAGGGATAACATACGTGACTCAACACAGCTGAGGTTTAACATTAATGTAAACATACTACATGTACGCATCTAGCAAACTAACAAAATTATTTAAAAAAATCTAATTTTGAAATATCCACAGTTAACCCACTGAAAGCAATACAGAGGAACTGAAGGACGTTTCGCATTTGCCGCTTCTGTGGTATCAGGAAAAAATCCTGCAAGGAGACGCCTGCAAGCCCTCTTGCATGATTTTAGTAAATGGTTTAATTTGATATAAATCATCGCGGAGCTAGATGGGGGAATATCTCATTTACAAATTGTGTCCTCGTTTGTTAGTGGCACGGCACCTCAATTACCCGCCAAGCAGCTTTTTATTTATTCATGCGCACAAAGTCATGTATTCATGAGGATTAAGAAGCGCCTCTCACAGAGAGTGGCAGCCACAGACAGCATATTTTAACAGAAGGGGAAAATCTGACACAGATTAAACTATAAGTAGATACGAAAGAATGAAGGGCCCGTGGCTTTGTGCATTCATAGGTCAGTGCTTGGTCAGTTTCCCAAAAAGCTTCATTCTGAGAAATCGTCCTCGATGAGAAAAGAATTATGGCAAGCACTTAAGAGACGAGACATTTTGTGTGAGAAAAGAACCGCTCACGTGCGAAATGTCCGGTATAATGAATTCCTATCTTATTGTAAATGCAGAGAGGGGCGTGTTGATGTACTGACACCGTGTAGGAGAACAACGAGTGTGAATTGTTGGTGTAGCCATTTGTGTGACTGATTTTCACAATAAACCACGCGAGCATGGTAAAACATACGGTACGGCTCGAAATGTGCCACAGGACAACACTCATTCTTGTAACTTGAAAGCGGAGAAAACCAGAATCCTCCATTTGTCTTTATGGCTGGCGCTGTTTATTGGGAAGCAGCGGGAAATCCAGAGTGTTTTTCTCTCTCTCATCCTTTACTCAGAGCCACATTAGACACATTTATCAGGATTCGGCAGCACCATTATGACAGCGCTTATCAAATTATCTGCCGGCACAACTGGCTGTGAGTGAAGAATTAGAAACACTAACTTCACTGAGAAATGCAATTTGCTTGGGTATAGCGTGTCGAATGCTCGTGAGCGTGGCGCAGGGCCCGCTGGAGCGTTAACAGAATGGTCGGTGCATCCTGATTGGCTGTCTGCTGGGACAGATGTCCTCATGTCTATCTGACTCGAGAGGTGGATGTCTGCGAGCCATGGCAGATGCTCTGAAAGGTAAAACAGATGGGAGTGATTTCGGGAGCGTACGGCTATGCGCATTTAGGCTAAGGAATAATGGGAATAATCATTTTAAAACGCAAAGGCTGCTTTTGAGACGTCCGTGCACATCCGCGGTTCCTCCAGGAAAGATATAAGACGGAGAAAACTCCTGAGAATGATTAAAAGCTTCTTCAATTTTTCAGCGGCGCTGTAATCAGACGATCTGCTCCGCTACACAGTATTTCTCCCCGACAGGGAAAAACAGGTGTGCAACATCACGCCGGGATCCAAATATGTGATCCAGTTTCCAAGCTTGAGAGTGTTTCCCAGTGTATTCAAGAAATGAAGTGTAAAATGGCTAATTAGATACACCTTGTATGCCCTGTTTGTTAAGAATTATGAATTCACAATATCTTCGGCATAATGAAATGCCTACCAGTCATCTTAATAGGACGATTAGTCACAGGACAGGCCGGTTTGAAAAATGTGCGCTTTGATTTAGAGCTAAGTAGAACCATAACGCAGCATAATGCATCTTTCGGAGAGATCCGCCCAGCTTTACTTATACCAATCTCCGGGTTGTGTTATTTGCTGCTTCAGGTTTTCTCATCATTAAACCCACAGCAGAATATAAAAATGAACCGGCAACATGGATCAGGCGCGTTCCTCTGAAATAAGGGCCTTGCATTCGTTGGAAAAACACCGGGCCTGGTTTATAGGGTCTACCTACAGGTTGCCATTGGAGACACTGTTTCTCTACACAGACATGCATAATTAACTGAAACTGTAGACTGTGGGGGTGTGAAATAGGTCCACGGGTTGAAAAACATCAAGGCGTCTATTACCGACAGAGCATCTCACGTCATTAGAATGCAAATATGCTATTTCAAGGACAAACCGGTGCAACGGGCACCCGCCGTCCTCAGACGGGACCTCCCTTCATACCTTCACTCTGCAGTACGCGACAGCCTAATGCCATGTTTCCGTCTGCATTACTGCAAGTGGCCCAGCATGCCTTTTCTCGTTTGGAGTTGCATTTTTACTCTGACAGCAGGTCTGATCATCAATTATTATAGCTCACTGGTTCTAATGGGCATATCCCCCGGTGTGACACTTGCAGTTCTGACCACCGGCAAGAGAGAGAGAGTTAACCCACAGGAGCAGTGCACCTGCATGCACAGTGACATCAGGCATCAAAGTGGCAGAGGCAAACGGCAATGCCGCAAGACAACATCTGCCTCCCTCTGTGAGTGACTAGTTAAGCCAACTACAGAATCAAGGACACACACAGCAGCTCTGTTAATACGACAGCAGCACTGCTTTTTAGATTCAACTACAGAGAAAGCGATGCTTTGTACCAGAAAGGCAGAAATTTAATAATCACAGTCTCTGCGGTAATGGTCATTTGTTGCCACAACTGCTTTTGTGCGAACAGCAAAATAAATGTGCGTAATTCCACATGTAGATCTTAATGAAATCACGGCGGGAGGATTAAGACCCGTGAGAGAGGTGTTAATGATGAAAGTTTATCAGAAACGTCAATCTCAGTGGTCAATGTACCTTTAATTATAAGCAGGAGGACTGTAAATGAAGATGTATGTACAGTATAGCGGTTGTGTGCCATTGAAGTGAATAAGTAAAATTTAATTAAGAATGCCTTTAAAATAATTATATTTCTGAATCTGGACTAGAGTTTGGAAGCCGTTTGTGAGGCTGTATGGCAAAATTGTTATCTGTTTTGAGGGATTTGTTTATTTATTTTCACAGTACTAAGCTATACACATACTGAACTATCAGAAAATAAGCTACAGGGAATTAACTAATTATGCCACTATTTATATCTTTCCGGAAAAGTACAGTTAACGGACTAAATTCACATAATCACCTTTTACTATTCTTTACAAAAAGCCTAAACTAAATTGATCAAATGAAATTAAATCAATTAAAAATTAAAATTACATAAAATATTGTTTTAGATATGTTTTAGATTATATTATTAATTATTAAGAAATATTAGTTAAATTAGGTAAATATTATCAGTGTTAAATAAACAAAACATTAAATTAAAACATGAATTAGAAAATTATTCTTATATAGTAACATAAAAAACAAACAAATAAATATATACAATAGATGACAAAAGCACCAGATTGCTAAAATAAAACTAAAATCAACATGAAAAGCCACTCTGACAACCAAACTACAATGATCTGATTTCTGTCCACCGGCTTTCATCATTGGGACGTGGCCAATTCAGCAACATACGACCTTTTACCCAAAAGTGAGACAAATCTGAAATTAGTTTTTTATAAATAGTATCTATATATCAACCTGAAAAAATGTACATGGCGTGACAGATGTTGAGCAGCTGAAACCCCTGGGAGTAATGACCGCCTGGAACGAGAGATAATCGATGCAACCGAGCAGGTGCGTGTAGAAAGCGGGTCACAGGGACACTTGCGGCTGGTTGGTGGGGTGGCTACAGGCGAGCATCGGTGGCTCCTCTCGCCAGGCAACCGTTTGACTCTCCCCGGTGCTCGGCTGCCTGGAGGTCTCACAGATGCGTGGTGGCGGCACGGCCTGCGAACTTGACCATGGCGAACGTGATGAATGCGGCTGCTCTTTGGTGTGGAGGCAACGCCACCACCGGGGCCCCGTGTTCAGTGTCGAGCCCTCAAAAGCTCCTGTCATATTTTGTTAGCCCAAACACTTCCTGCCAGGGCAAGTCTAATCCATCCTGTGTGTCCCAAATGAAATCCTTTTTCCTGCACTCAGCAAAGCGCCCTTGTTCCCACACTCCATCTGTCTGCGTTACTGGCCCCAAGCTCTTTCTAAAGTCATCCATTTGTTTGAGAATACCAATTTATCAAAGAATCAGAGCTCACATTGATCACCGGACCACGGGGTGCCACCGAGTAATCTGGCTCCTGCATGCACGCGCACACACCCCTAGATTAGATCCCCCTGACCTGTGCAAAGATAAAGGACTCGGAGCTAAAAAAGATTATTCATTCACATTCGATCTGCCCTAATATTAGCTGCTTTGGGATTGTCTCGCTTTTCTCCGTGATGAATTGGAAATAGATCGAGCGATGTTTTGCTTTGATTTAACAGGTAAGATTCTGTCATAACTCTGCAATATGGATGGCCCAGATGCCTTGGTTTATTGTAACACTCTTCGAATTCATGAATATGCAATTGGTTTTACTAATAACAAACATAAATGGCTTTGGCATGTGTCAAAGCTATGATTTACTAACTAGATATAAATATGACAAGAGTCAATACAGTTATTGCCACCAAAAATACAACCCCTTAAGATGCTGAGTCTGTTTAGCTTTAAAGGAACATATTGACTCTCGGTTATTTTGGTCAATAAGCCTATCTAAGCAGAGCCGTCTTTATCCTTGGCACTGTCTGCATAAGAAAAATGAGAAAGGGGTAAGGCCATGCATTTTAATCAATACACCGTGGCATATTTTATAGGCCCACTTCTCTGTGTGGACACAATTGTCCCAACATTAGATGCTGAGAAGCGAGCATGCATAATTCGCTGTTTAAAAATGCCATATATAAAACGTTCTGAATGAAATGTGTACAAACAACCAAAATGTTATTAAGATAAACAATTAAATAAATGAATATAAAATTCACTGCAAAACACTACCCATATTTATTCTGAACAAAAACTATTCCAATAACTTTCTCAGCTCCGATCACATAAATCCTGAAGTTGTACCATTTTTAAGAGACAAAAATTCTTGTCAAGGCTATCTGTAACAAATGGCATTTAATAAAATATCAACGTATCTATTTTTCATCGACTTTCATCCATGTATTCCCACTGCATCTGAATTAGAAACAGGTCGGCTGTTCGCAACCGCATCGAATCGAGCAGGCCGGATTGTGCCGACGACTGGAAGGCGCATGTTACTGAAGGATGATAGACTTCTAACAAAATGCATTTGATTGATGGAACTGGAGTCTGGTTCTGTCAATGAAGAACATGAAAAATTGATGTGTATCCAAGACATATATCCTGGCATTGTAAAGCTTTGATAATAAGCTGCTGTACATATCCCTCTGGCAGAAACGTGTGCATGCGGTCAATGATATCATGCCGTTTGGGAGAAAACTAATCAAATTGGCATTTAGTTGATGAAATCTTGAGTCTCGAACAGAAGTGCCTTTGCAGATTTGGACATGATGTTGACCATGTTTGGTTCTGCACTCCTACAGTGCGCTAACATGTTTGATATGTTTATGAGATGCTGCAGGGTCATGTGTGTGGCAAAAATCTGCTTCTTATTTCCTTATTGCTGGTCACTTAAAACCCCGTCATTTTACAGTAGTTTTTTTTCACAGACTTTCCACGAATAATGTTTTATTGTTTTTTTACAGATTTCGATGTATTTTAGAAATATGCTAAAAACGTAAAATTAGAATAAAATTGTGAAACTATGTCATTTTACAGGTAAAACTGTTTTTAATGGTTTCCTTCTGGTGCCCCCGGTGCCAGAAAATGTCCGGTTTATCTGGTATTTTTTTTAAAGTATATTTGATTTAAAGAATATTTCACCCAAAAACAAAAAATCTGTCATCACTTTCTTTCGCAAAACCCAAAAGAAGATATTTTGAAGAATGTTGGTAACCAACAATTGCAGTGCCCATTCACTTCTATTGTATGGACACAATAGCAATGCAAGTCAATGGGCACTGTTGTCCCGTTACCAGCGTTCTTCAAAATATCTTCTTTTGGGTTCTGCATAAAAATAAAGTCGCACAGGTTTGAAATGAGAAGAGGGTGAATAAATAATGACAACATTTTTGTTTTTTGGCAAACAATCTTTTTAACTCACTTTCACTTTTTAGTGCAGATCCGAATGAATTCTATGTAAATTAGGCCTACCAATAAATCATGCCTTGTTCACAGATAACATTGTACTATTATCACCCACTAAAAGCAGATCCCTTCTTCGAAAATATCTTTAGCACTCTTTTGCAAATGTGTGGATAGCGCTAACTTCATCGGAATACTTGGGAATGTGTGCAAATTTAAGCATTTTGCAATCTCTATTTATCACCCACCCCCCGAAAAAAGGTGATTTTGATTTTCAGAATCACACCACTTGTCAGAAAAATGAGACAAGTTTAATTGATAGCCGGTCGTAAGCAAGCGCTTTCAAGCGGTCCCTTTGAAGTTTCCCCACAGAGTTCAGGATACTTCATGTGCAGATTCGATCAAACGTGACAGCTATTGATCCTTCCTCCAAATCAGACATTAAACTTACTGAACGTGTTAACAAGCGCAGAATAGCTGTTTTAATTGTCAGTGCCTTTGAAATCCCACTCAGGGTGTTGTGCGGTGGCTTTTCAGCCTCCGTTTGGCTCCGTGCGGAAAGCAAAGCCTCCAAATAATGTCCTGAAGGAAATTCACGTGGTGATTGTTGAATTTAAGGCAGTTATGGATATTTTATCGGCGAATGGTATCTGGTCCTCATTAAAAAGTCATTTAATCCCTTTCATAAATGTTAATTAAAAACCTAATCTGATGAGTTTTTCAAACCAATAAAACCTTCTAGAAATTCTCTCTGTTTCCCAGCCCAATATTTCAAAGATTAACACTTAAAATGTTCATTTTTGGAACGTTTGAATTCGTATCATTCCCTGTAGGTGGAGAGGATGGAAAGATCAGAAGTGCCGGCTTAAACCAAAGCTCAAAATATTCTGTTCAAAAACAGGTCGCTTGTGTTCGATACGTCTTGAACAGCTGCTTAATACACTCTTTTGGAGGTTTCTTGCATGACACTTTTCCAACTCTTCCAGGGAAACAAAGGAGATTTAAGTGCTTTGACTTGACTTTCCAGATCAATAGATTGTCTCCCCAAGAAAACTATCAATGGCATTTGAAGCAGACCAAACACAGATATCAGCTCAAAGAGTGGACTCTCTCCTAAAATCGTGCTGGCTCCAATGGATATACAGATGAAACCAATCAAATCCCACCTGACCTGTGCCAGATATGAGCTCGAGGAGAAAAAAGGCTAAACCGGAGGAATAAATACAACAAAAAAGTACGTTCATACTGGCGCTAGTTTAATTGAAGCCAGGCCTGTGAAGCAGCTGGAAAGCCCTGCAGCTCAAAAAATCATTTACTTGTTTGGTTTGAGAGAAGTCAGCTTTGCAAATAAGGTTTGGTTCAGGTGACCCTCCTAATATGATTACTCGAGTCCTATACAAGGTCCTAAACACGGAAAAAATTATAATAAAATAAGCATTTATGCATGTGCCAAGAATGAGGTAACACGCTGTGATGTTTTTGAAATACAGGCATTGCTTTGATGCAGTCGTGTCACATTACAACTTGAGTTCAAAGTGAGTTTTTTAGGTATTTATGCTTAAATGTCAGAATATTTCTATCGGGAAGAAAAGGGAAAACACAGCTAAAATAGCTTTTTAAGCAGGAATCGAGGGACTTTGATTCAGATTGGCTGACAGGCGCACTGAAGCGTTGAATTATTTTGATGCACCTATATATTGATGCATTTCCAGGTCTTTTGATCACATTATGCTCCATATCAAGTTGCCAAATTAGCTGTTTCAGTCATTTCAAATATAGTGATACAAAATTCGACACACAGTATCAGAAAAAAAACAGAAAACCTGGGAAAAAAAGAGACCCAAACCTTGTTACTTGGTATTGTATGCTCTAAAAATACATAAACCTCTAATATGAGTTTAAATAGACGCTTTTAAAGTCAGTAACAGGGGCTTGGGTGTCTCTTTGTGGGGGTGACTCTTTGGGGTTTAACAATAACGGCTTGAACAAATTTAGCAAGAAGATGAATCAGTGCACAAGAAAATACATAACAGAAGTGCATGCAACAAAATAATGGTTTAAGAACCAAAACCTGAGAACATTTACATTTAGGCATTTGGCAGACGCTTTTATCCAAAGCGACTTACATTGCTTTATCCTATACATTTTACATAGGTATTTGCAATCCCCTGGGCTCGAACCCACAACCTTGCGTTGTTAACGCAATGCTCTTACCAATGAGCTACAGGAAAGCATGAGAAAAATGTCTGAAATAAAAAAACTGAAAAATGTAAATAAATAATTGGAACTGCAGACTTCAGCCCAAACTGTAAAGCTTCCTAGTTCTGTCCTGGTCCTAAATATCAGCACGCCTCTCGTCCGATCAGATTCTAGGACCGGAATTAAAACCTTCAAGTACAATTTTCAATAGTAAAATGGCCCGCCATGAATTATTATATATAAATTACTATAAATTATCTCTACATATCTCAAGTTTTGCTCTCAGTCCCGAGCCTGACGTAGCAGATATTTATTTGCAAAGGTTCAAACTAGATTTTACAGTTTAGACCGTTCCCTTGGCGACAATTATTAAGAATTTCCAGACAGCAAGAGAGTTTTGCAAGTCACCATTTTGTGTAAAAAGGTTTCCGGAGAGAATTTTGATGGGGAAACGGAGACGTAATGCAGTGTAATTAAGCTACACATTCATTACTGATAATTGAATAAAATAATAGGCAGACTGATTCGATTAAATGGAAATGTGTTTTTTGCAGCGCTCCGTCACTTACGCAATGTTTATAGCATTGTTTAACATGCTCCGCTTGAGATTATCCAAAAAGGCCAACCTAGCATCTGTTTATACCACAAACAGCAATAACAAGTCCGCTCTACCAAAATGAAAAAGAGGAAGAGAGAAACAGTTAAAATATGGGCTAAACCAAGTCCATGCACTGTTCTAAATACTGTAGAGGACAACAATAGCAAAAATGACCCATGATTGCACTTAGGGAAAGTGTACAATAAAGCTCTTACTCTGGAAGTGCATGGACAACATTAAAACTATAATCTTATTATACTTGAATAAAGTGGATCGGTTTAGTGGAATTAATTTTTTATTTTTGTGTACCAGATTTAGAACTTAGAAAGACAAAACATAAGCTGGTCATAAGAGACCATATGCTACAGATCTGAAAATCGTTTATCTCTTTCAATGACTAATATTTCTCTAATGACTGGGAAGCAACATACTTTTAGATAGAAAGATGAAGACTCCCTAAGACTAAACCTTTTGGATATCCTGTAATATCTGAAAGCAACCATAGACACTTGACACTGCCATACCGTATCTATACGCCATGTCTGCAGGCATCTTTATTGGAGGCTTGTTTCTCTCAGTCCCTTGGAGGTGGTACAAAATATAGTGCATCACAGTCTCTGTATAGCACGGATGTTATGGGTTTGATTCCCAGGGAACATGTACTGATAAAATGTTTATTCTGAATGCACTAAGAGTCACTCTGGGTAAAAGCGTCTCAACCGGCAAGACATCTATGAGAGTTGTTAAGGATGTATATTAACACGTATTGTCAGGCTCCAGGAGGGTAAATTTATAAATATCCCTTATGTAATTAATCTGATTTATTTGGAAGGAAACAATCTGACTCATAGGATCGTGAAACACACCATGACGCCAAATTAGCCTTGTAGTGTGCAGTGCTTACTTCAAAGACCAGACACTCTGAAGGCTACACTCACTTTAATGATATAAAGTTTCATTTGAAATAAAATGATAAAATTGATATTCAAATTTGAATTGTACACATTAGAGTTGCACCGATACTGAATCTCTCCACCTATATAGATTATTCAGAGTGATATCTGCAGAAGCCGATAAAATTAATATTTATTAACTTTCAGAATGTTTTTAATTCATATAAGGAACATCAATATTGAATTGATCTACTGGTGTATTTATAAACATTGTCTATACACAGAGCACAAATTCATTGCATTTTCCTTTCTGATTGACAGGATATATCAGCCCTAATCATTTGCTATCGGCCGATAGTCTAATGTATAGTGTGAAAAATGCTTTAATCGACCGATATCGAATATTGGCCGATATATCGCTGCATCCTAGTAGCTACACGTGTACTATACCTTGGAAAAATTCTGAAAACATCAATCAGCTTTTTTTATAAATTCTCAGTTTGATCTCTCAACAAAAACACAATCACTCGGTTTCCATGGCACTGCCAATACAAAACATACCCTCGTATGCATTATACTGTTCGATGATGTACCAGTACAAAGGTTTGGCTGGAGCCTGAAGGGACAGCTAAGATTTGAAAATGTTAATTGTTTGAGAAGCTCCCTTTTTCCTCCTGCCAGCTACTGGGAAGCGGGGTTGGAGAGAGGAGGGAAGTGGCAGCGAGACAACATCATCCATGCTAATTTGGCGACAGCAGAATTGAGTCTTTAGCCAATCGGCCAGAGGCCGTGGCAAATTCGAATCGCCCGTAGCAGAGTGTAACAAAAGTGAGCAAACTATACTGGTGACAGTCTGATAAAGCAAGCCGGAGGATGCGAAGCAAAAGGAGCCATAAAACGAATTGCCTCCTGCCTCATAAATAACGTTAACATAAATGTCACATGAACTTTATTTCCAAAGCGGGTGGTCTAATAAAGATGCTGTTTTAAAGAGGAGCGGAGAAATACATTGTCATAAGAAGGCCCGAGCTTCTCCGCCTGCTGTTACTCAGCGCCGGCTGACACGCGAGACCTTGCCGCCCCACCTTCCCCGCGTAAACCCTCTCAGGTCTTTTTTTATTTTTCATCTTCCGTCACCTTTTCCTTGGGTATGCGGCGCCGTTCTGCTCCGTCTCTCGATCTTCCTTCATCTTGTTCTCTCTCTTTCTTGTTCTCACTCTTTTCAAATTGAGACGACAAGATAAGCGATTGCCACAGCTACAGCTGCCTGCTGCTCATTGATAAAACCATATCTTAACCGTCTTGGGCTCCCTACGCTTCCAATGCTCCTCTCGTACAGTCTCAGAGTGTCAACAGAGAAGAGATCTATCTCTCGTTTTGAACTCTGAACCACAACGTCAGCTTTTATCAGTGAACTTTTAGCGAGGAAATGGGAGCCGAATGGGGCCGCCAACTTCCGCGATCTGCGCACTCGAGGGTCCGACGTCAAACTTTTACGCAGCCTTTTTGGAGTCTCTACGCATCAACGTAGTAATCTCGAGATAAAAGCGTCGAATGTATATTTTAAGCAATGCTGGATTGCTCATGTTTATACATGAGGTTGCCAGTTTGAAGGCTTTCAGTTTCAAAAACGCACTGGATTTCTCAGCTCGTGCTCTGACAATAGAATGAATTATATATTTTGTGTACAAAGACGGCTTTGCATGAACGAAGTGAAAGAAGCAGCGTGGTAACAAGACTGACTTTAAAATTCCCTCTTGCGGTTTACCGTGATGATTTCGCCTGATTATTTGTTCTGTGTTGTTCATGAAAGACCAATTTTGCCTCCAGAGAGGAACTATATTATATTAAAAAAAATTGTGTCCACTTTGCCAATTAACCCAGATTCCCAAATGACATTCGTATTGTGCTCCCATTTATAAGACTGATTTTATGAAGCCTGAGATGCATCCATTGCAGAATATTAATGAGCCAGAGAGCAATCACTTAGCATATGCAAATGACTGCTTGTGTTATAGTTTGCTACTTTCAACAGAATGCTGCACACAGGCAGCCTATTATCCAGCCTCTTCTCATGTCTCGCATAAGAAAAAATCTGTGTACAATATTCCAGACAGTATTAGGGACATGCCAATCTGAACATGTTCAAACGTCAACAAGGTGTATTATTCGAGAAGGGGAAATGGCATACCTGTCCTTTTGTGTTAGCTGCCTAATGACATACTTTCTATTGAGTTTCCTGATGGATGTCAATTTAATGTATTTGTATAGTGTTGGGCCTATGATTAACTGTAATGTTTAAAGGGATAGGTCACCCAAAAATAATTTGCCATCATTTAGTAAACTGAATGCGGTTTAAAACCTGTATTTGACTCTTTCATCTGTGAAACACAAAAAAAAAGTATTTTGAGAAATGTCTCAGTAGTATTGTGTCCATACAATGGAAGTCAATGGGGACCAATGCTCTTCAAATGATCTTCTTTTGTGTTCTGCAGAAGAAAGAGACTCATACAGGCTTGGAATGATGTGAGAGTGAGTGAATGAAAAAGAACATACATTTTCGGGAGAACAATCTTTTTTGTACTGCAGCCTATTGGATCGCCACTTGTTTCAGTATTTTAACACTGCACAAATGTTTCAATGGAATTACAACCAACAGAACGTGTATAACCAAATCAAAATATTCAACCAATACATGAGATTTAAAGCATGGAACACGTTCCCCTCCATCTGAGGGTTGCCCCCCCAAATCAATGACAGTTTAGTTCAGTTACAATATGACTGCAAGTCTGCATGATAAACCTATGACCCTATTGCATATTGTTGCTTTGTGTCGTAGTAAGTACAATTTTAACTGTATTATTGGTGTCCCCTTCAAAATTGCTATTGAGAAATTGTATGTGTATTGTCCCCCCCTACTGTTAAATGAGATTTACGCCCATGATTTAAGGGGATAGTTCAACCAAATATGAAAATTGTGTCATCATTTACTCCCCCTCATGTAATTTCGGACCTCTAAAAATTACTTTGTTCTGATAAACACAGAGAACTATATTTTGAAGAATGTCAGCAATTTTCAGTTCCGAGATATCATTTGACTTCCATAGTTATAAAAATGTAAGTGTGCCCCAGAACTTCTTTTTGTTGCAAAATTCTTCAAAAAAATCGAATTATTTGTTCAATAGATCACAAAAAATATACAGAAATATATAATATTGTTTCTACTATGGTAATGGATGATGTCCCAGAACTAAAAGTATTCTTAACATTCTCCCAAATATTTTTCTTACTGTTCAACAGAATAAAGAAATGTATACAGGTTTGAAACAACCTGAGGGTGAGTAAATGACGATTTAATTATATACGTGAAATTAAAAAAATAAAATAATACATTTTAACCGGAAGTGCTTCTGGAGAAGAGTTTATATCTTGCAGAGTGGATTATATATCTATAACCATTTGTTACATCTGTAAACTTTTGTGTAGTCAATCATGCCATCAGATTTTAAAATCTATTTAAATAGAGTCAAAACATTTTTACATAAAAATTGTGTGTTTGTATGCATCTTGATACACCTGTAAATACTATTACTATCTCAAAAGGTTATGGATTTAAATGTACGGGCAAAGCAAAATTTAAAGAGAAGATCTTGAATTATCCTACACAGCAGGCCTGTTTGACAACTTCTAATCTGAGATCACGTGGATGTGAATAGCCTAGCAGAGGGAGAGCCATAGAAATGCATTTATACTTCCTCCATCACAGCGTCAAAGCCCAGCTACAGTGCAGATGGGAAAGACATTCACAATTCAGCCAATGATGCTATTGTCACATTTACACAGCAGACAGCGAGGAAATCTGCAGGTGTATGCAAGCCAATTTATTTCATCCTGTACTTTTTTCCAACTCGTGTTGCCTCTGACAACATGAATAACTATTGTATGGTAATTTGCCCATATTATTGATGCGTAGGCCAGCGAGGGATGAAGAGATACGCTGATCACAGTCAACCCACTGATTCCTGACCATAACGCTGTAACAAACCCCAGAATCAAAGGATCTGACAGACCCATGGACTGTCCCACTGTATTCAAGCGCCTCAGGGTTACGGCCAGAATCAAAGACAAAGTGCGCATTACGAGCTGGATGATGAAGAAGACGTAGCAAGCTTACGGTCAGACATTCCAGTCGGTCAAACTAATGGACGAAACAGAGTAGCCCAGCAGTAAATACTAACCAGCTCTTTTGCGCCTCATTAAACAATAACAAGTTGAGCAAATAAACACCCTCCCTAAACAAACATTATTCGCGCTGCAAAGCGCTATTATAGAACGAAGCATAATGTTCACTTAGCAACAATGTTCCCTCTGCCCGAATATAATAATATAGCGCATGAATAAAAAGTATAGGCACGCAAGGCACGGTAGAAAAAACGTCCTCAAGTCTATTGATTCAAGTATATAAATATATAAACATACAAATAGAAATAGTGGTTTCAAATCTCAAATTGTGAATAGGCCTTTGTTTCTTTTTCTTTTTTTATATTTTATAATTTGAAAAGTTGAACACGTTTTTTCCCAAATAAATTACATTGTCACAAAAATAATGTAACTTCTTCCATTTCTCACTATTTGTTACAACATTTTGTTGTAATGGCATCTGCACTCGAGCTGGCAAGAGCTCAGAAATAGCAAAACCTGATGATCCAAGTAATCCCAGTATGATTTGAAAATATTCCAAAGAGCATCTTGTATGCTTCAATGGAGCCAAAGAAATTCTGACCTTTCATACAAACTATGCACAGAAACATGATCAATGTGCTTTGATTTATGACACAAATGATGACTGTTAATTTAAAACATGAAAATATGAAATATTCATTATTCAGTTTATGTCTCAACTTTTCTCATTCTACACTTTTCCAAAAACAGAATTTTCCTTTATATTCATATGGTCAAGCATTGCGTTTGCAGTGCAAAGATCATGGGTTAAAAACCCAGGGAAGAAAAATATTGAAAAACACTGTAGGTCGCTTTGGTGCAAATGCATGCATTAGGGTTGCAAAAACCTAAATTAACAATTAGAGAATTTTGGACCCCACGGTATATGTTAGATATGCACCGATACTTAATTTATCCACCGATACGAGTGGCCGATTATTCAGTTGATATCTGCCGATACTGATTCTGATTATTAAATAAATATTTCTTAACTTTCTGAATGTTATTATTCATATAATGGCTTCTAATATTGAACATCAGACCAGTGATATTTCTTAAAATGTTCTATACACAGAGCACAAATGCATTTTAAGTTTGATTGACAGGATGTATTGGCTGTGATCATCGGCTGTTTTTTAAACCATCGGCTGTTAGCGGTGCATCTCCAGTATATAATATTACATACCTATGCACTTATGCTAAGGGGCTTGAAACGTTTGATCAAAATGAAAAAGTAGAACATTCCTTAGCAATTGGCCAGTCAAGGTTACTTGGTGGCCCCTGCAGTTGCATCTCCGTCTCCTCCTTTTCAACTTTCAAAATGTACTGGTAAAAATACAGCGGTGGGTACTCACTGGACTCTGGGTCGGAGTTCCCATCGCCCTCGGTGCGGCTGTTCGGTGAGGTCTGTTCATAGTACTCTTCCTGAAGGAAGCCCAGAGGCAGAGGATGGGTGGTGCTGGCCCCGCTGATGGACTCCTGCTCTCCAAGCCCGCTGTCGCTGCAGCTCTCCGTCTGAGATCCGTCCGGGAGGTGAAAGGTCACGCGGCGTTGCGTTTGCTAAAACACAAAAATGCACAAAATTCAAGCAGAGCAGTCAATGGCTCCAGGCTTTCAAGCGACAACAGGAGACATAATTCAAAACATTTCTTCCTGTGCATCAGGACCACAGGTTGGGATCTGAAGCTGTATGTGTTCATAAAGAAAACAAGCTTTGTGGTTTTAACCCTCCTGCACTGTTTGAAGAGAACAATATAATAAACATAAAAAGTGCTTAACAGTGACAATGTCAACATTTAATGAGTTTTCTTAATCTTGTAAAAACGGATTATATTGTGAATTAAATATCACATGCATTATTCTTTTTAAAGTGAGTCACCAAAATTTCTGTATCATGTATTTTCCAATCTTTATTTTTTGGTGCATCTTTACTCCATTAAACTGTCTCAAACAATTGCAATGCATAATCAAGCAAATTTCAAATTCAAAGGTTTTGTACGTTCTGTAGAGGAACCCTTCTGCCGACTGACTAATTGGATTTGGTTTATTTTATTTTTCTACAATTTGTTATGTCAGGGTCAAATTGACCTCAAACAGAAGTAACGTTTTTGGAGCTGATAAGAGTCGCTTTTATTCCTGGCACACGTTGCAATACAAAGACGCATTAACTATGAAATGATTTCTCACTGCTGGGTTCTGATAAGGTCAGAAGAACATATTAAAACATATTAATCTAACATTATATACACATTCATTTTAATCGTCAGCACCATATAACAGTCCCCAAGAATGGTGAACTATTATTTGATCCGTTTATTATGTATTTCCAATGACTATTTGAGACACTATACTGCTCTGTAAGGGGAGAGAGAGCAGCTGAATATTCCCGTCCCGGGTTCTCCCTTTAAGCATTGTGTTTCTGATTGATGGAGACTGCCCACGGTCATGCAAACTGGTGATTCTTTTTCACAGGGCTCCACCGCTTTCGGCCCACTGGCCCAATTTAGATGAGGGAGATGGATGTGGATCAAGTAGCTTTAACCAGGCAGATCTGGGAACACTATGTAGATTTTCTTGTTCAGGAGAGGAAAACCTCTGTCTCTGTGGGGCTGGGATCGCTATGTAAGGTGACCTTTTGGGAGTCTTTTCGCTGGCTGTAAGAGAATGGCCAAAGGCAAGCGCAGGCTTTACACGAGTCCCTATAAAACAGGGCGCCTTTATCGTCTTCTTCATCTAATATCATGCAAGACTGTTATAAGCCAGAAATCAATTTATTTGCTTTCTCATATTTGTCCCACGGATAGATGTTCGGATTCAGTGACATTATTATAGCTAGAATGAAAAGCAGAATATACAATTGCGGTCACTGTGATAAATTCAAGAAAAGCATTGATGTTGAGCTATGCACCTGTGTGGTTGTTTACATACAGAACAATACATTTTATAATCAAAAAAAGATCCTATGGTAAGGATCTTCAGGCTATATTCAAACAGAAAAAATACATTAATAATAATAATAATAACATTTTTTATAAAAAAGTGACATACCCCATATAAACACAGACATAGAGAATAATTTTCTTCATTCCTGAAATGTACAAAGATACAAAAAATCAAAAGTTAATCATGAACATGCTCAAGAGCTCGGGGGAATATAAACCAGCCTTTTTCAAATGTTTCTCTTCTGACACAAATAAAGGCCTTATTGTCATCTTAAAAAGCAGACAAAGATGCCTATAAAAACGCGCTGGCACAAATAAAAACCATGTGCTGCCAAAAACACACGTCTCCAAACTGCTTACCACTTCACAGGAACTATATCGGTGGATTGACAAAACGAACTCCTTTCAGTTTGCATTCTGACTGCTGAGCTGTGAACTTCATTATAATCTGTGTTACTGCCACCTCGGAGCTGTGTTCAGTACTGAGAATTCAAAAGCAATCGCTGTAATTACGTGTTCTCGCATACTTTAAAAAAACTTCCACTGATCTCATACATAAGAGCACTGATGCATAATGCACTCTTAGACTTCTTCTTAGGTTCGAATTTATAATTATAGCAATGTGTAATGGAAAGTATTATGTCCTTTAAGATAGAGTTCACAAAAATAATCGTTTATTTATCCTCATGTTGTTTAAAATCTGTATATGACTCTTTCTGATGAGAAAAACAATGGAAGATGTTTTGAGAAATGTCTCAGGGGTTTTGTGTCCATACAACGGAAGTCAATGGGGGCCAATGTTGTTTGGTTACCAACGTTCTTCAAAATATCTTATTTTGTCATTTCTAGTCATACAGTTTTTGAAAAACAAGAGGCTGAGTAAATGATGGGGTATTTTTTTAGATTTTCAGAGTGTGTGTTGTGTAGAATGCTTTAAAACAGTTCAACTTCCCCCGAAGTACTTGGTTTGAGCCATTAGTATTAATTCAACAATAATTCAGTTGAGTTTGTTGAGGTAATAATTTGCTGTAGGCTTTATGTCACACAGTTTCGGTCTACTGTCGATAGCTATCATTTCATCCTCTGATCTTCGGTGAGGTGCGTTTCTCTCTTTAATTATAAAGTAAGCCAGTGTGCCTTTGATACCGTGCCATAGAAAGCAGCTTCATGACCTTTCAGTGTCATGTTAGGTGGTTCAGCTCTGATCGGAGATGACAGAACAACAGATTGTTGTTAGGGATCTATAATTAAGGAACCACGCAACTGCAATAAGGCCAAAACCACACTTCTCGTGATCCTGTTAAAAGCAATGTATAAATTACTTTCATTTCCCTCTGTCAACATTTCATTTGCAGGCTTTTGGAATGTTAAGATTAACAAGCGGATATGATCACCCAACACCATCAAGATGCCCACTGCACATTTGGGAAAAGAGGCTATAGGGGGTTCATTAGATTCCTTCAAAATCAAAAAGAATCCAAACTAATCTGGTTTGAATCTTGAATATGTTATTAAGGACCGCCAAAAAGATCCAAAGTCATTTTATCTGGTCTTATTTTTTCTCTCCCTTTTGTACTGAATACTTTAGCTAATACTTCATAGGGATCTGATTTGAATTACCACTTTGTGCCTTGAGGGAAATTCATTGCAATGTAGTTCTGTAAGGATGACAACAGTCATCTTTGCAGTACAACTGCACAAATATAACTTTTAATGTTTCTAATTACCAAGCTCATTCCGAATCGAATGCCATAATTGATTAAATGCAGCTGTCAAGGACAATTTGAGAAAGATGAGTCTGAAGTCTCCGCTCTGTTGCAAGTCCAAATGGACCGCAAGAGGCAAGCGAACAAAAAGCATTTCATTAGTTGCAATCTGTAACTTTTTACTGTTCAAGCTAAAATAAGTGCATACAAAATCGGTGTTCACAATTGTATGCTTGCATTACTCTGAATTGCAACAGTAATAATGATTTATAAGTGAAGCTGTTGTGTGTGTTTTTGCGTATAATTTCAGTTACAGTTTGACTAAATTTGACTTAAATACATGTACATGAAAGTGTATAAGCTTGAAATTTTATGTTTCAAACAGAAATAGCGATATAGAGGAGAAAGTATTACAAGCTTACCAAGCTGGTTTTTTCGATTATTTATTGGTAAAGAAATCCTTAGTAAATCAATTGAAGCCGTTCTCTTACATGTCTATATATTTGTACTTTATTTAATCTAAAATGTCAATATATTTATCTATATTTAATATTTGTCCGATTATTTTTCGTTCCTCAGAGAAAGCCATCTGATACGGACGAAGCTCAACAATCCCCATCTCTCCTTTCTCTATAGGGGTTAAGGTGTGTACGTATTGTAAAACATCATCACTTGTTTAAAGACTCATGCCAGAAATCCATAAAATAAACACAAGCTGCTAGAGGAGATACCAAGACCAAACAAAGCCTGGCCTACAGGATAAAACACCGCCATCAAAAGTATGTGCATAGAGATAAAAACAGAGGAGAAATAAGCCAAGTTCTGCGACAAGCCAACCGCTGCCAAAGCCCCTCGCCGGTGGCGACCCAGACAATGTGCAGATGGCGCTGGATTGGTTGGCATGCAGAATTAGATGGTGCTTATACTAACATGAAGAAGAGGGAAGACGAACATCAACCATTCTGTTCCATGGGGAAGTCACAGATCAATGCATCACCATGTCCTTTCTTCCAAGCAAAGTCAGAGCGTCACTGTTATTCAGAAAGAATGCCAGGCTTTTAAAGACAGGTAACCGTGGAGCAGCAACCCTATTTTGAGTAAAGAAGCTACTACTTGGGAATTAATCTCTGAGACTTTTAAGCCAATGTTGCATTTCTATAGAGAAGGTTAATAGGAGTTGTAACGGGAAAAAAGGGAAAAACTGTGAAAAACCTAATTCCCTGTGCATTGTGTAACAACTATGTTCTCTGATGTGTTATTTCTAGAAGGCAGGCTTCTTATACGGCTATACTGGGTATGTGATATATGGCTTAATTTAAAAGTGATCTGCTTATATTGCAATGCAATAAACTATTACTAATAATAATATCCTCTTGAAAAATCACATATATTTAACACCAGCTTACAATTTCTGAAATATTTTTTGCGCCTCAAAGAAAGTGCACATTGTTCTTTTTCTTTTATTAACAAAATTGGACCGTTGCTGCTTTTCGCTCATCTCAATATTGATAAATGATCTTGTACCCACTTTTTAGCCAAAGCTCAAATAAAGCGCTCCCCAACATGAGATTGTCACTCCCCTTCAAATACTGTAGCACATCATTCAATTCAAGCTTATTTCGAAAGCACATTTTACAATTTGTTTTGTATTAAAAGCACATATACAGAATAAAAACATAGTAACTAAAAAAGGGTAAATCTAGATATAACCATAATAAATAATATATAAATATATATATATATACATATTGCTGTCAAAGCGGTTACTTGTGATTAATCGATTTTAAAGTTAATATTTTAGACATATAAATACACACACCAACTTTTCACGAGTTCACCTTAGCAGATAATGAAGATAGCAGGGGTAGTAAAGTATACGTGTTTGGCGTGCTGTCCGGGGAGCAGGTTCCGAGCTCGCCGATTCCATCAGATCCCGGAACGCTCCCGCCCCCCAATAGTGGCGAGTGCGCCGAGCTCTGAAACGGCCGAACCCAGAACTCACCCCCCGGAGTTCTGCTATCGACAATAGCTCAGGTGGAGGAGACGGGGAGGTGGTGGGATGTGTAATCCTTTAGAGATGGCTTCAGGTAAGAATCTTTGTCTACTTATGTGCTGGTTCGCTTGAGCTGATAGGGTAGAGTCTATGATTGCTGATTGCGAACCAGCCGGTCTTAATTATCTGCTCTGGCTTCTCCCGAACTTTGTTAATCTATAGTCATCCATTAACATCATTTATTTTTAAATTGATTTAACGCAATGTTCTGTCAATATTTTAAACATTTGTAATATATTTTATATTCATACATAATGTAAATATTATATTATATTTTATATACAAAAATAATTTAAGTATATGTTATACATTGAAGTATGTTTATGCATTTATATAAACACGGCACACAATGGAATCGATTAATTTCGATTAATTGATTTGACTGTCCTAATATACAGTAGCTTACATGTATCCAAATACAGACATATCTAGGCAGCATTTTTGTTTTTTTTCAATAGTTTACAAAACACATGGCTCATTACTATGACATAACATGTCTAGCCCAAACTTCCTGTTTAAATATGAGGCCCTGCACTCATCAAGCCATTTGTGAGCCCTTCACGCTTTTTATTTTAAAACAACTGATATTAGGAATGCAATCAGCCTTGCGAGTTTCCCAGCAGCTTCTGTGTTCTGTATTTTTGCATGTAAATGCGGCCCAATTTAGCCTTTTAAAATTCTCCTTTTTTTACTCATCTTTGGAATGGGAGGGGAGCTTATAACTCGTTCCCATGAATATAAAATGAGAGGCTAACAAATATGTGAGCGCTCACGCAGATTGACCCTAAGAACTGGTGCAGTCTCTTCCCATCATCTTGGCTGTGCAGATCCAGGCAGGGGTGATCTCCAACTGTGGAATACCGTGAAATAGCATTATGCTTAATTTTCTCGTTTGCCGCTGCTCGTGAACTAGGCATCTACAGGCAACTCTCCAGATCAATGCGTGGAGACGCTCGGCTAAAGAAAAAACATGAGCCAACTCTTCTAATTTTCACTTGAACTCGTTTCTGAATGTGAAGCGATGTCGTGTCAACCCTTCGCTTTGACCCGGGTTGTCCGGAATCGCAATTTTAACCAAATGAAGCATTAGACGGGTTATAAATAAAAAACACATGCTTTTTACAACCGAACATGTTGTGCGATCTAAAAAAATAAAGATATCGGTTACAGAGACGAATTACCAGGGAGACCAAAGGTTGGTGACCGACTTGTATGTTCTCATCAGCTAAAGGTGAAAACACTTTATCTTTTTTCTTATTTCGTTGCCAAAGGGCTCAGTGAAGTATGTGAGTAATGACATTGAATTCAGAACAACAGAGATTAGTTGAAAGCACATTGCTTTCATGGTGCTACAGCACAGGAGAACCATTTAAACAATACATGACAACGGTGTTCAAGGGATTTCCAGGTTGACACGGAAGGCCACCTCAAGAGCAACATAATTAACTAAATGCCGAAGATTACAGATCAATCTAATCATAACTTTGTTCGGGCTGACCTCGGGTTAGCACTTCATGATAATGAAAAGATCATCCATGCTGGGCCAGGCACTTCAGAAACAAAAAAGACAATCTCCGACCCTGTCGAAAGCCCCTTTCCACGCAGAAAGATCACTGAATCACCAGGCATTTGCAAGTGACATTTGCTCAAAATAAATAGCTTTTGATGGAACGGAATCAGAAAACTGTGGGTTAAATCTGTTGTCGTTCTGACGAAAGCTGATGTGGAAAAAAAGGATGAAAACAACTGTCGGTTCATTAGTGTGATGGTCACAAGACTGAAGTCTTTGCGCTGTAACTATCCCGAAATGTTAAACAAACCGAAGGTGACAAATGAATCTGAATTGTTTAAAAGAGCAAGTTTCTTAAAAGCACTGAAACATGAAGAACCTTTTGAAGCATCATAGCATGTGAGGAGGATACATGCTGTTTCCTGGAAGCCTTGCTTGCTCATGATGATCTTAAGAGTGCAGCGGTTTCTTTTAAATTTGCTCTGAAACGCAATATTTTTAGCTTTGGGGTGATGGAGGCTTTTAAATCTTTCATTCTCGGTTACACTTTGAGTTTAGTTTAATCAACTACTTGTGTCCTCACAGATATAACATGCAGATTAGAACAGAAAGAATACTTTGAAGAAAAATAATCACAACTGAGTTCTCAATTTCTCAGTTGTTTCGCAACAATGAAAATAAATAGTGAGAAAATTCTTTGTTGAATATTTTCTGCATCTCAGATATTTCTCCTGAGAAAGAGACCCCAGAAGTTTAAAATCTTAAGTATTTAAGAGATCTTCTGTCACACTGCTCACATATTTGCAATGAAAAGTCTGAGATTTACAGTCTTTTTTGACCGTTCTTCAAAAAAGAAAACATTCATTGCCAAACATTTATCTTATATTGGTCTATAATAATGAATTGTCAACTTTGTGGCATGAATTGTTTAAAGGGCTAGTTAATCCATATACACAATACAGACGTGGAAAACATAAATACTATTTTAATTGAATCATCATTTGTAGATGTATTATGGTCATTCCAGTCCACACTCATAAAAGTGCTGGGTTGTTATTGAACCATACTGTGTAAATATCGGACAGAACACAATAATGGGTAAAAATTACTCAATGCTGGGTTATATTTAATCCAATTGCTGGGTTGAAATAATCCAGTACTTTTTAGAGTGCAATGTCTATTGAATTTCAACCAAAGCAAACCTCAGGAGTGACATAAAGTCAGAAAACAGTAATGTGTAAGACTTGACAGCATGACAAGACACATGGAAAGTGTCATAAAAATCAAGGTTACCACATAAAGAGTATATTTCTTAACTTTTCTTAAATGTATGTAGGACTACAAATAGAACTGTTGTATTAAGTGAATATGAACTTGTTTTGTTTGCTGCATTTGAGCACCATTTCTGTTATTTTGATCTGTTACTCCTTTCATTTTCTAAAAATAATTTTGATTAGAAACAACACTTTTGTTTTCAATTTGGGAAAAATTGTGTTAGTAGTTCACACAATATGACAAAAATGATAATTTCACCAAAACACATTTGAATAGAAAATTCAGGAAAAAAATAAATGTCTAAATGGCTGTATACGAATATAAAAATCTGTATGTCTGTGGAAAATAAAATGATATAAGATCTCAGGTAGAAAGTAAGTGACTGACACAGTCAGTCTATAACATTCTGTCATTTGTATTCCACAAAAGTCTTACAGGTTTGGAACACAGGGATGATGAAAGATGACAGCATGTTCATTGTTTTAAAGGAATATTATGAAAACAAATCTGTCAATCCAATTCTTAAAAAAATGCATTCTGAGTTCCTCAGGCCTAAAAACTCTATAAGTATAAACATTTGTCCTTGTAAACAACCTGTATCACAAAACGCCGGTGCTTTTATTGTTAACATCAACATGTTCAAAACAGAAGAACTTTTTTGATTTGCAAGAATTTCATCATAACTCTACAAAACAACCCAGTGAGAAATGCAACCAACAAATCAACAGTAACATTCAATTCTCTTTGAGTGTGTACAATTCACACACACACGCTCGTACACAAACACACACACATGTTTTAGCTTTAGGCATAAGAGTCACATGAAACTCAGTGCTTTAATAAGTCTAACATTTCTGAGACTTCAGTTCTTCTTAAAACAGCAGGTCACAGTGTTTGCTTTAAATTTACACACTCCAAAAAAATGCTGGATTATTTTCAACTCATCGTTGGGTCAAAAAGCGACGAACCCAAGCGTTGAGTTAAATTAAACCCGAAAATGTTTATATTTGGCCCAACAATGGGTTAAAACAACCCAGAATCAACTTAATTTACAACACGATGGTTGGGTTTGTCCCTTTAGGACCCAATTATCGCTGGGTTAAAATGAAGCAATATATTTTTGTTTTTTTCATACATCCAAAGTCCACGGCACAGGGTATATGTTGGGCTCCTTAGTTTCTGTAGCTCAGACACATTTGCAGAGGGGTTAAAAGGATTAACCTAATACTGTTAATGATATCAGTTATCCTGCGCTCCAATTATTGTCCGGTAACAAACCAACGTGCGCTTCAGAAACACGGCATCCAAACAAGCATACAAAAGCATCGCAGAGCTGCACAACAGTGACTTTTACCTTGAACTAATAGTTTATAGACTTGAGATACAGCTCCCAAAAATAGACCCGTACGTATCGATAACCCACATCACACGTATTTACCTCTGTAAAAATGTTTCTATGGGTTCTGCATGATGTGTCTGATTAAGTATTGATTCTGGTGGTAGAGCAGAGCGAGTCTGCAGTCAGCTATGATTACAGCATTAGCAGGTTGACGGAGCTGGCGGTGGAACACATTCTCTGCTCTATGTGAACCTGAAATCGGGACTTCACAGGCAGTCCTTGACACAGAGATGAAGACTTTGGTTCATGTCGGAGGGAGAAGCGCATATCAAATGAAGCATCAAAAATTTACAATAAATAGCGACATGCCTCGAAAACGGGAACAAAAGACGCCTGCGAGGCAGCAAAATAGCATCTTCTCCCGAGGGACTCCATAATAGCACAGGAAGAGATAACTGTTTAATTTTTAATCACAGATTGTGTTTTCTTTGTTTCGGGGATAATAAATGAGCAATTTGATATTGATAAGAAAAGCAGGATATTCTGATTTGTCAAAGATGCACAGAGGATAGTGAGATGAGAATGATGGCTATGTCTTTTGATTTGTCAGCGAACGGTTTTCATGTCTACAAATCACGGAACAAGGGTCACATGTATCCGCCACATGTATAGCGAAGGATTCGAGATGGGCTGATTGATGTGACCTGTCAGGTCCTCAAGGTTTCAGACAACATTGCTACAGAAATTCTCTATAATGGGACAATAGCGGCAAGAAGCGTCCCATCAGATGCTAGCGACATAATTGCTACTGTCGTGGAAAACAACCGAGATTCATCAAGAGAATGAAATATTTACACAGAGGCCTCTGCTAAACCCAACTTCATAGATGGAGATCTCAACAAGCACATTATTTCTTCTGACACTACTAGCAGAGAAATTGTTTCTACAAAGTTTCACAGCCAGCCGGCTAACATAACATGAATGTGAAATTATGCCCCATAAGACATTTTTTTACGATTTGGTATGGGCCTAAACAGCATCAAACAGACTTAAAATGAACATTCGTATTTTTGGGTCAATAAATTCTATTTAAAGGGATAGTTTACCCAAAGATAAAAATTCTGTCATCATTTATTCACACTCTTGTCATGTCTACCCTGTAAGATATTTTGAATAAATTTGATAACAAAAAAAACCTAGGGCTAGGCAAGTTAAAGCATTAATATCACGACAATTATTTTATGGTGCATGAACGCAATTTTTTCAAGTATTATTTTATTTCGAAAGCCAGTTGCTCACTGGCTCTAAAACGTACAGACAAACCATGGCTCAAAGAAAGGGCGGTATGTTGATCGGTACTGGCTCGGGATGGGCGTCACCACATGACTCAGCCAAAGAGAAAATTTGGGGTTTGACTAAGACCACTGAAGCGCGCACATGAACCAGGAACACCAGAACTGAATTGGAAAAGATACCGAACTCTTACATAGACATTTAGTTTTAAATCTCTACCAGACAGCTTAGTTTATAGAACGATCCACTCCATTTCGGTTCCCCCCTCTCGTTCCGCCATATTGTCTATCAGTGCTCTCGCCCCACAAAAACGTAATATGCGCGGATGTAAAAGGCTGATTTAATGCTATTGATGATAAAATACAAAATCTTCCCAGGCTAAGGTACAACACAGCAACAATAACGCATTTGTGTTGCCTGTATTGTATGCAGTGTGATGTTAATGTAGTCACAGTATAAACTACTTAACTGAGTTTTCTTTCATGTCTTCATACTCTGAAACGGACAAATAAACTTGAAATTACGTTCAATTCCCTTATTAGAAAGGGTCCATGTACAAATAGTCCATTTTATGAACGTTAATAGTTGGGAAACGAAACGGACGCGACACAGTATATTAGATCCGTATAGCTGTAGAGAGAGCTCTTAAAGGGGCGGCAGCATAATAAAGATCTCTGTTTATAATGTTCATCAAACAACAAAGGAACTGGCCCAAAACACTCACTCATATTAAAGGATTTGTGTTCTCCTTGTATAAATTGTTAAGATAAAGAAAAAAGTAACATACAATAATTTAGTTGTTAAAGATGTGCTTTTTGAGTGTATGTATAAGCAATAAAATCAATCATTATATCAAACTAGACGGAACTTTAATGTCCTGGCAGTGGCAGATGGTTTTATATTTAATTTGATTACATTAATGTTTAAGTTGAGATTCACAATAAAGATTTTAAGTAAAAATTGTTAATGCTGTGTTAAGGAAAAACTGTTGTAAAAAAGCACATTATTTGTTTAAAGTGGTTGCAAACCAAATCTCATTGCACTTTTGTACATATAGCAGTGCTTTTAAAATAAAGAATTTTGAATTCGTTATTGAATTTTACGCTTAACAATGCGATTAATCATGATTAATCGCTGAAAAATCATGCGATTCATTTTAATTATAGTTGCCCAGAACTATTTACACAAAACTACTGTATGGACACAAAACCAATGAAAGTCAATGGGTGCCAATGGTTTTCTGTTACCAACATTCTTCAAAATATCTTCTTTTGTGTTCGGCAGAAGAAAGAAACTCATATAGATTTGAAAATCACAAACGGGCAAATAAATAATGAAAGAATTTTCATTGTTTGGTGAACTATCCCCTTAAGAAAGTTGGGTGCAGAGCAAGTCCTCACTGGGCAGAGGATATATCCTTAAACAGATGAATAAATAATGCTTTCACAGTGTATTGTCACCAGAGAAATATTTATTTCTCCAGCCTAACAAAGACATCCCTTTAGCAATTATTTCGAGACATTAACAACCTGCTCGCTTGCCCAATATCCACCCACGCTGATTTATCCGATAGTGGGAAATATATATCCTATTTGTTTTACAATTACTTTGACAAACACAATGAAGGCTTGTGTTTGTGTTGCTAAAGGCAGAATGCTTGCGTCCATTAATACAGGTCATCGACAGCCTGTCACAGAGGCGGGGAAGTTTCCCAGACACCTCTCTTTGCCGCGTCACAGATTGGATTTGTTCATCAGGAGTCATTGAAATATCTCAGCTCGAGAATTTATTGCCCTTGAATTATGTGGTTGCTGGAAAAGACAAACACTGCCATGCAACAATCCATCTTGAGGCTGAAAATAATAATCAACAAATTAATTAGCTCATTAGGTTAAAACCATGAATGGAACTGTGCCTTCACTGCAGGGAGGCCTTTTTAGCGGGAGATGCATGTGCTGGGAGTTAATGTGAGCTTTGCCCTTCCATCGGGTGACCACAATTTACTATTCGGGTTTAATTGGGAGAATAATGCGTATGAAAATTGACAAAATCCGGTACATGCACTTGAAGGAAATGCAGAGTAATATTTCAGATATAGCAGTCATGCAGAAGTGCGGAGGTATGAGATATGGGGTAGATACTCCGGAGCCTGCACAGTGAGGATAGGAATTATTCAGGAATAAAAACAGAAATTATTCCTAATAGTACAGGGCAAAGGGAAACTGCAGAATGAACTTGAATTATCTGCAACAAGTGAACCTGAATAACTGGTTTATAACAAAGTCTATACGTTGTTGTATTTTTTATAAACGGCAAAATACCGGGGTCAAACGTCCCTGCCCTGTCAGCGGCGGATCTCCAGGCCAGTGTTTTCACAGGGCCTCCACATGTATGCCTGCGAGGGAAATGTGGAGATAAGTGCAATTGTTGGCTCTGCACTTCAAAGAGCCAGAGTGTGTCTCAGCGAGCAATGGCAGAGAGGCGCGAACCATGCCTTTGATCATCCCCAGCTTTCTGATCATTAAAATATTGGATTAATAATTGATTAAAAACACCAGGCCTTATTGTGTTGCGGCTCGGAATCCCAATTTATTTCAACCTTGAATGAAATCGCCTTTATCTTTAAACAAATATATAAGTACATCTCTGAGTAAACTAAGGTAGGCATTGTAACACTTTCCTTGTCAGAGATCAAGGCATTCGTTTTCCAATCACGTAGTGCCTGGAAGATTGCATTGAAAAGTGTGCTTAAAATATTATGACAATTTAAAAGTAAAAAGAAAGATCATTCTTTCATTTATGAAATGAAATGTTTACACATCCCATAAGTTAATTGACATGATTTCTCCCTGCTACATTTTCTTTCCCACTTATTACTTCAGGCTGAAATAAATACAGTACTCAGGAATGAGAATTATTTTCAATAGTTAAATAAAATCAAATTCATTCTTTCATTTGGGATTCTAGGCCGCGTATGAATAAACATGGTAAACGCTGGTTTAGTAAGCCATATGTCTGAGGTGTTTTAAGTACTTGAGCCTTGCGGCACACCGCTGTTGTTTAAGATGTCCTTGCCGGGGTCACAGCCCTCTTGTGATGTCTGTGATGAGAAGGAAACATTCACTTTGGGCACTCAATCCTCAACGGACTCCTTGTTTAACGTTGTCCTTCAACCGCTCCCTATCACAAACCTGTCTCGGCGGATCCGCCGTGCTGAGGTGCCATTATGGGCTAATTTCAGACACACCACCAGGCTGGAACTGCACCAATGATAGCCGGACCGAGCTCGCGCCCCAGGGATTTCGAATCCCAGCTCTGCTTTAAAGCTTACGTCTTCGTAAAACCAAACATTTTGGAAATTCGCATGCATCTCAAAGTGCCAATGAACGTAAGACGCCACCTACAATGAGCATAGCGTTTCCCATCAGCAGTCACCCTAGTCTGACTGTTCTGGAAGAATGATGTTCCTCAGCGGTCACCCATTGCACAAAGTAGAAATATATTGCTTGTTTGCAGCCTAGCTCATGCCTCAGCGAAGACTAAAAGCTCTTCTTTTCGCCCTCAGGAATGAACAAACACAAGATGAAAGGCTGCAACTATTGGGGCGCGACGTATTTCCATATCGAAATCCAATCAAATAAAGATGGCTGGTAAAATCTAGTTAGATCGCGGTATATATGTACATTGCATATTGTCGAACATAACATAACATTATCACATCTGTTCGAAAACCAAAATGATTATGCCATGATGCAATCATGTTGTTATTGCTGTTTTAAACATGTTTAGGGTGTTGACAGTCACGAATAAAGACGGCAAAGTTCTGAACAGTTTAGCTAAAAAAGCATCTGTACTGATATTACGGTTATATAACTCTTGAAAAAAGTGTATAAGCAAATTTGTCTTTAAACACAATTTCAACATGTTTTCGGTCATAACTATAAGTGTTTAATTATAAATAAATAAATTAAAATTCTGAAAAACTGAAAATAATTGTATGTATGTTGCATAATATAAACTACTTGAATCAGTTGGCATGATGGGCAACAACAACGATAATGCACCGAAAATGCCGCCATCAGTGGACGCAATTCATTCTCAACAAAATTCCCTTAAAGTGTTTGTTATTCTCATACAACCTCTCATCTTTCATTGTCCACATGTCACAAGTCTAAACAGCGGTGAAATCTGACAAACAGTGTTCTCCTGCAATATCCAAGGCTTCACATAGCTACTCTTATGACTCTGGGCTCCTTGGCAGGAAGTGGCATGTTATGTGCTAAAACAGTGACAGGACGGTCAAGCACAAGCTGTCGTAGTACCTCAGCCGTGCAGAACTGTCTGGCAGGCCTTGGACCTCTAACTCAGCTGTTAAGTAGAGGTGAAAGGATCACGTGACCTGCCATCAGACAGTTGCCCAGGAAGCCTTGTTTATGTGCCTGTATTTGGTGAAATACAGCACAGGATTCAATGTGTAATATCTCATCGCACCTTGTTCCGCTGAGGCATGTGTACAACCGCCCACTTGCGTAGACACATATAGTTGAAGCATATGCACACCTCCAAACATAGCAACATTGTAAACAGTAATTGTAGATTGATGGGGGTGAGTTTGTGTGGGAGGAGGGTGACACTCGGTATCATGACGGTCTCTCCTCCAGATGCAATCATCTGAAGAAAAGGTTTAGGCCATTTTGGCAATCCCGGCATTCTCATCCCATCTGGATTTTGTGCTTGTGATTTATTTGGAGTAAGTGGTCAAGGCAGTGTTTAAGAGGGATTGATAAATAATGTTTGATTTGATTTGTGACATAAATGTCCCTTAATTATTCCCTTATATTACTGTACTTTTGTTACGAATGCAGGTTGTCAGATAGGGAAGTTGTTTATGGCACTTTTGGAAGATTTTGTAAAATTTCTCTAATTTTACATTTTTTAAAATAACAGTCCTAAATTTAAACACATTTGATGATTTAGGTACTGTATACTCATGGATACAACACATGGATTCATTTTATTATATAAAAATCTCAGTAACACTTAACATGTAAAATAAGGTTGTTTATTTGTTAACATTTGTAAATGCATCAGATACCATGAACTAACAATGAGCAATATCGATTTTCAGCCTTCATAAATATTTTTATTTACATTAGAAAATGGAAATAATTGAGAATGAATGTCATTGTGCATTAACTAATGTTAACAGTTATATCCTTGTAAACAGTAAAAATGTATTAGTAAAAGCTTAAGTCAACATGAACTAAGAAAAATGAATGATGTAGTACTTCATTATTAGTTAATGCAAGAAATGAATTACTTAATGTTAACAAATACAACCTTATTGTAAAGTGTTTCCATAATATACAGTCATTGCATGCATGTATTTATTTGATATATGAACAGTTGTATATGTATGCACATTTATTGTTTGAAGTATTTATTAGCCATCTATTGGTTTAATATTTTTGTTTTACTGTTTACATTTTAGCTGTTTTCTTTTTTTACCCTTTTGAATGTTGCTCAAAACTCACCAATAGGCAGGCAGGTGGGCAGTTGTGGACTATATAATTTGGGGTTATAAAGTCCAATCGCAAGACAAAATCATTTTTGACAGTTCACAAACGTTAATAAACTGTAACCAACAGGACATTTTAAGCTTAACACAAATGTCAAATGACCATCTTTAAGATTTAATTATAAATGTGAGATTTTAATCTCAGAAGTGCTTCTGCTGCAGAGTTTACATCTAACGGCCACAATTATTTACTTTCAAAACTGAATGTAAGAAATGAGAAATTTGTATAAAATGTGACAACTAGCCCCTACCCTGCCTTTGCCATGTTTCCGTTGTGTTTTAGGCTGTTTTGTTCACACTTTTAAAGGTCAACTCAGTTTGGCTAAGTGTGTTTTGGCACATGGCCTCCGTAGACTTCGCTCCCTCTCTGGGAAAAATTGTGCATAAGGTGCAGAATGATCAATCCTGCGCTGCTCATTAATGTCCGAAGCAGCAGGAGTTTAAAGTGGAAGTATTCATGTGATTAATAACACTTTTTCTTCTTTCGGGACCGTGAGCAAAGGTGCACATATTAACAGTCGGCATCTGTTCCAAACTACTCGCTTTTGTTTGGCGGGCGAGCGCGCAAATACTTTAAAGTCGCTTACTGCAAGATCAGTAAACACAAACGCCGACTTTCAGTTCGTTTTAAAACCCAGGACGCGAGCACATCCATTTCTGTAGATTAGCCGAGAACATGCTAGCATAGCTTGATACGTTGCCATACGATAGTAGCTCGATACGTTGCCACCTTGGAGTGACGCCTCAATCTGTGTTCCAATCTGTGTTTTCATTTAGCGCACACGGCCCTGTTGCCTGTTTCATCAACTTATTACTATTAAGTGGTCCTTATTTCCCAGAACAATTCCTACCCTACTCACTATTAAAGACCTGTATTGATCCTCATGGTACACACCATCCCCTCCTGATTTCATTAGGCCCGGTGCTGTTAATTACTCCACACTCTAACCTTTCAGTGTTTCATTTGGACCAACAAATTGGGTGAATTACAAAGGAACTAAAAAACAGTGAAAAGCCTGACTGTGCGGATCCCCAAACCGGTATGTCAAATTCCCAAGCGGCGTAATAATTAAAAAAGTTCATCAATGTTCCCTTTGCTCATCACATTATGCAGAGGCCGGGCTCACTGGTAATAGTTCTGGAGGATTCATTTAGGAAATTAGACCAGTTTGATCTGGTTCTTCATCAAGAGAGCAGTCTAAGTCCCCCCCAGAGGCTTCGGCGGGTAAACTGCCACCTTTATTTAGCGAAAAAGATGGAAAGCACGTGCAGCGGAATGCACAAAATGTTTTACCTGTGATTCTGCTTGTTGCTCTGTTGAAGCGGGTTGAGCACAGCTGCAGTGCCATTCCAGTCAGTTCTTGCCGTTATTCGACTATACGATAATAACTTCATCATAATTGGCTTTTGATGCTTGGGAGTGTTGCACGCTCATCTTCAGACGGGGATGAATTGATTTACAGCTTGATTTAATTATCCATTAAAATTCAATCAGGTACTTTCAACCGAATTCAAACTGAATCCGTCCCCAGAATCGAGGTGGAGTTGAAGGACATCTTCAATAACGTCGTTGGATCTAACTTAATAATCAGAGCACATTAGCGGGAAGGTACACGGCAAAATGGGATATTTCCATTTAGTTATCGAAGAATCAACTTAGTGGTACAATACACTCAGTATCAGGCCCAGAAAGATTTCAAAATGCTGCAAAATGAAGAACACGGTTCGAGTGCTGAGGGCAGGGAAATGTTTCTGCACTCGAGAGAAAACCCATTTGGAGTCCGAGTCCACGTTCAACTCGCCACCAATCTGCAACTGTGCCCTCTACACTTCCTGAACTCCCTCATCAAGACTAAGGTCAAAACTCGGACTACGTGTGGCCTCTCCACGCACCTGGCTCCTGTCATGGCTGCTCGACGTGAAAAGAGAGAGCCGGAAGGTCGTCCTAGCGCAGCGCTTTGATAGAAGGATGATAGGAATAGTAAAGAGCTAATATCTGCATCAACCTTCACTGTTAGCTTCCTCAGCATGACATTTAAATTGTTAATGGTTTGGATTGTACTTTCGTTGAATGACTTGACACCTCCATTCATTCAGAGTGGCAGTGGCATTGTCCGCAGCTGATAATGTGAAAGGCCCACTGTATTAGGGCTCATGCTGGAACAAGAGAAGAATCACTTATCACTGTCACTTAAGCCTCGCCTGGCAAACAAGACACCTGATGGTGACACTGATTAATGACGCTGGATAAGTTTGTGCACGCAGCCGGATCCCCGCGCAGGTTCCATCTGAATCATATTTAAACATATGGACGCCATATGGATCTAAGTGTTTCCAAAAATACAATGACCAACCGCTGCGAATCCGCAGGTGTCATATTTAGGGCCCTTTTTCCCATGTTGTGCAAATACACACAGTGATTATTATTCCAATGATTCCACGCGAGGCAGAAAATTGTAATGTTAAAAACATGATCGGCTTGTCTGTATCTTACAATTAATGATATAAAGGAATTAAACGTTACAAATTTGCCCTTCGTGTATTTTATAATGCGTCTTAAAAGTCTAGGCAGCATTAAAGCTGTTGTATAAAGACATCCTTAAAATCCATATCTGTCCCATGCATTAAGCACAACATGTAAAAATGCCAATTAAAATGATTTCAAAATGCTTAGATTTAATTGCCGACTTTTCAGAGCGACGGTTCTCAATATGATCCTCTCAAGTGTTTATTTACACTTTTGATACACTTAAAGCTATTGACTCGGCTTTGCCTCCTCTAACATTAATAGCAATGGTTATTGATTGTCAGGATTGATTTTAAACCAAGGGAAATAGATGCATACCCAAGGTGGACTTAAGTAATTTATATGGCGAGAGAAAGACAGAACGGGAGATCCTAATAAGCCCAGACTAATTAACTCAATAACAGTTATCCATGTGCAGCATTTCAAGTATTCATGGACCTTCTGGGTCTCAGCACAGGTCTGTTCGTATAATTTCAGCTCTTTTCTACAGAAACATAATTGCAGTTGTCAAGCATAGCCTGTCTAGAGGCTTTTCAATCGTACAAATGAGGGGCAGCCTATCTGAGAATTCCGTGCTTTGATTACACACATTCTTTAAGAAATAGCAGGAAGATGAGACCGCCACTCACAAAGCCGAAAACAGTGGGACAAGGTTAGGTGTTTTACCTTGACATGAAATGAAAGTAAAACTACAGAAATAAACTATAAGAAAAAAGATTTATAGGGCGAGAACAGAGAATTCAAGGAAAACATGTAAATCTCAGGTTTTGGAGCTTATTGTAAGCCACATCAGACCTCATCTTGAACCATAAAAGGTGAATCACAATCCTACAAGGACCAGGACATAAAAAATGTCAAAGTGGAAATTCTGCAATAAAAAATAGGTGTCTGCAGTCAAATCACTTCATAAAAACATTCCCACATTGGCCTTTCGCTATGGATTTTCTATTCTAGGAACGCTAAGCACATGGCATGGGGTATTACAGACGGTATCTGATATTTTGAAAATGCTCTGTGATGGATGTGCTTGTATTTTGCTTGCCTGGCACTTGCTTCTGGCTGTGGGATCTGTCCACGACTCGAGGATATTCCTTTATGTCCCGAGAGCTAAGAGGTATCAACATTTTACAGCAGTCAGAGTGTGTCCACTAAAAAACATTACAGAATCACACGACTGGCTGAAACCTCACAAAGGAACAAGCCGGTACGATGACGTCCCCCAAGGTGAAAGCAAAAATCTTATTGACTACTTTACACAAATGACGAAACTGTTTGTTTTTACGACTAACTAGGTATTAATATTCCATGCTGATGAACATGACACAAAATGTTACATTCAGTGACAGGAACGCGTCCACACATGAACAACGGCCCATTAGGACCAGCCCGTGACTCACAATATAGCCCATGTCATCAGCAGAGGCAACAAGGGAACAAACCTAATGTAATTTCTATTCCAGACCACTCGCTGTTTTCTGGCTATGGCTATCAAATGCAACATATGCTGTCACAGTGAACAGCGCGAGAATTCTTTAGAGCTTGCTTCATCTGAAGCCTTCCAAACCTTGTTTATATTGAGTGTCAGGCCGACTGCTTCAAGACCGGTAAACTACAGCCCCACACGGCCCTTCAGTTCACAGTCTACAAACAAATGTCTTCTTAAGACCCTTTTATCACGATCCTTCCGCTGTAGGGTGGATGTTAACAACAGCAATCCCAGCTCAGGATTGGATGAGCACCGTCTAATGAGGTCATCTGCTAGTTATAATGTTTTATTATTCTTTTTAGTCTTCGTACGGTGAGCCTTAATTTCCCTTCCCGAGTCCCTGAGAAAAGTTTTCGGGGGAATTTAAAATTCCAGTCAGCGCGGCGCTGTCATCGCTTCTTTTCCACAGAGCACTTACATCTGCTTAATGATTATCATAACGAATCCTCTCCTAACAAAGATTCCCATCTGCGGACCAGAGCCGGGATCTCAGGAAACCATAAATTTTGTGTTTTAAACCAGAAAATCAGATTTAAATATTCCCTCGTTCCATTCGCCACCTCTTGGAACGGTGCTGGGAACACATTTAAGAATAGTACACAAATTATTGCCAAACTTGTCACCCAGAGTTTCATGAATAATAGCGTGAAGACGAAAGGGGGGAAAAGGTTGCGTGAAGGTGAGAGGCATTCATTTATTTTTAAGATTATGGGAGATTCTCGCACGCTCCTTGTGCTTAGCCACCTACTGTAAAGACGCGGCACCATTCCATACAGGATCATTAGCATCTCACCCTACATCAGGAAAATGACTACTTTCCATGGATGCATCATTATACCGCGTTGTAGGAAATACCTTATAGACGTAAACGTGCATAGAGCCCCTGCAATAAACTCTCCGCCTGGCTTTTTTTATTATTCTGGAGGACTGGCTTCCTTGTCAAAACAAGAATGAGACGCATAATGAAATGCGGAGCCGTACGAATCACGAATGCGCATGATTGATTAATTGCATGACACTTGGCAGCAGAAGTGCGATAACATTGTCTGAAGACCTCTCATTCACAGATTAAGTATGGGAAAAAAGTGATTTTGGAGCTCAGATATGAGCCACGTGGCCAACGCACACTGTTATCCATTCTTACTGAAATATTTAGCACATGACTTGAATGACTTTGATCAGTACGAAAGATCAGATAGGAATTCAGTGAACTGAAGCCGTCTAGCATTATCTTGATGTTCTGTATTTCAACAGCATCACTTCTGTACGCTTATTCTACAGCACCCTTATTTTGATGCTAGTCTATGCGGTGTTTGTGGTTGAACATTCATCTGTGTCATACAGGTACATACATCGATCGCTTCGGAGTGCTTTCAAAAGCTCAAAATGTAATGCTCACGCAACACTGATTCATAATGAGCGCTGGTGAAAAACCCTTAGCTATAAAATGTTGTAATTAAATGAAATGGTGGTTTCCGTTTCCATAAAAAACCTATGGTTCACATTCAGCCCGCATGCTTCAGGAGGAAATTAGGTCTGAAGTTTTCTCCAGGAGTTCCTCTGAGGGCTATGTGAACAAAGAAACATGAGAGCATTATTAAAAAGCGCAATATATGAACTAAATGACCCCTCGGTGCCTGGCGTCTCCATACAGCGAAATCAGCAAATTACCTCCACCTGAATAACTCTGGATTCTTTCCCGAATTACACAATAATGGTGCAAAACCAGATTACGGTTGATGCTTCATGCCACGCTAAGGGTGGTTGTTGTATCGTGTAACGTTAAATGCAATAACCATGCAATGGCAAAAATTGAATCATTTGAATCCTAATGGGTCTTGTTCTGTTATACGGCATCATATCGAGCTTTCTCAGAGCAGAGCTTTCAAAAAATTAAGAGGTTAAGCTATGTAGTCGAGAGGCTAATGCATGGAAAAAGCCTTTGGACCCTAGCCGAACCAAATCCGGCATGCACAATGACACCCCATTAACAGTACGGAGGACACCAGGAATGCCTGAATCGGAACGCTGAGCAGATTTCGAGGTGGACAGAAGTCAAGAGCCCTCAGGCTCACGGGTACGCTCGCTCCAGCACCTCCGCTGATTTGACAAATGATTCTATATCAAAGGGCTGCACACAGATTTGAATTAATTGATTGGACAGCATGCAGTGAAATCCCTGATTGGTTTAACTAAGAGAGCAGGAAACGTGCCATAGTTTAGAAGGAGCCGGTGACAAGGGAGGGAAAAAACTGTCTTTTAAGTATGACTGATTATTATTGAAATGTGTATGAAAAATGGGACAAATTAATCCCGTTCTAATGCAATAAATCATCCAATCCGTGTGGGTTTATGGCTGTAATTCCAGAGGTTGGTATTCCTTTCATGTCTTCATTAGAGGGTCAACCACAGCCAGAGGACCTTGTGAATGGGCATGTCTATAAATGCTGTACCCCTTGCACGGACCCCACTTTAATACGGCTGTAAAAATCAACATCTCTGCCAATTGAAGAGACACCACATTAACACTACTTTCTAATTACTACTTACTGAAGGGGAATACAGCAAAGCACAGGACTAGAGGAAACCGGAGGGGGAAGTCTTCTTGCATATCAAGAAAAAGTATAGACATGACAAGGTAGCGGCCAAAAGTTATGTCTGAGAACATATTTGTACAAAATTATATATGTGACTCTCCTAAACGCAAAACTTAAGGGGTAATGGACAAAATTATTTGGCAAAAAGGCAAACTACAGCATATCAGGGAAAATGGATTTATATTAATATTATTATTAATAATTATTATTATTATCATTATTTTATGAATATTATTAATTAGTGGTTATAAACAAACAATTATTGATTATTATTATAATTATTTAAACATCATATAAATAAATAGAAATACAGCCAAGCACAGAACTAATGGAAACCAGGAGGGGACCACAATCATATTTTTTGTCAAAAAAAGAAAATGTATAGCTGCTATATGATGCCGAGGGACATATTTTAATGCCCCCACAAGTTAAGTACACTAAACATTAGGGGTATTCAAGAAAATGATCTTGCAAAAAAGCAAACTACAGCATAAAAACTAAATATAGATTTTATTCTAATATACAAAAATAAATATCACAAGAAATAACCATAGACTGTCAAAAATAGGGACGTTGTGTCTGTGACGTCACCCGTGGTCTCAACACAATTTTGGTCTCTTTTGGAGCCAGTCTCTAGCGGTCAGCCGATGAATTGCGGTTTTAGTCACTCCCGTGTTGGCTTCACGAGAGAGATCAGAAGGTTGCCGCTCGGAAATAATGCATAAATTGACTGTTAATACGAAATGGTATTATTATCTTTATAAACTTTGCACACAAAATTGTGTAGTGTGCAATTATTGCCAAGCCTCCTTTAAATTCTACTCAAACCTGGGCATCAGTACTCCACAAAAACCAATGCAACATGGATTTTAAATATTTCACGCATATTTAATAAAAATATTTTAATAAAGAGTAAAGGTGTCAGTTGTGCAAAGTCAAACATCACTTGTGGACTCTAGCTGCTGTATCGTGTGAATTAACCTGCGCCGAAACAGAAATCGCACAGCCCAATCAAGTCATGAAGCTAAAAATATCCCAAACACACACAACCTGCTGCACGGCAGACTCCAAGCATCCGGCAGCGTGGTGTACCTTTCCTCTGTTTGACATGAACATGCTGTGCTAGCTAGTGACAGCCCCAGTGCAGCCCTGCGCCCGGAGGTCACAACTGACCTTTCATATTGTGAGTTTTTCCAGTTCTGATACATGTTTGTCTGAAGATGTCCGCCAAAGCGTCCGCAGGCTCCGCAGTGTGGGATCGGGCATTTTGCTGCCTGTCTCCCAGAATCACTCCCACTCTCCCCTGAACGGTATACTATATGTGAGCGCTTAACGCAAAGCATGCTGCCATGAGATTCGCATGCTACAAAGCTTAATTGCTGCATGACTAGCCCGCCGTTGGAACGCTAGAGGGATTTCCATTTATTACCTGGTATGAATCACTTTTAAGATGTGCTTACTCACCACCGGTTCTTCCAAGTTCACTACACCATTTCCAGCAGGAATGTGGAGGTGCGTGTTGTCAGAAGTGATAATAGAAGCGGGAGGATGTGACATCATAGCAGGCATAATAACACAAAATAGATGGCATGCATATGTGTTTGTTTGGAGTGGGTACGTCGGTCACACCGTGCGGAGACTGCGGCCTGTGCCAGGCATCGCGCGCAGGGAGGTAAGGGTCAAATTCTGCTTTCCATCTGCCATCTGCTTTGCGGTCCCAACGGGTGTTCTCCGCGATATGGCACAAGTACCGCTAGGGTTAACTCACGCCTCGATGAATGGACTTTAAATACCTGCAGAATATCAGCCGGGGGCGTCCATAGAATCTCCAGAACAGACGTGCCTGTTCTAATGTCAGACAAATGATCACTTCCCCCAAGTCAAGGCCACTTCATCAATGTTAAGCGGTGAGGTGCGCCATCCTTCACGTTCGGATGGGAGTTGTGAAATTGGGACTCACTCCACATTCACTATCCACCTATTGTGAATAACAGTGCCGGGAATGAATTACGGCGGAGAGGACGAACGCATAATGTAAGATATTATTGGGGAATTTAACAATGCTCAAGCCTCAGGGACTCTCACAATGTAATGTATGGCCTTCGGAGTACAATCGCTATGGCAACTAGAAGCCCCGGGTGACCAAGTTGCCCACCCACACGGACAGCCGTTAATCATCTTCACTCCAATCCTGGCACAGCAGAATTTGGCCAATGTGTCAAGCAGCAATTATGTATACTTAGTGTTCTCTCCACCCCTCTCGGTTCTTCTCGCTCTCGTTCCTTCTTCTTGTTCCTTATTTCTATCCCTCTCTTCTCCTTTCTATATAATCACTGGGCTTTTAAAAGCTCTCTGTTCATTTGCTCGCTTTCATTGTGAACGCATTCAATACCAGCGCAGAAAATACGAGCGGTCTTAGCGCCACACAGTACGCCATTCCTATTACAGAAATCATATCTAACCATTGAGCCATTATACTTTCATTCTGCGTTGAGTGACACACCAAATTACTCCACTGCTTCATTGCTTTCTTTGCATATTGGCCTGTGCAGATCACAGACGTTAATGGGAAGCGACGAGACAGAGATTATGTTCTGCTGGTCGCGGGGAAACGTTAACGCCACCGCAAATCGGTGGCATCCCTTCATTACCTCCATCCAGATCAGCTGTTTCCAAGGGGGCCGACAGCAACGTGGGAAACGCGACGCTCTCCACATTTCAAGGACAAATACAGGCGCATCAGCGGTGTATAGAAGGTTTTTAATAGAGGTGATCTCGACAGGGGTGAACCGCACTGTCTCGTGTGAAGGACAGGTCAGCAATTAGAGCCCTGTTGTGTGCCAAGAAGCCCAGGACAAAGCTGATTGCCTTTTTGTGTATGTGGCACAATGAGCAGCCGTGCGGTTTCGTATAATGCAGGGTGACATAAATAGTTTGCAGCTTTTCTTGCAGCATCTAGTCACTTTAGACGGCAGTCAGTATATTAGAGGTTGCACACTTAATACCGCACACAAGTTTGAGTACTCGCTGGCAGGATGTCTGCTGTGTCAATGCCTGCCATTCGACGACTTTTTGCAAGGTCTTTACTCTTGACCTGCCCAGTCAACCAAAAAAGCACTTTGGCATTTTTGGGGTTAGCGTATCCAATAGCGCCAGGTTTCGCTATATGACACATTATTGCGTTTCTCACGCGGAGGCACGACTTTACTGAAGCTGTGGTGCCGCAGACGGCTTTCAACTATGAAATGCATTTTCTTTTTGTTCATCTGCACAAAGAACGCAGCTGATTCTTGTCGGCGTGTTGGTAAATCCTGAGTCAAAAAGCGTGAAATCACAGATAATTCTACATCTTGTAGCAGTGGTATGGTTTAATTCAGGGCCTTGTTTCCGAGATAAGACACAATAAAGAGGAAATATCTGCTGTCATGCCTCTTCGCTCTGCTCTATGGTAGTGTCAAGGGATAAATGCCATTGTATTTATAGGTATACACGTGGAAAAAAACATTATTCACAGATCTCCATAGATACAAGTACATACAGTGGTAGGCAACTGGTTTGCTTCTGGAAATCTTTTTACATTGGGAGTTGAACAAAGAACATAGCACCAAAGTAAGCAAAATGTTGTTGAAAAAACATTTAGGGGCGGATTCCCGGACAGGAACAGAACTAGGCCTTGGTTAAATTAAGATATCTAAATTGTTTTGAAAAACATACTTTAAAAAAAACATTAGCGGTAGGCATCTTGACAAAAAAACAATCACACTGATGTATTTTCAGATGTGGCAGTGCAAGTTGTTTTCGATTAAGAGAACTGTAACATGTAAGTTAGTGTGGGACTAGGCTCTAGACCCCAAAATGTACAAATATTTATTACTACTACCATGCATTGCATAATCCAAATAATACGCAAAAGTACATATACTGTATTTTATTCAAATTTTTTTTACATAGTTTTGCGCATGGTTGTTGAGAGCGAATGCATGTCACACAACCTGTTCATGTTGGCATCTACTAAATGACAGATGAATTTGTGCCAACATAGCAAACAGCCTTGTGATGTTAACAAAGAAAAATATTGAAAATGTTCACCTATACATGTTTCCTACAATGGAACATGTCTTTCAATCTTGGGGGATTACTTCTATTTAAAATGACTTGATACATTTATTCTGTAAAACAGATTTAGTTTAAATACATTTTTCATATTTTTAATAAATTTTAGTTTTTAATTAAGTTTCGATTTGTATCTCAAACTTGAGAAAAGATTTAAAATGGGGGTTAAATATTAAACGTTCAAAATAAGACTCTATGGTATTAATTTATGTTTTTTCCTATGAACAAATATCACAAATATCAGTAGTTTGAAAGAACTGAATGAAAACGTTTGTACATTTCTCTCAAATACTGAAAAATAGCTTATTTTATGTAATGGCCAGGCTGATACACTTTCTGTGTCAGGTCATGTGATGCAACAAGGAAATTAGATTTCATCAAACACCTTTAAATAGTAATTAAAAGCTATATTCATGAAAAAAAATGTGTTTAACACTACTATTCCCTGCCGACCGCAACCCTATCGGAACAGACCTGTGACTCATTTTGTGTTTGCAGCCCACCAGTGGAGAGCCAGACATTTACAGAGATTTGCAGAGTTTATATACAATTCCTTTAAAGCAAGAGTAATAACTATTACTAAGATAGTAACTTACCTTATGGGGGCAGGAGGCTGAGACAACAGCGAATGTTTTATCTGGCGTTTGGCTTTGGTTCTAAAAGAAAAAAAAAACACCTCTGTGTTAGTTATTTTTATTCAAAAGAAACCGCTGCATTCAAGTGTTCCTATAAATTGCAAGTGTTTTGTAATAAGACACAACAAAGTGACCTATTATGTACACTTACTTTGAAGAAACGGAAAAGCCAATTGACTGAATAAAGGTTAAGGTCATCAGTCTCCGTGAAATACACTGGCAACAGATGCTTACAGCAAGTCTCACCATGCAGGCCTTTTCCTGCGTCCACTCCGCAGAAAACACGAGCACAAGCTTAATAACATATGCACCGCTTCTCAAACAGCGTTTCATTAACCAATTACCATATTGTAAATGTGGCGCTACATCAGACCGATACAAGAGAAGCAACACTAAAAAGGTTGCACGCAGGTACGTCAACAAGGCAACAACAGATGGTCCTGCTGTTTGCGATTATGCATGATGCAAGGCCTCTGCACACTGACAAAGGTAACACCGGGGGAAAGGACCATTTCCAAGTGACCTCGCATACATATGAGGAAAAACAACCGGCCGAGCCTGCGCGACGGGGGACAAACTTCTCGCCGTAATACTTCAGGGACGCTCGATTGATTCCAACCAGGTGCTGCCAGTCATTCGTATCTAGTTATCTTCTTTTTGTTGGACTAATGCTCTCTGACACTATTAATGGCTTCCTTATGGTATCACCGAGAGAGATGAAACATTGAGCGGTCCAGACTTCAACATCTATATTTCATCAGCACTTAGAGGAGTCAGCATCGCCTGCGTGCTAACCTTGCTTCACACTAGCTGTCTGGTAAAAGACAAACATTGCGTGGTCAGCCCAAGGCGTCTGAGATAATAGAAAGTGGTTTTGTGCCCCCTCTGTAAAGACAAGAGTCGGCGTTGGCAGGAGCTAAATTATCTTGCTGTAGGGTTTGAAAAAGACTAATCGTATTCAAAATCAGGTTTATTTGATGAGAAATATAAATTAAAATACTGAAAAATAAAAGAGTCATTACTTTTCGACAACAGTGCAGAATAAATAAGTAAAATAAGCAAATAAGTGTGTATTTTTCAATCGTGTTCATGTGAGCAGGTTCCTCAGTCACAATCGAATCAGCAGCAGCAATATAAACAAACGTTAACTTCTGACAAACAAAGAATCAATAACTGAGTAGTTTTAATTTAATACAATTAATATACAATAAAATCTAGGTATAAACTAATATTATAATAAACTAAATATAAATTTAATTGTAGCAGCGAAGAGCAGAAGTTAACTTCGGAGCAGACATGTGCATCTGATAAAATCATCAGTGGCCAAGATTTTGTTCTCCCATTTCACATAACAGTTCTCATGTGTGCAGTGCACATACTACATGCACCTTGTTTTCATTGTCATGTGATTTGTATGTTCTTTCTCCTATGACCTATGAAAATATTTTACAAGCGGTTCTTCAGCTTGTGTGGTCTCGTGGGAAGAAGGCATTCACCACATACTGAAAAATCTCAGTGGAAACAGCAGATCTAACATATTGTTTCGGCATTGAGATTTTTGACATTTTACTTATTTCTCTTACTGATTTTTGCATTCTGTAGCCTATAGGAGGAAGTAAGTCGATTTAGATGCAGATTATGTTTCTCTGGGACTCTTTGTTTAGGGGTCACATTTAGCTCCTTCGTGGTTAAAAGTGACCGAAGCCATAAAAAAAATTGAGGAAAATGAATGTATTTCATTTTAGTTTAATAATGTTTTTATTTCAAATCAGGGTCATTATAGTTTGGATTTTAGTTTTAATATATTTTTTAATTAGCTTTTATTTCTAGAGTTTTAGGTTTTGTTTTCAATTTGTTCAAAGTTTTAGCAATTTTGTTGTATGTTTTTGTCTTTTTTTTATTTTGTTTTTTTATTTCATATTTTTTATGTTGCTATATAAGATGAATATTTCTTATTTTAGCTTTATTTAAGTTCTTGTTTATTAATATAATGTTACTACTTTAAACTTTTCATTTTCATTTTCTTTTTTCCGTTATTTTATCAATATTATTTGATTTGATTTCAATGAATTACTTAATTAATGAATTTTAGTAAACTAAAATTACCTTGTTTCACATTTTTTGAGAATTTGATGGTACTGATTAATATTTATGCAATAATTATTACCCATTTTTACAAACATTTTGAAATTAATTGTTACTTCATTCAGTTTCTGGGCATCTTCATTTAGGGGTCACACTTTGCTGTGTGTATGTGTGCATGCATGTTTTGACCGCGAAGGAGCGACGTGTGACTATTTTTTTGTGACATATGCAAATCATGTCCAATTTGTGTGTGTGTGTGTTCACAGAGCTTATATTCATAAACATATTCAAATGTCTTCTCATTCCGATGAAGCTGCGATTTTAAACATTTCAAAATGTAAAACTTTTCAGACAAAACGACAGAAGAGTATCAGATGTGTGAAGTAAAGTGGAATGGAGCGTAATGACTGAACTGAAGAGCATGTCTCTGTTGAATCAACTTGAAATGGAAAGAAAACGATGCAATGTGTATTTAAAACGGTAGTTTACCCAAATATGTGAAAAATGAGAAAATTCTTTTACTTACACTTATGTTGTCCTAACCAACATTCTTCCAATGAAAGCATGACTGACGATGTTAAATACATAGTTCACAAAAAGATACTTCCTTAAATTACACTCATGTCTTTAAAAACCCGAGTGACGTTCTTTTTTTCTGCAGAACAAAAACTTAAATATTATGAAGAACGTTAGTAATCAAACAACATTGTCCCCCATTGACTTTCATTGCATAGACACAAACCACAGTAATTCTCAAAATCTTCTTTTGTGTTCCACAGCTTTGGAACAACATGAGGGTAAATAAATGATAACAGAATTTATTTTTAGGGGAACTGTCCCTTTAATCCCTTACATACTGCTAAAACCATACTGGTTAAGAAGAACAAAATACATAAATTGTGTGTTTCCTTAAATTGTTGGCTGACTTTTAAAACTTATTTAGTGGCTAATATTAAAACATGTCACGAAATGTATACAATCAGAAATTACTTCAATAGCAAAAAATGATAACTAAATAAATATTGAATTATGATACAAATAAGTGGTGTTTATGCATGCGCATAAGTCTTATGCACATTAGAAGTTCCACCCAAATGAAATAAATCCATAAAAATAACCGTGTTTTAAGATGTTTAATTGACTCCCAGTTCAAGTAACAAATCTATTTTGACTAATACAGTACATGGCAAAGCTTGTTTTTTAAATGTATATTGATATTCCTCACTAAACTGAAAAAAATAATCAATGCTTGTTGTTCATTTAGTGTCTTCTTCTTTTTTCTGACACTTGCACAATACTGTAGTTTTGACCAAATCATGCAGGTACAAAAATACACGTTAATGAAATCATAGCTAACCAGAACCAAAACAATTAAATGTAATCAAAATCTAAACCAAATTCAGTTCCTTATCATTCTCCTCCCTAACCTTGCCTATTCCGTTTTGCTCAGTTGACCAATTACAGATTCATTCCTCTCCGCTTCAACCTGTTTTTGCTCCCGGAGACAGTTTTCCCTTTAATGAGCTTGTTTTAAACAATACATGATATTGTAACCTGAGCAGCGCTGGCACAGGAAGTCAAGTAGAGAGACTAATAAAGCACACATTCTCCCGGTTGCAAGGGCAGCTCGGAGGACATGTTTATTCAGGAGAGCCGCTGTCAGCATCGCTCGCTTTGACCTGTGTTTGCTCTACTTCAGTAAATCGAAACATCTGTTTAGCTCTCCATTAGGAAAACTACGATTTGAACTTCATCTTGCTGCGTGATTTTTTGAAGCTCCCTGTTTTCTTCGGCATGTTAATAACTGACAAACGGGGCAATAGCGGACCTCGCCGCTGACACGAGTAATGAAACGATGACATAAAAATTACGAAACTACTCTGGAAAGAATGCATTTGCGTTAATGCTTTATTTCCTGTTTAATGTTTTGTTCGGCCACGGTTAATTATTTAATATGACAGGTACCGTGTGCAGAGTGTATTAACTTGTCCTGCGTGTTTAAATAATATATGATCCCATTAAAATCTGATATAACCGACAGACACACAAGCGCCACTGGGGCTTTTTCATTCGCAGGTACTCTGCACCATTATCATGCGGCGTTGACCCGGTGCGTTCGACGAAATGGCCTTTCTGTAATGCGCGTCGAAATTACATGTTGCGCCGAGAATCTAAGCTATGCAAATTCTCCATAGCTACCCTTGTAAAAGGCAGACAACTTGTGTCAGATGAACGCTCTCCTGTTTTTTAGAGAGCTGTTAACTCCGTAAAATAAGGGCGGACGGAAGGAATGATTTTCGAATAGTCGTTCCTAAAAGAATCCTTTATTGGTGGGCCTATCTTCCATCCTTCTGAGCTAGCTCCATTATTCATGCAGCGCCGGTAAACTCGCGAAAGCGAAATGTGATTTTGTCAAGGTTGTGAAGTGCAGTCAAAAAAACATGATGGAAAACGCCACGTAGAAGGCAAATTTATTATCTCTTCTTATAACCTGTTACATCTCAGCTTCACGGTACACAGACAAATTAGTTTCTATCGAGACGCCAAATTGCAAATATTAAACCTCCACCGTTCCTCCCCAAAAACAAGCCACAGAAGGGATTTTTTCCCTTCACCGCTGCATTTCTTCCTCTCGAAAGGGTAGCGTGGAGAGAACGGTGGGCTGCAAAGAACAGTAATCTCCTTGCCAGCAGTGTTGAGGCTGACTGACGCTCAATGTGCCATCGCTATAAAGGGGAGCTCTTTGAAATGACTGCCTCCCACAAGTGCATCAAGACACCGAGGCTTCTTGCGCCTGGTGTGCTCATTTGCTAAGCAGTGTGAAGCCCCTTCTTTTCAACTGGCCTTGAGTGCTGCGAGAAGTCTCAATTAGACCTTTGTAATAGGACAGAGTTCGAGGCAGGTACGCCGGGCCTGCGCACACAAAAAAAGGTGGTTTGGCGAACGTACGAAACACAGTACTCGCAGACGCAATAAAACATAATACCTGTTTTGCTCAATAGTACACTGTGCTGTGGGCTATGTAATAGCTCATTTGGAACGATATCTTTTTTATTTATGGTTGCCAACAAAGATAAACCCAAAATGTTCATATACTAGGCAAGGAAATATGGTGTCTCAAGCACACACACAAAGCGTTATCCCAAGGCCATAATGAGCTCGCTGGTTTTTAAAAGGATTAGCTGCATTAGAAATCACATTTCATTCACTAGCCGAGCAAAACAAAGCAGTTCGCAGCAAACATGTTCATTTATTACCGCTTCGCAGGGGTTTAAACGCAACGCATGAATATTTCATCAAGACTAATCTAATCTCGTCCCGCATGCGCGTGCATTTATTATGGAATCTAAAGAACACGACAGACGACATACGCCGCACATGTCAAATCAGACGATCGATTTCCTTTGAATCGATGAGACTGCTGCACGGTTCATATAAGATCCCGACGAATATTTCTGTTTCTTTTCCCTCATGAGATAAAAAAACCCCGGGCTGTGAATTGGCAGGAGCAGGCGCCCAAGCACTTTTCACCCTAAAAGCAATCTTTAAGAGAGGCTCTGACGTCGTCAAATTAACTTGTCTCCTCCGATACACAGCAGGTGGAGAAGATCTCGCCGCGCTCTCAGACGACTCCCATTTAAACTCGCAAACAAGAGCACTATTCACCCAAGGCAAAATAAGGCACAGGGCTTTTGTTTGGCAGGATGGCACAGTGAGACTGCGTTGGCCCAGTAACATTCTCCTCACACACTGGGAGACTTTGTACTTGTTACTTCCTGGCTGACACTCAAAAGCACTGAACGTTAACTAAATTGCACAACCATCACATGCTCTTGATTTTGTTATCTCCATTTATGACACCTTTGTTGTTGTTGTTGTTGCGAAAAAGGGCAGAAATGAAGAAAGAACTGTGGCTGCATTTCTCTCCGTGGGATTTAAAAGGGGTCTGTATTTCAAGGATTATCAGATGTTTTTGATCATGTGACTTCCATGGTTTTGATCTCGCGCACACACACACACTCGTGTCTCTGGATCTTAGCAGCACATAATGTGAGAACAGAGCGATGACAGGAAAATGAGGACTGTGGCAGGCCTGGAAACAGCCTAGTTTACAACCAAACAGTCACACTTGAAGTTGTCAGATGTACCTTAATGCTGTAACGCTTATGCATGCAGCGCGTCTGCTTTCTGGGGTTTTCTTCCTACTTCCACTTTAGACATCCCCTATTTCTGAAAGAGTAATGGTACAGGGTTTCCAATGTCTCCGTACACAACAGCAGATCTGCCACAAAGTCCCCCGGCACTGCTATCAAAGCGCTTCTTCACAGTTGATCATTAGCAATTTAGGAGCCTTAGGCAACTCTTAGCCCTCAAACTGAGCGATATAATTTAGCAGCTGCCTCGGCCATACAATCTAAGGACCGTACTGTACATTTATCACATTCAGGGTTTTTAAAAAGAGAAATACAGAACATTTTGATTAGTGACAGATCAATGACTGCGAGCCAGACTGTCGTGTATTTTTACACACATATCCAGAGGAAATAAGAGTATTTTATTGTTCTCGGAATCGTTTTCAAGGAAGTCCTCTGCCAGATAAAATCCTGCAACTCAAACACAATTATTTTGATCTGGCTTCAAGCAGAGGAAGCTTTCAATTTGAGTGGTCCACCTGAAATCGTGATAATGTGTGGTTTTGGGCACAGACCATCAAAGAGAGACTCAATATCGTTTTAACGGCAAAAAAACTACCAGGCAGCCAAAAAACCCACCTGCCATATTCTGATATAAGACCCGACTTTCATATCCCCATTGAATTTATAGATTCAGATAAATTGGAGGTAAAAGTTTAACTGTTGTTTCTGAATTATGATTTGATTTGTGGTTTGGAAATAGTTTGTATGCGGTGCAGCATGAGGAAATATATATGACAATGTATGATCATATACTTAAAAGATTCTTCACAGCGATCCCATTGAAGAATCAATATCGGTTCCACAAAGAACCATTCAAAGATATGTTCTTTAAAGAACCATCTTTTTCTTACATTTTTATAATATGAAAAACCTTTTTCCCCACGAAGAACATTTTGTCAAACAGAAAGGTTCTCTGGATGTTAAAGGTATAGTTCACTTAATAATTCTTTCATCCCCTGAATAAAAGAAAGATATTAAGAAGCAACTAAGATTTCTATCACTATTAAAATGGTTGTCAAAAGGTGCCCCAAAATGTTTTGTTTTGTTACATTTGACAAAATATTTCCTTTTGTCTTCAACAGAACAAAAAATATACAATAATTAATTCTACTCTAGAAGTCAATGATGCCCCAGAAATCTAAGTTTTTAGCATTCTTCAATGAATCTTTTGGGTACAGTATCCCTTTATTTTCTTTATGGAACCATTTAGACAAAAAAGATTATTCTATAGCATCGAGAAGCACCTTTTATTTGAGGTGGTTTCCCGCACAGGGATTAGTTTAAGCCAGGACTGGTTTTAGCTAAATTGGGACATCTCACAAACATGTCTTATGAACAAGCATTACAATTGTGCATCTTGAGACAAAACAATCGGCACTGCTGTATTTTCTGTTGTGTCAGTTTTCAGTTAAGACAGCTCTAACATTTATTTTAGTCTAGGACTAGTATTTAAACCCTATATGGCAAACCACCCCATATGTCATACTTAAATAATTTTCAAATCTGCTTTATCATGTCATGACACTAAAAACTCAATGCAAGATCATCTTTAGAGTGCAGTGATACCATTATAAATTCAGTGCGCAAATGACACAATGACTATGATATGATATGAAATATGATTATTTAGATTTTGTATGCCAGGCATTCAATGGTTAGCTTTTAAATTCTGATTCATATGAATCTATTCAACTCAGCTAGCACACCTAAGACTGAACTGATCTATAAAACAATGTTTAAATTGGCTCTGTACGCCTGCACAGTGAGCGATTCGAGTGAAATTAATTGCAGAAATTTGCGAAGAAGAAGAAATGTTTGAGGAATATCAATACAGCGCTGCCTTTCAAGCCCCGTAATGATTTCACAGCAAAGACGGCTGCGGGTCTACTCTCTGTCTGACACTCCATCGTGAGACTCGATATTAATTTATTAACATCAAAGCAAATAATTTGGGTTTTAATCCATTAATACCTCCCAGAGTTCAAATGCTACACGCTCATCAAAAGTCACATGTTCTGCCCTGTTCTACTGTACAAAGAAGAGATAAATCATTTACATGAAATGATCCTCAAACTTTTCAATGTATCAGGCAGGAAATGAAAGGGTGGTAACAAAAATGTGAAGAGCCCTTGAGGTACGCTATAGCACACACTGTGGCTTTAACACTCACTCGGTTAACAATACTTGATGCACTGTTTTATTGAGGATTACAGCTGTTCGGTGACTGAGGATTTAGCGGTGCCTGCTCTAAAGATCTGACCGTGTTTGATGTATGACCACACAACTGGAAATTCAAGGATGCTCGGTTGAACGCAATATTTCAGCCGTCTCGTCTGCCTGCTTCCTAGATATACTGAAATCGAGCGATTCAGAACTGAATTGTACCTGATATTTGTAGATCTGCGATTGTAGATTCTAGTTTTAGAAAAGGCATTTTTATTTCGGTTTTGTACATTTTTATCTGCTTGGATGTCAAATCGAATCCCTTTTTTGTCAGTCAACCATATATACAAGTGCAAAAGTAGGTGAAAAACTTGGGTGCAGTACCGACCAACATGGCAGTATGACAGATGTTAGACATTAAGGGTCCTGTAGATTTTAACAGTCCCTCGTTTCTTAAGACAAAATTCTTTGAATTCAAGATGATTTTGGATACACAACAGAAGAACAAAAGGGCTATTTCGTGCAAATGTCAAGCATATTTAAGTTTTTACCAAGGTCAGATGTCAATATTCGGTGGTTTAAATACCCGTGTGAAGTCTATCTTAAAGTTTTAAACATTTTTTTTGTGTTTTAAAGAATAGTTTTCCACAATCATGTAAGTGACTTGTCACATCCATAACGGTCCAAAATCCTTTTAAATGGACAAATTGTAATTATAATAAAACTATTTTCTACGACGAGTCATCCCTTCTCCATCTGTTTGCTATTATTGCTTCAGGTTTGTACATTTTAATTGACAGAAATCTTACAAAGTAGGTCATCCCTCAAAATCGAGCATCCTTTTTGTCACATGCATAACGCCTTATTTTTCCCTCTTTTAAATCAAAAAGCTCATGCATACACTTTTTGAAGTCTGGACTCATCAGGGGTTTAGAAAAACATAAACGGATGATTTAATACATTGGAATGCATTCTCTTACTATTTATATTTTAGGTTGACTGAAAATGTCACCTCCATAACCCTTGTTTAATCTCCTTAGAGATTGTTTTATACGCAAGAAATTAATGCATTACCGATTTGTTTTAAATGTTAAATCTCAATAAACAATGAACATCATTCTTATTATGCATAAACACCCTTTATACCAGTCACATGCACATGTGAGCCTTGCGGATGTTTGCTTTGCGTCTGTTTGTGTGCAGCTTGTCTAAACTTAGTTGAGTGTGCCAATTTGGTGTGGCGTGTTCTCTGAGCATTTCTTGGCACGTGCTCGGCGGTGTCTCAGACCAATTTGTCATTCCAAGCTGGCTTTGTGTGTTGCCAGCAGTGAGACCGTGGTCGTGCGCAACTCTGATCCTGGAGGCACCAGGGGACACGGCCAAGTGTTCCACACACTCAACTCTGGGACAAATAAAGGATTCTGCCTGCTGATCCTCGTCTCTGAGGGAGAGGAACAGAAGAACCAGATTTGCCTGCTCCTTTGCTCCAGAAAAGATCTCATCCACTAGAATGTGTGTGACAAGATACAGTACAGCTCTGTCTGAATTGTGCCGAGTCTCTGCTGTCATGTGGCGTCTCATTTTTGAAAATGTTAACTGGTATTTGGTCACACTGAATAATTCATAGGCTATAGAGGTTTATGAAGAAAACAATAGTCTTCTTTTGTTTCCGATTGCAACAAATATTTTGATTCTGGTATAAAATGTGACAGACATAAAAACAAATAGCACACTTGACCCAGCTTCAGTGTGCAGAGTTAAAACGAGTTATGATGGATTTTTGTTTTGCTTTATAGAAAGCTTAATAAGAGCACTCCAAACACTTAGAAGCTTATGTTTGCTCTTTGTTTTTGTTATTGAGGCTAAGTGGTTTATGAACATATTGTTTGGTTGAGTCATCTGTTGCTTAAACCATCGCTGAAGTCTGGTTTACAAGATTGAGGAAAAAATCCATTCGCAGTCAAATGTATGTCAGGTTCAAATGGACCAATAACCAAGGAATTTAAAAGCAAACTGATCCTGCCGGGGCTATAATTCTTTGTTTTCTTTGCAGGGTGGACTCTTTTTTCCTTTCTTTATCTGCTAAGAACCACAGTATCATATAAAGGTGCAACCATATGGTCGGACACTGGCAGTCTGACATGTCTAAATACAGTCATTCCATGACACTCAACACCCCTGCGCGCCAGATTAGGACACACAATGTCGGAAAAATTCAATTTTGGAATAAATGAGAAGACCAAATCTGAAGCGGAATTGGTAACCTCATATGCAAATTGCAGCCTTTTTACTCGATTGCAAAGCAGTCAGATGTAGATGTGAAATTGTGATCTTTATGTTGAGAAACATGAGTTCAGACCTCAGGGTTTGAGTGGCAGCCATATTGCACCGGAACGCTCTACACACCAGTTTATTGGTGGAGAGGAGACAGAGTTACAAAGTCAATTAGTACATATGGGGATGATTAGGAGGCCATGATGAACAGTAGTGTAGTTTAGTGTAGTAAAGTGCAGTGAAGTGCAGAGCAGTACATTACAGTACAGTACGGTATAGTACAGTATAGTATAATACTCTTAGTATTAAATGATTTTATTATAAAAGGTCCTTTTTAACCCAGCAATGTTTTGCCCAATATTTACCCTGCATGGGTTAAAAACAATTATAGAGTAAGCAAGTCTATTACTATTGTACAGTAAATAAAAACTGAAAACACAGAAATAATATTTGGGGAAAAAACAATATAAATTTCTTAGGGCTCAAAGAATTACACCAGTGCTAGATCCTTCGACCTAAAAATCAAGACGTTTCGAGGAGCATGTTGCTATTTGTGCGTGACATGCGTCTTGTTCTATTTGATTAAATGATTTGTAATATCCCATGTCTGGTGGAATTACATGAAATAACCCAAGACGTTGTAACATATTACAGATATTGTATTTCCACCGCCACCCGTCCCCCACACTCATTTCTTTCTCATTTCCTTTATGTCTATACAAAACAGAATTATCCAAAGGCTGTTGTGATGTGGCGTGGGCTCAGAGGACGGCACCACGTGAACTGTGGCGATTGTGCACAGCACAAAGGTAAAGCCAATGGAACATGTGGTCGCTGGCAGCCCGTGGCGCTCTGGATTACAGCACCCTACAGCACTAATAAAGAGGCTGTTTGAGAAGACAATGTCACGTCGCCTCCATTTACGGCTACGTCCTTCATGATGATTAAACCAATTCTAGAAGCATGCTCTCCTTAATCCTGCCGTTCCACTCAGGGCTATCAAATCACGGCCTGGGCTCGGTCGGAAACAGGGCTTTGAATGCTTAGACACGTCAATGCTTTCGAGACAAGCTCACGCTTACAAACAAGAGATGGTCACCTGGGGTAACAGGTGCGCCACTTGTTCCACCACTCGCCAGGCGCGTTTTGCAAGGTGGTGAGCTAATAGGTTTAGATCAGGATAACAGCGGGCTTGTGGGCTTCGGTGGACGCAACGGATCAAATCGGGTTGTTTCGTCACCAAAGGTCATTCCTGACTAGGGGCTTCATGCGGTCTATGTGTTACTAGACGAACCTCTGACATGTTTCAGAGCAGGTTGTTATATTGATTCATGCTAACAATTTCAAATGTCAAATATTGCTTAAGGAGAAAAAAGGTTAATCGTTAACGTAGCCGCTGGTCTAAACTACCCTATGGAAAAATGTGTGTCACTGTTAGACATGTCAAACAAGATGCTTGTTGTGCCATATTCTGTGTATATTCATACGTACCAAAACAGTGGTGGAGCAATATAACCGTATATCCCATATTCTCAATTTTCAATCATTGTTTCGGGAATGAATTGACTTTCTGATCTCTCCACAGCTCAAGTGATCCAGGAGAGCGGAATCCAGCGCATTATATCTGATGATGAAACAATGTTTTCTTAAATCCCACCTCCCAAATAGGACATGCAGGAGCAAACTCAAATACACCTCTCGCCGTGCGCCAGCGCCCTGCCCTTTTTTTCTTGATTATTACAAAAGAACAATAGAGACTATGTATTATCAACATGTTGAGATTTATTTGTCTTTGGGGGCTCCGCTCGGTGATGGACACAAATCCTTAATCCACCCCCGAGATAATAACTATGTAATCCTCATTCCCAGATGGAGGCGTTTCAGGAAAGACAACCCAAGCTAGCCAACACCGAGTCCGTCCAAGATCAAGAGAGGTGAGCTCATTAAAATACGGCACAATTAAAAAAGATAAAAAGAAATACTGCCCGTTGCCAAACGCAATGCGTCAACAATATCATTGTATTTCCCTCCATATGCATTATTGTGGAAAGTGAGAAGCTAACCTACGGAGCACTTCAGCATCACCCCGGCGCCCCGCACGACGACCCGCGCGTTAATGAGCGTGTTCCCTGTATCTCTCCAGCCTGATGAAAGCCCATGTGAGGGGTGCTTGGCTTGATTCATTTGCTTGACATTATTCAACATTGTAATTAAGAGTCTTGCATCAACACCGCGCTGATTGTTTTCTGCATCGCGCCGGCTAATAAAATCTTGCTGATTGTTATGCAAATCCATTTAAATAACGAAGATAATCAAAAGACTAAGAGAGACGCTAAGAAAGCGAGCGCCTCCTATTTCCACTACCATGCAGTCTATTATAAATACTGTCTGGGAAGTAAATAGCATCGCCACTCTGCTGAGGTAGGGATTCTGGAGCTCGGAGTGGGCCTGAATGATGGGCTGTCTACCTCTCTCCGTTTTTCACACTCGCTACCCCACACACATATCGCTGGATGTGAAAGAGGGCCAAGACAAGCGTCTCTCCCCCTGCGAGGCAACCGCTGCCAACTGCAGGCTCCAGGCCACACCTCCCACCTTCCATACAAGCGGACTCCCCCCAGCCCTGGGGACTGGCTGTGGAGAGAATGGCGAACAAGCCGTGCCCACCCGTGTGCCATTGTCTTCGGGGAGGCCAGCTCGGAGCCCTTGGCTGCGAGTACAGAGTGCTACACTGGAGTGCTCATTACGGCTCTGCGGGGACTGTTCTCCAGGGTATCCAATGTGTAGCTGAGGAGCTCATTACGGAAGGCTGCCTCCGAGCTTTTACACCTAGAGGCGAGCAGCCTCGAGAGGAGATAGCAGAGAGGAGGGTTGCCAGATTAAACTTAATCAGATCCACCTGTAGCCAGCAGCGCCGCCTCCTCATTGTCGCCGTCATCCTCGCCGGTGTAATTACAGCATCATTTTTATTTCTACCGCTAGGCACGGCCCAGCGGCGTAATGAGGACATGTCACTTCTAAACCCCTAATGTAGATTTTAAACAGAATAATGACAATTATGCTTTTAGCCAGACATATTCCCTGGGGTCTACTGTTTATGTAGTATTTTATGGAATTCTGCTGGAATCTTCTTTACAACTCGCTCTCACAGTAGACACTTCAAAGAGAAATGTTGAGTGATGAATAAATAAACAAGACGTCAAAAGAACGTTAAATGGAGAGACACGTCGGCATCATGAGACTGAATGTGATGCAAGAATCAATTAGTGAAGATGAAACGAAATACTGATTTATTTCTTTATATATACTTTCATTTTTTGTTTGTTTGTTGTTTTTGGATTGCTCGGAGGAGATATTACGCATCATAACTACTGGATCAATTTATGAGGAACATTGCTGACCTTCAATTGACTGTTTTTATTAAAGGACTAGTTCACCTTAGATGTTTAAATTCTGTCATTATCTACTCAACTTAAATTATTCCAAACCTGTTTCAAATTCATTGTTCTTTTGAACACACCAAAAATGATATTTTGAAGAAGGCGAGAAACCAAACAGTTCCCGGCCACCGATACTTCCACAGTACCAGTTACTTTCTACGGTGGTCAACAGTGCCCCTGAAAATGTCTTTGTTATTGTGTTAAACGAGGTCCGGAACAACTTTTCTATCCTTTTAAATCCATAAAAGAAAATATTGAAAATAATTGAGAAAGACAAACTATTGTCTATAATCACATGAGAAGTGAGAAATGACTTTAGTCAATGAACCGTGTGCTATTTATACATTACATGATGTCACAGTCCAAAAATAATTTAGTCCAATAACACAGCTAAATACTTTGACAGTAAAATGACATTGTCAGGCTTTTGTATTACCACAGAGCCCATCAAAACGTCACAGAGCTCTCCCTTTGAGACTGTCATAATTTTTTGAACGTTAAGACATTGATAGATATATTGGAAAAGTTTTTTTCCATCTCGCTCTTTCTCTCTTCAGGTTCTGCACAACCAGTTTGCAATGTTCAGTTGGGATTAATGAAAACAGTGTGATGTGATTTGCATAACTGAATTGCCTCTGTGATTTCTCCTTCCTTGCACACCTCCCCTCAGGTATTGAAACATTTTGAAACATTCTTTGAAACAAACTGTCAAACGGCTGTCTACTTACAAGGAATACAAAGAGCTTGCTGAGCAACAGTCTGACATGCTCGAAACTGAGGATATGCTTCTCCACCACAGAAAAGCTCTTCAGTGAAGCCAGCCTAATACAGAATTAGCATTTCTAAATGTGTGTTTAATATAGTTCAAAGTGTTTGCTTTGCAATAAAGGTAGGATGAGAGTTTGTGACACTTGAGAAAACGGTTTTATGCATAAAAATGTTTGAATTGAATTTGAAGTGCAGACAAATGAGCAATTTCAGCGTTATGGATGTGACATTTTTGTCAAAACTTGAAATAAAAATCTGGAGAGAATGTATTTGATACCAATTGAATCATCTCTTTATATTAACTAAACCCCTAATGAGTCCAGACTAAGCGCAAATTCTCTTTAAAAGAGGGTAAAATGAATGCTTTATGGATGTGACAAAAAATGACACATATTTTTGAAGAGACAACATACTTTGCAGGATTTTTGTGAAATAAAATGTGCCAACCAGAAGCAATAATATCTAACAAATGAAGAAGGGATTGCTCTTTTAAATCGTTATTTTATTTGCATTTTCATGTGCCCATTTATGAGGAATGTGGACCGTTATGGATGTGAGAATTCCCTTATGCTTATGCCAATTCAGTTATGGGCTATAGAAAACTATGCCAATCGTTTTTTAAACCACCGCATTAACATCTGACCAATCAGTATGGTAAAAGCCATCGTTAAACTTTTTTTTTTAATTTTCATCTTATGGTTTATGCTTTAAATTATACGATTTTTAAACATGAATTATTTTGCAAAAATATCTACTTTGTCTATTAATGTAGGCCCCTTTGATTTCCACGATGCGAAAAACGCGGACGGAATTGCGGAATCCATGCATAAAAAATGTATTTGCTGTATAACACAGAATGGCATGGAATCTGTCAAAATGCATTACTTCTTAACCAGAAGGTAGCACTGAACAGCTAACAAAATGCAAATTATGTTATGAATAATGTAAGAATTAAACAGATCCGGTTTAAATAATCTACTTTGCGCGAAAGAATATAAACAAGTTAACGCAAAAAAGCGCTAAGGGAAGTCGGTGCGGCGCGATTGCGCCTCAATGTCGTCTTCCAGAAAGGATGAAAATATATGTCAGGTTAACTTGAATAAGATATAACAACGTAATACACAGTCCCCCTTCTTTTTTATAATTCGACAACTTAGTATATCATTTTCTTTAGTAAATGGAAGTTAATGTGCTGGTAAAATAAGAGAAATAGTACTGGTAAGATGGTTTATTAACATAGTTAAGTAATTATACCCTATTTCTACAGATTTTTTCCTGCATGGTTCAAAGTATCCACTGTAGCCTAGGTTTCTTATATAGTTTACAAGTGAATACTATAGTTTACTGAAGTTTTTTTTCATGAAGGCAAATATACTACATACTTTTTTACAGTAAGAGAAGGAAAAACAAAAACAAAAACAAATAAATAAAAACATAAAAGATAATCAATAAATTACTTTTCAATTATATCGACTTAAGATCTCCTCCCAGTCAAGATGTTATATATTCTAACAAGACAGCAACGTTAAAAGACAAATATACAAAAGTATGTCAATATATTCCTCCTCAAACATTGTTTCATATGTCCTCATAATGTCCTCTTTTAGAAGCTCCCACACCTGCTGCCACATGACAAACCGCAGATAAGAGATGTAAACAGGTCTGATCTAACTAGCCGATAACACAATCTCAGTGTCTTTTTCCCTAATGTGGTTTAAAATATCACATTTGTAGTTAATATAAAGGTTAAAAATATATTTCCACAAATTAACATATTTCTAATGCTGTGCTCAAACAGAAAGAGAATACACCAGCACCATCCTTCCACTTCCTTGAGTGGAATCAACAAACACATTAATTACAGGCTTCTAATAAATGAGTCTGCACTGGTGTCGCCCACACAGGCACAGGCAGAAATCACTATTTCAAAGCGTCTGTGCACTAAAAAGCTACAATGTCTCCTACACGTCGGAAAAAAGCCGGTTCAAAAGGAGCGTTTCTTCCCTTTTCCCTTCAACAAAAATACAGAGATGAAGATACACAAAGCATTGGTTTTGCTCTCTGTTCTTTCCATGCTAAAGAAGCTTAGCGCATTTTGTTTTGCGTTTCGCCTGCAGTGAAGAGGCAAAAGGTGACATGAAGTGAAAAAAGCAAAAACAGACGCTTTTTCACTCGCTAAGAAACATTGTACTGGCAACCTTTTCTTAGGCATGAATGGGGAAGTGAATCCCTGGAGTCTAACTGACAGTCACATTTGATGGCTCCCTCATCTCTGTGTTATAGAGAGAGACAGCATTAGTTGCTTCGTTGTGCTGCGTGGGAGTCCCTTTAAAAATGGCACATAATATCTTATCAACTCCACAACACCAGCAATCCATAGCACCGGAGACCTTTGGTTTCACATAATCATAAACGTCACATCAAGGTTCTCATGTGGGTGATGATTACCATCTGATGCAAATTTGGTTACAGGCCAAACAAATTGTCAATTATTTTTCCTTGGATATATTTTGCATAAATTGCACTGCTGCCGCTGTTAACCGAGTTATGTTGAGTCGGATTTGCATCAGCACTTCGAATGCAGGTCGGCGTTCGATGAGACAACAAAGACCTTCATTGACTTCGGTGATCCTTTGGATGAATCCAGGTCAGCTCCCGACACGTTTCTAGACAGATGGCTTGCTCAAAGCCCTCGATGACCCATGCAGGGCAGACGGTGGTAACATGTCAAGGAATCTAACGTTTTCAGCAATTCAAGAGACACGAGCAAAAAGGCCACGATGAGCTGCGCCGAAGATTATCCATGCTACATTTTTTGGTGTTAAAGAAGACATGGCTTAATCTAGGAGAGCATTATGTTCATGAAATGATGTGCGACCAATCATAATTCAGTAGACCTAAGACTCTTTTGAAAACTAATGCTGCTTAACCTAATCATTTTCTACCAGTCATCGTCCCAACGCGGCACCCGCAGAAATAGTCAAGCGTAAACACAAAATCTCTCTTCTTCTAATAATTCACACACACACACAGAAAACAATCAACAAAACCACCTAACACTAAAGAAATTAGTGTTATCTGCTAAATAGAGGTTTTAAAGGAAACTCTGGATTAATCAGCCTGTCAGCCGCAAGTAGCCTTCGTATAAAACACGGTTCCCTCTGGCTGATTTCGAGCTAAAACATAATGGTGCAATACCAAAAGTCATTATCATTACTGTTTTATTAAGGCAGTGGATGCTGGCAGGCTCTCCTGGCATTGTTGAGGAAGTTGATTAGGAGCTGTGGCAGGGATTTTTGCTTTAATTTGGGTCAGCGCTCTGCCCGAGCGGAACAGAGTGACAGACCCCTACTGGATTGAATCGGGAAAACGCATATGTTGTTTCGCTATCCGCACTAAATAATTGGCCTAATTATTCACGATACAGAAAAGCGACGGTTTGTCAACTTGGGCCCACAAAGATTTAACTCTGACGCGAACATTAAGGTGCATTTAGCGAGATGGAGGCCACCCGTCAGGTTGACAGTTTAGGCTCTAATTGCTTTATAATGCGAGTACATGCAAATGCTTTGTGGTGAGGAGAGGAGAGCAGGATGGCCACAGGGGAGAGCAGGCAGTCGGGCTGGCCCACAGACATGGAGGCTGAGAAGACAGGCGCCACAAACAAGGAGCCGGCCAAGGATACCTCACCGCACCGCTCATTTCATAGTGACAAATGTGTTCCCTCAGCAAATACACAGTAGAAGAGTATACAAACAAGTACTCTATATGGTGTTTCTGTTATGAAGTACAGCTACACGAAGTACACATCTTTGTTATCAGTTTTCCATGTCTATTAGAGCTACAATATGGGGAACATTCTGTTTGTATATCAATATTTTAGGTGTTGCCAAATCTGTTATAAAATACATTTATAAACGTATTATGTGTTCTGGGGAAATACTGTTGTGGAAAATTCACATTTTCTCAACCAAGGGGCCAGGGGGTCACAACAGTTTCCAAGGGGCACCAAGATGACTAATTGTTTACAATAGAAAAAATAAAAAGGATTACGGTAAATAAAAATTGAGGAATGAAATATTCCAGAATATTTTATCAGGTAGAAACCGTGAATGGGGGTGGGGGGTTGCTTTAAAAGTCAAAAGGCTTGAAAACAACTTATTTAATCCCATTTTTTGCCATATTCCTTTAACAACCCCGAGCTCAGCTGCTTGATGACATCATCCTCCAAGAAGTTTGTTAATTTGTGGATGAAATACACCGGCACAGGAAACAGCAAATTTAAAGGAATTCAGTGAAAATCTATTTTGTGGCATTAATCACTTTAAAAATATAATACACCACATAAACCTGTATGATATAATACAATTTTCAAAGGCTTATTATTTTTCTTTTAAATTAACCTTCAAGCTTACATCCTCCTAGAAACTCACTGAGCAATGCATGCCTTCAGCACGGTATTTACATCCTGTTAATCTTCTTGCTATTCTGTAAAAAAATCTAGTTATAAAAAATAAGCATATCTGAGCGTATCTTTAAAAAACTCTAGTACATCCTTTTAAAGAAATCATTCCACAAGTTATATATTCATTTTTTGAGTTAGAGAGCTTAAAAGCCCTTGCATAACACCTAAACAACCCTGGAAGTACTCTGATCGGGGCTTATTTAATGATTCCATAAAAGACCCACTTATGTCAGTGGAGGAAATACAAGATAATATTGCTTCATTGTTTGTTATGAAGTAATTGCGAATGCATATCGTTCAGATGCATGAACACGGTTTAGTCTGTTCAAGTAGTTTAAACACCACTCAAGAAAAGCAGAAGGTTTATATATATGTTATATTGCACTATTGTTAAATATTCACTCACTTTATGCTTAACTGGGTGCGTTAATAGAATTTCAACTCCATTTATTCAAGTGCTGATCAATGGTATGCAATCACTGCGCTTTATGCATTATGCATTTTAATGAAACACACTAGTTCCTGCACCGCGTGGCACGAGGTTAACAGTCCCAATAGGTAGACCTCTCAAAAGACTGACTTAAACTTGAAACGCTGCTTTTTCACACCGCAATGAAAACCACCTGAAAAGTTCTGTTGCTTTTCCCTGTGAAAAAATAATTACTTCCGCTTGTCCTTGAATCAGGATGTTATCTTTTTAAAAACGGCTAGAGCACATTTTCAGCAATGTTCAAACAGAAGGACAGGACAAACACAATGGGGTTTTATAAGCAACATGAAAATATTGGCTAATGTGTCAGTGGATATTTTTAACCACAGTTGTTACAAAATAATTGTCACTGCTGATTTTGCATAACATCGCACAAACTCATGTTAATACATGGCTTTATACGGGCGCAACACAGTGTAAATCGCAAACCACTAGAGAAGATCTCACCATCCAAGATCTCACCACACCGGCTGTAAGTCACTCACATTATTGTCCTCAGATCATTAGGGAGAATAGATGTAAAGCTGGTGGAAAACAGAGAAAGATATGTCTCTATGGAAACACATTTTGAAATAATTTTATAGTTAAGAGAAAAAACTTAGCTACATTTAAATGTCACGTATTTAGCTAAATGTGTGTGGGCAACATCATTCAGCAGGTCCTATCAGACCAAATCCAATGTATGTTGTTGTAAAGAAAGTATAACGAATAGCAAAATGCAAAGAAATATGAATGCAGTACAGATAGAAAGCAGTGGGTTTCAAGGTTTTAATGACAAATCGGCATTCTAAAAGATTTACAAAGTTGCCAACCCAGAACTAAATTTAAAAAATCATTTAAAAAAGGTTTCCGGTATTGTAAATGCCCCTTTAAAGGGATAGTTCACCCAAAAATGAGACTTTAGTCATCATTTACTCACTCTCTTGTCATCTCAAACCTATATGACCCTTATTCTTCAGCAGAACACAAAAGAAGATATTTTGAAGAATGTTGGTATCCGAAGAACACAGCAGTACCCATTCATTTCTTTATTTTTCACAATACACAGAGCACATAGTAAAAGTACACATTAAGTAGTAGTAAAGATTTGATCAACGACATGCAGTATCAGACAAATTGGAGTTTGTAAGCGTCCCCTACTTTCAACATGGAAAGTGGCAAATCTTCAGATCTGTGTGAAATGGATTTCAGCTGGTGTGTTAAAGGGACGCTTCACCCAAAAAAAAAAAGCTGTCATCATTTTCTCACCCTTGAGTTGTTCCAAATCTGTATAAATTTATTTTTTCCGATAAAGCTTGTTGGAAGAATGCTTGTAACCAAACAGTTCTTGGCCACCATTGACCAGCATAAGAAGAAAAATGACAATGACAGTCAAAAATGCCCAGAACTGTGCTTTCCTACATTCTTCAAAATATCTTCTTTTGTTTACAGCAGAACACAGAAATATATGAAGCTATTTGTCGAGCAATGGTAGTCAACGGTGGGAAAGAACCATTAGGTTACAAGCATTCTTCTAATTATCTTTCTCTTTGTGCATCAGAACAAAGACATTTATACAGATTTGGAACAACTTGAGGTTGAGATTTTGTGGGTGAACTGTTCCTTGGACTTTATTTGTGTTTTTAGAGACAATGTAAAAATGGTCATTTTTTATTTTAAACCCAACAGCCACAAATATATAATTCTAAAATATGGGTGATTTTTGAGACAGTATGGACCAGCATTTACCCACTTTCACACATCTACAATACAATGAGTCACAGAGAGAGAAATAAACAAATTGAATGCGTTAAACAGAAGAAATAAGCAAACAGAAGTAGATGCCTTCAGTATGTAATAATATCCTGAATACAAGCAGATGTTTTTTACAATACAGAATTTACTTCAAACGAGAAATACCCGTTAATATGCTTCTCGATGGTGACTGGCAAAACGCTGGCTCAGATGAAGCATGAGTGTTGAGGGCAAAAAACTGTTGGAAAATCACTTAGTCGTCAATAAAGGTCCCAGCTGGAAATGGATGTAAAAGCTGTAAAGATGCACTTGTCTTCAACACAGCTTGAGCCTCAGCCAACCATTTTAGCTGGCGCCATTCGTCTACCCCCAGGTAATGCAATTAGGTGCCACTAATATATCGAGATTCTCTTCAAACTGCTAAACATCAGACAATAATAGCCTGTGACAGAGCTCCAAATCTCTGTCGGAAAAAATGTATTTTTGATTGTCTCAATTGATTGGGCCTGGAAAAAATGCTAAAATCATAACAACACAATGCCAAGGACCTTGCCGACAGACAGCCACGTTGCTAGGCAACCGCTTCATGCTTGAACTTATACTGACTTGCAGCCAATCAAGTGTTTCGGAACTGACGTTATCTGAAAAGCGTTAAAAAATGTAGCTGTGGAAGAATAGGACTAAGAATTAGAAAAACTCATAAAACGTACATTTCTGAAAATAAAATTAACAGGTAAATGATTTATCGTTCTCTTAGTAAATCTGCAGACTTGCAGGCACTTTTCAGCCTTTTAGATTTCAGCCAAGCCACTAACAACAGGCCATGAGAAGAGAATCACAATGAGGAAAACTTGAGTTCATATTCAGGGCAAGATAGAGAAGCTGTTAGAATGGCAGACCCGATAGACCTTAGCACATCACTTCACTGGCTGCCAAATGATAGGCCCTCAGGCCATTATCTGAGTGAAATATGCAATGTTCAATTTGTTTCAAAGGTAGAAAACTCTTCTTTGGTTCTCTAATTTGATTGGATACGTGACGTTACAACAGTGCTGAAATTTCGCATAAACTTCTGTGGCAACAACCTAAACAAACATTATGTGGCCAACCGCCCCAAAGAATCAATAACTGTTGAGTAGTTTAAATTTAATTTAATACAATTAATAAACAAAAACATATTGATATATGAGTTAAAATAAATTAAATATAAAATAAATTGATTCAAATCGATTCTCAATTTAATTAAACAATATTCCTGAATCTATTCCTAATGTACGCGATCCAGAGGATATTATCTGTAATATTTATTGTAATAATTTGTACTTCCCTTCTCTTCCTGAAGATGTAGCAATTTTCACTTATCCTTGGAATAAAGATAAAGGAAGATGATGGAATTTGGTCAAGATAAAGGCTTATATGGACCTGTTATGAATTGTGAAAATATTTTTTAAACATGTTTAAAGTTGTCTTTAAAATACATGTCTCATGACGAGAAACCATACGTTTTGGAGAATCAATAATTTTCCAACGGCGGGAACACCGCTGCTTCACAGCGCTACAGATCTAAAGTTTTGAATCTCATTGGTTGTTGTGTGTCTGGTAACCACTAGAACCAATGAGATTGAAAAGATTAAATTCTGCAGCCATTTTGAGTGAGAAGAGTGGTATTCTTGTTTATGCGTGACTAAATCAACTCAAAATATCACTTATTTTTGCTCACAAATGTATTGTTTGTGTCATGAGACATGTAACCCCGGAGGTGTATGTATTACTTTTATTATGGAAATGCGCTTTGAGGAGTTTTAAAAACTAGATCTCCGTCCATTGTCATAACCAAGCTGAGAAGAGCCAGGATATTATTCATTATACACCTGGGACTGCTTGAGGGTGACTAAAATATAGACTTGTTTTTATTTTTCGGGTGGACTGTTCTTTTAATGTAAATGTGTATTTCAGAATTAGAGGTAAATTGGAGGGTTTCAGTAACCTGCATTTAAATTTAAAGATGAGTGTATATATGATATATGTCTGGATTTATAAAACATAATCTATATTGAATCGAATCAAAAACATACTCATATGGAAACCATACAATCTAGTCACCAAATTAAAAAAAGTCTCCCTAAAAATGACTGCAACTTTGTGTCCAAGGTAAGCAATTAAATATTTACTTAAAATTTACAGAATAGTAAAAAACATAATTCTCAAGATATTACTTTTATATAACAATACTCAAGTGTGATTTTCAGATGCAGTTTTGAAAGTCTGCATATATTTGTTTCTTTATGAGTGGGCTAGTTTATGAAAAGCAGCATTCATCAGCGTGTTAAAATACAGCCAGGAGTTGAAGTGTCTAATCTGACATTGAAGTAGTTATCTGTCCACACATTTTTCATGAGACAAACACTTTAGCGTTCCCTATAGAAACTGTTCAATATTTCAAGTGCTGCATGTTTAAATGACATCCAATCACAGTGCTTCCATGCCATCAAGCTATTTACTAAACGGTGCTTTATAAACTATCAGACGCGTTCATTAAGAGTTGTGTATAAATGTAGGCCACGTGTGTAAAAGAGCAACAGCGCCTATGGGAAACCCGGTGCTTCCTTTTTCCACTTTCTCTCTGTATGACTCAATTTATGACATCGCCTCGGGAATATTCGCTGAGAAACGCGAAAGCGACCAGTTACCCGGGTTCATAGAAAGAGCATAATCTCAAGTTAAATCTTTTTACTTGAAGGATTAACTGGAATATCAAAGAGCAAAACGCAATATCACTAAACAAAAGGATATGGAAGCCAGATAACAGTTGCGAATTCAGCCGGAAGCGGGATTCTGTTTTCTTGTTCTGTTCTCCCGCAGGCAACTTCAGAATAAGTCTTATAAAGGATTACCCCCCGTCAAATAACGTTCCTTTTTTCCTGAACATTGTACGCCTCTTAAAACACAAATTGATGCATCAGATTTTAATGGATGGATGGAAATCTTTGACAGAATAACATGCCCCTTGACTTACATTCTCCTACAATCTGATAAACACCACCTCATAAACAATATTTACATCAAATGTTTCTGCAGCTCCCTGGAACAGTGTGCTCTGGCTTCAAGCTATTTGAAGGAATAGCTCAACCAAAAAATTGAGATCTGTGTTCATTCGCTTGCCCTCATGTAGATTCAGTGTGATTCTCATAAGATTTGGAATCATACAATGTGGATACAAGAGTTTATATTTATGGGTGCACTGTTCCTTTTGGCGGGTGGAGGTTCTTCAACATTTAACTTTGTAAACGTTAGCAATGAAATTCTTCATTTATCAACAAAATAGCCTACTCTATAAAACCCTGTTTTAATGAAATGTTCCCTAAGATTATTATCAAAACATTTTCGTGCCATACTAGTTAACAATGGCAGAGATCTGACATCATGAAATGTTTCATCAAGGCATCGAAGTCTTGACTTTGTTCATCACATTAGGATTGTCAGCCATACTTTGAGGAAACTCATCAGCTCAAAACATAATTAAGTGTTAATTATGCAAGCTGTAAGGAGACCAGAATATTTGGTAATTATTTTTCCGAGTTGCCACATAAGTGATCACAGACTTTGGTGCCCCTCGTGATGGTCACCACGCATCGATTTCACAGGGTTTGGGGGAGATCAATTGTCTTCACTGAAGCAAAGAGTCATCGAACGGGATGTGGTGGGTCTTGAATTACTCAGGTCAGTGATTAAAACATGAATGTATTCATCTTGTCTGCATCCAACAAAAGTGCATGGCACTGCTGTTTGTCTACTGGTCAGTCAACACTTTGTTCAAACCTATGATCTTCCTTTTTGGTACAAGATTTCTGAGTGTTCTGGGTTAGGAGTGAAGAACCAAATAAGTTCAGACATCTAACCGATCTAACAAACAAGCTAAAACACCTTTAAGTTTTTTGAAATCAATACAGCTCACCTAAGATCTCATAAGACATTGGTTTTTAAAATGGAAATTCCTGCAGGGAAATGTGCTGTCTGATATTAAGTGTGACATCACTGTCAGGGCAGAACGCTTGCTCACTTCTGGTGTCATGCCTCTGAGCTTTCCACCGTAATAGTTTCTACTGCTTATAAATTCTGGGGCTTTAGCGGCCTCATGCTTTTACTTGGCGAAGCATTGATCTCCGAACGGATCACAGATCACAAAGTGTTATCATTCAACCGTTCTTCACAATGCGGCGCCAATACATTAAAGTGCACCGGCACTGTCAGATCATGGGTGAAGTAAAGGCTTGAGTCAAAATTGTATGTGCATATGTCTGTGAGACCTTAATGTTAAAGGAATATCACCTCTCTGGCATAGCAGTAAAAAAGGGTGTACTTTAAAGTATGTTGATGTATTACAGGTCATCTTCGGTTTCCTGATGACACGGTAATTTCAGATCAAATGTTTCGCATGGAAACGGACCAAAAAAAGCTTGAATCCAATCAAATCCATAATTCAGTTTTTCCCGCATGTTTGGGGCTAGAATCACTGCAGGAACAGTTGCACAGCAGCTATTAACATTACAAATGCACTTGTCACAAATTGATTTAGGAAATAGTTTGGGTTCTGAAAAGCTAATTGCGTTTTCATTATACAATGTCAAACACGAGGATTAATAGACCAAAGGACCAAAAAACAATTTGTTGATTATAAAAAACTGCTTTGTCCAGCTTTGAAGTTGCAGAAAGCGTGTCTCCTTTCTCAGCTAGAGATGTTTAATTATTCATGTGTTTTAATTCATTTTAGAGGCCGAGCCAGCTAACCGGTTTATATGAAGTGACAGAAAGAATGAGTCAGATTAAATTATCCTCTTGGTGTGATTTGCTGCCTTCAGAACCCCTCCCTCTTCAGGTTCCCCTCCCACTCCACACCCCCATATGCCGCCGTCTGTCTGCCGCAGTCACACGTCTTTGTTTTAAAACTCTCCAAGCCTCAAGCGCATGCAGATGAACTTGCCGCTCGACGTTTGAAGCGTAAGATGAAGAAAAATTCCCCAAGTGCAGAATCAAATAGATAAGGGGCAGGATTCTTCACTTTGCAGGAAATGTGTGTGTTTTGACTCGCAATGTCTTTCATGTCATGGCTTTATACTTAAGCAGTCAAGGACAGTTGGTTTTGAAGACGTCTAATTTGCAATATCGAATATGCATTGATGGATTTCTTTACCTCCATTAATGTGATACATCCGGCTTGCTTGGCAGCAACGGCTAGGGGACTGACACTTGCGGCTTTACGACGGAGCGAAACTGTCACTGCCAACTTTCATTAATGCCCTTGGTATTTGGCAATAACAATGTTATATTGGTATATAATACTTGGTATCAGTATTTTTCACATTTATTTTCTCTGTATAGGGACTTACAGTTAAAAATACAGTTAAGAATTCTGAACAATAAACCGTGAACGATGACATCTTCCAGATGAATCACAAGAATGTAACTTTATAATTATTATATTTTATGACGTAATGAGGTCAGCATTCTGAGACATAATTTAAGTAAAATGAAAATATGACAGAAAAATGTATAACAATAGCAAAAGTAGTTGATTTGATGTTAAATCAATGTTAAAAATAACCAATAGATTTAACGTTAAAGGGAAAGTTCACCCAAAAATGAAAATTCTTTCTCGCTTTAAACCTGTATGACTTTCGTTGTTCTGCAGAAATTAAATGAAGATAGTTTAAAGAAAGTTGGTAACCAAATAGCACCGGCACCCATTCACTTTTATTGTATGGACACAAAACCAATGCAAGTGAATGAGTGCCAGGTAATAACATTCTTCAAAAATTACTTTCTTGGTGTTTTATGGAAAAAGGAAAGTCATTCAGGTTTGAAATTAGACGAGGGTGAGCAAATGATGACAGAATTTTCATTTTTGGGTGAACTTTCACTTTAAATTCTCTATAATTACAAAAGTATTTTGGAAGTGAGCAGTTCCTTTTACCTGGCTTTTACATGAGCTTGTTCTTTGTCTCAGTGTTAATGTTAGGATCTCTCTTGAAAGATTAATATGTAATTGTTAAAAATTAATTTCTCTTTCTTGAACATAAATAGGATTTGTATTCCCGAACCCAACTGTTGAGGTCTTTCAAGAAACAGACAAAAATCCAATCCTCCAAAACTAAAGAGAAAATATTTCAAAGTCAAACTTCAGATTAAAACTTCATATTGCTACCGCAGAGAAATAAGTGACACCGTTCCTTGAAAATAATCACAGTTGCCTATTCTTTCTTGAATTATATATAGCATGCCACCGATCAATGCCTTATATAAAACCTGACAAACAAACTAAGTTATACTCTCTTATCATCTGCCAGCTGAAAATCAATCATTGGGTGTTACAGTAGTTATGGATACCCAGCTGGAACTGAACCCCGCGCTACTCGGCTCACATGTTTTTATAGTACTAGAATGGTTCGGTTTCTCATTGACCTATTGTGCATGAAGAAGAAGACACAGATTGCTCTGTAATGAAATGATGGGAACGCTCTGAGATCTGTGGATGCTGAGAGAACTTGCGAGGCGCCAGAAGATGAAGCAGACGACTGTTTACACATTTTCTCAGCCTGGAGGGGTGGTCATGATATCACGTTGCCTACAAGCATTAGGGCGTCATGTGCCATGCCAATGAGACCTTAGAAAACAAGACTGCTTTGTTTAATTATTTATCACATGAAAGAGGTCTTAAAATGAACTAAATGAAATCGCATCAGAATTGTTTTGTTTCGAAAGACTTTACAGTGTATTATGACAATCCGCACACGACACTATGAACCAGGCGTCCTCAATAGGCGGACCGCGGGCCGGATCCGGACGGCGAGACATAGCCTAATAAAGCACTTGACAAGTGACCATTTGACAATTTCGGTTGTTTAAATTGAGCCGCGCGTCTACACAACGGAGAATCACAACACATGGGCTCTCAGGAACATTTATGTAATTTATCTTTTGCCGCTATAACTTCTACTATCATTATCCAGCGTCAAACGCGCTTCATTTTAACCCTTTCCGCTGCTTTTCTCCCGCCAAAGATGCGCAGCATGAAAGCAGCAAATACGTTTTAACAACAGTAGTGCAGACACCAGAGTAGGTAAATGGACACACAACAGTAAACATTTTAAAGTATTTGTATCTGTCAGTCTGTTTACTGTTTGCTGCATGTCTCCAACCTTTCGACCAGATTTGTGATATATTATGAACCATAACGTTTTTATCTACAATTAGCATTAGCATTATTGATCAGCATGTAAACATTTGTGACCCTGTGAAAACCCAGGATAAAGACTCATAATCTATCATTAAATTCACTAAGATTTCGATCTTTAAAATGCGATTATTCACTCAATATTGAAGATTTTGTTTGTTTTACATATTCACAGAATATTCTTTCTGTAGGATGAATCTGTGTAGGAAACGGTAAAAAGACTTTCGCTAGGATTTCTCAAACATGTTCACATTTTGTTATGAACAACGTTCTAATTGGGAAATTATTTCAAGATAGAAGTAGTTCTGGTGTGAATGGCATGGAAAGGCTAATTTAGTAAGTCACTTTGTTTTCTGGTTATTATGAGAGTATTTTAATTGTTAAATTACATTTGTTGTCTGTATGTTGTCAGCAGCTCTTTTATTTATCAATATTAATTATCAGACTTGATAAGTGGATGTCAAAATATAAAGCAAATGGCCTGATAAAATATTATATATTTTATATAAATATATCCGTGTGGGCTAAATTGATCAACTATTTATTATTTGTTATTTTAAAATACACGTTGTCTGGACCCCCGTTTGGAAGAAAAAATAACTTGGAACAGTAAATTTAATACCCCTGCTATAGACTATAGCACTTACGTCAGCATGTTCATGGAGTTTGATTCTTAGGGACACATGTGCTGATAATAATGTAAGTCGCTTCGGATAAAAGCATCTATCAAATGTATAAATGCATTTTTTTAAGAAGTAATATACACTTTCTTGTAGCATCAGAATAACCACTGACTTCAATAAGTTGTCCTGTATGTTGCAACAGCGGCAGGGTAAAAAATGCACAAGTCATCTGTTATCCTATACCACAGAGCCACACAATATTGGTCAGCGGCGACAGGGCACTTTAATGTAAAAAAAGGCTGACTTTGACGCCCCGATAGGGCACAGAGAGATGAATTGAGAGTAGACTCGATGTTGAAACTCATAAATCTCACCTTACAGGCCATATTCAGCAGGGAACGTTCAGAATGCGCGGCTACCCAGTGTCTTTTTTCACCAGCGACCATCTTACTAATTACTCAACATGCCGGTTTTAGCACTGTGGTCGTGACTGAACGCCCGTCCTTGGTAAGTTAGTAAGCTGAATACGCTTTAAAAATCCTCCCGTGTGTGTTATCAAGCTGTCAGAAAATAGATTTTCTGAGAAAAACTGCTACAGGACGGTTCCTGCCGCAGAACCTCGCCCCTGAAAGCCTGATGTTTGCATTGTGAAGAAACTACAAAAAAGTCCCCAGTGAATTGGAGCCTTGGTCGATGTGAGCAGGGGGTCAAGCAAATGTGGTGTGTCTGGGTGACCTTAATCACATACAGGTTCATACAGACTGCGGTTTCACTTGTGGGCCTATTTTCAGGTCACTGCCTCAAAGTCAAAGGAGGGCACTGTCATTATCTCTCGAAGGCGAACCCAATCATCCAGACAATGAAATGAGCTCTATTCTCACAATGCACTCAACTGTTGTCCATCTCCCTGGGCTGAACACATGTATTCTGTAGACGTGCTGTTCTACGAAGTGAATTAGCCGTAAGGAATGTGTCCTGGTCTGCTTGCTGTTGCCCTCCACGCAAAGTCGATTTACAACCCATCAAACAGCATTGGAGTCAGCATCAAAACCAACGGCTGGAAAATATCTTTATCTAAGACTGTATTTGTAATTTTAATGGTTATTGTGCAATATTAAGGGGTATTCCAGCTAAGCAATGTGTTTGAATCTGTATCTGATATTATAAATATTTTTTTGTTTTTAGATTTGGCATGTTTATGTGCTGCTGAGCGTTGTGGACCCGTCACAGGAGCTATTTTTTAAACAATAAAGTTCCTCAGTTTCTCAAAAAATAGCAACACTATTGAAAACAACTCTTTTTTAGACCAGCACGCCCATGGGTGCATAAATGTGCGCAAGTCCATTTTCTATTTAAACAGCGCGGCACACGAAAGGCAAATGAGAACTCCGCCAGGCTGAAACTAGCAAAAACACGCCGGGTGTACAAAAGGGTCCGATGTGTGTATCGTGGTATCACATTTTCACTACACGGTTGTTGTGACCCAAATAATTCACGGTAACAATATTAACACGATATCTGTTGCTTTCTTATAATAAATGTGGTTTTAATTAATTTTTAACAAATCACATCACATCAGAAAAATGAGTGTAAGGCATATTTGTAACTATTGTGGCTCTTAAGGTAAACTTTTAAATGGATGTTGAACTTTTTACAAATGTATGTCGTATTAAAGGGATCATTTAAAGACGCACTGAATCGCCTTAAAACGCGCATATCGATTGGCCCCTCCCCCTTTTAAAATAACATTTACATTTAGTCATTTGGCAGACGCTTCTAACCAAAGCGACTTACAGTGCACTTATTACAGGGACAATCCCCCTGGAGCAACATGGAGTAAAGTGTCTTGCTCAAGGACACACTGGTGGTGGTTGCTGGGTCGAACCAGCAACCTTTCGATTTACCATTTCAGTGGTTTAACCCACTAGACCACCATCTCCACATAACCAATAGCATTTCGTTTACAGCATAGTCAGCCTCAGCCAGGCAAAGCTGGATTTAACAGCGTGATAGCCACAGTGACAGTGGTGTAGGTCTATTGAAAAGAATAGGCAGATCAGTAATACCAGCGATGTGTCATTAGAAGCTTGTTATTTACGGTGGTGAGTTACACTGGAGTTTGTCTTCTCCTTTACTCACCAAGACTGTGCTATTTAAAAGAGCCACAGTGCCTTAAAAGTCAATATTCTGTTTAGACTTGAAGCAGGTTAGATATGTTTTGTTTTCTTGGCAGATTTGCGTGTATGATCGACAGATATAAGCAGCTCTGTACTACCGTGTCTCTCAACCGATGCACACTAACGCAAATTTAAGACTTTAATGTAAATGTTTATACTGTCTGGATCATCCCCTATCTAGTACACTATGTGTCAGTCAACATGTTAAACATAATAAATGCGAACAAGTGACTGAGAGGTGCAGCTATCGCAGCTCTGCTAGTAAAGGGGGCGGGACTCTTCGGGTTCTTAAGCAGATTCAATTGGACAAGAACTTCGTCGAGAGGCTGATCAGGCGGATTGAGAATTTCTAGATATGTATGAGCACACGTAGTCAATTTTGAACAGTTATAATCTCCTAAATGCTAATTTTGTCCGCGTTTAATAGCGTATCAGTTTATTGATGTCCTAAAAAAACGTTCACTTTGATTTCACTGGATCTTTAACATTCACAAATAATAATTATAATCACTGCGCTCCACTTTAGTTTTGGTACTAGATCAGTCAATAAAATAAATTTCAGGAATAGATCATCACTCGTTATTCTCTTCTTAACAAATTGTAGACTGCGGATCAATTGTTGAAATTAAAGGGATAGTTCACCCCCAAATGTTGTCATCATTTACACACCCTCTTGTATGACTTTCTTTTTTACGCAGAACAAAAAGAAGATATTGTAAACAATGTTTGTACTCGGAATATTGGCGGTACCCAATGACGCATTTATTTTGCGTCCGAACAACATCCCGCCAATTATCTGTTACCAACTTTCTTCAAAATGTCTTCTTTTGTGTTCTCCACAATAAAGAAAGTAATACAGGTTTGCTTTGAAATGATAAGAGTGAATAAATGATAACAGAATTTTCATTTTTGGGGTAAACTTTCCCTTTACCACAATATAGATAATCACTGCGTTTGATATAATTGTTTTTGTCAATACATGTATAGTGCAACACACTTCTATTAGATAAATGTTATATTATGTATATGATCCTTATATTGCTTGTTCTTGAGTCATGAAAAAACTGTCTACAAATGTGAATAAAATATATTCAGAAATATGTTTTGATTATCCTATTAAACATGTTGATAGATCTCAGGTGCAATCGCCTGCTGTTTTCTTACAACATTTGTTTTCGCTTTGCCTTAAAATCCTAATGTGCCACGTCAAGTAATTCATTATGGAATGAATGACACCAGGGTTTCACCTCTGTCTGTTGAATCAGCTACAGAATATTATAATATGTTTTCACCTTATTGACATATATGGAACATAATATTAATCTTGTCATATGAAAAAGCTGGTAAAAGAGTTTGTTTTGTCTCAAGAATCAGTGGTGGTATTTTTTGTCCATGCTACATATTTGAAAAGACTAAGCATACTGTCCATCAAACCTGTAAATACTCAGTCTGTGCATGCTTTCCAAAGCTCTTTTTGGTCCTGATTTACAACCGTTAGGCTCTAAATCAAGTTAGACAGGAATGACAGTCCGCAGGCATCCCGGCCTATCTGTTTTAATTAGTACAGATTGACTCCCTCCATCAGAGTTGCTAAAGACGAACTACAAATACCACCACACATTTCCCTCGTTGATATTAATAACTCTCAGTGCTACCGCTTTTTTTTGTGCCGACATGTCTCTTTACACCTGAGATCATTGGCATGCGAAAAAACAGGAAACATGCACTCGCAAACATCGAACACTAAGAGGTTGAAAGCGCTTTAGTCAGACTTGTGACTACAGCAAAATGATGATCCGCTCTGGGTAAACCGAGAAAGAGGTGAATATATTTCACCTCAGAAGATAAAGAAGGAAAACACTCATCTGCACCTGCAGAAATTGCATGTATTGTAATAAATGATCAGTTAAAACGATCTATATGCATTTTGCAAGGTAGACGCAGTTAATTGCTAGTTCTTGCAAAGGCACAGAAAACAACACATAGAGTTACATTAAAGGACCCCAGAACATCAAAAAATGTTGGGGTGGGCTCTTCAAAGCCCTGGCAACCACAGCTTGGATTGTGGCGACGACTTTTCGCACAGACAAACCCTGCGCTGCTTTTCTTCAGAATGTAAGATCTACTTAATCAATTACAATGGATTCCATCTTTTCCCATTTTTTTTTATAAGTTTGAACAAATTTCACTTTATTGCGTGAGCTCAGCTGTTTATTTAAGGGACAGTGGCTGAATGTTTAGGGGGAGGAATAACGTTATCTGTCCATGTGCTTGGCTTCAGCTTATTGAGATTTATCATTCACACCATCCATGGCGCTCCAAAGCCAACATCCCATGCACACAGATTGCAGAACAGCCACAGCACTTTGCATTCAAACCCCCTTAAAACATGGCAGGCTTTTAAAAAAAGAGAGAACAAATTAGAAAAGCAAATAACAAATAACAAATGTCTTTTATCTTATTATAAAAGCAATAAATAGAGATTCAAAAATATACAATTTGAAACAGCAATGACCATATGAGATTTTAAGTGATGTCAAAACATCAGTCAGCTCTGAAAAAGCACAGAGGCGCTTTGGTGTAGTGTTATGAACACAGAGTTTGTTGTTTGTTAGCGTTTCAAAATGTGATCCAAGCTGTTCTGTTCAAATATTAAAATCTCAAAGACTTTGAAAGGTGCGCCTAATAGGTGCGCTGCATGTGTCTGCAGTGCAAAAAGTTTGCTGGGTTTGAAGACTCATTTGTTTCGTTACGGTGTTGAAACTTTCATAAATGTGCTTTTAAAAAAGGTGCTTTATCATTTATTGCCTCTTTGTTCTATTTATTTGGAAAATGTACAACATTTTTCAAGCAGCCATCAAGTGTGACAAAAGCCACTAGTGTCTAGATGGAGGGAAGCGAAGAGTATGGCAAGGTATTAAACAATAGCTTTCAAAGTGCTTACTAGGCAAGAGGAAGGCATCCGAAGGCATGCCGAGTCCACAGGGCAGCTCTCTAGGGCCGACAATCTGTACGAACAGTATGTTTCCAGTTCTACTCTCATTCCCCCGAACAGCATGCCTGCCTCTCTTACATTCGACTGCCTGCAGCCAGATTTAATATAATGAACGCATAATAGCACAGGCACTATCCCATAATGAAATCTTCTCTGGTCTGTTTTGCAATGTTATACCGAGCTGACATTTTGTTGACATTACAGATCAGTATTTTGTACTCACAGCGGACGAGTCCAAAGTAATACAAAGTTTGGTTGTCATAAATATGTAATGAACCATGCTATGAGAGAGCAAACTTAATGGCACACTTTCTACCGCGGTATTGACATCTGCTAATAACCTGCGCCGACGAGTTAACAGTGGAATGATGTCAACACGGGCCCGCTTAAAATCCTCACATTTTTGTCTCCTAGAAACTTAACAGATTGTCCAGTCTCATTTTGCTGCGCTCTGGAGCCTGGACGCCTGCTGTACGGACCGTGGAGAAGATGCATATTAAACGAGAACGCCGGCCATTCAATCTGGCCCCTAATTAGACATTTTAATCCAATTAAAAGAGAAAGCTTATTGAATTAGATTCCATTTTGCATCATTTGAACGCGGTATATGATGTTGATCTTTTTTGTTACCGATTTGTTCCCTAAGTCTAGCCAGCGGGTGCCAGCGAGTTCACCTTTCAAAGAGCTTTATATGGTCTCCTGGCTACATGACATGTGAACGCCGTCCACTCCTCCCGTTCTGAGCACTAATTAGTCACTTCTGTGGAGTAATTAGAGAAATATGTCCTGGCTGCGTTGTTGTCCAACCCCCTGATGGAGGAGGACGCGTGGCAGAGGACGAGGCGGGTTAAGACCAGGGACACATCATCTAGAAGTTTCATGTTTTGCTGTTTTTCGAATTTTGAATATAGCTGCTATTTAGCTTAAATTGAAAGAAAATATGATAATAAGGAAATAACTTCACAATTTAAAGTTGCAATTCATTACTTGGAACAAACATGAACGTACTTATACAGTACTCATTAAAGGATCATGCTAGAAAAATGTTATTAAGAAGGCGTCCTTAATAGAATATGTTGACCATGTCAAATAGCGGCTTATTGTTGCCTACAATAGATTTCTTTTACATTTTATTTTTTCCTCCTTTTCTTCTTTGCGTGTATGTATACATATATATATATACTTTTGTTTTTTTATTGACTGGCGGTCAGTGTGTATACATTTTTATAATTCTTATCTAAAATATAAGACTCTAGGAGTTTGCTTGTAAGGGTTGGGGATTGTTTAATGTGCATATATTGGATAAATCAATAAAAAATCTATACAAATATTGAAGCCAAAATGAACAAAAATCTGTACGTTTTTAAAACTATCTACAGTAGTCAACATTTGAAGTGGATACAAAAGTTTATCAAAGTTGTCCTAGACAAGAACGGGTAGTGTTCCTGTTTTAGTACAAATCTGATGAACATTTGAAGTGCATCAAAAAGGTTCATAAAAGTTGTTCTAAGACGAGAACAATACCCGTTCTTGTTTAGGACAACTTTGATAAACTTTTTTGATCCACTTCAAATGTTGACTACTATATTTGCCATGATTGACAACGATAAGATTATAATAAGGATTTATAGTCTGAGCAGTCAGGTATTGCTTTGTGGGAAGCTTTCCTGTAGCTCAGTGGTAAGAGCATTGCGTTAACAACACAAGGTTGTGGGTTCAATCCCAGGGGATTGCAAATAACTATGTCAAATGTATAGGATAAAGCAATGAAAGTCGCTTTGGATAAAAGCGTCTGCCAAATGCGTAAATGTAAGTTTAACATCATTTAACTTCAAGATGCATTCAGATTGCGGTTTTATGTGTCAAACAGAGATGGCGATAGAGAGCCAAAAGTTGTGAATTGCAGAAATCAACAATTACATTATTGAGTTTGCAGATAAAAAATGAGACTAAGTCGCAACAAAAATATTACACTAAAGATTTATTATTTATTAAAAACAATACTGATTTCATATAATCAGGGCTATCAGGTAATTACACAAGATGTCATTTGACTTTAACCACAGAAAAGAAAACGATCCTGACTTCTGGTTCACGGGACTTAAAAATACAACAGAACATGAATGCTTAAATATTAAAAAATGTTATATTTTAAAAATAATTGTATTTCGTTTCATAAAGTTATATTCTACAAATACAGTATTATCCTCATCTTTATAGACTAGTCTTAAGATCCAGTAACATGAGTCACATTCCCACATCATCGAGGGACAGCTCTGTTGCGGGTCCATTGTAAAGTCAACAAAGTAACAACACCTACGAGCAAATCGCTTGTCCATCATGCGGTCAAACAATGTTCAGCGCAAGGTTCAAAAGCCGGCCCTAATTGGGTCACGCTCTGGAGACACACACTCACATGACAGCTATACAGTGTAAACCATGCAGCACAGCAGAGCATAGCAGAGCGTGTCTGAGACTCAGTGATTAGCACCCTGCTCAGTTAATTTTAGCAAGGTTTAGAACAGAACTAATCAGGAATTAAGAACCGGCATCCGCCCTAAACCGCCTTCTTTACGTCGGCACAGGGGATACGTTGGTACGGGAAAAAAGGCAATTGTCTGCCCTCTCCGATTATCCCCTGGAAAGCCTATAATCTGTCTGAAAGTACTTAAAGAGTCAAGCAGCAAAATAAACAACATTGATTATCGTCCACTGTTCTTTTTATTTTTTTGTGCTCCTTTTTTTCTGTAGATGGATGAGGAAGGTTGGTGCCTCCAACCCCCCTCCCTGCCATCTGCTTTAGCAAATGTTAAGGCTGGGTAAATATCCCAGAGCCCTCTGTCCAAACCAGATTACCAGCTAGTCTAAAATGGGGGCAGGCTCTTGTCGTCTTCCAATCTCTTTGACGGACGTAAATCAAGAAATCTGTGCTGGATTACCTGGATTACAGTGGCTCTGAATAGTGTCTTTAAATCAACGCCTTCCAACCTTGCTTTAGCCGATCTTCCGCTTACCCACTTAGTTAAGATCTCTTGCAAATTTGTGCCTGCCCCCAGCTGGTCACCTGCAAACCCTGAAAATGAAGGATATTTTTCTCAACTAGACAAAATCAATTGTGCAGTACACAAATGCACTGCGAAACAACTATTCTTGACTAGTACGTTTCTCTAGTCTTGAGAAAAATGGTCATGAAAATAAGATAAATCTACTCAAGAAGAAACAGTGTATTGCACATTAAGACTTGTCTTGAACATCTTTAAAACAAAAGCATTTTATCTCAGTGCACTGGTGGATTTTTTCACTTGTGCCTATGGTAATGCATTAAGACAAAAACATCCAAAAACACAAGTCTTAAAGAAAATATTCATCCAAAAATTTAAATTCTGACATCCTTTACTGTCCCTCGAGTTGTTCCAAATCTGTATAAATGTCTTTGTCTTGATGAACATGGTATTTGGAAGAATGTTTGTAACCACACAGTTTTTGGCAACAATTGACTACCAGAGTAGGAAAAATATTTCGGTAACACTTATTTTTGAAGCATTTATGTATAATGCATTATAAAAGTTGTTTTAAAGCATTGTAATGCACCTTTTAATGCATTGTAATGTCTTATAATTGTTATTACAGTTAATATATTATTACACTTAACAATTCATTGTTACACTATACATTTTAAATTGGTTACAATTATTTACAGCTGCATATAATGCATTACAACACACATTATGTGTTGTTAACTCTTTATAATGCATTATACATACATGCTTCAAGGAAAGTGTTACCCATATTTTGAAGAATGTAGGAAAGCAAACGGTTCTGGGGCTCTTTTCACCAGAAAATTTGTCCTACTATGGTGGTCAATGGTGGACAAGAACTCAAGGGTGAATGATGACACAATTTTAATTTTGGGTGAACGTTTCCTTTGAATCGTATGCGGTGTTGTTTCTTAAGTAAGTTTATCTTGTTAGGCATTTCAAACATTTTAGTGAAAAATAAGTAGAAAATTTGTGTCCATGACTTACAAAAAAGAGCAAAATAAATCCCATGGACCAGAATGTCTGTCAAAAGGACCATGAACATTATATGAACCCACCAATAGGCTACCTCAGGAGTTGTTCAAACATTAACCTTAATTACAGTATGTTAACATTTATTACACAGCTCAATAATGCCATGACATTTCCTAATACATGCTGCATTGTGAATGTTGTGCCAGCGTGAAAGACATGACGTACAAAAGTTACCTTGCCAGGATGACTATGCAGACGAAATGAAAAACAAGCTCTGGATATTGAATTCGTTGTTTCGGAAGAATATATCTGTAAGACAGACTCCCCTTGAAGATTAGTGTAAAAAAACGTTCTTCGAATGAAATTCAAGAGCATTTAATCAGACAGCAGTGTATTTGAGCATTTTTATTTTACATTTTATTACTTTTTGTCCTTTTCTTTTGAATAATAAGCGTAGACAACCTAGCAATCCAAAACAACAAAACTGACAATCACGTTTAAAAGCAATTCCACATTCCTCAAAGTCATTTGAAAGCTACAAGGCTGTATAGTTTGTGACAGATAATATACTGTACAATTCTAAAGTAAAACTATTTTTTCTGAATAGATGGTATTTGATTCATTTTCAGCTTTTATCAATAACATTAATCTCAGCCACCTCACAGCAATTGTATGTAAATCCGAGCAGCCTAAAAATACTCAAGAATGTAGCTGGTGAATATTTATAACGTTGTATATTTAATCAAAGGATATATTTTTAAAGGGATATTTTACCCCAAAATCGAATTCTATCATTGTTCACTCACCCTTTTGACATTTTAAACCTGTATGACTTTCTTCTCCAAAACACACAAAAGAAAATATTTTGAAGAATGTTGGTAGCCAAGCAGCGGCGGAACCCATTCACTTACTTGCTCTTTGTGCCCGCACAATAGAAGTCAATACCGCCGTTGTTTTGTTACCAACATTCTTCAAAATATCTATCTTTTGTGTTCTGCAGAAGTAAAAGATGGTCATTACAGGTTTGAAATTACAAGAGGTTGAGTAAGCTATGACGATTCTTTTGGGGGAGTGAACAATCCCCTTAACCAGCCAACTAGTTCAGTTCAAGAGCTGATTTCCATCAAACAAATAATCACGACAGCTCCACAGAAATGATTGAATTATCCAGTCTGGCATAGATTTGGCAGCAGGAGTGTTCGGCACTGCCTCGAGAGCAAATAATAGTCCGGGACCATCTTCCGGTGTACTAACCCCGCACGGCAAATGCATAAATAGAACTACATAGAGATAATCAGTAAACCCCTCGGGGCCTGGACGCAATATTCTCAGTCTGCAGTAACCTGTAATTCCCCCGTGTACTGATCATTTATAACGGCGGATGACTCTCCTGTACCCTCAAATCCCCGGCCCCATTCTGCCCCTGCATGTGATGTAATACTGAGGATACAGGATAAGATCAATATGAATTATAAATACCATCTCAAGACATATGTTTTGTTGCACTTTCTCAGCAATCTGATCCTCGAGATACATTTTGTCATTGCAAAGTCCGGCTGAGTTATTAATTCATGAGCTGTCTTTTGATGCAATACTCCTTTAGTCAGCACCTGCCAGAGAGATACTTTCATAAGCGTTCAGACTCGGAGTGAAGTAATGCAATTCCATACCAGTTTCACTGTCTTGCAGTAGCATCAAGTTTCCCTAAACTGAACACAATTAAATGCAACTTTTTATTTATTTTTAGCAATAATTTATGTATTTATGCAGTTATTCTTCCCCTCTGACACAAACTAAAAATATAGAGCGGCAGGAAAAGCAAAAATTAAGCAGAAATATATTTATTTTTTGAAGTGAGGGCAAAGACTTAATATTGGAGTTTTGTGCTAAAGATAAAGTGCAATGAAAGGGTACAAAGAGATTAATTGAACTGTGCATTAATATTAATGCATTAAAGGGATAGTTCACCTGTAAATAGAAATTCTGTTATCATTTATTCACCATCATGTCATCCAAAACCTCTATGACTCTTTCTTCGGTGGAACACGAAAGAAGATATTTTGAGAAATGTCTCAGTGGTTTTGTGTCCATACAACAGAAGTCAATAGGGGCCGATGTTATTTGGTTACCAAGATTCTTCAAAATATCTTATTTTGTTTCCTGGAAAAAAAAAGCTTGTACAAGTTTGAGATGACATGAGGGTGAGTAAATGAAAGAATTTTAATTTTTGGGTGAACTGTCTCTTTAACATGTTCACAGTAGTTCCAGGCGAATCCTCTTTTACTGCACCTGTTACTTTACTGACTGGGTTTATCGGTCCCTTTATTGACAATATTATGATAAAACAAGCTAAGTATGTTAGCTCTGTTCTCATTCTACTCAACGCTGTCAAACAAATGATACATTTCGGCTCAAAGCAACGAGCAAGCAGTGCCAACACAAGAAACTCTGCCGAGCTGTCATAGTAAATTTGAAGAATAAATTACATTCCTTAAGAAACACAATTCGCCAGATCTCCAGATGGATAACACTCTGGTGGACGATTTTGCCCATTTTTTAAATTTACAAGACGTAATAGAAAAATTATTACAAGGCCGTCTGGAACGCTTAATTCTGATTGGTCAATTGTTTTTGTATAATGGCCATTGTCACACGCAACTTTTTTCACCCGAATGTATAATTTCATGCATCCTTCTGCAGCTTCTTATCACCCGTTGCAATTATTTTTCATCAAAACTCAATATTTAATTTCTATTAATTCATTTATTTGGCAGGTAGCCATTCTGTAGCAGCAGCAATCTGCTGACTGTACATTAACGCTTACATACTAAACACTCAGTTGTGTGCGGTCCGGTGTATTTACATCACCTAAAAGGCTTTCATATTTATCTTAAATGCTTGTGCAAGCTGAAATAATCAGTGAGCGGTGTTAGTCTCATTATTCAGAGAGAGTTCTTAAGGAAAAGCGCACATGTCAACACACTAACGAACGTAAAAAGATTTTAGCACATTGAGAGTTTACATTGCGGTATTAATAGCAGGCTGACATTTGCACACTCTCTCAGAAAAAAAGAAATACAAGCTCACTGTGATGCATGTGCACCATTTTCTCTAATCACCAAGGACATATTTCCCTCAAGGGAAATGATTAGCTCTCCAGGCTCGCAATATAAAGTTACTTTGATAAGCAATTAAATTGTTTTCCGTTGCTTCTTATTTCTCTCCTCTTTCATGTGAACTTCTGGAACAGCATCGTTGAAAGCACATTCAATGGAACAATGGCTGACTCTTGGACCCGCTAACAAATGCACGTCGAGAACTTTCGATTCGTGATCAAGGACCGCTAAAAATCGTAAGTGTTCAGTCTTATGAACGGTGTATATCAAAAGATGTCGCGTTCGGTTTTATAGTTGCATAACTACAACTAGTTTTATTTCTCAAGAGCATCAAAATTGTTGATCGTACTAAAGTAAACAAATATCAAAATGTATTAACATTACGTTTCCCTTCTAAATGTAACGGTTTCATGCTCTATACAGCCAACGAATCGACCGTGTTTACCCGTGCTGAAAAGAAAACCTGTATTTATCATAGTCTGGGTCATATTATTATTATCTTTTGTGCCTTGTGTAGTTATGTTTATGAGATTCAAAAATTAGAGCATGTCACGCAATCTGTTCATGTTGGCATCTATCTAATTTGGCTAAGAAAACATTTGAAAAGCATTTCTTCTCGCTTTTAAAAAAATGACATGGCTCTTAACTTTGTTATCCTGACTATACACAAATACATGATGTAAAGTATTAAATAATTGTTTTTGTTTATTGTATTCATTCGTTTCTGTCCTGTCAATACAGACCGGCAACCAACCAGAAGTAATACTTATCTCCAGATGACAATTTTCTTGAGAGTTTACAGGGATAGTTCACCCAAATAAGGAAAATTCAATTCAAACCTGTTTGACTTTCTTCCTTCTGCAGAACAAAAAATTACATTCTGAAGAAGAGATAGGCTTTACCCGATCACTTCTATTATTTAGACACAAAACAAAAGCAAGTTAATGTGTACCACAGTTGTTCGGTTACAACATTCTTAAAAATATCTTCTTTTGTCTTCTGCAGAGAAAAGAAAGACATAGAGGGTGACAAGGTGACAACAAGGCGAGTAAATATTGACAAAATGTTTATTTTTGGGTGAACTGTCCCTTTAAGGAAACAATGCAGTCACAAAATATTTCACTATAATAAAATATTGAAGTTAATAATAAACTGAAAATTTAACAACTATATAGATTTGAAATTGCAAGGTTAATAAATGATGCATGGAAATGTGCGGTACAATGGAAAAGACTTTAATAAACTTTCAAAGCTCAAACATACATAAAACAGTTATATACAGTTTACTTCACACGTTGGCAAATCAAAGTCAATTACAAAGATAATGTAAGGTGCTTTATATTTAATGAAAGTGATGCGTTCATATCCCTTACATTAAAAACTCCTATTCTTTTTTCTCTCCTTTGTCTATCGCAAATATTTAGGCATGTCTAACTGTTTCCAGCACAGTGCTGCATTTCTATAAATGACTCGTTCTTTGTTTTCAACTCTGTAACATATCAGACACCAATAAGATCCGATACCTTCACAAGAACGAGAGGTCAAAAGACACTTCTGTAAATCAGTCCATCGCCTAAAGGAGTAAATTACTGCTTGAACAAAAACCATCCACTGAAGCAAATGATCAATTCTGCAATAAAAACGAATAGTTATTCTGGAATCTTCCAAAGTTTTACAAATGTGAGATGCTCATTATCAAGATTTTAAAGTGCTCTGTGAATTCTTGTTTAACTGTAAATGTATTGCTGTGGACATGAAATCTGTATAGTCCACTTAATCGTGCCCGGTAGTGTCTACTTCATATATTTTAACATGTTTTTTCTCGGTTGTACTGTATGAATACATAGCATGTCAGGTTACTGTATACAAACACCCAGGTGATGTAACTACAACCTACCATCTCACATAACAGACTGCCGGAGGCTTTCTATTCAAAATCAGTAAAATACATCTCACAGGTTATATTGGCTCTGGTTTTATAAGCTGACTACAACAGACGACATATAAAGGTCAGACCCGGTGTCCCCTTCTAGACAATTCTGTGATTAGGAACCAGGAGATCTGTCCCCTATGATTGCAGCTTAGCAAAGCATTAGGGTTTTATTAAAATCTTCCACATCCCAAGTTCTGAGGCAATCGGTGACACAGCTAAAGCCTACCGTGGCGTGCTGGTGCCTCCTACGGAGGACCGTGCATTTAAATATGAGGTCTAATGAGAGCGGGACAGCGGCGATAGGTGAGAAAGCTGTGACTGTCAATGCTGAGGGGCGCATTGTATCACGGCCGGTGTAGGACGTGAATTAAGGTGGTAACAAATTCGTCCCTTCCATATGAGCACAGAATGAACAAATGAAACATCAACAGCAGGTGAGCAAAAGATATCTTTTTGTAAAAATAAAACTGAGAAACAAGCACCAGGCACGTCAAACTTTGTATAAATAAACATAAGGACTGTGCTGCGTATACATAAATACATATCTACATAAACATCCTATACAGAGGTCGTTTTCATATTCCATTTGGATAAGCAGAGGAGTGGAGAAACGCTACAGGCGTGTCTTGTGCCCTATTCGGCGAGGCCGGTGAGTGAGGACGAAAAGGGTTTAACAAAGCATTTCAAACCTCCTACGGTTCGCGGGCAGAGTTTCCGGACAGTCAATTTAGTCTGGCGTTTCACTCCGGGCCTCGATTGAGGCTGGAGAATCTGTACAGTTTGTGTTTTCACCTCTTCAGTGAGGGCCTTCCTCTCCCTCCCTGCCCCTCTTTAGGAAATGGCAGCTAGAGATTGATTTTTATCCTGTGGGAGCGAGCTGTACCTGTGCCACAGTGTGTGCCATAGAGTGGTGGGTTCAGTGCCGTCTCCTGTAATATAGAGAGACAGACAGATAGGGGAAATTGTAGTTACAAAATCATCTGGGTAGCTAAGCTGTGTAAGATGATAATGAAGTCATCTCTCTCTGGACACATACAGCGTATGTGCGGAGAGAGAGAAAAGCATTCTGCAAGGAACAGGCTGTTATTTTTGTGATGGTGGTAAATTTACCTTGAAGAATGCTGAGTGTTAAGTGACTAGTCAATGCATGCAGGTATACCAAATGGCTTTTTTTGCTCAGAATGTGTCGTTACATCCACCACACTAAAGCAACACTCATTCATTGATGACAACAGGAGGCTCGGGATAGTCACAGTGGTGCGGCATAATTCATAAAAAATGTGACCCGTGGTCAATTCAAGATATTACACTTGCTTTTTTCATTGCCCTTATTAACAGTGATGAAAAAACCGAGATATCAAAGGAGAAAGCGGTTCGAAAACGGCTCTACCTCCGGGCGAAAATATTAATGGGGAAATTTTATTTCACTTACGAGAGGCGACAGAATCGGACGCTTTAAAAGGCACGAGGACATATTCAACAAAGCTTAAATGAACATGCAGATTGCATTGCTAAGGAACGACCTGCCGGAGAATTCCTGATGGGTTAAACGCAGTAGAATACGCCTGGAGTCTGACACTACTGGAGATAATCAATAGAGAGAGGGCGAGAGAGAGAAATCCAAAAGAAATCAATCACTTCATGTTCTAAAAAATGCGCGAGGTTAGAAATCCAGGCACATCTTCCCCATACCCGACGAGAATCAAAATTGAAGTGGAATCTAAATTATTGAAAGTCGGGTGGGTGAGAGCACAAACTGTGGACTCAAGGACATCCTCTACCGTGTTTTATGATGTTTTTTGAAATATTGAATGTACCGTGAAGCCTGATGCAAAGAAAATGTTTTGGACTGCGAGACCGCGTAAGTCCGTCGAGGGCGTATTCAGATCCAGCTCTGAGGGAGAGGAGCTAGAAAGCAACATAAGCTTACCTGGCAAAACTACCGACCTCAAACACACCCCTGTCCTGAATATAGATGCCTTATAGCTTTTGATTATTCTAGCTTTCTTGCATATTCATGGCCGTTCCAGGGATCAGTCAAGTACGGTGATATTTTCTTGATCCGCACAACTAAAGTGTGTATTCAGACAGAAGGCTCAACACCAGCGGGACGGACTGACCTCTAAAATCACTGTTTGAGAACATGGAGAGCGGGAGATGAAAGGCGGAGATGAGTGAAAGAGACGCGAGCGAGCTTTTCGTAGTGCACGGAATGCAGAATGAACGCTATTATGAGCCATATGGCCCATAAATAAGTTGTATTTTGACAAGATTTTTTTTGCGATGCTGACATCATTCCAGCTCCGTTAAGCTGCCCATTGACCTTCATCCGCGAGCATTTCCCTAGAGAAATGCATCTTTTAATGGTCCTATGAATGTTCTTGCTGGTCTATTCATCATGGCAAATCCAGACATGATGCGTGTCAGCTCGAACGAGGTCGCGACATTACGTTATGCTAACAGTTGTGTTGTTGCTTTATGGCTAACATAGAACATGCCAGTAAATGCACCAAATATAGGGCGGATGGGTGCGGGACCTGATCGGATTTAGCACTGTGCTCTCATTCCGCTAATGCTAATTGCTCTCAGCTGTTGTCAATAACAACTGCTATAAATAAAAGACAATGTCCGATTATGTGTTTCAAAAATAAATCTTGTTCAAAGTACGTAACACATAGTTTTATGTAGGGTGCAGTAGACTGCCCTAATATAGAAATGACATAAAAAGCACTTTTGAGTTGGAGATGAATCAAGACTTCAGAGCTTCTACATTTCAACTACCCATAATGGGTTTATGTAAGTAGTGTATAGCTGTCAAAGCATACCGGCTACCCATAAGATATATAAAAAACGACAACAGGAGGCTCTTATTTATCATATCCCTGTCAATCAAAATTGACCCTTAAAAAGTGAAAAAGTAAAATTATAAATGTATAAAGTAAATCCACAAAAATGCTCTGTAGACTTAAGTGCGGTATATCGGTTGGGATATATTACAGCTTTCTTTTTTGGTTGTTGTGAGTGTAAACGTTACAGTAAATGAAGTTAGAGGTAGTGATATCATGTCAAGGGCAGTTAGATGCTATACATTATATAGCAAAGAGAGCTAGTGTGATCTAAAAGCCTGCTTAATTCAGTCGAACAAACAAAAACAAAAAACATCACTACTACAGAACCGAGAATGTTATAGAGTTTTTAAGATAGACATGCCACCTGGGAGACTAAATGGGTTTGGAATCTACAGTTTGTCTTTATTACAAACATTCCCACAACAGTCTGACGCAACATTTCAAAAGCTTCCTCAAATATTTCTGCATATTTCAAAACAAAGAATCAGAAGCGTTGAAACCCAGAAGGACAACTTGGCAAGTCAAATTACAAACATAAACTGAATTACGTGTCTTTCCTTAATCTGGTTCTATAAGTAGGCTTATGTATAATGTGCCGTGGCAGAGCGTCGCTTTTAACTGCGTGGTAAAATAAAGGCCTCATGGTGGAAAAGGCACATCAGCTATGTGTGGGTGTCACCTTAAATTACCATGCGCACAATGTATCTGAGTGGATCTACAGTAATTTGTAAAGAATATGCAGTGGGAGATTTTCCTCAATAAGGACAAGAGATCTGAGTGGATGACATGATATTACAGATGCACAAAACAAAGGACCAGCTGTGACTGAGGCCATTTTCGAATGTGAAACAGGGCATTTTGAGAACATAGGAACAGATCGTGAAGATACAATTCTGTCACTGAAATCACGGCACTGAAAGACTTACAGTATGACCTCAGTCCTTTCACTATCGACTCCTGCCGGGTCATTAAAAAACACGCATCTGATAGGTAAAATGAATAGCGTTTCAAGCTATTAGCGAATATGTTTCTATTTAAATCTCTCGGTCCCTCGACTCTGTCTTCACCTTGATCTCTCCGTCCTACGATCGCACGGCTCAGTCTTCCACTCAAGAAAGACCTGTCGCCGCAGCTAGGCCACCTCTCCCTCCACCCCAATTTACATTTGCGTCCCTCACCTGCTTTTATTTATTAGCTATTTTGCATTTGGCACATCTCCTCGGGAAATACAGGCTACATTGCTGGTATTCAAATGAACTTTCTTCTCATTAATGCCGGCAATTTTCCTCAGAGACAACTTATAATGTTTCTTTTGGACTGACTTCTGAATCGTATTTAAAAAATAATCAGCCTTTCCCTACTATGCTGAAAGTTTTAGCCCTAATGAGTTCTATCAAACATCTCTTTGGGAAACAATTGTTTCGGCAGTGTGCATCTGTTCAGTTGCGCCTGTGGAAGGCAACCCTATCTTGTTTGGTTTTCTGTCAAGCATGCTTGGTTTTGGCATGTCAATCAAGAACAAACATAGCCGTAATCTCAATGCTGCGAGCTAGCACTCCTGTTTCTCTCTCTCTCACACACACACACACAAATTGTTTTTCTAATAGCCCCCCTTTAGAATTGATGGTCTCACTGGGAGATAACAACATTCCGTAATCAAAGCTATCCAACGCTGTCACCGTTTTCTTAATATATACAACGTTCCTCCAGTTGATTAATTATTTGACATTTTTCTTTCAAAAGAACTGAAATGCTCAAACGATCACACAACGAACACCCTCCCACTTTTACGTTTTGTGTGACATGCACACAACATGCAGCTCCCACCCTTCATTCCACATCTTTCTTACAGAAGGACAGTACAAATTGGAGCTAGAACAGCGAGTGGTTTAAGAAAGAAAGTTGTGAATTACCTGTCTGGTGTGGATTTGCCCAGGTGCCTTGAAGCCCACTTGACAGCTGCACTCTGAAACGCTGTAGGGGTCAGAGCTGCTGGAGGAACATTTGGAGAGCGAGTCGCAACCCACCACGAACGTGTTGTCCAGCGGCAGTTCTTGAATGACGTGGTGCTTCTTGGGAGCCACGGGGGTCTCTGGTTTGATCTGGAATGTTGGCTGAGGAGACGCCGACTTGTAGTGCTTGGCCAAGTCTGGGCTGTCGGGTTTGAAGGTAGTCGGTGTGGTCGCCCAGTTGTACTTTCCCATTGTCTGCTCCTCAAGTTCGACTGGGAGGTCTAAGGTGCCGTTGATGTGCTCGTGGGTGGGGTCGTCACTCTTGGGTTCCTCGATGGTGACGAAATTAAGCAGCAAACTCTTCGGCGACCTCTTCTTCTTCTTCTTTTTCTTTTTGATCTGACGGCCCTCCTGGTTGGGCGACACCCACTCGCCGCTCTGTTTGCTCTTTTGGACGACTTTATGCCTTGGAGTCTGTCGACAGCGCACCAGGGCAGTGACAAAAATCACCAAGATGACCGTCATAGTCCCAGCGATGATAGCAATGACGACAATGACATAACCGTTGGTTTGAGGTATCACATCGGTGTCGCCAACATTACGGTCCAATGGGGTCTCCAAGCTCTTGCGTAGCTGCTCCTGAATGAACGTAGCATTTGAGACAGTATCATTCACGAACAAATGAACAAGAGCAATTGCATATAAAGACTCCGGCTGTCCCAAATCTTTGACCTTTACCACCAGTCTATGGAGACCCTGGTCTACCGTTACTATCTTCTCCTGCAGAGTAATGTTGCCTGTCATTTTGTCAATGGCGAACAATCCTCTCGGCGAGCCTCCAATGATACTATACTGCAGCTCCGCATTCATTCCGGTGTCATTGTCAATAGCAAACACTCTTGTCACCACAGACCCAGGGTTGGTGGTTGAAGGAACCAGATCATAGGAGTAGTTCGAGGAAGGGATGACGAACACCGGACGATTGTCATTTACATCAACAACATTTATGGTGACCTTGGCATATGAAGTGGTTTGCATTGCACCCGCATCCACAGCCTTTACGACAAAAGTGTATGAACTCTGTTGCTCCCTGTCAAATGTGATGTTTGGTTTGATCACCCCGGTTTTGGGGTCGATGATAAAATTGTCCTTCCCGTTAATAATTGAGAGGGTGACGACTGCGTTGTCACCAGCGTCCGCATCTGTCACTGTGATCAACCCCACTGTCCCGTACAAAGGCAGATTCTCAGGCACATAGAAGTTGTACTCGGGATGGGTAAAAGCTGGACTGTTGTCATTCTGGTCCTGGACTATTAGCTTAACTGTGACGTTGCTTTGAAGAGGTGTAGAACCATTATCCCTGGCAATGACTGTGAATGAATACTTCTCCTGCTTCTCTCTATCTAGCCTTTTGATAACAGAAAGGATTCCTGACCGTGCATCTACGTTAAACGCATCCGGGGCATCTGGGCCGAGACTGTAAATAATAAGAGCATTCGAACCACTGTCTGCATCTGTGGCACTGATTTTTATCAGCTGCGTTCCAGGGTCATTGTTTTCAGGAATGGACAGCTGGATTTCCGGCTGTGGGAAAATGGGGGTGTTATCATTCTCATCCTTGATTTTAATAAGAACCATTGCCGAAGTGTTCAAAGGAGGTTTTCCAGAATCAGATGCGACTATCCTAATTGCATACTCACGAGTTGTCTCGTAATCTAAGAGTGCGGCAGTTTCCAGCAAGAACTGGTCGTTGAAGACCGGCTTTAACCTGAAAGGTACGTCGTGATCCGTGTAGCAGGTCACTTTCCCGTTCAGGTCAGCATCTCTATCCGTCACAGTAATCAGGGCTATTTTTGTGTTCAGTGGGGCATTTTCAGACAACAGCACAGTGCCATTGACAAGATTCATTATGTAACGTGTATCTATAGACGGGACGTTGTCATTAACGTCTGTTACATTGACTATAACTGTAGCCCTTGAAGGGGTAGAGCTTCCGTCACTGGCCAGCACTATAAGCTTGTGGACGGGGTTGACTTCCCTGTCCAAAGGCTGTTTGACAGTAATCAGTCCAGTTGTGCTGTCAATAGCGAAATGTCGTTTGGTGGCAGGGGAGATTTGGTTGCTGAAGGAGAAGTGAATCTGAGCATTGGATCCCAGATCAGCATCTGTGGCGTGAAGGTGAGTGACAGATGTTCCCATTGGGGCATTCTCGGGAACGTTCACCTCCACTTCACTGTCCTTGAATACCGGGCGATTGTCATTCACATCCGAGACGGTGACCTGCAGAATGGCAGTGCTGGACTTTGGAGGGGTGCCACCATCCTCGACTTTAATTTTCATCACAAAGGTGTCCTTCGACTCTCGATCTAGGCTCTGCTGGACTATGAGTTGGGGCCATTTGTCTCCCTCTGGGGTCTCGATGATGTCCAGACCGAATTCACTTACGCTCTAAAAAGAAAAGATAAAGCAAGCTTTAAAAATGGTTTGCAGAATATCAGCCAAAGAAAAGGAGAAAAGATTAGAGAATAAAACGATAACATTTCTATAAGAGGACAAAAAATTGCATTTTAATTTTATTTCAATTGTAATGATTTATAATGTTAGAGTTATTTATATCAGCATTGTGATTAGAGTTTTTGTATTTGCATGTGCAAATGTGTTTTATGACAAGTCATCATTAGCTCACAGAAAAAGGAAATACATAAACATCCTGATTTATTCGAGTCAATAAGTTTGTTTTAACTTTAAACAGATGTTTGCTCCAGCTCCAGCATCCGACCTTGAAAAGATTTTTTAATCCTATGAGAAAAGGCAGAGGGTCTCCAAAAGCCTTCAAAAGCCAAAATATTTACTTGGGAAGCCTGTCCGGGGGATACGATCCTATAAAGTAAAGACCTATGCAAACATTGAAACCACAAACAGTAAACAGCCTCATACAGCACCTTCAAAACTTAATTCTGGGAAACATGCAATGCACCGGCCGCTGTTTTTTTCTCTCTAAAGTAAATAACTCCAAGATGTTGTAAGCAATCAAAAATTGTTTGGTGGAGAGGAAATTACTGTGTGCCATTCCATATTTGCTTGGGTGAACATAAATCAATGCACATATTCCTGTTAGAACTCTTACAGCAAGGCCTTTATTGACCTTCATGAAATCCTTTCATTTTTTCTCTCTCTGACCTTTTCTGACTCTTTAATAAGACTGCTTGCTCTTCATTTTCTTGAAAACGAAAAATAAAAAAAAGCAATTGTCAGTTTGACAGGAATTTACCATTTTAACATTCAATGAAACACATTTTGAACATTCAGCGTAGAAACTCACCAATGCAAAGCCGCAGCACAGTAATAAAACAACGAGTCCCAGTTCTATCCTCTGGTGGATTTTGCTTTGCTGAACACAAAAGGTATTGTTTCACCTGACTACCAACACTCAGAATTAGTGCGCTGAAGTCTCTCAGAACGGTTTCCACTTCGCATGTGAGCAATGTAGCTGAAAGTATAAGTATAGTGGAAGACCACCATACTGTATATTAAAAACCTTAAGAGTGAAAAAGCTTTTCCCCCAGCAAGGAACTAAATCTAGTCAACTTCGAAGCCTGAGGAAAATGAAAACAAATGCATACTGTATGAAATCCCCATGAGAAACCAGCTTTGACTGTTTAAAGTAATTGCCTTCCTAGCGAAACTAGCCCTTATACTGTATTTATGATTACAGATCAGGCTACACGGTGAAGCTAAACCCTGCACGTGTTCCATATTTCTGAGCATGGGGGAGACATGGAAATGGTGCCTGAATGAGTCAAGCACATTCGTGAAACAAAGAGGCTCTTTGAAGCCCTTTCAGTCAAAAACATTTTCATGCTAGAACAAGAAAAAGCAACTTCCTTAAGAGATAAGCTTCCTGCTGCACGGAAAGCTGGGAAGATTACTCTGTCTAGGCACATATTTCAAATGTTGTTACGATATATGCGTTTCCCATGTAAAGGGTAATCTTGCATTATTGCTTATGGCACAAACAAACTGTGGCTTATTGGCACATTGAATGCAGCCACCTAATGGCAAAAGGCAATTTAAATACTTTGCTGACAAAGCTTTTGTACACGCTAAAATAACGTTACATCTATCTTTTGTTGGTTGTCGGCATGCATTGTGCTTTGTCCTTTGGTCTGTACTAACAACACATACAAGAACAAAAATCAACGCACACAAAAAGAGGAAATCTACACTCTTATAGGGCTGTCAAACGATTAATCGCATCCAGAATAAAAGTTTGTGTTTGTGAAAGTAAAGTTAAAAGTAAAAGTATGTCTTTGCGATGTGTAATTTGGAATTTATAAAAACACACACATACATGCATATATTTTAGGAAGAATACAAAATAGAAAAACGTATTCACATATATAGAATTTAAGATAAGTTTAAATATTTTGTAAATACGTATACATGTATGTGTATTTGTTTATAAATACAAAATGAATATATACAGACATATAGTATGCAAACTTTTATTCTGGATTCAATGAATCACGATTAATCGTCTGACACTGTTACAAGTACAATAATAAGCATTAAAATGATAAACAGTGTCTATTGCCTATTTATATTCAGTAGCACCTGCAGAACATCTCTCTCTCCTTATACAGTCAACACTGACTGGATGTTTATGCGAGAATCAACAAGCAAATATCAACAGATGATCTCTACCGTGTGCTTTTACGGTCATGCTAAGACCAGTTTCGCTGCAGAATCCTTAACAAAAAGCTGACAGTACACGCTTTAGCTAACAAGTCTGTATGCTAAATGCATTTGTTTCTAGCCTTGCCCATAGAAAAAGAAGCTGGGAAATTCTGATTGCCTTCAGAGACCCAGGTAGAGTCAAAAGAACATGAATCACGCACCCAAGGGAAGTGACAATTGTGTGAAATGAATACACATGGTGCGTATAAATCTACATATTCATACGAAATGACCCGTAAAGCGCTAGGAGAGACATGTTGGAGAAATCTAATTTAAATAGTAAATGACTGACAGAGGACGATACCGGGTTAAGAAAAAATACACTTAAACTCCATTGGCGCAATCAAGAAATATATGCAAAACCCAGTGTCAGTCATATATAACACAAAGACAGCAGTATCTTAACAGCTGAGTTTTAAGCATCAATGGAGTTCATTTTGCATAGTGCAAGCTGGGTTTCTCAGAGCTTTGCGGCCTGGGTAAAGTATCTGCTGTTGAATCAATGAGATGACCTTCTAAAGAAACCCTTTAGAATGAACTCAATATCAACAACTGAGAATCTCTTCAGAATATTTTAGACTCCTGCACCACTGCAGGATGAGACACGGTAGAAAATGAGTAACTTTTACTATCGGCGGAACATTCTGTCACCGCTGTAATCAGATTTTGGCTATTCGTGACCAAAAAGAGCCGCCTTCTCAGTCCAACTTTGGCTGAAGAAATAGCCGACAATTAGATACAAATTGAACCTGGGAGCAAATGAAAGTGAGAAATTTGATTAGAATCTTTTACAATTTCCCCAGCGTCCGCTATTGTCCAGAACGCTAATAGAAATTAGTTTGCAATTTCCACTCGTCGCTTTGAAGTTGATGCACTTTATACGTTTGCCCAGACTATTTCTCAAGGGTGTGCAAATGCTAAACATTTAGTTTTAATGAGAGTTCATTGGCTTTGATAGCTTGCTCTCACATGCTAATTGCTATCATTGTTGTTGTTTTATAAAAGTTATTTTATAAAAGCTTTGATATACACATGTATATAAACACACATATAGACCGCTTTGAAAAAACGTAAGCAACGCTTACTCAGTAACATACCCTTAACATTTGAAGAAATTATATCAAAATAACATATAAAGAAAATATATCAAATAAAACAGATGTTGGATCAAAATGTTAAAATACATGTAAGATTTAAAAATAATTCTGGACTAGTGTTTGCATCTTGCGAAGTGGTCTATACTGAGAGATTAGGAGACAGACCGACACTTTTGATAATTGCGAAATTATTCAACTCATTCTCTCACTGTCTTGCACTGAAAAAACTGAAAGGCTTTAAAAGCAATAGTTTAAGAAACAAAATAACACGTTTGCTAAATTATTTAAGTTGATGTAGTTTCTTCTCTACATCAAATCAGTATCAGACACAGATGAAATCAAAATACTCATGAATTATTAAAACAATAATGACTTCAATGTTGACCTTGGCTTCCGAAATACCTGATCCAATGGGGACGGTGCAAAATGAAAGCGCATTTGAAATCTCTCGAATGTTCGACTGTAGAGCAGGTCTAAAATGACAGTGGCAAAGGTCTCGGGTGATTAAAACACACAAATGGCTTCAAAAGGAGAAGAACTCTTTTCTTAATGTGAGGTTAGAGTGCTTAAATGAAAGAGTAAAAATAACAATGAATTGGGTGGAACCCACAACAGAAAAGTCAATATCCTCATCCCATGAGCCTGATCTGATCCACATGCCTGCAAATAGGACTTGTAAAGAGGTTCTCTTTAAGTGATAAAATCTCTTCTAATGGAAAGCACTCCTTCAGCCATGCATGGTATTACTTTCTGTAAGCTGACCTTGATAGCGTCCAAAAGTGCTTGTGTGCATCGTTCCAGGTGACACGGCAACACTAATGCTGATGGAACAATTAATATGGCAGCGCAATTAAAACCGGGGTAGGCAATAACGGCCCTCTGTGTCATAAGCGAGGGCTTCCTCCTGGGGTGACATGACTTGAATGGGTAAAGAGCAGAAGAGGGATTGCTATCAGAGCTCTTTCAGAGCCCAGTCTCTTACGACAGATGCGGCAGCTGCGGCCCGCAATGCTAATCGTGCGAAACCATGCCGAGGGTGAGCCGGCCTGAACCGCTACTGTGTGGGAGCTTCTGATTCCTACTCTCGTGGGACCGCAAGAGTAGGGTTCGCAGCCAGATGTGGCTCGCGAGACGCGTTCAACAACCCGTCTTTCCGTTTCTGTTTACTCACCAAACCCGCATATACAATTCATAAAAAGCAACAGTGCGCTCGTAGGCTAAGTATAAATTGAATCGTCTGAAAGGCAACAGTGCCTGTACATATTTCTTGTTATTTTATGTGGCACAGCACTGGTCACTTTCCAAGCGCGAGCGATTGAGAACGTTGCTCCAGAGACATCTTGGCAGTGAGAGACTGTTTAAAAATGCAAATTGGTAACTTAATCAGACATGGAAAGCAAGGATTTTGCTAATTCTCAAAAGAAAAGGTACAAATGACTCTTTCACACTTTAATGACAGTCTTGGGTTCATTGTTTCACACTGTATTTGAATTTCACACTGCATTTGAATTTTAATTAAAATACAGCCCAACCTATCCAAAGGGAATACTTGTTCGTTCATTGAAGTGTGTGATGTTGTAATATTTTGTACTGTGACTGACAGCGTGGATGTACGCGAGTACGCTTTGCAAGATTTTCTTGTGGGTTGAATGGCTCACCGGCACCTTACAGTAAATGTGAAGGAAAATGAAATGTACGTGCAACTGTATATAATTTAATGCAGCGCATAACAATATCCTACTTTTCAGTTTGGGCTATATTAAGCCACTGAGGATATTACACTTGTTACCCAGAACACATCAATTAAAAGTCCTTTTCTACACATTATTCCCATCAATCTCGGTTTCCATTACCGACTTACCTCAAACAAAGAGTAAATTCCTTTTAAACCCACGAGCCAAACACATTTTTATTCCACATGGTGTTCCTTTACTCTGGACATTAAGGGACCAGTAAATAGCAAAGCCTTGTAATAAATCATAGCTGAGTGTTGAACTCACCTTGACAAGCTCATAGTGTTGGATCCCATTGATTCCTATATCAGGGTCAAACGCAGAGGGGACGGGATAGCGGCTGTTGATGGCCGTGTTCTCAGGAATGGAGATGTTGATGACCGTAGACTGGAACAGCGGGGCGTTGTCATTTATGTCTTCGATGAGGAAGCGGATCTTCACCAGACGAAAAATCTCGTCGGGTAGCACGGCGACCTCGATCTCGTAAAAGCATCGCTTCTCGGTGAAGACTCCAGAGCACAGCTTCTCGCGGTCAATGCGGTTGGCTGTGGTGAAAATCTCTCCCGTGCTGGCTTCTACTTTCACCAAAGGCACGTCGCCCGTCTTGTAGACGGGTTTAAACTGCAGCGCAGATGACAGTTTAACGTTCGGGTCTAGGTTCAAGTTTAGGTCTTTGCGCAGGTTTCCGATGCGCACATTCTCGGGCTGCTCCTCTTTTACCGTGTAGTCCTTCTCTTGAGCCCGGCTCACCAAGAACAGGCAGGTGAGTAAAACCACCAGAACATGAGCCTCAATTGCCAAGTCCATACTCAGAGTAGGTGGAACACTCTCACTTCAAAGATCTGCAAGTCTAGTACAAGAAGACAGGAAAGAAAGAGAAAGAAGATCATATTGACAACTATAAAATAAAGTGAAGGTACAAATAGCTTTTTACCCACATTTGTACCATTCTTTGGACCATTAACATAAATAACAACATAATGACATCATTAACTTTCATGTTTTTTCTATGTTTTGCATGAATCATATTAATACTGGAATGTCCAAGCTGTTTCTATATAATGAAAGTGGATGGGGACCATGGACAGCCATGATCACCATCTGCTTGAAGGGACAGTTCACCTAAAACAGAAAATTCGGTTATCACTTCCTCACATTCGTACTGTTCAAAATGTGTTTACATTTCTTAGTTACTGATGAATGCAGAGAAATATATTTTAAAGAATGCTTATAACCAAACAGATCTCGACCCCCATTGACTCCCATAGTAGGAAAAATTACTTTATTGTTTATTTTGTTTTGTTGAACACAAAAGATGACATTTTGAAGAATGTAGGACAGCAAAAAGTTCTGGGGCATTTTTGACTACAATTGTATTTTTTTCCTACAGTGGAAGTCAATGGGGGCCGAGATCAGTTTGGTTATAAGCATTATTTCAAATATCTTTCTCTGTGTTCATCAGAAGTAAGAAATTATACAGATTTTAGAACAACTCGAAGGTGAGTAAATGATGACAGAAATTTCATTTCTTAAAAAAGCAAGAGAAAATGATTTGTAAATCTGTAAAACATTTTACACTATTCAATTCAAAACTGATGGTTTTATCATTGTTTTTTCTTTGTCAATGTCACAAAATACAGATCTAATAAAGTTCCTGTATTAAGCAAATAATAAATCAGATTAACACAAGTAAAATTTCAATGTAGACAATCTGTAAACTTCAGTACAATCATAAGTTGTGTGATTAAAGTTTTAGTAAGTCAAAAAACATGGGTCCCAAATGATTGTCAGTATCCCTCAGAAGACTAGGACAAAGCCATAATTCAAAAGCACCAAGACATGATTTATGAATCAGCATTTCGGTGTTTGTTGCCAATGTGCTCGATGGCCACACAAATCCTGTCAGGGCATTATATAAATAAAAGTAGCCAGAGGGCTGAAGCTTTTACAATGTGCCAACAACTCAACTAGGTCACTGAAAAGTGGTGGGGGAGATGCCTAACACTTCTAGACTCTCAGTATTGTTATTGTTCAGAGCTCTTCATGCACTGCCTTCCTGTTTGAATACATTTGAACATTCTGCAATGTCTGGATTCGCACGTACAATTCCAAAATGAGTTACTAGTGAAGCTGAAGATAATAGAATATATTTAGCAACAAATATTTTAATTTGTTTTTAATTACATGAATAGTTCACCCAAAAATGAAAATTCTTTCATCATGTATTCACCCTCATCTCATTTCAAACCTTTATAACTTTCTTTCCTAAGCAGAACCCAAAAAAGACATTTTGAAGAATGCTTGTGCCCCAACAACACTGCACCCATCGACTTCCATTGTATTGAAACAGAGACATTTCTCAAAATCCTCTTCCTTTGTGTTTCACAGAAGAAAGCCATGAGGGTAAATAAGTGATGAAAAAATATTTAAACTAGAAGTATAAAACATACTTAAGCAAATTTAGGAAATTACTTAAAGGGATTTATGAACTAAAAACTAAATGATGTCATCATATTGAGCCTATTCCCTCACCTGTTGTTCAAAACCGCCTGTATTTGACACTTTTTTTTGATATATTGAGAAATATCTGTCGTTCTATGTCCTTACAAAGGTAGACAAAGGACTGGTTATCAATGTTCTCAAAATACCTTCTCTTGTGTTGTGCAGAAGAAAGAAAGTCGTACATATACAGAGTGACGTGAGGGTTAGTAAATGATGAAAGACTTTAATTTTGGGTGATCTCTTCAACCATTGCATGTAACTGCAAGCTAAAAAACAAAACACACCAAATCACTGTCAAATGTTTTTTAAAGATGAGACATCCTGGAGCTATTCTTCCAAATAACACACAATTTTTCTGTTTAAGCCATCAGGACGTGTGTTACATGGCCACGTGGAACGATTCCATTCATACATCAAAAATGTCTCATAAAGAATGACTTCCTCACACACAGAGTTAAAGGCCCCCGTTTTCTTGGCCGTTTGGCAAGTGTGTACTCGAGTCTCTTCTGACGGAGGATGTTCTGTTCTTCACCGAGAGCCCTCTCAAGCTGGACTGCAGGGACTCATTAGAGGTTTGTTGGGCAGACGAGCACCATTCACAGTATTTACATGACAGTGATCAATGGCCAGCATGCTATCTGCACATTTTCACAGACTGTTATGTTGTTCTTAAAGAAAAAATAAGAAAATTTGCTCCGCTTTTCGCAATTGTACCATTTTTTAAAACCGGAGAGCGAAGCTATTACTATTCACCTACTGTACTCTGATAAGCTCTGAAGGGTCCAAGGATGTATCCAACAACGCATAATGAAGAGGACTTACTGGCTATGAAGTGCACTGCAGAGCAGTGAATAAAAGATGATCTACATCTAAATAACCCTAACTGACATTAGGTGTCTATGAGAATAGGACATTAAACATGTAATAAGTGCGACTATCTCTTTTGTTTCTTATATTGTGCTGCATCTAGGCTGTCATTGTCGGTTTACTGTCAGCAATAACAAATTGCAGCATCCCTATGAGAACGAACGCTGATGAACCTGTACAGAACCAAATAGTCTTCACAGTATGAGCTATAGCTGACTGTAAGAGATGTCAAGAATTTCGTACAGAGCTCTGCTACCCAGGGACACAGTGCTGGGATTACACTATTCCGCACGGGGGCCCGGGTGTCACTCCTCCCCATATTTAGGACAGTTTATGTTGTTGTGCAAAATCTGAGCCATTTTGAGATGTACTCCTGGGAACGACTCTTTGAAAATTATGCTCCAGATAGATTCGCAATGCTTTGAATTTCAACTTTTCCAATCTTCCAAAACTTCCAGTTTTTCGAATAGAGAGAATTAGGAAAATTGTGCTCACGGGTATCAAGCGAGACTTCTTCCTGGCTTGCACAGTCTTTCAGTGATCTATTCTGAGCAGCGGACCATGGATTCCACAGAGTATGCAAAAGCTGTCCTTCCCTCTGGAACAAGCAGCGAGGAGTGCGCAGACGTTTTAAATGACAATGTGATGGACAGGCCTTCTTGCTTTTGATTTTGAGCTGAGCTGTCAAGGAGAAAAATAATTTTACATGCCAACTGCAAGTTTCGACTGAATCTCTGTCGATGTGAATCAGCGGGGACTTAATGCGGTAGAGATGTGAAATAGCATCAGCAACACGCAAACGGGACAGATGAACAACTTCAGATTAAAGAGTACATAATTTGGGATTTTTAAGGTCTTACTTTGGTTTATGGAGTGTCCAACAACAAGTTTATGTACATAGAAGTAGGGATGGGCGATATAAACGATATGCGATATAAACGATACAAAATTGGCCTACGATAGAGATTTTAATTCTATTGCACTATCCCGATAATGCATGTTGATGACGCAATCTACCCGCGAAATTTAGAGCTCACGAGCTGCAGCTCGTCAATTCAGTTATGCGGCTCAGTCCATCAGTGGCTCTTGAACTCCAGTAAGAAGGCTATTTTACTCACTTTAAATGAAGGGATTTTCTTTAATGTAGTTGAGAATGATTCATTAATAAATTACTTGTAGCAAAAAATGCTGATTACCGATGTATTTTCCATGAATCTGCAATGTTAGCGATTAAAACGTTATTTAGCTAGTAAACGTTAGCTAGTTAAGGATAGCTTGTTACATAGAACGTCACAAACTGCAATTTTACACGCCGAAGCCGTTCCCATGCATTGTTTTATTTTAGGGGACCTGGCATGATGTGAACATTAACCGTCCGCAACAATAAGCCACCAATCCCGCCATGCAGGTCCCGTGTCACACACAGCCGCAAACATAACGATTGCAATTTTGTGACGTTGTCACTATATTTAGCGTTCACAAGAGGTGCACAGCTTTCATTCAGTTGGAGAATGTCGTTTTTTCAGCATCTATTTTGTGCAGTAGCCTATGTGCGTGGCGGATAAGTTAAACATTCCCTTTAATGAAACTCGGGCGATTCATAACGAGTATAACAAGATATTAAGCATCTTTTACTGTTACTGACTTTTTATTTGGTTATATAATATTTATTTTAATAGTGTTTAAAAAGTGACTCATTGTCAACATGTAGTATCATGGGTAGAGTGTTTTTATATTTGTTTCCTGTCTTCACAACAAAGACAAAAAATATATAAATGGAAAAAAGCTTTTTTGTTCACGTGTATTACAGTTTGTGACAGTTCAATTCAGTTATAATATGACTGTAAGTCTGCATGATAAACCTATAAATCTAATGCATATTGTCGCTTAGTGTCGTAGTTAGTACTATTTTGACTGTATTATTTGTGTCCCCTTCAAAAATTGCTCTTGAGAAATTTTGTATGGATTGTCCCCCCCTACTGTTATATGAGATTTATGCCCATGGTTCTACCACCTCAAAACTCAACATGTCGTTGAATACCAGCATTGCCAGGCAAAAATTGTATTTATTTAAAATAGCCATGCCTAATACTGGAAGGATATCCCTAATTCACAGTGTCTGTTCCTTTATTAACAAGACACCAGTTTTAATTTCATTAGGAGAACAAAATGTTTAAAACCAAATGCGTTACCTCGGCTGCAGGTTTGAAATATGTTTTTATTTAAAGTATCTGTGCATTTACACAAAATAATTTTCTTTGCCTAATTAATACTGGAAGTATTTTCAGTACAGTGTATGTTCCTTAACTAAAAAGACACCAGTTTTCTGTTCTCTGCAACTTGGGTGGCATTTAAGAACCAAGGACTTAAACTAAGTATAGTGCCTTTTAGAAGGAAATACTTTTATATTCATCTGCAACATTTTGTTGCATAATTACAGTTTTGCTTGCGCACAATAAATGTTCTCAAAACGCCATACGTTTCTTTATTTCTTAAAAAAAAAATACTTTTAGCAGTTTAGCTTTCCTAAGGGTCTGTGTAACCTGTTCTGAAATGGTTCTATTATAATTTATATATCGCAATATATATCATTATCGCAAGAGGCTGCAATGTATATCGCAAAATGGATTTTAGGCCATATCGCCCATCCCTACATAGAAGGTGTAAAAACACTATTATTTCGTAATAATAGGCAGTTATTCTTACTTTACTTCTTGACTGACTCTCAAATGATTCGTTCTGCGATTAATCTGTCTAATCCCCTCCTTTCATCTACCCTTGTCTGATGTGATTGGTCAGACGGTCTAATCTGCTGTGATTGGTCTACCGCGAATGAGCCTTACGAGCTACAGTGTTTGGGGAAGAAAAGGGAGGTTTTTGTGGGCAGTCCTAGCAAAACGTTGGCATGGACTATATGTAGTGACGTAAATCTGCGGCGGTTCGCAAATCAGACTAGGGACGACTCGTTTGCGTGATTCAGAGTCAACTCCCTTTTTTCCAAGCCAATAACTTTGCTATTCATTCACCTTTGGATATGCAGCTTGACAGACTGCTTACTTTTAAACACGGCAACATTACCCAATGAATGAAATGTAATTTTCATGATCTCTTGTTATGTATTTTAACCAATCAAATTGAATAAGAACGGTAATTAAACCAAAAATGACATTTCAAATAATTAAGGGCGCCTATAGAAGTTAAACTGGGACAAGTGCCTGAAGCATGTCGCTTAACTCTATCTTATCAGAAGTCAAGCGTCACTCTTCGGGTTTAAAGGAACCCCATGTGTGCGTGATTCTTTGACATTTCAGTGCATCGTTTGAGTTGCCCTCCGCCTCCTGCCATCAGCAGTTTGAGACCCACTGCACCCCCTGCCAGCTGTTCGCTTGCATACCTGCTGTCCTTCCTCTGTACTCAGGATGCCGTCCTTCTCATCTACAGAGTACATGCCTTAATAATTTATCCATCCTTCATGTATCATGTATAAATCTCTTGCGAACATCAAATAAGTGATAATATTTGATTGCTAATGAGAAACATATGGCTTTTTTACTAGATATTATTGCTATTGCTGTCAGTGTCAATATTATTGTTACGCCATTGTTCTGCAACACAGTTACTTAAATAAACTTGAGAAGGCCAGGCTGCACTAATCCTCTGATTGGAAGATGCCTTAAAGTTAGATTCTTACTGAATAGTGAGTCCGGCAAATAAACAAAGCTACACTAATCCTGAGGATCAATAAACAATTCAATGATCAATAGGGCGGTATTAACATAGCAAATATGTTGCCAAAAGCAATAGATTAACATGCGAGTCGGCAGAAATGACGCATTCACTCGTGTCTGTCATTTACATGATTTCATACAGATGGGAAAACAACCTACTGCTAACTTCAGCCTATAGAGGAGACAAAGAGTGATTTTGTTCACGTCGAATGGTGCGCCCTTAACCATACTCAAGATATTCTGTTTTGCTAATTTGAACCATAAATAATCATAGTAAAACTTTCATTTAATTCTTTAGACCAACATCAGGCAATTTATAGCGGGCACTTTCAGTGAAACAACGTGTCATTTAGTCATACATCATTCTCTGAAATTGATTTTATACGGACAAGCGTCGCAAAGTGTGTAACATGCCAACAAAACCCTAAATCTTAAGCTGAATGAATGCGCTAGTTAATACATAAAGGCTTATACATAAAGATTATAGAGGCTTAGATTTGCCCTCTGATGTACTGTTTACTCTTAGTGGTTAAACTAATACGGCAGTCTCTTCAAATAAAAAAAATTATGTATAATGTCCAAAAGTTATGAGAAGAAATATAATAAAATCTCTAATTTGAACTTTTTCCTCTATTACCTGATGTATTTAAAAGTTGCATGGGCATACATACTATATAGAGTATTTATATATTTAAAGAGCATTTACGATGCAGTTTGCGGCCGTTTCAATCTTTTTTAACTTTACTTAGTTCACCTTGCTGTAAATAATAAGATTCAACATAAATCATCCTTGAGATAGCTGGTTCGCAAGATGCTCCTCACAAAATAATGAAGCGCAACATATATAAATAAATAAAACTGCCAATAGAGGGCACTGAAGTGGTCAAAATAAAACAATTAACAGGTAGGCATTCAGATATTTGGGGGTAAGAAGATTAAAATCCACTTATGTGTTAATGCGTTAAGTCATAATACAGTATCAAGTGTAACTAACCACTTTGAAGAGTATTGCAGTTTAATTTAAGCATTTGGACAAAACAAGTTGTTTTTTGTTTTATATGTTTGTAAATTGTATTACGTTTACGCTATTATAATACTTGCTGAGGATAACTTTGCAAATAATATAACATAGCAGAGCTGAAGTTCTCTAATTTGAAAGTAATTGTTTTTCCATATCAGTGATGATATCAGTAGCTACTAAAACATTACAGAACCGTTCACTGCTAGAATTTATTGTCCATGGCTTTGCCAATTATGCATTTTGGTTTAGAGACAACAGAATTACAGCCACCTGCTCTGTGACACGTATAATTTAAGTTTAAGTTTGTGACTGTAACTTTTGCTTTCATGCATGATGAGGCTTGTGCTTCATTAGCAGTTCAGGTGAGGTGAATGTATTCACTTCACTTTGACTGATTAGGAATAATGTGCTACTGACTCAAGTAAGTTTTCTCGGGAACATTCAATAGACGAATGTGTTCCGCAACTTCCCACAGACCTAGGAATTTATTTTGCATGTAGACTGTAATGATAATGGAACAGTCAATAGTCAGACATGCATAATGTAATTAAAATAAACGCAGAATACAGGCTGGCATAATGAACAAATAAGAGCTACAAGAATTTACAGTGATCCTATAGCAAAAAAATTCATTTTGTCATAAGTAAAAAAATGTCATAATTTGCGTATCCATGCATTACTTTCCACACTTGACTGATACGATTAGCTTAGTACAATCAATGAGTTAAAAGGAAAGGCCTGTTGCATTGCATCTCAAAAGTGTTGCTCCAACCTCAGAGATACAGCTGTGGAAATGAAACTAGTTACATCATTTGGTCTTAAACCTATGTAGAACCCTTTATCCCATTAACTTAGAAATTAACAAAATTGTACACTGTATTACAATGGTAAACTGATCATTACATGTATGACCGAATGTGAACAAAGTAGCAGAATGGACTATTGTATGTACTGTTCTTCCACTGAACTAAGTAGTGTAAATTATTTACCATTGTCTGCGTAAAATGCCGTATTTATAATAGTTACTAAAATGAAACCTTAAAATAATGTATGATCGTCTTTGCTAGAAGCTTACAGAATGCCATGTTGGATCATTTATTATTTGTATTACAGTTGTGGCAAATATTAACTAAGCAAAATATTATAGCAAGAATGAATGACTTCGTGTTCTTTCGGTAGCTAAATTATTTTGTAAGCGACAGAATAAATGGCCATGGTAGAGATGCCGATTCGAAATATTTCGGCGAGCACACCGGTATAGAAAATGACGCATCCTGGAAAATCTCTCTTGCATCCACCGGCTTCATCTACTGAGATGCTCTTCTGTCCACAGAGCTCGATACAGATTTTAAAGTAAGATGCGATGTGCCCGTCGCCTCGGGGTATTATTATATATATTGGCTACCGGATTCTATCACAAAACAGAATCCTCTCATATATTAGTTAGAAGTTGCAGGATCGTATCAGAGCGGTGCACGGGTTTTGAACAGTTCTGATTCACGTGTTGGCTGTGTTCTCTCAATATGAAGCGCATCGTAGGGACTTTTCCTCACGTAAGATCGAGCGCACGATGTTTGTACGTAAATACTTTTATGTTTAGCCAAGTAGCCATTCACATTGACAAACCGGAGACTGCGCATCTTCAAAGCGCGGGGTAAAGTAAGGCTATACACAATCTGTCTTTAAAATATCGCCTATTTTATGATATGAATACAATTTCCTTCGGCTTCGAAGACAGCAGGGTAAACTTAGGACTTTGCGAGTGACAATAAAATCGACTTTTTACGCAAAGGCCCTTTTACTTTTGCCTCAAACACAGCAAGCGGGCATCCAAACTGTTTAATGTGATTTCCGTTGAGACACGTAAAACGCAGATTTGTTAATGAAGTTATCGAATCGGGTAAAAAATAATTTGTCATTCGTAAAATATAAACCATAATCGAGCATAAAAGAGGACGCGTCTTACCTCGGATTTCTCTGTGAATATGGAACGAACTCTCAATTCCCGTCACGTAGCGGCATCATTGCTGGAGGAGATGAAGTGCCATGAAGCAGCCTGAAGAAAATCCCAGAATCAAACAGCTCAACGTTCTGACCGGTCGTTATCCAACTAAAGGAAACGATCCATGTCCATGCAAAAGTCCAAGGTCCGCGCACGAAGAGCGAAAAACGTGTGTGAACGACTTTTTAGAAGAGACGATGTAATTCCTCCTCGGATGTCTCGCGCTCGGATGATACTCTTTGAATCCCACGCGCGGAGAGGCGGCGGTGCTCCAAATGGCTTTGCAATACTTCTTATTTCAATTCAGTGACACAGTCATCATTAGAAAACCTGGGAACTCTCCTCGTACGCCCAGAAACAGTTTTAGTGAAGTTGTTTTTCCCTCTCTGTGCGTCAAGTGCGTTTGCTTAACTTCACTGAAAACATCCTCTGACACGTCATTTAATGACATCCACTAGTTTGCCAGAGGGACATGGAGAGCGAAATATCTCTTTTGAGAAAACATAGAGTTGTGGACTGTCAGTGCTTGCGTTCCCCAACGGAGAAGGAAGGTTGAAAGTGCGCCTATAGGTGCAGCATCACTCACGCGCACTGAGATAGGCGTTTTGCTGTAGTTGTACGCAGAGCTCTGACAATCTCTGTTGTATTGCATGAACTCAGTTCCTTAGTACTGCCCACCTCTCCACCTCCGATTGACATCATCGCGGGAGGAGGAGCCTCCAATAAATTTCACAGCCTTCATCATCTTAAAGCAGCACTGCTGCCGGAGTCTGAGCCCGGCTCACATCCACCGTGGACTAATATCTCACCCTTGCACCACGCCGCTTCTCGCCTGCGCAGAAAAGGGGGCAGTGTTCGCTTCGGTTACAAAGATTACTGTCCGCCTACAGTCTAACGTCAAACTGTCTCATTACTAAATGTGTAAATTAAATATCCCCTAGGACTAACATATACACGCGTTCTGTTTCAACACATTTGTTGTCACCCCCCTTTTTGCACCCTTGCCCAAAGATATAACACCTAATCAAGGATATAATTGAAACGGGGGCTTTCTATTATCTGCAAAAAGTGGGGCGATGAATGTAGAAATTTCTAAAAGTAGAGAGGACACCCCCTGGCAGTTAGAATGGTTGCTATGCCCCTTACCTACAGTGATGCATTACAAGCCGAAATTCAAGGGAGCGCACTTACCTGAAAAGCACAATCATTTGTCAGCAGAATCCAACGCTTTCCCTCGCCGGCGATGGCTGAAAATCTTGCAGAGTCTCACATTCAATAAAGGTCACTCACACAACATGTACACATTGATCTTCCCATTAATTTTTACACTGCTGCAATGTTACAAATCACAGTCTTTGACTGCCACCCTCAAGCTAGCTTTTCTTACCAAAAGCCATAACCTTAGTAACATCAATCACGGCGTGACGCCTCACCTCGCCCCAGTTTTAAATAGTCACACTTTCAATTGAGCGTGACGTGCCCTTAAGGTTTTAATGTTCGCATCAAATAAAACACATTTACAATTCCCGTGTAAAATTCCATGTTTATCACCGTGCATTGTTTTGGAGCAAGGAAAATGTTTCTCAAATCGCATTACTCACAAGTTTTAATTTACACTGTCTTCTTAAGGATGCCTTTATATCTTTTAGGAATTTGGAGTGTCCAGGGAGCTACCCTACCCCATACCAGTATTGTAGCTCAGAGCTATACCTAAAAGGGTTTGATCCTTTCAAATTTTTAAGATTCATACTTCATGTCACAGAAGGACTTCTTCGAGGCATGTTAAAGAAATGCAAATCTGAGAGCCTTAAAGCAATATGAAAGGCACAAAATACCTCATGTATTATTCAGAGGGCTATTTTGCCACCCTCAAAATGAACTTTTAGAGAAACCAGTTATGCATTTCTGATGAATCCACAAAATTCACATAGCGGTTTAAATGTCATGGTCCTCATCTAATCGTGGACAATGTTTTATTTCCTGCTGTAATGAGACGGAGAGGGTTAAAGTTTGTAAAATAGCCTATGTGAATTACATCTTAAATGTTTTGGCAATAAGTAAAGCAAGCCAAAATTAGGATTTCATAACTTCTTGTTTGAGTCACTGCTGTTGTCCTTGTTTTGTGTGCTATGCAGATTGTCTTTCAATAGAACTGTATGCCAAGCATTTTTAGATCACAGTTCTGCGCCCTCTCAACCATGGTAATCTAATGATTTATGACACTAGATACCTGTGTCTGTGCTTTCAGGGAGGCGTGCTGAACAGAGTTACAATATTAGTGTGAAATGTTTGCTTTCTACTCAGTAATTAAAACTTGTCTTATTAACTCATGTCAGAATAATAATGCAACATCATTTTAATTTGCAAGGCAGTTATTTTCTGCTACTGAGGGCTTGCTATTAGGTTATTATTACACTTAAAAATAAGTTTTGTCAAAGTAAAAAAACTGTCAGCTATGGTTGCCAGAACTTTACAGTGATAGATTTATGTATTATTCAGGCAAAAGATGTTTTTTACCGTCTTACTGCATATGACATTAAATAAACTTATGATGTTGTCGGAGGGTGGGATATCAGTTTCCGGTTTAATTTCTAAAACGACGTAAAATACCTAAACAACGACTGAGGAAAGCCACATTTCTCTCCAATTTTACTTGTAATAAACACTTGCTGCTGTCAAAAGAGCAAGACGATATTCCACCGATTAGATGAATAATTTCACGTTAAGCATTTCCTCCTCCATAGAAGACTGTTATAAGGAAACAGCTCAGCTCAAGGCTTTTCTGATATCAGTCTGATGTTTGATATCGCTAATAAAAAATTATTAAAAAATGTATTTATGCATTAGAACCTGGTTTACATGAGATTATGCACTTTAGCCGTGGAATAAGACCTAATTTTTTATCACAAGTACAATTTGACAGAACTGTGGTTTTCCCCAGTCGTTGATTAGGTATGTTAAGTCTTTTAAGAAATTTTAGTAATTAGAAATTACGTTTTTTGAAATTACACCGGAAACCGATATCCTAACTTCTGACAACATCGAAAGTTCGTTCAAAAATCATGATTTAAATGTGCATTTAAGGTTTTATCAATCAAACTGTAGTTGGATTGCTTTAATTAAGACATAACAATAACATCAACAAAAAATACAGCTAACTAACAGTTAAACACAATAAAAACACGATAATTGTTTTAGAAATAAACTCTCTCCACATATATATAATTATATAGAAAGTTTTATATTTATATACGGTATAGTCAAAGGTTGAGAAACGCTTGAATGTTTGTAATGATATAAAAAATCACGTGTATGCTTAATTTACACACATGTGGACAAAAATATAATTGTGCTGCATATCAATTTCTTTGAGTAATGAACAAAAATGTCATTTCATCTTTTTTAAATGAATACATAGAACATAGCTTTCATTTATTCCCACAGTTACAATTTTTGATTAGTTTTCTTAACTATACATACACACATCATGTCATATCCATAAAAAATCAGAAAAGAATATCTAACCACCATGGCCTGTGCCATTTTTGGGGGTTGCTTGGACTGATGTGGATGTTAGTGACACTTGCTGTAATGACACGATCACCTGTTACCATGGGTACAGCAGTACAGCTAAAACCATCGTATCCAAGTAGTTAAACCCCAACTCACACAATTACAAATAGGTGTTCATTTGCATGCAAGTTACTTGCAGTTTTATTTTGACAGCTAGAGGACCAAAACCTACTATATATATTATAAAAAACTTGTTCAACATTTAACTGTAACAATATAACAGTACAAATGGCCGAATTAAATATTTAAACAGAAGCATAATTTCAACTCAAATGAAAAGATAATACCTTAAAAAAACGAGTTCTTCCAAATTCATCATGCTAGCAGCAGTCTAAATTTCAATATTGTTCAATCGCAGACTTCATCTTTCTGGAACATTGACAGCAAGTTTAAAAGTTTCACTGCCTTCAACATCACAGCCTGCGGTGAATAGTGGTATCCCTTGACATAAAAAACATCAAGCTGTGACTTCCCATGGGCAATCAGATCGAAGCAACATGTGTAATCAAGACGACAACACACAGTGTGCTAATTACACCTCTAATAGTTAAACCTACACTACTGTTTTACTCTTTCCACCGTTTTTTTAATGCGATACAAAGGTGTTGAGTTCAATACGAAATGTTGCGACTTAAAAATTACAGAATGTCTAGAGTCTTACACGCACCCTATGGGTGTTGGGTTTTTAACTGATATGATCAAATAGGGTTTCCTCTATTCATCCTTTAGTCTGCATGTGACCGCCCCCCCGCAGAATCTATGACTCATTACCAACGGCACGTAGAGAAGTCATTGGAGAAAAGAACACACTAATATACCTTATCAGTGTGGACCAGCTTGGCGAAGAATGGCGCTGAAGACTGGGGAGGTAAATTGTAAGGTGTGCCTCGGTATATTAACATTCAAGTTCTTTCAGAACGGATTGATCTTTTTGCCCATAAAGCATGACCGTGCCTCTGTATTATCGTACCTGTCGTTAAAGTATAACTTGTTACTTCTCCTCTTCCAGCAGCATTCATTGGCCTCTTACAAATCCTGTCATGCAATGCAGGCGATTCGTATTATTCAGGCAATCAAAATCGCTTCCCTGTTGACATACTGATGGACACCAGTGGAAACGGGCTTGTCGGAACTCCTGTTTAGAGCACTAACCATGAACTTGTTATAAGCTGTTATTAGTCTATTAACCTTGTCCCCGTGCGCGCTATATGTCTCTCTATCTCTCTTGCGATTTCCAATTAGATGATTGAATTATCAACTGTAATGGAATTCTTTGAAATGAGAAAATAAATCTTTCATACACATCAAGAAATCCCTATAGTAATGTCTGCATACAGAGATCGGCTTTCATCCTGCTCCGGCTAGCCGACGTCTTCCATTGAACATAACCAACAAAGAAAAGGAGGCGTTTGAGGTTCAAACAAGTTCTATATCTTGACCTTTGCCTTCAAAACATACAACATTCATGACCTCCATTCAACCTGGAAGAAGATAGGGAGGGAGGAATTCAAAGGAAACGTCCTTCAGGCATGATGATCGCCGAGGCATCGTTCCACCGTGGTGGAAAGCGGCAAAACGTAAACAAGTGCGGCCGGTAACAAATCCAGGGCATGAATTATGAAGGCTTTTGAAATCGAATGAAATATGTACGAATTTTGGGCCATCTAACAGGATACTGTGTCTTTCTCAGCCAGGTGTAAAAACCGCTCTGTTTAAAAAGTGAAGAGGAAGGCATGAATACAAAAAGAAGGCAAACCTGTCTGTATTTCCAAATGTCAATGACAGCTGCCATCAGGGGTGAGCGTTAGGGGTACGGACCCAAATATAAGGTGATAGTCTGCAATAAATGACTTCGGGATTTGATACACACAAGCCTCACAAAGCTTGCTATTATTTTCAGTCCATGTCTCGTAGAGCTGTTGTACGGCTCATGGAAGAGTCAATTGCACAGGCCGTGGGGTTTCTCGGTTAGATGATATGAAGGTATTCAATGAATATTGCCGCCCGGCGAATCGGCTGGCATGAGCCATTCCGGTTAGGGTGAAGGATAGTTGTTTGTTTGTGTGCAAGACAAGGTTGATTGCAATCATGGACTGGATCTATGCCACGTCCTTGGGGAATATTAGGAGGTGACGGGGCCAAGGAGATATGTGACAGCAAGGATACATCTGTCCTGAAGCCGGCTTACACAAACCCAAACCACTCTTGTATTATGCTGGATTTGTTATATGATGTTGAGTTTGAGGATACTACAATGTTGCTCCAAGAGACTTCGATTTTTGTCCGTGCGTTTTTACGGAACCAATAATGGCGTGCCAAGGACACATAAGGCCTGTATAACTGTTAAGTTTGCTGGATGGGACTTTTAATGAGAAAGAGTGAGAGGAGAATTTGACAAATAAGTCTCTTGAATATATTTGTTTTGTTTCTTGTTACTACTAAAACTTGCCATCACAGGGACATTAGCATACCGGCTCTTGCTTTCTGACTGCCTCAGATTTTTATATGCTGTTTACTTAAGCATTACATCGAAGAATATACTTATGGCAGAGAAGCTGACATATTCGTATAATACACTTGAAAAAAATCTATCCAGTAAATGGAGGATGAAAATGTAGAAAATGTCTGACTGTGTCTTTTTTTATTCATCAAAACATCTCCCAACGACGTATTGGCTAATATAAAAAATCTGGAGGCATACGCAGAACAGACAAAACAATTTAGCGCGTCACGCAGTAAACATTAATCCTAATGAACGGGAAAACACATTCTGTCAGAAATTACTGGTCTTAAATATGTGTGCCTTTTGTAACAATACATTTGGCTGGCAGAATGTGTGATGTATTAGTTAGTTCATACATCAAAATACGGCTTATTATTGTTTGCACATCTTGCCATGAATGAGAGACACTGTTTGTCCTCTGCATTGCATTTGAATGAGAAATAATATTAATGTACTGTAGTCACGCTGCTCATCCACATACATCACTGCATGCAACATCTGCTTTCTGTGACAGAACAGAGCAGGATCAATTTGTTGTGTGCATGCATAACTAATTCATCACATTGTTCCCCCCTGTAGATCTCGGCTGAACGCTAGCAAACGGTATACACGGTCACAAAATCATGCACACGCCAAAAAAAAGAAAGAGAGAGAGAGGGCGACAGAAATAAAGAGAAAGAGGGGTTACATTAAAATACTTTTTGTCTTGATTAGATGATTAGATTAGATTCAACTTTATTGTCATTACACATATACAAGTACAGTGTAACGAAATGTAGTTTAGGTCTAACCAGAAGTGCAATTAGCAAGTGCAGATATACAGTGTGAATAAATACAGAATACAATTTTAGGGAAAGAATACAATTTTAGGGAAAAAACATGAATCATGTTTGAAAAATCAAATAATTTGGTTGCGGAGGCTGTGAGATGCAATAATACAACTGTTTAAACAAAAATCCCTCTCTCTTTTATAAGCAATGTGCTTTGTTTTTTATTTTTGTAAAAACGCACATTGATGTCCCTTTTATGCCATCTGTCTACATTTTTGTCTTTTGTTCTTTCTGACCAATGGACCAATCGTAAGTGAAATGCTTTTCTTTCTCCGAGCGAACTCATGAATTTAAAGAGATCAGACGGCCATACTTAACTCCCACCAATAATCATGAGCGAACGGAGGAAGGAACTTTTCAAGTGCCCCTTGACTAAATTATAGGAGACAGAATGTGGCTTAGACGGAATAATTCAGTTGCATACAAAACAATAGAAAGCGTACATATTAATTACAAAGCTATAATTAACAAGCCGTTCATTTTCCAGGCGTTTCAGACCGAGAACAGTGAAGTTATTTAGCATTTATGTATGTATGTCGGAGCTTAAACTGCTTTCACAGTCTAGTTAAGTAACCTGTTTGGCCATAGGAAGGACACAGAATTGATCTGAAATACGTATTTCCAATCTTAATGTAAGCCTGCGTGAGGTTAGGGATTAGGCCGGCCTTGATTGTAGCAAAACCTGGTGAAATGAATAGCACGCGATGTCAAGAGATCCTCCATCAACTGAACCTCAGGCCTGGCAGCCCTTTCTTCGTGTGAAATTTTAATGGAGCTTTTTCCTTGTTGTGCAGGGCCGGATGAGAGGACTACGGACACACAAACAGCTGCACGAAAACATCAACGCGTGAAGATATTTCTCCTCGATGCCCTCATACTGGTAAAAACAAAAGACGCATTACTGGTACAATAAAGGGCCGGTTTTTATGTGGCGCCCAGATGGTCCGACGTTTGATGTTCAAATCACGTTTTGTTGCATTTACCAAAACCAGAGTGAGCCGTGTACACAAGCATTGTTTGAGGAGGAAAATTGAAAGCATGTCGTGTAAACTATCATCGCCTGACGCAGGAAACAAGGCAGTTTGTGTAGGACACTCTGCATCCCCGACGCTTGCCTCTTGATTTTGCGGTAATGATTGCGAGGCATGCTGGGATTGAGAGAAGAGATAGATGAGCGTGAGGATGAGGACTCAGGTTTACATGGATGAGACAATTTCTCTTCAGGGTTTTGGTGTAATTTAGGTTAAGCGATGCTCCTCCTCTGACAATTGAAGTGAAGGCTCTATGTAATTAACCTAGAAATAGGATGGAAACCCCAACTCAACTCTGCGCTTCGATACAACACTGCCATCATCTTTCCTAACAATTCAATTTCCTCTACTCCCTCTTCCTCCATTGAATAAACAATTTAATGAAATCATAATTAGGCTGCAACTCTTTATGGGGTCAACCCTTTTAGTACCGGCTAATATCCCTTGAGTTTTCTTCAAATTATTTGATTTTGGGCCTCCTTATGTAGTGCAATTGCAATCTCTGTGTATGATATATACTAACAATACATGTGATGTAACAGCCTATTCACGCAATGTTCCAATAATTCATACTTACTAAGACATCTTAATGCATTGCAACTGCAGCCTGGTACTAAGGAGCAACACGATCTGTATTATGGAGTAATACAAATTATTTGTTGATTCATTTCAGATGCATGAGTTATACATTATAGATGAGAGCATCGTCAGAGATGTTACCGCTACTCTCGATTTATTATTCCTGCACCAGTTGAATTAGCATCTAAGAACAAGTCTCAAATCTATTTTCCATTCTCCTGTTTTAAATTTTAACATACTTTGCACATTAGCAATACAGAAACTGACAGCCGGTACCTTATATGTATGCAAATATTTTCTTTGAACAGGAAGAACACTCACACAATACCCTTATTTGGTACTGTATAGTCAGAATTTGTTGTTCGTTTGTGTTTGTGGCTTTTGGGAAATTGTGAACAGGGACTTCCACAGTTATGACCCGTACAATCCAGACATTTGGAAGCAGGGCTGTTGTGAACGCTCTCTTCAAGTGTTTTGTAAGGGGACTAAACCATCAACTCATTTTGCAAATCAAATAAGTTGGAATAATAAATATTTCTTAAAACATTTTTGTTGTATCATAAAGTTTCACTAAACGGTTTGAATAAAAATGATGAATTATTATTCGTTAAAGAACACAATAAAGCACATGTCTCATTGATCTCATCATAAATTGTGCACTTTTGACAACATGTCTTTGTCTCTCCAGACACGCTTCAGCAAAGTTCACATTAGCGATGACTGATGCAGAACACATGTGGATTGACCTACAGCTGTGCTTCTAAACTTCTTCTCAGTTTTTACCCCCTTCTGAATTCATTAACACCTTCAGGTTTCCTTTGCTGGACCCAGCTGGTAACAAAATGTTGATCCTCATGCAAACTGACTGATTCAAAGCAAACTTTACAGTTTGTGATGGTTGCTGTCTCTAATTAAGTTCCAAGAATCTACAAGTTAGACCAATAAATGTGAATTTTCAGGTATTGTACAGTGAGGTGTAGTCAGGTGTTGCACGGTCAAAAATACATTAAAGAGTGGACTGCACACATTCCTAGCATACTAGGACGGTTCCTTATAGAACAAAATACATATATTTACTTGTATACTAAATAGTATTGCAAAGAAAGGGAATTGCTCTTATTTTGCACCTCTTTCCAAGGTAAAATATGCATTTACATTTAAAAAAATGTCAGTTGTATTTGGACTTCATCTTTTAGGTTATACAAAATAAAACTATATTTTACGCCACTTTAATATAAGTTAAATGGATTTAAAGAACTTGAAAGATTTAGCCAGCTTTTGATTTAAAGTTAAATTTTTCGCAGCGTGATTATTTTAATGATGCTTAAGAAAAAAGATTAAAAAAATCAATGAAGGGTTTCTGATGGTTACATTTCTAATCAACTAAATTATTTCTGAACTAGCTGACTGCAAAATATTGTTCAAATCAATCTTAACTCCTCAAGACTTTTATAAGAGAATCTGCGCATTAGGTCACATGAAAACATCAAAGAGGGAAATTAATGTTGTTATCCAAATAGAAACCAACTGGAATGGAATCTTTTTAGCCTATGACCGTGGCAGGTTGATAAAAAATACACAGATTTTTCCAGTTTTACAGGACCCTATGAAGGTGCAGAAACAGTGCTGTAACAATGGCTTCACTGTGTAAATGATAACATGGATCAAAAAAACCTTGTTGACTACCTGTGGCACAAATTATAGCTCAGCTTCAGTTCATACACTAAGAAAAATCATTGGCTAGGGTTAAAAAACCCACAAAACAGCAAATCCACCTTTCAATTCCTCTCATAAATATGAAAGCTTATCCCACGTCGGGCGACTGTCCAATTTCTTTCAAATCATAGCTCTTGGAACACTAAAGTCACATGCCGCGAACTACATATTGGTTTTAGAAAGTCTAAGCCTTTTGAAAAAGATTAAACTTTTACAATTATTAGACACAGGTATGCATAAGATACATTGGAAGCACTTTCATTTGTCCAACCAAAACTAATGGCATATTGCTCTCTCCCATGGTCTGCGGCACAAATGAATCTTCGCATTAAAACTATAGACGTGAAATTATGTAGTTAATTTTCTTGCTGATGAATGCATTATCGTCTGTAGAATGACCTTTTCGAGATTTTACCACAAGCTTCAGTTTTCCTTTGGCCTATCATTAGGCCGAAGGGACGATCGGAAGGTTCAGAAGACATACATGTACGGCGAGAATCATAGCGGTACCGGGCACATTGTGACCCCTGAAATGGCTTAAGGCTACATTATTAGATTCTCGCTCACTACACAAGCTAGTTCTACTCCCACACTTTCTATAAGATCTGGTTGATAAGCTTTGATTGTAACTTCAACAATAAAAAAGCTAGTGTACAGTCTTTAGATTTTTATGTTATATCCTATGTGTCAAGGTTTCCTCCTTGAAGAATAACATCCGTGAGATTTTAAATCTGATATGTGACACATCCTCCCCCATGAATGAATGATATGAGCCACTGCTTTCCAGAAGCTCAGAGAGTGAGCTGGTGCAGCAAGACTGTGAACAATGGTCACAACTATGTACTGCATCTGTGTGCTCAACCAAAAGAGTCCTACTTTAGCTGGGTCTTCTGGGACTGCGTGTCTTATTCTTGAAATCACTTTAGCCTCTTTTACGTTTCTTTTGCCTTTTAAGGAGCAGTCTCCAGTAATGCTCAAAGGAACGCTTAAGATGACATTTAAAATCTTTCACAGCCATAGATGTGTACTAAATAAGTCAGTTTTAAACAGATGTTATTTACAAAAACATTGTATTTATTCCCATCTCTGTACTTCCAGCCTCCAAACATAAACACATTTATTTGAAAATTGCAAACAACAGCATCCAACAAACCAAAAATATCTTCACCATACTTTCTATGTTTCATAGCTACATAGCTACACAGCTGTAGCCTACCCTTGTTGTCAATTATATAGGTACATGGTAAATGCATTAAAAATAAATATTTATAATATGATCTAAAACATTTTAAAAGAAAGAAATATTAAAGGAAAACTACTTATCTTACACTTCTGATGTTACAGATACAGGCCTCCCGTTAGAATTTTGCGTCCCCTATTTTAGAAGTTATAAGCAAAAGTTGTTGCAATGCAGCTTTCTACTTTGAAATATATTCAGAATATAAGTAACGTTAATCGTTTCAGAAATAAAACGCGTGTTGATTATCATGATGAAAACAGTTGTTGACGCTATTTTTGGCGGTTGCAAAGTATGAAGTAGAATTCCGCTGCTGCGATAGATGAAAACTTTGCAGCATTTTCTGTGAAGCACTGGAATAAGTTATCTTTACCTATTATATTATACCGTTTATTGAAAAATAAGACTTCAGGTTGTGCTTTAAAATAGCTTTTGCGCTGTGTGTAAACGCTCATAAAGCCACACGCTCTGTGAAACTACATTACCCATCATGCATGCGCTGTACAACTTCAATATCCATCATATGACAGAACCCACCAATGACGTTCTGAGACAATTCACAGACATTTTATCAAAAGTGCACTGCAATTTTTTTATGATGATTATTCAGGCTTATTAAGACAACATCAATATTTGTAAATAATACGTAATTTCTTGTTTTACACAAGGTGTTAAATAAGATGTTGAATATTGTTCACATTAACAAAAGGGCTCATGTGACACCCCTTTTCATCTCTCTCCACTGGCTACTGGTTGAAGCCCGTATCAGATTCAAGTCACTAATACTTGCCTACAGAACTATCACTGGATCTGCCCCGGCTTACTTTCACAGCCTCCTGCACTCCTTCACCCCATCAAGATCTCAGCAAACCAGCGGCGTATTGTATTGCCTTCTCATAAGGGCAGTAAATCGCTTTCCCGCTCATTCTCATTCACAACTCCTTCATGGTGGAACATTTTTCCTAGATCGGTCCGGTCAACCACATCTCTCACAACATTCAAAAAACTACTTAAAACCCATTTCTTCTGTGAATACTTGACACTAACCCTTTCTTTCAACATGTAGTGGTCTAGCTTTTGTTGAAACCATCAACTTTGTATTGGCACCTACTGTATTATTGCTCATGTATGACATATTGCTTATTGCCACCTAAACTCTTTGTAAGTCGCTTTGGATAAAAGTGTCTGCTAAATGAGTAAATGTAAATGTATATTTGCACTGTAAGTATGCTCTAAACCAGAGTTTTTGACTTTAGAAACTAACATCAAAATATACTGAACAAAAGCAATTGTTTGATCTTCAGCATATTTTCTTGTTGATCTGTCCATCAGTCATGTTAAACACCTGAAAGGCCAAAAATATAGTGGAGTCTGGTTGAAAGATTTTTCCCCACTGTGTCCTTATCAGCAGCAGAATGCACTGTATTGATTTCATGTCGGGTGTGACCATAGAAAGAACAGCTGGAAGTGATGGGCTGTGGCTCAGCATCTCGGTGACACAGGCAACACTTGGCAGCCGTCAGTCAATCTGAACAAGAGCATATTGGTACAATATCTATACTTAGTTGAAATACATGCTGTATGACTACTTTTTGACTAAAACACCATATTAACATTGTTCTACACAAATAGTGTGGGTAAAATATTTAGGTACATCATCACTTAACTTTAGTGCTTTTGTAAAATAGTAACTAGATTGAACTATTGAAATAACTGTATTTTTACTGGCAAATAGTTTACTTGGCATATGATATAAACCTTTTTTCTATGATTAATGCTTGTAAGATAATGTTTAAGAATTTTTTTTGCAAGTTTTCTTTTTAAGTAAATTTGGAAAATAAGATATAAGTACTCATTAAGAAAATTGTGTATTTTTTGTAGGCTAGTCATATTCATAGTCAAATTACAAGCTTTAAATGTGTTGTTAAGACGCTGGATCCATGAGGGCAGACTTCGTGTGTTATTGTTTACCAAATTTCCATTGCCCAAGAATGGTATTAAACTTCACATTCTTTTATTTGAAAGGCCAAAGGTTTTATGAAATAAACGCTCTAGCAACATATCTTAATATCTGACTATATCGCAACAGTGAACTGCCTTTTTTTCATTTCTGCATTCTGAATATGTCTGACCTGGATAAGATGAAAGTCCTCTCCCAGTTTAATCATTTAAATATCATTGACTTATACTAATTGAAACACTATTTCTAATGACCATTTCATATATTTCAGGGAATGCCTTCCGTGAATGCCTTGCCATTCTAACCCTTTCATTGGTTTCGTTTGGTGCCTCACTCTATCTATTCCAATTCACGAAGGCTCATTTTTCTTAATGTGATCTGATTCAAAAGACTTTCAAATCGTGACCATTAGCTACAGAGGAATCCTTCTCCTGTTTTGGTCAGCTGGTTGAAACAATTTGGTAATCTCACCATCCATTCCCCCGTCATCCATGTCCGCCCCGCCCCTCGACAGAATAATCATCTGTCACAGTCATGGAGGAATGACCTTAAGTTGTTTTTGTACTTAGTGTCAACGCTTTGCGTAAATGATGGAGATCAAACATGGCAGAATGGGCCTGTTTGTTTCACCATCAAAACATTTGTTTAAAAGAATGCAAATGATTCCCTGTCTGATGATGCGTTCCTTGAGAGCGCTTTTGTATGGCTATGTTTACAGACGAGCTTCTTAAGTTGTCCCCTCTAGCTTGTACGGACAAATAATGGAACTCTTCTCAATTTTGTCATCAGAGAATTAAATGGCTTCTGTTTGAAGTGTGTATTTCCGAGAATGAAGAATGGGTTTGTAACTATGTTTTTGGTGCAGAGATTTGCATAAAAGCCCCTCAGTCTGGTAAATTTCGAGCGGATTGTGGCTGGAGAGGAGTTACAATGTGAGACAAAATGCAAGCCTCGGGGGAGAAGGTGAGCTTCTGTGTGTCTGGCTATGAAAGGAGTAAATCCGACTTGGTTGGTAAACAGAGGCTCTGGGGACTGCTCTACCTCTGCATGTGCACGAGGAACAGATATGGCCCTCTGTGAGTCTTATTTGGAGACTATATTTATTAAATCCAATGAAACAAATACTAATAATTCATGAGCAATGCAAACACATCTGTTGGAGTGGTTTAATGCAAAAATCAAATTTTAGACCAACATACAGAATCAATGCTAGAGAAAACAAGCATTTGTATGATATTTGATCATTTTGATACATTATGTGATTTTTTATGTGACATATACTGAACTGTACTGTGTGTGTGCGTGCTTGTGCGTTGAGGGTTGTCTATACTGTAAAATCTTACATACTATAGGCTACTTAAACAATCTGCAACATGTTCTAGTTTGTCCTATAAGTTCACAACCGTGATTGAAAGTTAATGGTTTAAAACGCCCTTAATAACCTACAAATTGACATTGGCTACTTAGATTAAGATTAAAATATTAGGAATGATCTAATTTTTTTTTACCTCCTTTAGCTTCTCTATACATTTTTGTGCACCTCTTCATCTCTCCATCGACTTTGGTACACAGTGGTTGATTCAAAAGCAGAAGGATACTAGGATGCCTGTAAATGCTGTACATATGTTACACTGGGCGGCAGCATGTGGAACTGACAGCTTGAACAGATAAACATGTGACTTGTTGAAGCTTCTTCCTGCTTCAAAGCTCACATTTTGAATGTTTCAAACCATGCAGTATAAACGCAGAAGCAAACCTGAATATACACCAAAACAGGAATATAAACTGGAACAAACCACCCTTATTGTATCAATTGCATTTTTTTCTACTGTTGGAATACTCAATTTTGATTGGGCAGTTACCACATCCGGCAGTCAGATGTTCATCAGTAACCACTAAATTAAGAGATATTGCACTCATCTAGTATTTTTGCTGGGGAAATGTGTCAGATGATAAATAATAGTTATATTCTGTATTAGAATCAATATTTGGGGTTTTGAAAACAAACCCTGGGTGATCAGGACCCTGACAGGAGGTCATTACATATTTTCTGTAAACACAAATGATCATTTTTTCAGAGTTATGATACATTTAAATGTGTTCATGGCAATAATCTCTAACAAAAAGAAGTCAATCAATTTTTTTTGAAATTCATTCATAACTCATTTATGGACAATAATTGCAGTAAAATAACATCTCAAATCAACATACACTTTTAAAGAAGGTTCTTTAAAAAACAGATTGTGTTTGATGCATTCTGTTTGATGTTTTCTCATGAAAAGCATACCTGTAATTTGTCTTCATCAGCCTGTATGGATGTCCCCGGTTACACACAGGCTAGCCTGAGGAGGATCAAATCAACTCCACAATTTTCTGAAATGACAGATCCAATTTTAGGTTCCTCCCCGAAGCATTCCCTAACTGTTGCTGTGTTGACCTCTCACCCGTTCAGCGGCGCTCTCTGCGGTACAGCTGCAGTCGTGTAAGATTGGGCCGGATCTCGTGTAAACTCTTTTAGGTTTGTCAGTGGCGTACATCTAACAAATAAGAACTGACAATATCAAAGCGGCCAAGCGGCCCTAGTTCATATGCAAATGGTTTGACAGCTATTTGAATTAATTACTTTGATTTGAGTGTGATCATGAAAACACGCTTTATGTACGTATCGCTTTGTGTCATCAGTGTATTACTCTTTGGCAAATGTTCACTTAGCCTTTTGTTGTTACTCTCATTTCTTAAAATACCCCTTCTTGATCATGAAGAAGTGATTGCTATCCCTCGGTCACAGTCACCTCCCCAACCTCATGTTATTGTTGGTTCATAATAAATTCATCAAAAACACACTCACACAAGTTTGTTTGTTTGTTGTTAGTAAAGCACATATCTTCCTTCAGTGCTGTTGTTCTTACCAGACCATGACTCTCTGAACTCAAATTATTAAACCAAACATCACACACTTACTGGCATCTGTACTCGCGTTTGCCGTGCTTTCTTCAGGGTAGAGTGAGTACCGGATTAGTTACTTGTAGAAGTTTTTGTTGTTGTTTACGATTGATCCAGATAATCAGTAACAGAAAACAAAGCAACAAAGAAGAAAGTTTCACTTTTGGGACAGCTGACTTCAGCAGGTGAAATAATGTCCCAGATTTGATGGTGAGACAATTTCGCACTTCTCTTGGTAAATCTCACGAGACAACATTCTGCAGCAAACACTTGTCAAATGACATGTAATAAACAAATGGTTTTGCTTGGGGAAAACAGACACCTTTTTGTTTTTATCAAATCCTCCGATTATTATTTGATGTTGTAGGATGAAAGAAACTAAAAAATATGTATCGCTGGCTTTCACGGTGCATCTTATAAATCAAATAGATCTCTGCCCACCAAACATTTCTAAAATCAGCACAAGATTGCATGATAACTCACAATTGTTTTTTTTTCTTTTGTGCACTGATTCAGAAATGGACATTTGCACTTGCGTAACAGATTGCTGGAGCCTGTATATATAGAATACAGCAGATGAGCGGCAGGGCTGTTTGAGAGCTCATGTCAGATGGGACATGAGGCACGTACAGAAAGCAAAAAAGAATGTGTGATGGCACAGAAGCAAAGATGCACCAAGAGAATGTGTCAAAAAATCAAAGTGCTGACATCTTGAAGGGAAGGATACAAATCTAGAAAACACACAGTATTGCACAGAAAACAGAGGGTGGAAAAGTCAAGCATAATCTAATTCACTGGGATATTTTGAACTTCTGCCCACACAAATGTTAAGCGCTAGAAGAAGGTATCGCCTGGTCATGTACTTGTAGGTCTCAAAGGTTAGAGTCATCCCTCGGTTTTGACCCTTTTTGACTGTTTCCGCCTAGTATCCATTTGCTCTATGTATAGCTTTGAGTTATCAAGCTATACCATTCTTTGTTTGTTTATTTATTTGATTGATTCATTAATTGTTTCTGACAAAGGTTTATTTACACAATGCTATTTACCTAGCACTACAATCGAAATGAAATGAAATCTGTCCTCAGACAGCATCCTTTGTTGAAAAATGGAAATTCGTGTTTTGTTTTGTGGTTGAAGTCCTTGTGAATCTATAACACTTGTGGCTCTCAATGACACATTTGATGTGTCAACGCTTTATACTCAATGTCATCATCTTATCAAGTTCATGCATTTACAACCATTGTATGTGCATTTATTTATTAGTTTAAATTGTTGTTTTGGGTATTATTTTTAAATCACCTTATTTCCATTAGATTGGTCAACATATTGTCAGTAAACACAGCAAGTATAATGATGATGATTGGCAGAGGTGCAGTTTTAATGTGGCTTCTGAAAACTGCACAATTGTGTTGTTTAATGCCAAACACAGTCATATCGAAATCATTTCAATTCAGATTTGTCCATAATCGATGTTCTGAACTCTGAAATAAGTATTTCCATTTCCACCAGTTTACTTTGACCCACACATGCTGATTTCTGATACTAACCAACCAATCACAGTTTTAAGCCATTCCCCCTTATTTTCACATGACAATGACAGCACAATAACTTCATAGAACATTTTTCAACAAAAAAATTCTGTATATACTTTTTTCAACCCGACATTTGTTTGAGAAGGCACAACCTTTCTTTTCCCCTCGGAGAAAATGCCCCGAGGTATGTAACTGTTCAAAGCACATTCTGCATTTCAATGCTTGTAACCTAAGAAAAGATGGTGTGAGTTCCTTTTTTAAAGCATAGTTTCTCTGTGTAAAAATGCCTTTGAGGATGCTTTATTTGCCATGCACTGAAAAGCCCGCAGTTCACCATAGTAACCTTATTCAATATGTTTGTGTACCTTGAGCTATGAGAAATGTACATCTGAGGTACAAAAGTTGAAACCAGTCTTCTTTTCAACTACGTAGTAATCAGGATTTGCATTATATGTTCCATCTTGATTCAGTTAAGGCTCTCTCTGTTTTATAAAGTAAGTTATTTTTTGTCAAAGATGCGAGTTAGTCCTCTAGATACAATCTCAAATGAATGCACACACATAAATGCACCTCTGTGTAGTGTCCTTTGAGATGTACATATAAGGGCAAAGGTGAAGGGGACTGTTAAGATTGGTACTTTAAAGATTCTTCATATGGCACTATGTAGGATGTTTGCGAATCATTTGGAGTTAGCTAGATTTCCATGTTGATAACTTCTAAAATGTGGCCTGATTATGGTATAAGCAAATCAAAATTATAGACAAAACACTATGGGCCAGATTAACTAAACAGGGCAAAATAGAGCGAGAGCGCAATTTAAAAAAGCACCAATTACTTACAAGGTGGCAAATCTAACAAGTGCTATGCAAATTAGCGCAAGATTTAAGACATGCTTTTTTGGCCGTTAAATAAATAGCAAATTTCATCACAATGACGAGATCAAACCTCAGTTAACCACGTTCCTGATTCCTTTGAATACCTATAATTATCCCATAATGTCTGTGTCTGAAGAGGAAACTACTACAAATGCATATGCAATAAGGTCAGGCGCAAAAACAGCTGTCCACGCCTTTTCAGCACAAATTTTTACTGTGTGTCTTATGTAAAACCTGACAGTAGTTTTTTTATGCTAAAAGAGGCAAGCTGTTAGTAAATCTGGCCCTATATGGACAAATGTATTGAGCCCCCCCCCTCTTATAAAATGTTCCAGTAACATCTATTCCAGTAAATATACTCAAAACAAATATTAATGTTTTACCATACATTTACTTTTTAAGGGAATTTTGTTTCCATTTTGTTGCAACAGTTGGAAGGATCTTTCTCTGTTTCGAAACGTATGTATGGTTGTGCTCATGGAAATGACTAAAGTTTTCAAATCTATTCATTACAAAGGGGCGTCCCAATACTTTTATCCACAAAGTGCACATTTTTATTAATCCATAAAGAAATTGAGGAATCATTCATAGTTCAGGCTATGATAGAAAAGCACCTATATGTTAACAACTTTCCAAAAAGCTAATTGGAGTGAGAAACTGTGTGGGGCATTTTAAAGTTGACCTGCCATTTAAATCAAGGCAATGGTTACTGAAAAGTCTTTTACGCTCAAGTAATATGGATTTAGCTTCAAAGTATTTCAAAGAGATAAACGTTGTCTTGCAACTGTACTTGAAGCACTCACACAGCATCTGGCTTTACTTTTATGATCATCTGATTTGATTCATGACACGAGTCAAGAAATGTTTTTAAATTGGTTGTAGCATCTTAAAATGAAACAATGTGCATTCTATACCGTTTTGTAGTATAAAGAGAGTGAGTAGTGTGTTCACATTGAAAATTCCAAAAGGAAGAAGTGCAACTCGGATGATTCACTCATCCCAACAAAAATATCAAGAGTGGAATGCACTCAACGGATGCAGTTGTGCTTACGCAGTTGAAGAGAGGATGGGGACTGCGAATACGCTTCAGTTAGACGATGACTGAGGTCAACCAAGGTCAACAGGTAAAATTGACATCAAAAGTTCAGTGTATGTTTTGATTTTCATCAGCTTGCATTGTGTTATACATTTAATGTCACCTGCTCTTGTCTGAATAATACTCTCGGTTAGTAAAAGCACAGATGCTAGAGTACATAACTGAGACCGTTAAAGGAATAATTTACCCAAATATAAAAAATATCATTTATTTACTCATCCTCATCTCATTCCATATGCATAATATCTGTCTTAAAATTGTGGATTAAAACTGTAGTGGAGTAGGCGGGGTGAGACCGTGGTTCGAGGCCGGTGAGTAATTGTTAATTGGCGCCAGTTGTGCGCGCACCGGTCTCGTATCACGTAGGGGATTGGGAGCATATAAGAGAACGAGCGACAGGACCGTCGATGAGAGAGGACCGGGCCCGGACATGTTTGTATTTGTATTTATGTTTTATTCGCCGGTCGTCATCCGTGAGGGGCGGCCGGCTGTTTATTTACTTCCCTGTTTTGTTTTGTTCGCCGGCGGTCGGCCGTGAGGGGCCGCCGGCTGTTATTGTTTACATTAAAACTTTATTTAAATGTCTGCCGGTTCCCGTCTCCTTCCTTTTAAGGAGCTTTTCTACAAAAACGATGTCATGTTATTTTATATAGGACCCAAAACGGTGTAACATACTGTACATCCTACATTAAAGTATTCCAAATGACTTGAGTCGGTAAGTTTATGAGAGAAAAAAAATGTTTTTTAGCTTATTTAGTAAACAAATGAAAACAATCCGACCTGGATCGAATCATATCTGGTTGAAAAGTCATATACAGTTCATCTGTCATGAAGTAGATTATGAGAGAATTTTCAAATTTGAGTGAACTATTCCTTTAAATCTCCTCAGCTATGAAAGGCCAAGCGTTGAGCTGTAATTTTCCTCCGGGGTGTTTGCATTTCAGATGCCAGTTGTGGCCATACCTGCCACTGAAATTCATTTACCTCATGCCGATCCCTTTTCCAAATGCGCAATCAATTCAATTGTCATAATCGTGGGCCTTTACTTCCTCAGTGTCCCTCGCCGGACACCTTAATATTATTCAGATCGTGCCGCTGATATTTATACGGCAATATGAAAGTCAACGATATTTTGGGGAGGAAATTATTACAATTTAAATTCAACAGAGAGGAGAAGATAATGATGGCCGAAATAAAAGTTATCTTTCCCAATTACTCCGAGCTTCCTTATCAAGGATAATATGACCAACCGGCTCTCTGGAATGCTGATGAGATGACGCCGCATGTCTTGGTCACCCTTGTCTTGTCCTTCTGTTTGACAAACATGTAAACAAAGCTTGTACAGTGGCGTCCAACAATGTATGTACAAGCTTGACCTTGTGTTTGTTTCTTTAATACCAAAACAGCACTATTGATTTGTTTTATATTTCAACACAAATGTAACGTACAAAGGAGAGTACATGTAGTTTGCTTCATTGACCCTGAAGTATCATGTAAATGACCTGCAACATTTCCCTAAATTTGTATAATTCCTCAGATGGTGTGATATATTTGTTTAAAAAGGCTGTCGCCTCTGTAAGCTTTATGCAAATCCGGTTTGCATTACGTTGAAGCTCTACGCTGGCTGTAATCATAAAGTTGACCAAAAATAAACTTCAGGTGCACTGTAAACACAGAGCCACCTTAGGGCATGGCAGTGTAAAAAATTATCTTTATCCCGAACACGGGGAGGGTTACTGGTACACTACAGGTATGTAAGAATTATATAAAAATGTCGGTGACTACACAATTACGCCCCTCTGGCAAACAGGTCTTTTTTGGGCTTGCTGCTGATTATCACATTTATCTAGATGTCTGTGAGCACTGGGGGAAGCTGGTCCAGAAGTTTACTACCCGGCAACAACCTCTCATGGGACACCCCACACCTGCTGGGCCCCAGATGTGTTCCCTCATGTTTTTTAGGGTTCTGGCCTGCAGAGAACTCCCACCGGGTTTTCCCATTACTGCTGAGAGAGAGCAAGAGTGTGTGCTAATGTAGATCTCCAAAAGTGGGTAGTGGAATGCCCAGCATGAGGCGTGAAAATGTTCTTAGATGTTTTAGTTATTATTTGAGAGACATTCACATCAGTTTTTATCAAGGAAGTGATTCGTAATCATTTGAAGTGCGCCTGCTGGCGGCGGCATTGATTCGGATGTGCTACCTTTGCTCTTAATTATGCAAATCAGATAATGCTGCAAATGCTGCCCACACAATTAGTGCTGAACGCAAATAACACTGCAAAATTCCCTGTCTCGCAAGCTGGTTTGGAGTGTTTGTGGAGGATGCTGCAGACCAAACTGTGATCCGGCATATTTTAGCAGGACTGTACAGCATCTCAAACACCACTTGAACTGGATCTTTCAAATGTCCAAATATATTGCTATGAAGTTTATGTGATGAATCATCACAGCCGTGATCAACAGCATATTTCAAGAAAGTGTTCTAAACAAAAGGCACAAGCTATGCTACGATTTGCATAGAAAGGAGCAGCTGGCAACAATAACAATGGATTATTTTAAATAGTCATGGTTTTGCATTGAAATCACAGCAGTCCACTGATATACAGTACAAAAAACACAATGTACTATATGCATTTATGTATTTTAAAAAAGCACAAGTTATGACCCTCATGAAAGGAAAACCTTTTAATATATTGGAAAATGTAATGCAATATATCAAAAGAACAATTTGTATATATAGAGTTTTGGCGATTTCTTATCTATATTGTAATATTGTAATATATTTTGTATTATTCTTTATATTTACAAATATATAACGATTTATTTAATATGTAGGAAAACAAGTGTTCTTTGCAAAAGAGAGGAGGTGTGGATTCCCTCTTCATCTCTTCACGGTAGATAAGCTCACACATGAGTTAGAAAACAAGAGTTATATGTCTAAAATGACATCACCGTGATATGCATATGGAGATATGACTATGCTTCGATGATTGCAGATGGCCATACCATATTTATTAAACATCCTTTGATGATCATAATGAAAACAAACTTTTCTTTAGGAACCTTTGGATATTCAGCCCAGTCTCATGGCAGTTTGTGAGATAGTCACGAGATTTAGAATCTGTTGATTTGAGTTCTTGCACATTTGCACATTTTTTGGGGGCTCCTGTCAAAAGTTAAGCCACCCATTATACCCTTATTTTGGAAGCGCAAAGGATAATTTTTCTAAAACGCTAAATTTTGTGTATAGGCCCCCCCCTTACCCTGCCCCTATACCAAACGCCAGAACCCAATGCTTTTAGAATGACGTGCATTATAACAAGTGTTTAAGTGTTCATCCAAATCACAGACTTGAACACACACGCTTCTTTAAAAATCGATCCTTTGAAAAAATACTAGACACATCAGTGATCATACGCTACTGGACTGTCAAGCCAGCTCAAAATATTAAAATACCCTGAGTGTAAAAAGTCAAAGTTTAAGTATCACACACAGCAATTTTCTCTGATATCTGTCAACTCGGACTGTCCAAAATCTGCAGGCTGGCTCAAGTTCATATTATGTTCTTCAGCCTAAAGAAGTGTAGAAACAATTTCATGCAGTGGGTAAAAGTCGATTGTCATGTCAATAGAACTGCACATTTAATAGTGCTGAAGTGTCCAATGCATATTCTGTCATCTCTTTCCAAGATGACAACAACATCAAACAGCTAAAAGGGAGTTTTCTGTTTCTGAGGTTCTTCAAGCATTACAAATCCCTCCAAGGCATTTGACTAAAATCTTGCCGTATTCTCTTCTCTCTGCATATAATCTTCCACGCTTGAATGACACAAACAGGTCCAGATACACTCAGACCAAGGTGAAATGATTTCGGAGGAGAATGCGGTGAAAACTGAGCAGGGCCCTGATAGCGATCAGAAGAATCGAAGCGGCCGTCTGCGAAACTTCCTGTTCGCATCGGTCTCCTGTTAGGGACGGGGCTGGAACGGGTTGACGTGTGTTGGTAACTGGCCTAATGTTGGCTCTCTGGAGTTCCGCAAGATGCTTAGAGAAACATCCAGGGCCTGTCATTTGCCACGAATGTTGCCTACAGCGACCCAGAGGCTCTGCTTCTGTAAGAAAGACATTGTGCCCAGAGGCCATTTTGATTTTCCGCTATCCCCTCTCATTTTATTTTAGTGCGAGATCTAAAGTCTTACGCTTAATAAGTTGTTCTCTCAAGTTTTCCTCGTGTGAAGCTTTGTGCTGTTGAGGGATGTTTCTTTGATTCACCTTGTATTTTGTGTGGGAAGTAGAAACAAGAGATATTTGTACGCAAGCAAACAAAAGTGTTCTCTTGAAAGGTGTCTTTTGTTAAATAAAGATTGTACAAAGCAGTAAAATGTAAAAGTACATGCCAGGGTGGTGCAGTGAAGCTGCTGGGACGTTCTGGTGGGTAGCTAGAGCGTTACTTAGTGTTTGCTAACCAACCAAAATCAAAACAGGCTTCCCACAGTTCTTCTTAATAACCTCATCCATAGCTATGACTTGTGTCTGTTGTCTAAAGCTATATGATTCCTATAGGAAATGTTTCATAGGATTTATTTTTTATCACCTGCCAGGACAGTCCAATCACTAAGAAAAACAACATCAAAGAACATACTTTGAAGTATCAATACGCTAATGTTCACTTCTAAAAAATGGACAAATTGACTATACAGTTTATACCCAGAAAATGACAAGGACACTGAAGAAGTTGATACCTTACATAGCTCAGCACAAGGTCACACTGAAAACAAGTTCCAGGCCTCCTTTGGTGACAGCCGTGGGTCTCAAGAAATCTCTCACATGTGATAATGTCTGTACCCATGCTACATGAGAACAAACACACACAAAAAAACACTGCATGCCACGATCAAAAAGCGCATCTCGGCTGTGAAGCAGAATTGAAGGAGGAGGGGATGAAGAGCCTGCTTTGCTGGTGGCTTGCAATTCTCTGAGTGAATTCTAAGCAGAATACAGAGTCAGGGCATCTGTCTTTGGTATAAGGCTCAGATGAGTTGTCAACCCGTCATAAAACATGGCAATGTAAGAAGGTCCACTTATTAATACTTATAAGGATTTAATCAGATCTGAGTTGTGTAAAATTAAAGGAATAGTTCATGTCGTTATTTACTAACTCCCATGCCACAAATCTATATGCCGTCATTTGTATGTAAGACTGACTCTATGCTGAGAAAGTTATTGAGCATTGTTGCCAATTTTGAATGAAACGAATTACGCTTATAAAAACATTTCCGTTTTTGTGTTTAACATAACATAGGCATAATACTATAGACAATGGCATACAGGTTTGGAATAACATAAGGGTACAGAAAGCCAGGATAAAAATTTCATTTTGGACAAACCATTGTTTTAACATTCATATATAGTAGTTAATCGCTTTGATAATGCTGATGTTTTCATTAGGGAAAGCTTTTAAGTCATGTTTCATGACAAAACGAAGTGACTTTCTACTGCATCTCACTTGAAATTCACAAGCGAGTTACCAACGCTACCAACACTACTAACTTAACACTTCTCAGTTGTGCAACAACAGCTATGTTATTTTCACAACACTGTCGCTCCACCAGTAACACGCTTTTTTTCCCCAACAAACAACAGTGCAGCAGTATTCCGGTTAATGTAACTGAAAACCAAAAGTCTATTTATTTAAACCAGAGATTCCTGTATTTTTTTCGTATTAAAGCTACAGTTTGTAAATACCGCGGCTTGAGGGCGCAAGATCAATACAACAACCATTCTGTAGCTTGATGACGGTGTAAATGAGCGTTAAATGATGGGATCTTTTGTCTTCAACTCCACCGCTGATGGCCATCAATCAGACGGGAACGAGAATTCATGTAAGAGGGTGAGGTTAAGTTTTATAAATGTTGGGTTTCTTAAAATAATACCATAAATAAGTGACTGCTCGAAACAATCTTGTGGCTTCCTAGTCAAGTCGTGAGGTCACAAATGCAAGAATAAGCTTTTCTGCGTCAGCAAAACATAAAATATTTCGTAACTTGGAAACATTTCTAAGGTGGAAGAAGGCTGTTTTTGTTATATTTGAGATGTGATTTTTAAATGACAGGTTGCCATCTAATATAACGCCTAGGTCTTTAACTGTATTTGTTGGAGTAACAGTGCAGCCTTCAATTTGCAGGCTGTAATCGGAGATATTCTGTTTACGTGTTTTTGGTGCTATAAGTAATATTTCCGTTTTGTTAGAGTTTAAAAGAAGGAAATTACTAGTCATCCAATGTTTTATGTCCTCGATGCACTCTACCAGTTTGGATAGTTTGAAGGAATCATCTGGTCTTGTTGAGATATATAGCTGAGTATCATCTGCGTAACAGTGGAAGCTAATTTCATGTTTTCTAATAATGTTGCCGAGGGGCAGCATGTATATGGAGAAAAACAAGGGTCCTAAAACCGATCTCTGAGGTAATCCATAATTTACTTGCGTAAGATATGACGATTTCCCTTTTAAATAGACATATTGATATCTGTCTGTTAAGTAAGATCTGAACCATTGTAGTGCCTGTCCCTGAATACCAATATAATTGTGTAAACGATCTAGTAGTATTTTATGGTCTACAGTATCGAAAGCAGCACTAAGGTCAAGCAGGACTAAGAGTGAGATGTTACCTTTATCTTATGCAATAAGAAGATCATTTGTAATTCTAACGAGCGCAGTTTCAGTGCTATGATACGGTCTAAAGCCAGACTGAAACTTTTCGTGCATGTCATTATTTTGTAGGAAGGTACACAGTTGAGTTGACACTACTTTTTCTAGTATTTTAGACAAGTACGGGAGATTTGAAATCGTTCCATAGCTTCCAAGTTCATTGGGGTCTAAGTTTGTTTTTTTGATAAGAGGCTTAATTACAGCCAGCTTAAAGGGTCCTGGGACATGTCCTAGATTAATTGACGAGTTGATTATGTTACAAATGGGCTCAATTGCAGCAGGTAGTAACTCTTTTAATAAGGTAGTCGGAATGGGGTCTAATAAACATGTCGTCGGTTGTGATGTTGCAATAATTTTAATTAAATCTTCCTGATTTATAGGAGAAAAAAACTCTAGCTTTTCTTTTTGGGTGACGGTTGAAACTAATTCTTCTGACACACTTTGAGGTTTGGTTTTAGCTATGTTGTCTCGTATTATTTCGATTATCTCAGTAAAAAACTTCATGAATTCATTGCTACTAAGGTGCGGCGGTATACCCAGGTCAGGTGGAGTCTGTTTGTTTGTTAGTTTAGCAATTGTACTAAATAAAAACCTTGGATTGTTTTTGTTTTTTTCTATGAGGTTACGGAAGTGCTCGGCTTTTGCTGCTTTTAGTGCCTTTTTGTAAAAGCTTGCACTCTCTTTCCATGCAATTTTAAAGACCTCTAATTGGGTTTGTTTCCATTTTCGCTCCAGTTTACGCGTTTCTCTTTTTAGGGCGCGAGTGGTGTTATTATACCAAATAATGAAACAAGTTTTATAACGCTGCATTTGAACACTTGACAACTGTCAACAGAGTGGTGTGATAGACAATATAACTACTACTGTACCTCTGCATTTTTTCATAAGACTCACAGAGGTGTGTTTGACTGTCCTGTATGCATCATTGCAACAAGTCCAACTCGATGCAGTATCATTGCCATGACTGAAGTCCTTACGGTTTCTATTTGACAAGTGATGATTGTTTTGAAAAATATACAACGTAATCTTAGCCTATATGTTGCGACATTAACTTGTTTTTAATATTAAAAGTTTTGTTTTATGTAGCTATAAAAGCTTTACATTTAGAATAAAGCTAATTCTGAAACACTGATCCAAACTATTATTCAACTGATAAAAAAGAGAATATATTTAGAATATTTTTTCTGTATCTTGTTAAAAATGTGAAGCCTGAATCCAGAACCAGCGAGGCATCACATCCTGAATGTGAAGCACTTAGTTAATGGCTCTTTAAGAAATCTATGGGTTACACTTCACCGTCCTCATCATATTCACAGTGCATGCGCTGTGTTTTACGGCTTAAAAATTGCAGTATTTTAAAGGCAGAATGTAGTTTTCTGTCCAGGAGATACAAAGAGATGTGCACCCCATGCAGCCTTTGTCATGGTTGAAATTGTCCCATGACCAGTTATAAAACCACAGATCCAAATCGGAACAAAGAGTCTTAACAATGCCCATGTGACATCTAACTAAAGCACAAGTAAAGTAGCATCACGAACAAAAAGCAATGAGCTCCTGTGGGCAAAGCTTTTGCAAATGTCGTTGATGCGAAATCATCTTTTCAATAGCAAACGTCTCTACAAAGCAGCATTTTGTAGTTTGAATCTGAATACTGAACAGGCGGTTTGGCCTTTTTAATTGTAGTGATATATCTGAATTTAGAAGCACTGGTGCACGCCTTATTCATTTGGTGCTGGGTACCCTAGAGCCACTTGAGTGTTTCATTAAATAAATCATCCGAGCGGGATTCCTGTAGCCTAAGTTAATAAAGGAAAAGTGTAACATTGTCAGCTTTAGGATTTCAATGAATATGCTTTACATATTGAACGAGCCCTACAAAGGCAAATGTTTACGGCAAGTGTTGTGTAAAATCTCAAATTTGGACACTTGTGGATACGGTTCCTGACAAGCTTGCTTTCTTCATAAATCACTTCAGAAAGAAGGTAATAATTGTAAGAGTACATTCCCTTTTAGATCATTTTCTGATTGGTTCATAGGAAATTTTCACTGCAGAAATGCCCTGTTGGGCACACTTAATATGCAACATGGTTGTACCTGATTAAAAAAACATCACAATTTCTTTCATGGTATATGACTATTATTCAATCAAAAATTAAAAAATTTAGAACATGTGGAGATAGCAAAGATTCAGCCCCTTGATTTGGATCTGAAAGTGTTTTATGCATGCACACTATTACAACACCTGAAGCTCTTTTAAAGCTAGTTCACCCAAAAATTAAAATATTATCATAATTTACTCACCCTCTTCTCATTTCAACCCTGTATGATATTCTTACTCCTGCAGAACACAAAAGAATATATTTTGAAGAATGTTGGTAACCAGTACCCAGTCACTTGCATTGGTTTTGCGCAAGGCTGGACTGGAGCTTTAAAACGGCTTCCTGGACTTCTTGGCCAAGAGCGGCCCTACGTCTATTCCCTCTGTGTGTCGGGGGTGGGGAGTGGCTGGGGTGTGGATAGGTGCTTTCGCCTTCCGTGCATTCACTTTTCGATCCATGTTTAGATGCGGCCCACCGGGAAAAGTCCAGATTGACTGCTAGATGGCCAGTCCGCCCCTGGTTTTGTGTCCACAGCATTGAAGAAACCGGTGCGGCCATTGTACTTTTACCAACATTCTTCAAAATATCTTTGTTGTTCTGTTGAAGAAAGTATTTCAGGTTTGAAATGACATGAGGGTGAACTATATCTTTAAAAGAGCTTCAGGTGATGTAATAGTGTGATAATGTGCATGCATAAAACCCTTTCAGGTCCAAATCCAGTGCTGAATCTTTACTGTGTCCGTATATTCTGTAAATGCTACATGAATTTATTTGTATTCCTCCTGCATAAATGACATTCACCCTGTTAGATATTATAAAAAAACTTTGGGCAGTGAGAAATCTCCGATGGTATCATGACAGCTTAAGTCAAGTGGGCTGTAAAAAACTGCCATCTCTGAATCTTCTCCCACTGGTAATCTTCACCATTTCACTAGGCTTCTTCTGAAGCCTCTTCGTCCTTTTGTCATTCAGAATATCTTAAAACAGAATGAAATTTCCTCTCATTTTACTTAGACTGTCACTTTTTTCTACCCAGCCATCAAGAACGAAAATGGTTGCGTTGGAATGTGATACTGGCATTTACAGAACACAACCATCTGGCAATTTTCTTAACCAACACTATTGACATACTACAGACAGACCATTTGTTGTTGCTTCAATTATTGTCGTGTGTGAAACGGACTTATGCAGAAGTTATTATGTCTTTTATATAAAGATGATAAAAACTGTTCTTCGCAGCGGTGCCATTGAAAAACTTTTTGGGATCTTCTAATCATCTGTAGAACCTTTTCCCAACATAAAGAACCTTGAATTGACCCTAAAGAAACTTTGAAGCAATCTTCTAAGAAGTCTCATTATTTTATTTTCAAACTTTAAAGCGATAGTACACCCAAAATTGAAAATTCTGTCATCATTTATCATAATTTCAAACCATATGATTTTCTTTCTTCTACAGAACAGCAGAGGCTCCCATACATTTGTATAGACACAAAACCAGTGCACGTGAATGGATGCTGGTCAAAACCATTCTTCAAAATATCTTCCTATTTGCTCTGTGGAAGAAAGAAAGTCAAACAGGTTTGAAATGACAAGAGGGTAAGAGGATAGTTTTGGGTTAACTACCACTGCAAGCATTGGAAATAGTGAGCAAAAATACATTTAGATGTTTTTAACATAAACACATGAAGATAATAGTTATTTTTTTATTTATTTTTTAAGAATCTGAAGGATCTATCAGAATCCGAAGCTTCATGCGGTTTCTCAGCAATCAAATAAATAACATTTTATTTCAAGAAATATTTATTTCAATATTTTATAAAAATATTAGGTAGGCCTAAAGTGTGGGGAAAACTCAATAAAAAAATCACAATTTACCGTATTTTTTTGCTAAAACACAGTAGTCTAGTATCCAACGTTAACAAGATACAATTGTGATAAATGTATCTCTAAAAGATTCTGTCCTTACCAGCGACAAACAAAGAGCAAACATACTGTGAATGCAGGATAATGGACACAGTGACAGTGTTTTACAAAAGTGTTTACGAGAGTAAAATTGTTTATGAACAATAGATGCATAACAAGCTTCTAAAAGTTTAATCTGGCTCTTTACGTCACCCAGAATTGGTATTTATATTCACATAGAGATTGGTATTCAATATTCATGCAAAGCACATGGTGAATATTTGAGAAGGCTTTGGTACATGACCCCTTTCTGCAGGTCTGAATTCTCACAACTTACATCTAATAAATTGGAATTCTATTTGGTGCTAAAATGATACCTGGTTAATTTCCCAAATGTCATTCATATCTAGAATACAAAATCAGACCATGTGGGGCTGAGGTAAAACATACATATTCTGTTTCAATCTTGGTATACAATATCTTTCAAGAGCCACAGCTGAGAGTGTAATCTTGTTTTTTTTCAATTTATGCCGCTCTTTCTTCAATCATGAATGCTGCAAATGTTTACAACCTAAAACAACATATATATAATTTAATTTGAGGCAACAAGACCTAGAAGATGAAAAAACAAAAACAAACAAAAGCACTAAGACGAGTTTCACTTTTATCTGTTGTCTTTCTATATCAGCATTCTATCTAAAAGTAATGCATTTCTAACATTAAACAGAAAAGTACTTTCTTCAAACGTCTCGAGGCTCACAGAGCTCTGCTTCATGCTGCCATTCTAATGGAGAATTTTACTTGAAACTTTTCAAAAAAAAAATGGATGAAAGTGAAAGCTGTTTTGCTTCACAGACCGCTGCTCTCGTGGGTTTACCAAGACATACGCATGCTGCTTTTTTGTCCGTTGAAAATCTGCGTGGGCCTCCATCATTATAGATGACATATGATGTGATGTAAAACAAGCAAATAATTTGCACCACTGTCTCTCTAGTTCGCAGAGAATCTGAGATTAAAGCATATCCTGCTGCTGGTTTCAGGAAAGCAACTTTCTTAATTGTTTGATTCTTAGAGAAGTGAGGGTTCTGGCTCAAGCTTGCTGGAGGTGGTGGAGGGTGGCGTGGAGGGGGCGGTTCTGAGGTGAAGAAACATACTAACCACAGATGCTATGTAAAGTTTCTACATTTGACTCCCTTGATCTCTTGTCTGAAAGTGTGATTGGCTCATTATTTACTGTGCAGATTGTCTCCGCTGCCTTTCTGTTCTCAGTGCAGAGATGATCAAATGAGCTTTCTTCCAGCTTTTATTGCATTTTGCTCATTATTGTCACATAGCTGCAATCTTAAAACGAAGCATAAAATTAATAAAAATAGTTTTTAACTGACCGTACCAGGATTTTTTTGTGGAGAAACAGAACATTTAGAGAATTTAATTTTGAGATTATTGTTTATTTTTAAGAAACATTTGTATCAGGAAATAGTAAAATACTGTAAAACAAGCCAAAAGAGCCATTTACTTTATTTACCGCAAATACATTAGATATTTATGTACGTAGCCGTGTTATCTAGCGGTGTTTCACACCAAAAAACTGTATTCTACAGTTTGCATTATTATGTATTCTATGTTTTATATAGAACACTTTAGAAAACGTTAATGCTGGTCTAGCTTACCGTTTCAGTTTTTTAATCAATATATGTACAACCGACAGAACCTTAATAACTGAATCAAAATGTTAAACAAATGTTTATTTAATAACATATCCAAGAAAAAGAAAAAATGAAACCGGATAATCTTCTGGACCAGTGTTTACATTTGACAAAGTGGTCTATATCTATTTTTAACATTAACCTCTCACAATCTATATGTATGTGCGGCTCTCACTCAATCCTTGGTGTTTCGAGTCAGATCTGTGGTCGGGGTTGTTGGTTTTGAAGAAATCTTTGGTGTTTCAAGTCTTATGAAACCTTTACACTAACCCACACCCTAACCTTACTATAACCATCTAAACGACCTATGACTGTTAAAATGCCATAAAACACGTTTGGGTGAAGACGTCAGACTCCAAGGATTTAGTGAGAGACCAGTATGTGCTTTGCAACAATGCAAAACTGTGAAAAGCGCAACAGAAATAAGCTCGAAATTGAGTTTTTTGTCATTGTGGCTTTTTTTATAAAGATGCAAATGCTCTCCTACCAGTGATAAACCATAAGGAATTTTGTATAGACATGCGTGATGACTGTAAAGATTCTATTTGAAATATATAAAATTTTTAAATGGCAGATTTATCATTGATATGGTGGTTTTAGTGTTACAGTGTGTAATGGGAAACGTATTTAACATGGGAATTCTTAGGTAAAACAGACACAGATACCAGATGTTGGATACAGTATATGTTTTTATCCAATAAAAAATCTAATTGGGCAGCGCTACAGCAACTATCGGCTCTCACTAAATCCTTAGTGTTTCGAGTCTGACGTCATCACCCTTTGGTGTTTTTTCCTGTAAATTTTAAGAATCATAGGTAGTTTAGATGGTTATAGTAAGGTTAGGGTTAGGGTAAAGGTGAGGTTAAAGGTTTCGTAGGACTTGAAACACCAAAGATTTACTCAAAACCAACAAGCCACGCACACGGATCTGACTCAAAACACCAAGGAGATAGTGAGAGCAGCTTAGTATCGCTTCAATTGCTAACTACAGTCCTCTTCAGAGAGCTTCTCGAGCAAGATCACAGAACAGGCCATTGACTACGCTGTACCCTACAGAGAAGCCTTTGTACATTTGACTGGCTTTTACTGAACATTTAAAAGGGCCACATTCAAACTAGAAATAGCAAAATCTAGTCTGATCAATTTAAAAAGAGAAAAGCTGGACAATATAGCATATTGATACAATTGCCAAGCCTGAAAGAGTACGATAACCAGATCCTGGGCCGTTTTAATAATGCCCGGATGAAATGTCAATAGACATTAGGTAATTTTATCATGAAGGCTTTTATTAAATTTGTGTAAAAGCCAGTTTGGTTTCAATGCCAAGATTTTATATGAATAAAGGTCCTTGGGGAAAACAGGATAATCTCATTTCTATTTTCATGTGTTAAGCTCCTGCCTTTGGTGTATTAAAGGCAGCCAATGACACTGAGTCTGTGTCTTGAGCGTTTCTTAACTTTCCTTTTTGAAACTTCTTTAATAGCTTTTTTGAGGATTAAAGAAAATGTTTTAATTTTGAAGCCTCCCTGATCTTGTTCTTTGAATATATAGTAAAGTACAATGTGTAATGATGCTACCCAACGCAACGAAATTCAAGAAAATTGTTGTAACTCTTATCTATTCCATTGTGACAATGCCCCTTTAAAAAACACTTTACCGACCCAGTGAAAGAACTTTGCTGGCCTTCACAAAGCCCAGACCTGAACCCCATCAAACACCTTTGAAATAATTGCAGTGGTGACTGTGAGCAAGACCCCATCACCCAACATTAGTGCCTGACCTGGACTGATGCTCTTACGTCTGAATGAGAGAAAATCCCTGCATCCACGTTTCAACATCTAGTGGAAAGCCTACAACAGCAAAGAGAAGGATTAAGGCTTTAGACATTTAAGGTTCAACGAGACACAAGAGCATCGACGAGGTCGGGCTCTGATGTTGGGGGTCTTGCTCGCTGTTCCTATTCATCCCAAAGGTGTTTAGCAGGGATAGGAACAGCAATAAACACTTTATTCATGTTGTTGCATGTTAAGCTTACTATAGAATCCTTCTTTTGAGTTCGCGGCTTTTGACATTTTCAGCTGAAATTGAATCTGTGGGACAGGGAGACAGTGGCACACGGTTCATTTCCTCACAGGGGACTTTGAGGATTTATTTGTCATTTACGATCAATAGTGGTTTTAGTTCTATTTGGTGTTGTTGATATTGTTTTGTTGTAAACAGATGTTTGGTTTGATGTCATCATTACGGTGATTAGTGTTCCCGTTGTTGAATCCGATTCACTTTGCTCACATTAATGACTTTGTTCTTAATATAGATTGAGAGCGTATCATTATTATAGTGACTCTGGGTTTACTCTCTCATTGAAACAAGTTGTTGTCTAACAATAGCAGCTTGTTTCTGACCTAAACCCAGACTCCACTCATCACCGCAATGGTAACCCCCATTACTTAATTACTTTGAGGCAATGCATTAACTTGAATTCTCTGAGTGCTTTGAACTTGTTACGGTTGACAGTGGAAGCCATTCTGCTCATCAATTGAAATGGGGAGGAGAGATATTTGCATATTCCCAAAACAATGGTGAAGTGATTGATAAACCTTAATTATATTTGACAGATTCCTCCTACTGTGTTTATTTTTCACTCAAGTACTTAAAGGGATACTTCACCCAAAAATGTAGATTTTGTCATCATTTCCTCATCTTCGAGTTGTTCCAAATGTGCATAAATGTCTTAGTTCTGTCGAACACAGAGAAAGATATTTGGTAGAATGTAGGACAGCAAACAGTTCTGCTGCACTTTTGAATACCATTGTTTTCCTTTCGACTATGAGAGTCCGTGGGGGTTGATCTCTGTTTGGTTATAAGCATTATTCCAAATATCTTTCACCGTGTTCATTAAAACAAAGACATATATACACATTTGGAACAACTCGAAGTTGAGTAAATTATTACAGTTTTTATTTTTGGGTGAAGTGTCTCTTGAAGGGAAAAAGTTGAATTTCTGTCATCATTTATTAACCCTCATTTATTAAAAATAAGTTTAAGACTTTAAGACACAAAAGAAGATATTTTGAGCAATCTCCCAGTGGTTTTGTGCTCACGGTGGAAGTTGATGGGGGGGGGATGTTGTTCAAAATATCCTCATTTGTGTTCTGCAGAAGAAAGAAAGCCATACAGGTTTGGAATGACATAAGGATAAAAATTATGAAATTTCGTTGATGGGAGAACTCTACCTTTAATCAATCCCAAAAAATCTGTTTCATCATCATGGCAGACACTGAATATTCAGGAATTAATAAGTATATTGTGAACTTTTCTTTATAGATTTTATTATTCTGCATGTATTCTCTTTCATCCACACATCCCAAACTCAAATATCCAACCACAGGAGGAGGATTCGTTATTGAGATGTTTATGGCTATTCATGAGACCATTGATTTATTCATCTGACTCTTTTTCATCTTTTATAAATACAAGCCATTCTTGAACCTTGGGGACATGTGATGCATGGTAGACCTGTCTCAGTGAAAGAGAGATGTTAATGTGATGCTGGATTTATGGCAGCAACGATAAGACACAATAGGCATCAGTGCCAATACGGCTCAACGCTTATGCCCATCCACCTGGCTACTGCCATGAGAAAATGATAGCAAAGCTGGACCACAGATGATGTGGTAATAAAGAGACATGGTCCTTATCATCTACCAAAAAACCTGTGTAAGCATCAATTACATTCAAATTAAAGTGGTTAGTTTTACCTCCAGTTTTTATTCAAGTACATTTTCAAGTGTTTTTTATTCACCATAAAGCAAACACTATTTACTCAAATACATTTCATAAATACTCGTCTTTTTGAACCTTTAACTCAAATCAAGTACTTTCTCACTTTTATTGAAATAAGATTTGGAGTGAAAATACTTGAGCAAAAGTATAAGCATGTACTTAAGTTCAACACTTACGCATTCAAACAAAATGTATTTATCATATAGCGGAGTACAATATATACTTTAATATAAAATGTTTTATAATGTGGCAAAGTCAAAATTCTTCAAAATATCTTCTTCTGTGTTCTGTGGTAGAAAGAAAGTCATAAAGGTTTGAAATAAAAAGAGGCCAGTAAATAATGACTGAATTCTTGTTTTCGGGTGAAATATCCCTTTTAGTAATATCCAGCCCATTTATTCAAAGGAATCATTGTATCATATTTATATAACTATTTATGATACTATAAGCATTTAAATTGTACATGTTCAACATATTTAAATAAAAAAGCCCTACACAATATAACAACATGACAGAGGCACACCCATGAAAAAGTAAACAGGAAGACTTCTGAAAATGGCCCATAACTCTATTAGTATCTAACCGGAACTGGAAATTAAATACATGAGAAATCTCTCCCATTCTGCTGTCCTCTTGAATACCACTGAATGCTATTCAATCCAACTATTCTCCTCTAATGGTGTTCTACATGATCTCCAGGATCAACTATTTTCCGATTACAACAATGCTCTCACAACTTAACGCTCAGATAAAAACAGATTTGGTTTCGTCTCGTCTAGCTTTTTCGTCTTCATTTCGTTTTCTTCTTCCTACCTGGCCATTTTACCATTAATTCATTTTTATTGTAGTGCTAGGGGAATAGCAATGATGTAAGATGATGAAGAAGTAAAAGAGACGGGCAATGTGAAAAAAGAGTATAGCGAGCACATGACAACATTTCTCTTGGGCACCCACTCAATTCTTGAGTGCTTTGTTTGCATGGCAAAGTTTCTATGGCAACACATTAAATGCTATGATGATCATCCTTGTCCAAAGGTCTTTAGCCTGACTTTACACGTGATAACGAGGATTTGAGATATAATGTATACTGTTGTTATTCTTCCAGCTTATATGGTTTAATTCAAATCCTAACACAAGGTTTAGCCAAGTTTACATGCAGAATTCTTTCTAGGTTCTTCCTACTTCAAGGTCCAATGTGTGTTTTTTTGGAGGATATTTTGACAGAAATGCAATATAATATACATAACTACAGTATGTCTTCAGAGGTGTATGAAGACTTTACAAAATGAAGTGGTATGTTTTTATAAACGGAAAACTTGACGACAACTTAGTTCTTTGTCAGCCACCGTAGTGCTTCGATAGGGAGGGATGGAGTGAGCCGTTGGTTGTAATGTGCAACCTCAGCTCTAGATGGCGCAAAATATCATACACTTTCAAATTTAAAATTGACAGCGAGAATGATCAGAGCACAGGTGCAGTCAAACCCAATGGCACCTCCAGACCAGATGAGCATTGAGTGCTTTGCCGGCGGGCAAACCGGCAGTGGTCACAGGAAGGGCCTGAAGCGTAATTTAAACCAGAATCTTCTAGGGCACAGTATACTGCTGTTCGCACTGAGCCACCTGCCCCCAAAATACACAAGACTTGAAAACAGATAAAAGTCGATTAACTGTAATTCCACTGACAGATGATTGACTGGGTGGTTGGGTTCACTGTCCAGTGAAGGATCCATCCCCCTATATAAAGCTCATTCTCATCTCCTCGAAAATCCTGTTCACATCTGCTCTGTTTTCCCCCTTGAGCCTTTGTATTGGAGGATATGAGGTTGTGAATTTGTGATACATAGCCTATAAACCTCAGTTTAAGAAATGTAATAGCAGATTCGCCTCTTTTCCAGTTATCATCATTGCCCTGGCCTGCTTATTGCCAAGTGAAGCCAAGAGGAGGGATACAACATAATACAGCTGGCAATGTGAATGAGAAGCACCTGATGCTTATTAGGCCTGGACTTAGGTCGAACTTGTTGGGTCAGATTTGACTAGTGGTTTACCAGGTAGTTTTTGTAGTCAGAATTTTGACAGAAAGGGTTTTGGAAAGTTTCATCTGATGCATGCGCCTGGCCCAAAATTAAATTCCAGTCTGTGGTTAATCGGTCTGGCTAGTGGCTAAAAATATAACTGTTTAATTTATATTAATTTATATCAATATTTTATTCCATATTTATTCTATTAAATATACTTTTTGTTTTTTGTTTGTGTAACTATGTTGCATTTAAGGTTCGCCAAGTATTTGTTCTTCTTGTAGCCCAAAATAAAACTCGCCAGACATGCTTTTAACTTGCTAGCTAATGTAATTTCCTTGTTTTTTCTTTTGATTGTTATCAGAAATAATCACTGGGACTCTATTCTTTGCAGATGTGCACCTGAATTCAAAATTAGGGCCACAAAAACATGCATGTGCAGTAAAGTTTGTTTATGTTGTTGCTTTGAAACTGTCTTTACTATTGACTTGAACATTTAGATGCTGCGCAACTGATTCTTGACTACTTAGAACTTCTAAAGTGTGTAAAATTGATGAGCATGTTTATACAAGTAGTATAATTTGTTTAATGTGGTTGATATGTTATTTTGTCAAAGAAAATATAAGCAAACATTTAACATGAAAACAAACCGGAAAAATAAATTTTGCAATAAAAAAAGAATTAATTAGAGTTTCTGTGACAATACAGTACTTCAGATATGACGTATTTTTGTAGGCTTACCGAGAAGTAAGCGGTGTGTTGGTTCCCTTGATCAAAGGCCTATGCATTTTTCCCATAGACTTTTGGAAGATCGCAAAAAATAAGCTCTGTGATTAACAAAGGTATGATGTTTACACATTTTGTCTATCAAGATGATCTTTACAAATTATCACAACATTTGTCACATTTGAAGCCGAAATACAATCCGAAGAAATAAAAGGTAAACACGGTGCTATAAACAGACTACACTTAAGGTCACTCGATATCAACGTCACCACCTCCAAGTCTCTGATAACTCTTTCAAACTCTTTAAAGTAGTTTCTATAAGTAATAACTCCGATTTAAGATATTTGTGCCCATGTTGTATTATAAAATAATTTCGTTGCAAGCTTTATTTGCGCAATGACTTCTAACGTCGCCGCCAAAGGAAGTAGTTGCTTTTAACAACTTGTTTGCAGCCTCCGTTTTCAAGACACAATAAGGCTTTAAAAAATCACGAGTTGGTTATAATTGGTGTGTTTATGCATAGTACAAAACATTTTCAAGTTTTAAAGGTTTTGTTATCCACAGACCTTATTTCAGCCTATTAAGCAAAAAACATTTAAAAAAACATAGAATTTGGGGGGATGGAACCTGAAGTCCTAAAATGCGAACTAGCTTCTGGGGTTTGCATACAAAAACACGTCATCTCTGAGGTGATCAATTTCTCTTACAGTAAGAAATTATTCTTCTTCTGAAAATATTTTGTCTAACTTCAAAGGCCGACTTTTAGGTAAATTGATTACTAAACTTTAGAACAGACACAAGTGGCATAGTATTAAAAAAATACACAATAATATAAAGCACAATATACACTTACGTGACATTATTCAGAAAACGCGGCGCTATTTCTTAGCAATGCACATTAAGGACAAGTGATCCGCGTTGATCTCACGTGACCGAAATGTCTCGAACTCCGAAGAAAATCGACGCTCTCGCGCTCAATTGTCTCACTGTTTACATCCGGCGTATGTGTGGAGAGAGAATTTTGCGGTTATATCATAGTGATTAGGTCTGCGTGAGTTATAGCCAACATGGATACAATTGTTAATTTTGCTTATAAAAGTGCAGGACAATAAAAAAAATCGCATGTGCATGTCATTGTTTTATTTTAGTCGAGATAGGAAAACTGGTGACTATACACTTCATTTTACAGAATTGGATGATTTATGAAACTGTACATAGTATATGAATGCTTTTGTTGTTCATGGCATGAGTAGTGGCAAATATGATGAAGTCAATTGTTTGTGTAAATGTCACTCAAAAATAACAAGCTTTGGGGTTTCCATGAAGCGAGAAACTCTAAAAGTAGATTTCTTTTCTACTTGATATGAACTCATGTTAAGCTGGATATGCACTGTATGATTTTGGACATATATATATTGTTGTCTTCAGTGAATGTTTGGTGTCACAACACATGGACTGTCAGCTAATTGGCTCTGTGATGAATCCCAGCTTCTGACAAGTTCTGGCAGGGTCAGATATTTTATGTCAGAGTCAAAGCTTTTTAATTCGGGACGATTGGGATGGTTTCGATATTGTGAACCTACTTTTGTTGGCACAAAACACTGTTGATGTCACAATTGGTGCCATGGCTTTTCCCCGACCATCTTGATTTTATTGTAGGATTGTATGATTGTTTGTAGTTTATGTGAATTCTATTATAATTCGCTTATGGTGAGGGATGGAAAGATGCTAATGGTGTATCCATATTCCATATACATCAAGGTTTTATTTGTGGGCTGATTAATATTTATAAAAATGATTTCATAAATATTTGTTAGTTTTGACCCAAAAGTAGAAACATTATGATTGAGATGAAATAGTACTTTTGTTATAGAAAAACATGATCTCTGGTTAATATTAAAAAATATTAAATATTAAATATTAAAAGAAGACATTGTGTTTTTTATACTAATGACAGGTAAAGCATGTTTTGTGCTCAAGATTTCTCGAAGTAATTACTAAACTACTATTTGATGACTATTTTGCATCACTGGATGCTTTCATTACATTTTTGATTTTGCAATGGCACTTCAGCATCACGCCTCCACAGTCTTTCCGTCCTCTCACTCCGCATCTGTACATGCAGCATCAGCCTGCTGTTATTATCACAATCAGCGCGCGTGTTGTTTTCTATCAGCTATGCATGAGAATTGACAATCAGCATTTGAGTGTATGATGCGTTGTTTCCACTTAATTGTGATTTGTGTGTAAATAGATTCATGCTACTTCTATGCATTCACATGTCTGCTTCGGCAGACTTTACGTCATGGATATGGTGCTTATCTACATGTAGCATTGCATACAGTATCACAAAATTATTATTTTTCTGGTTTCATGCCATATTCACTGAAAAAAGGCAAGTGCCTAATGACAGCACTTTAGCATAGCAGGGTTTTTAATGAATTTCTTGCTTGCAGATATGTCTTGATTTGTCAAGAATTGCCGAGTGTCTTACAATCCTTCACATCAGGGCTCGGAAATCAATGGTGCATATACTGGCCATTTAATATTGGCCCTCATTAAACCTTTGTACAGCTTGAGCCATTTGCATTTGTTTTAAACTAACATCAAGTTCCTTTAAGTGTGTGTACTGAAGCAGATTTTGCACTCACCCCGGATGTGTCTTAATGGTGGTAGCATGGTGTATTATTATTAGCTTTAGACTAACACGAGGCGACAAACTTTGCCAAATTTTGTATTAATTAAAAATTAAAAGGTGTGAGATGTGTAGCAGATGTGTTTTAGCGATGGCAATTACCACGGCCCAGAACTGCCTAGTGATAAATAGCCATTCTCTTTGTTGAGCTTGTATCTATGTGTGTCCCCTAGGTGACAGCTTTATGTGTCTGGGTGAACTGCTTTGCTTTGGATAATGTGAATCTGGTGTTTTCATTCGAGACAAAACCAAGCTGCGGTTACTATTTACATGGAAATAGTAATGGTAATGCTAACGACAAAGGCTTCTTTGTTTCAGCCCTAAATAACCGTATGTATGAGCGGTTGCCATGATTATTTATGTATTCTCTGAATATATTTTTTGCCAATGAATATGGTAGTTTTTTATGCGAACCTGCATTTTGTTCTCTTTCATAGTTGAGTTACAAGATAATTAAGAACAAGCCTTTCCGAGCACGGTAATGTTACCTATGGCACCCATTAACAGACAATGTCGATTTTCCTTGATGATCACCTTTAGCTCAGAGCCCAGAGAAAGCATATGAGCTCTCGTACAAGACCATCTCACACCACGTAATAGCTCCTTAATGACACCAGAGGCTGTACGGCTGCTGTAATTAGAAGCGGCACATTTACTGAAAATGAAATGAAACATTATCACATCAGAGCTGACGTACTCCATCAGGTACCCTGAGATTATCAGTGACTTCACGAACGACGTGAATATATGTTAAAGTGAATGTCTGCCGTGTTTTCTTTGTTGACGCTTTAATTGCTCATTTCACATTCCCGTGCGGGACCTGCAAAGCTAAACCCTTTTATTCATAACGTGATAAAAGGATAATTCACCAACTCCATCCGCATCCCTTTAATTTTGTTTAAATTGATTTATCAACAGGGCGGTCGCGATAAGAGCACTTGTTGAACTTTTTGATGGCCGTCGTATTGCAGACTGAGAGTGCGAGAGCTTTGTTTTACCTGTCTTTCCGTCATTAAATGCCAATCTATCCCAGCTCAAGTGGAGCAGAAGTAGTCAATATCACCTTTTGCACCATACAGAGTTTAAGCTCAGATTTGCAGGTAGCCATCAGCCGATGAACTGGCCCTCCGAGGACTAGCTCATCATCCACGGCCAAGGCACAGAAGCAGAGAGCCAACGAGGTTTCTGATTGCTTTCAAAAGAGCTGTTCTATCATTATAGGTTGAGAATCACAATTCTGAGGTGTTGGAATTAATTTTACACCATGCGGGTATAAGAATTGTTTTTTTTTACTGTTCGTGTCTCACAAATGTAGTGTTGTAATTGTTGATGTTCTTATTTGTTTCAGTGCTGGGTTAGTTGTGTTCATGGTTGTGCCAAACAGTTTATGAGCTTGCACAGACCTGCCTGATTTTATAACTGTATAAAGAAAGCTTGTGGCTGCGCAGCTCGTCTTGTATAAAGAAGACGAGAAGAGTTTATAACTGTGCTGTTATAATGAAATGTGTCTCTGCACAGCTCGTGCCTATATGTTCCTCACTTTATAACGTACGCAGCTCATTTAAGACAACAATGTCATCGTCCATTGTGATGTTTCACTGTAAAAATCGTCTGATGCCAATTTGGTAGACATCACCCAATGCTAATCTGAATACTGGTATATCGGATGCTGGAACAGTCGAAATGTTACGAACGACGACATGCAAACACTGACCTCAGTGGTATAGAGAGTAAATCACATGGCAAATATAGTAGTTCTAATGCTATCGACCTTGATTCAAGTCTATCTAGAGCTGGACAATAATTCACTAACTATAAATATCGCGATATAATTAATTTAGATAACGATGATATGTTTTTTAATCACATTTTCGATATTTCAATATACATTACACGTCCGAGTATGAGCCCTCGCTCTGCTCCGATTCAGTGGCCAGTGGCGGTCCTTCCTACAGGTGACATAGGCACTTCCTAGGACGCAATCTAATAAAATATATATAATTCAAATTATAATGTCTATTTATTTTTTACAACAATACTTTGAAATAAATAATAACTAAACTTGACTAAAAGAAATGACAATTCTGACGTGACTTTTAGCTGTCAATTAGCGGTCACAAGATGCTACCGCACACACTGATGCGCAGTCGGTCGGTCGGCTTGGCTGTGTGTCGATGGGTTACAGCTACGGAAAATGAAACGGCAAAAGCCATCCAGGGCGTAGTTTCGAAAGCGCAGAAAAGAAGAGCAGGACAAGCAGGCCCAGACTGTCCATCGAGAGAACCGGTACGATTCCCAGTGGGCTGTCAACTGATTTGCCCTGCTGCCAGCTGTGGCATTTTTTACAGGCAAATGTCGATAGCATGTTATTGTAGCGTAAACATACGTCACTTGTATTCAGATTTCTTTTGCTCTCGCTCAACACTGGACGAGTGATGCTTATGCCCTGTGAATCAAAGGACACATGTCCAATTTTCTTCAAAAGTAAAAGAAATCCAGGTGCGAGGAAAGCATCTTCCGCGTGCGAGCAGAGAGCATCTAAAGCGCAAGTAAGAGTCATACATAGGACCTACGCCGTAATCTACGGTGTAGCTTATGCAGAGCCGCGCACCCTATGAGTACTCTACGCTGTAAACTGATGCGCACCTCTCCAAAAATACAACAACGCGTCAACTCAACGGGGAACCTACGTGGACCGCAAGCCCTGTGATTGGTCTGTTTGAACCCCTCCCTCAGGTCAAAAAACTCTGCGATAACGTCATTTTTATTCAAACGCATTTCTGAAAAAAGATCTGAAAAATTATTTGTTTAGTTGTAGTTAACATCTCATGCTGCAACAAAAGGTGAATGTTTACCTGCCGCTAGCACCGCTATAATGCTTCTCAATGAGCTCATTCTTCTCTGGCTCTTGTCTTGGTTACACAAGAACACCCGCGAGGGCACGGACGCCTATTGGTCATTGCCTGTCGATGCGCATAACAACGCGGAAGTGTAAATGAAAACCGACACGTAACCTACGGTATAGAGGCTACGGCGTAGATCCTACGCAGAACAAAAAGGTCCATTTCTGTGCATTAGCAATAGAAATCCGCTTGCGTGTGGAGAGGTTCGTGCTCACAGAACAATATTGATGCACCATTGCGCTAAAATAACGTGCTCTTGACATTTGTCAGTAAAAGCACACCATAAAAGACTGACATAAAGTTAGCTTGACATTGGGCATTCAATATTTATGAATTTAGGGACCGTCAACAAAGTGACATTCACGTTTCTAACGTCATTAGCATTTAAAGGGAAAACAGTCATAAAGCAGTGAAGGACAGATTATTGACAGCATGATGCAATTGTTTTTCTTCAAACATACAATTTAAGAATATAATGTGTATTTGTTGTCTTATTATAAAACCTTAAGATTGAATTAATCTTTACTTTAAGATGGACTCGTAGTATAAATCATTTAAACATGCTTTTGTGGTGTGGTAACATGATAAAATTTGTTTTCTTGAAACTTTCTCAAGCTAAACTGTATTTATTTTGCTCATAAACAATACACCGTCAGTTTAATTAAGCATTGATGGCGCATTGTGCGATGAATACAAAGCATTTTACATTTAATAAAAAATAGATTTGTGGTTTGTGTCCTGGATATGTGTGGGATATCCCGGCCTGAATTTGTTTCCCAGTCCGGCCCTGGAGAAAGGTAAATAGTGTTGATTGTATGTTAATGACTTTGCGGCAAGGAAGGCCAGAAAGATTGCACTGTGAATGAAATATGATATTAATGTGTAGTAGTAGAATATATTATTCTATTCACTTGGGGTGAATTTGAACCTTATTTGTTTATTTTGTATATTATATCTTGATTAATAGGTTATATGAATCTAATACAAAATCTAATTTTCCACACAATGCTTCATTTTAATAGTTAGTTTAATTTTTTGTTTTGATTCTTTAGTGTCCACTTTTTGTTCTCAGATGTTGCACTTCTGTTAAAGTTGAAAGTTCAGTTTATTTTTGTACCTTTATTATTGAACAGTTTGATTATTTTGCACAAATTGTTGTATTGTTTGTATTATCATTGTTTAAATGAATGTGCAATTCTTTGGACATGAGTTCTTTTCTCGTGGGGAAGGGGTGCCATCAGTCAAGCTTGTCTAGGGCACCAAATGGTCTAGGACCGACCCACTGTCAGTGGCTACTGATGTTATGGAGCATTACTCCATCTTGCCACAGTATAAATCTCTAGTTTAAGACCATGTTCACACTAAACTTCTTTTTTGAGAAGAAAAAGTAGACCAAGGCGCTTTTTTTGGTGAAAATGCTGGCAGCGTTTGGTTATAAACAGCAGGCGAACGCCATGTCTTCGTCGCCAGCGTCTGTGCACGAAGGCAGCCCAGAGAAACAGATATGCAGCGTAACAGAAGTCTTCTTGAATTACAAACAGAGAGTATCTTTGCAATAACTAATCACATATTTAAAAACCACAATACTAATTTCTCACTAGAAATGCAATCAGAAGTTGTTGAAAGTGAACATTAAACTTACATTTATTCAAAACTATGCTCCAACGGGTGTTTCGGATGCCATTTTATTTTTTCGAGCTGGAGCCTTCTCGACCAATTATGTTCCCTGCATGTTGTTATGGAAACGATAGGTCTCTCTCTATCATTGGTTAGCTGGGGGAAAAAGGTGCTTCACGTGGGCGTTTTTTTTTTCAGTAAAGTTGAACTTTTTTCAACCTGAAAGACACTCTGAGCTTCAGAGAACGACGCCGGAGCTGACGTTTAAAACAGCGCTCAGGACGTTTTTGAAAACACTGTTGACTCCATAAGATTATGATGTAAAACATAAAAAGAAGGACAAGTGTAAACACGGACCAAGTTGAAAATGTATCATTTTTGTCTGTATATTCATTAACAAAAACCGACCTGCAACTTACTAATGCTTGCTTTCGGAAAATAAACAAGTACAAGTTTAAACAGTTCTCAATGTCATTTTCGATGACAGAATGGCAAATTTTGTATTCTTTATAGAAAACTGAAGCACACTGTAGGGCCTTTGAAAGACACTGAAACGGTTCTTAATGTCAGCTTGCAGGAGAGCATGGCAGATCTTGTTTAAAGTTTTGACCAAAAAAAAAAAATTCAATCATACGTAAAATTTAATGGACGTTAATAATTATAAATGATTCATTTCGAAGAATTTGTCAAAAGAATGTCAAGTAATGGGAGGCCTGTGCCCCTGTAGAGCTTTGAAAATATGCCATTGTGCTTTAAAGCACATTTTAAGTTATGGAATAATACTTTTTAACGCACATTTAGTTAAGACAAAAGTCATTATTATTTTTATAATTTATATTGGGAAACATGAATCTAATATTTGAAACGAACACAAGATAAGGTCACAGTCCTATACAAAAATGTTTTATTCTAATAATCATACGTAGCTTTCCACACGGTTGGCATCAAGAATGATTTTGATCAGCATTTTATTGTTCATATCACAGGGCTCTCTCAACTTCTAGCTTACATTTACTTTTTGTAATCTTGTTTTTATCATAAATGGAATTATATCGTATTGACTGAAACGCATGAATATATTTCAATATAAATTTTGGCCATATCGTCCAGCCCTCAGTCTATCTTTTACCAAACCCTCTCTTCTACCTTTCCCCGTCAGAAATTAGACCGTTAAGGCATTTATTAAAAAGAATGAAGATATCTGAAAGTGGGGAACAACATTTGAATAATAGTGGAGAGCTTTTTTGCATCAATAGTTGGCGTCCATTTTATGAAATATACTTAATGTACACCTCAGTATAGTTGTACATTAAACATAACACTCTGTTGCATAATTGTTTATTGTACATCAATACTGAGGTGCATCTAGTGTAAGTATTTATAGCATCTAAGTACTATTTACACTTCCAAAGAAAATCTTAAGAAATTCCAGCATATTTTATATAGTGTAAACAGAATCTATTGCTATTTGCACTAAGTGTAGCGTCTAAATAGTTTAAAAAGTCACTGCCTTATAAAAAGCATTGTTTATTTGCTATCCAGTGCATTGAGAACTATGTGTGTAACAAACAAAATCGAAAAACATACTGTAAATAAAATCTATTGCTCTTGTTTTTGCCCTAGCAATAGATCTAAATAGCATCTAAATAACACGTATATAGCCGCTTCCTTATAAGAAGCATTGTTTATTTGCATATCCAGTGCATTGAAGGATTTATGGATGCATGTTTTGTAAAATTACAGACATACTATAACATCTTTGTCAAACTGTTTTCTGATCTTGCGGTTCAGTGGTTCGATTTATGCAGTGCGCAGTATACAGCAGTGATCTGACTTTCTTTTCTTGAACTGTATACATCCCTTCGCTATGATCCAGACACCTTAAATAGCATTTTAAATTGACGAAAGTATCCTCGACTCCGCCATGTGTTTGGATTTATGAAGAGTTTGTAGTTTTTGTATTGTGCATTCCAATTAATATCAGTCAAACTGTGGTTGGTTTGTTGTGATTTATGCCATAATAACTCCCAAACTATAGCCAACTAATATAATAAAACACAATACAATCATGATTACGTAATAAAAAACAAGATTTATGATAATTACATTTAAACAGGATCTCATTTTGGAACCAGACTCATCATATTCTCCTTTATTTGATAATTTAATAAGTAACCATTCCACAACCAATAGAAAATGTACACAAACACCTTTTTTTAAAATACTTATTGAATACTTGCTTTCTACAGGCAGTAAAAATGGATTGTTAATTGCCATGGAAAAACATAATTAGTTTTGTGACTAAGACACATGTGCAATTGACACAGAAGTTGAGTTGAGAAATCTACACAAAAATTGTGCAAAAGCTAAGTGCATTCACTCTAATAGATTTAATCATTTTGATATTGCTTTAAACTTCAGAAGTTATTTGAAAACAACAGATTCACATTATTCTTGTTATCATGAATAAAGAGCATTGAAAGCAAAGTTGCGACTGTCAGAGATCTCCTGCAGTGAGGGAAAAGCCTTTTGTACTGTATATAATGTGATTTGACAGCAGTTAAGATGCACAATGCACTTATTCTGCACTGGTTAAGATGTCCTCAAGCAAAGAGTTTATTTCATTAGCATGAGGCTTCATCTAGGTTAACCAGCAACGTATTATATGTATATTCAATTAGACTGATAAAAGTCTGAACCGCGTTATGGGGTTGCTGGTGGTAAATGTGCCGCAGGGCTCTGCCATGAATTTCTGCAGCCCTGCTTACATGACAGGGACGTTTCCCAGCAACGAATATCACGGTGAATTTTGTCCCCTAAATCTCAAGATAACTCCTCCAGGACATATTACTTTAATAACCCATATTCGTTTAGCTAATCAGAGCATGCACGGACATTATCCAAGAAAGGCAAATGGTGCTATTCGACTGCATTCAGTGTGAAGCTGAGGATGAATTATTCCTTTTTAGCGTTTGCACTGCACACTCGTGGGACAAACTGGCAGTTTTTACTTTGACAAACTGCTGATAATGGTAGTTTTATGGTCAATTACATTTGCAACAAACACAGATGCCTAAAGTAATGTTTTAAGGTGACTAAAATGCAAAGACACATTCATTTTTTGCTTACTCAAATAAAATAAATGAGCTTGGATGTTGGGCATTAATTTTTCATTACTGATGCAGATAACTTTACAAGATCACATTATATTTCTGTACAGTTTTCATTCCTGGTATTGACAGACAGTGTAAACAATCCGTGTATTAACATCAATCAAACACGGAGAGCCACAACTGCTTATGTACCTGCTTGAATCTGCTTTATTTTGAAAAGAGAACCATTACCTTTGACATGTTTTTTGTATGCTGTGCCAATTTTCAACAATGACAGATTGGTCCACAAAGACAAATTTGCATATAATACACTTATTCCATTTTTTAAGTATTTACATGTATCAAGTCCATTTAAGAGTTGTATAATTTTACCAAAATACCATAGTTTGGTTAATAAATGTACCTCTGTGTATGAGAACAGAGCGCCAGATATTATTTGATTTTTCACTTCATTGTGAGTTTGTCTGGATAGGATCCTCAACACCTCTATCTTTTCTTGCCTCATGAAGTGTTACTGAACATAATTTAACAACAATGCCAAGACATACATGGGGTTTGACAAGCAGGAAAGACTCCTCTAGCTTTGTCTGTTGTATTTCACACTGAGCAGCGTAACAGGAAAGTGAGAAGAACAGTTTCAATGAAAATAGGACTGAAGTGTCATGAGCAGCGTGGGTAATATATTCTTGGTCAAGATTCAATAAGCTAACATTGGTTACTCACATAATCTCTTACGTAATGTTTTCTTTATTATGCTTAATTGTTTTTTTTCCCAACAAAGCTTTCTGAGTTTATTGTTTTAGAAAACCACCCATCATTGATTTCAAGAGTACAGCGGTACTATTGTAGTTTCTGTGCTAAGCGTAAATTACGGTGAATTAAAGTGACAGTTCGCTTTTGATACGCAAAATGAATATAAGTTGACACGTCTTTTAGCATAGAGGTGTTTTATAGTGTGGTGTGTTTATATACATACTTTTTCGAATAAAAAATGACATGTCAGGTGAAAATAAACTATTTAACCAATAGTAAGTAAAATAAGACCATCATGGACTGTAAAGTCTAGCATTTCTCGACACAACCTGGTACATCATTTGTTGCTATTAACTAAAATAGTGAGGTATTAAAAAAAAGACGACAAGCTTTGTGCCAGTTGGAGCTGTAAAACAATTGCAAGAGTTTTAACTTCTTTTTTGGGAAGAGGAGGGAGCGCTTTCCATATCTTTTGTATTCTTATCACTGTATGGCGGTATTTATTTGTATTGTATCACAAATTGTCTTTTATTTGGTGAAAGCTAGATGAAAAGCCAGGTGTCAAAATCACCATGCAAAGAAAAAGGGTTTTTTGTGTTAGGTCACGTGTGATAGAAAAGTTTATTTACGTAATTGTCCTTAAAACAATTACATAAGTATTTTATTGACAGTCATTTAGATACGTAGTTATATTTTAATGTTTATTTTGCAATGGAAAGTGTACCCAAGAATATTAAAAGACTATTGGACAACAATGGTCAAACATTATTTCCCAGAGGCAGTAAACTGTTAAGCTCTCCAGACTCTTTTATGGTGATGCATAAAAATAAACTCAAGGATAGATATACTTAAGTGCACAATGTTAATTATTTGCTTAATAGTACTAGCATACTTGCTTTCAGTTCCCCTCTTGAGCTTATACTTTAGCTATACCGAGCTATTACGCCCCATAGCACATCCCATGAGTATAGAAACCAGCTGGAGTGGCTGCTGTAATTATACTTCATTACTATATTTAAGTATTATTTTGTGGGATTTGCACCCCGAGTACCAATAAAACATGATACTTTCTCTCAGTTAGAAGAAGTTATGGGTAACTACTGGTCCTCAAATAATCTTCACCCTGTATTTTAAGAATTACCAGTGGATCCCTGAATTGTACAATTGACCTTTGCCAAGTTCCATCCCCTTTTCTGTCCCCGACTTCAGCCAAAGCGCTCCCACGGCAGTAAAAAAATATTATAATAGAAAAATCCTTTTTGCAAAAATGTTTTAGTTTTAGCCGAAGCAGAATGACGGTCCACAATGCATTCAATGTATAAATGTGATTCAGAATGAAGTAAACAAAACAGAGTTCACAGCTACAGGTCATAAAACTGAATCATATCGGCGAAGAGACAATTGAGTAAACGGGTCTAATTTTATATTGTCAGTATCCTAAGCCATTCAAATATGTATAACTGAAGTTTAACTTTAGGTGAACATATGTTATTCAGTCATCCATTGAATGATATACATGATTTAATTTTTTTTTTGTTATTTTAGGCCTTTTTCAATATGATTCTTGTCATTGCTATAAAGTGCATGCTAATATGTTAACACAAGCAATCTCTCTAAAGCTAAATGTTACACTGACCGGTGTCAAGTCAAATCTGTATGTTAGGGAAAAATGGTAATATCAAATTGTTTCAGTGAACACACTTGGCATGCCTGTGTCAGGTGTGGAATATAAATTTGTTTTGTATTAGTTTAGGCCTCTGCAGGCGAATGAACAAGCAAACCCTCAGGTTGACCTAAAACAACAAAAGAAAGCATCACATTGCCTTGAGGCTAGTCTGTGCTCGGATAATTAAAATTCACTAAACAGAGAACATCGCTTCACACTTTACAACAAGATTTTCACAATCTGGTCAGTTTAGCATTTCACTTGGCATTTTCTGTTTCAAAACTGCATCTATCAAGAGCACGTTACTATCTTCCCAATGTTATCAACTGCTTATCTATCGGAGGTTTTCCTAACAGTGATTCAATGCTTTAAGCGTTAAAATAATTCCACATTAAATACGCTGCCAAAGACTATTGTCAGTATTTGTCCACTATTATTACAGTCTGTTACATTTGGCAAGAAAATGTGCCAAAGGCTTGTGATAAACACCAGTTAATATTATCAGAAAATGTATTTCGTAAAAATGTTGTCACTGTAAGGCTTTGTTAAAAGGTGAATTTTTCTCTCGGATATAAGGTTTGCTAGTCATCACTTGAAATTGAGTGCAAGGCCCGTGTTTGTGCTGCTGTCTGTTTGTGTTGACTATCACTTCAACGCAGCACATTTCGGAAAATCTGTGCTTTTGTTCTCACAGCCAGGTAACAATGAAGGGAAGGGAGGGCGGATGAATCGAGCTACTTGCATCTCTGAGAAAAAGACGAGACCCATCAGTGTGAGACTGCGGATGAGCACAGTCACAGGTGAGACTTGTTTTGTTTGACAGATTCATTTCTTCTCAGTCAACAGAACTGCGGCAGTCTTGTCAGGAACCAGCAGGAATTAAAGACAGGCTGATTTCTGGTGTTAAACGGCGCGATAGAAACAAACAATGAAAGATCCCGTTTCATTTATATTCTCCGTCACAATGCGCTGGTTTTGTAACAATCACCTGTTGTCTGCGGGCTTTACCTCGACAGAGGCTTTTACCGGCCGTGTAATCTGTTTTTAATTGCAGGGGTGGGTGCCGTTATCCTCTTTGTGGTTCTTCTTAGCTTAATGCAGCTCAGGCTTTATTTGAATCGAATGCTGCTGAAGGCATCAGAGTCTTTGGGTAAGAGGATATTACTGCGTACATGATAACAAGATTGAGTCATGTTAACAGTGTTTATTGTAATCTACTCACAAGTGCAGTTATCTGGAGTGACATCGACAAATATGATCTGCGCTGCAGCTGTTGATTCTTACAAATTGACTCAAAAATAAGAATCAATTATAGTTACCCATATGGCTCCGCTGCTTTTTCACAGGCAAAGAGCTTAATTACTGGCGGATTTATTAATAAACAAATGCACGAGCGAGCCCCCTCTGAGTGACGACCAATGCCTTATCAGCAGCATACAACGGCACATCCTCCACCAAACACTAGAGGCTTATTTTTATTTTTGTGTGTAAAGCATTGGGGAAAATGTATGAAAATATATGCAAATTATACATACTATACAGTAAAACAGTCTCGTTATATAAAACTGAGACCGGGGCAAGTTGTCACACAATCTTAAAGCAGGGGTTTTCAAACTTTTCGTCTATAGAACCCTTTTGACCTAAATTATTAACTTGATGTACCCCCTGAGATTTTGAGCAAATATTTCAATAATTAAATGACACATTGGAATATTTAACTTCAAAAACGTTCTTATTTTTATCTGTAGTATTATCACTAGTTTTTAGCTATTGTTATTACTATTTTCAATTTAATACGTAGATATAACTTAAACTTTGATTATTGAATTTGATTATTACTGCTTTTAGGATTTGCTTTATTTTTTTATCTTTTAATACAGAGTTTCCCAAACTGCGATTTATTGTCAATTTTAAAATGTGTATAAGGATGCGAAACATTATACTTGAATAACATTTCATGGAAATGTACAACGGTAGTACCATTTAATGAATGCCCTACAATTCCAGCGTGAACCACTAGGGGATTGTGCGCGCCAACTGGGAAAGTTTTGTCATTTATTCACCCTCATGTCATTTAAACATAAGAACACTTCTTCTGGGGAACACAAATGTCATTTTCAAAAATGTCTCAAAAGTGGTTTTGTGTGCATAAAATGGAAGTCAATTTGGTCCAGTGTTGTTTGTTTGCCAACGTTCTTCCAAATATCTTCGATTGTTTTCTGCAGAAGAAAGTCATACAGGTGTGGAATGACATGATGACAATGATGATTTAATTCAGACTTTTGGATGAATCAACCCTTTCCTAATCAATGTTACTCTGGGCATATTCTTGTAAAGTACACATTGCGATGTAATACTACATAACAATTGTTTTGTTGCCTTACCTCATTGCAAAGTTTTGGGTACCTTTCTGAACAGGGCGCCAATCAAAAGAAATGTTGAGTCGATATGGCACTATTTTCAATCCACGTTCACACCAGGGGAAATCTGATTTAGTCTGCAAGCGAGATTGATCCTTTACGTGAGCTCTCTCTCCAACACGCAGCGAAAAGATGTCTGATAGGTTTTCACTTCAAGGCTACTTCTACTTCTTCAGACACTGGAATCTTGTTTTTCCGAAGCCTTCTTGCTGCCCTAATTGGCCCCAGTCATTGTCTTGTTAGATAGACATGGTCCAGCCTGATATTTTGGTTCCTCTGAGGGCCACTCATTTTCGCAATTCCTCCTTGTTCTTCACAAGATGTCCTCTTTGCAGGGAAAGGTTCATGATGCACTTGAGTATCATCGACAGAAACTCTTGTCCTTAGGATGGAGGGAGACTTTCAGTGTGTAATGGATCAAAGAACAAGGTGTATTTTTAGCCTATTTCTCTTATTGATAGTAAATAAAGTTTATACAGCAGTTTATTTAAATCCTGTAATTCTAAACTTAAGACATAAAAAGCAACCACATGGCCGCCATGGTCTCAAGTGAGACGTTGTGAAGCTAGTCAGTAATAACCACACCTTCATCTTATCTCTCGCAATATCCTGTTGAGCAAATATGATTGCGTAATTGACATTCAGAGATGTAATATCAGGAGGTTATTAAAACGCGCAAACGGCCTGATATTTAATTGCTTTCCAAATGTGATACTTAACAAATCTTTATAGACTTTTTTTGTACGTGTTTGTGTTTATGTGCAGGCAACGGCAAAGACAAAATTGCAAAACCTCTGAACACAAAGCTCTTTTAGCAGTCAAAGGACCACGAGGATGAAACGACACCATCTCAGTGGGGGAACAGAGAAACATCAGCAGCGTTATTTCCTTGTTACCAAACTATCGCATCCTTTTTATATTCTTCGCTTAAGGGTCGATACCACTTTCAACTGTGCGCCCCCCCCTCCAGTCACCCATGTGGTTTTGTTTTGTTGTGCGTTTCCATGGTGTTGCAGCATGTACTACGGGGAGTCAGGACGCAGCTGACTTGCATGAGGAGGACTTGCCTTCACAGACCCCATCACAAAATATTGCTATGGTTCCTCACTGGGAGCGCCGGAGACGAGAGGGAGGGAGGCTGGTACAAAACCTGATTCAACCACAGAGCTTACTTCTTTATTTCGCCCTTTTCCACTTTCTCATACCATAATGTTTTTCTTGTCTGTTTTCCCTGTCAGAAGAGAAATTGGGGGTCTGATGCACCTGTAGTACCCTGTAAACAACGGGGAAGTGCAAACCTACTTGGGGGTTTTGGATAAAAACACCAGTGCTCAGGCAAATATGATGTTTCTCCATACAGGATGCCTGAAAAGGTAGTTTTGTTTGAAAGCAAAATAAAAAATATTAAAATATAAAAAAATCACAAAATGTTCATTGAAAAGTGTTATGGTGGTGCATTAAAAAAAAGGAGAGATAAAAAAATGGCTTCATTGTGTTGGTGCATAACAGTGAGAGAAATACAAAAACTAAAAGGAAAATATATCATTAAGGTGTAATTTTTGTACTTTTACTTATTTGGCAGACGCGTTCATTCAAAGCGACTTACATTGCATTACACAATACATTTGTTTTTGAGTATGTGCAATAACTGGGATCGAACCCAAGACCTTGGCGTTGCAAGAACCATGCTCTAACCACTGAGCTACAGGAAAGTTTTACATAGGCACATTCAATAAATGTTTAAAAACATTAATAATACAAACAATAGAACATTACGATAAAATATATGATATTTAATATAATGTTACATTTTCAGATTGCCAAGTAATGTTGGTTTACATGAACAGGCTTTATTGTGTATAACAGTGACAGAATGCAATAAATAAATAGGAACATATTTAAATAAGAAAAATTAAGAATTTAAAAATGAATATTATACAAATCTTTTAGACTATCAGACTAGTTTTTTATTCATCTTAACATGTTTTATATTAATAATGCTATATTTTTTTAAAACTGTCTGTTTTTTTGCTTGTAATTGGGGCTGGAAATAAGGAGGAGTCCAGAGAGTTCAACCTCAAAATGTAGGATGATCATCTTATCTATCTAATGGCACACTATGCACATTTCATCCATGGCATTTTCTCCATCAATGGTTTAAAAGTATAAAAAAGGCAATTTCCAGCACTTAATGTAGTTGTACCAGTGCTACATTTTTGAGGGCCCTTAACATTGTGAAATACTATGTTTTTCTTTGATCTGTGGCGGGGTGTTCTAACATGCAGTGTACAGTCACACGCTCTTTACAGCTCAGGTGATCGGTCTCTGGTTCCTGGAACGAAATGCCCATTTATGTATTTTAAAGGTGATTTTATCCAAAGTGACTTACTGTACGTTGTGTGCAACATACACATTTTTTCACTTCTGCTCTCCCTTAGAAGAAAATCTATAATCTCTGCATTGTCAGTGCAATACTATTAAAGCCACAGGAACCCTGTTTGTAGTGCTTCTGGGAAAAAAAAGATTTGACTGCTTCCCCCTTTTTCTTGCAGCTTTATTATTCTACAGCTGATCTGGAAGCCCAAGTAACTTGTTTCTTATAACCCCAGATGACACTTCTTCAGGCAGTTCCTCTAACACCTTCTGAACTCATATAAGATGCTCTCCGAATAGACAAACACATCATCCTGCTAGGGTGTTGCACAGTCTTGATAGGGGATACATCCATCAACCACCAGATCCCTTGGCTAGAGGTTTCTGAACTAGCTGATCATCTAACTAACTTTTGAGCTTGTTGTTGTTTTCCAATCTCAACCTTGACCCAGAGTCTCCTGCAGGGCTGAGAAGGCAAAGCCCAGCATGTTGGGTTCAGTTTAGACTTCAATGAGTTGACAATAGTGCACCAACAAGATAGTGGATAGAGTCTACACAGATATTACATCTAGATTTATCATGTTAGGTCTCTGCCAAGATGCAAGACATTTCCAGTTAGCAAGGAATCCGGTTTTAGGCCGTACTGTATAGTCAGAACACTGGTGTATCAGGTTCAAGTTCAGACAGTCTTTCGAACACATTTTAAGATATTGCTCACCCAAAAATGAACATTCTGTCATCATGTATTAACCCTCAGGTCATTCCAAACCTGTATGATTTTCTTTCTTCTGCAGAAGACAAAAGAAAATAATTTGAAGAATGTTGGTAACCAATCCACAGCCCCCCAGTGACTTTTATTGAATGGACACAAAACCAGCGAAACATGAAGGTCCACCATCTGCAATCCTGAAGTTCATGTTCAAGGCTGTTTTTCTGAGAGTACGATTTCTGGCTACTGTGCCATGAAGTTCACAGATCCAATATACTGTATATTTGTGACCTCTGGTGGTCTCAGACAGTGGCCCTAAAACACTTTGCTTATTCTGTCAAATGGAACTTTGATTTCTCGCAGTAACAGCAGATGGCCGGATGAGCTTTGTGCACGGTTCGTGCCCTGTTTGGTACTGTGGTTTTAAGAGATCAGTAAAGAGGGATTCTCACTGTTGATCAGTCAAGGCAGTCACTGAGTTTTCTGAGCACTTCAGGTCATTCAGTCTGTTTGGAAAAGGAGAAAACCATTATTGGCCTCACAAACAGTTTTTTTGCTCTTGGGTTGAATGTAGTTTGAGCTTTGTGTTATTTCATCGGCTGTCATGGTTCTGTTTGTTTGTTTGTTGCTGCTCCGGGTAATATACAGAGTTCTTGTTGGATGTTCTTAGGCCTGTGAGTTGAATTGAATATTAATTAATAATGAATTTAATCACCTATAAGTATTTGGTGAGAAGAAATGTTAAGCAAAATTAATCAAATATTGCATTAATGTGCAGGGCAGCACAAAAATGGAGTGTCTATTTAGAGTGGTAGTAACTATTCGTTGGTAGTAACTATTTATATTTCGCCCTACAGTATCTGATTGTAATAGAGAATTTGAAAGAGGGATGCAGTGGAGTAAGACGTAAAGTCTGTAGTTAATAGTTTTGATGCCTGAGACCCGGGTTTGATTCTATCTCAGGCAAAATTTGCTATTTTGCATCACCTATCAGATCGTGGAGACATTTGTTTTCAAAAACAAACCTTCCCTTTTTGATTGCTTTGTTATAAGTTGGGCCTCAGGGGAGGGCTTAAAATGCCTGGCCATTGGACAGCCAGTATAGTCCTACCTCTTTTTTGTTGCTGACGTCATGTGGTGAAGAGTTGTGTAGTGGGGGAGATGAGCGTAACGTTTTTGATTAAAGATGACAAGTGCAAATGGATAAAAATAATAATAATGGTGTTGTGAACGGATAAATCCTCTATAATAATCACAGCAACACTTTGTAAACACTTTTCTGTTTGATTGCATCGTGACTTTAACAGTAGCTGCCACTATATATGAGTATCAATAGCATCCAACTACAATGCACACTTAATCCAAAGAAAATGTAGCTATTTTATTTTGTGTAAAGCATATCAAAGGAAGGAAGGAAGACAGGTTCAGCTTTACTGGGGCATGCGCGTTCATTTACTCTCCGACAAAGTTAAAAGCAAAACCTGCCCTTCCTGCGCTCATTCCTGCGCTTCCACAAACATTCATAAAAATAAAGACAGTTGGTCATAGCTTTCCCACAATGTTCAGCACACGCATCCTCACACCAGTTTCTCTCTCTCAGCTTTTCGCTTTTTGGCTGCTTATCTCCGGTCTCCCGAAGCCACTCACTGCAACAAGACGCAGGTGTGTGTTATTTGCACTTGACCCTCACCGCTCTTCCAACTCTCTCTTCTGTCGCAGACTTCGCTAAACCCTGCACCAATATTGCTAAGAATTGCTTCTATTTTCACTTATTTAAACAGAACCTAGCGCGATTTGAACTTGGTGTAATAGCTGCTGCCTATAAATAATTATGGAACCTGAAGTTAAATTGTAAAAATGTTTATTATTTTTTTAAAATCATGTTTCTGAAAAACTTTAAAATGAGTAATATGTATCTTAAAACTATAAAAAAATGATCCGACAATCATATCATATATTTTTATACATTAACACAAGGAATCCTCATTGTAGGACTATGTGCATTAATGGAGTGATATTTGTGTATATTTTACATGACTAATTGGTTTAGATCTTTTATTTATGGCATTTCTGCAAAATAAATGTGGTTATTAAGATTGTGTGAATGGGCTGTAATTCATCCTGCTGTAATAAACTTTAGAAAGACACTGTAAGCAGCTTTAGAGGTGAAGTATTCTATTTTTGGTTCAATGCGAAACATCTTTTGGTTAAAAACTACCAAAGAATTGGCTATTGATCAAGCGTGTTAAAGAAGAAAACGATCTGTGTTAAAAACTACCAGTTATCTTATAATAATGATTTATATTGAAGCATCATTTGAAGTATAATTTTGAGAGAAAATTAAGAGACCACTTCAGTTTTGTCTTAAATCAGCATTTTTACATGTGTTGCATTAAGTCCAGTAGGTGTTGAATTTCAATAAAAACACACATCAAGAATCACATTAAGTTATTCAACGGCAATGTGAAAGACGGATTTGTAAGAAAAGTTGTCTTTATTTCAGTTTTTACCTTTGGGACTGTGCCTTAAATCTAATAACATTGTTTTTGTGTTGTTTAAACATGAATATGAACTTGTTTTCTTTGCAGCATTCATTATCTGCAAACATCGCATCTTTTTGGGCATTTTGAACAGTTTGTCGTATTACAGTTTTCTGCAAATAAAAAATATTTTAATAATACCACTAGTTTAGACAAAAAAACAAAATTTGCAAAAATGAAAATAGTTTTGCCATCAAGTTTAATTGAGATGGAATTGGAGTCTAGTCTAATATATTCCCTCTAAAGGTATATTTTTATTCTAGTTCTAAGCCATTCTTCAACCATTGTATTTCACTGTCTTTCATCAATTTGGGTTGGGAGTCGTGTATAATGTTTTGCAGAACTTTTAACTGACTTCAGACTATTCGCAGTATTACAAAGATCAGCAAGAACATTTTCTCTTATGCTGACACCTTTGATCATCATACAGGTGTTGACACAAGGTTATATAAATAATGACAGAATTTTCCATTTTGGTTGATCTGTTTCTTGTTAACATGAATGGTGTTTCATACCATTTTTATTGATTCAATCGTTGTGAAGCATGTATGCATTTAGTGTCCCAATGTTATAGACTAAATGGTCAAGGGATGTTGTTTGTTACATTGTATAGTATGTGCTGACCTTGAAAGTTACAATAGAATGTGTTCCGGAAGGTCTATGTGGTTTTAAAAGACTGCCTGTGGAAGATTTCAGCAATCCTTGAGACTGCATTTGTGGCACTCAATTCCAAAACCACTGTCACATGTGTCACGTTGAGTGATACACTGTACATAAGACAGCTTAGATTTTTGGGAACTTTGATAACTGCTGAAATAAACTATCTCCCCACACTGTATTCTTTGTTGTCTACTTTATCATTTGGTGTATGATTAAACATCAGTGTTTTTGGAGCAGAATAAAAACGTCTGTACGTGGTTTAACTTTTCTTTGACAGAACAAGGCTTTTTGTCTTTTGTTGCGTCGGAGAACAAAATGTCTGTCAGAGTCTTATATTTGTTGATAAGGCATATCTTTGATGATAAGAGCTATATTTGTTATACACTGTCCCAGGTGGGTTGTAAAAAATAGGACACGCTTTAATGACTCTTACTCCATTTGTTGTAATGGCCAAATAAGATTGTTCAGTGAGTGAAAAGTGTGAGAAACAATCTTGAGGTTATGGAGTTATAATCGCTGCCACATGTATTGACCAGGTAAAACTTTGCAATTTCGGACAATTCAGAAGCAATCATTGAGAATGATGTCAACAGAATATCTATATATAATGCAACACTACAAAAAATATATAAAAATCTGCTACGGGTCTGTCTGACATGTGCTAACAATGCCTTGTGCTGAATACTGAGATGTATAACTTGAAAACATCCCTTTAGCCATTACTGTGCCAATAATCACTGGAGAACAATGAAATGTAAAGGTCCAATGTGTAATTTTGGTAGGATTTATTGAGATGAATGCAATTTAATATTCAAAAGTATGTCTTCAAAGTAGTATCTTACATAATGAAGCGTTATGTTTTTTTAGAATGAGCTTTTTCTATCTACATAGACCGCAGGTCCCTTTACATGGAATTCACCATGTAGATTCTACCATAGCCCTAAACGGAAAAACTGCTCTACAGACTGTGTTGTGTAAATCTCTTTTGAGAAAGAAGCGAAAGCATTGAGACATCTTAGTTCTGTGTCAGCCACCGTAGTGCCTCACCACTAGATGCCACTAAATGTCACACGCTGGACCTTTAAAACAAATATTCCATTTACTTTGACTGAATCAATTGGACTTCATGATAACATCAACAAACGTCTTTTTTAAGGGGTAGGTCAGCTAAAAAACGCCCCCTAATGTGCAATTGGTCTTTAAAGGATCATATGACATGGCTAATTCAAATATTATCATTTGTATACACGATTTAACATTAAAAACAGTATTTTCCACGTACCGTGCATGTTTGTATATCCTCTTTGCCCCGACTCTCTGAAATGTGCAGATTTTTTACAAAACACATCGCTCTGAAAAGCGAGGTGTGCTACGATTGGCCAGTTAACCAGTGCGTAGTGATTGGTTGAATATTGCAACCGTGTGGCGGAAATGTAACATCTCTTACCATATTTGGAACATCAGGTTCCAAAGCAATTGTACTGACAGGTACGCCCATCTTACTTGCGTATACATCTACTGACCTAGATTTGTGGGGGTCTGATTACATGAGGCATTCCAGGCAGGTCTGGGTGAGCATTCGATTTTAGATAGAATGGATCTTTTGCTCTGCCACTTACATTTTTGCAATTTTACCTGTCTAATTCATCCATAGGCAACTTAAAACACACCAAAGACATAGAAAAGCATGTGTTTGCTCCATATGACTCCTTTAAATGATATATACACTTTATATAGACATAGTTGAATTATACTAAGAGTAAACCGTCTAAATAATTCATACATCCTCAGACAGAGAGTACCGAACAATTTTTTTAATCTCGCAAAAGCAGCATGCTTTGGGAGGGGTTATTTATCATAAAAAGACTTCATCCTTGTTGTTCATGGCTTGTAATGCCCCTTGTACAATATCTGGCACGCGAACAAATTTCTCTTGCTCTTAGTAGGAGGTGGTGAACATTGTTGTGCACTACTTGTTTTTTAAACCGCATGACACCACATAGGGTGAGTGTGTTTGGCAGCTTGCCTTGCCCCAAGAGCTGAGTTAGTCTAGTAAAAACTGTAAGTCAACCAAAGCTTGTTTTTAAATGTGCGTATTTATTCTTTTACCCAATAGCCTGTGGGTTCACTGTGGCAATATGTGATATTTTTTTCTGGCAGATTGTTTTTGTTGCTGGCATCATGCAGAAAATTAGCTCAATAATATTGTGCATTCTATTAAACTGTAATTTTCTCATTCACCTAGATTTTGGTATGGCTGAAACGTTCCAGTTTTGTCTCCGGGGACTGGAAGCAAAATCGCGGCTTGTGTGATGCTGGAAAACCGTTGAATCTTTAATATTTCATTTTATAAATGCAGACACGCAAACATTATATGATGACGTGACAGCGATACCCTGGATGTAAGGTCATATTGTTAACTGCCAGAACCTTTAGTAAATAATGAAAGAAGGCTCTTACTGTAGGGACTTGCCCTTATAAACAATTAATTTTATGACTGGTTATTGAGTATTACTTTTAATGCAATGCTGAGAAATATGTATTAGGCCAAACTGGCTCTGACTGAAAAATGAGAGTGCAAGGCTTTTTAAGAAAAGCGTTAAAAGCTATAAATAAAGTCCATTTCAAGAAATAGGCCATCACAGATATGATTCATTTTCAGTGTCATGAAAGGCTGGATGTATTTGAGACCATATAAATATGCATAGTACATCAAAATTCTCTTTACATTCATATACCTTCAATTAAATCTATACGACAAGATTAATAAGTGATTTGTTTAAAAGAGGAAACTTACTTCCGTAACTGAGGGACATGGTTACCTTGACTTTTAAACCCCTAACTACTTCTCAATAAATTACTTGAAAAATGTGTTTGTGTAACTTGTTCAATAAGGGGGTTATTGTAAATTGGAATAAGTCTTATCCATCTTTAAACAGCTTCTCTGGCTCCTCTTTGTCAACAAGTCTGACACCGAACACCTTGCAAATGTTTGACCTCCATGACAATAATTAAGCTTTTGGCCTTCTTGTAATTGGCTTTTACAAAATCAAGTAAACACTATTCTATAACCCCGTAAGTTCGGTTTTCGTAGCTGAAGACATTGCAGTAGTAATTCTGTGTATTGACTTAAATGATAAGGAACGAAGGATGACCAAAAAATTGGTTTTATTTGCATTGACTCTGTGCAGGTTAGTTTTTAAGGTTTGAGAATATTTTTGACAGAATTCTTCAAATGGAAGTATGGCAGTGCAGTTGGGAGCAGAAGCAGCTCTTGTGTCCGCTGGGTGAGGGTGTCAGTGCTAAACGTGTTTGGACTAGGAAAGCTGTTTGCCCCTATTGAGACGGCCACAAAAATACCCCATAGCTCATGTTTATTTAATTAATCCTGAGAATCCCGCCGAAGAAAGAGCATTTTTAAAGGATGCGAGGCGGAGGCTTTGAAATTTTAAACATTATTTTTACTACAGGGACACACACATACAGCTCTGGAAATAAAATTAAGAGAGCAGATTATTTTCACAATTTAATGTTTCGGTATAATTATCTTTTTTGATATATTCTCTGAAATACTGACCATATTTCTCCTCAATTCGAAATGGGCAATTCCATGCAAATCCTTACCATGAGAAAATTAAGTTTTCACCAAAGGTTTACTCTATACTGATAACACAGATGTCAAAATTTGGTGGATTAAATATCAATATAAAGTCTCTCTTAAAGGAGCAATCTGGAGATTTTAGCGGCATCTAGTTGTGAGGTTGCGAATTTCAATCAATGGCTCTTTCCACCCCCTCCCATCCGGAACGCTAGTGCGGCTCTCACAGGACAAAGATTTCGTCACCGTTTCGCTTCTTTGCCGAAGGAGATACTGTATATACTACATGCTTTGTAGGGTACTTTGTCCTTTTAGGGCTACTGTAGAAACAACATGATGAATTCCATGGAGATAGAATAGATAGCGCATTGTAAGGTAAAAACATAACGCTTTATTATGTAAGGTCTTTATAGACCTCTGAAGACAGTTATGTATATTATATTGCATTTCTGTCAATATATCCTCCAAACAAATACACATTAGACCTAGCTTTTAAAGCACTTTTTACATTTTCAAGCATGATTGTCTAGTAGGTCACGGGACGATGACGTACTTCCGCTAAAAACGCTGCCAGTTAGGTCACTTACGCTCTCATTGCACTAAGGGGATTTTTCACCAAGTGACAATGATATGTTTAGTATGAAAAAGTTAAAAATTCAGCGTACCGACACCACTACTGGGGAGAATTGTTAAGTGCCTCTGTGATAATGCCTATAGTACATGCAAAAGTTCACTTTGCTGTTTTTATATTTGTTGATGTACCTTGAAACAGATAGCCTGAAGTGCTTCTCCTGTTTGGTTTGTCGACATATGATGAAGTGTTTGAATAATTAGACTAACGTTGTTGATCGTAAACCTATGTGCACCCTGAAGCAAAACGCCATTGTTCCCTATGGCACCGGACGTAACAAAGCTTGCAGAGATTTTTGGAAGAAGGATGTCATCGGTCCGTGTGCATAAACTCCATTGTCACATTTTGTGAAGAACTTTAAAATATACTATTTAAAGGTCTATAAAGACCCATCTCTTCTCCATTTGCTGGTATTCCTTCTGGTTTAGAAAATTGGACAAATTGTTTTCAGTTCTTGATACGGCAAAGAAAACAAGTTATTATTCTTTAGTAAAGTTGTATATGCATTAAAGAGTTTAAAAAAGTATTTCTAATGGAGATGGTGGTCTAGATGGTGGTTCTAATGGAGATGGTGGTCTAGTGGGTTAAACCACTGAACTGGTAAATCAAAAGGTTGCTGGTTCGATCCCAGCAGCCACCACCAGTGTGTCCTTGAGCAAGACACTTTACTCCATGTTGCTCCAGGGGGATTGTCCCTGTAATACGTGCACTGTAAGTCGCTTTGGTTAGAAGCGTCTGCCAAATGAGTAAATGTAAATGTAAATGTAATGGAGTTACTCTGATTTAATCACTGCATTTATGTGTTTGGCATGCTGTCTATCAGTCTTTCCCATTGTTGTTGGTTGTGAAGTGTGCTTTTGTTGGAATTCAACAGATACTTGAATGGAATGACCACCACACATGCTAATCAAAGGTACATTTGGAGTGCTCGCTTATTTTTTTCCACGCTATATGTTATAACGTTGTTTTTCTGGATTACAAGTTAGTCAAGACGTGTTATTTCACTTGTAGTAAATTGAAAGTCACAAACAGTAAATGGTAGCTACATGATTGGTCCTAAGAGGTAACCATAGAAACAGAATGCTGCAGCCACTATCATTCCTTTTGAGTCATTATGGGATAGAGCATTGGCCAGAAATTAAATGCCGTTATTTGTCACTTTATAATGGTTTCAAACATCACAGATTTTACATCAATACATTTTTTAAAAGAAAATTTGGATTGTTGTGCTAAGCCCACCCAAAACCTTTCTTCCTAGTGTTTTCATAACAGTTCCTTAGACATAATTCACTCCCTCTGTTCACATTTAATTTTAGTCATATATTGCCAGAATGTATTGCAGGAGCAACAAAAGAAGAACAATTTGAGCAGAAATGGTGTATTGGATAAAGACACGCAAAACTATAAAAACATTATATACGGCAACACAAATGAAGCAGCATCATTTCATTTACTGTTGCATTTCATATCAATTATTTCAACATACAACACAATAAGTATCAACATTCCCACACCACCGATTATACCTATGAATAAAGGAAGCCTTTATCATTGACTGCCAATGAAAGCGATTTAGCATATGATGTCTCCAAGGCCATTGGAAGAAGTATAATTGAGAAATCAGCAGGTCTCCTTCACTTCTCACAAAGTCATTCGCTTACATACTGTGTTCCCACACCAATCACGAGCTTAACAGCTTAGCTGTATTTGTACTTGAAGATTGTATGTCTTGTAGCACCCTCTTCTTATCCTGGCAGAGGCCGCTCGGGAAAGTGGCAAACTTTCAGTCAGGCAAGCAGAGGATATTGAATTATTTGTGCTATTATTTAGTCGTTGAAGTCGAATGAATACAGATGTTATGCTAGAGGACTGTTTTAGAATGTATTCTAACAGAGGACAGTCGGCCTGTACTTTTGGCTCTTTTCTCATTTTGTACACGGGACCGGTGATTACTCAGTCTCACATCTTGTGAAATATTTCTCCACCGTGCCGGTTTTTTACCTGCTTCTTTCATTATCAAAACCGATAAACATGAAAGTGGATTGATTTACATGTCCCCTATGTGACTGTCAAAATCATTTTGGAAATGACCACAAACAAGAGGAAGACCGAAAGAGGATACTCATTTAGGCGTGAACTAGGTGCATGTGGCATCTGTGAAATGTTAGGCAGCATTCACACAAAAATTTAAATCATTAACTCGTTCAAAAACCAGAATGGCTTATTTTCTAATGTGAAACACAAGAGGAGACGATTCAATATCTGTGATTTAATTTTGGTGACGCTGGTGACACAATTTTAATGTCGGCAGTAATGTACATGACATAAAGGTTATTATCATATTAATATACTTTATTTTAATGTGCCGTCTTAATTGCCATGCTATTTAAGTCATTGTATAAAATTAAATTAACTTTCTAATGCATGCAAGTGTTGTGGCCTGAGCTCTCATTAGATCAATGTAAAGCTCTTGCAGCGTGACTCAAATGTGAGGTTATCAATTAGTTAATCTCATTAACAGCAACAGATACATAAATAATGATGTTCCCATCTCTTCAGTCATGTTTCTCTCATACCTCAGTAGATCCTCAAGATGTGAAGAATTGGCTTCAAAACAGCAGGTTTACTGCAGTATTGCAGGAGGTCCTCTAATTATTGTTTCTTCTCAAATTTAATTGTGTAAGTAATTCAGATTTTGAATTTTAATGATTAATGATTATTAAATTAACTTCGTTGCTTTGGTCAAATTTATATATTTCATTGTCCTCCCCGCAACATTATAGTGCAAGGCCGGGGCCAGGGGGCTAAACATTATCTTGGGGCCCTCCAAAAATATCCAGCTTACAATTAAAATATAAAAAAATGAAATGTTTCTTATTTGTATTATCTACAGTATCTAGTAATGATGCGTCAGTTTATTCCTAGAATTTTATTTAAGCATGTAATGACTGATGCCCACTACAGAATACATGATTCCCCTCCCAGTTGAGTCATCGTAGTACTGGGCCTGGTGTATGATTCTGTACATCTTTTAATCATTTTAATGACGTTTATGTTCATTATTATGAAATGAAACTCGTAGTAATATAGGCGCATTTGAACACCATGTCCTGACCAAATGTGATGCAATAAGATTTCAACAATAAGCAATTTGTCTCGTCTGCTATGATTGTAATATGGGTTTAAAATTTTTAGGTCTGCTCATCCGTGTTTGGTGACAATGAGGTGCATAACTTCCATGGAATGAGATCACTGTGTGGGCGGAGCTGTCAGCTGTGATGTCACAGAAAAAGAAATGCTGCTAAAACCACTGTAGCTCATCTTTTATCTCTGACTTTCACGGAAAAGGTAACTTTTATCGCTTCTCTTGGCTTAACATCATGTCGTGTTTGTGTTAATATGTTTTACTCCATGTCCCAACCAGTTTTAATGTGTATCATATGAAACAGCGCACCATCTGTCCAGTGGTCTTTGCTTTGAAATAGACTGAAGACCCCAAGGGGATGCACAACACATTAATGCTTTTCTGTGTGCTCTTATTTACAAATAGCTGTGCATTATATTACTTTATGAAATGTACGGCATACTACGGTCTAACATAATAATCCAGCAAAATAATTAATATTATTTACTGTCACTTTTCTTTCAGAGTGATGCGTTATAGAAGCTTAATTTATTAAAATGTAATTTTGAACTCCAACATTACTGTGTGTTTATAGAGCCTCTCAAATATGAGCTTCGATTTAAGGTCGTCTGCTTTGTACTGTTTATAGCAGTCATTTAAATAGAACCCGTTTTTAAAAATAGATCCAATTCAAGACGCAGGAAGCTGAAACGGTCCTCATGGGAAAGTATCTAGGTTAAAAAAACAGGTAACCGGGGTGACCTAGGAACCAATGAGATCATAATCCTGCTTCATCACCATCATGCCCTTGAGCAAGGCACTTAACCCCAGACTGATCTAGCGGGACCGTCTCTTCAATTACTGCAGAGTAAATCACTTCGGATGAAAATGCATTTGCTAAAACGCCAAGTGCTGAGTAACTGATTTGGATTAATTTACCTAATGAAAAACAAGAGCATCAACATTTTATTTACTACTTATGCAGGTATGCACGTGAGCCAGCACGTCTCCAATCAATGCAGCGTTCCGCTTATGAAAATATTTGTAATACTGTTAGGTGCTTGGAATACCAGGTGCAAATGAAGATCAAATAAAATATGTCTTTAATGACAAAAACCTTACATAAGCGAATGGAATCTGGCAAGCTTCCATTACGTGTCGCTGTAGCTTCGGTGTGCAGTCGGTCCCCGCACAGGTGATGCTGGTTAATAAAACTCAGCTGGAGGTGCTTCATTAATGCTTTCAGTGGCAGGCCTTCAAACTCGTAAATTGCCATGTTCTTAATGTTGACACAGTTGGACTAAAACAATTAGGTACTTGCAGCAAACCCAGAGCTGCTTGGATCGTGAGATTTTTGTTTTTTCAGTTTTAGTATTGATGAAATTAAATATCAGTGTATTTATACTTAAGCAATTTGGTGACTGTATGTAAGGGATAATGTACATCTGTCTGATATGATGGTTATTGGGGATATCGGAGAGCTGCATAGCATCACCAACCAATCAGAATCGAGTATTCCTGTATAGTCGAGAGTGATGTACTAATCTGTGAATATATTTACTAGAGATGTCATGAGCCAAGTGCAAAGATTGGTATGGGGTTTTCTAACCTGATCGGGATCGGCTTTATTTCAGTTCTTTTCTGAACTGTTAAATGACTATGTCTTCGGTGTCCTTACTGAACCTCGGATGTCCAAACACTTGCTTAAATGATTAAATACTGTGTTGTCAAAGTTGACAAGCACTTTATTCCTTTAAATTGGTTAGATATTTGCAAAACACTGTGTTAAAAAAGTTAGTTATAATAATGATTTATGACAAAAACGATTTCAGAAGGACAACAGTTATATCAATTAATAAATCATAATAAGAAAGTCTATTTTGTTTGTTTATTTTGTAAAAAATAAAATAATGACTGAAGGAAACATCTTTGGATTCATTCATCCTTATGATTCATTATGGATCATATTTATTTTTGTTATTATTTTCAATAACTTGCATGGCCTCGGATTTGGTCGGGACTTAGTATTGGCAAATACTTGGAATAAAATGACTCGGATTGAAACGGGTGCACATAAAATCTGTGACTTCCCTATGATTACAATTTAAGGGTAGTTTTAAGGCACAACGTGAAGCATTGAGGTCACGTTTCAATAAGAAAATCTGGTTCTGTATTGTCTCAAAACAGCCATATAAATATAATAAGAAAATATTTGGGTTAGATGTTTTTTCAACACATCATTTCTTTATTTCCAACTTGTGTATTTTAAATGCATTTCCTTTTCAATGTCACTCCTAAATGTATTCACCATTGAGAACTCTGAAATATTTTTTAAACGTAAATTAGAGAGTCTAGGTCAAGGAAAATGTGAAGGGTGTATTTTCAGTTATTATAAATATTCCAGTCTTTGTTTTACTTTGTCATATATCAGTTTGACAAGATGCTGTTTTGCTGTTTTATATTTGGACAGATGTAAAAGTACATGCACGTGCACATGTTTCATTTCATCATTCAGTTCAACCTGACTACATGTTAACCATGGGACTTCAAAGCAGTAAATAATCTGCGCAGATGCACATCTCATTTTCCGAAGGGCGGTGAATTATTTAACGTAATCTGGCAAAGCATGGCTGTGCATCATGTTTTAATGCGATACATCAGGGAGCTATTCTCCCCGTGCATTCCTGCTTTCAGCGTACTGGGACGTCCACAGTCAGTCTTAGGATTTATGATGACGGGGAGGAGACGGGTTGTAAAATTATGGTAAGTTTTGCACTGTAGTCATGAAATGCGCATGTAATCATATTTTGTATGCGCAAAAAAATATGCACCACATAATAATCATTGCTCGTCTACAGTGGATTTCTCAAGCAAGGGACATTTGGAAAGGCAACGGATCGAATGAAATTGCACCATGACCCGTGTGTTCTTTGACCTTCAACAAGTCAACAATTCGTTTGGGGCTGGTGACAATTTATGCTTCACAACCATCAGACTCATTGTTCTGTTTTTCCAAACTCAATTCTTTTCAGCTCCCGTGGACATATGGGACATATGGAATAGCAAAGTATCCACTAGCTGCACACTTTAGAATCTCAGCAAATGCGTTGCGTCACCTTTATCATTCCTCTCTCATTTGACTTTTTTGGATATTTATATGGATGCATATTTGAGTGCAGAGCTGCAGAAGGCAAGCTTTTTAGGACAGGGCACTCATGGTTGCGTTCGTGAGTTATAGACAGTATGGTAACTCAACGCGGTGAGTTATTGCCGTTAGGCTCATTAGAACGAACAGCTGGTGGGTTAATGAACAGAAAACGGCACATCATGGGGTTTCCGCAACACCCCATGAGATGTATATGAAGACGCTCAGACAGACAGAAGAAATAATGGCATTGGTTCATTAGCCTTATTACATGCCTGTGTGACTTTTGAACATCAATATACACGTACATGAACTCCCAGTCAAGCGTGAATAAAAAAGTGTGTTGCTTTTATTTGTTGTAAGTGAATCAAGTGTATTGCTATTAAATATCAAGCGCGTTTAACAAGTTTCATCCATAAAACCGTGACCATCACAAGTCCTGTTTACAGAGTTTCTAATCAAATTTTTGTAATCGTCTGCAGCAACAAGGATAGTATGTATAATATACAGACAGTGATGTTCCAACTATAAGGGAGGACATGCTAGAGATCCTTAGTGCCATTTGGCAAGATGATGAAAAATCCTTCCATGTACTCCACAGCCCTTTTCCAATTACTCTTCTTCACACACTAAGAAATCTTGGCTGTCACTCAGGGTGACTCGGTTCTGACTGTAATCCCTATGTCCGGCTCTTACTGGGCCTTTTTGATTAGCCAATTAAACTATGGTCTCTCTGACATTTTTAAGACCAAACCTATTTATTTCTATTTTGGACATGCCGAGGCTACCAATCAGCCTCGGGGAAAGCACAACTTTGTCGATCTATAAAAAATCACAAACAAAACAATGTAAAAGAGCAATTGGGCCCTAAATTGAAATTGTAAACATCTAAATCGCAAACGGCTAATGCACTGGAAATCCTTGTCGGCATTATCCGACAAACTTCATCTGAATGGTTTGTTGTTTCCATTCGTTATTTATCCTCCCTACCTAATTGAACTAAGATTGATCATCAGAATGTACAACAGACTGCATCCACGACTGGAATGTCCATCAAGTTTCAGCCGAATAACTCTCAAGATAGCTGCTTGCCGCTCAGATGAGTAACAAGTCGGGTAGTCTTCCATAGAGTACTAAAATGAACAGTACTGCACATTTGGTGCGGTAATTGACAGCTTTCTCCCATCCACGCTTGCTGTGGTTGATAGTTTCAGTAATGTGGCTGGATCAAATATAGAACTTATAATTTGACTGAAAGAACAGGCTCGAGTACACGGATTGACTGACGGGACATGACACAGCTGTTAGGAAACAAAAAGACAATGTTTCGTGAAATTCAGCACCGTGACTTGACTCAAAAGACGGGTCAATTCTGCTCATGTAGTTTGGTTTGATTTTACATTTACACTGGTGTCCGAGAGCTTTCCGTTTTAGCCATCCGTGACACACGTGGCCGGCTCTTAACTGCTCGGCCCTGCTTCGGTGAGCAGTGGTGAAGTGGGAATGCAGGAACGGCTCAGACACTCAGCCAAAACCCCAATATCACCCAGCGTTGGAGTGCAAAGGAGGAGAGGTTGAAAAGCCCTCCTCCTAACCCATAAACTGGAAACAATTTTCATTTCACCTACATTTGGTCGTTCAAATAGCCCTGGGTCTGCAGCCATAGCGTCCACGATACCCCCACAGCGGGCATTAATGCAGATGGGCTCCTTTACAGGCAGAAATGAATGAGCGGATCTCGCGGAATGTTAAATTGTGTGGTGCGTTTGGCATTCCTATCGCGTCCAGGGTTCAGGGAGAGGTGTCGAGGGCAAGCGAAGGGCAGATGTACATGTATGCGACGGGGACTTGTCATGTTTTCATTACCTTGACAGATGATCCGTTGTCTCTGGAATCGTTTGGTAATACAAAGCAAATCGCCTGTATTATTAGATTACCGGACACATCCACTTTCAGATATTGAAGTTGTATGAAACATCTGTGTCACCGAGACGCAGATGCGATCCTCTGTTTCTTATTTAACGCAACACAAAAGGCGGATCTGAATAATTTGAGTGCCGGGTGAAGGACGGGTTGTCTGTGTGCTTCTAAACGTTTTTAGAAGGTGTTTGTTAATTTCGAAGATTTATAGACTCGGGAAACTCAGAACTCAGCATGTGTGGGGTAGGAAAATAATGGACGATATGATTGTTTGCCAGACTTGGGCCAAAGCTTACTAAGCTCTCGTGGAGTCTGCCAGCACAGAAGCAACCATTGAATTTATAATTAACTTGTGAGAATATGTGGTCATTTTTCTATTAGAAGAGACATCTTGTCAATTACAATCCTGACAAAGATAGTCGCAGCACTTCCTGTCGGAGGAAAGGTCAATAGCTGAGCATAATGAAAAATTGACTTAAAGCAGCAGAGAGCTTTGAGTTTATTCTGATGGAGAACCGAATGTGATTTTTTTCTCCCTTTCCATATCACTTTCTCTCCCATTTGAAAGGGTTATACAATCAGCTCTTAATAAAGTCCTGTTGTGGAGCCCAGTCTGTCAAGACTAAGAAGTGCAAAAATTGAGTTTTAATGGAGAAATGACAGAAGCTGTGGCCTTATAAGTGACATTTATAAGTAAAGACAGCCGTGGGACTAATGGGCTCTGAAATTTTCAGGACAGAGAAAAATCGTCTCCCGACTTCAGAACAGAGCGGATGTAACCCTTACAAGTTAATGAATGAAATGTGAATGAAATGGAATTTTATCTATGGACATTACACTGTTCTATCTGAAATCTTAATTGATGATAACGTGTGCACTGCTGCTGTTGCATTTTCTGATTTTCACCCCACCTGGGTAATGTGTTGCAAAACAAAAGAAACGGTTCTGTGATTGAGTAAAATATTGCTGCTTTAGCACCAATTATTTGCATAGATGGACAAAGTACAAAAAAATGTTAATAACAGTATCAGAACCATAACAATACACCACGAGAATGCTTATATATTTAAATTATATTAGTGTTTTATTGTATATTATTACTACATTTAAATTAGAATTTCGCTGCCGTTATTGATTCTTTTCAGAGGCCTACCGGAAGTTACGTTTGGGCCATGAGGCCGTGTTCACACTTGACTGCTTTTTGAAGGTACTAGCATCTGATAACATTATAATCCTTTATAATTATAACGAGTAAAAAATGTCTTCAAAAAAAGTCCTGAGCGCTTCTGTAAACTCCAGCGTATTTTACTGCAGCTCAGAGCGAAAAGGTTGAAAGCTTTTTAGGGTTGAAAAAAGTCAAACTTTTCGGAAAAAAACGGCCAACGTCAAGCACATTTAACACAGCTTTCCAATGACAGAGACCAGTCATAACAACATGCGAGGAATATGATTGGACGAGAAGCCTCCAGTTCGAAAAAATAAAATGGTGGCCGAAACGCTCATTGGAGCATAGTTTTGAATAAATGTAAGTTTAATTTTCACTTTCAGTAACTTCTAATTACATTTATAGCGAGAAATTAGCATTGTAGTCTTTAAATATGTGGTTGGTTATAGCAAAGACGCTCTGTTTATAATAAAAATAGAATTCTGTTATGCTGCCTATGAAGCCTGTCTCTCTAAGCTGCCTCCGTGCACAAATCTTTGAACATTGCCGGCTGCTATTTTGTAACTACATTGCTGTGAGCGTTTTTTAATTAAAAAAGCACCATTGTCAACTTTCTCTTGTCAAAAAAGAAATCAAGGGTGAACACGGCCGAACACTTGTTTATGTTGTTACTGCTCAAACCGAGTGTATATATATATATATTTTATTTTCTTAATCAATTTAACTGCACTAATGGATTCAAATGTGTTAATTGCACATAATCCATCCAAAATAAATGTTTGTTAATATAATGTGTGTGGTGTGTATATTTATATGCAAGAATGAATACACAAACATACACTACGTGTCAAAATATGTATTATATATAACATAATGTCAATTATATTTAAATAACAAGTTTACATAAATACATTTTTACATATACACGTGTCCATTTTTATGAATACATATACACGCTTCATACACAGATTGTATAAACCCAAACATGTATTAAGGAATATATAAATCATTGTGGATTCATAATTGATATAATCAATTATTGTTGTTGTTATTTTAGAAAACAAGATTTGATCTAAGGTATTTTTACAGTATAAGACAAAGCCAAAAATATAAAGATTTTTTTTGCAGTGGCGGACCAATTATTAAGGCATTTATGATAATACACAGTTCATGATTAAGAATTTTCTTATTTGTATTTAAAAAAGGTATTTGAAGGATGGATGGATTTTTTTCACGCTTTAATAGTTACTTAGCAACCTGGTCCCTCCATGTGACAATCAGAGATGCACAAATGAGCAAAATAAGCTATTGTATAAGCAGCCATAGCCGCAACACCCAGCGTGAAGCCAGGATAAGCTGGGTGTGCTCCAAACGCTCACATCATTGCTGTCGTTGTGTTTGGTACCATTATGAGCCGGCCTGGGCGGATTGAATATCATTTTCAGCACTATTGTATGCTGACTCCATTTTCCTTATGACTGCTTTGCATTTCTTTTAATGTTCACCAGCACCTGCTAATATGCAGTCGTACGTTCATGCTTTCGCACGGCCACTGGGTCAGCAAATACATGCCATGGTGTTCCGTTATCAGTGTAAACTAAAAAATAAAGAATTTGAGAGGGTCCACACATTGGCGGCCAGCGCTTAAAGATGCTAACGGCAAAGCAAGCAAACTGCATGGCATTAGTGTCTACAAATGTTAGACAAGGTTGTTGGAGTTTGGCACCAATCCCGTTGCATTATGTGCGGAGGACTACATGTATAATGCTGTGTGAAGTGTACAGCGCAATCGTCTAAGTGCTTTTGACAGGTCCCAGCAGGTGAAACTTTAGAGAGCTGCAGGTATAGAGGTTTTACTGGTTTAATGACGACGGCAGCATGTTTCAGAGGTGTTTGAGGATGCAAATGTTCATATTTCTGCTTAGAGCTTTATTGTGATGTTGACTCATCAAAGAAGGTGAATACCCAGACTAAACCTGATTTACATTCCACCACAGGACCCTTGTTGGCTAGAGCGAAGCATGATGCAAACAGAATTAGCAGTCACACGTACACAAATTTCCTTAACGTATATACATATATATATATAACTGCTGTATAATAAAATGCAAATGATTTCAATGGCAAATGATTCCAGACAGCATGAGTCATATATCGTTGTTTTATAATGTCAAAGAAATAACAGGCTTGTAACTAAAATCACCTGCATATTATACATTTACAACTTAGTTTTATTACAGTAATCATCATGTCGATAACATTTTTTTACTTTATCCATTTTCATGGTTTTCCAAAAGTGAACCTGGTCTCAATGCTGAATGAGTTATAGATAAGATTTTGGACTGAATTTTGTGGATGCTGGCATTATACTGTTTGAATTTTAAACTTGAACCTTCTATCACCTGACCAGTATTTTTTATTTCAAGTTAGGTAAAGTTAGGCTCTGTAGGCAAAATAATAATAAATGATTATAGATAATAATAATGAATATATGCATTAATAATCATTATTAATTACATGAAGACTATTATAAATAATAACACATATAATATGTTATTATTGTTTTGGGTATTATTAGTAATTATAATACTAGTTATAACAACTATATAGATTTATTAATATTATCCTTCTTATTTTTTTATAATAATAATAACAAAATGGGCCTCAGTGCACCCAAAGAATATTTATCATTACTTTTTATTATTATTAATACCATGAATGTAATTATATCTAAATATATCTTTTTTAGAAGAATAACTGCCTGCATATTGCAGTGGCTTTTACATTTCTCATTAGGGAAATAAGTTAGACTTTTGGATGTATGTGGTTTTTAATAACTTTGTGTTTGTGCTGTAAAAATGAAATTAGCAGATGTTCTAGTTAATCCCAAATATGATTGGCAGCCAGAGTGATCAGAAAAAAAGAGCAGCAGCCACTAGCAAAATGTCAAGTGGGGACGCTGATATGTGTGTGTGTTTCAGAGGCGGATGCCTTTTCTTATTTGCTCCAAAGGAAGCATTATGTGGATTCCTGTTTCTTACTGCCATCACTTACTGCCCACTATAAATTATACAGAGTGATTTTTTGTGGGCGTGTCCCATCTGTGGTGCTGATGACTTATTGCAAGGGACCTGGGGTCACTAGTGACCATGTAGAAGTTTTATTTGGGCAAATGCATGTGAATGCACCACACATTGACATGCTGTTCAGGCTTAATATCTCGCACTAAAAAACATAAAAACCTCATAGGTTATATATAACCTTTCAGATTTGTACAATCCATCCACATGGAATTTAATCCAAATATAAGGGTCCATATGATGCTTTCTGTGAATCAAAAATGAAATGACACACAGGCTCTGAATCACAGACATCTCAACGTCACCACTTGACATTTTGGTAGTCACCGTTGCTCTTTTTTCTGATCACTTGGGCTGTCAATCATCTTCCGCTGTCCGTATCGAAATCCTACCCCCGGTCAGTGGACGTTCTGTATGTAAATCCGTGCCACTTAGAAAGTCATTAACTTTTACAAAGGTGACAGGGTTCAATTCTTCTGGTGGCTGAAAATTTCAGTTGAGTGGGACACAGTGTGTGGGTCTGTCCTCAAAGCTTCTTCAAATGAAAAGAGCAGGCGGCTCGCTAAATTATTCAAAATGAAATAAGAGGCTCTGCCACACTACATATCAGACGGGAGAGAAAAGGAGATTTTTTTCAACAAGAGGTACTGCATCCATTTTAAGCACACTTCAGTCTGGTGCGAAATCTATGAAACATGCCCTTGCTAGCATTTAATGATCTGGCCTCTAATGCACGTGTGGAATTATGCCACGATGAAGCATAAATCCATAGGATGTTGATTTCAAAAAGGTTGAAAAGACATTTTGCTTGATGAAAAACGAAAATACTGCAATGTTGCATAGACACTAACTCTCCTTTCATCCAGCCTTAATGAAGTCAGATAACCGAATCCCAATCTAATCTCAATCGTGCGTTTCCTCGTGGACTGTTTTGCTACTGTGTGTAGACTCACGTTTTGTGTTGCTTGTAGAACGAGCGAAACTGCGATTTCAGAGGCACGATAGAACAAATAGCAGCCAAACAATGAGGCCGTCTATTGATTTTCTTGTCATTTGCTCTGTTTTTTTATAATCTCGATCACCATTAACAAGTACAAAGGGAGTGCCATCTGCATCTGGTCTGAATAAGAGCCAGCTGCTGTGAATGCAAGAGAAATTGGGATAGAGAGACAAAGAGCGGAGTGTGGAACAATAGGGATGGTAATCCTTTAGAATCCATACTTAGCAGTTACCTGGCCACGAATGGGATATTGGTTCTCTTGTAAAAGCACTGTCTGTTGGGAGCAACGTTTCTGTGTCAATATCAAGGCTGTTGTTTTAGTTTAATTAAGACATCTTGTTCAAAAGAGCAGTTTCCATTTGCAAATAATGAAGAATGTTGGCAAGCTATCGACCTAAAGTCTGTTTGTGTGCATTCCGTTGTGTTTGTGTGCGTGCGTAATGTTTTGTGCTTTTGTTTCGTGTACAGTATGTGCGAGCGATTAGCTTTTGTTTGTGGAATGTTTAATTTATATTCCTCATGCTTTTAATAGCTGCTTTGATTTTAAGGCTTTTCACACTGAAAAATAATAGAAGTGAGGATGATAAGAGTTTAATTTTAATTGATTCAATATTAAATTAATTAGAAAATTGCAGGTACTTATTAACTTGTTTAATGCTACAGCATGATCTGTTAAAATTAAACTGAAAACAGCATTCGTGGAATACATTATATTCTAATGAAGAAATAAATAAAATTACAATACGTTTATGCAGAATAGTCCTAATGGCTTAAAGCTACAATATGTAATATTTGCAGTAAAATTTCCCAAAACCACTAGACCAATGTTACATATTTTGTTTAGTTGATAACTTAAATTACAATATCCCAAATCTTTTCAACTATTTGTAAATCGTTAGAAAATCGGCATTTTAACTCTTTCACTGCCATTGACGAGTTATCTCGTCATTTAAAAAAAACAGTTCCCTGCCAAAGTTGAGTTATTACGGCTGTGTACTGTTGTACAGCAGGTGGGGCTATTACACACCTTTGGGAAAAAGTACAGAATCCCAGAACCCAGAACGTATATTTCTTATCGGTTTTTAATGATTGTTCTGAGTGTAATCTGGGCGGAATCTTTGACAAAAAAACATTAATTATCTTGGCTGTTTAATCAAAATGATGCATTTTTGAAGAAACCTACCCACATCTAAGGAGTGATAAAAAAAGCACAAATGAGGGCAGAAGAATATGGTTTCTTTTGTTTAAAAGCAGAGCACTCTGTCCTTTCATTGGACTTATTTTTTGTCCATATATTCTTTACAGAAAATGTACTGTGAGCTATTAAATTTGGGTGAAAATGTAAAAAACGCTGGCGTAGGCTTGCAACTTTCTTTTTAAAAGGCTGGAGGGTAAATTAACCAAGGACAAAAACTGTGTCTGAGAGTCACCTGTCAATAGTGCCATATCCGTGTTACAAAAGACACTAGATGTAAAGGTCGCAATCTTCTGTGAAATGCAGGAAAGGAGACTTGAGGATGTTATATGATTGGGTGAGGTGCCTCACGTGATCCATGCAAGCCGTTACGCTTTCTCCAATTGTAAGTATTACAGACCCTGTAATAACGCAGTCTTTATCTCGGTTTTCCCATTTACTGTCATAGAAACCATGACAAAACTGTCTCAAGGACATATGTGAAAGTATTAGTTTGTAGGATCTATCAAGCAACTATCTTGTATTGTGCAGACATTACGGAGCACAATTATTCTTTGCTGTTTGCATCTGGGTCTGTCTGCAATGGCAACTTCCGTAAACGTACGGGACAACCAAATGACCAAAGACAAGAAGATATTAATGAGAGAGATAAAACTAGAATCAAATTCGGTGTGGCATTTCCTAAATGGAGAGAGCTGCGCGACACTAAAAAAAGACGCCAATCTCTCATGTGTTTAACTAGACAGGTGAACAACTGTTGAGATTCCTTCACTGATAGAAAACGTATGATTATTGTTTCGATAAACAAGTCTTATAATTTGAATGTCTTGGTATTAATTTAGCATGAGTGTCATGCTTATATTTGTGAAACAAGTAGTTATCGTTTTTCGATCATTTGACCAAATAGTAATAAATTCATTTTATGAATAACTTCTAATGCATCTAGCTCACTACAATTAAATAAAATCATGTCACCAAACCTAACATTTATACAACTTTATTACTTTATCGTCCATAAATTTGCTTTCTCCCTTACGTCTGATTGATTACCATTAGCGTAGGAGTTGAGGACGTCAATTCCTATCATTCCACGCTCCTTCACAGTGTCATGAAGCTAAACTGTTGTTGTTATTTTGAACATATCTGTTTTGAATATGCGCGCTATAGCGGCGAAATTGACAAACTATACCTTTAAACACTATAGATATATCTTGTCAAAATGACAGCATGCTGTTTATAATTATTCCGCACATTTATACCAATCATAATATCTCCTACCATTGTAAAACATGAGACCAGTGATGAGGAGGGGAATATAACAATATAAATCAAATAATTAGTGCAAATTAAAGGTAATATGTAGCAGAATTTATGTTTATGCGATGGCTGAGGGTCTTCAGGTTTCACTCTACCCCACTAGAATATTAAGCAACTCAAGGCTGTGACTTTGCACCGATATGCCCTGTTTGTTTTACTCTTATTTATACACTCTCACGAATGTGGGTGTCTGCGGAAGCCACCCATTTCTCCTCCTTGGAGACAAAGAAGTATTTGTAAAATCAGAAGCAATCATCTTGAACGTGCCTCTGATTGCATGTCAATTGCGCTGAATGTACCATACAGATAAAAGAGTTCGGGTTGATGCCACAGGCGCCTTACCTAGCAGTCATCATCCTCGCAGCCGGGCAGGGACGAACCCAGACGTGACGCTCATCACTAAATGTGACTAGACAATGGAGCCTTGATAAAGGGCAAATCTTTTACAGTACCTGTTTAGCTCAATTTTTTTTTCAGATAATGACCAATGGAATAAAAGATTTATGCTTTGAGTCTTAAAGCTCTGTGAAAAAATCAGCATATAAGATTCAAATTACATGAATACAGTATTCCAAACGGCAGCGACTCTGAAGTTTTTGAAGCATTTGATAACATGCATAACCTATACTTTATTTAACTTTTTATTAGTTATAAAACCTGTTGGCTCTATGCTTTTTGTGTTGTAGACACTTTTTACTTCCATAGAATTAAGTTTATTCCTCGGCTTAAATAAATCACATACTAAAAAATCTGATTAATTTTTTGAAAGAGATAATGGAGTGAAAGCTTCAAAATACTTCAAAATTTTCTGAAATAGTATTATCGTAGTATCATATGGTCGTAGTTGTTGTGTATTCACAGTAACGTTGCATTCAAAGGACAGAAAAATGCTGTGTGCGATGACACAAGCAAGAGTGAAACAATACTGAAGCCCCTCTTCTAACCCCTAAACCTAACGTCCCTGGCAAAATCTTACTAAAATGTACAAATACGATCGGAGGCATTCATACGAATAAGGCACCTCATAAAATAGTTACGATTCCTGTGAGATTGAGTTGTTAGCACCTGTCTCTTCCTATAGCTAGAGCCGGCAAATAATGATCGTGCTGTGACATAACTTATAGCTATTAACTCTAAATGAGGACTGGCTTACCCAGATTTCCTGTTTTAACAGAAAGTATAAAAAAGCCGCAGCCATCAAATTCATTGAGTCTTTAATTATGTGAAATTCTTAACCTCAAATCCTTGCGATTTTGTCGAAATAACATCTGTAACTTCAGAACAATTCTGGCAGGTGGTTTTACCATGAACTTGATTTTCCACCCTAAAAGCCGTATCTTCTATCCTACAGAGTTTTCATTTTTGCTAAGGCAGCTCTGGCTAAGTGTAGCACAAATATAAGTGGACCTGCGATGGAGAAAAGAGCAGTGAAATCAATAAATTAAAGTGCTCTAAGAGCTTTGTAGGTGGAGACGTTTCCACTCGCCAAAGTAACATGCAAATACACTTCGAAGACCACAATGCCGGAATAACAATTGTGACGGTTGGTGTGAACGACGATTATGTGTGGAATCTTCATGTCAGCCAGGAGAGGTATAACAGAATGCAGATTTCAGTCCTGACATCCTGGAAGCTCTTCCATCCATGCTGCCATCAGAGTTGATATCAGTAAAGGCTCATTAAAGCAGCAATCCGACTGGAGAAAGGAATTTTTGCAACATTAATTTTAACACTGCCAATCCAGTAAATACTATTCTATTTACAACCTTGGCCGCCTGCAAAAAAAGGGTCATTTGGTGTAAATGGCGTCTTGCTCGGAGGCTGGCTTTGGAAATTGTGCTCTAAATGGGCAGATATATAAAACGCTCTGTTGATGAAACGGAACGCTGAGGTATTATCATCCAACATTATCTATGCTTATGATTTATTAGCATGCGGTTTATTATTATTAATAAATAGGGAAGTGTCTGAATAATAGGGTTTTGGCTGAATGTTTTGTTATGGGTAGTGCATTAAAACATTTTGAGAGAACGCTGATATAAAACACTTTGGCAGCTGGTTCAGTCTTCATATAATCTGAAATATCCGTCAATTCTAATATTTTTTGCCAGTCTATTCCTGCCAATTAATGTTGCCGGAGGATTTAATGGATACATTTTGTGTTGACAATTATTGTCAGCGATTTGCCAAGGTGACGGATTCGGAAAAAACAAGCATTTGTGAGGACGTGTAAACAACTGGCAAGCTCTGTTTTAATCCGATTTTTCCCTCTCTAAGTAGATCAATACGACAATTAATGTATTTCTAAAAGCAACACCGAGTGTCCTAAGCTTGAAATTAAAGCAAGGTCAAGTCCATACTTAATGACTTTCTGTTTCAGCAATCCGCAAATTTTCATTTCATCCTCCGCATTATGTTGGCCCTGTCTGAATCAATAGCGAAAAACACAATTGTATATATTATTTATATAGCGCTCAAAATTAAATAAGCGCCTACTAGTGTTTTAAACTAATTACGTTTTGAAAGACCTTAGCCCCTGCATTATGCCCAGAGCCACAGACAAATAAATGTGAAAAGTTTTGAAGATGCTCTGCACTATTTTACATGAACCATTCTGCTGCGTTTGCACGGGAAGAGTTAAGCGGGATGAGTGGGCCACACAGGACCAAAACAGTTCAATGAGAAAAGACACAGCAGATGTTAATGATTATAGATTTACGAGGATGGCCTTGCATGTGTAATGAGGTACTCCGAGTCATGCAACGCCACCCTAAAGTTTCGGTCTCTTTAAGTAGACCATATGCATTAATAGTTCAAACTGGATATGAGCAAGGCTGGGTTATTTTCAACTCCGTGTTGGGTCAAAAAGCGACAACTGATGGGCTGTAAATAAACCTGGGTTGTTTTAAGCATTTTGTTTTCTGCTTTTTAACAATTTGGTTCGTTTTTTTCGACCCAACGCTGGCTTGAAAGTAAACTCACATTTTTTAGGGTGCCCTTTTAGGCCATGCCTACCTATTGTAACTCACTTTTGTGTAACACAAAGTCTGTTTTCAGAGTGATAATGTATCCAGGGGCAAATGAGCAAGTTCACATCCCTCATTACATTACCATAACTCATCCAGCTCATTTGAGAATATTTACCTCTAATATTGTAGCAAAACCTGTCATCTACTCAAAAAAAAGTGTGGGCTGGATATCTAAATACTGAGATTCGCTTGATTTAAGAATAAATGCTCACCATCTGGCATGGAGAAGCTACTCGTTGGTATAAGCTTCAGTAATTCATTCATTTTAGATAGATTACCTTCACGCGCAACAGACAGATGTAGACCGGCCAGACTATCTCATTAATATGATGAAAACTTCCACAGCTATGAGAAACATAACAGACCTGCTTAAAATACCTGTTTGACTTGGGCTTACAAATGACTGGAAATAAATTGCAAGCGGGATTGTTGTATTTTTAAAGAGCTTTACACTTTCCACCGCCGCTAAGTACAGTATGTCTAGCAAGGATAAAATAAAGGTTTTTTCACATCAAAGTCTGGCATAGTTGTTTGTGTGGGTGTGTGATACATGCATGTGTGGTCTAAATAATAAGGGGTTTGGAAACAAAGTCTTTTGTACCAGCTGAAAGTGCAATTATGGACATTAGTTACATTACTTTGAGTTTTAACCACCTTGGCACATTTTATCTTCTCCCTGGGTAGCGTTAATGTGTTAATACTATAGACTGCGCTCTTTGCCATGCATTTCATTGCACCTCTTGTATGGCTGTGTTCCCCTAAATTGGAGACATTTGTTCCAGGATTTTTTATGCATTTGTATAGAACTGACAGCTTTGACCCACAAAGCTTTCGGTTTTAATAACAGCATAGGCCCAATTAGTTTGGCCTTTTCCCTTGTTTTTTCAAGAAAGATGACAAAACGGTGTCATTTCCAATCCGAGCATGTGTGATTGCTACATTTGGTGTTGTCTGTAAAAATGCAAATCATCTCCACTAGAATCCAAATCATTCCCTATTCAGTACAGAGAGTCAATTGGAGAGCCACTTTGGCATCAAAACACGTTTGCGTGTTCTCCAAGTTTGACTAGGTTTTGCACCATTTCATTCCAAAACTTAGATCTTACTGTAGGCACAACTAGGTGGGGACAGTGTTGCATTGAAGCGTGATGATAGTATTTTATTTATTTATTGTTAATTCAGATTGCTGGAGTGAGAACAGGTTTAAAGAGCTAATTTTGGCTCTGCTGGGTTTTTCTATATCGCCAGTGCGGTGAAATCAAACTGTTAATAGGCCCAACATAACAATTGCCTACTCATTTTTCTGTTCGCACACCAGCAACTCATTAAGTAACAAAACAGGTCATTGATTTCATGGCTTTTCTCAAAGTTTTTTATGAGATGTAAGTGACCCCTCTCTGGATTCGATCATGCTCCATTAAATCAGAGCGGTTGAAATGATCCCACAAACATTTCAGCATGATTATCAGGAGGCTTTATAAACCGCGACCAAGGAAGTGTGTAATTTACCTGGGATAATGTGACATGAACTCTAATCTGTAAATAAAGCTTTTAATTCTGCTGAGAGCCACAGAGCATCAACCGCTGCATGCTGCCTGTTTGTTGCATCTGTTTACATGAGACCAAATGTCTGGTTAAGACTAAACCACACTTAAATGGGTAGTTTACCCAAAAATAAAAATGTGGGGGGTTTTAGGGGTACTATCCCTTTAACTAGCTTTGCAGTGTACACTTTAAGATTATTTAAACCAATTTGTTTTGTATTACTGGATTAACATCTCATGAAACCAGCATGTACATCACTTGTTATTAAATTGACTCTGAGAGTTTCAGGACAAAAACTGCGGTTCTAACCTTTGCCAATTTGGTTTGAAATCTTTGTCTAGCAGTTTGATCTGAAACACCATAGAGTTCGAAAATATTGCCAGAACTGGAAATTGCACATCATCTTGTCATGCCGCTGACATGAAATGAATTTAAATGAAATGAATTTAATATTAACAAAATAGTGGCTTTGGCAAGACAGAAGTGCAAAAGATTTTTTAAATACTCACCATCATAGAGATTAATATAAGTGGGACAAGATAAATGTGTTTAGTGCAATTTGCATGCAATATAGATCACAGGGCTCTGCTGTCTAAAACAATTGGTCTTGTTTGTCTGGAAACTTAGCAGATGCTCACAGAGCAGGATTAGTGTCAGAGCTGTTCTGAACTACTCCATAGGCCTATATCCATATACAGACACTTGGGCCATTTATAGAACATCTGGTTTAAAGACTTATCACTGAGCACTATTGCCACATGTGTCTGCCAGTTTACCAAACACTGCCACTGGAGGAATAAAAAAAGGAGAGAGAGAGAGAGAGGGAAAGAGAGAGAGAGCCTATTAAGAGTAGCAACCACTCTTGCAATTATTTAATGTTAATTATTTAATTGAATGTATAAATCATTCAGTGATATTAGTAATTGTGTTGAATATGAAACATTGTAAATAAATAAGCACCATTATCTGTTTGACACATCAACATAGTAGTTTAATCTGTTTAAACTTGTGCCTTAAAGGGATAGTTCACCCAAAAATAAAAATCCTGTCATCATTTACTCACCCTCTTGTCATTTCACACCTGAATCACTTTCTTTCTTCTGCAGAACACAATAGAAGATATTTTGAAGAATGTTGTTAATCGAACAGCGATAGTACCCATTGACTTGCATTGGTTTTGTGTCTATTAATAGATGTTAATGGGTACCATCGCTGTTCGGTTACCAACATTCTCATACCTGCCTTCCTAAACTGGTATTTTGAGTGCGATTCATTGACCAAAATAAACAAAATCAATAGCTTTTTATAACGCATCCCAATATCTTACATTTGAAATTTTCAGATCATGGTAATCGAGTAGTAAAACTACTGGTATTGTGTAGGGCTGCAAGGCCTCCATAAATTCTTTAATAAAGTTAAGTTTCCCTTTGTCTGTGATAAACGGTGAAAGATCCATTTCAACGCGGTGGACTTACAAGCGATCTGTGGTTGTCATTAATTGAAAGTTTTTATGTGCTACTTAGGTAACCGTGCTTTTGGGAAACGTGGAATTAGATTTTGTTTATTTCAGAAGGCTCCTCCGACTTTATCATTGGCAGTAAATCAACTTCTGGAATGAGTTCCTTCCCTTAATCATCCCTGCCCGTCACGTCTTTGATACATACAGTGGGTGACATGAGGGACATGTTCGTTTCTATTGCTTTCTCAGTTTGATGTGACTGATACAGGTGAAATTATTATAGCCGTTCACTCTCCATGAGTGTGTCGCTTTACCCAGAAGAATGTGCTGCAGTCACTGTTCACACAGCGCTTTTGCTTCATCAGTATGCTGCAATTGCTTCTCTGTGACTACCAGTATAGCTTCCGCTGTGCCCATTAGGAAGAAAACAAAACGTGGAAAAAATCTGTTTCATTATGGAACATAATCTACAGGGGGAAAACAATTGTTTCGAGAAATAATTATGCTTTGCTTTACTGACCAGTGGGCTTTCCAAACAGACTTTTGTTCCTCTTGGAAAATGAACATTAGGGGGTTCCTCACTATGAAACTGATGGATTAATGAAGTTTATGGCAAGGCCTGTTTTCTGTTGAATGTGTTGTAATGTGTTTCAATCTGAAATATGATGTAACTAATGACAGAATGTCAGAAAATACATCTTAATATAAGAAGGATCCGGACCTCAAAAAGAAGCGCTGGGGGTGCAGTAGTAAACAAAAGTGATATTCAGGGTGCATATTTGTTTTGAAGGTTCCCTCAGGATAGATTCAACCTTCAAAATATGTGTCGTATGATACCAAATCAAAACCAAACCAAAACACTAAACGTTCAAGGTCTGTTTTTTAACGAATGAAATCGCAGCATATCAGGAAATATTGGCTGTATTCTGATAAACAAAAAAGCATATAAAAATGAAAGGCTTGGCAGAAAAATAAACCATTCATTGACTTCATGTTTATCTAATATTTGTTGATCCTCTCATGTAGAAATATTTTGTAGTCGTTCTCCTGGGCCTCGTCTCAGTAAGTGTTGCTTATGTGTGCGTAATTTTTGCCAACCTTCCTTAAATTCTTCCCAAAGCCTTCAGTCTACACTCCAAATACAACTTTGAAACATGACTGCAAAGGTTTTAATACATCTTTATTAATAAACAGTATTTAAAAAGAAGACCGAGGTTGTAGTTGTACATTAATCGCATAATTAAGTGCTTAATAAATTCAAATACATGTAATATTGATTTAGGTCTGTTGTCTTTACGTAGGAAGATTATCTAGGAACCGTCTACAATACTAAAATAAACAGTATATTACAAAACAGGACCTTAGCTGAAAGCTATTTGTGTTTTGTGTTACTAGTTGTCAAGACTTTTATTTTGTACTTTAAGTTTGTGTATTGACATTTCACTTCCTGTCTCTGTTGCTTCGGCCTAATTGTGTCCCGAGGTGTGACCCAAATGGCACACTTATCCAATATTCTACAACATTTTATAGTATTAGTGATTAGTCATAGAAGTGCGAGTAGTGCTCGCTGAAAATTTAAAAAAAGAGTGCCTATTAAGTAGATACTTCACACTGTAGATGTCAATAACTAGATGCCGCATGAGCATCTGTTCCTATGGGCCGCTATACGTAGTTCGTCCTCCATATTGGAACTGTGCGAGCCGGTCTGTGTTGCCAAGTCTGCGGCTTTCCAGCGTAATTGGTTTACTTTGCAACTGTTTCTCCGTTTGTTTTATCCACAGGTGAGGAGTGGAAGGATTATACATATCTAACTATAGCTGTCAATCTTAAAATGATTTTATTTATGAATGTTAAGTTCTGTTATTTGGAATAGGGACGTTAGGGTCGTTAAAAAGGATTTTGTTTCAGTGATCTGGCTACCCTGCAAAAGCGGTCCGTCAACACTCAAGAGCAAGCTGACTGTGTATGATTATGAGAATATTTGGTAAACTCAAACATTATATTTCCTACACTAACACACGACAACAACTATCAGATTTTTCAGGAATTAAAATCTATAGCCAGTGGACCTTTCCAGGCATCGACGTCCCACCCATCGACGTGCCAGGAGAGCTTGAATTAGGCATCCATTTATTGATATCTATGCTTCACACACTCTGCGGTCGCATTTTCGCTTGTATAACGGAAGTGAGCCGGGGCTTTGAGACGCTGCGTGAGTACTGTCAAAGATATAATATATTATCAAGATCCACCAATGCCATTACAATGAATGAGGAGGAATGCAACGCTCAATATGGCGGCTCTAGCAAAGATAGTCACGCCTTTCAGTGAAAAGAGTTAATCGTCTCTAAAGACTGCCGATTCTCTGGGGCGGGGCTTTTCCACCAGTGAAGGTTTAGGGGTGGGGCTTCGGAATTGCTTTTTTCTAGTACAACTTACAAATTCAAACGAATTATCCACCTTGAAAATAGCTACGAATTCCTGTGCTGTCGCCACATCTTCATGTCATGTTTACGGCATATTCTTACGTTTGGGGTTTGTTGCTCTTATTTCACCTTAACACGCTTTGCATCTCCACATAGATCCTGTCTTCGCCTTTGTGTTTCGGGCAGTACATTACATTAGCACTGGCAATGCCCTCAGCTCACATGAAGCCCGCTGTGGGCTGTACTTTCCCCTTTACAATGCTTGAGCTGCCAAGTCACTTTACAGTAGTGATTAGCCAATGTAACATTAATGAAGCCCAGAGGAGAAACTTTGGATTAGTTCCCTTTACATTTCAAAAGGAGATTAGCCGTCTTTAAAAAAAACGAATTTCTTCTCTTTTGATTTCGTAGATCTTTGAAATCACAATGACATTCTGATTGAGATTGATCTGGAGCACAAGCAAACATCTCTCTGAAGACTGTTATATATTCTGAATGCTGTTGTATTCTAAACACAATCCATCTTGGCAAAATCATTTCAGTCACCGAAGATACATCACGCTCGCAATGATCCACGTTTCAAAAAGTGTATTGAATAACTCTCTATTTTCCTCTGAAAAGAAGGGATTTATTTTTCTCTGAGGTAATGAATGTGAGCAGCTATTATGCTGAATAAAAGCCGTGATTAATGTGCCATCCGACCAAATGATCAAACTTTGTTTAGCAGCCGTGCAACTACAAACACAATAAAAAGAAGAGAACAAACAGCTTTTCAAACCACACATGCCGGTTTTTGAAGTCAAACAGCTGAAAATTAATGTTGCGAGTTGTACCCCATCAAAAATTCCATTATACCCCTGAAAAGAAATTGCAGCCGTGCCGTACGTTCTGGTGGCAGATTGCAGCCTATTTAGATATAACCCTGCTCTATAAACATTCCCTCCTACATGTAAATAACATTTACGAAGAATATCAGAAAAACTGGACGGCAAGTTAAAGCAGTAGCAACAGTCGTGTGCGTTTGTTGTTCTAAGTCTTCATTATCTTTTGTCAATTACTTGAATTTGTAGCTGTGCTTGATGTACGCCTTTGCTGTCTGCTGGGATTAGGTGCTTGACTGGTGTTGCCAGTGGCCATGCGGGTTTGCTTTGAGTGGCACAGTAGTTATTCACAGTAACTGGGTAATAACGTATAACTGTTTGTCAGATCCGAGGCTCCTCTTTGGTGTTACCATTATTTTTTTCTGTCAGAAACGTCACGTCAGATCTGGGACCGTGTCAACCATGGCGTTCCCCTGAGCAATAAGAACGCAGGAGGCTGAATCTAACGCAACTGTGTTCATCTCACTCTTTGTTTCCAGTATTTGTTGTGTGGGCGCTTTTTGGCCCCTCCCACCGTTTGTCTTTGGTGCAATATACGCTAATGGTAGATCTTCATTACGAAAATGAATGTCTGAAAGTTTCATGGATTAAACTTGCATTTGTTTAGCCTCGGCGCATTAAAAGAACACCAGCTATGTTGGAGAAATCGTTATAATTAAATAAAGAAAAGGCGAAACAATTATTTTGGTTATTAATCTGTTGGCTCTCGTCATGGTGTCAATGCCAGACGTATTTTTTAATGTGCCGTCAATTGGATGCCCTTGATACATCCTTGCATGCATTTTTAATTTAAAGTTCCTTTCTGGTGACTTGCTTCTAAACCAATAATTAAAATGGAAATATTTGGCAAGTCCTAATTAACCTTTGATGGATGATTATTATAATCGATAAATGCATATCACTGATTTTATATTAGTACGCTTTGCTGAGGCTGCAAATTGAATGGAAGGCTGCATTTCTGCTGTTGAGTTTTATTATCATTACATGTGAACAGACATGAGTTGATGCAAAGTTCAAAGTATTAATTACTAAGAACCTTTAACCTATGCTGTGCCCGAAACCACCCCCGATATAGTGCACTAAAATGGTAGTATTATGCATTGATGTCTAAATGTACGGTCTTTCACTCTTTTCACCCACAATGCACTCTGAACTTGTACGATTGGATACTCACTTACAACACGAGTCAACAGCTTGGTTTGAATCCGCTGGACACTGATAGTAAATTACATGAATTATCTGTTTACACGTGTTGTTGAAAGTTATTTTCTACTTAAAAAAACTTAACAGATTAAATTAATTTAAAAGACAGTAGTGTTATTTTATTAAATATCATACAAACATAATTTTAAATAAACTTATTTTGAACTTAATGTGACAAAAAGGCAAAAATTTATTCTTAATATTTAAGAAAACAATTCATGAACAAAGATGTAATACAAAGTAAGTGTAAGATTTCAGATTTTATTCGTCATGTGCACATTTATATACTGTAAGTATGCAACTGATATTACGTTTTAATAATAGATATAAAATCTTGTCAACTCTCTATAGATTAAACAACTTTAAAACAAAGAAAAATCATTTCAATTCGAAGTATATATAGTTTATAAAAAATTTAAAATTAAAAAAAGGAGATAGAGTTAATAAAATAAACAAAGCAAAGGAAATGAAATATAGACCACGTCGCAAAATGTAAACACTGGTCCAGAAGCACTTTTTAGTTTCAGTTTTTATTTACTTATTATTATTTTAATCTTAAATATATAATTCAATCTTAAATATATTTGTTTAACACTAACTTGGTTATACACATTGTGTTAGTTGTATTTTGTTTAAATGATTATATAGTAAAAGATGAAGATCTTTTCGACCAGCGTTATTTACGCCATATGGGGGTGGTCAATAATAAGGCAATAAAAATAAAATGTGACATATATGGAATAGAGATAATATATAAAGAAATCAAATGTCAACGCGCATACAAGAAACAAAAAAGCGAAGTGTACCAGTGAAATGTAGTGTACAAACTGTAAATATATTATTATTATTCACTTCAAAGAATATACAGAATACTACACAACTTTATTCACAAAGCTCTGTACCAACAATGTGCTTTGAACACCCACAGAAAGCAGGTGGTATGCAAAATGGTAACTAAGTTATCTCTCTTAATTAAAGGAGTTAAAAGATGTTTGTGTGTTAAATTGATTATTGCAGCAGTGATGAATGATGCAGCTGAACGTCGTAGCTTTGCAAATATCCAGGTGCTCCGTGCGGTCAGGTTTTAAAGAGTTGATTCAGGTGTTTGGACTGCTGTGGCGGAGTGATGTGAAATTGTAAGTCTTCTGCATTCTCTTCATTTTTGCACTCGATTTCAGGATGGGGACGCAGTATTTAAATGACGTCCAGTGCTAATTTTGTAGGCACCGTTACCAATTTGCATAATTCCTGAATCTGATGCTAATACATTGAAGACAGCGCATTGCAAATAATCATCGCTATCAGCGGGAACAATTTATTATTGAGTTCCCCTCTTTGACTCTGTTAAAGTAACCGTTCATTAATTATTCAGTATATTTTAATTACACCGACTTCATTTGTAGTGCACAACGGTTGTCTGCATATAGAATTTATTGCACACAAGGTCATGGAAAGGTCATGTGTTTTTCAGCTCTCACCTGAATCCCAGTGTTGATGTTTGCCTGGGTTGGATATCTCTTCAGAGCAGACCGTCTGAAGTGCATTACAGTCTAGTGTGATTGAGAATATGCTGTTCATAGTGATTTTCTTAGAACAAAATGCTTTTAAGACCATTTAATATGCATTGACTTGTAGCTAATTGATTCAACTGGAAACGCGCTAATCTGTTTCTCTGTGTTTACACCTTGCTTTACAAGCTTATAAGGAACCCACTAGTTCTTAATATTCATAGTAGTACGTTTTTCCACGGGTGATGTTTCCAAAGCGTCTGGACACGAGCGATATTTAATAAATATTGCTTTAAAGTGAAGTGAACTGCTGCGTTCGACTCGCAATTTGTCGAAACATATTTAGGAATCTTAATATTTTACCATAATTACATTGTAGATAAAGACCTTTATAGAGCTATTAAAGAAAATTAACATCGTCGGTCTGCTGATTAAGACCAACTCTGGGCTGAAATGCTAATTGTACATCTATTTTATCATGCTTAAATTGTACAAAAGGGAAAAGTTGTTTGAAGCAGGCATGCCTTGTACATGGGAAGTGAGACCTGAGTGCACTGAATCTTTCTCATTAGACTTTCTTGTCTATAGTCTTTTCAGTTTCTAGACCGGGATGGCAAACCTCATTTCGTGGATGAAGCTAATAGTGCTGTTATCAAAGAGCAGACAAATGAAGGGCTGGTTGAAAAGGGGGTATTGGCGGGGGATGAAATCCGTAATTAACCCCTGACCTCCTTTCATCTCCAATGGTTGAGCTTTAGACTGATGGGGCGAAATAGGTTAAAATACTCGTTGCATTATGGGACTTGATCTATTTCCATTTTCTTTTACTTACAACTCTGCCTATTTTCGTTTTTTCATGAAACAATTCGATTCAGGTTTGAATGAGTACAACTACATGGTTCTGTGCTTTGTTTGTTTTCGGTCCAGAAATGCTATTGTATTCCAAGACTTCATCTAAGGACCGAAATTCTCTTCAGTGTCCTACTGCTCTCCTCTTTTCTTTGCTAAGAGATCAGGAGCTTGAGATCAGACAGAATCTGACCAGTCATTTTCCCAGTAATGGCTTAGGTGTGATATGTGGTGACATTGCTGTGCAAGGCTGTTGACACAGTAAGCATCTCCGGGGCTCCTGGGGTAAGGATGTCCTTAGGCCTGATAATTTACAGCGGCACATGGCTGCACACGCTAGAGCAGATGTATAGAAATGCTCCCTTCGCTAGCATAACTGCACCAGAGTGATGTTTTATTAATGGATACGTATAACTAGTTCACTTTGCTACATGATTATTAATAGGTGGTAGAACAGCGGATGGAGAGCTACTTTTTCTGCACGATGTGTGAGGAAATGTGAAGTGAAAATGTGCACATTCATTTGTTTTAGTGACTTACTTGGGTTAAGAAATGCATAGTAAATAGCTTTTTGTGCTTTTAAAAGCATAATCCATTTATGCATCGATCAAAGGTAAACATACTTTACAAATTAAACAGCGGAGAGCTGGGCTAGTTGTCTAAACTCTACATTTTTACTTCTATTTTTCCATTTTCAGTTTATTAACCACAAAAGTTCTTGAGCAAAACATATTTTTTTATAAATTTCACTTTTTTGTTCATGTTTTTAGTTTTTATTTATTTATTGTTAAATCAATGAATCTATATGTCCGTCTGTCTGTCTATCTGTGTAATCTATATATGTCTTTCTATATCGATTGACATGTACAAAACTGTAACAACCTAGACCCTGTCACCATCACATGTGCCATTTTTGGATGCATTCTTAACAACTGTTCACTTTACTTGCCATGTTAACGTATGTACCAGTGTCACTTATAGCAGATCATATTAGTTGTTGATTTTTTCACACAGTTCTCTATGAGAGCAGGATTGGAAAGAGCAGAGTTAAATTATTTATCACACACTGAGCCCAGGCACCCTTTCTACAGTGGTCTTGGAGCGATAAACAGACTCAATCTGCACAAGAGCTTTACTAAGAGTCATAGTTATAACTTCACTAACTGAGGTGAAAGGAAGGGATCATATGAAATCCTGTATTTTAAGCTACATATTGCAGGATGATCACTGCTTCCACGCACATCCAAATGAGACATGACATTTCCTTGACAGGATTGCTTACTTGTAGCGATTAATTATTTATAATCGGCATACATAAAGTGTGTCAGGCTAGAATGTAATCATTGGAGTCTCATTAGTTTGAAGGGCATTTGGTTGTCACTCAGTTTTACAAAACATCCTTTTATATACTGTAAGTGAATGTCAGGGGTAGCATAAAGTTTTTTGAGTCTTTAGAAGGTCCAATGTGTAATTTTTTGGAGGATCTGTGGACTGAAATGCAATATAATATATATAACTATGTCTTCAAAGGTGTATAAAGACCTAACATAATGAAGCGATATGATTTATTACATTAGAATGAGGTTTCTCTATCTATGGTTAATACACCGTGGGTGCCCTTACATGGAATTCGCCATGTTAATTCTACATTAGTAAGTTTCTACATTAGCCCTAAACGGTGTGTAAATGCGTTTTTCCTTCTGCAAAGAAACGAAAACATGATGACATCTTAGTTCTGTGTCAGCTTGTGTAGAGCTTTGAAATGGAGGGGTGGAGAGAGCCGTTGGTTGCAATTTGAAACCTAAACACTAGATGCCGCCAAATCACAAACACTGGACCTTTCAATTTGAATTAGAATTTTACTGCTTTATTTTTAAGTAAATTGCTTTGAATCTATATGTGCATACTCTTGAAAGTTGATTAAATAACTTTTTCCATATATTGCATTTAAAATTTGCAGAAATTAGAGAAAAGAACAGATTTTCATGACTCATCTTGCACTAGTTTTTTATTCGATAATCTATTTCTCTCTGTAATGAGAACATCTGTTCATAAGAAATAATACCTGTATCCGGCTAGAAGGTCACAAATCATTTTCTATAGCCATAAATCGATTTCACGGACTCTGTAAGGATTACTGTGCAAACAAAACTTTCCACAGTAGCAATCTTATGTTTTCTTTTCTGACTTGTCTCTTTGTATTTTACTCCGTTTGCCTATCTGCTTTGTGGAAACGAAAGGAATGAAGATTTAAACTTTAAACATGCTCTCACCCGGCAGCGTAACTATGTTGTTCTTGTCAATCTCTGCATTTGCTTGTGTGTTCACCTGACAGAGAGATATTGTGCTCTCATAGGAATTTTGATAGAATTGGTCTTAAAACAAACTCAAGCTGTGGGTTTATCCAGCGCACCGTAAAATTTCGTCAAGGAGGAGCGGTTTCCTAAGATGAACCCCAAACTGCTTTTCTATGCAGTGTGTGCACCGGAAAACATCGTCTGAAATGATGTTTGCAGATACACATTTGGGCCGAAATGCATTAAATGTCATTTATAGGCGCAGACAAGAGTGACAGCCCCAAGCCATGCTCTGTCCATGTTAATTAAAGTGAGGACAGCTTCTAGCCGCTGCCACAGGTTTTGCTCTGAATGCCAAGGAGGATGATAATAGCGCATGTAAATCTATGTGGCTAGAAGGTCTTAAGTAGTCATAATACCAGACAGATCGAGAGGGGGAAAAAGGGTAAGGTCCCCGTCAATTTTGCAGTGGTTATGATCCATTTGCTACCGCGATGCTGGTTGCATACATTAGCGACAGTGCAATGCATATCTATTTGAAAATCAAATGCAGATGGAAGCAGAACAAGGATTTTTCTTTTTTATTATAATACGTATATTATATAACGCTTAATTTGTCTCTCAAACTTTGTTGTATAAACATGTTCAACATTATGTATATGACTTCAGACTGTGTTTTGCTGCATGCATTACCATTACATTTTTATGCGTTTGGCAGACGCTCTTATCCATAACAATTTGCAGTGCGTTCAGGCTTTTCATTTCAACGGCATGTGCATTCCCTGGGATCCAAACCCATGACCTTGGCATCATGCTGAGCTACAGAAAAGATTATATGCTTGCAAAAATCTTTTTAGAAAATCTTGGATGTTTAAAACAGACAGCTACTGTGAATTATTTCCAGAGCAGGGGCTTGACCACATTTTGTGTTACATCATCAGATGACATTTCAGTGATGTCATAACTGGGGTTGACTCATAACATAGATCTTTAAGGCTGATTTCACACTGAATTAAATTGTTGAACTTTGCTAATTTGGCATGGATAGAAGCAATATTTACACAATAAATAACATTATGTATTAAATTACATTTTGTTCGCGAATCACCTAAAATATTTAACTAAATAATTCCTGGGAATTATTGTAAAGAATTCTTAACTTTAAGCAAACAAGACCAAAATATTTTCAGTTTTTCTGAATTTACAATTTACAGGTATGTGTTTACGTAAAAAGCTTATTTTTGTTTAATTCAATGTTGAATTTGAAATTGCATTCAATTTCCATTAAAATGCAGAAAACCGAAACGGGACAAAATGGTAACAAAAACATCTGCTATGTTTGCATATCTTGACTAGTGTAAAGAAAAAAGTATTTATATTCATAACTCTTTAACATGAACAGTTGCCATGGAAAATATGTTTTTTCATCGTGTCTGCATTTTTACTACCTTTTTTTCAGTACTATTCAATCCACTGTCACAAACTGTGCATCATTTGAAAGCTAAAACACTCTACATTTATCTTCTGAACTTGTTTTTGCAATCAATAAAATGCTCAAAAATAGGGGCGCTTGCAACACAAATATTTATAAGATGGAATAGCCATTCAGAAATGCTGAATAAAGGCAAACTGGTCTGTTATTTTTTTTCCATGGATGTATGGGCCTCGGTAGAAATTTCTGAAGCACACCATTTATTCATTTATTGCATTTCGGTAGCTATGTTAGACTTTTTATTAAATAGACAAGGGCCCTAATTAAAAGAATACGTTACCATAACACGATTGCCATTTAATTCATCTTGCACAAGCATTTGGCCATGTTCCAGCAGTGCATCTTAAAAGCATTTACTTCCACCAGCCACTTGGCTGGTGTTCAAAATTGCACAACAAGGGAGATGACATCAAATCAAACTTAAAATAATAAATAGGCGTGTGGGGACGTGAAATGTGGACAGCTGCTTGCTTTGTTTAAATTTTCTGTCTGTCTGTCTTGGGCTCTAAAAGCATCTAGGCATTTACTTTCAGGGACCTAAGGTAATAAAGAGCGATTAAATTGCAGACACCTTGTCAGATGTGTAGCGTTAACAAATGGCCTGATGCACTAACAAGTTCAAACAGGGTTTTAAACACCCTGCCAGTCAAACCTTTGGCTTTGAGCGTTTGACAGTCTGTCCGTTTGTTTCTCGCAGCGACAAGACTCACACCACAGTACATTTAAGTCCATTTAAAACAGATGTGCCTTTTTACAAAAAACTGCTCGCAGCTGTTTTTCTATCCCTGAATTGTTACACACAATGTCATTGTGCGAAAATCAAATTCGGTCGTTTTAATAATGTACATATTTTCGCCATCTGGTTCGCTATGCTGTGATTTCATTTCAGAAACGCCTTTGCACTAGGATAGAAATCACTACTTTCTCAGTTTTGAATAACTAACATTGTTTCAAAACAATGCAACACATCCCTACTGTCAGAATGCAATAATTGAACACCTTTTTTTCTCTCCCATATGTAAAAGCATCGTCCGTGTGATCACACCTAAGTCCAAAACCTCCCAGTCACAGTATATTTCTGTATTGTGTGCACTTCTATCCACCCAGAAGCCCGATGTCGAGTTTGAAAATATTTGGTATTGGTACCACTCAACAAGGGTATTGATTTTGTAGGGCTGTATATTATCCAAGTGAGTGAATGGAAAATATACAGAGGATCAGGTTTTAGAGGTGACTCTTCCACAAGCCGTCTAGACAAGAGGACAGCCGTAGTATTCACCGCTGTCATTCACGTTTCAGATGTGACTGAATTTTTATTTTAGAGTGACTAACTTTGACTTGTCAGTTTCCAGCAAACTGTCATTATTTCAAATGTGTCTACAGGGTCTCCACAGCTACCTGTTAAAACTCAGACCGGGGTCCTGTATAATTTTCCCATCTTCCATGCTCCCTCTGTGCTAAATTGCATTGGAAGATGGATTTTTGGCATCCGAGGCTGTCAGGTCTCAACCGGGGAAGACTTTATGCACTGCTACACCCACTATGAAAGTGAATTCTGTAGGGATGGAGGGGAATCAAAGTCTTGAGTCAAGTGCTGCCACTCCAGTAAGGCTTTGGTCATTTTTCATTGTCAGATTGTTAGACTGCTAACAAGAACGTGGATGCTTTGGGTATTTCTCCGTTGCCGAGTTATGTAAATGCCTCCTGCCTATTCTCTGATGGGATTGGTGTGATCATTAGATTAGGGCTAAGAAGGAACGAGCTGAAAGGAATTCTTGCATTCTTTCAACCTTGTAATGCAAGCCAAATTAGTTTTCTTTAAAACATGCATGCATAAAAATCCCCATTGGGAAGCTCAAAGAAAATTATGTTGGAATGTGACGCTATACCCAGCTAATGATTTTACACGTGTTTTAAAAGCTCATTTGTGTGTTTGGAAAATATACATTTATCTTTATTCTTTGCAATGAGCCTTGCACACTAGGAGGTACGGAGCCCATTATTTTGTAACATAAGCCATTTTCATCATAAGGGCACGCATCGGCGAAATGTTTCTCTTCCCCCGATGTGTCTTGCGAAAGGCTCTTTCAAAGCGACACAGCCGTTCTCCTTTGCATGGGTCCGCATTCTGTCGTTCACCATGGGAGAAGATTTTTCCTATGTGCCGAAGTTCACGTTCTGTGAACATGAGCTTCCCGCGGATATACCAGATGACATCAACAGGAATCTTTGAGTTCGTCTTCCAAACTCATATGTAGACCTTGATACCGATTCTACTGAGACCTGATACCATTTTCAGTCGTATTACTCCATCTACATTCCACACTTGCACACCAGATCACACCCACATTTTGAGATGTTTCAATGAGCGCCTCCAGTAGCATTTCTGCTGCTGTTGAAATGTGGTCCCAACATATTTTCAATTTATCAGATCCGTAGCCACGCGGTTAGCATATATGCTCTAACACATTGAGCTAGAGGTGGTCTAACTCACCTAGAGAGAGCTGTGGCGATCGCGTGGGTGATGTGAATTCGAGTTTGGATTGCGGCATCTTTCCCACTACAATTTACACCCAGCTAAAGGATTATTAGGAACACCATACTAATACTGTGTTTGACCCCCTTCGCCCTCAGAACTGCCTTAATTCTACGTGACATTGATTCAACAAGGTGCTGAAAGCATTCTTTAGAATTGTTGGCCCATATTGATAGATTAGCATCTTGCAGTTGATGGAGATTTGTGGGATGCACGAAGCTCCCGTTTGATATCTGTTGACTGTGGGGGACATTTTAGTACAGTGAACTCAGTATGTTCAAGAAACCAATTTGAAATGATTCGAGTATTGTGACATTGTGCATTATCCTGCTGGAAGTGGCCATCAAAGGATGGGTACATGGTGGTCATAAAGGGAAGTACATGGTCAGAAACAATGCTCAGGTAGGCCGTGGCATTTGAACGATGCCCAGTTGGCACTAAGGGGCCTAAAGTGTGCCAAGAAAACATCCCCCACAACATTACACCACCACCATAATTGCATTAATGAGAAATTGAACAGGTGTTCCTAATAATCCTTTAGGTGAGTGTATACAATAAAAGTAGACAAAAATTACAGAATATTAGGGCTGTCACAATATCAAATTTTCACATCATGGTTATCGTGACCAAAATAATTATTGATCACGATATTATCGTTCTAATTGTTGGTTTTTTAAATTAATTTATTATATCAATAATGATATCAGTTCATCTTACATTTTGTTCTCTTTTCGTGTCAGTTAATAAATCACACTGAAGGTGTAGTGAGGTAGAGATACGAGTTTGTAACAATATGGCACATATCTTATTAACAATATTATTGCCACCAAATCGATCACCTTGTTTTTATATCACAGCTTTTGTCAGTATCAATATATTAGGACTCCCCTCTTATACTGAATATACTGTATACACAACTGTTTAAGGTCACTTGATAATTCATTTAGAATAATTTTAGAATAGATTCCATTTTAGAATAAAATGACTCAGCAACGACTTGAAATAAGACAAATATAATTATTGCAATTGTTTAGACAAAAAATGGTCTCAATGTTTTTATCAACCAGAATGTATAGGGATATTTAAAAAATATTTCTCATCTATATCTTTTTTAGAACCACTGAAGAACCATACGGTGCTATATAGCACTAAAGGTGGTTCCCCTATGATTACGAGCAAAGAACCACTTTTAGTGCTGTATAGCAACTACCTCTAATAGTTCTATTTGGCCGAACTTATCTTATCTGGAAAGCAAAGAGGCAGCAGCCTTCATTATTCTGTAGAACAATTGTTATTTCTGCTTGCTAGCAATTTTAAGATTCTCTATTAGCTTAGAATGCGCAGCAAAAGTCTCCCAAGATGCTGCGGTCACGTCGCAGTCAGAGGCTGTTTGCTGATTGGTTGGCAGTCCGAATGTCGTAACCAAAATAATTTATAACTGCAATTACATTTTAAATAAACAAAATAGTAACTAAACAGCAATAGCCTAAGTTTCGAAAAACTTTTTATTAGGACTATAAAAGATAATTTATTTTTTTAGGTGCCACACCCTGGCACACCCGTGGCTACACCACTGGTTTCTCCAATAAAGTCAAACATTCAGCCATTTGCCCTCATTTGACAGGTTTTGAAGATCATGACAAACATTTCAGTCAAATGATCCTCAACTTTTATAATTCTGGGCTTCTGGGCTTGTTTATACATTAAAGTGTGATCACTGTGTCCTCTGGCTAAATTACAACCGGTAAGGGTCAAGGATTGGGCAAAGCTTCAACCTTAAATCCTCATCCCGAGACCCTACCTGCCGCAGACGGCTTCAACAGCTGCCAGCGTGTCAGATGGACGCAGCTCGAGGAGAAACTCGACGGGGGGAAAAGATGGAGCAATCGATCTCCTCGCGTTCAGATGCACACGATTGCCTCTCCGGCCTCCCTAAGTGCAGCGTGTGACGTGATTGAACAATCAGCTGCATTACCCCAGAGAAATATGAACCTCTCTCACACACTTATGAGTCAAACCTCTGGGACAGGGCTTTGCTTTCCTCTATCAGCACCTGAAAAAGCCACACAGATCACTTGAAACATCTGTTGCAAGACTAACTGTGACTGATATGTCGCATTTCTCAACCGCGGGCATATGTTCGCACCTATTTGATGTGCGGAGGAAAACAAACCGCCGAGCAAATATGCTTGCTTTTTTGACTTGAGGCGCAGTATCGCTTGTCTTAAACAAGAGATTGAAAAGGAAAAACTTTTACAATACTCTGGAAAAGTGTGCACGTAGGGTCGGAAGGGCTATGGTTTGTTTTCCATATATTTTCCAAAGCATCCCATAACATTTGAGACAAATGTGCAACTTGGTTTTAATTAATATCACAGATGTGTTCCACCTGGAGTTAACCAACCAGGTCACCTGGCCGTAAAATCAAATGCAACATACACTAAAAACAAATCTCTGTGTGGTTATAAAAACACACCAGACTAATTCATTACCTTAATAGATGACAGAATTCCAGTGTCAGCGAGAATCACACAGGGTCCTCAACTCTAATTAAAGCCGGCTTGATTGTTTATGACAAATGTGTTTTATGATCATGAACGTATAACCAATCATTTCACGTACTATGAATGACTGTACACCTTGGCATCTTATTAGCTCATTGGTTTATAACTTCAGCTGTTTATTTGATTTTGTACAAGTAACTTTCACTTTGGACTTGATAACATCTGCGGGTAATTAGGCACACAAGGTTGCTGTAATTAAGCAAGCCGCTGGAGATAGAACTGATAACATTATTTATAGGTCCGTCACTGCTGCCGAGCTGCCCACCACACTGCCTGCTTAAAGCAATCCCTCATAATTAAAAGTGTTTGAAAAAAACAGACTTCGACATGAAACTATACAAACAATTTCTTATGTTCAGTTTCTCACCTGTTACGATGTAAACATATGAAAAAGTACCAAACTCAAATTGGTTGTTGGACCAATTGGAACTGTGGTATAGTGGTTAAGTTCATCCAAGCCACATTGGTGGATAATGTATGTTCAAAGTTTAGCTGCCCTTAGGGATATGAAGGGGCTATATGACAGCGCTAAAAAGAATATTATCATTTGTTGTGGATGTAACGCGACGTGTATACACGATTTAAGGTGCATTGAAACTTCTCTTTGCCCAGCCTTACTGAAAATCTGTGGTTTCTTTACAAAGCTCTGATCGCTCTGAAAAGCGAGGTGCGCGATTTTAGTAAGTTAACCATTGCGTAGTGATCGGGCGAATCACTACGAAAAGATGCAAACATCTTTTGTTCTGACACTTTTTTATTGCAATTTGAGCATGGGCATTTTATACCATATCAAAGAGACAGAAAAACACGTATTCATGCCATATGACCCCTGCATGGTTACTACAGTTAAATAAAAATACATAGGTACTGTAGTAATATGTATTAATAACTCTTTTGTTATTCATCCCAGTTACAAGCAAAACAGACAGCATATGTAGTTAATATTTTTATTATTAAAATATATATATATAATGTTTTCAGTTTTTGATTTTGTTTTATTGTGTATGTTATGTGTATTTTTGTATTTATTAATACTTGATCTAAACAACTTGGCTGCAGTTTGATTGATATGAATTGGAATAAAAACATGATTTTTGAAAATGTTATCAGTTTTCGGTAATTAACTCTTTATTTGTCATTTACATCTCTTAAAATCACTTTTATGAAAAATATGCTATTTATTTTTGTAAAAAATCTATAATTTTGCTTATCTTGATGCATGCTTATCTCAAATAAATATGATTTTTTTGGCAACATGTCCCTCAGAACTAAACACGACACAAAAGATGCTGATAAAAAGGAATATAAAAATGTACCCTTCACAAGCACCTATGTAGTAACATTAAAGGGATAGTTGACTTCAAAATAAAATGTTCTGTCATAATTTTTTCACCGTCATCTAATCTAAAACATGTATGACTTTCTTCTGTAGAACTCAAAAGAATGAATTTTGAAAACTGTCAATTGTGCCCAAGACGATGAGAGCCAATGTTGTTTGTTTCTTCAAACATTCATCAGCATTCTCCATACAGGTGTGGAATGACATGAGGGTGAATAAATGGTGAAGGAATTTTAATCTTGGGGTAGACTATCCTTTTAAGCCTGATGTTTTTTTATGCATTGCGCGATACGATGAAGATGTTCAAGTGACTTGTTATTGATTGGCTGCCCACTACTCACCACTATCATGCTCTGATAAGCCATCCTTAAAAGTTCATCCTCATCTGCATGACTTCCTAGACGCCCTGCAGTCATCAGTGCTTCGTTTACTTGCATCTCATACTAAATTATTTTCAACACCGATATAAGAAAAAAGGAATGGGGGGTGAGCAGAATTCACTAACTTCCACTGAAACACGCCCCCATCTTAAATCCATAGGGACTCCACATAAAAACCATGAAAATACTCAAGACACGTAGATGCTTTAAAGGAGCGTAGACAGCCGATGCTCATGTAAGTCTCATAAAAATGTATTCTAAAAAGCAGGCAATAATCTTACCATTTGTTTGGCCTTCAGTTTTAGTCATTGTGGTGTGTCTGCCCAAAGGGAAATGCACCTGGAGCCGAGTCTGCCTATACCTGGCGGCAAGCCCGGGGCATAAGACGGTGTAAGCAATGCCAACGATGAAAAGAGGCAGACCTTACATCCTGAAAGACAATCAGGGCATATTTCTTAACCCAAAGTCATTTCCTAAATATGCTGTTGAGCTTCATTTTACAGATCCCAATGTTGAGCACATAAAGACTATTGATATACTAGGGAAACCGAGACATAACCGTCAACACGAGCATCTTTTGAAAGGTGTCAATGTCTTTGTACTGGCAACCATCTCGATTTGCTTTGCATTCTCGGAGCTAAACCAAACATAGTACAGCAGTGTAATGAGCTTTTCAGAATCACTGTTACGCAGACATGCTGCAATATCTTTTAATTCTGAAAAAGGACTACATGAATCAGATCTGCTCTCTGTGAAAGTCATCATCTAGTTTTATGAATTTTAAGATGAAATTTCGGAGCGCACGCAATAGTAATTAGAGTAGACGTACAGCGAGTTACGGCAGGTTTAAATCAGAATCCCAGAGGAAACGGGTTTGCTTTAGTGTAACATAGCAGCAATTCTTTCATTCCCCGCTTCAAAGAGGATTATACGATGAGAAGGTCATTAAAACACTAGTGAAGTTTAGGAGTTGAGGTGACTTTAAAAAGTTAGTTCGCCATCTTAAGTGCTGCAGTTTGTAATTTTGTGTTTTAGGTTTATTTATGTACAAATAACAGTATTACATCTTTTACAGTGAGGTCATTGCTTCAAGGGCCCGACCACACTTACATACATTCGTTTAGGAGCTTTTATCTAAACTGTCCTTTAATGTATGTATTTCATCACTTTGATAGTGCCAAACTGTACTGTTTGAGTTACAAGTATGCTTAATGGTAAAAATTGTATGTATTAACATCTGAATGAGATCTATTTATAGCTGCTTTTGCCATCTCTGTTTGAAATACAAGGGTTTCAGCCAAATGAAGTCAAAATGACATTTCCTATATGTAAATATTATCTCAATTTATATGATTATTATTATAAGTTAATTAACTCAATACCTAAATAACGAAGACTGTTTTTAACTAAAAATGGGGGTTTCGATTGCAACTTTATTGTTTCAGTTGTTTCTTTTTGTATTGAGATTAATTAAATGAAAATCATTTACTCACTCTTTTGTCATTTCAAACCTGTTTGGCTTTCTTTCTCACACAGAATATAAAATATATTTTGAAGAATAACCGAACAATGGCGGTACCCATCCACTTCTATAGTACAGACACAAAACCAATGCAAGTAAACGGGTACCACCGCTGTTCTGTTCCCAACATTTTTCAAAATATCTTCTTTTGTGTTCTGCAGTAGAAAGTCATGCAGGTTTGAAATGAGAAGAGGGTGAGTAAATGATTTTCATTTTTGGGAGAACAAAATCCCCCAAAAAAATTAAAATGGAGAGTTATTGTTATCTATAGAAAAATACTCAATTGTATTCTCAAGTGCACTACAAAAAATGACTTTCTTACTTAGACTTTTTTTCTTGTTTTCCAGTAAAAATGTCTTAACATTCTTAAATCAAGATGCATTTTTTTGATGAGTAAATTGACCTAAAAATAAGTCTTGTTTTTAGGAAAAAAATATGAAATTTCTGTGAATTTGTGCTTATAACAATTTGGTTGCCAATAGGGTAAGAAAAATATTTTTTTACCTCAATGGCAGATTTTTTTGCTTGATTTAAGCAAACATTCACTGAAATTTCATATTTTTTTTTACTAAAAACAATACTTATTTTCTTAGGTCATTTTGCTCATCAAGAAAATGCAACTTGATTCAAGAATTTGTAGACATTTTTACTGGAAAAAAAGACTAAGTAAGAAAGTAATTTTCAAAGTCTTGACGTGTCAAAGCTTGAGAAATATCTCATCAAACTCCTCTAATACTAAGTGTTCTATATTGTTGCTATGTGCTCTTTCTGCAAACAATTATCTTAAATCTATATTATATTTTTAGAATAAATATCTGAGACAGATACTTTAAACTTAGAAATCAGAAGCTATAAAAAGATCAGCCTTCGAGCAATAAAAATGTTCCTTAAGCTGAAAAAGCTCAAAATTGTTCTGTCCTATATAGTTCTGGAGACTACAGTACAGAGTTTTACATGTAGTTGATAAATGTGCGACCCCTTCGAAATTCCAAATGCCCCCATAAGTAATTCATTCTGGCACCGGCTCGGCTCTCCAGGCCCTAGTGAAGTCCCAGACTCTTTTTCTTTTTTCCTCATTGGTCATGAAGGATGAGAATTGGTGATAGGCACGGCCCTTATCTGGAGACTCTACAGAGAGGGCTTCCCTTTTCTCATTACCTTGACTGGCATTGTGAAATCACACTGGGTGTGCCCTTTCTTTCCGAGCTTATCTATTTGTTTTCACTCATTTTCCTGAAGCGACGGTAAAGGAAAGTGACAGCACTAAACGAGTAGTCCTGTCTCTCGATCCCATCACATTCTTCTTTGAGAGTGATGTGTGAAACCGGCATGCCAAGACTCTGACAAGCAAGAAATGATCTTTCACATTCACTTTCACTTACGGTGACTGTTCGCTACCCAACATGTGTTTTCATACAATAACTCTTAGAGGCCAAAAACATATTAAGCTTGTTATTATTTATAAACTGTATTTGATTTATTTAGCCCACCAAATTCTTCTTTTCAAACCTCACAAGTGTCTGTTCAGTACGAGTGATGCTTGTCTCTCATTGCACTGAAATATTTTCTCAAAAATGTACACAGATCACCGATCATGAGAAGTTTCAGGCAGCGAGTGCTTTGAGTTACTAGAGAAAATTGGATGAGTCCAGTGGCTACACTGAACCCTCAGAGACAAGAGCGTTGATGTTGATGATGTGTTATTTTCCAATGTGATGTGAGGAAGCCAGTGTTTAAAAAGTGTTGCAAAGCAGCAAAATTGGGCTTTCAAAGGCTGCAAAATGTCACTGTTAAGTATTGTATACAACTACATATGTCTTGACTTTGCCGAGAAGCCTTGGCAGTAAGCTAGAGGGCTGATATGTGGATCAGCTCTCTGCCGTTCTCTAGTTTCATGATCCCTGAGTATTCCAGCTCACTGACCCTCCGTAAAGTACCTGGAAATGCACATTGAGAGGTCTATAGAGCAGCTGCATTGACCTCTATAAAAGCGTTTCCAGTGAGCTAAAAGGTTGAAACTTCAGTGTGTTCATCTTGGAGCACCAATCTAACACTCTATAAAGTTTCATTATAGCTTCACAGACAATCATTCTTAGCAGTTTGTCTGTTATTTACTGGCTCTGTTGTGTGAATAACGTTCAGTTGATAAAGATCCAGTGCTGTATTTCACATGTCGAGTTTTTTCAAGTGTACAGTGGTGGCCAAAAGTGATGTCCAGAATGTATATTTGTACAATTAGGTTAATCCATCAAAATTTTGGAAACAACTAAGAAACCAGATTTTTTTTAAATCTGTTTTTCTAGATGTATTGTGGTCATTTCGGTCCAGTGCCTGTTGTATTTCAATAAAATAAAACCTCAGGAGAGACAAGGCTTCCATCAGTAATGTGAAAGACTTGTGATACAAATTGAGGTTATCACATAACAAATTAGATTTTTAAAACTTTTCATAAATACATATTGGACTTATATTACTGTTGTATTGTTTAGAAGTAAAAATGAACTATTTATGTTCTGCAAATAAATACGAATAGAAACATTAGGTCTCGTTCACATGCGTACGCACAAATTTGTAAGTGAAACCTGTGCACAGACATTTTCACAAACAACTATAAACCCATTTTAATAGTTTTCATGAAAATGATTTTTTTGTACCTAGACCCATACATTTTGTTAATATTCAATTTATCCTGTTAAAATGGTCTGTTGGCTCAGTCTGAACATGTTAAACAATGATTGTTAAATGAAACGACAATATTGTCGATTATAAATTCAAAGTTTATTTTTATTTTTTTCAAAACACTACAAATCCAACCTTTTTTTCAAAAAATTTTGGTTTATTTCTTTTTAAATACAAACAAACAAGAGAACATGAAACATATGAGATCAGGGACTCATACTATAAATTAATATAAATCAAATAAATGCATGAAATAAATAACAGCAAAATAAAGTAAATAGTAACTATATTTACAAAAAATAACATGCATACAAATACCACTAACGAGCGAATGCTGATTGGTCGAGAGGACATATCGCATTAAGGTTAAAAACAGGTTCGGCCCTTATAGCGTTTTGGAAGGAAACTGCATCTTGCAGTACATTTTAAACAAGGAAATAAAGCGATTTGGCATGTAGTTTAATGCGTTTGGGAAAAGAGCTCTTCATATATACATGTACTGCATAAGACTATCCTGTATTGCACTAGCTTTCCTGTAGCTCAGTGGTTAGAGCAGCTTGTGGGTTCGATCCCAGGGGATTGCATAAACCTATGTATAAATATATAGGATAATTCAATGTAAGTCGCTTTGGATAAAGGCGTCTGACAAAATGCATAAATGTAATGTAATAAATGACTATGACTGCAAGGAGCTGCAAGGTTTCTCTGAATAACAGCGTGGAAAGTGAGAAGTTCAAATATGCGTATAAATATGAAAAATCCATGCAATTATTAGTGAATGAGACCCAATACTTTTATTTGAAATGGATAGCTATAAATGGTCAATTCTAATTTTGAATTAGTCTCTTAACTTTTTCATTGGCTGTATGAGGTTTATGGTATAAAATAGACAAAACATTATTGTGGTAGTTTTTGGAAATTTTGTGGAAAAAGGCAAAAAAACTACAGTGTATTTTGGAATATGGATTTTATTCGAATATACCAAGAAACCAAAGAATCTTGTAGTAATCTTTTGTAATTATTCTACTGGGCCTTGTTTTAATAAACTCTACACATTGTATACTTACACCCTGTGTATTTTTTGCCAAGCATCCTTACATTTTTCTTAAAGCTGACCTTAAGTTCTTACTATGAACACGCCAATGCAACATCGATTTAACAATTTTAATGTCATATTTGAATAAAGAGTGCAGACATCAATTATTCAAAGTTGGACATCACTTTGTGCCACTACTGTATATTTATAATAGAAACTTGTTTTATATTAAATGTTTATTATTTTTCAAAACAATATCAAAACAGCAGCAATTTTATCTGTAGGTTGTGATCACGCAGTGCTTTCCACAGGATTTTGTTTGACTGTGACACTGGGTGACATCACACGCTAATTTACATATTCATAGCGTCATTTCAATATGTTTGCTTGGTTCTTCAGATCACTTCGCTTCTACTTTCTGAACATTCAGTATTTTACCACAGCTTAGTGCCCAATAAAGTCGTTCTCATTGACATATTTTCTGTTTCTGTTATCAGTCCTGATTTATAGCTGCGAAATCATCTGACAAAATCACCTCACTCCTTAAAGAGTGGCCATTTTGGCAAGATTCTTTCACATAGCACACATCCTGTCTGGGCAACATTGGGCATATTTACAGATGAACGGTGTTCGTGTTTATATGTCCAAACATAGTGTCAGCTTTTTGGAAACTGCACGAGTAAACATGCCGAGAAAGACGATCCCTGCACCAGGAAAGCTAGACTCACTGGGCAGTATTACCGACATTGGCCCACTGAAAATATGGACGTTTATCAAAAAAAGTCACTTCATTTGTCGCTACACGCGCAGAAGGGGTCGGAAAAGTGAATGGGATGGCCGAAATAACACCGTAAAACAAAGTCGAGATTTTGTTTTTATGAGAAGTGTGAAATATTTTTCTCACTTTGAAGCCATGGCGGGCCGCACTGAACCATGTTATGTGACATGCTGGGAGATTCAAAATGTGAATGTCTTCTTACTGAATATGTTGCTATAAAACATTTCCAACTGTGAGCTGGTGTTATATGTAGATTTAACACATACTGTATTCAGTGTAAAATAGATATTATTTATTAACTTCAGTAAACTGTGGCACGGCGGGTCTGTGAAGAGGAGTCAAACACTAATATTATAAGTGTTGGAAATTAAGCATCATTAGTTGTTTCTAATAGAAGAGACTGATTGTGGTTGTGTATACAGCCCACACAATCTTGAGATCTCAGACGCTGCTGTGTCTTCAGCTGTCAGCGGTAATACAATGGCAAACAATCTCACACAAAATCGGCACTCCCGTAAAGTTCTCAAACAATTCTCATGTTTGTTGATATCAAACAGGATGCTTTGCTTTGGTCTCCGATGCCACAGTTTCATCAAATATGGACTGTGTCTACACTTTCTGGGCTACAAGAATAATTTACAAATTTATTCTTTGGTGATAAACTATTAATGCTTTTCAGTATTTGACAAACACAACTGCTCAATAATTTATTTCTCACATCATTTCTCATTTCGTTTCCTTGCTGAGTTTGTGTTATTTTATGTTTGATAAGATTTCAGACGGCCGGACATAGAATCATTATCTACACAAACCTTAATCAAAGGAAGAAAATCTAATTTAGAGTTGAAGCCCGTGACACATTTATTGTTGTTCAGTCAAAACATAGAAAACCTTCATATCAGCAAGATAAAGTGTGCCGCTTTTTAAAGAAGATCATCACATCTTTGTTTTGTGTCAGTCAAGTGCTGCTGACTCTTCATGTATTGCTAATTGCAGTCATTAAGACTCAATTAAAATCCTGATTACACAACTATTTTTATTATGTAATCTACTATTTCATAATGTCAAATAAATGGATGTCAATGCATGAACTTCGCAATAGTTAGGATCTTTGAATCTGATTGGACAGGAATTGTGTGAAATGATGAGGACAGTTTTTAAAATGTCTCATTCTTGACTTATCTGATCATTTTATAACCTTATAGGAAATGATATATTTATATCTATTATGTTGAACATAATATAACTGATTTGACAAAAGCCGTCTTTTCACGAACCGATTTAATTACTCACTTCCAAAGCTTGTTATCCATTCATTAGCTAAGGGTTGTCATTGATTGACAGCAAGGGGGCGGGACTAGCTATGATCAGACATTCTTCTGTTGCTTGACTGCTCTGTTGTGACATTGGACCTGCTGATTGATGAGATATATTACGGCCAGAACGAAAAGCAAAGTGGAAGACAAATGGGTTTAATGCCGGCACCATCGTCACATCTAAGCACCACATCTATTTATTAATATTTGCTTTGCCATGGCAACAATCCATCTCTATTTGGGTAATACATATAGGATTGGATCTGTCATTTCAGTTATTTACCAGCATTTGTCTCTCACTTCCCTTGTGGGCTCTGGGTGGATGAGGCCAGGCATCTCTGAGGTTACTTCCCCTCTAGGTGACAGTGCACTGAAACGCTACCCTGACAGATATCCCGAAGTCATTTGGTGTTTGCACAGACAGTCTAGACATACAGCGGAGTTCAGAAGTCTATACTAAAAATATAGAAATCTAATTTAAACCTTGGAATGTCTAGAAAAATGTGTAAAAAAGAGTGACATTATGTTATTAAAAAAATAAGTTATATTATACTGCTTACATTGCAGCGCAGATCATGCTGGGATAGCATGGATCATAAAGTATTACACAAACTTGTAGAGTCAGCTGGAGTGTGATGATGTGGGAAATCTGCTTTAGCAGAGCAGATTTTTGTGTCTTTAAAATCGACCTCTGCATGCCCAATTTATGATTTACCCTCAATGTTGAAACTAGCCAAAGAAATTAGAGACTGATTTTATGCCAACTTCCTGCAAAATTAGGAGGGCTTGAGTGCCTGGACAGAAAATACCAAATACTATATAATAAATCAATATAATAAAACTGTGTCCGTTTTGAATGTAACTTTGCTTAAATTCTTTTGCTAATGATATCATTGAAATGTGTCATTTGAAGTACGTGAAAACCTAAAGTCATTTGTTTATGATTCACAGTTTCCTACATAAAATCATCCTACATAATATTAAAATAATTCTGTAAAACTATAACCTTGAATATTGACTGAGTAAGGCCACGTCAAAGATTGAAATCCATTCTTTTCCCAACATGCAGCATTTTTAGTGCTAAGTAAATAAATAATAACATAGTGTAAATGTAATTTACTTCTTAATGCCAATATTTCCATATTATAAATGAGAATTTGAATATTGAATCTCAAAATGTATCATATAATCATATAATTTAAATGAATAAAAAAACACATTACCTTTTGTCATCAAAAACCAAAAAGAGGAATTGTACTTATTAGGAAAACGATATAGATACGTTTTTATACCCAAATTTATGCCGGCACATTCAACTTCTCTCAGAAAACAGAAATGAATCAAGTAAAAACAATTTTATTTAAGTGATTCAAAAACGATCATTTTGTTATTGTTTATTCATTTGTATGACTTTCCTTCTTCTGTAGAACACAAAAGAAGATCATTTGAAGAATGTTGGTACCCAAACAATGGCGGCACCCATTCACTTCTATTGCGTAGACACAAAACCAATGCAAGTGAATGAAGACTGCAGTTGTATTTTTTGCAGAAGAAAGACATTCATAAAGGTTTGAAATGACAAGAGGGTGAGTAAATGATGTCACAATTATCATTTTTTGGTGAATTATCACTTTTTAAAAAATAAACTGCAAATAAATGTCTGTTATTTGGACATCCGAACAAATAAAATGTATTAGCTGCAAGATGCCTTTTTTGTAAAACAGTGAATTTACAATAGTCAATTAAAAACATTAATTTGTATTTTAACATTAAAAAACACTACTATGACTAAAGACCTTAGACATACTGGTGGTTTACCCATTACAAAAATATGAAAAATGATCGTAATCACCAATACAGTTAGTTTAGGTGGTTTAGGTTATTGAGTGCTGGTCTGATAAAATAAGTGTCTATATACACAGTAAACCCAAATTTTAGATTAAGTAATGTAAACTTAATTTTACAAAAAAGTTCTACTTTCTTAAATTATCCTGAGTTTCCAAGTTCCTGAAACACTTCTTTAATTTTGAATAAAGCATAATGTTTATTTTTGATTAACTTGAAGTTTTTACCCCTTGTTCAATTTACTTAATTTAAACAAGTTAATTCAAAACAATTGGTCAAGAAGGATTTCTAATTCCCAGCATGCTTTGCATCAGACAGCATTAGGAGAGTAAATAAAAGATATGATTTATTTACATGTTTTTAGTAAAGTTAAATACTTGTTAGTGTTAAATGTTCACTAATCTTAGATATTTATGAGAGTTTGACATATTTTTCAGATTTGTGGTAACCATTGTTTAGAAGAGTGGTGCATGTGCTTAGGTTCTGTGAAGCCAGATTTGACCTGTAACATGTGTTATGTGCTAATTCCAGTCCTGAGATCAGTCTCTTCTTGCTCATTTTGTGTTGCGTAAGTCAAAGTTTTTGATCTATGCATATTAAGACTTAAAAATATGTCAAATAAAAAAAAACTGAGAGAAGGTATTTTAATTAACCTAAAAATGCAAGTTTGGTGTAGTAATTTAAGTTCTGTCTACTTTATTTCATAAAAAGGATCAATTAAAGATTTAGGTCCCACTTGCTTAGATTTGGTAAGAACTTTAACTTTTTTTTGAAAACCTCTAAAACAACTTATCCGGACTCACAGTGTAGAGTTTGATTTTTATCTAGTGTTGCCTTATTTAACTTAATTAATTTTAATAAACGTGCTAGCAAAAAAAGACTGTTGCGTGAGAAGATCAGGTGTTGAGCGAGCTTTTCACAGTGTGATATTTTTGGACCCCTAATATAAATGCAGCCTAATTAATGCTGATATGTGAAAGAATCTTCAAATCTGTTCTGTTAATTGCTGGGATGCACATCCAAAGGTTAAGTGTTGACAAACATGAAATGCTCCCTTAAAAGAAGTTTGCATGAAAAATCCTAATTTGATTTGTCAGTTAAAGGGGACTGCTGGTAATGTCTATGGTAATGTTCACTCTTAAGTATTTTAAAGTACCTCGCTTCTGATTAAACTCTCCTGGGTTTGAGAGGGTGGTTAACATGTAAATGCAGCAATTGTGATCCTATTAAAATTCATACATAGCTTGATAAGACCGCACGGCGCTCGTATAGTCACAACATAGTCTCAGACAAATATGTGATGACTGTCCCATACGGCGTGTATGGAGCTAATTATGATGTTTGAAATAAAAGTGTACAAAACAACATGTGAAAAGTACAGTGATATTTTACAGATGGTCCTTTGAAAAAGCTACACGAAACATCACATACCGCCATGCAATTCATTGACTCTTTCACTTTTCCTGAAGACATGGCATACTGATCGAGACAGGATTTAACCTTTGCAAAGGTTAAGTGCCTGGGTCATTCACAGCTTGACCATATTGATAGGCTAATTTGTAAAATATTGATTAAATGTCTGCTTAATAGGACATAAACTTGTAAAAGCGTTAGGTGACCATGACTTGTCATTGTGTTACTCAGCATATTTGAGCTGAATGGTGAATTTCCTTACAGTAAAGTCTGTGGTGTTGAGGTACATGAAATGATATACTTTAACACTTTTACCCTGTTCATAATTAAGCCACATACACATCATTGCTATTTGTTAAAAACACACACACACACACAAAAAATACAGCAATTAAAAGTCGGTCATAACCAGGCGTGCTATGCTAAACTGCTTGTATTTGTAATTCTACCGTTGTTGATAATTCATTATTTATTTCTATATTTAAATATAACCTCAGTATTTTTCCTCATTATGAGAACCTTAATTTCTTGTTATACTAATATTGAAAAATAAGTGTGTGTACTCACATGAGAGGTGTGTGTACAGTTGCTTTGAAAGCTAAAGGGATTGGCCTAATTCACCTCAAAATAAAATAATACAAAAAAGTCTGTGATAGAGTTGCTCCAAATCTGAATACATTTCTTTGTTCTGATGAACACAGAGAAAGATATTTGGAAGAATGCTCATAACCGAACAATTCTTGGCCACAATTGACCACCATAGTGGGAAAAATTCTGATGGTAGTTGCTTTCCCTCATTCTTCAAAATCTCTTCTTTTGTTTATAACTGAGCAAAGAAATGTACAAATAAATGTTTCCTACTATGGTAGTCAATGGTTAAGAAAGTTTGGTTACGAGCATTCTTCCAAATACCTTTCTGAGTTCATCAGAACAAAGAAATTTGTAGAGGTTTGGAACAACTCGAGGGAGAGTAAATGAAGACAGAATTTTCATTTTGGGTGAACTGTTCCTTTAACATACCCACCCTCAAAAGATCCTTTTAAACTTGTATTTATTTTAGTGTAGATAATGATCAAAATACTTTTTTGTCTATTGGTGCACTACTGCAGTGTGACATTGTATGTCCTCCCTTGAATGATGATTTAACAGACTACTAAACGTGAAGTGTTTTTTACCACTGTACTCGTACACTTTGTTGCCTTAAGCATTCTGGTGGCAAGGTGATAACCAGTGTTTTAGCGTATATCCAGATACCATTGCTCTGGCATTCAAGCAAACAAATATGCTGGTGTTTACCTTCCAGATGCACCTTTCCCTCTTCTTTGCAGACTGAGAATGTCGTTTTTGACAGCCTAGGAATCATTCTGTATTCTCTTTTTACTTGTTTACTTGTACATTTTTAATATGCTATAAATAAATGTCTGAATATGTACTACTTCAAAGGTGTTCGATTGCAAGTTTTCCAAAATAATATCATGACAAATCTCCAAGGTTTTATTCCTTTAGCCACACATCACCTGTCATTTGGCATTTATTTCAAAGTCAGTGTTTCTTTTCACAAATGCATGATGTCTTTTATTGTTAAGGGCTATAGACAACTGGAAAACAATGCTTTGATAGGGCCGGAAGATGTTTTGTAGCGCTGTTTCCTAAAAGAGTTGTATTGTCTGTCAAACAGTCGCATTTTGCTATCCACAGCTTTTTCAACTGATACTTATTTATTATCACTGATGTTCTTATTCAAACCAATGGTGTTAGATACATTCAGTGGTACAGGAATGCCCTTTAAACACATGGCTTTTCTATCATCTTGAATGAAATACATTAGCTTCACATCACTTAGGCACTCTGAGGAATTAAGCCATTAATTAATGACTCAAATTAAGAGCTTTTCTGCTTCATGGCCCACTCATTAACACAATTCATTCATTTGTCCTAAAAATTTAACCTGGAGCACAATCACAGCTAGTATTTATACTCTGTTTTTTACAGAACTGCCACAAATTTTTGTCAAAATTATGCGTGTAGACCTTTTTCAAGTTTACAGGTTTCTGAGCAGCGGAAGTCGTCATAATTGCGTAAACTCCTATATCCTTGAATAGGAGACTACCACAAATATATATGTTTTATTCTAATTTGCTCAAATAGGAAAGAAAAACTCATTGATAGTGTTTTCTCTACTATCAACAAATTAATATATATATAATCTGAAAACGGCAGTCAAAATAGAGAGTCATGTCAATGTAACGTGTCTTCTATAGACCCTGTATAAGAAACAGCCTCGAATAATCGTAATAAAAAGTAATTTGATGCAAAGATATGGTTTGTAAAAATGAACATATTGTTTTCTATGTTTTCCTGTCGGCGGCGCTATGCTACAACTCACCAGCTTAATTTTACATTAAATTACTGTAGATGTTCTTTGACTGAAATCATCTTTAATGTACACACTGACTTCACCATAAGCTGCAAGATGTATTTTTCTGTTTGAAAAAAAACAGCACATTAATACAGAAAACCTCTCGATTCTACCTCATTTATAGCAGAGTGGTCCTAGATGGGATGCATCCGTTGTGCAACCCCCTTTATAGACGTAAATACATAAAAAAATATATAATATAAAAAACTTTGGAGGCTTTACGATGCTGATGACCTTTGAACGCTTCATCACAGGCTTTAGAGAAATGTCTACTTCTATCATGTTGTGGTCTTTCACCTTCAACTTTAAAAAAGTAGTTAAAAAAGTATGTTTTGAAAATCTCACATTCTTGGTCGGTTAGACTTCATCAAAAAGAAAAATCGCAAGTGAGAAATCTTTAATATCCCTATTTCTCATAAACTGCGTCTGAGTTTCAGAAGAGATATCAACAAAAGCCAGGTTTTCATTACATATTTTTGCAAATCGTATGTCATATTACCAAACTTTCCTCAAATGGTCACGTGACTTTTTTGTGCGCCACCACATTACTGTTTCCATTGCAGTTTTGTGAAATATGCCTTTATTGCCTGAAATAACATCTAATGCGAGTGTTAAACATTTTTCGTGATATATGGGTGCTTTAGCGAAAATTGGAAATTTTGAAGGATGATGAAAATGCAGCTAATGTCACAAAGTGAGCTCAGATTTGTGAAGTCAGAGCAAAGTCAATATTATTGAAGATTTCGATACAATCTCAAAATTTATAATAGGATTTTTACCATTTTTATTATTTACCTCCAGAATTGAAGTAAAGGTCTTTGCAAGCACAGAAGGGTGTTTCTTATATGGGCGTTTTCAAGTGGGAGAAGGGAATTGGGAATTGCCTGCTTGATTTTTCATTTAATGAGATTTATCAATTAAATAAATTAAAGAGATTGGAAACACCCAATAATTGAGAAATGCAACTTTTTTTTCTGAAGAGAGCCCATCTCCAACAATCTGCTTTAATTTGAAAGCACTATTTTACCAATTTTCTGATTTGTTCTCTATTCTTATTTCTATTCTAATTTAAGGAGAAACATTTGAGCCTATATTTGTATGCAAGAAAAAACTTTTTCTTCTGGGTTTAAAAAAACCCCTCCGTTAACAACACAATATGTAACAAAAATGGGGCTATATCAAAAATTGCAGGACACATATAATGTTTTTAAGAAACAATTGCCATTGCTAACAGTGCAGTTCTCTCCACCTCCTCACTTCCAAATCAAAAGATACCACCCGCTCTCTCTTCACTGACATAAACATCAAGTGTCTTAATCTTTCATTGTCATCCACTGCGGTAGTCGGATACATTTTTATTCCTGTCAGGACAGAGAAAAAAATGCTTCTTTGAAGCTGTTGTGATGGGTGCTTGTATATTTTGTTGCTGGGAAAATAAACATACACCATATCACAACAGCTGCAAAGTAGCATTTTATTGGATTTTCTGTGGGGAAATATATAAAATCCATAAGATCAGACCATAAGAGCAAACTCAATAACTGAAAAAGGGCATTTGTCAGAGAAGTGAAGAACAGGCCAGTGGCAAACCTTACAGTGCTAACAGAAACTGTCTTTGTATCAAAGGTCTCTTAAGCACATCACAGAGGATGTCGGTTCTGTGAAAAGCTCATATGCCATTTACTAGAAGCCATATGATGAATCTTTAAAACAAAATACAGGTCAATGACCCTGATAAAAAACAGTTTGTGTTGTAAAGCAGTGACATCATGTGCAATCATTATTCCCAGAAAGAAAATCTGAAAATGTTTTTACCAAGTATATATATTTCTTTAAGGCACATATCTGTTGAAGGGGAATTTTCAAGCAACTGCCCGCGAGTTTTGCTATCAAATAATCTACTTCATATCAACATCAAGACTGTTTTTGTTTATCGCAAAGGCAAATCTCTGATTTGCGCTTTAGGCGCCTTTTTTTCCTAGCAGATGTATTGGTCGCATGGCATGTTAAGTGTGAGAGGTTAATTGTTCACGTCAAACTTTTTTAAATAAGAAATTCATATTGTAAAAAGGATAGTTTATGGTTACATGTAGACATGTCATAGGGGAGCGAGGGTAGGTTTGGTTCCAATTGTGTATTTCATTGTAATGGGGTTCAGATCACAGATGAGCAGAATATATATAAATATTCACATACTAAATATTCATAAATGGGTTGATCAGGCGATTCACATGCTGACGGTTGAGTTAATCACACATGTCAGAGGGATTGAGAATGTAATGCTGTGGGTCTTAAGCTTCCCTTCCAGTTGGGTCTGGAAGCATCGATGCTACACTGCACTAAAGGTATAGTTCACCCCCAAAAAAGAAGAAATTCTCTCATTCTCACCCTATTCCCACGGGATTAGTAGTACCTGGGGACCTCTGGTCATTTGTAATAATTGTAGAGGTTGTCTGTGATCTTAATCCCATGCGAATCTGTTGTTTTGGCCGGGAGTCTCCTGTTTATGTATTTATCATGGAAACTCTTGTAACATTGTCAGCATTTAAGACCCCTGATCGCAAACAGGACTGAAGATCACCGCGATCGCGGGGCTGAAATGCTGACAGGTATGGTTATATATCATTACATCATACAACAATAGGCTATACGCAAAGCCTTGCCATCACATCCGGGAAATAAGTCAATATATTTGAATAAAATCACAGACTTCACTTATCCAGTGCGAATAAGGCTTTAGTTTACTAACCCTGATGCCATCCCAAATACAGTCACATAAAAAAATTAAGGGACCATTCCTAATTTTCATTAAAGCGGCATTTCTAGATGTATTTTGGTAATTCCAGTCCAGTGTCTGTTGAACTTCAACGAAATTAATCCTCTGAATTGACATCCAACAGCAATTTGAAAGACTGATGGTACCACAAGACACCAAGGTTCTCATATAAAAAAATAAGTTGCACTTTTCCTAAATGCATGTGCAAATATCACTGTTGCATTTCTTAAGAGTGAATGTGAACCTGTTTTCTGTGCCGTATTTGAGGTCTGAACAATAAAGAGCATCTGACCTGTTTCTCCAGTTTCCATTTTCTGCAAATAAATGTAAATAGAAACTTTGAAATTCGGGCAAAATCACATGTTTGAAATGACAAGAGGGTGAGTAAATGATGAGAGAGTTTTCATTTTTGGGTGGAGTATTTCTTTATTTAATAAAAACACATCCACTTTTAACCATTAGTTGTGCAATCATTCAAAGTTCAACATATTCTTCATGACAAACAGTACCCTGTCAATTCTCCCGGCATACCTTCAAAACTGTCACTCAGTTTGTTCCACATTAAGACTGTAATATTTGTTTGGCCGCACTGGAAAATTAACCCATGTAATGTATAAAACATAAGTTTAAATTCCTGACAAATCACATGGCCTTTAAATTAAATTTAGACGTGGATAAACAATAATGTAAATGTAATATTCTCGAAGAGTACCTCAACAGATCCATCTTGTTGATGTCTGTTTGTCTCTTCTGCGGTAAGTAATAAAAGGGAAATTATAAACCATGGTGTTCATTTATTTACAGATCAAGTGATGCATAGCAAAAACATAGCAATATGCAAAGGGCTGGTTTACCTGTAGCTCTCATATGGTCAAGAATACGGAATAACAAAATAACTCGCCCAATACGTTTGTTTTTTGTAATTGATGTGCGTTTTTGACCGAACAAATATGCAAGGAATAATTGACCAAGGGCCTTTCAATTATCGAAGTTTAATGCACACCCCGAGGTGTTAATGCGGCCACGACGCGAAGCGTGGTATAGATATTCCGCTTATACCACGTTTACCACATCACAAGTAATATTTCAGGTGTTTTATTTCAAGAGATTTGTTATATTTGCCGCATTTCTAATGCTACTGTGAGTGAGGGACTATTTTCTCATCCAAAGTACACATTCCAGGCGTCATGTTAAAGGCTTGAGAGAGAGCGCGCATGCACACGTGATTGTAGTAATGATAAACCATGTGAACAAGTAGGCTTTTCAAAATTTATAAATTACTTTGTGGGTATTTTATAGTCATGACTCTCTAACCATTATGCCACGACTGCCCTTTAGTATGGGCAATCCGCTGCATAGAAAGCTCGCAGGTGGTTGTTTAAAGTGTTTGCCCCCCTCTCTTTCTACCTCTTCAGCAGACGTATTTTGTTTTAAGCCAATCGTTGAACACATTAACTGCCCATGCTGTTGTCTTTTTTTTTTTTTTTTTTTTTTTTTTAACTTTCAATCTTGTCTAGTTGTTCTTCAGTGACTGTTTTATGACATTTGCTAATGCTGTTTTTTTTTTTTCATCTTCTTGACTGTCAAGTACAGCTTTCGCCCCATGTGTATAATTTTTGTACTTTCCATAAATATAAAAAATTATTTCTGGAAATTTAAATCATCTTCATTGTTGTTTGTGTCGGACTGTAGCTTTAGTATAAATCCGTTATAACTTTTAAACTTGGCAGTGAAATCGAACTGTAATTCAGTCGACAGATCTGGAACTACCTCATAGGTGTGGGTATGACTGAAAATAATGCACACCTGTAGAACCTTCGTCAGCCAATCAGAATCAAGCATTCCACATCCCCGTGGTAGAAGATGTAATAAATATCCTCCTAATAATAATAGGTGCGATATTCTCTCATTACAAAAACTTATGAACGGCATAATTATGTTGTTTCTTCAAGTTCAACTTGCATTATTTATTTAAAAAAGACATCATTATGTTGAATACCTGTTATTTTCTCTGGAATTCCTCATTCCACAAACACGTATTAGGTGAATCTGCCTGCATTACGGGTGTCATTATCTTTTAATGTGGAAACATAAATAATTGATTCCAAATATAATGTAAAATGAACGTTTTGGTTTGATCGATGTCTGTCATATTCACACTAGTTGCCTGTGAGCTTAAATGATAAGCAAGATTTATAATATGCGTCTGAATTAGACATGAGAACATGCTTCATTATTGACGGATACTTTCATCTCTCCTGCGAATGACCTTTTACTGTAGGTCACCGGTGCTGTTTACCTCATCTGTCTTAAAAACAGCACATGGCAAACCTGCATCGACCACATTAGAAACCCATATCCATATTCCTTCATTAGAGGAACAATTGAGCCAATGAAGTATCTATGATACGATCGAAGGAGAAAATAGGTAAGAATCAATGTCTGTTAATATGTTTCACCACAAACGCATTTTATAGTCAGGACGGCGTTAATTCGTTTCTATCTTTCAAACAACCGTAAGGCATCTATAGAATGTCAAGGCTTTCATTACAATATGGCCACGGGCTGTGTGTGGCTGGCGGAAAACAACCTGCTTATTTATGTTCCTCACCCACAATAAGTGCATTGAATGCAATGAGGTTGTGAACATTTTCAGTGAATTCTTTTTATCACTAAAAATAAGAAATTTAGCACTAGCTTGGCCTATTATCTGGAAAAAAGGAACTGCCATGTTCTGCTAGAGCTTATAAGATATGATATGTCTTTGAGGTTTAATGAATGTGTTTTACTAATCGATGATTTAGAGGCGGAATGGCTGATTTGGTAAGGTGCTAATTTTAGCCTGCTAGCACTGAAATCATGATCTCATGCTCCATGCGAATTGCCAACCAAAGCCACACCTCCTCCAAAACACATAAGCACGCACTAACCAGAAGCTCTTGGATCAATTCCAATTAAATCATGTCTCATTCACCAGTAAGAACACATTACAGTACAAAGTAAATACCGTTACAATAGCAAAAACAGCTAACGTAAACAAAAGCTTTGAAATGGGATTTGATCTAGCATAAATCCGGTTAGACTCTGGGTAATGATGTCGTCGAGCTAATATAAAGGTACACAAACTAAGCAACATAATCAAAACCCATCAAATCACAACATGTACCCACCTGTCCAGAAGTTACAATGGTATCATCTTTGAAACCCTTGACTAGCTGCTTCCAGCGTGGAAAAGCAACAACGAATATAGGCCTACCATCACTCCTGTTTGGATAGGATTTTCCCGTTTTATACACCTGTTTCCTATGAGACCTTTGAAAGATGGGAAACACCCAGAAAGCGACCCGGAACTGACCGACAGGGATTGGACTGCTTTTGTGAATGGAATTTTGCTTTGACCTCTTTCTTTATTGATTAGACGTTTTTAGTCGTGGTAATTTTAAGGATGTTCTTTCTTGTTGTTCGTGCACACATTTAACAAGGGAAAAGTTAGGTTCCAGCTTTTTACCTGCAATTCTCCCGTGGTGCCTGCACATCGTATGTGACCGCGCTGATGTCTGCGTGAACAGGGTGCATGGTGGGACGCAAAATATGTTGACTGAAAATGTACAAAGGACCTATCATTGCGTTCAAACCGAAGGAAATGATTAGGCAAACTGTGTTTCGGTCCTTTGCCTTTCACAGACGATGTATAATTAAATAAATATCATTGGACCACTTTACTTATTGATTACTATCAGGATGTAAAGATATTTTAACCAGCATGACAAAAAATGTTTCTGGACAGGATCATCTATTCTGCCTTTAAGAGAGGCTTTAATGGGTCAAATGACAGGGCTAAAACCAATATTATTATTTGTTTTAGATGTTATGTAATGTGATTTATGCTTCAAAATGTTTGTATCTCCCCTTTGCCCCGCATCTCTGAAACGCACAGATACTTTACAAAGCTCCGCGATCTGAAAAGCGAGGTGTGCTATGATTTGTCGGTTAATCAGTGCCTTGTGATTGGTCGAACACTGCAACTGTGTGACGGAAATGTAACACCTCTTACCATATTCGGAACATCAGGTTCCAAAGCAATTGTACTGACGGGTGATAAAATGTCATCGGTACTTTCAAAATCAATTCCAGCCCGAATCTGATCCAGAAAATGAAGATGATCAAGCCGATACATCAACTTTGCCAGCGCGACTTGAGCAGGATGTGAAAGAAAGGTTTTAAAAATATATATATTATGTTAAATAGTTAAATACTATACCTAACTGTTCTACCTTTTACCTTTTATTTACCTTAAAAGATTTGCCGTTTGTGATCAACCAGTTTTACGCCATGTCTTGTCGCGACTCAACAAAGACAATAAATCCCATTATAAACACAACATTTGTTGCCTCTATTTGGAACATAATTACTGATTATTAGGACTTTACTGATTATTGTGTCTTTTCTCATGCGTCCCATGTGTCTGCATTGGCAGATCACACAAAGAAACAACTTAAGTTACAAACACACGACTAACTCAACTCGCGTTTCTCCGTAACAAAGTCTTTAACAATGAAAATATACCGAATCTGAAGCGCCAGACTGTCCTTGCGAAGTTGTTATGGTTGGAATTGCCCCACTTTTTAACAAAAGCTTTCGGCCTTGATCTCTCCCGGGTTCATGAAACATTCATCAATATTGGGATCGAACTGTTCTGTAACAGTGTTGTATATAAAATGTAACCATTCGTTTTAAGTTGTCTCATCTTTCGGAAAGGCAAAAAAAGAGGCTTTCTTTTCGCAACAAAATACAAAGCGTTTCTACGACATGGCTGTGGCGGCGACGATACCATGAGATTTACAAGTAAACCCAACTTACTTGCGTATAGATTTGGATGGTTCCTAGTCAAATTATACCCCGAAATGACGTACATTCGTGGGGGTGTGGTTACACGAGGGGTTACAGGCAGGTCTGGGTGAGAATTCACTTTTAGATAGAATCCGACACTTACATTTTTGCAATTTTATGTGTCTAATACATGCATGGGCAACTTATAACACACCAAAGACACTGAAAAACATGTATTCGTGCCATATGACCCCTTTAAGAAATATTATATATAACAACATGCTGTTTTGTCACCAATTTGTCCAAACAAATGTCCACAGTGTATTTGCACTTTCAACATCTTGGAAAAATAAAATAATTCAGGACTGTTATGGGGGAGACTTAACTCACATGTAGACATTTTTATTGACCATTTACGCCAGATTACGGCCTATCAACATTACATTACCATCACACAAGAACGACGAGATCCTGAAGACCTCCAACCTCTGCGGGCCCTTCAGAGTTCAATGACTAGAAAAGACGGTCTGATCATGGCTAGGTTTGAAGTCTCCCTCTGTTGTCTTTCTGAAGTCCTGGTTCCTTGAAATCTAATGTTTGAATGAGGTTGTCAATCCATGTTCACCGCTTAAAGCAATCAATGAGACATGGGAGGCATGATGAAATTTGGAGAAATGTTTTGGACAGCTGTGCACTTGGTGTATGATGAGATGATGTGGTTTTGATGTGTCTATTTTGTTCATCATTTAAGTATGTAAATGATGCTGCGCAAACACATGAATATTAAATTATTGACTCACAATAAGTGTGTGATTCCTGACCAGATGTACCTAAAGTAATAGGTGGATTCCACTGGGCTCTGCACCGCTATAAAACATCTTAAGCTGACTAACTTACTGTTGCAACATTGTCTTAAGTTTGATGCGGAGCATTATGTTTGCCCGTCCAATGACTAATGGAGGAATGTTCATGAAAACTGTGAAATGTTTTTTCCACATACTTTTGGTGACCCTTGTGATGAAGAAATGATGATTTTGAAACAGAAATTATAAATTAATTGGATAAATCTAGTGTTTGGTGAGGTGGTTGCCCCAAAACTGTTAAACCCTTTAAAATAAGCATAGTTGTCTCATTAAAGTGAGAAACAACCTTGACTCTTTTTAAATCACAGAATTACTTACACTACTGTTTTTGATAAGAAAATCATTGTAATTATTGCCATTTTAAATTTAAGATGCCTAATTGTGCGGTCACACTAGACTTTGCAGCACTGCGTGTATGGGTAGCAACCAGAAAACACGTTGACAGAAAAGTTGGGTTCCCTTTCTGTCGGTCTCTCGACGTTGTGTCGAGAACGACAGATGGGGTTCGTCCTTGAGAACCAATCAACTCTGACTACTATAGAAAAGGCCAATGAAATTTGGCGAATGAAATTTGCATGCCGGACTCCGCCCCCGGATATCCGGTATAAAAGGAAGCCGGCGTGCAGCATTCATTTACCTTTGTTCTTCAGAGCCTTCACTCTTGAGTACAACTTTGGATTCAAAATCCTCTACAAACTACACTGCTGGTGCTACGACGTGTTGCAGCGGATCGTCCCTACCTGCAGCGACCTTCCCCTGGGCGTCTCGGCGGTTCCGGAGGTGTAAGAGATCTTCTAAAAAGTCCTTTTCAGGACTGACTGAGCATTCTCCAGCGCGGCATGTCCCGCTGTTCTCTTGGGTGCGGCACCCTCATCGAGGAGGGGGATGGACACGATCGCTGTGTTAGGTGTCTGGGCGTCCAGCACACTGAAGCAGCGTTCGTTGACACATCTGCCCGCACTGCGGGCAGATTGTCTTTCAGAAGTTGCGGTCACGGGTGGCTGTCTTCCTACGGGAACCAGCCACCATTTCGTTCGCTACCTGGGCTGTGACATCTGTGGCTACGGCCCTGATGACCACCCACGTTAGCAGCGTTAGTGATATGGGGAACTCTGCGAACGTAAACCCGCCAGCCAAGTGCTCACGGGCCGATCGCACCCCGATTCGCTCTTCTAAACGTTCCCCAACCGGCGGTGGCATACCGTCCGGATCCTCACGCACACACTCGGAAACGATGTGTGACGTAGATGAGACGTCGCTCGCAGCATCGGAGGGAGACTGGCATCCGGCTCTGACGAATCTGAGCTCCACCCCCGGGTCGAGTTCTAGAGGAAGCAGAAGTGATGCCACCCGTGCTAACCCGGGGATGCGTGGTTCCTGGGGTCGGAGCGCGGTGCAAACCGCGCCCACCCCGGGTTCCATGTTTTTCCCGGAAGTGCATGAGGAGCTGTGTAAAACTTGGAACGCTCCACGGACCGTTCCAGTGAAACCAGCTCCGGCTCCCTTACTTCCCTCGATGGTGTGGCAGCCAAGGTCTACGTCGACTTCCCCCGGGTGGAACGTCCGCCCGCGGTGCACCTGTGCCGCGGACGGCTACCACCTGGTGGGAATCGGCCACACCTACCGCCCAAAGCACGCAGACTTCGGCATCACGGTGTCGAAGGCTTGCGATGCCGCGGGCCAGGCTGCCTCTCTCTACGCCATGGCCATCCTGCAGGTCCGCCAGGCCTAGGTGTTGAGAGAGCTCCACGAGGGTAAGGCCGACCCGGGTATAATGCAGGATCTCCGTGCCACCGCTGGCAGCGCTCTACGGGCGACCAAGGCGGTGGCACGGGCCCTGGGTCGGACGATGTCCACGGTAGTGGTCCAGGAGAGACACCCCCGGTTATACCTTGTGCAGAGGAGTGACACCAAGGAAGTCCGCTTTCTTGATGCACCCATCTCGCAGGGTGGGTTGTTGGTAACACCGTCGAGGACTGTGCTCAGCAGTTTTTGACGGTGAAGCAGACAGTGGCAATAAGCCACATTTTTTCACGCCGCGACTCGGCCGCCTAGAGGCCTCCGAGATCCCGCGTGACGTCTGCTGCCCTTCAACCCAGGACCCCTTCGACATCGGCTCCGGTTCCTGTGCCCCCACTGGCGGCACCCCGGTAGCAGAGGTCGAGGGGGAAACCTCCACCCCGTCAGCTACCTTCTCGCGAGAAGGGACACTGACGGGAAGACCCCAGGGAGGACAACTTCGGGCCCGAACCTTCACAGCCACGGCTCTGATCGGTCTGTACGGGACGACTCCTGCCTCGTCACCTAAGCCGGGCCCTTATCAGGGCCTGGCGCCCACTTACTCACAGAGTTTTCCGTTCTCCCCGGGTGTACTTACAGCCGATCGCACACTCCACTGGACTGTGCTCGGCGAACCGACCTCACACCCTGGCGAGGTGTGAGGTCGTACACATACGACAGCTGTCACCACTCTCAACCGACAGTGCGTGCCGTTGTCCAGCCAGGCAGGTAAAAAGGCGGAGCCAACCTTCCCTCCGGGGACCCTCCGCCAGCCGACGAACCACCCCCTGTGGGAATGATGAAGCAGACCGTCCCCTTGGTCACCCTGTCACAGTCCCTGGGAGCTCGAGAGCTGCCCACACTGTCTCGCTGGCCTTGCGGGCGGTCCGTCTTGGTTACTCGATCCAGTTCGCCAGAGACTCTCCCAAGTTTCAGGGCATCATCTCTCCCTCTCTCAGAGGCAGGGACGCCTCTGTACTTCGGGTAGAGGTCACCACCCTTCTGGCAAACAGGCATCGAGCTCGTCCCTCTAAACCAAGATGTTCAGTGGGTCACGACCCGCACTTCATCGTTCCCAAGAAAGACAGTGGGTTGCGCCCAAATGTCTGCGTACCCGGAACAGAGCACCTTCACAAGCTGCCGTTCAGGGTGCTCACACAGAGGCGCGTCCAGACATCTATCAGGTGTCAGGATTGGTTCGCGGCAATCGACCTGAAGGGCGCTTACTTTCATGTCTCGGTCCTCCTCGACACCAGCCGTTCCCACGGTTCTCGTGCGAGAGGCGGGCATATCAGTACAGAGTCCTCCCTTTCGGTCTGTCCCTGACCGCCCTTTCTCCCTTAGGGGAAGAAGGTGAGCGGGTACTAAACTACCTCAGCGACTGGCCTACCCTGGCACACTCGCGAGATCTGTTGTGTACAGTAAGGGACCTGGTGCTCCGGCACCTAGATCGATTGGGACTCCAGGTCAACCAAGAGAGGGGCAAGCTCTCCTCATTGCAGAGCATCCTCTCTCTTGGTATGGAACTCAACTCTGTCACCACGGCGGCGCTACTGTCCGCAGTTGCGCCCAACCAGTGTTGAACTGTTTGAAATGAACATTTTAGACAGACAGCGGTCCCCCTGAAACAATTCAGAGGCTCCTGGGACACATGGCGTCCTCGCGGGTTAATACCCCTCGGGTTGATGCACATGTGACCGCTCCAACACTGGTTTCAGAGTCGAGTTCCGAGGAGAGCGTGGCACACTGGCAGCAGGCGCATGGTGATGCCGCCCTGCTGCCAACGCACCATAACCCCTAGTCTTAGGACTTTTTCGACGGACTCAGGTCCCTCTGGGCAGGTTATGAGGCAGGTCGTGGTGACGGCTGACGTCTCCCTGCAGGGGTGCGGTGCAGTGTGCAACGAGCACGCAGGTGGGGTGTTGGACGAACCCCCGCCTGCGCTGGCATATCAATTGCCAAGAGTTGTGGGCTGTGCTAATTGCACTGAGCAGGCTACGGCCTCTCGTGCAAGACATGCACGTGCTGGTCCGAGGACAGCACTATAGCTGTAGCGAACACAGATCGTCAGGGTGGCGTTCGCTCACAGCAGCTAACACAACTTGCTCGACGCCTCCTCCGGTGGAGTCAACATGTGACCCGCTCCCTGCGGGCCACACACACCCCGAGCAAACTGAACTAGACAGCCTACGTGCTCTCTCGCCAGTTTATGCCTCGTGGAGAGTGGCGACTTCACCCCCGCGCACCAGCTCATTTGGAGGCTGTTCGGGTAGGCCCAGGTAAACCTGTTCACCTCCCGTAACACCACCATTTGCCCGCTTGATATTCCTGCCCTCGGCACGGATATCCTTGCGCACAGCTGACCGCGGGATGGGCGGAAGCACACCTTCCCCCCCAGGAGCCTCCTTGCACAGACGCTGTGCAAGGTCAGGGAGCAGGAGCACCAGGTGTTATTGGTTACACCACACCGGTCTAACCGCACTTGGCTTCAGAGCTAATGCTCTGGACAGCGACTCCCCCTGAACCATACCCCTGACAGAGGACCTGCTCTCTCAGGGGAGGGACACGTTCTGGCATCCCGGATCAGACCTCTGGAAACACCCATGTCTGGTCTCTAGACGGGACGAGAAGATCCTGAGATGGCCACTCCCCCTCCATGGCAGAGACCATCACCCAGGCTAGGGCCCCATCTACTAGGCGGTTACACGCCTCTAGACGGCGCCTCTTCTCGTCCTGGTGTCTCTCTCAAGGAGAAAGACCCACTGAGGTGCTCGATCAGGATTGTGTTTTCCTTCTTACGAGACTGGAGACTAACATCTCCCCTCCACACTGAATGTGTATGTAGTCGCTCTTGCCACTCATCACGACTCAGTCGGTGGAAAGAGTCTAGGGCAACACGACCTGGTCATCAGGTTCCTAACAGGCGCGAGAGGGCGGAATCCGCCTCACCTCCGCTCCATACCCTCTTGGGACCCTAAGTGGTCCTGGGGAGCCTCAGGGCCCCCCAAGAGCCCCTCGGAGGTTCCGATCTTCCTCACTAGTAAGACGGCCCTCCTGACGGCGCTCACTTCCTTCAAGAGGGTAGGGGACCACCGAGCATCCTCCGTGTCCCCGGATTGCCTTAAATTCGGCCCTGGATACTCTCACGCTAGCTTGAGACCCAGGCCCGGATGCGTGCCCAAGAAGTTCCCACTACTCCCTCCGGGGCCAAGTGGTGAACTTGCAGGCGCTCCCCATAGGGGAGGAAGACCCAACCCGATCAGTGTTGTGTCCAGTACATGCTGGACCGCACGCAGAGCTCTGTAGCTCTGACCAGCTCCGTGTCTGTTGGAGGACAGCAGAAGGGGAAGGCTGTCTCCAAACAGAGGCTGGCGCACTGGGTCGTGGACGCCGTTACGACGACATTCCGATCTCAGAATCTCCCATGCCCATTGGCAGTGAGGGCTCACTCCACACGGAGTTCAGCCACCTCCTGGGCATTGGCAGAAGCGCCTCTCTAGCAGACATCTGTAGAGCTGCGGGTTGGGCTATGCCCAAACACCTTCGCAAAGGTTAACAACCTTCGCGTAAACCCGGTGTCAGCCCACGTCCTGCGTGGCGACATGTAGGACTGGCATCCGGGGGGGCGTATGCCTGCGAAAGCACCATCCCACCCTCCAAGAGGTTGGGTCAGTGTGCTATCTACCCTTTTCCTCTTACCCAACCTTGGCTAAGAGAATTGGTACCTCACCAGCCTCCCTTCTTACCCACTCCTTGGTTAAGAACAGGCTTTCCATCCATCACTAAGCACTTCCTCGGGGTTGGCTGAGCAGAGCAGCCTTCCCCCTTAGGCCGGGACATTCTTGACCTACCACTTAGTTCTAACCGGACCTGTGCTTTCAGACGCAGTAACACCCCCTCCGTGGGCTGTTCCGTCTGCTATACCCTCATGACACTGGTTCCCACACTCGGTAACCCATGAGCTTCCCCAGGTGGACCTCCACCTCGCGGTTAACTACCCAGTCCGCACGTTCCATGCGTTCTCCTCCTAGGACGAGACCATACTTATCCACCAATTTCCTCCCCACGGGTAGGAGGTGGCCTCTGCAGCGCTTCTCTGCTTAAGAGTGCGCTTTCCCGGTGTAAACCGATCCGGACGGCCTCTCGCCTGTAGAGAGCTAAGGCCCCGTTCGTGAAAGTTACCGGTCAGGGCTGTATCCATCTTTCTCGAAAGCTCTGGAACCCCCCGACCACCACACTGGAAGGTTACAAGTTTTGCGAAGCTTCGAGCTGACACGCCCAGGCTTGTTACCGTCGCTTCGCTGAGATTGTGACGCGATACAGCGTTTGTGGCGTTTTCCATACATAACCCCATCTGTCGTTCTCGACACAACGTCGAGAGACCGACAGAAAGGGAACGTCTTGGTTACGTCTGTAACCTCAGTTCCCTGATGGAGGGAACGAGACGTTGTGTCCCTTATGCCACAAACCTGTATCGTTTCTGTTGCAGTTTGAGAGGCTCTCAGGCTCTTCAGAACAAGAGGTAAATGAATGCTGCACGCCGGCTTCCTTTTATACCGGATATCCGGGGGCGGAGTCCGGCATGCAAATTTCATTCGCCAAATTTCATTGGCCTTTTCTATAGTAGTCAGAGTTGATTGGTTCTCAAGGACGAACCCCATCTGTCGTTCTCGACACAACGTCTCGTTCCCTCCATCAGGGAACTGAGGTTACAGACGTAACCAAGACGTTTTTTACACATCATGGATTCTGACATATTTGCACTGTTATTTTTGTTCTCTTTCAAAGCTGTGTTGAACAAAATTGGACCATGTGATATTATTATTATTAGCATTTCATCCAACTGAGCAGGTCACACCATGGCGTATCGCTCTCTGCTATTGGTCTCACATTATCATGTGATATGAATTCACAGGTCATCAAACTTGAATACCGAAATGCAGCACAATGCTCAACTTTTTGGACAAACCTGTTTTCTTGTCTGATGCATTAGCATGCATATCAATGGAACGAGGGGCCTTAAAGGGATAGTTTGCCAAAAAATGAACATTCTGTTATCATGTACTGAGGCACTATTGATTACCATATTGTTTTTTTTCGTACAATGGAAGTCAATAGTGCCCCATAACTGTTAGGTTAAAAACGTTCTTTCAAATACCTTTAGTGTTTAGCGGAACATCGGAGAATTGTAATTTTTGCGTGAACTGTCTTTTTAAATCAGTAGGTACTCAGTGGGAGGAATGTTAACTCACAATTTATAAATTAGAAATACAGATAATAGATAATACAGAATACTTGACTTAAATAAAATGAAAGTATTTGTCAGACGCTTTTATCCAAAGCGACTTACAATGCATTATACTCAAAAATGTGTATCAGAGTATTTGCAATCCCTGGGATCGAACCCATAGCGTTGCTAACGTCATGCTCTAAACACTGAGCTTTAGGAAAGTGTATCGTTTTTATTAGTATTGGGGAAGCTGGGGAAAACAATTGATGGGGAAAACAAACTCAGTCAAAATGCAAAACATAGACTTCCCACAAGGGGGCAAAAACTGGGAGAACAAGGTCAAACAATAACTTACAAAACGTATACAGGACTGGGGAAACAAGGCATCAAAGGGCAATCCAACACAAGGTAATTCCACAAGACAAGGTAAATAGATCCACGACTGGTCATACACAAGGTATACATAGCAAATAGGCACACAAGCACACAGGTACAAGCACATGAACAGCAATATATGGGGAGATTAATCCAAGGAACAGGTGCAGTGCATGAAATGATTAACAATTCTAATGAAGAGACGAGAGGGCGGGAATAGAGACGAGACCAGAGAGAGCATATGGAAAGCCAAATGGGCCAAAATGCCTCTTTCCAGTTAAACGAGGGACCCTGCCGTGATTCAGCCACAAAATCAAGAAAGACATGACATGATGAGGCACAATCATGACACTGCTCATAAATTAAAGTAGTTAAGAAACAGATTACAATAACTGAAAATCTGAAAAAGCAGTTGGCTACATTACAAATTACTGCCCAAAAGTACATTAAAACTATTTATTTTTCCATTACACTGTACCTCACTTAAAAAATTGTGTAGTATACTTCAGTGTTTACTATTGTAAAATTTTGAATACTTCCTACATCTACTGTAGTGTTTTTGAACATTGCCATAATAAAATGAAAGCAAACAGCATTAATCCACAGTCAACTATAGTAAATACTAAAGGATCGATACATATTCCCAGAATCCAATTCCTTTTTTATATACTTGGCAATGGTATTCAACAAATTAGAACTCATATTGAAAGGTGTTTTGAAATGGTCAACTGTGTATTCATACACAGTAAAAGAATATAAGTTTTAGAAACTTTTGTACTGTGAGCTCAATGGAGATTAATGAAACCCCATCCCTCCAAAAGTGTCTCTCTGTTGGAGAGCAAAAGCAAACTATGTGGAAATTGTGTCACTTCTACTCATGTCTAACAAGCACATTTGTGTGACTACATCCTAATCTCCGGAAAGAATGGTTTAAATGAGACTATAATACTCCATCCTATGCACTGCTAAAGAAATCATATCTGTCAAAGTGACAAAAATCAACAAGGGAACAAGAAGAGCTTTCCTGCTCTGCCTCAGGGAACTCAACTCAATGTGTGCATTCTAGTCTTCATGATATGATGGTTCATTTTCCTCGAATGCCTTACAAATGAGAAATATTGAGAACTCTTTGTAACAGCGTGTCTATAGTACATGTATAGAGTGGTGCTTTTCACTGGGGTGAGAGGTGTTATTTTCGTACGTTTTGGATAAACGTGTTTACAGAGCCAGTATTTTGTTAAGCCTTTTCTGAACATATGGACAGCCAATAACCAAAATGTTTCCTGTCGCACATTCTGACCCGGTGAACAGGTTGTGCGTCTGGTAGAACCATTGTATTATTGAATTGATCTCGGTGTGGACTACTGGAGGAAAAGACATTGTGAAATAATTTTATATTACATTTTAAACAAGGGCATGAAAAGATAAGTTAATCAACAACCTGTACCCATAAATGGATTTGTGACATACACAAGAGTGTGACGACAATATCGCAAGGGATTTACTACTTCCTCTGTTTCTCGGCTGATGGAGGAAACGCTACATTTTCTCTGCCACATAAACAATATTTACAGTCGCAGCTACTCAATTTTTCAACACCTATTCTTATTTTCCTATTAGTTGTTGCCTCGGGAATTGGGTGTTGAAAAGAACTGCAACTATAAACATTTCTTGCTCAAAGAATAGTTCGTTACATTTGGTGACCAGAAGTCACAGTCATAGATGCATATGGGAATTGGAAACTTATTATATACATAATAACATCATATATAATATATATAGACATAGCTAGCAAGTCAGTAATAATATATTCAGCCACCCCTTTTTCCTTTATTTTTCACAGCACTCACATATTTTCCAATCTGTAAGTGAACCAGAAAACGGGATTAGAACAGAGCCGCTGATGACTGAAATATATCTGAAAGATTAATGAAGTGCGGTGAATGTAAAATGGGAGGAGACGTTTTAAAATGCTCAAAATCCTGAATATTGCAGTCACCCATGCACCTCTTGGGCTCATCTTAATCTGAACCTTCAGAGTGAGATGTGTGTAATAGGGCAATGGCTTTAGTGCAATGGAAACTCTAAAAATCATTGACCCTTTTTACAAAAGCTCCTTTTCTAATTTTAGATTAATTCCATTAAGTGAACATGGAACTAAATAGATGAGGCTGGACTATGCGAGTACAATTACTGGATGATAAATGATGCTCTGTTGACAAGAAAATATGATGCTTCCTGTGAAGAAACTATTCCACTGGGATGTGTTTTCAAGGGATCATTTCGTTTGCCCACACAAAACAAGAATATTCAAGGTTGGGGAACTGAGCCAAAGGACAACAAATATTTGTTTAAATTCGACATATTTTATATTATATTAGGTATATTTTGATTTTATTTTTATCAGTACATATGAAGTTTTTAGCAGATGTTTTCTGTTTTTCTATAAAACCACGGAAAAAAAAATAAGAGAGCATTTCAAAGAGCATTTTGTTTTTTTCCCAATTTTCTATTTATAGGTGTGTGTTTAGATAAAATGATTATTTTTGTTTTATTTTGTGAACTACTAACAACAGAAAATGAAAATTGAAAGGAAATTTGAATGATAACCGAGGTTTGTTTTTACTGAAATTCAACAGACACTGGACTGAAATGGCAACAATACATCTGGAAAAGCTGATTCAAGAAAAATTCGGAATGGTCTCCTAATGTGCAGTATTTACCCATAATAATATTTATTTTAGAGTTTAGAGTACGTCTCTTTTTGTTGTGTGCCGCTCTGATACAATACATGGTTTCCATGTAAGTTGGAATGGCATGCTTAGTCTCTTCTGTCTATTCTATAAATGCAACATTGCAAATAAGCACTGCATAAATAAACTTGAATTGAATGTTTCTGTAGCACCCAAAAGAAGATATTTTGAGAAAAGTTTTTGTATATAATACAGGTTTTGATAAATGATGAAAATGTTACTTAAGTTGAGCTTTCCCTTAAATATCTTTGAGAATGCAACCATGAGATCATGATGATTTGTGATGCATAAACGTTAAATTCAAAATGTTAGATTTTAATACCCTGTCTTTTTTAAGCTATATATCTTATGTATTGCATAAGATAAAGAACATCTGGCCAGCTTGCATAACAAAATGTTTAACAGCAACTACTGTACACCTTACACTGTCAGAAAGAAATTGTACTGTGAATGAGTTAAAAACATTTAAAACGGTATTTTTAAAGGTACACTAGGTCTTAAGTACTCAAAAAGAACAACATTTGATGTTTTGTACCTGTATAAGTAGAAAATGGAATAATCTTAGTAGGATTACAGGTGACAGGCATTGTACTTTAAAAGGTACAGCATTGCACTTTCTGAAAGTGTATAAGCGCCTTTTCCAAAGACCAAAATTCTGGGTGGGCTTCAATAATAGGTTACACTACAGGAGATTTGTGTGTCCCACCTTATCACAGCACCCAAGACAAAATGTCTCCCGGTTGTCTTCCCTTGACAACGGCCCTATGTATGACAAATGAAACTCATGCACAGAAACAGAAAAACATCCCGCAAGAAGCCGTTTTTGGTCGTGTTCTTGTCAATGAAGACTTTGTGTGTCTTCATATATATATATATACAGTATGGTATATCCTCTTGTTTGCCATAAGCCACTTTCACATATGAAACCCGTGATATTGCAGTGAAGTTAACAGATTATATTTTGGTAAATGCACCACATCTGCTGTTCACACAGGGAATGTCTTTTTGTCTTTTATCCGTATGCTGATTTGCACATCGGCTCCAAAATGCCGTTAAAACTCTGTGATGTCATTTGTCGGAAATGACCGTTAAACATCTGTGCCACTTCGCCCATGCACAAAATAATTTAGTTGCAATAATTTTGTCAAAGGAGAATCCTTAACTCTTCCAATAATCTGTCAAATCTTTTTCCATTTCCTCACATTGCAGCGTCTTTTCAGTTTTCCCACATTTCTTTCCACAATTAACATAATTGGGAATTTCAAATCACGCATAACATGATTTCCAAGGCGAACTGATGAGAATTCGTGAGAATTTTACAAGTTCGCAATTTTGAAGGAATTCGTACGATGTGAATAATACAAAAACGTAGGATTATTAGAAAAAACAATACTGGAGCCCCAGTATCCAGATATATAATATAGACATAATATTTACAATTTTTCAGCAAAAACAACCAATTGCCAGATCTGATTTGCCTGCATTTTATATTCATTGTTTTTGCCTAGAACTGACTTGATGTGTTAGTTCTAATTTCCATTTATTCTTTTAAACATAGCAACATGTGGTCTCATTTAAATGAGACCCTTGTTTAGTATTTCATAATAAAACATTGCTGTATTATGTTCACTGGTGTGGAATGAAATTGTTCATTTAAATATTTTGGATAAAACAATGGGGTAATCTTACATCACATCTCTTATCAGGAACCCTTTTTGGAACAACAGCCTTGTCAAATGTAATTTTAGGAACTATAGCAGCAGCTCATACAGTACGATCCAAACATTTGTGAACTCCCACACTCAATATTCGGAAGTGTTTGGCAACACTAGCACAACAGATCCCACCGGATCTGCCTCTACAGGCTATAAAAATATAATTTTCCCATAAACTGTAGGAAATAGCACAATATTCTTTTCTGGGCAGATTTTAACTATGGATTTGCAAAAGTATAAAAATAAATAGATGGCTCATCACCAGCATCCATCACCTCTCTCGAACCACACAAGGACCTTATCTATCTTCATACACAATAGACACGTGCACTTATGTATTTAGTCCTTGTACTTTTCAGGCTCTTGTAAAGCATGTTTGTTGTAATATTACCCTTTTATTAAAGGTGACTGCAGTCCATGTGATGGTGAATTGCAAATGCAACGAGAGATGTCAATGGCATAACCACATTATATCCAGGATAGCTATTCATCTCGGTTATCTCAGGATAAAGTTTTTCATGAATGCAAGGGCTGAAATGAGCTTTGTATGTCACATGAATGCTCATACTGGCGTAAAACAGCATTATGACAATTTATGGTGAGAAAATATCATTAAGGTTTTCTGTTACGGATTCAACAAGAAACTAAAAATACAAGAGTAAAGTACAATAATAATTCTTGAGGTGATATCTACCTTAACACATTACCGTGTTGAACAAACCTATACATTGAACCCAGATTCTTATTGTAATACATAATAAAAGACCATTGAAGTGACCATTATACCTCGTGCACAGCATTTGTGCTGTAATCCTAATAATTCAGCAATGGAAAATCAATGCTAATATGTTTCCATATAATAATAAAACATTGATTTATTCTTCTACTCTTTCCTTAAATGGACTTAACCCTCAAATGTCATTACAAAAGCATTAAGGATCGTTATGCATCGCTTGTTACAACAGCCAAATTTGTTCTTAGAAAGTTAACTTCAGCTAAATAATATTTTATTGCGCAATGCATAGTACACACAGTAACATTATTGAACCTTTAATGGGGTCATTATATAAGATTCACTACATAACATTTTTTCCATCTTACTATTGCCTAATTTGGGTTATTTTCTCGTAGCCTGTAAGAAAAGGGATGAGCCCTCACGCAGAAAATGAAAAACAATCCCATGTTTTCAGTAATAGCTATGAAATGCAAAAAGCTCTCTCTGAAACATTATTTATGCTTTCGCTCCACAAGGTGGAGGGAGGCGAAATTAGTTCACTTCCCTTATTATATTTTCAAAGCTGTTGTTATTTAGGTAATTGAGCTTAGACAGGTGCAAACTATGTCAAAACTAATATCAGTCGGCGGCTGTTCTCAGCACGACTCCGCTGAACAAAGTGGCTACGGCAGGTTTCCCTCAGACTGCACTCAGTCTTGTTAATTGAACTTTTATTAGCTCACAGTTATTTTAGCCAGAGTGCATCGGCTCCTTCCAAAAGACATGATGACAAATGCAACACTCCGAGTTACAGTGAATATATGCAACTTTAGACTGGTATAAACATTTCAAAGGCTACAGGGAACAAAGTATTTGAGGATGGGTGTGACTCCATGAAGAGGTGAATTTTTATTTATTTTGAAATGAAACGTTAGAACTAACGAAATCAATTGAAATGGAAATGTATTATGCATGTATAATTACACGTTTCAAAGGGCTGTAATGATCTAACGCTTGTGATTTATCAAAATGAACCAACATGGAGAGCTGGGTCTTACACATTCTTGATGCTCTGCCTCTTCAATACTGTTTTAGAAGTCTTAAATATATCAGTGTTTGAGAATCATAGTGGTTTTAAATAGGATGTTAAGGAAACAGTTATGTCATCATTTGCTTGCCCTTATTTGGTTTTGAACTCATGTAGCTGTCTTTCAATGGAACACATCAGTAAAAAATCAAACATATGCACCATGGGTGATATATCTAAAATAATCTAAAGCCATGCTAGCACCCAATGCTATCGCTTGACATTTAGCGATAATATAGAAACTAGTATTGTTGGACTGTGATGCTTTTTAGTTCTATTGGGAAATTAATTACTGTCATATTGTCATTGTTGAAGGACACCTTGTCTCAGCTTTTTTTTAAATGTATTGACTGTTTAACCAGCAACAACATAAATAAATGTCATGTGGTCCAAACCTTACTTTCATTAGACCTTTGCAAAGAATTTACAGTATAACTGTTGGGTAGTTTTAGTTGAATTTAAACAATAAATATACAAAAAAAAATATGAATAAATGTTAGATATAAAATTAAGTGTTTATTATAATCAGACACAGAGCGGAAGTTAACTACGGCCCAGGCGCGTGCATCCAATGAATGTTTTTAAAATAAAGATTGTGTTCTTAAAATGGACACGCTCTTTTTTCATTGCTTAAATATTTGCAAAACCCACAAACAAACAAGTTAACTGTGGGTTGATTGTAGTAATATTTATAAAAAATAAAATAAAAACCATGAAATATGGAGAAGGTTCTCCTACTGTGAATGGATGGAATAAGAGCATCGTGACCATTCTTTGTAATGATTTTCTTTTGTGTTCCATGATGACAGTGACCTTTACTTTACTGCCAGCCTTATTTATCATTGTTAGACACACTCATGTCCTTCATTCCCAAAAAAGACAAGTCAGTCACAGAGCAAACTCTGAAAATATTTCAGTCCAACATTGATTATCTCAAAGCAACAATATAGTTTCCTCACACGGCATCACTTTCTTCCTTTTATCCCATTTTTTCTTTTCCACGTCTGTTTGAAAGATGATCAAGTAGCTTGACCTGTTGACATGTTATTGATCCAGCAGAGGGTGATGTGTGGTCCGGGGATATTAGGATCAGAGCAGAAAGATTTTTGGTCTGAGAGGCTTCATGACTTTAAGCAACCTGAGCACTGCAATAGGAGTGAAAAATTTCAAAAAAATAAGATGGCCGGGAGCATAACGTTTGGAAACAGATCTCATATAAGAAATACTGTGGGAAATAGAGTCAAATAGAGTAAAATAGAATTAAATTACCCTAGATTCAAACACTCATCAGAAGACCAAAACTACCAATAATTGTTGATGGGGTTGTGGAAATGTAAACAGAATGCTAATGCACTGTAGAGAATGAAACAATATCAGACTGCAGTCCTGCTGTTTTATTTCAGCACTGCTGTGGTTTGACTATAAGCTACAGTATAGGTAATCACAAGCGTACTTATATCCATTATGGCAGCATAATTTTATATCTGATATTGCTTTGATACAAAGGTATATTAAGTAACTTACAATTTTAACAAAATACTGGTGAGAGAAACTCCCCTCCACATGATCCTAGAACACGAGAAAGCACTGACACTTTGACTTTTAAAAAACCTTCTCTAAGGGCTAAATCACACAAGTCTGCTCCACACTCCATTTCCCTTCACAGCACTAATCTGAAATGCTACGAACATTGACGAGTGAAGCAATACAGTGAAACGTCCCAGTACTGTTATACTAAATATCAGCACTCCCAGATTGGCATTACATTAAAGCCTATATGAAAATACATCAAGCAAGCAGTTAAAGCTAAATAAACTATGAATATGTGCCATTAATGATGTGTAATTTGATGAATAATTCCTAATGACAAATAGGCCGTAATACATTTTATTTTTTACCATCAAAATGAATGAAATAAATAATAAAATGTATTTATTTATGCAGTTATTTAAACAATTATTAACTTCTTTACATAATTATTAAAAATATATATCGTTTTTTAAACACTGTAATGAGATGAAAAAAAATGATATTATACAAGTTATTTAGTATAGTCCTTTATTAACTGTTCTCAACTTCTGGCCCAGCAGAGAAGACTTTGTTAAAATGCCATTTTGAACTTAAGAGTAGTTTGCATGAGATCATGAAAATGACATTTCATGCAGTCTGTCATGTTGCCGTGTTTGAAAGTAAGCTGTCTGCCAAGTTGTAAGTCCATAACAAAGTTATTTGCTTGTTAAAATGGGAGTCGACTCGCACAGACACAATCACTCAAACGAGACGTGGACTAGTACACCCGCATATCTACGTTACTATACATAGTCCCCGCTTCCGCGTTTTGCTGAGACCGACGTGAAAATGTATTTATCCTCCCCCCAAACACTGTCGCTCGTTTGTGATGCGTGTGTATTATGTCTAGAACCTGTGTTCTACGTTGTGAAACTAAGTCCATCTTATTTCAACTACCAAATGAAGAACGTCTGAGGGAAAAATGGTTACAATTCATTTTTCAAGCGATACCAAAGGAGTATAACCCCAGGGTTTAACTGTGCGCGCGTCATTTCATCGAAGATTAGTTGAATAATCTTGGCGCGTTCACTGCAGGTTATGTGAAACGACTATGCTTGAAAGAGGGACAATACCAACTCTATTTGGACCTTTTAGCTCCACCGAATCACAACCTGTAAGTGTGACTTTTCATTTTTGTCTTAACTTCAAGAAATATTTGTATACCTTATGTATGTGTTTAGCTAATGCATATAACGCCAACATTAGCATGTACCGTTATTTCTGGGGTGTAACAGTTTGTTTATCTGGCTATTAACTTTGCATCTTGACACATTCGCCGCACGTGGACCTATATAGATATATTTGGGTTTCATATATATCATTTTTTATAACTTCGACTTTATGAAACGCTCTATGTACCATGACAACGCACAGTTAAGACGAAATAATAGTATTACTAACGTATGTTTTTATTTCATTGATTAGCAAAAGCACAACATGCATGTTGTCACACTGGGAGTTTTTATGACAAGAGTTGTCACTTGCCACTGACAAACATCCTGCTCCAGTCGTGGTGGAGATTGTTTTGGATTAGCGTCTTGATCTCTAGCTACACAGGTAATATAAATGACATCCAAACACATGTAAACCATAATCCTGTAATGATGGTAGTGGGGTTCCATTTGCGACAAATGATGAACGCGTTTGACCAATAACAACAGACTACACCATCTGACCAATCACATGACACAAAGTTAGTGGGTAGGCGGAGCCTAGACAGATGAATCGCGGAACTGAACATTTGAGAGTTAGTCAAGAAGTTAGGTACGAATAACTGCCAATTATTACGACATTATAGTGTTTAAACACATGTTCATGTACATAAACTTGTTGTGGAACCCTCCATAAACCAAAGTAGGGCCTAAACAACCATATGCTAGGTACTCTTTAAGATTGAACATAAATTCAGTCAATATTAATGGTAACGGTGAAATATTATAAACATTATTTAAAATATTTTTGAGGAGATGTGGTAACATTTTTAAATAAAACAACGCTCATTCCTATAACCTCCGAGTAGCATCGGCCAATGCAGGGAGCACCAAGCCTTTAATTCCTTGAAACGTGAAGTGCAAATGCATAAATACCTTGGCAGAAGAAACTCAAAGAGTGGGCTAACGCGTGCGTTTCTTACAATAATGATTCATAATTTGCATAGAGCGGGATCAAACCGAGAAAAACAACAAATGTGATAAAGCATCAAGTATTATGTCAGGAAGTTAAGTACCTAGAGACAAAACAATGATCCATATAGTGAGGCTCGCAATGTTCCCATGAGACTAAATTACCAGCTTATTTTCAATAATAACCACTTTTACAAAGGCCTACAATCTTGTGCGCCTTTAAAGCTGGTTTGTTTATCAATTTTCTGCATATTCTGCTGGCAGCTAAGTGAAAACCAGGTGAAACTCTTGTCAAGTGGATTTCATTACTGTGCATGAGTGGTAGGTCACATAAATGAAAAGCAAATGTTAGAAACTGCGGTATGTTATTCTTGTTTGTTGTTGTTTTCACTAATACTACAGTATCAGTGATATATGAGACAGATATACTGTATGTTCAAATCAAAAGCATACGTAATGCCTTCCAGCCTATAGACGGTTTCAGAGTGACAACATAAACAAACGTTACAAACGACGGCAGTTAACTTCCGTTACACATTCACAAATAATGGTGTGGCCGTAGATTATTTATTATAACAAGCAAAAGAAACCGAGAAGAAGAGTTACTTGGCTCAACTTCCCTCTCCAATAGTTTGAATTTAGAATTGGATTAGACATGGACCAATTCAACAAATCGTTTATTAAACATAAATTGAATATTAACATACATTAAATAAAATATCTTTATATTAATAGACAATAGCAGACTGATAAACAAACACAGAACGGAAGTTAACTGCAGACCAGGCTTGTGCGTTAGATGAAATCTGTAGAGGAATATCTCTGTGTCGACCAATGGCAGACGGGGAGCACAGGAAACCCGTTTAACAAAATGCAGTTATCATATAAAATGATTTTAAGGGTCCAAAATGTAATATTTTTGCAGGAGACCAGTCTCACAGTGTACTAGATTACAGACATATGGCCGGTGGAGAATTGTTCAGAATTTTGTATCACATTTAAAGCAAAATGTATTCAGCTATAACAATGACTGTGTAACTGAAGCCATTGTATAAACTCTTTCAGCTGCCACTGACCACTGGACTATTCTGCCAATATTTCCACCCACCCTGGCTTTCCACTGCAGTCCCGGTGCACAGTAAGCACAAACTCTATTAGATTTACAGCTCTGAAGTGTACTGTGTCTATCCCTAATGAACATGCTTCTTAATTCGACTACAGAGCTACTGCTTCAAGACATTTGCTTTCATTATCAGGCAGATTAAGCCGTGCTTTATTTGTGGCCCTTCTGTGCAGCCTACAGCCAAGTTCTTTGCTGCCTTTAAGTCAAAATTTGCACCTTTTTACATCATCTGAACAAAAGCACTTTGTGCTGTTCACTTCACTTAAAAATGCAAGCATGAGGGATATATCGGGATACAATGACACTTCATTATCACTTATGGGCCTCCAAAACCTTCCGCGGCAAATCACTTAAAGAGTTTGAAGAGTTTCTTTCCTACAGTTATTTTGGATTGCTATATTTTATCCTCTACCAACACGGATGATGACGTACATTAGCGTAGGCCACGATGACTGTGTGAGTGCTTATTGAAATAGTGGGAAATAAATCAATTAGCAGTTGAATCAAGCGACGATGTGTTTAATTTTGAAGAGATTCCTCCGCTAATCCTGAGTGACTCTCCAATAATTTAATTTTCTTTCCAGTTCTGATTTGATGGAATAAACTAATTCAATATTTAATTGCCATAGTTTGTTCTGTAAGACTGAGCATGTGGGTTTGCCACTGCATATCTTATATTTTACGTTTGTTTTTTTAGCACAAACTAACACATGAAAAGCACAGTTAATTTGTTAATGTACTCTCTTTAACGTCTACACAAATACTGTACATGTACCTGTAATTCAAAACAGTTTCTTTCTGTGGGAAGGTCATTCTCACGGGACCCTTAAAAAATCTTGGCAGCAATGATTTTAAATATAAAACATACAATTCAGTAACACCAAAATGATCACAATGAAGATAACGTGTTGTTTTAAAATCCAAGATTTTCGCCGGAACACATCCAGCTATGTCTGAGGGCATGATTTGTTGACATTTAAACAGAGTAAGATTGAAATGCTCTGAAGAAAGCACTTGGATGTTCTTTTTGATATTCTCAAATGACGAAAATAAAACAAAAAATATTGACAGAATATTTATGGCATATAATCAAAATCAACACATCCCCCCAAGCTTGCTAAGCAACCCTCTGCATCACTTTTCAATGCACAGGGCACACTAAAGGGCAAGTTTTCGATGTGCGTGGATATTCTATTGCTTTCAAACATTTGGTGTACATACGCATAATAGATGGGCATGTGTATTTTACTGTTATCATGAAATTATATGCTGGTGTATAATGTCAAAATGATATGTATTGTGTATGAAGTGCATGTTCATCACATTGCACTCTTGCACATTACATACACATAGAATCTGGAAAATGTGGCTATTTACATGTTTAACAATAGGTAAAACCTGTAAATAACACATCTGTACACAATTTTAAACAATTATAAGTCTATATTTTTTTTCACTTTTTGTATAAAGTGCCTTATTGCTTTTATTTAATTTCTCTAATTATCTAAATGTATATTTGCACCATGCGCACACTTTCTTCTGCACCAGGTCAAATTCCTTGTGTGTGTTAACATACTGTTAAAGCTCCATCTGATTTTGATTTTCAATTTAAACAGTCAGGATAACTATGTTTTTCGTTACACTGTTCAGTCATTTTGAGGAAGAAATATCACACATTTATTTAATATACTGTATATTAAAAAACATTGGATACGAAACTTTTTTCAAAAACTAAAAATATTCCACATGTACTGCGTTGAAACGATCGATTTGTATGAGGAACAGACGCAAAAGCGATCACCATCTGCAGTAAATCTCCAGCAATCTGGACAAATTCAAAATGGCCGCCAGAAGAAAAGTGTGTGGTGTGGTCGTTCTGGCGCTATATTTCTGCCGTCGCATCATCCAGGTGGATGCTGCACATTGGTAGTGGTTGAGGAGATTCCCTCTTCAATGTATAGCGTTTTGAGTGCCCAGAAAAGCGCTATATAAATGTAATGAATTATTATTATTAATATTACCTCAGCTAGCATAGCGTCTCTGGTGTGTCTCGTGACCGATTACATCTTTACGTCAGCTTTAAATGTGAATGGTCATTGGCTCTGATTGTGTCATCATGATCTTATGGATTCAGTTTCAAGGTTTTGTTTTGTAATACTTTTTTTACTGTCTTTCCACCAATTTAGAGGTTAGAGGTTAGGTGGTTAGGTGGGGTAAGGGGCTCTGAAATATCTTTGAAATCATAAATATTTATGAAACCATGTAAATCTTCACAAATGCAAAGAATAAAATGCGCCTTGATCTGATAAGTGGGGTGAACAACCTAAAAGCAATGGAGTACCCCCACTGCAAAAAAGACCCGTAATGGCCCCAATTCAGATCCAGAGTATCGGATCGGTGCATCCTTATTGAAATGATGAAATAGTGGAAAAGTAAGTGTCTGTTCTCATCCTCCGTAACTTTTTTTGAAAGACTCCACACCCAAAGACCTTCAAATTAAGCTTGTTCTACCAGAAAGACTCGGAAGGCCAAAGTTGAGTATTCGACATATATTGGACAGCTGATAGACAGAATATATATGGTTATAAAAAAGATGGTTATTGGGTTCTTTGGAGTAGGCCCTGTCCGTGGCTCGCATCCAGAGGACCAAGAAGTCCTCCACTTCCCGCCTTGAGATGGTAAGGCGGGGGCGTAGCCAACCCCCCTGGGGTTATATTGACAGGGACCTCCTGGTGGTGGTGGGGAGGATGGGGGCGAATCACTGTTGCTTCGACTGCGGACGTAGAAAGGGGTAAGTGGCGATCTTTTATGTTTCATGCTGGAAGGTGATTGGTTGGGTGTTGATTGTAGGTGAGTGATGCAGGATTGAGTCTTCCTGGCAGAACTAGCGCTGAAGCTATATTTTTGTTAGAATTACCTTCTAAATGCATTTCTTTAGTTTACATTTTTGAATTCTCTTGTCATACTGTTTACTTGTCACTATTAATTATCATTACATATTATTTTTCTAATTAAGTATAATGAATAAAAAGCTGCTTAAGCATCATGCATTTTCTTTTTTTCACGAAAACATTCTGTGGTACTGCCATATTAGGCTGTTATGATAATGAGATTTTTAAGGTCTTTAAGGTCAAAAACGTGTTAAAGTTTTAAAAATGAATGCTTGTCAGACTCCGTTTTCAATGCCTAAAAAGTACATTTGTTGATGAAAGTTTTTTTTTACATGGTGGAAACCTGAATAAATACAAATAAATAAATAATTTAATACATTCATACAAACTAAGAAACCTGGCAGCAGCTCATTAATTTTGAATCGCTTTTCCATATCCTTGTGGGTTTGGCTGTGACCCGTTTCTTTTCGCATGACATTTGTTCCGTGTAATGGTTTAACTGAGTAATATTATTTATGAAATTCCACCACACAGCCCTCCATGCCGCTGTGCAGCCCTATCGTCAAATTAACACGAGCGCGGGAGTGAACATTAAAAAAACGCCGGCTGACAAAAGCCATCAGGTTCACAGGCTTGAGACGTGTCAGGTTTATCATGTTAGGATCTCACTCTAAGAGCATCTGGGTGGGTGTGAGCCACCGGGGGCCTTGTGGAGAACTTGGCTCCTGTCGGGGCCTTTGGATCCCTCTGTCTCCTGCACCACCAGCAGACCTGTCAGTGGCCCTGCATGTTCACCCTGAACCGTGCTGACAGTGGTGACCCAGACTTCTGATCCGGCCCTCAACCCTGGCGCTCGTAGGCCTAATCTGTGGACGCTATCACAGCGGAGGATTTTTGTCTCCAGAGGCCATGTGGAGAGGACAGGTCATTACTAAATGTCCTTCAAAGTGCTCCTCACAGTCATGGGCGCTGGCTCTCGCTCGAACTCTGTACCAGTCATGGTCTGATGCCCTAGAGTATTTTTCAGATACTTTTAAATGAGTGGAGGGGACGGTCACAACGGGTGCGGACTGTGACCCGCGGCAGACCCCATACTCATACATCTCATAAATGAGGCTCACATAGTGTCCTCTCACTAATTACAAACACTTCAACTCTGCCAATTAGATGTCACGCAGTCATGTTACACACCAGAAACAGTTTGTAATGATGTTTCCTCTGCTCTGTGAAATGAGCTTTACAAAATGTAATGTTGACGGTAATGAAATGCACGTTCTATAGGAATTTACTTCTATATTTAAGCTGACGTCTCAATTTGCTAATGAGGACGACATAGGAACCATCTCCGTTCATATTTTTTCTTTTTAAAGCCATTTCTCAGTTAATGGTTTATGTCCATAATTAATACATTTCTTGTCTTTTTTTTTAAATTTGGCTCTTCAGTTGGTGTGCAAACATGTCATCTACATTCACATGTATACATTCAAATTATGCATTTAGCTGATGGTTTTTAACAAAATGACTTACGGTGCATTCAAGAAACAGATTACATTGGCAGTCTATGTCCTTATTATTTTTTAGCTTCTTTGAAATTATTAAAGGATTAAATTTACGTTTTTAATCATACAAATCATGTCACAAGATACTGTCGTGCTTGTTGTCTTTGCCAAAAGTGACTCTGGACAATTTTCCAAAAATGTGTGGACTTTTTCGTTCTTTTAAAAATGTTCTATGCATGTTATGTTGTTTTGTTTGGAGTGTAAACTGAAGTTCACCTTTGAGATGAATTTTAAGAGGCTTGGCAAAAACAACACCAGGGGCCAGTTGCATAAATATAGTCGCTAAGTTAAGACTGTGTCTTAACAACTATGCTCACACAGACTACCAATTAGCTAGAACTAATCAGTCTTACATTACATATTTCAATAAGACCAGTCTAGTTTATAGCCAGTCTTGAAAAAAAAATGAGATGACTGACTTGTAAGACTAGTCTTAAGGAGTTAATGCTACCGGCCCCTGGATTGGGAATCAAAGATCAATTCCAATTCTGGAAGCTGATCCTTAGAGTTAGGAATCAGATACTTGATGTAACATATCAATTACTGTGCATTTTCAGAAACGTGCACTTGTTAACTTGTGATCAATAAAAGCAATTATAAAACGTAACCATAATTCTACCAACCGGTTAGTAAAAATGTAGTGAAGCACAGTAACTAAAAATCTATCATAGTTTCAAAACGGTCACTACAATTTAGCCATACTATTTGCAGTTAAAGGAACAAAAATGACTTGTACTTGCAAATCTGTATACGTTTCTTTGTTCTGATGAACACAAAGAAAGATATTTGAAAGAATGCTTGTGGCCAAAAAGTTCTTGGACCCAATTGACTACCACGGTAGGTTAAATTGCTTTCTAAATTTCTTTGTTCTGATATAAATATGATATTTTGAAGAATGTAGGAAAGCAAACATTTCTGGGGCACTTTTGACAACCATTGTCATTTTTCGTACTATGGCAGTCAATAGTGGCTCAAGAACCGTTTAGTTACAAGCATTCTTCCAAATATCTTTCTAAGTGTTTATCAGAACAAATAAATTTATACAGATTTTGAACAATTCATGGGTGAGTAAATGATCTATGTAAACTATGGTATTACAAATGGCGACAAATCTGACAAAGCACGATTGCTACACTAAAACATGAATAATCACAAAAAGGTACTCAAAAATGCATATATTTAGTCAATAAGTCGGCTAAATGACCATAGAGGTTAATATCTAAAAGTTTACATCATTTTTAACAAATTTTGAATCAAAACCGGGAATCAATAAGCAAAACCAGAATAGGAATTACTAAAAACCATACCCAACACTAATCAACACACAACAAAACAAATATGAAAGCAATAAGCCACAAGGCTGTGCACTGCAGAGTTATTATTTTAATGACTGTAACACTCTGCCTCCTGTGGCTTATTGCTTGATAATTGATTTTATAATAATTTATGTCACCCGAGTTCAATCAACGGTTACATTTGCTACTAACAATTATCAAAGCAAACAGCTCTTCTGCCAAGTGTTACTGTTATTTAATCTAACCATAGTTTTTTTGGTTTCTAAACAAAGCACCAACTTAATGCATTAACATAGAAATTGAGATCACAAGCTTTTAAACTGCTAGATTAGAGTCAGAAGTATGACTTGAATAAAACTTTGTGTTTCGCTTTTTGGGTTTGTAACAACACCACCTTCCTATATTCGAAAGCACATGGTACAAAGGGCGTGTTGGAATTGTGATGCTACTGTTCCTTTGAATTGAGTTATTATTCTCTGCTTTATTTTCCTCTGAGGCATTTAAGCAGCTGAAATTATGACTGCAGGCAAAAACAGCAAATTCTGGAAGTGCCACGAGCCGAAAAAACAAGGCGACGAACATAAAATCAAAGGCATTGTGCCGTGTGTGATATTTAATTATCAAAGCTTTCCAGCAGGTTACATGCTGAAATTGCCCTTTATTGATCATACAAAGTCCTACGTAGACAGACTCTTACCTGCACACAATATACAATTAGGTGAAAGGGCAGAAAAATTTCACATCAGGATCAGGATGAACTTGACCATGTTGACAATACATCTAATTCAGGACACGCTGGAGACCTTTCAACGCTGTTAGCATATGTAACAGCTTCTGCCTCCCATTGAGAGCTGATATACTCCCTCTAAACCTGATGGGACTTGCTCTGTCAGTTTATGACAATCGATAAGACGGCATGCTTTGAGATGAGATGCTGGGATTAAATGTAATAATAGATTTAAAATAGACATTTCAGAAATTAAGGCAGCATGAAAGCATCTTTGTGGAAGGATGCGTATTTCATTTTTAAGCAGCCTATTTTAGGTCTAACTGTTCTGAAACCTTCGAATATGACCGTATCAAATATAGAGAAGAATAAACAGCAAGAGTTATTGAGCAAGTGCACACGCTGGGTTTAGCAATAGACTATTGCCCTCTGTTGGTAGGAATTTATTCAGCATTAAACGAATGCTTTTTTGCTAAAAAGAAGTCGTGCAGAGAGAGTCTGAGAGCTGAAACAAAGATGAGATATTTGGTTTGGCGTGTTTCACTGTGCAACGCACTGCAACAAATTGTCTACAACTTGGCAAAGCTATGAAATTGATTATTGTGGTCAACGAGTTCACAAGCCTTGTAGCCTGATAATATTTCAGCTGTGTCTTTGAATCATTATGCCGTGTGTTAGTAATTCTTTAATTGTGCAATGGAGATTCATTTTATTTCTGCTTTCATAACATTTATGAGTGTTTGGTCTGTTTTATTCTGTTATTCTTATTGAATAATTTGTCATTTTCAATCCAGCAATAGATGAAATGCAACACAGTTAGTCTGTAATTAAATAAAGTAAATAAAAAAGACATTTTGCACCTTGACACTGTTTAACTCGACCACCTCTCAGTAGCAGCGTGTAGCCTTGTTCCCGGGTAGTGCTATACAGTCAAGTATGTACTCGAACCTTTGTTCATCTTGTGGTTTACTGTACAACACCGTCCCTTTTCTCTTGTCAAAGAATAGGGATGCTTTTATCTTAGCATGTGCGTTTCTTGGAAGGCAATATCAAGTAGTGGTGATGGTCAGCAGAGACGCTGTGGGAGACAGCAGTTATTAGAAAGGTGCCAGTTTTATCCCCCAGTGAGACACCAATTGTTTGCAGGTTCTTATGTTCTAAACCTTCCTGTCCACTTTTGTCGTGCCCTTTTGTGCCGGTCCAGGGAGTCGGCAGCAACATTATATACTTTGCTGTGCCCCCGTCAAGCTTTACAAAAAAAGAGGTTATTGCTACAGTATTTGATTGTATGGGACCAAGCAGATATAATTTAGTCTATCCATCCATCCATCTAAATCTATCACCACGTTATTCTTATATTCATATTTTCACATTTTATAAGAATAACACAAAGAACAACGTGACTAAAAAATATAAAACTAAATACTAAATTGTGTTTAATTTTCGCTTTTTCAGTGTAGTCACCTATTTGTCTTGCAAAAATCTTCTCTTGGCATTCTTGAGGTTTTTGCTTTTTACAGTAAACAATTTTGACAGTTCCCATCTATTCTGTGCTCTTATTTTCTGTTCTTTTCAGTCGAAGTCCTACATTCTAAAGACATTGTCATAAAAAATGTTTTTAGTTCGTAATAAAACAGGTTATATTTGCACCATTATATTTTTGTCATATTGAAACTCATTTCAGACATACACCTTCAGATCAAAAATCTTTTTTTAAGATAATAAGAAACAATTTTACATGACTTCTGACCGGTAATGTATATTTTTCCTATTTTAATGATGGGATGCTAAAGATCTGTAGATTGCAATAGCTTACCAATGGCTGGAGAACATTTATCTAAATTTTGCCAGGATCTCTCAGCTATGGGAGTTTTATAGGACCAAGGTGGCCTAGGCTCTCCATCCAAAGCTTTACTTAATGTAGTTTGGAGGGGTAATTGGATAACACAGGTTTATCCTCTGCAAGCACTTTGTATGAGCAATCCAATTTCACATCCTCCTGAAAGGAGAGCCATTATTCCTCACCAAAGGGTGATGCTGTAGTCACCCTTGCACAAAAAGCAGCTGGAGTTTTTCCACAAATCCTATCAGTACTTAACCTTGTTACCAGGCAATCTGTATTATTGTCCTATAATTTTAAATTTTGCCCATGCTCCTCGGTGCTATAAGTATCCTCGCTGCCAAAGGGCCAGCAACCAATATCCAAAACACCGGTTGGTCTCCAAAACTCTCTGCCAATGGAATGCTCTCAAAATAGGCATATGAATTTCACGCTAGCGTAAGTATTCGGCTATTACGCTATCAAAAGTGAACTCGCATCCTGTTTTGTAGTTCAACAGGAAGTTCATGGGGGAGCCGAGGATCTCCTCAGGCATTTATGGTTTGAGAAAAATGTGGACATATATAATTCATTATTTTGTTTGACTGACAGGCAAGACTGTCATGGTTTATCCCAAAGGTTCTGTCTGTAGCAAAATATGTGTTATGAAGCTATTATCCCAGCAAATTACTTACTAAAATGACCTAATGTGCAAGGCCTCCAATGTATTGGAAATGGCAATTAAGAGCAAGCTTGGGCTCTCCTGGTTGAGCATCTGTTGTTTGTTTGCTATTAATAATAGCAGCAACAGCTACAACCATATTAATAAGGATGATAATACGAAGACAACAGGAAACGAAAATAACAATGCAATAATTTGAGTTTAATACACTGTCAAGCTCATTCTGAACTCCCAAGGTCTAGGAACAGAGGCAAACGGCACAAATCTATGCAAAAATGAGGCGGATTCATTATCAGACTGTTATATAGGACAACAGGGGCATTGCTTCCTTGACACGTTATTGCGTTGAGAGCATCAGCTCTCACAGGCATAAACTTTTTTTAGAGCCAAACACATCTCTTCACATCATTCTGTGATAGAGTGTTAGTCTAGAGTCACTTCACAAAAGAAATGCAGAAGAATTACATTACATTACATTTATTCATTTGGCAGACGCTTTTATCCGAAGCGACTTACAATATAAACATTTTGTCGACACGCTAAACCTATGACTAAACCAGAATAAAAAGGTTAGATCGGACAATAACTGAACAAAAATACAAAAAATACAAAACTTAAAAAAGTACAAACCAAAAAGTTAAATATATTAAAATATTTATATTTTTAATAAAACTGGTAGAGTATTGAGTTAACAGTGCAAAAGCTCACAGGTTTAATTCACATACTGATCAAATGTTATACCTTTAATGCACTGCACATCACTTTGGATAAAATAGTCTGCTTAATGCATGAATATAAATGGAAGTGCACGGAAAGTACACAAATGTACACAGTATTCTCATGATTTGTCAAGAAACTGTATTTGTATCAGGATGAAGGATATGTATTCCTCCCCCTGTGTTTCCATGCGTTTGGCCAGAGACGTGCGATATAAGCTGCAACACTTCCTGTGACCCTGTAGGATAAGCTATATAGAAAGTGGATGGATGGATATAGTTACACATGCATCTCTACCATCATGCTGCTTTTGAGACGCTCCTCTAATGATGCTCTGCTGGTCTCATGATGCTTTTGTCGAAATTATGGTGTCTTTGTGGCAGAAAATGATTTATTGTCTGTGACTATGCAGTGTGTCTAACCCCACACATTGTCAGAAAGTCCAGAAGCTCAGTAACAAGAATCTTTTCCACCAGCAGTTCTTACTCTGCTGTGAATTGATAAGAAGCCTGCATTCTGTAATTGGCGTAGGCGTCAAATACAATGTCAAGGGATCTCTGATATTGCTCCACCAGATCTGTTAACAGCAGAACTTCATAATCTGGACTGGCATTTTTTTTTGAAAGCCAGCATGATAACAACTAAATGGGACTATTTTCAAAAAGCCTGTAACTGCTGCAATTTGACACAACTATATTTAAGAGAAAATAAGTGCTTATGTAGAGAGCCAGCATGTGAAAGTGGCAGTTAGGGGGTTTGTTTGTAAAGCTTTCTATGGGGAAAATCAAAACATTTCAGAATGACCTCAGATGGTAAAGAACAAGCTAAAGAAGTAAAGGAAAGAAAGTAACACTCGAATTATTGGATGTAGTCCTGTATTTTCTGTTTTCCAGTCTTCACAATCTGAGAAATTTTCCTCAACAAGTATATATTTACCTGTATTTTGCAGCATTGATGACTACGATGGATGTTGGAGGGAAAAAGTACACACATATAAAAAAACAACTCTGTAGTGTTTTCACTGAGATGTAAGTGTCACAAGACTAAATCAATAGAAGCTGCCTTGTTGTTGCTTTGCGTACTTTGATAGATTACTAAATTGTGTTTGGTACTTCAGATTTTGTCTTTTCATTCTCATAGTGTTGCCATTTTTTATTTATTTAAAGGTTGGGCTCAAAATCCCAAATGGGACGAGCAGTGCACTGGGGAATTACTGGCACTCGGTCACTACTGTGTCCTTGAGCAGCTAGGGCACTTAGCCCCAGGCGAGAGAAAGGGTTTCTGTAATGTATTATAAGTTGTAAAAGAGTCAGCTAAATGGCTAATGACTGAAACTAACAAGATTAGCAAGTTTTTGTTAGACTTTTAAAGATATTGTTCGGTTCTGCGGTGAACCGAAATCTATTAGCGCAAGTGAAAAGAAATTGGCATTGTCAGAGAACAAAAACCATCAACTTCACATACAACAATAGCTGTGCTCAGTTTCTGGACCCGAATGCAACAAATCATAAATATTATTGTGCAACAAATGCAGAAATAAATATTGTATATATAATTTAATATTTATAATAAATATTTTGAAGAATGTTGTTGCATGTGTTGGTTTTGGGTCCATATAATACAAATGAAAGGGTACTGCAGTTGTTGGGTTACCAACATTTTTCAAAATATCTTCTTTTGTGTTTTGCGGAAGAAAGGAAGTCATATAAGTTTGAAATGACAAGAGCGTCTGAACATGATGACAGAATTTTCATGTTGGAGTGAACTCTGCCTTTAATTTCACTTGAGCAATGTATTATTGCTCAGAGACAGTTGCCTCATACAGACAAAGACCATAATGGTTTGCATGTATGAAAATGTTATTTATGCATTATTAAGTATAGCAAGCTTTGAGTTTTTTTCCTTAACTTTGTCATGATTTTTGTCATGCATTTGTGTGCATTTTGTTGCACAATATCAAATGTCTCCACAAAGGTGATTAGAATTGAATTATAGCGAACTTAAAGTGTGAGCAATGGTCGCATTTACATTGGATTTGTTGACTGATGCATGGAGCAGAACGATAGTTGTGTTGTTATGATCTGATTCTGAATCATGGCTGTTTGAAGTTGGATGTGTTGTTAAAAAGTGAAAAGTCATTATCTGTGTGATGTCTCAAGACATTTGGATGATGATAAGACCTGGTTTGTTACATCTGGCCGCTGTTAAAATGCCAATTGTAAATATGTTCTTCTAAATATCACCTTCTCATCACTTGCAGATTAGGTCTGACATTTGCTGTTCCTTCCTGAAGTAATATTATCAGGGACCAACGTTCTTAAGATTTCTATTTCCTCATCCCATATTAACACCATAATGTCACAGGTCTCATAAGAAGGATTGTTTAATGTGGAGAAACATCATTTGGATTGGTTTCATATATTGTGTCTTAAAGGGATAGTTCACCCTAAAATAAAAATCTTGCGTTCACTTTCATCTAACACAGACTCACATTTTCAGTCACCATTTACTTGTATTGCATCTTTTTTTGATCATTAACATGTTGTGTTCCACAAAAGAAGATATACAGGTTTGTAACATGAGAGTATATAATGATGTGTATAAAATTCATGTGGAAAACAAAAAGTTTATACCTACCAGATGTATATTACTTCTAAACACATATCAACTTGGTTTGTGCTACATGCGATAAGAATCCCCTTCATTAATTGACATTACTTCAAGACTCTTACATTTAAAGATATAATAAACATTTACAGGTTTACTAATTGCTGTTTTTGTATGAAAACAGTTCAGGCTGCTGTCCCATTTTCCACTATCATTTTCCATATTTTGTTTTAGAGCGTGCTGCAATGATGTTTTCATTCAATTACAATATATCAATATAAAGTCATCTAACCAGATGTTTGAAATTAGTCTAGCGGTTGCTTAGTAAGTCAAGCATTCTCTGATTAGTTAAATGAGCGTATTCGTCAGTCATTATAAATGATTTCCTCGCACACATCCACAGGTGTTGCATTACCCATTTGTTTGAACTGCGAGTGACTAAAGCGCTTCAGTTTTTCTGTTGATTTTGCTGATTGAATGATTGTTTAAATTGGCTGTGTTTCCCCAGTGAACATGCAACACCTGCTAGTGATCCATCAGAACGGATCAGCAGGCACTTTTACACCCCTCCAACAGGTGACATTGCCCAAGAAGCCAACAACAGTAAAACCATAGGTGTTAATACATATAACACATTCACTTGCTCTAAGTGTGCTAACAGCACCAGTCAACATCATAGGTTCACATAATATATATAATAATTTGAATCAATTTCCAATATAGTCTTCATCTAGAACTTGGTAGTAAAATATGCAGGTTTTGTTGATAATAAATTATTAGAAATTAATATGATTAGAAATAATCATATCTAGAAAATACACACACAATACATCCATAGTTTAAATGAAAATAACATCCGTCCCACACATTGGTGCTTTAAATAGAAGCACAGATCATTCAGGTTAAGTCATATGATGAAAAGGGTTTTTGATTTACATTATCGACAATATACAGAATTATGTGGAGTAGACCGCTGATGCCTGTCACATGACTGCATCTGTCAATTCCCTCCATGTATTTACTTTACATGCAAATCTTACCCTTTAGATTACAAGCATATCATTGTAATTAGAAACAGCTGTTAATCTATGAGTTAGTATCTGCGTTCGCATCTGTATGTCCGTATGATACAAATGGTGATACCACAGAAGCAGCAGTAGCAAAACTTCCACGCTATAAAAATAGATATAAGCAAATTTGCTACATGTTGCCATGAGATATTACAGAGGCTTCTGTTACAGAGGCAGATATGATAGAATAGAAGTAGCTGCAACAAATCTTTGGAGATATAAAATGTAGAAATAAGCACAATTGCGGAACGTTTGTCTATGAAATGCAATGTAAGTCAGATGTTTAAGATGCAGCAAAAAGTTGAATTTGTGTCTTTGCACTGGACGGTCACAAATTATTATCTAAAATAGATTCATGTTAAATATTCAAATCAAATTATTTTGTAGCACTTTCACAATTATGTATATTTGCTTCTTTTTTTCATTTGCATTTTAGATTCTCAGTAAATACATAGTTAACAAATATACTGTTTCCTATGGTGTGACTCCTCAAAAATGTAGAAAAAAAACTAAGATAGAAGATAAATCTATAATATAAATATTAATAATATCAAATAATACATTATTAACAGTTTGTTTTCACACCACAGGACACATTTATGCTTTATTTGTCAACTACCCACATATTATTACAGGTTGTAGAGAAAAAAAAAAACGAAAAATACAAAATATATAGAACAAATAGTATTGCTGTAATTTTGTATATTTATTTAAGATGTGCTTGGTGATAGTAATTGTGAACATAATATTTAATTGGGTTAGTTATTGCATATTGCAGATTAATGTTATTGAGCAAGTATGTATATGAAGATGTATTAGTGATACTAATAAAAATGCTGAATGATTGTAAGCAGCAATAATTTATGTTAATTTGTATTCAATTAGAATAAAACTCTTTCAAATGTACAAGTTACAGTGCCGTCAATGGTCAATTTTAATTCTCCATCAATAATGTTGCTTTTAATACATCTAGTTCTTACTCTGAAACACAACTCTAAACATAACAGATTATGAAAGTTGAAATAAAGCATGCAGCAGACCGGCAAGATTTAAATGCAAGAGACCTTTGGGTATCCGGATCTAAGTAAACACCTCTAGAGTACATTACTGTTGTAATCTCTGCAAAATGTTGCTCTTAAAAGGATTTGTTATAGGACAATGGTGGATAAATAAATCAATGAGTGAATAAAGATGTGCCTCTACATAAGACATAACAAGACCTGAACGTTTCAAGACATTTTAAAGACATCTTAGCTCCCCTGAGGATTCGAATGTGTGTTGTTAGGCCTTTTATTTATAGAGTCCCCTGTGGGGCGTGTACCCGTGTGATGCTGTGTTTGTGTACCTGCAGCCAAATAACTCACTGTCAGGACAAGCAACTCAGAGTCCACCTCTGCTTGAATAATAAAATACATTTGCTTTTTGAATGAAAGGAGGAAAGTTTCTCGCTTTTTCTCCAGGGGTAGACTTCACGGCGACTTAAAAGAAGATAGTTCAAGGTTGAAACATGCGAGAAGCACAGACAGTGAATTTGTACACAGAAAGTCTTTATTCGCAGAACAAATACAAGATACATTTCCCCTTAAAATCAGTTTTTTTTTATTAATACATAGATATTATTTTATATTGTATAATGGCTGTGCAATAAATAAAAGTCTGCAAATCAAAGTTTTGACCTCGGTGAATTTTGACCTTAATTATTTTTAACCTTATGTTTAGACATTTGTACGAAACCTTGCACCTTTTTACCCAGGAGGTATTATAGAAAATGAAGAAATTAGTTTCAAGACAAGCAAAGTCAACAAACACACACTGTGGCGTGGCACTTCGAGTCAGACGCAACGCACGTACGGGCGCTTTTGGAGCAAAGGGCTCAAGATCTGACATCAGAACATATTTCATGCATATTCTTGGCCAATTAATATCAAGCAAAGCTGCACCCTTTTGCTTTTCTGATGAAAACTCAGGGTGGGTATCAATTAGTCTACTGTTAATTATGACTTTCGCTTTTGATCTTTACTATGGCTGCTCTGTCAGACGCTCATTTATTCATCACTGCTGGTGGAGGGATGGGGCCTTCAGAGATCGTGCAGATTGAAGCGCATTAAAAATAACTTCAGAAGTGCGCTGATCTTTCAGAGAGTAGGCATACTGATGCAGCTGTGATTCTGTATGGGCTGTTGTCTGTAGTCTTTTCTTTAGCTTCTTTTTATCATGCAGTACATTTAAGGATGTGGAAAATTCTTTTACATTTTATTTCCAATAAAATCATGACAGTTCATATCGCAGTACTAATATTGACATTTTTTATAGTCACATAAAACAAGCTGAAAATCGCTAGAAATAAAAAGTGCCAAGTTAGGCCGTCTCCGGGGTCAGATTATCTTTGAGTCGCTTGTGTCTTGGAAATTGCTCTACTGTGAATGTCAATGGCATATACTGTAATGACCACTTATCATGTGGTACCACCAATAATAGCAATAATTGCATTAAATAAGAAATAAAATAGATCTCATTTTTGGGGCTGAAATATGAATATTTGATACAGAATAAGTTCATTGTATATTAGTGATATCAGTTGTATTTGATTTTCAGGAAAAATTTCATTTTATTAATTTAAGAAGACAAAATTATAGATCAAAAATATGAGATGATTACTTATCAAAACTTAAAGTAATGCAAATACTAAACACTTTAAACAATAAAGATTTGTAAAAAAAAAGTTAATCATGCCAATGAAATTAATTCATTTTAAGATAAAACTTATTTAACACTATGAACCAATTCATAGATAAAAACCCTTAAATCACTTAATGTAACATTTTAATCTTAATTTACTTGTACACGACTTTCTTAATGTTTGAATAACTGCAATATATTTTATTTGTTCATATTTTAAAATGACCATGCCGAAAATTCGTATACATCGTTGACCCGAATATACAACAAGTTGAGGCTGTGTGAGACAATGAACGTATTGAGAGAACATTTCACACCTCTTTGACATTGTGTTTGTGTTGGAATGTAAAATTCTCAATGTCCCCTACAAAATATTATTCTATGGTTGAAAAGTCTAGTCGACGGAACACACAGAGTTACTGATCAGGAGACAAAGTTTGACACAGACACAAGAGTCTAGTTCAATCAGAGTCCAATGTTTATTTGTTAAAGGATTAATATTTATAAGATTAAAAGGAGGTGTCATATAAAACCACTAGAGAGTGGAAAATCACCAGACTTTATGTTTAGTCTCATTCCTCCTGAGAACGATCAGATATGATTACAAAGTACGTACTAAGCCTCAAAACACATCAGTTCACATCATTAGGAGCCTTGAGATGGAGACCGATAGTCACTCAGGTCAGTACGACTCTCAACGAGGTTTAAACAACAGGAAAGTAAGGCCCATATTAGGGTGAAGGAAGCTTATACTAATATAAATGAATACGTATGATAGACAAATGTTCTTTTAGACACAGATGATGTATTTAAAGAGGACAGGATGAAATCCAGATTCTCACAATGGCCACTTTCAGACCAACAGTCTTACAAGCAGTCCTGTGTCCCTTTAAAGATCAAAATATAGAGAAATATTTTATAATTCCAAGATATATCGATAAAATTGAATAAAAACTCTTTTAGACCGAGGAAAGTTAAAAAATACATAAGGTTCATACTTTCAAATTAAATGACAGAGTATGACCGAAGAGGATTTATCAGAGCAAATCTCATTTTCATGGTTACACGCATGTCCCCTCTTCAAAATAAATGCAGATGTCACACTATTTCAATATCAATTAACTTTTATCATTTAGGTTTCCTTTTTCCATTCACAGAAAAATGCATATTATTATAAGTTTTTCAAGAAATTGGAATGGAGCTCATACACTCAGATATTGTTTGGTACAGTACATTATCATAAACTTTTTTTAATTAAACAGATGGTTTTAACAAAGAATTTAATGAGTACATAATCACTTGCCCACAAATCAGCTTTTTTCCTGTGCTCAGAAAGTGGAACAATTTACAATTTGATTGCTTGTCAGAGAGAATTATATCTCTCAGGTAAGTTTGCTCCTGGAATTGTGCCAGTGTTTTAATTTAAGTCAATAAATCAAGTCAATTAATCAAGCTTTTTAGGTCAGCTCTCATTTATGGAGGTCAAAAACGGTAAAATGTTAAGCGTGAGTTTGAATTATGACACTGTTTGATTTATGTAGTGCAATGACTAAAACACAGTGAGATAAAAAAAAACATAAATGAGTTTGTCATGCTTTCTCCGTAGGGTGGCTGGGCGATCCCTTAGAGATAGGGTGAGAAGCTCGGTCACTCATAATCGACAATATTGTTGTTTCATTTAACAATCATTGTTTAACATGTTCAGACTGAGCCAACAGGATAAATTGAATATTAACAAAATGTATTGGTCTAGGTAAAAAAATGTCATTTTCATGAAAACTATTAAAATGGATTTATAGCGTTTTGGAAAAGAGCTCTTCGTATCTTTTTTGTATGTGAAAGTTGTCATACTTCACTCATCAATAGATGTCATTGTTATGCACATGTGAAATAAGCAGACTACCCACAATCTCTCGTGGGACGAAGATAATTAAGTGCTCAGAATCAACAACATTGTTCGTTGAGCTTTTTTTGACTCTGTCACCTTCCATCCAGTGAATTGAATTGGACATTTCCCAAGAATAGCCTCCAATTGTAATTCTCCTGCAAAATCGGGTCATTCTGAGTTCACAGAATGTGGAATGATTCTAATTATTAGGGTACGAATGGACGCTGAATGCTTAATGGATCTTACTTTCCTCCATGCATTGTTGAAACACAGTTTTTTTCTGAGAGCCCTTTCTTAATGTGCTATGCAGAAAAAGTGCAGTGGACATTTTCTATCAGAGGTCAATAAAATGGAAACAAGTAGAGTGAATAGACGGTTTCCTCTTAACCTCATAAACAAAAGTTACAGTGCATGCGCACTTTTGTGACCCCAACTTAACTTCCAAGACACAATCCGAGACCAACTCAACTGCTAGATGTCAATGTACCATACGGTTCGTTTAAATGCCAAATACAGGACCAATTCAATAAATTGTTTATTTAATAAAATGAACATACAACAACATTAAACAATCGTATCAATCAATTTAAATGAATATTAACATAAATTATATAATTAGACACTAGCCAAACACAAACCGGAAGTTATGTGGGGGTCAGGCGCGTGCGCGTCCGATGAAACAGTGCACATGAGAAAACGGAACTTTAACGGCATCCAGCGGCATCTAGTGGTGAGGTTGCAAGTTGCAACCAATGGCTCACTCCATCGCTCACCCCTCACTTTCTAAGCATTAAAGTGGATGACACAGAACTAAGATGTCATCACGTTTCCGCTTCTTTGCTGAAGGAGATAATATATTCACGAAATCTGAAATTTCACGAAATTTGTCCGTTAAGGGATACTGTAGAAACAACCTGGTGAATTCCATGTAAGGGGACCCGGTGTGTATGTAGTTCATTCTAAGGTAATTAAAACACATCAATATGTAAGGTCTTTATACACCTCTGAACAGATAGTTTTGTTTATTATATTGCATGTCTGTCAATCACACAGCACCTTTGAGTTTTAAATCAGTAAGATTTTTGGTAGGACTTGCAGCATTGGTACCGCATGCATTCATTTAGCATATGTGTTTACTGCCAGAACTGAACCCATGACTTGGTCAGTGCAAGCACTATGCTCCACCAGTCAAGGCACCAGATAATGAGCTACCAACATCTCCAGAGTTTCTAGTCCATTTTTGAAAAGCAATATTTACAGGAAATATAAAAATGTAAAACGGCAAGCAATACACTTAAACGTGTGCAAGCTGAGGTCCCTCTTGATTTTGCCTCTTGAAAAATATACACGGTTCACACGGTTACGGTTCACACTATTCTTGCTATGCAAGTCCCAGGTTCAAATACTAAAAATACAATACGGTTGTATTTGTTAACATTAGTAAATGCATTGACATTAATTAACAATGAGTAGGCCTAGTTTTGGCATTTATTCATCTTTGTTCATTATTGTTTACTTTAATAAATTGACAGTTTATCCCCCCTCCCCAAGAAATAAATAAACAATGGTTAACAAATACAACCTTATTGTAAAGTATTACCAATAATACATACATTATGGATTGAATTCGTTAACCCTATCGTGTGCAGTCATGCTAAAATGTGTGATTTAGCATCAAGGTTAAGCCATAAATAATTTTTATATGCTAATACAGATGACTTCTTCTCAAAAAAGAATAACTCCATCATTTGTAAACTCGAATGACAAACATAAAAACAGTACATAGTACATTAAGCATGTAGTCTGCACACAGCACCTCTTCTTCTCGTTCATGATATTGACACAGGGTTATGAAAACAATTATGCTAGCGTGTCTGCTGCGATCTATAGTTAGCAATCAAGCACCACTGCACATAATTAAATTCAACTCCAACTGTGATGCGTACACTGACGGTTCACCTAGGGGTGATCATCTTTAACTTAAGACACAGTTAGGTCGGGCAAAACTACAGCATACCTAATAATAAGCCTACGCTTTATTTCAAGTGGAGTTGGATGCATAGCGTGAAGCAAACGTATCTCATCTCAGAGCCCGAGTGGAAGGCAAAAGCCTCAAGCTTGTCTGCCGCGAGTATCTTTGCATGTGCTCCACATATTCTCCTGTCAGTATGTGTCTGACCGGGGGCAGTGTATCAGAACCATTCAAACATGTGCTACACAGTTAAGAGGTGAGCATGGTGAATTTCCCATTACTGTCAATGTTGACGTGGCGTTTATCATATTTCGGAATTCAGTATTTCAGTCATGGGAGGCTAAAGTCGAGTCTGATGCACTGAGTGACAGCCCGGTGTACAAAACGGAAATTCAAAAGAAGCTCTCCATATTCATGCACTGATTTAAATTCTGAACCGAATGTTGTTCGCCTCCGAATGCAATTCAATGGTGTCAGTGTGTAGGCTTAGATAAAGGAATAAAGGATGTGTAAATATAAAATAAAGAAAAGAGAGGAGCGATCTCACATCTTCCCAAGTCGGTGTAATTTGGAGAGGATTCATGAAGCGGAACTTTTCTTTTATGAAACTTAACTGCATCGTTTCTGCTTTGCTAACTTTAAACAATTAATGTCTCAAAAAGTCATGGCTAGGAACATAGAAAAAGACTTAAAACTACAGAAAGTCAATCAGTACATAAGAACAGGAAAATGACTTTGTATTGTAACATTGCATCCTAACCAAATGCGATGCGATGAGATGAGATTCCTGCGATAAGCAATTTGTTTGTCCATACCGAACGTGAAAATGGGGCAGGATGCAACAATCAATCACAGAACACAGCCAATCAAAACAGTTTTTCTTTGTCCACGCACCCTCTCACACTAAAGCTGAAGGAGTGCACTGCACATAGAGAGAGGCGTCCTGTTCTCATGTCTCCAGTCTTGGCTCACCGGATGCTATGCTGTAATTTCAGAATATGAACCTATGTAATCAAAGATATATAGCCTTTCCTCATCCATGTTTGGTGATTAATATTCATGAGGTGCAAAATTATATCAGATGAGATCGTTGTGTGGGTGGAGCTTTCTTTTTTGTGTGGGTAAGAGGCCAATCATAGCACACCTCGCTTTTCAGAGCGATGAGCTTTGTAAAAAATCAGATAGGCGGGGCAAAGAGGATATACTAACATGCACGTTTCATTTAAGAGGTGATTAAAGAGTAGATTGTTTGTTTAATCTTGCTTTGAGCCGAAGGAAGTACATTTGAAATGCTACAGTATATGATATTTTCACCGTTTGCTTAAAGGTGGATAAATATTGTTTTTTTATATTTATTTTTTGGTAAACTAGAGCTTTAGCTTGTTGAGTCTGCTTTACTTAAGAGTGCAAGTCAAATAGAAAAGATAAACTGAAATGAGTTTAAAGTGCTCTAAAAGCTGATGTAAAATCTTGGGTAAATCATGCTCATTATTTTTTTCATTGTATATTTGGCCCTCAGATATTCATGTACTACCATCAAATATTTCTCATGATGTCTGGGAATGGTAATATTTAGCCAAACTAGATGTCCTTATAAGCCTAGAGGCAGGTTGAGTGCATTAGCATTCTAGACATTCAACACTTTATATCAGAGTGAGAATTCACTATCTGAACCAGTCACTTCACAAAAAACTTCATGACAGGAGGAGAGCAAACCAAAAAGATGTCATACTAGACATTAAATTGGAAACTATCCTGTTTTTTCAACCTAAGAAATGAGAATTGATATGCTCTAACTCTGAGGGGTTCTGGCATTGTTCGGGACAATACATCTTAAACAAATCTTAAAAAATTGCCTGTTATTTCTAAGTTCATTTTTTTAATCCAGAAATTTGAAACATAGTTTTATTTTTATGATGATCTATCTCTCTCTTTCTCCATTATAGTATATTTTTTGCTTGTTGTTCCAGCTGTTGTATAGAGGCGTCTTGTTGAATATTTACATTGATTCTTTTTAAAGCTACATTTACAATAGCTGGGTTTTTATTCAACGTCTATGATAATATTGTATTTTCTTCTTCACAGCTTGACAGCCTCAGTCTTTGTTCCGTAACATTGTGAATAAAAATAGTAGGCAGGACATTTTTCACAAGGTCACCTTTTTTGTTGCATAAATGAAGAAAAACACACAGCACAGAACAACATGAGATAAGTAAATGATCACAGATTTTGAAAAAGTTGATATGGATGTAAAGATGGAAGTTGCAATGGTGTTTTCTTCCATATTGTAATCGATATCTTACAATAGAGTTAAACGGCCTCTAGATTGCAAAAAATATGTATATACGGCAGGACTTGATTTCTTTGTTTGGGAATCGATTTGATAGTTATAAATTTTAAGCTTGGGCATTGACAGTCAGTACAGCCCCAGCGCCACATCGAGACACACGTCATGAAGGAAAGAAATGTCATTTGGAATGGGAAGAGCAATTCATGTTTTTTTTTTTATTTGATTGTAAGGGCACTGGAATATTCCATTTAAACAAGAATTGTCCGTTTTGATTTTATGGTGACTTTTAACTTTTGTACGGAGATGTCCATATACTGTTCAGAATTTCGAAAAGCTCTTCAGTATATATTATTGTCCACGGTGGCACGAAATTGAAAAAACGCAATTACATAAGAGGTTAAGTAAGCCTGTCCTGTCAGCCTTTTTTACATGAATGAAACTTTAAAACATTAATTGTGTTCAGTTTCAGCTCGGTTCAGCTACAGAGTATAAATTAAGTTAAAGTTTCAAACTATCTATTGCAGAGAAAAAAAACTATAGTCGACTTTAAAGTTCATATGATCAATTAAACCAAACAGATCTGGTGGTAGCAGCATGTTGTGTCAATATCTACTTATATTTGGCTTTTACTGGGGGACCATAAATGTCAGATTTGTTTATCCTCTTTTGGAGGTTCAGACTCAGTTTAGTCCCTTAATATAGCACATATGTTTTACTGACTAGTTGTCCAATCTATGAAACTAGATCCAGTTATAATCGATGACTATATTCCAAACATAGCACTTATGGTAGCACAGCGTAAGAAAGCATAGAGCTTAGTTTTATAGGTCTGCCCTGAGTTACCATCCCCAAGGAAGACCAAGGCTCACAATTCTCCAAGACTAATCAAACATCCAAGCATGTTTCCCTTGAAGAAAGCCAGTTCATCCGAGGATTGTCAATTCACCATTAGGATAAGCAGTGTTCGCAATTCTCCAGGCTATGTAGCTGGACAAGATATTCAATTCAATTCCTGTTACCTTTGAGCTAAATTGAATGAAATCTAGCTTGCTGCAATAAAGTACTGAGCTCAGAAAATCTCACTGGATTGCAGGAAGATAGCTGACTTCCTTAGGAAGGTCAAAAGTCAATAGAGAATTTGTTTCAGTTCAAGATACAATGGTTACAGGTAGAACTCTAACTGCAGTTATTCAATGGAAGCAAACTGTCACTTTAAAAGAGTCATAGGTTAGTTTTGAGAGCTGTGATTTGGATCTTTTTGCAGAACAATCCACTTAGAATCTCTTAGTGTGAAATACTTTTGTCATGGATAAAGGGGAGTCAACAAAGATCTGCTTTCACCATCTGTCTTTAGATGTAACTCCAGCAGACTTTAAATATTTCTACCCTGTTGAAGCTCATGACTAAGTAAAACGGAAACAGATGCACTGATGCAAAGTTCTGCAATGGCAATGATGTCTGTTCAATGTTTTAATATCAAAGCCTTAAACTTTCTAACATTTAAAAAGCCTTCCAGATTGGCTTATGAGCAGATTTCATCGAAAATTGTTCTATTCTCAGACTTTCAAATGGAATGCCATTTCATCTCATATAGAGTCATTGTCACGTTATCTTACAACATCAGCTTTTCTATTGAACTCAATGTATTGCCATTCAGTAGTTGATAAGAACTACTGTACATATGCAGATTTCAACTATCTGTTGTGGTAGTTTATTCAATGGCAACCAGCCCACTAATGATGTTGGGGTATTTCAACCCAGCACTGGGTCAAAAATGGACAACCCAAGAGTTTGGTTAAATATACCCAGCAAATGGTTTGTATTTGATGGTTTAATGGTTTAAACAATGGTTTAAACAAGCCCACATTTTGGTTTGAAACAACCAAACATTGGTTAATTCATAACCCAGCTGTTGGGTTTGTGCAGTTTTTTAAATCCCAATTTGCTCATTGGTTAGAGGATGGCACTAGCAATGCCAAGGTCAAGGGTTTTTTGCTCATAGTCAGAAACACGATGTTTAACACAATGCAATGTAAATCGCTTTAGATAAAAGTGTCTGTCAAATGTATAAATGTAGATGTAAAACATGCTTCTCTTAGTTTTAAGTCTCTCTGAGAGTCTCTGTAGTTTTAATGCTAACCTTATCAGTCGATGCGAAATGAACAGGTTTCTAAGACTGGAGCCAAGTAAAGTGAATCACTTCCTTCAGCACATGTGTGTGATCTTGCATAATTTCTCCTTGGGACCATTTATAATCTGACAAGCAATAATAAAGGCTGGTAGAGTTATAACCCTGCAAGATAAACTTTAATCAAGCTCTGTTACCTTCATTCTGTTTGAGCATGCCCCTGCATATCCAACATTGTAAGCATCATGTTGAAAGTAAATAGCAAATGTGAAGGCATTTAAGATCGGCCATTTAAATGTGAAGGGCAGGCTAATATCATTACCACTGAGACTGTCAGCAGTGACCTCTATTCCATCTAGGCTCAGTTTACTTGAATTATGGAAAGATCTCTAATTAAAAACTCAAAATACTAAAACTTCCTGTTTGCTCTTGTTTAGAATCAGGGAAGGTGTTGAAACAGTATGAAGGAGTATATAAAATGTGAGGTGTGCTGGGATTTCAGCATCCTTTGCGTTGTATGCGATATGATGTTTTCTCCACGGATCTTTGGAGCTTTTTAAAAGCTCATTGATTTTGTAAGGTGTTGTTCAATGAACCCATGAGTGAGAATTATAGTATTAATTAATATAATGCAATTTCTGTTTTTAAAATTCAGTGAATGTCTTATGCATCGATACCAATAGCATTAAACGAGCAAGTTGAAGTCAAACTGTAACGCACTGATGCAATTATGCATTTTTTCATCAATATTGATTATTCTTATTCTGAGGTTTGCTAATTAATCATATTTGCCTTTACGCTCCTGGATAACCCCGAACTGAATGAAAGTTCAGTATCTAAATTATTTCAGCGCATGATGAATGTCTGATGAAGGTTTGCAGGGTTGCCGGCTGATTATTAGCTGTAGGGTAAGATTAAAGGGAAACTGCAACCTTGCTGACAGTCTGGTTATCTCTGTTCGACTAAATGAAAATCATGGCCTGAATCCATCCAAGGAGATTAGGGAAAATGTGACCGCATTACTGATGTCATTTTGCATATCTACTGGTTTTGGAGTCACTATATTGACCCACGCCAAAGGCTTAGGTGAGCAATATTTGCAGATGGCGCTCAACTTTCAGCTGGTGGACTTCAAAGTAAATCACAGGGAACACATGAACATTGTTGAGATGGTTGAGCTGTGTTAGTGTAGTATGAAGTAGATCCAATTTTACAATTTAAAGAATTATTAGCATTTTTGATCCTAATTTCATAGCTTGTTTATTTGCCTTTGTAGATGGTTTCAGCAGCAACAACACTAACAAATGTTATGTGGCCCAAACATAGAGTAACTTCCGGTAGACCTCCGCGAAGAATCAATAACTGTTGAGTAGTTTTCATTTCATATTAGTATACAATAAAAGCAGTTAGTATACAATAAAATATCAATATAAATTCAAATGTATATAAATTAAATTTTTATATTAAAAGTGAATTACCAGACCGATAACCAAATATGGAACCTCCGGCCAGGTGCGCTTATCCAATGAATTGTTTGTTGAGCACATTCTGGGATCAGCGAATAAAAAGTATCACAATTATTACAACATAGACATGTATTTGAATTTCTCAGTGCTTTGTTTCAATTATTGTAGATTAGGGTTGCATTAAAATGTTTAATCAAATTAATTACACAATCAAATTTGGGTAAGAAATGACCTTCAAAATATAATGTTAAGCCATTTTTACAAAAAGACATTACAAAACGTAACTTTACAGAAACTGCATTATTATTATTAACAATAATAATATTGTTAATAATAACGGGAGCGTTAAATCTGTTGAAATGTTTAAATGCGTTATTTTATCTAAAAATTATTCCAGATATGCTTTTATTTGCATAATTATTAAAATCAAACATCGATAGCAGGATTGACTCTACATCAATAAAGTGTTCATTTAATGCACTGATTAAAATATGATGCCTTTGCATTCAGAAGGCATGCGAGCGTCGCCAAAACAGCCAGTCATCTGCCTGCTGCCATGGTGTGAAGACATTCCTTTAAATAGTCTAATTAACTTAACCGGCCACATAATTGTAGTGCCTGCTCAAGCATGCTTTTTTACAGAACAATGCACATCTAATGACAAACCAATGCCAATTGCGAGTTGTTAAACCCTCTTAGGGCCGGGATAGTCATTAACATGAAAACATGGAACTCACTGGAGAGAGACGCAGTCGGTCCGGAAATAAATAAATAACAATATCTTGTTCAGTGATAAGATAAACAAATCCTTTGTCTAAATGGGTCAAAGGCACCGTGCATCTAGCAGCCAATAAATCACAACTTGTTTCCATTCCCCGTTGTCCAAGAAACGCTGTGTGGCTGTGTGCTTAACTCGTCTTGTTTTTCATGATGTATAGAGGAGAGCTCGGTTCAAGCACAAAAACTGGTCCAGAAGTCTGTTTTGTTACTTTGAACACTTTCAGTGAATGTAGTGATGACCTTCGCCTCTCTACATCTGCTTATTACACTTCTTGTTCGAGTTTTGCTGGAACCAATCAGTCCAGCCGTCCAGAGTTTAACTCTGTGGCCTCATGTAAAATAGAAATTGATTGATTGTGGTTGATCCAGAGAAAAAAAGAACTCGATTGGCAGAACTACACAGTAGCTTTGTCATGAAAAATGGAGGACGGTGTCTACAGCAGATAAAGTTAATAGGGGAGAAGATTTGTTTTAGTATGTCTTCAGATGGGTGTTGTTTGGCATCTCAAAATCTTTTCTTTTTGAAAGTTGAGAGACGTTCTGTAATGATAGAAAACATGCTTTATATCAAACAGCAAGTAGCCTACGCATTCTGTCTAGAAAACAAAATCTGTGAATGTTACAATCACATAAACCAGCTCCGTTCAGTATATCCAAGGCTGCATCTAGTCCATTTCTTGGTTATTTTTTAATATTCCTTTTCCAAAGGTGCCCGTTCATGACCACCTTCAGAGAAGCTCTATCTCTGACATGTAATAGTTGGCTAACTGTCGACGCAAACTGTCACCTTTGCCATTACTGACATTTGTAATAGCAAAATGGTCCGATGTGGCACCTAATTTGGCCGCTCATTCACCTCCAATGATAGGAGATGTCAGCAAGATGATGATGACAACAATATGATGTGTTGTATCATGGCTTGAGTATTGATTATGTTTGCCGGACATGCCACGGAAGACGAATAGCTAAAATATATGGCACACCAGCAGGCATCCAAGTCACATTGAATTTTGTAGTTTGTATAATCCGGACATCTTTAATTCTCGATTTTTTGGCTTTTTTTGGCAGATATTAACCTTGCTGTGAAAATGTTGCATTATTATTATATGAAGCCCTGACATGGTGTTGAAAAATTCAGCCGACTATTTGTCTTGTCCACGAGCTAAGCTGCATCTGTAGCTGTGCTCTGGTGGAACCTGTATGCTTCAAAGAATAAGATTAAATGTCAAAAGCCGTTGAGCAGACGATAGTTTATGCGCCGACTTGCGATTTTTCATTCTCAACAACCACTAAACATTTGGTGGCTCACGCGTAAACAGACGATTCTGATCAAATGCGGTCGAACATTGTGTAAAATTTGTCTGTAACGAGGATATTTTGTGATGTTTTCATTATTGAGCACCCCGTAGCAATAGTCAAACACAAAGGTTATTTGAAACAAGCCTCATTTGATCAGTCCCGATTTGTATGTTACAGCATGGAAGAATAAAGAAATCTCCATTTTATGTTAATATTGTGGAGACAAAAAATGCTGATGTATCTGCAAAGGCAACTTTGCAATTCCCGTGACTGTGGGGGTCTGAAATAATGGCTTTGTGGCTGTTCTGCACTTCATCTGCAGACTGTTAGATCGACAGATCGAAGAAATGCCATTGGATGGCTCATACTTATTATGCTCAAATGGGTTTGGGATTGAGACCCCGGCTGTTTTCTCAATTTGCAGCCTTAAGGCAGTGATTTAAGCAGATAAAAAGCTAAATATGGAAGTATAAAAGCACCCTCCAATCTGTCATTCATATGACCTTGGCTTTTTGAGGACGACCAGACGGAATGAATCTGCCAGAGACTTTCAGTGGAGCTAATATACTCTAATTGATTTAAGACTTATATGAAGGCTGGCTGATCTGACTGACTTGTTTAATGATGAAGTCATCGTCAGTATTATTGTGGAAAAATGCGGGATCCTTCAGTAATCAAAGTATTTATTCAGTCGTCTGTCTGCGGCTGATGAAACCTTTTGAAAGTTCTAGAGGAAACACAATGAGTCTTTTGCACATTATTTTCATGCAGATTTGGGGTGAGGAAGAATATAAAACTGATTCATTATTAACTCACGAAGAGCTTGCGGTTTTCTTTAATGATGTCGAGCGACCGCCGCAAAACTTTTATTTGTGTACGTACCGCCGAAATGCAAATGTCATCCTCTTTGAAGTTTGTTAAAACATTTAGAATGAGAAACAGAGCATTCTTCTTAATACGCAGCACACATATTTTACATTATTCTGTTTGCTTTGTCAGCTCAAGGATGTTGTTCACCGAATAAGCCTCTTTATTGCACATCCTTTTTCTCATCCTTATTTTTTTAGACTAAAGGAGATGCCAAGCGTCCTTGTGGCTCATGGTGTCTTAAGCATTTGATATGTGTGACTGGGAAAGCATGGCTGATCCTCTGTTACTGAGGCAATTTAAAGCGTACACATGGTCTTTGGGGGAAAAGGGCAAGACGTGGAAAAAAATAAAGAAAAAATTGGGAGAGATAAGAGGCTGACGCTGGAATCTGAAGGGCAAGAAGAACTGAGAGAAAGGCTGTCAAAAATGAACGCAGCTACCATGCGGTGCCTGTTATGTGACAGCCCTTAAATTATCCATATCAGTTCAAATGATTGACAGGTTAATTTTCTATATTGTCCTGAAGGCTTTTGACCTTCTCTTTCACTCATTTGTATGCTTTTAGATTGTACTTTTTTTCTAGATGATTAAAAAGTCTAATAATTGGTAAATGACTCCTTATCAAATCCCAAATATTACATTATCACATTGTTTCACATTTTTTACCAATCGCTATTTGTACTGATTCATTTACTGCCCAGATCAGATGTAGTACAAAAATGTATACATAATACCTAATATAGGCCTATATATATATATATAATACCTAATTCTAAAAATCAGTTTGGTTTTTTATTACTGTTTCAGATATCTCATTTTAAAACCTCTCCAATAAATGAAAGTTGGTCTGACATTAATGAAATCTATTTTTGTCAAGACACGGTTCAACTTTTACTTGATTCTTGCCTATATATTTATAATTTTGCTGTTTACAGGATTATTAAATGTGATGACTTTGGGAAAATAACTTAAGGGTTTTTAAGTGATTGTTCACAAACAAATTTCTTCTTTATTCTTTCATCATTTACTCAATCTTTCGGTCATTTCAAACCTTTATGACTTCTTCTTCCGCAGAACACAAAATATATTTTAAAGAAGTTTGTAACCGAACAACACCGGCATCCATTCACTTTTATTGTATGGACACAAAACCAATGGAACGGATGGATTGCCAGTTACCAACATTCTTCAAAATATCTTCTTTTGTGTTCTGCGGAAGAAGGAAAGCCACACGGGCAAAAGGATGAGTATATGATGACAGAATTGTCTGTTTTGGCTGACCTATCACTTCAAACTAGCTGTTTCATACCAACATCAAAGCCATTAGGAGGACAATTCAAGCATTCGGGTAGACAGATAATGAGATACAGTAGAGCCCATGCGACAACTAGGCCCTAAATCACGAAACGGAGCAAGGTTTCTTTTTTGTAGTCTTGTACACTTAATCCAATTTTAATGCCGATTCTTAACATGGTTTATAAAGACATACTTTTCGAAATTTAAGCTCAAATTCAATCTTCTGCATCTTAACAGCGTATCTTGAAAGCCATTTATCTACAGAATATGAGATTTGTTGCTCTTAATGAGTAAACCATTTCCAATTATCCTTGAGGTGATAACTATGCAAAAGTTGCATGCTTGCAAATCAGACAAGCCTCCAAGTTTACTCTCTGAGGCGAACCTAATGACATTTATTTTCTTTACTAAATTAGTAGAGGTATGCGCTGTGCTTCCGCGCTGCTTCGTTGAAAGAAAATTCTTAATGCCGTTCAATTAAATAATAAAACATTATGAATTATCAGCAACTTAATATCCTCCCTTGTTATGAATCTTACCCTTCTGCTTGCAGTAATTCTTAGTCCCTCCTCAAACACAAACCGGGTATTTTCGTCTCCTAAGTAGCCATTTAGAGTCAGATAAGTTGAGAACGATGCTATTCCTTGCTTGGTAGCGCTAGTTCACAATTAATGAATTATTCGCCGAGCTGAATTTGCACTGTGTTGCATCATTAAAATATATTAATAAGAAATCAAATTCCCTGATGTGGAAATAATGCACATTAATGTTTAAGGACGCTCTGCACTTGTTGAGGTGTCGCGCTTTGGTTTCTTCATCCGCAGAGGGTTTATCTGTGTCTCACTCCGAGATTCATCGCTAAAATATTTAAATAATGCAGGCAATAGAGCCTTTCTTTCAAATTGTCAAACCGTGTTCCTGTCAAGAGCTTGAGGACTTTGGACAATGTGCTTACTGACAGGACTGACATTTTTATTCTCTGTCGACTGACAGAAACCTATTGTTACTGACTCTTTCAAATAGTTAATTTATATCACCCTTGTCAATGGGATATGTTTGGGATTTGCCTTTATCTGAGGAGGGTGTCACCATTGTTTGTGCTTCTTGTAATCAGCCGGGACCTTTGTGACTGACACATTGACATGGCTCATATACATCGGCTTAGCTTTGATACATGGAAATTTTAATGAAATAGTTGTATAGTTGTGGCTGATATAGGACAATGAGAAGAAGGCACACTCACAAAAGCCAGGATCTTTTCTTGGACTGCAATGCATTATTAACTGGGCACATATAACACATTCGGTTGAAAGCTTATTTTTGTTCATTTTCAATGACCTTTTTGAGGAATCTACATGGAGTTCATCGTTGTAGCCTTGTATGTGCACATATACCTGAGAGATCCTAGGCCTGGTTGTTCAACCAAAGTTCATGACGGGGGGAATAATGTGAAGGAGACATTTGGAGAAGGGGTAATGGAAAAACTTTTCTTTAACACATTCATTTTTAAAGTGACAGATTCCTGGTCTGCTTGAAAGCTGCTCTTTAGAAAATGCTTTTTTCAGAGATTACTTATTTATCTTGGGAGTAGGTGAAAGAAGTAGTCCAAGCTGGATTTGCATGTCCGAATACTCTAAAAATAATAAAGCTTCTTATGAAGCTTTGTCAGGGGTCAGGCTGTGCCGTATGGTTGAAGAACAGTTCTAAGGAGAACCTGTCACATCCAGAGAAACCTGCCATTGTGTTGAAGGTTTTGTAGTGGAAAAATGGGTTTAACACTTTAAAAAGTTACGTTTTTTTCCACTAAAAGACTCTTTTGGGAGCCGATAAAAAGTATTCCATGCCGCTGCTGTGAAAACCCGTAGGCACCATTATTTTTTAAATTAGGCCTGTATAAGTTACATAAAGGGGAAGTTTTGAAATGAACAGCAAAGGCTGACAATGATGGTGGTGATTCCATCTCCAAGATTTTCCTTTCAACCACTTCAAAATAAAATGACATATGTATCTTTATAAAGACTTCTAACAAGATGCACTTTCAGGAGTGGACAGAATGTACAGGATGCGCTGCTCACTGTTTTCCTGGGTTTCCATTGCTTCACTACAGTCCAATTAGAGAAAATGGGAATTGTGTTGAGGCCATGAAGTGCCATGAAACAGCCATTACCAGACACCGCAACTGCTTTATTGACCGAGATGCTTACCTCTGCTTTGCCGATTATTAAATTTCAATTGTCCCCTATGGTGCATTAGGGCTTTCTAATGCTATATTTCTAATGCTATCTGAAATCCAAAATGCATCTTGAAACTTGGATCTATATTTCCCTCCATTTTGACATGCTTACTGTTTATTGTATCTGTGCTTATCATGTTTATATTGTTTTGTTGCTGGAAAGAGAGTTTTTAGTTCAACAAAAGGGCTGCAAGGTAACATGACAATTGAAAGGGTATTTTAGCCTAAGATTAAGAACAACTTTGGTATAATTTGGATTCGTACATGGGTCACGTTTAGATGTCCCCATCAAAAAAAAATTACTAAAGTGATTTTATGTCCATGGAAAGCACATTAAATGCAAGTATTTATGTATGTAACTAGTTTATGGATTCAACTAAGTTTTTGGAGAATAAAATGTAAAAATTTGGTTGAAATAATGTTACATTGTCATTCAATGTAACACAATATTTATGTACAGATTATCAACAAATTTAGTTATTTTGTGCTTCAAATGAGGACAAAAATCTGATTGACATAAACAAAAATTTAAAAAAACATAAATAAAACTAATCAGCATTTGGGCGTAAGTGATTAGTCTTTTAATATGTCATAAATTGATTTAGGTTGTAAATATATTAGAAGCGCAATATTAGAATTAAAGCGGTATTACACGTATTGTTTTTTCTCTTTAACCCACATACATACAGATAATATGGCCTTTGATTATATTATAATTATAATTCTGATTACATTCGATCCTTTGGACAAATGCATTTCTGTGTGCATCAATTGCAAGAAAAAACACATTTGTGAATATGTTGTGGCTGTGCGTGCATGCAGACTTTATCGCCGCCATTAAAGATTAAACATACCTCTAAGGTAATTTGCTTTGATATATACGCCAATGCTTTCAAGACAAGAAATTGATTCGGCCTCGGAAAATGTATCACCTTGCAAATTACGCGACTCTTTGAGCCATATTTATCAAATCAATTCTGTGGACATCATCCACGGCTCCCTCGCAACGTGTCACTCCGCTTCCAATCCATCCTGACACTGTCTGGCTAAATGATCCTACAGTTAGCTAAGCCAGACGTGAAACCAGACATGTTCTACTCTTGTGTATTAATAATCCATAACAGGAACCTGCCGTTATCAGAAACAACCCAACGCAAGTGCAGAAAACGCGATTTTTTTGGTTGCCATCATTTTAAAACAACATTCTACAGGGCAAATAATATCGTCTCACATTGACTGAAGTAAATCAGTTAAAACGGCTCGCTGCGATTTTAATATCAGTGCACTCATTTTAAAAAGAAGGCCAGCCAATCAAGGTTAATATTTAATTATGATGAGTAAATATTAATGCCTTTGAGATGACAGTGAGGTAGAGGGGAAATAAGAGAGGAGCCGTTCACCGAAGCATGCTTTTTACTAAACTAAGATCAACATTAAGAAGCTGTTTCCCGGACAGGGATAATCTTATATCAGGATTAGGCCTTCTAAAATTAGGACATTAAGGCAGTTTTTACACTCATGCCTTCCAAAAAAAGCTTTACTGGTGTGCATTTTCAGACAAAACAAGGGCACTTATGTATTTTAATAAATGACACGACAAGCTATGTACAGTTTAGACAGCTCTAACATTTATTTTAGTCTAGTACTGATCTTAAACCCTGTCCGGGAAACCTCTCCATGACCAACCAATAGTAATGCTGTAAAGTGATAGTTCACCCATAAATAAAAGGTTTTACACTTTTACACTTTAAAAGATACATGTATGCCTATGTTAAGATTGTGGACATAGGGAAATTGATGACCCATGTACTGTAGTTTCAACACCCAAGTTTCAGATTAATTTTATTTTTCATAATTCTTAGCATAATTTTAAAGGAAGTTTCTTTTCTCAAATCTTTACACGCTACGGTAGATTTAACATGAATAACAGAAGCAACAGGGCAGCGCAATTCATCGCCGCTGCCCCCAAACCTGTATTTTTCCTTTTTAATCAAAACAAATTGCTGTGTGAAACTCTTTTTCCACTGCTTAGGTGTGACATAAAGTTGGTTAAAGGGAAGTCTCTGGTGAATTTAAAATTGAATGCAATATTCAGGGGAGAACATGCCTTAGAGGAGCCACGTTGTTATCGTAACAAGTCTGTCAGAGGAAGAGAGCTTGCATGAAGAGATAAAAGGTCTATTGTGTGGAAAAACAACCTTTGTTTAGACTCGGGGATATTCCCTGACTTTACATTCAGCTGTCTACCTTTAAGCTAAAACAAATATAGCGGCGAGCCAGGTGGAAGGGAGTCGGGGGGAATGAATTAATTGAGGCCCAACATTGTCACTTGTTTTGCTCTTTCACTGACCGCTGCACGTGCGAGAGGAGAGCCTGATTCAATTTGATCGTAGGCAGCGAGGAAGGATGTGTACACAAACGCAGGCGAGAAAATTATCTGCGGGAGGCTTGTCAGCGTAGAGAATTGTGTTGGCTCCATGTTTTTGCACTGTAAACAGAAAAATACAGGGTCTTCATTGCAGGGGTTTTTCCTTACACGTAGAACAAAGAAGAAAAGGGGTTGAGGTCACCATTGTACTTGAAGCAAAATCAAAGGGTGTAATCAAAGGAAGGGTGTGATGTCATTTCCACCAAAATTGGTTCCAAAAAAATTATGTTTTATTGGTTTGAACCCTCTTGTCTTCCAGGAAACCTTTACAGTTAATGCTAAGTATCTAATAACCATTGGTCTAAAAAGTGATGACGCAATTGGTGGTTGTGACCGGGGGCTCCACCTGCTTTGAGACAAACGACTTTTCGGCTTCATTTCTTCACTCAGTCTGTCACTTGTTTAAGGGAAAAATTTGACCAAAAGTGCAATTTTTTTTATCATTTACTCAACCATCATGGTTTCCCAAACCTGTGTGACTTTCTGCTGTAGAACTCAAAAGAAGACATTTTTAACACTGACCCCCATATAAACACATATGAGACATTTCTCAAAAAAACTTCTCTTGTTTTACTCAAAAGAAAAGGTCATATACAGTTTCCAACAATGTGAGGATGAATAAATAATGACAGAATATCTGGAGAGCTATCCCTTTAATGTGACGGACTGAGTAAAGAAATGAAGTAGGCGGAGCCCATGAGCAAAATCCTCGATTGCATCATCATTTTAGACCAATGGTTGTACTGTAGATACTTAACGCTCAATGGGTCCCATTCAATAATAATTGCGTAGATTATTCGTATTTAAACGCCCATTCAAACTTCTCACAAAAACTCTCCACCTTGTTCACAACATGTGCGTACGCCCCACCTCTCTGAAATGAGCAGACTTTTATCAGAACTCATCACTCAGAAAAGCAAGATGTGCTATGATTGGCCAGTTAACCAGTGCGTTTGTACTGACAGATACACCCACCGTTCTTGCATATACATTTGGCGTTCTTAGCAAAATCCTACCTCGAACTGACGTAGATTTGTGGGGGTGTGGTTACATGAGAAGTTTCAGGCAGGTCTGGGAGAGCATTCGCTCTTAAGAAGAATGCATCTTTTGTTTTCCGACACTATTTTACTTGTCTTACACATGCATGGGCAAGTTACAGTATAACTCACAAATGACACAGAAAAACATGATTTTGCGCCATAAGACCCCTTTAAAATAAATTGTCGTACGCAGGTTTCATGCACGAAATTGTGCATACGCATGCTTGGTGAATGAGACCCGATGTCTCTTAATTTACAGGTAGCGTCCGAGTGTTGCAAACAGCATTCAAAACTCACTTGTTTCAAACTTCTTTCCACCCATGAGCGAAAAACCGGAATAACTCTGCTGTGGATATACAGCGTCCTTTAGGGGTCTATTTGTGCCCTGCTACATTTAAACATTTGCATGGTGTCAGAATCATTCTTCCTAAGATCCTATTTCACTGTCAGAGTTAGAGAATTCTCTTCCTTCAGCCTGTCACCAAACAGAGATTCAAATAAGCTCCTGGTCTCTCTTTGTGCAGATTAGATGTCAGTTAACTTCCACTCCGCCCTTTGTGCTGTACTGAAACCCACGGGGGGCCACTGTAGCGTGATTTACAGGTAATAAAACCAGTCAGAGATGACAGCGAGAGACAGGCCGCTACCACAGACTGGTATCAAATGAGAACAGTCAATACATCTCTGTGATAATATGAATTATTCTCTTTATGTGTCATAAAGTAGCTGCCTTGAGCTATTTAATGTCTGCCAGGCAGGAAATCATGAACTTTGGCATTTGATGCATAAAAGATATTTAAGAGACAAATTTATAGAGAGATGGGTCTTGTACAGTTTGGAATAACTATTCTGAAGTATAATGTGTATGTGTAACATACAGTAAACTTGAATCTTGAAAATAAAAGAGATAAATTAATGAAGTCTGATGCACGATGCACGTGGGTGTCCAAACTCAATGGCTCATCCGTAATGTGCCATGACATCATGATAGATTACGTGAGTAGTTAACGCTTGTATTTATAGAACCTACATCAATTTTATCTTTTGCATAACATCCAAGCATAATGCGTCTTTGCAAATTACAATTTGTCTTAAGCAGCCGTAGCCGTGTTAAAAACAACTCGTGTTTAAAGTGGTTTGAATATGTTGAGTAGGAAGATCCACTTAACAACTGGCATCATCAAATTTTCCACTTCTGCATTCTTGCCAGACGATTAAACCGGGATCCTGTGGTGCCCTTCAAACCGGGATCAAAATGCCTGGCTACTTCGCTGGCGCACATCTTGGGCTTTAATTGCGTATAACATGTCAGATCTTTTGAGGGCTGACTTTGCATAATTAGATTATTATGCTATATAGTTACATGACCTTCAAGTGTATGGCTACTAACAGGGAGGGCCAGGACTGTCTAATCAGTGTCAACTTGAGTTTAAAAGAAATGCAAACCAGCCAGTGTACTATAAAATGGCCGAGGTTGGCAAGTTCATCATGCAAACAAACGGTATCATATTAATCCACGTTTAGCCATTGAGCAGCTCTTGATTAAGATATGAGGATTATATGTAAGGGTTTGAAGAGGGCTACTTTATCAAGTCGGTTATTATGCAGCGGGCACAAGCGTAGCCAGAAGTTCTTTTCTTTATTATTTTCTAGGTCTTCAGAATGTTGCAAATGTAATTTATCGAGGAGCAGCACTTTGAATGTTCAGACTGGTGTGAATACAAGCAGAGGGGTTCATGTGATGCATGTATACATAAACAAATAGCACCATCTTCTGAATATTGAAAACAGTTGCATCTCTGGTTCAGAGTGGGACCTTCGATTGCTTTGTGTATTTTTTTCGGGGGCTAGCTTTGTGTTTGAGTCTGCTCTCAAATGCTTAATCGTAACACTATTTTGTTTTGTTTGTGAAAAGCGGTGATAGCATAGTCCTAACAAACAGAATAAGTAACATCTATTTTTGTTCGATCCTACAATTTCTGGAGTCTGTTTCTATCCTTTCTAAGCGATGGTTACGCAGGTTGAGGTTAAACTCATTTTCAAACTTCAAATCTTTCTTTTCACGAACACAGTATGCATGACGAAATTTAGACATGCAAAATGAGGAATTGCTTTCTACGAAACTCAAGTACAAACTGGTGTGTTTTCTCTCCCTTGAGCTGTTTTACTCACACAAACATTTTAATCTCATAAAATATTGACAGTTTACAGGCAGTGCGCACAGATAAGAATAATTTCTTTTTAATTGAGTTGAAGACCTGATGACTATTAGGTCACGGTTATCTGGCTCTTTCTGAGGCAACAGTTGATAGTATCTCTGCTTCTCTTTTAATCAAAAGTGCCATGGGCGAGTCATGATGGGTTGACACACTCGAGCTGTCCAAATCTATCTCTCCCTCTCTCTTTCCAATCCGTCTCCCTGATGTCAGCCGTGTTCGGCTGGGAGGGGCAAGGTGGGGACGCAACCCCTTCCGGCGTCCACCTTCTCCCTCCTCTGAATCCAAGGGGGATGAAACGCGTGTTGTTTCTGATAAACCGCTGTGATCAATCTCGTGGATGCACAGCGAATCAGCGGAGCGAGAGCCTTTGAAAATCAAGCCTTGTCCCAGTTGTGCCAGCCAATGATTATGTGGTCAGCGATGCCAAAGGCAAGCCGGGGAACATCAAGGCATTAGAAGCTGCAGCCTGTCAGCTCTCTGTACTTATTAAACATAAACAAGGAGTTCAGTAAAACTCCCAATAAAGCCAAAATGAAAAAGAGAATCTGAAATACATTGTTATATTATGGGATTGCGAATTTGCTTTCAAGTTCTTTTCTTGCTTTGATGTAGTTTCAATTGAAACAGGAAGTTTGGGTTGAACATTAAACCAGTAAGTAGCCGATAGGTTACATCACAGCCATGAGGACTGATTTGCTACTTGCTATATTTTGTTCGTTCAATCTGATGTAATAGAAATTTTTAAGTATTTTACAATGTGGCTAATTTGTATGAATGAGCATAATGTGAATCATATGATTATTAGAAAAAAAGTAATACTGAATCGCTTGCGTGAAAGCAGATCGTATACTACAATGTACACATAAGATCGCTCAAATACATGCGAATTAGACACCTCATAAATAATTATGAATTCCAGAGAGATTGTGTTGGTTGCAAAAATATTTGTAGTGCAGGAAAATACTTACTTTGAATGTTCAATTCAGAATGGACACCAAATAGAGTTTTTCTAGAAAGGCGATGAATTCATTGCAAAATAATGCACTGTGCTATATGATAATGTTTCTAAAATTAACTTAAATTATAATTAAAACATGCAAATATGTTAAAAAAAATACATATGTGATTAAGTGTATATGTAAATACATTTTTAAGTTGTGAATCGTACAAAAACGATCTATTATTAGAAAAATAGCAATACTGAAGCCCCATCCCAAACGCCGACCCTAAACCAAACGTTACTGACGCGAAAGCAAATCGTAAATAAAGGTAAGAATGAGATTGTATGAATTCATGCAAATTAGCCATAGTTACGTTTTTGCCGTGAGATCACTTTTTCTGTCCCTACATTGATTTAAAAAGAACTATTAAAATAATTCCATTATTTCAAACACATTCACGATATTTTAATAATTTAGATATATTGCAATAGTTCAAATTATTGTATTGTCATAAGCTTCAGGGTCCATTTAATCCAATAATACATGTTTTCTAGAGTTTTTTAACAAGTTTTCAATATCAGCTGAATGATTGATGCCGTGATACACAACAGCCATACTGAACAGACTGTACATCTACCTCCCACAGCTTCATTTTCTTTCGCAAAAAAAATATGGCTTTTGCCCGGACTAAAATCTATAAACACGATTACTTAATTACAAGGGTCTGTAAATGATCTGATGCATAATAACAGTAAATGATGATAATGTTTCTATGTAATATCCCACATTGACTTGGGTGAGATACGAGGGCTGTTCCAATTCAAGCCAAATAATAACCTCAGTAGCTCACGATGAGCTGATTTACGCGCACGATTCAACAGTTTCGTGTCATTCTGAACATAAAAGTCATTTGGAACATAGATTATTTGCTGTGAGGCGGATCTTCTCTATTCACCAGTCACTGTTGTGCCTCTTGGTTTTCACTCACTCATTCCCAGCAATAAAATATCAGTCAAATACTTTTCCACTCGGATGGACTAATTTCAGGTCCTTGAATGACTTTTCGTTGAGCTCCATTAACTTTTACTGCGGACAACCTCAAGGAGTTTCTGCAAACGCCTGCTCTAGTGTCAGAAATCCACAGACTGCAAGCATGTTTGAGATGTGGACGGTTTAACCAGACTCCACAGAAATGTATTTTTCAAAATAAAATTCATGAATATAATTAATGATCCTGATGAAGACTTTGTGCATCGCATCACCAAACAAACAGCTGAACTTCTACTTTAAGTTGGTCCAGGTCAAACAATGCTGTTTCAATGCTGTTTCACCTCCATCCCATATGGAAAAATTCATTTAAATCTCAAATTAAGGGGCTGTGCTTAAAGTGCAATAGAAGAACAAAACTCAAATAATTGATAGGAAATGTTAAGAGCCTGTGTTTGAATTTTCTCACTTTTGCATTACCACTTTTATGACCACTTTATTAAATCATAAAAAAATGATTATTTGCAACTTTATCTGTTTAATTCGATAATACTAGTTTTGGAGAGTTCCACATTTTTAACACTTTCCAATATCAGCTGAAGGATCAATGCCAAGCAGCACAACACCCCATTGAACAGAATGCACATTTACCTCCTATAGCTCTATCAATTAAAATATCTCCAAATGATTTACAAAACATGCAGATTCATACATCAATTAATCAACTGTATAATTTATTTCCTGAGAAAAGCTCCAGATATTCAAAGACATTAATGAGGCAGGCAGGTAAAGCATTAAAAATAGAATAACGAGATCAGGAAATATTATTTGATGTCAATATGTTGTTGGTTTTATGTATATTAAAGACAAGCTTGGGACTAATTTTCTTATATTCAATTTAAAAATACGTTTTCAAATTTCAGTAGCAAATAGTCTTCTGTATGTACTGTTAGCTTGGCACTGACAGGCAACCTGTGGCTCATCTGCTCATGACATGCTAGTGGTCAGTGTGATGCCAAGGGAGCCTATTTTGTCGTCATGGGGACAAACCACGCACTTAACACCAGAACTTAGAGAGGTTGGTGTGACAAGGGTGGCAAATTGCCTTTCAACAACCCTGGGATGTCACCGGTGGTTGTTCGGCAGAATTGAAATGTTAGGATAGAAATGCTTCCCGTCGTGTCCCAATTGAAATGATTTCCCGCTCAGGTCATTGGTCCATTGATTAGATAATGTTAATTAACATCAGACTATCAGAGCTCAGAGCTGTTCGGGATGTTACTTGATAAAGCCGTGCTAGCTGCTTTAATTACAGTCATCTAGCATAGAATCAATATCAGCAGCCTGGCAGCATTAATGTTCAGCTCGATTGATTTTCAATAACAATAAAACAAGACATGATCGGTATAGATTAATGAACGGTGTCGCCGCATTCTTCATGTTATCAGGTGAATTCCTCCATGTTTGTCATTTTGGCGTAAATTGTCAGTTTACCACAAGAGATTTTTTGTCAGGTTATGGTTTGATGAAAAAGAACTGAAAGCGTAATGGAGAGAGAATAAACTAGAATGCAGATGGATAGAGGTTACATGGAAAAGGCATCAGGAAAATGATTTTTGAATGCTTTTGCCTTAGTTTTTTAAACATGTACTAACGAGACGCTCTACATTTCAATGAGTAGCAGTTTGTAGATCCACATTAAGCAGGGAAATGGGGTGTGACATGACGCCATGATTTACAAAATACAGCCAATCGTAACAGCGCATATACTTTATACAAGTTCTGGTGTTGTTATGCACTCACAGTGCGTTGTTCAACTAAATGGCATAAAAACATCAAACAAGTCTTTTTTACTTGCCACCTAATCTTGTTCTGTGAACTTTTGCTCTTAATTGTAATCACCAAGCATTAAATTAATAATTCATTCAAAATACTGTTATTGCCTATAGTAATAATCTGTTAGTCATTTGCTCCATGTGCAGATAAATAGTTGGTTACCAAAAACACTTTTTCTATGCCTGATTAGGATGTGATGTCAGGATAAAAGTAGGCTTTAAAAAAAAAGACAGACGAAAAGTTCTGGGCAAGAAAAAAAAAAGACTTAAACCATACCTACAGTTTTGATGAACTAATAGAACTCTATTGATATTCGTTTGTTTGGATTTCCGATGTAAGGCCATGAATGTGTCTTTGTGGTTTATTCAGACGCTGACCTTAGTTAGTTTCTTTAGAACGGCAATATTTTACTTTTCTTTCTGTTCGGTTCTGAATTTAAGGCTTAAAAGCCTCAATCAACATTCTATTAATTCAATGCTTCTCTCCGTGAAATCAATTTCAGGTTCAGATCTTCAGTTAAGGGAATATTGACTCAAAAGTAGATATTTTGATCAACGTGACCTTTTGGGTAACTTTTACTGCTTTTTTCCCTGATTTTCAACTTTTTTAATATAGGTGATCACAGAGATTAAGTCAAATAATATAAAATGTGGGAATTCGACTGAAAGCTTAACAAGGGTATACAACATGGTAAAAAAATTCTACCCATGTAAAAAATTCAAAGGTGAGATGTGATGTCACTTCCTAAGGACCAATGAACATGTTTGTGTAATGGGCTGGTTGTAGATGGCGCCGGTGAGCTTTTGCAACACCAGGGTCGGCAAACTCATTTCCGGTCATAAAATTTCCGGTACTCAGCAATGTAAAGAGGATGTGTCATATCCCTTATATGTTAGTTTCTTCTTTTAATAAAAAAAAAACTCTTATTTTTCCCTACAAGAAAAAAACAGAAATCAGTCTCTGGCGTCCCTAAAGCTCACCGGCGCCAACTTGTGCAACTAGCGAATTATATTGAATGTTTAACCGAATCTCATCATTTGAACCAATAACTTTATTTAAGCACAAATCAGTTTGTTAGTAGAAGTATTGTAAACATGAAGAAAATATATTTCGGAATAAAAAGTCATTTTTTAGGAAGTAAACATGTAAGTATTGCATCCAGGACAGATACTCAAAAGTGTATTTTAGAAGCATATAGCCTACTTTATATTCGCAAAACGTAAACATACTATTAATGTTAAAAAATGTATCCAGCCACAACCATTATCAACACAAAGCATTTTGCGGCCGGCCATTGTGTTCATCTGTCCTCATACTAAAGTGACAAGAACCAGAATGAGAAGAAAGCGAGAATGTAAGATGAATATCTGGTGTAAAGCTGTTCCTGACAGGTGCCTGCACTGGTTATAAATCCACTGATTAAATAACAAAGCACACCAGTCACTAATTGAAGTTTTACATGTACACGGTATCAATATTGATTTCATATCACAGATGTATTCATATGAGGAGGAAATCAACTCTATAACAAAAGGATTGTCGCCAGGTCCAGAAATCTGATATTGTGACCGATGCAAAATAGTGTAAAACCCAGCATCCCGGCAAGGAATGTTACCCGAGCAGACCAAAAAAATCAATTTAGCAGAGACAATGCCGAACCCAGGTCTTTTATTTACATCTCAATTACTTTTTCATTTTGCCACCGGGGGGTCGGGCCAGGGTGGGAGAGAGGTGAGACTTGTACTGCTCACTCGGGGAGCCGGGTTGGCATTTCCTAGCCTTGCCTTTTGTAAAAGATGAATTTGTTGGCTTTAATTTGTCAGGGAAAATGAAAGAGTGAGCATTCTGCTTTAATCGTTTCTTTCCCAGAGGAAAGATTATGGGGTTCACGGTTTCAAAGGCAGATTCGAAAGCAGATCGGAACGGATGGCATGTGCTACAGGAAGGAGTTGCCACATCACGCTGTTCAGCCAGAAACAGTGAAATCCGGTTAATGATATTTCATAATTTGTCGGCATCACGCTCTTTGTTCAAAAGTTGTAAAATTTCTCATGCGTTTCACTATGGAGTTATCAATGCAGAGATGTTTTTTCACAGATGACCTGAAACATTAAGCGCTATGTTAAATCAATAGTTTAATTTTAGATCTCAGATATGGATTTGATGTTAAGAGGTCACATTTTAACAGCTAACATCACGCTCAGACATGAGTTGAACAGCTATTAATATCGATCATTAAAGACAGATTCATGTGCACGTTTAATTGTCTCCACATATCATAAATCCAACCTGAAATGCATTTGTGTTTAATTATTTTTGCTCTTGAGCTAAAGGCTTCTTAAATAGATGGTGTTATGCTTTATTAACATATCAGGACGTATCTGAATCATGATATTCACCTTTCTTCAAAGGACAAAAGCACTGGATTTGTGCTCCGGCTGTAGATACATCAATATAATATCATATTGCAGATGATCTGATAAACGCATTGTTTTGTACAGTCTCTCTCGCCACTCATTTTTCACACACATGCATGCGTGTCGGTTTTTCAACACAGAACGCATCTATCAAACGTATTAATTTTGTATCACATATCCTTCTGCCTTGTACAAGATCATTTTTCCTTACCGTATACACACATTGAGAAAACAGTTATACAATTCAGACGCCCTTAAAGCACAAAGTCTAAAAATAACACACAAACTCGCAAAATAATAACTTATGCTGTTTTTTGATGTGCCCTGTATTTGAATGCGAGTCTGCGCCTGTTACATGTTTTCTCCCGCAAATAAGAAATATCAAAAACGGTTTTGATATACAGACCCCCATTTGCTAATGTTACAAAACAAATCAGCTTTAAAACCGTCTGTTACCTGATGTAGCCGCGGCCCTCTATCAAGCCGCAACAGTAAACTTTGATGCACATGAAAAATGCGCCTCTTAACAAGCATAGCATCGCTTGCACACAGACGGCGAGAAAACATCAAGGAGAGTTCTATGAAAGCCAATGATTCTCAACTTTTGGCGAAACTGCTTCCAAACAGCATGAAACTGAGCTTACAGCCAAACAAGATGAGACACGGTTAGAATCCATCACAGGGACACGCAAATAGAGTCGGTTCTCATGCCTGCATACATATGTAAGGCTTACATGTTCTCTCTTATACACACGCATACACCCACTCGCCTCGGGTTGCCTACGCGACATGTTGAACTTTTGTATGCATCCTTTAAAATGTATAATGTTTGGGTCAGAACACAAGAGAAGCAAATCTATCTAAGCAGAACCGTCATTGATGGATGACCCAAATTGGTGAAGTGTACAGGCCCTTTGACAGCAGACCATTATAAAACAGATTGCGGGAGCTTTTCCTTTGTGTGCCATCATGAAGTGACACCTCTGTGTACCATCCACACCGTCGATAATAAATACTCATAAGCTTAATGATGCCTGATAACTGCTGCAATCTTTGCCTCATTAAGCTGATTAGCTGCAATGCTGTAAAGCGGAATATGTCCGTTTAATAAAACGAAGCAAGGTAGACACCTTGCAGAGAGGGAAAATAAATAAATAAACACACCTTTAACCTCATAAAGCTATCCTGCCGTCTCGTTCGACATGCAAATAATTCCTTAGAAATCTTGTCGTGTTTGCCTAATGACCGCCTGTAAAACTGTGTATAGCGCTCCCTTGGTGGACATTTAAACGCTTCGAGTTAAATGTGCCAGCTCTCCTTTGATATCAAGGACATTCAATTACAGAACCAGCGCCTGCGTGTCTGTCGATCCGGTAACGGTTTATTCATTTTTTTATTTACGACCCCTGCGCTGGAAAAATGTCTTTCAATGTCAAACGGGCCTTGTGAGTCTTCATACAAATCGAGGGAGCGTGCAAAGGCACTGACCCCACAAATTTGGCTCTGCTTTGGACGGTTCGAGATGCGGGAAAATACACAGGCCAAACGGAGGCCAGCATCTCTCGCTTTATTACAGGTTTCTGACCCACATTGGAGCCTGCTGCTAAGGGGACGGGGGCACCAAGCTTGCGGGGATTATACCAATGATACCACCATCTCCGTTTGAAACAAAACAGGCTTGACATTGAGTGAGTGTTTGTCCCTGAAGACCAGCCGTTTCACTTGGGCATACAACAGAATAAGAGAAGAAAAGGGTATATTGTGAGGCATAATGTAAGATATGTATAATTTTTAAGATTCGTGAGCATTCTATTTCCATCGGTTGAACAGGCAACATGTGTAATGTCTTAAAGGAGCCGTATGTAACATTGACACCTAGCGGTTAATCTTGGTGTCGCAGTCCATATTCAAAATATTAGCAAGATTTTTTCCCCGCACCTCCTACTGCTCAGACTAGAGATGTAATACTGAAGCAACAAATGAGCGCAAGATCGAGTCCACCTTTTTCCAAACTATATTTACATCACACATCAGATCATACAAGCACTTATTTCCCCCAAAATGGGGGGAATTTGAAAATGGCTTTATAAATAAAGAGTATGGTAAGGTTAAGGGTAGTAGAGAGGTCTTTATTTTCCCAATTAGTTGTCATCTATTAAATAATTTTAATACATATAATCATTCACGCTCTTATTATCATTGTATAATGTACATTACTTTGTTTACCTTGCTGTGTTGAAACGGTTTGAAGTTTAATTTATTTGGACTCTGAATGAGCCCGTCAATATCAATCTAATTGAGGTGGCCATACAAATGAAGGAATGAGTGATTTGCAATGCATAGAAGCCAAGGTTAAGGTCCGCTTTAACTGTGAAAGAGTCAGCGCCATGTAAGTACCCAAATGTTTAATGTTTGACAACTGTTTTATCAGAAATGTTAGGCCGTTCACATGTTGCGTGTTAAAACACCTGTAAAACGCTGGCCATGTTGCTTTTTCCCTCTCGCTGGCGCTTGGGAGTATGTACTCCCTTGGGGTCTACTGTTACTATCTGAGCGCGATTAATGTGCATCAACGTTTAAAGAATAAACCTAAGTTAACAACCGATGTTCAGTAATGCGCAATGTGGGTGCGAACACATTTAGGTGGCCTGTTAAAAGTTTTAGCTTATGAGCCCGGACCTGACTTGCTATGCCACTGTATTCAAACACATATGTGGGCTAACACCGTGTCTACAATGGACGCAAGTAAATCAAAATGTATGTGACCCATTTCAAGTCTACATAGAATATTAAATGTTAAGGCTCTATGGAAGAGATCAGAAATCGCAGCCTTGATGTGAAAGGAGAAGACAAACGCCAGGGTCACTCATAGTAGGATAGTGACCATTAGGGGAGCTAGAGGGAGAAGAAGGAGATGAAACAGGGAAAATTGTTTTTATGTGTCGAGCTAACATGTGCTTGGTGTGGATGATTTACAATAAAGAAGGAACTCTTGGATAAAGACATTGTCGCTTGGATTTTGAGAGTGGGGATATGCAACTGAGGAATAGTAACAACATGGCAATGGTGTTGAATCTATCTCCTCTAGGCCCATTTGATGTGCACACAGACACCGCCAGTATTGAATTGCGTTGGCTGAAATGGGTGAGCAGTTTCAAACTTTATGTGACGGCCGCCGGCATTAAAGATAATGAACAGAAACGCGCGTTGTTGCTTCACTCGGGTGGTCCCCGATGTGCAAGATATATGGCGACGATGGAAGACACAGGTGTGGGAAAAGATTACGACACAGCATTGACAAAGCTAAACGATTATTTTAGGCCGAATTATTAGGGTGAATCAGTGGATTTGTTTGTGAGTAGATTGAAGCAGTTGGCCGTGACGTGTGATTTTGGGCATCACAAGGAAGACTTTATTCGTGATAAAGTTATTGACAAGCGTACCTCCGAGTTCTAAATTATTGTAGCGTGAGAAGGATATTTCATTGGCCAATGTTGCAAGATATTGCCAGAACTATGGACGTTGCTGATCAGCAAGCTGCTAAAATTGAGAAATTCACCGTTAATGCTGTGGATAAGGCAAGACTCCACAACGTGAGCACACGGTCCGCCAGTTGTTAGCCACACAAACACATCTTGCCTGCATCATGACAAAGCATGAATTATGCAGGCCAATCAGTATGTCGTTGTGGACATGAAGGACATTATGCTTAAATGTGTACTGTTACAAAAGGGAAAACATGTCGTTCGTGTGGTAAAGAAGGTCACTTCGCAGCAGTTTGCCATAGAACGAACGAGTGAAGAGGAGGATGATCCCGACTGGGTGTTTGTTCTGCATTGAGATACAAGTGATGCGGACATGTCAAGTCTAGTGAATGGAATGCCAGTGACTATGCTCATAGATTCGGGAATGAGTTACAACATTTTCGGTTCAAATGTGTTCCAAGCTCGATGTAACAAGGATCATTTATAGTTGAAGGGGACATCCAAACAAATGTTTGCTTATGGATCAGAGACACCGCTGCCTTTGGGAGGATTTTTCACTGCTGATATCAGGCCAGCTGCAAGTAATAAGAGCATCAAGGTGGACATTTTAGTTGTGAACGGTGCTCAAACATCTGTGTTGGGTCGCAAGACTGCAACTCCCCTCGGAGTTCTACACATTGGTACCTATATGATGAGGACGTTACATTTGCAACATAAATACAGCAGACATACAGCGTATGTTTTGAAGACTTGGGAAAGCTGAAAGACTATAGTCTATGATTACATGTTGACAGCTTTATTAGTCCTGTTGCACGACCAATACGCAGACTACCATAGAGTGACTGGAAATGAACAGAGGAAAAACTACAGCAGCTTGAACAAATGAACGTCATTGAAAAGGCAGAAGCACCTACTCCATGGGTATGACCTCTCTTCGTAGTGCATAAAAAAGGGGGAGACATCAGGATTATCCGACATGCCTAGAGTCAATAAAGCTGGCCTTTGGAGATACAAGAGACTTGTGTTCAGTATTTCTTCCGCTCCTGAAATATACCAACACGTGATTCCGGAAGTTTTGCAAGACATTGACGGGGTTCACAACATCTCAGATGACATTGTGGTCTTTGGGAACACAACGCATGACTACATCAAGTGTCAAAACGCTTGTAAGAGAAACATCTGACGTTAAACAAAGAAAAGTGTGTCTTTTGGATGACTGAGATGGAATTCATGGGCCATGTTCTTTCAAAGAATGGAGTTGGAGCGGCACAATCCAAAGTGGAGGCAGTGTAAAACACCCGTCAGTCAAAGAATCCCACTGAGGTGAGAGTTTCCTTGGTTTGGTTAATTACTGTGGTCAATTAATTCCCAAACTATCTACTATCATAGAGCCTTTAAGACGTCTCACAAGTTCTATATGTACATGGACATGGGGGAAAGAACAAGACGGAGCATCCAAATTGCATTTGAAAGATGTGGTAGCGAGTTTACAGAATATGGCTTATTTCAGTCAAGAGGCAGATACTCAGGTAATTGTGGATCACAGTCCAGTAGGATCAAGATCAAGCATGCAAACCAGTTTACGCCAGCCGTATTCTGACGGATTCGGAAAGAACGAGAAGCGCTAACCATCGTGTGGGCTTGCGAGAAGTTTCATGTGTTCCTGAATGGGAAAGAATTCCCAATGATCAATGATCACAAGCCATTGGAGCTAATTTACTCACCGAAATCAAAACCACCCAGTAGGATTGAGCACTGGGCTGTAAGATAACATTCATACAAGTTCAAAGTGGTCTACAAACCTGGCCCACAGAAAGCAAATGATTCTCTTTTTCGTCTCACTGTAAACCCGGATCCAGCCGCAACAAGTCAGGATGAATACATTTACTTTGTCGCTCAGCATGCTGTTCCTTAAGCTTCAACACACCTGGAATAAAAGGGCATAGCATCAGCATTTAATATCCAGTTTGGTCTGAGGAAATGCATCCAGCAGAATTGTTGGAGTTCATGTGGTACTGAGTATGCACACATCAAAGATGATCTGTCATTCATTGGCCATTTGATTCTAAGGGACTCAGACAATGGCACACAATTTACAGGGACTGAATTAAAAGAGTTCTTGTCGATAAATGCAATTCAGCACAGGCGTATCACACCATATTGGCCGAAAGCGAATGGTGAGGTGGAAAGACAGAACAGAACTTTGTGTCAGGCAATATGAGCAGCCCATTCTGAAGGTAAATATTGGCGTAAAGAAATGTACACATTCTTGCTGGCCTATTGTCCACGCCACATTCGGTTACTGGTCGAAGTCCTGCAAATTGTTGTTAAATCGTCAGCTTCCTACAAAGTTGCCAGAAGTGAGCTGTGTTGTGTCATTTGCGCCAGGAGATGCTGAAGTGAGATGGAGAGATTTTGTGGAAAAGGGAAAGGGGCATCGGGCGGCTGACAAAAGTCGAGATGCTGTGACAAAACAAGTTGACAACTGCATTCCAACCGTAGACTATGGTCCACGATACATGTTGACAGCTCTGTTACTCCTGTTGCACACCCAATGCGCAGACTGCCATAGAGTGTACGGAAATTAACAGAGGGTACTCCATGGGTATGACCTCTATTCGTGATGCATAAAAAAGGGTGAAACATCAGGATTTGCCGACATGCCTAGAGTCAATGAATCTGGCCTATAGTTCTGCTCAAGCAACCTAGACGAAACAGTTGACAACTGCATTCGAACCTGAGCCATACCTTGTGGTAGAGAGAAAATGACCCTCGCTTGTTTTGGAGAAAAAAGTAATGTAGTGCAAAAGACATGTTTCAGTGGTTAAGAGATGGATTTCACAAGATGGGCAGAATGCAGACATGGATGATGTCTGGAAGGAACTAGATTCACAAGTTAAAGAACTTTCATGACATGTACCTGTGAAAGAACAATCTGTGCAGAGACCACAAAGGATCATGAGAGAACCTTTTGTACTAAAGGATTATGTTAAGATAGACAGTTAGCACGACAAGGCAGAAAAACCCATGGTACTGTCTGGGTGGCAGGGTAGTCTACCCCTAGCCATCAAGGGAATTGATTTTGGTTCTGTTATCTTATTGAGTTTCATGTTTTTTTGAAGTTCTTGAAATAGACGGATGGATTAAAAGGAAGAAGGAAAAGAGACATTAAATTGAGAAAAAAGTGATGAAAACAAAGTGAAATGTTACTGTTACTGTTATAATTCTGTGATGACTGAATGCGTTGATAACATAAGTCACAAGTTATCACTGTATTTTCTGTCAAGCAAAGATGTTTACTACGTAATGTTCAATTTGACTAAAACAAGTAATTAAGTAATTGGGAGTAAGGGTTGACATAAACATCTATATACTGTATGTTTTTATATACATATTACTCTGTTTTATAGTAAGAGTTGAAATGTGGTCTAATCTGGATTAATACATTTATGTCTACGAAGAGGAGGGATGTAGGATAGTGAACATTAGTGGTAGCTAGAGGGAGCAGAGGGAGATGTAACAAGGGAAGAAGTAATAATTTAGTTTTTATGTGTTGAGCAAACATGTGTGTGATGTGGATGAATTACACTACACTCACCATCGAAAATTACGCTTCGAACACACATGGCTGGTATCACTGATCTCCCTATTCTTTTCAGGAGACTTTTACACCACTGTGGCCATAACTATGTTAAATGCAGTTTTGCCAGACTGACTCTGGCATTAACAAAACGCAATTGGTTATTTTAAAAGGAGGTTGGGCCACTAGATATGTCTCCCACTCTCTGCATTTTTCAGTTGAAATTATGTCCACACATCAAATAATGTTGTGCGTTCCAAGGCATTTTAAGGAGACTTTAAAGTGACAGTTTATGCAAAAATGAAAATTATTGTTATTTCAAACTTGAATGACTTTCTCTCTTCTGCAGAACGCAAAAGAAGATATTTTAAAGAATGTTGAAACCCAACAGTGCTGGCACCCATTCACTTCTATTATATGGACTCAAAACCAAAGCAAGTGAATGAGTGCCAGTTAACAACATTCCAGTTAATGAACACTTGTTGAACAGAACAACAAGTGTTCTGTTCAAGAAAGTCATACAGGTTTGAAATTACATGAGTAAACGATGCCAGAATTGTGTGTTGGATCAATGTGAATGAAAATCTAAAATGAGAGTGAATACATAATGACCGAATTTTCCTTTTATTTGAACAGTCCCTTTGAACATTCCATCAACCAAAACATACTGTAATCCCTTTGTCTTTCATCACTCTCTCCTTCTATAATGTTTCTAATGTTTGTGTTTTAAGTACATGACATCATATTCAGCGTGTTTCGTTGTTGTTTTAGGCTTCCTCCTATTGTGGAGGTTGCGCTCTCTGTTCTTTAGAGTTTGGGGATCTGCGCTGGACATGCATAATAGAAAAAGCTGTGCGTGTCAGAGTCGGCATTGATCCAGAGCCCCTCGACCGTGTTTCCCAATAGAGGCAGCACAACTTATTAGAGCAACATGCTGCCTGCCTGCCTGCCTGCTCTAGCTGCAGAGAGACATTATACAGACAAAGCTGGCCAGCTGTTTCTCACATGCTCTATCAGTGACTAATTGAGACCAGTAAACACAGAAAGATCCAGACCCCGGTAACACTTCATTTACTGTGTCCAAAATACATGACCAATCTAGAAGGTTAATTGCTGGGTTGGTTTCTGAGAGAGTGAGGCCCTGATTAGACATAAATACATATTCATCGCCTCAAAGAGGAATAATTACTGAGACCCCTGGGCCAGATCAGTGAAATTATTTGATTCGTGTAAGCCGAGACGCTCCCAGAGATATATCTATAGATGAAAGTAATGTCTGCCATCTGAATATCATTACATGAACAGTAATTTCACAAGTTCAAGGAAAGGCAAAGTTTTGTATTCATTTCTAGAACAATTACGTGAATGATCATTAATAGGATAGCAACAAAGCATGACGTGGAAAGATACATTTATATGCTTAAAGGCACGTTTTATGTCACGTTTTTGGCTGTTCGATGGGACATCGATCCATTGGCAACTTTTCGGATCCCTGGAGCTTAGCAAAAGATCAATGACTAGACTCAGAGGTTAATGCAATAAGCTTCATTGTTGTTATGCAATAATGCACCGTGCATGTGAAGAGAGATGTCTCAAGGGCAACATATGTCTGAGAATATGCTCTTAAAAGGAGATGCGTTGCATGAATACTTTCTCCCATACTAACAGTTCCCTTGTCCTTTACAAAGAAACTAGCACAAAGATGGCACTACACCTTGAGGAAGTGAACATACTGTGCAGGAGTGGACAAAAGTGATATTTTATTTGTACAATATTTACTTTTCATGCTCCCTCAAGATAGATTAAACAATTAAAATAAGAAGTGTAGGCTACAAAATGGACAAAACACTCAACTTTTAAGGTATTTATTGGACAAAACTATTTGCAAAAAATACAATCTGCAGGATATTGGGAAATGTGGATTTTATTCTAATAAACCAAAAAAAATACAAAGAACAAAGAACTTACTGGGAGTAAAGTAAATGTTTATGTGGTTTTATCAGTTTGCTGATCCTCTTGTGTAGATATATTTATTCTGTCTTTAAAAACTTTGCACGTGTTGTGTTTATTTTTAGTCTTACATTATCCTCAAAGCTGAACTTCAGATTGAACCCCCCAGTACAAAAAGTATGTCTTGTTTGTTTAACAATATATTTTATTAGAAAACAACGATATCAACTGACCTAAGCTGAACATCACTCTTTACAGATGTTTCTGAATTTATATGTTCTCTTAGGAAAAATTATGTAAAAAAGTAGTGTCTACTGACCACATTTCTCCCGACTGTCAAAAAAAAGATTGTTTTTATTTGCATTCGGTAGGAGGAAATGAAAACAGTACAAACTGGTCCAAAAAATGTGCAGTATTTTCAGACCTTGAATACGACACAGCAAAAACACGTTCATATAAATTTTTAATCAACACAACACCACATGTTTACATGCATTTAAAAATCTAAAATATATTTTTGATGAAATAACCCTTATGCCCACTTCTCAGTCTTTAACATTAAACTTTCCAAGGATTGCTTTTGTTGGAGTCCAACAGATATTGGAATAAAATGGACACAGTACATGCCTTAATTTGGTCGTAACTTTGGCATCTCCTTGTTATATTGATTTGTTTTTGTTGAACGTTTGTCCAAACCCCTTTAACCCCTCTAAGTTTGAGTTGATTCCCTCACATCAGACCTGTCAGACAATGCTCTTCTTACAGCACGCTGTGCTAACAGGGTTGCCATGGCGATGTTTTGACTCTCACAGCTGTAGTTACTCCCAGCGCAGACTGACACCTCAGTGCGCATCACAGGCCCTCAGATAATCGCTTCTGTCTCATTCCTGCTCCTTTACCCAAACACCTGTGCTTCTCACACAGCCCAGATAAACCCCAGTCTCTCTGTATATGACACTGTCACTGACAGTCAAACTAATCTCCTTTGCAAGTTAAAAGAGAATTTAACTTCGTACCTGCTAAAGCGCTGCCGCAATTTAATGCTCCGTCCGATAACTAATGGGAGAAACTCTTTAAACTTCACAGCTTAGAATAAGCTTGTCAGCTTATCATATTATGCTTGTGAGCTTATAATATAAGCATCAAAATATTCAAAGGATTTCTAAAATAATTTTAAAGGGGAGAACAACCATTTGACTTAACACGAGCGGTTGAGATGGAAGAGGGTGATTTGACAACAATCAATTTGTCATTAAACTGAAAGGTGTTTAATATTGCCCAGTTATGAATTCATGTTAAAACAGTGTTACGATACTGAACTTACTGCTTGCACCAGTTTCTAGTGCACTGTTCAAAATTAATAATTATTTTGCTTAAAGTAGGTTGTTGTGTGTTCATCTTTGGATGCTGAATTGACCTATCAGCGCCCACAGAGGTATTTAACACATAGATTTACTGAAAATCCTTCAGATTTCTGGCAGTCATTTGTGTAGATAAAGCAGCAAATTAAAATGGTGTAATAACCTCTGATCATAACCTTTAGCTTTCATACTTTGACTCTTGAAGGAACAGTCCCCCCAAAAAAGAAAAAAATCATTATATTACAACGTTTAAGCTCATCATGCTCCTGGTTCAAATCTGCATAAAACTTTTTTTAGACTTGACAGCAGCTTAGCCTTTAGCAGCTTTGGTATCACTTTACAGAAACAAAAGTAAGGGAAACCATTGTTAATATACTATATAGGCTATTTTTAAAACATTTTGCATAAATCAAAACACATTTCATAAATTACTTATCAAATGTAGAATAGCTACTATTAGATAACAATATTTAAGTTCAGTGGTTCTCAAACTGGGGGCCCGAAGATGGATCTGGGGGGCCACAGATTTTGTGGTATTTTATGAAATATAGAAATTCATCATAGATTTTATGCAATCAAATATAAAAAATAACACCACCAACCAAAATAATTGATGTTCCTGTATTGTATAACTGAATATGTTTTTAGTTTAGTTACACAATTATAAGTTTAAGATTATAAGTCTTTATTCGGGGGCCCCAAAGCAATGTCTTCCACACGAAGAGGGCCTTACAACAAAAAAGTTTGAGAACCACTGTTTAAGTTGATTCACTCTTGGTTGTCTCTCCTGAAACTCTGCCATATTGAGTTACTCCATGTTTATAATGGATTAAGCAGCAATTCCTCATACTTTGTTGCTTGTTGCGTGAGAAAACGTCTTGGTCACGTATGTAACCTCAGTTCCCTGATGGAGGGAGCGAGACGTTGTGTCGAGAACGACAGATGGGGTTCACCATTGAGAACCAATCAACTCTGACTACTATAGAAAAGGCCAATGAAATTTGGCGAATGAAATTTGCATGCCGGTCTCCACCCCCGGATGTCCGGTATAAAATCAAGCCGGCGTGCAGCATTCATTTACCTCTTGTTCTGAAGAGAATGAGAGCCTCTCACGACTGCAGCAGAATACGATACGTGTTTGTGGCATAAGGGACACAACGTCTCGTTCCCTCCATCAGGGAACTGAGGTTACATACTTAACAAAGACGTTCCCTTTCTGTTGGTCTCTCGACGAGAACGACAGACGGGGTTACCCATGGAAAACGCCACAACGCTGTAACGCGTCACAATCTCTACAAAAGTGACGGTAACAGGCCTGGTCGTGTCAGCTCGAAGCTTTCGCGAAAAACTGTAACCTTCCAGTGTGGTGGTCGTGGGGGTTCCAGAGCTTTCTAGGAGAAAGATGGGTACAGCCCTGACCGATAACCTTTCACGGACGGGGTCTTAGCCCTCTACTGGCGAGAGGCTGTCCGGCTCGGGTTTACACCGGGTGAGCGCAACTCTTAATCAGAGGCCACCTCCTACCCGTGGGGAGGAATATGGTGGATATAGGTACGGTCTCGTCCTTGGAGGAGAACGCATGGAACGTGCGCACTGGGTAGTTAACCGCGAGGTGGAGGTCCACCTGGGGAAGCTCATGGGTTACCATGTGTGGGAACCGTTGCCATGAGGATATGTCAGACGGAACAGCCCACGGGGGGGTGGTACTGCGTCCGATAGCACTAGGTCCGGTTAGAGCTATCTGTGATAGGTCTTATGGTGTCCCGGCCTAAGGGGGAAGGCTGCTCTGCCCAGCCAACCCCCAGGGGGTGCTTGCTTAGTGATGGATGGAATTCCTGTTCTTAACCAGTGTCTGGGTAAGAAGGAAGGTTGGTGAGGTACCAGTTTCTTAGCCATGTGTTTGGGTAAGAAGAAAGGTAGATAGCACACTGACCCAGCCCCATGGAGGGTGGGAAGGTGCTTTTGAAGGCATACGCCCCCCCGGATGCCAGTCCTACACGTCGCCACACAGGACGTGGGCTGACACCGGGTTTACGCGAAGGTTGTTAACCCTTGCGAGGGTGTTTGGGCGTAGCCCAACCCGCAGCTTTACAGATGTCTGCTAGAGAGGCGCTTCTGGGCAGTGCCCAGGAGGTGGCTATATCCCGTGTGGAGTTATCCCTCAGTGGGCATGGGAGATTCTGAGATCGGAATGCTGTCGTAAAGGCATCCACGACCCAGTGCGCCAGCCTCGGCTTGGTGACAGCCTTCCCCTTCTGCTGTCCTCCAACGCAGATAAGGAGCTGGTCAGAGCTACTGAAGCTCTGCGTGTGGTCCAGGACACGACACGGATGGGGTTGGGTCTTCCTCCCCGATGGGGAACGCCTGCAAGTCCACCCCTCGGTCCCCGAAGGGAGAAGTGGGAACTTTGGGCGCGAATTTAAGGCAATCAGGGGACACAGAGAATGCTTGGAGGTCCCCTACCCTCTTGAAGGAAGCGAGCGCAGACAGGAGGGCCGTCTTACTCAGGTGAGGAAGATCGGAACCTCCGAAGGGCTCGTGGACCCACCTTAGGGTCCCAAGAGGGTATGGAGCGGAGATGAGGGGGATTCTGCCCTCTGTCGCCCCTAAGGAACCTGGTGACCAGATCGTGTTGCCCTAGAAACTTTCCATCAACTGAGTCATGATGAGTGGCGATAGCGACTACATACACTTTTAGTTTGGAGGGAAGATGTTAGTTCTCCAGTCTTGTGAGAAGGACAACTCAATCCTGATGGAGCACCTCAGTGGGTCTTTCTCGTTGAGAGAGACACCAGGACGAGAAGAGGCGCCGTCTAGAGGCGTGTAACTGCCTAGTAGATGGGGCCCTAGCCTGGGTGATGGTCTCTGCCGTAGAGGGGGAGTAGCCATCTCAGGATCTTCTCGTCCCATCTAGAGACCAGACATAGGAGGCGTCGGGCAAGTCGTGTTAGCTGCCGTGAGCGTACGCCACCCTGGAGTTTGATGTACGCTACGGCTGTCGTGCTGTCCAGGCGGACCAGCATGTGCTGGCCCCGCACTAGAGGCCGTAGCCTTCTCAGCGCAAGCAGCACAGCCCACATCTCTAGGCAATTGATATGCCAGCGTAGACGGGGGCCCGTCCAGCGCCCCGCTACTGCGTGCCTGTTGCACACTGCGCCCCACCCCTGCAGTGAGGCGTCCGTCATCACCACGACGTGCCTCGTAATCTGCCCGAGGGGAACCCCCGCTCGGAGGAAGGTCATGGAAGACCAAGGGGTTAGGGTACGCTGTCCTTGGAACTCGACTCTGTAGCCACTGTTGGAGCGGTCTCATGTGCATCAGGCTGAGGGGTATTACCCCCGTGGAGGACGCCATGTGACCCAGGAGCCTCTGAAATTGTTTCAGGGGGACCGCCGACTGCCTGCAGAGTTTTCCAAGGAAGTTCAACACTGACTGGGCGTGTGCTGCCGTCATGGTGACAGAGTTTAGTTCCATACCGAGAAAGAGGATGCTCTGCACTGGGGAGAGTTTGCTCTTTTCTCGGTTGACCTGAAATCGCAATCGATCTAGATGCCGGAGCACCAGGTCCCTCTGTGTACAGAACAGATCTTGCGAGTGTGCCAAAATAAGCCAGTCGTCGAGATAGTTTAGTACCCGCACACCTTTTTCCCGAAGGGGAGAAAGGGTGGCTTCCACGATCTTTGTGAAGACGCGCAGAGACAGGGACAGACCGAAAGGGAGCACTATGTACTGATATACCTGCCCCTCGAACGCGAACCGTAGGAACGGCCGGTGTCGAGGGGGATCGAGACATGAAAGTAAGCGTCCTTCAGGTCGATTAAATGTCGGGTGTTCTTTAACTGCGGGTGCAGGTTCATCAAACAGGACCCTTGCATGACTCTGACTAGGGCAACCAAAACTAGAAATGCCTTTTAATCCTCGGTCCTGATTCTGCTAGACTTATCTGCAGCGTTTGACACTGTCAATCACCAGATACTGCTAGCAACCCTGTCATCGTTAGGAATCTCAGGCTCTCCTCTCCGCTGGTTCAAATCCTACCTTTCCAACAGATCCTTCAAGGTGTCATGGAAGGGCTCGCTGTCCACTGCTCACCACTTGATCACTGGGGTCCCTCAGGGATCGATACTTGGACCGCTGCTTTTTTCCGTCTACATGACATCCTTGGGACCCATCATACAGGCTCATGGCTTCTCGTATCACTGTTATGCTGATGAAACCCAGATCTACATCTCACGATACCACTGTAGGAGCTCGCATTACAGCTTGCCTTGAGGACATCTCAGCTTGGATGAAAGGGCATCACCTCCAGCTGAACCCTGCCCAGACTGAACTACTTGTGTTTCCGGCACACCCTACGGTGCAACACGATCTCAACATCCAACTGGGCAATACCACAATCACTCCTTCCAAAACAGCCAGGAACCTCGGAGTCATATTTGATGAACAGGTGTCCTTCAATGATCACATTGCAAAGACAACACAGTCATGCCGATACGCCTTATTCAACATTAGAAAGGTTAGACCTTATCTCACGGAGTATGCAGCACAACTCCTTGTCCAGGCCCTGGTAATCTCAAGGTTGGACTGCTGCAATGCTCTCCTTGCTGGTCTTCCTGCAAAGCCTATCAAACCGCTCCAGCTGGTCCAGAACGCAGCAGCACGCCTCGTCCTCCAACAGCCCAAAAGGGCTCATGTGTCACCCCTTTTCATCTCTCTCCACTGGCTGCCCGTCGAAGCCCGCATCAGATTCAAGTCACTTATGCTTGCCTACAGGACTGTAACTTTGTATTGGCACCTAATGTATTATGGCTCCTGTATGACATATCGCTTGTTGCTCCCTAACTCTATGTAAGTCGCTTTGGATAAAAGCGTCTGCCAAATGACTAAATGTAAATGTTAATAACATTTAATAACATATTCGCTGGCGATGTAACCGGGAAATTAGAACTAAAGCTCCAAAAATGTATGTCAGAATATACAAGAAAAAAAATCAGGAAAAGAGATTTTGTGCCCTGACATCTACTGTAGGCACAGAATTGGGTACAAAAATCTCGACCACTTGTGAAAGTGCTCATAACGTTTAATTAATTTTTATTATTAACAATATTTTGCTTTGGTGACAGCATGCACTCCAGCTGGTATGGTCTTAATGAAATAGCATATTAGCATTATCCATCTAAAACCAGTTTATCCATCTAAAACCAGATAAGACCATTTTTCTCATTTAAATTTGTGCAAATAGGGCAAAGCTGTTTGCATTTCTGTTTTTTAAGAACCCTAACTATTTTCATTATTATTTTTATAGGTCATAACTCTGATGTTAATAAGTAGGCCTATATACACTGAAAAATATTTGGAGTGACATATAAATCAAAAAAGCTAGGCAAGTTTTTCCACACAGAAAGTGCTTGTTATATTTACTCAGGCTATTTCTAAGTAATATTAACTTATTAGAACCATAAAAATACACAAGTACATTGCACTGGAAATACTCACCTATACATTGTAAATAAAGACACGAATATTTAATTAAAAAATTAAGGTAACAGTATTACACACAATATCATTTATATTAAGTAGATTTAAAGCATATTTTTTATGCAATTTTCCTCAAATAAACCAAGTAAAATTACCTAAATTATTTAAGCATGTCACATGATAAACCTTAAAAATCAAGAAGAAATACTAATTTGAGTATTGGAGATGACTTCTTGATCTTTTTTAACTTCAGTTTAATATTTATTATTGTTTACAAAATATATGACGTACAAGTAAGCTAAAGGTTGACTCACTAAAGACTTTAGCAGCATTACTGTTCACTGTGTAAATAAAACATACGGGATGAGCTCTCACACAATCTAAGCACAAGCACCACTCTTCTGAAAGATGGTAACCAAAATAGAAAAATACAAACAGAATATCTTTTAAATCTTAAAGACAACTGAACAATAAACACTACCAAGTCTTTCGTTTTATTCCAAAGCACATAAAATAGTACTTTTTCACAAAAAATACTCTCCTAATGCAGTTGCATGCAGAGCATGCTGGGAACTCTAAATTTAATGCTCAGTTAGGGAAATTAACTTAAAGAATTCAGGTTGTTCCACCACAAAATAATTAAGTAAACATCCTTTATACAAGTTTAAGTGTGTTGAAAATGAAAAAAATTAAGTTGAATTCTTTCAATTATTTGTGCATTTAGAATTCCGAGATATTTCAATAATATTAACTTTAATTTTAGTTAACAAAAACAAGAACACAATTGTATTAAGTAAAGTTTACTCAATTCATTTATTGAAATCTTCTACGCCACAGAATCATTTTTTACAGTCTACTTAAAAAATCAGGGCATCATTTCATCATTATATTAGCAAAATGCCTTTCTCCAAACCTTACGTTCAGACAGTAATTAATGATTCTTATGGCAAGATCCAGCATTAGGCGAAGTGAACCATTTCTGCACTGACAGAGATTATGAAACAAAAATGATTACGGTCATTGTAATAGAACAATAATATCCTGCATACTAAAGTATTAATGTGCTAGATTAAAATAGGCCCATCCATTAGAGCACTGATTTTTCATTTAATCTTTATGGGAAGGAAATAAGATTCATAATCCTTTGATTTGCTTGGAAATGGGAAGCAGAGGAATATCTTTTAATAACCAGAGTCCCCTTGACAGCCAAGTCATGCGGTATGTAGCGCAGAGAACAGAGAGGAATAGAACAACTGTTGTTTCTTGCAAAATAAGTGCGCACTTGTTTACACATAAACACTACATGTTTCAGAAGACACTTTTGGAAGGAAGGTTTTGTAAAAATAAGGAAAAGTTCAACAGCATTACAAGTAAGAGGATAAGTGTGAAGATATGGAGTCTTCCTTAGTGTTTAGTGTGTTACAACGATGCTGTATTTAAGTGATAGTTCATCCTAAAAACAAAAAATCTGTCATCATTTGTTTATCCTCTTAGTCTTTTCACTCCTTTATGACCTTTTTTTCTCTTGAAGAACACAAAAGAATATGTTTTGAAGATTGTTTTTAACTGGCCCCCATTCCCTTGCATTGGTTCTGTGTCCATACAATTGAAGCGAATGGGGACCTGTGCTGCTTCCTGTGCTGCTTGGTTACCGACTTCCTTTAAAATATCTTCTTTTGTGTTCTGCCGAAAGAAGTCACACAGGTTTGAAATGACAAGCGGGTGAGTAAATAATGACAAAATTTTCATTTTTGGGTAAACAATCACTAAAATGCTGCAGCACACAGGAATGATAAATATTATAGCATATATATTTTATTTTTAATAAAGTGAGAGATAATTGTATTTTTCTTTTTCACTTAAATGGAATAAAACATTCACAGCGTCTACATAGCAGAAATAATTTTTTATGTATTATATCCTGTTCGCATAAGAATTGCTAAACAGCATGATTCCGGATACAAAGGTAAATAGGATTCAGTCGAATTCTTGTCCTTGTATAATATGGCAAGCTAACAAATGAAATCTTATTTATGTATTCTTTTGAACACCAATTTTTCATTTATATCACATATCCAATTCTGTCAATTACATTAATGTTACACATTTAAGCATATGTTCAGTATACTATACATATTTTACAAAGCTTATATCATATGCATCAGTGCAATAATAAAACGAACTGTAAAATGTGAGCACCGTCCTTATTCTATGTGTTGTTAATGACATCATAAATAAATCAATTTTATTGAGGTAAATGCTGGCAGAATTATCATATCCGTGTTTTTTCTGCATGGTTCCAGAATTCTGCATGTGCACCGTGCCAGTTGATTATCAGACGCGATTTTCGCATATCGCACACCAGTCACTCACAGTGAAGCTTCCCAAGATAGTTTCTAGTGTGCCCTGGCATTTCTAAATATTTGAAAGGCGAGGCAGATGTGAAATTGAGAATTGAATGTTTATTTAACGTCTCAGCACTCTATGTACTGGCAGAATTTTCACAGAGACTGAAAGATATCTCATTAAATCAGTGTATGCCAAGTCGGCCCTTCTGGATGCGTGTGTGACTGTAGTCTGTGTGTGTGGGGGTGTGCGTGTGTGTCAATGCATTCTTATTTATCGCCGTATTGCAGTGCCCACAGTAAACACCTGTGTGGATATGCACACAACAGGAATTGATGAAATGTCAACTGTGAGCATTAAAAATATTTTCACTTCATACTACTGTGCCAATAAAGTAGTTTAGGTGTCCTTTTGCATCTATGAAGTATTAATTAGTGGCCTTGGTACTGTACATTTAAAAGCAATTTTCCCGGAAAAGCTTGTTTTAAGCTCCAATTATTTGTGAAGTTAACTTGATTTAATGAATGGTAATTGGATACCTTTCAACATTCATTTGATTTCTCTTTTTGCAAAATAACTGCTTAGAGTTAAAGGTCACATCGATGTGGTTATTTTACATCATTTAAACACCCGTTGAATTATGTGACTGATAGACTTTTATCTGCAAGCTAAAGCATTATCTAGTATTAAAGACAACAAATTCCCTGGTCTTTTGTGATGATATTTCTTCTACTGTATTTTCAGCAGCTACTGTTAACAGGAATTTTATCCCTTAATTCCTTCAACTATATATAGGATATGCAAAAGTGGCCTTCTTTTAAATACGGGTGGCCTTGTTATATTTTGGCATTGTTAAATAACAAAAACTCATAACTTCTTGAAGTAGCAGAGCAACTGTAAAACACACTGACTTTTCAAACCCTTGAGAGTTATGCAATGACCTCATGGGTCCTAATAACATACTGTGTATAGCTCACATTACACTAGATTTCTTGCCGATATAATGAGTTTTACACAATATGGGCAGCATCAGCTCTATCTCTCCTGTTTCAGCTGTAATGTTGACCGCGCTCACCATCTCGCTAGCCATTTTATTTTAATAACCATTAGCTGGCCGAGCTTCTTGACAAAATATACGTGGGCATCCTGTATGACATGCATGTAAAAACACAAATACATTTGTGGATCTGCTTTATATAAGTATTTATCAAGCATGAATTTTTTATTGCACCTTTGCCTATTATTGACAGTGGCACTGATTTGTAACAAATTAGATAAGCCAATGCTACTTGTGCATGCACTACACGCAACCTTCTCATATCTCCGTCCTTCCGTGCTCTCTTCGCTATACAAATTCACAGGCGAGGTCTTCATGACCCACTTGGAAGAAACTTGTGTTCCTGACATCACATCAGCCTCTCTGCTACTAACCTCATTTGAGATCGTCTCGGTTGAGAACATATTCCAGCTCCTCGCCAAACAATGAGAAAACACCCTTTCCTGGATTATATCTAACCTGGATAATAAGTCCTACCAAGTCATCTGGAAAGGCTCAGAGCCCCTCCTGAAGAACTACAGAGATCAGTGCTTAAACCTCTTCTCGTCTCCACTGACACCAGATTGCTCAGAACCATCATCCAATCGTGCAGCTTCTTTCAGCACTTCTGCGCCGATGGTACTCAAAGCTACATCTCATTCCCCCCTCTTGCTTCTGCATTGAAAATCTTTGAACCAATTTCTTCGTGACTCTTGGTCATATTGAATTGGACGACTACTCATCACCACAAACTCATTCTTGACAATCTTGATAGATCTCTGAATCCTCCTTGGCATGATCTCGCTTGCCAAATATCTCAGTTGAAGGTCACATAGTTAATGCTTCTCTATGTGGAGACGGGTTGTTATGTCAAGTAAATAATAATTCATACCGTTTTAACACAGCGTTTGCTTTTTTTATGGCAAATCCAGAATATCAAAAATCAATTCATAACACAAACGATTTCAAACTCAATTATTTCAATTACTCAAATGAAATTGCATGGTTTTCTCTTTTTGGAGTTCTCTTTACACTATTGTGTGCTGTTTATTTTCAGTTCAAGTGCTGAATGAAGTGACATTTTAATCTATATCTTCATCCTTACATTTGACATTGTCATTCTTGGAACTCTTTGGGTCAGTGGATACATATATATATATAGACATTAAAAACTATTCACGGCTTGCTTGTCAAAGGGTAAGGGTCCAAACCCCTAAAGTATGATTTTATACAGTAAATAAATCGTAAAGTTGTACATCAGTGGATGAACATAATGAATAGGAACACTCCAAAAAACGTGTGTACTGTATTGCAACACATGACACGTTGTTAATCAAGCATTTATGTCATACAGTATACAGTTAATTAAAAGTCAATTGTGTAAATGTGAGACACTTTCTATATAATGGAGCAAAAGGGGAACGGTATCTGACACTACATTCTTAGCCGTCAGATACGTTTCCCTGCTATACTGTAGATATGCTCAAATTTAAAGCCCAATCACACTACATCTTACATATGACAGGATAATATTTCAAGGGGGTAATATTGGGGCAGGATCTTTTTTGCTCAAATACCATAATTCTACCTCCTTAAAACTTATGCATAATGCACATTAAGTCAAAACAGTTATTTTGATGCATGCACACATACAACAATGTGTGTGTTCATGAAGTAATTCTCATAATATCATAGATAGTTCAATATTTCAAGGGCACACACATTATGATTCTTACACACGATAGGATAATATTTCAAGGGGGTAATTTCTGTTTTGCTCAACTGCCATATCAGATTCGGTCAATAGGACTAGATGTTATAATCCCACTATTTCTGCACAGTTGAATTGCCCAATAGGATATTTCCCCCGCCTTATGCTTAAAAGGGGGCTAGCAGTCAAGAATATGAATAGAGGAAAGGAGGTCTGAGGTTTGACTTTGTTCGTCGGGTAGGCATACACTGTGTTTGTGGGATAAATAATTATAGAAAGACATAGCACACTGACCTTTCCTTGCTATTATCAGAGAGACATCTCATGAGTTGTGTGTCCCACTTTCATCACATCTCTTTTCCGGGGTGAGAGATAGCTTTTGGTGAGTCGCTGCTGATAATGCCCTTTGTATGGTTCCCATCAATAGGACACATCGTCAGTTGTGCACCTCAGACTCATTAGGGGTTTTGGCCCTTTATCACAAGACACCCTCAGCCAAGGGAGGCCAACCGCAGGTTGATCAGACCTGGGTGTCTGTCGCATTGTAACAAGGTCATCTGGCAGCCCATGCTGTGTCCGTCCGCCTCAACCACAGCCATTGGCTTCTTCTTTTCGCACCACTGGCCAGTTCTTGATTATCTTCCACTGGACCTTTCCTCTGAAAGTGACCAATTTGTCAGCTATGACGACCTCTGCATTTAACTTGTCCAGTGAGTAGTGACCTCACTCACTGCAAGTCGTGAACACACAAACACCCGGAGCAGTGGGCAGGTATCACTGCAGCTCAAGGGCACCTCAGTCGTCACCCGATGGACCTGAGAATCAAACCGGCAACCTTCTGGTCAAGAGTCTAACTCTCTAACCATAATTCTACCTCCTTTAAACTTATACATGATGCACATATAGTCTTAAATTAGTTAAAGTTAGTTTGTTGGGTGCACACAAACAACACTTGTGTCTTCATGAAGCATTTAGTCATAATTTCATAGACAGTTTAATATTTGAAGGGCACACACACATTATGATTGTTACACAAGACAAGATAATATTAGAAGGGAATATTGGGACAGAATCTATCCAACTGCCAGGATTCTACCCCTTTAAACTTGTGCATTGATGCATTTCTTCATATTTACATATATTTGCCAGTTATAGCCTTCAATGGCTTATATTTCAAAGTGGCCCAAAACAAGTTAGGTAAGTTCACACTTGTTGTGGTGTTAGTAAGAACATGAGGTCAATTTAAGTATACAGTATTTCATGTTTGTATTTTATGTATGATTCTACTTTGTATTAGGTGTGCATTTATTTGTTTATTTCCGTGTAAAACTTCTAACAGAGATGACTTGTGTCACAGAGCGTGGAATTGGAACAATTACACATTTGTCAACAAATCAAATCAAAAAGTGGAATTTCCCATTAAAACGTTTAATCATTTATTCTTAATAATTGAGTTAATTTGTGCATATTTGCTTTTCTTTATTAAAAATCACTAATTAAACAATGATATTTGCCTGTTTGTTTCGGTGCCATAATTGCACAAAGTTGCCCTGAGGGAACGGAATCTTTTTTTGGTGCAAGTGAAGGGCTCTAGGGGAAAACATTGATAAACGTATTGATATTTGTTTTCAGACAACTAAAATCTTCCAGCAATAAGTGGGAAATTTTTCTTTACAAAACAAAAATGAGTGGAGGGTAAGTAATGGGTTAACAACATTTAAAAACAATAGAGTGTCTCTCGTAAAGCAACGCTGGAGTCAGGGGTGTATTAAAATTGAATTGACAGACAAGTAGTGCAAAAACCAGTGACATTTAAAAATCTTTGATTTTGTGACAACGACATTTCGAGGGAGTTTGACTGCTCCTCAGGGGAGATCTTCTGCCAATGCATTACATTCCTCAAGTTTTTCTCTGTGAGCAAAGGATATTTTTATGCTGTGACAGTATATGCAGCTAAGACTGTCCCGAAACGTTCCGTATGACCTTTATAGATTATTTTATTTTAAAGCCAAACTGTGCTAAATTTCCAAAGACTGAGACATGTTTTTTGTTCGGAGATAGTGATTACCTGCATTGACCGTTCTGTATCATAATGATATTCATGTAGTAAATATTTGCTAAAGGTACTGTGTGTATTTGGAGGATTTATTGATGGAAATGCAATATTATATCCATAACTATGCTTCAGATGTGTATAAAGACCTTACATAATACATTTTTTTATAAAAAGTTTTTGTTACATTTAGAATGAGCTCCTTCCGAAAAGAAGCAAAAGCATGACAACATCTTAGTCCTGCATCAGACACCATAGTGCTTCAAAAGGGAGGGTGGAGAGTTGGTTTGAGTTCGCAACCTCACCACTAGCAGCCGCTACATTTCACACACTAGACCTTTAAAGGGATACTTCATACACAAATGAAAATTATTTCACCATTGATTCACTTGTCTTGTCTTACTAGGCCTGTAACCAAACAACACAGCACCCTATTGATTTACATACAACTGAGACGTTTCTGCAGAGGGTATGCATGTGACTTTTTGCTGTGTGTCTGACCACTCAAGGAAACGTGTCCTGGCACTTAAGGGGGCGTGTTCACGTGGGAAGGTGACATCATTGCATACCTTCTGTATCTTCTTTTGTCATACTTGTTTGTAATGATATGAGTGCGAATAAATCTATGAGAATTCACATTGGGTGAGAATTCCAAAAAAGAAGAAAACACTAGTTTTTAGGTCTAGTCCATTCAAACTGCTTAAAAACAAACATATTCTGTCCCATTTGGTGCTGACTTGATCCACATAGTCACACATCACTTAAATCCATTCAGTAGGAAATGATGATGTAAAGACCTTGACATTAAAGCTCATTGCTGAATAATTAATGAGCTACGAATAATACTCAAAGATGTGACATAATGATCTTGTTAAATGAAGAGTTCGCGCCATTGTGTCCGTCTGTATTGCTGACAGAGAAATGCTCTTTTTCTGGCCTCCACGGCACCATTGTGGCATCTTCTCTCCTCCTGAGCCTTTTTCTCATTGGGTGTGAATTATGGTTCAAGGCACTTCTGGGCAGTTTACAGCTACTCTTTGGATATCAAAGTGTCTGTTAAGTCATGTGTGAGGCTCAGAGGTGATTAACCACTCATGTGGCAGGTCCGGTCGTCGGAAGCCGGGCAGAACTAACAATACCGCTGATCTCTGTGGGCCAATTAGTCCTCTTAGTCCTTATGTGAAATACCTTCATGAAAATATGGAAAATACAAGGCGATCTGGTGCCAAAGGCCTGGCAGAAAATCCAGGTTGTGGGAGTGTTCATTGTTAAGAAAGTTTGTGAGGACTTAAGTATAGGAGGACCTTATGGGGACCGAAGCGTTCATATGTCCCTGGGATTCTTTAATTAATCGTTTGATTTAAAAAAAGATTAGACAGCTTTTATTCATCCAAATAATTATTGAGTTCTTAACTTCAATTGACTTTGCTTGTTATACTTCTTTATTGTTGTCATGATGCTTAAATATGTGTAAAAGCTACAGTACAGTAACTACGTATGTGTTAATGAGGGTTTATAGTCTTTATTCCCAGGGTCTATTTGTGAAGATACGACACCTGTTCACTTTCTCCCCTGTGACAGCTTCTCATCATGTAATAAGTTAGTGGGAAAGTTTATGCAGCTCTGCGTGGCCTTGGATTGTGTGTGTTTGTTCTTTGTAGAGTGCGAGTGGGCAACTCTGGCGTATTAGCTAAATCACTAGAGGAAAACAAGCGAAGCGTGTAAATTCGCTGGCAGAAGTCATGAAAAGGGACAGTTCTTTTCTTTCAGAGCTATTGTGGAGCGATGTTTTTGTGAAATGGAGATTCTAATTGCGCTGTATGGTGGGCTGAATGTGGGAGGTGGCCTCGGTTGGCTTGGATTTATCTACAAGTGACATGGACCACTTGATATCTTTTAACTACAGTATATCACGCACCAGATAAATTAGATCTTGATGAATTATTATTGAATGTATCCATTTTACATGGTCAATTGTTATGTGAAAAGTAACAGTGTGTATGTGAGTGAATTAAATATTAAATGTTATTTATTTCAGGAAACTAACAAGAGAAGCACTGCTTGTGCTATTTAAGATATGCCTACTGTTACATCATGCCCTCTATTTGCAACACATCTCAAATGTTACCCCGTACAAAACAAATATAATGGGAATATACTGGGAAATAATGCAACATATTAACTAAATTAAGATTAATTATTAATAGTTAGAGTTATGATTATTATTTTATTTATTTGTGAATATTTCTGATGTATTGTTTAGAATATATTAACAATTTATTTTTCAAGTATATATTAAATAATTTAATATACTGACATTTAATACATTTCACAGGTTATACAAGTAATTGTTGCCCAAGGAATACAGCATACTTCAGGACTAACAACATCAGCTAGTCAAACCATTGCAGATGATTGCTGACATAAGAACTGTTATTGTGTATTAAAAGATATAGAGGAGCCTTAGGCTGAAAGGTAACCATGACCATTAATCCATATAGCGCCACTATCAAAGTGTTTTGGTAGAACGGAGAATTGATTCCCTTTCCCGAGAATCCCAAAACTTGTACCAATTTTGAAAACAAACAATGCTATTTCTTTTCAGATTTCAGCGCGTGAGACTTTGACTTGAAGACCCCATGAAATCGCTTTAAGTGTACAATTTTCTTTCCTGCATTGATTTATGCTGCATTCCAAGCGGAATAAGTGATGCCTTTGCAGCGAGAACAATCATAGAAACTAAGCTGTAAGTTTGTTTCAGACAGGAGTTCTTAAAGATAACTAAAAATAGAAGTACTCAATGAGGGGGATTTTTTGAGACCCAAAAAGCTATTACTGTGAATAATAAAGCCTTTATAGGGAACAGGGGTGGTCATGTCTAAAGGAATTCTTACCGGAATAGTTCACCCAAAAATAAAAAGTCTGCCATTTATTCATACGCATGTCACTAAAAATTCATATAGTGTGACTCTTTCTTCTGTGGAACACAAAAGAAGATAGTTTGTGAAAAGTGTGTGTCCATATAATGCAAGTCAGTGCGGGTCAGTGTTGATTGGTTACCAACATTCTTCAAAATATCTTCTTTTGTGTTCTGCAGAAGAATGAAAATCATAAAGTTTTGTGATAACATGAGCATAAATGATGGAATGTTTTATTTATATTATGTATTTCTGCCTAAATGATATTTGCGGAGGCCCGAATATGTGTTGCTTTTCAATTTCTGGCTACTGTGGTGCTCTCCGTTGTAATGCCTCTTCAGAGGCTGAAAACTTTATGACAAATAAATGTACTATCTCACAGTACAACCTTTTTTGGTCAATTAATTCTGAGAGATATACTAAATTGAGGATATGCAAATTGTGTGCAATTTATTATTTTGTTATGGATATCTGGTAATTGTCTCATAACCTGAAAGTGTGGCACAGAATATGCATGTTGGACTGCATCTGTGCGGCTCCTCAGTAGGACAAACATGGCATGGCCAACCTTTGATCAAGAGTGCAGCTATCAGGTTTGTTTCTTTAAGACTTTCACCCATGAAAGGGATAGCCGGCTCCCATACGGTGTGCATTAGCAATTTAGATCTGACAGGGAAAGTATAATTCTGGATTTTGCATCTCAAAGGCACGATTCTACTTTTTAAACCATGCACTGGCGCGATCATTTCGATGTGCACATTTTTTTTCTTTTTATAAGCGTAATAATAACTAAGAATAAAGAATTTGTTGAATTTAATACAAGTCATTGACCCTCCAAAAAACAAAGTATGACCAGTTCTGTATATGTAGTTTATTTTCAGGGGCCCTCAGTACCCCATTTAAACCCAATTCATTAAAATAGCCCCAACTTGCCACAGGCCTATGACAGATTCCTCCATCACAGTATAATGCCTCATCAAATCTGCAAGCAGAACTTATATTGATCCTTCTAAATGTTAATGTCCCCCGAGCACAAGACATCAAATATGTCACTATTAAACTAGCAATAAAACATGTAATACTGTAATGATATTTACCAACAGCTGTTCAGCAGCTCCTGCAATAGGCAAGAGTAGGCAGGCTTTATGTTCCTTGGCACAGGATCTATTGATTCTCCAGAAAGAACAAAAAATCAACACAGAATGTCAAGAGACATATTCCCTAATGATGTTTTTGATCTAAAAGGGCAATAACAATGCCAACATTGCCCCCTTCAGTGCATGATATATCTTTTCTTCACATAAAGGCCCTAACAAGCAGAACAAAATCTCCACTGGCAAAACACAAAGGCATGAGCTACGGCGGTTTACGTTTTTATACTCCAGTATATTCTCTAAATTGGACTTCGGAGCTGCAGCACAACATTTTTCCAAAAGGAAAGGAACAATAAAGTTAAATATTTAAAAATATATTTTATAATAATACTTAATGCTAATAATGACAACATAATAGCAGTTATGGTAATAACAATTATCATCTTTATTATTGGTATTATTATTATTGTTATAATAATAATAATTCTTATTATTTGTTTATTATGAATAACATGTTTATCATGTAAATTTAACTGTATTATGTTTTTACTTCCACTGTAATTATTTTATATTATCATTAAAATATGGTAAGATTGCATGTTTTTCCTCTCTCTGTAATTCAGACTTGTTCTCTCTGGTCAAATTTGGAACAGCGATCAGGCACCAGGACTACAGCATACCAGTTACTGAATGCATATGTTTTATACCGTAAATTTGTGGTGCACTTTTATACAAACCAGTGATTTCAATGTTTGTTTAATGGTTTGCTTTAAACAGCCCCTAAGATTTCAAGTCCGACCCAAGATAGACTGGGTGAAAGTGTTACCATCAATGAATGGTTTTTCACACAATACATGACAACCCATGTTTTTTCTCTGTTAGAATAGGAAGACTGTGTCCAAGAGGCAGGGGGTGTTTGTTGGAGCTGTGGTGCTATGTCGAGATTGTCTCCCATAATTGCTTTGTTAAAGGCATTTGCTTTGTGTATACTAGAGTAATTAAGCAGTTGGAATTTTACATTACACGAGTGAAAATTAACAAAGAGCACATCTGGGTGTCCCTTAGGTTTAGTCATTAAAAAGCCCATTATTTTTTAAATTACTTTTTCAATCTTTCAGCCCCTTTAATCCAGGACTATTTCCCAACAGGCAGCTCCCATTCCTTGCTTTTGAATGACTCCTGTTGGAAAGTTGAACATAAAGAGATCTGATAGCATAAACCAGCTGTGTTTCTCCTAGCCAAACCCCATTTCGAAGACAAACAAAGCTTTCATAGTCTGGGAACTGACTGTCAACAGTGAAAAAAGCTTTGCTGGTGCACCGAGAATGACTCATCAACTGCTACGCTTTACTCTTACCACCTGACAGCGGTCAAACTGACGCTTGTGCTCACGGGGGCTGGTGATTTTGAGTATTACAGTTTGCCTCTTAATGAATCAATTCAATGTTGTATGCATTATACAGCCATCACGACCGTAAGTCTCACTCTTAGTTGAGAAATCTAATTAGCCTTTCAAGTTAATAAATACACATTTAGAATAGTGAAGGGAAGGCTTTTTTTAGGGTTGAAGGGCATAGAACAAGCAACATGAATCTAGAGGGTTTGCTCTACTATTGTAAAGATCAAGAAGTAGGGTCCTAAGGATGCTGAAGGCACCCTTCCTTTAGCACTGGCAGTGTGTAGGATGTTTTGTGATTCACAGCTTATTATCAGGGAAAAGCCACTCGGTCTTGTTATGGTTGTTACATTGTCCACAAAAGTTCATGTAGCCTGTAATACAATAGCTCATTGTTTGCTCCATGCCATCCGATGCAGTTTTGTTCACCTCATGATCCAACCTGTTTTAACAACTTTTAAAAGTTTATTTTAGTTTATGTATAGAATGAAATATTGTACCCTTGTAACACAGACACAGACTTGCACATAGAATTAATGAGGTATATATTCAACATCTGAATTAGGTTTCAAACTGATTTAAAAATCTGAATAAATAAAGACATTTTTACATTCATTGTGTGGACAATATTTATAACTACTTTGTTTCCTCATATTCACTACAACAAACCTTGTTTTAAGTGATTGCATTTGTTTTCCAAAAGCCAAAAAAAGACAGCCAACATTTGGTGTTGTTTTATTAGTATTTTTAAGTATTACAATGTTTAAATATTTAAATATGATATATATTTATATATATTTTAAACCATTTATTAAACGTTTATTTATTAAATGTATATTTATGTCATGGTTTCACCTCTCCTTGTCAGGTATTTCTTGGTCTAGAGGTGGAATCATACAGAATCCTTTGTTTCATGTGAGAGAGAGACTGTTTTGGCACTTATTTGCCGCCATACTCTCTCTCTCTCTAGTCTGCGTCATCGTTCCCAACCTCCTGTTTCCTAGTTTGTGTTGATTAGCTTTCCTTGATTGTTAACCCTTATCACCTGGCCCCTATTAATTATCCTTTGTCTGTTTCCCCTATAAAACACCCTCTTGTTTCATTGTCCAGTGCTGGTTCATTGTTTGATGTATGCTGTAGATGTTCTTGTACTCGTTCCTGTTAAACTCCATGCTAAGTCGTTGTTCCTGGTTCCTGGTTCCTGGATCCTGGATCCTGTTTCCTTATAGTAAGTGTCAGTTTAGTCTAATAAACCTGTTAACCCCTTCTTCACCTCCTGTCTGTCTTGCAATTGGGTTCTTGCCTCGAAATCCTCGACATAATGAACCAGCCCACTAAGAACCCAGCAGGTGGCATGGACGAGTCGGAGGAGGCGTTTCGGAGCCGCCAGGCTCACGCCTTGTTTGGCTTTCGCCAGAAAGGTACCCCTGTGAAGCTCTTCGCCATGGACTTCCTCTCCACTGCACGCCACTCGGGCTTCGACGAGGCAGAGTTGAAGGTCATATTCAACCGCTGCCTCGACGAACCCTTCGAGCCTGCGGAGATGCGCAAGTTGAGGTCCCTGGGCTTCGTGGATCAGCTCCAGATTGCGATGGATCGCGAGGAGTTCAGGGAACTGTCCATGGCGGAGTCTTCTGCAGGGCTGGCCATGATTCCGGAGGCCCAGGCCCTGCAGATCGGGGCCGCGGGTCTCTCCCCACAGTCGGCACCCTCATCCGCAGCACCTCCTGCAGCCACTCTACCGTCTGCCAGTTCCATTGGCAGACGGGGGAGAAAGAAACTCCGGAAGGCGGCTCAACCCCAGCCGAGTCCTGTGGTCCCGAGTCCTGTGGTCCCGAGTCCTGTGGTCCCGAGTCCTGTGGTCCCGAGTCCTGTGGTCCCGAGTCCTGTGGTCCCGAGTCCTGTGGTCCCGAGTCCTGTGGTCCCGAGTCCGGAGCTTTCCAGCCCCAAATATTTTTTGGGGGGGCGCCGTGAGGGCGGGACGGTCCGAGAGGACACTACGGCCGTAGATTCCTCCGACCAGCCAGCACCCAGCCCGGCCCAGCAGCCGGCACCCAGCCCGGCACAGCAGCCGGCACCCGGCCCAGCAGCCGGCACCCGGCCCAGCAGCCGGCGTCAAGCCCTGTCCAGCCCGGCCCAGCAGCCGGCGTCAAGCCCTGTCCAGCCGGCCTTCCGACCGGCGTCAAGCCCTGTCCAGCCGGCCTTCCGACCGGCGTCAAGCCCTGTCCAGCCGGCCTTCCGACCGGCGTCAAGCCCTGTCCAGCCGGCCTTCCGACCGGCGTCAAGCCCTGTCCAGCCGGCCTTCCGACCGGCGTCAAGCCCTGTCCAGCCGGCCTTCCGACCGGCGCCAAGCCCTGTCAAGCCCCCTGGGGCTCCGCGCTCTGGCGCGTCCCCCAGGGTTTGGACTTCCCCTCCCAGCCCTGCCCTTTCTGGACTCCCTATTTTTCCTTGTTTGCCCCCACCCCCCCTCCCTTGTTTGTTATTTTTATTGAGTCACCCTAATCCCCTGATTGTCATTGCCTGTCTGCCCCTAGTCCTGTTCTCCATGTTTTGTTTGATCTTGTCTTTGTCCCAGTCTGCCTTGTCTTGTTCGTGCCTTTGAGGAGCATCAGGTTGCTGCTCCTTAAGGCGGGGGTTCTGTCATGGTTTCACCTCTCCTTGTCAGGTATTTCTTGGTCTAGAGGTGGAATCATACAGAATCCTTTGTTTCATGTGAGAGAGAGACTGTTTTGGCACTTATTTGCCGCCATACTCTCTCTCTCTAGTCTGCGTCATCCTCCCAACCTCCTGTTTCCTAGTTTGTGTTGATTAGCTTTCCTTGATTGTTAACCCTTATCACCTGGCCCCTATTAATTATCCTTTGTCTGTTTCCCCTATAAAACACCCTCTTGTTTCATTGTCCAGTGCTGGTTCATTGTTTGATGTATGCTGTAGATGTTCTTGTACTCGTTCCTGTTAAACTCCATGCTAAGTCGTTGTTCCTGTTTCCTGTTTCCTTATAGTAAGTGTCAGTTTAGTGTTTGTTTCCAGTGTTTGTTTTGTAGTCTTAGTCAGTCAGTGTTAGTTGTTAAAGTTATTATTTATCCTGTCCTGTTTTCCCCATTGTGGGTTTTGTTTTGACCTTTTTGTAGTGTTCTTGTTTTCAGTCTAATAAACCTGTTAACCCCTTCCTCACCTCCTGTCTGCCTTGCAATTGGGTTCTTGCCTCGAAATCCCCGACATATTTATACATTTTTGCAAATATGTGTATTTGTCGTTTTGTTATTTATGCGTTTATATTTATAAAGCTTTGCTGTAAGTTAAAAACAAATTCATTTTGTATTATCCTATCTTGATAGTTGCCTTTCAGTTGCATTTCTGTTAAATGTTTAATAATAACACATTTTAGTAAACTGTAATAACCTTGGTTAATATAACTAAGATCATGGTAATGTCACTTATCAACAAGTTATTTTATATCTTTACTTGGTTTCCAATCAAGCTGTAATACTAAACTGAGGGTAGTCAAATGGTTATTTGAGAGTCGCAGTACCTTTAGCCTGTGATGTGTGGTTTTGGTGTTAGCAGAGAATGGAACATACAGTACACAGCAGAGGAAAAGCAACAGCATGTTAGAAAAAAACCTCACACAGCAGGTAACATGGCAGTGGATGCATTTTCAGCTTGTAAACCTATTCTTTAACAGTAATGTGTTCTGGATTGCACCATATGTTATTCACAAAAATGTCAACTCCATCTCCCAGCTCTAACCCTGCTGTCTGAATGAACAATATTAAATACACCCAGTGTCCATCTCTTCCTTTTGTTCCTGCTCTCCCTTCCATTTAACTTAAACAGCTTCTTCATCAGTGCACATGTAAGCACGTGTCTTGTACTGTGGCTCGCAGTCCGTTCTCTTTTTGTGGAATAGATATACTTTTATAATCAACAATGGCCTTTTTTATTATTTGTTACTAAATAATAACATTGATTTCAAGGGATATTCCACCCAAAAATGAACATTCGGTCAAGATGTACTCACCCTCAAGATCTAATCTGTATAAATGTCTTTATTCTGATGAACACAGAGACAGATATTTGGAAGAGTGCTTATGACCAAACAGTATATCCCATTGACTACCATAGTAGGAAGACTTGATTTATCATTTTTTGTTCAGCTGACCACAAAATAAGATATTTTGAAGAATGTAGGACAGTAACAGTTCTGGGGCACTTTTGACTACCATTGTCATTTTTTCTACTCTGGTTAGAAATCGGTTCCAAGAACTGTTTGGTTACAATAACTCATCCAAATATCTTTGGTTGTGTTCAGCCAAAGAAATGAATGCAGGTTTGGAACAACTAGAGAGTAATTAACAACATCATTTTTATTTCTGCGTGAACTATCCCTTTAAATGTATTTCCTTATACCAAGTGTCTGTGACTCGTGGTTAGGGAAGTGGTCAAAGACATTTTATTCAACCACAAATAGCTGTTTCTTAATAAAGGTTGTTGTGTTAACATTTCTGTGTAGTGTTGCCCGTGTTAACATCGTAGAGATCAGTATTTCACTTAACTTAATCAAACTTTGTTGTAGCTCAATAATTAATTTTATACTAAACATGTTCAGTTGCAAGCGTATCTGAGAACAATTCGAATAAGAGTAATATGGCATCAAGTCATGTTGCTAAATCTGTATCCTGTTGTAAATTTCCTTAAAGTGAATTAAATGTTAAAACGTGAAGAGTGTGAGCGTACTTAAAAAATCTCTTTACAGACTTTTTCATTAGGTGTAATGGATATGATTAGATGTGGATGGATTTTTACACTTTACTCCGTGTCACAGCCTGATTTAGTTAAAATGATGGGTTTAACTAACAATATATCTGGATTGATGATAAATCAATTTTTAGCAAGCAAGATCTTATATTGTGTCCTAATTGTTCATTTTTTGGCTTAAGCTCTGTGATGAGAATTCAGGGAGTACTTTGTGGATAATGACTCTATACTATAACAAAAGCTTGCGGATTAGAAGGCTTTCAGCTTTATAACACTGCACGCTAGCCAGAATGTTTATGATATCACAACAATCCCAAGACTGCAGTCATATCACTTTGGCACAGCATGTCTCTGTATACTCGGTCGAAGCACTGTCATGCCGGGGTTTAATACTGCACCATGAATATAAATAATCCAAACAAACAAGGGACAGGAGCAGACACAACCGTAACAATTTGCTTTTCGCTTTCAATGTCACGTGCACCAGGTCGCTTTTGGTTAGGTTTTGTTTAGTTGTATGTTTTTCCAGCAGGAGACCAGTTGCTGTAAAAACAGCTCTTAAGAGTCTCCGTAAGAGACGACAGACTATAGAAACAACAGTTGCTGCTGCAATTGCTCTGTGAATCTGTGTTCACACGTTTTATCACACTGCCTCATGCTGAAAGCCCGCGATTCAGGTTTAATGGTTGCCATGTCAACAATAGATTTATGTCTTTATCCCTTCCCCTCAGGGGTTCCTGCCTCAAACAAAATAAATATCACTTTAGAATATGGATGAATATGTAACTAAGCACGAAAGTTGAGTGATGCAAGGTAGGCGGGAGGGATCCAGCAGCTTAAGCATTTAATGTAGTATTACTGGATTTGACATGTTCTGACCAGGAGTGATTCATCTTTAAAATGACATTGATTTGTTTGCCTGGAAAAGAGGCGAAATACATAAACAGTGTTATTTTAATCTTTTGATGAAATACAAACGTGTTTTGCTAAAGGTGTTTTTCCTGCATACCGCATGTTTGCGAGGGAAATGTGTATCACAAACTCATCAGATTCTCATGACAACCACATGTCAACAAATTAAAGAAAACAAACTAGGGGGTGATTCTCCTGTGCTCTGATAGAAGCCACTTGTATTATAAATATTTCCATCATCTTTCATACACAAAATCAATGCTGTTCTTTTTTTTACCTCCTCCATTTTAAGATGGTAATTAATCCACAGGGTGACTAAAGAAATCAATTTTACCGAAGTCTACAGAAGAGATAACATCCAAAAAGCCCATCTACAGTATCCACAAAGTTTATTAGAAGTGTATGACGAGAACGTTACATATTTTTTCTGCTCGAGACTTTTACCAAACCAGTACATTTCTATAAAACAAGAAATTCCAGAAGGCAAGATAATCTATTTATTATCTCGAGTAGTTTCCTGTTTAATACATGTCACCTCTTCGGCGTGGGTCTTCAAAGTCCGGCATAATGCGCTGGCTCCCTTTAAAAATTCTCAAAGAGTACAAAATATATTGCATGAAATATTTACAGACTTATTGGATGGTTCTCTTTTACTGTGAGCTTTTCAGCAGTGTAGGAAAGGCTTTCATCCACCGAGGGTCCTGACAGTGGCTGCTTTCATAAAGAGATGGCACAAGATAAGAGGAAGCTTTGACCAGCTTGCCTTCCCGTGATAAATCTTTATCATTTTAGGTGATGGTCTGACCTCAGAGGCATGTGCCAGCAAGGGGTTCTCATTAATACAACTTTAAAATCTCCCGGCTCATTCCTTCTATTTTCTTGACGCCTGTGACCTTTCTAGAATTGCTGTTATCAAACAGGGCCTACCTCGCCTGCCTTTGAGTCATGAGAAATGAAGGGTTTCAGCACCGTAGGTTTTGTGCGGCTTGAAAAATGACACGTTCGTATTTGTGTGTCACCGTGCGCAGACGTGAGGTATGGGACCTCGGAACACGCAATGGGGTCTCAATGGATGATACGAACACAAGCAATTACACAGAGTTGAGATTGTTTTGCAATGGATGTTGTTCCGCTACATTCTACGTTTAAAATGTTTTTTTTTATGTATTTTGAGGTTTGAAGCGCTAACATGAATCGTGTGATTAATTGTTCAATTAAAGCACATTACGGCATGCTACATATTTCAATGTTTCTATTCAATTTGCACATGCATCTGAAGCATTATTAATATTACTAATAATGACATTTACCAATTTATTTTTATTAAAGACATCACATCTACATATGCTACAAAGAGTATTTTAGAAACTTCCTAAGCTGTACATGATGGAGTCACATTTACATCAATTAAACGCGGCTGTATGGCATCCCTGCTCAAAACACACATCAGATACAACTGCATAAATAATTCTGCTGGAGGTTTCGTAGATGAAAGGTCAGGCAAAGTGAATTCTTCTGCTCGTGTCAGATCATACTTTGGTATGATGTTTGATGTGTGGAGAGTCGAAATCTTTTCATTTCAGCCCATCATTCAGAGTCATTTCAAAGACTATCTATCTTCTCTACTTTTCCCAAAATGGTCCGAAACTGCACCCATCATTTCCAGGGTATTTGACACCATTTGATCATCTATTTTCTGTCATCTAGGTGGTCCATATGTTTTCACGTGCCACTGAAACCCACTTTAGCTCTGATGATGGAAATGGAGGGGAAATCAAGTACCATAGGTCTTCCTGAGGTTATGAGATTGCGTTATGAACTCAGCTCAGTGAAATACGAAATAAGCCTGTCCTATTACTGGAATATCTGAGAAGACACAGGATATCTCTGTATCATTCTGCTAAATCACATTTGGTCAATAAATGAGAGAATGGTCTTGAATGCATCCTCTCCCAAATTAATTTTAGCCAGATATAGCCTACTTATGCGTTCATAAACAGAGAGGTATTACCTGAGCAATACACATTACAAGATTACATTACTTGTAAGATTGTGTTTGGATGGTTATTTAGAAGTATGTTTTTCCTACTTAACAGGCTCTTTGGTCAGATTTACCTTCAGTCTTCTCCTTTTGCATTCAAAGTGCATTCTTAAAGTGAAAGAAACTGGTTTATATAACCTACAAAAGCCTGCTGACTTTAAGGAACTAAGCCTGAATCTCCTAGATCTGCAGATCCTTTGATTTATACTCTGAATTATGTCCTAACCAAATTTCTTAGTATATGTTGTGCGAATATACAGTATAAATATAGTGCTATCACACAAGCCAGATTTTGTCAGTGTACATATAAAACTTCCACTTCTTTAATGTACATCTTAGTGAAAATTCGAGGTTAGAAAAAGTGGAACAGATTGTTGCAATTATTCTATTAACACTACACCTGTCATGCTGTCCATATGGTCTTTTTGCATGTTATATATTGAAGGAAATTTGATTTTCTCTTCTGGCAATCAGTGAGAAAGTTCATGCATATCAAATTAAATTATCACTTCAGAATTTCCGTCCTTCATCTACATTATGAATCTAAAGATGGTGTGCGATGGTGTGTTTTATTCTGACATTAGTTGTAACATTGAACTGAATGACGGCATATAGATCTTTTTTAGTTTGTGTATTACAGCTATTCACTTGGTTGATTATAGATAGAAAGACTGTGTGTAAGGATTTGCATTTTTATATATATATTAGAAAATCCAATGCTTATAAACGTTTCTTTTTATACAGTGTTCATGAAGCTCAGCTGGTAGAGCAGGTAAAAATAATTAGGTCATGGGTGTAATACAGTTCAAAGTGTAATACAGTTCAAAGTGTAATACAGTTCAAAGTGTGGAAGGAAGGAGGCGGGAACGGCGAACGTTAAACAAAGTTTAATCAAAATAAACAAACAATTACACAGAAGTAAAAGGCCGACACTCAGCCGCTCGTCGTTTTATGCTACAGATCTCCATCGTGAAAGATACGGAGCCGGTCCAACGCGCAGTTGACACTCATTATCCCTCGCGTCACCGGCCTCGCGTCACCGGCCTCGCGTCATTCCCTCACGGCTCCCGTCCCGCCTTGCCAACACATATTCCCATCGCCCCTCGCAGGAAGGGCTCTGCGCTCTACTCCCCCCAGGAGCCAGTCTCAGTGGCCGCATTACCTGTGGGTATGGTAGCCGCAGCACCTGGGGGTATGGAAAGATGAGACGAGACAAAAGGAGACGGAACCACAAGGAGCGACAGCAACGAGAGAGGGAAGAGAGGAAAAATAAAAATATATCTGGTCCTAAATCCTCAGCCAGCCGAGAGGGTCTTCCTTCCTGTGCCATGCGGTGGTACTGGACGCTCATTGGACAGCTCAATCCTCCTCCGCCCCCTGGCAGCGGGCGATGGCTCCTCCAGCTGAGGGCAGCTGGTAGCCAGTCCCCCGATTCCTGCTCCTCACCTTCATGGCTGTTCATGGCCACGACTCCTCCACTTCCTCCTGGATGGCCGCAACCCCACCTCGGCCCAGGAGCACAGCAGCGAGCTCTCCGTCCCAGCCGATTCATCTCATTCCAGCGGGGAACATGGGTAGGAAAACTTGGACTATTTTTTTTATTTAGCCCAGTTTCCTGTCGTCCCGGACGACTGCCACTGTGTTTCTCTTTGTCAGACTTAGAACCACAGCATACCGCAATCAACGAGCTGTCAGCCAGGAGTGCGAGGCCGTGGATCATCGCCCCGGAGCCCGAGCGTCTGCACGCATCTGGGCAGGTATGTGAGCCAGCAACACCGGCATCGCCGTGGGAGTGCTGGTTGAGATCAAGGGCTTAGAGGGAATCCCCGCCCGAAGAGGATGAGCTGTTTCTGGACTCTGACATAATGTACTGGGCTAATAAAGAGGATTATTGGCTGCTCCCATCCCCGCTGGTCCAGCCCAGCTCCCCTTCATTTGCCAGCACATCATCTCCAGCCTCAAAGAAGGTCCGGCCCAGCCTCCCAGGCCCTCCTCCTCTGACAGTTTGTTCATCAGCCCTGGGTCTATTGCAACTGGACGTTGGGTAGGATGAGCTTCGGGATCTCCAGCCACCAGCTACATCTGGGATGAAGTATGTACCCGCCTGCAGCCTCCGAGACCCGGATTCAACCTCAGTCTCCGACCCAGCGGCTACACCTTGGCTCCTGTCTCCCTCATCTCCACGGTTACCTATCATCCCACCAGCTCTACCAGGCTCCCTTGTCCCTCCGGCTCCTCCTTAGTTAATTGTCGACCATCCGCCGCCTCTGGACTCCAGTTCTCTGGTTACGCCTCGTCACTCCGCCCTTATAGATCTGCCAGGCTCGTCCTTCCATACAGCTCCACCTTCATCCTCGGTCGCTCTGGCTCTGCCTCAGTCTTCCAGGATCCCCGCCCCTGTCACCTGAGCCAACGGTTCTGCCATGGAGCTCCGGATCCTCGCTGTTACCAGGGCTCTCCATCTGTTCATCTGGGCTCTTCTTCCACCCTCGACCTCTCTGTCAGTCGGCCCCCTGATGTCGCCTCTCCCATCTCCACCATGGTTCTTCCCTCCTACGACTACATGGTTTTACGGATGTTGCTGCGTTCCGGTCCACTGCACGTGTCAGATTATTAAGAGACGTTTATGATTACTTTCTGCTCCTCAACTATGGTTATGCCTTAAATGTTCCCTGACAATTATGTCACTCAACTGCCATCACTACTGTAGTATACCAGTCAGAACATTTATAACTGGCATGTCCTGGTTTAATAAGATGTTATTATATTCAATATTAGGTACAAAATAGTAAAAGCGTAGTACAGTATGTACAGTATAGTAACACCCTTACCATTTAAAAGAGAATGACGTAGCTGTATTTAGCACTTTAAAGTCTGGAGACGGAACCTTGATGCAGAAAATTTGCCAAATAGTTTAAGCCCATGAGTGTTTGGGTTAATTGGATGACCCAATCCCTCTCAATTAAATATTTTAGAATCGTTTTTCAGTGCGCAAAAGTGCATATCTATTACAGATTGCACCTCCACAGGGATTGTTCTTGCTAATTGATGGAAAGAGATGTTTCTGCTTGAAGAAAGATGCAAACTTAGTTAGGAGAGAAGGGTCATCTACTGTACTGCAATTGACATTAAGTGGCAGCTAGCTTAATGCGCAGTGACTTGTTCCCAATTAACCCCTGAGCTTTCTTGACAGAGTTCCACAGTGAGACGTATGGAAGTTTGGTGCTCTTGTTTAACTGAAGAAGAATGTAGAATATGTGTTGTTTTGTGGGCACTTTTAAGAGCTTTTCAACCTGCTGCACACTGGTCATTTGTCATCTGAGACATTTTTAAGCCGGCGTGGAAAAGATGAGACTAATTATTTTGAAACCAAAATTAGACAAGGTAAAATTCTGTAATATTAAATGCTAATTAAATAAATGAAATGTGCATGTCCTTTACCCAAGAGTTTCTTAATCTAAAGCCAGATTGATGTGTTCCTCTTTTCTCTGCCGATATATTCCTCTGTTCTTTTCGAAGATATTATTTCAGTTTAATTTATTCAAAAGAACTCTGTCGGCCCAGTTTTATTGTTCAATTACTCTAGTTAATTTAACCCTCTGTACTGTTGTCAGTGTGAATACAGCTGTGAGAACATCTGGTGCTCCTAATGATGTAATTGGTCTTGGAGTATGACTTGTGTATCTCATCCAATCGTCCCACTGAAAATGGTGCCTAATTGTTTTAATTCAGACAAGTCACAGGATAATTAGGGAGAATCATTAATATAATTCTTCACCGTATGAATCTGCTTTTAATCGACTGGAAGTTACAGAGCCAGTGTTGAAACGGCAAGTGCACTTTGCGCAGAAGGTCTCATTTTCAGAGTTGTGGACTCCAGACATATGAAATGGACCTGAGTCACAGAGTCGGACCCATGTCTCAATTTTGAAGACTTGTCTTTGACATTTTTACACTTGGTGTCTTGCTTCAGTCTCGATGACTTGAGATGAGTCATTCTGTAAAACTCTGTAAAACTCGTTTGACCGAGTGCAAATCTTGTGAATTATATCTTGATTCAATTAGAAAGATTTTATATGTAAAAAATCAATAACTGTTTTTAGCGGCTTTAATTCTTTATGATGTTAATTTTTTTGCTACGTCAAATGTGCACTTGTCAGTACCAAGTTAATGTACTTGCCATATATAGCTTTCCCTTTTATCTTAAAAAACTACTTTCCATTATTTGTATAGGTTAAATATCATTACTTTTTTCAGGAAACTAATTCAGAAAAATTAAATTATACTTTTTATTGGTTAGATATTTGCATGATAATATGCAAATGAATAATATATTAATAATGGATTTATGGCTAAATATGGAGATACTAAGTTTCAGGTGCAGCGATGTTATGCTTTTGACAAATAGATTTCTTAATCATTTATAATTCTTTATTTGTGTACAAATAAATGTGAAACGGGTCAAGTTCTTATAAAAAAGTCTCTCTATCTCATATATAGAACTGTCACACAAACCATACTCCACATATGTGAGCAGAAGTTCTAAAAAAAGGTTTAAAAGGCAATTTGTATGATTTAAGTTTTTGTTTTTTATTTGAAATGCTTGTGACAGTATGATTCCTATATTTTGATTTTAACCATGTTTTTCTTGTAACTGTTCCTTAAGTAATCAGCCACTGGTGAGCATTTTTTTCGCCCAGCGCAGCCAATTTTTAAGAGCATTTGCAGCTTGGCAAGTGTTAATTTTAGAAGCTGCTGGCATCAGTTTGTTTGTTGTGTTTCAGACAACAAGCCAAAACAAACGGCACCATATAAAGTCGAGACTGTGCCCCACGGTTACACTTAGATTTGTGAAATTGTTATTGCGTAAATAAGTATGAACTATGACAGTTGCTGCTTCCACATTCTTGGCTTATCTTTTGAGATAACAATACGAACAAAGAACCCATAGTTCTTCAAAACAGTGGTCAAAATGAGACCCTGCATTGCTTTTTGTTTTTCCAGGCACACAGCAATGGCCATTACAAACCAGAACAGCACCTATGAGAGACTTAATTTCCCTGGGCAGCCCTGGCTGTCCTCTGCCACATACTGGCAGCACTGCAGTCACATCATGTTGACTTAGAGAGGAATCTGTTCCCCTCATCCACAACGTTCCTTATAGCTACAAAGAAAATGAAAAGGACAGGGGGAGGTCCACGGGGAAATGGCACATTATTTCTGAATTTGCTGTTAACCTCATGTTGTCGTTAGTGAGACATACTCTTCTCTGAAAATAGGGGCTGGGGGATGATTTTGTTATCAAAGGCTTCTGTTCGTTGTGCATGTTCCTACTCAGTAAACAGAAATTGAAACAGGTAGAGGACTTACTCACTATATTCCTCAGAGAATCTCAGAAAGAAAGTCGAAATGCCTTCTGGTTCACTGTTAAGTATGTGTTAATAACACGTGCTGTTAAAGATATTGATTTATGCAGACCAAAATGAGATCAGCTTTTTGTCGTGGCGAATGGTTCAGATTTGGAAATATTTACATTCAGGCGACATCAGGCTTTGAGAAAATTCAGAGGCACGGAATCAATTAAGTGGGCTGCCATAATAAATTCATTTATGAGGGACAGTGCTAATATGGCTAATCCCTGTGCGTCTAATTGTTTTTCACCTGCTAAGCAAATATTAAATGGCAAAAAGGAATGATGTTTTCTCTGACTTCTGGACATCATATTTTCAAAGATAATGAGCAAAAATAATTCGATTTAAATCACCCCTTCTGTCAGTGTGAACATATACTGTATATCTGAAATCCATTGATCTATACACACATAAATTGGAGCTATTTAAAAGTTTACAAAAAAGTGTACAGCAAACTGTCTGTATGTGTGTCTGTCTGCATACAGGAATAAAAACATTTTTAACAAATTATTTTTTGACAATAAACTCCATTAGATATCATATTTTCTGATTCCCCTTGCAGAAAGACAAAATGAAAGGGATTTATTTACAGATAAATAATGATATTTAATATTTATTGTATTCAGTATGACATGGACCATATAAAAGTACACACTGTATTATTCATAGCTATTTATCCTATGTCAAAGGACTCTAAACCTATATCTAGCCTATAACCAAGCAGTTATGTAAAATAAATGTACAATTTACTTTATATAAATAAATTCAATTCAAGGAAAGAGCTTGAGAAACATCTCTCTCTCTGTGCTTGTGTTCGACTTCATTCATGGCTGCACAGACCGATTGGCGTATGACATCAAGTACCGCGAGTATCGCGTGATCAGTGATGCTAAAGTATATGAAGCAGTCTGCACGATTCGCTCTCGCGGTACTTCGTCGGCGGTTTGGTGCGCAGCGCATACAGCAACTCGGTAGCGTGCAGCGTCTCCAAGAGTGACGTAAGCGTTGTCATTAGTCAGGTAGTAGAATGTATTGGAAAATACTGTAAATGTTAATAAACGTCGTTTCTAAAGAATGTGAACACGCATATAATGAAGATCGTTGAACGTGTTTGTGAAGGGTTATTCAGGTAAGATAATTCTACAAGAAGTATCTCTGCGTTATTTTTATAGTTAAATAGTGATCAGTGATCGATGTTTTGTACCTTTATAATCACCGGTGTCACGCCATCTGCGGTTCGGATGAGTGTCGTCACGCTAAAGCTTTAAAATAATTGCGCGTCCACACGGGGTTGTACGGTAGGCTGTAAAGTCGAATTGTGAACATTAACCGTTGTCTTGACATCTATAATTTCGTGAGGGAGATAAAGGTAATGATCGTGGTAATGACAGTGTATGTTTGCCTATGCCAATTTGAATCCGTTAACGGACCTTTATATGGTTTGTGACGTCAGGCTTACACGGGGATAGATGTGTTGTTCAAAAAGAAAAACAATTTCCTAAAAGTAGGCTATATGAAGTACATGTAAACTAACACACTAACAATTTCGAGGGGAGCGTTTAAATGTGTTTAACAAGTTAATTTCCAGTATTTTTCTACTGTATACACATTAATATGTTAGGCAGTTTTAGTTTACTACTGCCTTTTCACTCCTCATTGTTTATATTGGTGCTGAACTTGTAAATTGGTTGAGCAAAATCCATTCATTTAAGACTACATTCAACAAATTAACAATTGTTTTTCCTGTCACAGTTATTGTCTTTTCCTGATCTACCACTAATGGCAAACGTGTTCATTTAATTTTAGGTTTAAATTTATTCAAAGGAAGGTGTTTTAGATGGAGATTTAATGGGGTTGTTGAATGTGTTTGGAATTGGTGCAAAAATGTTTTGGAGTCCACAATCCATTTAAAAGTTTGTTTGTTGATGTTCTTTTTATAATATACATAAGTCATATACTTTTGAGTCAAAAATAACAATAGCAGCATTATGATTTGTCCAGTATTATCATGCTTTATTTTTTCAGTATATCAGATACTCAAGTTTCTTCTCTACTCTTTTCTTCTCTACTCGTTTCTTCTCTACTCTAAAAAAAAAAAAAATGTATGAGTGAATGTTTCTGTATACTGTGTTCGGCTATATGAAACCTCTTCTTTTTGATTGCACTTATGCTCTTGTTGTACTTATGCTGTCCTAATTGCTTCCATTACCTACCCCACTTGCAAGTCGCTTTGGATAAAAGCGTCTGCTAAATGACTAAATGTAAATGTAAATGTACTACCAACTGGGGTATGTTAAACATTCAGCAAAGAAATTTGAGATTTTATACTTCTCCATTGTACAGGTGGAGATGCTTGAGTATTGGAATTATTGGACCAGGCGCAGGAGGAAGATGGCTCTCAGATGAGAGATGACTTTGATGGAAACAGCTGCTGGCTTTCCTGTGGCCCAGATCTCCCCGTGAAGTTCTCCTACCTCCTGACAAGGGAGACTTACGACCTTTGGACTAGCACTTGCAGTTGGCACTGTTATCAGCTTAAGACTGGAATTTTCAACCTCTCAAGAACTGAGTAAAGCGGGTAAGTCTCTCTCTCTCTTTCTCTCTCTCTCTCTCTCCTTCACACACACACGCTCTCGCACACACACTCGCACACACACATATCTGCCTTCATAGCCCCTTGAAACTCAGGAATGGAAAAAACTGCACTCTTTCCTTTTCAAGGCAGCCTGACGCATTCGTCTACGTTCAAGGCACTCAATTTAAGGTGCCACACTGTGCCCTTGTATCTGCATGTTTGATTTGCTCTCTGCTGCCTCGATATCTCAGAATCTACGATGATATCTAGTTCTTAGCTTTCACAGTGATGATACATTTCTTTGTTCTTTTTGGAATTTTCAGTGACTCACTTTTATTCACAGAAACTATTTAGACACGTTTTGCTTTAAAGGAAGGTAATCAGTTAATATTGTGATCATAGGATGAATGTGAATTCACAGTAATATTCAATCATGTACAATATATTTTAACGTGCCTTTCTTTTAGAGGATTTAAATATAGGTGAAGCTTTTGTTAAAACATTTTTATTAATTCTTCTGTAAAATTGATTAGATGTTTAGATTACAATGTCACGAAAATGATGAAGCCATGTTGGTATCCTTGGGGACGGCAGGAAGTGTCAGTCAGAAGATTGGATTCAACTTTGCTTGAATGTGTAATATTTAATTATTGTGGCTTTAAATGTATATATTTTAATGTGTTTCTACTCCAAGAGCGTTGGACATTGAGTCAAATCAGAACGCATCAAAACTGTTTGGTTGTAAATGAACCTATGCTGGGTTGTTGGGTCGAATATAGACATTTTATGGGTTAATTTACCGTCATATTTGGACTCCTTTCTTTTTGACGCAACACTGAGTTAAAAGAAACCAAGCGCGTTTTTTGAGTATACTTTTTTTGTGTTTATCCTTTTTTACCCCACATGCAGTCAATTAAGTTTGACTTGTAGTCAACCAAGTCAACCCTTAAAAAACAAACAGATAATGCTATTACATATACCTTTATGACAAGACAGGAGGTGTACTTAATAACGTTTCATGGTCCGATAATGGCTCGGTCCAGTTGCTTTGCTGATTTTAACAAATCACTTGAGAATCTTCTACCATTTGATCTCAGGCCTTAAATTTTCTGGTCCAGCAGCTGAACCACTTTTCACACAAAAATGTCAAGGTGCGATACTGAGTGGTATGGAAAACAGGTCATAGCTATTATAATAGGGAGTCAAATTGTTTCAGCTGCCCCAGAATCCAAACAGAGCCGCTTTCTTGCACAAAGCTCATTTGGTGCACTTGTTCATTGGGTCAGTAGCTCGAGGTTACAGAATATGTTCGCTCTGACTTTTCCTGTCATAGCGGCGAGGTGGGGGGCGTTCACACGGCTCTGCACCGGATCGCACAACTTCAGTTTTCAGTAGACCGTGGAATGGGAGGGTGCTTGTATAAAGCTCTATTTTACGCTCAGCCCTGCACCTGCTCTATTCCCTGGTATTGACTCCTTGAATTAACATATTAATTGTTTACCAGGCATCCTCGTGTTGGTTTTATGTTGCCAGAGAGACGAGGGGTGCGCGTCCGTGTCAGCGCTTGTTTGGGTGGGTAATCAGGGCGGCTTTGGAACTTTACAAGAAGTCATTAGCAGTCAAGACTATTGTGTAGACGTTCTGATTTCAAAGGTGCTCCACAACAGCTTGTGTGGCGAGGACTGATTGAACCGGAGCACTTGAAAGGGGAAGAGAGACGTCAGGTTTGCCGCATCCTGTCGCGGCCCATCTGCCTCCTCCTCTGCTCCCGCAGCCAGCCTCCTTTGTGAGGAAGGAGGGTTTTGAACATCAAAGCTCCGGCTTGCTGCCTAGGAGACGGAAACAATTAGTAAGAGATTTGGTGAAAGGTACGCGGCGGAGTTCATAGATGCTAAACCAAAGATGGGCCCAGCAGAGGGTTCACGAGAGCAAAAGGTAGAAGGTTTTCTGAAATATTATATCCCCCTCCAGCCGACAAGGACTATATAATAGCTCTTAAATCTTTTCCGTGTGTGAAGCTTTCTGCATTTTTATGAGTCCCTGCTTACGCCTCCCACAGATAACAACATATCTTGATTAAGATCTAATTATCCTGCTTCCAGTGGGGATTTTAAATTAGTGTTTTAAACATAGCACCTCCCTGGAATTAAGTGGTGACACTGGTGCATTGGTCTGAATCTGGTGACTGATGCCATAGGTATATAAATTTCTCATTATCTTTTATATATTAGGATATCCCCAGAGCTACCTTGCTAAAGGCCATGGCAACCTTCAAGGGAAACAGCTTGTTAAATATTCCCCTTTGGCTGTTAAAGTTCTGTTGAATGATTCAAAAGGAAATTTCCAACAGCTCTTACATGATTTTTTGTGTGTTTATTCATTTTTCCGCACCTCCGTCTCTGGCAATTATTCTCTTTTTCCATGTTTGTATTTAAGTTGGAGGTTACGTTCACATGATGTTATCGTGTGAAACATTAAGACACATATGAATAACTAAATCAAAGGCTGTGTTTTGCAATTTGTTGGATTCGGTTACACGGTTAATGCATATGTGCATTAACACGTGTATAAAACATAAATGTTTTATATGTTCGACCTTCCATTTGTCTTGTGGTTATATAAAACAGCACTACAGACACGCGCAATGAAGAAAAGCATCAACGTTATTAATTTTAGGGGGAAATGAGGGCCGCAGATTAGAGATGGAACTGAATAATTAAATCTAATTATGTGCCAAAATGAAATAATAGTGATGAGGGCAATAAATGAAACGCTCCTCCCACTAAATCGTTGCGCATTTTATTCACGTGATATAATTTATTGCCCTTAATTCCTTAAAGCTTTTCAAAGGATATTAAGTGCAGGCCGGGAGACTGTGTTCAAGCCGACAGATTTCAGCATGGAAGTATCAAGAAGTGCATTAGTTGGGATTAGAATCCTCAATCACTCACTGGACTGCAATTTAATATAGGGAATGTCAGCATCCCCCCCTCCTCTAGTACTATTAAACAAGCTTGTCTATCTCTTTCAATTAGCCTGCGAGAGACTGGTCCCGCCCCTTCCTCCGAGATCTGTTAAATGTGTTTATGACAACACAGCAGCACTAAACCAACAGCAAGAAGAGTACATTAGACTGTCTCTGCAAACAGGCCTGTCTCTGGCGTCGTACTTTAGGCATTTAAATGACATGGTTCATCAGTGGGATTTTAAACACCATGTGAAATCAGAATTGGAGTTTTGTGGCTTAGTTCATGTTTGATAGACTTGAGATCATCTATTTGCTTGTTAGGGGTGTAACAATACATCGATATAGATAGATGCATCCATGCCAAACGTAAAAAATCGATGTGAGGTACCTTTATTTTGACACTCTCTACGTCCTCAATCCTCATGTAAATTATGTTTTGTTTGTTGTTGTTGTAAAGGTTTCATTTGGGACAGAGAGTGTGCAATTTCTGTTAGAAATGTGACTGCTTGTGTAAACTAGGCAAGTGATATCAAAATATCGAAAAATGTATTGAATCATAAACTTATCACAGAAACCGCATTGCTGGGGAGAAAATCTAATCGTATTGTGATTAAATGTCTGATTTACACCCCTTATGCTAGTGTGGTATACTTAAGTTAAGCAAATAATCACTTTTACAATTTACAGCATTTGTCTTCTGTGAAAATTTTCTTAAAAAAATGTATAATGAATTGTTCAGTAACACATTTATTGTCGAATAAAATAATGTTTTTCATCCACTGCCCATAAAACCTCCAGCCTCTGTTAGCAATATTCAATAGAAAATGATGTCGCAAATTTAAAGGAATAATATTTTTTTCTTAATTTACCCACCCTCAGTCCATCCCAAATTTATATAACCTCCTTTCTTTCTGTTGTATTCAAAATATTTGTCACTTGGTCAATGTGCAGGTCCCAATTTGTTGAAGATTCAAAAAGCACTTTTGAAAAACACAAGAGCAATACATTTAAATATGGCGACACACCTATCGTGTCAAATCTCACCAATATCATATTTCAACTATTAATGAGACATACAAGAACCAGTGTGAACGTTTTTTTTTTAATGGACAAAACGCTCTATGTGTCACTCCAAACTTCAACACTCTAAGAAATGTTTTGGTCACACCATTTCACAGTGTCCTTAACGATTTCTTTTGCAATTTTCTCTGAGAAATAATGTGAGAGAGGTTTAAGGTTTTAGGGGTCAGTCTCTCATGATGTGCAACCTTGGTGAGTCAGGCAACAAAGAAAACATCGAGACCTTAAGGGCTGAGGGTGTGCAACCAGATCAATTCGGAGACAAGCCGAGTGACTAGGTCAGTGTGAGGCCACTTCAAAGGGTGTGAATGCACAGCACTAGCAGGGACGCAGAGGGTTAGAGACCCTGACGAGAGGATTTAGTCATTCCGAGGCTGATGTGGAAAGCACTAAGAAGAGCTATCGGCTCAGAACAATGTCACAGAATGACCTCCAGTGAAGTTGTGATGATGCTTCAGCACTGCTCCATTCTTTCAATAGCGCCTGTTTTACAATCCTGGCTTAGATGGTGCCACCCTTGGAGAGTGAGCCCAGTGGAAAGTTTTTAATATTTTTTATATTGATAATTAAAATAAATGTATTGTATTAGAACTGTAGTACCTGAGACGGATCAGACATGCATAACTACTTAAATTTCTTAAATATTACAACAACACCCCTCACCCCACCAGCACGCTAGTCGCTTGGGGGTCAACCCCCAATCTGCAACTTACACCAAGGGCAGGACAAGATCTCTGGTGACCATAGCAACTCACACCAATTCATCAAGATAAGAGTATTTTACGACCCATTGGAATGTAAGGAGCTGAACTCTCTTTACTCACTTTGGGGATAGACCTACAATTATAGCTGCATTTATATGGAAATGTACACATTCATTTATAACATTTCCATGTATTAATGTTCATGTTGTTATGTCTGTTTTAACATTAATCCAACGTATCCATGAATGTGTGTTTAACTACTGGAATTATTAGATTTGTAGTAACTCATTTAACCAAGATTATATTTAGATCATGTTTGGTGTCTATGAGCTACATTTGTGATGTCCTTCGCGTTGATGTTTGTTGTGTTTTGGTAACTCTTTTCTTATTAGTTTTATCAAACTCTTAGTAGTCTTCTAGTGAACATCCAATCAGCTTTCACATGCAAAACACCATCTGAAAGACAAAAACAGTTAACTTTCCCTCCAAAGTTGCCATCTCCTGATTGGAACAGTCACGTCTGTAGGATGTGACATCCTCACAGTTTAAAAGAGACCACGAGAAGATTCTTTCTCTCTCTTCCTCGCGCTTCCTCTCTCTCTCTTCCTCGCGCTTCCTTTTCTCTTGGTTTTTGCTCTTCTTTCTCTCGATGCGTTCTGCATCTCCAAAGGATGGACTAGAAGAAGACTTCACCTTTAACCCATAAGTTTGTGCCAGGCTGCGGCCTCGTCTTTCCAGATACAGATCCTCTGCATAAAACTGGTTCTCTCTGATCACTTTCAGCCAAGATCAACTGGAGCCTTAACAACCTGCATCAGGACTCTTTCTTTCTTTGATGGGCAAGACGTGCAAGTATCAAACTTAGTCTTATTAATGGATGCATAGGGCATCATTAATCCTTTTAACAAAGGTCCGTTACAAGAAGAAACTGATGTTTAGTTCAGGCTATTGATCTTCTGAATATCATATACTGCCATAATCCATGCTCTGTTCTTCTCTCTGCTTCAACTTCAACCATCTTCTAATGCTTAACTGTATGTGTGTGTATGTTAGATTAGTATGTGTCTTGTCTAGATAATAAAGTCCTGTTTTATTTCACACGTGATGTTGTTTGTAGTTCATGCTCATAATCCGGAGTCCCTAAACATGCCGATTCTTGCTACCTGCTCGTAATGCTAAGTGATTTCCCCAAATCATGAATTTGATCCAGATAATAATAATTGATCATTATTAATTAAATTCATCCCAATTTGGATTGATATTTGTTTCCCTTACAAAGGGTGGTGGAGAAAATATTACTTATAATTGGGATCAAAGCTCATGATAATTCTTACATATTTGATGAAGAATAGTGTTTAAATAATTCTGTTCCTCATTGAATTCACTACATAATTGGTGGAGGGAATGCGGGCACAGTTTTAAACCTTGTTTTGTGAGCAGAACTCAGTGACTATTCATGTGTGTTTTTACGTGTGTTTATTGAAACCGAATACTCTTTTAAATGGCACTTTGATATGTATGAATGAAGGTGTGGACCCGCCCACCTATCCTTGGAAGACTCTTGAGCTTCTCACAGAGAAAACCTCAGCGTCTGTCAAAGATTTAGTGACAATATAAAGACGAAGAAATCTCTTTATAACGCACTATATTATTATTTTACCGCCTACATTGAGCGAAGAAATCCTCTTTTAGCGCGAAGAAGACAGAGCGAGCGATGTTCCTCCCTCGTCTTATCTAAAGGCCTTATTGTTAATGCATAGCTAGGTGTAACTGATGTGTATTCCAGTGCAAATTAACTAAGCTATTGCGCTCCCTGGGGTGAACAATCAGTGTAGCTGACTGATAATGTTTCTCCCATTCGCTTAACCCAGCGGATTTTATTAGTAAATAACTCCGGGTCAGTTTTACTATATTAAGGGGGGTTTAACAAAAATCTTGATCAAGTGTGTTTTTGTTTTTATGTACGGTCGACGAAGAATTCCGACCAAGTACACAAATAACTTTCAGGACGGCGAAGAAATCCCGTTAGTCAGTTAAAGTGTAGTATTATGTGTTTTTGCTTTACGTTACGGTCGACGAAGAATTCCGACCAAGTACACAAGTAACTTTCAGGACGGCGAAGAAATCCCGTTAGTCAGTTAAAGTGTAGTATTATGTGTTTTTGCTTTATGTTACGGTCGACGAAGAATTCCGACCAAGTACACAAATAACTTTCAGGACGGCGAAGAAATCCCGTTAGTCAGTTATAATGTAGTATTGTGTGTTTATTGTTTGTGTAAGTTGGAAAGCCACGTACCCGTGTTCAGTAAACTGACACGAGCCGTTAGACACGTGATTAAATTACACTCGTCGCCATAGAAATTGTGCGTAAACGCAAGTGTAATTCCACACAGAATTGTGGAACCGGAGGTCCGGCAGAAGACGCATAACTTCTACTAACACTAGAGGTCAGTTTGTCTTAAAGTGTCCTAACACTTCTCCTGTCTCATCTCTGCCTGACTATAACCTTTTGTTTGGGCAACGCTAGGTGTGAAGTCTCAGCCAGTCTCTTCTTTTGTTTGATTTTATGATTTATTTTACTATGACACGGTTTACTGTGTTTGAGAATATTTATTATTTGTTATTATATACAAACTATAATAATAATTAATATTATTCCGCTTTGTTTTGATGATTTGATTTTTCTTTATTTGAATCATTTGAATCATTTGAAACTCCCTTGCAGTTAGAATTGTATTTGATGATACTTAAATTTTAATTAAACCAACTTAATTAAATTTGAACTGTGATCAAAACAATCAGATTGCCACTTTATGGTGTTTGGGATTAACTCCCAATTGCCTTATTGTTTTATCTCAGTTTTTCATTTAATGATTTTACTGACTTCACTATGACTCCATAGCGCCCCCTAACTACGGGCCCTGTCATAGACCTCAGTGTGGAGCAAGTTCACCCCTGTACCAGAAAGAAATAACCCTCCTTCTCTATCCTAACCTCTCTTTCTCTCAACTCATCTGACTTTTGTTTTTCTTATCAGAGACTGAACCTGTCTGAACATCAGTAAAATTCTTGGTAAATATGTTGATGAATCGAATAGCCTAAGTCACAGAATGACCCCATAGGTAAAACTCTTCAGCAACATTATTCATAATTTTCCTGTGTTCACCCACACAATTATCCGCCCCTGCCTTCACGGCTAGGATAATAAGCGTTAAGTTTGCGTCACTAACTGACCAACTCAGTTAAGCATTCAACACATAGCCCACATATTTAGCTCAGTAGATCTGTACGGACTTGCATCTTGCTGTTTGTGTCTCTCTCTCTCCCCTGTGTCTCAATATGTCCAGACCATCCAATCCTGTCACCTGCCAGTCCAGCTAGAAACCAGGCAAAGCGCTGCAATGGACTCCTGCCTGGGACCAACATCGGCACACGGCAACTGCGTTGAGAGCAATTGGTCGGGCGACCTAATCCGGCGAATGGACCACGATCGAAACCAGAGCTACAACTACACAGAGCCAAGAACTCATCTGAAGTGCACAGCCAGGATCATCGGTGACCACGCCCTCGACCAGATCGTCCTACTAGAGCCAGAACGAAGGAAGCCGGGAGGAGCCAGAAACACGCGCAGAACCGCCTAGACCAGCTGGACCTGCAAACGACAAGAGGATGAAGAGGACCAGGAGCTACAGGAGGAGATGAAAAGCTACAAGAGTCCTTTGCAACACAGACTGAGCAAAGAGAGCTATTGGAGCAGACGCCAGAGAGGAGCTGGTAGGAAAACTCCAAGATGCAGAAGCTCTCTATAATGGCCCGGCATACAGCAACACAATGCCATGGCCATGGCCTATTAAGGCCCTCTGCAAGCAGTCCATGCTGAAGTCCAAGCCATGACTCAGCAATGGAATGAAAATGAACTGAATTTAGCTTGCAGACTACAGTGTGAACAGACAGGAGAATGCAACAGATTCTCTCCTGTCGAGTCCCCCAGCTAAAAGCCCAAAGCTGCGAAAGGGGGAAGGGTGAAACCCCACTGTTCACACCTTTCTAGCCAGAAACATGACAGCTGTCACCATTAAATGCTGTCACCCTGAACACTGCAGGAGGCCACAACAAATGCCTTCCTGCAAAACATTGACTGTCAGGCATTAACACTGCCCATTGTGACCACAAGAGACAGATCACCTGCTTAGGATCACCTCCAGCCAAGAGGACCACAGCATCCTATGCCAGCAGTCAGATACTGTCAAAGCGGATTCCAGCAGCTACAACACATCTGCTACAGCCAGCATCTGAGCCTACATCAGACAACAGAACAGGCCGAAAGGAAAGAAGACTTCAAAGCAAAACTCTTCTCCCTCAGAAATCCGCATCACACTTTGAGTCATAACTTAAGCGCTACAGCCTTCTTCCGCCACGATCTCCTGATATCTGTGGAACTACAGAGAACATAGCGCCGCCTCCATAAAGACTGTGTAAATCCTGCCTATCTCTGCACATCACAAAGAACTGACTATGGAGGGTGCACCACAGTAGCAGATCTTCAGCAGAGACTCAGCAGATGTTACAGCCTGCCGGGAACAGCCAAGCACCAGACAGGATGCCCTGAGACAACACAGTGTCACCACTTTCGTCGAACTCGAAAGACGGCGCTCCGTGGAAACCCAGCTGGCAACCTAGGAGCCACTGACCCGTTCCGGCCCAACAGTCATCGAGGAATTCATCTCAACACCATGGATGACACCTCTCCAGAGAGCAAAAGAACAGTGCAACTACGTCTGAGACAGCAGAGATCCTGGGGACATCAAAGGAGCTGATTCCACAGGAAAGGAGGATTTAAAGTCCAAATCAGACTCTTTTTGACCACGAGTGGTATGTGAAACAAACAACCCTCTTGAATGCCCTCCATCTGAGAAAAATGTCCAGATCTCTGTAACCTGCTGGTCGACCACAGAGACATTCTACTACAAGATGAGCATATATGGGCAGATATCTCAGACATCAGCTTTACACTGTTCACACGCTCTCCACAACAACACCAGCTTCAGACATTTCTTCTTCCCTCAAGTGCGCACAGTATCCATTGGACTCATGCCTGTCAACCACAGCAACGACCTAGGACACCTGTGCTCTGAACTTGAAAGGGAATAACCAATGCTGAACATGCTACTTCCTGGTTCTCGCAAATCTCACAGCCCCATGGGGGGCCCTCTCAAGTGCGAGAACCTTCTACTAGACCTACAAGAACAGCCCAGAGCTTTGACCTCTGGTAAATAAATGAGACTGTTGTAACTGCATTCACCAAAAGGGGTCACTGTTCAGCTCAACACACAGTGTGACCAAGCCTTCAACCACACATATTCAATGGAATACGTGGAGCATGGCCCACTCTGGAAGCCACACCCCCTTTTTACCGAATAAGTCATCTTTTTGCAGCGTGCATACTGTACAAGTGAGTACACTTTCCAAAGATTTTGAACAATGTCTTTATGAAGAGCATGACAGCGGATTACCACTCCAAGGAGATGGACCACGCCCTGCCATCAACTGCCAGTGCTAGAGCTGCTCGTCACAAAAGACAATGATGCAGAACTAATGTCAACTATGTGGCCCCCATCACAGAACCACATGACATTACATCCCAAGCTAGCTGCATCCTGGGCTACACAGGACACAACCTACAAGGTTCGTGAAATGTTAAAAGAACTGCCCACTCATGTAAATGAGCGCTCAAGACGGTGCCATGTACACACCAAATGGCACCTGCGCTTCACCACATGCCTGATTTACCCTTGCTGAACGGAGTTCCATCTGAAAGCTGGACTTGCCAAACACTGCCTTAACACTGGTCTACACTGACAGCGTGACCAGAACGAAAGGGGGGTAAACCAAGCACCAGCAGAACATGGCTCTTACCACAGCCTGAGTTCAGACGGCACCACCACAACATCGCCAGGGCCAGCAATGAGACCCCAACCTTGTCCTACACCGCTCACCAGTACTTCAATGAAAGACACCGGAGTGTGCCACCTGCCTTTGCCCGGCAGTCCCTGCTGAACATGTGAAGGCCAGAGAGCATGCGGCACCCGGCAAGATTCACAAGAGGAAAGTGATGTGAGTAACAAGATTTGGTATCATAACTTTGCCCAGCTACGTGAGACGTGGGGGGGGGTAGTTAGACAACACCCCTCCTCATGACACAGGACTACAGGCATTTGCATGGAAGCCAATCATGCCATCCCACCTGCTGTTTCATCAAGGACTGCTGCTGTGCATCTCCGTGGAGACAGGAAACACCCTAACCAACCTGTTGCAAGAACCAGCAAACAGGTGCAGGGGTGCTCTCCCTTGATGTCTAAGCAGGATCGAAAAGATGAAAGGTACCCAATTAAAGACAATGCCTGACCACTCGGGAGCATTCTCTGCCTGTATGTCGAGATCCTGTGGACCAATAGGAACCTCCAGTGATCCCGCCATCATGATCCAACTATCCATCGTCAGCTGAAGTTTACATTCGCACTTCGTCTTCCGAAAGGGGGGATATGTAGTGACTGGATCAGTGTGAGAAAAGCCATTCAACCTCTCATTCCCTTTTGTGTCGGTCTCAAGATAACATGTTCAAAGAACAAAGCAAACCTGGCTCCATAGGGTCTGGTTTTGCATTTTGAACTCGCACCGATAGTGTGATAACCATTTGGTTCCTCTGTAGGACATTTACGACTCCTTAGCTTCAAAGCCTTGGTGATGATTATCTGTATCATCTCTAAGGCAACATCTGAGGCTAACCAGAGAAACTTCTCTGACAATAGGAACATATGTGCTTAAACTGTCCTTTTTGTATAAATGTAACTAAATGTCTGGTTATATGTTGGCAATCATGCCATCTTAAATAGTCTGTAACTCTTAGATATTCAACTTTAATTCAGGCGTGGTTTGTATTAATACATCCGAAAGAATCATAACTTGATACGCTTCAAACCTGTCCATTTTTGATATCCAAATGTTTCTCTTTACAATTCCTCATTGTTGATACATATTGTGTGACCATAGAACACATTACAATCATTATGTTATAATTTGGATTTGTATCTTGTAAAGTTACCTACAGGTCATAAGATGGAAATTAGCTGTTGAGTGAACAACGAATCTCTTTCCCCACTCAATTTTGATTGGCCGACTCAAACTCTGAGGGCATGCCCTTCATGAAGTTAAATGTCGACCAGGACACAGTTTCTTCTCCTTTTCTCCTTGGCTCTTCTCCTTGGGTCTTCTCCTTGGCTCTTCCTGAATCGTTGGACCTTGCCTCTCACCTCCCCCTTCCGGGGGGGTGAGGTAATTCTTCCCTAACTGGAGAAGGAACAATGGACTCTGCTGCCACGCACACCTCGACGAGCCATGCGGCCGGTCATGAGGGCCGAGGCCCGCAACTTTCAACAAGGACGCAACTTCCAGAGGCCCGCAACTTTCAACGAGGCCCGCAACTTTCAGCAGGACCGCATTCTGAAATCATCTGAACATTTCCATCACTCCAAGCGCATACGAGTACATCCAGCACAGAGCTTTGCAAGTATTCCGTTTCTATAGAATAGCTGCGTTAAGTCTGTGCCTCTTTGTTAAAGATGATTTTAATGATGTTCAGAAATCGTTGCTGTGCTCTCTCTCTCTCTCTCTCTCTCTCTCTCATTCTCTGCGCTTCCTAGCGCAATTGTGTTTTATGTTTTTGTTTGTTCTCATTTTTGTTTACCATGTAGAGTAGAGTTTAATAAAAACCCATAAAGGCATTTGTGATGGGTTCTCTTTGTTCACGCTCACAAACTTGGTCACTTAAACTGTGTTTCGATCTATGCTACCTCTGCTCTTAATTCTGTTTGGTAAAGTCACGTTACTTATAGTCATGAGATAACGTTAGTGTATAAAATCATTGATGTATTTGCTGGACTAATACATATGGGATTTGTATCACTATACTGCTAATCAGAATTGTAAATATGTATGTATAATGACGATTATTATACATATTTGCCTTTGAGCTAAACTAATTCCTTGACTGAAATTGATGTTATAAATAACTCATTTCATATATGTTTGATCTTGATAGATCTGGTGGAGAATCATTTGGTGAGTTAAACTCATCCTTATTTTAACATGCAGCTAAAATCGCTACATAATTGGTGGAGAATGAGGGCATGATTAAACAAAAGTTATGAGCTTAAACTACTGTCAGCCTAAGTGTGTTTTAAATCAAGACGTTATGATGCAACATGCTATACACATGTATGTTGCTATTTGCGGCTTGTTTAATGTAGATAGTGATAGATTGATATGGTAGTTCTGCTATGAATTAGAAAAGTCTTAACATAGATTAAATGGTATCAGTGTAAGGTAAATCTGATTTGGCGAAGAAATCCCAATTTCAGTATTTAATCAATGCATAAGTCTATTCTGACGAAGGAATCTCAGATAAGCTGCATGTGAAACTGTTCCAGAATCAATATGCTTTGGCGAAGAAATCCCAATTGCAATATTGTTTAACCTGTTTTCTGACGAAGGAATCTCAGTACAGTGTTATGTAAAGGTAGATTTGAGTGATGCTCCTCTTTCTGCGTTGTAAGGACCTTTAAATTATAGTCAGAACTATGCCAGTCATCTAAACTTTGACTCTGCATATAAAAGTTTAGCTAAATGGTGATCAGTACTGTGTTACAATTGCCGAATGAAAATAGTGTGTTTCTCAATTCTTCAGTATTTGTGTGTAAGCCACAAACAGCTGTCTGTATGTAAATGAGTGTAAACCTACAGTGAATGTGTAAGTACTCCTTAAAGAAGGACAGGAAACCTGTTTAAAGTACTTGTTTACAGAGAAGCGAAAGCATACATAATAAGAATTAGTGAATGCATCTATATTTGCATTTAGGCTTGCTAAAGAAAAGCGTTGAATTGATTTAATTGTAAGGGCCATGTTGTAACCAACTGTGTACCGCTTTTATTATTTGAGATTGTTTGAACGGTGCAGGCACTCTTTGAGAACTAAAGTGCCCTGGGGTGCACTGGTTCCCATGACAACGACTTGTCAACCAGTTTGACTCCACCTACCATAGGTGTCATTGGCTGGTGCCATTTTGTTAACAATCGATATTTGTTCGCTAAGCTAAGCTAACATGACCTAGCGGCCTTAGACGAGCTTACTAATACCTAACTTCAATAGTTAGTGGTTAGCATAGCATATGTAATTGAAGTCATTAAGCAGGGCTTGCGTGTATTGCAGTGTAAAGTGATTTAAACTATTCCCTCTTAACAAAATCTCTATTTTCTGATTTCCACTCTCTTTCCTTAATTCTTCTCAGACTCACTTTAACTAACTTCAGGTGCATTCCTTCCTGAACATTGTTGCTCAGTTACTCATTTAATTGAACTTAATTAAATTTTAACTGCCTACTCAGAGAATAATTCTTATAGGTATTGGGGATTTTGAATAGAACATTGACCCTAAAGTGCACACACATGTAATGGCATAGGCATGGGAGCTGAACACGCAGCAGCCTTAGCCAACAATGGAGTGATGCCCAACACTGACCTATATGGTTAAATGTCAGTACTATTAATTATTCCCAGTACTAGATCACTTCCCTTCTATTTTATTTTTTACTGGTTAATTTTACTATTAGCAGTCATCTATTTTTTTATTTTATTTATCTATGTCCAATCTCTTTTTCTTGATTTTGCTTATTTTAAATATGTGCTCCAGAAATATGACTCCTATTGCTACACAATCTAGATGATTAATAAGGCATAAGTATAATTCTGAGCACCACTAATTGACATAATCAGAATCGGCAAGGCTCTCTTCTCTCTCTCTCTACTTCCTGTTCTTCAATATTCAGAGATCAAACCTGTTAAGAACCATCAGTATGTTTTGAGTTTTAATTAAATGATTTAGACTAGTCTTACATCATTGTTAAATCTCTGGTTGCATACAAATCTTGGCTTCCTGCCATAGGCAGTTAAGATAATAATAGTGTACACACTTCACTAGCTACCTAAAGCAGTTAACCACACGTGGTAAAACCTAGCTGCACAATATACACCTAGCTTTATTTCTAAATCTTTTATATGGTCTTGCATTAGTCTCTTGCCCTAACTCTCAGAACAAGTTTGCCCCAATGTCTCAGATGGAAGATCTAATGGCCTGGCAAGGCATGGTGATGGACGCCCTACCACCTAGAACTGCTGATGACCTTCCTCACCAGAGACAGGTGCAACTGGACAAAGAGGGAAGAAGACAAATGACACATGGTCCAAGCCAGAGTTATGACCACAAGGAGCTGACCAGCATCATCCTCTCCTTAGCCCACAACCTCACAGACCTGAGAAATGAGGTGAACGACCTAAAGCTGCATGCAACAGAGTCCCAAGAGGAACTTAAGCATGCTCAAAGTCGCATAGCCCAACTGGAAGGTGAGACCCAGACCACACGAAATAAGTCTGGTAAGATGGAAGAACAGGAGGAGGTTAACAGACTTCAGATAGCTCTCTCAGCTGCTGAGCAAAGAAAACTACTGGAAAAAGCAGCCAAAGAAGAGCTGGAAAAAGAACTGTTTGATGCAAAGTCATTATTAGTAACAGCCCATTTTGAACTATCAGATAGAGATGCCAAAATTGAATCTCTGACACAGCAGCTGGACAACACAAGAGACAAGCTTGACAGGGTCCAAAGAGAACTCGAACACTCATACAAGCTGCAATGGGAACCACAGTGGAAGACACATCCCCCACTGTCACAGCAGGTAAGCAGAGCAAACTCCCTCAGCCCAGTTCAAAGATACAAAGGGGGGGGGGGGGCTGACCTCTCTGCTTAACACCTCACCAGCCAGCATCCTAAAAACATCTGAAGCCATAGAAGGGAAGGGACTTCTCCAGATAATCCCTGTAACGGTACATGGAGCGACCCTTAAAGACCTCAACAAACTGGCTAGAGTCATCAAGTGCTTCATTCCAAATTCTGCAGGAGACCTCGATGTCCATGCCTACCTGCGGGATATAGACTTTCACCTGCATATTATGCCGAATGTGACCACACGGGAGAGACTCCACCTGCTTTGGATAACTTCTGGTACAGAGGTAAAGAGCTTTCTAGAACGGCAGCCTGACGCTGTCAAATCCGACTACCACCGGCTGAAACAAGCTCTTATACAAGAATTCTCAGACCCAGAAACAGAATATGGACTGGTCGCTGCCCTGGACCTCAAACAGGGAAGACAGGAAACTCCCCGAGTTTACCTTAACAGACTCAGACAAGCTTATTTTGGAGCTCGCAATGAATCCGAGATGGAGGAGGATATCAGCTTCAAGAGCCTGTTCCTCAGAAATCTACATCCAATTGTTAGCCACCATTTAGGCATCATGGTCTGCCCTCATACGATGACCATTCATCATTTGCGGGACCTGGCACAGAAGGCCTTTAATAAACATAAGGCCACATCTGAAAGAAAGGCCTCTACGGCACCATTGAGTCTGAACTGTAACATTCAAAAGTTTGCACCAGAAGGCAGACATTGTCACTACAACACAATGTCCTTCAACGATATGCCAGGAAAGCTTCCAGCCAGAAGACAAAACCGTCACCATCGTAATAGGCCCAGATACCAGACCAACCACTGGAAGAAACCATGGAGACGGCAAAATTCTTCTTTGGAAACACCACTGGCTGTCCAACAGCCACTGACAGCATCATCCAATGCAACACACAGGTGCCGATCTGAGTCCTCACAAAGAGAGCCGGACTTACCTACGCCTGAGTCACAGGAGCTGCTGAAACTAGTAAGAGAGCTCTTCACACAGCTCTCACCCAACATCTGATGATGTCTTGACACCTGCTGTCCCACCTCTCCAGGAAGCACCGATGGCCAAGGAGTCCACCCGAGCTACCTGCAGTGCGTGCGGGACACGTCTGATCATCATGTACATCTTAATTGTCGCTCGTTGTTGTCTATTAGGTCAGACAAAAACGTGCGAAAGGGGGGATATGTAGTACCTGAGACGGATCAGACATGCATAACTACTTAAATTTCTTAAATATTACAACAACACCCCTCACCCCACCAGCACGCTAGTCGCTTGGGGGTCAACCCCCAATCTGCAACTTACACCAAGGGCAGGACAAGATCTCTGGTGACCATAGCAACTCACACCAATTCATCAAGATAAGAGTATTTTACGACCCATTGGAATGTAAGGAGCTGAACTCTCTTTACTCACTTTGGGGATAGACCTACAATTATAGCTGCATTTATATGGAAATGTACACATTCATTTATAACATTTCCATGTATTAATGTTCATGTTGTTATGTCTGTTTTAACATTAATCCAACGTATCCATGAATGTGTGTTTAACTACTGGAATTATTAGATTTGTAGTAACTCATTTAACCAAGATTATATTTAGATCATGTTTGGTGTCTATGAGCTACATTTGTGATGTCCTTCGCGTTGATGTTTGTTGTGTTTTGGTAACTCTTTTCTTATTAGTTTTATCAAACTCTTAGTAGTCTTCTAGTGAACATCCAATCAGCTTTCACATGCAAAACACCATCTGAAAGACAAAAACAGTTAACTTTCCCTCCAAAGTTGCCATCTCCTGATTGGAACAGTCACGTCTGTAGGATGTGACATCCTCACAGTTTAAAAGAGACCACGAGAAGATTCTTTCTCTCTCTTCCTCGCGCTTCCTCTCTCTCTCTTCCTCGCGCTTCCTTTTCTCTTGGTTTTTGCTCTTCTTTCTCTCGATGCGTTCTGCATCTCCAAAGGATGGACTAGAAGAAGACTTCACCTTTAACCCATAAGTTTGTGCCAGGCTGCGGCCTCGTCTTTCCAGATACAGATCCTCTGCATAAAACTGGTTCTCTCTGATCACTTTCAGCCAAGATCAACTGGAGCCTTAACAACCTGCATCAGGACTCTTTCTTTCTTTGATGGGCAAGACGTGCAAGTATCAAACTTAGTCTTATTAATGGATGCATAGGGCATCATTAATCCTTTTAACAAAGGTCCGTTACAAGAAGAAACTGATGTTTAGTTCAGGCTATTGATCTTCTGAATATCATATACTGCCATAATCCATGCTCTGTTCTTCTCTCTGCTTCAACTTCAACCATCTTCTAATGCTTAACTGTATGTGTGTGTATGTTAGATTAGTATGTGTCTTGTCTAGATAATAAAGTCCTGTTTTATTTCACACGTGATGTTGTTTGTAGTTCATGCTCATAATCCGGAGTCCCTAAACATGCCGATTCTTGCTACCTGCTCGTAATGCTAAGTGATTTCCCCAAATCATGAATTTGATCCAGATAATAATAATTGATCATTATTAATTAAATTCATCCCAATTTGGATTGATATTTGTTTCCCTTACAAAGGGTGGTGGAGAAAATATTACTTATAATTGGGATCAAAGCTCATGATAATTCTTACATATTTGATGAAGAATAGTGTTTAAATAATTCTGTTCCTCATTGAATTCACTACAGAACTATAGTTGTATTTTTCTGTCTATGTATAGAAAAGAGCACTTTGACCTTTTGGTTATACATTCTTTTGTTTTGGCGAAAGAAGACTACTTTTTAAGTGATAATAGAGTTTGTTTATTGTGACTAAATGGACCGATTTAGACACAAATGGTGATTTCCTTTTTACTTGCTGTTTTTTCCTGGATTATACTGTCGTTCATTATACAAATACCTGTTTTTTAAAAGTTGCAACTGGCTCAAAAACTGAAGGAGACACGTGCCTACCAGCGCAAATGAAGTGAGGCGATTTATAGACACAACACCGGTAAATGACAATGAAAATACCAAAGTTAATTTGATAGTGATGACCAATAAATTTGAGCAGGTGTCTTAATATGCAGCATGTGTATACTCGTGCAATATATTAGACGATTTGTATGACATTTATAGAGGGGTTGTGAGACTCAGAGGAGACATTGTGATCTGCCTAGTGAGCTTGCATTCCCCAAATATCCATTTGGGGCTTGTTTTACATTATTTGGGATTTTACACCCCATCACCCAGGATTTTTCTCATCTGTGAGCATTAACTGCCTTATATACGTACCAATAAAATCCCCAACAAATGCTCCCAGGGACCAACGATTGCATGTGTTAGCATAAACTATTCCCAACTATACCTCAGTGTGGGAATTGCGATAATGTCAGCTGCTACTAATCTATGTAGCAAGTCACAGGTTTAAGAGAATATGTTTCTCTGCATGTGCATGATGCCGTTGAGATTTGAAGAAGCCTTGCAGACTCGTTCTTTAAATTAGCAATTCAGATGGATAATCATTAAAATCAGCATCCACTTGCTTGGGGTTTGTTACGGCGATTTGTTACGTGTCATTACATCCCATTGAAAAAGTCGTCTAGAAATATGATGCCCATCGTTAACGAATGTCTGCTTGCCCCTTCAACACAGTTGCACATAATAAATGTTTTCGAACTAAAGTTCACCAGATGTTATTCAGGAAATACACTATCTTAAACCACCGAACGATGTCAACTTATTTTTCTGCATCTATGGATTTCTACCCCAATGTGTCCCGGCTGATAGATGGTTAATTTAGCCACAGCGGATGGTCCAACTATCTCTTACTCAGAATTTATACTTTGAAGCCTCTGTGCTACAATGCTGCCCTCCAGTGTATACACCCACCACCCCCCTCCATACACAGCGCGTCTTACGTTTTGGACCACCATACAGATTCCTTGTTAACATGTCAAATGTGCATCTATTTAAAGTGTTTTCAAGCATGCCACCACAAGCATTTACGAAGAGCCGAGGGCATGCGACTGTTTTCACGTTTTGGCCAAATGTTTGTGCGCAAACACAATATAAAATGCAGCACACTGAGCCCATAGGCCGAGCAGATGTATAATGTATGTGTGTTGGCATCTGACTCAGCATGCCAATGATTTTTGTTGCCTTGGATATGTGCCTGGCACCGGTCCAGGTCTGCACCTTCCCAGCAACTCCTCAAAGCGTATTTATGTAGTTTTCGTGCTTGGCAGGAGCTTTTCCTCACCGTCGGCTTGTAGCGGTCTCAAGGTGGATCATGATTATGATTACATGAGACATTATTGCCTTGTTGTGCGACGGCCATTATACGCATCTCCAGGGACGGCTTACACGGGTTCGCCGGGATCTATACATCGCTATCTTCAATGCTGAAGCGGCAATCAAGCCGAGTAGTTGGACCGTTTGTTCACAGCCGCTTTTCGGTACCTACTGTTGTCAAGCTTTTTTTTCAGATTGCTGTGCTATTTAGTTGGCCATTGTTGACAGTTTAAGTGAGAACTGCACTTATTTCCCATCACTGTAACCACTTACATAGACAAGTACTTTTGTTGTTATTTTGTGAAATGTCAATAATAAGGATGACAAGTGTAGTTTATTGTTGAAAATGTTAAAGTAGAGACCGAGTTGACCTAGAAGAATTTTACTACTCAGCGGTTGCTCTTTTGGGGCTCATAAGATGTAATGGAGTCCCCAGTTATGTTTCTATCAACATATTTCTCTTAGTTAGGAGAAATAAAAATCTACACAAAATTGATGGCATTTAGTTTGAAGGTCCAGTGTTTAAAATTTAGTGGTGAGGTTGCGAATTACAACCAATGGCTTACTTCACCCCTCTCCTTCCCTTTTGAAGCACTATGGTGGCTGACACGGCACGCCAAATTTTCGCTTCTTTATGAAGGGAGACAACTTATTAACAAAAAGCTCTCTGTAGAACAGTTGGTCCGTTTAAGCTACTGTAGAAACAACATTATGAATTCCATTTAAGGGGAAACATGGCGTATAGAAATAGCTCAGTCTTAGGTAATAAAAACATAACACTTCATTATGTAAGGTCTCTATACACCTCTGAAGACAGTCTTCTATATTATATTGAATTTCTGTCAATAGACCCCCCAAAAATGACCTTTAAAGAAAGTGATAAATGTAGCGCAGTATGGATTTGTTGGTCTTTGATCAAAAATCTATAATTTGCTTGAAATCTTAAGAGAAAACATTAGAATAAATTTTAAGCAAATGTCTCAATTGACCCCTCGTAAAACCCTGCCCCCCTTCGTTCCTATTGCTCTATCCGACAAGCTTTCCGTATCAACAATGTGGTCCCAGTGTAAATGTGTGGACTCCCTGGGGAAATAGTGAAGAATTTCTGGAAAAATGACACGCTGGTTTCAGACAGAAAGGTCTGCAATATGCATTTGTGGGATACTTTTAAGATTAAGAAATGTGGTGTATTAAGTGTTTATATTTACCCCGAAATTATAGAGAGAGTGTAACTTCAGGCAGAGTTTTGGTCAGCGGTGAACCTCCTTTCTGAAAACGAAATTAGCAGTCCATAAGTATCTTAATCTTTATTTGTATTAAATACAACAAACACAGTACAGTTGTTGCTTTAAGACTTCTCTGCTGAAAACGTCTTGTCACTGCAAATGCTGCTCTCTGAAGGCTGAAGGTGCGCTCATCACATCACAGGGATGCAAAGCTTATCTTGCCAGCTTGCTCATACTGTACATGTAATACGTAAGTAATATATCAATTAGTATTAAATTCCGCCTTAAAACACCAATTCCTGAACACTCGCGTCTCTAATTCGTACATTAATGATGCCATTGTGTCTCGTATGTGTATTGGTATAGTTGTTATGTGAACTCCGCTATTCTACTTTATTAAGAGTTAAATAACTTTTAACTTTATTAAAAGTTTTAACTTAGTTTTCATTTATCGTTATAGCGTGAACGTCCATTAACCTGTGTATATATCTCTCTGTTTACTTTTACAATAATAAAAAATGTCATATTAATTACCAAAGCTCTGCTACGCCAGGCTTGTCGGACTGGTTTGTTTTTTTCGAAACAATTTGCCTACTTGATGTCAGGGACAATACGATAGTAAAGCGATGTCATTAGTTTTTTACTTTCCTACGGGTTGCCACAGTTTTATTTACCTCATTTGCTTTCGACGACAAACCCGCTCCCGTCCGTGATGTCGGATATGAAGCTTTCTTCCTAACAACGTGTAGGACACGATCGATAAGCCAACCTATAAGGCAGAATATGTAATTTAAGTGGGTACGTTGCGTGTCCCTAGGCCCCATCGTTCCTCTTTCTTCTCCAGACGCGCGTTTATATTGCAAACATCTTTTAGACTTCACCATTTAGCCTTGCTGACTCCTGGCAAAGTTTATGGAGGATGAGCCTTGCTTCTGTCTCACACTGTAAACGCCAGTGTAAATACACCCCCACATTTCTCACGGCGTGTGAGCAGAGGCTGTAAAATGCTCAGATGGATAGAGCAATATCCAATTCCTCCCCTGAGTTAGAGGGCAAACTTCTAGGAGGGGCACGGCGGAGAACGTCCTCCCTTTGACGTAGCATCGAAAATAAACTTTGGCGAAATGAAGCCTCATCAATGCTGGCATCAATGCCTCCCTCTCTTTTATCACCAGAGCTCCAACCAAGAACAATTAACGGCTCACCACGGGTCCAGTCCGGAACTGAATCACCCTGTAAGCACAGCTCCCCCCAGGCCAACACTAATGCATCTCCCATTGTGCACACTTCTATAAATTACCAGCGGTACGAGCAGGCAGATACAAATAAAGGTGATTTAGCTCAAAGAGATGCTGAAAGATGGCTCTCATTAGCCCGGAGAGGAAACGCAAGCCCGGACCTAACGGAGAGGAATTCCTGCCCATTAGTGCAATGGCAGCGTGTGTATTGATAGGTTTTTAATAAGACGCTGCATTAATGGTTATCATGACTGAGTGGGTTTATGGTAATGGAGACGGGCAGCAGAAGGGGGGCACAAGAGGGTTCAAATGGCTTTTTTGTCAGAATCTGCTGAAGTCCTCAGCACGCTCAGAGAAACTTACCAAGGTCTCTGGGTGCCACATCGCTGAGCAAATGCCCCCCGTGCAGGACGTAATGAAATAAGTAGTCGTAATAAAGCCTTTCTGTGTAATAACTGGCCTACTTCAATGAGGATGGAAGTGTCAGTGATGAATTGGAGGAACGGACAGCATTCATGTGTGGGAATCTTCATTTCCTCCCGTTAATGTGAAAGACTCATTTTCAGCAGCACCCATTTTTAACCCTACAGTACTCTTGCCTGGAGATGTTCTAATTGTATTATTAGCTGCAAGTTAAGTAAATGAAGACGATTTAATCAGGCCTCTTTTTTCTCTCTATCTGTCCCCTGTGTCCCAGAGATCTTTCTATTAACAGAATTGTTAAGGGATCAATTTAGTTTTTTTTAAATAGGCTGACATCTCTATTGTCTCAATGACAAAGATACCGAAGAGTAACCTTGTAGGAGCACAAACTTTGGAGCTGTGCTTTTAAAACCCTGCAAAGTCTGGTTTCAAAGCAGGTGCTAAATGTGAAGAAATAGCACTTCATGAGAGAATTTAGAGGTAGATGTTTTCTTTCATTCCAGTGCAAACCTGCTTTTATACAAATCAGATCCATTCCAGATTGTCAATAGTCACAAAATTAAAGTCCATTTTGGAAGACGTTAACAAAACTGGTCATGCACTGGTCCAAAAAAACTTCCTTTGTCAGTTTTATCAAAATGTTAAACAAAAACTTTTAAGATTTAACTATAAACAGCACAGAGAAAATAGAGACCAAATTCCAAATTGTCATTTAATCAGTATTTCTAGACATATTGTCGCCATTCCAGTCCAGTCCAACAAAATCAAACCTCGGGAGTGACATAAAGTCATCCAACAGCAATGCGAAAGACTGTGCATGACGCGACACATAAAAACTGTGATAACATCGAGGTTATGACACAAAAATATGTTGTTATATATTCAAATAGTACTGTTGTATTGCTTAAAAGTGAATATTAACTTTTCTTTGTCATATTTAAGGTATGAAAAAGTAGAGAGCATCTTTTCTGTTATTTTGACCTGTTTCTCCAGTTTTCGTTTTCTACAAATAGAAGTAATACTTGATTTGTAATATCGGTAGTAGTTTACAGAATTAAACAATCATTTTTATTTTTACCTTAAGACATACCGATAAAAAGTAAATTCAGAAAAAAAAATCATTTTGTAATGGTTTCTTAATTTCTTCCGCAACTCTTAAGGACCTTCTTTATATGTTGATGTCTATGGGAATTATTTACTTGAATTATATGAATTATTGGTTCATAGGAACAAAAAAATATATGTATAAATATCATGTGTAGCCTTTCTATTTATTTTGCGGCATAAGTTAATAACCAACTGATCATATGATTCCTCTCTTTGCGTACATTTGTAAATATTTCACTTCATGCGTGGTACTGATTCATGATTTGAAGAGTGTTGATGGTAGGCGAAGTGTAGAGCACTCATCAGATCACATATACAGGTACTCACATCCAGTTCCCCGTGTTAAGAGCCCACATGACATAAAAATCATGCGTTTATGTTTGAAGAGCATTGAGAGAGGAATAAAGTGCGGGTTGAGAAAATTCTCTCAATTTTCATATATACAGTAGATTTGATTGGATGTTATCAATATAAATAAAACAAGAAAAAGTATTGTCAATTCATGTATATCCTGTGTGATTTCACCAAGAAAATGAAAGAGTGCTGTACTGTGTAACAAGAAACAAGAATTTCTGTTAGCTTTGCTTTAATGGAATTTGTCACAGAACTGTAATTTCAATATATGTTCTACTGAAGGCTGAATACAGTTCTTCCAATTTCCTTGCAGAACTATATAAATACACTTCCAGAATAGGAATTTGGGGTTAAAAATTGAAGGTCAGATTCACTTATAAAGACTGGATTCCTTCACATAAATTCATACATCTGTCCAACACTTTCTCTCCCAAATCAGGATATTTGGAAAATCATTAATGAATGCACTTTCATCACAATGATCCTAATGAAAAAGGCAACCTACGTCAGTTTATCTCCTCGCTTTACAGACGGCGCTCGTGTTCGTTTCACAAAAATGCAACTTTATTTTGACAAGCGCTGGGAAGAGCCAGAACCCCTGTAGCATACCAATGCCGAGATCTATCGCGACCTGACCGCAAGGACTTTCAGAAACAACCAGAGACTCATGAAGGAGAGATTTCATTAATGGTGCCGTTTCCCATCTGGGCTTTGAACCTCTATTTGTTATCAAACAAATGGGAAGCGAACACGAATGTGAGGAGCCCGGGGACTCCGTGTGGAAAAGAGTGGGAAATGAGTTCCTGTTCTACGCCATTCACATAGAGCTGCATTTAAAACAGGACGTCACATGTAATCTACTTTCGACTCATCAGTGTAACACCTGTGGAGACTCCAAATCTGCAATATCGCATCCCTCATATTCTCAACATATATCTTGTTTTGGGCAAATTCATGAAAAGCGCATGCAAATGGCTGAATGACGATACAGGAGCCTGTGGGTGGGCTAAATATTGATCGAATACTTTTTCCATTTCGCGTTGATTACAGAAAGAACCTGGAGCGATAGTCGGGTCTATTTTTCTTGGCCTTATTGTTATGCCAACTTTCTGTTTGATCAAAGTAAGGATCGGCTAAAGGCATTTTAAAGCATGCAGATTATATTCGGCTGAATGAAGTGCATCTGTTCTTGGGAGCTGACCTAGATGGGCCCAACTTGCCCTTTTCTATTTGCTGAAATGTATTTCAGTGTTATAATTTCAGCTGAAATATATGTATTATACATTTATTTTGTTCCGTTTTCAGCAGATTTATATATAAGCCTTTTTGCTCTTAAAAGGTTTCGACGTTTTGGGGGAAAATCACCTAATTGCTGGCAATTTTGCCAAATTCACAAAAGAAGAGATAGCTCTCTTTTATTTTCAATCTGCTCTATATATAGGCGCATAATCCTATCACATCAGAAAGCTTACTTTCATTTACTGTAAAAGTGCACGCCTGTCAGCACTACACACACCGAGAAAAGTCCAAAATGAGGCAAACCAATCAGTTGAGAAATCTTTTCTGTCGCTCTCTCACTTTCTCTCTTTCCATCAGACTAGGACGACTGATAACCAACCTCCTACTCACCCTCCACTCCTGTGTGTCTGCAGTGTGGCGATAAGCAAATCAATATCCTGTCACTTCTCATTTTTACCCTCGCAATTCTGCTTTCTGCACCTTGCACAAGGTGACAAGGCCTGCTCTGTGGTCTGGCCGAGCAATCTCGCTACTTTTTTGCGGAATATTCACCATCTCGTGGCGGCAGACGGGGGTACGGGTCCAGCGGGCGACAGCGGTGGATGGAGTTGTAGCGGAATGTTCGAATCACATGATCTCGGTTAGCTTACACGCCGTTACTGGACAAGATGGGTTCAGCCAGGCAGCACCATCGCTGCTTTGCCAACATGCTCTTTATCAGTACACGGTCCGTCGGTGGCAACAATATAAAGCTGAAGCCGACACAATGTAGTCATGTACGCTTGCAATGTAATAAACGTTAGAAATGAGTGTAACATTAAGAGCGGAGGAGAATGGGGGAATTGTAACTGGGGCAATTACGACGGCCTAAATTTCTTTAATTACAATCTGAGTATAACATGTGCTCTAGAACCGTGTGCTTTCTGTCAGAGTTCATATCACGGTTTCAAGTGAGAGTTTGTTTTTGGTCCAACCCTTCAAGTTTGAAGTGTTAGGTTTTTTTTCAATGTTCAAGATGTTCGTCTGCTGTCTTGCGTTTTGATGTCTTTGAATGTGTGTCTGTTTTATCTCAGGGCTGTTGGTTAAAAGTCAACATGAATGACAGATGCTAACACTGTTGCTGCCAGCTAACATGAAGTATTTTATCTTGGCTTTGAGATCGGGGTCAACGGTAACACTAGTTTTAAAATGAAAATTATTTAACTGGCCAGTTAAGCTATATTAAAACGTTTGTAAAAGCATTAATTCTGACAGGTTAAACAATTTGAACCATGTAAACTGAAAACTGTTTACTGTTGTAATATTAGGATTATATTATTTATTCAATCTGTTATTTTAAGTAAGATTGCAATTATTTTCTTTCTTTTCTTGTGTTTACTTAATTTTGTTTAAGTCTTTCTCACTATAAATCGTTTCAGTTTTTGTTATGTTTACAGTACTTGGTATTTTACACTATTTATGTCTATTAATTTATTTTTAAGTAAAGCCTAACCAGAGAGTGGGGCAGCAAATTAGGTATTTGCTAGAAGTCTGCATCTGTGTTATTCTCCATTTTCCGTGTTAAATACACAATTAAATACAAAAATCTTTCATTTAAGCAGTACATACAGCACATTGAATGTATATTATTGTACTGAAGAATGACTCAGAAATGAGTTTGACAAAAAACATTTCACAACTGTCCCTGGTCTCCCCTAATCCTGTCAGTCATGAACAACCATTCAGTCATTTATCTGCATTTTTCATTCAGCCGTGATTCGTCTCTGATGTATGATTTTCACACCCTAATTTGGCCTAAAATAGATTTCACGAAAAGGGAATATCCACATTTTTGCCAATATTTTTTGGGGAATGATCTTTCCACAGGAAAGGTCATCTGTCAAATAATTGCACCAGATTCACTGTCAAACTTGCCATATAACTTTGGTGTGGCTCAGACACTGTGAGCTCTTGACTGACGGAGATCCGTGATGCAACTTCACCGTAACACTGAGTTTCATGTTGCACATAATGTAGCCACACATAATCACAAATCATATAACACTGTGATCTTTATCATAGCCAGATGTGTATTGTTCTCTCTCGATGCCATCACTAGACTTTCTGTTCGATCTTCATTAAAATTTCTCTTCATTTGAAGAGTCATAAGTAAAAGAACTTGATATATTTGTGTCAAAAACCTGATACTCTCGTTCCCATAAAGCTTTGCATGAGGTGGTTATTTTGCAATTAATTTATCTTAGAACAAACTATTACAGTAAATTACATAAACACACCAACACACCTACTGCTAGTCTAAGTGCTGCCAATAAAAATACAATTTCTTCTGAATTTTTTGGAAGGGTGCTTTGTTCCATATACAATAAATAGTGGTGGGCATAGATTCATTTTTTTAATCTAGATTAATCTTGGAATTAATCTAGATTAATCAAGATTAAAATGGCTCATTTGAATTCTGCCGAAGGCATTTAGAATGTGTGTGCTACCCAAATAATGACTAAAAGTAAGTCTTTGAGAACGGGTTTCTTAAGCCAGGTGGCGCATTAGACCAGGGGCTCATCTCCTGTTTCCAAAATGCATCACAAACTGCTTGTGATGAAAATTAAATTATGTTCAATAAGATGTACTTGTGTTTACTTCCGCATTAGTTAAGGGATGCTTTGTGTTTAGGTGGTACTTGAGACTTGAAGAGCTCCTACAGTACATTTACATTTACATTTAGTCATATAGCAGACGCTTTTATCCAAAGCGACTTACAAAGAGTTAGGGAGCAACAAGCGATATGTCATACAGGAGCCATAATACATTAGGTGCCAATACAAAGTTACTGGTTTCAACTAAAGCTAGACCACTACCTGTTGAGAGAAAGTTTTTTTTAAACCAACTGTATGTAAACCAATTCCGTACAGTAAACCAATTCCACATTGAACAAGGTGCAAACAACCTTAGTCTTGTCGAGCTTCTTAAAAATAAATTTTCCCTAAATCAAACCCGGCGGCTTCATAGCGACATCCATGTTAGCACGTCAAGTTTGATGTGGTAATTTCACAGTAACGTTATGTTGTGTTCAGACCAAACGCGAATGGCGGGTCAAGTGCGAGTGATTTACATGTTAAGTCAATGCAAAGAGGCAATAGACCTACTTGCTGCCGAATCGCGCGAATGAAGCCCTGGTTATGAGATGATGAGGCGGCGCGAATCACTCGAGTTGAAAAATCTCATTCTCGCACCCTACAGTGCAATTAATCTATGTATACATCCGCGCTAAAATATCAAGCTGAAAGTCATCATAGCTTGCGTAGTATAGACCCAGCTCCCAACCCAACTTTGAGAATAGATTAACGTCAACATTTTTTTTAACGCGCGATAAGAGTCTCACGTTAACGCTGCACGTTAACGCCGATAACGGCCCACCACTAATAAATAAATGTAATTTTTATTAGCGTAAACTGATTTGCCATAAGGTTCATTTACATTTTTGACATATCTAATGGAATTTCGGGTAATAGTACTTTTTTTTCATAGTATGTAATCCAGTAACTTTACTAAGTATCCACTTGTAATATGAAGATATAAAAGACATATCCAATTGTATAATATATATATTTTTTAGTTTCTTTAAATCATATGGAAAAAACTTACCCCTGCCTGAGCTAAACAATTCAAAATGTTTTTAAGTTTCCCACACAAAAAAAATATATTTATAAGAAAACGGGTTTAAAAAATGTACTCGTATACAATGATATGAAGATTACAGTTATCAATAGGCTAATAAAATGTGTCCGTTGCAAAACATTATATCAGTTTTGAAAGTGTTGCTGTATATATCTAATCGGCTAATTGTAGGACAGTGTACTAAAAATAATGTTACAGTGCAAAAACATATTTACTGGTGTATCAGCTGAATTAATGAAAAGAGATTGTAAGCCTTCGGCTGAAGGATCACCATTTTATTCTTGTGTGACGTTGATAACATTGTTACTGCTTCTGGAGAACATTTAGATAAGTCTAGCCTCTTACCCAGAGCGCATTTACTAACAGAGATAGAGAAAGCTTGTCTCTCTCAAGAGAAGTCCATAGATCAGAGCCAATACATGAACATTAAGCATGTCAATACAGGGCATCCACAGCTGAGCCCAGTTAATACAAAGAATGATGGAGCACTCTCCTCAAGATTTCTCTTATTTGTGTGTATCGATCTTTTAATTTTCTCTTTCTAGTACAATACATCTACACATAACCTGGAAATGCTTGTAAAAATGTGTATGGACATGTTTGGTTTAAAGAGGTTGGCTTCTTTTTCTAGGTGATAAAGCTTGTTTCAGGACAGAAAAATTGCATGTGTTTTTGTTAACCTTTCATTTCAGTTTGTCAAAAAATCGTATTTTAATAGACAAGTAAGTGATGTTAATATTTTGGAAATGTTGTTCGGCTAAAGATAATCTTATAAGATAATGTATGTATTCACAGCTCTTGTGTGCAACAGACTCGGAATGATTTGTTTAAATATGCAATGCCCCGGGCCATGTCAAAAAATAGTATTCTCCATTTTTCTCACATTTGTGAGGCCTGCCAAAGATCTTAGCATGAAGCAGAGCATTGTGGGTAAATTTTGTAGTGCCTGAACCCAGTGGATGGACCGTGGATCTAGGGAGGAAATGTCACTCTTTGCAATGTCTCAAATTCTTAACTTGAAAATGTCACTCATGCAGTGGACCTAATGAAAAATGGATGGTTCTGACCACCTCCTGCACATTAATAAGCCCTTTCTTTCTGGTGATTATTGCTTATCTTCACACTGGCACACACCTATTGCTCGCTGTAAGTAAATAAGCTCCACACAGCGGCAAACATAAGGTAGATATGCTTGATCTACATTCATATAAAACAAAACCTTAAACAAATCTAAACTGACAGCTGTGTCCAATTTGACACTCGCAAAATATCCCTGACAGCCATGTCCATGCCAATCATTTGCAGGCTTTTAGACTTTCAATTATAAATATGTAGTGAGAGTGCAGAGCACTCGCATGCTGAAAATATTAGTATTAATAAGGAATAGATGATACACTTACAATTTGACATCGCTATCTGTTTTCAATTGTTGATATATAAACAGGTATGGTGTTTTTTGGTTACTGGGAGACTCATTAGCATAATTTGGAGAGAACGTTTAACATTTTTTAGTGCAGAAACACAGTAAAAATGCAGACCTAGGGACAACTTTGCAGTTAATCAAATTAAATGTAAATGTAGAGGTGATACAAGTGATGTTGTGGTCGCAATTGTCTTGAAAATTATGGTATTTTTTGCTATAACTTTTTTTTCTATAAACCAAAACACCCCATATTACTGATTGTGCATTTTTTTAGATACTTATTCATCCATTCCGTCACTGTTCAGACCTGTGGTGCTTACTGTTACTTAATAACGGGTTACATCTTGCACCACTCATGAGTCGTAAAAGGGGAGTGAAATTATCTATTGGCGTTGTCTTTGACACATAAATCTTAATTTTCAACAATATTTGAGATTCACGATATTCTGTCATTTAAATCTTGAGCACAATTATCTTGATAACATCTAGTATTTAATATACCACCCAGCCCTTTTATTAAAGTCACCGTAAAATCAAAAATTTTGATTTTTCTATTATGAAATATAGCTGTTTTAGTAATAAATGATTTATCTCTGCGGGTCATTTTGTTTTTAAAATGGTTGTGTTTTTCGACCTTAGATAATGTGTCTAAATTTATTTCAATGGTTACAACTCTTAACTCCACAAATTCTGTTCCCGCTGCTACCTGAGCAGCCTCATAGCGGCTACTACCACACTCTGTAAGTTCTGTGTTCGGATCGGTACACACAGCCCCGCCCATCCATTATTTTTATGAGGATCTTTTGACAGAAATGAAATATAAAATACACAACTGTCTTCAGAGGTATATAAAGACCTTACATAATGAAGCGTTATGGTTTCATCGTCTTAGAATGAGCTATTTCTATCTACGTACACCGCTTTCCTTTCATGGAATTCGTCATGTTGTTTCTACAGTGGCCCTAAACAGACAAACTGCTCTACAGAGCGCAATACACGTCTTAGTGCTGTGTCAACCAATGCAGTGCTTCGAAAGGGAGGGGTGGAGTGAGTCGTTGGTTGCAGTTCACATCCTCAAAGCTATATGCCGCTAAATTTCATACACTGAGTCTTTGATAGCATCAATACACTCTCAGCCTATAGAGCAGTCTTATTTTGCACAGGATCTTTTACTGTGGTTTTCACAGACCATCGTATCTGTGCTGGACGAGGGATCGTCTTTACTTTTGTTTGCCTGTGACCACAGTCTCTGATATCTCATTAATTGCTTCAACCTTTTAAATGATTTAAATAATGCAATTGTTTCTCTTGTTCAATAACTAATTGTACCCGTGAGGGAAAGTTAAGTAATAACATTGCATGAACAGTTGCATTCATTCCATTTCACTCAGCATATACCTTGAAGGAGAGTCAAATCAAATAAGTCAGAAAAATTTGCCATTTTATAAGAATTATGGATATAATGAATTCTAATGAAGGTGAATTCAGCCATTTAATTAGACTCAATCAGTGTTGACAGAATCTTGCCAAAATGTTTGATCAGTTCACCAAGGGTTGATTCTAAACATAGAAATAGTTTTTAGTGTGTCTTGTTATCACTTAAAATTTGATAGATGGCTTCTGGAGATTTGGATTTCCAATTGAAATTTCTCATGCGATGTTGTTAAGAGGCGGTTTCTGTATAATCTAAGGTTCTTCCCTGATCTGCATGATGAGGAAATTAAAGCCTCGGATGAATCACTTCATCTGCATTCAGTCGGATCTGTGTTTATCCTAGAAAATTCAAGGTTTCGCTAATCAGTGGTTTAAACACTATTGCTTTGCTTTCAGCCTGAAAATGATTTAATGCATTGCTTTATCTGCCATCACCTTGGCAGCAGAGAAATGTGTGTTTGCTCAGTCAGCCTACATTTGATTTATCGTCCATGGTGCAATATAATTTACGGACACACTTCAGGATTCTTCTGTCATTATGCGTCAAGCCAGGGGCCTTCTGAGTCATTGAAGGAGACCTTCTCTTTGTTAGAGATGTTTAGAATCACAGGCTTTTAAATCAAATCTTTTCACAGTTTAATAGGAGATATTGTAGTAAACTCCATTAAGACAGATCAGTACAAACACAAGTAAAGGTTGTCTGTGTTAATTAAGAGTAGGAAGAATGATTTTTTTTTAAGCCGGCGAAGAGTAATTCAATGGAAAAAATTATAATCGTTTATGAATGTGTTGCAAGTTGTTGAGTAAGTGCTGGCAAAAGTCAAGCAAAGGATAATCAATTTCTCATGTTGCCATTATCTAAACTTAATTTGCTCGTTTGTTTTTACAATAAATGATAATGAAATAGCCTCACATGTCATCTACAGCAGGGGTTTCAAACTGTGGTACGGGGACCCCCAGGGATCCTCCAGGAGGTTCTTAGGGGTCCCCAGAATTTTTTTGAGAAAAAAGTGTCGATATTTAAAGTGTTTATTTCTTCTTTATTTGCTTCATGCATACTATTTAGAATGTTCTTCATAAAGCCATTATGAAAAAAACATCAAAGTCATTACAGTTAACTAAAATAAATATGTTTTCAGCTTTCAGTTTATACATTCAACATTACACTAACTTTACGTGGCTTTTAGAATATCACACTTATTTATCGAACATTTTTCTTTATACTGTACATACAATTGTTGGATATGTATTTTCAGATTAGGGTCCTTCACAAAAGGTGCATCATATTTTTGGTCCTTGACATCATAAACTTTGAAAACCCCTGATTTTCAGTATATTCGTCTTCTGCACTCTTTTTAATTGAACTAGGACTATACCAAAAGTATGCATTTTATTTAGATGATATAACCTTTTACTTGGTCAAGCCACACGCTGGTTTATTCACAAACCAACACATTTTCTCACCCCCCCTCTGCTTTATTTTAACATCCACATGGGTACACAAGCAAGCACACGTTCACCTCGCTCTCATAACGCAGTTCGCTGCACATCTATAAATAGGCTGTAGGGCACAGCGCAACCTCAATATGCAACTCCCATACACTTCCATTGCAATTATGCTAAGGTGTAGTTCAGGTGTAGTTTAAGCAGTAAAGCAAGGGGAATCAACACCACCCCATTCACCAACGGGTAATAGAACTGAAAATACCACTTCTAAAAATCACTAGGAATAAGAGCGTTTTACCCCCTTTGAAAGATGGTTAAATCTACAATTTACGCATGAATGCCCAGCTTTTACTTTCAGTTGAACAGAAACGTTTTTCTTTTCACGATGTAATGCATATGTCTAGACTTTAGACACAACTTCAGGTTCCATTCTGCCGTTGTTGGCATGTTCTCCTTTTCGTACGCCGCACACTTTGTACGACATTCAGAATTCTGCTTGAAGGCAATTTCTCCCCTCTTTGTCAAAAATGTATGCCTGTTAAATGTCCTGCATCTTTTTCATGTAGATATTTCCCTGTACACGTGGGAGTGCTGAAAGAAGATCAGAGCTGTATTTTATTTGCTGGACTAAGACTTCTTTTGAATGAGGAATCGGCTTGCAACATCTTGACCGTCTGCTCCCCCCGGCCCAGTCAAGTTTGAGAGAGGCTAAAAAAAACGTTAAAGCCTTTTTGAGAAAGAACAGCTTTGATATTCCCTCAGAGGTTGACTGTGACCTTCCCCAGCTCCTGATGAACCCGGGAACGGAGATGTAACGTGGTCGAATTGTTGTGCGAGCTGATCCTTTCGTCTAACTGTTATAAAAACAAGTGCAGTCTGTGTTTAATACCGACACAAAACACACACACAAGCATTGATAAAAAGACACAAAAGTTCAGTATAAAGACAAAAGAAAAAATTGTGGACACTTTTTGTGAGGTGTGTTTACAGTATAAGTATAACAAAGCGGTGATGAATGACCTCGTCTGTGCGTATATTGCAAAGATATGGTAGGGAGATTCATTTATCTGTGTGTGGGTGGATGGGTGGGAGGGGACCATATAATATTCAGTGTCAAGCATACTGACATTTGGACTTTGAAATCTGATTTTATTCTCATATACATAAAGATTTCTTTTTTACCAAAGCCTTATAGGATATTAGAAATCACAGCATATTCAATGTGTCTGCTGCATGTTAGATAAAGCATTTGGGTCGTTGACGAATAAATCGTACATGTCTCCTGTAGTGTGACATAGCAAAATGAAGAAAACAAACTGCTAATATTACAATGTTTTAAATTATTCATATTTATATTTATCACATAAAATAGAATAGATTTATCTTCATTGTTATTTTTTTATTTATTTTGCTGTCACATCATAGTACATTTGCATATTAGTCAGTCAACTACTATTTATAAAATGATTTTCAGTAAATTTAGATGAATGTTTAGTAATACATATAATATAATATAATATAAATTCGATTTTGTACACATTTATATGTTTATATGTGAGTAATGTTTAATAGTGAGTATACACTGTAAAAGAAATCCCCTAAAAAACGGATAAAGTACTTCCAGAAAATTACCAGTACATCTGTGTCAGCCACCATAGTGCTTTGAAAGGGAGTGATTGAGTGATCCGTTGGTTGCAATTTAGACCAACACCGCTAGAGGTCGCTTAATTTCATACACTGGACCTTTAAATGTGTAAGGCTGAAATAAAAATCACGGTGCTGATATGTCTTTTAATCCAAATGTCCTCTCGGGCCCGCCATTTTGATTGATTTCAGTGGACACGTTTTTTCGCGCACCACATGGTCAGCAGAAACTGTCTGAACCTCACTCCTCAAATTCCTTTTCATAGAGCAAGATTTTACCCCTTGAAATGTTTCAGATGTGAAGTTTGATGGATTGAGGAGTGTACTGCTATGATAAGATCAGCCAGTGGAAAGCCAATTTAATGGCAATATCCAACCGCGGGATCCTTTGAAGTAAAGTAATGTTACAAATAAACTCAGGTGGCAGACCATCACTGTCAAGATTCACCCCTGAGGTTTTTCACGAGCATCTCCTCCACACTCACTGTAAGGGGGGGAGATAATTATTTATTTATCTAGCCATCCATCCATTCACTATATATTTCTATAGACCTTCACCTCAGATGAAGTTCAGTGAACCCAAATGTCTCGAGGCTCGGTAATCTGACCTTCTACACCTTACATACAGCAATATACCTTCTCATAGTGGATACCGAGAGGCAAGTTCTGATAGACTTTGTTGCTGGCTGAGCACGGTTTTTATTATGAAGCTCTAATAAGCTCTGACGTTTAGTCGCGAATCAATGAATAAAGTGTTAATGAGGAGAGAGCCACGAGGTGTGATTTTGGATGGAGCGGTGTCATAAAGATAATAACTAGGCATGTGCACACTGCACATTAGACGAATATCATTTTTGGAGAAAAGAGGAGGTCGTTTTATCCTGTTCTTTTACCAAACCAACACAGAGAAAAAAATTAGTCTTTCGGTAGAGGATCTTTCAGACAGGGAGACTGTATCGGGCTTTTCTACAGCTAATTAAGACATAAGAAGGAAAAGAGTCCGTCGCCTTCGATTCAGTGGTGTTCTCTGTGAGAGGGAATGGATTTGACTCATCCTCTGAAGGGACAGTGAGCTAATACTGAAAATACAGACAACGTGCTTTTGATTCACTGGTTTCTTCGTGTTTTCATTTTGTTTACACCGCACAGGTTTCACGAACTTGAAATCAAATTACTTTATCTTTATAAACCTACAAAAGCTGCTTGTTCTAACGTCTGATTAGACTTTTGCTGTTTGAAAACCTCAGGCGTTGGAGTGATAGAGACGCATTTGCTTTGCTGTTATTAAAGGTGAACAAGGTTAATTTGTTCTTATTCAACACACAACTAGATTCCGGGAATTCATGGAGATCTGTTGATATGAATGTACACTGACATTCATCACCTGTACCTCAATTCCCAGCGTCCCCTCCGGCACTGAGCGCATTGAAAAGGCTGCTAGTTTTACTCCACGTCCGTCCTCAAGATTATTACGAGTTCGAGTCCAGCATCGATTATCTAAAGCAATGAAAAGATGTTTCAGCTCACATCTGTTGATGATATCCATAGTTTGTGAGGTAATGTGGAGTGGCTTTCGAGACGAACGCTGCTTCTGCCAGGGTAAACCGAACCATGCTAAAGATTTGTTTTTCCTTTTTTTTCATTCCAGGCCTCATGATGATTTATTTAGCCTTTGAACTTCAACTAAATAACTTATTTTTTCCCAGGAAACATAAATCATAGTTCGTCCCCGCTCCTTTGCCGGAAATTGTGTAAAAGAGGTCAGTTATTCATATTTTCTCTGTCGGTTTTAATAGGCTATTAATGAAGATACATGCTGGATCCTGTGGTTAATAAGACAAGTGTCAGGTTCTCCTTTCCTGCAGAAGATATAGTGAAGAAGCACTGACCGTCCCGCTGTTTCTCTGACACCGCTCATCACAAAGGGGTGGGCGGGTGGTGAGGTGCCGAGCGGAGAGGAGGGGAAGGAAGACGGCGGAGGGGAGGGGGGTGTCAAGACAGAATTACTCCTCATTACTGAGCCGGACGAGCCAGTAAATCACGGCTCTCCGTGGCAGCAACTTTTTCCCATCATCACTCAAAATAGCTCCGTTAGAAGACGCTCGTTGCATGCTGACCTATAAACCGCAGCGCCGCATCCATGCGGATCATGTTTGGGTTGTAAGTATGTGTGAGGAAAACAAAGATGCTGCAATCAGTTCTATAGTACTATGAGTTGAACAGCGCAGCCGGCGAGTAGGTGAGAGAGGCGCGCCAGGGAGGCAGGTGTCTGTTAAAACGTTGGTAAGCGAAGCCTCGGGTTATATTTTTTGTGTTACAACACTGTAAAGGAATCGGTTTGATTTGTCCTGCCATAACCTTGGCTAATCGAGTGATGTCTGGCCACTACATTTACAAATAGCATGTTGTAACACCTTGACGCTCGTCACGCTCGCCGGTGAAAAATGACGTTTCGCTCCATTATGTTCTTGCCGCGCAGACTGCGCGTCCCATTAGACGCCGCTGCATGTTGCACCGTGTTACTGCAAGCTCCATTGGCCTTTATTTCACCATCAGCCAGATGAAACGGTTGATATTAACAATCTGTTTCTTGATGTATGCCTCTCTCTGATATCATCTGCGGCGCCCATCAGTAATTGTGTTACGTTTCAGATGGTATTTAATGATGAGAGGCCACCCGACAGGTAATTTCACTCGTCACTTTCATTTGATATTTACAAGTCTGGATGAATGTGAGGCCGGTAGCTTAGCGTCCTTATTCGGCAACATGTTGCCAATTACACTTCGATCCACCTGAATGACCTTACGAACCGAGGGAGGGCATGAAAGTGCAGCCGAGGGAGGTGTGGCGTCCAGGCCATCTGCTTCTTTCGCTGGCAACCGAGGCTGGCTCACCTAGACTGGACTGATGTATGACACAGTCAGGCTAAAGCCCGACAAAGGGATTCATATAAGCTTTTGTTTCTTTTATTTTCCATGTTTTCAATGTTTGTACTCGGGAAAAAAGGAGAGAAGATGAAAACTAATTTTTCTTGAGTTGATTTTTTAAGGACTAGGGTGATCCTTTTACTGTTTCATTATTTTTTTATTAAATGTAATTCAATTAAAACAAATCGTTATGAGGAACCAGTTCAAGCTTAAGGGTACCACCTTCGACAGTGCTTCAGCTGTTCAGTTAGTTTTTTGGCACCTTGAGCGTAATAACTGTTGGTAGTTAAAGTACTGCTGGCATTGTAAAAATAAAATTAAGAACAACTTTTTTTAAACCCCTGTTGATATCAGTCTATACACGTTTTCTATTTAAAATGAGGGAAATTATAGTACATGCGTTATGGTTGTGACAAAAAATGATCCATGTTTTTGAGAGACAACAGAGTTTACAATAGAATAGAATAGCTTTTTATTGTCAAAGCAAACAATGGAATTCATAACGCACCTCTAGTGGAGTAACACAAAACGCAGGACATATATATGTATATAAGACAAAAAATAAACCAAAAGTGCAAAAAAATACTTATAATTTTGTGTATTAACATGTACAATCCAGTTAGTTAAATATACAACAAATGGAGAAGGGAAAGGTGTTCATAGAACATAAGGTAAAATTTTCATGTTCCCATTTGAATCGTTATGGATGTGACAATTTTGAAAGCAGTACTTAACTGACTATGGAAAATCATGCTTTAAAAAAAATCTTTAAAAAAATGTAAGACCTCACACGGATATAAATACCAATAAATCTGACCTGTATGTATTGTATGTACCTTTAGTAAAATCTTGAATTGTCCTAAAGACTTTCTTATAAGATGAAAACAATACTTTAGAAACTCCATTTTTTATTAAACCTTAAAAAAATTTGTTTAACTGCAGAACGACCAATGCAGTAGCAGCGAAGTTGGGTATGATCCTCACCCTAATTAATTTTTCCTTAATTATATACATAACTTTATAATTATATGCTTAATCACACCCAAGCATTCATCCAGACTTTTTGCCACACCCTCACATAGATAACAGTCACTCCCACCTCAGTAATTATTACAGAGATCCCAATTCTATCCTAACCGAATCCAAAAATGGCATCCGTCCTGTTTAAACAATTGCGACTCTAATGTCGTTCAGAAAGCGAAACTCGTCTGAACAGTGCTAAAGATCATTGACCCTAAAGTTAATGTTATCTGCCATGCAGTTTAACAAGCACAAATAAATTACATCTGAACTTGATTTGCTTCTGTTCTCAGCTTCGGGCTCCCTGGCCAACATGAGCTGAATGCAAGAACAAATAATCAGCTGCACCCCAGGAAATCTTGCCAGAGAGATGAATTTTTTGGCTTTCGACAGTTGCTAAAAAGTCCTGCAGATAATGACATTACCCCTCTTCATTTTCAGCGCACCATCGCGACGAACGGATCTCCGCGTTGAATGTGTGAAGACGACACTGAGGCAATTAAACAAGTAAGTGCAAGTGGGCCACACGCAGTCGGTTGCCAGAGGCCCTCCCTATCCCTCTGCGGTCAGATGAGAGAGATCTGTGAAGCTCAGATAGGTCACACGGATCAGGCCGGATTTGCCGGCCGGGACTCGAGGCTCTCTCCACGGGTCCTCGCGTGGGCATTCTCAGGAGTCAAGGCTCCTAGCCTCAGTCTTTCACTCCCTCTCTCGCAACTTCTAGCGGTCTAAAGGCTTTATCAGTCGGCGCTGGAGAAACCACAACACTCGTCTGAAGCACCACTCGACATGTACTGTATGTGCGGCTTTTGCAAAAGTATCTGGGTGTTTGAAAGATTCTCGACAGGAGTTCGCCCAGCACAAACATGCGGGTCTGAGGAAACTTTAGTTTTGGAGTTATGGATACAGGCAGAATTTCAACTCGCTGGGGTATGACCTTTGCTGACAGCATAGCAACTGTTGTATTCTTATCTTGGTCACCTTGGCCAGGGCAAGTTAGAGCTTCCAGCACAGATAATAAAACGTCTCCCAATACCTGCTTTTTCAATTCCATGCCGTGCCACGGAATGCTATTGATCGGGAGTTCATCACCCTGATGTATTGATTGTATGTTTTAAAAGTATCTCTGAATAGATGCTGCTGGTGTTTCTTGTTACAGCAAGTCATTTAACTCTGTCTTTATGCATGAGTAAGCTATGTATTGATGTAAGTCCGAGATAGAGAGGTGTAAATGGGAGAGTGCAATATGGTGCGCATCAGGGGATACTTGAGCGGTAAAACACAAGCAAAACCAGTGGAAGTTTACCGTACAAATTCACATTAAGGTTAATGTGCATGTGTGCTGTCATTATTGATTAAAAATGTAATAATAATGCAAATTGTTAGATATTTACATTTACATTACATAACATTTAGGCATTTGCCAGACGCTTTTATCCAAAGCGACTTACTTTATCCTATACATTTATACATAGGTATTTGCAATCCCCTGGGATCAAACCCAAAACCTTGTGATGTTAACGCAATGCTCTTACCACTGAGCTACAGGAAAGCTACAAAATATTAAATATTTTGAAATGAAATATTTATTTATATACACAAAATGAACAAATATGAGTTGTTGAGTCAAAAAGAGCCTCCAGGATATATTTTTTAAACAATTCATTGCCTGAGTAGCAGTGTTTTGTTTGGCTTTTATGACAATGCTGGGTCTGTTTGAAGCCATTTCAACTAGGGGATGACCTAAGATGAAACCTTTCAGATAATCAGCAACATATTCAACAGAAAAAACGATGATTTAATCACGAAACTGAACATGATAAAAGTCTCCCATAAAACACATTTATATCCGGCGGTGTTTGAAAGTGACATGCTAGGTCAAAATCAAACAAAATTAAAATGAAGATCCAATGACAGACATCAAAACAATTTCACAAAGAATACAAACTTTGTTTTAGAAAGTGCTGTGGTGGGTTTTGTTATTATGTAGTGTTGTGAAAAATTGCCTTTCACTCAGCTGCTTTGAAAGTCATGTTAGACGACATAAACAAAGCTTTTGTGTCTCATAATGTTTTGTTGCACCTGCCATGGGGCAGTGCCCTCGAGGGAGTTCCCAGAGTTCTCTGGGGTTGTGTATTTGGGTATGCCAGTCAAAGTTGGATAGTGGGACATGAAAACAAATATACAGTACTGTAGTTCTTAATGATCATTTTAAAGTATGATGTTCTGTTTATTGTGGCTTAATGTTTTATCAAGTTTGGTTTAGTGCAGTTTTGTCACACGATTTGTGTTTAAGTAATCTTTGCCCTGCGTATTCTTTTAGCGATTTTACTGTTTGTTAATGCACAAGAACAAAATGGTTTATTTTCTTGGTCTATTTTTCACTTGTGTGATATACAGTTACAGTAAATTATGCCGTGTGCAAGGCGTTGTTAAAGAACCGCAGTATCAATCTAGTGTAGCCACAAAACACTGCAGTGTTTTCAATTTCACTTGAAAGATGCGGCTTCTCTCATTTTAATGCAGTGAGTAAAAATGCATGCTATTCTCCTTCTCATGTACATTGACAGTCAGGGCTGTTTCTGAGGTGTGCTAATGCTGGTACGCTTTGTGCAGGACCAGTGTGAAATAAAATAGCCATCAGCTTTCCTGCTTTGTATTGAAAGATATAAACTCTCTCCAAGACTTCATTTGTTCTACCAGCCATTAATCCATCGCCAGGCATCTTCCATCCCAGGGCTTAGTGACCTCTTTTTCCTCTTTCCTGGCTGGAGATTGGGACACAGCGGGGGGGCAGAGGATCTCCCGGAATACCAATTGGCCTCACTGGAGGGGGTGGAGCTGTAGGATCTTGATTATAGATTTTGTTTGAAATTTGTGAACACGGACGTGCATGTCAGAGTGTGTGTGTATGTGTGTTTGTATGGGTCCAGCAAATAAATCGATTGATCCGTTAGCCAGCCAAACGGCTCCTTCCATCAATCCATAGATCTGAAGTTGTCACACTATTTTTCCAAATCACTTTCTGGATGAGAAGTTGTAAGTCTTGGTGAAGGCATAGTACAAGATTTTAAGAATATTCTAAACAGTGAAATAATTGTGAAACATAAATTTAAAAAGTAATGTATAGATTGTTTCATTGGATGCACAAACCTGTGCTTACTTCCAGTCTGTTTTTTGTTATGATATATATATAATCATTTATTTTAAATTAAATTTATATTAATATTCATAAATATTAATATATTATGTATATTAATTGTATAAAATTATATTAAAACTACTATTGATTCTTTGCGTAGGTCTGCCGTAAGTTAAGTTTGGGCCAGATAATGTTTATGTTGTTGCAGCTAGAACCGTCTATAAAAAAGTGAATGTTAAATTAAATATTATATTGTAGGGGTTTGATGACTTAGTTCAAGTCACAGATCCTCTTCCCTTTTCTCTGCCTAAACCTCTGCTGGTGTTCTTCTGTTTTGTTCTTGGATAACAAAAAACTTCAGTTTAGCAAAATGTTATGATTTGCTTTAAAGTCAATGATAAATAAAAAGAAGTCTAATTTAAGATTATGTACCAAAGGTTTTAAACCAAAACATTCATTTCAATTAAATGTATCTCTATTGAAAACAAACTGGTATTTTTTTTAACTAGACTAGTTAATAATTCCATCTCCACTTTATTTTTTCTTAGGCTTAGCTCATTTATTTAATCACCATTTAAATCATTCTGCAATGTGTAACCAAATAAATCAATCCCTTATCTTCAAAAAGGGCACACATACCAAATAATATGCTGGTTAACTTCCTCACATCCTCTGAGCATCTGAGGTTTCTCTCTTGACTTTTTTGTGAATGCTGACAGAGCTGTTGTCACTACGCACACAGATTCATCGATACAGTAATGGAGTTATGCTGAAGTGATTCTGTATTGGCTGTAATGCAGTGGTCCGGTCTGATAAAACTGTGCTAGCGTTGCACGAGCACAAGGGCAGTGGTCAAGCTAGGGGACAGTGCCGAAGGATCAATGCCGATCTGTGTTGCTTCCTCGACGGTCAGCGAGCACAGATTTTTCCTTTGGTCCCTCACTCACTGCGGCAACCTACCAGCTCCTACTTTGAAAACAGCAACAGTGCCCCCTGCTGGTGGATTCAGACCTGCCACCGGTGAAGAATAACGACAAACTGTTTTTTAGTGGTCATCCTTTTTATTGATTAATTCGTCCTTTTCCATGAGGAAAAAAGTCATTTTTTGTGGGTGAAGTTTGACTTACCTTCGCTCGCCATCTCAAGACTATCGGGGTGACACGAGGGATTGAATCACTGCCACTTCTGGCTCGTTATTCACATCCAGAGCTTTCACGAGTGCAGCACATTCACTGTGAGATAGTGCTTCTGGGAGAGATGTGCAGTATGGCTGTCCAGGGAGGCAGGTAATTATCTGTTATGATCACCAGAAACGACAGCGGTCGACGGGACAGCCTCTGTTATTTTGAGCATGGAGTGATGATTAAAGTGGGTGGGTGGGGTCTTCTTCACTTGTGACTTTAGAAAAAACAAATGATTCGCTGACCAGGGAATTGGTGTGACATGGAGATGGATCTTGAGGAGCGTATAGCTTGACACCTTCACATCGTGACTGATCCAAGCATCTGGTCTGAAGACGTTGGGTGCGGGGGGGATTTGGGGTGCCATTCTTGGGAAAAAGATGTATGAAGAAATGCAAATAAAAGGTGAAAAAACACTAGGAAAACATTACGGAGCTTTCAATGGATGATAGAAACAGATAATGGATGTTATGGATGTCAATGTTTTTATTGTTTAATAACATGCTAAACTACGATTAAGAAAGGGACAATTCACACAGAAATAAAATGTAATTTAGCATTTACCTACCCTCATGTCATTCCAAAACTGTATGACCAAAAAATATATATTTTGAAGAAAGTGAGCAAATACCATTGTCCCCTATTGACTTCCATTGTATCCACACAAAACCACTAAGACATTTCTCAAAGTATCTTCTCTTGTGTTCAACAAAAAATAGTCATAAAGGTTTTAAACAACATGAGGTTATGATGAAAGATTTTTTTGTTTTTGGGTGAACTACTCCCCCTTTTAATTTCAAAATCAGCCTTTCATAAGTGAAACATTGAAATTGAAACACACAAAGCGAAGCCATCACATTCTTGTCCCTTTATCTTTCCCTCGACAATTGTTAATTATTGCTATTGTTCTAAATTCACTGTGTGGAATTTTTAATTAGACTACAAAATGTCAGCATCTCTCTCAAAAAAAGATTAATGGGATTTGGATAATTTGGTGTCCCCTGGTTCCCTGGAATCTGTCCTAATTCCAACAGTAGTTCAAAATATGTGTGATTGTTAAGTAGGTTTTGCCTTTGAATGCATCTTTGGCTCGCCGTTTCTCCGGTCTCTGCGGGCGTGAGCTTCTAAATGGCGGCTGCGATGCATAAAGACACAAATAAGCCAAATGCATCATGGGAGGGGAGGAGAAGCTGCGACTGTAACATTCTAATAGAACAAAACGACATCGCAGCAAAGCGTTCTTTCTGGTGTGCTGATACAAGCAAAACCAAAGAGAAATGTGATGGAGGGTGATGATTTCCTCTTTATCTTCTATCCACGGCAACCGCGAGAGGTGGCGGAAGTCTTTTAAAAAAATAAATGTTCATCCTGCGAGCATTTGTATGATAATACGAGCGTCGCTGGTGACATGGAGGCGCACACGCAGAGGTGCACTGATGCTAATGGTGATTGGCATTTTAAGCGCAGCGTCAGCGGCTGTCGATAAATTCAGCATGTAGTCAGGATAGCAGGCTCATCCTTCACCGTAATGGGAGCCGCCGGGTGGGCACAGCCACAGCTAGAGCAACGCCGATAGCAAAGTGAGTGTCTGGGGCTCCGCGGAGGACTGTGGAGGTTTACAGCTGGCCCTGGCCATAATCAGGCCTGCTGATGGAGGTGATGAACAGCTTCCTTTAATAGGTTTTATGAGTTCACCGCCGGCCTGCCTCTGCTGCTGGCATTTATCTCTCTGTCCCTTGAGCCCGCAAACGCCTCTAAATTAATAAGCAGACGGAGAGCCGACCGGCAGACGGGCTGAGAGTACGGACAATGCCCACCCGTCACCGCGCGTGTGTTTGCTCATCCCTTCTTGTGCACACACATGTGCTCCAGTCTCCCCCCGCACTCCAGGTGTTGGGGCTCGGCAGATAGAGGGAAGATGAAAAGCCTATGGAGGCAGCATGTGGCCATGCATTTTTATGGGATATCCTCCCAGCACCCTGATTCTCCAGTTGGCCCCGTGCCTGTGGCAATGGCAATCCAAACCAGGTCCTCCCTACGGAGCGACAGCACCGTGCATGTGCGAAACACCAATACAAACATGCAGCCGTCACCCTTTGCGAAATGCATTCGGAATTTGCCTTCCTCAAATGAGTTTTTTGGCACCATCTGAAATCTCTCTGCATTTGAATGCCAATAAGTATGCCATCATGATGATGAGCTTGTGGTTTTAACCCCTTGGGGGTCTGTGAAGGTCCTTTAAGGGATTCCGATAAATACAAATATTTGCGTACTTCCCAAGAAAGTACACATGAAATCAAAATGACTTTTTTGGCTTTTAGTATGAATATGTTACCCTCAATGATGCGTGTAAACTAGTGCGTTGCAAAACTTTGACAACATTTACATTTAGTAGACTCGAACATTTAAACTTTCAGACATTCGACAAAATGGATCAGTGATTTTTATGACATCATTCTGCACTTCAGCGTCTCATCAAATTCCAGGCTATGAGGTAAATTTAACGTTATCGGCAATTTTAAAGGTGGAGGTGCCACTCGATACGTCCCTTAATTCCTCTTTAATGAAATTACGCAAACACATCAAGCAAAGCTGCGCATTTCAAGGCACTTCAGTGAATCTTCAATTCCAAATTAATGTTCTCTTGGTAATGAGCTGAAGGTTGTAATGTTTTTAAAAGTTATTATAAAGTGTTACTCTGAAAATCTCGCTTTTTTATAATATGGGCCCCTGGAGTCTGAATGAGAGACCCGTGGGTTTATAAAGGTTGAAAACCAAGCTGTAATTTAAAGCAAGATAAAAAACGATCACAAAGGAGAAGTTCTAAAATATGTTTTTTTTTTCATCGTGTTTGTTTACTGCTTTGCATGAGACTTACCATCAATCAAACCTACCGTATACCCGCACAGCAAATATTACGAATCTGCACCATCTGTTGAGGTGGAGCACAAATTATTAATTTATTGATGCCAATTAAAACTTCAGCTACATACTTCAGTCAGAATACAAATATCACAGCATTTCACTATCCACTAACTTTAAAAAAGAATTGTACAAAGCACTCAAAACAGTTCCCCAGAACAGACCCCATACAAATATTTTCTCGCCTCACTCAGACGGAGAAAATAAGGAGAAAATGCTCTTTTTTCATCAGGCACTTGTTCCTTTCTTCTCTCCATGCAATGAATGTGATTTCGACTTTTTGCGTTCCTTTTCAGGGACTTCGTCTTAGAAACAGGACTGCATTTGGTTGAGAGGCACAGCCTTGGAATCGATTAGCTTCACTTGCTTCTGTGCCTGAGCAAAGTGTTGTTGGGCATAGCTTAGCGGCTGGGGAGCCGTGATTGTGTGGCATTTGTCGAATTCACCAGGGAAGTGCATACTGTGTTATTTGGGAATATGGATTTAGGCACAGTTAGAAGCGGTCTATATCTCTGAGATGGGAATAAAATGGAGCAAAGTGTGGCTGTTGAAATGCATACCGAGTAAACAGAAAATGTAACGCGGGGTAGCTGTTTACCCACCACTATCTGTCACCAGGCCTTATGAGGAAATCATTTAAGTGCCACAATGCTGTACTATGTAGACCATCTGTCCTGAAATATTACCCCGTCATGCAGAAAAGAAACGTGGAAGCATGCTGACAATAGATTAGAGGATACTCAAATGGTTGGCTGCTGAATCTAATATTGAGTGAAATGACATTTTTAGGAAAATGGGAAGTGATTTAAATTGAAGTCATAGCTAAATGAAGTTGTCTGGAAAGCAACTTCAAATGAGAAATGGATGTCGGTTTTATGCTTTTAGAATGGCTAGACTACTCTTTAGTGTCGCCTAGTGAGATAAGAGCCCAAATTTAGTCCAACACGTCTGATTGAAGTGATGCAGAAACTGTTAATAACCACGCTGACACCCCGGCAGGTTGCCACCTGCGTTTCCTAAATAAGTAACCTGTCCTCTTTATTCACGAAACGTTCTTTCCCCTCAGTTGATGAAGTCTGTTTTACATCACCATGACGCTTCTATAGCATTAAAGAATCTAAATAAAGGTTAAGATGTTTTGCTAGATCTCCATAAACACGAGCTGATTATATAAAAGACCAGTCATTTATCTTTACAAACTCCCAAGACGTTCTTCCTTTTAAGAAAGATGAGGACTTTAACCCGTCTCTCTTTAATAATCCACCGGGGCGTTTATGAGACGTCACTCTCCCGCTCGGCCATCGCTGGCTGGTTTTTGTGAGCCGTGTGGCAGGGCCCATTGTTGGCCGCTCAGGCGGAGCGGGATGTGGTAAAGATTTGTCATGTGGCTACAACAAAACTTACACACGGAGCTCGGAATGATTTATAGGGCTTATTTCTGAAAGTGGTAAAGTGAAATTAATCATGATCCCACCTGACGCCGCTGCTCAGCTCTGATAAATGACAAGCTGTCATCCGCAGACAGCGTGCCATCCATGAAGTGGCCGCTGATGCGCTCCCTTCTCAGATAGACTGACCTGAAGTGTAGCCCTGCCAGATGCCCCACTGGATGCCCGCGTCGGGGTGGGGCGGGTGCGGCCGCGTCCCTCCGGCTACTCGCACGAACGTGCCCTAATGAGCAGAGCTCAGACTGGCATCGGAGGGGGCGGCTCACCTCCTCTCAAACGGCGAAGAAGTTCAGCGCGCTGTCAGCGTGAGATTTTCATCCTTCTGACAGTTGCGGCGAGTTTCTCTGCTGCGTTCACAATTAGAAAACAAAAGAGTGTGGAGATGACATAAGGTCTGAGAGGGAGGTTTTTGGAGTGAGAGCAGTTTATTTCTTCTTTCTCATGCGCCGCAGTCAAAGCAAGATGTCGTGAGATGCTCATTTAATGGGAAACTTCCAGAATGGTTGATCTTCCGGGGCACAAAACCCACATTTTCTTGCTCATTAATATCCGCAATGAGTCGTAAAGGCGCGTTTTTTGTGTTGTTCGTGCTGTTCACCGTAAGTCAGAAAGTTTACTGCTTCAGCGGTAATGTAGACATTAGTGTCCTTTAATTGAAAATCTATGTTTTCCTTGTGTTTTTCAAAAGTTGCTCATGTGAAAAATGCCTATAAAACCCATTTTAACCCGCCAACAGCCTTTGTTTCCCCCTCTGCCATGAAAATAAATCATTTTTGCCCTTGACAACAGTGTAATTAATAGTGATGTTTAGCAGGTCCATTTCAACGTACCCTCTTAATCTAATTTTGTTTCCACTCCGCGATTTGTAAATTACTGCCGAATGACGCACCATTTACCACTGTCCTTCTGTGCGACAAAGGTAATTTTTCTTCCTACATAAATCTCTCTCTCTGTCTCTCTCTCTCTTTTAACCTCTCCATCTCTTTTCTTCTCGTTCTGTTTACCCCAAAAGCTTTTGAATGACACCTCCCAACCCTGAACTGCAGTGCTTTTAGATTTTAAATGCAGCTTTGCTTGAAATGTAAAAGATAATGAAGGGTCAGACATTCATTTTTGTCAAATAAACACAAACAGTGCATCTCATCAGGGTCTTATATCACCATGAATTTGGTTTATTTTGCAGTCATCATTGGCTGACTTATACTTTCCTGCTTATTACGAATATTGGAAAGATTAATATATGGACATGGAATATTGATTTTAGTCGATTTTGTTTTATTATGCATGAAGAGTAAGCAGTATGATAGGTGAGACGTGAAACTAGCACCGCTGTGTAAAAAATCTCTCTGTCAACATTGTACAGTATTTTACTCTCTTTCCCAAATCAGCCATGTAATCATTTAGAATATTGTTTATTCTAAATGTCTTCTTCTAAAGATGCAACATGGTATCCTTTTGCCTTTCCATCACCACCCTGTTTAAAATATACATGTGCAGGTTACTTTACGTGCTGATCTAAGTACTGCTAGCTCATTTGTATGTCACTTTGAATAAAAGTGTCTGCTAAATGAATAAGTGTACACTACCGTTCAAAGGATTATGTTCAATCGACTGAAATGTATTTGGTGATCTTAAAAATAATATAAAAGGCATTCGCTTATGTTTTCACAATTATATTTTTGTCTACAAATATATCTTCTTTCATTAGAATTTTTTAATTTTTTATAGATGATTTAGACTTAATAATTTGAAAAAAGGCAGCCAATAAGAGCACGGCATAGATGGAAACGACTTTAATACTGTTTAAAACGGATTTCAGGCTGAGACCTGAGAAACTGGCTGGAAATATAAAAAAGCTTTGATTTTTGTTTTAGTCACAACATAAATTGTTTTGATCCATTCTGATTATTCTACAATCTAGGAAAACTACACGATAGTGTACATTTTAGGATGTTTTGTTGACATGTTTATTGCAGAAAAGACTCTTTTTGCATATGTTGATGAGTTCAAGAGAATGTATGAGAATTTCAAAATTGTAATACATTTTCAATTTACACTTATTGGAAATATTTCAACCTTATTATACGTCCTGTAAATGCAATAATTGATGAACAAAACACTAAACACACCAAAGAATCAAACTCTGAACATATAAGAGCAGCTATTCAAATAGTGACACCATTCTGCAGAAAGCAACACATTCTGCCTAGTTATTGTTTTTTCCACTTTTCATGTCTCTTTGTAACATTGTAGCAAGATGCAAGTTAGATGTATTCAGACTCGTTTCAGAGGTTAAAGCTCTGTTTGTGGACAGGAAGAATTTAAATTGAGATCCCAGTTGGGGCACTAAAAGATGTTACTGTACGTGCCATGCCATTTTCATAATCGGTATGTTTGTCTTTAAACATCGATAAAACAGAATGCGTTTACTTGAAAAGTAAAATTGCAAAAGACATTAAGACTTTACAGAGAATGTTAAAATAAGTTTTTCTTACCCCTTCAGCAAATTGCTTTTTCTTGTTTAAGTCATAAATCTAACAAAAATTATGAAATTTAGAATCTTGCTCAAAACAAGAAAAAAAACAATTTGCCACACTCAATTTAAGATACATTCTTCAAAGTCATATCTGTTTTGCCATTTAAGTAAGTGTATCTAGTTTCGGGATGTTTGGATGTTTGGATTGGAAAACACAATAGACATACTGAATGTTTTGAAGATATTTCACTGTCTCTATTGTAAGGTTTCATTTGTTGAGCCTTTGAAGACTCGTTGTTGTAAGTCAGTTATAAAAATGCCATTTATGTTGTAGTCACAGTTGTGGTTATAGTTGTTCCGGGCTCTGTGCTATACACTAAGAATATAGACTAAATGAAGACCACAGAAAAGTACAAGGTACTTTAATGGCTGTGAAAGTGTGTTCCACTTCATGGCTGTGGCGTCGGTAATTTACTGTAATTCACACAGTTTCCTTTTAAAAGATGTGAGCCTCAATTTTCTATTGACATTAAGCCCACACCTTGACATAAAACTTCACTGCAGTAAATTGGCACTGTATTTAAAGGCCACTTCAGAATGTAAGATACAGTATTTGCCGAGAAGCATGTGAAGCATGAGATGAAAGTTAGTTTTTCAGAATTGCCAGGTTTATACGGAAGATTAAATCAAACCATATTACAATCCTCATATATTTCAAAACAGCGCTCGCATAAGCGTGACAGGGATGTATAAAAACAGTCGGGAAAAGAACTTGCAATGTAAACACCTGTAAAGGAAGGTTTAAAAAACATCCACGTTGTGAACAAAAACCATTGAAGTGATGTCTAAACTAAAATTCAGGGGTTTCCTGATCTCTCAGACTCAGCAGCATCGTTTCCCTGCACTAGAAAGGCTGTCATTTCACACGTCATATGTGACAAATGCACCCTGACAAAACCTACACCACCTAAAAGAAAATACAATTAGAAGCCCCAGTGGACAGTCCACGCATCAATTTATCCTGAGCCGGTATGTGACAGGGCCGGGCAGTGCCACTCGATATACGTCTGCAAGATGGCTGTGACTTATTTCACCATGTCTTTCTTATCTCAGCGTTAAAAGCTATCTGTCTTCCAGCGCGATCCGGGCCGACTGTCTTCCATCTCCTGCCATCAGCGGGAACTGTTACAGAGCGTGTAGCTGCCTGTTGAACTAAATTAGTCTCCGTAATAAACAATCATTTATAGAGGGCAAGCGACAGGGCGGCCGGATGGCGAGCGGATGCCACGCAGGCGCGCTGGATGATGGATCTCGTGTTGACAGATTCCATTGGCTTTCTCATGTTATCAAACACAGCAATGCCATCAAATCAATTTATTCGAGAACAATCCCTCAAGAGATACAGAGGCGCAACCGGGGTGCAGAAAAAAAAAGAGATCGAGTGGGAAATGTGGCTCAATAGAACCCCGGTGCTGCCAAGTCACTCATTGATTATCTCAACAGAGATGTAAAACAAGCTCCTGTGGTTGTGTGTCTATTGTAAATGACAGCCCTGGGAACGTTTTGTTGTCCTCTGCTGTCAAAGATTGGATTTCAGGGCTTCTGAGTCAGTGGACAGAGGAAAGAATAACCACACGGATAGGTCGGAAGGACAGGAGATAGCGAGCTCGGGTCCACGCCGAGGCAGAGTCCAGCAATGGCTCTTTTGGGCCACCAGGCCGCCAAAAGACGAATCCTGAATGAATGAACTAAAAGCAAGCAAGATGTGTTGGCCTAAGATGAAAGGACTGAATCACTCAGTCACGGAACTTGCTTTTTTTTCAAGAAAGAAGCCCCATCGAAATATCCTTTATTATCGTCCGGCTTGCCTAGTAATATCACAAACAGAGTGGATCCTTGACAGTCTGAGAAGAACTAAAATCAAAGACTTGAAAGCTCAAAGGTCACAGTGAATTGAGGGGTATCATGTTTTGCGCCACGGTTGGCAAACCTTTCACGTAGACTAGCTTTATTTTTCATCAATACTTCTATCTGAAAGAGAACCATGAATTTTTTCTGAAGTGGAGATATGAAAGATGCTCTAGAATTTTTATAGCGAGGGCCGAGGCGGAACCTCTCCGGATGTACTAAGCCATAAACGAATTGCTCGCCGTCACTCCGCTTGGTTTAATAACTTGCCATCAGGTTACATTTATGTAATGCGTCTGATTGATTCTGAGGGATTCATCTTTTAACAGGCTGTTTTACATTTCCCCAAGCACCCCCCCACCGCCACCACAGGAGGCGTCTGATGCCAGCCCCTCAGCTGTCTGCTTATATGACTCTACGGAAGATAGGGTGGCCACGGGGAGCCTGCGCCAACGGCTGATAAAACTCCCCGTACAAGCTCTAGAACCTCCTACAGTGGCTTAAAATTGTCACAGCGACTGCCTACAGAAATGTGCCAGCTTGGATGAGGCACATCACGGGCGCTTTTAGTACAATCTGTGTTCACGGTTTGTCAGAATGGCGGCTTTAAAGGCCGTTTTTGAACGCTTTATAGAACCCTCAGTGCGCGCAGCGCTAATGCCAAAAAATACTATCAGGCGCATATCTTAAACGCCAGCGTATCGCTCGTATTACAACGCCTCGGCGTCTTGACACAGAACAAGCAATTATTGTGAATCTGAATGAGGTATGTTCCGCCAGTAGCAGGCAGCCACTACAACCAGCGCTGCCTTCTCTCCGGTCTACTCCTAATCACTCCCTAGCTTGCTTTTATTTCATGCACTATTTTAGCCCAGACACCTCAACACTGTCATCGAAGGTCTCTGGCTTTGGACAGCCAGACTCGGTGAAGCTCACAGGAGTGGGGATGCGTGAAGGGTTCGCCAGCTCTTCACAGAGGGGGAGCCGCGAGATAATAATGGTTGGAATGTAGGAGCCATGCGTGTCGTGCGAAAGAATAATTGCTGCTCTTTCAACAGTGCACCCCTAATTGGCCTCGCTGTGGTCGGAGAAACTTCAAGTCGTAGAGGGCTGGCGCGCATGGCTTGTAGAGCCGAGACGTCGTTGCCCAGGGAGCTGTATCTGAAGATGCGTTCACCCCCCTCCCCCGGCAAGGGATAATTCAGAAAGCCGGTCCCTGTTTCCCAGACCACCTCTGTCCCTCCCACCCTCAAGAGCTCCGTTCGCTCCCCCAGCCTGGAGAAATGACCTCTCATTAAAGCTGTGTCATTATGCACGGACGACTCTGACAGTCACCTAATCTCGCCAGAAAGCGAGAGAGCGGACTGTGCAAATTTGCAGAGACTCCACAGAGGAAAGATTGAAGAAATACCTTCGAACCCGGCGGTGACATAAGAAACTTTTTCCCTCTATTCTCATCAGCCTGTTTGACATCGTTTGCCTTGCAGCAAACAGGACGCACAAAGCTTATTAGGGTTGGCTACGGCAGACTGAGCGCTTTACAAATGATTGCCTATACTCCTCTTTTTTATAGTCTGACGAGGAGGTTATTACGTTATGCCAGTGTGTCTCAGACAGACCTGTGTGCCAGACTTACAGCTGGTTTTCTGATCTTCGGCACACGCTGGTCCCTGAGCATCATGCCCATCACGCCAGGCTAAACGCTCGATATGAAGGAAACAGATTATGTAGGATAACTTTCTAACCATATCCCTTTCAAATCCCCTCATCACGCCTATCAAGCCTCATACATCATACAATTCCCATTAGTCTTATCTTAACTCTTCTTGAAGGCGGATCGTTCTCAGTTGCGCAACTCTGCTTTCTCTTAGCAACCTTTTAGTTTTAGCTTTACACAAGATCAATTGATTTAAACCATCATGGGTTTTATTTAAGTGTAGTTTTGTTTGTCTTGTCTACTGCATGTTTTTTTCCTGTGATATGATGCACGGATCTCTCAGGAGTTATTGATATCTTCATGTGTTTGTTTTGATATAAAGGTCTTGAATGTACTTCTGGGTGCGACTCCTGCAGAGCCTTGGCAGACTGCGTTTGAAGCTTGTTGGACAAATCCTTTGGTTTTTACTTTGTCCTTGTGGTACCTGTTCCAATAACACCACCACAGGCAAGAGCAAGGCACATCAAATATTGCTTGCGATGGGAACAGTCATTTGTTTGGCAGCAATCCTCTGTCTTTCCTCAAGGGGCGGGGATGCAAGAGGGAGTCTGCCATCAAATAAGGGTAAATCACCATGGCTTCAGAATGATAAATAAGCCTGAACGAATGAGTGGGTGGGGAGGTTAATGAATGAATGAAATAAAAAGAGAAAAAGCATGAGAGAATGAATGAACCAGTGAAGGAATGAACCAGTGAGCGAATTAATCACTTCACAAATGAACCAGTGAAAGAATGAACCAGTCAACGAATGAACCAGTGACCATATTTATCCCAAAAAGAATTCAAATTTCCAAGTTCATTCCAAAATGTATATGCACTCCTATTTGTAAGTCACTTTGGATAAAAGCATCTGCCAAATGAATAAATGTAAATGAACATATGAACGAGTGAACGTATGAACCACTAAACCAATAAATCAGTCAAAACGAATGAATCAGTCAACAAAATAAAGGAATGAATTAAATAAGGAATGACATGTTTGTTGCAAAAATGAATCACAAATTCATAGCTATATCAGTGGTTTTATGAGACCAGTCATGTGTATTGCTGCAGATACCAAACGGATACGGTTGTGAAAATAAATTCACTCTGTAGTCTTTCAACCCTCATAGTAAGAAGGAGGGAGACAATCCGCCGTAAGCAGGATGTTCTGGTTTAGATGGTGTATGCGTGTGTGATTTACACTTTCAGCTTAAAGAGTTCTTCTTATTATCACATCGATTCTGCTCCAAGAAGATGCCAGAGTAAAAAGCCAAGTTTAATGTAGCAGCAACATCATGATGAATCCAAATTGATTTTACACTTGGGGCTTGAAAGGTTCTTCACAACGATGCCATAGAAGAACCATTTTTGGTTCCACAAAGAACCATTCAGCCGAAGGTTCTTTAAAGAACCATCTGAAGAGCTTGTTTCCAAAACGCTATGAATCCATTTTAACATTACATTTTGTTAATATTCAATTTATACTGTTAAAATGGTCTGTTGGCTAAGTCTGAACATGTTAAACAATGATTGTTAAATGAAACAACAATATTGTTGATTATAAGTTCAAAGTTTATTTTTATTTTTTTTCAGAACGCTACAAATCCAACCTTTTTTTCAAAAAATGTTGGTTTATTTCTTTTTAAAAACAAACAAACAAACAAGAGAAAATGAAACATATCACATCATGGACTCATACTATAAATTAATATAAATAAAATAAATATTTTCAATTTCATGTTTCAATTATTTTCCACCAAATTCAACAAATAATTTAAAAATAACACATATACAAATACCACTAACGAGCGAATTCTGATTGGTCGAGAGGACATATCGCATTAAGGCTAAAAACAGGTTCGGCACTTATAGTGTTTTGGAAAGAAACTGCATCTTGCAGTACATTTTAAACAAGGAAATGTTGTGATTTAACATGAAACATTGATGGAGCAAGTATATAGGTTAAGTACACAGCAAAATGGCATTACAAACTCAACTATTTTTAAATTTGGCGTTTAATGCGTTTTGGAAAAGAGCTCTTCATCTCTTTCTTAAGAGAACTTTTTTCGCAACTGTTTTTTGTAAAACAGAAAGTTTCTTCAGATGGTAAAGGTTCTTTATGGAAGCAAAAGGTTCTTCTATGGCATTGAAGAACCTTTTAAAGCACCTTTTTTAAGAGTGTATCAGTGAATGAGTTAAAGCCTTACGAGCTAATCTCCGTGGCTATTCTTCATCCACTGTCCCAAGTGTAATATTTCTCACACATCCACTTAAGATCTAGCTTGTAAGGACAGAAAAGCAAATCTTTTCTGGTTTTTAACACAATACTATGTTTCAGTTTCATCCATTTCCTTATCAAACCGATAATAACTATATCCAGTGACATCTTCAGCAGCTTGCCCCACTTATTTATTTATTTGAAATGATTTATCTGTCTTTTTCCTTTGGCAACAAATACACTCGCCCTACAAATTGTGTTTTCTTGTTGTTTGAGTATATCACTGTCTTTAAGCCCTGAACCAGGAACAGGTGGCAATATATAACCAACCGTCCTGCGTTTTAAGTCAAACGTAAAGTGTAGGGATGATGAGTATGCATACGCAAAGTTTATATTCTTCACTTCATCTCATCGGTTAACTTCAATTTTTTCTTGATTTAGAACGGTTTCCCATGATGCCTCCCACCCCTGGGAAGAAGCTGATTGTTATTCCCTGTCATATTCTCTCTCTGGGCAGAGTGTTTTACAATGCACTCAAATTAGATTAAATAGGATTCACCGGAGGATGATATACAGCTGTATTGTTATGAAATCAATCACCACGATATCCTTGCTAATGTTGCTTTATAAGAGATGCCAGGTGAGGCTTTACACGAAATAGATTCCCTGGCAACAAGGCACGAGGAACCAAGCATTGTCCTAAACTGTAAACTAATAGCATTCAACCAGATTCATCATGTCGCGAATAACATCTTATGAAAAATATGCGTCGCAGTATGTATTGCTGCTTTGAAGAATTAATGTTGTTAAATGAGTCATTCAAGGAATAAAGGCTTGCACTTCGCAACGGAATAAAGGAACTGGAAGATGGTCCAGAGGAAACCAGCGTGACTCTTAAAGGTCTGAAATTTACCGTGGTTTGAAAGGTCACCGTCTGAGTCTCGCAGGCAGCTGGGAGTTGTAAACCACCCTTCTTATCAAATGTTAATGCTGCCAGACCCACATTGCTTCGGGGAGGAGAGGGAATATGTCTTTGAGGTCTTAAGGTCCCTTAGAAACAAGTAATTCAATTTGCATGCAAAAATCTAGCGCTAATTGCATCTCGCCTCGCATTGGATCAAATAGAGTTCCTTTGTAATTCGGGCTGCGTGTGAGCGATTGTAAGATCTCCACAGGAAGTGTCTTTTTGTGCGCCTGTCGACACTGCGACTGTCAAGGCCTGAAGGATTTAACATGAAGGATTGTCTCTTTCTGGGGAGGGCTCAAGTCTCGGGTTTGTTTAGCCAATTCAGGTGGCGGAGAGACAAGTGTGAAATAGCATGCTTTATGTCCGGTGCTTGGCTGGTTTGACTAGGGTGTGAAAAGATATTCTAATTGGGCAACAATGTTTCTTGTAATATAATCATAATTAATTCCATGCATAATTTCCCAAGTTTTCTTTAATGCAATATACAGATCATTAATTCATAGTTAAGAAGTATTGAATGTAAAAGTTTTACTCACTGCGTATTTTTCATTTTCACCTGAATTAAAAAGATTGCCATGCCAAAATAGATTAAATTGATCATAAATGGTCTCATTTTACAGCAAACCCTCTAAATTTGAATGATTTGACAATTATTATGTTACGTCACTCAAAAGTGTTGGATTGGTGAAATATACAGTGACATTCTTGAGAGTGAGAGCTTTGATAAACGACTCATTTGTTTTGTGAGTCCGTGTAATATACATATGAAATTGAATACTATTTGTGTCATTGTCACTGGTGGGGGGTTTGGCAAGAGGAATCCAGACCCTATTATGTTCTATCACGTATCATAAATGCAATATTTATGGTTCATAGCTTTCAAATGATACAATTTATGTCTAAATTTTGTGCTCCACAATTTATAGATTTGATGCTGCGGGTCCACAGGGGCCGACAGCATATGAGAGGTTATTTACATTTACATTTATGCATTTGGCAGACGCCTTAATCCAAAGCGATTTAAATTGCATTAAATTATACATTTTTGGTTTCCATTTACGTGTTATCCCTGGGATCGAATCCATGACCTTCCGTTGTTAACGCAATGCTCTAACCACTGAGCTACAGTGTCGACTGGACATTTTTAGAGGGGTCTCAGGAAAATTTGGGGTTGAAATGCCCCCCAGACCCTCCCTCAAACCAGCCCTTCTTTTTTAATCAAACGTGTTTAGATCAGGGGGTTTTAAAATCGAGAGGGACCCTAGGGGGCTCCAGAATGTTCTAAGCAAAAGACAGCAAAAGTTGTACAATTCTACTGGAGAGAAATCCAGTTTGATTTCTACAAACACTTTGGCGTCTTTATCATATCACACTTACTATTTGGCTAACTTTACTTAATATGTCTTCATTGTACAAAAAATAGCTATGTATTTTAGAAATGGGGTCCCTCGCAAAAGACTATCATATTTGGGGCTCCGTGGTTCAAAAAAAGTCTGAAAACCTCTGATTTAGATGCAGTTATATAATTAACCAGATTTCCATACGTTCATGATAAAAGGATGGTAATAGTTTGTATTGATTTCTGTAAAAAAGAATGTGTACCTTATCGAATTCATTTGCAGAATTGAACAGTATCACGGTATTACTGCGAAAGAAACGTTTCTTCATTTTTGGGTAGTCACCCACAGTCAAAGTGATACTTTGCCAAGAAATGGCAAGTGATAATCTGTTAAATCCTCTCTGCCTGTGTTGCTCAGACCGATAATTCAGCACAGGAGCGTGTAGAAACTGAGGAGCAGCCAACCAGAACTCTTCAGAGTGCTAATTATGTGCTGTCTCAAGCAGGCAATTTTAGGAAGCAAAATAAGCACTGATGTAAATTTGATTGTCCTTGAAGTGCACAATGAGAGTTGTTCATTACAGTCTAGCATTAACGCAGACACCCAGCACAAATGCACTGTAAACCCGCCACGTGCCCCAGTTTATATTTACGCGTGTCCCCCAGACATAAAGAATAGTAATCGTATCAAAGTTAATTATACACGGAGAGTAGGTTGTCCAAACAAAATTGAGGCGCGCAATACTGACTGCCAGAGACGGTTTGAAATCCACAGGCGTTTCAGCCTTCTGTTGCTACACAATTGCCCTAAATGCAATGCAGTATTTTCCCCTTCAAACAAGTAGACTGCACCAATCGGAGGACAAAAAGACACGCCGGCTGTTAATTTCACAGGTCACACTGCCCCCTGTTGACAGTGAACAGGATGTGCAGACTTTTGGAAAAAAAAGACTCAAACGTATGAATTCAAACAACAACTCGAACATGGAGATTTCATGATAGATAACGGGCGCTGTGCGAAATGCATTAGCCGCAAATGTCGCCAACATGGGGGCAGACCTAAAGGAAATGTCAGGCGTGTTGTCCGGTGCAAAGAAATCGATTGATCTCGGACACATGGTTATAATTTTGACTTCTTTGACAGTAACCTTCCCTCCAGACAAGGCCATAGCCTTTAAAATATTTATCAAGGTTCTCACAAAAGAAATGACATACAAGTTCCTGCTGCATTAGGAAAGTGGAAGCTAAATCGTTGCAGTAGACGGGTATGGATTTCCTGTCACGGTTGTGGTGTAATGGCAAAGCCTAAGAGAGTCGCTCCTACAATGTGCACTATGTAGATGAGCCCTCGCTGTAATTGAAAGAGAGATAATGTAAGAAGCCAGAAAGCACTTTGCAAAGTGATTTCGGATGAGCCGGCGAGCCAAGGAGACATAGTGTTTTTTAGGACAACCCCTGGTCAAACACTGAAGGGTAAAAGCTAAAGAGAAAAAGACAAAACAAGCTCTGGCGCATTGATATCTGACTTTGTTTGTCAGGGATCGACTTCCTTCCACAATTGGTTACGTCCAGGAAAATAAATGATCCACAAGTGCAAGCGCAGCGGGTTGTCGGAGCTAACTTGGCGTAGTTGGGAGACATTTCAAATTCTAATCTCAAAGGTCATGCTCTCTTTTCTCACAGTCCTGCCTGTCACCTAAGCTTTGCGCTTGGAAACTTTCTATTGATCTGCCTCTGCGGTGCACATCCTCCGCCGAAAGACTTTCGAATCGCGGATTGGTAGCACGCAGCGGGCCACTCGGAGGTACAGTGGAGAGCACTTGATTGGGGTGGAGGATTGGAGCCGAGGGTAAAGGGGAATTATCTGCTTTATGAGCAATAAAATGATTGCAAACTGGAAGGCCTCCATTCCTGACTTCCATTCTGCTAAGTTAAAAGCAGAGAGCTGCAGTCCCGCTATGTTAGTCCAAGGCCAAATCGCCGGGCGCTGCATGCGCTCTCTCAACAATATGCCAAACTGCCACTGATTTCATGGCTCTATGTTCTTTCTGTGTCCTCAAAAGCGTATCTGAGCTTTCTGTTGCACGAACCTAATTCCAGACGCTTTTGAAAGCAGCAAATGGAAGGGCACAATAGAGAGCTCCACTCCACTAATTTGACAGAGGTTTCAAGAGTTTCGCTCCCCTCGCTTTTTCCCTTGACCTTTTCAAGCGTAATAGTGTTGGCGTGGAAACATGTTTTTTTAGCTTGATGTATCGAAAGATCCGTTAAGCAGATAAATGTCAAGTTTATTCGGCAAAGCTTATCAATAAAGACGGTATTGATCCTCGGGTCTTTATTTTCCACACTTTATCTTGCGGTGGTCCGATTAATCACGCCACGGGAATTCATGTATCCACCGTGGATCATTTCGTTCTCTCTGTTTGGAGATGTAAATAGCCTCTGCCGTTGTGTTGAATTAGCGCCAGTGGGTTGCTGGTTTGCCAGAGGATTAATGTCAGTGTGCGCTTGAATTAGCAATCAATCGCTCTGCTCCCGTGTAGGACACGCAACAGCTGAAGATTTGCTAATAGATGAAAACCGGATCTCATTAATTTTCCGCGGTGTGGAACATTGAACGCCTGTTGCAAAAATAGAATGAAGTCGTCGACTAAATAGAGAAATACACTACAAGTGAGAGTTCTGTAGACAGCCACCGACTGAGATATGTTGCTAGCCTACATCTATACTCTGTTTAGGGATGGGAAGATTTGCCTGGTAACACACTATTGTAACACAACGGTTATCATTTTTATCTGCTGCTCCTCACACATTACATTAACGTTATTATTTTCTTGTTTACCGTAGAGGTGGTTGTTATGAAGAAAATTGTGAGCTTGAATTATTTCGTGTGTTTTTCGGATGGTATAAATTAGATCGGGAAAAAGATTCTGTTTTAAGCTTTTTTAATGCTACGCCCCCTACCCCCACCCCCCCAGGGACATACAAAATAATATTATATGATTTGCATATACAAACTAAAGAATACATTATGATGATCAGATTGTTATTTTTGTTGTTATTAGAATAATTACTCTCACTTGTTTTTAGCCCTAGAAAAGTTACAGCAATATGAGGCAAATGATATACTTATAAGTGCCCTACAGTGTATGATATCACCGGATGAAACATTTATCTCTGGAGCTGCACCAATTTTGCTTGCAAACTTGCACGTTTGTGTTTTTTTTTTTATAGTTTTCGTTTCATTTGTTGTCTGTTTTTATTTGTTATGTTTTTATGTTAAGATTTTTAATTAGTTTAGTTTAGTTTAGTTTAGTTTAGCTTTATGTTATGTTATGTTGTTTTGTTATGTTATGTTATGTTATGTTTGTTTTGTTGTTATGTTATTTTATGTTATGTTATGTTTTTCTCTGTTTTTTCTTTTGTCTACCATATGACATGCATGGCCCAAAAGCAGAAAAAATATTGATAACTCTTTTTCGAAGCATGTATGTATAATGCAATATAACAGTAGTTTTAAAGCATTGTAATGCACCTTTTAATGCATTGTAATGTCTCATAAATAATTCTTATTACAGTACATTACAAAACAATTATAACACTTAGCAATTAATTTGTGTTACAAATTTTTAATTGGTTTTAATTCTTTACAACTACATGCATTACAACACACATTTTGAAGAATTTTCAGGCATTTTACCCTTTAATAACTCTTTATTATTTATTCCACATACATGCTTCAAGGAAAGTGTTACCAAAATATTTTATAATTTTTTGCAGGTATAAGCCCATAAAATATCTAAATGTCGAAGTATTTGATGAAATGGACATTAATAGGGTTGTTTTTTATGTAAGTCCTGGTTAATAATCCCCATAAGATTTACTTTATTTAAGAACAGCCAGTGCATTATGTAAAAAATTACCTTCACTCTTAAAACTGTTGTGTTAAAAACAACACAGTCCGTCTTAAACATGAACAAATCTCTTTTTCTAGTTAAGGACAACATTTTAACTCAACCTTTTGTTATTTATTTAACACACAATCAACAGAAAACGAATGTGTTATGACACAAAATGTGTTACATTTCTGTAACATTTTCTGTCAAAAATGAACACATCCCTTTTGAGAGAAGTTGATATTTTCTTCATAGGAAAAATACAGTTGTTTATATGTGTATCTTCTTTACCTTAAATACATCACTTATGTTTAAAATTCCACCTTTTTATCTAAAGTCAAGTTCAGATTTACGAAGCCAGAGTGACAGGTGCACAGACTGCAGTAGCACACAGATCCAGCAGGGGGAGAGAGAGGACTTTGTTTAATGATGAACGACCTACTTTTCCGTCTGGAACATAGTGTTCTCACACATGAGGTCAGACAATAAAACCCAGTCAAGATCACAGTCAACGACCGAGACAAGTGCCTAATCACATTCTTGAAATTTCTCTCTGTTTTAGTCGAGGAGGAATAAAACTGTTGCCTGTTCAAACAGCGCCCGGTACATGACCCTGGTAAACTTTGACAAAACATTCAGTACTACACCTTCTTACGTATTTGCATGTGTTTGGTGATGACCGTTCAGTTATGACGGGTAAAGACTGTAAACATTAATGTTCTGAGGACATGAGATGTTAACAGGCGTGTTCTCATGACTCTTGAGTGCGTAGCCCTTTCTGTATAGGGAACACTGTGGTTGGATGAGGGATGTGGCTGCAAACACATCTTTAACTGTAAGCACGCAATAAGTCAACCATATACTTCACATTATGTTTCACAACAGCATATTTGTGAACGTCGTACCTGAGACATCATGATACGTGATCCAAACCACAATCTGATATGATGCGGCACAGGCGTCCCGTACCATCTGCATGAGGGATGCACCACTGCTGTCAGACTTCTGACCGTATGTAAACAAAGGGTTAGTTTGCAGAAGTAGAAAAAACATTGAGAACAGCTTATCAAGCCCCAACAAACTAGCTCGAACTAGTTTTGGATGATTCAGATACAGCTGTTACTTGCTCGCTGCATGCTGATTATGTAAAACTACAGACAAATACAAAACTGAATTAAAAAAACATATTTCAATGTGAATAGAATTGTAGAATATCGTCAACATGCACAGCGGCACACGTGGGGGAAGCAGTCATTTTACGCGGCCCACATCTGTGCTTGCCGCTTTGCCTGCAGCTTTCAAAGCGAAAGCACAAGTGTTCTGAACATTTTGTCCTCGTCTTTGTCTCTATCGGGGAAGTAGCTTGCCACCTTCAAAATAATGCAGTCGCCTTCTCTGTTGTTTTTGCAGCATTTTTACATAAGTACTATCTTTCTAACAAACCAAACACTTCCATAGTTACTGTATATGGTAAAAATAATTACATTTTATTGCATGCAGTGGCCAGTAAACTAATGTTGAGAATGTGTAGTATTGAGAATAAAGCAGGAGATTTTAACAGGCTGAGAAAAACATTATTTATCTCTTGTTCTCTGCATGTCTAAGCAAACAGCACACCATGTCCTTACACAGTAGCACTTGTTGTCAAGCAGTGAATTGCTTATATTTGTATTACCACAGCTTGTTATATATTAATCAGATATATATCTGGTAAAGTTGAGATTAGATGTGAAATGTTGATTCATTTTTATTTAAATTGTTTGTAGATTAACTGTATTGATAATAATAGCCATGGACATTTTGTATCATAAAGTTCCTCTCTTAAAGTTTGCTTGTCGTGTGCCTATATGCATTGAGATTGTTTTAGATTTATAGCCTAGTGTTTGTAAAGATAAAGAATTATGGCTAGATATGAAAATCTTTGTGTTCAGTAAAGTCTGGGATTGTGGTGATGTTTCATAACTGAGCTATGATAGTAGTTGTGTTGAGGTCACACACTCTGTGTGACTAACAAAATCATGTGACACGTGGGGAACTAAGGTGTTGAGTTTTATCAAAGTTTTAGCTGGAGATTTTCTTAATACATGCATTGTACATATACGGTATGCATTTTATGAATCTGAGATAAAATATTACAATTTTAGTTTGTTATGTGAAAACAGTGTAGAATCGATGTTTGTTCCCATGTTCACATCATTCTTACGGCTTATGACTTTAAGATTTGTTGTTCACAGGTGTTTACAGGGTGGTTGCAAAATACAGTCATAAATTCATTGTTCTATTGAGTTGTAAAGTCAGACTGAAGTATTTGGAAACTGGTAGTTTGTGAGGCGCGTTTTGACTCATGTTACTGCAGTACAACAGTCAGTCAGTCTGCACATCAAGTTCCACAAACACATTAATATAATTGCTCTCGCAAGCCGGAGATATGAGAATTCATGTTCAACTGTAGTATGACGTCAGATTAACTAGTAAACACAGAATCAAAACAATGTTCATGCATGCAGACACACACACACAGTTTTTAAAACATTATTAATGAGGACTCTATATAAATGCGTAAATTTTATACTAAGATAATTTTTTCTACCTGCCCTTAAACTTAAGCCAGACACAAACCACTTGGCATTATTAGATTTATAGCATAACAAGATTTGACTGATTTGATGTTTCCAAATTATGTGGACTTGTTCGGATGTTCTCAAAATTTAATTTTGATGTCATTACATTTTTATGACATTGTCAGAAAGTTTAAGTATAGGCCAAACTTGAAAGTGACCTATTTGTCAGATGTGGTGACCCATACCCAAGAGAGTAGTGAACACACGTACACCCGGAGCAGTGTGCAGCTATCAATGCAGCGCCCGGAGAGCAAGTAGGGGTAAGGTGCCTTGATCAAGAATCGAACCAGCAACCATCTGGTCACAAGTACAACTCTCTTACCATTAGACCAAGACTGGCCTGTAAACATGTGTAACAGAAAGGTTTTTAGGATTTTAAAGGTTCTTTACAGTGAATTTTGGAGACTTCCTAGACAGAGACTATTAAGTACAGTTGGGGAAAACGTACACTAGTGGGCCCCCTATGGGTCACATGTGGTTCTGCAGCCTTCAACTCACATGACTCACCCACTACAATGTGAATTAGACACTTTTACATAAATGTTGAAATATTTTAGTTATAAATACATATTTACATGCACATCCACGAGTACTTGAATGAAAAGTTCATACATAAATTGCAGTTCAAACACAAATGCAAACTTGTACAGACTCAGACACAAAGTAAAAGTAAAAAAACACCAATAGTTACATTTGTGTAGATTAGAAGTCTATAGTCATGTTTATATTGCTACTAGTTCCAGAGGGGAAATTAATCAAGAGACTGTGATATTGCTTTAGTCATCACAATCACCTATTAGATGTTTTTTTCTTATCATCTGTTCAAAAGTTGTCTGCACACAATTATTCTTTTTATGTCCAAAAACCCACCATGACTGTTTGACTACAGACAACTCAAACAGTCTGCTTGTCACATGTTTCTGCTGTAAGTTTCTGGTTATCAGAGAGCACAATTTGAAAATATTTTTCACAGCATTAGAAGGTTTAAATGACCTGAGCTTGATTTATTGAAAACTTTCATCCTTTCTGCGTGTATCGATTGTAAGTAGTCTATAAAATAGTGTAATAGTCCTTCTTACAGAGAGGGTTATTTATGATGAACCCAATATGCCCTGAAGCAGTTATACTGTAGGAATTTAGGCAATTTTTTTGTCCCCAACCATACATTTACATTTTCATTTACAGATTTGTTTTAAAAGCTCCCTTTGACTTATCTCTTAGTCGTTGTTTAGAAAATCATTGTGAAACATTTGCGGATCACGAGTCCAGAATAGATTCGCTTTGTTAATGTTGCTTGTCTAAATCTGAATGCAGTCACTATAATTATGTACAAATAACCACATTACCTTAAAGCTAGATCACATAGTGCACACTGCAAAAAAATGACTTTCTTAGTCCTTGTTCAGACTTGACGTCTTTTTCGAAGCTGCTAGCGTCTGTTTTACATTATAACCCTGTGGAGTAAGCATGGTTTTCAAAAGCGTTTTTTAAATGCCAGCGCCGGCGGGTTTTCTGCAGCTCGGGATGTCTTTTTAAGTTTAAAAAAATGTTAAACTTTTCAGCTATACTATGTCGTTTCCATAACAACATGCGAGGGAGGTGATCAGGATCAAGCTCAAAATAATAAAATGGCGGCGAAATGCCTGTTGGATCAGAGTTTTATATAAATTTAAGTTAAACTTCACTTTAAATAACTTTTGAATGCATTTCTATAGAGAAATTAGTATTATAGTTTTTAAATTTGTGATTAGTTATTGCAAATACACTCTCTGTTTATAATTCATATAGTCTTCCATTACGCTGCTATCTGTTTCTCTGGGCTACCTAATGGAACAGACGCAGCTTCGTAAGTCATGGCGTTCGGCTGCTATTCGTATCTAAACCCAGGCAGGGTTTTTTACTAAAAAGCACTTTTGTCAACTTTTGTCAACAAAAACAACGTCAAGTGTGTTCATGCCCTTACTAGTATGATTGTTTATGCTTCTAGTATGAATGGCAAAAAACTCTTCAATCAAGATGCATTGTCTTGATGAGCGAAGTGACTTAGAAAAGGTAAACCTTAATTCAAGATTATTTTTCTTACCCCACTGGCAGACTTTTTAGCTTGTTTTAAGCAAAACTTCGCTGAAATAAAGACTTATTTTCTTTGGTAATTTTGCTCAACGAGAAAATGCATCTTGATTCAAGAATCTTTAGCCCATTTACACTGGTAAACAAGTCAAAAATACTTAATAAGAAAGTCATTTTTTGCAGTGCAATGTGTACGGTTTGTTCTTAAGGGCATAATGACAATACTGTATATGAGAGGTAAACACTTTGCAATGCAAGGAGAGATATGTTTTTGTGACCTATGATTAAAGCCCAGAAACACAGTAAGCTTTGGAGAAGCACTTCATAGTGTGTCATAGCTCAGAAGAGGACTCTAGATTTGTTTTTAGGACACGCTCACATGTCCTTTCATTACTCCTGGTGCACCAAACACACAGTCAGAAATTAGCTGTTTGTTCAGACGGGTGTAGTTTTGCAGTGTGATTTTGATTGGCATTGGCTTGTGCCGTTTCAGAGTACACAGAGATCTTTAAACCGAAGGTCATGTGATCCGCACATGTTGGGAACAAGTTGTGTCAGACCTATTGTTAACCTCTGCCGTTGGCTTGAATGCAAGTAAAAAAATGTTTCTGACGTTTTACGTAATCTAACCTGATTATCTTGCCAGAAGTATATGGTACATTTATTATGACGCTTTTAAGTTTATCAAATTTTACATCAGTCTTTTTTTTCCTTGGACTGTTGCATAAGAACACATTTGTTTTGCAAAACGATGCATGATTTGTTCAGAGAAAAATAATTAAATGTACAATGTTCGTTACAGTGTTGTGTTATATACAGTAGTAAATATAAAAATGAAGAAAACCGTCATTTTTTTGAGCAAGTTTACAGGGCTAAAAACCTTCCTCTGCTAGTTTCCAAGTTGCCGCCTAGTACACTCCTTTTCCTGAGTGTTATTCCATGATGCTTAAATCTTTCCCATCAAAACCGTAAGTCGCTTTTTCCATGGAAATGAACTAATTTAGCATTACATAAAGTTTGATGAGTATTTTAGTTTTTGAGGGCAACATTTCCTGAGTTTTGAGTACTAATATCCTGTCATTTTACTGGATAACATCAAATTTCCACATAAGAAACAATGAAAGGAAAATGCTATATTAGAACTTATTGATTCTCTCAAAAATGTATAATTTATCATGGAAACAGAATGAATAGTCAAACAACCCCCATGTCATTTCAAACCTGTGCAACCTTTTCCTGACCCAAATATATAAATGTTAAAGAATGTTGGCGCTGCTGTATTGTGACACGTTGAAAGTGAATGAAGCTTTTATTTTTCCACAAAAAAAGTCAAATGGGTGAAGAACAACATGAGGTTGAGTAAATGATCAAATAAATGACATTTTTGGGTGAACTCCAACCATTCCTTGCGATTTCTGTGCTTCTCAACCTTTCTTGTGACCTCTTGGTGAAGATGTGATGTATTATGCAATTTGTGTTTTTGTGTATGTTTGTTAGTATCAGTTGTACAGTGTGTGAATACCAGAAACGTTTTAGCGTTCTCATCGTTGCACACGCATAGCACGTACTTGGAACAGCAGGACTAATATCTTTATTTACTATCAAAACAGATACGAATCTCTATAACAGAAGCAGCACGCAACTCATCCTGGCACTGGGCCCTCCATAAACACAAATACATTGTCAGCACAATTCATTTGAAAAACATCCATTCGTAATAATGAATCGTAAACAACAACACTTAAAAGGATACTTCACCCAAAAATAAAAATTGTCTCCATAAACTCACCTTCACGTTGTTCCAAATCTGTATAAATGTTTTGATGAACACGGTCAAAGATATTTGGAAGAACGCTTGTAACCAAACAGTCCTTGGTCACCATCGGGACAAAGAAATTTACAGTATACGGATTTGGAACTACTCGAGGGTGAGCAAATGATGACAGAATTTTTTTGGGGGGGTGAACGCTCCTTTCAATTACAAAGCAAATAGATTATTAGATTATTACTTTCTTAATAGTTTTAAAATATTTGGGTAAAAGGTTTGTGTGTGTAAAGGTAAAGTGCTTGATATCTTTAGAGTTGTAAACTGTGTGCTAATCTTTTGTTTACTAGATATTAGACTTTTAAAGCCACAACGAATTTTTTTTTTTTGACGAAAACATTTTGGATAAAAAAATCTGTTTTTTATGCTGTGATAAAGTACTTTCTATGTAGACAAGCTCCAAATACAAGGGTCATGTGAGTTAAAGTCTGCAGTACCAAAAGTGAGCCATAGAAGGCCCACTAGTGTATGTTTTCCCACACTGTACTAAATGCTCTCTTTCTAGGAAGTCTCCCACACTTCAATGCCACTTTACAGGAAAGAAGAAGGTTAAGTGGGGCCAGTAAACTGGGGCCTGTTACAAAAAGAACCCACAGGCATGTTTTATAATCCTCAAATAATAGACAAAGATCTCTTAAGAATCAAAAGAAGTCTTTCTTATTATATTTTCTCTAATATGTGACATTTTCTAAGGGGTTGTCCCATCTTTCCATGTGAATTTTGCAGACTAATGGTGCATGAACTTTTCCAATAATAGAAACACAAGCCTTTATTACAATACTAAACTCAGGCTTACATTTCAAAAGTTATCATACATGCTATGGAGATGAGACTTGATTTGAACTCATCTTTAGATATGTATTTAGACTACTTTGTGAATTTATAACCGAGGATTTGCGGTATATAAAGGAAAGTTTGGAGAGGAAAGTGTCACACCCAAGATTTGCTTGGGTCCCTTTATCACAGTTTATAAGATGCTAACCAGCAGTTTTCAGAAAACACTTGAGAGTGTTAGTTTGACTATGTAATGAGAACTTATATCATCCATACACTCTGAACATGCAGTGGGTGACAGTGAGTCTTGACGGATCAAATGTTGATAAAAAAAGATCCAGCATTATCACAAATATATGTTTAACAGGAAATGTTGTCACTCGGTTGTATTAGGGGCGTTGTTGATGTAATTTTTGCCATCAGATATGGGGAAGTTGCAGTTGTGAAGCAGTTACCTCAGGGTTTTTAGATGTTCTGTCTTAAGGCGTATTGGAAAATCTTACAGTGGTCATGTGATGTACTTCTGCATTCTGCGGAGGTATAAGAGCAAGTGAGATAAAATTAAAACTGACATTACTGACTGAGGCAGCAGTCGCTGTAGTGATGTTTGTGTTGTGTGCCAACCGTGAAACTGTTCTAAGTAATGTTGAAACGTTATCTGCATCTTTCTTCACGTATTTGCTTTACGGTACTTATTGTTCACAATATTTTAGATCGGAAATATTTTTGTGTATAACTTCACAGTCTTTTTATAAAGTCACTGCTACCTTTAAGAAATGATTATATTATATTATATTACATTATATTCAATATTATTTAGCTACAATTACAAGGCTAAATACTGTTAGAAATGTTATATTTAGTGTTTCTTTGACACTGTTTGGTCAAATAAGAAAGAGACTTAAGTAACGTCAAACTAGCCCATTAGTCCAACCTAACCCAAAACAGTACAAATGAGTGTCTTACATCTTTTAGTATTTACATTTGAATTGGGTACAGAATGTTCCTGAGCTCTCAAACCAAAACAAGTATAGACTTCCGATAGTAATTTAGGAACAACTATGCCTAACCAAACCACAGACAGAAATCGTAGAGCCACGAACTTTTAGGCTTGTCTGGAATGTTCCTGAAGACGTCCAACATTTAGGACCGCGGCCTTGAGTCGGCCAAGTTGCAAGAATTCCCAGAACAGAAAAAACAGATTGATTGACAAAAACACTGCTATTTTGATCTGTTTAAATGTTTACTAAATGTTTTTTTCTTGCAAATCTGTTTCTACCTTTTCTACCACTATAAACATTACCTTTACTAATTTGCACAGCTCAAAAGAAACCCGATAGATAAGGCATTTGGGAGTGGGAAACAAATTTGATGATTTTATAGATCTCATCCCCCACCTTATGAGATCTGTTTGGTTACAGACATTCTTTCAAATATCTTCCTTTGTGTTACGCAGAACAAATACATTTTGTGGTCTCATGAGGGTGAATAAATAAAGACAGAATTTTCATCTTTGTCTGGAGCATTCCTTTAAGATTCATAAGCAAGCTTTCTTATTTATGATATCTACAGCAATGTCTCTCTTAATGTGGCTTCACCTGTAGCTCTTCATCAGATATCAATTATTAAGCCACAAAGACAGCACTTTGTACATGTCACACCTCAACAATTGTGCTCTTGCAGAAGTTTGTTTAAAAATGCCCAGAGCAAAGTCAGACCGCAAATAACACAAGTGACTGCTTAATTGACTGTCAAATGCTTCAAACACCCAAGCAGCAGGAATGCAGCTAAGAAGACTTGTTGAAACATAAAATATCATCTCTGTGGTTTTATCACCACACCTGAACAATAGAGAAAGAGAGGCTAAATAGGCAGGCAAAAGCAATGTTCAATGTAACAGTTTTTCAGAAACAGTATATATTCCTGATAAGCAGTATATGGTTGTATAAAAATTTTGCATTGGGATTCACGTTGCAGTATCTTAAAGACCCCATGGAGCTGATCAGTTTTTTCCTTTTCTTTGAAATCATTATACTGAAACAAAACAAGTGAAAGCATTGAAAGATTCTAGAAAGTTCTCAGTTCATTTTTACTGGTGTGACTGTATGTGCCATTTGTCCCGGACACGTCCTGGCCAGTATTTCAAGTGCTTCCTCCGGAGGTCTCATCTGCCCACTGCATGCAGCATCTAGGTTCTCACATTTCACTTAAAAAAAGATTTTAAAATTTACATTTATTTCTCTTAATATGTATAATCATTGTAGTTTCGTTCATAACAGTTGCTTTTCTGAAATAAAACCTGAACCTCAATGACGTCAGGAACAGGACGCGTGTGGTTACCCTATTTTAACAACTTTTGAGAGTTCACTAATATCTATATGGCTTTGAAGCTGTTGAACCATGATAAAAAGCACAACAAAACTCAAAGTTATTTGAAATTTTAGTTTATTTCTAGCTGCTTTTTTTGCAAGGTGTATATTTTGTGTATAAGTCACGTGCATTATAAATATTGCATACACATATTGTGTTAAATGTGGACCACAGTTAAAAAGGGAAACTCTGCAGCAATACATTCAAACTAAGCTTTCATTGTAGGTTTCTTCATGAAAATCGATTGTAAATGTTCTGCACGCATCGCTCATGTGCGGGTCCACGCCTCTCCACACGTGAGCGCTGGTACATCGTGCCCCATTCCCTGCTGTTTTCTGAGCCGAGTGCTTGTTTTGTAAATGTTCCCTTCAGAGAAGCAAAGATCGGAGTGGGATGCTGTCAAGAGGCATTGTGAATGGATGAACAGTTTGTTCCAGACGTACTGGTCCCGTCGTCTGGCCTGGGGTCTTAATCCCAGTGTAAGAGTCAATTAAGGCCCGGATTCTTCCCAGAGGAGGGGGTTCAGTAACTCAGCAGTGTTCATGTGACACATGCTGTGCCATTATAAACCACACTGCTCATCTATGTGCGTGCGTGATGCAGATACACTAGTGTACCCTTCTCAAGTGCACCTGTTACCACCGTGGGTGTTTCCTGTCACGGCTCCGTTTTTCCCGTTAAAGGGGGAAGGAAGGGTCGCACCGTCCCCACCAAACGGCTGCCGTCAGCGGATAAGGTCTGGTCAGCAGTCTGGAAAAACTCCTTCCTTTCCCCTTAGTGGCGTGCCAGCGTGATGCCGCTAATCTTGTCAGCGGTAGTCCCAGCACTGGGACGAATGTACCCCTGGCAGGCTAAATTCAGACACATGCATGGAAGCCTGCCCAGGTACAGTTCGTACCTAGTTCTTTTGCAGAGCTTTTCTGTACTTTGGAGAGAACTCACGACGCAGTAAGCCTCTATAGCAAGTGTGATTTTTTTATTCACTTGGCATGTGCAGTCCAGTTCAACTGTGTTGTGCTTGAGGATTCTTGTGATCATGGCAGTGTTTTTATCGTATTAAAAGTAAAATAATTATTAATAGCACGCAAGATTTTTAAAGGGATAGTTCTCCCAAAAATGAAAATCCTGTCATTATTTACTCACCCTCGGAATGTTCTAAACCTGTATAAATTTCTTTGTATTGAAGATATTTGGAAGAACGGTTATAACTAAACCGATCTCATCACCAATTTACTGCCACAGTAGAGAAAATAAATACAATGGGAGTCAATTAAGAATGAGATCTGTTTTGTTACTAACATTCTTCCAAATAGCTTCCTTTGAGTTCAGCAGAACAAAGACATCTATGCAGGTTTGCAACAACCCGAGGGTGACTTTCGTGTCACGAAACCTGCGCTTTCAGCTACATTCTTCCTCACCGTCATTTTTGTAAAATGTTATTAAAATGGGTGTGAACGCTGTGAGAAGAAGAGCCGTTAAAAATCTTCGAAACTTCTGGCATGGGAGACGGGCGCTCCAATCACAAGGGGCTGTCATGAATAATTAAGAGAAATGTCTTCTCATTGGTCAAGGAAGCACAGTCTCATCATAATAATGAGACACCGACGCCTCATCGATGTACTATAGTACATCCCCATGTCACATCGTTTGACGTTGGCCAGATAAGGATTTAAAAAAATAGCACAGAAAAAAGCTAGAAATTAACTAATTTTATCTACTGAAAATTAAACTTTGTATACATCTAAATAAATGTTGTTTAGTGTTTCGTGGCCCTTTAAAGTCTGTTATGGCCTTCTCCACCAAGATACATTGCTAAATGGTTAGTAGTTATGTAAGTTCACAGCAACTAGGCCAACATACTCCATTTGTGAGGGTTGTACCCTGTTTCAGGAAGTGGAAGGGATGGGTGTCACACTGTGTTTCCTTCACAGGGGAAAGTTTACTGACTTTTGTTTGAAGTAAAGAAGAGAAGAGTTCTCTAAGGAGTTCAGTCCAGTCTTGTAACATCAAAAATAAAAGGGGGTTTATGCATTTATGTATTTGTTTTTTATACCATCATACCTAAATGCACGTCAGAAGTGTTTGCAATAGATATTACACATCAAGTATAATATCATAAATTGTATTATTGACTATTATTCCAGATTATCACACAATATTTGTTGATGTGGGCTATTTAAAATCCGATGAATAATTCTAGATTGCATATTAAGAATGATTATTTACATTTATCTGAAATTACAGTAACTTGCATTCTATCAATAAGTCAATATTAAGAATGCTCTCATGCAGAGATGCACAAACTGGGGCCCATGGGCCGCCCTGCCATTCATGGAAAGTGGAAAAATTGCATTTTAGAAACCCCCCCAAAAATGTAAATTGAATATAGATAATAAAATTTGACATCTATTTAATATAGATGTGTATTTGAAAGTGCATGTACACCATTGAACAGGTGATATTGGAGAGATTCCCGGTTAGCAATATAATGCAGTTTGAAATCATGCAACATTCACTTTCAGCCCTTGGTCCTCAATCAGTTTCATATTTGGCCCTTCATTGAAAAAAATTACGCATCTCTGCTCTAAAGCAACGCTTAATTGAGAAGGGCCTGTGTAAATAAAACCTATAATGTGAAGAATGTACATAACTATATATCTTATAGTCATGCTGATATCTTTTTAATGCAATCGTTAAATAAAAAGTTAAATTGTGCCAATTGTTTACTGAGAATATATGACTATTAAATTCAACATAACAAAATATCCGAGCATTTCACTTTTTTCAATTATAGTAAAATAAAAATTGATACCGTCACATGCCTTATCAGAAAAGGAAACCTAATCAAAACTTAACAACAATGCTTCTCCTAAAAGATAATCAAATATTTTGATTCTAAAAACAAATACCAAATAAAACCACATTGTAAATAAAACCACAGATTTTTTTCAAGAAAACAGTGTGTCATCCTTGTAAACTTTGACAGATAAGATTTTTTGCAGTTCTCTGCCTTATAAGTAGACTTGCAATATCCCATATCACCTGCGGGGGAGCCCTTGTCTGTTATGTAACTTTAGACCACAGTCGTCTCGTGTTGTAAGTAGAAGGATGTGTGGTTTGAGGCACTTAACATCGAACATCCATCATCTTGCTAAATATCTCACCAATGTGAACTGCATTTAGTGAAATAATATTCTTTCAGAGATTTCAGAAGTTCACATGCATGTGCAGTTCACATGTGAAATCTGCAGTCTGACAAGGCAATTCATATGGTGTCAGTCTTCAGTTACCGCCGGAAAGGAGAGGCTGCTTAAATAACACGATCCATTGAACTCTTGTCAGTTTAGGATGAACACAGTGACATTTGAAGCAGCCTGTCAGGTTCTCTCGCACATTATTGGTTATTGTTTTGGTTAATTGGTAGGCTGTGTAGTTGCTCGAGCCGCCCTCGAGTCGGGAGTCATTTCAACTATGTGTTTAATGTTACACCTGAGTTTTTGCGTGGTAAATATTGAAGAGAATCCTTGGCATGCTGCCAAACAGAGGAATTCTGAGAAACGTGTCCAGTGTGCAGACAGTGATAAATGCACATACATCAACCTGTCAGTCATCACTTGTGCTTTATGGTTTACAGCATCTGCTTCTAAGAATTTTTTATATTGTGTTGCAATGTATAGGGATTCTCTTGTCAGATATCATTGAGGCTATGAATGTGGATTCAGTAGAAGTAAGCAGTCGTCTGTATTTACATGTATTTATTCTTCCATTTTAACCACAAAGGGATAGTTAGTTGAAAAATCTTCATTCTTTAATTCTATACAGGTTTTTCCACAGGCTATTTTTCCACACAGTATAAGTGGATGGTGACAGTGTGGCTTTAGAACACTTGAAATATAGTGTTTGTTTATAGTAAAAATGTAATTAAAAGGATATTTCTCTTAAAAGCTGAAAATTATTTTATCATTTACTCACAAGCAGGTCATTCAAAACCTGTATCACTTTAACGAAAGAAGATATTTTTCTATTGGCCCACATTGACGTTCATTGTAAAGACACAAAACCCCCGAGACATCTCTCGAAATATCTTATATTGTGTTCCTCCAAAGAAAGAGTCATATTCAGGTTTTGAACCAGATCAAGGTTTTGAAGCAGATGACGGTTTTAAACCAAAGAAGATATTATTTGAGTGAACCATTCTTTTTGAGTATGCATGCTTTTATGGTTTTCTGTTGGAGGAGCCTGGTCACCATCCACTTTCATTGTAAAACAAGCCGAAACCAAACATTCTGCATTCTTTGGTGATTCACACATGGCAGTCACACACGTTGGGAATCTCAGGGAGGTTTATTGGATATTGTAATGCTGTGAATAATTTCATTCTTGTGTGAACCATGCTTCTGCATATTTCATGCATATTTTGTAGAAATAGGGATGGTGAGATTCAGAGAACAATGAAATGCTGCTTTAGTTCTGATAAGGCGAAAATTTAACCAATTATGGCTCTGTTTATTGTAGAATGCATCATAGGCCCTTAACAACTCCTGGTTTATTCAGGATCACACCTACTACTGTATGTGTATAGCTAGAAAGTGTTGTGTACTCAATCTGCGATATTGCATATCTAAACATACACGCGTATACTGTTTTTATTTACCAACTAAGTGTTGCATAGCAACTACATATAGTACACTGTACACATATAATACATATAGTACACTATCTAATGTGGTTGTGGTAATTCAGACAACAGATAAAGAGTGGGAGCACCACCTCTCAGATCAGCCAAAAATCATGGAGTTTCTTTATGACTCACCATACAAGGTGTGACTTGGTCAGAGCACATTGTTATAACACTGTTTGTATTGTGTTTGCTGTGTTATCGCTTCAAGAGTTCCATAAATGGACACTGAAGCTTATCTGCTGCTTTTCTCCCTCTGAACGTGTCGATTTGGCTTGCAATCTTGTTGTTGTACCTGGATCCTTCTTGTCTGAATGCAGCCTCACCTGCGATGGCGTAACATGAGTGGAGCAACTCTACTTGTTTTTAAAGCACCAAGAGCAAGTAAAAAGCGTTGGCACATTGATAGACACCCCGACCCTGGGATCTGATTAGAGAACCAGGCAAAATGCCAAGGAGTGAATTTCAAAAGAGAGTCTGCAGTATCCCAGTTTTATGATGCATTTAGTGCCACCAATATCGATGGATCATAAAAACAAAGCAATGGTGTAATGGAAACGGTCCTGGTCATTAAAAAAACATGTTGTTGATGTGTTACCTGCTTACTGTATGTTGACCGTTCTGTAATCTCGCTGTGATTTTTGGATGACGGTTTTTGGGTATTAATCCTGTTAGATTAGTTTGATTCTGAGCAGATACGTCATGGACTATCAGAGCTGTCGATAAATCACATGAGGATTTCATTAGATTACAGATGAGACGATGCAATACCATCCAATGGCTGTCTTGAGTTCTGCATTTCCAGACTCGGTGCTCATGTCAGGATATCAAGGAATAGATTTTAAGCCCCTTAAAAAGCATTCCTGCACTCAATTTTAGTTGATCTAAAATTATATTATGACTTAATGCAAGTGCCACCACTTTGACTCACTCTCTCTGGGATGGTTATTACTGATAAGTATCTATTAAGGCAAACCCAAAGCCATTCAGACAAGTTGTATTCTACAAACCTAGTGACCTGACTTGCCATCTACTCCTCGCATTGGGACCTCACTGTGTTTTGTATGCGGTGTGCAGTGCTGAGGTGAGGGAGCAGCAGACCGGATGGAGAGGGTGAGGTTCAGTAGATTTTCAGGATGCACTGATCAGCACGCAGGAAACAGACTAGGAGATAAAGCGGAACGGCGAACACATTCTTTTTTTCCTTCTTGGCATTGCAAGTGATATACAGAGTCTGGAGACATGAGGAAGGAAAATGGACATCTGTGTTGAGTGGGTAAAGAAATCGTGAGGAAGAGGTTAGAGAGGTTAGAGAAGAGACATTCACGAGGTCGCCCTGTAGATTATACGGTGAGATGGATAGGATGCTCATTTGGTGTGTTGACCTGGGGCGAGGGCTCCGAGCTTGGTGAGTCTCCCCAAAATCGGAGCACCTTCCCGGTGCCACTTGACCTGGGAAAGGTGTGTGCCCAAACCCGGAGCATACCCCCTGTGCTGAGGTGACACAGGCTAGTGGTGTGGAGGAGGGATGCTGCGAGACATTCTGGAGAATCGAGGCAACCCGGCTTGACTATTTATAGGGCTGATAGGATGATTGCTGATCGATAGCCAGACGAGTTAGTTATCTGCACGAGCTCCTCCTGAACATTGTCAATAAAACTTCATTAATCAGCTATTTATTCAGAATTTATGTTCAAGCTTAAAGTATTTTCTTTCAATAATATTAAAATTTGACTTATAAAATACAAGTTCAGTTCAGACTACGTAATAACATTGGCATTCACACAACAGTCCTGCCAATGACTGTACTCCGAACTTGCATCTGGCGTGAAGGCGATCCAAAGATAACTAAAGTGGGTCCTTTGTGTTTGCCAAGACTTGGTCTTCCTGGAGCCAAAATGCAATATCTGTGCTTTAGTTATTGCCAAGCATCTCTTCCCTGCCATTCCATTTATATCCCAAATAACTAATATAGTGACTTTAGGAGTTCTATTCGCAATCTCCGCAAGCACAATTTCCTAATATCAATCACAGGTGGTCCTGGCTTCTGTAGATTGTCCAACAGAGTAGCTAGACTTTAGGGCTGTCCAGTCTTCGAAAAACTCTAAATGACTGGCAGCTCAATCTAGAAATAACATACTAATAACTATCCAGCTATACACACATTTTCATTCCCTGATCTGTAAAAAATGCTTATTTTTAACCCAGCATTGGGTCAAAAGGGATGAATCCAAGTTTGATGTTCAATATTAATTTATATGAATTATATTATATGAATTAATAACATTCAGAAAGCTAAGAAATATAACTATGAATTTCAGTTATCATAAGTGCATCTCTAAAAAAAATAGCATGTTTTAGAGTGTAATATTACTTTGAGTTATTAAAGTAAATATAAAATTCTGTTACATAAGCAGTAAATCGGACACAACTTAAACACCAAGTATCATAATAAGGACTGAGAGAAACACTGACACATTACCTTTGAGCAAAAGTTTTCTAGTACAAAGTTAATCTTAATGCTAATGGGCTTTTAAAAACATGCTGAAATCCATTTTGGTTAAATTTTATCAGTCTGCAAACTTAGAGGGAGTTTTCATTAGTTAACATGCGTCTGGAGAAGCAGAATTCAGGATGCCATCAGGTTAATGTTCTAACTCCCTCTTGTGTGACCCAAATTTTGACTCATCATTTCCAAGTAAATCTGTGTGCCTGTAAACCCTTAAATCTTCTTTTTCGTGCTGTTGTTGTTGTTGTTTGCACTATTACTGATCCATTAACTTGGTCTTCACCATAATAATAAAAAACACATGTGAACCGAGCAGAGGATGGAAATACTCCCTCAGGAGTACGCACGCCGCCTGTGTGTTTTGGTTTGACGTTCTAATTTTAGATAAAGCTGTATTCAGACTTTGGGGACCCTAATTTGAAGGAGGTAAAAGTCTTCATTCATCATGGAACGGGGCGAGTCCAAATGGATGGCAGCTCAACGGGAGATGTAGGTCATTGAGCGCTGTAAGAGTCCCAGTGTGTTTACACTGGAAAATCCCGGCAAACAAGTCGTCTGAAAATAGGCTAGCGTAATGCGTCAGGACCTAATCGCTCCTGAAAGGCTAAAGTGTCTGCAAGATGTTAGTCGCCTGACCCCTGGCTACTGAATAAAACCATACTCAACCTAAGCCACTTTGGAACGGATGGTCTTTATTGAGGCCTTTAATTGGTTTACTATGTAGCAATAATCTTCTGTGATACTTTGTACGAGTGTCTACTCGACATGTTCTCTTGGTGTCAAACCATAGGTCACAGTAAGGGGTCACCAGTTTCTGAACTAAGCCTCATGAAACAAAAAGCAGTCTGACATAAACATGGCATGTTTTAACAATATTTTGTAATGTATTTTCACATTTATCTACAGATAGAGTCGGAGGAAACTTTCACAGAAACATGGTTTGACTAACAGCTGTATTTTGCTGACACCTCTCGTAATAAAATATGTAAAGTGCACTTTCAGCTTTCTTGTGTGACGTCAACAGTTGTTGTCTGTGTGACTGAAAATCCATCCTTTAAATTTCAGTTTGGTACTTCACAGAGTTATGAGCCTTCAATAACTGTAATGGTATTTGTTTACCTGAATATAAAACATTCATATTTGTTTGCAGTCTCAAACCCATCTTTTGCGGATTGTTTCATCTTTAGACAGTTCTAATACGTGTTAAAATATATTTAATGTAATCACAGCTTTTGGTCTTTTTACATTGTGTGGAATCCTTTGGAAAATGTTTTCAAATGCTGTGTGTGGTTTCTTTGTGTGGAGATCCTTAAACAACCTAAATTAGGAAAATGAGAGCCAAGTTCAGTGAAACGCAAAAGACATGACGTGGCCCTTTCCATATATAATGAGGGGTTCCCCGTCTGGGTACAAAAACAGGCAGCGTCGCATACTTGGACAAGTGTGTTTTTGTCATTGGGAAACAAAGACCTTGGTAACCGAGCTCTGAGTCATCTCAAGTTGGTTGACTGATTTTCAGTTTCCCCTGAGAGTACTAGAGGGAACAGGGAAGAACCAGATCCAGCTGGTATGCAACTGTTTTGCTACTGCTGGAATTGAATGGGGAGTATAGCTATGTGAACTATACCAGTAGAAGAATAATACATGCTTTTTAAAGTAGTAGTTTTTATCATTCATTTCATTTTCAACATATAAATTGTTAAAGATGAGTATGAGGATCATTTATATTTAATGATTTTGTAAACCATTTGTCTTGATAAAAAACAAGCCTTCATTGTGGACAAACAACTTTGTTTTCACAACCCTTTAAGGCCCATTAACGCGGACGGCCAAATAAGGAAATATAGGAAAGTGACTCACGGGTGAAAGTGCAAAATAGGTTTAATGTTTGACCAAATTTAGAATTCATACGCCTCACCTGTTTATTTAGCGAGGCGGTTGGGAGCCCTGCCCAGGAAGACCATCAAATGGTCCATTGTGAGAGAGGAAAAATGAATGAATTTGCTGCACCAGCAATTTGCGAACACAGTGGGCCGTGATCTCGAAAATATCTCATACAGAAGCATGACATAATGCGTTTTTTTTGCTCTTCGCTGGTAATGTGGGCGTGGGGAGCGGTGGCATGACATCTTAAGCAGCCAGTCATTGTGTAGATACCAGTGACTGTTGTAGTAAAGGCTGATGCAAGGCGTATGAAGCAATGGTTTTGACAGAATGGGGGAGGGGACCTTTAGAAAACATTGATAGGAGGGGAGATGCCCTTTTTCAGCATCCACCGGTTGAAATGTCATAAAACATGGATCAGTTAAAGAGTAAATAAGTTTTTTAGCACAAAAAGAAAGACAGATTTTGTGCAAACAGCAAAGCAATGCAATGCATTGTTTATGAATTGTGCCACGACTGATGGTTTGTGCTGCACGGTGCAGAAATGTTAAATGTTAGGAGTAAAAAGCACATGGCAAAAACGTGTATCATTTACGTGCCCTTCCCCTCGAAACAGCGCTGACTGCGTCATCAGGGTCAGCCACTTCCTGCCATCACTTCCCCCGTCTGTGTTTACACTCACTGTGTGCGTTACCATAGAAACTCTCCCCTAGACTACAGAGATCAAACAAAAAAGTGTAAAAAGTAATCTATTGATTTTAACACACCATTTAGGAAGCTCTTTGTTACTCTGCTCTGTCGGGGTGAACAGAACAGTGACCTGAATTACTTTCAGGATAAAAAACAGTGGTTCTAAACAGTGAACAGTTTCTGTGTAGTGTTGTTCACACTTGTTTTAATTGACAGCGTTCTGGTGTCAGTGTTTGGTAAATGACGAACTGTAATGATGTCTCATGCTTTTCCTGGACTAAGTGAGGTGTTTCTGCCGGTGGTCGGTAATGCGCTTAGATCTCAGATCATTGGACGTCTATAAATGTTTAACGTCTTATCCGGGGTTGAGACGTTGGTGGGTGGGTGAGAGGTGTCAGCTTGAGACAAACTAATTGTGGACAGCGACTTATCCCCAGCAGTCTGTTGTGAGCTACGTAACGGGACGCCACATGTCCACATTAGTTAGGTTGTTTACAGCCCATGTTGTCCACCCACTTTATATACAGTGCTTCCTCTAAACTTTGTTATTGTGGCGTTAGAAAGGATTTGTTTGGTTAACTTGAGCCCTTTTACCAGAAATGACACAATCCATATTTGTTTCACATTGAAAAGCAAAACGCAACGTCAGGATACGTGGGCGAATGTTACAATGGCTTAAGCTGCATTCAAAACTGAAAGGAACTTTGTGTCAACTATCACTTTCACTTTATGGAAAGTACCCTGTTTTCCCGTAAACGGGTCATGTGTCCCCAGGATCATGTGAACAGGTTTGCTCAATTGTGGATCCCTAAAAAATTCCTGTCCACTGTGTTACTGTGCAGTACTGGTTGAGGTATAACCCATGTGTTACTTATTGTTTACACGGGAAGTGTTTAATCTTGACCTCTGGTCCAGGAATTGTGCCAGAGGACGTTAGCGCACGTGTTATCGATTAAAAAATCCTGTACTTTTTATTGTAGGTATATCTGCACGCTCTTAGTTTAGTAGACAGGCACAACACCCTTGTAGAGATTTTTTGATTAATGGTTAATTTGTGCTCACACATGAAGTCCACAAACCGAAGTTGGCATGTTTACTCTTGTAGTCGTGTCTCTCTTGACGAATGGATGACTTTGCCCTTTCAAGGACACGATCATGTATACTCGCTTACAGCTCTGTTAATGTTACATAGCCTGGGACAATGTGTAACATGGTTCGCTTCCGCTTTTCAACATAATGCGATAAAACGTGCCAGGTTTCTTTGAAACAAAGATAAATATATTTTTTAAACTTGCAATATGCCTGTTTATTATGATCCTATCATCTTTGATTTCTAGGAGACAAGATGAACTAATGAAAATATGCATTCAAAATACAATCACAACATGTCTACACCGGACGCGACCGGTGCGACGCGTCACGACAAAAGTCATTCGAAACCCGTTAGAACCCATTATAATGTTACATTCTCTCCACACTCTAAAAGACGCGACGTAACGAACCCATTGAGAACCAGCAGGTTGTCATGTCGCGTAACACCTGTCGTGTCCGGCGTCAGAGCCGTTGAGAAAGAGAGTCGCGTCAACTCCAATTGAACAGTTTTTTCATTGCAATGGTTGATGAAGCCTCTCAATAGTTGCTAGAAACGGAAGTTACTAGAAACACATGGAGCCGAGGCTAGCTGCTGCCTGACTTTTGTCTTTCTTTTTATACTTAAAATCCACAGACCTTTTATTTTATGGAATAAATAAGACATCGCTCATTCTAATGTCCGTATGATCTCTTCCCTCATTCAACATGAGAATGACATCTTTTTGTACTGTGGTGGTGTTTCGTGGAAAATCTATAATACAACGCTCGTGGCCGCTGTAAATCAAGAACAGCGCCTTCAAATTTCTTCAAAATGATTCAAGGAATATAATTTTACGAAACATTTTTTATCATTACAGCAATTCATCGGTTGTCAATATTGAAAGGAATAGTTCACCCAAAATAAACATTTCATCATTTACTGGCCCTCGCGTTGTTTTTCTTTCTTCCGTGGTGCACAAAAGAAGATATTTTGAAAAATGTCACATTGGTACGTACATGGTCACATACAATGAAAATCAATGGGGGCCAATGTTGTTTGTTGACCAACGTTCTTCAAATTATCTTCGTTTGTGTTCTGCTGAAGAAAGTCATACAGGTTTGGAATGACATGAGGGTGAGTAAATAATAAAAGATTTTCATTTTTGTGGTAAGTTAAAATGACCGATTTAATTATGCTTCTAAGAAAAATAAGTTGTAGCCATCTAAAATGATTAAATGTAAATATTAAAATTGTGTTGTACAATCTGTCTTACACCACCGTGTTAAAGAACTCAAAGCGTGTGTTTGGTCTTTGTCTCATCTTTTTTTTCCCGAATTGTAGGGGAGTTTCGAAACCTCTGAACAAGCATTTGGTTTACTCCACAGTGTTGTTAGTACATGATATGATGAAGTGCTTAATTCTTCCAAAGCCAGCCAGCCTGCTTCAAAACAGGATGTGCTTTACACAAGGAAACTCTTTGCCAAGAAACATAATTGGCTTGCCACACAACTGGTTGCCTGGGTGTGTTACAGCATCGGTCACTGTTGTCATCGGTCGCCTGGCAACAATCGCATCTCGTTCTGCAAGCGTTATGACTCAAAATACATTTTCTTAGGCTCATCTTAAGCCTGGGAAGACCTGCATTCAGTCTAGAGTAAACGTTTTCATGTACAAACACGTTTACGGACTGCCTCATACTCTATTAATTATTAGCAATGTGTATAGTCATTGTGTTTCTGGGTGGACACAGCTGGGTTACGCCTACAGTTTGAGAGCACTGTGGGTAAACATGGCAGTCTCCAGACATGGCTGTGAATGGATGTTATAGACTATAGCAAGAGCTTCAACACAGGTGATTGAACACGCCAATCTCCAATTGCTCTGAACAGAGAGAGTGTTTCTATCTGTGTGCAGGGAAAACAAAGCTCTGACACAGATATCTATTAGCGATAGATAAGACTTCCGGCTTGGAGCGTTCTGAAGCTTTTCTAAGGCCCTGTTTAATCGCATATCCCCTGTGACTTGTTTAGTCATTAAGTTAAGCTCGGCAGCAGTTTATAGCGTGCCGTGTCACTAAAATCACTAAAATGGGTGTCCTGAGAAAACTCACCTGTTAAATAAACTGACCTTGGGAGTTTGTTGTTGCAATCAGATGTGTGTTTTAGTGTGCTCTGTGGTTTAGTGCACGCACTGCTCAGGAATGTGTTCATATTAGGGGCAGTCAACATCATTCTATGAGCTAAAACATTTTTATTATGTGAAGACTAAGATTTATTTGATTTTTTCCTGAAAATTGTCTGTAGAGATTCTGTTTTTATGAATTAAAGTGCATGTTTTGCATGATGTCTGAATGCCACAAATTACAAGAATTTAATATCCCCTCCAAAATTAATATGCCACTATTCTTTATTCACCCTTATATTGTTCAATACCTTTATAGGTCTATTTTTTCTGTGGAAAACGAAGGAAGATGTTTTGAGAAATGTCTCTATGGTTTTGTGTCCATGCAATGGAAGTCATTGAAGGACAATGTTGTTTGCTTTTCAGCTTTCTTCAAAATGTGCATTAAAGTACCTTAAAGGCAGAGCCATTGAGAGAGAGTCGCATCTTCTTCATTGACTCCAATGGAACAGTTTTTTCACAGTTTCAATAGTTCAATGAAATTACAAGTAACGCATAGAGCTGCGACTAAACAGACCAAATGGGGTCAACTTCTAACCCATTTAAAGAGGAAAGCCATTTAACGAATATAAAAATAAAAGAAATACAGCATTTAAAGAGAAAACATAACTTCCTGAGACTATCTGAAGCCTTCATGAATCACGTGACAAGTTTCGGACTTCCGTTGGCAGAACTCTCTCTCTCAATGGCTCTGCTTAAAGGTAACTAAATGGTACATATAAGGATCCTTTTTAAAAGGACTGTACCAGTGACAGCTTTTATGCCTTTTTCTGACAGTGTACCAGCTTTCTAATGCCCAACCTATGCTGACCATGATTCTTATCAAGAGGTCAAAGTTTGTGAGTGTAGACATGTAGGACAATTTGAGAGGGAGAGGCCAACATTCCTGATTGTTGAGTCACTCCTGCCTCCTTTAAAAACACATGTGCTTACTTCTTGCACATTACATTGTGTAGTTATGACAAAGCAGGCAGACTGTGATATCTCTGTACTTCCAAATTTCATGAAATCCCTCTTCATTTACCGTTTCAGGAATTATTAAACATTTCAGGGGGTCATCATGTGAATTTTCTCACACTCCTACTCCACCCTTTCAACGGAGAGACACCGTCAAAGATATCCAGCCATATGAGGTTCATAAGTCACTATTATAAACCAGACATCTAGTCTGCAGCTGTACGTGACATCCCTATTATATCTGAGCGTGAGTTTATATACCAAGTGTTCCGTGCCGTGTTAATCTGCATTCTTGTGTTTATATTGCACTAGATCACAGACCACTGACGCCACTCCTGTCGAGCCTGGTGCTTTGTTGTGTTGTCTGCAAAACTGTAATTCTTTCATGTCATAACCCTTGACTTGTTTTCATTACCTGTCAGACTGAAGCAGCAACCTGCCACTAGACCCAGAGTGCATCTGAAACAAGACACCTGAAATGTTTGCACGTAGTCTATTGACAAAATTCATAAACTCATAATGACTCTGCGTGTATGCAGAGAAAAGCTAATCGAAATCGCTTAAACAAGTCACTAAATTCTGAAGATTTTGGAGTAAATGTCCGGTCAGGTCTAATTGTTCTTTTTAATTTTTCATGTATTTGCTTTCAAATGACTCTCTGGAACATTATGGATCCAGTAGTTAAGTTTAGGTGTCACTTATTGTTGAACGCAGGTGCGCAAGACTAAAAACACAGCATTTTTCCATTGTGTATTCTTCTGTTTTCTTTCAAAAAAAATGCACTGACATTGTCTGCCACAATAGTAGGCAAGAAGGCAGGGGGTGTATAAAAATAACAAATGTGGCGAACTTCTAACGTCACAAGTATTTCTGTCCTCATGACCCTGAATCGGTCTGTTAGCGCTGGCGGTGTTAAAGTACTTTCAGTTCTCCAGACTCCAGCGGGAGCGTCTGTTTATGCCCATGCTAAGGAGCTGTGGGACTTTGCTTCCCAACAGGAGTTCATATCATCTGTCGCTGGGCGTTCCCTACTGTTGACAACTCTGTGAAGCAGGCTTGCCAAGTAATGGTGTGGCCATATGAGGCTTGAAACGTCTTAGTTTAGGTCCTGAATCATCCTGGAAAAAAACAAAAAGGGAAGAACTCAATGCAGTGGGTGGATAAACTTACATAAGCGGATGTAGCAGAGGATGTAAAACTCTAGGTTAAGATGTTAATTTAGAGCTCATTTGCTTGCGAAAATGAGATGGAATCTTACGAAAATGTTTACTTTAAAATATGTAAAAACAAATAAAACTAATTGTAGCTAATTTTTTTTTCAATTACTCGTTTTGTTTTTGGGTCAGTAGGTTACAAATATGTTATTCTAACAAATTATAACATTATTCTAATGTAAATACCCCATACAACCGTTTATAGTGATGTGATTAATAGGGCGGCCAATATGACTCACAGATAACTTATTTTTTCCCTTTTGATGTCTCACTCTCCGTTATAGAGTTCTCACACCACTGTTGCCATGGTGACTCTGGCTACAACCAAATAAACAGACCGAAGATCTTTTGGACCAGAAGGCTGATGAAAATAGATTTCATCAGGCCTGGCCCGACTGAAAAACACTGCTGATGACACCACACAGCGCTAGAGTCGAGCCGGGCTGAGTGAGCTTTTCCCAGCCTCGCACCCGGAGCGAAGTGGGTCAGGTCCTGTCCGCATAGGGCAGTCCCGCTAAGCACAGATGTGTGCGTCACAGGTGGTACCAGGCCCCTGAGGTTTAACACCAAACTGTCAAATTGCCTCGGCAAACCTTGGGAAAACAGTGAGAAATAGTGTTTAAACTTTGCCCTGTAGAGTATAACTCTGTGCGGTGGAGATTGCGCTTTAAATCCGCAGCGTTCACACAGATGTGGGTTTTGTTATAATGACTTTGGAAAGTTAATTTCTATAATCTGATTGGGACCTGTGTTAGGCTTTATGCTGAGCAGGTGAAATAATACACAGAGGACAACAAGACGGTAGGGGACGATTGCTTCCTTCTGTGCACAGCTCGAGGTGACACCGAAAGTCTTTTCCAGATGTAGAAAAAAATTGCTGGTCAAGTCACCTCTCCCATGAACCTTAAGAGAGAAATCTGATGGCTCGTAGGTTCCCACTGCCCGATCAAACCAATAGCAAAAACAAATGAAAGCATCCCTGCTGTCAGGTACACATCTGTTGCCTTCCAGTGGTGTGAGAAAGATTATTTGTTATGTCTGTTTTGACCAAAATCGCAACAGTGTTTATTTAGACGTTTTGGAAAAGAAACGTTTTACACAAAACCACCCCATGAGCCCAGCATCACATGAGATGGCTTAAAAGGTTTCATCAATTCAATTCAATTTACTTCAAACTTAATCCGCCAATGATTAAAAATAGTCCTCCTAGGTCCACCACACTCCACCAGTCACTGCAAAGCTGAACTGCAAACTTCAAATCTGTTTATCCATCTTAATAAAGCTTCAACTGCATAATCCTGAAACTACAACAAAGCCATTAGATCTGTGTTTGCGTGACTTTGTGTTCCCCTTTTCATAACCCAGGTGCAACGGCGCATTTTGGTGGTGGTGTTCCATGCTTCAGGGTGTTGATGGTTGACGCAGAGGTGGGTCATTGTTGATAAATAATGAAAGTCTCACGGTCTTTTGATAAACTCTGTATAAATAGGCAGCGCTTATGCAATAAGAGGCCAACATGTGTTGCTGAACATTGAGTGTGTCTGCAAGACTGTGACTGTCAACACAAGTATGAAGGACAAGACATTGGCAATAGACTCAAAGGGCACAGTTCAATCAAATTGTTTTGTGCCCTTTTGTGTCTCACAGACATTATTGTACTATATAAGTTCACTTTTCTTTGTTATGTGACACACAGGTAGGGCCCTTAAAAACCCAATATGTTGCTTCATTTAAGTCCTTTCATAATTCACGTAGGCATTTTGTAATCTATGTATTAATACTGAAGAAATTAATAATTATTGGCTTTTAAAGAATGTACAGTGCTGAAGGCTATTTTTGGAAGCGTGTCCATTAGTTTATTTAAACGTTTTTTACTGTGTTAGTTGGCAGTAAGCTACTCGCCCTGATTCAGTGAACTCATGCAGCTTAATAGAAAGTACAGCAGCTTTTCATTTGCGTTGCTATCAGAAGCGGAGCTGGTCTTTTTTTGGCTACAGTTCCTTCATCTCTGCATAGTACAGCTGTAATCTAGCGGAGAAAGACTTACGAAAGCCTGACCTTTATAACAACACTGGGCATACAGACATGAAGGAAAGTCTGTAGGAAAATGTCATTGTACGCGATTGTGTCATGGCGCAGTGATCAAAGCCATCACAGTTTTTCTTCAGAATTGCCTGCTGTAATGGCTCGAGATGTCAGGACTTTACTGGGTCATTTCGTCTGGGCAGCGGGTATATAAACATGCCTGTTTCCACATAAACATGCTTGCAGAGGAAATCCTGGCAGGGCCATTCAAGGTGACAGCCTTTTCATTACGGCTTTTTCTGTAAGGTCGAAATGCCTCCCCACATTTAACAGGGAAAGTTGAAAGGAAGACGTCTTTCGGGTGTTTTCTGACTTTTCTTTGAAGAACTGGTGAACTGATGGCCACTATTTAGTTTATAGTCGAATATGCAGATTGAGACCTAAAATAAATAGTCATGGTCTAGATTTTATGAATCGTTTCATTTTGTGTGGAATTTTCTGTCAATAATGCCCATACCGTTGACCAAACATTGGGTGTAGGCAGTGCTCATGGGTGTTGTAGTCAGTTAGTGTGGCATTCCGCATTGATTGTTTCACATGACTTTTAAGAAAACTTTGTTTATGTTTGTAACCATTGTTGGGTCAAATTGAAACTTTTTAGGTTAACTGGGTCATTCCCTTTCTGACTCAATGCATTGAATCATACCAAAATATACAGAAACATAATGCAACACTTTTAAGCAAAATGTTAAAACGTCAGATCCATTCTTAAAAAAAAGTCAAGACTTGTCTTATTTCCTAAAACGCATAATTGCCAAACGGATGGATTCCTATTTGGGTTGAATAGTGCAATACTGCTCGTGTTTCGGAAAAGCATGTGATATCATTCTCTCCGCATTTTCCAGTGGGAAAATGCTGTTATTGTCCTACCGTTACGCATGGAAGACGTCCGTATGAGGTTTCATTTGCAAGAGAACGGCTCCAAACATTCACAGCCATTGCAGAAGTCACGCACAAAGCTTGACCTTGTTGAACGATAGACCACACAGACAAGCCTTGCGTGCCAACTATTGTGTTTACCTCCTACTCGCAGGCACTGGCTTGATGACTCCCCCAGTCTGAGATGTTGATGAACAGTTTGATAGTACATTCTATTCCATTCCCTTCCATTCCCTTCCCCTCTTTTCTATTCATTCACATCATTGTTGATGTTATGCGTTCTGACCCTTTTAACCGAATGGAAACATTCAGGACCGCATTGGATTCGTTTCGAAACCGTCTCTGTTTATCTTCCGTTATGATAATGTGTCTAGTTCTGATGCAAATGATGGAAATTGTTTGTACTTCACAATACAAAATGTAAATAACAGGATCAGATCGTTTTTTTATTGGTAGACATACCCTGCTATTGAATTACTAAGCCAAAAGTAATTCCTTAAATCAGTTTCATGAGTTATGCGATCTAAACTTTCCTTTTTTATTTTAACCACAAATCAAATTTTGGCAGGTTAATAATAGTTCATGTATGAAATAGCAGTCAGTTACACCCTTTGGTACAAGATCTTTTTTTCTCTGCTTTCAACGTCTTTTTATCTCCTATGTGAATAATGAGTCTGCAGAAGAACAGGTGGTTTCAACGGCACTATTCTGAACCGTGTGCATTTGGGAGTCTTTAGATTGTCTATAGCCCCAGACAACACCCTTTCCTCATGTCTGCTGTTACAAAACTCGCCGCCCAACCCTGTGCCCTCTTCCTGTTTTTGACTGGCCAGGAGAAACCTCACAATTGCATATCTAGGGTGACTGAGCAAGCCCTGGCGGTATCGCCGGCTTCCCTCTATGTTCTTTTTTCGTGCTCCCATTAAGATTTAGAAAGTCTGGCCACATCAGAACAAGCTGCTTGGTTGCATTATGCTGGGGTCGACGCGCTGAACCGAAATAAGTTTGTTTTTGGCAAACACAGAATACCGTGGTGTTGTGAGAAAAAGCTTAAGTCAATGAAAGTGAGACCGCTCGGGTTTCTGTTTATATGGCACATATCATATTATGCATTCATGCTGGCTTCCGCATCGGGGTTTAAACAACACAAAATCGTTCTGTTAGGTATGCTACGGTGCTGTGGATTTATGTATTTTTTCTGGATGGTTATTTGACTCTTCTTCATAAGTTTCATACATAAACCGAGTTAAGCCCGAAAATTCGCAGGCGGTTGATTGCAAATGCACTTGGTTTCAATAAATCCTATGGACCACCAAAGACGCCTGGGAAATATTCGATGTTTAATCACGCTCGGATAATGAGCTTTAAAGTCAAATTAGAAACATATAGATGCCTTTCTGCACGACCACATTATAAGTTTGTAGTTGTAAAATCAAACACTAAATAACTCTGTAAACATCACACTTCAAGGGCCGCCCTGCCAACTCTGCACTTCAGGTTGCTTTCGAGTTGCGGCCCGTATTTTGTATCTGCTTTATGTCTTATTTAAGTTTGTCGCGTAGTGAGAGAAGTCATGACACGTTTTACATTCTGCGATACCTTCATTACAGTAATTTAAGGTGATAATAGCTAACCAGATAAAGCACAATTACGGTAATTTAGCAAGAATGAAGATCATTTAACAGGTAATATGACTAGCCTCAGAACTGCGAGAATTAGGTCAGTATTTTTCAACAGAGTTCTGATGAATCATAAAGACGATCGAGTAAATTGCATGATAGATTTATAATACAAGGAAAACACAGCCGCTGCCATTCAATGTTGGTTTATATGGGTATATTTTTGCGTGACTGGTACAGAATTCCATTCAGCATTTGCCATTTGGTTTCGACGAGTGCTAACGAAAAGAGATGCTTTAATGTGTGTTTATAATGTTGTGCACTTTAGATTGAAAGTCAGATTATATCCCCTTGACCTTTTTTAGCAATTTAATCCTAGTCATTTTTCAAACTATGAATTAGCTTGAAAATAAGTTGTTTTCACAACGGCTCAAATCCATGGAAACGAGCCTCCGATGTTTCTTGGAAGAGACATGAAAGCTTTATAATGTTGCTTATGACAGGAAAATGACTGAGAACTTTAGACCAACCAATAGCTCTAGTGTAACGGATGATGTTTTTTACAGAGTTGTTTTGTCTGGCCTGTGTTCTTTGTGGGCTCTTTGCCCTGCGGCCATTTTCCTCAGCCGTGTCAAACGTTGGCTCTTCCTTTTTCCGAGACCCAGAGGTTATATAAGATTTATGTTTTATACACTTATTCTTTTTGAATTCTTATGTACTATACACACTCCAGTGACACATTACAATACAATATAACAGCTGCAGTTTATGCACTCTTGAAAATAAAGTTGCTCAAAAGCTACGATGCTGTAGAAGATCCATTTGTCTTCCATAAAGAACCATTCACAAAGGTTCTTTAAAGAACCATCTCTATCTTGCTTTTTTATAATCTATTGGATCAAATAACCTTTTGAAGCACTTATGAGTGTATAATAACTTTTTTTGTTAATAAAGAATCTTTAACATCCGAAGAATCAATAATTTGCACAAAAGTTTTTTGTGGTGACAAAGGTTCTTCAGATTATGATAAAGGTAAGAAAGAGCTGGTTCTTTAAAGAACCTTTCACTTAAGGTTCTTTGTGGAACCAAAAATGGTTCATCTGTGGCATCGCTGTGATGAACCTTTAAAGCGCATTTATTTTTAAGAGTGTGCAGTCATTTTCTGCGCTCCGTTTAGGGGGGTTATAAGCTGCCAAACAACTACACTTCACTTTACAAAACATCAATACACTTGTTCTCCTTAGAGAGCAAAGGGACGTACAAACAAACAATACACCTCTCCACAAATACACATCAGTTGCCAATGGAAACAGTCCTTGGGACAGTGTTTGAATAGTGATTTAAATGGACTTCTGGCCATGAGTTTCTGGGGACTGATTTCAATCGTCCGGTTTAGAAGAGGCTTGAGCTTCATTTGTCCTTTGAAACCGTGAACAAAGGGCATGTGATAGAGTTCTGTGGAGACAAATCATATCTAGAGAGAGTGTGCACGGGCCGTTGTCCAACTAGGACAGAATGTACAAGCTGAATAACATGAATAAGTGTGCATGCAGCTGTCATTTTGAGCTACTGATGAATCAATGCAGTGTTTAAATTGTTCCTGGCTTTGGCTTCTGGCTTGAATGCTGAGCACCTAAACTGTTGACCAAGGATTCAGCGGAGGGGAATGAAGGCCCTACAACACTAATCCTGTGCTCCGTGTGTATGTTTACACCCCCTCCCTAATGTCATGTGCTTCATGTGTATGTTTATACCCCCTCCCTAATGTCATGTGCTTCCATGTGCACTGAACACCCCAACTGAGCTGGAATTAGGTTATTTCAAGGTTTGTACAGTTCACATCTATACATTGGGTTGACTTTTTTATCCAAAGCCACTTGAGGCCATTGATCAACAACATCAAATTGTTCCAGCAGCTGTAATAAGATAAAATAATGTCAGATGCATAATATCTGAACTTGAAAGTGGCAGCTGCGTTCTGCTGTATTTCAGCTGAACAAAGCGATTTGTTGACATTTATTGTGTATGCACAACTTTTAATGCCATGTAAAACCTCAGACATAAAGACCTCTTCAATTGATTTTTAACATTATGTACGCACAGACTGCTTGATCACAGTGACACAAGATCTCACAAAAACTAACGTGACTTCTGAAGAAAAACAAATATGGAGGGCAATTGACATTATATATATCCCTATAGACATATAATGATATTGCTTATGTCCTTCTGAAAATTTCTATCTCCATATTTCGTGATTTTCTTTTTTATTATTAGTCACCATTGATGTTTGTCACTGGGTTTTGTTAATATCTCACAATAGTATTAAAAAGAGCTTGTCAACTTTGACAACACAGTATTTAATCTTTTAAAAAGTAGGCTACAGTGTTCTTCCACTTCCTGAAAAATATGGAATTAGGACAACTAAAGTTTAAGATGGACATTGATGTTTCTTCTTATTTGATCTTAATATTACACTTTCATGGCATGTTTTTTGGCTGCCATGCCCCCCCTTGATGCAAATTGGACCCGAAATCTTTACTGTAAAAAATCTGTAAAACAACAGTAATATTATATAAAACAATATTTAAAATACTGTAAAATAACATTTTTGTAAAGTCAAATTACATTTTTTTAATGTTAGATTACACTTTACTTGCATTCTGTGTGCTATTTGTACATTTGCAGTATATTGCTGTAATTTGACATTATTTACCGTATTTCGATAATGTGTGTGAATTCTGTAAAATTGCTGTATTCTGATTCCAACCTTAATAAATTGATCTGTTAAAGTTTTCCAAAGGATGTCTGAGAGTTGCCAATTGTCAGCAACTTTGAAAACTCATGTCTGTAAGCCATAGTGTTTTACGCACTTGCAGATATCAAGGCCTACTGTCCACAGTTCCGGTCCTGCTTGCATTGCTTCTTTCTTTCTCTCCTGTGCTGCGGATTCATGGTGGATCTTATTGGTGGAATTTGCAGTCAGTTCTTTTTTATATGGACTCACCGTGCTTTCCCGTGCAAAACGCTCTATCTGCGCATCTAGTATAGTGATGAACAGTGTGAATCCTCAGTAAGGCCATGACCTGTTTCTTTGCTAATCTTATCTATGTACGGTACTTCACCACTGGCTACCAGAATTCTGGTGAATTTAGCATCTTCAATGCGCCAGCACTGGATCTTCTCCAAACAGTGTAAAACTAAACGACGAGTGGCAAAAACAAACAAGGTTAATGATTAGGAATTACTGCTGCATCAGGACATTTGTTATTTGAGGACAGAGAGATAAATCTTTGATCGTATAAATAAAACGTGCTAGTTAAATCCAAGAGGCCGGGTCAGAATGTCTTATTGGCAAGAGTTTAGACGGCTTTGGAACACATTAGAGTTGGTAAGGTCAGACAGTTCATTTTAATGGCGAAGGCTGTGGATGGCATGGAAGAATGTCGTGTTTGTGCATGTGTTTCTGTTGGTTACTTTCTAATGTAAGGTAACGTCCCTTAAGAACTCAATCGAGTTGAATGAGATAGATGAAAATGTTACTTTAACCACATGAAAGTGCTTACAGTCTTTAAACATTTTAGCCATAAACTTTATCATGCTCAAGGAACTGCAGAGGGTCGTGTATTCATACAGCGCACATGCTGAAATCAAATAAAATGAGAACTGTTAAAAAACACATTAAATGAGCAAATACGTGCGGTACTGAGCTGTAAAATCACTGTTGGTAACTTTTCGTAGTAAACATTACCACTACCATTAGGTAAATATTAAAATCTATTTTATTTAATCTTCCGTTCCAAGCTGTGCTAGCTGCCAATATGTGTATTTTTACTTTTAATGAAACATTTAAATAGCACTTTTAAAGTTATACAAGGCCGTAATGTTTTCCGTGGCTAAATAACAACACAGCGGCTCTCTGGAGATTAAGTTAATTTACTTTAAATACACATTGCATCAGTTCTGTTTGTTTGGATTTACGGAAATAATTTGCCAAATTGTAAACTAAATAAAGACCAGAATCCCCCTGCAAAGTTTAGCTTATGACATCAGGTTAATTTGGTTTGTTTTTCTTGCATGTCATTGCTCATGTTTTTGGTCAAGTGCAGAAGCTGGGAACGGATAAAGCTCTAATTTGTGATGTCCAGTTGATGCGCCAGGAAAACAGAGTCAAAGAGTGACTAAAATCTTTAAGCATTTGTCCTTGTCAAATATGCAGCACTTATTTGCCATCCACTTCAAGCAGCCTTCATAGCCATTGAACAGTTGAAATGTTTTGCAATGTCTACCAAACACAGCGATGAGTTCTTATCAGTGGTTGTTTTTGTATTTGCATTTATTATAACAGTTTCATGTTCTGCATTGTGGCTGAAGGAGTTACAGCATTTCATTTTCTCTCCTAAAATGTAGAAATGTAACAACATTGACATCAATAGCTGTCATAAAAGATAAGCACATCTGTGACATTGTGTTTTCTAGAATACCAGGCTGTGCTTTCCTGCAATATATAAAGGATGCCTGTGTTTGGACTCTTGTTTCACTTGTTTATTATGTTTGGGTTTGTTTACTACCTTACTTAATGTTTCTGAGTTGTGTACGGTTTTAGCCGTTCAACTGTTTCCATCTTCTGTGTTGATGAGATATGAATACATTTATCGTGCATACAGGAAAAGGCGTGTTGAGCTGTTAGTCAACCAGAACAACTCTCCATCTGTATGCAATAGTGTTGTCACGATACTGGAATTTCTAGCTTCGATATGATACCTTGAAAAATATCGATATTCGATACCATTTTCGATACCACAGAGAAAAAAACTGCCACAACATTAAGGGGGTAATTATTTTTGTAATATTATTTAAAGATAAATATAACAAGTCTAGAACATGACAATGAGGTATATTTTACATGAACAAAAATGTCTTGAGGTAGTGCACTTGTTCAAAAGCCTAAAGTGCAGGTAAAAAAAAGTGAAATCTGGTAATAGATATTTGTTAACATGAATAAACAATATTAAAATAGTTCCAAAACATGTATTAATCTTAGTTGAAAGTTAATTTAAACTAACATTTACTAATACATGTACTAATTAAAATCCAAAGTTCTATCTGTTAATATTTTTTTTCATTGGACCAGAGCAAACATGATCCGTTGTATTTTATTACATACTGTAATCAAAGATTAAAATATACTGTAGCAAACGCGTTGCTCATCGTTCATAAATGCTTGTTAATACATAACATTATTTGATGAACATTTTAATGCCGGATTCACATATCACCAATCCACACACGCAAACTTGCGTGCATCACAGGCGAAAACAATGCTCACTGGATCGACATGAAGACAAATTACAGAATTTAAGTAATCATTTATTAATTAAGTTAATTAAGCACAAGTTAATTTACATTTGACCACAGTTAAAGTATTTAAAGATTCACAGTTAAAGATTCCTCAGTCGGATTTTAATATAAATATTAACTTTAAGAATTACGGTGAAAAAACGAGACAACACTACTGCAGCAACAATACTAGGCCATCTTGGTTAATATTTCAGTAATGTTAAAAAAAGAACAGCTAGCAACCTCTCGAAATTCTTTATATAGATCGGGTGTCTGTCTTTCAGGTGCTTTGCTATATATGCTTGGTGCCTTTTTTAATGACTGCTCTGTAGCAACTCTTGCATATCGGCTTGTTTGTGTCCTTCGGCTTTCCATGTTCATTTGCTTCATATCCAAAATATTTCCAGATAGCACTCCTGCTGTGTTCTTTATCAACCAAAGCCGGTTGCGGAGGCGCCGCACACGCCATATTTATATTCACTTCACTTTTGCTATTCAACCAGAGCGAACGAGACGAGACACGTGACAGGCACTGCGATCACGTGTGGTGTTTGTCAAAGCGCCTCTGGAGATAAGTGAAAGTGACAGCTCGGCTAGGATCGGAGTATCGATACTTCGGGAAATTAGTATTGGTACCGTTCAGATATTTCTGTATCGATAATTATCGAAATATCGATATTTTTGACAACACTAGTATGCAATAAACAAGGGAATGAATGCGTTACATAAAAAGTAAATAACCAGTATGGATGACATTTTCTGTGCAAAGCCCTGGAAAAGACTTGCAGAGTCTTACATCCCACTGTGGGTGTGGGTCAGGATATGTTGGGGAAATGTCCGCACTGTGACTAACAAAGTTGAAATGAACATCTTAAAATGTTAAAATGTTTTGCATTGGTGAAGGTTTTTTTTATGGTTAGGGTGTATAAAAAGTCATTTTATCAGTATAATAATAATAGAAGTTCTTCCACTGATAGAACAAACAAATGTGCGTGACTGTGTGTGCAGGGCAGTTGTGTACATATGGCTGAGGGTGACAGCACACTTCATGATCTCTAGTATACTTGTGTGATTTGCTGCCTTTCTCAAACCCTGAGGAAAGTCATAAAACTCCCCAGAGAACACTATGTTCTTCCGCACACAACCTGTTCAAAAATGCTGCACATTCAACATATGGGACAGGTGTCAAATAATTGTTTAAAATTACATGCAATACAGACAAAAAGTACTGGTTCAGCCTGCATTGATTATTCACCACCATACAATTTAACTCTTACACTTATTGTTGCACCATGATATTACTTTTATACCTTCCCATAAATCATCTTAAAAGTAAAGACACAACTAAAGCACTAAAACTTCAAAGGATGTTTGTCCCAAGATTTTTGTTTCATAAGATGTCAGAATGTAACAGACATTCAAATTCAAATGTTCTTTTATTTTCTACTGCATTTTAAAGAGGATATAAAAGCATACATGATATGACAAGGTGGAGGAAAAGATTTCATTTTGAGGTGGACCGTCCCTTTAAATTTCAACTTTCTTCAAGACTTATTACCTTTTCTTGTTTATTCATATAGGATTCAACTTATTGTGTCATAAGTTCAACTGAGAATGCACCGTTGCACAATAGAGACCTAAATGATTAGTATTGCAGAAGTCATGGCCCCTGCACTTGACCAAGGGAACGCTGTTAATTTCCTACCGTGGGTCTGTGAGAGGTATTTCTTTCCTTAAAGGGGTAAACAGGAAGACAAACTGACGGCTTGTGTTTGGTCCAGAGAGAAGCATTTGACCGGAAAACAATCTCTCTTCTCAGATAAACATTCATCATAACATTAACAAAAATTGTTACATCCTACAGGAGATCATTCGTTGTGTATATTTAGTGTATACTTAATTATATAGTGTTTTTATTTTTTTAAGATAGTTTTGAATATCATGGCATTTTTAAAGTCTGACTTTTTATTCATAATGCGTTACCAACACACGTTTTCAGGTACTTGTGTGAGCTATATTATACATTATATGAGCGTTTTCAAAACGAAAAGCACATTCTAACAGGTACCAGGCTAAGCTCAGGGTGATGCATGTAGCTTTGTATGGCAATCCAAAAGAAGCTTAATTTAGTCCATTACACTAATGCCTTCTTTATTACTGCAGACAAGAGCCAAAGCCTTTTGGTTACATAACTGTCTGAAAAATAACTGTCTGATTGACATGCTCTCTCCTGCTCCACTGACTGCTTCAAATATCCGCGACATGTAGCCAACGTAATGCTTATTTTCTAGCGAAAGGGATCTAATTAGTTCATAATCCTCCCTTTTTAAGTGTGAATAGTTTATCCAGTATACCCGCAGAGATAAACAGATCTTCTTTCACGTTGCTGTTGGATAACTTTGTATCACTCCTTAGGTTTGATTTTCAACAGACTAGATTAAATGTTATTTTGAATTGGTCTCTTCATTTTTTTCTGCATCCGTATATTTATTTGGACTGATTTGTCAATACTTGACAGTTAATTTAACCTTAGGTTAAAAATAGTGTAGGTCGTCTTTAGGTAAGGGAGAGATGTAACACAATGACCTTGTTATTGCGTCAGCGGCATAAACCAAAAATTGACCTTTGGTTGCATTGTTTTAAAAGCAATTTTCGTCAGTTTCAACCCAAAGCAGAGCAAAGATTGCCTTAAATAGTATCAAGTCTGGAAGCCCACGATTCCTGAGGTTCCTGAGGCAGGAAGAGGAACTTACTGATCTGCGTGGCCAAAAATAGTCCGGACTTTCTCAGAGATGTCAAACTGCACACAGTAATGGAAAATGATGGTTAACTCCCAGAAACAAGATGAAATTATTGAACACAATTCTCTTTAAGATGGATAAATCATACAAGCTGAACAAAGTGAACTTATGACTTGACCTAGTGGTTAATGCCCATGTTGAACGCCTGATTATGATAACAATTTCATATTTTGGAAGCATTTACACAGACAAAAGCACGGTTCACCTGCGCAGACTACTAGCTGCACGCTAAGGACGCTTTTGTTGTGTAAAACGAACGTCATGAGGGGAGAAAACATCCGTGTTGTGTTTTGGAAACACTCACTTTTAACAATGACCACCCTTGAGGTAATGTGCACTGCTGTTTAATGAATTGTGCTGCTTCAGACTGACATGTTAAGATAGACAAGGCAAGAACTAAAGCAGAGAACTACCTAAGGCAAGAACTAACCCAGAACGATGGGTACACGATGATGATCATGGTCTCCATTATGTCTTATATTCCATAAACATCATTTTATTTAAATTACATTTCAGTTTTATTTATAGATATTTTCCCAAAGAAAAAAAATATTTTGTATAATTCCATTGGTCTTCATTGATCGGTTCAGTTTGAACTACGTCTTAATGTTCAATTTTTATCTAGAACTCCCAGTAAGCCAACTAAAAACAACAGTGGCAAAGAATGAACATGTTAGCAAAAAACATGAGAAACCAGCCTTAACCGGTTGTTCTCTGTCTATACAGCTTTATTTATTGGTATGTTAATGTGCTAAGGTCATTCATATAGCACAGAACTACATTAAGTTTACATTTGACACGCAATGTACAATATAATTGTAGCATCTATAAAGTGCTCATTGTGATCTTACTAAGACATATGTTACAACGCCCAAATTTGCGAATTATGCAACATTAAGACATTGTTATAACTGAGCTAAGCACAGTTGCTACACGTCTATGGAATCTTCTAGGGCTACGCCACTATTTTATTGTTTTAGTGCATGAATATGCTCGAACCATCCAGAAATCGACTGTGCAGTTATGCATTCCAAGAACAATTTGTGCCTCAAATCTTTTTCTTCGGGCATCAGAATTCTCTGAGAATAGATTTCAGATGATTCATGCAAAAGACCACAAGGCTGCACAACACGCAACATTATGAAATATTGAATCACAAGATGTGGTGTGGGGGAGGCAAACGAACAACAACATGTCCTGCTGCAGAATCTCAGAGATCTCCTTAGGCCTCCGTAATTATTAAACAACAGATAATAGTTTTTAAGCATTAAAATGTAAAATGGTTGTCATCATGAAATAATAAAAGTTTGTTGAAAATTTACAGTAGACAAATTTAGTTTTCACACCTAAGACTTATGCAGTAGATCGCTAGTGGGTTGTGTGTGGAGGGCATATTTATAGCCGGGATGTGCTGAGATCACTCCCTGGGGATCAACATGTGATTGGCTGAAAGTCACACTCGGCTCAGACAAACACTCTGGTATTCACTCATGCTGCTGCATGTGAGTGTGAGCAAGACACCTCCGAGTATTCTGCATGCAAAATAGCCACAACGTGCACAAACAATTCTTATAAATGCTCCCAAAACAAGCATGGCAACCCCTTCAGAAACCTTTTAATCATGTATGTGATCGCTTAACTCTATTTCACTACTGATTTACCTGGTTTACACTAGTTCACACCAGCATTGACGTCTTATTGGGTTATTTGCTTGTTAAAAAAATCACTAGGGCGTTTGTAATGTTCTGGTAGTCATTGAGTAATAGTTCTGACACGACTAATTATGTACCCCATTTAAATGAAAAACAGTTTTTAATAATCTGCCGCTTTAGTGCTATGTCTTGTGTCTCGCCTTGTGTCACTCTTTTCATACATAACAATAATTGCATACATTACACAACCGCGCAATAACTTTGTGGCTTCTGGCTTAGCAAGGCCTGTTTTTCTGCCTTATGCGTGTCAGCTTGAACCGTTCCACCCGTGTGAAATTAAATTAGTTGGAACTTAACTTACCGTAGTCTTTTGAGGGAGCCAAAGAGGTCAATGAATTCAACTGGTTTTGTAACAGCACCCCGGGTGAGACATTCGACCCGCATTTGACCTACGCACTTGCACGCAACCGTATAGGATAGAGTTGAAGACGACAACAGCGCACACTACAGAGGGATAGAGTACTATCTGTGTTTCCCAGAATCCTGATACTTTATCATCATAGGAAAGGAAAACCAAGATATATACTTGTTTGTGTGATACCTTACAAATCGATCATGCTACTTCCGTAAACCAAGCAGATTCTCACTTGTTTCACAATTTTGGAGTGAATGATTTAACTTGTGTAATTCAGGCACCACACTTCTACCCTGGACACATGTCAGTTCCAGAAAACAAACCATGCTTGTTCAAAAGACTGTGAACATGAGGCTTTCCCTTAAATCCTCAACCTCACGCTGGCAGCATTTGCTCTGCCCCGCTTGGTAAGAATAATAAGTTCTGGACTAGCCGTACACCTCTCACACACACCCCAGTTCCAGACTCTTGTGGAATGATGGATAGAGTTCCTCTTTCATCTCATGTGGCTAGGAGGAATTCCAGTACCTTTAAATAAGAGCACCTTCCCTCTGACTCCCACAAAGACTCTTTTGGAAGACTTTGAAAAGCGCTTAATAAAAGCACTCAGATAAAGTTGCAGGATCTTTATTGCCATTTTTATACCCCATTTATTTACAACTCGAGCAAGCTGCGAGACTAATAAACATAAGCTTTGTATGTTTTTGCAACTCACCCATGTAAGGGGAATTGCATCACGTTTTGTGGCATATTTGACCTGTTGCACCAGCCCTGTGTTATGGATGGAGTTTGCACCCAGATGTTTTTGTGCTGCAACATCCTTTTATGGTGGTGTGAAAGTAAGTTATGTTACTTTCCAAATCCTCTTTCTATAGGTGGAGTGTGGTAATGGTTTCCGATTCCCACACCCCTAGAAGTCTTGTGTAAAATAAGAACTAAGAAGCACAAGAGCATTTGGTTTTTGGAATAAAAATACTTTCGTAATGCAAGGGCTCCCAAAACTTTTGGACACTTGAGCTGTAGTGTATCCACATTTTGTCATTATGGGATGCATAATATATTACCTGACATGGGTATTGCCGATAAATTGTCATTAATAAAATCGGGTCGATAATAAAAACAGGCCAATAAATTCTGAATCGTTTCCTCTGGTTGACTCACTTGAGGTGCACTCTGCTTAAAGTTAAAATCTAGTACAGATTTGTCTTTCTGTCATGATTATTCACTTACTAACAAAACATTGTTGATTTAGATATAGGATGTAGATATTTATGAAAGTGTAAATTATCATTTTTTTATCAGATTGCTGTTTGAAGGCATTGGATATTTAACAGCAATATTTTGTTTATTAAATAAACATTATACCAGAAAAGTTAAAAAAAATTTAACCAGTGTAAATATTATTTTCAGTGTTTTGAAATAAAATCAGTTGTCCACTTTTTTCCTTTAGTTTTAGGCAAATTAAGATCAATATTTAGATTATTGTTTGGAAAGGCATTGCATATCGGCCATTTTATCGCTTATCAGCTTCCACTGTTAAATAAATTTCAGTTATCATAATCGGCCAAAATTTACATACCAAATTATACCTAAAAATTGATCAAACCAAATTATATTAATTTTAAGAAAGATGGCACCAAAAATAACAGTTTTTAAGCAAGATAAATCCAAAAGAAATTTGTGTTTAAATCATAAAACAGTATACTGTCAAAATGACAAACGTCAAATGTCAGACACCTGCTATTGTCAAATGTTAAAACATGAATGCAATAAACTACACGTTGTTACTGTGCTAGGACACCTGTGTGACTTCATAAACTCTGTAAACTCATTAAAATGTCATCACACATTGACCAGATAGCTAGTCAGTAACCACAGAAACAGATCAGGAAGACAATAGTTCTTAGAAAGCTGAAGCATGTGTCAACACATTTTCACATCCAATTCGTCACATTTTGACGTTCAGTCAGCGCCCCACGGAGCCGCTTATTAACACGCGGTGTTGATTTATGACGTTCCACAAATTTTATTGTCATTATGAAATGATATATTGGGGTGTCATTTTGCAATAAAGACATGTGTTAGGGTTTGATTTTCAGTTTAACAGCGAGAGTAATTGGGTTGGGAGTGAGAACAAGTTGCATATGTCGACTGCAGAAGCCACTTTATTTTGTGTTCTGTTGTCTTGACATTCATACCTATGATCAAATGGGAATAAAGGGTTTAATAATGTCTTGACTTACTAATATGGATACAGAGAAACACATGAAAACATGTACAGAGTTTCAAATGTATCAGAAAAGAATTGTTTCAGTGATTACACAACATTCAAATGAACACATTTTCAGAAAGGAACTGAAATTATGGTTTGTACATTGGAATATCTTACGGCTGCGGTTATGACTTGTTGAACTGGGGATTCAGTGTCATTTTTCTTGTTCTTTGCAGGCTGCTTGGTCTCTTGTACTTCATGGTGTGGTTAAATTCTTCATCTTTCTTTTCAAAGGCGACTTGCCTTCATTCAGCATTTGACGTCAGCTGCGTCTGCTTTTAAACTTCTTGGGAAATTGTGAATATACGTTATTTTGGAGCTAAACACCAGACTGTCACTACATTCCATAAAAGTGGAAAACACTGGATTCATTATGACTTAGGCCAGAAGCCTTGGGTCTATTTATACCGTTAACTTTCTTCTAAAGAATCCAAGAAAAAAAATCCTTCCCGAAGCGAGCAGTAAACATCTTTCTCATTTGATTCTGTCGCTACAGGAAGCACCTGGAAGAAAAAGTGCCGGCTGTTTGTATAAAGTGCGAATGAGGTAAAACGTCTACACGGCAAATGGGCTCCATCATTTTCCACAACAGGGCATTAGATCTTAGCTTTAGGAAATAATGACACTTCGTTGAAAAATGGTACAAACAGTCTACCGTCAGCCTATATTTATATGAGAGGACAAACGTCTAGTGTAAGTACAGTTCTCAGGGAACTGCTTCACCACCAGGCCTTGACATAGAAAGCCGCCCACCACACAAACTGAAACAGATGTTTGAGAGTTGCATAATAGCAGAAATCCAGCAGCTGTTTATGACAGCAGAACAAGTACAGCCAATCCAGTTTTATACACCAGATACCAAATAAAAAGTACAAAAAACACTGTTGTATTATTTATTTAGGATGCAGTCGTCTCGATGATCCAGCAGTAAATCTGTTCTGAATGCTTTACTCACAAAATCTAAAAATTCCTACAACACTCTCATAATGTTCATATTTCTAAGGAAACCTCATATCTGTGCATTTGGATTCTGATATTTCCAGAAGTAATTTCCTCTCAAACCTCCACCCATCTGCAACAGGACCCAGTAGACATAACCTAGAACTTTTTTAAACTAGTTTTTATTTTACTGACTACCTTTATATGAACCGCTAAGATCAGTGAGATCCGGGTCTTACGCTAGGGAGTCTTGAGTTACACTGAGCGTGCCAGTGTTTTGAGATTTTCTTTTCTAGGCGGAGAAAGATGAGGATTTCACACGCCAGCTTTGTTTTCTTACTATGCTTGGCCCCAAAGCCTTCTGTATTAGTACAGTAAAGCAGTCATTATGAACTTAGCAGTAGATTTCCTTATCTACATAAACCCATACTGTTAACGCCTCTTCGCAAATATGAAGACATTGTGATCATTTGAGCAGTGTATAATTTATAATCATGCAGAAACAGAGCTTATTAGGTGCATATTATCTTTTAAATGAATGGGATTACCTTTTAATATAAGGATATTTTGTTGAATTGCATGTAGTACTATGCTTTCTCGGACATGAATAGTAAACAAAAAAACATCAACGTCAGTACAAGGTGCTCATATGGCAATAATAAGCTTACCCTTGGCTTTAAATACCTTATAGTCCTAAATGCTTACAGTATTCTTAAAAACAGATCTGTTCGGACTATTTAAAAAAAAAAATATATAAATAGTTTTTCACAACTGAGCATGTTTTCAATGTTGAAAGTTATAGTGGAAATTGTCCAAACAGTAGGAATAATATTTTTCTTTGATGCAAAAATTCCAAATCTACAGAAAATAGTCATTCGTTTGAAAAAAGAAAGAGATACGAGGGCGGTTTCAGTGTAAACAAGGTTTATTGCAATGTGCATTTTGCATCCATACATTGTTTAAAAAAAACACATGGACACAATCAAGCAACAATTCCCATGTTTCAAATAGACTGCAGTCAAAAAACTTCTCCCTGTGAAGTTACACATGGTCCTGTTGACTTGTGAGTATTAGGCAAGTCTTTGGTAGTTAGAAAACAGAGTTCATTCAGAAACATGTGGCCCTCTTCTTTCATGGTTGGCATAGAGGTCAATAAAACACATGTCTGACATATTAGAAAATTCTCAGCAACAGTATCCACTCCTTGCCTCCATTTCAGTTTACATCAGTCACAAACTTACAGAACTATGCAAATGTATACAGATTCATTCCCAAATAAAAAAAATCATCATTTTACACATAGCCCATATAAACAAGTTGATTTGTTCAGTTTCAAAACACAAACAAACAATTCCCGTAAGCAGCAGGCCCCAACTGCAGAGATACAAGCGTTGCTTTATAAATCATATGGCAGGAGTCACCACTGTGGTAGAGAAGACCAGACCAAAGTTCATCTCAAAACTCCTCAACTACAATAGCGAAGAATGTCCACAGCTAGGGATCATTGACATGGAGGAAATTAATAGAGCACAATCCGGGATCTCGTCCCATGTAGCTTACATCAGCGTTAAGAACACCTGGCAGGGCTCTCTTGAGACTGTGGGGGCATCTCTTGGAGACGCACATTTCCTTGGCTTGACACGAATAGGCCTCGGATGCAGTTCTGTGGAGGTCCCACAGCTTAGATCTCTGGGCCAGCCCCGTCAGGCAAACCCCTCTCCTTCTCTTCACGAGACAGACCAAGGGAAAGCAAGGCTGCAGCCCCAAGCAAGGGGCATGTCAGTCCTGTCGTACAGTAACCTCGGACATCTACATCACACTCTCTCGTCCGCAAGTCCGAAGAGATTGTCGGATATTACAGAACAGACTAGGCCACTGGTACATCGTAACGCTTTCGTTTATCAGGTTTCATCTGTACAGACAGCTTCTTCTGGAAGTTGCATATCTGGAGGTCCATTTCAGGTGAGAGCTGTGGCTCTGCCAGCCCCATGCCAGCCCCACTTATACAGCAGAGCCCGTGCTGTTGTACTGGTGGCCCACATCGTCGGGGGATCCGGACTCCTGAGGATCCAGAGGGAGGTCGGAGTCCGACGGCAATCGTGACTGAAACTTCTGCAGCTGCTCGGGGCTGGCCAGATTCTTTAGCAGGCTGTTCTCACGCTCCAGCTGGTTGTTTTTCTCTGCCAGCTCCTTGATCTGCTCTTTTAAGATCTCCACTTCCTCCCTGACTGCGTACATTAAGTGATTCTTTACAAGATCCTGTAAATAAAAAAAAAGAGGGAAATGAGTTTGAGCTCATACCAAACTATATTCAGTATGATAACATAACCCACTAATCTGAATCAACCCAATGGTTTACACAATGCAATTGTTAGAATGGACCATTTGTTTTTAGAATATAAAATCAAAACACTTTAAATTGCCTTTGCGTGTTGACCTTTGACGTTTACTGCAGGTGGGCAATGCAAAGCATATGCATGAAAGTAGGTGCAGCAGCTTTATAGCGTGCAGGAGCTCTGGTTACAACCTACACAGAAACTAGATACTTTCCACTGCACTTCTACAAATGTGAGCTTCTTCAATATATGGTTCATTAGGGAATCTATAGCGTTTATAGAATGCTTTAATAGCAAATAATGCATTTTTATGTATCTTACCATTGCTTGCTCGATCTTGTTGTCAATGGCCACAACGCTTGCGCCAGAGGCACTGCAACAGACAAAGAAAACGCCTATTAGAAAACACCTCAGTAGTAAACAACAACGATGTCTCATTGTGTGACACTTGAGTAGAATGATTCGTGTACGTTAAATAAGTGTGTTTAAAATGAAAATATCTGTGCAACATTTACGCTATTTTATTTAGCATGTAGTGCAAATGAGCGTGCATTATGTATGATGTAATGTCTTTAGCGAGATAAATATGCCCGTTGTTAAAATCAGCGATCAAATGTCAAAACCATCCCATAACCCCGTAAAATCACGGTGCTCATCGCTTACCTGTTGTCTAGTTTGACCGATACTACATCCCCTCCTAAAAACGACGAGAAGAAGGAGATGGAAAAATTGTGCAGCTGATACACAGCGAGCTCCATTGGCGTTTTGAACATCTCCGTGCTCATATTAAGTACGAGACCCGTCTGAATAATACTTCTCGCCACGGTTGCGACTTGTTTTAACACGGTTTTAAAATCCTTGTTTTGTTTCGTTGCGTTGCGTTGCGTTGCCTTGCTCTGTACAAGTGGTCACAGAGAAATCGGGCGCTATGATTGAACTAAGAGCGGTTTCAGGAGAAACACTGTCGGCTAGTGGTGCTATTTCTGCCGCAGAGGGCTTTATATACGAGCGTGCTGGCGTCATATGACGCAAGAATGAATTATGCAAAGTAGGCGTGAGGCAAAGATTCTCGTTCTGCCCTCGCGCTGAACTCACTGAAGGAACACACAGCATGCAGCAACAAACCTCAAAAACACACCAACTATACAAACAAGACGTAAGGTTAACAGGCGACTTGTATTTGCTTTATTAGGCTACGTTTGATAATTTATACATTTGATATTGTTGGCCAAGTAATTTTATATACGTTCGGTTCAGGTAAACTTGTGTTTTACATTGGAAGTTAGTTTTTCCCCCGAGGAACATAAAGAATTAGTGTTTCAGTCTATGCCTTTAGGTCTTCATAAGCTAATAGTTTTGCAGTTAGATTCTTAGAAACAGTATTTTTTTGGAGAAGCGGAGTTGGTTGGTTTCTTTAGAAATACAGCATGTGAGATTTTCTCACAGTGCTTTTGCAACAGTGTAACATCAGGCTTTAGGGCCTCTAGTGGACAAACTGTGCGTTGCAGACACAACACAAACATTAGGTCAACCAGTCTAAAAGTTCAAAGGTCAAAGTCACTTGAAAATCTGTTTATGAGTCAATAAGCTGGTTCTTGCAAGTTTTGCTGACTCGGAAAGAATATATTCACAATATGTTTTTTTCACCCTCTCCTTACTTCTTAACATTAAAACAAACTATGTTGACAAAATGCATTGTATGATGTAAAAATTAAATATGGTTTATTTCATATACATATTTTTGTTATTGTTGTTAATACCTGTAAAATCAATATAAATTGATATTAACTGCTTTATAGAGCAAAATTCTTATTATAAAAAAACGACACTACCTACTCATGGATGTTTACTTTAGTTTTGCAATTTTCTAAGTGTAGCAGGATCTTAACTTAATCCCACTGGCACACTTTGAAAGGTGATGACTCGAAAACGATACCTCTAATGAGGTTTCACTTCACATAAATTTATGACTGCAGTGCTGTCACCTTAAATTTCACACATAGTTTGTAATGCTGCCCGACAAGATTTCATAGGAGCTCTCCAGTTCGACAGATTTCGGGCTCTGGTGAGCTGCAGTCAGGTTTATTGGCAAAGGCTTGCACAGTCTGTACTGTGTGAAGCGATAATTATAGTTTAGAGATTAGAGGAAATGACATGTTGGTATCTTCTTTATTTAATGAGTTATGCATCTACGGGTGATAAAGTGTCAACAGAACCTGTTTGTGTCAATCTTCCTGTCCTCTAGACGTCGTGTAAAGTAATATCTTTTATGTATGTGTCTACATGTTGACCTTGATAAATGTTAAACGTGCAATGTGACAAATCGTCAAGCCTTTTATCAAAAGGAGCTGCATATCTTACACTCCAGGAAAATTAGGAGTGACAAAAACATTTGCATATTATAAACTATTTAATTGCTATTTGATAGATAGTCCTTAAAAATCATCTACGTTGTCGTGATGCAGTGAGATGCAGTGCAAACAAGTGCTTCATTCAGCTGCCATTCCTAACAAAGGCCTGCGCATCACAGTAAACACAGATGTGCCATGGTACAGTATGTCTCCATCTGTCACCATAGCGAGGGTGGAGATGTCCCAGCCTCGCTCCGAAAAAAAACAGCTTAAAACTGTTACTGCACAGTTGACAGTTTTAAAGACTGGTCTCAGTGTACAAATTATGTTTAATACACACACGCTCAGCTCTGAGCAACGCTTATTATTACCCTGTCAGCCCCTCACAATATGCAAGAGCTCATTAACTAAAGACAAACAAACAAAAGCTGCGGATTTTCTCATGACTAATGCCACACCTGGACCAAAGTCTTCTTCATAAATTGAATATGCAACGCACCCTGATAATCACTTTAAAAGAATGTCCAGAATTCGAACCCGTCATGTTTGCATTCTTTGAATAGCTGCCACTTATTAGGTCACAAATTGAGGGCGACGAGGGAGATTTCAAACAGAAAAGAGACGGTCACGCGCTACACTGAACCTAGTGTGAAGATTTTTACACCTTGTACAACAAGACCTGCAGTATTCACCCGTCTGCTTAGGTGGTTAGATGAGATTACTGACTTTCCTCACTCTCACTACACACCTGCAAGATTAATCCATCAGCTGTCTATAGTGATGATACACTCGCACGACTCGGTCATTCTTACACTTACCGCCTGTCCCTCCTCTTAAATAGATTAGGTGAGAAGAGAGGTGATAAGCTCATGGCCGTTGCTCTGTGCAGATGGAATCTACGAGACAAACGCTTAATTGCGGGCACACCCAAAGATTTTGCGGCTTTACAATTCCAGCAGTGTGGATAGTCCCACGTTCATGTAGAAGTGGCACATTTTCTCAGCTGGATGGGAGGGAGATGAACGATCGGGGTGGTTTCTGATTTTGCTTACCCAGAATTCTCTTGCAGACTAATTGCATTTTGCATCACCATATACTTTATTCAGAAACTTTATGTTTGGTTACTCTAAGTATTTCAGCGTTAATAAAGGATATAATAGGACAGATTTTAAATGATCAACAGAATGACAGTGCTGGTATATAAAAGAAAACTTTGGAATCTGCACTCTTAACAAAAGCAGCTTCTAAAGGTTCTTTGATGCCATAGAAGAACCTTTTGGTTACAAACGATAACGTCTGAGCGTTTCTGTTTCACAAAAGCTTCTTTGTGGCGAAAAAAGGTTCTTCAGATTATAAAAAAGTAAGAAAGTGATGGTTCTTTATAGAATCTTTGACTGAATGGTGCAACCAATAATGGTTCTTTAATAGCATCACTGTGAAGAACCTTTTAAGCATCTTTATTTTAAAGAATGTCTTTTGCAATCTTGAATTTTCAAGCACGCCGTTTGTTAGAAAATGCCACCATACACATAACCCCTTTATGGAAAATATTGTTTACAGTATAATTAGTGTAAAGAGGAAAGAATGTGGTTTAAGCTTCATGTCTGTTACATGATAGACAGACAGCCTTGTTTTGTGTGCATTGTCTCTCTGGAGACACGTAGTGAAAACATGTTGGTACAGGAGATGTCCAGGCTGTATGTTATGTAAAACAAGAGATTAGAAAACCATTACTTTAATCCAGTAAATATATGTGATTGTCTTGTTAGCCCGTGTCGAAAAGCGTGGTTTAAGTTGGATCATTCTAACAGAAGTATTCATGTCAGTGTATAGGGAAATGCTTATGTATCGGTTGCCAAGAGACAAAACAACATGCAAAGGCTTTTATTCGTCTGTTGGCATCTGTAGGCTTAGATATATTTTACTTACATTTAAGTTTATTGTTCTAAAAGTAAAACATTCCTCAATTCCCTATTTCCTTGTGTTGATTTTATGTATTTTTGATTTTCTTGTTTTGGCGCAACTATGTTGTATTCGGATGGCTTCTAATGCATCATACAGAAGTGCTTGACCTACTTAGGAATCATAAGGTTGAATGGCCCGTCTTGCCCTGAACTGCCAACAACACAGGAATTTAGGCTCGAAAAATACAAAACAGGACACTTCATGTACTTTAAAAAACAATGCATGTTGTAAATGCGCATTGTTTGGAAACCAGCCTGAGCTAGCCTTGGTCCTGTGTGTTCATATGCTATGCTTTTGTTTGCATGTTCCCATTAACACGCGGTAAAACAAGATAAATGAGGCACCCGTGCGCCCACTCGAGTAATTCACAGAGTCTGCGGTTTCGTGCAGTTGCTGAGCAATTACCATTGGTCAGCTTATCAATGGCACTATTATCACAGTACATGTTGGAGCCGCTTATGTCTCTGTTTAAACAGTTATAAAACCACTTCTAATCATACAGTATGTTTAAGCAGGTGTTGATACCTTTACAGACCAGGTGTGTCGCAATTCTGTTGCTTTGTCATCTGTCCAGACACTTCCCAAGTTTAGGCCACTGTACCGGAGTACTTGTGGGTTACATAAACATTTTTGTGGATGCCCAGTTTCAAGTGGGCTGACTCTGTGTGTGCACGTGGAAATTCTTCACAGGATGAATGAGTTTGATGATGGCAGTTCTGTAATACAGTGAGTTTGCCACTTGAGGCCGTCTTGGACATTTAATGCCACATTGATGCTAGATATTAAGATTTGTCACATTTACAACATGCGCCCATCTGTGTCCATGCAGATCAGTAAAATATTGGAGGTGGAGATATTGGTTGTGTAATCTCATACCAGAATTTACAGTCTAAAAAGTAACTCTTATTATCCTATCATTCAGTTACTAAATTAGAATTAATATTTAATTTGCTTTGAATTCAATTAGATACTTCTTACGCAATTTTATGAAAATTATTTGTCTGTTTCAGCCTGACATGATAATATTGACAATGGCATGAGTTTGAGGAGTGTCAGCCTGAGTAATGGGAGATGGTTGCACAAATCGACTAATATTGTTTATCGCTCTCTAAGATCTCAAAAATCTGGAATTTTGATAACACCTAGATTTACTAAATCCATCGATTCTGTCATGTAGAGATTTCTCATGACAGAAACCTAAACCTTGGAATAGGCTTCCCGATACTATTCGTGGGTCAGACACTCCCAATTTAAATCTAGATTAAAGACACATCTTTTCAGCCTAGCTTTCACTTTATGCATAATATGCTAAATACACCATCTGGAGATTACTTTTATTAGATATTATTTACTAGAATGATCTTACTTGGTCTATAAACACCATGCACTCTGATGTGTTTTACCTTTTTTGTGTTTTTCTTATTTTCTCCTGTAAAGCGGCTTTGAAACAATGCACATTGTGAAATGCGCTATATAAATTGAATTGATTTGAAGTTTATGTTGTGATGCTCATATGGAAATAGTCTATGTGATGTATTAACCCAAAGACCAGGGGGCTCATGTATCAACGCTGCGTACGCACACAAACGTCGCGTACGTCAGCTTTCACGCTCACTGTCGGATGTACTAACAGTGAAATTAACGTGAGAATGTGCATTTACAGCTTTGTCTGTACGCAATGTTTTAGTATGAATTCTTTGTACATGAGACCCTGAAGTGTAAACAGTAACATTATAATTAGAAGTAAAGTGAGGGACTCATCTGTGTTGTAAACAGTTTCATATAGGTGCATGCATCCTTTGCAGCCGAGCATTCCCAACGTGCATCATGGATAAGTGTGCTGTGCAAATGCATTCAGTAGTAATTTTGTGGGTGTGTTGGCCACGTTACCTCATTTGCATAATTGCCTAAGTGAATCAAGGAAAAACCAGCACAGACAGCGCATGCAAATAAACTGTACAAACAGCATATCATTCATAGAGAAACTCCCCCAAAGACGTTCACGGAGATTCTGTTCTTTGTGTGCAGGGAATTAAACTTAAATCTAAGTCACCTGAAGTAGAGAAGGTCTCTGGATAACTTTCACACAAACCTGGCTGTGTTCAGCACAGTTTGTACAATTACAGTATGTCAAATTGCCCTTATTAGTCTGTCATGGTATTTTAAGTAACAAAAACCCTTCTGATAACATAAATTTGACTCTTTATCATCACTACCATAATTAATATAATCATCATAACTCAAGAACATTAGTCTCAAGTTTCGTCAAATAAAACACCGGTTCCAATTGGGCTGTGTCTCCAACTATAAAACTAATCATTTTAACTTCTCAGTCTGTGGGCTCTTTTGAATTAACTCTGCATGGAGGTTAAAAATAGACCTGTATGTGGTCCAGATTCCATTTACTGAGGAACTCTGTCTGTACGGTATGTATCCTTAATCCCTGTGGCAAAGCAGACAAGTTCATACCAGACGTGGCATACAAACAGCAATTAATAATGCATTGCTTATTGCTGAGAAGTGCCGGGGGGCTTCACACAAGTCATAATCAATGTCTCTGGTTTGGCTGTGACATCCCATGGGCTTCACAAAAAGGAAGAGCAGTTTCCCTTATAAAGCGGACCTTGCGTGTCACAGCAGGTCTGCGTTAACATGTGGGCAAGACATTAGGTCATTGGCAATGCAGTATGTCCTCTAATACGATGTTATAGTGTCAAAAATGTATTCTAAGGCTTTCTGGAACACTCTATCCTGATTGGTCGATCAGGACATTCTGCACTAATTATAATTGTGTAATGGCTGCTAAAGTGATTTCTTCCATGATCCGTTTCTCAAAGCATGTCTCTATGTTTATTTCTGTGTATTTCTTTGTTTAGTAAAATATTGCGTAGTATAATAAACAGCTTTCTTAAAGATGATTTTAGAAGGGGTTCGCTTGTGGATTATGATCACCTGTCAAGGTTTATTTTACAAAAATGACCATCCTAGCAGTGGAAACTGTCTCTTTTTGGCACTTTTAAGTTCTAGGGGGTCTGACGTGAGATGTTCTTTGGGCAGCATGTGCACTTCCTGGCTTCAAAGGAGCAGCAGTATGTGCATAACCCCAGTGTTCTGGCTACAGTAGATACGTGGACATGCTGGAGACGGGCAGAGCATCGGGCTGCGACGTCAGCGCTCGTTCGGTGCATCCGCACTAATACAGATCAGCTGGCATCACCACGATGAGCTTGGCAGTTTGCCTCTTGCTAAACCTGTTCATTAGTGCGTCTCGTTTTAATTGAAAGGAAAATATGAGCGGGAGGAGCGGGGCTAATTTATTTGATCAGGTATGGCTCAGTGTCTGCTGCTTGGAGAAGTGTCTGTGTGGGACCAATGAGCCTTGAAGTGGGAGCAAATCTATTTACAGTAATGCACATCTGCTGTGTTTATTAGTCACCTTTTTATGATTCATTTGTGTTATGTGGTCAGTGTAATCGTGGTGATAAAAGAGCATCATAAATCATGGTTCCACTTGCAAGTCAATGCATGAATCGTTTTATGTTGACAAAATCTGTGTTGCTTCTTTAATATGAACAAATTGTCATGTATGTATTTACATAGAGTAGGGATTGTTTGGTTTCTTGCATTGTGCGCCAAAGCATTTGTCCCTTTAATTATTACCATTATCATCGAATGCTTTCCAAAGACACAATTAAACCACAAGCCTTACAGAAAATAATGATGTCTAAATACCTCTATGGAACAGAGGCAAAGTTCAGAAAGTACACTGTTATCTCTGTGCATGTTGACAGTACAGTGAACACGCATGCATTTAAAGACACAAACAATGAATATTAAATGAAGCGCACAGTTTGCGTGTCTCTGTGTTTATGCACTGCAGTGATGTACTGTCTGAAGGCTGAATAGATCTGTCGGCCAGACAGAGAAGATTAACAGCACCTGGGCCGCCCTGGCTTCCATTCTCTGCTTATTTTTCTAAACGTGCTCCTCAAAACTCGTTCTTCCATCTTGTCATGATTGGAATCTAGCTCGGAAAGGCATTTCCTAGAAATGGGACGACCCCGTTCACCCACTAACATGAGTGAAACATAACCGTGCTTGTTTGCGCTAACATCCGTGAATTCCAGCAATTACACCTGCCGATTGAAAGCTTGTTATCTCCGGGTTTGTAAACACTCTTAATCTCCTCGACACAAAAGGATTAAATCGTTTTAAGGTATGAATTGAAAGGTGATACGCTTGCAGGTAGCTAAAGCGGTGACGTCAAACCTCTGATCAGAATCAGCCAGCCGGAGAAAAATGCGCAGGTCAACTGAACACAGCAAAGATGTCGGTGTCTGATGTACAGAATTTAAACACGTATGCAGTATTGGAGCCAACTAACTGTCATAGTATCTCCAAAACAATCTAGAAGCCCAGTCAAACTCGAGAAAGTTGTCCAAAATATGGCGAAATACTGGCGTGCAGCCACGGCTGCAGAATCACGCTTTGCTCTGAGAAGAAAGGGGAGGTGAATGTACGTTACTCTGCGATATACAGATTTTCTGAACCTGCTCGAGGCTGTCGGCCTGAGATGATCCGAGATAATCTAACGTAAATAACGAAAGAAACAGTGAGAAAAGTGTGTGTGTGTGTTTAAAGAGCCCATTTGTGCTTTGCTCTGCATACAGGACTCGAACTATGACCGACCGAAGCAGATAACCGATTCTGTCATTCATTCACACTCATGTTATTCCAAATCTGTGTGACTTTCTTCTGCAGAACACAAAAGAAGATATTTTGAAGAATGTTGGAAGATGAGCAACATTGGCTCCCATTGACTTCCAATTTCATGGCTACCTAGACATTTCTTAAAATATCTTCTTTTGCGTTCCATATACTGTGTCATATACTGGTTTTAAAAGACATAAGGGTGAATAAATGTTTACAGAATTTTTTTTTTGGGTGAACTATCCCTTAATGTAGTGAAGAGTATCTCTGTTTAACACCATAAAAAATAATTAAATAAGCTTATTTTTTCAGAACTAAGAGTTCAAATGCAGTTAAAGTCCTGTGGTCAATGAATTCCATCAGATGTCAGTATAACATCAAAGCTTGCTATGTTTGCAGACGCACATTTCTCTGTATAACCCTTATTGATAATTCTGTTTGTTACCATTTGTCCTTCCTTTTCAGATATGTGGGACCATAGTGGTTTTACATAACAGCAAGCTGTGCAAGCATAAAGCCACACCCTAGATAATGCAGAAGTGTATATTTCAGAACATCAGCGAAAGAAACCTTAACATGTTCTGTTTCAGTTTGTTTAAGGTATTACCAAATATCATCTCTCACTACTAACACAACCGTCAGCATAACAAGATTTTCTCATAGCGTGCTGTGACTTGGCAGTTATTTTGCCATGCACGCATGGCAGCTCCAGCATGTAATACAAACACAGCATGAGTCCTGGTGGACTAGAATTAAAACTATAAAGTGACACAATTGAAGCTGTCATCTCGTACTCTTACACCTTTACCTGCCCTGAAAAACATTTATTTTGAACAGTGTTGAACAACCTGCGCTAAATTGAAGGAGAGGCTCTCTCCAGAAATTGTCTACATATTACCCTCATACCGTCTGCAGTACATTTTCCCCGCGTCCCTCCCTGCTCCATGCTTTGCATGTCTGCGAGTCTTTGCCTATTGTTTGCATCCACGCTATTTTTGGCATGTGCAAATGTGTTATGTTAGGTGTGACTTTGACGAAACCTGTCGTGTTGTGACATGGAGAGCAACATTTACCTTGATAGCTTTTGTTTACCTAACAGTCTGTTACAAGCGTCGTTGTTGAGTTGGTTTGACCGGAACGCCATTGCACGTTTCATTGAGCTCTCTTCACTGTCCTAAGTCACCTTAGTAAACATGACTCTCTTTTTTTTAGACGCGGGGGAGGACCGCGGTCCTCTTCAAACGACCCTTTGACATAAACATGGTAACCAGGAGGATTTCAGAAATCCTGTCTAAATAAACAGACCACAGGATGAAACTCTACATGACCCTCACATGAGGACAATAAGGAAACTGGTTAAGACCAGACCTATAATTAGACCCTGTGATATAGACACACGCATAGATGTTGCGGGTAAGGCTTGCATTTCCAAGACAAAAACCTGGGCACTTTTTAGTTCCTCTGAGATGAGCCGAAGTTATCTTGTAGAAAAGGATACGAAATTTCAAAGCAATAAAAATGAGAACCTAAATTTGGTTCTGCGTGTTTCATATTTGTCATTGTCCTTCTGAAACCTCGAAGGTCCAAATTCACTGCTTTCAGGAAATTGAAAAAAAATATGTTTTTGATTGATTTAATACTGTATTGTCATAGTTGACAATCACTTTTTAATTCTTTTTATTGGTTATATGTTTGAAAAACATAAAGGGTGACTAATAATATTGATTCATGGCAAAACACAAGAATCACAAAATATGGAGGTACGAGGTTTCGAAGGACTCCATTCCCTGTTCACTGTTCAATGTTATGGTATGGAAAAAATTTAAAAATGAATTCTCGTGGTTTATGAAAGAAAGCAAATCACATAGCATCAAAACTACATGAGGGCGATACTTATATCAGTGTCTACAATAAATCCTGGACGTTTTGAGGTGGGCAGCCCAAAAATATTTTTGTTCCTAATCGTGCCATTAAATAATTTGTCAAGATTGTCAACAGACGCGTGATGAAACCGCGAGTAAAGTTTATCCGGGGGATGTCCTGTGTCTCAAATGTGGATGACTGTGAGAGAGCGCACTGAAACTGGAATATAAAAAAATGAGGAAGAGAAAGAGGTGGGGTGGGAGGGCTTTCACAGCTGTTGTTCTGCAATGTTTCCTCTGATAGTGGACTTGGCTGTACTCCCAGTTCTTTAGGTAAACGACTCCAAACACAATTACCTTCAACGCCTTTTGGTGAACAAACATGGTAGCAGTATGCAAAACAACCCTTTATTTCCCCAAACTAATATGGATAATTAAAAGAGCTGTTATTTTGTAAATAGGTGGGAATTAATTCCACCTTTATCCTCTAATAAAGCTGTCTGTCATTGCTTGGGTGTAAATGCTGACATATGGAAAATCATTAGCCTATTATCTAGATCAGCTTATGGCGAACACTTTAATTCTTTAATCTGTTCTACACACTGACCCTTTGCTAGCTGCACTTGGCCAGGACGTGGAAGGGAAGGAACTTATTCCTGAATACTAATTGAGGGGAACAAAAGCACCCGATGGGCTTTCACCCGTGCTTCTCCAGGTGACCATGGCAACATTTAAAAACCTGAAAGATAACGTCTTCTTGAATTTCAGTGTGCTTTGAAAGTCAGTAATAGACATTTGAAATTGGAAGAAGCAAACATTGTGCATATAATAGAAATAATAAAAAACATTAGACCTTATGCAGTTTGACTGATAATAACAACATCTTGGCCCGTGTCAGCTTTGTAGTGCTTCGAAACTGAGGGTGGAGTGTGCTGTCGGATGCAATTTGCAACCTCAGTAGAGTCACCACTACATACTTGTACATAGAGAGCTTTAAGATCTAACAAGTTAAATGCTTTCTAAACAGATAATAGAGTTAGCGCGCTTGACCCCCAGTTAGCTGGTGTCTGAGAATATAACTACTTATATATTTTTTATGTTGTTAAGATTAAACCATCTATAGAAACAGAATATTTTTGAGAACTTAGCCGCTGCATAGCATCACCCTGACAACCAGACCCATCAGCCGGAGAGCTTCATAAGAGCAAGTCATGCACAACCCATTCAGCATTTTTATCTTTTCCTAAAAAACAGATTTCTTGATTCATTTATTGTTTTGTATTAATGTTTTGTTTAATTCATGTAAAATCTTTATGATTATATTCATTAAAATCATTATGAATATTGTAAAATATTTGTTATGATAACGAATGCAAGCGTTTTTATTTTTGATCAAATGTATTTAAAACAACATTTCTATAACTTTTATTGTAACTCTATCAGTCTGCTTAAAAAACAAACACAGAGCAAACATAGCAGTAATAATCCACCAGCATGCCCAAAAAAATTCTCACACAAGCCTATTCTTTACCTCTTAGGTGTGGTCTGGTTAGGTAGCTGGAAAAATATATTTCTATATGCAGATTTTCCACAGAAGTGCATGTCAGACTTACATAATAATAATACAGAAGAAATGCTTTTCATGCAGCAAAGGATGTACAGCCGTAAGTGTCTCGGATCAACAATCGCTCATTTATTTTCCATGAGTGTTAATGTCACGTGTCTTTGTTTCTTAGTACAATAGTGTATTTTATACTGTTACGACATGGCAACGTATAAACGTTTTACGTAACTTGCATTGGTACTTATATTATAGGTTATTACTATAAGTCATACACATATTCGGCATACATGATTGCTGCGATTCAAACCCATGATCTTGGTACTGTCCATACCATACTTTACTATCTGATTTACAGGAACTGAAAACCACAACAGGATCCTCTGAACTTGTGTGGTAAATAAGATCCAGCAATATGCTTTATGGAGAAACGACTGTTTCCTCAGTGAGAAACCTGAACTTATTTTGACACGTTCTTACAGTCATTTTCACAACACATAGAAAACCAGAGGCGTGGTGTGTTGTGTGAGAGTCTATGTGAAGCCTAGAACATTCTTTGGTGTTATTTGACATGCAAGCTGCCAAGAGCTCTGGCGAGTGACAAATAATGAATTATTGACCCTGGGAGATTGTGAATTCGGGCCACAGCTCTGTAGACGAAGCCCAAGAAGAACCGAATTGGCCTTTTGGACAGAGCTCAGAGGAGCGTGTTTCACATTCCAGTCCCCCGTGTCTTTGATTTCTTGGCACGGATTGGGAAGTTACATGAGCCTGTCCCAAAGTTCACTCTTGTGTTTGCTTATTTATGTGTTTATATTTGCTAACATGCTAACAGCAGACCATGAGTCGCTCCATGACATCTCAGCAGAAAGAATGCTACCGCAAAGCTGCTAAATGATCCAACTCTATACATCTCATGCTTGTTTAACCTGGCGGCGGATGCTGTGGACATCTCCCGTGAACCCTCTGGCAATGTTTTCTCAGTACTAGCCTGTCCAATGATGATCGTCTGTCCCCCCCTCCAATAAACGATTACAATAAGAATGATTCATATAAATTTTCTTGTTTACAGACTGGAGCAATCTCATCTGATTTACGAGAAACCCAAGATCAAACTCGGTTGTCATTTCAAAGCGAGTGTTAGAGCCAATATGCATTAAAAGACAGAGCAAAAGGATTTTGGCAAAGGTGCTTCACAAAATGTTTCCAGAACACACCGAATTGTTCCAATAAAACAGAGGAAGTTTACCTAAGAACCGACTTCAGTTATTCATGCAAAAATCTCAATTTCACATACGAAGAAATTCCGAGGAGAGTTGGGTTTTGAGCACTGCTCTCCTTCTCTCGTAAAAATTGACGAAATCATACCGCAACCCTTTAAAAACAGCTTTTTAGTAATAATTGTTTAGCTTAGAATTGTTTACCTGTTACCTGAGTCATCATCTCTTCCCATAAATGGCCTGTTAAAACCTGACCTTCTTAATAAGTTACGTGCATTTTTGGGCTTGGGAAAATCAACTTTTCCCTAGAAACAAACGCCTTCGTGTTGTTGCAACAAAACCGCTCCATGTGTGTTATCAATACAAGTAAAGTTAATTGACACCGGTTCTATTTATATTCAGCATGAACTCTGTAATATGCGTTCCATCTCTCTTATAAAATGTTCATAACATTGAACTGCAAATTATTATTCTCAACCAAAGTGATAAAATGGGCCAACTTTGTGCACCACAAAACTTTAAAATCTTAACATTTGGTCTTAGTTCTGTTGCATGAGAGTTCCTATAATTAACCCTGCAAGGCCAACAAGCCAAACCGAAGAGTTGTTTACTGTGGAAAGGTTGTTTGGGTAGAAATTTGTTCATTGCGAAGCTGTGCGCCAAACATTTTTTTACACATGCACAACGTTAGTGCAGGAGTTAACTCCATGTGTTCACCAATGAGATCGTGTTTGGAAAGTGTGCAACAACCATGTGGAGATAAATGTGGATGAGCTCTAATAGCCTGGCTGATTCATCTTATAGCTGTTTAGGAGGACACTATGTTCCAGACTGCCTGAACCCACAATGAGCCACGGCTTGCCGGGGTTAATCTTATGGATTTGCTTCATGGAAAAACACAAGTCTGATTTGTCAAGAGCAGGACAGTACAGTAACTGTAATCATACTGGGATCAATTGGAATTAACTGTGCTGTACGTAATTGTGAGAGGTTTAATATCTAGGTAAAAATTACTCACTTTTGTATAGTTTCTCAAAAGTATTATTATTTATATGTCTTTTAATGTAGAATTACCCCAAATGTGTCCATTGTGTACAGTATCTGATGCGCCTGTCCTGAGTGTATATATATGTCGGTTTTTCAGGCTCCACTAAATCTACCTAATTTCATCAGTTTTCACCTTTTTCCAGTATTTTATATACAGTATATTTAATCTTATGAAGACATATTATTGGATTATCTTAAAATTTAGGGTTTGAGTCACGGTATGTTCCCACTGGGTACACCCCAGTATGTTTCCAGCACTGGTAATTTGTCTGCCCACGCACAAATAAAAAACTGCAGTCATAACATATTTTCCGAATTTAATGCGCAGCTGTGTAGAGCAGCATTTTGGACCAATGAGATTCCACCTTGGGTGTGGCCAACCATGAAAATGTCCTGTACCCGTCTGCCGCATCGTGTCTGGTATAATGCCAGTGGCTCAGTTATGATGCACAGATTCTGATGAGTGAGTCAGCGGGCTCTTAGCTGCTGATATAACAAGGGCAAATCCTGAAGAGGGCAGACGGCTGTTGACAGGTTCTCTCATTATCTCAATGGACGTCATTGCCAGGGTGTGAACGTATAAGACAATGAGGGCAAACACCTCATTACAGTGCTAACCTATCTTTAATCCTGTAAAAAACTTGCAGTATGCCAGCCAGATCATTCCAAATGAAGCAACTCTTTAACAAAAAAGACCGAAGCTGCATCCCAAATCGTGCACTTGTGCACTATTCTACGCCATTTTGTAGTATAAATAGTGTGAGTAGTGAGTTCACATTGAAATCCTTAAAAAAAGAAGTGCACACTAAGTACCAGGATGATGCACTTTTTCGACTGAAAATAAGAAGTGTGAAACTCAGGACACTTCATGCACTCAGCAGTCACAGTTTCGCTTATCGGAAAGGGAGCATGGCTATCAGACACTGCTCAAGCAAAACTCTCCTGCAGAGTGATAACGCTTCAATCCGATGATGACAAAAGTAATACTGGTCAAAACAGATCAAAATTACAGTAAATGAACAATGCACAAGAATATTTATATTCACACACATTGTGGCGTGAGATTGACGTCATTGCGCTTGTCTGGGAAACCGATATACTTCAGGTTAGTATAAAACTGTTTAGTATTCAATTTGGGACGATACTACGCTTCTTTATTCAATATGCCCAAGGCCCTACCAAAAATAATCAATGTCTATCACTTATACAGATTGAGATTGAAAGTTCATTTTTTTCTCTTCTTTTTATTGACTTTTAAATACTAATATAGAATAAAACATCAAATTCCGTGTTTTTTCTGGTTTAGTCATGTGACATTTGACATCTACTCTGTAGCGGTGGTCCACAGTGTCAACCCTAGTCACGGGACATCCTAGCAGAGCAAATTTTGTGTGTCTACCATATCTGACATTTTCTGGGTACTTCCATCTTTCTGTCTCTTTGATAAGATGATTTGAATCGGGTGTTTAAGGGTAAATGTGCAATACTTTGGGTTCCCAACACCGGAGATGAGAACCACTCGTCTGTACAGCTTGTGCTTTAATTTCAAGTGTTCAAGAGACTGTCCATAGTACATCTTCATTTAAGAAAAGTGGCCAGGATTATAGTCACATTTTGTTTTCCACAGAAGAAAAAAGTCAGAGTGGTTCAGTTTCCAAACCTTCCAAACTTTATTTAATATAAAAGCAGGTGGCCTGAGGTTCTTTGCTAGAGATTGTGCAAGGTTTGAAATCATTGTTATGTTATTTCACTCCAAGACAGGTACCAACAATGCCTTTTGATATTACGAAAATGAATCCCTTGGATGAGATCGAACTGCAGCCACAGATCATTTCGCAAACTGTGGGGTTATTGATATTCTACATGTGTTATCCAACGATTGTCAGTTCTTCATGATTTCAACAAACACTGAATTTGGCATAATAGAATAAGATCACATGAATTAAAAGCGCTTCACGTTTCACAATGAAGGTGCTGTCTGTGGAAGATTCAATTCCACTGGCCTTGGGGGAAATTAAGGCTACAGATGCACTCCTTCATGTCTGCAATCGAATGCTATTATGTCTGTCTTGGCAGTCACTTTAACATGATCAGACTTTCCCTTTAGCCTGAGGTAAACATAACCGAAGCCAAAGAGAGTGTACTTTATTAAGTCAACAAACCATGACCCCATGAGGCTATTTCGTAAGCTATCAGGGCAAATCTATTTCACAAGCTACTGATCCGACCTCTACGCAAATATTTTGGACCGCAATCGCTTGTTATCATTTTCTCATTGTCTGTCATCGGACGTTTCTGGTGTTCACTCATAATGTCGTGCTACATCAGCATGTATACTTGTGTAAATATAAGCTGTGTATAAATCAGAACATTTTAACTCTTCTAAAAATGCTGAGTGTGGTTTTATTAGCTGAAAAAATATGAAAATGGAATAGGCCTATCCCTCCAAAATGATGTGTTATTAGTATCTGATTTTTCTAGCTTGTTTAATCTAAATCTAATATTCATATTGTGGAAGCCTAGGGATTTCATCTAGTGCAAAAATGGACACTCGGAGACCGAAGTATTTATATAACTTACACATTTTTTCTCAAGTATGATATTGCGGTTGGTATTTGTGTCATCGCTCCTGCACTGTGACTGGTAAGCTGAGTAAAAAGTGATATCGATAAGCACAGTGTTATTCTCAATATTGCACATTTTTACTCTCTGAGCGTTAGTTGCTGATGTTTTTAAAGTCCAATGTGTACTTTTTTGGATCTATTGACAGAAATGCAATTTAACATACATGACTATGTCTTCAGAGGTGCGTTAAGACCTTGCACAAACTAAGAACTGTTTTTCTTCCATTTGGTCATGTCATGTGCCACCTAGGCTCCCTGCCAATGTTGACCCTCACTTTGATCATGTGATTCTTAAAGGAATGATTTGGGCAATTTAAGGTAATATAATTTGTTTCTTTCTTAACTTATTTCAACATTCGCTTCGAGGTCATGGACTCTGAAGCCCGCCAGTGGCCTCAATAACCATGCTTGTGTTGTGGCTATAGCATGACTGCTGTGGCTCAGTGAATGCCAATGTTGGGTGGGTTTGTAGACAGTGCCTGTCAGTACCCTGAACCCTGCCTCTGGGAACAGGAGCACCTTATACCAGACAACAAAGCCCGGGCTGGCCCCCTGCCTATGGCCCGTCGCCAACTGTCCACCGTCCCGCTCACAACAATGCTGCCATTGAGCCAGTCAATTAAACGGATATCATACACCTATGTGGGTGTTTGTCTAACTATGACAAGTAAATTACTCAACAAGCCTTCATTGCAAAGACAATTGACCTATTAAGCCATTATGAAAGCTGATCCACCTGTTGCGTTTTATAACAGCGTCCCGTATATCGGCCGCAGGCTCTTGTTAACGGCGGCAATCGTCAATGCAAATGTTCTCGTAGCACGCAGCTTGTGCTACATCAAAGGACTGCATCTCATTTGAATAATTAGCCGAGACATTATCACATTATTAGGTTTTATATGTACGACAGGGAAAATGGATGGAACATGATGTATGCCTCTGGGTGGCACGCGTTTGGTGCTGTTTGCTATACAGTACACTAAGTATGCCATCCTAATTAAAAACAGCCACTTTAGATCGAAGGGCGAACAATACGTAATCATAATTATAAAGCGATCAAATGTCTGCAAGGCATTTTTTTCACATTATCTACGCACGTCCACATGGAAATGAGATCAAATCAGTATTAAAATTCATGCTGTGCTTTTGAAACAGCGCTCTGACAGACGCCTTTCCTATTGGTGTTGACACAGCTGGGAGCGGCGAGCAGGTCTTCAGATTAGTGTGTAATGTGTGTAGCCGATTGGTTTTATAGCAATAACCATGTCAAATAAACAGACTTGTGAGGCCGGGAGTTGGGAGTAACACTGGGAGATCCTAGCCTGAGGTCTTCCAAAGCCTCGATTTCTTCACTAGAATCAGCCTGACCGTCTCAAACTAACTTTTAAAGGAAGACCACTCAGCCAAAGCCACAGGAACCCTCATGACCCCAAGACTTTTATGTAACAGTCTGCAGCATGCTGCCTTCTGGAAAATATCCAGGAGGCTTTAGGACAATCTATCAAGATATCGTTTCCCTCAAGGATGTTTTGTCCTCTACGTGAGGTATTGTATAACTTGGCTGCCTACAGAGGTTAATTGTTAGCGAGGAGTATGTTGGTGTACAAAATATGTATTGATCTGGATGGCTTTGGTCTCTGCTCCAACAAGTCTTGAAGTTCTTGGGAAAGAGTACGCACATACACACACACCAAAAGAGCTCTCATGTGGCGAGCATTAGCTTATTATTGCCTTTTGCAAACCCCTCACTTTTCACATGTGATGTGCTGGATGCCTTTTATTAGCACCAGTGACTCCCTCCTTCTGGCAGACTGGAGACGCGACTGACCATATGCTCAGTGTTGTTTTGAACGTGTGAGTCTGCACATTTAGATCTGATTGAGTCACGCATCCTTGAGTTTAAGCAATAGCTGTGAGGGATTTAATTTTGCTGCGGAAGGAGTTTTCAGCTAGCAGCCAGAAATTGCCACTTGGGACGGACGTTTGAGAACGAACAGTTCAGATTTTGGGCTTTGTTTGTTAGTCCCACTGGACGGTCAGTGAGGAGAGAAGTTGGGTCAGGCTCCTTTTACGTTGGTTTAGTGCCAGTTCACACAAGTTAAGTCCAATAGGCTTTTTTCTAGAAGGGAAGTAGAGTTTTTTCTGTTGCCTTTGGGAGGAGTAGGTAGACTTGAGCGTATTTTCCATAGCCTGCATTTGTATATGAATTTGAAGGCTCCTAAGAGTCCTGGGTGTTTGAGTCAAGAATTTACTTTAATTTAATCAAATGTATCCCTTATATAGTAAATTTACACACACCTGCATGAAATGCATCAGATAAACAGCACAATGCATTAGAAGGTGAAAATCCGGCGGATAATTCTGGCTTTTAAAGGGACAGTTCACCCAAAAATGTAAAATTCTGTCATCATTTACTCACCGTCATATTGTTCCTAACCTGTATAAATTTCTCTATTCGGCTAAACAGAAAGGTATTTTGAAGAATGTTTGTATCGAAACAAATCTCCTTATCAATTGGTTCCCACAGTATTTATTTTCCCTACTATGTCAGAAAATGGTTTGGTTACAAACATTCTTCCGAATATCTTCCTTTGTGTTTAGCAATACAAATACATGTATACAGGTTTGGAACAACCTGAGGGTAAATGATGACAGAATTTTACATTTTGGGTGAACTGTCCATTTTAATATTGCAGTGCAAAATATGTATAAGCTGTAAGGCTCAAAATGTCTGAATCTATGCCCCAGCATGCCTGTGAGTGAAGTGCATGATTATTTGCATAAAAGCAAGCAAACGTTTTACCAATATGTCAGCGAGTTTGGTGGAGTTTATGTTGGCAAGACCTCTGTTACTCTGTCCCAAAATCTATCCTAGTCACACCTTCCTTATCATTGTTCTATCAATAACACTTCCCTATTTCTGGACGTCAAGGACCTTTGTGTGTATTCTGTCTGTAAGGAATGCAGAAGTGTGAAATATGAAATATAAGGAGAACAGAAAGAAAACATCCTTAGGCAACCTAAATGTCAATATTTAGAACATGCCGGGATCATAGGGAAAGCATGATAGCGTAAACAAAGAGCGGTCCAACACAAAACTGAATTCCTTTTCCTGCAAGAAGTGGCCAGTGTATGATCAAACAATGGCTATTTGATGGTATTAATACAGAGGACTATTGAACACGGTGTATTTAGTAACTGAGACTATGAAGACTCTTGGGACATAGGACAAAAACAACTCTTGTTTACATCCCTCCACTTTGCTCATAATAAAAGTAATCACAGTTTGTAAACTTTAACCTTTCAGTGCCACGTATAAAATTGAGGACACCCTGATAAAGTAGATTAGATATTAACTCCCACGCTAGATGAGATTTAATTCAGAGGTGTGTCAGTATGGGAAGGAGATATATAATCTTTACATAAAACCGCAATGAACTGCTGAACCCTCAGTTTTGAGAATCGAAAGGCTCAGAGGTCAAATACAAACAATGCAAAGTTTGGGAACCAATAATTACATTCAGGAGTGACTTTTCTAAATTGTTATTCCATATATGTGGAGAATACAGAAGTCACACCCAAAATTGTGACGTGACAAAGTGGTAACCATAGCAACAGCTGGGAGTTCTGCAGCCGTAAACAGGCAATATGGATCTTAACAGTTTAGTGTATCATTAGTAAACTATAACAGAAAGCAAGGATGTTGCTTACAACGCATAAAGGTCCCTCTCGATTGTATTGGATGACTTTTCTAAAAGACCTAATTGTATGTGTAATGTTGCCTTTGTCCAGTCTCACTTTTTTTTATATCCTGTCTTAAATAACCAAATCATGAAGAGAACCATACTGAAGCTCAAGAGAACTGACATCTGTATTTTGATTTGCGCCAAGAAGCATTTTTGGTATGGTTACATAAAGAAACTCCATTTCACCAAACAGAAGTATAAACTTTTCTCATTATATCTCATTGCTGTTACACCATCAAGCTTTCTTTGGTCATTTTCGTTCCATTTATCTCACTTTCATTCAGACCTCACTATGAATTTTAACAACCAAGCAAAATTTTATTGCTGACTTAACATGTTGAGCTGGCACATTTGTGAGGTTATCAGCCAGTTTCACTTTATATCTTTATCAACTTAAAGAGCGAAGTATGACAGGCGAGCTTTAAATATTTATCTAATATCTCTGATAGTTTGACACAAAATTAAAGATTTCAATGTAAGTAAAGTCCATATGGTGGCGTGTTATGATTACAACATATGGAATACATTCGTATCATCTCGCCACATGCGTCAATTAGTTACAGTTCAATTCTTTTCGTAATCCCCTTTTAGCTGACTTGAGCTGACTGTTTTTCCAAACGGGCCTCAACTGTATTTCTCTTGCAGACTAAACATTTCAAATGCTATCTGATATATCCGACTGTCCTGGTGTCTATACATTAGACACGTCTGCAAAATATCTCCTTTCCTTTTGACATGTATACTGTATACTGTTAATGTACTGTTTATACTGTTTTGCACCAAAAAAATTGTGTAACTGTATCCATAACATACACAATGTATACATTCAGTCAAACAATAAATGGTCGGAAATGTTATGTTGTTTTGGAAACGGCAGGGATCGTTACATTTTATAAACACAGATGTTACTTGGTTAGGAATGCCAGCATGGTATTTAAATGACCCATAGTTTATACGTCAGATTGTGTTTGGTTTCAGCTGACGGAAGTAAGGAGGTAAATAATAATGAATTGTTTGTAAATGAAATGCACGTGGACTTTCCACCCTAAATCTACAGGAATCAAATCTTTAAATGCATCAGATGAGTCAGATTGAATATGGAGTATTTAAGGAGGAAGAACTGTTTAAGGTGGAATGACACAAGATCCTCGCAAGTTTGCGCAAAGGCATGTTCTTCATACCAATCTGCACATTCCTGGAAGCATACTTAGACCGAGAGCCACCTTAGACTTAAATAACAAAGCAAGGGCTGCGTTTACAGCCTTTGTATTATCTTTAAGCGCCGTATGTTCTTATCGCCATACGGCAAGAAATAAAATAACTGGTAGTTCTGAGTGGTTGTGTAACATGTCTTGGTGTTGGATTACAATATGCAAGCTAATAAGTAATACATTTATACATGTGAATACATTAAAAGCAAATGATATAACATGACAAGTCCATGGCGTTACTAAATAAATGAATATGAAATTCATTTAAATGTGTATGGTGACAGTACAAATTGTTGTGGGGAGAAGGTTTTTGCAAAAATATTTCTGTGTAACATAAGTAAAAAAAACACAGAATGATCCTGTCATCAAACTATAATTTTTTAAGTCACTAACTGTCAAACACGGCTCTAGCTCCGAGACTTTGACCGGCAAGGTGTGAGTGTGTTTGCAGGGGCAGGTGTGTGCGTCTCAAGTGTGTTTGTTCACATACCTGTGAAAGAACAGCAGAATGGACAGCATGGTTTGGTCAATGTTGCTGTTGCAGATGCCTTCATTGAGCAGATAGCAGGGGTCCCGGACCACCGACTCCAGCGAATCCTGTCTCATGATGCTGTTCAGCTTATCTGTGTTTAGGTTCTGAAAGTGAAGCTGTTCTCGCAGCTGTCTGAAGTGGTTGATTGAAGTGGGGCTGCCCAGGCTCGTGTGGCCGGGTCGGCCCGGCTCGGGCTCGCAGCCATTGGCCAGATCCAGACAACAGCTGCAGCAGTCCAGGCCGATGGGCGAGCGGCACTCCTCGTTTGACATCACTGCGAGGCTGACAGGTGAAACTCCGGGATATGGTGCAGGCAGGTTCTTCTCCACCTGCTCTCAGCACGCACCGCACCAGGACCTGTGTGTGAGTTTGGGATTTTAGGAGGAAACTTCTGAGAAGTTCACTTCCTAAACGATCACACCGCTGTGTCCCAGGTGCCACAGAAGAGACTGCGTTAGTTGATTCTCCTCGACTGCGCGTGTGAGAGTGTGCACATGAAACCTCTGCTTTTATAAGCCGGGTTGCCTGTTCGCTCTTAATGATGCAGCAGGATTGTGTTTGAAAGAAAAAACAGAAGCCGCTTCTGTTTTTTTCTCCTCGCTGTCCACTGTACTTTTTCCTGCCCCTATGTCTGCATACAGTGCAGAGCGGAGAAAGTAGGTGGAGGGAGGGAGGCAGGGAGGGAGGGAGGGGAAAGGAGAGGGTTGAACAGGAAGGAGGAGGAATTCTGTGATTGGTTGAACCGCCTTGATCGGTTCACAAACAGGCCCCTCCTGTGTTTCTTTTGCACTACCACTCTTTAACTTGACATCGCAGTTAGGGGCGGAGCAAAGTTAGAATGAGGAAAGAAGCATTAAAGCATGCTTTTTCACATGTGCACTTTGGTGTACCCAGGGCGGATCCCAGAACGAAAGCAAACCATAATATTTCCCCTGTTTATTTCACAGAATCAAACACGAACACAGATTTTTTCGTTGTCAGGGTTGAATTCCAACGGCTGTTATATTTTGCCGTGTTTTGTACTTTTTGCGTGCTGCTGGTAGAAATACTTCTTGTGTGTCCATGGATTTATTTCTAATATGAATGCATGAATCTCATTGGTCTTGCTCCGGGGTTGTTGTCTTTTTTTAACCAATGTCACCAAGTCCACCTAAAGTGTGTTTGAATCATTTCAGTCCATTGTAAACACATGCTCTTATAATAATAATGGAAGAAAACGGTCATAATCTAAATGTATATTAAATAAAAACAAAAATCTTGAGGTTTGATTGTTTTTGCGAACTGAAATTGAAATGTTTACTATGCTGAAGGAAAAATGCTGACGCAACATTAACGTTTACAAGACACTCAAATCATTAAGTAGTCAATAAATTCTCAGAAACCACAGATTGCTCCCAATGATGATATCCGCATCTCCGAAAACAAGCGTTAAATGGTGTTTCATCACATCGAATGAGCCATTAGCTAAACTGTTATTCATAAATCAGGCTGGTTATTGTTGTCCATAATATTTTATATACTTCATTATGTATCATTAGGAATGGACAAAAATATGAACACCCATTCCAATGTTAAATGTGTGGGCCACTATAAAAATGGTAGAGGTTACTACATATTGTTATCATGGAGATGGTGGTCTAGTGGGTTAAAGCACTGAACTGGTAAATCAAAACGTTGCTGGTTCGATCCCAGCAGCCACCACCAGTGTGTCCTTGAGCAAGACACTTTACTCCATGTTGCTCCAGGGGGATTGTCCCTGTAATAAGTGCACTGTAAGTCGCATTGGATAAAAGCGTCTGCCAAATGACTAAATGTAAATGTAAATGTAAATATTGTCTAGTTTGCACAGCAAACAATGTTTTGAACAAGCTGTGCTAGAACAAGCTGTGTTTAGCAGTGGTTAGAACAAGAAATCTGTGAAATACATGACTTATCAGATGTCCAGAAGGGACCAATTGTTTGAGCTTATTTAGCAGCAGCATCCCTAACCTTAACAACCCAACTGTTAGGTGTTTCACGATCAACAACCTTCACAGCTATGAGAAGAGTGAGAATCAGATTCCCGGCTCCAAACTCTCTAAAGCAATGTGATGAATTGTACATCAGTCCACTTTAGAGATTGATTAGTTTGAATCTGTCTTAAAGACAAATGTTCATTCAAAAAGATATTACGTATTTGCCTGCTGTTCTTATTATTGTCCAACTTCTGTATGTACTCCATATTTCATCAGTGTAATGTAATAATGCTTTACTGCAAAAGCCTCTTTGTAATATTTCAAAATTGAATTTGCATAACGTGACTAAAGAACCTCATAATGTGGGTTCAAGAAATGTAATTTAGCAGAGAAGAGGTGTATTATGATTGCTTTATTGAGTGTGTAATGCACCCGAGACATGTTTAGGGCCGTGTAAGGACTTCGCCAGTGTGGGGTCACACTAGTTGAAACGGTGGCCCTCTGCTGGTAAACAGATGGTTGTGCAGGTAATAAAAAAGGAAGATGACAGTAAAATATCAATGTAGTATTTTACAGTGATGCTTCTGAAAAGGATTATTTGGTAGTATTGATCTTCAGGCTGAATTGTCCTAATCCAGCTAGAAGTTTCAAAACAGAAACATGGACCTACACTCTCAGCTGACCAGTTTAACAGATCTAGATTTCCTCTGTATCATGTTATAACAACTTTGATGCTTATCCGATTATTTGTTTTTCTTTATTAAATCGTTTTTGTGTTATTGTCTTATAAACCTTTACTGACAGGACTTCTGTGTCATATATGGTGTTTGCAGATCCCCAGCAGTAGTTTCACAGACCCCTGGCTGAACTCTCAGTGTCGAGCAGCATTGGCCGCGGCCCACACCACACCGCCCTGAGACATACGCTTCACAATCTATCACACGTTATTAGCACTTATATGGGACTTCACCTGCTTTGAGTTCCTCACGGACCTCCCATTGAAAATAAATTGTGTCCTAACAAGATACTTTCTATTGGAAACTCCATCCGTGCATGCAGTCTGCAACCGTGTCCCAATGTGCATTTTCTCTGCTGCTTGGGGCCAAGCGTGATGAGAGATTGATATTATATTTTCTAAAAGAAGCTGAAAAGAAGCTTTTCTAAATCAGTGAAATCAAATGTAAATCATATTATTGGAAAATTTGGAGTCATCCAACAAATTCAATCCAATTTTCCGAGACTTATAATATTCATATCATATTAGGCTTATTACAGTATATGAATTAATTAGATATAACAGCCAATTATGTGGCATATGTGATACATTAGGGGTCTTTATAGTATGTGCCTTTTAAAAACAATGATACTATATAGCACTAAAAGTGGTTCTTTGCTCATAATCATAGGGGAACCACTTTTAGTGCTATAGACGGTTTCATCTTAATGACATAAACAAACGATGATGCGCATACTTCCGGTACACATTCACATACAAAAGAGGGTTGATAATAATCAAAAGAAACCGAGAAGATCTGTTACTTGGCTAAAATTGTCTCTCCAATATTTTGAATTTAGGCTGCGATACTAAGCTCAGCTTTTAGATTTCAATGTACCATACGGTTTGCTTAAATGCGACCGAATTAAAGGACTCATTCAACAAATGGTTTATTTACTAAAATTAACATACAACAAAATTCAACAAATTGTTTATTTCATATAATTATTACAAGTTAATAAAATATATATAGTTTAATACTAGCCAAACACAAACCGGAATTTATCCGGGGGTCAGGCGCATACGCGTCCGATGAAACGGTCTATATAGACCTTTATAAAACAGCCAGTTCTGGTCGTTGATTTTGATTGGCTGAGCGGAGTTCCAAGCCATTATAAAATACCCCGATTTATAACGGCTGACCGCACCACATAGCCTAAACATCACTTTAGCCCTTAGCTGTTATAAAATGCACTGTAACCCACTGCTTCTTGGAGCTTATTGCTTTAATATGAAACGGTTTGAATACAGTTTGTAATTCAGTTTTGCCTTCTCGTTTGGTACAGAGTGTTTCAGCAGTGTATTTAGAAATGCAAGCTTTGGCAAAAGTCAAATTGATCAAATATTCTTAAGTCTGATCCAGTTCATGCCGACTCTCAAGATAGCATGCATACCGTTATCAGGGGTTTACATTCAGGGAGGTTCCTGGAAAACTGGATTTTTGCTTGTGCTTATAGATGCATAACCTTATCACAGTTGAGATAGGAACTAAATCAAAACTGAGACCAATGCTGATTTCAAAGGTCTTTGCCCAGTCAGCAAACGTCCTGTCACGAGAGCAGATGTAAATATAAGGTTGCTTCAATCTTGCAGTGATCAATTCAATTCTTTGGAAATTGGAACCAAAGCATGAATCTTGTGTATTTAACTTCTCTTTGTAAATGTGTCAGTCTCTTTAGTGATCAACAGCCAACTGCCCATTATCACCTCCTTATTTAAAGTTAGAACGGACTTCTGCTGTTAACAAACGAAAATAACCAAGCTCATCTACACGTGTTTCAATTGATGGACGTCACATGATAGGTCATTATGAAAAGCATTTGCATCTCCAGTATCTGGACAATGTGTCTCTGAGATCAATACAAAACATTTTGCATTAGTATCTTAGAACTGGAATCTTATGCAATTGTGCTCCTGAAGTGAGCATACATTCATCTTGTTTAGATGTTTTAACTTGAAGCAAGACAAAAAAATACAAAAAATACTGTTATTAACATCTTACAACCACTCATTCTTTGATGCTTTAATGTCTGTAAATAATATTTTTGAGATAGCACATGATGCACCTTGTTTATAAACGAGCATAACTCTTGAAGCTCATCATTTTCTGCTCGCTGAAAGATTACAGTGAAAACTGAGGTTTTTGTGCCACCTATTGGGCTAAATGTTGGGTTACATTTAAAGGATTATTAACCCTTTATTTATTTTTTATATTATTTGTTTAATTTTGGAATCAGCAATGATGTAGCAGAGCTTTATGGCACAATTTTTCATCACAAGAAGTCAAAGCCAAAAATAGCATTAACCTCATTAATAGTTTAATTTGTCAAAGTGGGTACAAGTGAAGTAAATGATTACAAGCTAAATGATGAATTGTGATACATGAAGTAAAAGTGTAAAGCATAGTGTAGATATGAAACATTAAAAAAAATATTTATGTGAATAAAACCTCGTAGCATATTAACTTACATAATAGCTTCACTCATCTTAAATATAAGTACACATTAGTATGACTAAACTCATTAAAAGGAAAATTTAATAAATATTAATAAAATCATACTCTTTTCATTTTTACACTTTTTCTTGTTTTCTAGTACAAATAATTAACAATTCTTAAATCAAGATACATTTACATGACAAGGAAATGACCTGATCACTTTTTTTTCTATTTTTATCAAACTAAGTTTAGGTTTACAACAAGCAAAAAATTAATTTAAGAAAAATAATTTGTTCCTTCTTACCTATTGTCAGTTTTTTAAACATAAACTGTCATATTATATTATATTCATTATTTTATATTCATTTCATAAAACAAGACCTAAAATCCTAAAATCTCCGGAAATCTTCCTTGTCAAGTAAATGTGTTTTTAGATATTTATGAACAGACAAAACTTCTTTGCAGTGATTTCTTTGAATAAAAAGTACGACACATTGAACTTGTATCATTTTGTTATGACAGATCTGTTTTATACTGTAGCACAACAGTAATTTAACTCAAATCAGTGTTGCTGCTTGTGGCTGTGCTTCTACGTTCTGAAGCATAACAAGGAGTTAAATGAGCCCCTGCTGATTGGCTTGTGAATGATGGATTGATCAGCTTAAGTTTTTTTTAAGTATTATTATAGTACAAAAGAGAACAAACATACACAACTCATAACAACAAAAACATTATAAAATAACCGTTAAATAAATTTAATTTGGGGTAAAATTATGAAAAAAAAGTATAATTTATGTCTGGGGTAAAGAAAACATTAAGTACATCAATTAAAATGACATAGTGCTTGTAAATCTTTTTGCTGTTTTTTATATTGCTTAAAGTTTGTCCATATTGTTAAATTTCTCTCACAAAATCTAAAAAATTTGGCTTAGCTTCAGCCCATTTTTTCACTTGAATGTGTTATTTACCAAGTAAAATAAAAAGTTGTACCAGAAAAGCTATTGTACTTATAGAATCAATTGTATCTTCTACAAAATAAAGACCACATCACAAAGTTCAATTTCAACTAAGGTTGTAAATATTCTTGAACAAAAACTAGGCATGTCAAACCAAAACATTTTTGAATATATACAATCTCTAATACACTCACCTAAAGGATTATTAGGAACACCTGTTCAATTTCTCATTAATGCAATTATGGTGGTGGTGTAATGGTGTGGGGAATGTTTTCTTGGCACACTTTAGGCCCCTAAGTGCCAATTGGGCATCGTTTAAATGCCACGGCCTACCTGAGCATTGTTTCTGACCATGTCCATCCCTTTATGACCACCATGTACCCATCCTCTGATGGCTACTTCCAGCAGGATAATGCACAATGTCACAAAGCTTGAATCATTTCAAATTGGTTTCTTGAACATGACAATGAGTTCACTGTACTAAAATGTCCCCCACAGTCAACAGATCTCAACCCAATAGAGCATCTTTGGGATGTGGTGGAACGGGAGCTTCGTGCATCCCACAAATCTCCATCAACACAAAGATGTTATCCTATCAATATGGGCCAACATTTCTAAAGAATGCTTTCAGCACCTTGTTGAATCAATGCCACGTAGAATTAAGGCAGTTCTGAAGGAGAAAGGGGGTCAAACACAGTATTAGTATGGTGTTCCTGATAATCCTTTAGGTGAGTGTATATCTATTACTCCATTTGTCTTTAACAATATTCATATCACCAACAGATATCATAATATGACAAATTATTTATTGTTGGTCTACACTAATGGGCTAACAATAGAATCACGTAACAGATCAGCTTTAGTGTCTTGATTCTGCTTCAGGGCTTGATAATTTCACAGTTTTTCTATCTTTTTTTGGCTGCCGAAAACTAGCCTGTCAATCTCCTAAACCAGTGGTTCTTAAACTAGTTTTGCTTAAGTACCTCTTTTTAGGATTTTTTCAGGCCAAGCACCCCTTGACCAGACCGCAACATTTTGCATTAAAATACAGAGAAATGAGAGTCAGACAGTTATTATATCTGATGCCCCCAAGCAGTTTTATTGCTTATAAACATTTCTGTATGTAGCTTTACGCAACTATGTAAATCTCCTAAGTATTAGGCATAACAGTTAAAGGTAAATCAGTGTTTTTCTGCCAGGAAAAGTTCATTTTGATCATAAAAAAATAATAAATAACATTTAACCGCAACCTCTTATAACTTACATTATTTCGCGCACAGACACCGCTCCTGATTCCGTGCCTCAAAAAAGAACTCTTATAGACTGATTTATGAATTAATTTTTATGCATATTTGTGTAGTCAACAATACTATTATCATAATTGATTGACTTATCGATTTTCATTATTTATTCTAAAATTTCAGTTTTTCTCACTAACCCCCTTGCAGTACCTCAAAGTACCCCATTTGGGAACCACTGTCCTAAACATACATACATACAAAAAACTGTTAACGTACAATGCAGGTCTTAATTTCATCACAAAGGACTCAATTTGTGTTCACAGCACGAATAAAAGAAAAGAGAAACATTTCAAATAAATTCACATTCTTATTCCTAATCAATTGTGGTCGTTTTAAGTAATGGAAAATCTAAATGAGAAATGAGTAACTCCTGTTTGGCCTGCACTGATCAAATCAAACAGTAGATGTCGCTCTCTCCCTTGAAATCAAACATGAGCTCTGTCACTTCCAAATGTTTCTCAGCTGACAAAAGCGCTGTGACTCAAGGATAGCTTTTGTGTGTCCTTTATTTCAGTGGCAAATTTTTTAATTTTTTTTAGATTGCCAGGGGAAATCTAAAATAGATTTATCTAGCTTTGCATCATTTTCAGAAAGATGTATACGAAACGATAGCACAAAAATCTAACAAAAAAGATCAACATAAATACTGTACTGGTGCTCTTGGTAAAGCAGATTATGCTAAATTCTTGACAGTAAATCAATTTGTTTTCTAGCTTAAGCATTCATGCTACTTCATCAAAGCTAAACAAAAGTCCCCATCCCATCCTATCTTCAAGCTTATCTAATGGCATACATAGACAACCATATGTGCGGCTCATAGGAATCTATAGGAGTCCTGCTGCTTGTTTTTTTTCAGGCACTGAGAGAGCACAACGTAATGACTGTTCAGACATCAGACGTAAAGCTCTGAGTTTGTGTTAGACATTGAACAGTCAGGCAGAAGTCTGATTTGAGCTCTGAAGGAAACCTGAAATAGCCTCTCAAAGTCACTTTGCTTTTGAGCTTTCGACTACGGTCAAAGTTCCTGTCAGAGATGTCACGTCAGTAACAGAAGGAAACCCTAAAATAGATCTATAGAATAAAATTCATGTAAACCTGCTACAGCCCACAACGCCCAAAGACTACCGCAGTAGGAAACCTGACAATGGTAGTTAAAAATGCCCTTGAACTGCTTGCTGTCATACATTCTTGAAAATATCTTCTTCTAAAGAACAAAGAAATGTATACAGCAAGTTCGCCTATGGTAGTCAGTGGTGCCCAAGAACTATTAGTCTACAAACATTCTTCCAAATATCTTTCTCTTTTTTTATCAGAACAAAGACATTTATACAGATTTGGAACAACTTGAGGGTAGTGAATGATGACAGAATTTTCATCTTTGGGTGTATTGTCCCAAAAATGAGCACCTACGTTCTTTAGGAGTTAGGCTAACTCAGTTTTCATGCCTACCAATGCTCGTCACCTGTGACTTTATACTTTAACTTTTATTTAGATAGACTTTTTAATAAATTATCGAATTTGAGTTCCTATGGCTCATCAAGGAGTGTTAAGGTCCCTCCTTTCCATACAGTTTTATTTGCCTCTCAAACCAGCATACTTTGAAGTGTTCAGTTTTTGTCTTCCTCAGAATAGAAATCTTCAATTATTTCCCTGTGGGCCTCATTATAAATCCATCTATCATTACCGTGATCGTAGGAGACTGAGCAACACGCTGCTTTTGTTACTGTACGGCACACACTGTCACACCAGAGCTGCTGTTTGATTTGTCCAATTCTCTACATCTCCATCTGCTCCCCTGCAGCACAGAACGTCTTTTGTACTTTCTTTCCCATTGAATGAAACGGGCTTAGCATTCCGCTATATGAAAGAACTATAAGTCCAGTTTTTTAAATGCTTGAATGTTTATCATACCAATACACATGATGTTTGAAGAGAATGACTATTTACTGGTTTAAAGAGCCAAACAAATAACTTTAATTAATTATGATCTTTTAATGACAGATGTATTTTGTGCAGAAGGTGTCGGTGTTAATTGTGATTCATCGATCTATGTGACAGAAATTTGCGAAGCGTGGAAGAATTTAAATCAGAAATGTCATTTTTATAGTGAAGTGCCTTGTTATATGACATTCAGAGAGTTTCTGAATCTTGTGTTTTATTGTTTGAGAATTAGAACGAATATGGTGGGTGGATAAAAAATCTGTGAGAAGCTTAGCTTTCATCCTCTTTACTCTGACAGTGCTCTTTTGTTGTGGAAAAGCTGACTGCTGTTTCTAAAGCCACGTTCTGTATGTGCATGTGCAATATATTGTATCGGGTTGGAAAATGTGCATTGTACATCTCGAAAACTGTCAGTTCATCTTATTTAATTGCAAGTATCCATTTCCTAAAATGAAATCCACTGGATAGGGATGTAACAATATAAAAATCTCACTGTACAGTAATACCTCGGTATGAGGTCCACAGTGCAGTATTTATTGCAATATATTCAATTATTTTGTCCTGCACATGCTTTTTAAGAGCACTACATGACACCTATGGAGCAGCAGCTAATCACATGACAATAATTTTGAGCTACTTTGGTTGAATTTGAGATTTTCATAAAAAATAAATACATTGCCCTCGTCTCGCAATCCCAATGACTTGCATAATTAAACATGATTTAATTTAGGCATTTGGCAGACGCTTTTATCCAAAGCGACTTACATTGCTTTATCCTATACATTTTATATAGGTATTTTCAATCCCCTGGGATCGAACCCACAACCTTGTGTTGTTAACGCAATACTCTTACCACTGAGCTACAGGAAAGCATAACATGAATAAACATGAATGACTAAAATGATCTTGATTCGTCTATGTTTTCTGGTCTTTCCTAACACAAAGGATTCGTGTCCATCGGAAGCAAAGCACAAGCACCTCTGAGGTTTTGGTTTTAAAACGTGCAGGATTGAGAATATAAATTGCGGGACGGATGTTAAGAAAACATGTTAAGTACAGGAGCTGATTGATGCGAGTAATAAGAGCTAAAAAAAGAGTTATTAAGAGCTTTCATAAAAAAGAAAGGTCAAAAAGCAGACACAAGCAATACAAAAGTAATCCGAGCAAATTGATTGGTCTCTAAAATAATAATTTAACATCATCTGTAAACTATAGCTTCTGCGACTGAAACTTCAGACACATATCAATCGCACCCAAGTGCCTAATTCACTTAGAAGAGCAGAGCTGTAGAAATGGAAATTTGAAAGGGAGACTGGCAACAGTTTCTTACATCATAGCCGTTTCGATCACACGGGTGAACTGAAACCATTTACATTTATTCATTTGGCAGATGATATCCAAAGCGAATTATATTGCATTGTATTATACATCTTTGTTTCTGACTATGTGCAATCCCCTGGGATCGAACCCATGACCCATGCTCTAACCCCTGAGCCACTGGAAAGCTTAATAAAGATCAACGCTATTTTCTCTTTGACAGACACTTTTGCTGCGTCCGAAATCGCATACTTTGACAATACATTCTGAATTTAAATAAGTAAATTGTACATATCGGCCGTTAAAACAGTACGTTTTATGTAGTGTGAGTGGGTGTAGTATGAATACATTTCGGACATAATCGCCAGCCATGTTTTCTGGTCATGTGACCCGTATGCTCTTTAACCTATGACGTTTTAACAACAACCTATACGTGACTTATAAAAACATAATTTAGTCACAAGAAATGTATTAATTGGCACTTACTTTAAAAGTGTTGATTCTGTTGCTGTTATCTTGATTCTGGTTGGCCCAAGGACCAAAAAAAAGACGATGCTGAGTCTGGATGGCCCAAGAAACAAAAGAGACGACGTTGTTAGCTGTTAGCTGTTATCTTGATTTTGGTTGGACAAACTAATCAAGGTGCTAGACCAGAGTTGTTTCAGATGCTCGAAAGAAGATGCCTAAGACGTGAAAAACTTCACATAAATCACCTTTTTTTTCGCCGAAAAGCGACTTGTTTGCAAGTATGATATAAGGAATGATGTCTGTGAAGACTCAGCTGAAGTTGTTTTCGGGGGCTTTACTGTTTTCTACATAAAATCATCCTACAAAATGTAAAGAACATTATGTAAAAATATAATCATGATATCTTTAATATTGACTGAGAAAGGCTTTGTCAAAGATTGAAAGTACAGTGAAATTAATAGTTGAAATCAAACTTTGATGCTCATAATCTCTTAATTTGATTTCGGGACTTTAGCCTTCTTTTCACAGACTGGGTTTTGGAGAAAATTACTTAAACGTGCAAAACTAAATGTTATTTAATGATTTGACAATCTTATTTGTTGAGATGTTGCTTAAATGAGCTAAATGGGTATTTGGTTAATGTCATAACGTTCACATTGCCAGCTGTTGTCATCGTAAGAGTATAAGATTAGAGCTCAGATAATTTGGTTTAAATAAATTTGATGAGAAATGTTTGATGATCTTTGCCCATGTGTACTACAAGGGTAAGATTACTGGTGGGACTTTAAATTGAATCGGCTTATTATTGAATATTGCACAGATGCTTTGCTCACTTGAAAATGATCTTCCATGCTATTGTTTCTTTGAGGCTCCTAAATTGATTGTTCACACAAAAATAAATATTCTGTCATCTTTTAATCAACCTCATGTCGTTCAAAACTTGTATATGACTTTTCTTATTGTGGAACGCAAAAGAAGATATTTTGAGAAATGTATCAGTGGTTTTGTGTCCATAAAATGGAGGTCAATGGGGTGCAGTGTTGTTCGGTTAGTAGCGTTATTTAAAATATCTTCTTTTGTGTTCTGCGGAAGAAAGTCATACAGATTTGGAATGACATGAGGGCGAATTTCATTCTGGTGTAAGAATTTCTTTTAAGTTGAAGAATATTGTAAATGTTACTGCTGAGTGCCTAATTTACAATGCAATGTTTTTATTACCACATGTTTACATAATTTTGTTAAAGACCATCTTCCCCAGCCGAGAGCACTATATGTTTACTTTCTGAATTGCAGGTTTTCATTTCCACAGCAATAACTGCTTCTATTTTTACCACACTAAGAAACATATAACCAAAAATCAATTTTGAAATATAAACCTCTCTTGACAAGAGAAATATTATTATCCCTCACATCCTATGTAATAATGTTTATTTAGCATGTGGCACATTCCAAGTTTAGCTTGAGGTTGTTTTCAGGGTTACATCTGTTCAGAGATTTTAGCATTATAGAAATTTAATATACAATTTCATATGATAAGATTTTTATTTTACGCAGTTAATTCACAAAGGGACATTTGCACGCACACCACAGTATCTAACCTTGCGTTTGTTTTGGTTTCTTTTCGAGATAGAGAGTATCAGGGGATTCTAGACGATTGGGAGTATCCTGCAGAGCTCTTGTCTCATATAAAAGCAGTCTTAGCCGTTATTCATCCTGACCTTAGCCATTGATTCTCCATTTTGCTTTTTAGAGCAACTCTACAACTGCAGAATACCTTGTTTACTGACTTCTTTTTTTTGGTGGTGTACTATATGTGGAAGTTTGTTTAGATGTGAGTTGCAAATGAGTTCTCCACTCGGATGACTGCTGACTAACTGGGAAAAGGGAAATAGGAGCTGTATATAGTCTCTGTAGATGTGATACACCTTTACAGATTTTTACAATCGCGAGAACACATTTCTTAATACTTTGCTGACTTTTACAAAACTCTACACAGTTCTCATAACCTCAACCTTGGCACAGCAGTTCATTTCCACATTCAAAATACACTAAAACCATCAAAACACTTATTTCATGTCTCAAATCAGCTCAACACTAGCAAAGGTTGTCAGGCAACGAACACATCTGGTCATCCAGAAAACAATGACCTAAAAACACTACAGGCAGCATTACACATTGTTTTCTTTTGTAAAATCTCAGAAACGACACTCTCTGCTCTTTTTCATTGACCTCAGTATGTTACATTGTCCATGTTTACATTTTAATACAGGACAAGTCCTACACTTTCGCCTTCTTTCACCTACGGATTATTTGTAACTCTTAATGTTTGTCAATGGGTTTTGCAAATGCCTAACCAATAAAAAGTATAAAAAAGTGCTTGTCAACTTTGACATAACAGTGTTGAATCATTTTAAAAGAAAAACGTTATCGATATACAGTATTTCAATATTACATTGGTCTCACAGTAAAAATGTTTCAACTTTCTGTCTTATTTGTTTTTTTATTGTGTTAAGAGCATGTAAGTATTTGCATATTGGTCTGTATAGTACATAAAATGTTGGTTGTGTTTGTGTATACATTACATAAATACATTTATTCATTTGGCAGTTGCCTTTATCCAAAGCGACTTACAAGTAGGAGAGCAGTTTTGTCAACACGGTAAACAGTACCGTTAGTTTACAAGGCCATGCAAGGAGGATTAAAGCTGGAGTAGGCAAAGGAAAGAAAGAACAACAATATATATATATTCATTTTTACACACAGTTGGTTAGTCAAACAAATGCGGAACAGGTCTGTTTTGAGATGTTTTTTCAAAGTTGTGAAGGATGCTGCAGTTCAGGTGGATGCTGGTAGTTCATTCCAACACAGGGGAACGGAATGAGTTAAGACGAACCGAATGAGTATAGGCGAGGAAAAAATGCATGTCAATTAAAAGATGATTGAATACTTTTTGTCATCACAATGTGAACAATGTGAAACTGTAATATAAAGATCCCAGCACACAATATACAGTACAGGAACTCTTTGCACCAATACTCTTCATGGCAATGATACTGTTTGTAGTCTAATACCAATGTTCTAGCATTATCTCAACATTCATAGATAGCAATCCACCTTTCTCGTGGTCCTTGCTAACATAAAGGAAAAATTGTTTTCTTTGTACTTCAGGGTAATGCTGTATTTGCCATGAGCCAATAACCATTTGCTTTGATGTCTAAAGGCCTTTACTGCAATTGGTTCCACTGAACAGCATTGGATTGGTTACACATTCAGCTGAAACTCAAAGCCCACACAAACAGAAACAAAATGAATAGGAACAGACTACACACACAGAGATAAATATATATATATAGATGCAAAGATTATGCAAAAAAAAGGCAGCCAGAGAAGCAGAGAGACCACAGAGATGCGTCTCCTGTATGAGAGCTAACTTTACCTTGGAGTCCGTGCAGTGTGTTCATAGCTGCCATGAATCTGACCTGAGGTCAGTTCAAGACAATCCTTGCTCCCTGCTGAGGGTCTTCTTCTTTATTAGCATTAGTGACATTCTAGACGGGAGACGAGCGTTTGGAAGGTGCACAGACGCTCGGAGGGTCAGAGCGGCCGCCGCATGTGCTCGGCTGTCACATTATGAGACGGCGCTCTAAGCAGGTCAATGTTGAGACTGTTAATGGTGCTGCTAACTCAAGACAGAATTAGTTATGACTACAATCCTGTGGTATGTGTGAGTGGAATCCTTTGCCATACATGTCTGACGCCAGTTTACATATGTCTGGATGGCACATGCTGTACTGTACCAACTGTTTGTGTTTCAGGCAAAAATTGGTTTACAGGATTGTGGTGTATTTGGAAGAACCGCTCTCCTGTCATTTGTTTCTAAGATGCTCGTGTTTCCTTTTAGGAGAGCTAAAAGCATATAAATAAAACATTTACAGGCCAGCTGATATTCAGTGATTATCTAAAGCATGGCAAGTATGATGGCGTTTGTGAGTTGTTTTCTTGCTTTTGAAAAAAATGGCATGTGTACTACTCATAATGTGTGAGTGTCATCTGTTATATAAAAACAAACATCAAACATTACACTGGAAAATATTACTTTCTTACTTAGTATTATTGTCTTGTTTCCAGTACCAATATAAAAAAATTCTTGAATCAAGACTCCTTTTCTTGATGAGCAAAATGACCTCAGAAAATAAGTATTTTTTCGTATAAAAAATATGAAATTCCAGTGAATTTGTGCTAAAACAAGCAAAAAAATCTGCCAATGGGGTAAGGAAATTAATCTTGAATTTAGTGACTAAGAAAAATGTTATCCTTAATTCAAAATTATTTTTCTTACCCCATAGGCAGATTTTTTTGCTTGTTGTAAGCAAGTATCCACTGAAATGTTATATTTTTTGTCTAAAAACAAGACTTATTTTCTTCTAAAAGCTCATTTTCACCTTATTGCCTATCAACTGATGATAAGGTTCGATATCTTGTCATTTGAGGGCAGTAAAATGGAAATCAATTTTCCTCTATATATTGTGCATTCGAAGAAAAATCACCACTTTGATGTTCAATATTAGTATTTATTACATGAATTAATAATATTCAGAAAGTTAGGAAATATTAATTTTATCTTCAGAATCGGTATTGGCAAATATCCGTATCACAGAAATGTAGTATGTGTGAATGACTGGGGCATGTTTTTGTTTTTTCTCAGGTATGCTAACTGCTCTCATGTTGAGAGGCGGACAGTCGATTTGAGACTATTTTTGCATTCTTGAATCAAACAGGATCTGACTTGTACCTTCCTTTACACATTTAATAAACATTTTCAACATTTTTGGATCGTGAATATTTTTTTCCTGTAAAAAATCACTGAGTAGAGAGTGTAGCAGCAGTGAGGCCTTGAACATCTGCTTGTCAGAGGAGAATATCTTCTCTTGGTTTCTAACTGCATTAGGAACGAGACACAGCGTTCCTCTGACTCGTGCGCTCTTTGAAGGGATTCTCACAGGATTTTCTGAATCAGTGTTCTAAAAACTTGCTTTATATAGACTGAGGGTCACATCACTCTCCAACAAATTTCCATCCTTTATTCTGTCCCCCTGTTGGGGTGTTAATTCTTGTACTACAAACATACGTATATAGAATGTCTCCATGTTGTCCTGTTTCCCATGGGTAGTGTTTACATTTTGGCCCAATATGTCGTGCACACAAAGTTCAGTTGTATTCTTGAATCAGAAGAGGTTTGCCTGCAGACTCTTGTTTACATGCACGCTCTGTATATAGTCTGGCCCTGAAGTGCAGGAGGTGACAGAGTTTTATTTCATCTGGTGTCATGCCCACAGGCACACCAGGGAACATCAGAGCGGGGTGATAAGAGCATACTAGAACAAAGGGTCAAGGCACCATGTTTGTACCTGCCTCTGAGAGCACTCAGATGACTTTTTAAAATACCATCTTTATGGTCGAGATCGGGCTTTCCCTGCATCTCCCTGGCAGACTAGTCTAAATGCATTTCCCCTCTTTTAATGTGTTGAGAGAAGTGACAGCACTAAACAATTGGGTATATTTGGCCCCCCGCTTCCTGCCTATTTATAGGGCTTGGGTTTTTAGTCTCCTGAGAAGAATTACAGCACAGACGGATGGTGTTGGAGCAGAGCTGAAATGATCATATCATTATTTGAAAATGTGATAAAACAGATCAAATGTATGTATTGTATTACTATTTTTGTTTTAAGTCGCTAATACTTTTTGGTAACACCTTACAATAAGGTTGTGTTTGTTAACATTAGTTAACCCTGAACTATATGAGGAATATGTGCATTTACTAATACATTGATAAAAATCTAATGTTTACATAAGTTAATGCACCATGAAATAACATGAATAATAACACTGACAATAACTTACATTAGCAAGGGTTACGAAATGCTGAAAAACGATATTGCTTGCTTTTAGTTCATGTTAGTGTGGTAGGCAGTAGCCTTCAAGTTTTAAGGCCTAAAGAATAAAGAATTTAACCAGATTTATAGTCCACTACACTACACCACCTCACAACCATGTGAGGAACAAAAGAAGTACAAATTAGGACGCACATTTTCAACCATCGAAGTCGTTCGACTTCCCAGTTCTTTTTATTCAAGGCTGTGTCATAAATCTATGAGAAATACACATTGCTCTAGCATCATCCACTGAGCACCACATTATTCGTCCATCTCTGTCATCATCTGCTAGAGCTCTAAACCACTGCTGGCCTTTATACTCTCAATGGATTATACAGCAACAGTTTGTCAAAATGGCAAACAATGCAGTCCCTGACAATAATTATTCATAATGCAATGAAGTATGGCTTCCATTTCGTCTCCAGCTACATTCATTAAAAAGTGAACCGCCGGCAGCAAAGATCTCAGCACAGGCCCAATTCACTACAACCACTTCTGTGTGTGGTATTCCAGCTCAAAAAACTGTTTTTATTCAGTTACGGTCCACAATCCATCTTAACCAACCATTGCTGGCACAAAAAACACACTGATTCTGCCTGTAAAGTGTTTGCTTGTTTGTTTGTGGACATTTGTGTTTAATCATGACAAGAGTTATTCATCAATTGTTGAGGAAATGATGGAGAAGAGCATTAAAAGCCAACCCAGTCCCAAGGCAGTTTGTGGAATAGGCATGAAGTTTGGAATCCATTCATTTGTGCCAATTCTTTTTTTTTCGTGTCACCAGTACAACTTTCAATACACAGGGTGCAAAAGTATTTTAGGAGTTGGGTAACGATAATAATAATAGTAACCAGCACTTTAACTCAGCCCAAACCCTAAAATCACAGCAGCAAAGGCTAATTTTGCTAAAATTGAGAGTTTCATGCGCTGGCAAAGCAACCATAAATGGCTCCCTAACTCCGCCCCTAACCTAACGTCACAGGGGAAAGGTCAAATCATAACAAAAACACGAATTAGATTGTAGGACATAGGAATTTACATGAATGAACCACCTTGTAAAAAAGCTATGAATTCCCTTTAGATTGCATTGATATATATTTATACATTAAAAAAATGCGTATTAAAATACTTTAGATTGAAAGTCATGCTGGCTGACATGAAAAAATGTCTACTGACTGACACGCGAAAAATAGGGGAAATCGGTGTACTTGACAAGAAGTAATAGATTACAGTTCATGACAATATCTCAAATTCACTTGAGAGTGTGTTATAGGAGCAGGCTTATATCCAGATGTGCGGAGTCGGGCGCATGCTCTGCATTGTGAAGACTTGATTTGGGTGCTTTGACTGTAGTGGTGGAAAAATGCTATACAAGCAAAGAAGTGCCAGATCATAATAGACTGCCTAATTCTCCACAGCCTTGCATTCAGAACTGGTCTGTAAAATGAGAAATTGCACGACTGCTGTGTTTAGCACATATTTTACCTGATTTTTATTCCTACTTTGGTGAAAGAGCTACTTAAAGGATTGGTTCCTAAATATGCTTTTCAAGATATCCTTTCGTTCTAGTTTTTCCTTCGTTGTAGCAGATGGTTCAATTGAACCTGAGGGGCCTCAAGAGCAAATACCCTATAAAAATACAGCAGCCACTTCTGTATATAATTCTCTTTCCTTAGCTGAACACAACAAACCATTTTTTGTTTAAAAACAGTCATGTTTTCTTATACGGTGTTAAAAATGGTGAAGCTCTAAAAAGCCAGAAAATGATTCATATTTTGAACTTATTTAGCAAACAATACAGCATGTTGTATGTAAAAATGCAGATCTTATCACTAGATTAAAATATAATGGTACATCGATAACTTGAGGCATCATTGGTTATTTTATGACTCATGAAAAAACACGCATATTCAATTCAGTTAATTCAAGTTTATTTATAGTATAATTTTTTTTAACACTGTTGCATTGTTTCAAAGCAGCTTTACATTAAAAAAAGAAAAACTCGTAAATGTATAGGACACAAACAATACAGAATACATTACAGTACATGATATAATTGTAAAAATGTGAACTTTTCCTGAGACTACAGCACATGTAGTCAGGAAATAATGATACATGGCTGGTGTTTAAAATCAAAGAGAAGTTGTATAAGGAGGGAAACTGATATAAGAACAAGAGTATAATATGCAACGCATACAGTATGAGTCATGAGATGCGTAAACCACAATTTGTGAATCTATAGCCTGCGCCCTTATCTGTGTGTGCTTTTTGGAGCTTCACAATTATGAGCACAATATGAAAAGATAACAAATTACATTTATTACAAAATTTTTGGTTTGCGCTCATCTGCAAAAAGAAATGCATAAATTATACATCTGATACGGCATGAGGTTGACTAAGTTATGAGAATTTTCAAGTTCATATTAACAAATTGTTTGTGTTATGCTATTTAACACATTATGTGTTATTTTAACACATTTTTGTTGATTTTGTGCAAAAGTATTTCAAAATGTGTTGTCCATGAGATACCCCAGAGATGTGTTGTTTTTAACACAAATGTTTTTAGAGTGTAACAACAACCTGAACTAGCTAACGTTTACTTATAAATAAATGACATTTGCGGCAGGTGCAATTCCTTCAAAGCAAATTTTATCCCAAGTCCACAATTTAATTCAACATTTTGTTTATTGAAAGGTTTCAAAATGTATGGAATGTTTTCAAACATATCTGTAACGCATATTGGATATAAAAGCTGTTTTGTAGAAGCTCTCTACAGGTCGCTGTTGGACATGTGGGCCTTCGTTTCCAGAACATATGGTGCTGGGAAATGATGAGGCACTGAAGTATTTCACCAGAGCTGAGATGACTGACAGTGTTGATCATCAAAAGCAACAGTTCTATTTCTGAAGGCGAGTTTCTAATTTCTATTCAACAAGCAAGCAAATAAATTATAAGCCCTTCTCCAAGCCTTCACATACAGTAACATTTAAATAACCACTTCACATATATCCACTTCCATGTTGCATTCTCCATAACCCTGCTAATGACTTCTGTGTTAATAATGTCTCTGACGGACATTGACGCTCTCTTCACACACACCCATATTCCTGTTGGGTCAGATGCGGTTTCCAGCCATCAAACAGTGACCTTGAAACCCAGCAGCCAATCAGTGAAATGACCACTGTCACCATAACCATCTGTCTGCTTTAACTGTGCCCAAACCTGTCGCCTTTCTCATAAGACTTGCCTTTTCTGACACTTACCCTGCGTTGCAGGGTTACATAGTGTTACAAAACAGCCCACAGTTGGATTTCTTAAATGTGACACTAGACCTGGCCCGATATAATCGGTGACCTTTACAATGATCTCTATTCTGCCTCCTGGCCAAAGCAGACAGCAGCTGTGTTGATATTCTGTCAAGACTTTTTTTTTAACAGTCACTTGTGTTCTGTGTTCTCAAGCAGCTTTGAGGAGTTGTTTTATAGAAATGCATGCATTAAAGGACAGGTTCTCAGACATATAGATTCAAGTTCACATCATACATTTCAAAATTTGCTGTCATAAAATTACAATCCCAAGCTTCATTTTTCAAAAAACAGATTTCCCGGCGTGGTAAGCAATTCAGCAGAAGGCTCTGGGACACGGACTCATAACCGCATGAATCTCACTGACTTGGCATCCAATAAATGCACCGATCTGAATCCTAGAAGCTGTCAGTGCCATGTGCTGTGCATGGATATAGCTAATGATAGCTGGAGGGTGCGATTTTCAATACAGGCCGATACACGGCTGACAACAGACCGCTGTGGCACAAAATAACTAGTTTTCACAGATGCATGTGAGAAAGGTTGGGATGGCCAACTGCAGTTTGGACCTTGAGCTTGTCTGAGGGTCAAGCTGAGAAGGATGCATATCCTTAATAAAGCCAGAAACTCTTGACCTTATGTTCTTACCAGCTGCTTCCACTGTGGTGCCTCATAAACTGAGTGAAACTGCCAACATCCAGCCAGCAGATACTACAAGGATTTATTTAACTGTTTTTTTAACTCGTGTTTCAATGTAAGTAGTCAATTTGAACACGACGTAATTCCGTTTTTTTAACGATGATGCTTTATTTTTTGCCATAAATCATCATTTTTAGTCACCCTCTATATTTTTCATTTGGTTTATCTAACCAATAAACAGCATTAAAAGTGCTTGTGAACTTTAACAACATATATTTTGAACAATTAAAAGTACAGTATTTTCTTGAAAAACGGCGAATTCGGACATGCTACGTTTTAGAGGTACAGCGAAGATATGTTAAAATAAGTAAATGCATGAGTAACATAAACTAATATTGAGCAATATTCATCTTTGATAACTTCAATACAGTTATTCATGTTAGTTTATGGTGCATTAACTAATGTTAACAGTTACAATTTCTGATTTTAAAAAATGTATTAGTAAATGCTGAAATGAACTTGAACTGTAGAAGTATTGCTCATTGTAAGTTAATGTAAGCCAATACATTAACTCATTTTCTACAAATACAACCTTACTGTAAAGTGTTAACAATATTTCTTGAAGTCTGTTGTGGTCTTACTAAACATTTTTGTAAATAATGCTCCCATCTAGACATTTTAGTGGTGCACAATATGCTGTTTTGACTTTTTTTAATCAGTGAAATTCAGGAAGATCTCATGCTCTCTAAGGGTTCTATTGGAACTGAGCTGTGGGCTCTTTTGATGATGAGATGAGAGGAGCATGACAGATAGAGCTTCAACATTTTTCATTACTTTTTGATCAAAAACCAAAGCCCAGGTGGAAACCGTTTCTCATACTTTTTTCCGTGGGGCCAACTAGGCTTAAATACGAGCAGAATTAAAAACTGAAAGTTTGACTGACAAGCGGGAATTGTACTCTTTGCCAGAAGTAACGTTTATGAGATGCATAATCTCACTCAACGTGACCACAGTTTTAATTGGTTAAGTGGTCTTAAGTTTGCCTGGTGATAGTAAAAAAATTTTTGGGCCATTTATAAAGAAGAGGGTTATCAGTTACAGAAGTTAATTAGACAGTGTGGTCCATCTGTACTGCCTCATCAATTATTGCTCTCAACCTGCCTGACTCCCTCATTATATAATCAACTATTTATAAAGCTTCAATGATTCACACTATAAAAAGTGATTCATCAGATATTATCTGATCTTATTCCTCCTTTTGAAGATACTATACCGTCGGTGCAAGTTTGAGGTCATTTCCTTTTCACTTTTTGAAGCTCTGATGTCTAATTTCCCATTCCAAACAGAAGGAAATTAGAGGGAGACAAAATAAAAATGTGCATGTCACTCTGTAGAAATAACAAATTCAATCCAGTCGATTTGCTGAAATATTTTCCCTGTGGTTAAAGGGATACTTCACCCAAAAATAAACATTCTGTCATTATTTTCTGACCTTTAGTTGTTTCAAATCTGTATAAATTTCTTTGTTCTGATGAACACAGAGGAAGATATTTGGAAGAATGCTTGTAACAAAAAAGTTATTGGACCCCATTGACTACCATAATAGGAAAAATTACTTAAACATTTTTTTGTTTAGTTGAACGCAAAAGAAGATATTTTGAGGAATTTAAGAGGCTCTTAAAGGGCTTGTTCAAATTACAATCTAAGATTGTGATTTGGTTGAAAATCCCTGAATAGAAGCCCTGACTATGAGTTTTGTGGGATGAAATTTGATCTTTGTTCAGCTCGGATCAGATTGCTGGATTTTTGCTCAGGATTTGTAAGATTACTTGGGTAAATCGACAGGGTGTGTGCCACTGCCACGAGTGCCATTTCATCAACACAATACTCTTTTAAGAGATATTTCTGATAATAAAACGATGTGTCCTAAATTGACCTCATCTGGCCTATTAATGATGATGTGAGACACTAAAAAAATGATGTATAGTACTGTGCAAAAGGCACATTTTTAAGTTTAACATTCCTTTTGCCGTTATTTGTTATACTTGAGATTGTTGAGATTGACAACAGCCATTGCTCCGCATAGAGATCTGGTCACACCATCATCAAGTCCACCTGTTATTACGTTAAGAAAAGACTCAGTCTAGAAAAATAGTTTTGATGTCGCCCCACGACGCTTGAAAAAACACATATTTTGTTTTAAGAACAGTTTTGTGAATCCGGGCCTAGGTGTTTACCCTAAATGACTTTTAGACTACAATCTTGTATAACTGGATCAACACACCACCACTGTGGGTCCCTCAAGTGCAAAACAAGAGTCTCCTAAATATGGTTTGTCCTTGTGTGAAATCCAAAGGGAAGCGGCTCTGAAACATGTTATTTGTCAAACTTCCCTTGTAACAGCTCAATGATAATGAGTGTCGTGGGAAAATGAGACTATCAGCTCAGCTTGAATAAATGATTTTATCATAAAAGTCCAACTGCTTATTATATAGCAACCCAGTCTATGTAGAATAGGACTTGTTAAACTGTAGTGCTGCCCAGCAGGTGGACTCTGCCTAGTACTCACAAAGTCATTCGCAGATCCAGATGCCATGAAACAAGAGTCAATTTCTAGTGTTTTGATGGTCTTTTGTGAACTAATAAGCGGTATCAGATAAGAAAACTATATTTTTGTGTTTCGAACCATTGCTGCAAAAGGCTATCTCTTTCCTCCATCACTAATGCATAGAACTGCACTCCTGACACTCATTGTAGAAAAGGCTAAATCCCATAATAAGAAAACAAAGATATTAAGTTTAATTATGTATTTTAAATCAGTTCGTTTTGCAGCCTATGAATTTGAAATTGCATATAAAAATTTCATCATAGAACCATTGAATCATATAATGCTTAAATGTGTCCTCAAGCTAAGAGTGAAATGGATGTTGAAGAATTTATTAGTAGAAAACCATGAGAACTTAGAGGCGAGTCATGACAGCCTAACAAAGATCCGTCCGCTCCCCACTGCTTCTCTCCTGAAGGATCCCAACAGCTGAATGAATTGAGATTTCTACTCCAGAAAAGCTCCCTTTTAGGCCTTTCATTTTGTTTGTTAACCAAATGCTTCAAAGCCTCCAAATTAGACTTACAATGTCATTTTTGTTTTTCGCACGTCAGCTATTTACTGCACTTAAAATGTGTCCATTAATCATGTGCTGGGGAAATTGTAAGAACCATTAGATATAAATGCTAATGCGAGCGCAAGATGCAGTAAATGTGAATGAATGTTCCAAGATGTGAAAAGAAATGATGTTTGGCACCGATCGTGAAACTTCATCGCATCTCTCGTGGAGGGGTTTATCCCTAATGTGCTGAGATAAATAAGGGCAATAAGTGAACTTCTGTTAGTCGGGAAAATGGATCTAGTTTTGCTCTTACACTTTCATCTTTCAAACTTATCTAAGCAAAGCAGTACTTAAAATGGGTAGGCTTCCATCGCATTATATTGCAGAGGGTTGCTAATGGTGTGTAGTTTGGTTATTGCTCTCTCTTCATTTATTTTAGCAACAAACATGTGCAACATTTCTCTTCTCTGGTTGTTATGTAATGGTGAATACTTACTGAAATCTGGCAGAAACATATGTTCCAAGGAAAGATTTTCCGCTTGGAAATCCACGTGTGGAGGAGGCCCAGTATGGTCAAGTGCCAGAATATGACTTGAGGTCTCTTTGACAGCTCTCAGACAAAACTCGGAGTCTGTAACAAAAAATAAACAGATTGAAGTTTGTTTCATAACTAATCTAATTGTATTCTATACAATTATAACATCACATTTCTTACAGCTTCTTGAGGTAAGTAACAAAGCAGTTTTTTACAGAATTTATGGTTTTCCCAGTAACATCTAATAAGAAGTAAAGCTTTCATAATTATCCAATTATAAAACTGCCTCTATAAAATAACATGAACTATTGCATGACCAGATTCTTGAAGGTTTTTATCCACTTAATCCCAAATGATGTCATCAATTAAAGCTTGTAAAATGTGAACAAACACAGGTAACCAGAAAAAAATGTTCCTGCTTGTTATTGGGGGCAGATCCTGTAAAGTTTATGTAAAATAAAGTGTTGATTATTATTTGTGAGACACTTTTATCCAAATTTATTAAGTTCACTTCAAATAAACGAACCGTGGTTCAACTATAGCAACCATATTTTACCCACATATATACTATGGTCTTTAACTATGGTAATAGAAATGCTAATACATTTTCCCAAACATACTAATAAAACCATTGCTAAGTTTCCTAAGTGTGTGTATTGTACGTATACATAAAAATATCCATGCACACATAATGCATATCAGGATTATTCATGTGAGGTCTATAATAAAGTCGATATCCTTAGACAGATAAATGTCAGTGTTTTATTACCTCGTTTCTATTACGTAATACATTTAGTGCTTATGTCGTTAAGAAGAAAGGAACTGCAAAGACAGAGGCAATGACAAGGACGCGTACCGATCCCAGCTGCTGGAGAAGGAGGGATGAGCGCCGTTCCCGTGGGATGATCACGTGTCCGCGGGGAGTAGTTGTGTGGAATAGGAGGGGTAGATGTGATTGTTACAGCATGGGAGCTGTCAACACAGACCTGACGTTATCTGCGTGTGTTTGTCACAGTATTAATGTGTAATGCCCGCGCAGCTCCTCCGATTCACGTAAACTTCTGCGCGCGCCGCGATCGAAACAATAACACTCCGGCTGCTGTTTATTATCGCTTCAACCTACGCGACATACAAACGGCTGTCACTGCGAACCACAAGGTAGGTTCAATTTTATAAGTTGTAAGAGTATTTGACTTAGAAGCAGGCTGTTATGTGATTATTGTCTAAGTCGAAAAGAAACAAACAAACGTTTCTTATTGATACAAAGTTGCGTTTCGATTGCGTTGTTGCGCATCACCCGCGTACCTGTCGCGTGTTTTAGCCTTCTATAGCTGTAATGTGCAGAATGAAAGAACAGCAGGTTGTCTACATGTGACTTCTGTGAAGGTTGTGAATCAAATCCAAGAACAACATGAACCAGATTCTTCCGTGTCTGTGGCTTTTCCTTTCTTTTCAGAGTTTGTGTTTGGTATGTTCTCCTTTCATTTACTCCAGTTTTGCAAGTTTTATTGTCTTAAAGTAATGATATTAAAACACAGCAGATGTATTTCAGCTAAAGAAATACAGAAATTGTAATGGATACTGTTATTCTGGGAATTGTGGTGGTTTTCATGAAAGGTTCTGTAAAATGGTCTCTGTATTGGCAATGTGTTGGATGGTGGGATGCTAAATTGTATAACATAGAACACCATTAAATCCTATTGGAAAAAGGCCCAGGAACCACTACCTTTTTAAATGATTTGAATGGTAAACAGCAGATGGTTCATAATGGTATTTAATGACAGAAATATCAGAACAGTGTGGAGGTGTGTTTGTCCATCGTAAAGAGAAATCGTAGTGCACTCCTCCGTGTTAAAAAATCTCTCTCTTTCATTCAAATCAAGATGTCATGAGGTATTTGCAGCCTGTTGGTTTTTAACATTGAATCTGGATATTGAATATAAGTAGCATTGTTCTGCACTGCAGTATTATTTTAATGCTATTTTTTCATAACAGAGCAGTCATGCCTATAGTAACACTGAGCTTATTGTGCATATCAACGGGGGACCAACACCTGTATCACCAGCTGTGCTGTCAACTCTGATATGAAATTCACGAGGTTGAATGCTTTTCAGACATTATGGTTACAGTGCAGCTTTTCATTTGCCTTTAGTCTTAAAATATTTTTCGTGAAGTATGGAGCTCTTTTCTATGTGTTTTTTTGTAAGACCGTTGCATGAGATGTGTTTATTTTTGAGAAGATGAATTGTTGTAGAAAAGCAGGTATCTTTCAGCAGCTCGGTTTAGCAGATGTGGTGGTTTAAGGATACTCAGAACTCCAGCTGAAAATGGTTCAGTGTTGTTTCAGCCTCGCTTCTGTTTTTGCTGATTAGTCCCAACTTCCTGCCAGAATTGTTGGGCATTCCCAAACGACTAACAGATATACAATTTAGACTTTTTACGTGTAGTCTGAGACATTCAAAAACAGTTTATCCATGTGTTTCCATATGCAGGCCTTGCTTGTTATGTTATGTTGTTTTTATTGGCTTCTATTTGGAAGAAATTGAACCGTTTTATGGAAAAATGAAGTCTGAAGTGGTAATTTTCCACCTCTGGTGTTCATACTACACCAAGGGGAAGAAAAGTTTTTCGATATTAAGAAGCACAGACGGTAATTTTCCATGGCTGACCTGCTGTGCCAAATGTATTTCTTGAGGCTATGTGCTATTCTTATCTCAGGCAAGGCAGAATGAGAAAGGTTGAAGAAGAGCTGGAGGGTGTATCTAGTGAGGACATTGAGATTTGTCTTAGATATGATACCGAGAATCCTGATGGAGGTTTGGAGGGAGGTCCATTAATTCTGTTAGTGACTCATCAGGGGTCTAATATTCAATTATAAGGTCCTGTGTTCATGCCAGTTAAGTAAATTCCCTCGAGGTTATTAAAAATGGATTTTAATATAATTTGCTATTTACTATGTCTAGTGTGAGATAAGATTTGAAAGTAAGGCCGCTGTGATGATGTAACATTATTGGTGAGAACCGAGATATGGCGATTTAGTTTTTCTGACCAACATCTGGGTCACAATATTAAAATATTACTTTTCATTATGGTCAATGTATTGCTATTTAAAACTAATTCTAAATAGTTTTAATTAGTTATTACAAATTTTTATCTGCATTGGAATTTGGTATTATATTCTTAGCTTGGTCTGAGTTTAGATTTTGGTTGAATATAAATAACTGAGTGTGTGAGATTACGGCTTGTGACTTCCTGATTAATGCTTATATTGTGGGTTTTGTTTAAACTTAGCATGCTGAGTTAAACTCTTTTTGTTTTCACGCTGTATATTCTGCTCTCATTGAATGATGACTCAATGGAGCTGGCTGTGTGGCAGGCCATCTCATAATGCAACGTTGCTTTTTGTAGTAGTGGCTTAAATGCGGCGCTGTTGAAATGTGTGGTGACTTATTTTGTTGTAAGAGTCAAGAGGGTGAAGTTTAAGAGTGATTCTGGAAACCCTCCGTAAAAAGTTTTGAGAATGACAAAAAAAACCTCATTGTTGAGTTCACTTTGACTTTTTTTTTTTTTTGACTTGTACAGTAGATGAACAACAGTTTATTTTTTGTATTTAGATACTATTACATACATACTGTATTTAGAGGCTATTTTTTTAGAGTCAAGCCATTCTCACGCACCCTGCATGCACACACTGTGCACACACACACTGCCCACACCCATCAAATCTTATTGCAAAACATTCCCTAGCTCTTATTTTATTAATTAATGACTTCATCAACTTCAAAAAATATGAGGTCGTTTAACCCCTATTTCAAACCTGTATGACTTTCTTTCTTCTGCAGAAAACAAAATAATCTATTTTAATATTGGTATATTGGTAACCGAACAATGGCGGTACCCATTTACTTCCATAGTATAGACACAAAACCGATGCAAGTCAATGATTACCAGCGTAGCAGTTAACATCATTCTTCAAAATATATTTGTTTGTGTTCTCAAAAAAAAGTGAGTAAATGATCACCGAATTTTCATTATTGGGTGAACAATCCCTTTAAGGACTGCTTGGATAGTTTAATCTATCTCCTAAACTTTGTTTTCTCCATTTAAGTCCAACATTTTTGCCACATGTTTGTTCTAGTACCTCATAAAAGTGTCATTTTGAATAACTTTCCTTTTCTTTCCAAAACGTAGAACATCACCATAAATTGAAAGCATAAATTGTTTTGTTTTCAGTATGATGGCAGTTTACTCGATTTAAATGATATGCGATGCATTGTAAGCTGCTATTCGACACACTTAAAGTGCATCTTGTCATTTTTTCTCCTACTGAAATAATTAACATAGCTCCGAGCTCATTAGCTGCAATGCACATTAGTGTCACTAAGATGAACGTTCAGGCGTTCTCCGAGCCAAAAAGATGTCACTCAGCATCACCACATAATGTCAGTCTGCCTGACCCCACATTAAGCATCAGTATCAATCCCTGTGGGACTTCTGTGGGAAAGAATTTACAGGAGCAGGTCAAGACGGGTTATGAGACGACCTCAAGGAATTCCTTCAAGGACCCGCCGTCCCTTTAATCCGTCTTTGACTCCTAGTTCATTGTTGCATCTACAGCTATCCCATGGTTTCTTGTTCATCCACAAAACCTCCATATCCGTTTTCAAAAGCTTTTCGTTTGTTTGCGAGTTAAACAATCTCTTTATAGCTCCTGTCATTCAGTCCATGATAAATACATCCATCCCCCACATTAAACAAACAGACAGTGTTTGTCCTTGCTTCTTTCTTGGATACACAATGATTACATTAGAACTAAATTGAATGTATGAGACATTCAGGATATGTCTGGCATCACTTTTAACCAGATCGCTCTCAGCTCAGACATTTATACTTGTAGTCTTCTGAATGGTAGACTCAAACAATGCATAATGATATTGTTCTTGTTGTTTTGACAGTCAGGAGGATGGGGCTGTCTGGACTCCAGGGGGCAACATATGTTTTTGTGTCACGACCAAACATTTGTAAAAAAGTGGGTCTGTGACATTAGACGACCCCTAAGTAGTCCCTGACTAGTCAGTGGTCTAGAGAGCTGAGATACCAGGAAGGATTCAGATTCTGGAGCAGATGATATTGTGACAAGTCTATTTTTAAAAACACTTATTTACTTTCATGGTGTCACCTGTCTCAGAGTTGTTTTAACATTAAAATGAATGTGGAAATAATGTGAAGTGCGCCTAGTTCAGCTCACCTTGTTTCTTGCTTTTATCTGGATTTCCTTCTATCAGTGTTCTGACAACACATAATGTGACATATAAACTGAACCCACAATTCAATACAATACAATACTGAAAAATCTTTCAACACATTACCATTTTTCAATAATATTTGTTTTTTTATTAATATTGACAATATTGTACAGGAATAATATTGTACATTCTTTATATAAACACATAAAAAATAGAATCGTGCCTAAATTAACATCAGCCAAGACTTCTTCTTTATATGCTTTCATTGCATTTTTTACACACATTGCCTTTGCACACAGTATCATTTCCAATACAATGGTTTGTTACAAAATGAGAACAAAGAAATGTATTAAAAAACAAAATCAATAATGGCCAAGCATTCTTCCAAATATCTTTCTTTACAGATTTTGAACAAAGAGAGTGAGTAAATGAAGTCAGAGTTTTCATTTTTGGGTGAACTGTATCTTTAAAGCTTGTCAGGTGCTTCATCCTTGGTCACATTTTAGTTATTTTCCCCACTCTTTTAAAAGTATTTGTAGATTGATATGGTTAAATCTTGCTAATGAATGTTTAAGATCTTACAAGCACAGGTCATTTGGCTCTTTCTGATCATGCATATTTTAACATATTTTTGCATCCCATTCCGCTAAGTACTGTTTTAAAACTGCTGTTGACTTTTGTTTGTCCAAATGCTAATGACATAGATGGAGGGCAGAGCGCTTTGTCATAAATGTATGTCTTGATACATCAGGTCACCATTTACATTTTGCTCATTTGTATTCATAAGAAAACTCCCACCAGCTAATTGCTGCACTCCGTTCTGAACTGTGCCACAAACTCAGAGGGTTGAAAAGTGCTTGTTCAGAAAAAAAATTAATTGCTTTGATGCATCCCCACAAAATCCTCTGCTGGCAATTTGTGACCCTCTTTCTCTACTCCCCCCTGTCTCTAACATGAACAGGAAGTGAACTGCATGCCCGCTTGTGTTTATGAACTTGGAAAGGTTGAAGACTCATGCATTAGCCAACGGCAACGCAGCGTTTAATTCCCGTGAAGTGAAGTCATTAATTCGTTAACTTTCGCCTAATTCACTGGTATTCTCACTGGTTTGTTATACGAATCTCATTAAGTGATTTGCTTGAAGTCAAACAGCAACATGAACTGGTGACAGTGTAAGTCATTGTTATTTGTGACTCATCAAGTGCCAAAGCTTCTGGAGCGTCTGTGTTTTAGCCTCACGGTTTTCTCATGTCTGTTTTCATCCTCGTTCTGGTTGGGCTGTAGGCCACAGCGTGTGGATCATTGCGCTGTTACGCTCCCTGTGTAGGCGGGACTCGCTCTGCCCTAAGGAGCGAATAAAGAGTCACATTGTTGCCACCCGGTCAGGCTGCTGGATTCCAGAGCTCGGGAGAGGAAATCTATCCATAGCAGTAACAAAAGAATAGTGGCATACCTCTGAAGAAATCAGCCGGGCATCCTGGGAAAATTTGTTCCTATCTTATCATTTATAAATGAAATGTGATGCTGGGTAAGCTTGCTTTCATCCACAACATTCCATTCTTACATGGAAACATTTCCAAATGTCATCATGGGTGTCAAGGGATTTCCATTCCCAATGAGACTTTTTCAGAGATTTCAAGATTTTTCTTCCACTAATGTAAAAAGAGAAGCATGTTTACATATTTTATTTGCATTAATTTCCATTAACTGGTAAGTTGCCAGTTTACAGATGGTAAAATTGTAAACAAATATTTTCTAAGTTAATATTTGGAATATTATGAAATGTGAAAAAATTCTGTGAAGTTCCAACGTGATTTTTACGGGAATGCCTAACTATGTACGATGTGAATCCATAGCCGCGGGAAGTAGGGATGCTGCGGGTGCTGCAGCACCTCCTGCCGTCGAGCGAATGAAAAACTGAAACAGTGTCCAAAATAAATAAATAAATATCATATTTTAACATAAGTTCATTTTATCAACTTGTCTATTCGCTAATATTCATTGAAAACATTGATAACATTTCTGTTTTTTGTGTTGTTTAATAACTTTATTGTTACAATGACAACAGACCTGTCCCATGACGTTACGGCATTTATTAGTGAAGGTCAAGTGTCACGAGCAATGGCGCAAAAACAAATTTCAGTCTATTTCCAGTTAATTTTACAGTCTGGACAGTAATGTCCTCATGCGGGATTTCATCAGCGTCAACCTAGAAAGAAAGGCAACTTCTGGAGTTTTTTATAAGATTGTGGCTAGGTCTACATTCAGAATGTGTAGGAGTTGATTTCTATGTGCTGTCACGGTACAGTGTGAATTTTGGGTGGTTAAGCTATCGCCATACAGCTTGAATAGTTTAGTACACATGATTTTGCTTTGGCTATATGCATACATATAAAAAGTTTTATGTTTGTTATGCTTCATCTTATAATCACACTGGGATCTTTCTTTATTCTCGGCTAACTAATTTTTCATTCTGTTATTTATTAACATTAAACTTTGGCGGTTAGCACATGACACAATTATAACATCTGTCCTGGCAAATAAAATATCACAGCACCCCATGGGCAAAATATGAACGGCAGCTATAAAAACCTATAAATATCTGAAAAAATGCAAAACTGAAGCCCCTCCCCTACCCCCACCCCTAAAACTCAAATCACTGATGCGATTGCAACTAATATTACAAAAATATTGACAAATAAGATCAGAAGAACTGTGAGGAGCAATAGATGTCATAGCCAATAAAAGTGATGAGTGACTGTGTTTATTTCTGTAAATGCTAGTTTTGGAGAGATACTACTCAAATAATAAGATGAATATTGAAATGAATGCTTTCATTGACATTTTATTACTATAATACGATACTGTAAAAAAGCTTGAAATTGGCCTCCTAAACATTGATTTCCATCTTTGATTTCCAAGTTTTCATATTTTCACAGAATCCTCCTTATAGGATGATTTTATTTAGAAAGTAAATCAAAAAAAGCAGACTGGGTCATATTTCTTCAAATAACAGACTTTGCGAACAGAAAACAGTGGCTTGTTTGAAGCCTCTAGTCATCTCGGCTCAATCCTCCCACATATTCACTAGCAGAGCATCTTTGAAAAGCCCACAACCTACAATTAACAAGGAGAGGCCTTGCACACAGAAACTCTCTCTTCCAATTCATAAGCATATTGTTCTTGAGTGAGCTCCCCGGGATTTGCTCTCCATCAGTAAGACTTTGTATACGAAAAAAAAGAGCATCAAAGACGACAATTTGTCACTTCCTCATGCTATTATGTATTCAGCAGGCAATAATGACAGCTTTGGTTTCTCTCTCCGGGTCATCAGCCACAGCTGGTGGGCACAGCCTGTGCCATCTGACAGACGACATTGCTTTAGTTTTTCATCTATTATAACCTTGTGTTTTCAATGGCGAGCCTCATCTGCTTTTTCAATGCTTTTTGGCATGAACTGAACATTTTCTGTATTCTTTTATCTGGTCTTTGTTGCTAAATTGGGTTCTTCTCTGTTCCTTTTCATGGACAGGCATTTTGTGCATAGTTGAAGTAAAAAAAAAGATGTGTTGAAAATGTTTATATATAAAACACAATATTGCTGGTTCATTTTTGTCTGATCCTTTATATATGTATAGACTCTATGCACATACTGTAATGTATGCCAGCTTCACCTTTTAGTTGTTTAGGAATATGTGCCCGACATGTGGAATAACACACGGGAGGCCTGAAGAATCCACAGAGCGTTAGCCAGAAGGCCGGCGGGGAGACCGATCTCTTTATGACTGGTTGAGGTAAAGAGATAGCCCAGTGACAGGTGGTTGCCCCTCGGTTGAACCACACAGTTCAGTGGCAGGTCTGAGTAACCTCAGCACCCCCCACAAGCATCAAAGCTCAATTTTCACTTCCAACCCGCTGGCCAAGCCTGTACCTGCGCAAGAGTCAGTCTCGCGGGACCCCCGACACCGCGGCTATCGAATTTCTACCGCGAAATGGAATAGCACCCGTGGCACTTACTGTGAGCGCACCGGTGCCTGGAAATAGGAGCGATGAGAACCAGAGTGCCAATTTGTATTCGGGAGTCTTTATGAGGGACTTGATGGCGCTTCAGTTTTATTTTCGTATAAGTGCAAATTTGCAGATATTACTGCTTTTTAATTAGTTAATTATTAAAAGGGATGAATAAAGAAAATCTGTCTTGTTCCAAACCTATATACATTTAATTTCTGTCCTAAACACAATGGAAGATATTTAGAAGAATGTCAGTAACCAAGCATCCCAGTTGACTCACATATATTTATTTTCCCTACTGCAGTAAATGGGGGGTGATTTTTACAACTTTATGTGTTGAACAACGAAATGTATACAGATTCAGAACAATTTGAGGGTGAGTAAATGATGACAGCATTTTCATTTTTGGTTGAACTATCCCTTTAATTTAGCTTAGCATGGCTAATTTGCATCAATTCACCTTGACAAGGCACATTTTGTCAGAATATGTTACAGATGAACCTCATAAAACAAATCTCCTTCAATTGAAAGAGAGAGCAAGTAATAATTTATAATGAAGAAATGTATCCATTTACCCTTCATGAGATGTCTCATGAGGACAGTTCTTTCACGGTATTAAAGCTGGAGACGCTGTGTCATTTTAAAGCCGCCAGTGTCACCAAACAGAATTGCAAAACTAATATCAAACTGTATTTCTGCATTAGTTCCCCATCTGCCATTGGTTTATGAATTGTTCAGTTAAAGTTGCTGTGTCTGGTTGTCAGGCCTCTCAAACAAACAGAGCACAAAGTCTAAAAATTTTCAGGGAAATATACTTGATTGGTTACTATTCAATAAAGGGCCTACTATAGATAGTATTCAAACAACAAAAATAATCTTCATCTTCAAAGAGTCATGATATTCTGTCATGATTTACTCGCCCTCAAGTTGTTCCAAACCTGTATACATGTCTTTGTGCTGTTGAACGCAAATAAAAACATTTGGAAAAATTTAAGCAACTAACATTTCTGGGGCATCATTGACTACCAGAGTTCTGTTTAACACAAAAGAAGATATAATGAGGAAGTTAGGAAAGAAAATGGTTCTGGGCACCTATGACTACTATTGTAATTTTTCCTACTTTGGTAGTCAATGATGCTCCAGAAATGTCAGTTGCTTACATTCTTCTAAATATCTTTCTTTGTGTGGAACCAAACAAAGGAATTTTAACAGGTTTGGAACTGGATTCATTTTTGGGTGTGATTTTATTGATATTAGTCACCTTATTCACCAAAATAACATTAACTGCAGTTATTGTTACGATTAGGGATGCACCGAATATTCGGCCACCGAAAGACTTTTATCACCGAAACAATACGGCCGAAATGTTGTGATGACATAAACAGATACCGCTCCTTTGATGCATCTGTAGCGGACGTTATTCCTTTAATCGCAGCACTAAAGCGTCTCCTAAATTGCATGCACCTTCAGGGCTCTAGAGTGCGACCAATATTCCTTTACGTGTGTGAACCAGAGGTCGCGTAATCCAAAAAATTCTTGTCATTGACAGATTTTTTTACCAGTGACGGAAAAATCTGATGGCCGCCCTTCATTCTGGCAGATTACAATGAGGGCAATTTGTAAACCCCCGTTTCCCTTCATCGTGATGTGCTCGTGAAGCGACCTACGTGTCGTTGTCATTTGTACCGACTAGACATGTGATGCGATTTGGGAAAACCCGTCGGATGTCGCGCTGGGACGCGGGAAAGACACCTATAAAAGTAAACCACATAACATGAAGAATGAAGAAGTATCAATGCAGATTTCCCGCCAGTCCTGTGTAAACTATGGCATGCAAAGTTTTTTATACAACGTTTTCGTGAGTTGACAGAGCTCCCCGTCTACAGCACCAGGAGTTATGTCCGCTCCACTGCTCACGCGAGCCGGACCGCGATCGCAAAACATACAAGAGATGATCAAAAGTCCAGACACTATGCAGTGGTAAACAACGTAAAACTTGCTTAACTGCTTATTAGTTGTTGTCCGTAATGTTTTCTTCGTGTAGTGATAAAGGCAGAGCTCTCGTTCTTTATATGTGCGCTGCACCATTTTCCTTACTTTCGTTTTATTCTGACGGTTTTGTACAGTATTTTTATAGACTTCAACACTAGGAAATGTTTTTTTTACTAAATTGTTATTAGTGTAAGTCTCTCACCACTGTAAAGTGTTTTTTTACTTGTGATACTGGACTGTTGGGCTTTTATTTTCATAACTTAACTTTAAACACGTTTTTCTCCAAATTCCGTTCCTGAACATCATTGCGCTTCAGATGACAGAATAAGTTGGTTATTCTATTCTTAGGCTACTTATTATCAACTTTGCACATCTGCAATTCTTGGTGCATTTGTTGTTGTTAAAGTTATACAGTTAACATATGGGCTATGGGAGTCTTTGTTTTGATACACTATTATGTTGATGGCCTACAGAGAACATTTTGTTGTATCTTTAAGCAGTTGCACTTGTTCTGAATGCACTTTCTTGTAGTAGTCCTACAGAGAAAAATTTAAAATGCACTTGACCTAAATGCACTATTTTTCATGAGAGAACAATTTATTGTACAACTTTTCAGCAGGCCAGTAGGCCTGTACATTATTATTTAATATACACATGATTGGGGTCAAGTTAAACATCTTAGTTAAATTGTATTTTATACTGTGCATTGTTGCAATGTGCTAAATAAATATTTGCATAATTTGTAATTGATTTATTCTTTGCAACTTTAATATTTATTCAATTGCAATGCCTTGATTTTAGTCAAGTTAGTACACAGTCATAGCCATAAATGCAAGGGTACTAATAATTGGCATAATGTCTTTCGGTGTTTCGGTTTTCGGCCTTGGCTTCCTCTTTTTCGGTTTTAGGTTTCGGCCAAGAATTTTCCTTTCGGTGCATCCCTAGTTACGATAGTACACAACATACAATAGTTGTTACACACTGTCTGGATATGACTTACAATATATGCTAATATACAAAATCTACATTAAAACTGACCAATAACTGCACCAACCTGTTAGCCTAACCATGCATACATTATTTAGCCCATAGCAAACAATAGTAATACAAGAAATGAGTATGCACAGTTACTTTTTTGCTCTACATTGACTGTGACTTTAGTAAATATACTATAAGACACGTGTGAATAAGAAACTGTCTGTTAAATGACAAATATCTGCTGTAGAGTGAGAAAGTGGACATGCATTTTTGAAGCTTCTCAACGGCACTAGATGGCAGTGTGTATGCACACTCCACACATACACATACTACTGAGAAGTGTTCTGACTAAGAAGAAAATTGCATAAATTAGCTGTATGTCCTTCTTTATTTAAAATGTTCCCTGAAAGTAGACGACATTAAAAGCATGCAAACAGAGATATGTATATCATTTTGAGCTACAATACGATATCATGCAAAGTTCAAAGCATGTGTATCAGTCCGCATCATTTGTTGAACATAATCAATAAGTATGAGATAATAGAACAGAAGCTAAAATAAATGTCACAAAATCGCTATCCCACTGAAATCCAGCAGAGCACTGCACTATTTTGTACTTTATAGTATTTCTTTTGTGATGTCGTGTTGTGTTATATTATCAGTATAATTTATCATATTTAATTTTACCCGTGGGAATAACTCACTGATGATGCTCAATATATATTGATGTCTACCATCATTCCCTTGTTATTGAAAGCATGCAAGGAAGGACATCTGAAGGACATGTTTATGCCTCTCAACATCATTCTTTAGGTTTATTACAGGTTTTCATTCATGGTTATTTGAAGTGTGCATTAATTTAGAGGTAATATGGAAAAATCGTGTGTCTGTTATTCACTCACAGATTGAGAACATGATGCATCTTTGTGTTATTCTGACAGCTCTTCCCAACTTCAACATAGAAATTCTGTGAGATGTTTTTAATCCCTTTTAAGCAGATTTCACCTGAAACAAACTGCCTCAGAAACAGGCTTTCTACACGGTACAGATAATCTTTATTGAAGGGATTACTGTAAACAGGAAAGATGCACGTATGGCCTCTTCTCTAAGTGATCCAGTTAATAAGATCAAGAGGAAATGCTCTCACTGGTGTATTTGCTTCTGTCTGACCAGTTTGTGTCTCGGTGGTCAGATATATATGGCCAGCTGTGCATGCTGATTTTCAAGAGGCTTTAGTGTTCTTGGTGTAATTGTTTTTTGACAGTCATGTTTTCATGTTTTAGCATGTCTAAGTCGTGTTTTATTCTAATACCGTCTTAATGGCAATTAAACGTATTTCCAAACAGCTAGATATGAAATTAGCATGTGACCAATGTCTCCTCGGCTATCAAAGCGGCCCTTCAATAAAGTGTTGTTAGCATTACAAAGTTAGAATTTATGCTTTGCTTTGTTCTTTTCTTTGATAGTGCCGACATTTAATAATGGATGATATTGGATGAAAGTCTATGGTTAACTGGATCCTGTTTAAAACATTACATGAGGTGGTGAAGTTTAAATGTGTTTAGAATCTATGAGTTATGGAGTCAGACATTTTTGCTGTTGTTTAAAGGTTCAGTGTGTAATTTATTTGGAAGATCATTTGACAGAAATCCAATATAATAAATATCACTGTCTTCAGAGATGTATAAAGATCCTACATAATGAAGCGTTGTCTTTTTATTACCTTAGAATGAGATATTTCTATCTACATACACCGCGGGTCCCCTTGCATGGAATTCTCCATGTTGTTTCTACAATAGTCCTAAATGGACAAACTGCGCTGCGCTTTCATGAATGCGTTATCTCCTTCGGCAGAGAAGTGAAAATGCGACGACATCTTAGTGCTGTGTCAACCACGGTAGTGCTTCGAAAGGGAGGGGGAGCCGTTGGTTGCAATTCACAACCTCACCTCTAAATATCGCTAAATTTCATACACTGGACCTATAAATACTCATTCTGGGAATGAAAAGGTTAGACATTAGAGTGATACTACATTTGTTAGACTCTTCAGCCTTTACCACTAATGGGACGTCGTGAGCAAATAGCGCAGAGCATTGTATTGTTTTGTATTATATTGTGGTTCTTTGCATCTGGTGAGATTCAGACAGCATTACATTTTATAAAAGCAATTGGATTTACTGCTCTCCATTTTCCCTGACCTTTCTCTCCTCATGAAGCAATAAGGCCAGTATATAAGGAAAAAGAGGTGTTTTCATTTTATTGACTGTGGCTGATGGTAAGACTTAGAAATTGGGGTGTTAGATGGCTACAATCTTACACTGAGACCCTTTCATTCTCTTCAGACTGGTTCACAAGCACCAACAAAGATGTTCTCTGTGACTCAAAAACATTTAGCCGGGTGGGAAACACCCTGTTTTCTTGAAGCATGCGCTGACTTCATATGGCACAAAGAGGATATTATTTGGTGCACCAAAAATGGAGTGGAGCTGACTGATAGATGGGCTTTTGTGTCGTGTGTGATGACAGAACATGAACCGCGTGCCGTCGGGAACCTCTCGTCTCCACTTTCGACCTCATTGTGCGTTTCACCTGCGAGACAGACCACAGCTGATGGGAAGCTGTTACAAGGATGATATTTGAGCAGGTGATCTGTGTTTGATCATCGAGAGAACCACAAAACACACAACAGCCACAGAGTCACAGCTTTCAATGAGCTACATCATGCAAATCTATTGATGTGGTTATGTGTACAGGGAGAGTACTGATATACTGCTTTGACAGGCATCGTAATGTATGTTTCCCAAAACTGTAGCATATGTGCTTTGTAGTGAAAGGAAGAGACCTGAGACCACAACAAGTACTTTTCAAAGGGTAACTGTGGGATTGTTGTCATGTGGTGAACATCTAATATGAACAGAAAGAGCGTGGAATCTGAAGCTGAGAATTCCTGATAGTGTCACAATATTTTAGTGTCTGCTGTTGAGCAGGTTTAGTCTGCGCCAGTGCTGTTGTTATAAACCAGTTGACACTTTTAGTATCTCTGAATGGTACTGTAAATTGGTAAAATATGCAGTTGAAGCTGTGGTCACATAATCATATCAGACCTTTACACACAAAAATCCAGTGTGACGGATGCATATCATCAAGTAAATAATTTGTTTGAACTTTTTTATACTTTTATAGACCGTTTCATGGGACGTGCGCCTAACCCCAGTTAACTTCAAGTTTTTGTTTGGCTAATGTCTTATAATATAACTATTTAAATTGTATTTAATTTATGTAAGTATTAATTAGTATTATTATTTTACTGTATATTAATTGTATTAAATAAATGATTTGTGGAGTTTTGTTATATGTTCATTTAAAATAAATAAACAATTTGTTGAATGTTTCCTGTAGCTTGGTCGCATTTAAAGAAACCGTATGGTACATTGACATCTAGCAGTTGAGCTTGGTATCAAAGTCTAAATTCAAAATATTGGAGAGACAAGTTTAGGCAAGTAACGGTTATTCTCGGTTTCTTTTGATTGTTAACAGAAATAATCTACAGGCACTCTGTTGTTTGTGAATGTTAAATTGAGGTTACAAAAGTTTGTTTATCTTGTAAAGTCTATACTTGCTTTTATTTTTATTCTTTGTTTTCATTTTAGAAAATTGCTATTTTTTAAGAGATATTGAGAATTGCGGTATTTTCTCCTTTATCTTCTCTTAAAATATGACTTAAAAGAAACAATTGATTTCCATATTTAAAGTTGAATGTTTTGTGCTATATATGATGGGAACATCAAGGTTTACTGAATATCAGGAATTACTAAGGTGAAAGTCTCATGATGGTTATTAAATATGCCCTTGGCAATTGCAAGACATACTGTAACTCACCGGTGTTAACACATTTAAAGAAATAGGACAGCGTTTAAAAATAGGTGCTGCCTATTTATAAGAGGAAATGACATTGCAACTCTTTTTTTCTATCCTTTTGCTGTTGTGAATTTGCATTAAAGTTCTGCAGTTTTTCAGTGCGTTATGTCCTTTTCAGAAGTGTGTACAGCTGATATTAAGTGAAGAGACATAAACCGTCAATGAAAAAGAACGACTGCAATTATATTACCCATCAGCAGTGCTGGTTTTCTGAACACACAGAAGCCAAGTGTAGGTTGAACTCTCTTTTAAAGCAGAGGTGTTTTTAATAAAAAGCAACCCTTAAAGTTAAAGGGGTCATATTGTGCGAATATTTGTTTTTCTGTGTCATTGGTGTGTAGAACAGCTCAAGGCAAGGAAGGAAGGAGACGGGAACCGGCAAACATTTAATCAAATAATAACACAAGTAAAAAGACAGCCGGCCGCCCCCTCACCGTCGACGGTCGGCGAATAAAACATAAATACAAATACAAACGTAAAACTTTTTAGAAAAATGTAAAACCTCTCTCTTCGACGGTCCGGTCGCTCGTTCTCTTTATGCTCCTGATCTCCTTCGTGATACGAGACCGGTGCGCGCACAACTGGCGCTCATTAACAATTACTCACCGGTCTCGAACCACGGTCCTGCCCCGCCTACTCCACTACAGTGTGTTATTAGTTGTCCATGCATGTATTAGACACATAAAAATGTCAGAACTAAAGATGCTAACAAAAGATCTAAAAGCGAATGCTGAAGCACCTCGTGTAACCACACCCCCACAAATCTAAGTCAGTTCATGGTATGATTTGACTAAGACCGCCCAAATGTATACGCAAGTAAGGTGGGTGTACCTATCAGTACAATTGCTTTGGAACCTGATGTTCTAAATATGGTAAGAGGTCATATTCATTCACATTAGGGGTGGGAATCATAGGGTACATGACGATACAATACAGTTCACTATATTCTGCTCACGATACCGATTATATCATGGTGTGACATTCTACGATAATCTATATATTGTTTGGCACTTTTATAACGATACATCATCTTCCTAACTATGAAAACAAAATGCCCAGGAAAAGGATAAGTGCAACATTTGTCTCTTTATTCAAGTCCACAAAACTTTGTTCAGTAGGTAAATTAATAACATATTACCAACATGATAAATATTTCAAGTAAATTCAACATTTTATGGTAAAATTAAAGTATCATCTTTGTAAACTGAAACGCACATTTCATTTTTTTTATACTAGCACATTTCTAAATTTAACAGCCACTTATTTAAACCTGGGAACATGTTAGTGTTAACCAGCTTAAATTAAATAAACTAAAAACAACATTTCAGTGCAGCAACGTGGATTAAATCCAAGCACAAATACACAAATATTTATTTTACATGCAATCCTTAACTCTTTCTCAGATTAACTATCTTAACTATTTACAGATAATCTTGTTTTATTAACTAATTAAAATATCGATATTTGGAGAAGCGTATCGATTCTTGTATCGCACCGAGAAGGATGACGATACATCGCCATAATGATATATTGTCACACCCCTAATACACATTGCTTTACATCTAAAACAAACGATAATATTCGTTTTAGCCGTGTCATATGACCCCTTTAAGTCAATTTAGGCTGAGGCTCTTATGCTATAGCATCTGTTCCTTATATAACCTATTTGGGCAGAGTAAGAATGTTATCAAACTTGAAAAAAAGGCTTGTGAAGTGGCTTCTGTTCTTTAATGTTATGGCCCAACTGGGAGATAAATAACAGCTGTGTCTTTACCTGGAGTCCATTACTGTTTTTACATCTACACAAATGATGTCATCATTATGCTAATAGAATTCAGAAGTCGAACACCATGTTTTCAAATCTGTGCGTTGCACAAGCACGCCATCCTTGAGAAGAAACGTAAATGTGATTAAAGTGTATACAATACGTGCCTGCATAATGAAATTGTTATTGTAGTACTGCGCATATTTTAATGCTCATAATTGGAGTACATAATCAGAATATTCTAATTACACAAGCTAAAGTTTAATCACAGTATTGCCCTAATCGCATTATAAAGGTGCATGTTAACATGGCAATTGAGCGGCCGTAATGAAGAGCCCTATAGTTTCTTTGTATTAATGAATCAGTTAGACATATCAAAGACATCGGTGACCCCCTATGGTGCACTGTGATCATGAAATATTTACCCGATGAATAATTTAGCACTTGATGTCAGTATTAAGAAGAGACATAGCATAACTAGCACAGCGCGGTGATCAAGCACTTCCTGTGGTGTGCACTGGAACACAACACTCGAATACAATTTCTGTTCCTTGTTCAGCCTTTTTGGAATGGTTACATGTATTTTTTAACTTCATAGGATCAGTTTATGGGGACATCTTTTCAACATATCAGAAAGAGCAGAGCCGATTTTGCGTTCTCAATCTTTTCAACAAATAATAAACACATTAATAACGCATTGGTGTTAAGTTAGTTGCTTTTATCTGCACAAGCTTCAACTGTTGATAACAAATGAATCTAAAAAAAATGCTTTTAATATAAAGTATTTAAGTAATTTTAAGTTTTATTGCTTTTTTTCTGGTTGATTACAGACTTACTAAACGTTAATGTCATAGTGATTCTTGAAATAAACCATGCTAGGCCGACCTGCTTTTAAAGGGATAGTTCACCTAAAAAGATAAATTCTGTCATCATTTAATCACCCTCTTGTCACTACAAACCTGTATGACCTTATACCTTTTGCAGAACACGAAAGAAGAACTTTGGTAACCAAACATTTGCTTATAACATTCCAGAATCTTTTCTAGAAATCTTTTTTGTCCAAATTCATAAATAAGTATGCAGTATATGTTTATCACACTACATTAGAAACAGTTTGATCTTGTTTGTAGTTGATAATCAAAAAACTTGGTTAAAAGCGGTTTGTTACCTTTGCCTAAAACTTTGCCTGTAATGCAATACGGATTAATAATTACATTTTTAAGTTTCTGCCCAAAGTGGCCTGAGGTTTTCAGAGGGAAAGTGTTGTCTCCTGAGTGTTGCATGGGTCGATGGGTATAGTATGCAATTAAAAGTGCACCAGACCATCCTCACAGATCTCTGAACCTTATTAAGGTGTAATGCTCTAAGGTTTTACTGCTGTCATAGCCCGGCATCACACAGTACAATTAGCCAGAACTTCACACACAATTACCTGAATCCAGTGACCACCTTGACAGGACACGTCAACTCTAATATAAAGATCGATGCCTTAAACGTTTAACAAGCGTGTCTAAAATATAATCAGCTCTCAATGACCTGTCTTTGTTCTTATGGTCTTCAAGTTTGTTTTGAAAGTTCTTCATGTGTCTTTAGGTCCTACAGTTTTCTGATTTTACTGAAAAGCTCCTTCATGGGGTACATGAGCATACAAGACCATCAGGAGTCTTGAAGTCACATCAATCCTTATTTCCACAATGTTGCATAAGGGTGTGCTTATTCCTGTGTTTTGATTGTTTTACTCCTATTCTGACACAGTCTCACAGGAATTCTTGACATTGTCACAAACTGTTATCTATTTATTTGTGTTTACTGAAACGAATTTCCCCCTTTTTTCATGTCACCCATCTCAACTTTCAATCTAATGTATTATAAAACGCGGTATCCTTCATATGTATAAATATATATCAACGCAATCTGATTTGAATTCATACCTATTTTACAAGGTGGTTCATTCGTTTCAATTCCTATTTCCTACGATCTCATTGGCATGTTATGACTTTTCCCCTGTGACGTTAGGTTTAGGGGCGGGTTTAGGGTTACTTTGTCACCTCGTGAAACTCATGTTTTTAGCAAAATTACCCTTTGCGGCTAGGGATGGGGGTGAAGAAAGGTGTTAGTCAGCCACATCCTAAAATATGTACGACTTGTTTTGATATCAGGTTATAAATATATAAATGTAAATACACACCCAGTCCTTGTTTTGAAGGTTGTGCTCACTGACACAAAAAATGTCTATGAACACACATTAATGCATTCCAAATTTCGTGTGTATGCCACAAACTGCTATGAGACTGGGTTGACTATTCAACCTAAAAAATATTGCCGCGTTTTTTTTTCAAAACGTACTGTAGCAAAATATAGTCTTAACTGTTCATTGGAATAGAATATTATTTGTAGTTTCTTTTTTTTTACAGAAGAATCCAGTGGCATCTCAATATTGTGATTTATTCTTGTTCAATTTACTTGCCCATTTCCAAATGTGGCAAATGTGGTAAACCTGAGCTTTTCTGCCAAATTGAACCCGACACTCCAAAATATAAAATGTTTATTTATCCTGTGTCTTCCAGTTAATATTAGAAACTGGACATTTTCACTGATAGTCCCAAACTTTTGGAACCCATTGTCATTTTTAAAAGGATAAATAACGCAAGTCATTTTGTAGTAAAATGGCATTTGTATTTGAAATGGAGCTCATAAACATTAAAATGAGCTTTCTACCCGTAGTGAGCTTTGAGGAATATCAAAGGCAGCGTTTCATTTATTCGCCACAGGTATATCGTGACACATAATTTCTTTCCTTCGTGTCTGAGAAATACAAGTTGGCCTGCAGGAAGTTTGACGAGAGACAGAAAGCGTTACCAGTAAAATCAAAGTGGGCAGTTTAATCGTGAACAAGCGGTATTATCTATCGTGTGCCTTCACATTCCCTTTACGCAAACCTGTGTCAGCAACATTCAAAATTCATTGCTGTACAGCTGCTGTTTATCTCGAGCAACTTGCTGAGCCGTGTGCTACATTTGAGGCTTGTTTAGCTACAATTTTGCTGTGATTCTGTGTTGATTTATTGTGAGTGTTAATAAACTTTTATGAATTAGATTAAAACATAAGTTTGAAAGACAGAAAGTTAAGATGCTTATCGCAACAATATACGGTGCCTTAAAAACTCGGAACAGATATGTCAGCAACTATTTTCTCAAACACTCACTAGCTTGAAGTTGAACTTGAAAAATCCCATAAATATGTGCTGAAATGAGTATTTATAGGTGTAGAGCGTTTCTATTTAAATTACTCCGGCATCACAGGAAATGACTCTCATACCTTGCGGTATTATCAGGAAGCGGTTGGAGAGCATTGTGGTTGGTTTCACATAAAGCGTGTGGTTAAACTGTAAGGATTCTATAACCTCAAGTTGCTGACAGATTCACTCTCGCCGCCACGCTTCAGCTCCTAGTCAGGAGAAAGCCCTTGCGTCACAGGTTCCCTAAAGTGCTGACCCTTCACTTCATCACACCTGTCTGTATTCATAGCCTCTTGTTTCCATTAAAGCGTACTGACATCTGAGTTCGGATGACTGGGAGATTTACAGTTCACCGCACCACTTTTGACTTGCATGAGACTCTGGAATTATTTGAAACGTAAATGCTGCTGAAGATGTTTGTCAAAGCGTGAAAGCAGTTTAATGTGATGAAGCAGTTAACCAAGTAGACAAACCCTTTCCTTGTTTTATTTACACTAACCTCTTGTCACATGGCCTTAGGTTTCCTTTAACTGTTTATAGACAGATTATGTTTTGTTGGTATTTCCTGTGATTTCATCATCAAACCGGTAACACTTTTTTAGATGTTTTTATCTGACAACAGGAATGATTTTTTCACCACTCGTTCAGTACCTGGATTAGCCAACAGCCTTTGATGTGTTGGGTGAATGTGTCATTGAGAGCTCACTGTCGGGATGAACTATTCATGTTTGAAGTAGCTATATCATGAAAGGTTTTCTAACACTTTTCAATAATATTCGACAACAGTTCCGGCAGTCAGTATTGACAGTGTTAGACATTTTATCGATTATATAACTTACCCACCTACCCAGTGTCGTTTACATTTTTATAGAAATAAAATAAATTTTGTTCAGCTGGATAACGTTATAAAGTGAGGCGGGTCTGAACCAGTTGCATGATCGAGCACCAGGAGTCATATGATAAGAATGATGCATGATAATTGACAGAATGAAGAAAACGTTTAATTTCTTTGTTTAATTTAAGTTAGCTTTGTTGACTTTAATACTAACATACCATAGACTTGTGGATTTGTGTTATTTGACACATGTCATACTTTATACAGCAGACACATTGTTCATAAAAGTCAAATGTTTAATATAAACAAATATTTCATTGTACAGTACCAGTTTATCTATGTTGTGTTAACGATAATAAGAACATTTGATGCATTTGATTTGTTCAAAAAAGGGTAAGATGTTAATTAATAACGTAAAGATCAAAATAAGTGCTACAAATGCTTAGCATCTTTGACAGAGTTTGTTTGAAAAGTGATCATAAAAAACGGACGTAGTGTCCTTGACGTCACCCAAAGGTTTCCGAAGAGCTTTTTGAAACCTAAAATGGGAGAAGCAGGACGTCGCCATCTTAGGAGCGAGTCACTCCCAGATAATCGAAAAGGGCCAAAGAGGCGGGATGTGGTAACCACTTGTCACTAAATTGGCCACGCCCTTAATTATGCAGAAACTTTAAGGCTTAATGTAAGTCAAACAGATGAGTTGTAAAAAATTTTGGTCTATATAGCTGTATAGACCAAAATACTTTTTGTACCAGGCTGTTAAAGTGTTTTTTACTGCTGTAATGTTTGACATTTTAACATGCGGGGCTCGCTGAGAATCTGCTTTCTTTCGGAACCAGCCTCTCAACGGCCAGTTGATGAATTGCAGTTTAAGTCACTTCCGTGTGTGCTTCACGAGAGAAGAGGGAAGGTTGCTGCTAGGATGTAATTGATTACACCAGTGTTTTTTTTACATACTTATAGGCAGCACACAGTTATATGATGCATGACAATACTTTTATCATGTTTATTAGTCTTGGTCAATGTACATAACCTAATTCATTTAAACTTAAATGTCTAGATTTGATCCAACCATGGGTTGAAAAACCACAAAGCATAATTTAAACCTGTTGGATATGTCCACCCAATTCCTGATGAATTCTGTTCTACTTTTGGTCAAGAAACCTTTGGGTTGAGTCATTGTCTTTACTGCATTTCAAGGGTTCAAAGCCTTTATTGAATTCTTACTTTGCTTCCAACCATACATCAACAAGCCAAGCAGCCATATCAATCTTTAGGCCAAGACAGGTCGCCCACTGAAGCTAAGCAGGGCTGAGCCTGGACAGTACATGGATTGGAGACCTCCTGGGAAAACTAGGTTGCTGCTGGAAGAGTGAGACAAGCAGGGGGTGCTCAACCTGTGGTCTGTAAGGGCCCTAATGCCCCAGTATAGTGATGGGGACACTTTACTGTAAAAACAAAACGTAACCTCAAATAGAAATATATCGAAAATACCGTAAAACTATTCCAACTATATTGTTCTCAAAACCTTTTCCATTGATTATATACTGTACCTTGTTGGTGTTTAAAATATTATGTCTGAGCATACTCATGGCCCTCCAAGTTAAATCATACTCTAATCGAGCATGCTCATTTCACTCTTTAATTTGTTTAGTTTAGAATTATGAATTTGTTTACTCCCACAACACCCGGCCATTATTTAAGCAGATTTAGAGTATGTGCTGTAGAGAGCAGTGAAATCATTAATTCCTCTCAGGGAAACGGATGGAAAGCATCAGGGAACAGCTCTTTCTCTCTGTATAAAGTCATTAGGGTGCTCAAGCTGAATACCTGCTCCATCCGTCTTTCGTGTGATCTCGGATGCAGGGAGAGATTGAGCAGATACAAACAGGGATAACTAGATTCCTTCTGTAATCTGTAACAGCAGGCGCATATCTGAATGCCCAAATGCGTCTGTTGTTTTCCTCAGGCGTTCATCCCCCCTAAGAATGTTTCCCTGCCGGTGCTCACAAGCTGAAGAGAACCTCCGTGCTCACTGAATGCAAGCGATTCCCACCAGCGCTCTGTCTGCAGATTGTTTGGTGATGTGCTGTTGGTTATTCGTGGCACGCTTGCAGAGGGGTCCGTGGTAATGAAAGTCCTATTGAAGCGTCGTGAGACCAGAGCGAGGCCGACCTCTCACCCGAAGTGATAAATGAGGCCTGGAGCACTCAGCGTGCCGGGTGGACGAGCCGTGCCCAAACAGACTCAGACGGGGCCATCTCCGTTCCTGTTGTTCTCTATTACATAAGCTCTACATCCTGCGCTCTGCTTTGCATCAGTAAACGGTTTAGGACATGAACTTTATTAATCACGAGGAAGCATTACGGTCTTTACTCCATAGAGGCTAGATTCATTATAACATGTCATTTAATAGTCCACACAAGGCGAATGTGTCCTTTTCATTACTCGCGTAGCGATGAAAATGATCCCTTGTCGTGGCCGGAAATAATATTCCTTCACTCGTTTAACGCTTGGCATTCTCTTTGATTTATGTCTGCATTAAAATGCGTCAAAACAAAGAAAAGTCATTGAAGTTAATGATACTTCGATTGAATATTGCAGTCTCTCCGCAGAAGCCCTCGGTGTATCAGCTTGATCGTTGTTTTTATGATGAATCATCGGTAGCCAGAGCGCAGATTATTTTAAGCATCTAAATTCCTCCCTACGGACGATGTCCGCTTGCAGTTTACTCTAATAGTCAGCTAACTTTAGATGCGTTTCTCATTACACATCAGAAAGAAAGAAACACCTTACCCTGCCGTGACCTGCCTCGTGGACAGAAAATATGTCAACGTGCTTGTTGTTGCCCTGACTCTTTTCTCCCCGCCCCTTATCTTCATCCTTTGATAAAGGCTTAATTTGTCAGCGTACTTATTTGTAGTCAGGAATGTGTATGCAGATGTATATTATGCAAAGTGCTGACTTCCCTGTGGTTAGTTTAGACTGAGCCGGACAGTTTTCTAATATGCCTCCTCAAAGGAATGAGCTGTAATGTGTTATACAGGAACTAGGCAGTCGAGCAATGTAAACCGTTTTGTGCTTTGTCAGTGTACAGAAAGATTTAGTCAGCGGATGCTTTATATGTTGATTTTAGTAAAACGCATTAGTATAATGATGTGGTTTTCACTTTAGAGATAGCAGGTGCTTGATCAGGAAGCCAGGCCCGGTGTTATCCACAATGATTTCTTATCATGTGACAAACTTCCGGTAGCTGTGTTCCAGACTTTGTGCAGTTAAGCGCTTAGCAAATAGAGTGATAAGAATGGCCTAAGCCAAAACTGGTTTCCTGAGCAGGCCAGACTGGTATGTTGGCAGGTTTATGAGAGTTTTAGGTAGCGATAGACTAGTATATAGGCCTAGCTGATATAATTTGGTATCATTTGACATTTTTAATTAGCGGCAGTAGCAAATTGATCGAGAGCATTAGGGCTTTGTTCCGAAATATGAAAATTGCGTGCTAAATAACATAACGTCTAAATTGCTGTATATTGTTTATTCAGTATTGTAGTTATGATTAGCGTCATCTCATGTGTAGAGAGTACCTGTTTTGCATGATAATGCACGATAACCATGCAAATGTATTTATTTATGTATAATACAGTTTCTTTCGTTTTCTGTCTCTCATTTATTCTAATTCGTAGTAGACTCATATCAGCCATTCGGCCACAATGCTTTCTCAATATTGGTTTTGACCATACCTGTCAATACTCCCGATATTTACTCCCATGATCTCCCGTCACCCTCCCTTTTAATTTATTCCCATATACTCCCATATATCTGTTAATTCTCCCATGAAAGCAGTTGTGAACGGACTGACTAAGGAGAATGAAACATGTTCACGAACAGCCCCACGAACCCCTGAACCATCCCCTCCTGTTGACAGGTATGAAATTGACGTCGGCCACTGACAACTGAACTTGGTCAACCACTATTTTTAAGACACGTTTTAGTTCACATTCATGAATTTTGTAGACATGACCAAATAGAGCATTCAGCACATTTCTTTGTCCAGTTAAGGACAACACATTTTATTACTTACAACGAAACCTAGTGTTGTCCATTTTGTAAGGGATAGTGTTCAAGTAGCCATTTGTTATCGCAGAAATAAGCCCAAACAGACTGGAGGTGCTTATTTTGGTTAACAACCGGCTGCTTGTACATTATCCTGCTTATAACACATAAAATTTGAATTTGAAATTATGAATTTTCGTTTTTAAAGTAAGAAACGACGTTCAAACATCACGAACAGGCAAATTGGTCTAATCATTTGTAAATATAATATTATATATGTTATTAAAATACATATTTATAATACATTTTTGTGTAAAATAACTTGAAATAACTTGCAGCATCCGGGTTACAGGGTGTTATTAGTTTTGAGTGGTTGTTATTTGAAAATAAAAAAAAACCTTGGAATGTCGCGGCTGGCCAATCAGAATCAAGCATTCAAATGAGCCGTGTAATAAGTACATTTAACTCATAATCAACACAAAATGACACAATGTGTTAAAATTCCATAACACAAAGATGTGTTTATAATTAACATCCTTTTTGAGAGTGTAGATTCAGAATCCCAAATAATTGTAAAACGTATTATTTATATGTTAAATCATTGTGACGAGCAAGGCTGGACGAGGGCAGTGAAGGATGGGTCCGTGGTAATGAGTGTCAGCTGTGCGTTGCATCTCTCACGGAGGAGATCAGAAGCATAAAAGGACAAGCGCAGAGTGTGCGAGAAGAGAGTAGCAGGCCCGGACATATGTTAAGTTTGTATTTTTGTCCCGTATGTTCATTTTACTTCCGTGTTATTGTTTGTTTATTTTGATAAAACCTTGTTTGAATGTTCGACGGTTCCCGCCTCTTTCCTTCCTACTTTGAACTGTATTACAATCATATTTAAATGTTAGTGTAATTTTATTCCTACAGTCTTTTTTATAATGTCACATTTTAAAACCCTGTACCATGGGAGAGAGATCAGTATTTGCCTCCTGTACACAGTTCCATCTCATTGGTCCGGATTGTGGGCTGATGAGGGCTGATGTTCATTGTGTCCTCCTAGTGCTCCGGCAGCAGCCAGACTGGAAAGCCCTCAGTCGCAGGTGTGAGACTCGACTGAGCACTCGGCGTCTGAGGTCTGATTTGCTCTCTGCGGCTCAGCATGTCCCTCCACTCTAATTATGCTTCTCTCTCTCTCTCTTTCACTCTCTCCATCTTTCATTCTGTCTTTACCAGACGCTACAGCTCCTGCCCAGAGTCTCACAGCGCTTGCTCTGCTGATCTGCTCTAAGTAGGCTGGGGCCTACAGGTGCACGCTCGCTTTTTGCAGTATTTTTACATTCCCTCTCATCCACAGTGGGGATATCGAAAAGAGACAGCTCACCGTTTACCATGCATCCAGACACAGACACAAAAAAGCCCCTCACTCTATGAGAATTTGATATCGTGCATTTTCGGCACACGAGTTTGGTCTCGGGTCTTGGCTGAGATTACTCCTGACTGTACCCTAGCAGGAAGTCAGACCTCCTGGAGAGCATGAGACACGATGCAGGGGCTCCCCTCTGGATCCTGACAGCTTATCTCCCTTCCTGTGGTTCCCACAGCGAGTCGTGCCCTACTGTATATGTAAGCATACTTTATGCATTTTTGTGTTTATAAGATGATGCATAAGATATCTCTATTATGAAGAGAGTCCCATGAAATACTAGGCTAATATAACATCTGTTTGGTTTCCAAGTTTTACACGCTGCATAAAACAACATTTTGAATTTCAGTTGGCTCTTTACCTCTTAGGCCTCAGATACAAAGACAAATCACACCTAGCAGGGTAAAAGAGGTCATGATGTCTTTAAGAGGGGTTTGATCAAGCGAAAGAAAGCTGGTTTATGTTTGTTGCCTAGCTATAAACTTGCTTACCTGAATTTCCCTCCAGGGATCAACAGTCTTCTCTCACTCTGACTTTACCATGGAGCAATGATGAATTGTTCAGCTATGTTTCATTTTATTGATTCATACAGCTCTGATTCATCTTGATTAAAGCTGTATTAAACAGTTAGTGTGATTCATTAGTAACACAAGAAATTACGCTGGACTCGGGGCAAGAAAAGTCATTGAAAGTGACAAAAAAATGGCCCACGTGTTTAAAATGTCCCTGTAGCATTTTTTATCGCCAATTTTAAAAAATTGATACATTCTCTACTGTAGGTCTATCAAGTCTTGCTTTCATTCATTTAAAATAATTGGTATAAAATGTTGCTTGTATTTTTACTGGGTAGCTACTTTATCATTGTCTTGTTACTTTGGAAAAACTTTACTTCCCTAGATTATAAAGCATAGCCTATATCATAAAAACACATGATTTATTTTAAATTAAAAATCATATTCCTTTTTTTACTTCATACAAAGTCCCTTCTTACTGTCCTTTCATAGTCATTTTTTTATCAAAAACTGTTTTACTTTTACTTAAGTAACAGTAAGATTGTAGATTTTTAATGTACTTAAGTATTAAAGGTCAAAAAAATATTTTATGAAATGTAGTGGAGTAAAATATGTTTTCTAATGTGTGAAGTACTCTTCACCTCCGCTTCCTTTGAAAACAAGGCTTAAAGGGATAATGCGCCCAAAAAATGTTAATCCCTTCAAAATGTACTGACCTTCATCTCACTCCAAACCTCTATGACTTGCTTTTTTCTGTGCACACAAAATAAGATAATTTGAAGAATGTGGGTAAACAAACAACTTTGAACCTAATTGACTTCTATTGTTAGGACACAAAATTCTCAAAATATCTTCTTTTGTTTTTGACAGACGAGTCATATACAGATTTTAAAGTTAGATAAATGATTAAAAAAATATATTTTTGAGTGAACTATCCCTTTAAATGCACACATCATGTTCACTGTATTATATCACAGCATTGATTTCAAGCCTTTCAATAGCAAAGATGATGCCATAATAGTCTCTTTTCACAAACTCTCCTCTATATTCCAGTCCTGTAGATAAACTTTTCATTATATTGGAAAGTAATGATGCCCTCTTCCAAGCAAATTGAAGTTAAGCACCAATGATTTAAACGTACATTAAGGATTCTCCGGCTCACTCGGCTGATAAACGCCGTCTCAGGCGATTCCTCCAGTTCTGCCCCAACAGATATTTGTCATCCCCACTGTGCAGGTACATTCCTCCTTAAACGGTGCTTTTGCACCACTGTGCTGTTATAGCTATGAGAGATAGAGTAAGTCACATCTACCTGTGCAATGTTCTGCAGATTATGTTGAATAACCAAAAGCACCAGCTGATAGGTTTTTGTACAACACAACCGTGAGTAATGGGGGGCTGTCTTACGGTCTGTTATGTAGTGTGTGAATGTGAGCCAAATACGGGAGCTCGTGCGTAGGTGTTGAGAGACAACCGTACGTCTCGTCCTCACATTCTGCTGATCATTTGTAGAGATTTTTTTTATATGGGCACATCAGAGACAGCGATACGCATTCAGGTTTTTCTATTGAGAATATGTTGAAGCAACTCTTAAATGCCTTTGATATCACAGAACTGCTTATCACGGGATAGTTCACCCAAAATAAAGGAAATCAGTCCGTATTGTTTTCCCCTCATGTCATTCAAAAGCTTTATGTGACTCCTTTTTCTGTGTAACACAAAGAAGATATTTTGAGAAATGTCACAGGGATATTTTGACCCTGTGATGGATTTCAATGGGGGACAAAGTTGTTTGCTTACCAACGTTCTTCAAAATATCTTCTATGGTTGCAAAAATAGTGACTCCAGTCATGACTTCCTGAGGAATAACAATGAAAATTGGTTAAACCTGTCAGCCTACAAAAATTACTCTGGTTTCCCGCACACCACAGACATGCAAACAACAGCTTGTGGATCCATAGTAAGAGGCTGCAGGTAGGAACAACCCATGATGTGTTTCTGATGCTTGCCGAGGTTGAGACGGATAAAAGCGGGCACGGTGTACGAACTTTCAAAGAGCTCGATGTGAAACTCTCAGTGCTCTTTGAACAGCTGTCCCTAACTGGGTGAGAGAAGTCCCATCTTCTTCAAAGCAAGTTTGTGCTAGTGCAACAGTAGGCTATGTTAAATCTCATCAAAGTACATGGGTTTAAAAACTTGTACGGCCCGCGGTGTGTTTTTTCCTGAGCCTTTGGATGGTTTTGTGACTAGACATATTTGAAGGGAGGAGTAAATAATCCAATCAAAATTGATTTTGATGACTTTCTGACCTATTGGACGTTGAGGTAAAGTGTCTATTTGTCAAGCCTTGTCAGCTTCACAGTCTTAGTGCTGAGTTTGGAGTTTCGGATGCGATAAATTCACATTGGTTCCAATGTAACATGTCAAAGGAGAGACTCCCATCATTAAACTTTTATACGTTTGCTCCCAAAATGTCAAAGTGATAGATCCTTAGGGTTCAATCATGCTTATAGTAGTGCCATCTTATTTTGGATCAGCAGGAAGGAATTGTAATCTCACTATATTATATATTATAATCTCTGACACATTGAGCCATACAGAACACATCCATCGTTAGATTTCATATTTATAACAATCAGTGATCGGAAGAAAGTGAATTTTGAGCAAAGTTATTTTTGCTATTTCGCTAAGTAAGATGGCAGAGAAATTGACCCAATTGTCTATTCAGACAGTAAAACCTGTGGATATTAATCTGTTAACATCAGCGGTTGCTTTAGGGTTTGTCGTTTTTTGGTATTTATTTGTTGCTAAGTCTGTTTTCTTCAATCTCCTCTAACATTAAAACTTTTTCTATTTCTAAACATGTCTGCATTTCTCTTTTTTTTATGATCGAAAAACTAATAACATGTCCCAATATGACTGCTTTCTTTTTATTTGATGAGGCTCTGAGGCTGTTTTCCTAGACACAGTAGAAGAGGATTGCTTAAATGAGTTTAAATGGGTTTTTACATTAGAAATAGGCTTTCAGAGTTTAATGGCACTCCTCCAAACTATCAGTCTCATCTCTGTTCCAAAGCGTAGAGCCAGGATATCTCAAGCATGATGTAACATGGATGTGTACAGTGACTAATGTTTATCTGTCTGAATCTTTAAGACCTAGATGAGAGACACAACACAACAACTGGCTTCCTGAGCATTTCCGTGAAGGAATAAATCACCAAAATACGAAAAATTCTGTCATTGTTCACTCACCCTCATGTCATTCAAACTTAAATGCTGTTATTTTTCTGTGGAAAACTAAATTAGGAATTTCATTTTAGAAAGAACTGCACCATATCAGCTCCTTACAGGACAAAAACAACCCAATTAATACAAAAAGAAGCCACCATTACAAATTTTAATTTAATAAGTATTTCTAGATGTATTGTGGTCCAACGGCAAAGTGAAAGACTGACAGCATGGCAAGACACATCTCATTTTTGATACTTTACATGCATAAAATTACTGTTGAATTGGTAAATTGAATATGAACTTGTTTTCTTTGCAGTAGTTGAGGTCTAAAACAATACAGAGCATGTTTTCTGTTATTTTGACCTGTTTCTCCAGTTTTCATTTTCTGCAAATAAATGCATATACGAAAGAATATTTTATATTAGAAATTTGGATGAATTATTGTTTGTAGTTCACGGGAAAACAAAAAAATAGTGTCTTGTTTCCGTGGCTGCAGGGTTTCGAATCGAGGGGGGGCTTAGGCGATCCCGGACCCTTTTTAGCCTTAAAGGGATAGTTTACCCAAAAATGAAAATTCTTTCATCAATTACTCACCCTCAAATTGTTCCAAACCTGTATACATTTATTTGTTCTGCTATGAACAAATGAAGATATCTGAAAGAATGATAGCAAAAAATGGTAATCAAAGCAGAACTGTTTCCTTTCCTTAATTCTGCAAAATATCTTATTTTATGTTCAGAAGAACAAAACAATATACAATATATTTGTTTCTACTATGGCAGTGAATGATGTCCCAGAACTGAAAATTTCAAAAAACCCCAAATAGATTTTTGTCAAATTATCATGCTAAAACAAAACAGTATTGACTGTTAATTGTCCATATTTCATGAGACGCAAATAAAGATGACATTTTTATCTGAAAATAGCCAATCCATGTATGCTCAAGCCCTCCACACATTGTTCAATGAAGACATGTACAGACAGAGATGTAGGCTAAGAGAGCGAAAATATTTTAAATATATTTTGCGTTTCCCCAAGAATATTCTTCTTTCCCTCAGAAAACGTTCACATTCAAAAGAGATTATTTTGCGCTCCATTCTGCAAACTTGAGCTCCTACTTTGACGAGAAGGGTACCCATCTGCTTTCGCCCAAAGGAATGACATTAGTTTTTCTTATTCTACATTGGTTCATATGGATTATTTTCTTATACTCGATGTACATTATCAGGCGATGAATCGCTCATACGCTTCGGCATACGCTGACTGGCTGGTTTGGCAGCACTGGACAGACAGTCACTATTGTCCTTTCCCTCACTCGCTCCAAGGAGTTCTTTATATTCCAAAAAAGGCAATAGCACTGTATAACAAATAATATAAAGAATTAAAGGACAATAAAATAAATAACGAAAAAAGGAAAATAAAAGGAAAGGAAGATCTCATTTAGTAAGAAAAATGTTATCATAAATTTAGAAACACTTGTTATTCTTATTATCAATAAGTTTAAGAGATTTTACAATAAGCAAAATCTCAGCCAACCTAGGCAAAATCTTGAGAAATTTGTTTTTTGTGAATAAAAAATGTTACTATGCAAAGTATTTTATAGCATACTCACTGCGAAAAATATACATATCTTTCAATCTCTCACTCATGTGGATCTCCTTTAATGGATTCTCACCATTTTAATGACATTTATGCACGTAATGTGGTCAAATTACTGTGATCCAAACTATCATGTAATTAATCTTTTTACTAGCAGTTCCGTAGGTTGCTAAATTTTAATAGCTTGAGTTAGTAATACCCTTCTAAGAATGCAAAGCATGCAATACATACAAAACCCCATTAGTCACTTCTGCTCTAACAGAATGATTTAACAAGTTGGGATTTGTGCGCAATTCTGGAAACAGGCGAATTAAATGAGTCTTGATTCTCCAGTGCTATAGAGAGAGGATTGTCTTTGTATACTGTGATTTTTATTTAATCATCTCTTGACTCATCTCCAGAGAACATGCCCACTGGCCACCATTTCTTTCCCAGTTACAGAAGAGGTAAAGGGGAGCATTGCTCATTAACCTGATCACAGCCGCCTGTAATTAAATTTAGCCCCAGAACAATGCTCATTCCTCCACACTGTGCTGTTACATCATTTTACTGATCATTAAATAAAGTTCATATCAGTCGTCGCGTGAGGGGAGATCAGGACTGGGTGATAAATTGATGGATGGACAGTGGAACAATCTTCCCATCTAGTAGTGACACAGCCCTTACGCTAAGAAATATTTTCCTATATTATAATTGTTGATATATTAAATCATTTAATATACATTTGAAAATATATAGAATAACAAATTGTTAATATATTAGAATATTACAAAATATTGAGTTATACATAATGAACTGGGACTTTTCATATAGTGAAAAATATGTTTCCAATATATGCAAATGTTTTATTTAATATTTTGTATTATATTTGCAGTATATTCCCGTACATTCTACATCATAGGCTTGTGAAAAAGGTCCATTGATTTAAAGACAGAAAGAAGATTGCATAGAAATTGTTCCCATTGTTGGTCAAGAGTTTAGTTTAGAAGAGCTCTGTTCAGACAGTGAAACTGTTGGATATTGATCCGTCAATAGCTGTACTTGTTTGGAGGTTTGTGATGTTTGTTACAGTATTTGATAGTACAATTTCATGTTTCGGTCCGTTCTTTTCGAACAATTCCAGTATTAAAACTTTTTTAATGTGAATTATTTCGGTCAGGTCAACACTTACTAAACCCAAGACTGTTTATTTATTTGTCTTATTTGGGGCTATTTTTGCCAATATACTGCCGGTATAAAAATGATGTGAATTATTTTATTTTCACAATGCTCCTTTTGTGTTTCCCACAAATGACAAAAAAGCAAATGGTTTTAATACGAAATAAGGGGAGAAGATAATGACAGAATCTTCATTTTCAGAAGACGTACAGTATTCCATCAACTCAGCTGTGAAATGATGTCTTAAATGAGGCTGAGCCAAACTATGCCTGGCATTTAACCAAGAGGAAGCACCAGATTGGGTTGTACATCCAAAATTCAATCCAGCAGATGTAAAAGTGATTTGGAGCTTACTCTGAGGCACTTGTATTTCACATAAGTGAGTTATCAGACCCAAACACCAGTCATGCAGAAGAGCTTGATTCACAATGCAACTTATGAATGTCAGAATAGGCTGACTAATGCAACGGCTAAATGCTACAATTAAATGTGTGTGTGTGTTAATGCCCTTTGCCTTAAAGTGCAGTCTCACGAGTAGGCTAATGATGGCATCACCAGCACTAGACTTTATTATTGAGTCAGTGTTTGGAGGAATGCTGAAAGTTCCGTTGCATTTGTTCTCGTATGTGACATCTTAGCATGCATACTTTTTGTGCGTTTACTCTGCTTTTTTATTCTGAGTATGTGCTGCTTTCATGCTTCACTCACCTCATTTCACTTGCTCATGCTTCTCTGGAGAAACAAATGCCCTTAGTTGCAATTTTGGAATTGATAAACAACATCAATGCAATCTCCAGTCCTATCATCTTAGGAATGTGCATCTTGCATGGGCATGACCCAGTTTTTCGCCTCGGGCCGGCATATTTATATAAATTGACTATTTGGATGTGCACATATCTGTTTGCCTTTCCAGTACACTGAATTAATGGGTCTCTAAAGCTCGGTATTGAAAAAGCAGCATTAAGTCACATATGCGTACTATTTAGATTATTTCAATATGAGAAAATTATGTCTATCTCGTGGGTTGGGCATCATTTCTATCAAAATCTCATTGGTTCTTGCGTGTCTTGTAAATGGTCTTATGAGCATAATGCTTCTGTAAATCTGCACTGTAAAACGTTGCTGTAGTATTGCAGCAGGTTTGCCAGTAACTTAATGTAGATTTAAAGGTAGAGTTTGTTAGAATTTGCAGTAAATATCCAGAAAACACTAGGCCAATGTTACATATATACAATATCTCAAACGTTTCCAACTTCTTATAAATCCTGAGAAAATCGCCATTCTAAACAGTGGACCGGGGCGTTTAGTCGCCTGACGATGGCAACATATCTGTGTTACCCTTTGTAACCGCCTTTACTGACATAGCAACCGCGTGACACTGTCATAGTCGGATGCGGAAGTAGTTTGTACCATCGGTACGTCTAGCATTATCGCAAATGATGTGGGTACGTTCAAAATAACTTTTACTATGATTGATCTGAACACTTAAAACTTTGCAGTGTTATCACACCATCGAATTGGACAATTACTGAAACATCTATGACAACAATTTAGTTTTAAACCTTACATTACTCGGGTCTAATTCATTATAATGCAATAAAATGATTTCATCAAACATAACATTTTTAAAACTTTATTACTTTAACTCTTTCGCTAACATGATTTCTCGTTCCGGTCTGATTGATGTATCTGCGGTACCATCAGTGATGGAGTTGAAGACAACATATCACATCATTCCACGCTTCTACACAGCGTCATCAAGCTACGCGAATGTTGTCGTTTTGATCGAGCAAATTGAAAACGGTACTAACAGGGAAGTAATTAAATCTACAGTTAGTTACTGGAAAACCTTCTGCAAAACTACAGCAAAGTTGTACAGTGTGAGATGGTTGTTCATCACAAACCTATAGCCTCATTTTCAGTTCCACGGAAAAAATAACAGCATTCAGATTTGGAATGACATGAGAATCAGTAAATAATTACATTTTTGGGGTGGACTATTTCTTTAAGTGGATAAACAAGTTTTATTTTTACAAACCTAGAAAAAATTGACCCCTGCCTCTTTGCTTGGAGCGCAGGGAAAACATAATGTTCAATTATTCCTCCTGCTGAAACATTTTATACCTTGAGATGCATAAATGGAGTTTAGTTTCCCTGTGGCATAAACCACATTGCTTTAAAAGCAAGAAAACGTCCTCCCTTTCTTCTTTCCTTAATGTATTTTAAACCGTAAAATGCTCATTTTTACTGCACTGTACAGATTGCCTTGCAAACTTTATTTTAAACCTTTTCCTTGTGTTTATCTCTGATCTGCATTGAAATGTGGGAGGAGGGAGTGTCATGAGATTAGTCTAAAAACCTGTTCACCGGTTCTGATTCATATCAAACTTGGTTTTCTTGAGCACCAACCCCCATACCCAAAACAAGCACAGGCTCAAACGCCCCACTTACCATTAACCAATAAATCCAAAATTACCATCTAACTCAGCCTGGCAGATTTATATCTCAAAGAGATACTGATTTGATTTATGTGTCGAGGTCATCAGTGAGCCAAAGGGTTCGCCCGCAGAATTACTTTGAAGCCGCTGGAGTTTTCTCTGTTAATGATCTGTCATTTTAAATGGTGCACGCGTGAGAATTCATCTCGCGTACCTCACCAGCAGCGATTCCCACTGAATCTTTAGTGGTCATTTCCATTCACAGCATGGTGAGATTTCATTATGCCTCCTAATGACCGGCGTGAGGCCTGGCGGTTGAGAATGAAAGCAAAGGTGCGTAAGATTAGTTCTTTATTGATTTGGCCTAAAGAAGATAAGATGCACAAACCTGTTTAAAGAAGGCTTAATCTGAAATGACCAAAGGGTCTGCTATTTATCATCACAATGCATTTTTAATGCAGTAAATGCTCTATAATCATTCATTACCAATAAACCCAGTCTAGACAAACTGGAGTGTTTTGAAAATTGAAAGAGGTGCCTTCACTTCTTTAAAATTAAATGGTTAATAACTGATTTTGACAATCAGACCAACATTCATGTTTGAGAGGGAATGCTGTTTATGCAATCCCACAATTGTATAGAGCATTCTGTATTTGGAGAAGTTGTGTTTCATTTGCTTCTGCACTGGACGATACATTCCCATGTGATAAAACTAGGTCATATCTATTTTAATCAATGAAATAGTATTTAGTACTTACAGAGTGTGCCACATTGCTGAGTTGCTTTCCTAATGGTATAACAATGTGGTCAATACACACGTCATTATTGTCAGTGAACAAGCAAACACCTGAACTTCGCAAACTTATGCTCTCTCTCTCCTGCACACAAGTGAAAGTGACGTCTGCGCATGCTCCTTCTCCTGCTCTCATGTGGCCGTGCCGCGTGCTTTTCCGGGAGAATTGTCCAAGGGAGTAAGAAAAAAGTGGTTACAAAACAGTTTTATATGATCGAAAAAAACTTTCCGAAACTTGTACGATTGCTGGGGGAGTGTATCGAGCACAGAAATACTATGTGATACGCCCAACTCATTTTTTGACAAGTTGACCATGTTAAGCATGAGAAAACAGCACATTTAACATTGTCAAGAGATCAGAATCCAAGACACACCATTGCACCAACTCTTTAAAGGGATAGTTTACCCGAAATTGAAAATTCTGTCGTCGTTTTCTCACCTTCAAGTTGTTACAAGCCTTTATACATTTTGCTGTTTTGATTTAAGGTACAGTTTGTAGAATTTACCGCGCACAATCAAAACAACAACAAATGCGTAGCTTGATGACGCTGTGTAGTAGCGTGGAATGATGGGATTTGTGGTCTTCAACTCCATCGCTGATGGTACCGCTGATACATCAATCAGACGGGAACAAGAAGTCATGTTAGTGGAAAAGTTAAAGTAATAAAGTTTTATAAATGTTACGTTTGATGAAATCATTTTATTTCATTATAATGGATCAGACCCGAGTAATGTAAGGTTTAAAACTAAATTGTTAGTCGTAGATGTTACAGTAATTGTCCAATTCGATGGTGTGATAACACTGCGCAGTTTTAAGTGTTCAAATCAATCATAGTAAAAGCTATTTTGAATGTACCCACATCATTTGCGATAATGCTAGACGGACCAACGGTACAAACTATTTCCACATCCGTCTATGACAGTGTCACGCAGTTGCTACGTCAGTAAAGGCGGTAACAAAGGGTAACACGGATATGACGCCATTGACAGGCGACTAAACGCCCCGGTCCACTGTTTAGAATGGCGATTTTCTCAAGATTTATAAGCAGTTGGAAACATTTGAGATATTGTAAGTACTCAACTGAAAAATATATAAACATTGGCCAAGTGGTTTTTGGATATTTTATTGTAAAATTCTTACAAAGTGTACCTTAAAAGATATTTTGAAGAATCTTTTAACAGTTTTGAGGCACTCATGACTACTAGAGTAGGAAAAAAATACTTAGGTTGTCAATGGTGCCCCAGAACTGTTTAGTTTCCCACATTCTTTAAAATATCTTCTTTTGTGTTATATACAATAAAGAAATTGATGCAGGTTTGTAACAACTCGAGGGAGAGTAAATGATGACAGAATTTTTGGGGTGAACTAGTTACACTGTTCCGAATCACCCATTCAAATTCCACCTTTAATACCAATGAAAACTGGTTTATTAAAAATGGATTTAAGATAATTTACCCATTTTATCATTGCCAAAATCTAGCCTCAAGCTCCCATCCAAATGGTTCGTGGTTAGTCAACATTGTGTAATAACACGCCGGTTCCTTTAGCTAACATTGTGTGATTTCGTTTTACAGTATCTGAGCTCATCCAGATGTGTTGGGGAGAATATATCAGTCATTATATAGGCCATAGTCATTTATTTTACACTTCGTATCACACTTTAACTCCTGTTGAATTTCACGAGGCTGTACAGACCCATGTAACCAGACAAGCAAGCCTTTCCATCCCCATAAACGAAATCACTGCCTTCTACAATTATCTGCTCTTGAGGAGCGGGCGATGAGATAGCCCTGAGCACGGCATTTAAATCCACCGGTGATCTTATCCCTTCTGACAGCCAACGACAGAAATTTAGGATAGTCTTAGACAACATGTGGAGCGAACCACTCATGCAGACCTGTACGCTGGGCTTAAATGAAAAAGACTTTAATTCGGGCATTTAAAATCTATTTTGTACGTCTGAATTAAATGAAAGACCAGCTTGAGATCAATTCATTCCGTCAGCTATTACTAATGACTTTTGGCTCTTTGATAGGCACAAACCACATATCCCTAATTCATTCATTTGTTAATCATTATTGTGCTGATGTTTTACTTGTGTTTTATTGGGTGGATTATTTGTTTTACTGTCGTTCTGTAAATAACGTTTAAAGCAAAAGCAATAATGCTGTTACCTAGTTTAATCAAAGTGTGTCTCTCGTTCTTATGTCGGACTCAAGTAATTTCATGCCTCTGGTGGTTTTGCGCTTAAAGAATTTAAAGAGATATGATTTGATTTACACCATCAACTTGACTTCTTTGACTATTTTTTTTTTTTTAATAAATATTCCCATGCACCCACACCTAAACTTAAATCACACATCTCTAAGCAAGTGCCCTCGATTGAACTCTTTTGTAAGTGTGAGATACATTTTTTTGGACTAGAGCCGCATGAGATCTGTATATCTGGACTGAAAATCAATTAGCATTTGTTTGTTGTGGTCTTATGTTTCGAGTGTTTGCGCATCACACTTCAGCTAGCTGAGAGTGTAGGACAGACTGGCCTTATCCCAGCGTGATCCACTCCACAGGGGTCCTCTCGTACTTATACTGTGTGGCGTTTGTCTTTCTCCTGAAGTTTGATAATTTAGCTTTTTTAAAGGCGAGCAGGAAATACATAGAATTTGGTCACTCGCTAAAATTAGGTTCACATTGCTTCGCTGAATATCAGGATGTTGCTAATAAACTCCGACTCTTGTGTATTTGGTGAATTCTTGTGATGCATTGTAGTCATTTTCCACTCTTTTCACTGTGAGGGCAACAAATGTAGATTTTTTTCTGTTGCATTTCGTGTCACTAAAAATTGCAGATCTGCAGCATACTTAACAACAATCTGCCTGAAAAAGACTCTATAGGTGAATTTATAGGGGTCGGGACATGAGGAATGAAATTATCCGTGATCTGTATAAGCTGTATAAGCTGCGTTGTAGAGTCGATTCAGGATGCATTTTTGTATTAAAGATGGCTGTATTGTAATGTATTGGCTGTATTGGACTTGTGGTCTGATATTTATTTCCAATGCAAAAGTGTAAGCCGATCATAATTCATACTTTAAAGTGAGTGTTGACATTAAAGGGACAGTACACTCTAAAATTACTCTCTTCAGTATTTACTCATCCTCTTGTCATTTCAAACATGTATGAGTTTCTTGTTTGCGAAGAACAGAAAAGAAGATATTATGAAGTTGGTAATCAAAAAGCGCCGGCTCCCATGTTGTATGGACACAAAACCAATGCAGCGGTTTACAACATTCCTTCAAAATATCTTCTTTTGTGCTCTGCGGAACAAAGAAAGTCATACAGGTCTGAAAATGACAAGAAGCTGAGTAAATAATGACATAATGTTTTTTAGTAAACTTTCACTTTCAAGGGACAGCTCCTCCAAAAATGACAATGCCTTTATCATTTACTAACCCTCGTATCTTTTCAAAAAATGTATGACTTGCTTCTGCAGTAAACAAAATAACATATTTTAAAGAACGTTGGGTGACCAACTTTGGTAACAGAAGTGTTCTTTAAACATAATATTTTTATTGCATGACCCCTTCAGGCATCTCAATGTGAAGAAGAATTGATACATTGTTTTGTTTATATTCCATAAATAAGGACAAAACAGATGTTTGTGTCTGAGTTATGCGAATGAGAATGTAATGCAGACTGAAGAATGTCTCTAGAGAAGGGGGTGTGGGGGCAGTACTGACATTTCTGGCAGTTTAATTTGGTTAGTCAGCGTGGAAGCATCTATGTATGATTGTAATGGGGTCTGTGTATTAGAGCTGCACATCTGTGTCAGGAACAATATGTCTTTGTTCGACTGAAAATAACAACATAAACAGCAGAAACAATATACGCTGTCTCCTCTGGTTTCACAGTCCTTTCAAGAATTCAAATCGGCCGGTGTTTGATAACCAAGATACACAACAAAACATTCTGCATATATCGAAAATACATACCTACCCTACTCGGCATCTGTTTTTGGCTTTTTCACAATGTTTCCATTTTTATGCTCCACAGCAGATCAGCCTTTTCCTGGACAAGAATTGTCCCATGATTCATATTGGAAGGCAGTTGTAGAGTTCTGGTGTTTTACATTTGCACTGCGTCACAATCCATTAGCTCACAGTAGTAAAAGTTTGATGTTTATGTAGAAATCTGCATAAATGCCTATGCAGTGAGAGCTTAATTAAAGTAGAAAACGATTGGAAGCAGTTTATTGTTATCGCTCTCTTCTGCATTAAAAGAGTAGTTTCACTGTCTGCAGGAGCTACAGAGCAGAAAAAGAGAATGTGTTTTCATAATGACACAAATCCTTGTCGAGAGACACAGGTAGTATATACAGTACCAATAAAGAGTTTGACTCCAAAATGAGATAACTTAATTTTTTTTTAATTATGTTTTTTATTATGTTATCATGTTTTATTGTATAAGTGAGCTGTATTTTTGGAGGTATTATGGCTTGAATCAAAACAAAACAACTGCAGTTTGATTGATATTAATTGGAATGCACTATAAAAAAACATGATTTTGAATTTATCTCATTCAATTTAAACTCTTCAAACATACTGTATCTAACCAATAAAAAGTATAAAAAATGTTGGTCAAATTAGACTACACAGTATTTAGTCTCATCGATATCATTGGTTTTAGTGGTTACAAGACACACAACAACCAGATTCAAAACTTGAGATTTATAGCGCTGTCAAGGAGCGATGTTCTTACCGTTTGAATGTCATCGGTTCTCATGGTCAGAAGACATGCGACAACAAATCAGATTCAAAAGATAAGATTTGTTCGGCCAACGTGTGGCCATTTTGAGTGAGAACAGTGATAATCTTAGGAATCGTTTTTGTTCACAAATGTATTTTTTTTTGTCAGTGAGACATGTTTTCCATTTACCTTAAAAACTTTGAAATCTGAGGTTTCGAAAGGACACCGACGATATGTTAATTTATAATTAACAGTTAGTTTTATCTATCCAAGAATGATTTCTACCCTTCAATGCTTTGAAACTTAAACTTTACCCTTTTTTACGTGTGATTTTGTGTAAGCCGACAGCATAACAGCAGAACCTAAGCATGTATTTATCTGTATCGCAAATAGTTCTGGTAAATGGTGTGTGAATAGCTTCTATGATTTTTACAGAGAGCAGAAAGAAGTGAAATAAAAATAGGAGACTGTCATGGCGGCTTCAAGTTGATTGTTAAAAAAAAAAACTGGTGGGAAGCTACACAGCTCTAATCAGAGACATTGTGAAGTTTTCTAAAATGGGAACAGACGCTCTTTGTGAAAAGTGGGAAAGTCTATCAGTGGTTTTGTGCACATGTTGTGGTTCAGCTTTAACTTTAGATGAAAGCAGGTGGAGGTTTATAAACCAACCAGACTTCCATCGCTCATCTGACTTTGGCTCCAAAGCTTCATGTGGATTTAAGCTTCTTCAAGGATAAGATGCAATGACGTTTTCTTCTTATATGTTTTTTTCTCTCCTAGGAGACTTGTTTTAAACTGGATCATTGAATCCAACCTCCCAGTTAAAACGTTTTGGAGCATTCATCCGTCAAGTCTGTTTGAAGGTCCCATTAACATCACTAACTTGAAAGCTGATCCGTCTCCCCGTGCTTCCGATGTACGAGGGCGTGTGGAGGCAGCTTGTCATGCAGCGTGTCGCCCACCACAGACTGAGTTAAAGAGGGGCGGCGATGCGTCTCCCCCTGGATCTTCACGCTGATGTGCTGATGATTATTTGTTATGTAAGCAGCCTTCGTGTCATTGTGCTTCCTGTCAGCGTAAAGTTTTACCCTCATTCCTTCAACTGGGGCCCTCAAACTGTTGAACAATGGCTTGTAATTTTTCACTCTTTTAATTTTTTTTAAGATAGACAGGAATGTCTCAAAAGCATTCGCATCATTCATGCAGCTCAAGGAATGAGGCTTCATCATGACATGAGAGAGACCCAATTTTGTTAGAGCCCGTCAAAAATGTATATTGCACTCCAACAAAACACAAATTGATTTACTCTTATAAACGTTTTCCTTCATCTAGACACTAAGGGTTTTGACTTGAAAGCCTCTGAGGGCAGCTCTTACAAAACAATCTTTTTTGTATTTCGTCAGATGGCTGTAGACATCACTTTCTACATTGTTGTTATGTCTATGGACATACCATCTCCCCTCCGAAAGGGATAAGCTTTACGAGTCTGACAGGTTTTCCTCATATGATGGGTCTGTCAAGGGGCAACAGGGCTTTAGAAAGCAGTATTCTCTAGAACTACATGACCACGAGCATTTAAAATTTGGGATTCTCAGTTGACAAAGCTACAAAGACTTCACAGTGTTGGCTGGGTCTGTTTTAGAAAACTGTCATCTTACTGTAGTTGGCAAAACCAAAGTATAACACCTGACTGTATGATGTGTTATCTATACTTTTGCAGGATTTAAAAAATATATTTATTTCAGTAAGCATGCTAATCTTTATAGACGTCAACAACTAAAGCGAAAATAGTTTAAGATTGTGGGTGGCACATTCACATATCGCTTATTATTTTAATATGTGGCAAAGTCTGATCTTGATTTCTGAACTGTGAATCTGGGCTAAGGGTCTACCCAGTAAACCCAAAACATTTCCCTAATGTTAGTTTTTGGTTCCAAGAATGTTCTTATAAAATATCGCTATAGGAACCAAAAACTAACGTTCCGGGCAGGTTCTGGGAACCATAAATTGTTACCTGGGATGCAATATCTTGATGATTTTGGTTGTTTATGTAACGGATACATACGGGTGGGTGGATGGATGGATGGATGGATGGATGGATGGATGGATGGATGGATGGATGGATGGATGGATGGATGGATGGATGGATAGGATGGATGGATAGATAGATAGATAGATAGATAGATAGATAGATAGATAGATAGATAGATAGATAGATAGATAGATAGATAGATAGATAGATAGATAGATAGATAGATAGATAGATAGATAGATAGATAGATAGATACTCATGAATGTGAGTGTCTGTGATATTAATAAAATATAGGTCATGGGTGTTCCTTATTCTGAGCCGACCATAAAAGATTACTATGATGGTTCATATCGCAAATATATATTGTAAAGTTGTTATGTCATAGTGTGCCGATAAGTGATGAATTGCCGTCAGTAACGGGAAAATGACATTTTAATTGACGCTAAGCGCTATAGCCGCTCATAGGCATCGCAGTCTCATTTGGAAGAGACTGTGCGTAGGTTTCACATTGTACGGGTGGGAGGAGCCGCTTTCCTGCGATTGTCTGCCACTGGCTTGGCTTCATTTCTCTAAAGTTGCATTTGGAGACACACCGCGTCGAGTCGACACAGCTCCAGACAACGATTCATACTTGTTCCTGACATCAATATTTCTTTTGTTTCCTGTTCTCTGGGTTCTTTCAAGATGACAGAAGAGAGGAATGCTCGACATTTTAAGCTGGTATGTGAGTGCTGCTCGGGTCGGCTTCAGTTACTGTAGTTGGTTTGGATAAAGGACGCGGGGAGGCAAACATCTTCGGGTAGTTTTTAAACTGCTGTTTGATAAGCAGTTCAGTTGTCAGATTAAAGAAAGCTTAAATGTATCCTGAAGTGAGATAAACGCGGAGAAGTTTTGAACCTTAGTGAGTTTGCTTACTAGACAGTGTTTCTGGACACCTCAAAATGCTGCGCGCGCACATCATTCCGTCAAATGCTGCCTTTGTAGTCAGTTCTCTGTGTTTTAAAACAGCCGGTCTCGGTGTGTTTTGTGCTCGACCTACCTGGTCTCTGCCGTATTTCGACGCAGTCATAGATGTTTTGTTTTTGATACAGACTAACATGTTATTGTTTGATATTTTTGCCGATGAACAGTGATGCTGTACAGTGGAAACAGAGATGATGGGGTTTATATGCACTCTCACAACTTAAACATCTGCTGGAAATGCGCATACCGCGGTGCTGTCTGCTATACCTATACTCATATATTAACGCTTTTTTCTCATGTAAATGTTTTGAACGAGTAAAACAGTCAACTTTTTTTTTGTTCAGTATTGCAGTTATATTGTGATATAAAATATAATACACATGTGTCCTACGGTGTAACAGAAAATATCTAGAAAAAAAATCTTTTTTTTTCATCTCTATCTCTCTATTAAAAATATAAAGTAATATATTATTAACACACCAGAGTGTCCATTTACAGTTTATTTGTCGGTACACACACACACACACACACACACACACACACACACACACACACACACACACACATATATATACATATGTTAATATATCATTCAAATGTCCAAAAAAAAGATAGTAACCAGTAAATTTTAACCTTGTGGCAAAATGTATTGGTCCCAATGAGGAAAACAGGTTAAACATAGAAATAAATGATCTTTATTATAAAATGCAAAAAGAGAATATAGGCTACAGTTTTGTCTGATAATGGTTGTGGGTTTGGACCTTTTACATGTACGTGTTTGTGAAATACAGTATGAAGTTCATTGGCAAGCTTAGTACAAGACTGTGTTAAAATTGATGAAATATCTCTTGGTACTGTAATGCTTTTGATCATTGTAAACTCAAGAACGTTGAAATCCAGCCACAGCAGTTTGGATCCGTTACGATCACATGACCACAGTTTAATTATTTTCATGCCTCAGCTGTTTTTGATTGCCAAGTGATTTCTTACACTATTCTTTACAATAGAAATCCCATAACAAGCATAGATCTTTTGTCTAAGCTTCCATCAAAGCCTGTCAGAAGCTTTTAAAAGTAAGCAGGTACACAGGCTCTTTGTTTCACTGGCATGCAGAACACCCTGTAGGCAGACCTGGAGTTGAAGGTCATTAAAATGTCATTTAGCAGCTGTCATTTTGAAAAGACTATCTGCCAGATTGACCTGATCTGTGTCTCTGTTGAACGGATAAGCGTTGGCTAACTTTTCTTACAATGCTAAACCATTTAACATTAATGACCAAAATACTGAAAAGGTATCTTTAGTGGCAAACGCACAATAACTGTCACACCCTTCATGTTCCTGCATATTTGTTTTCCATGCAGAACAGACTTAGATGGCTGCCAACTAAAACACAGAAGATTAGCCATAGAAAAAACATGAGACTTATGAGACTCTCAAAGCAAAACAAACTGTAAGAGTTGAGCTGGCACCTCATTTTTACACCAATGTGTCGACACGCAGAATTACAAATAAGCAAGAGTGTAATGAGATATAGAAAAATGGCTTCAATGGGGTTGAACAAAACTATGTTCCTATGATTCTGGGTCATGAACAATTGTTTATTGAACACTATTGTTGAAAAATATGACTAATGTTGACACCCACAAATTGTCATACGTGTCATTTAATTCAGTAAATGTATTTTGGATCCTGCTATGGAAAAAAACAGTAAATCGAGTAAATCATTTCAGAAAGACATGTTTTGAATCGTTTGTTTTGAAAATTGTTTAACAGATCACAAGCAGAATTGGACGTGATTCGACCTGATGTGCATGACTTTTGTCTGGCGCTGCCAATTTTACATTAATCAACCAGTTCTCAGAACCAATCATTAGGATAAATGATGTAGAAATGGGATGTCATTGCTCATGTGCATGTCATTACACTTAAAATGCATTACCGTTGCTAAATCAGGAATGTAACTGCTTAACCTTATACCTCCCTTCATTGGATCCAGGCAGGTGTGGCTGTTCTAATTTACGTGTCTGCATTGTTGTCAGCATTCCACGAGAAGCAATGATATAGCCACAAGAAAAGAAAAAAGCTCACAGTCTTTCTGTAGTAACCGTTCGGTTGAAATTTTAGCCTACTGTATGTAAACTTTCTGTGAGGTACTTTAGACTTTCTCATTATGCCAGTGTTTATCTGTGAAGGTGAACATTTCTCAAATTATGCTCACATAGTGCTCTCGGGAGTTTCGAGAAGGTCCAGCGGGGGAACATGTGTGGATTGATTAGACTGGCTCTGAGAGAACCGTGAAGGGTATGTTTGGCACGGTCCCTAGCAGACGCCGCACTGATTGGGTTGCTTGGCTATAGATGGTGCTGCTCACGGACTGGAATTATAAAGCTTCTAGTGTATGAAGTAAAGATGCCGAATATTGATTACATGGCATCACAATTCCAAGTATCATGATACTGAGCAATGTGGTGATTCATAATTTAAATCATCTAAACAACCTAAAATTTCCTCAATACTTCTAGATGAAACAGTTGAACACATAAAGTTTTGAATACATAATTGAGAATGAATTACTGGCTATATGAAAAACTCAATACAAATCGTACAAATGACAAAGCATTCCACATGAAATAATACTGATGTATTTTTTTTGTAGTAAACTGCAGTAAACTATACTGTAATGCATACTACGGTACTTTGTAGTACTAACTATAGTAATTGACAAACTTTAGTAAATATTCTAGTCTACTTTAATATTTTCTATGGTAAGACTCAAAAGCAATATAGTGTCTAGGAATTTTAATCCAGTTTACTAAAGTGTATATTAAAGTTTACTACATTTTTCAAATGGAAACTTAATCAGTGTGCAACATTAGCTTCATTTTTAATATGAAACTAAAATGGACAATAGGTGGCAGCAATTTTTACTGACTCAGTGAATTTAACCAAATTGTTTAAAACAGCTGATTTATTTATGAATGATGCGAGAACGAGTTTTATGAATGACTCACTGAATCATAGATTTGTCGAAAGATCCCTGTGTGTTGTTAAGAGAAACGCAAAATGTTCTGCTTCGTTTATTTCAATTGGCAAAATGCCGCAAATCTGTCATTAAGGACAATTTTACTATATGCAATCAAAGATATTAATATTAACAAGATGCGTCACGGCTATTGAAATAAATGGGGAGGAACGCTCAATATGGCTGCCCGTAGTACCTAAATCAACATGGAAAAAGTATGTTTTCAAGCGCAATTTGATCAAAACGTTATGGTACAGTTTAAATTTTGTTTTTAAATATGTCGTTTAGATTGTAGAAATATCAGCATTCCCATTCACGTCTTGTTTGAAATACGTTTAAACTGCCCGGCGGCGTGTCGCAAACATGGCCGCCCAGTGGCACAACTTCGGTTAACAGACTTTGATGCGATGCTATTTAATAATAACTTCCGGTCTATTGAACTGTATAACATTCATCACTTATGGTACTATGATACTTCTGTCTAAAAATAGTGATATCGCCAGTATTTTAAAGCTTTAGCATCGTAATGCATACATTGTGCCGTTGTTTTAAGTAAGCAAGCTGTTGAGTAAATTGATACGCTGAATGCACCAAAAACAGTCGTGTCTTGTTCCTGTTAATAATTAAAACGCCCAAATACTCGATGTTTTTTCACTTTGAAGCCGTAATCATAACATGTCATTTTAGACATCTTCTTTGGTTATTCCTTTCATTCCAAAGCATGGAGTTGAGATAATCAGTAATAAACAAATATAACAAAGCAATATTTTTCATTAGACCTTTATCTTGGAGTAAACTTGCTCCACCATCCCAGTTCAAGAAGTCTTAGATAAACAAAGCATCAGGCGCATTCTTGTGATCCATCTGCACTTTTTTAAGTGTCTGTCTACATACACATGCCTCAGATAAAAGCATTTTACTGTTTTTGCAGCAGCTCACTATAAGCAAAACATTTTTAAGAAGTTGTGTCATGTTAAAAAGTTTGACTTGGCAAAAGATGTGTCTCAAGATCCTTGGGTTCCATTCCGTTGAACTGTTTAAATGCAAAAGTGCATCATCTGTGGATGGCCTTTTACTTTTTCACCACTGCTTTCCAGCTTTAGATTACGCAGAGTGCCGTAACACGCCTTGGGAAGATTGGCCGGCTCCTGCCTCTGGGGTGGATGCCTATGGTCAGGCTGGACCATTTTAGTCTTATGACTTCCTCCAGCAAACAGCAGCTGAGCAGGAAATAGACTCTGGTCTGTTTGGTGACTAAGAGGTCTCCATAGAGATCTAAACCACTAACACATTCAATACAAATCATTGGAATGTGCGTATTTGGGGAAGGTTATGAGACTGGTTATTTTACAATTTGTTCTGTCTTATCTTTATGGTATCCAAAAAAAGTAATTGGATTACACTTTGTTTTGCAAGTACCTTGGAATGGATTCACTGCATGTAATATCATCATAAGCTTCAGCTTTTATTCAACATGTTGGTACTCCAAAACCTACTGCGGTGCCTCTAAAGGCTGTACTTTAATTACCTTTATTAATCCGTTTTATTCTATCCCAATTTAAATTTTCTTAAATATTTTTTTCTTGATACTGTAATTTTAGTGTTTACTACTATAGTAAACTACTGTAAATTTACTACTATAATATTCCTGTAGATTATAGTGTTTGTGACCCTTACTAATGTTAATGTATGCTGCAGTATTTACTTTAATTAATATTACAGAATATACACTCACCTAAGGGATTATTAGGAACACCATACTAATACTGTGTTTGACTCCATTTCGCCTTCAGAACTGCCATAATTCTACGTGACATTGATTCAACAAGGTGCTGAAAGCATTCTTTAGAATTGTTGGCCCATATTGATAGGATAGCATCTTGCAGTTGATGGAGATTTGTGGGATGCACGAAGCTCCCGTTCCACAACATCCCAAAGATGCTCTATTGGGTCGAGATCTGTTGACTGTGGGGGACATTTTAGTACAGTGAACTCATTGTCATGTTCAAGAAACCAATTTGAAATGATTCAAGCTTTGTGACATGGTGCATTATCCTGCTGGAAGTGGCCATCAGAGGATGAGTACATGGTGGTCATAAAGGGATGGACATGGTCAGAAACAATGCTCAGGTAGGCCGTGGCATTTAAACGATGCCCAATTGGCACTAAGGGGCCTAAAGTGTGCCAAGAAAACATCCCCCACACCATTACACCACCACCATAATTGCATTAATGAGAAATTGAACAGGTGTTCCTAATAATCCTTTAGGTGAGTGTATATAGGTGACTTATATAGGTGTGCCAATTTGTTAAAGTTAGCAGGACTTTTATGTTGTCAGGATGCTAAAAACGCCACAGTCCCAGTGAATAAGTATGCAGTCGGTAAAGAAATAAATCCAAGATGGAGGATAAGACAAGATGTTGATTTTAATAACAGTACACTTATTCAATTTGAAATGCTTATTTATCGTATTACTGTGGTGGACTGATCAGGTCACTTAAGAAGTTGATATTTACCGTGCTATCCATGTAGGCATGAAAGCAGCCTATCATATTTAGGACACGTCAAAGCCCGCAACTGAGCTGGTGGAGGCAGAGGTGAGCATATGGGATTAATTTTCTGCGCTGTTGTGTAGGTGGGGGCAGGTGAGAGGTCAGGAGGTTCCTGCAGCAGCTGAGAGAGGTACCCGCTGTGGTTGTTAAAAGCCAGTCAATGTGTGCGTACATGTGTCTGCGCACAGTCTATGACCTCACCTGGAACAACGGACTGTCAGTGATGTCATCCGCCCTCATCTCAGAGCCTGATCCTCCGGGGCTGGTAAAGCACAGGGCGGGTGCGATTTAATGCTATGATTACATACACACATGAAAGCACAAAGTGCTTACACCGTAAAACATTTTTGCTGACTTAAGGTTTTAAGTCCAATTAAATTAGTTTTATATGTTTTTTCAACATACTTCTTTACTATTCGGCTAGTGTTGATGTTATTTATTAAATGAATTAGAAATTATTGAAGTAATGTGAAGACATAAAATAGTAAGTTGAAAAGACTTGTTAGGTCGATTTAGTTGAAAAATGTTTGCCAAAGCAAAAGAAATCATATTTCACCCATGTTGTATATATAAATATATATATTAGGGCTGCTCGATTATGACAAAAATCATAATCACGGTTATTTGGGCAAATATTGAGATCCCGATTATTTAACACTATAACTCATAAAACTTTATAACCCTAACCTTTATAATAAAAAAGATTTTAAACTGTGAATTTAACCGAAAAAGAAATGAAAAGAAATAGCAGAGCTGAACCACTGTAAAGGAAAGGGTGCAGAGGTTGGGCTGGTCTTTTTTATTCAGGCTCGTAAAAAATCTGTCAGAATCTATTATATCCCGTTAGTATGGTGCAAGGTGGTGTTACGTGCTAATAAGCATGTTCGTGATGTCAAGGGTGCGCTGTGGATTTTTACCTCAAGAAAAGAGAGGATCCTTGCAAAATGGGATACGCCACAATAATCGTTTTACCTCGATTATTTCGTTGTTGTAATTGATGAAGGCCAAAAAGGACGATTAGAATACATTTTCGATTTATTGCACTGCCCTAATATATATATTTACACAGTGTATTAAGACACCATGTTCGCGAAGCACTTTCCTTCAGTGTGGTGTATTTCTGACTGAAACAGGATATGGAAGAATAATGTAGGGCTGGACTTGATTTTCCCATCGGGATTTGAATAGATTGTGATTTATTGATTACAAATATTTTTCTCCACTGTGTGGTAGGGCTGTTCAAGGATTAATCACGATAAATTGCATCCAGAATAAATGTTGTGTTTACATAATACATGTCTATGCACTGTGCATTATTAACACATATACTGTAAATACTGTACATTTATATATTTAGGAAATATTTGCTTACAGTATATATATATTAATATTTATGTATAATTTAAATTATGCATGAACATTGTTTTGTTTTTATATATATGTGTATGTGTTTATAAATACAAAATTAATTTGCACAGCCATTATGTTAACACTAACTTGTATTCTAGATGCAAATATTTAAATTTAATCCTTGATAGGGTTGGGCCAATAGACAATGGGGGGCGAGGTGTGCTACGATTGGCCAGTTAATCAGTGCATAGTGATTGGTCGAATACTGCAAGTGTATGACAGAAATGTAACGCCTCTAACCATATTTGGAACAAAACAATTGTAGCGACAGTAGGGCTGCACGATTAATTGCAATTCCCATTCAAATCATGATTAAATCGATGTGGCTATCGTGATTGTTAATGCGCAGCTTCTTCATGAAGCACGGCTCTGTGATCTGTGGAAAATGCTGCTCCATCTGAAAGCACTGCGCATCTGATTCGCTTAAAACGTACATTTAAAAATGCAACACCTGTCAAACATCATCTTTATAAATATACTTTATTGTCATGAAAATACCTTAGGAGCTGATAGGAAGATGGTATTTCCTGTTTATACACGCTGTAGTTCTTCTATGGAGCATTTGAGGGTCTCTGCGAGAGCGCCCTCTGGCTTTCGGATGTAGCTGCAATTAACAGTATTTAACTGACAAACTGCGCATAAAACATTGCAGCTAACCGCCAAATTGCGTGCGATTTCTTTTCTATTTTTTTGCAGCCCTAAGTGAAAGGTACGCTCAACTTTCTTGGGTATACATTTGTGCGGTCTTAGTCAAATCATACCATGAACTGACGTAGATTTGTGGGGGTGTGGTCACACGAGGCGTTTCAGGCAGGTCTGGGAAAGCTTTTTTTTTAGATAGATTGCATTTTTGGTTTCTGACACTTTAATTTTAGCAATTTGACGTGTCTAATACATGCATGGGCAACTTATAACACAACAATGACTCAGAAAAACACGTATTTGTACCAATAATGTGCATTTAGTAGGCTGCGACATGCACTGCAGAGACCTTACTAGTGTCAGAAGTCCATATTTCATTGCACGCATCATCTGCTCTTGACTCATTTATGACCACATGAAACAGCTCGCCGTCTCAGAATAAGTTCACATGTATAACCCTTCTTCACATTTTGTGTGTTTACTTGAAAGTTGTCAGCAGATGAATGTTATATCCCAGTTCTGCCCAGCTGAGCTCAGAGGATATGAGGTCTTTTGTAGGGAATACAGGTAGGAGGAAGAGAAGGGATCATGACGCAGGGCAGGCACTCATTCTTTAGGTGTGTGAGGACACCTACGCTCTCCCTTGGTTCGGTAACAGCCCAACTTCAGGCAGTGCAGGATTACAGAGAATGTATGTTGTGCATAATCCATGAATTATGAATACAAATGAGCCATATGTTTGTGTTTCTGCTCGTGATGGAATGCTATCTATCGTTCATTTTGCTAAAGCACATTTCTGCCAAGCTGTATGTTCAGTGAATGATTATCTCATTCAGTCTACAGTAGAATAAATACATGGAGACTGAGATGATGTGTGCATAATGCTGTGTTTTAGGTGGAAAATCATAGCTTTGACTGTTTTAAAAAGGTTAGTCAGGGTTTTCTGCATCAAATAACTGCCATAATTCATGTTGAAATGAGAGTTGACCCACAGCTCAGTCTCATTGGATTGCTGTTGTTTTAAATAAGCCCTAATAGGAATTAATTGAAGATTTCCATGAACAGTGTATGTTCAATAAAATGTGCTCATGTGGTAAAATGTGGATGATGTATGGATAATATTGGTCATATGTTAATGTGGTTACGGTTGTGGCATAAAAGCCGTGACAGTTTTTCATTGACCTGTTTTTGCAGCTTAGTTTCTATAAATTGTTTGTGCTAAACCGGTGAGAGAATGTGTTGAGGGGTATGTCTACATAACACAGCAAAAACAGAAAAATCTGTCATTATTTACTTACCCTAATGTAACTTCATACCTGTATACATAACTTTGTTCCGATGAACACAGAGAAAGATATTTGGATGAATGTTAGTAATTTTCAATGCCGTGACATCATTGACTACCATAGTAGGAAAAATTAATTTGTAGTCAAAGGTGTCCCAGAGCTGTTTGTTTTCCTAATTTCTTCCAAATATCAAGTTTTTGGTGTTGTAGAAAAATACAAATAAACATTTTCATTCCTACTATGGTACTGTATGATGTCCCACAACTGAAAATTGCTAACATTCTTTCAAATATCTTTCTCTCTGTTCATCGGGAAAAAATTATACAGGTTTTGAAACAGCCAGAGGGTGAGTTAATAGTGACAGAATTTTCATTTTTGGGTGATCTGCCCCTTTACAGTAATTGTTGGTTAGGGATGCACTGTATTAAAGATAATACGACATTCAATAAATTGCTGAACAATGCAATCTATGTTATGTGATACAACAATTCGTTTTGTTATATTAAACAAAATAATAACATGTATGTTAAAATATGTAAATTATATAGTTTCGCATTCTTGGAAAATCATCTTTCCAACGTCATTGCCTTAGATTTATAAAGTTCTATCTGCATTCTGAGCAGATTTAAGCTTTAAAGTTTTTAAATTTATATATTTTTGTTTCTAAAAAAACTCCAAAAATGTACAGAACGTAAGTAAAAAAACATCACATGAGGTAAATAAGAATATGTAACGAGTATGTTTTGACAGAAATGTCAGATAGAACCTTATAATTCCAAGGTGACGACTTCTGAATATGAACAGCCATGTTTTGCTGTTGCAGTTCAGCGCAATATTATTATAATTTCAATATATTGTGCACCCCCAGTGTTTGTTAAATAAAATGACACTGGACTTTATGATGATGACCATCTCTTTATAAAATCCACAGGAATCTGATCCTCTTGCTTTGCATAGAACAGACTCCTTGAAGTGATCTAATGTTGGCATTTGATTTCCCCAGGAGACATATTTTCCAGTCTGTTTTCTGATGTCCCAGAATCCTATTTTAAATGTGTGCCCTGCAGTGTGTTGAATGAGCGGAGCGGAGTATCGCGCTACTGTATGCTGAAATGTCCTATCAAAGCTGCTTGCACCCAAATAACAAATTGCATGGGTTTCCGAGGGGGACGGCCAATGTAATGAGCCACCTTAACTCAACACAAATGGAAATGCATAAACGAAACAGCAAGACTTTGACATTTCAACAAAAGGAATAGGCAAAACAATCAAAGTCAGCCAAGGAAAACAATGCCTTCTTCCTACCCCCGTCCCTAAAGGAAATACCAAACATTACAGGTGCTTATAAATAGCATCTCTTAACTTTCTTCAGGGGCACTGCATCTCGGGGGTCTTTGGAAACACGCCAGGATCTCAACCACATCTGTCTTGCACTTCCTCCACACACTTTTGGCTTTTCCTTTCTCTTTGTCTGCTCTACTTCTGCATGGCTTAACAACCTTGTAACACCTCGCAAACATCTGCTCATTTATTAATAAGGAGCTGCACTTGTGCAGAGAGTGTTGGTGTGAGCGCTTCTGCGTGGAAATTGACCTGAGCATTCGGGGGCGTGATCATGAAACAGCAACAGATACAGAAGGGGTTCCCCTTGGCTGTGCCCACATACTGAAGCATGTGCAAAAACAATATCACAGATACCTTTTGTAAACAGCGAAGACAGATATTATTACCCAGCAAAAATATCTGAATGCACAGGGTCATGTTAAGTGCTTACCTTTTTTTGCTAATGAGAACCTGAAAACCCGATTGTTTCTATTGACGGTTTTGCAAGTTGATGTTCATTGATGCAGTTTTGAAATGTGACCTTCATATTTTTGTACCTGTCGGAATGAGAAATGCCAGCCGACTGTTTCAGAAATCATTTTAGCTTGAACCTTGTGGAAACGGTGGAGGACTTTTGAAAGGTTACATCAGCATTCAGGCAAGCATGTTCCTAGAGAACCGAGAACCTGCCCACCAGCTAATCAGTTCATTTGATTGGTCATGCGGTACTTAGCTAAAAAAAACGATACTTTCACACAGTTAATGCCACATTTCACAGTCACACTGCTTACGGAATCTGTACGGCTGGATAAAAATATTAATGATCAGAAAGTTCATAACTTATTCATCAGTTCCAGACATGTATATAGACGCTTTCATCGGACGGACGGACTCACCTGGCCCTGGTCTGTCTTGGGCTGTAATATTACAATTTATTTTATATTTCATTATTATTTTATGGTATAGTAATTGTATTAAATTAAAACTACTCAACTACTACCCGAAGTTAGGTTTGGGCAACACAAATTTTGTTTATGTCGTTGCCCCTGAAATTGTCTATACATCCGTCTTGCCATTTAAAAAGAGTGTTTTAAGAATCAATAGCTGTAGTCCTGACTTTGTAGCATGCTTATTTATTTTGCTATCCTGAATGCACAGCTGTTACGGTTAGTGTTTGTATCCAGCACTACTGTCCATGAACCGATCAGAACAGACCTTCAACCTATTTTTGCCTCCTGACCCAGCAGAACTCCATTTATGTGCAGACTAGTTTCATGCAGTCTGCATACAATTTGCATAATATTCACAGGAGCCTTCAGTTTGTCTGTCAGTTCCTTGCAATTCACATGAACAATTTCATCCGTTCATGTCAGCAAATAAAAATGAAACGAGATTCGTCTGCATGTTTGTTTACATTGTGGCTTAACAGAAGGATTTGCAGCTCTTTTTGCACATTTAATCTCCAATAGATCAAACTCCTAATGCGTGTCATGAGGGTTTAATACAGTGATGCTAAACCAGACCTCGGTTATGTTTGGAGATTCAGTACATCATCTTCTCCTAAAAGCATGATAGAAGAAGTATCAAGGTGGCATCTTCTGCGTTTGTGAATCGATTCTCTCACTTGAAAAATACGTAAATCAAAAAGTTTATTTACTCTGATGTCTGATGCCTATGATGGTAAACCACAGCATGTAATACTTCTCTGTCAACTCCATTGGGAGCATTTGTGAGTACACGATGGTAACAGGAGAAGCCGCATTATCCCTGTTTCAAATTCTCACCCCTGTCTCTTCTATAAAGGTTCGTGGAGGTTAAGACATGGGGTCAGTAGTTCACATCAGAAACGTCAAGCCAATGTAACCAGCTCCTTTTATTCAGCCTGTTTTCTCTATAATCTTGGCTTAATATTTCATGAGATTTGCTGCATTTTCAGTCCATTTTTATTCTCACCAAATGAAATGCACATTAATAATGAAAATGCCTTGGGTTTGGAGAATGAAAGAGATCATGGAGGTATTGTGTAGTGCTCAAGCCGGATAAGACGCCTCTCCGGTGTGAAATGACAAGTCTTTCTAGAGTATTAATGTTGTTGTGATTGGCCCGTATGGTGCCCGTTCCATCTGCTAGCGCCGGTTAACTAATTTTACAATTGGAAGCGTTTTTTGTTGTAAAACTGAGTTGTTGACCTCAATTCTGTGTTGACGTTTGAAGGACCGTAATGGAAATCAGTTGTAGCATGTCATTTTATTTATGTCACATTCATACATGATGTAATTAATCCAGAATATCTGTAAATACATTTTGATAACTCAAGGGACTGGAGATTTGCCTTTGGTGGTGTAGCATGTGTCGTCTTAACTCTGTAAATTGTATGCAATGAGAAACGTCTGACTTCGGGATGCTGAATTGTTGTGAGTTGTAATGAGGTTTTAGTATGTTGGCAAGTCCTTGGTACAATCGGTGACATTGTTGATATCCGAAACCCTGAAACCGAGATGTGTGGGACGATTTGTATTCCGGAGAAACACCTGAGAAGCTCCAGTTTTGAGGAAACGTTCTCTATGTAATCACATTGCTGTATGGGGAAAACCACATATTGGATCCCGTTGAGATTCCTATTTTCTGAGGGAGATAAGCAGAACATCCCACCTTTTTTTCATTCACCAATCTGCAAAGCCTGTCATTTTCATACATGGGACAAAAGCGGCATTTCCATCATTTCACAGCCCTGCTATTTTCATGTGGTAGGGCAGCAGATGGGCTCTGACCTGGATCTGTGATCTTCGGACGTGAAGGTTACCCATCTGTGTTTGTGCAGATGCCAAAGTATTGGACCTCTAGTCAGCACCCATTTCTCTGATCCCCTGTGAAATGTAACCAGTGCCTCGCTGTTTGCTTTCTATGAATAGAATCACATGTTTGATTAAGCGAGCTCTGTGTTGAGGAGAGGATGTGGGAAACGCAAATGGACACCATCCATATGGGTCACAGTCGAAGTGGAAGCTGGATCATGGGTGTGGAAAACCAAAGCTAGTTTTTAATAACTTAGCTGATGTGCAAAATGAAACGGATGAAACATAAAAACATGAATGGTTACCAGTGTCTTAGTTTACCAGGTTACCAGTGTCTTAGTTTCAGACAAAGAGCTGTTCAGTCAATATGTATGTCAGTTTAAAACATCATTTGCCATGAAATAAGAACTTAGAATGGTGTTCACTACATACAGCATGCATACACTACATGCAACTACATCCAGCCATACGTCAAACATGCACTAGCAAATACATATGTGTTATTTACATTTATTCATTTGGCAGAGGCTTTTATCCAAATGACTTGCATTACTTTAACTTATATATTTATACTTAGGTAAATGCAATCCCCTGGGTTCGAACCCACAACCTTGCGTTGTTAACGCAATGCTCTTACCACTGAGCTAAGGAAACCTTTTTTTTTATAAATCTCAAAAAAAATCCTCGTACATACTTTCTTGTATTTCTGTGAAATAAAATGCACAAACCAAAAGCAATAATAACCAACAAATGGAGAAGAGTTGGTTGTTTATAGAACAAAAAAATACTTCTTTTATTTTATTTTCGTGTGCACATTTTTGAAGACACTATGTTATGAATGTGGCCATTCTGAAAGCATCACTCACCCGTCTTTGGAAATAAAAAGCTTTAAAAACAGAGACCTTGTTAGGTATTTAAACAACTATTTCAATGTTGTTTTAGTTTGCTAAACTTTTAACTCATAAACTTTTAAAACCTCTCTGTTCATTAAAATCAAATAAAATATTGCCCTAAAATTATTAACTAAATGAAAAATGTAAATGTCACCTCAGACATAAACTGAAATAAGTTTAAAGAACTAAAATTAAAATAATGAACAAAATCTAATATTGTAAAGAATTAATCTTATGTAGTAAAATAATAACAATAAAAGATATATATATAAAATGACAAAAGCATTTACCAAAATTGCTAAAACTTTAACAAAAATCAACATGAAACCTAAAAATCGATTAATCAGTTTTATCGTACAATAAACTCAAAGCCTTGTGGTAGTTTATTTAGCAAAATCCATTTTTAAATCTTACTGTTTCAATAAAACACATTTTCGCTTCAGATATTCAATTAAAGGTATATTTCTGAAAGTGCATGTTGACCTACAAGACAAAAATGATTCCTCATGTAACTTTAACCACAGACCTTATTTGACTTATAGTTCAAAACCGCTTTTCTAAAAACCAGCCGAAGGTTCCCGAGGGAACCCGTTGCTTGAAAATGCTTTCTCTTGTGGGTTTAGAACTACAAACTAAACAGCTATATATCCATGTAAGTACTGAGGGAAACATCACATAAATGACCATCTATGACTTCAGTCCACCCGACACTCATTGTGTATCCTTATAAAAGCACATCCACTGCAATTATCCGAGTTTGGCCTCTATATAAAGCTTTGACATTAAAAATAAATAAAGTAGCACTTATGGTTAAAAGACTGACCCTTTACTTTTAGGACCAGCTGGTGGGAGTCGGGCAGCTTTGTGTTGACTCTGCCAGTGTAGTTATATTGTTTGGTTGAGCTGAAGCCAAGCTGCCCACTCGCCGCTGAAATCTCCATGTGCCTTAAAACAGGACTAACGCATGCGTTTTTCACACAGTCCCCCGGGGAGATGAAATAAACCGCTTGCCTAAGAAATACTTCAACCTGCTAAAGACATTTTCAACCTCCTGCCCCAATTTTAGGGCAAGCGTGTGCTCATTTAATAAGCAACCCGTCTCGGTTACACATGAAGTCATAATCCTGTAATTTGTAATTAACATCCATAACCTTTTCGTTCTCATCACATATTTGAGGAATTCTTTCTGCATACCATTGTCTTTAGCTCGGTTCTGACAGAAAATCAGCGTATCGAACATTGAGACAAGTGTAGTACAGAAGACACATGTTTTGGAGCCTCCACGCACTTAACTGCACAATGGCTAACCTGTTCGTCTAAGAGCGTAGCTGTGGATGAAGAGATTATTTCTCGGTGTGGTCACTCTGAGACACGTGTCGCATTTGTACGGGGGCACAATTTAGCAGTGGAATGCATAGAAGGGAAACGTGAATGTTATCAGCGGTGAAGAGCCGTGGATTCTGTGGCAGACACTTCACTGAAAACACACCTGCTTGCTTTAATTCTCTCCAGCAGGCCACCGATGCCGCTGATGTTTTAGTAGTGTTAGAGCAGATGCTGAAGTGTTACGCTGATGCGTCATAAGGGGTTGTGTAACAGATAATGAAGCTAATCACAGATTTCTGTGTTATCGCATTGTTATATATGTCTTGTGACAGTGCAATTCACTGTGTACCATTTTTATTTTGAGGCCACAACAACACATAAGACATAGCTTTGCCTATGATTAAAAACATGATGTCGTCTCAAGAAATATCTGCGTACACAGAAAACCACTGATAAACATACCAAATCAGTGTGTGATGCTATAATTCTGCCATAGAGATACACTAAAAACAAAAGAAACCATAAACCTTGTTCACTGGGGTGATGACATCATTGTTTCAGAAAGTATACGGACTGGCTGTACACACGAAAACCCTGTCGTTTTCAGATTTATCCACTCCGGGACCAGCTTTTAGGTTTCCAAAACGCCAGATCAGTCAGGATGTAACCAAGTCTGTATGTACATAGCTATACACGTTTCTGTTTGGACGGCCTTTAAAAGATGCTGGAGTGTTGTGGATGGATGCAGGGTATATCGATGCTGTTGCTAGGGAGTTCTGGGTGGTTGCTAGGTAATTGCAATCTATGTACTAGTGATTAACCGTATATGGTTCTTTGAAGAACACACAAGCTGTTTTTTTTCAAATCCCTGAAGAAACCATATGGGCACCTCAGAAAAGCATTACAGTCCTTCTGTAGTGAATCATTTTATCTCTTAAAGGTTCTGTGTGTAAGTTTCAGAGGCCACTATTGGCGATGTAGGAAATTAAAAACTACAGCTCCGCCACCCCCCTCCCATTAGAGAAGCTACGGTTGCTGTCACAGGACAAAAGGATCTGTAAATGATAGCGGCCATTATCGGTGATGTTGATAATTGCAATCTACGTTTCACAGGCGAACAACAGACTGAAGTTACGGACACAGGACAGAGATGTTGTCGTCTAAGACAGCAGAGAGTAACCTTTGTAAATAAACCTCGTCAGGAAAAATAAAGAAAAGTAAATAAATAAAATTTACTTAATTCATCATTTACACTAATCGTTATAGTGAATATTGTTATTACTTGTTTAACATTTTGTCAGTGATTTATTCGCTTATTTTGCATAGCATTTTTTGGCACGGAAACTTGGTTCGTAACTTACAGCCTATTGAAACCACTTGCTAATGCTAAAGGCGTGTAATCTAACCACAAAAGTCTTAGCAGAGGTTTTTCACATCATCGCAGAGTCAATCAGAGGACTTAACACAGGTAGTTAGAGGGAGATGAAGAGGGCGTAGAGGTAAGGGTGTTGGAGATGGAGGCAGGGCGAGGAGAGGCAGAAGAGCTAACGTTACCCGGGAGGACCGCAAAAGAGAGGATGTGGAAGCTAAGCAGTATTATAATATAACTTGCACTCGATTTATGCAAATTATGATTGTAAACATGATTTCTAACTTGATTTGCACACGGCCATGCAACAAGGAATAATAGTACAATGACAAAGTGCTAAAATTTACAAGGAAAATGCTACTTCTCTTGATGATCAGCTAATCCATTAGCTAAAGCTATCAATAAAACAGTTCACTTATATAGCGGAAATTAGACAAATTTACCGGTCCAGCAGAAAGCTGGCCACTTCGCCGTAACTTAGCAAACCCTTTTCCTGCTTCAGTGCCCTCCATTTGGGAAATGCCACACTGATGTTTATTCTGGACTTCGCCTCGCTGCATCGTATTTTCTCTTTTTTGACGACACAGACTGACGCTCTGTTGGCTCTTGTGCAGAGTACGTGTGGTCCGCCATTAGTGCAAATTTCACTTCTTACTGCAACAAAGAACAGTTTCTATTTCTAATAAAAAACACGACAAGTATATTTTGTTATTGTTCTTCCTCTTCTTTTGCTAATCCTTCTATGTAGTGGCATTGCAAGCTGTCTCCAAAAAACAGCCAAAGAAGAAGAACATAGTCCCGTGCATCCTTCGTTTTACGAATCTCGCTCAGTTTGTGAGTTTTTGTGTTAAGTTTTTGTTACCATCTTTGAGGTCCCAGTGAAATAAAAAATTACGATGCCAATTTTTTTTCATGAAATATTGCAGTGTTTGTTGTAGATTGTTTATCATTGTGGGTCATTCTCTTTAAAATTCTTCCCTCATAATCTCTTTAAAAAAATTAGAAAATGCATTTCTGTCCTGTAATGGCTATCCATCTTAGATGATGTATGTTAGACAGCTTGGGCCGAGCATCCGTTAATTCCTCCCCTTCAGCATTTTAAAATGCAACGGCTGTTTTTATATATCCGATCAAATCGCAGAGAAAGACAAAAGCCACGACCACTATTTTTCTCATTCAAAATTCCATTTCACTCGGAAGAACGTCAAAATGCAGAAGTAAAAAGTAACGCAACCTCCGGTCCGCAAGGACTTTAAGGTTATAAATAAAATATAAAAACTTTAGAAAAAAGTAGATTTACACCACAGGAGGACTTTGAATTTGGGTCAAAACCATTTCGTCCGTGTAATTTAATTTTATAAATGAATGTACACAATGTATTATGCATTAACACAAATGCTAAAAAGTTGCTGCTTAAGTTGTTCTTTGCTGAACCCACAAAGAACCTTTGTGTACACTGGAGGATTCATGCTCACATGAACCTCCACTGAGCCTGTCGTCGCTAGGTCATTCGTAACAAATTCGGAGGTGATAAGCTGCGAATGGCCTCCCTGGCACCTGTCCCAACAGCAGCGCTTAGGGAATCCCTGAAGTCCAGTCATTCATTCTTAATTGATGTCTCTCCAGCCACCCATGAGGTGTGAGCCTGCAGCAGGGCTCCAGTGTCGCTGTGTCCGGTTCAGACTCGCGACTCCAGCTGCCCGGTCACTCAAGCGGTATAGAAGCTGCAGGAAACCAGTAAGCAGCTGCAGGTTGACAGGAGATAAATGGCTCCATTAAAGTGTCTGGGCCGCAGGGGGGGGTCTGACCCACTGGCCCACACAGCACCACAGCAAGCAACATCAGACAACAAACTTCCTGGGACTAGCCATGAACACTAGCACACTAAGGTATCATCAGTCAATGTGTCCTAGCTACACTGGCCTATATTGTAGCATTTGGAGAGCAGGTCAGTGTTGTGGTGGATGTATGATTGATTAAAATGTCCTGCAGGTTTAACACTATAATGTTGTTATTTGAATATCAACAGATGGAGTAAAATATCAAATATGGAGTGTAATATAAAAAAGGCAGAATTTGTTTGTCATCTAGAGCTGTATACATGTACAGTATGTGAAAAAAAGAGACCATTGCAGATGTTCATTTAATCAGCATTTCTAGATGTGTTGTGGCCATTTCAGTCCAGTGTGTGTTGAATTTAAACTAAATCAAACCTCAGGAGTGACAAAGAACTCCTCAATGAGGAAATTTATAGGGAAAAATTGTCTTTTATTCACCTTAACACAAATTGCAAAAAATATGGGCATTATAAAATCAACTCGTACTTTATGAATCACATCAAACTTATTTTTTAATGAATTATATTACGCAGTAATAAACTATTTGTAAACACTGCAAAAGGTTTGTTACAAACTTAAATGTACAGGCAGTAATTGCACAAAATTTATGCTTTGTTTTCTTAACAGGGAGAGCTTTTAGAATAGCTGTGGGTTTTTTTCAATTATGCTATGTATAGTGGTCATGTAAGCAGAGGTGGCGATCATTTCCCACTGTCAATCCTCCTTCCTCCACTGACTGAACACTCAAAGCATTCAGAGAAACGGTTAAAACTACATAAAGAAATCATGTTTTATGCTTACATTGCACATATGTGACAGATAGATGGTCCGTTTTTTTGAAGAGGTTTGCCTGTGAATGTTTTTAAAATACCGTAATGTTCTTGTTGTAGTCAGCTCAGCTGCTGTTCAGCCGTGCGCTTCGCACTCCCAACACGCTTATGGCAGCGCAAACCACCCTAAACACTAGTGCTTATGCATACGGGACTGTGAGAGATGTTGAAACCCTTTGAACGTTGAAACCTGTCCGTCTTTCACGTGTTGACATCGAAAAGCGGTGGGTAAGCAACGTGGGATGGAAAATCACGTCGTCTATGAATGGCCAGGCCGGTCACTGTAGTTCACAACACGCACATACTTTGTGCAGTTGTGAGTGTGTTCTATACATTATTGAAAACAGGTTGCACCACAACAAAATGTGCACTCATAAATGCTTCCAATTGTATTTTGAGCTGACACAGATTAAATTTAGGGAGGATATGCAACTAAACTGGTCGCAATTTCGAGCCCAGCACTCCACCATGCTAACTGCGTAAGTATATTGTGTTCTCGTGCAACGAGATCTCGTCACACCCCTATAATACGCATGCAACTGTGATAAAAATCCAGGTTATCACACAAAAAATACTTTTCCTAAATACAAATATTACTGTTGTTTTGCTTAAAAGTGAATATATGAACTTGTTTTCTTTGCAGTATTTGAGGTCTGAATAAACACAGATCTACTTTTCTGTTATTTTGCCCTGTTTCTCCCGTTTTCATTTTCTGCAAATAAATGCAAATAGAAACATAATTTTTTTAGATGAAAGGTAAGACAAGTATTGTAAGTAGTTCACAGAATGAAACAAAAATGATAATTTTACCTTTACACGTATACCTATAAATAGTTTATTCAGAAAAACTAAAAATAATTTTAAAATGATCTCTCTTTTTTTCTGCAGCTGTCTATACATATGCTAAACACTTTCATAAACATATACAATGGATTTGTCCATTAAAAATAAACAATGAAGAGAGAAAGTATCAGTTTTCGTTCGTCTGCTGTAGACGATCATTGTCTCATTATCATTGTATACATATAACTCAAGGAAGAATAATCCTCTGAGACACATTAAAAGCGATTTGTCCCTATTGTTTAGACGGGGCTAATTTTCTTTGTTCCAGAAATGTCATATTCCCCATGACGCATGACTGCTGATTTTCTTTTCCCCTCTGTTTTAAGAGGTGCAGAAAACATCCCGGCGGACACACGGGCAGTCAAATGCAGCTGCTTTCTTTTAACAAAGCTTTACTTAGTATTTGCATTGTAGGCTTAGTTGTCTTAACAGTATTTGAGAAAACTGACAATCTAATGCATCTGATTAGTAGCAAATATACTGTACAAGGAGGGTTTACGCGAGGCAGCTAGGCATCAGCTTACGTTGAGGTAAACACAGTACGTTAGGTTGCAGATGGAAATATGCTTGAGCAGTAAGTGGCTTTGTTAAATCATTACCATATGAGTCATCTTTTATAGTCGAGAGTGCTTTTTTTCAATTCCAGGTCGACATCAAAGGGAAAATAATGTCTTAGTCAACCTGAAAACAGATCACGTAAAGCAGACTCTGCTCTGAGAGTGTGTGCATAAGCAAAGCATACTCAGATCAGATGCCATATGGAGCACTTCATCATAATCAGATTATGACATGTGGGGTCTTTCTTTGAAAGCAGTCAAATGTTTACTTCTCTGCGAAAATCTTCTCTAATCCATCACATCCTTCCTGGGTTTGTTGATCTTACTCTATATGTATACAATGTAGGGGCCTATGAAATCCATTTTATTTTTTGCAAATTTCCGTTTTTTGTTTTCCCAAATTCCGCTTTTTCTGTTTTTAGTTTTCTAGATTCCGTGTGTTCTGTTAATATATTTGCCCACATGAAAAAATACTCCACTAAACTAAAGTATCCACCTATAAATTATATTTTAAAACCCATAGTGGATATTTAAGTACTATTTTTTAAAAACAAGTAATATTTTTATGATTTTACTAGATTATTTACTTCCATTTACTAAAGTAAATACGTAGTGGTCGAATTGAAACAAATATTCAAAGGGGCTGGTGTGGTAAAATGTGGGTGTTGTAACTTATTCAAGTTAACCCAGACTTTTATTATGACGGGTTGTCGCAAAGGGTGTTTGACAGTAGCTTTGATGCAGTTGGTTGAAAGCTCCACACAAGCTTTACGTGTTCTGTACACGTTACCTAAACACTTTTAAAAGAGAGTCAGACACACAAAACAAGCAGATTATTTATACCGCATCTGAATAATTTTAAAGTTTTAGCATTTTTTTAGCTGTTCAGCGCTTCTTTCTGGTAAAGAAGTAATACATTTGCCATATTCCATGTCGTTCCGTGTTATATATCAAATTCCGTTTTTATGCCTAGATTAAATTATTCTGTCCACATTTTTCGTATCGCAGAAATCATAGGGCCCTAACAATGGCTCTACAGAAGTATTTGAACACTTAAAGGCACACTAACTTTTAAGATTTTGGGTTCACCCCAAAATGTATTCTCATCATTATTCCAAGCCTGTATGACTACTTCTGCAGAACACTAAAGAAGACATATTGAAGAAAGTTGGTAGCCAAACATAATTGGCCCCCATCGGCTTCCTTTGTATGGACACAAAACCACTTAGACATTTGCAAAAGATCATCTTTCGTGTTTCACATAATAAAGAATCACATACACGTTTTGAACAGCTTGAGGATGAATAATGATGACAATTTCTTTAACTATGCCTCTTGACATGGTGGTCTGACCTGAGGTCATCTATCCATCAACTTAATCCTCAACATTTAGGTTTCTTACTAGCCAAATAACTGCTCACAACAAAGCTGTATAACAAAGTGTAATGATATCTCGAAACCCTCTTGATAACAAGCAAGGTGACTGTTAGACAAAGGCACAGCCTATTATCTGCATGTTGTTTATTTTGCAGTAATGACTGTTTCTCGGTGCTGTTTTAATCACAAGCTGGCTGTCGGAGGAGCCTGTCGAGTTAAAGATCTCAGGATGTTTGCAGACTTAAAAAGCTCTTGCCTTCTCATAGGAGCTGTCAGATATTTTAAGCGGCAGTCTTAAGGGCTGCCCTGTCAAAATGGCAGTAACTTGCCGCTTCAGTAGACTAGCCTGTCTGGAAGGTTTGACACGCTCAATAGCCATTAAGGAGGATGGAAGCTACAGTGTAATGTGGGAATGATAGGATAGAGGCTGATGGTGTCACTGATAGATCAGACGGTGTTGTGAAATGCGATCATAGGCGTTTATTTGAGTTTAAAGTCCTGCATTGATTTGTACGAAACATCAGAGCGTTGCGGCAAGATCAATATGAAGTCACAGGGCTCAACACAGACCAGAGGAAGGAGAGATAAATATGCAAAAGTTAGGAAGTGCCAATAATTAGCCTTACGTTGTCTATATACAGTATTTTAAACACTTCCATTTTATGAAAATCAATGTAACTCAAAATATCTTGTTCTGTGTTCCACAGAAGAGTCATATAAAGATTTTGAACAACATGAAGGTGAATAAATGATCGCAGAATTCACATTTTAGGTGAAAAATTAATACCTTTTTAAGGTATACATTTTAATAATCCATGCATTCGCCGGAATCAAACCCATAACACTGACATTACTAATTCCAGACAAGAAACACTCAAGATAAAGAGATTCAAAATAAATGGTGGGCATACAGGTGTTGTGCTCTGTGATGGCTGTGCCATTCATATTCATCAAAGCAGAAACTGATGTGCTAAACCCACTTCATTTAAACTACAAAGATGTGGCAGGAGTGTATGGTTAACAATTACAGAGCAGGAAAATACTTGTCGAGTGTTTCGTTCAGGGGTTTTTGCTTTCTTTTAAACAGTCTTAGAGGACGTGATGCATTATATTGCTTGTGACTTGATTGGGAGAGAAAATGTTGCTTGATGACATTGATTGCTGAGCTGAAGCGCAACCTGTGTGTGTATGTGCTCATGTTTGTCTGTGCGCTTCACTCACTATTGCTATACTCTCAAGCCCAAAAGCTGTAGTAATAGCTCAACACAGCAGTCTTCACTGTAAACTGCATTTTTACTGTTTTTTTACATATTTTATGTTATCTTTATAGTGTTATCTACATCCACAGACAAAATTGAGAGACCATTGCAAATTTTCATTTCAATTTCAAACATTTCTAGATGTATTGTGGTCATTCCAGTCCAGTGACTGTTGAATTTCAACAAAATAAGGAGTGACATAAAGTCATCCAAAACAGCAATGTGAAAGACTGACAGCATGACAAGACACATGAAAACTGTCATAAAATCAAGGTTATCGTATTTTTTTTGTAGAAGTTTGAGGTGTTGTATTGATTAAACGTGACTATGAATTTGTTATCTTTGCGGTATTTGAGGTGTGAAAATATACAGAGCTTCTTTTGTTATTTTGACCTGTTTTTCCAATTTTCTATTTCTGCAAATAAATGCAAGAAGAAAAAAGATTATTATTTGAAATTTGGGAGAAATATTGTTAGTAGTTCACAGAATGAAACAAAACCAAATACCTATAAACAGTATGTTTTTAAACTTACAAGAACGGTCTCTGAAATGGTCTCTTAATTTTTTCCGCGGCTGTATATTTGAAGCCATTATTAAGGGGATAATCAGCCAAAAGTTCTTTCCTCATTTGTTTGCCTTATGTCAATCAAAACCTGTATGACTTTATTTCTTCTGCAGAACACAAAAGAAGATATTTTAAGTTTGTTGGTTACCAAACAACAGTGCCCTCCATTTACTTCCATTGTATGAATACACAACCACTGACACATTTCTCAAAATATCTTCTTTTGTGTTGCACAAAGTCATTCACTGGTTTGAACAACATAAGGGTGAATAAATGATGACTGATTTTTTATTTTGTGGTGTACTGTCCCTTTAAGCCTGCTAACACTTTTGTGCCAAAGACATTGCTTTGTTGTTAAACAAATATGTGCTTGCTATCAATAACCAAACTGCTTAAAGTTAAAGAGATTTCCCCCTTTAAAATAATTGTTTAAAATTGCAAGTGTTGCGATTTATTTGCTTTGAATGTGGAAATCTCTTTATGCTGCTTTTGCCGTGCTTAAATTGCTTGCCACTAACCCGTAGCTATCCGCCGCACAGGTGACTGACCAGCTTCTGTGGGATTTGATGTCACCTTTAGATCGGTTCAACTGAAGATGGAAACACTGGAGTCGGAGCTGACGTGTCCAATCTGCCTGGAATTGTTTGAGGACCCCCTCCTGCTGCCCTGCGCCCACAGCCTCTGCTTCAACTGTGCCCACCGCATCCTGGTCTCGCACTGCTCCGGCACCAAGCCCCTCGAGTCCATCTCTGCCTTCCAGTGCCCCACCTGCCGCTACGTCATCACGCTCAATCATCGCGGCCTGGAGGGCTTAAAGCGCAATGTGACGCTGCAAAACATCATTGACCGCTTCCAGAAGGCTTCTGTCAGCGGACCCAACTCCCCCAACGAGAGTCGCCGGCCACGGCCCTACAGTGCCACGCTCGGCGGGAGCGCCCGGGGGAGCCCTGCCGGTAGCGCCATGTCAGTAGAGCGCGTCGGCTGCCAGTTCTGCGATCAGGAGCCACCACGCGAGGCGGTGAAGACGTGTGTGACATGCGAGGTTTCGTATTGCGACCGTTGCCTGCGGGCCACACACCCTAATAAGAAGCCCTTCACTAGCCATCGTCTGGTGGAGCCGGTGGCAGACTCTCAGCTGCGTGGACTGGCCTGCCTGGAGCATGAAAACGAGAAAGTGAACATGTACTGTGTGGTGGACGACCAGCTGATTTGCGCTCTCTGCAAGCTGGTGGGACGACACCGCGAGCACCAGGTCACCTCGCTAAGCGATCGCTTCGACAAGCTTAAGGTAAGCCCACAACATGTTTATTCAGCTGTTTTAAAAGGAATTGTTTACCCAAAATATAAAAGTTACTTTTTCGTTTTTTTACAAGGTTTTGAAAAATGCTACTGTGCAAGTCATTTTATAATCATGATGTTTCAAGTTTTGAAGCCATATTATGGCTTTATGTAAAGTACAGTAAAGACTGAACAAATAGTTCACCCAAAAATGAAACTTCTTTTATCATTTACTCACCCTCATCTCATTTCAAAACCTGTATGACTTTCTTTCTTCTGCAGAACACAAATGAAGATATTTTGAAGAATATTTGTAACCAAACAACTTTGGAGCCCATTGACTTCCACTGTATGGAGACAAAAGATTACTCATAAAATGCATTTTGTCTTCTATAGATCATATACAGGTTTTAAAAGAAATGAGGGTGTATACATGATCTTCATTTTTGGGTGAACTGTCCCTTTATATCATTTCCACGTATCTACCTCTATAGTTAGCAATTTCCCCAAGAAGATTCTGACTTATTTGCAAAATATGAACTAAAATGAACTAGTATGTGTCACAAATACTAGTTCAACAACAAATTCTCATTTTGGGGCAAGTTATTCCTTTATACAATCTCTGATAACTAAAAATGTATTATTTGGCTATTATTGGGTAAGGCTTTTGTTATTGAAACAGCGACTTGCTCGATATGTGATATATTTCCCTAAAATTCAATTCAAGATGCCTTTTATATATGCTTGGCTCTTTTCCATACCGACATTCCTCAGTCTCCTTCATAAAATCTTTGCTGTCCCACATGATGTTTCGTAACCATTACTTACACAAAGTTCTCTTTTGGTAAAATTTTTTCATTTCATTAGCATCAAACTCACTCATTTTACCCGATATTTGTTCGCTCTTGTGGTGAGGTGCTTCATACATAACAGCAGCCAGGACCGGCCAGCTGTTCCACTGAGCCCAAGTCATTATCATATCAGATGAGTCTGCAGTCCCTAAAGCCGTTCTCTGTTTAGCACTGAAACACAATGCTGACCCGCTACAAAGAACTTGATTGCTGAATCAGGGCTAAAATACAGAAGCTCATACGAGCTCATTGGAGTCACCGAGCTCTCAACCCCGAGCAAAGCTCTTTCTTACAGTACACTCACACAAAGTATAATTATTCACAGCTGCGGGATACTCGACAACAGCCAGAATTACATTCGATCTGGGTTGTTATTTTAATGGCATCATAACAAATCTTTAACAGGTCTTATGGTTCTCGGGAGATTCAAGTTACAGGAGAAGGACAGGTTTGCTCTGTGCATGCTAGTCGAGTTGTGATGGATTTGTTCATATGACCCCAAGTAGAGGCCTTTTCACCATCGTAATCTCGCTGTTATGAATAGACACCTATTGACTGCGTCAGGTATGCTGGGCACATGTGATCTGCCTGTAAACTTTTATGCCAGCTGACCTCTTTGTTCACACCAGCTCACATAAAGGAAATTCTGATCATTGACGCTGGCCCCGTATGGTTTCGTGAAAATGAAAGCAGCTTCGCTAAAACTGCCTCGATTGTGCCAGATGAAGTTCATTGTGCGGCGCAGAAAGTCGATAGCTGAGAAAGTTGCTCTCCTTTTGTCCATCGGTTCTCTCGCAGGGAACCTGCCATTATGCAAAGGTTACAGCATCCAGATCGACATTTAATTTCCTCTCTGAATTCCGGTGGAATGAGAGGATTACCTCCAGTTTAAATTACTCGCTGGAATGTTCGGTTGGTAATAACATCTTACGCCGAAGATGCTTGGACACATTCTGCACGCTGCTTGTAATAGCCTCGCCTAGCTCCAGATCCAAACTCATTTAGGGAACTACGCTTAAAATGTGCTTTAATGCAGTTTTGTGAACTAACAACCGTATTGTGGTTTGTTTCTACATCACAGAAGCTTGTTTGAATATTCCCCCAGTGAAGCTCTGAATCTGTCTAACTTTGAACTCCCAATCCACAACCTGAGAGAGAGAGAAGCGCTGTCAGAGCTCAGGACTTCAAACTTTTAATCTTTTTGCGGCTTGAGTAAAATGAGAAATCCCTGTTTGTGCGTGAGCTTCACGGTGGATGATGATTCTGTGCGTTTAGATGAGCTCTGCCATTTTCAACTCAACATCCGCTGAGTCACATTTAGTGCAGATCCAGAGCGCAAGCTGCTTGGAGTTGAAGGGCGGCTTTGGAAGAGGTTTTTGTGTCCGTTGTGGGTGATTCGTCTGGCAAACATTGTTACAGGCTGCTAATTGATTGAAGAGCAGGTACTTGAGTCATTGCGTGCTTTACTTCAATGAGCTAATGAGCTGCTGTTCTTTTAGAAACTCATCAAAGCCTCTCCACACACTCTTCAACTCCGACAAACATTATGTTTCGGCTCTCCGCACCGCTCAGGGAGCATTTTTCAATCATCTTATTGATCACACCCGTCTCCTGCGTTTGAACGTGACTCACATGTGGAACGCTGGACAGCGAGGCCTTAAGAACATGACAGCGCTCTCGTGAACGCACCGGGCCAAACACACACAATTTGAAAAACGTGGTGATTAAAGGCTTAATTTCTATTTTGGAAAAGTTGCAAGTCGCAGCAGTCAGCTTTGAATAAAGTTCCACCCTGTTTGGCGGTTGGGCCTCTTACTCTAAGCTACTTAGGGAAGCTGTCTATCTTCTTACAGATATATGAGCCCGGCTCAACAGACACCGACTCCACCAATTCGGCTGCATTCAGCGAGCATCAGTGGGCCACTGGGGTTACTTTCAAAGGCTCCTAAAAGACCGTTTAAAAGGCCAGAGGAGCAAGTCAGCTGAAAAAAAGGTGTTTAATATCAAGTGGGCTTTTCGTCCACAGGACCTCAGATTTGCTACTGCAGCCATATCTGGCCGGTTTTGGCCATCCTTTTGCTCCAGGTGTTCAGAGGAGATAATGCAGAAGGAAATGTGCCATGCCATTAGAAATTTAAGCGCTACAAAGATAGGTCTCATTGAGGGTAAGGAATAATACACTCATATTGGACATACTGGGGCTGCCCGTCATGAGACAGATTGTGACCCAAAACTGGCTTTTATTCAAATAGTGTTAAGAAAGTTATTTAAAGTTGTAATCTAGAAAGGATAAGTTACTCATTCGCGAATATGGAAGTTATTAGGGATGACACGTTTTGAAGATTTTAAATTTTTGTCTTTTTTTTAGTGAGAAATAAAAATAAATCCTAAATTAGCATTCACTTGAGAAGCAAAGTGTCCCAAGAAATTAAGTCTTGCTTTTCTAAAAAATATATCAAAATTAAAAGGATTTTTTTACAAATATAGACATAAGACAAACAACAAAGAACTTTCTGTTTTATGTTTTGTAACACTACACAAAAAACCAACCCACAGAACATTTATATCGTAACATTTGTAATATATTCAAAAAAAAATTTGAAATGGAAGTTCTGGTTGACCAGAGTTTACATATTGCATATTGGTCTGTACCAAAAATATTACAATTATTGGTAATATAAACCGCTTATTTTGCACAAAAAAATTGCACATAAAATTAATAAAAGTAGTAAATCAAATTTTTATATTTATAATGTGATGAAGTATGGCATTTTACCTAATTTTATTTGATCAAAATTGTCAAACATTTGAAAATATTATTCTGTAACATTATGAAATTTATAAAATGCAGGTGAACCATCTGTATGATGACTGTTTAGTGAACCACTTTTTCATTTTGCTTCATTGAACTGTCCAAAAGAATTGTTTAAAAGACTTCCCAAATGCTTGATGAGAGGTTTATACGTAAATTCACTTGGCTGCGAACCTGGAATACAATTTTACAAAAAAGCTGTCTTTAAAGAGTTTTTTTGTGTAAAAGCTACTTTTACTGAAATATTTTAAAAGCAGTAGCTGTGCTACTTCTTTAGTTACTTCCCAAAAACCTGTTGTCTATTACTACAGAATGACCTAGCAGGTGTTCTGATGGTTTTTGTTGCTATTATTGCTTTTTGGAACATAAAATGTCCCCTTTCTCTTCCCCTCCCATCTGTATAGAGATGTGCCTGTGTTTTGCAGGAGTGTGAGGGTGTAGCACAAGTGCTAGTTGTTTCCCTATGGAGGCGTTCAGAGGTGTTCGGGAGCTTTTTGGCCTTTTAAAAATCTCCTGCAGGTGCATGTGGATACCTGGCACATGATCGCGTGCTGACATATATGTGTGTGGTGCATGCTAGATATAGTGAGAAGTTATCTTGAATAGAGGCCTGTTATTAAATTGCTTTGAACCTTGCAGCCCCTATACACAATTAATGGCGGAAGGAACTGCAAAGCTTTTAAAAGCAGTGAAGTGGAGTCATCAGCCTTAGAAATGTGAATGACCCTATCTTCCTCTCTTCACTCTGGTCTGCAGGTTGAGGGGTTTCTGGAGTGCAGGCGTCTAATGTGATGTTTCCCTGCATTGTGCTATGATGTGCACAGCACGGCACCTCGCATATCATCTTCACTCACATACATGTTAGAATGAATCAGTAATGGTCTGAGAGGGGATTAAAAGCTGTAGTGGCTTTGGTTGTAGTGATTATTCCGCTCACTCTTAGCTACTTTGAAATGGAATTTTTGTATTAGTTATTCATGGAGACTCTTCTGCACCTGTGAACTAGTTTTATTTTATATTTCACCTGTTGCACTATAGCTGTCTCGTTTTAAAATAATGTTCTTTCAGCAATCCAATATTGCGTTGTGTCGAAGCAGCTTAACAGTAAATACAGGGAGGCAAGTAAAGGTGACAAAAAAATATGTTGTTTAGAATATTTATGATATATGGCATTGTTACAATATACAGTAAATTGGCTGTGCTTTACAAAACATGAAAAGTCAAAATATCAGCATGTCAAAGTATTAAAAAAGAAGTAATATCAAGATGCTTTATGCAAAATATTATTGTATGATGCATAGAAATATGAAGGTTCCATAAATGTTGCTATTAAGATAATATGCATTCCCACATAATCCTCCCTCTGAATAGGACACAGATCCAAACAGATGAGACACTGCAGTTACCTTGACAATCATACATGTAGTATGTTGAATAGTTCTTTTTTTAAATGTCATCCATGTTAAACAGTAATAATGTTAAATACTCCCTAATTTGAAAGTCACTTGGATCAATAAAATTTACTCCACCATTTAAAATTTTAGGGTCACTTGTTCTTTATTTTATTTTTCATTTAAGAATAATAGTAAACTAAAAACGTAGTAGATAGAACTACATTCGCAGATTTTGTCAAAGTTGGCAAGCACTTTTTAGGACTTTTTATTGGTAAGATATTTGCAAAACCGAGTGATAATAAAGATTTATTCAAGGTTTCAGATAGACAGCATCGAAATGTGTATCATCCTAAAATCATTATTAGCTGGACAATTTGTAAAAATGCTCTTATTAGAAAACCCCGCATAGCGTTACCCTAGTTTTTTTGTCTGTAGCAGAGAAAATCTGACTATGGTATTCATTTTGTGTTGGTTTTATTTAAGCTTTGATGTGACATTTATCTGCATTCCTCCGTTTTAGTCAAGCTGTAGTTTTCAGGATCAAGTTGCAGTTGCTAATACTTTCCACATATGCTACACCATACGGTCATCCAGGGATATAATGCCTTCACGTTCCATCTTTTCCTTTCATGCTTTTAAAGCTCAGAAATCTGTAAATTGCTGAGCATCCGCACTGCTCCGAGCTATTCTGATCCCAACCGTTCAAGGCCTAGAGGACATGGGTCATCTGCTATCTCTAGTAGGGATGCTTGGAGCATTTCCGCCAAGAGCTGGAATGTCAGTAGACAGTAGGAAATTCCTGTGGAGGTTCTTCATGCAGTGGTCGCTACGGACATTCCAGCTTGTCCGGCATGACTGAAGCATGCTGTTAAGCTGCCAAGAACGTTGCCTCTCTTAGGAGAAAATTAGAGAAGGGAGCGTGAGACCACGAGCACGTTCACCGTGTTTCTCCACCCCTGAGGAATATCAAACTTCTTTCTGCTTCCCGGGACACTCATCGACCGTGACCAGATTCTCCTCCACCTAGTTTTCCCCTTAAGCTTATCTTTGATGCTGCCAATGAGCCGGGAAGCTGGACGGACCACAGGGATCTTATCACTAGTCACTGGAAATAGTAGACAAGATAAAAGTGAAATTTTATTAATTGTGAAAATATTTAGTTAGCCTGTTAGGTCCGTAAAACTAGTTTGGCTCTAAGTCCCAAATTACATTTTCAACTTCATATTTAGTATGCCACCTTTAATGAACTGTTAAGAATGGTTGTGTCAGCTATCATCTGTCCATAAAGTGTAAGAGTCAAAAAGCATTGAGTTCAACAAATCTGCCATGCTGCCTCACACGCGAGAATCTCAACAGTGTTTATACACTCAGTTTATCTCCACGCTAGCGTTAAGCCCGTGCAGCGCATGCTAATCATTCTAGAAGATAAGAACCTGAGCTAAAAATAGTTTGCGCTGTCTACATAATTATACTTTCTGAATCACATTGTAATGCAAAATCATTTCCATATCAGTTTGGATAAGCAAGGTGAAGTTAAGTAGTATTTCTTCCCACCTCGGCATGTAAAATGATTGGAGGACGGCTGATTTAGACCTTCAGCGTCATGGGTTGTATGTAGATCATTATTCTTCTGGGATGATAATTGGTGGATTTCTTTGTTTAAATAATGGATCCTCTACATTTACATTTACATTTAGGCATTTGGCAGACGCTTTTATCCAAAGCGACTTACATTGCTTTATCCTATACATTTTACACAGGTATTTGCATTCCCCTGGGATCGAACCCACAAACCTTGCGTTGTTAACGCAATACTCTTACCACTGAGCTACAGGAAAGCTCTAAATATATAACAGGGTTTATAAAATGAAGAGTTGATGACGATTATTAAATCAAAATTTGTAGATCTAGATTGACTTGTTAAATCGTATTTTAATAGGATTTTTTTGTATTCCCTGTATATATGTAAAGTTAATATTAAATTGGAAATATGTAGTGCATATCATCAGTTTGCACTGGATTTGTACCTGTTATGTGTGTAGCAATGTAGTAGGCATGAATTGAAATCACAATTTTTACCCGAGATTTTGTTATATTAGAGAGAATCGTATTCATGCGAACATCATGTAAGTGTCAGAGCTACTGAGATTACATCTGTTATTGACACCAGGCCCAGCGAACGCATGGTTCTGGAATGCACCTATCTAGGACGACATTGATAGGTTGAACACCACCTCCACTGAAAGAATATCAACGACTACTTCTCTAGCCCCGCCCACTGGTTCGCCTATGACAATTCTGAAGTAACACAAGTGGTGCGGCTACAGATAGAGTGAGTAGGAAATAAACAAACATGCCGTTAAAGATAGCTAAATATTGTGCCATCCCTGGTTGTGGAAGAAAACAGTCGCTGCATAACCTTCCTTCGGATTCCGATATTAGGAATATGGGGTTAAAGTTTCTTTTTAAAGACGTTCGAGCTCATGTGGGAAAAACATGGAGCGTTTGTTCGTTTCATTTCTCTGAGGATTCCTTCATGAACAAGGTACAGATGGAACCTGAATTTGTGGAGAATATAAAATTATAAAGCAGTACTGTGCCGTCAATATTGGATCTGATAGGAATGGTGCAGCAATCTTATGTATGAAGAAAAATTTGTACTATGCGTCACTATACTTTGTTAGAGATCGCTTGATGTTCCCTGAGCACTATTCGCACGAGATTAGTACTACCTGGGGACCTCTAGTCATTTGTTTAAATTACAGAGGTTGTCTGTGATATTAAGCTTGTGTGAATCGCCATCTCTGTGATTTGGTGGGCTCATATATAATTTTTCAAGGTTTTATACACCGTTTGCAAAGAATGGGGGCTGTTTTGGTGTGTTTTGGTATTATTTCGGGTGTTGGGTGACATCCATAAGTTACCGGGAGTCTCCCGTTTGTTTATTCAAGATCAAGATAACAAAACAAATGCTCTGTATTTCTTCAGAACTCAAACACTTCAAACAAAACAAGTTCATAATCAGGTCTAATCAATGCAATAATATTTGTTTATCATTAAAAAAGATTTACCTATAACCACAAATTCATGTGTCTTGTCATGCTGTCAGTCTTTCACTTTGCTGTTGAATTTGACACTGTCACTCCTGAGGTTTGATTAGTTAAAATACAAGAGACACTGGACTGTAATGGTCACAATATATCTAGCAGAAATGCTATTTTGATATGAAAATTTGTAATCGTCTGTAGAAAAATTCTGCGGCAAAATATTTTTTTATATCGTTTGCTACTTTATTAAAAATCTTGGTCTGCGAACTGATGAATTTTGTCATTGTTGATTGTAATCAACAAGTATAAATCAGTAAAAGGGACTATCTAGTGGTGAGGTTGTGAATTGCAACCAATGTCTCACTCTATCAATGCACTACGTGGCTGACACTGAACTAAGATGCAGTCATGTTCTTCTTTGCAGAAGGAGATAGAGTATTTATGAAACGCACTCTGTAAAACAGTTTGTCCCTTTAGAGCTACTGTAGATACAACAGGGCGAATCCCATGCAAAGGGACCTGCGGTGTAGGTAGATAAAAATAGCTCATTCTAAGATATTAAAAACATAATGCTTCGTAATGTAAGGTCTTTTTACACCTATAAAGTCATAAGAAATAGATATGTTTAATGCATTTAAATGTCAATAAATCCTCCAAAGAAATAAAACACAGCACATATAAGAGCCATTGATTCTGATTTTAGAAAAAAATCTAGTAGCATATTCCATATTAAAATATTGGATTGCACAACCTTCCCATCTAAAACTATCTCTCTAAAATTGACTGTTATGTGAGAAAAATATTTCTGAAAGGTATTTGAATGTAAAGACTCAGAATCTTGATTGCTGAGTAAATGTTATACTATATGAATTCTGGAATGCTGTGAAATCATGAAATCTCTCGTAGTAAAAGACATCATTACATATTAAAGCTTTGGAGTCGGTGATAATAAATCCAGCTCATTGTAATTCCAAAGATTTCATGCCACGATTCTTCACTCTCTCATCAGTCACTCCATTGTTTGAGAAGCCACCATCTGCACCAGTCCCCAGGTAGTAGGCACTATAAAATGCATTCGTACCCACTTTCCCACATTCTGACGAAGCAGCTTTACAGCTAATGAAATTCCTAGGGTAGCTATTGATCAGGGCCTGGAATTCATTTATGAAAATCATGTCTTAAATTTTAGATGTTACTGCTACCTTTCTTCTCAAGGATGCTGTGTAGCACCATACATCCTTCAAGTAAGCAACTCTTGCACCGTAGACTTTGCTGATTACTGTATGTGTCGCTTACCATGCTGTGCAGATATAATGCAAGAAAGTAATATTTACATTTCAGACCATTAATTGTGAAACTCTCTGGTGTACATTTTGCAAACTTAACAGCTTATATACTGCCATCGGTATGTTTTAACCAGTAAGTATATTATGGACTTTAGCAGTTCATCTTTAACAGAAGTTCAGCAAATGTTGGAGAAGACGCTTCATTTACTAACGGGACGCAGGTCATTGCACTTTCACGTTAAACTCATTAGGAGTCCAATGAGCTGCCAGCGCTGCAGAATACACAGAGAGAATGATAAAGCAGCGCTCATTTAGACACACTGATGGGAGTTACAGTCTAGTAAACATTCAAAAGAATTGATCTGATTTCATTAACATAGAGTGATAGACTAAATCTCACCTCTCTATAAAATTATTAAACAGTCGAGAAATATTATTCATATAAACACGCTGATAGAAGCTGCTCCCATCTTCTATTATTGAAGAAAACTGGTCCTGTAGTTTAGAAATTGAAGTTCCAGAAGTTCAGTCTCGACAACTTTTAAAGTGTTATAATAGATAATTGTCTGCAAGCATTCCTTGGTATTGTTATTTATTTAAGACATAGTATTATTTGTTTTGCGCTGCAGTTGTTTTCACATCAGGAGGACTGTGCAGACGGCATCTGTCCTACTTTATAGCTCTCCTCTCTTCATTCGCTTCATTCGCAACTCGTTTCACACAGTTCTGACAGAATATCTCATAAAGTGCCGCGCAGTTCAGAGAATATCATCAAGAGCATTTCAGAAGCCCATCAGAGGACATTTTTCAGTCTTATGTAGCCAAATAAACCCCTTAGACGGTAGTTGCGAGCGGACCTATGGTAGTTTCACTGTCTGTCGCTGCGGAAGGACTAAAGCCGCCCCTTTTGTGTATCTCAAATGGCCATCGAAATCTCCCGCGGTTTGAAAACTAGGCCGTGGCTTTGCTGTGAACCCTTGAAGAAAGCCGCACTTGTCACTCATGGCGTCAGCGTTCCTTTTATCCGCCTTTGAAAACATGTTTACACTTCAGAGGAGTTTTTACCGTGTGAAGTCATTCTGTATTCCACAGACTCCCGAGGAAAGACTAGAAGAGCAGTGGCCGCCTGAATTCAATGTCACCTTCACGTACAGCTCAGGTTTACGGCGAGGTCAGAGATTTAGTGTTAAAGGTGGCTGCATTTAAAATCTCTTTTTTTTGTTTCTCATTTTTGGTTGCATGAGGTACAGTAGAGCGACATCCTTTGTGGTGATGTTTACAAACCCCAAATATATTAATAGGAATGTTTGTATATAGTCGGATTTACATTGTGATATACAGTGATCGTTTACATTAGATTCACATTTGCGTATTAGTAGACGCTTTAATCTGGAATGAGCTGTTATTACCTCCAAATGAAGTCTGAATAGTAAGCATATTGCAGAATGTGTGAAGTACAGTCGGAGAAGATTAAAGATGACTTCAAACCCTCTTCTGCTCCTGGCTATGTTTCTCCTTTCTTTCTGAGCGGTCTTAGAACAGTGAGACAGTGAGATGGACAGTGTGTGTCGAGTGAGGGGACAGAAGGTCTCCTGATGCAGGACGACAGCATGACTCACTCTTTATCCAGTATTGAAGGTTTCAGATGGCAGGTCCTTGCACATGCCTGCCCACATGCTCTGCCCAAAGAAGGGGAATTCTTCTTATTATCTCATTTAAGTCATTTTTGCCGGGAAATTGCTAATCTGTTGATTTATGGATTTGAGATTTACCCACATAAGGAGGTCACATTCGTTTTGAGGCTTTTCCCTCGACAGGTCGTACTCATAAGGATTTACTCAGGATTTGTGCGAAGTTTCAGCAAAGGTTGATTGAATTAGATCTGTTAGGTGTTCTCAAATGAGTGATAAATTGTAGAAGGAAATATAAAGGGAAAGTTCAAACTTGCCTGAAAAGGACAATTGTAGCGCTGTGGCTGACAAAGCTTCCCACTTACAAATGATTATGTGAGATCTAGTTGAAAGTGTGAATATGTATGAGTGGTAGGTGAGAGTGAAGTGAAAATTTGATACTTGAAGGGGCAGTCAACCCAAAAATGTACATTCTGTCAATGACTCAGCCTCAAGTTGTTTCAAACCTGTACATATTTCTTTGTTTTTATGAACACAGAAAGATATTTGGAAGAATGCTTGGAACCAAACAGTTCTTGGCCATCACTGACAACCATAGGAGAAAAAATTGCTTCTGTAAAACACAAAAGAAGATATTTTGAAGAATGTTGAGAAACAAACAGTTCTGAGGCACTTTCGACAACCATTGTCATTTTTCCTACTATGGTAGTCAATGGTTGCAAAGGACGTTTTGGTTAAAAGCATTCTTCCAAATATATTTCTCTGTGTTCATCAGAACAAAGGAATGTATGTAGATTTGGAAAAAGATTAGGCTGAGAAAAATGATGACAGAATTTGTATTTTTGGATGAACTGTCTCTGTAAATTGTCCTCTTGTGAAGAAGAAATAGAGGCAAAGGTAATATGCCTAAATATATTTTAGGATCTACTAAAATTAGAAGAAAATGTCTCATTAGATTAATTAAAATCACTGTTAAGGGTAAGATGTCTAATGTCGAATAATATATACTGTATATACAAATTATAAGAAATATTGAATAATTAAATTCATTAACTCTTTCACCGCCATTGATGAGTTATCTCGTCATTTAAAAAAACGGTTCCCCGCCAAAGACGAGTTATTATGGCAATCAGTGTTTATACTGTTGTACAGCAGGTGGCGCTGTTACACACCTTTGTGAAAAAGTACAGAATCCCAGAACCTAGAACGTATATTTCTTATCAGTTTCTAATGATTGTTCTGAGTTTAATCTGGGCGGGCCATTTTGAAGAAACCTACCCACATCTATGGATTGACCAAAAAAGAAAAAATGAAGGTAGAAGAATACGGTTTATTTTGTTTAAAAGCAGAGACTCTGTTCTTCTTTCATTGGACATATTGTTTGTCCATATATTCTTTACAGAAAATGTACTGTGAGCCATTAAAGTTTGGTGAAAATGTAAATAAGCGCTGGCGTAGGCTGTCAACTTTTTAGAAAAAGGCTGGCAGCGGAAGAGTTAATGGTTATAATCTAGAGAAAAGGATCTCACAATGCACATGATTTGCAAGGGAGCCTGCCTACCTCTGAACCGCTTCAACAGGTTGAGTAAAACGCTATACCAATAAGAAAAGACATCAGCTTCATTTGCTCAGTTCAAAAATTATTCTGCCAAAAGAAAAAAACAGACTAACATTGCTGTGATTTTCAAGGATAACTCCAACTTTGAAACACGTTGTCTCAATTATTCATTTTGATTGATGGCTTGCTCAGTCAAATGATTTACTGCATCCTGAATATCTCCAGGGCGTGAGCTGACCGCGAAAACAATAAACCTTACAATAACATCAGCTGTAGATTTGTTGTTGTTACTCAAGTCTGTGCACAGCTGCAATAATTTATGATGTCGAGGGCTGTCATTCTCTCGTCCTACATGTCTCCACCCTCTCTCACCTTGAATTCATAACACCGCTTATTTAATGATCATGATTTAATTCGTGCAGCTGTATACGCTTGTGTATACTTCACAAAGCTAAAGCCAGAGTGAACGTTCAGAGCGTTTTCCTAAGAATAAAGCCGCGAGGATAGCACCAGTAAAGATGTCCTTCCAATCCCTACGAAATGTACAACAGTTAATTGCGTTGCACGAATTAAATGTAAAGCCGTTTAGCAGACGTGTCACATGAGTCACTCTTCAGCCTTCCCATGCTTGTCTAAATTGATACAAACTCGATGGCAGATGTGCCAAGCCTTGTTTTTGCAAATGAATTTTCGGTAGAAAGCATTTGTTACGGTGTCTGTCGAGGACGTCAGGCTCAAAGTTCGTCTTCAGCGTATGATTACAGGCAGGGCGTAGGGTTGAGTTCAGACATGGTTCAAAGTCAAAAGGAGAAGACGGACCTTTCAAAAAGTGTGAAAGAAGTTTCTCGTTTTTAAATAAACCGCATGCTGGTTTTCTACAACCGAGCACCCCGAATGCTCTGCCTTTTCGTGTTTCGGCCTTTGCCGTGGTTTGCTTTCATGCAGTTTCATCAGCTTTGCGTGATTTACGCTATGACCTTCTCTTAAATGAACCTCGGGCCTGCTCCACAACAGCCATTAGCTGTGACCTCTGTGTTCCTCTCTCAACCAGATGCCAATATCCGCCTCCCAGGCACACAGTAAGAGGAGATAATGGTCCTCACTACGAAGCTGTTTGCCTCTTTGTCTACCAGTCTCAGCTCTCAGACTTTTTTCACATACATTTTCAGAATAATGAATGCTCAATGTTGTATGGCACGTAATCTTCCCTCACCAAGGACAAAAACATCTCAAACTGAGTGTCTGTGTTTTATTTTTGAGAAACGTTTGTCTTCAGTGGCAGTGTAGCGAAGTTGAGGCTTCACATTGGGCAGTGCCGAGTTACATGCTGTGAGACATATTTCTGGGTAATAATAACTTTCATCTAACTGAGCAGTGCGTTTTATTGAATAATTAAGAGATTAATTTTGCTTTAATGTGCTTGCTGGGCATAATTAACAAGATTTTTCTTGAGTTGTTTTGCCTGAACACATTCCCTTAAAGGGATTATTATTCCTCATGAGAGCGAGTCATTCGTGTCCTTTTAACCTTCAAACTGGTGAGTCTGTAGAGGAACACGTCGTCCTGCATTCGGTCTCCACGCTATGAAATGGTCTATCCGTTCCCAGTGGCTTATGCGGATGTTCTTTACAACTGTCTTATTAGAGACCGCGGAGTCCGGAAAAGGATGTTCCCATGAAAATCCACCTGGGCTTTACGACCTCAGCCTACCGTGTCATTTAAATGAAAAGAAAGTCACGGCAGACTGTCTGATGAAGAGTCGAAGCCCCAAACATGCTATCACAGGACTGAATTCTTGTTTTTTTGATGGGGGCGCCGTCGACCCCGTTAAAGCTTAATGGCAGTCCCCAGACAAGCTTGAAACACAGCTAATGTAGACTGAATTAAACGACTCTGTCTAATTAATTAGCAGAGCGGAGGCTGGTGAGAAACAGCAGTGGCTTCTCATTAGACAGAGTTTGCCAGTCTCCAGAGAGCGCCGGTGTGGAGCATTATCCAGCGCGAGCGACATTTCCCAGCAGGCTTTTGGTTGCTGACACGCATCCACTCAACCGCCTGTTGTCAGCGTCGCGAGCGAAGCATTGCAGTGTTTCTTCATTGTGTAGGCTTTAAAACATTTAGAGCGAAGATCTCGAAATAATTAAACACACCCACTTTGAAGTCTGTTTTCTCGCCTCAGGATTAAATCTTGTTTGGTGATTTGTTGTCGGTCTGACCCAAAACAGTGTGGCTATTAAAGCGTGCGGCGCCTGGGGTGAAAGCATCAAACTGCTACTTGTATATAATATTCTGTATTTTTTTACTTGGTATCTGGGCCAATACCTTTTTTGATGACCTTATTTGATCCCTTTGTGTGATGTAGATACTGCATCGCCCCATAGCTTAGCACTCAGAGCCGAAAAGCAAATGGAGAGTTGTGGTGTGATTCGGCACAGATTTTGATGTTTGGGGTGCTGTTACCTGATATGAATAAATCCTATAGTAAATTGACCCTTCGTCCTTCGAGCCTTCCCACTTTTGTTATGTCTGACATCAGCCAAAGCGCTTCCAAAGCACTAAAGAATATTTATTGTGAAATAATAATTTCCTGAAAAAAAGGCGTGTAATCTCTGCCAAAAACAATAAGGTCAGCAACATTTGAAGTATAAATTAGGGATGTGAAAGTGACTCGGAATAAAGTAAATAAAAGAAAAATCAAAGCTATATCCTAAAGATTATAAAACTGTTGTAACAGAAACCTTTATAGGGTGCTTGCTGTAACGACATAACATGTGGTTAGCGCCATTGCTTTCCGATACGTTTAGGCAAAGGGTGAACCTGAGATTATGAACATAAAGATGAAATTTTACCTGTTAAAATTCTGGCAGTGTAGATGACATGCAGTCCTTCAGCACTGATCATATGACAATCTAAGGGGTAAAGTTAACCGTAAAACTCCGGACAAGTCTTCTTGTATGAGTCTGTTTTAAGAAGTCTTTATTGTTGTACATTATAACAATTACGATTCCACAGCGACATGACTTTTAAATGGGATCTTGATCACACAGTGTGACGGCCAGCAACAATCTTGAAATACTTTTTAAAACCGCATAGCATGCAGCCAGTTAAACTCTGTGGTTTGATTGTCGGACAAAATGTCGAATAGTGGCATAATATCGTCGTTATGATTGGTCAGGTCACCTGCCAATCAGATTTTTGTTGACAACAAACGTTTGGCCATTGGATCTGTGGTTCCCTTCATGCTGTGTATGGGACTGCATCAGGAAAGTTATATTTGAAATTAAGAGCTATTTTATGCGTTTTAAAGATAAAGACGTAAAGAGAAAGACCTAGTGTTTCATGTTCGTTTAGGTTTGTTCAGAGTGTGGTGATGTTAGGGTTGTTAGGTTCATGGTTGATGCAATGCTTCACTCAATAAGTAATAAATACTTGCTCATCCTGTGTGACATTGAAAATGATTGTCTTAAGCATGCTAATGTCGTGCTATTTATAATAAGTATGCTACAGCAAAACTAAATTGTAACTTTTTAATAATAGTTTTGCAATAGTTTTTTGCTTAATTGAGTCAAGTTCATTGACCAGACGATTTGGTGTGCGGCCACAATTCATTCTTAATTAAGCACATTTAGGGCTCTATGATAACCGCAATATGAAAACATGGCATTGTGGAATCCAGGCATATAAATAGAATTTGCTATATAATGTGGAATGACGGGAATCTTTGTTACGACCTTTCAAAATAAAAGTCTGGTTAACTTGAAGAAATTACATACCCACATAAGAAACTGTAGTATACTTAAAGCTCCAGTATGTAACCTTGGTATTTGACCACAAGAGGGCGCATTTCCAACAATAACAAAGGCGAAGCTTGATGACGCTATGAAGCAGGTGACGATGGGAGATGTCGTTTTAAATGCGTTTTCGCCATAGCGATGTATCTAAATTGGATAAACGAATCATGATCACGGATGAGGTAATTTATTTGTTTTTGTATTACCTGTATATCTGATCGTATCTTTACTGTAACTATTACGTTACTTGTACAATAACAAAATAAATAATTGATTTGCTTACCTGTCTATCAATACACTCGCGAGAGCAGAGTCTCTGTCAAGTCCAAGATTGTCGCGCAGCTCTCTCCATCTCGAAAACGCCTGGCCGATATTTATCCTGGTTTTATTCCTCCGTTTGTCACACAGTCTGCGTGTATCCAAATATGGACGCTTCCGTTTTACTGGCACTTCAATACTCGCCAAAGAGTAATCGTGATCCATAACAACCACTTCCGCATTTGACCATGTGATATTCTGGTCTACACCGGAACAAAGTATAGAGCGGACATTGCGTCACTGAGAGGCGACATTTCTTTTCCGGGACGGCCAGTTATTTAAAATCGGAATTTCTCTGAAATAAAAAATCTTTAGAGACTTTTGAAATATTGTAAGTACACAACTGGAGGAAATATATCACACTGTGCAAGTTATTTTCTGAAATTTTATTACAAAATTATTACATACTGGAGCTTTAATTATTTACTTTAGTTAAGTGTATTAAATATTTGAGTAAAATTACAAACAAAATACTACCAAGAATTACATAGATGAAACTAAAAAAATTGAATGTCCTATTTTTTCGTATTCTTTCTCGTAAGTTTATAGTTTATTACTAAAATACTATATATATATATTACTAGTGTATAGTCAAATACGTAATAGGGAAAAAGATAGCAGTTTTCATAGGGCCCTATACATTTATGAGTATCTTGGAGCACCTTCCAATTAGACAGCGACAACGCTCCCTAGATAGTAAACCAAGTTCCCTCTCACCTTTAGTCTTTCATTTCCTGTCGCTCACTCATTGTCCTCATGGTCATTCCACAATCTCTTTTATCAATGTCTTCTTCAGCACTGCACTTGCTAAGTATGAGTTTTATGCATCTTTCTTTCTCTTCACCATCTTTTTAAACTACGCTCTATGTAGTACCCACTCGTCTCTCTCTCTTCCTCCTGCCTGGCTGTCTGTATTTGAAGTCTAGTGTCTGCTTTAATGAGTGAACTTCAGTCTCTTTCTCCCCGAACCGCAACAATCCTGCTGTCCTGAGGCCATTACAGCGTCACTTCTCTCACTCATTTCCTTCTTTACTCCCTCTCTTACTTTCTCATTCTATCGCCCTCTCTCTCCAATCGGGCTCCCAAGTTCCCACTCCCCCGGCAACCTTCTGTCCCCTGGGAGGTGATGCTTGGTTTTGATGTATAAATCATCTTCGACTGTTCAGTCTTTTTTAATTAATGACCCCATCTGTCCTTGCCGGGTGAGTTGGAATGTTAAAAACGCTGATACACCAAGCGACTGCCTGACGCAACCAGCCCACGGGTATAGCAAGCCATCCACGCCGAGAATAGGCAGTCTGATATAGACACCCTTGCCTGCTCCGAGGTGCTCGAACTGGCAGACAGAGATATAGAGAGAAGGGCTGAATTCAAGAATTCAAGGGGCGATCATACAGCTCTGACGTCACAAAGTGGGCCAAGACCAGTAAGGCACTGTGTGTATGTGTGTGTGTGTTCATAGGCTTTTCAAGTGAGCCCTGCCAGAGTTTCTGAAGCGGTTATGGAGGCATCAAAGACAAGCGCCGCGGTGAGTCACCGGCTGCCTTTTACAATCTATGTACTGGATGTGTGCAAGACTGCGATTCAGGCCACATTTGGGGGGTACGGGACAGGCAGGTGTACAGGGTCAGGCTACATCACACATGCATGAATAGCCAAACAACACAAAACAAGAGTACATAAAAGCTGTGTTGTCGCTTTTGTATGCCGATGTTGCCGTTCCCATCGCTTCTGCTTTTCACTCCGCTCGGGCTGCTTTTTTTTTGTGCTCATGTCATTAATATCATCTCAACACCGCGTTTCCATGTCTTTCTTCTTTCGCCCTGCTCTGGCGTCGACACTTTGTGCAGCTGGTCATGTAGCATGACGATCACTTTCTGAAATGTATCTTTCAAACTTGTCTATATTGTAAAGCATGTGCAACTTTTTAACTCATGATACTGTCGTCCGTCACTCACCACTGTGATGTCAAAGCTCCATGATGGTCAACTCCGGAATGCCATAGTTTTTCCTGTTTTCCTTTAGAATCCTAGCTAATTAAGCGGTCTATGAAGTACACAAACTAGCAGGTTTTGTCCACAAATGTCATATTAAAATGCATTGACTGTAAACCTGTGTCTGCGGGCAACCGATTTCACAGTGGACACTAGATTTGTTGATGTAGGACACCCTTCCCCCCAACGCGCACAGTTCTTCTCTTTAGTGACGATTAGTGGTCGTGATGTGGAACTAATTTGCTGTTAGTTGCTTGTTTTGTATCTAATCCGTCTTCGTGGGATCTCTGTGGACTCATTTATCCATGCGCACATGCACATTACCATTCGCAATGTTTTTACTTGATTCATGTAAGGGAACAAAAGAAAATTGGCTGCTCACAAAAATAACAGATACATCAAAGCAGGTGTATTATGTGATGGAGTTTCTCTTTTAAATACCAGTTTGGTTTCAAATACTGCATTATTGAATGTGTTAATATTTTCAGTGCTTCAGAAATTAAAATTCTGTCATTATTATTTCTCTCATTATTATTCCAAAACCATATAATGTTATTTTGTTGGTTTGTTACCATCTTTTTGAAACTCAACAGTCCCTATAATTGTATAGAAAAATTCTCCAAAATGTGTCTGTTTCATTGAAAAATAACAGCGTATGTTGTTTTGAACAACATAAGGGTGAATAAAAATGACAGACTTTTTGGCGACCTATTCCATTAACGTAAAGTTTAAAATTCACAAGGTGTAATTATGACATATCTTGACAAGATGCATAGAAAAACATTGTCTGTGAGTGTGTCAGCGTGATCGGGTGATTCATTCTCTCTAAATGTCATGTATGTTTCTTTTCAACAGCAAACCCTGGAGAATAACTTAACCAATCTGGTGAAGAGGAACAGTGAGCTGGAAAACCAGATGGCCAAACTCATCCAGATTTGCCAACAGGTGGAGGTGAGTCCAGCCAAATTCCTCACTTCTTCGTATATCATTTTTATTGGCATTTCCCATATCATCATGCTACAACAAAACATCATGTCATTGTGATCCTGTAATAATGTATACTTGTCGCACTTCCTGCAGATGTGTTTTTGGTAATTGTGCAAACAAATTATTTTACATTCAAATTTATTAATTTTAGAGATTTGATTTTGAACTGCTGTAAGCAACAAGTGCTTTCCAGAATATTCAGGATATGTTGAATGTGCCGTGCAGCGATTTGATTGCAAATGAATGTTTTAATGTGCGCGTATAACTCGTGTTAAGTGTAAATTAATGCACCTTTAAAAATCCTTTTGTCATTATTGAAATCACATGATTACAGTTTTGCATTTGTACTGGCATATTTGTTACCATTCAGCTGTTAAAGACACTAAAAGTGCCTTTAATGGTGTTTTTGTCAGGTTAAAGTCTTTCTTTTAAGTAAAATACATTGGTACTTTGCTCATGGTCAGTAGTAGAGCGAATCTTGAATAAGCTTCATATATGAGTCATGGAGTGTAACTGAAAACTCTTGAGTTCCTGCTGTTTGGTTTAATAGAGATCTGGGCACTTGGTTGCATAAGAGTGTCCTTTACACAGGCTGTAAAGCTGAAGGGTGCCATTCTTACAATGGTTTCTACCTATTCATATATGGAAATAGCTATACTGTGTGTGAGCCATTTGTAGCTTTTCTCAAACATGTAAGTTTTTCATAACATCATATCTAGAAAGATTTCAAGGCGACGAGTTAAATAATTTAAATGATAGTTTTTCAGAACATCTGACACAGTTGTATATGTTTATTTCTTTGTTTATAATTGTATATTTATTGTTTTTTCTAGTTAGGTGATAGGTTAATTTCTTTGTAAGTTTTTTAAACTGGCACCCTTTATATATATTTGAGGCCATTCACATTAGTGGTTGGTTGGTTGGTTGGAGAGCACACATCACTCCTCTATTCATTAAGCTACATTGGCTCCCTATAGTCGCTCGCACCAAATTCAAGACTCTGCTTCTGGCCTACAAGACCACCACTGGTTCGGCACCCCCTTATCTTCACTCGCTAATACAGACATATGTACCCGCCAGATCCCTACGCTCTGCAAATGAACGAGGTCTTGTGGTGCCATCCCATAAAGGCAAAAAATCTCTCTCACGTACCTTTTCCGGATCGGTTCCACCTATATGGAATGATCTGCCCGCTGCTACAAGATCTGCAGATTCTGTTGCCATCTTTAAGAAACATCGGAAAACACATCTCTTCCGTCAACCCCTGACTGATCAGTTCTGACTTGTATTTCTTCTCTACTCTTGAAAAAAATTGCACTTATGCTTTTGTTTTACTTATGCTGTCCCAATTACTTCCATTGCTTACCCCACCTGTAAGTCGCTTTGGATAAAAACGTCTGCAAAATGACGTGATTGAAGTGTAATCTAAATGGTTGGTTGGTTCAGTCAGTTGTTTATTTATTTAGTTGTTTGATTGGTCGAATGGTCAGTCAGTTTTGTATTTGTTTGGTTGGTTATGAAACTATTTAGTTAGTTATTTTATGGGTGTTTCTTATCTGCGGGTCATATTTGTGCAGGAGACATTGCCACACACATCTTTGGCAGTGCTTTTGACAGTTCATTAGCACCCTTTGTCTTTAAACTAGAGCTGATTAAACCCAAGACAAACACAGCAGCAGGGATATATTTAGCCGTTTATGTGGTGTCACCTTGAAGCATTAGCTAAGATTGTTGATCAGTCTCCAAAATGACCCAAGATCAGCAGTAAGACATCAGACACAGGGGAAATCCAAATGCAAACGGTCTCTCTAATGACTCTGTCAGGATGGTTGCCCTTGAGATTCCTGAAAAGAAAGCAGGTGACAGGGCATTGTTACTTCATTAGCTGAATCAGTCTCATCCAACCCCAGGGGGACCGAACGCTCATGTAACTAACCTCAGCTGAACCTCACATTAAAAGATCTGTGCATCCCCGCCACCCGCTTTCAACACAGACAATGAAGCTGAGAACTAGTCGAGTGAGGTATTGTGAATTTTGTGGGCATTTTAAAAACACCTTTTAGATGTAAATCCCCAAAGAGATGAAAAGGGTTGAATCAGTCAAAAGATAAAAAAAAAAAAATACTGGGTACTCTTGTGGTTTGCAAACATATTCGCCCAAAGAGCGTAAGTTATTCAGGACTTTAAATAAAATCAGCTGTATGACTTCTATTAACAAGCCGGAAAATGATCAAGTCTTTTATGATTATTCAAATAGGGGCTATAAATGATTGAGCGTAAAACTAGGCATGATACTGGTACGTCATGTAGACTTCATGGATACTATATACAATATCTTGAAGTATGAATTAGTGTGAATGAGTGTTTGACACAGGTGTCCTCAGACCTGATGGTCTTAAATATATTTCCACATTCTACTACTGTATATAAGCAAATCACAATGAAGCTTGACTCTAGCCTCAATTTTTGCTCTTCATTCTTGTATACATGATGATGCTCAGTCGACAACATCTTTGACTCTCCTTAAAATGAAAATTTGTCCACCTTATTCTCTCTCCACCATAGTTCCATGCTGTTGATGGATATTAAATTTCGATGTCAAACATATTGAAAGAATGCATCATCTTGACAGGATTACATTAGTTTTAAAGATCACATTTGTGCGAACACATCTGAAAGACATCACATTCATACACATAATAAATCATAGTCCTTGCACGACATCTGCTAAGCTTCAACGGAAAGAATTTTACTGATGACTTACAGATGAGCAAAGACTATTAAAACTGTGTTGCACATAAAAACGCAAACGTTGAAAAAACATACATGTACTGTCAGTAAAAACAGTGATGTTTACATTACAGGGCGTTATACAAAAGTGTCTAGCTCCAGTTTCTTTAGATTCCATTAAACAAGAGTGAAAAGTGATGGATGTTTTATGAGAGTGCTGTTCGGTGTATGAATGACTCATGAGTGTTGCTGTCAGGGTAGCGCAGGTGTCTGGAGAACATTTCCGCTCCTACACACGGGAATATACATTGACCTACCTTTCATCTGCTTCCATATTCCGAGCCGCCCCTCTCCCTGGCTCGCTCCGCTGCTCTTTATTAGCCCCGCAGTGCAAAGGGCCGCTTTGTTTGTTGCTGTTCCACCGATTGGACACGTGTGCGTCAGTGCGTTGAGGGTCGCCACGCTGTGATGCATATGCCTCTCTCTCATCCATTTTTAGCAGGGCCACTCGGCTCAGTGCCGATAAGGCGGACCCCAGAGAAGCCCCTCAAACAGCCGTGCACTTAGAGCACTTAGATCCACCCCATCTGTCAACATACGGGAAGGATACACAATAATCAGAGCTGCCGCAAAAACAGACCTCAAAACACACCTACTGTCTGTGGCGTCTGCTTAGAATACGCTTAAGAGTGTTTCTGGGCTCAACCAATGAACTTCATTAATAACACTGTTTATAGAAGACAGTCTGTGGATTAGCAGATTAAAAATGTGGCGATTTGGACTGATGAAGGTCATGAATTGATTAGTTTTGACAATAATTAGGGCGTATTGAGGTAATGGATTGCTGTGTTGCCCGCAGTCTTTTTATAGGCTTAATGACTTGTTAAAATTGGTGCAGCTACTCCTCAGGCCCAGCACTGTATGGCAGATTATTTTTGTCTGCAGTGTCCTCCAAAACCTATAACATGAAATATGCAAATTATGTTATCGGTTTAGGGCATATTTGGACTTTTTCTTAAAGGGTGATATGAAAGGGGGTATATGTAACGTCTCTTACCATATTTGGAACTTCTGGTTCCAAAGCAATAGTACTGACAGGTAGGCCCACCTTACTTGTGTACTGACTTGTAAACTGACGTAGATTTGTGGGGGTGTGGTTACAGGAGGCGTTACAGGCAGGTCTGGGTGTGCATTCACTTTTAGATAGAATGCATCTTTTCTTCTGACACTTTCGTTTTTGCACTTTTACGTGTCTGATACATGCAGCAGCAACAATAGACATAGAAAAACACATACAGAATTTGCACCATATGACCCCTTTAATGTAATAATTACTTTTCCAGGGTGCATTATTGGTGAATTACTAGGTTTCTTTATAGTGCTGTGAATCTACTTTATCCCTTTAAGAGCATGCCGCTCTACGCAGATCTGACGCCCTTTCCTAATTTCACAACTCTTTGCATTCATTTGGGATTTTATGTAACACGTTGAAATCAGTGGTTACGAAAATACTAGACAAAACGGGCTTTCTGACATAATCTTGTGTGTGTTTTTGTTCATTCGAGTGCGATAGAGAACTTAATACTGATGCGCTGTCTGACAGAGATTCACTGACACAGCCTTTAGCCCCTGACTGTGGACACCAGACGGGACCGCTGTTGCGTTTTGCCACATCCCACAGTTAGAAGCTGTCAATCTATACTGAACCCGTCAAAGCAACTGTTTCAAATTGCGCTTAAATGGTTTAAAAGCCTTTACATGAATAAGAGTGTGATTGTATATTGTAACGCTAGACATAGGATTACAAAATAAATGAAATATTTTATCGTGGTTATCCTAATTAAATTTATTGCATACGTTAACGCGTTAATGTTGACGGCCCAAATTTTTTAATAGGATTTAAATGCATTTTTGTCCTGTAATGATGTCATTTTTGTATAATTTTAATTCTAGGTGACCTGCGCTCTGTGCTAAAGGGTAAAATGGCCCCATAAATAATGTGAACTATGGTGACCTACTCCTTTAAACCCAAAAACTTCCATAAATTCTGAGCATAAGTACTTCTAAGGCAGTGCCTAATATGGTACATATCAGGCAGAAATTATGATTTTGGACCTCTGCAGGACCCCAATATCCAATGACCCTCAGTTGTGAGTAAGCTGTTCTGAAGTGTCCGATAAACATTAGTGCAGTCCACAGCAGTCTGAATGTATATATGAAGACATAGTGCCACGTGTTAAATCTGTCAGCATGAATCTGCCAAAGTGCCGTCAGCCCTCAGGGTCTCAGCTGACTTACAGCAGGCAGGTGAGGTGTTGGAGATGCAGCAGAGAGAAAACGATTGTACTTCACAGAAAAGTTCTTTGAGAGTCTCAAGAGAAGTGACTGAGATGTGTTAGATTCCCGGTGAAGGGATGTTGTGTTAAGAGGTCTGATAAGGAACACACACATCATCAGCATGACTGTCTGTCACTGCACTCAGCTAGAGCTCTTTGAGATGATGCTATGCAGGGGTGCGTTTCCCAAAAGCATCGTTAGCGAATTATGGTCGTAAGTTCCGTCGTTCCAGCATAGTTCCACATTTTAAGTGTTTCCCAATATGATCTTTCCAACGATCAATCTCAAGCTGCATCGTAAAGTTGCGTGGTTTGAACTACAGGTCTTGAGCTGTGGTTAGAAGCATAGTTCCATATTATTATGACATGTAGACTTACAAGCATCAAGCTTTTGATCAAAGGAAGCAAGCAACATGCAGTGCATTCCATATCCATCATTCTAAATATATACAAATAAAACTTTACATCTTTTAGTTTGTCAAGAAAATAAAAAAGGTTCAGTTTATTGAAATCAAATCAAATGTTGGCCTAAAAATGTTGAAAACATTGAAATGTTAAAATTTAAAAGGCACTAAAATTATAATAATAAACACAAACTAAAATAAATCTTAATTAACCTTATGCAGCAACAAAAAATAAACAAGTATATAATAAAATGACAAAAGCATACAACTAAATGGCTAAATAACTGAACCAAAATAAACATAAAAACCAAAAATATGAAAATAAAAGCTAATTTAAAATATTAATAAAACTAAAAACAAAACAATAATAACTACTTCCTTTTAGGTGTACAAAAGTTTGTGTTTATATACTAACAATTTTTCTTTAAAGTTTTTTATTTTGATGCAATTGTATGTGTGTGTGGAGGTTTGGCTATACGTTCTAATGCTTTTAATTTCTAAAAAATATTTCTCTAAGATATTTTTCACGATATCTTTCATTTTTAAATTAGAAACTGCAATGATTTACTCACTCTCTATATGTCTCTTTCTTCTGAGAAACACAAAATGTAGCACTAAGTTATAGTAGAAAGACCATTGTGTCTCTGAGAGGTCCTTACTAATCCAGCTTCTGTTGGTATGTGTGTGCGTGGATTTTTAACAGCTTAAGCGAATCTGACTTGAATAATAAGCTTTGTGCAGGGATTGGGCAGTACAGTGATAAAGCAGTATGCAATCCTTTGATGGGATATCACTTCCTTGTGTAATTACAGGGATGATCTGGGAATCGAATTGAAGACAGTATTGAAGTACAGTCTGTAATTTCATCAGCGGTCCCGCTCTGTAATGATATGGTCCAGCTCGCTCCAGTCAGAATATGACCATCATTCCCCATGTTTCACATGACCTGAAGCAGAGAGACCAGAGAAACTTAGTCCAGCGGTCTGATGAAGTATTGTGTGACTTTATGAAACTTTCTCTCTGCTCTTATCTGCAGGTGAACACAGCCATGCATGAGGCCAAGCTGGTGGAGGAGTGTGATGAATTGGTAGAGATAATTCGCCAGAGGAAACAGGTCATTGCTGTCAAGATCAAAGAGTCCAAGGTACAGTTTATATCCGTTTGCAACAGCGAGACAGATTAAAACAGTCTGAATTGCAAATTTAAAAGAAACTCATATTGTCTAATATGTTTAAACTTGCTAGGGTCATATTTAGTTCAACTTGTCAGTTTATTTTGTTTTAAAGTAGATGTTTAAAGGGACAGTACACTCAAAAACAAAAAATCTGCTGTGCTGTTGCCTACTCACTCTCATTTCAAAGATGCTTTACTTTATTTCATTTTTGGCCGGCCTCCCATTGCTCTTTACCATCCACACCTGGGCACGCTTTCGTCGTTACGATTTGACTGCTTAGAAGAATACGTAAACAAAGCGATCCCTCTCAGCACAACAGAATCCATCGCAATGTTCAGTTTGGGGCTTATTAGTGGTGTTTAACTTCATGATCTGCATAAATGATGTCATTGTCATACGAGAGTAAACGGCTCATCAGGCTTTAAATAACCCTCGCGGACTTTATTATCATAAAGCCGATCGTTACACACAGCGTTGCATTATGTTTAAAAAACCTAATAACTGGAGTAGTTTTGGCCGTCTAGACACACCCCTGCACCTGTAGTGTGCTGTGTATCAGATGCATTGATAGCTGAATCCCGGGGAGGAATTCGGAGGATAGTCACATAATTTATGTCTTGCTTTCCTGTTGTGTAGAAATAGACTTTGTGTCACCTGATAAGGAGATGGGAGGGGAAAAAAAGGAAAGCTTGTTAAGAGAAGCCACATGGGCAGGTCCCACTCCAGGCAGTCAAGCTGATCCTTCCTCCTTTGGTGATTTCAGCATCCTAATTCAAGTGTTGTCTTTGCCTCTTTTCAATCTGCTCCTTGGCTATCACATACCAGACTCTCTAATAAGATCTCTTAAGTCTCGTTTTATGTCTCATAGACACATTTTACGTGTATGAGATGTTACCTTAAAAATGGCCCATAAGGGATTAAAATAACAGTTCACCCCAAAATTAAAATTGTGTCTTCTTTTTACTTACCATCCAGTTGTTCCACATTTGTATGATTTTCTTTGTTCTGATGAACACAGAGAAAGATATTTGAAAGAGTGGCTGTAACCAAACAGTTCTTGGCCACCATTGACTACCATAGTGGGAAAAATAGCATTGTTGTTGAACACAAAATAAGAATTTTGAAGAAACAGTTCTGGGGCACTTTTGACTACCATTGTATTTTTCCTGCTATTGTAGTCAGTGGTGGCCATGAACTGTTTGGCTACAAGTATTCTTCCAAATATCTTTCTCTGTGTTTATCAGAACATTTATACAGATTTGGAACAACTCGAGGGTGAGTATTTTTGCGTGAACTGTTACTTTAATCCCTTATGGGCCATTTTTAAGGGAACATCTCATACAGGTAGAATGTGTCTGTGAGACATAAAATGAGACTTTAGAGATCCTATTAGAGAGTCTGGTATGTGAAAGCCATCGAGCAGATTGTAAGGAGGAGAGACAACACTTGAATTAGGATGTTGAAATCACCACAGGAGGAAGGATCAGCTTGACCGCCTGGAGTGGGTCCTGCCCATGTGGCTTTACTTAACAAGCTTCCCCTTGTGTAACAGGAGCAGGGCCTTGAAAATCTTCAGCAGCAAAAACATAAACATCACAGCCGTTCTCTATATAACACAGGTCCCCCTCTGGGATAGGATGTGTCTGCTATACTCCGGACTATATAAGTCATGCTAAAAACCACTTGGAAATGTCATGATTATCATTACCCGGACCAAACCAACAATAAATGTCTGCATAACAGCTATAGAATGTTAAAGTGATATTTTAACCAGAAAGGAAAATTCTGTCATCATTTACTAGCCTTCGAGTTGTTCCAAATGTGTATACATTTCTTTGTTCTGATGAACATAGAGAAAGATATTTGTGATCCTGGATCACAAAACCAGTCTTAGGTAGCACGGGAACATTTTTAGTAAAAGATAAAAAAATACATTTTATGGGTCAAAATTATAGATTTTTCTTTTATGCCACAAATCATTAGGATATTGAGTAAATATCATGTACAATTGAGATATTTTGTAAATTTCCTACCTTAAGTATTTAAAAACTAAATTTTTGTGTGTGGATGGCCTTCGATCTTTTTTTTTTTACTCTGAGATTCCAGAGTTTTAAACTGTGTTATCTCAGCCAGATATTGTCTTTTCTAACAACTCATACATCAATAGAAAGCTTATTTATTCAGCGCTTAGGTTATGAATGAATTTGGAATAATGCTTGTAACCAAACAGATCTCAACCCTCATTGACTCCCATAGTAGGAAAAATTACTTGATACGTTTTTTGTTCTGTTGAACACAAAAGAAGACATTTTGAAGAATGCAGGACAGCAAACCTTTCTAGTTCAATTTTCACAATTTTTCAATTTTTTGCTTTGTGTAAAAGTGTGTGCTAAAGCTCCTAGTGTTTAAGTCACAACTCAAAATGTCAAATGTGCTACAATTAAGAATGTGTTTAACCCTTAATGTGATAGTTCACCCAAAGACGAAAATTCTGTCTTCATTTACTAACCCTCTTGTCCTTTCAAACCCGTTTTACTTTCTTTTTTCTACAGAGCACAAAAGAAGATATTTTGAAGAATGTTTTAACCAAACATCGGCGATACCCATTCACTTCTATTATATGTTTGGTTACCAACATTCTTCAATGGCTTTTAAATCCAATCAGACCTTACAAATAGAACTGTCCATTTTACTAGCATCATGACATCAGCACAAAATTAAAAGTTAACATTTAATACTCCATTTCACCTCTATGCAGTGAGCACATGTCGAGTTTTGGATATTTCGACAGTGAACAGGCAGCACATAGGCACTTTATCTAGACAGCCTGAACTCACACTCTTGTCTAGTGCCGATCCAAGCTGCAGGATACTTCTGCTGTTTTGGGGTAATGTGATGTGAGAGGCCTAGACAAATGCACTAATCTCTATCAGAGCTGTCTGTTCGAGATCTTCACTGGTTCTTGCTCACACGAACAGCTCGAGTTGACATGCGGAGGCTGTAACATGAGATTATGTCTTCTGCCCTTTTGCACACATCAGTAATGCTGCCTCTGTCTGTCTCCAGCATTAAGGAGGCTTTTTGGGATCATAACCCAGATGCAAAATATATGTAAGACTTGATCTGAGGCTTTAGATGTTTGGATGGTTTGTAAGTTGTTTTGAATTTGTTTTCTGTTTAGTTTTCCCATGCGGCCCAGTTTTTTTGATGCCTCCCTGAAATTGCAAAACGTTTGGCAGAAAAACATTTGATCAAAGAAAATCATGATGTGGGGAATTTTTTAATCTCTGAGGATTTCTTTAAGAAATGGGGTCAGAAATGGATTTGATCTAATGCAGTATATTCCGTTACCAAGCTACTTCTTTAACTTTGTATTTTCGGAGTTATGCAAATGTGTCTTATGACTAATTCCTGTCAGACATATCATTCTGATGAATAACATTTTGATACAGTTTAGATCCAGATTAAATGACTTTACAGATTTAGTGATGAAGTATTACATCAGTTACTTCCTGTCTAAAGACTGAAATCATGCACATGGATAATAGACTTATATTAAAGCAAGCAAATTCATGGAGAATATGTGGTCGGGGAGGCAATATGACTACAATCATCATTTTTGATGGAAATTCAAATCCAAAAATGTTGAATGCTTTACTCTACCATGTACTGTAGTCAAGCCGAGTTTGGTTTAATTCAATAAATTCAATATTTTATAAATGAAAGAACATTTATATTTTATGTGCTTTTCCTATGATATTCAATTTGAATTTGAAATAGAAATTGCCACACCATGATTTTTTCATATCTTATCTAATTTAAGCCATTCAAATATTTTTTTTATAAATTATAATTAATTATTTTCTGATGAACACAGAGAAAGATATTTGGAAGAATTTTAGCAGTTTTCAGTTCGGGAACATTATTGACTACCATAGTAGGAAATATTTAATGGTAGTCAAGGGCTCAAGATGTGTTTTTTTCTTTACTGTGGTGAATGAAGTCCCAGAACTAAAAAGCATTCTTCCAAATATCTTTCTCGGTGTTCAAAAGAACAAATAAATGTATGCAGTTTTCGAACAACTTGAGGGTGAGGAAATGAAGACAGAATTTTTATTTTCCTTTAAATACAATCACTAGGGCGAAAACATGGCTAACACAGGTTATAAACAGATTATACCAGTCGCTCTCAATACATTTCATCACCACAAAGCCTTCAAAAACCTTTTCATACTTTATTAACAATGTGTTCCCTGGTAAGTAATTATTCCATGATAGAATCTCCATTTATGTTTTTGGAGAATTGTGCCCATTATTTGTGAGATTCATGTGTGGGAGGAAGTCTTATATATCCCAACCAAAGGAAGTAGATGCTTTTAGCAACTTGTTAGCAGCCGCGTTTTTAAGACACAATAAGGCTTTAAAAAATCATGGGCGGGTTATAGCTGGTGTGTTTTGTCATAGATTCAAATATGAAAATATTTAGACGTTTTGTTAACCACTGATTGGGCAATTTACCCAAAATCCCAAACTAGAATTGCTAAAAGGCTAAAGCCTGTGGCATACGTCTTTTTTTTATGGAACACACAGCCTTGCAAAGTATGGGCAGGGTACGCACACGATCGCACAGCCTTGCAAAGTACACTTCTTTCGACACATGTATTGACGCATGCACATTGCGACTTATTGCAGCACCTCTCCAATCCTTTATTTAAATGTATGTAAATGGCATAATTTCGAAACACCTTTATGTTATTTACCACGTGAGGTAAAAACAAAAGAAAACAAAAAACTGGTCCTATTAAATAAACATTTCTGACTCTGAATTCTAATTGTTATGCCCGTTATTTTTTTGGGCCAGATTTTCTTAGCCCCCTGCACTAACAAGAGTAAAAATGGTGGAAAATGAGGTGTGCTAGAAACACAGAACATCCTTAAAAAGCCAAAGACACAGACTTGCATATTTTAAGAGAACAATGTGACTTTCTAAACATTCAAAGCTATTCTAGTGTTAAGCAAATGAGATTCTTGGCTCAGCAGCCTGCATTTCGGCCAGTTTGTTGTTAACATCTCGGAGTCTAATTTGGGCCACAATGTTTTTCACAGATATGCAGTGGAGCATGAAATACGCAGCGGATGTAACATTGGGACAACCTCATTATCAACAGCTTATTTTAATTCAACATTTTTTACGAGATGGTATATAGTTTTGGTGATTTCATCTATCCGTAGTGAACTTAAATGAGAGTCATGATCGGTTACCTCATTGTTTCCCTGCTTTAATTACACAAGCGCAAACAAAGCGACGGGCTCATTTAGCTGTGATGATGAGAGCGGGGGCCGTAATGAGTTTTTGATCAAACGCTCTCTCAGGATTCATCCTATTCCATAACGTCATAAAGAAAGTCAACATTTGTAACATTAATAGCGTAGTCAGTTGCGATAACAGCTCCATATATTTATCTCCTTGTGTGAAAATGCAAACAGGCTTATATTTTATTCTTTAGGTAATGAAGTTGAGAAAGTTGGCGCAGCAGATTGCCAACTGCAGACAGTGTTTAGAGCGTTCCAGCGTTCTCATAACCCAAGCTGAACACAGCCTGAAGGAGAATGACCATGCCCGATTCCTCCAGACGGCCAGGAATGTGGCTGAGAGGTGAGAGACACACACCATCATTGTCTCTGCCAACAATTCTTATTATTTGCCAATGTGAAATGAACTTTTAGCTACGCTGCACATTTCCTGGTGCCACCCCCTCCGTTCGCTTCTGTTGATCATGGCTTGTGTTCAAAATAAGATAAAATATACCTTTAGGGTTCTGGCAGCGTTTAAGGTTGGCTGTCGACCTGGAGAAAAGACTGTTGGGTTCACCTTGGTTTTACTAAACAGGTTCTGTGTGCATTACGGATGCTGGGCTGAATGACCAAACTGTGAAATGTCTAGTGCTGTCTGACAGCTATCTGTCAAATCTTTGGCTATTATAAGCCAAATCAACACCTCACCAAATGGCTTCTCATGAGTATTTAATGCTTACTGTTTTGTCACCTGTATTACTTTTATTTCACGTTCGTGTTTATCTGAGTGTTTAAAATGTGTGCTTTAGTCACCGTCCAAATTATTGTTTCTATTTCCGCCTCCTTCCTCCCGCTGGTGCTCAGGGTTGCCATGGCCACGGCCTCCTCTCAGGTCCTCATCCCAGATGTCAATCTGAACGAGGCTTTTGACAACTTTGCCCTCGACTTCTCCAGAGAAAAGAAAATCCTGGAGGGACTGGATTATTTGACAGGTAAGGAAACTGAAACCCTCCTTCCACAAGCGGTTTCTGTGTTTGTAGTGCATATCTAATGAACACATGGTGCAGCCAAGATAAACTAGATCTTCTTTTTGTGGAACGAATAAATCAATACATACTGTGTTAACACCTAAATTGTTTTCTAGCACCGAACCCTCCGTCTATACGTGAAGAGCTCTGCACGGCCTCTCATGACACCATTACAGTGCACTGGACGTCTGAAGATGAGTTCACTGTCACATCGTATGAGCTTCAGTACACCATCTACACCGGCCAGACCAACTTCATCAGTGAGTCGAAAAACACATGCTGTTCTAATACAGTAGATCCACCGCTATCTAGATACAAAAGAGCTTTTTTATTTGTTGAACTCTTTCGGAAGCATCTCTGTGCTACTTTTTGAAACTCAGATGCCAACACACTGATCTGAAGAACATATGACATGCAAAAACTCAAATACCATATGCAGTGAAATATTTTGTTAACAAGGTTATTCAGCAGCGAATATTAAATATACATATTGCAATTTCTGTCACTGAATAAAATTTGTCAATAAAAAGAGTGAAAGAGTTTTCAAAACATTTCCTCATCATCCATTCCTCACCATCTGTCTAATGCTCAAACATTTTCTATGTAAGGGCCACTTTGGGTAGGGTGCCTTGTTTTTAGATGAAGACTTATTTTAATTTAACCAAAAACATACAAATATACAATGCTGGAACATTAACTATTTTGGTTGGTGGTCTTATTTTTCTGTAGTTTGATTGAACAAAATAATTTTGTCTATTTTTCAAAAATAGATTTTTCTATTTCTATTTTTCTCTTTCGATTATCAAACCGGATTTAAATCACCAGCTGGATTGAAGATAGCTGCATGAATTAACCGTGTTTCCGATTGACATGGTCCCTACACACTGTTCACTGCTCTCTTATTTACTTATGAGAACATGAATTTGTTCTTCAAGTCTACCTGCAGCGGACAAAACTTACTAGAGAAGTCTGAAGAGTTATTTAACCGCAATCATGAGATTTGGGTAGTAGTCACACTTTGTGCACTTTAATTTCCTTTATTTCCACTGTGAAGGGTTCTTACAGGCGAATAGAACAAACCTCTAAAGCGGTAAGAAAAGCATACAAAATATGCAGAGCAGAAGATTGTGAGGACCAGGACAGAACCGCATTCACAGACAGTAAACCATTGGCTTTCCCTTTACATAGCAAGGCGGAGTTTTCAAGGGTGAGAAAAGTTTCTGTTGAGAAAAGTCTTTCAACACTACAAGAAGTCATATCCAGTGTGATCATTATCTTAAGCAGTCTTCTCATTTTCATCTAGTTCATCTTTTCATAATTTATAGAAAAACTGAATATTGAGCACCCGTCATCACAGCGTACAATTAAACTCTGGACATAAAAGATGCTACGTGTCATAATTAAACCAATAAATTTGAAAGCACCGGGGAGCACTGATTGGTCGATTTACAAATCAATTTTTTTGCCCCCGTAAATGACGCTACAGAAATATACTATATACGACTGTTTATAATCGCTGTCCTTCAGAAATTTTGAAGGTTTCAGAAGGACAGAAGCAGCTTTCCATGAAATGATAGCAGAAAGTATAAAGGATTTCAAGATAAAATTGCACTAGGTAAGAATTCATCTTTGCATCTCCTGATCACATTTTACATAAGTGTGGGTTTAAAATCTCTCTCTCTCTCACTGACATCATTTTTATGTAACAGAGTCTATTGTCAGGTACCTTTTAGAGAGCAGATACAGTATATCATTCACATTCTCTCTTTGTATAGGGCTCAACATTCATAGTGCAAATATATTTAGTGTATCTGAACACCTACAAGTTGAACATCCCCCGTACCTTTTATAGAGTACAAGAAAAGGTAAGGTTGTGCACTTTAGATAAAAGCATCGAATGGAGCTTAAAGGATGTGTGAAAGAACTGTACAGACTGTACAGCGAAATTAGAAAAAGCTGTTAATGGTTGCAAGGCCAATAAAACTGACATGCAAAACATGTTTGGATTTGGAAAGTAAAGAGATCATAATAATATCATAATATTTTTCTCTCTCAGACCTGTTCCTCAGTATATATTCAGGCCATTTCGGTAACACGGTGTATTCATTTCAACCACTGATAGTTCAGAGACCCAGGAACATCTACAGTGCAACCACAGACTCCTCTGAGGATACAACAAACAGACGTAGAAATGGAGAGGAATGCTTTCCCTTCAGACCTTTTTACACTATTGCTCTTTGAATGCTTAAACAGTAGAGCTCTTAGATGTCTATGTTTCTTTCCCATGAGGAGAAATGTGAGCTTCTGCTTGTGCATTGGACAAGTCATTGAGTCTGCAGGGTAATGCTCTTGGGCTTTCAATCACGTTCTGTATATTGTAGATGGATTTTAATTAGAGATGCACCGAATTTCTCCACGGCAACGAAAGCCGATTGTTTAGAGTGATATCTTCCGATCCCAATAGTACGGTGGTCATTTTAACTTGCATTAACTAAATCCTGAAGATTGAAATAATATTTTCTAACTTTATGAATGTTATTAATTCATATAATGTCTATTAATATTGAACAAAAAACTGATGATATATCGGCCCTGATCATCTGCTTTTTTTAACTATCTGATAGCCGATAGTCTGAAAATTGCTTTTATCGGCCAAAACCAAAAATGTTTGATATACCGCCCCATCATTATTTTTAATTTTCAAGGATTATTCAATTAAAAAAGAGAAGTCCCACTTGATATTTCGACTTTAACAAAGTTTTTTTTTATTGTTTCGGACTTTCATTTTTCTTCTATAATCATTATACAGTTATTTATTTATTATGTATTTATTTATTGAAGGTTCTGTCAAGTGTATGTGTTTGTATATCCTTTTTTATATAGTGTAAATGTTTGCTTTTAAGCTAGTGAAACTGTTGGCTTTATTCCAGCTAAAATGTATTAAATTTAGCAAAGATTTTCAGAGCAAAGGCATACCATGATCCAAGCTGGAAAGCTTGACAAATCTTTTATAACAGAAATTTATTGTGAAATATCAATTTGTTTTTGTTCAGAGTCAAGCCAGTAACATTTCACCATCATTGCCTTTGACTTAGCCAATAACAGTCATGTGCTATGTAAAAATCTATACATTTCCCCTGCAGTGCACTCAGGTCCAATATGTGGAACTACACAACCGCAGCGAATGGAAAGCCAACCTTAGGTGAACAATTAAAACGTGACCAGAATTCAGCAGAATCAAATCGGAAACTAATATAAAAAAGAAAAAAACAATTCTGCGGGAGCATCTTCTCTGTAAGTGTGTAGTCGATTACTCTGGATCGTTGGTACTGTTAAAAGAAAAGAGCTCTGTGTTCGGACTCTTGTTCATCACCGGCCCTGTGAATGCGAGGGCAGCAGCCTGGCATCAGCCATGATTAGATCTGACACAAGTTAATGCTCTTTGCTCCGCTCACATTGTGACATTGATTGATAGTGATACGAAACGCTCGACCGGCATGCTAACCTGCAGCAAACAGTATGCAAATGCAACTGTCCTTGCAGGAGAAACTCGGGCCGCATCACCTCATCTGACATCCTGTGCTGTGACTCACAGGTATGTAAGGAACGCGGGAGAGACGTGGATGGCATGAGGGCCAGCGGACACGTGGGCAGAGCTGACAGTTATTATAAACAGGAAGGAGCTCGCACCGGTTTAAGAAGTGGCTGTGTTGCGGTCATCTGACTGGGTTGTTCATTTGATTATGTGTTCGCACAAAACACTTGCTCGGCCAACGTGCCGCCCAGCCTTGAGAAACCAAACAAATCCCGTGTATAGACAACAGCACAGAGAGAACAGTGAGAAAGTTATGCAGTCGGTTATGTAACCCCCTCCAGTCAGTGTTTTGTTTGGTTATTTCAAATCTAAATAATCAGCCCCAGCCTTGAGAATATTAGTCTATAATCCACACTCATATGCACAAGTATTGCAGGTACCAACAGAATTAAATTATTTGGGGTGTTTTTGAGGGAAATGCACACATACATCATCAAGACTATATGATGTCCATATGGAGTAATGCCTGTATACAGTCTTAAAAAAAGGTGCTTCTTTGATGCCATAGAAGAACCGTTTGGTTCCGTAAAGTACCTTTAACATCATAACAACCTTTCTGTTTCACAAAAGGTTCTTTGTGGTGAAAAAAGGTTCTTCAGCTTATTAAAAAGTAAGATAGAGATGGTTCTTTAAGGAACCTTTGTCTGAATGATTCTTTGTGGAACCATAAATGGTTTATTCTACAGCACCGCTGTGAAGAACATTTTAAGCAAGTTTAATTATAAGAGTGTACACATCCCTTCATAAAACGGTTAGTTCTGATTTGATTGATTTATTATTAAATGTTATATTGTCATAGATAACAAATAAACACAGAAGAGCAAATGCACAGTCATGGAAACACACACGCATTTAATAAAACAGCCCAACTGCTTCATCAAAGGCTGGTTTGGATTTGCCGACAGTTTTTGGAGCACCTTTTCTGTTTTTTGGCTGCCTTTCATCTGCCTACACACACACACATACACACACTCACTTGCACACAGTGTAGGATCCCTATTCACACTGGCTTTTTCTACCCAGTGACATATACCTTCATCTGCCTCTCTTTGAAGTCTTTCTCTGTATGTCAAACAATAGCCGAGAATTTACAATATAAGCAGCATAATATTGTCAGCTATTCTAATTCTGCTCATCAAACAACAACATCAAACGCCGTTTTGGATCAAATTAGTTTTTTAGTCCATGGAAATATTAAAAACGCATACAGATGGTGGAACTTGGAAGTGTGGACGCAGCTGGTTAATACTTTAAGCTATTTTCTTTTTCTCATCTAGTCTTTAGATGTTGTACGTTTTATTTACTTAGGTGTTTTAAGATTTAACTGTGTGTAAATTCAGTTTGATTTGTATAGCGCTTTTCACTATGTTCCATTCTTGCAAAGCAGTATTAGAATAGTATTCGTATTAGTATTTACATAACAAGGGTCCATCTTTGCTCTTGATTGTTGACGGATATTGCCTGGGCTTGAGCTGGAATGATCAGTTAAATTCACATGATCTGGAAGGAGGATGGCACACATGAAGTCCACAGGTTCTCGCATGAGGATGGCACATGACAATCAGCTAGTGTTGGTGTAATGTGTAGTTTCCTCTGGATGGGTATCCCGATGCTCAGTCAGTCCGCAGGCTCTCACATGAGGATGACACCAGGTGGTCATCCTCATGTGAGACTTGAGCCGGCATAATCTGTGGTTACCTCGGAGGTGGTTAGAGAGAGAATATTATTGTAGCTGCCGTTCATTTACTTATAAATAAGAGATAATACTGGTATGCATCATATGTATGCTTTGCTGAAAATATGTGTTTTTAATCTAGATTTAAATTGGGACATTATGTCTGACCCTTGAATAGTATCAGGAAGGTTATTCAAGAGTTTAGGTGCTACATACGAGAAAGCTCTACCCCCTTTGGTGAATTTAGTTAGTCTTGGTACTATCAGAAGTCCGGAGTTTTCTGATCGTTGAGAGCGTGATGGGTCGTAAGCGTGATAGAAGCTCTGTTAGATATTCGGGAGCTAAACTGTGTAATGCTTTATAAGTGATAGTCTATATGGTACTTAATGGGTAGCCAGTGTAGGGATGATAAAATTGGTGGCATGTGGTCAAATTTTCTATACATTTTATGAACTCTAGCAGCTGCATTTTGAACGAACTTGTTTAATGATGATGCAGGACAACCACTAAGTAGTGCATTTCAATAATCACGCCTTGAAGTTATAAATGCATTAACTAAAAATTAAAAAACTAAAAAAAGAATATTCTGCAGTTTGGCAATGTTTCTTTGATGGAAGAAGGCTGTTTTTGTGACGTTTGAGATGTTGTTTTCAAAAGACAGATTGCTGTCCAATGCAACGCCAAGGTCTTTAATTATATTTGCAGAAGTAACAGTGCATCCTTCTATTTGCAAGTTGTAATCTGTAATATTCTGTTCACAGGTATTTGGTCTTATAAGTAAAACCTCTGTCTCATCTTAATTTAGCGGAAGAATATTGCTAGTCATCAATTGTTTTATTCCCAAACGCTAATTGTTAATTTTGAGGTTTCGTCCGGTCTAGATGATATGTATAACTTATCATCTGCATAGCAATGAAAACTAATTCCATGTTTTCAAATAATGTTATCCAGGGGCAGCATGTTTATAGAGAACAGCAATTGCCCTAAAACCCATCCTTGAGGTAATCCATAGTTTACTGCCATTTGAATTGATGATTCCCCATTTAAAGGAACAAAGTGATATCGGTCGTATAAATATGATCTGAACCATTGTAATGCTTGCCCCTGAATACCAATATAATTCTGTAAGCAATCTAGCAGTATGGCATGTTCTATAGTTCGCACTAGGGTCAAGGAAAACTAGTAGTGAAAAAACAGCCTTGGTCTAATGGTAGGAGTAGGTCATCTGTAATTCCACGGAATTCATTCGCGTAGGTCGTTTTTTTCGTATTTAAGAGCACAATTGTGCAGATGCTTTTTCCATTATTTTAGACAGATATGGAAGATCGGTCTATAGTTTCCTAGTTCATTTGGGTCTAAGTGCGGTTTCATAATAAGAGGCTTTTGATAACGGCTTACTTGCAGGGTTTTTGAACATGACCTAGAGTGAGTGAAGACGGAGTTAATAATATAAAAAATGGGGTCTACTGCAACCGGTAACTGGTGATAAGTTTGTTTAACTCTTCTTGGCCTATGTGTGAGAAACACGGCAGCTGTTCTAGAGGACGGGTAAGTGATGTTGGTTCATAGGACAGACTTAAAGGTTTAGCATAAGTTATTTTTTCCCTGATATATTCAATTTTCTCTGTGAATAATAGCATGAAGTCAATATGTCTAAGGTGAACTGGAATATTCTGATCAGGTGGTTTCTGGTTATTTGTTGGGTTAGCCAGTGTTGTAAATAAAAACCTTGGATTGTTTTGGTTATTATTTAGGAGGTTCCGGTCGTACTCAGCCCTTGGGGATTTATTCGTTTCTCTCTTCAGGGCACATGTGGTGCTATTATACCAAGGAACAACGTTTTTCTCTATAACCTGTTTTATTTTGATAGGCCCCACAGTATCTAATGTATTTAAGAATATTGTGTTCATAGTACTAGTGACTTCTTCAAGATCACGTGTGTTAAAGGTTGCGCTAAGTAGTTGGGAGAGGTCGGGAAGGTTTATAAATTCTTAGTCTGGGACACCCATAGTGTCTATGGTTGCAATAAAATGTAACCCACAACAGATTTTTCTTTGTTGGTATAGACTGTTTCATCAGACGCATGCAGCTGGCCCCAAGTTCTGTGTCAGGTTATCCTTTTTTTTAATTTAATATAAATTAATATTTGATTGTACATTACAGTTTACTCCGTGGTTAGAGCATGGCACTAGCAACGCCAAGGTCATGGGTTCGATCCCAGGGGATCCCACATACGCAGAGACAAATGTATAGTATAATAAAATGTAAGTCGATTTAGATAAAAGCGTTCGCTAAATGCATAAATGTAAATAATGTCATGTGCTTCTGCATGTTGGACCGAGTAAGACGTTGCATGAATTACTTGACTATAATGGTATTGTAAAATAAAATTACATGTTTTTGGTAATACTGCACAACCTTCCTTATTATTTCTTACTACTTATTAAAATAATAAGAAATTCCAAACTACAGCCTTTTTTCTTTCAAATAATAAGATTGTAGAGATCAAATAGAGATGTGTGTTTGACTGCTTTTCAGATTTTCTCCTGTATACTATTGTGTATTCCTTATTTTTCATTGGCAGAGCTGTCAGTACATGTTGGAAGTAACACGTGGAAGAGCTCAAACTTGTTTATTTCACCGGTGCACAATTAATATGGTCATCTGCCAATGAGACTAGCTCAGGACGGCCAGATCTCTTCTGAATAATCGTCCTGGCTGATGTATGGCTCTGGCATTACAAAGGACAGCTGTACTAAATTGTTGGCATTGTTCTTATACTCTTTTATAAGAAGTTGGACAATTCATTTGAATTCTTTTGGCCTCAAACTCACTCAATCTCTTATGAAGTCCTTTTTATCTTTCCTTTTGTTTCATCACATCTTTTATAAAAGGGTTTAAATAGAAATTGTTGAATAGCATAATAAGTCTTCTACAAATAAAAATCACAATGTCTCTAAAGTGTTAGAGGATATCTCAACAATGTCTCAATCTGACAGTGCTCAGACTTGCCAGCATGCTAAAATATCCTCCTAATTTCCTACAGATTCTTATGAGACCAACATTTTTGATGTTATCAACCTTCATTTCAACAATTGGCTCATTTGTGTCCGTTATTTCTTCTCTTAAGACAAACTTGATACCTAAATTAAAAATAACTGAGATCTCCAGAGCTGTGAAATAACAACTTGTGAGCTGTGAAACTTCAGGAATGAGAAATGCGGGTGGGGGTAACTGTCATTGCCTGAGGCAAACATTCAGTCTTTTCAGGAGAACTCCCTCAGAACGTGTGCTATATGTGCTTTTACATCAAACAAAAATAGACCTGCCATGAATAATGAACATAACATGTACCGTTGCCTTTAAGAGAATCTGTTCAAACATTTACTCTGACATGCTGATTATTACACGCTCTTCGGTTAATGTGTACAGCCGTAGCCTTGAATAACAGCGATGCGAGAAATATACTGAATCTATCATTAATGTTACGCTCTCTCATTCTCTTCTGTCTGGCAGGTCTTTATAACTCAGTTGATAGCTGGATGATCGTGCCCAATATCAAGCAGAATCACTACACGGTCCACGGTCTTCAGAGCGGCACCCGTTACATCTTTTTCGTCAAGGCTATCAACCAGGCAGGCAGCCGAAACAGTGAACCTGCTCGTCTGAAAACCAACAGTAAGTCCAGTCCTCTGTGTGTGTGCAGGGATCTGTAAACTAGTGCTCGATCAGTATGCCCATTGTTTTATTGCGGATGCCAATGTCGAGAGAGATATAATTTGAAAAAAAATTGAAGATTTAAAAGGGTTATGATGAAGGACTTAAAACTTCTTACTAGCAGATGCAGTTGTAAGCAGTAATATCAAACAATGGCCCAGTTATGAATAGTTTCTTTCAAACATTAGATAGATATTAGATGATAAATGTTATTTTAAACATTTATCATAGGTCTAGTTGTAAAAGTAATGTCAACTTTTTCATTTTTTTTTTACTATTTTAATTTTTATATATTGAGTTAATATAACTTAAACCACTGGCCAAACCCAAAATAGTTGATAATATCAGTTAATCTTTTCCATAAATCTTTACAGATTTCAACACTGTAAAATCAAAACATCAAAATAAGTAAAGCATTAATATATGTATATATATATTTATATGGATTTTTTGTGACGACTCCTTTAACACCGATTAAAAAAAAAAAACCTACTACCATTCAAAAGTTTAGTTTTTAATATTTAATCTAATTATATTTAAAATAATATTACTAATATACATTTTTTTTGTTTTAATAAAAAAAATCCAAAACTGTGTAATGACATAACTGTAACTATAGAAATTATGTTTAGTGAAAGCAAAATAAATCAAAAGTATTTAGTGTTCTAGCATCTTCAAAGTAACCACTCTTTCCACTGAATTTACTAAATATTACTGGGTGCTGTTGAATGGAATCTAAGACATTTCCATCTATTATAATCTCTTATTGGCTTGTTTTTATTATCTGGTCCAAGTCATTTATTTAAAAAAAAATCATAATAAAATGTTGAGTTTGATAATAACACAATACAATGCTGTATATGATTCTATTATATACCATAGTGTTTTTGTCAGATTTAAAGATTTTTAAGATCTTAAAAAAAAAACATTTCAGTTGTTTCTAAACCAAAGGTACAGCCTATAACATAAAAACACTTTTTAGTAGTTTCTTAAACAACAGTAACGTCCAGGGGGTCTGTTAAACAGTACAAGTGCTTTAAATCCTACATTCTAGTGGTCATACATCAATTTAAACACAGCGGCTCTGTCATACTTCTGCCGCTCGATGCCTTATTGACATACCGTCAGCAAAAAGCTGTCCAGCATGTTAATAATGGTATCCATCAGATGGTTTGGTGTCAGGCTGCTGGCATTTTGTGTGTGTTAAGAGAGAGAGAGGTCTGGAAAAGCCCGAGTCCCTCACCTCAGCTGTCACACATCACCCCATCACCCTCCCAATGCAAGAACTCAACCCGAAACCACTGCATGGGCTCACAGTATTCAAATAGATTATTGCATCAGCGTCTCCTGGCGCACTTGTGGAGGAGTTTGAGAGTGAAATGCAAGAGGAAACTGAAAATATTCTTCGGTCTCATACTTTCATAGTCTGTTTCTTCTCATTCCCTTTTTATTGTATCTCGAGCTTCTGCGAGAATATCGCAGCACAGACAGTTTTTTATGTTACCACTTTTTTCACGTCTCACCCCGAGCTGTCTGGGGCAGAGAGGTCTCGAGTAATAATGACAGTGATGCCATTATGTGCCATTTTCACTCCGGCACACACACAAAACTTGTGTGTCAGCTGTATGTCTGGGTGAAAACATGTCCTATGTGGTAGGCAAGTATACTGATAGTTATATCTTTTCTTTTTTCCTTCAAAAAGTATAAATTGTATAGCTGCTGGCAAAGTTAAAAAACGAATGATTGTGGTTCCATGCAGATATATTTTTTTAAACTGTGTTAAATCAAATGTTTTGTGGCTTTTGTCCATGTCTGTTGGCTTGGTGGAGGCTGTCTGTGTTTTAATGTGCTCAAAATTGGGTTCCACTAGCTCTGGCACTTACTCGAAAGATTCAATCCCTCCTTATAATACAGTCTACAATGCCAACAAGCAATTAGAAAATTAGACAAATTATAAAATAAAGCAATGCCGATCAAGCCTTTTCATGTAATCTTTAACACGAGACCCTGCCCCACAAACACCGAGCGAATCATCTCATCATGATTTACCCCAGCTGTGCCATCTGCCCATCTGACGCCTTTCAACACATTATTGACTTTTGGCCAGTTCCCTATTTCACGTTTTCTCCAACGCACCCGTGCTAACTCGACCGCTGAAAGTCCAGACACTTCCCCCCCATCCCCAGAGAAATGCTTCTATTTAAAGACATTTACATAATCAAACGAACTGTTCAGGATTCAGGAATGCAGATTGAAAGTGCGAACAAGACCACCCAACCCTCAGCTCACAGTCTCTCAGTGCGTTTACAGGCACAAATAAACGGAAATCTATCAAAACCAAACAACCTGTTTACATGCAAAGTTATAAAGCGGCCACACAGAAAACCGCGTTTACATGGGAGTTTAAGGCTTGCCGGGTTTCTCGCATGCAGTGAAGTCAGCGTCGATAGTCTGTTTAGTAATTAAAAATGTTGCGGGAAAACGTTCGGAAAGTGTATTTTTATATCTCTTCTCATGTCCTCAGTACCTGCATATGCAACAATAGTTCTTCATTCTGACGTTTCTACATCAACTGCATGATTCGAGATGGGAGTTTGATGTATTTTTTTACTATTACTTTAGTTTGGGACTTGTAATGCTACGCTGTCAGACATGCGCACATAATCCAAACTGAGAGTAAACGGGTTAAGGCGTTTACATGCGCCGCGGAATCGGAGTAACTGGCAAAAAACGACCTCTGCAGAGCGGGTTTTTCTTACACCGTTTATGAGCTTTCCCCAATTAAAGAAAACCGGTTTACGCGTTTAAATGACCATACTTGTAATCAGATTATTAAGCATAACCGGAGTAAGTCTGTGTATGTAAACACACTCAACAACAGCTCATCTCTCAGCAGCCTGACTAAATGACTATGATTCACAAAAGCAGAGGTGTAGAGAGGAATCCACTTATTCTGTCCCATGATACTTATTTATTTTAATTACCAGAAATATGACATCTTGCCTCCCACATTGTGTTCAACCCAGACACTACACTGTAAAAAATGTTTGAAAACACAGTTCACCCAACAAGAAAATTCTGTCTTATGCCATTTTCTCACACTCGAGGTGTTTCAAATCTGTATAAATATATCTGTATACTTTTGTTCTGATGAACACAGACAAAGATATTTGGAAGAATGCTTGTAACCAAACAGTTCTTGGCCCACATTGACTATAAAAGTAGAAAAACATTATTGGTAAATTTCGTCGTTCCGTGTTCATCAGAGCAAAGACATTTATACAGATTTGGAACTCAAACTTTAACTCAAAAGGTTATCACCTGCAAAATTGACAAAACTTTATCGCAACCAATTGAAACATTTAGATTTATATAAATTGAGTTGTTTGTACAATGTACATGATTTCCCTCTTACTCCAAATGTAACATTTCTTGAAATAGTAACATCTATATATTCATCATAAGGGTTGAATTTTTTAAAGATTGCATTGTTGACTGTTTGTCAAGCTCAACTATTCAACCCTGTTACTCTATTTATAACATGTTTATATTATGTCAGAGGTAATGGCCTCATGGGGCAGCGCACTGACATAAAGCACAACTGCGCCTCTGGCTACCCAAGTTCGATTCCCAGCTGGAGGTCCTATACCAATCCCATTCCCCTCTCTCCTCCCTCTACTTCCCAGTAAAATCTATACTTTACAATCACTAAAAACATAATTTGGTATTATTAAAACTATTTTCTAAAATATTTAATTCTGAATTTTCATTTGGGACATTACGCTGTCATTCATCTGGCAATACTATGCGTGCTGTGCTTGTGTTTTGCCTCTAGCTCATAAAATAATTTAAACTCGAATCAATATTGCATCCCAGTTTATCTATTTATTCAGTAAGTAGTTTCGCAAGAAACCCAAGTCTCCCGATGATCACCTTTTCAGGGCTGACTATATATGATCCCATGCTTAATTTATAAAATATAAATGAGAAAGTCTTGAAAAATCCAACCTGTCAATTGCCTCTTGAGGTTGATGATCAACATTCTAAAGGTTATGCTCTTATTTCACCGACCAGTTTGTATGGAAAAAATTACAGGCTCTATTTTGTACCGTTCATGGAAAGTACCAAAGGTTGTTGGAGGGAATGCTGGAGGAAAGTAGGTTTCCCTGGAAAACTGGATGAATTAATCAGGATGGGAGTGTGTGCTTTCACCCTTCCTCCTTATTTACCATCCATGCTACTGTTCCTCCAACCCCCAATCCATCACCACCATCCACTATACGTGAGCGAGAGCTGTAAGAGCATCCAGGCTGGGAGCACAAATGGGAAGACATCAAATGGCTCTTTGCAGATTGTGCTGAAATCAAAGTTGAGTTTCTCCAGCTGAACTTTGGATGAGACGGGATTTTCAGAGCCATAATATAGACAGCAGCAGGAATCTGAACACAGACTCAAATGAAGTCTATCCTACAGATCAAACCAAACCATGGATCTGTTATTCCTCTCCTGGAGACTTTTTTGATTTTGTTCTGGGTATTTTGCTTTGTTTACTTTTGTTATGATATCCTGTTTTTTATTTTTATTTAGTGCTATTGAGTGTAATAGTGTTTTGTTTTATTTTTTAGTACAGGGGTCCTCAGTTCTTCTTTTGGGGATGTACTCCATTTTAGAGATGCCATATCAAGAGATAACCAACTGATAGTTCAGTTTTTGAATTTATCAAAAGTTTACTTTTACACATTAAAATTAGGTGTTATAGACTGCGATTAAAACCAAAATTTTCTGGAAAAGTCTTCTTAGGCAAAAATGTAACTTTTAAATTTCGTTCTTTGCCTTTTTATGAGAAATATTGTCAAGTTTTTCACTGTTTGTTCTACTGATACTGGCCTGTGATGTCAGACTTTGAATAACAGCAGCACAGAATCAGCCTGTCTGTTTGTTTGTGTGTGTGGTCACGCTGTCACCGTGTCTACACAAATGTAAAATTATAATGGGTTATAATGCGTTTTGTTGTCCTTTGTAGCACTGGTCACGTCCGGTGTAGACACGGTGTATGTTTCTATTGTAGGTGTTTCCTGTTTTGATCTGGACCGCTGTGGCCAGAGACCGCACATAAAGCTAATATGAGAAATATAACATGACAAGCCGCCTCAAGGGCAAATATATTTACTTGTTGTTAAAAGATCTCGGAATAATATTTACTTGTCCTGCACGGCGCAGACATTGCTCAAGCTGTCAGCGCTCACACTTCCCGGCAGAAAATACAGCGGTGCGGCCCAAGAGCACTGGAAAAGTACAGTTTAAATACACCTCTGTACTGTATATATCTGACTCTGATGTCAGCACCTGCCATTAACCTACAAGTTCTTACTCATTTTTGTGGTTTTGCTAGCTCGGCTTCACATTTGAAAGCTTGACAGATTTGAACTCTGTAGATTTATCTTGGATTTTATATATGTATCTTTATATTTTATGGACTATTTCTGGAAGTTTTAGCTTAAATCGTGTTGCTATTTGACTGCTTTTTCTCTATAGACGGTTTGAAAGCAACGACATAAACAAAAGTTACTGCGCATGCACCCTTATATTCCGGTACACATTCGCCATCAGTACAGTGCCTGTAGATTATTTATAAAAACATGCCAAAGAAACTGAGAAGAACCGTAATTTGGCTAAACTTTTCTCTACAATATTTTGAAATTAGACTCCGATACCAACTCAACCGCTAGATGTCACTGTACCGTACGGTTTTATACAATTATTATACACACAATCTTTTTTTCTTGTTTTTCAGTAAAATTGTCCTCAAATTCTTGAATCAAGATGCATTTTCTTGATGAGCAAAATGAGCTAAGAAAATAAATCTTGTTTTAAGTAAAAAATATGAAATTTAATTTGTGGTTATAATAAGCAAAGAAATCTGCCAATGTGGTAAGAGAAATAATCTTAAATTAAGGTTTACCTTTTCTTGTCATTCAATTCAAGATTATTTTTCTTACTATATTGGCAGATTTTTTTTGCTTATTTTAAGCACATATTTACTGAAACTTCATATTTGTTTACTAAAAACCAGACTTATTTTCTAAGGTCAGTTTGCTCACAGAAAAATAATTGTTTGCAGTGTAATAATATAATTATTAATATTTAATTAAATCAAATGTAAAAAAATATTATTAGACACATGCCAGACTGATAAACAAACACAGACCACATGTGTCCGATGAAACGGTCAATTGACCGTTTCAAAGCAACAATATAAACAAACGTAACTATTCATGTGCTCTTTTGTGGCCCAAACTAGATGTGATTTCTGGTACACATCTGCCAAAAATAGTCCCCTGCAAATGTTTTTCTGAAAACAAGCAAAAAAATCTTAAAGAAATAAATGACATTCGCTAGCAATTTAAATGTATCTCTATACAACAAAATATTACTATAAATAAATATAAATTCAATAAAATATAAATAGTTATATTGTTTGCCACTAGCCAAAATGAAAACCAGACACAAACCGTCAGGTGAAACCGTCCAAGCACATATGTGTCTTTATTATTTTTGTAAGAAGACATAATAAAGATTCACATGTTGCAGTAGTTTACATATTTACACATCTCTTAAGAAAAGTAAACATGGTTTATACATTCTAGCCATGTTTTTTGTTTAAAGCCAAATGAACAATAGATTTACTATTGTCTCACCAATATAATAGTAACATAAATAGTAAAACTATGGTAAAAACTGTTGTAATACAAGTCACTAATCACTTAATCTCCAAAAAACATGGTTACTACACTCACACTATAATAAAACCGTGGGTCATTTTTCGAAAAGTTAGTCAAATTCTCTCTGACTGACTTGAAATACATGTATGACGATTCATTTTTCTCAGCTTTCTTTCCGACACCTGCCCTACACAATTATCCTGTTGTACACCATTTATGTCTTGACCGTTCATCAGTTTTATACTGGCAGGCAATAAAGGTTTCTGCAGCATCTTGCTTGTTGCAGCCTGTCACGCATGTACGCCTCTGCATTTGTTCCCGGCGTCCTCAAAGACATGTCGTAAAATAGCATGACTGCTCATAAGCGTTGAGAATGGCTGTGCTCGTGGCGATAACCAGTTCAAAGACAAAAGCGTATTAATGTAATTGGCTTCCAGCAGCGCATTATGAGAACCTTTGGTATCTGGGTACAGTAAGGCAGATTCTGTGCTGAAGTGATTGGTTTGTGTGAGGGGATAGAGAGGAGATGATTGTTTTTCTGTCTTGTCAGTTATTACACTGTGATGGAAATGATTTATACGTGCCAAAGTTAAATCTCGGCTCTGCAGGGGTCACCTACGCTTTTCAAGAATCACATACATCACTGTCATTTATTCATATGTTATCGCATTCTTTCCTCATTATCAAAACAGTTATAACACACACAAGTGCAGAGTTTCTCCTCTGGTCTCAAAACTCATTCCAGTAGGAGTCATGTTGTGCTTACTGTGTTCCTTCAGGCCAGCCTTTTAAACTGGACCCCAAAACAGCCCACAAGAAGCTGCGGCTGTCTAATGACTGCCTGACCATGGATAAAGATGAAAGCTCTCTGAAGAAGAGTCACACTCCGGAGCGCTTCAGCGGAACTGGATCGTACGGCGCTGCTGGCAACGTTTTCATCGACAGCGGCTGCCATTATTGGGAGGTTTTACTTGGAGCCTCCACATGGTGAGTTACTATATTACATAAGATTTTATATAATAACAACACCGGAGGCTTGTAGCGCACATGGAATTATTCTGTAAATGGGCTGTTTGGGCCCTTTTTAATGACTAGTAAAAAGTTAAACAACTTATAGACACCGTAAGCACTAATGTTGTTTGTAAAAGTCACTCATTATTCAAATTTTGGGTGTTGGACCCATGAATTAAAAATCTTCATCTTTTTTACCTACAAAATCCATAAACTTCAAAATTCAAGTCAATTAAATAAAATGTTTTTGTTGGTTTAACTTAGAGAAAAGTAGACACCAGATTGCCTTAAAATTTTGAGGTAATTTAATTTAAATATATTAGTTAACTCAATGAATGTGATGCAAACTCGTGTTGACAAATATTTTTAAGGTGAATTAACTCAGACTTATAAGGCAGCCAGGTAACATATTTTTCACGTTGAACCAACAATTGTTTTTTACAGTCATGAACTTTTTATTATCAGTTCAAAAAATAATAAGGAATACCCATAATTCCTTGTGTCTGAATGTTTTGAATATTTCTATTTGGACAAAGAATAAGAACTTGTGGTACATTTAAATCGTTTTTTAAATAATAGTTCTCACAGGGTTTTTAATACTTATTTTAGTATAATTGATATCATTTTACGCAAAAAAAAAGTTTTATGTTTAAATATTTCTTTGCTTTGGTAAAATTCATTCATCCAATTTCATTCCACAATAATGAAGATATGTGTCAAAATTCATTTTTGTGTGTATAGTATTTCTGTTGAGAATCAAGTTCGTTCATTGGTTGACATGAATTATTTTAATAGATTTTGTTGTAATATCATTAAATATAAAAAATCACAATATAAAACAACTTAATTTTAGTTCTGTCAACATGAGCAGCAGAAGTGAAGTAAACTTAAATATACAAGTGTTAGGAGACCCCGTTGCTCTCATCTCATTCACCTGTTGGATACCTGAAATTTTATACCAAAAAATGTTTTAAGAAGTTTCAACAAAAAACTTTTAAACATTTTTGTTGTAACTTCTTAAAAAATGTTTGTTTTAAAACTTTGAATGGTTAAAATCATTCTATTTTCCCCTGTGGTCTTATTTCATCCCAATGACCAAGTAAGCCAAGACAAAAAACCTTCACAGTGCCTTTGTTTCTAACGACAGTATTTCAAATCTCTTCTCTCTGTTAGGTACGCTCTCGGTGTGGCCTACAAATCAGCACCCAAAAACGAATGGAGCGGTAAAAACTCGTCCTCCTGGGTTTTCTCGCGCTGCAACAACAACTTCCTGGTGCGCCACAACAATAAGGACTCTCTGGTGGAGGCGTCGCTGCAGTTGCGCAGGGTGGGCGTGCTGCTGGACTACGACAACAACGCCCTCTCCTTCTACGACGCCATGAACTCCCAGCACATATACACTTTTGACGTTTCCTTCCTGCTTCCCGTGGCTCCCACCTTCATGATCTGGAATAAGTCTTTGATGATCATGTCAGGGCTGCCCGTGCCGGATTTCGTGGACTGCTCGGAGCAGCAGGAGAGCATCTGTCGCCAGCAGGATTCACCGTATGTGTCTGGTATGAAGAGCTGCCACTGAGTCGATGGGCACGGGGGCTTCTAGAAAGTTCCACGTTGGGTTTCCTCCGTTTTATCCAAGTGTTCCCTTTTTCTTTTAAAGTGAGGTGAAGTGTGGTTTGGTATGAGGATGTTCTGATATTTGCGGTCACATACACAAATGTTTCGGGACTTTGAGTCGTTTCTTATGAGCTCCCCGATTACAGCTGAACGGGGGAAATACAATTGTAAATTATTTATGACTAATATGTTGGTTTGCTTTTTTGTCAGTTTGGAGTTAAATTTGTCGCCCCTTAGTGTAAAAAGATTTGCTAACTTGAAACAGGGTTGTACTTGCTTTTGGACCGGATTATTACACCGGATGAGGTGTGCGGGTTAGATTTATTATCTGATGGGTCTATAACACACACTTTTGATATTCAGGGAGAAAAAGATCAACTTTACAATTCGTCTGGAGATAATGGCATGATATGTATTTCCTCTGTGATTTGATCTCACCTTTTTGGTTTTGGTCTTTTGTGAAAAGCATGAGGCACAAATTCCCCAGGTGTTTATTTTTACATGTATGTTTAATATTTGCTATGATTCCTATCGTACCACAAAATTCCTTCAGTGGATTTGTTCTTCCATCAAGAATTTAGAAACCACAGTGATCCTTCACAAGATCTTAAAAAAAAACCATCAGTTTGTTGATCGTTTTACACGTGCTGTGACTCAAAACGTGCTGTTTCAATTGAGCATCCAAAGCAAAACATGATAGCGCTCTCCCATCATACTGTACTACACTACAGTAATATTATTTTATAACACCTTTGTGAATCTTACCTGATCTTCCTCCGTGTGATATTCAGGGCTGGACACCCAGAGCTGGGTTCATAAAGACAATCACTTGTGCTAGAGCAGGCAAAAAAATCTAATGTGTAGCAGGAGATCTTTGCAATAGCATGTTAAACTTAAAAGTGGTTTGCATCCCTTTGAAAGGCGTTTCTTTGTAAATATGCAGATTAGGAAGTATTGATACTACTGACAGCGCTCTATTTCTCTCTGCAGTCGCTTATCGTCAGTCAGATTTGCCTCTTTCATCATCTGAATGTACACCAATGATCTTATGTTTTTAATATCTGATAGAAAGCACAGAGAATTTACCATCAGATCCATTTCGCAACGTATTGCATTTCCCGGTACTTTAAGTGGGAGCTCTTGCTAAGTTGTTTGTTTTCATGTGAAGTCTGACGTTTTTACACCTGATTCACTAAAGGAATTTTTCAATTTAGGAAATGATGCTCAAAAGTTAGGTGCTTCGTGCAACGCAGTTTTGAATAATGAGGCGAACAATTCAGGTCCTGCGCACCTGAACAAGCTAATGAAATTCTTCCGGATTACTTGACAATTACAGCCAAGTTGGATGCGAGCTCGGCTGGAGCACAATTCAATAGCTCTGCTTTACAGGATTGCTCCACCGCAGGCAGACACCTGAATCGGCTCCTGCGAGCATCGACACAATTCATCAACAGCAAATTGGCTGAACGTGCATTTTTATTACAATTTCACTACAGATCCATTATGAAATATTCCTGAGGTTTCAGGAGCACGTTTATTGAAGCATGAGGATCGGATGGTCAGCAGGTTTTTATAGATCACTGCGTTTACATCACTCCTTCCAGCTCGTCCAGTTTTACTTCTCCATCTCAGCTCTTCCTCTTTGTTATTCTCTGTAAACCCTCGAGATAGATTTAAGATGCATGAGAGATCATAGTCACATCTGTGACAGATTACTCTTTTTTTTCACATCCCTTATGAAGACTTGCAGATCTTATGGAATTTTTAAGTTATAATCTTGAGAACATTCATTTTTTAAGTTGCAAACTCTGATACATTCATTTTTCAGCAATGATGCTTTATCAAGGCAGGCATTGCATCACGTTTATTAGCATTGTAGTGATTTCTGGTAAATATCTAGTGTGGGTTGACCAATGACGTGCTTTAACACTTGATGTGCTTGCTTGAGATGGATGTCGAGTAGTGCTCCAAAAAACGGATTTATCGGTTCTGTGAAGTTAAAACAGCAGTCAGTACGGGAGACATGTACCACCGTCACTTTGATTTCTGTGTGAACACACCCTCTTCTTCAGCTCTATCCCTTCCTTTTGGATCATTTAGTCTTTCGGTTGATAGTTCTCAGTATTGTCACCGCTGTCGGAGCTGTAACTGATGGCTGAAGCAAGAGTCATGTGTTTCTGCCTGAATGGTTCTCGGTCTTATTTTGTGACGGCGCCGCTCTCAATCCAGCATGAAACATAGTGCGTATCACGATGAGTCTTCAGCGCTGCCATTTATCATTGATGATATCTGCAGGCAAATCTTAAGTAACTGTTTGAGATGTTTGATTTCAGGTCACCAACCATGTGAAAGTTAAATTTCAGGCTTTTAAGATGTTAGCGAAGGTGAGGAGCTGGAAAGCAACGCTCGCGAATCTCGCGCAGGGACTGTTGATCTGTGATCTAGAGCGACATGCTCAATCCATTTGTTCATGTACGCTTCACTGGGTCACTGCATGACGATGTGGCCCGGACCGAAGCTCTTCCTGTGCTGTTTTATAGAAACATTTTTACTTGATTTTATGGAAAATGTCCGGGAACAGATATCATTGTCGTGTCATATCAGACCTCCACTTGGCCGTGCTTTTCTTTGCATTTAAGACCGATTAATGAATTACGATTATGTTTTCAAGCTGTCGTTTTTACATTTCCGATGGGTGGGGGGGTTATGAAATCATGATGAATTTTCCTCTTTCAGGCTTTTATGTGGGCAAGCAGCTGTTTTCATTGACAATATGCTCCTGTTTCAATAGATATATTAACTAGCAAGAAAAGAATGTAAATCATAGGAGGAAATATATATTATATAAAATTGTATAATATGCAAAAATATATATGAACTATTGTTATTTATGTGAGTCCAAATAAAAGTCTGATCCCATATGCGTCTTTGGTCTGTGTGTTCTTGCAGGAACAGGTCAGTAATGTCATATTATTGTGCCTACAGGTTTATGAACAAGAGTGCGTTAGAGGGATATGACAGGGCACCCAGTGCTCACAGTCATGCTGTTGGGTACCACTTGTGTTCCTCAGCTGTTATATCTGCCACTAGAGAGGTACTGACACTGACTTTACATGGCAGAAAGGTCGGTCACTCTCGCTTTGCATTATAAAACCTCAATAACATACAGCATACAGTCGTAGGGAAAAATTACATTTGTTTGTCCGACAAATTCTCTTGACATCATGCTTTAACCATTCTCCATAAAAACTGTTGCATTATCAAATATATTTTTATTCACAAGTTATTGTTTCGCTTTGGAAATTGAAAAAATTGTTATAAAACAGGCAGTTCTGGTTCTTGATTCTAATTAGTTGAGCCGTTTTCTAAGCTGTTACAAAAACCTGCAGACTAGCACAGACTTTCTGCAACAAGTCCAGATTGAAAATCTAGGCAAAAGCCTTGTAATGTATTCCAGCCATAGATATCACTGTGCCAGTGTTGTTGCGTCTGTGTTGCTTGGCCTTTCTACACGTATGGAATAACCATTTTATAAAAGCAATAAGCCCTGCAAAGCAATAGGTTACAAGTGCATTTTATAGCAGCTAACGGTTCATGTTTTGCCTAGCAACGCCCCTTAGCTGTTATAAAATGCACTTTTATCCCCATTTCTAGATGTGTCAGGTGTCTGTTGAACAAAATCAAACCTCAAGACCTGACATAAAGACAGCAAAGTGAAAAACTGATAGCATAACAAGACAGATGAAAACTTTGATAAAAATCAAGGTTATTTAATATTAATACTTTTTTAATGTTTCCCCATGTACAAATATTACTGTTGTGTTGCTTAAAAGTGAATATGAACCTGTTTTCTGAACAGAAAGAGCATCCTTTCTGTTAAATTTACCTGTTTCTCCTGTTTTGATTTTCTGCAAATAAATGCAACTGGAAACAATTTTTTATTTGAGATTGTGGAACAATTTAGTTAGTAGTTCACAGAATGATACAAAAATGATCATTTACATAAACAGACATCTATAAATAAAAATGTTACACATTTTAAAATCAGTAAAACTGATTTTGAAATTGTCTCGTAGTTATTTTCCTCGGTTGTGTTTAGTGTGTTGAATACTTTCCATATGTTGGTACTGTTAGTGTATGTTACAAGAGAAGGTGGCAAACAAAGGAAAACAATATTAGGTACTCAAAGAGAAAAGAACATGTATAAGTACTATTTTATATTCAGAACAGTGTGCTTCGGAATCGTCTCTTACAGTCCTATAATTATGATGAATGTTCCCCCTAAGATGTAATAGAGGTGAAATTTACCTTTGATTTAACTAAACCAGCTGCTTCAGTCTGATTCCTGCAGTTTTATTGAACACGGAGTTCTTCAGCATGTCATCACAGCTTTTCACAGAGCTCCCGCAGTCGTACAGTCACAGCAGCCATTACGCTCTCTTCAGTAATGACTCTCATCATGTGTGAGAATGAAAATGAGGCCTGATGGAGGAGTTCACCCTGCTCTTCTCCTCTTAAATTGCTTTACTACTGCGGCTGCAAGATTTCCAGATTGAAATATGCAGCGGTGGTGACGTTGAATGAAGTCAAATGTCGTCAGGAAAGACTGAAATGTAAAAGCTGGAATATACTTGATTGTTGTTATGAACGTGTGATTTGCTAAACTAGCTTATTAAAACCCACAGCACAAGTGAGACCAGCATCAGGTGGTCCAGCATCTCACTTAACCAGAGAGACTCAGGTTAATCTTGTGGCATTACTTTATGAAGTAGCAGTATTACTGTGCTTTGAATTGCTTTGACCTGCATTGAAAAAAAAATTATGCTATCTTGTAACTTTTTTCTAAGAGATGCAAAACTCTTTTGTAAACTACGTTTAAAAAAAATACATTCATGTTTTTAAATATACATTTACATTCTTATTATTTCAAATTGAATCTCCAAATAAATGTAGAAACAAAAGATTTCTTAAACAGCATCATTTTATGAATGAAAGCCAACATTCTGATATTAGTACTGCAACTGATGTCTCTATTAAATTGATTATTTATTTTAAAATTAGTAATAGCCATCTCGTCTCTCTACGCAGATCGGATGCCACTCACATTTTCACAACTCTTTGCATTCATTTAATATTTTATTTAATATGGTAAAGTCTTAACACTTCACACTTTAACAAGTTGAAGTTTGCGAAAATCCTAGACAAAATGTGTTTTTCTAACATTATCTTTTGTGGTTTTGTTAATTCAAGCATGAAAGAGACCTTAATACTGGTGCTCTGTATGATAGAGATTCACTGATGCAGCCTTTAGCCCATGACTGTATACACTAGACTGTATACACTAGACTGTATACACTAGACTGTATACACTTGACTGTATACACTAGACTGGACCGCTGTCGCATTGCGTTTTGCCGCATCCCACAGTTAAATCCACGATCACACTTTACTTTTCCTTGACTTCCATTCATACGCAGTCGACAGACCGGAAATTGGATATATATATTGGATAATATGTTGCATAGCAAAGTTCAAGTTTGGTGAACTCTGACCTGCCAATTCGCGTCACGTGAGTGCGTGAGATCAATAAAAAATGTGAACATCACAGCATGTCCTCTCAGTACAGGAAATGTCAAAGATGGAGGAATCCCTGCCCATCTTCACAGCATCGTCCGAACAAATTTCGCATTCTCAAAGTATAATCTGACCGCAGCATAAACTGTCTATCTACACTGAACTCGTCAAAACAACTGTTTCTAATCGCACTCAAGTGGTTTAAAAGCCTTTACATAAGAGCATGATTATATAATGTAACGCTAGACAAAAGATGACAACACAAACAGATTCTCCGTTAATTGTGTTTAATATTTTAACCCGTTAATCTGAAAAATATGAACCGCATGCATAGTGTTAGCATTGACATTCCTAGTAAAACTTTTTTTTCACTTACAAAGCTTATCTAAAAGGGAAGTGTGCTATGATTGGCCAGTTAAGCAGTATGTAGTGATTGGTCGAATACTGCAACCGTTTGAGGGAAATGTTACGCCTCTAACCATATTTGGAAAATCAGGTTCCAAAGCAATTGTTCTGACAGGTACACCCACCTTACTTGCGTATACATTTGGGCGGTCTCAGTCAAATCATTCCACGAACTGATGTAGATTTGTGGGGCTGTGGTTACACGAGGCGTTTCAGGCAGGTCTGGGTCAGCATTCGCTTTTAGATAGAATGCATCTTTTGTTACGACACTTTCATTTTTGCAATTTTACGTGTCTAACACATGCATGGGCAACTTATTACACACAAAAGACACAGAAAAACACGTTCAGTATTCGCATCATATCACCCCTTTAAGTTAGTTTTGGTCATTGTTATTCAGGAATAACATATTTCATGACTGACCAATCAGAATCAAGTATTCCAAAGAGCCATAAAAAATGTTTCTATAGTCTTCGGGGCCAGTCATAATATATTTTTACAGTGGTGCTGTTTTTTATGATCTAATAGAAACTTTAATGAGCACTTTGAACCGAATAAGAATTTTAATCAAAGCTTTGACACTAAAGTTGCCCTTAAATCAAAGCCTCAGTAAATCTTGTCAATCGAGCTGTTCTGTGCCTGTGATAATGAGTCGGTCTTACATGCGACTCATTGCCTAAATGTAATGTTAATTCCCACTTAGCTTCATCACCTAGTCTGCGGTGGAACCCCCTTTAATTACCATCTTAATTACACGAGTAATGAGAAGATCTTGAACAACTTGTTATATCATTTGTCACCTCATCCCTTAATGTGATGTAAAACAACAAATTAATTAGATCTGCCTGAAAGTATGTTTTAGCAGAGCTGGAGCTGTCACTACGTACAAATCACTCTCATATGTCACACTGTCACTTTGTCAGAGCAAATAAATATCATTGACATCATATGATTAGGGAGAAAAGATGCCTCGATGACCTTGGGATGACATTTAAATGCTACAGATAAGCCACACAAGTCTGAAAAGCCTCACAGGACGATGCAAAAATAGCTCAGAAATGCCCTTCACCTGACCCTGTGCTTCGGCTGGATTCCGGGTTTACACTACTACTGCTGTCTATGTTTTGTGTTTCCAAGTGGTTAGACGTAATGAGCAGTAAAATCCATGGCCGCCTCTGATGGCTCATAAACACCTGAGGCAGCTGCATCTACCTGATGACTCTCTGACACCTAGAACATCTCTGAAACAGCCCATTTTAGTCCCATCTGTTCCACAGATAACTGAACCATCTTCACACCCCCCTCCCCATTACCAGCTGCTGCCCAATTTGAGACAGATTTCTGGAAACTATCGGAATAGATTTGCACAAACTGTGCTTAATGAAATGTGTACTTTCCGTTTTGTGATGTGGTGAGCGGAACACCAACTGCTTGGCTTTTAAATAGAAGAACGCGTTATAACAGTGAATTCTGGAGAACAATGTTCGTAGGCAGTTTAACCTTTTACATATGAAAGACTCGATGCCTCTAAACTATGTTTATATCATTATACTTTAGTAATTTAAGAAGCACACACCAAAATGATGTCATTTGATACTCAAGCCATAAATCTCTTTGAGCTTTTTTAGTACAACACAGCCTATGGGGTTGTCACAATACCGTTAACATACAGTATATGACCATATTACACCCGCTGAAGTATCTCAATACCAAATTGTATTACGTGGTGGTTATTCATTATTCCGATCTAAAAAATGAACCAAAATTTCTCAAATTAACATGTATAGATGAAAACAATCCCAATTTAGAACACTACATTAATGAGAATAGCTGGCTAAACACCACTTTAAAAGAAACAAAAACGACGCTGTTTCCTGTTTCAGGCTAAATGCAGAAATTTTTGCATAGAATTGAGTTATATATGTGAGATTTATAAAATACAGCAGCAAAAAAAAATGAAACCAGTGTTTACATCTTCCGAAGTGATGAAAAACTGAACACCAATTGTACAAATGGCATGAAACAATCCACATGAAAAAAATTCTGCAAACTAAGGTGCTGTGTGTAATATTTTGGAGGATCTACTGACAGAAATTCAATGTAATATAATTTTAGTACACAACTGTGTCTTCAGAGGTCTATGAATTATCAGAGGTCATTATTACATAATGAAGGGTTATGATTTATCACCTTAGAAGGAGTTGTTTCTATCTACATAGGCTACACCGCAGGTCACCTTGCATGGAATTCGTCGTGTTGTAGCCCTTGACGAACAAACGTGTGTTTCGTAAATATGTGATCTCCTTCAGCAACGAAGAGAAAACTCTACAACATCTTTGTCCTGCGGTTGCAATACTTTTTTACTCAGTCAGTGAATCATTCAACTGATTTGTTCAAAAAGACTTAATTAATTAAAACACCTAAATGACTCATTGATATTTTGAATCCTCCATACCTTGGACACACATTTTTTTAAGAAACTATACAGCCTTTGGTGTCATTAAACCCAAAAGAGAAATGCGAAAGCACTCATGGCTTTTTAGACAAAAGCGTTCAAATGAACATCTACATTTATGAAGCTTTAGCATTGCGATGCTAACGTAGCACTGGTTCACCCAATTAGGTTATATTGAATTCAATTCAATGAATTCATGTAATTTTTTAATATACCTTATATTTCACACATCTTTAGTAATTTTAATTTGTTTGCTTGTACTTCGCTCCCTGCATACTATAAAGCTTAGATAAAATGCAGTATTGTGAAAAGTGTAAAAAAATAAATTCTGAATTGAATTTGAATTGAGCTTTGCCTTCATCATATACTCAATAGGACGTTATCCCTGTACACCATAAGTCAAGACAAACCATTTTTGCCTGCACGTTCAAGTTTCAATGCAGTAAAACTTGTCAACCATATTTAATACATTTGCTGGTTGCCCTATTTTCTCAATACATTAATTATTGATAACACTTCTCCACAATATGTTAACGCTATATCTTTTCAATGCAGTCCGTAGAAGAAATGTATCATACTTTACGGGCGAGCGGTGGAGAAGTACCACCTGTCTTTTAGAAATAACACAGAGAGCTGAAGGCGTGGCTCTCAGCCAACTGAGTGATGAAGCAAAGCCTTAACTCCTGAGCAATGAGGATCTAAGCAGCCAGTAGATCATTACTTTCTTGGACTCAACCGGGATTAATCTCACAAGGAGCCATCAATCACAGCAGCAACCCTGAGCCTGAAGGCTTTATGGCCGTGTTTGACAGAGAATGATGGACTTGAGTTTCTTCAAGATCTGAACATATCTCTGGAGGTGCAGGACCTCTAAAACGCCCTAAGAGCTGTAGCGTGGTCATAGATCCCAATCTGGTTGATGAAGGAATTGGATTACAGTTGATATCAGCTGAGGATGATTGATTGCTTTAACCCTTTATCTAGGGGCATGTGGTTTGGGTGACCTCAACCTCACAGTCTTTACTATGATGTGACGTTTCGTCCACCAGCATGTTTTGCTTTCTATCGACCAGTTTGTACCAGGTGAGAAGAAAATCTTGCCAATTTATTCAGCCCCACAACATTGACTTTCACTTAGAGAGATTCTGAGATTCCCTGTAGGAATCTCACTCAGGGGATCTGTATCTTTTTGTAATGCTCCTCTGAGTCATTCTTAGGTCTCCTGTCACCTATGCATAGAAACTGTCACAGGGGAATATCAAGTCAACTCAGAAAACTCACTTAGTATACCGAAACATGTTAGGTCTAAGGTTGGCAGTATTTTATCTCTTAGCATGTCCCCAACCAGGGTTGCCAGATCTTAATAACAAAACTAGCTCAATGGGCTATCAAAATTAGCCCAAAAATAACCCAAAGAACCCGATCTAAATCCCAAACTTAAAACTGCCATTTTTGTCACCATTTAGCAAACAAACAATTTACTGTATTCTTGAATGTCACTGTATTACTCATATACATTCTCATAAATTACTTCATCTTTCACTCACAGCAACAGTTGTAATCTGCATTTTTCTTCGATGCACTGATGTGACTTCCTCTGAAACAGGAATTTAAGGTGAGATGTTGAGTGGCTCCTGCATTTTTTATTAGCCAATAGCTGGGGTTGAAGCTAGATTCTCTAGATTCTAGAGAGATTATGATTGGTCAGAAAAAACAAAAGAGAAGCATAAGTGTAGAGTGATGTCAGAAAAATTGTTGATCCATTTTGGCGGAAGCGAGAGACCGTAAGTTATAAATGCTGAAATCTTCTCGAAGTAAATGTTGTTGATGTTTTGGGTCACACTAGTTTATAGATATCCTTAAGACTAACTAATTTAAAGTATATATAAATCAAATTTGTATTTCATAGGGACTTTAAAAGTTTCCCCATTCTGTGGGAAAAGGGGGGACCTGGCGACCCTTCTACAACTGAACGAGGTGGTGTGCGCTCCGTTTCAACTCACCATCCTCCTCTAATAATATTATAATTATATGAATTCTCTAATGATATGAATTATTATGATTACTGTGCTCACTAAGACAAAAGCAATTTAACAGAATTTTCAATGACGGGAGAAAAACACGGGTCATTCAGAAACCTCTGAAACATGATCCTTTGACTAAGCAATGGCTGATTTGAATGTCAGCTGATAAATGAATGAAAAAGAGCACCTGAGGTCTTTGATCCAAAAGTGCACGTTCTGTGTAAACACCTCTCCAGAAAAACTGGTCATTCTCCCGGGCCTTTGGTTCCTGCGTCCTGCCTGCTTCTGTCTAACCCTTTGATATTTAATCGAATCTGCCTTTCATGTGGATAAAAGATTAACTGCAGATTTATTCAGAGCGCAGTGTTTACCTAATAAGTTCAGGTGCTTATAATAAACGGGATGAACAACCTTGACTTGCACGCATTTAGATTTCTGTTTTGAACCTGCCAAGGGATTGAAAGCTTTCATGGAGAAATCAGCTCGAGTGGCTTGAAGCATATTACTGTTCCATGTTACAGGCCCAATACAAACCAGAGCCTACAGCTATTTCATCTGGTTAAGATGATCCTGAAAGCTTTAATACATGATGTAAAGAAAAGCAACCAAAATACTTTCAAAGGCACATTCAATTCAGTTTATCTGTTATCAGTTGTCTATACTTATATCAATATATATACTGTATTTTTAGTAGTAGTAGTAGTAGTAGTAGTAGTAGTATTGTTGTTACTATTATTATTATTATTAAATGATTATAATCCAGCGAGATTTTTGTGTAAACAAGGAACAATACGGCAACACTGACAGATCTGATTTCCCTAACGTCAAATTAGTCTTTAGTTATATAAAGAGAAAATAAAATAAATAAAATGTGGCAACATCGGCAAGAACTTCTTTCTCTCTTTTGCCATCTCTGTTTGAAACATAGGTTATTTTACAATTTAAAAAGGTTTTGTTTGAACAAAAAAAATGTACACAAAAAAAGGTCAAACCTGTGTTGTTCCACTTGTAAGAATATTTGTAACCAAACACTTTTGGGGCACCATTGACTGCCTTTGTAACGAAACTCCTATGATATAGTCAATAGTGCTCCAAAATGGTTTGGTTTCCTACATTATTCTAAATATCTTCTTTTGTGTTCAACAAAGCAAAGAAATTTATAAGGAATTCGAGAAAACATGAGGGTGAATAAATGTAGAAAGAATCTTCTTTTTAGGGTGCACTGTCCCTTTAACGTATATTTAGGTCAAATGTCCCACCAAATCTGACGTGACAAGTCAAATCATAAATCAATATTATAAATGCTACAGTTGTGAATCTGGGTAAGACTAGGAGTCCGTTTTGAACACACAATTGTTTTTTTTGTTTATTTTGAACGCTTGAAAAGATATAGTTTGCTTTTTCTTTAGAAAGGCAAACATCTGGGTAAATGTGTTTGTCCTTTGTGTCAATCATATATCTGCCCACATTGTCCAAGGGAGGAGCTGTTTAAACATCTCCCAGCTCTTGGTTTTGTTGATGCTAATGTCAGCACACAGTTGGAGACTTAAGCACATGTGTCTTGTCCTCACAGAAGGCAGCAGAAGCAGTGGGGCGGCTGCAGGATGCTGTTGTCTTCCTCAAGCTTCATTGGCTCTGTACCAGTCTGTAGGGTCGGTTGTGCTGTGCCGCATTTCTCTCTGGAGTGAACCGCAAAACAGTCTGTGACTGGTGTCTCGGAGGAGTATTAGAGAATTGTGGGTAAGAGCTTGGAACAGACTCGTGGGGGGGAGTGTTTAATGCCCTTGCAGTGAGCTTGCCATTTCTTCTCAAGTGCTGCGCATGAAATGGCACCTCAGAGGGATTTAACTTGAGAAATATTTTGCACTTTCACAAGGCTTTTTGAAACGTTGACCGGAACAAGTTGCTTAAGGAGTGATTTGTGATGCATGTGTGGCCCTGCATGACGAGAACATGTACTGTGTTCTTACAATAGTGAAGTGTGTCGATAATAATACTGTATTTTGATCAACTGAGTTAGGGCGTACATGAGACCTTGTCCAACAAAACACAAGATAATACCGATATATACTTCATAGTGTGCAATGTTTCGTTGAATCTGTTAATCCGTAAATAAATTATTAATGATTTTGATTGAAAATCCATTATAATAATCGCCATGATCACTCAAAACCTAAACGTGGACATGCTGAGATTTCTTAAAGGGGTTATTTGGCAGAAATACGTGTTTTTCTGTGTCTTTGGTGTGTTATAAGTTGTCCATGCATGTACAAGACACGTAAAATTGCAAAAATGAAAGTGTCCGAACAAAAGATGCATTCTATTTAAAAGCGAATGGTCAGCCGGACCTGCCTGAAACGCCTTGTGTAACAACACACCCTCGCATGTACGTCATTTTGAGGTATGATTTGACTAAGACCGCCCAAATTTATACACAAGTAAGGTGGGCGGTCTTGTAAATCTCATTGTACCGTCGCCGGCGCAGCCTGATGTTCCGAATATGGTAAGAGGCATTACACTTCCGTGCAGTATTCGATCAATCACTAAACACTAGTGACCATCGCTTTTCAGAGCGATGAGCTTTGTAAAATATCAGCGTGTTTCAGAGAGGCGGGGCAAAGAGGAGATACAAACATGTATGTGGAAAATACAGCGTTTTTTATCCCTTAAATCGTGTATACACATGCATTACATCTAAAGCAAACAATAATATTCGTTTTAGCCGAATCAAATGACCCCTAACTGCAAAAAGATCCAAGAAAAGCACAGACAGTATTAGTTTGTTTATATTAAAGAGACTTTTTCTATTATTAATTTGTTTAAAAATCCAGTTTAGTTCCGTTAATTGAAATTTAAAAAATGTATTATACAAATAATGTGAAGTATTTAAGTAATAATGCAAAGGAAATTGTTCATTTCTAGTCTGTTTCAAATAAATTGTGAGTTAATCGTGAATAAATTGCATTGTGAGATCAGAATTGTGAATTGCATCGAATCTTAAGTTGAGTGAATCATTACATTCCTAGTTGAAGTAGTTCGCACAAAAATAAAATATGTGGTTATTTTACATGTTGCTGTGAAAACATGTGAATTTATTTAATCTGTACAGCACAAAAGGGCTGACAGCCTCATTCACTTTCACTGATTGCACAGAAGATACAATAAAAGTGAATAGTGACTGAAGTAGTAAAATGATACATATTGTGTTCCACATAAGAGAGTCAAATGCGTTTAGAACAAATGAGAGCCAGACTGAAGACAAGCCCCGGGACTTTGTATTGCACATGAAAACCTATTTGTCTTAATTTAACCCTAATGGTAAACATAAACAACGGGTCTTTGTAGTTAACATGATGTGATCGTATTTGTCCTCAAGGCGAGTAGCTCATACTGGTTTTTTATTGGCTCCCTGTGTCTCTTCCTGAGGTAATGTGTCAAGTGAAATGTACTGTTGTGTTACTCTATATGAAAATCTAAAGAAATGGTGCTGAGATTAAAGAAGCCTAGTGACCTGGGGATAATCCTCATTTTATGACATGTCTAATCCCATTTATTTATTTTTTAGTGCAGGTTCGACGCATGCATATGTAGTTTGAAACCAATGTTTCTTAGACTTCAAAGGTAAAACAGTGATTTTGATTTACAGCAATAGGATTATATTAAATGACCAGTGTATAAAAAAGAGAGCCATCTAGTGGCGAGGTTGCGAATTGGTCTAAAATGTTGTCACATTTTGCATATTTACAGAAGGAGATAAAGTATTAACAAAACATGCTCTGTTTAAACGCGCTTTATGAATTCCATCTAAGAAGATCTGCAGTGTATGTAGATAGAAATAGCTTTATTATCTAAGGTAATAAAACAGAACACTTCATTATGTGAGATCTTTATAAACCTCTGAAGGCATAGTTATTTATATTATATTGCATTTTTGTCAATAGATCCGTCAAAAAAGGACACACAGAACATTTAAATCAGTGTATTTGTTGCATGAATGGTGGATGTGTCACAAAGCCGTCCTAGTCTTTTCTAAGGATGTGACTGTCATTCCGAGCACCAACCCATGGCTCTTCGCAAACACTATTTTGAAGTTTCTTCATCTTGATTCATATCTGTCTTCCGGCAATGAAACAATAAAACAGTGTTTGACAGAGAAAGAGTGGCAGAAAGTGGTTGACCTGACTTCATGCCCTGAAGATGACTTGTTCTTTTCACCAAATGAGAGCAGCTTATTTCCCAGCCTCATGCTGTTGGCCTGTGCACTCCCAAAAAGGACAAGAACCCTTCAAGCATTCACAATTAGCTGAAGCTGACAACTCCACTATAAGAAATGCAGATTTCTCTGGTTTAAACCCTCAAGATTATTTTCTAAATAGATCATTATAGCACCACAGACTGCATCCAAGTAGCAGTGCAGGTTGGGCTCGATCTCAAAGACGCAGAGAATCTGAATTCTACTCATCACATCTGATTCAGTAATTAGCTATTGAAACGGCTTTTAAAGGTTGAGCTTGCAGAGATTATAAAACTGTAAGGGTTCTCGCATGGATGACGTTGTAAAAGGTTATATGTTAAAAGTGTCGGTCTGCTTTCCTCCCTGTCACAATTATTCAAGAGAGGACCCATTTGTGAGGTTGGGCTGAAAAGGTTATGGGCATTCATTCCCAGGCAGATTAAAGACGGCTGCCATCATCACCCTTAGTTGTTCGATAATGGCAAATTAAACATGAAGGAATGAACTTCTGCCTTCTAGACATTTCCTTTTGCCATTGTCTTCCAAATACTTCATTAATAGAAAAAGAGACAATTTATTGCCATTCACTGGTTGTTATGGTAGGTTAGTGCACAGTTTATTTTAGCTAATAATCTCGTAAAGGAACGCACAATTGTCCATTTCCTTTCTTTCTTTCTTTCTTTTTTCTTTCCTTCTTTCTTTCTTTCCCTCTTTCTTCCTTCTTTTTCTTTCTTCACAGATCCTCCATGTTGACATAACTGCTTATTTTCCATCTCTACTGTTACCACACCTCTAAAATCTACCTGAGAAATAGAACGGTTTTTGATTTAAAGAATATTTAATTATTCCTCCATACTACTACTAAATCATAAGATATAAGTATAAGATGTAAACAGTTTATTAAACAGGCTTTAGAAATTGTTAAATAATTGTTGGAGGGGCAGAAATCAGTTTAGCACGTTGATAACCCCATAGTTTAATTCTATTGGTAACATATTGAATACTCGAACAAGAAATGCACTTATTAAAACTAAATACAAGCTTTAGTAAAAAGATTTTACATCCACCGATACAACAATTTTTGAACATAAGACTTGGTCATATCCACGATTATGTATAATCACACACACAAATGAGAATAGAGCCTCCATCTGAAGTAAAGGGCCGATATGATAACACACACTTGAGGAATGTCACCTCTAAATGTCAGGTCACTATAATGAGAGCTTTTCTGTGAATTATGAGAAAAACGAAAAGAAGAATAACAAACTTCAATGATCCTTCTGTTATTAAGATGACTGAACTAAAAACTGATGGATCCCGAAATTGTACACTGGAGTGGACCAAATCACAACATCACATTCTTAACATTATTTGACATGTTTGGTACAATTCAATTCATAAACTTTTTTGAATAAAACACAGTGATTACGAAACAAGGAATAAAACAAATAACAAAAAAGCAGAAACAATGTTGAAATATATTTTATATAGATTTAAGTGTGTATTTGGTATTATATTAAAAGTTTATAAATATAAAATGACACAGACAACAAAAAATGATGTTTACAAATGGTACCATAAATAACAATGTGAAGACACCTGTTAAGTTAAAAAGGTTTTCTTAAATTGTAGAGACATCTTCTCATTTTGTTTGTTCATTATGCAACTTCACCAATGATGTACTTTTGCGAAAAAAAGATTATGGATTGTGGCAGAATGAGAACGAGTGCTATACTATTGGACTCACTAGAAACTGGATTATAGGATCTGAGGAAGGAAAATTGATCTTGCTCCCTCTGCATCCAGTAATCTTGCCCAGGTGGCCTTTAAACACTTCGTCTATAAGGTAACTGTCATTCAAGGACAAAATCCTGTCACTGAATGAAACCAAATCTACTGGGACATCTTTTTCAAACAATGACTATATCAATTTCAATATTAATATCCACATAACCCCTCGTGTGGTAGAGTTTAACCACATCATAGGCGAGATCGTGAGATACGTGCATTCTGAAATCAATTACATGAAGTTGAAAAATGACTTTCTGCCGGTCTCATCTATTATCCCGGAAGCAGACCCCTTTCACCTCTTGACTTGTCGTTGGATAATCCTCTGAGGAGCACACTACAAACTCCACAAAGTGCACTCTATTGAAACTGATCATTTACAAGGACATCTACAATAGCTCTTATTAAACGCCCCACTGCAACGGAAGGAGATGGAACCAGGACTCACACCTCAAGGTCTCCTTCATGTCAGGTAATAAAGTGAAATTATGTGCCATGACACCGCTTTCTAACATGTAATTGCTTTCGACCTGCTCTCATCGTTTGTGATTAACGTGTCATGCCGGGTGAGGCGGCGTAGGGAAATGTGAACATTGTTCTCTATTAGCTTAAAGTCTGTGCAGTACTTTAAAAACTTCCCACTTTACTTTTTCATTGCGTCAGATGATTACATTAGTTAAAGAGATCAAGAATTTGTCTAATAAAAGCAGTTTTCTTTTCTGTGTTCCTAGATTCTTATTCTGCAGAGTATGTTATTGGACTTGAAATTGAAGAGAACAATTTTACATTTTAAATGTATATATCTGCTAAAAGCTTGTTTTGTCAAATTTTAAGAGTACACTGTAAAAACCTGTAATTTTACAGATTTTTTAAAAATGGAAAAATGTATTTTTTTAGGGCATTTTTTACAGTGTACACTAGCTATAAATAACCTCAAAGATAAAAAACAGAGAAAAGACGCAATACCATTATATTGTAGGCGTTTTGTGTCTATCATTGAGTTTTTCAAAGACGTATCAAATAAACATACAAAGGGTTGCCAGGTCCACAGTTTTATACACTTTTCTTTTTTGTTGCCATGGGTTATTTTTTATTCCAGGGCTTGAAGGTGGATATATTTTATACATCATCTGTAATTATTAAGGGGAAGATGAAGTGGAAAACAGCTAAAAACAACATGAAAACAATGTGTATTTATGATTACTGCTATAAAGTGGTTTTCAAGAAGAAATTGTGTGCAATGCACAGTGACTATAATACATTAAAATATTTAAAATAAGCATGTATTTTAGATGTGCGAGTAACACATTTTGAGTTTTGGAATTTGGGATAGCTTTCAGTGGTCTTTGGGCTGATTTTGTTATTCAGATCTGTCAACCCTGTCTATACGTTATATGTGAACTCTCCTAAAGAAATTTGGACAGCTGTTGTCATAAATATTTTTATCCTCCCATCAGCTCAAGATTGTGAGATCAGGTAAAGTTCTCTTCATGAAAATTCTCTTTCATGCACAGTGCTTTATGAGTTAGATGTAATTTCCAGTGCTGTTTTTGGTAACTTTGGTCCCGGGTTAGAATAGGGCTGCTTTTCACAGCAAGATGTTTTGTGATCTGTGCTGTCTCTGGAGGGAAGCCCGAGCAGGTTAGAGTGCAGGATACTGTCACCATCCTCCACTTTTCTCCTCATATGTCTAGCGGTCCCCAGTCAGCCCATTTCACACGAAACAATATAGAGCATCAATATTTAAGACCCAGACATAAAGAATGAAACAGACATTAAAGTCAACCTGGAGGCTTTTATTGTTTGTAGTGTTCTTTGCTCAGAAGAAAGACCGAACTTTAATGCTCTAAGCTTCAGCCTTTGTGCACTGTTTTTGATGTTTGTTTTTCTCCTAACTTCCTTCCTATGGTCTGGATAAATATATCTAGGGGGTTGCTGGAACTAATATATTACCGGAAAAAAAATGGAATTTGTTAAATTTGAAAAAATCTGCTTTCAATAGAACACACATGGGAGCTGTATGATGATGTATGTTATCTTACAGCAATGTCGGCCAGAAATGTGCTGTCTATTAAAGGTCAGGGGAAACATGTTAGCCTGAGTTTCCTCTCATTTACTTTACACTACTTCCATTCTCATTGGAATATCATGCTTGATAAAAAAGGTTTTGGCATTGAAAGAATCAGTCAGCCATGAATACAGTCCATTCACTAGCCTAATTCCCAGAAAGATTATAACACGACTTGCACGAAAATAACAAAGGTTTTCTAACTATTGTAGAAAATAAATCACATTAATATACCATCACAAATATACAATGCTCAGTCAGTTTCTTCTTTTAAAAAGTTAATTCTGTTAACATGAGATCATGAAAATGACATGGCATGCAGTGTGTAATGTTGGCGTGTTTGAAAGTAAGCAGTGTGCAAAGTTATAAATCTGAAGGTGAATGAATAACAAAGTTATTGGCTTGTAAAAAGGAAGTCGACTCTAATTCACGCAAACGAGTCGTCCCTAGTCCGATTCACGAACCTTTGCAAATTTACGTCACTACATATAGTGCTCGACTAGATTTGCTAGCATTGCCAACGAAAACTTCACTCTTCTTCCCCAAAACTGTAGCTCGTGAGCCTCATTCATGGTAGACCAATCACAGCAGACTAGACCATCTGACCAATCATATCAGACTAGGCTAACGGAAAGGAGGGGATATGCAGATGAATCGCGCAACGAACCATTTGAGAGTCAGTCAAGAAGTAAGGTAAGAATAATTGCCTTTTATCACAAAATAATAGTGTTTTTACACCTTCTATGTACATAAACGTGTTGTTGGACACTCCATAAACCAAAGTAGGACCTTACAAATTCCTCGTGCAATTCTTGAAGGGACAGTTAAAAATAAAAATTCTGTCTTCATTTTATCACCTCAAGTTGTTGCGAATCTGTATAAAAATATATTTGTTCTGATTAAAACATAGAAAGATATTTGGACGAATGGTTGTAACCAAACAGTTTTTGGCCACAATTGACTACCTTAATAGGAAAATTTACAATAGTCAAAAGTGCCCCATGACTGTTTGCTTTTCTATATTCTTCAAAATATCTTCTTTTGTGTTCAACAGAACAAAGAATTGAATACAGATTAAAAGATGACAGAATTTTCATATTCTGGGTGAACTGTTTCTTTAAATAAACTTCTATTCTCTAGTAATATGCCAAATAATATAAAATAATGACAACATAAGTACTTGTCTGTCTTTTTTGCCAACACAACTTTGAGATTATGATTAAAGCACTGATGAAATATACAACAAGAGATAAGTTAAAAAAAAAATATTTGTCACATTTCTTATTTATGTTTCTCCAAAGTAAATGCATAAAAGAAACTCATGCTAACATACAGAATTTTTTTCAGATTCTAACCTCATTTCAAAATGATTTTCAAACAATGAAAGTAACAAGAAAGGCACACAAGAGCTGAAGGGTGGTGCACTCATGCACAGATCGATCAATAATGCATCAAATTTCAGCACAAAGTTCCAAACAAGCGACAAGTATTTCCAGTCACTAGCTTTTGTATGGATGAAATATTGACAGGCTTTATTGAACAAGCTATAGAGGCCTCAGAGCTGCCTGTGACTATTCTGATCTCTCATACATTCGTCCACATGCAGAGCCAGATAAATAAAGAAACACATGAGACGATCCATCAGGCTTATGGAAATTTGTTAAAGCTCTATCCTGAATGATGAATCCTCAGAAAAGGTTTTACTCTCTTCTAGCAGAACATTACCTGGATGAAGGGATTGAATTTAAATGTATAATATTTAGTGACAACCTTTATGTCTTGAGTTCAAGTGAAGTACAGATTTTTAGGTTTGTAGCTTTAGGTATTCTATTTATTCCACTCCATTGGCAGCGTAAAAACATCAAATTTTATACCTAACACCAGTTGGGTTTCTGGAGTGGGATTTACAAAGAAACTTAAATTCCATAATTACATCATAGAAGCTTGAAAAAAATGGAAAATGTGGCACATTTAAGACCGACAGAATTTTCTGTGAGTATTTGTTTAAAATTTACAGAGATATTTCAACAGAACGTGGATACTATAACCAGATTGATTTAGCCAACTGTTTTCTGTGGAAAGATCTGCCCTGTGAGTAGTGAGTATTGTTACTATTTTCTGTAGTGGGGCAGAGCTGTTGCCACTAGCTACAGTTTCCTTTGTTTCCATTGACAATTTACTGGATAAGTGATGCTTCAGTACAAATGATGCATGATGAATACTAAACACTTTTGTCTGGTGGCAGACTATGAACATTCATAATGGAAATATAATATAAGGATCATGTTTGCAGATATGCATGGCGGTTTCTCTATCAAGATGACCAATTTCCTATCTGAATCATCTGGACAGCGGCAAAACGTGTGGGATAGAAGTGCAGCTGTGTCCCATAAGCCTTCAGGTTTCTGTTTTACATTTGAATGCAAGACTAACAGCACAGCAGGAAATTCAGCCCATGTTGACGATTTTTTTTCAACTGTTTCCACACTTACGAGCATCGTTTAATGGATATGTTGAGAGAATGAATGGAAAATAATGAAACAGACCGGGTTTGTTTCTTTTCAAAGGCAGCTGAATGGGTAGAGTTGATAATATAAAATATTTTGTGATTAAAAGAAGCAGAAGATCTTACATCAGTCCTTATGGTGATGTGATGCTGAAGGAAAATTGGAATTGGGTCATTTTCTGAACAGTCTCATTTTCTGACTGTAGAGTGACATCTACTGGTAGTACAAAACCAATTTACACAAAGTGCCAAATAAACACCTTACACATATATTAAAATGCTTAATTTAGTTATTTTATAGAGATGGGATACATCTATAACAGCAATCTTTTGTTTTATAATCCCAGGTATATTCTGTGTGTTTAAATATATTACTATTTGTTTTTTGTTTTTAATAATCTATACATTACAATTCTAGCATTTTCTGAGGTGTGACTTAGCAAGTAGTTTCTTGGTCAAAATTGAATATAAGATAGCAGGTCTCCAGATGGTCCGTCCCGATCCTGTGCTGAAACTGTGGCTGTAGATCCTCGGGTGTAAGGCCATTCATAAAGTGCTCACTCATTTCCTCATAAACCGAGACTCCAACGTCTTCTGTAATTCCAGAAAAGAGAACAGGCTATTTATATGTATAAAAAAAATTACACACATGAAAAAAACTTATTTCTGTGTGTTTACCCATGTATTTCTGTCTCAACATTTTCATTGTGACTGAGAAGCCTTCCGCATCTTTGAGCTCCAGCAGTTCCACATCAAAACAGTCATTTTCTGAGACATAATTCATGATTTCAATGGCAGAGTTCACGACTTCAGCCACATCATCCTCCTCAGTTTCTTCAAAGTCATCGGGATAGTCAGAGATGTCCTCATCATGAGACAAAACTATCAAAAGAAAATGAATTTTACTTAAACGTATACAGAATCAACTTAACATTATTGCTTTGAAGACATATTCAGAGATGTAAAAAGTAATACCTAGTTGAACTATATCAAATACTTTACTACATTTACATTTAAGCATTTGGCAGAGGCTTATATGCAAAGCGACTTGCATTGCATTATACTATAAATTTTTATTTCTAAGTATGTGCGATCCTTGGGATCGAACCCTTGACCTTTGGGTAGCTTGTTGCTCCAACCACTGAGCTGCAGGAAAAATAATTATTATATATTATTAATTTGATATATATTATTATACACAGGGAAGCCGTATAGGGAGGAAAAGTTAGGACAATTCCAAGGGCCCAGGACTGACAGGGCCCCAAAAAATATTTAAAAACTAATATAAAATGATTAAACCATCATCATTCAGTATGTATATTTATATTATAATAAAATTAATGATCCCTTTGTTTTTGGCAGGAAAAGTTAAAAATCCTCATTGACCAAAAAGTAAACATCCATATTGACCGACTACTCTGTATGAAATGGTTTGGTCCACTCTCAGTGATGGTGTTTAGTTGCAGTCAGTAGATACGCCAGAACTACAGTGACCACAATGTTGCCTAGTAACGTTAAATCAAAATCTGGTTTTCATAAAAGGAAAGAGAGAAAAGAGAGAGAGAAAAGACAAAGGAAAGTGTCTTTAAGTCTTTGAGTGGTATTAACCTGTTGGCTTAATGTCCATAGTGAAACATGATAGCTAGCAACAGACTAGTGTTAGCCTACGTTTAATCACCATTTAATCAGTGCAGGGAAACGTTTAGCACCATAATATCCCTGGTGTGGAAATTTCATTGTACATGTCCACTTCATTTTTATTGTTGGCATATATGTGCAGCTAAGTTTGAGAGGATTTGTTTTGAGAGGATGATGTCAATTTATTTTGATTGAAAAGTTAACATATATTTAAGTTTTTTTGTTTTTCTTCTTGTAAATCTTTCATTAATAATTATAATAATAATAATCAATAATAATTTTGTTAAGAGAATTTTCCATTTTGTTAAATTTTACAATAAAAATACATTGAGACTGTAAAAGATGGCCTTCAGCACATTTTTTATGGATGATTTTAATCTTGCATCAAATAGTGAACTCCATACTAGACTTGCATGCATGTACAAATCACCAGGAGTAAGCATTGTGATAGTACTAGTATTGAACTACAAGAAGCAAGACAGTTACAAGCCTTTAATCATAGTAATGTAAAGCTTTTGATGGGACGGTTAGGTCATAGAGATGTGGTGACAACAGCTGCGCAGAGGGGGCCTAATTCGATTTTTTGTCATGGGCCAAAAATTCCTGGTGGCGCCCCTGATTATACATATTTATTTAAGCGAAAATATCATGTTAACTGTGCTAAAATGGATCAAATGAATAGTAGATATTTACAGTTATAAACTTCACAATGCTCCCAATATCCTAATAAGAACTTTTGATGATATATTTAAATAGTACGATGTTAAAGATATTTTGCTTTTTGTTGGAATAAATGACTGATTACATTTTTTAATTGATTTGCTTAGTTGTTTAACTACATACATACCACTAGACACCTCAATCGCCTCTTCAAGTACACTTGCTAGGTTGGACACATCGTCCCTCGAAACACTCTGAGAGGATGAAAAGCTATCATCTTCATCAAAGTCCTCTGAATAATCAGACTCAGTTTCTTCATGGACCACTTCATCATCAGCACTGTGTGATGCTTTATCTTCTGTCTCTGTTTCCTGTGTAACGTCAGAGACAGCAAAGAAACCGTCTGTTCCGCTTCCCATGGATGACATTTGATTATTACATCCTTCTTTTGTTTGATGTCTGGATTCAGCATTAACCTTTGTCAGTTCCTTCTGATGCGCGATGAAGTTTCCCAGATGTTCTTGCACATCAGCCAGGCTAAGAATGCTGCTTGCACTTGGTCTGTTCTCTGGAGCCAAGGACAGCATTTTTTCAATTAAAGCATGCATGTCATCTGAATACCTCTCTGGGACCTTGGTGTACTCCCCTTTAATGATCCTGTAAAACAGACTGAGGAGATTTTTAGCTTCAAACGCGGGTCTGAGGGCGCAGAGTTCATACAGCAGACAGCCAAGCGCCCATATGTCAGATTTGATGCTGTATGGAACATCTTGACAGAGTTCAGGACTCAGATAAGTGGGGGTTCCCACACAGGTAGAGGCCATGTCAAGCGTGTGGTTCATAATCTTTGATATTCCAAAATCTCCAAGCTTGATAACACCTCTTTTGGTCAACAGCACATTGGAAGGCTTGAGATCTCTGTGAAGGATTTTTGCATTGTGAATGTAACTAACAGCCATGACGACTTGCACAAACCAGCGCATGATCTTGCATTCCGCAAAGTATCCCTCGTTCTTTTTCTCTTTGATGTGGTCATCAAGTGTTCCACCGTCACAGTAATCCATAACAATGTAAATATGGTCATTTGTTGAGTCAAAGAAGGTGTCAATCCATGATATAATATGAGGGTGCTTCATGCTCCTCAGAATTTCCGCCTCCTGCAGCACGAAATCTTTGCTCTTTGTTTTTCGAGAGCTGTCCACGTGAATTCTCTTGACAGCATATAAGTTATTTGTATCCATATGTTTCATCAACAACACGACACCTGCTCCTCCTCTGCCAAGAGTGAGCACTTTGTCATAATTCTCCATGTTTAAATTTACAGACCTTCTTTATTATTCCATTGTTGCCACTTTATGATCATGGCCACCTGTCTGCTTGATAAGGAGACACCTGAAACACCAGAGAATTATACACTAGACATAGTTTTGTGATAAATAAGCCGCATTAAAACAAATAAAAGCGAAAACAAACGTCTTTCATATATCTGTTTTACCTTTTGAGTCATGATGCGTTATTAAAACACGCCACATATCTGTCAAGTCAGGAACAGACAACAGAAAGCAGCTGTGTTGTCGTGTTGCCATGCAACGGCTTCATCGACATACGGTAATCCCATTAGCTTTGACGCTAGCTGCCTAAAATCAAACGTATTTTAAGAAAAATGAATGTTCATTTATGTAAGATCTTAAATAGACTCATAATGTTTCAGTGGTTTTACAATAAATTTAAAAGATAAAATAGACGGAGGGTCTGCGGCGCTACGTTGTTCACGAACATCCTCATTGCGTGGGATTGCGCAGAAATGCCTTAACTGACAAGCTTCCTGTATAACTGTTTAACACGCTTGCACTCACAAAAAGTGTGAAATTGATCATCGATCTTGAAACATCATAATATCTTCTGTTTATCATCATTAATTTAAACCGATAAGAGCAAAAGTGAAAAACATTGTAAAAACACAAAACAATTCATGTTTCTTTAATGCCTTCAAGTGCATCATTTCGAGTCATATATGCGCAGAGCTAAATATTACACCAAACATTATATTTTTTGTATATTAAGGACAAATCCCACCCTTTTGTTTTTGGTACATATCAGAAACTATTCAAATTTATATTTAAAAAAAAGGTTGACGGAAGAACTGTTTCTGTTTAACAGTCAGGGTAACCGCGTGGGAATCTGAGTGAGTTAACGCTACTACTGTGGCTGCTGTGTGCTATCTATGTTAGCTAAAAGTCCTGTGGAAACATAAACGCGAGGAGATTGAAAATGCCACCAAAAGGAAAGGGTGGCAAAGGTGCTAAAGGTAAACAATAATAAATATCGCGTCTACTTTGGGATTCTAACGCCGTATGAAAATTCACAGCGTAAAGTTAGATTTTGTCAATGCTTGCATAAATGTTAGCATGTTAGCATGAACCATTGTAAACATGTTACTCTGCCACTTTTAGCTGTTTAATTTTGTTTAATATCCTTCAGTCTAAATAAATGGTGGTCTTGGTTTATTTAAAGTCAAGTCGTTGTGTTTTTTCTAAATAAGTTTAAGTGTACAATGTGTGAATAATGTGTGTGCGATTAGACTAACTTAATGTGGTTATTTTAAATGTATAAATGAGATTTAACTGTTTAGTCGTAGTAATGATTGTTTAGACGCTAAACGATGTACATTTAACCAGGGGCTGCTGCATCAGGCAGTGGGGACAGTGACAAAAAAGAAAAGGCTCAGAAGGGAGGTACAGCAGTAAAGGTAACGTTACTGTAAACTTTCCAATGTCTATGCAAAAAAAATCTTAAGAAATGTAAAGTGACATTCAAATTAAAATGTTTATGTATTATCATTTGACACTGTAATGTAATCGTATTTATATTGTCTCATGTCATCACATTTTTGTGTCCTTAAATCCCATTTCAGGTGAGGCACATTCTCTGTGAAAAGCATGGCAAGTGTATGGAAGCAATGGAAAAGATAAAGTCTGGTATGCGCTTCAGTGAGGTGGCAGCACAATACAGCGAGGACAAAGCCAGACAAGGAGTAAGACATTGTTCTATTTTGATGATAGTTGACATATAACAGGTCAATGATTGCTTAACATCAAGATCTGCAGTATGTACTTTTTTGCAAAAGTTTATTTGAAAAGGTCCTGTCATTTGACAGGTGATTTGCTTCCTAGTCCCCTTGTAAATACGATAGGCTATTACACTGCAAAACACTGCTGAAACACATATAAACAAATAATAAAATGTATTTGTTTTGTAGTTCCAGTGAATAGTAGCTTGTTCTTGCCAGCAGATGGCATTCCAGCCACTAGCTATGCAGGAAAATCCATTTTAAACTGATTTGCATAAAAAATTGAACTCATAAATTTCCTACATCTTATTACAAAAAGTCTCTGGATCTTTTTGGTTACATAAAATGTTCTAGCAGCAGTACTTGTTGACAAATGTGTTATTCTAGTACAGGCTCTATTTAACTTACTTATTTTAAATGAAATAAAAGAGCTTTATAATAAAAAAATGTTTATATTCTAAAAAAGAAACAAAGATCATTAAGTCCTTAACAACCATGTTTACACAATTGTTTATTGAAGTAGTAAACAAAATAACTAAGAAAGTATCTTTAAACTTTGTGTGCAACACTTCCACTACGAGTATACTTTGTACACTTTGTATCTTTTCTGTGAATCGTGACATAAATTGCTTTAATTTAGTAAAAAGTGTGAAGGTTTTAAAGCTTTAAGTTTGGGATTTTCTTATGACAGGGTGACCTTGGTTGGATGACAAGAGGATCAATGGTAGGACCATTTCAGGATGCAGCGTTCGCACTACCTGTCAGCGCTATGGATAAACCTGTATACACAGATCCTCCGGTGAAAACAAAGTTTGGCTACCATATCATCATGGTTGAAGGAAAAAAATGAGCCATTATAAATGGACTGAACAGTTTGGTAGTTATAAAACGATGCCATTTGATAAGGCTCCAACACACCACATTTACACAGTCAAATGCATTCCCAATGCCTCATGATGACATTGAATACCTCAAAACCATTTTTATCACCATGTAAATAGCAGCCAATAAAGTAGATCTTAATAAGCCAACTGCATTCATTCAATTTTTTCTGTTGTCTTGTTGTTCTTTCATAACTTAAGTGTTTTATAATTGTAATGTTAAAACACTGACTCTTTCCACAAGGAAAAGCAAAAGTACGATAGCATTTTTAACTACAGAGCAAGACATGTATGTTAGTACTTCGTGGGTAACATTAGTATCATGAACCATGTGACATTCATGGTGTTCTAATGTCGCTTAAAATAATAATAATATTTTGAATTTTGTAACAGCGCACTTTCTTTAGATAACAGAAAACAAATAAACTAAGGAAACATAAACCAAAAAAGTGTTTATTTCGATAACTACAGGGCAATATATTGTTATTATTATTTCAAACGCATCTGCGTTGTCCACAGCAACACCAACTGCAGGAAGTCAGTGATGCGCCTCTCTTTGTCTGAACGGGTATTGGCTAAAAAAAATGGAGTCAGATGACGCAATATTTCCGGGTGCAACACGCGCGGCGGAGGTAACTGTCGGTCATTCAGCTTGGCAGAGGGGATCGCGAACTCGAACCTGAGGTAAGAGACTAAACGCCGGTCGGACTAAACGAACATCATATTAAACCATCTACGGATTCTTTAGTATAATCTTTGTACCTTAATGATGTTTAATCAGGGGGTGGTTTTCTCATTTGATAGAGAGCTCAATACGGGAGGGTTAACTGGGTTTCGTTTGGCTCATTTATATCGTCACGTACGTCCGTTCTAAATACGAGACAATTATTCGGCTTGATTACATTTTAGGGGATTATTTAGACCCTGTTAAGAGAATGAATTGATGTGAGGATTTTGGGATGTCGTGTCTCCCTCTAATGATGACGATGATGCTCCGTTTGACGTTCGCATCATCCGACATAGAACGTTTACCAACATCATACATTTCCACAACTTCTTTGAATGACTATTTAAAACGTGTAACATTCATCAAACTAAAACGTGTTTGATTAATGAAATCTCATTTTGGTCATTCATACGCATGTACGCACCTTAAAACCACCCCCTCAAAATGCGGGGTTTTGTGTTTTATTCGTTTCAGGAAACCACTAAAAGTACCTCGTTTAGATCTTCTAGAACAGTTTGTGATGTAAACATTACAGTAACGTTAGTTTACATAACGTACTGATCGATGTTTTATGCAAATATTTGTAAACTCATTACAATGCAATCATAGCCACGCAAAAGCAGTGGGTCTACTGTTATTGATTGGAAAAACAAAAACTTTTGAAGTACTGTTTGACATTAATGGTAGGTCAGGTTGTCAACAGAGGTCAAAGTGCCCTTTAAAGAAGAGACGATTGTGACAGATAAAAACGTAAGAACAAATGCTATGCATATAATGGGATCGGTTTCACGATCGGATCAATCATAGTCAGCAATGTGTTCACCTGTTGAAGATGTGGTCAGTGAGTGGGGTGAGCTGGAAGGTTTGTTCTCATTGGCTGTCTCTGCTCACTGACCACTCTGAGCGAGATTTAAGGGTTCAGGCTGAGCATTACCTTTGTACAGGATTCATCAGGGCTGATTAACAGTTTCACAATTCAGCATCAACCTTTGTCTCTATATTAGATCATTTGTTGAAATGTAATGTAATTAATTGTGGACGAACAAGATGCAGTTTTGAGTTATCTGAGGCTTGTTGTTCCACTCATGAAGGTATGTGGATGCTTGTTTTAATAATGTGCTGAGTGGTACTGTAGTGTGTAATGCTAATTACATTATATTGTAGATCAGCATCGGTCATGACTTGAGAAACAGTACATAAAATTGTCTATGTTTCTACATACATAGAATATAATTGTGTCAAATGTAATGTGCACAAATGATGTACATTTATTTTAAGTCTAATTGGATATATACTGTATATATAACATTCCAACATGAATTAACGCCGTCATTTTTTTTATGTTATCATGTTTTTATTGTGTAAATTAGCTGTATTTTTTTGTTACCGTGGCAAATAAACCAACTCCAGTTAGATTGATATTAATTGAAATGCACAATAAAAAACATGATTTTTGAAAAATATAACATATTTCGGAGCCAAACTCTTCATATATATTTATATACAGTCAATACAGTGCTTAACACATTTATTAGACCATTTGTGATATCAAAGAAATATAAATTCAAAAACTATTTTAATTTACATTATTGTTAATTATTAATAAACTTCAATAAAGTTTTTTTCAGCATTTCAGAAATTCATTGGTATCAATAAAAATGGTACTTTAGCATAAGAAAAACTTTTTTGACTACAGAGGTTACGCATACTACCAAATGAATCATTAACAAAACATAAAAATCATTTTGATTATCACCAATACTTTTTAGGGCAGCTGTGGCACAGACTTTATATTTTTTGACCACTGTGTATGCATGTATTATTGCAACTTGAATGAATTGTGCGTAAAATACGTGACGCTAAATGTTATTTAGAAGTATTTTATTAGCTCAAGACGAACACATTTTGTTTTCTATATTATAGCCTACTGACCCCGACATTCAGTATTGATGATCTTTCTTACTTTGGAAACGCAGTCCACTGCTGAATAGTAAACAAATAGGCTGTGTCTACATCACATGCCGTTTCACCAGAATTGACTTAACTACTTGAATAACATAAAAATGTTGTCATCCTAAACAATCAGAGAGAGATAGCTAACTGCTTAGATTGATGCGTTTTCTTATCTGCTGTTGTTGAGTCAGCGACTGTCTGAGCAACGGCTGTGTGTCCTGCTTTAACCTTCAGCCATGAGCTGTGTGCTCTTTAGATCTGCCTTTGCAACAGGTGCTACAGTTGCTCATTATTGTCTTCACTGTCAGTAAGGCCTTGTGCTTCAGGAAAGCTGAATGGAAAGCTGACATGAACACGGTCACAGACCGTAAAATGCAAAGCTATGTAAATTATAACAGTCATGGTTGAAGCCATAGTCTTGAAGCTGAGTAGTATTGTGTTGTGTGCCGTTTATTTTGACTTCCACTATTTTATGTGATTCAGGAAGAGTGAAAGTACACCAGATACTTAATGACAGCAAAAAAACAAAACAATTAAGTTAATTTTTTAATCTTTTGCTCAGTCGGTAGAGCAACATATTTGCAATGCAATGGTCATGGGTTCAACCCCAGGGAACGCACAAATTCTTAAATGTTAATGGAGTTTTTACATAAAGACTTGTTCACTAGGCGTGCGATAATCTTAGTTTTATTACGTTGTTAGTTAAGGCTTATCTTATCAGTCCGCCCTGTCCCGAGGCTAGGGCAGCCCTGTAGGATGTTTTCGACATCCTTGTGCTAATAAATGAGATCCAGAGAGAGACATTTATTGGAATATAGCTCATGTCACCACCCGCTAATTGTCTAATACAGTATATGCATCTAATTGATTTCAAACTTTTCATAAATGGAGATTTTCACAAATAGCCCTGCATCGGCTCTTCATATCTTGTCATATATGTGATTTATCTAGGATACCACACTTTGCGGTTCTCTGTGTTGCGCTTTCATTAACATATTTTCTATTTGTGTTTTCCTCCATCAAGATTGTGATTTTGGAGTAAGACAATCTTTTTAAACTTTGGCCCCCGGATCTTCATCTGGACAAACATCAACACCCCCTCTATATCAGGCTTGGCCTGGTCACTTCATTTTCCAGTCCCCCTTCACAACAGACTTGATTCTGAACATGGACCTGAGCACCGTTCTACTGTTTCCAGTACATGCGCTAGTGTGGCTGTACTCCTTAATAAGTTTTCTGCCATGGTGTTTTTTAACGGGGGCACAGGAAAAGAAAGCCCAGGCAAAGAGGCTCAAATCCAAGTCTACCACAGGCAAGGAGGATGGGCCTTATCGTTCTGTGGATCGCTTCGATTCTCTGGTAACGGTGGATATTCGAGGAAAAGATACGCTGGATAAACTGTTCGACCATGCGGTGCAGCGTTTTGGTAAAGCAGACTGCTTAGGAACCAGAGAGGTTCTGAATGAAGAAAATGAGACCCAACCTAGTGGAAAAGTCTTTAAAAAGGTACACGCTCTAGTATTTATAAATGAACATGTTATCTCAAAGCCTGTGTTCACACTGTAGGGCAGTTGTTCTCAACTCTGGCCCGCGAGATCCACTATCCTGCAGAGTTTAGCCCCAACGCTGATAAAGAACCTGAAGAGGCTTGTCAGTGACTTCGGGAACAGACGGGTTCTATTTAATGTTGGGCTGCGCAGATTGTTTGGAATATCATGTGAGCGATTCAAATGGGTACCGAACAATCTCTTTCGTGGTTCTAACATCTCAAAATGTTAATAGATTTGCGCAGCGCCGCATTAAGTTGAACGTTTAGCTGATAAGCTTGTTCAGGTGTTTTATATCAGAGTTGGGGCTAAACTCGGCAGGAAAATGGATCTCGCGGGCCAGAGTTTAGAACCACTGCTGTAGGATAAAGTGCTTAGTTCAGATTTTTTATGCTCAGATATGATTTCTTCAGTGAGGTTGTTCATGTGATCTTTTACATATGGTCCATATGGAACATGAGCCATTGGTGCAAAACAGAGAATAGTCATATGAATTCCCACCTGACTGTTCACAGTGTATTCACATTGCAACACATGTCATGTTATTCAACCGAATTAGTTCCACTTTAAATTGAAAATGTCACATTAAGCTAGTGGTGGGGACGTAGCAAAGATGCTAATGTTATAGGCATGTTACATGTTGGGAGAATATACAAAATGTTTGCTCAAAGGAACAGTTCACCTGAGTTTTTAATTCTGTCAATTATGGCAGTCAATGGTGGCCAAAAACTGTTTGGTTACAAGCATTCTTCCAAATATCTTTCTGTGTTCATCAAAACAAAGACATTTATACAGATTTAGAGCAACTCGGGGGTGAATAAATGATGACAAAATATTCAAGGGAACTGTTCCTTTAATGTAAAAGAAATGTTTATTAACACAGTTGTTCAACAATTAGATGGAAATGTTTTTTGTTGGCAGTTAATTCTTGGTGATTATAAGTGGTTGTCGTATGATGAGCTGGATATTGAGATCAGTAGTTTCGGGAGCGGACTGGCAGCACTCGGCCAGCAGCCAAAAAGCACCATCGCCCTTTTCTGTGAGACCCGAGCGGAGTGGATGATCACGGCTCAGGCCTGCTTCAGACGCAATTTCCCATGTAAGGACACACATTTTTTTACTCCACATAGCCACACTCTCTTTTTAAGTCCTCAATGAAATGAGTCATATTTTTAGGCATTAGCCATTTTAGTTATTGTGATGTCTTGTTCTGACTCATAAGTGTTTGTAATACGATTCAAGTATGGAAGGAAGGAGGCGAGAACCGGAAGACAATAAAAAACATTTAATAAATAATATAACAGCCGACGGCCCCTCACGGACGACCGCCGGCTAACAAACAACATAAACATTAATAGACAGCCGGCCGCCCCTCACGGACGACGGCCGGCAAATAAAACATAAATACAATACAAACACAAGCTCGGGCCCGGTCCTCTCTCCTCGACGGTCCGGTCGCGTGTTCCTTTTATATGCTCCCAATCTCCTACGTGATGCGAGGCCGGTGCGCGCACCACTGGCGCTAATTAACAATTACTTACCGGCCTCGAACCACGGTCTCGCCTCGCATACTCCACTACATACCCCCATCGCCCCTCACAGGCCGGGGGGTACCCCCGCGACTGTGCATGCTCCCTCCCTCGGGGGGGTCTGGGGCGGGGGTATGCAGCGACGAGACGAGACAACGGAGACGGGAGCCCTCGGAGCGACCGGAAAGAGAGAGGGGAGAGAAGAAAAAAAAAAAATTATAGTCCGGTTCCCTGACATGCTGCCGCTCGTTCCTCAACCAACCGGAGTACTCTCCTTCGCGGTGCCTTGCGGTGGCCCTGGGCCCTCGGTGGACGGCTCGACCGTCCGCCCCCTGGCGGCCGGCGGTGGCTCCTCCTTTATCGGGGAGTCGGGGCGAGATCCCCGTCCCCTGCTCCTCCCCCTTGGGCGGACGGACGCAGGCTCCGGCCACTGGCAGGCGGTGGCCCACTCGGCACTCCCGCCCCCTGCTCCTCCCCCTCGGGGGACGGACGCAGGCTCCGGGCTCTGGCGGACGGCGGCAACTCCCCCGCTCCCGCTTGGACGTTAGCCACCCTACCCCGACCCAGGGGCGCGGCAGCACAGGTCGCCGTTCCACCGAGGATTTGACGGTGGCCACAACTTGCACTTCCGTTTCCCCAGAGCCACCGCTTCGGGCAGCAACTGGCGGACGCCCTTCGTCCGCGCTGCCCGAACTCTCCGGCACCGCGAGGTCCCTCGGCGGCGAGGACTCTCCGACAGCATGTCTCTCCTTCCTCCCGGGTTTCGGCACCAATGTAATACGATTCAAGTATGGAAGGAAGGAGGCGAGAACCGGAAGACAATAAAAAACATTTAATAAATAATATAACAGCCGACGGCCCCTCACGGACGACCGCCGGCTAACAAACAACATAAACATTAATAGACAGCCGGCCGCCCCTCACGGACGACGGCCGGCAAATAAAACATAAATACAATACAAACACAAGCTCGGGCCCGGTCCTCTCTCCTCGACGGTCCGGTCGCGTGTTCCTTTTATATGCTCCCAATCTCCTACGTGATGCGAGGCCGGTGCGCGCACCACTGGCGCTAATTAACAATTACTTACCGGCCTCGAACCACGGTCTCGCCTCACATACTCCACTACAGTGTTTTTTTGATTTTCCAAATGAATGAGTGTTTCGTTTATTTTGTTAATCTGTGTCTGTTGTTCTTTTTAAAGTGGTCACCTTTTATGCCACTCTTGGAGAAGAGGCTGTTGTTTACGGATTGAATGAATGTGGAGTTACACACCTGGTTACCAGTTCAGAACTGCTAGAAACCAAACTGAAGGTGAGCGCAGACTGGTGCAGTGTTGTGTATGGACAGTAGTTGCAAAGATCAATATTGGTAGTACTAAATTCAAAATGAATTAATTTCATTTCTGTCAGCTTTGGGGTCCTTTATAATCATCTTTTAGCAGATATAGACAATACACTTAAAATTAAGTGTTTTTCTTCTTGTAAAATTGACGTTCTTTTGACCAAGAATTTCCCTCCTGCTGATACCACCTGTTACCCACCAGCAAAAGAGAGCATACCATGGTTCACAGCTGTGATGTAAAATAAAGCTGCTGCCTGCTTTTAAAAGGACTAGTCACACCCCCAACTTCCTGTTTTATAGGGAAATGGTAACACAGACAAGGAAACTGCACATCATGCCCATTCATGGAGTTTTAAGAGGCCAGCAGAATTACACTTCTATTACTTAACATAGAATAAGAGTCAAGTAAACTGTATTTATATAGAGCTTTTTACAATCTTCATTGTTACAAAGCAGCTGTACAAGAAACATATTGACTATAAGCAAAATATTTAAAGTTATAAAAGTAAAAAAAAAAGGTGAAAACAGACACACACACCGATTCAAACCATCCACCAACAAAACACTCCACACACGCAATATGCACATGCACAAACAGACACAGACGCATACACAAATGCGCACCAACATGGACACGCAGACACATGCGCGCACACGGACGCGCAGACACAGTGGTTAACACTGATAAGCACACATTTAAAATAAAGGATAGAGAAAAACAGGTCAAATATTAAACGGACTATAAATTCCTATATGCAACATTAATTTTATGTTAAACTTTAAAATTGTAATTCTAAAGGAGCGCCCCGGCCAGGCAAACAGTGCAAATATAATGTTAACTTTAAAAATGTTTTTGTGCAGAATGTTCTTCCTCAAATCCCCAAACTGAGGCACATCATCTATGTGGACAGGAAGACTATCAGCAACTCAGGATATTCACAAAACATACAGATCCACAGCATGCACTCTGTGCAGCAGCTGGGAGAAAAGCCAGAAAACCGTAAGCAGACTTTTGTTTTCATTTTTACGTTTTATAATGAGCATCAGATTAATGATTGATATCTTATTAATATACTTACTTCAGCTTTTCTGTTATGTACTGTAGTATGCCGGCAGTTCACCCACACACTATTGATCTACACATGTATGCTCGGAGAATAAAATACTGTGTTTTTTGTGTTACAGTGAAAAGCGAAATAGTGAAGCCCATTCCATCAGACCTTGCAGTTATAATGTACACCAGCGGCTCCACTGGCAGACCCAAAGGGGTGATGATCATTCACAGTAACCTCATCGGAGGCATGGCGGGCCAGTGTGAAAGGATACCTGGCTTGGGGTGTGTATTGTGTCTGATAGTATTTCAATATTAAATACAGAATACAAACTGTTCCATGGAACTTTGAATGGGGAATGAATACCTCAGCTGTCTCAATCACAGCCCTAGGCTCTGTAAACAAAAACTAATTTGCAAATCATTGCTAACATTGCGTTGGCTGACGTGTCTTCGTAGGGTGGGGTGTTTAAGGAAAGGTGCTGAAACGCCAACAGCACCTTTAATAGATTAGTAGATTAGTCCCTAAGATTTTCGTGATGTGCCTGTGTATTTCTACAGTCCGAAGGATACATATATTGCTTATCTTCCTCTGGCTCACGTGTTGGAGATGACGGCTGAGATGTCATGTGTGACTTATGGCTGCAGGATCGGCTATTCTTCGCCACAGACACTGTCTGATCAGGTAATACACTTGAATTCCTTATCAGACAAATTAACCATAAAATACCCACATTTTGTTAAAGACAAAATGATAGTTAACCTTCAATCACTTTATAGATTTTCTTTTTTTTGCTTTGTAGTCAACCAAGATTAAGAAGGGAAGTAAAGGTGACTCCAGTATGCTAAGACCTACCTTAATGGCTGCCGTACCAGTAAGTTTGACTCCAGAATCATCTCATCCTTGAGTTTTCATTTTCTGTCATCCAGAAATCTCATGTTCTCTCTCTTTCATTAGGAAATAATGGACCGAATCAATAAGAATGTCATGAGTAAAGTGCAGGAGATGAACTTCGTTCAGAGAACCCTGTTTAAACTGGCGTACGACTACAAACTTGAACAAATCAAGAAGGGTTATGATGCACCCCTTTGCAATTTGTAAGATATGCTTAAAATGGCACTTTATGTCATAACGTGTGCCCATAAATGTGAACCGAGGTATTGATTGACTGTGTTCTCTAACATGTTTAGGTTATTTAAGAAAGTGAGGGCTCTGTTGGGTGGAAATGTGCGGATGATGTTGTCTGGAGGTGCTCCTCTGTCTTCCGCCACCCAGCGCTTTATGAACATCTGTTTCTGCTGTCCTGTTGGTCAGGGATATGGTCTTACTGAGACCTGCGGTGCAGGAACTATTACTGAAGGTAAGGAATCCTGGCACATGTCAACAGGATTCGTACAGTTGAATGTTATGCTCTTTTTCAAATTATATAGAGTGACAAAATCTTAGTACAAGCAGGGACAAAGGAATTGATACAAACCTATATGAGTGTATGGCTTTCTTTCTTCAGAACACAAAAGAAGATATTTTTAAGAACGTTGTTAACCAAACAACGGCAGTACGCATTGGCTTCCGTTGTATGCATAATATTCCACTGAGATATTTCTCAAAATATCTTCTTTTGTGTTGCTCAGAAGAATCATATGCAGGTTTTGAATGACATTAGGGTGAAGAAATAAAGACAAAATGCAACTTTTGAGTGAACTGTCTCTTAAAATGTTTAGAGGAAAACTAACTGTAATAGTAGTAGTAAATGAGAGCTTTTGCTTTGTTGTGCAGTTGCAGATTATAGCACTGGACGAGTTGGAGCTCCTCTGATCTGCTGTGAGATCAAACTTAAAGACTGGGTAGAAGGTTGGTGAAAATTATTATTTACTGCTCATTTATATGAATACTGGTGCATTCAATGCACTTGCATTGCTAAAGCAACTCTAATATTCTCAAGAAACAAATCATGCCTGTTAGATTGTGACGTTTACTAGTCAAGAATAAGCAAGAACAGTATCTTCTACAAGATTATTAAAAAAAAAACATATAAATTGAACTGGCACCATTATAATGCAGAAGTATAAAGAAAGAACAAATGAGAACATACTCTAGATAAAACTTATCACAGCATGTCCCCATCTCAAGGACTTCATACATGCACGGCAGTGGTGCGTATCTAACAGTGCCCCAATGATGTTGTTTCTCTGATTAATATCATTTTAACAAATAAAGGTTTCTTAAACTAGTAGGAAACGTATAATTAGAGTCCAGTGCTGAATTTTTTTAAAAATTCTACACGGCTTTCCATTAGGTGGCTACAAGAAGCATGACAAGCCTCATCCACGTGGCGAGATCCTCATCGGTGGACCTAATGTGACAATGGGCTACTACAGGAACGACTGCAACAATGAGGACTTTTACATAGATCAGAACGGGCAGCGATGGTTCTGCACTGGTGACATTGGAGAGATGCATCCTGACGGATGTCTTCAGATTGTTGGTATGCTTAGTTTTAACATCACTCTTTTATTGTTATGTAAGATATCTGTTGGTTCTGGTGTTCATTTTGTTTATATGTTTTTAAAATGCCTAGATCGCAAGAAAGACCTAGTGAAACTTCAGGCCGGAGATTATGTCTCCTTAGGGAAAGTCGAGTCCGCCTTGAAGAACTGCCCCCTCATTGACAACATCTGTGCATATGCAAACAGGTTCGTTTGTTTGAACTAACTAAAATTGATGTTCTTGAAATGGCAGGTGTACTGTACTTTTTGACCTGTTGTCTATCTCTCTGCCCACCAGTGACCAGAACTACGTCATCAGCTTTGTTGTTCCAAATCAGAAGCAGCTCACATCTCTCGCCCATCAGAAGGGTATCGAGGGCACATGGGAACAGATCTGCAACCATCCACTTATGGAGAGAGAGGTTCTGAAGGCAATTAAAGAAGTTGCAACTTCAAGTAAGTTAAACTCTATATTAACTGTAGAAAAATTAGCTATGGTGTGAAAGTTAAAAATATGGAAATTGTGTAAAAAAAATTACTGAAGGCCTGCTTCTAGCAAGTATGAGGCAGGCAAAAATAAGGATAAGATTATTTGTTTTTTTATAAAACTTTCTTAATTCAATATTGTTCGTTTCAATGACGTTAAATCCCAGTATATTATTTTCATTGGATTTAGTTTGGTGCAGAAATGTTATGCTCTTATATTGTTTCTTCTATACGATTTGGCTAGAATTTAATATTCAATAGAATAGCAAGACATTTTATGCTCAGAATAGGTTTTGATATTTGTGTATAATTCCAGCTAAACTGCAGCGTTTTGAGATACCAGTCATGGTCCATTTGAGTCCGGACCCGTGGACCCCTGAAACAGGTCTGGTGACCGATGCGTTCAAACTGAAGAGGAAGGAGCTGAAGAACCACTATCTCAACGACATTGAAAGAATGTATGGCCACAAGTAGGATCTCTTAACAGCCAAGCCAAATAAATCTGTATCAAACCCTCGGCCTGCAAGAGTGCTGTAAATCAATAAATGTTTTAAACTTTTTGCCACAACTTCACCACTGCCCATTGCTTAGTGATGCGCACTAAATTTCACAAAGAACTGTAAAGATAAAAGATTTTTTATTCTTGATAACAAGTCGAGCTGTGTGGTCTCTTTGCTGTGAAATAGTTTACAATAGAGCTGTAGCGGAGTAGCTTGAGACTTTTTGGGTAAGTGACAATATTCAGCTTATCCAGCTTAACACATTCACTAATTTCCCCCTTTTTTAAATACTAAAAGAGTGGTTTGAAAAAACTGTTTCATCCATACAACAGCGATATACTGCCTTCACCTTGAGCTTTTGTTCTGCTTAGTTCGATGTAATTTAAAACAAATTCCTAACTGAGGTTAAGTCACCACACTGCAGAATTTTGCCTCCTTTGAGAGGCAAATCATTTATATGTTTATATATCTATTAGTCATGTTTCTGTGCCTTCTGATTGGTCACTGTTTTCAATGTTGATTGGTTATGAAAACGTGTGCTGTTCATTCACATTAGTATGCCATTTGTAGTGGTTTCATAATGGTAACAATATTTTTGTCTGAAAATGTGTAGATCTGTATAAAGTTCAGCAGTAATACTAACTACACATTTGCTTAGTAAATGTGTTCATGGAATGACTCAGGACAACATGATTTGTTGTTAGAAGTTAGACTGAGATCTTAAATGAAAGGAACCTTTTTATGAACATTTTCTGTGAATCCGGAGGTAAAGGTTGCTATATTCTAGCTATATCATCTTGTATGGTTACGTTTTTTCATTCTAGTTTTGGCCACATCTAGAAAAAAATCTTTGTTACAAATTGGCTTTTGAAACATTTTATCGCCTCAGTTCTATGTACTTCATGAGGAAGCGACAAATGAAAGTTTAAATCTTTACTCAAGTTAATGAATTTGTCCTCCACAGTTCTGAAAAATAACATTGCACTCAGTATTGTTATTTATTTTGTTAAAATACATTAATTTAAACCCATGTTTAATTTATTTTGAACGGGTGTGATTGTGTACACTGTAATCCCTTTTATTTTGGTTTACCAATGTTTCATTTCCAGTTATTTGTAGTGTAAAATTTATTTATTAGGATTTTGTCATTTGCACTATTTTTGGTTCAGGGATTTAGCCATTTATTTATTTGAAAGCCATTAAGTCAACGAAATCAGCCGTCGCTTCATCCCCTTTGGAATGTTTTTTTTTCATTCTTCAGGGTTCCATCTCATAAGCAAGATTATACGGTGGACAAATGTTTGGATTTGAGAAATTGTGAATTTGCCTGTAGTGTGTTCTGATGCATATTTATTTGAATTGCATTTCAATGTAGGTCACCGTATGCACAATAAAGATGTTTTCTACGCATTGCCAACATTATTTATTCATACACAAATTGCTACATTTCCGAAAGAAAAAGCTATACAAAAGATTTGAAACTAGAAATCAGTTAGCCCAGTCTTGAAAACGGAAACAGTCACTTGCGATCTTCCACACTGGCTGGTCACTGTTAGAGGAAGCTTGAGCAGTCAATAAGAAGTTTTGGTTGAAGTATCTCTGTTTGTTCCCATCAAACTTAACAGAGCCAGCTGTAACCACCAACAATGTGGTTTGGCCTTGAGTTGCAAGTTCTGCCAACAAAAGCAAAATAATATCAGACAATTACACGTTGATATCTTAATTTTTATTTAAAAATTGTTAAGATAAGACTAACAGGTGTTACACATGACCTACATACCATGAACAGGCTGGCAGTCAAGAGTTTGCACCTGAAATTCACTGGTAGGGAGGGAATCAAAGAAATCACTGAGAGCCTCTTGTCCTGTGACAGCATTGCCATTCCACACCATTGTTGCTTTGTCCAGATACAACCTCGTCAAATGCTAAACGCAGAATATTTTATCATGAGGCTTTCAATTGCAGAGAGCGTCAATATAATGAATCACATGTGACATTTGAGGTTACATTTGTAAAATCGCATACCCTTCTTTTCTTATCCATACAGTCATAATATATATTGACGAATTCTTCCGAGTATCTGCATGACTGATCAACTTGATTTCGGAAATCCTGATTATCCAAAAGAGAAATCACGTGAACAGTTCAATTACATTATATTCCATAGAAAGATTAATAATATTGATGCCAACCATAAATACACTTACCACGGTTAAAGCCATGAGTTACAAGTCTCTGGTGCGTTGCGATATGATACCAAAAGTACTATTAAAACACACAATTGAAAATGTGACGTTAAACGCAGGCACCAGTCCGTCGAAACAAACTTGTACCGTGATACTATCTAAATATATTTAAGTCCACTTGTAAAGGAACGAAATTTCGTTAAAAAGGATGAATTAAGCTCTCAGTTTCTTTTAAAAACAAACGCTGTATATGCGCTCGGATATATGTGTTCACAATAATTGTCCCCCCGGAAAGCTGCACCGTAATTGTTAGTTCCCATGATCCTTTCTAATAACACATCTATAGACTCAATTTGACGTTATTATCAAGTTTATTTTTAGTATTTTGGTCAATAATTAATCAGTACATTAGTCTAGTAAGATAAAACTCATTGTAATCGGACTTAAATACTGGATGTTTTAAAAACGTAAGTATTTTATAATATTAAAAATAACTGACGGGCACAATCGGAATAAAAATGAAGAATATTAAAAAAATGACACATCATAAACTATAATAAAACAATACAACGCACACATTAAACATTCTGAGTCTAAAAATAAAAAAGCTGTTTCCTTTTTTATCAGGCAAAATTCAACTGCACCTAAAATAAGAATTGCTTTATCCAATGAAATTTGCCGATTGCCAGTTCGAGGCGGGGTCATTTATGTTGATTTGTCATTCTAGCGCACTCTCAAAACTGAAATGGAGGGAAAAGTATCAAATGTAGACATTTGTAACTTAGCTTACACTGGAAAAATTGAAGAACTTAGAAAATGTATTTTGTCTGAAAGATCGCTCGCTACGAGAACAGACCAGGTGTGTTGAAACGGTTGATGCACATGCACTATGGTTAGCATGTTGGTATCTTGAAGTCCTTCGATTGATTCAAACATCGCTGTCACGTGTTTTAATTGCTCTTAATTTTTCTGCTTTATATAGGACTGCAGGACTGCTCTGCACTGGTCTTGTTCCGCTGGACATGTGGAAATTGTGCAGTTTTTGTTGGAGCTTGGAGTTGATGTGGACCCCAAAGATGATGTGAGTCAGCATTTTTTTATATTTAGGTCTATATAAGGATGCCGTTACATTTAATAATGCTTATGCACTTTTTAAAAATTATTTTTAAATCATGTCATTCATTAAAGTTATCAATATTTGTGTGGCAATATATGCCATCCACTGACTATCCTCTTGGTGGAGTTATTTACCCTCTTTCCTTGTGGTACATACAATTGTAGACATGTTGGACTCCTCTTCATATAGCATCATCTGCTGGAAGAGAAGAAATTGTCAGATCCTTAATATCCAGAGGAGCACAGCTGAACTCTGTGAACCAAAATGGTTGTACCCCGCTACACTATGCAGCATCGAAAAACCATTATGAGGTAAATTAAATTTTAGTTTTGCTTTTCCTTCAGCATCATCACAGCTTCCGATTTTATAAAAAATACATTATTAGATTCATTTTATTTTTTATAAATTGTTTTTCTATTGAATGATCGTTTATTAACAGATAGCCCAGATTTTGCTGGAAAATGGTGCAGATCCTAATGCAACAGATAAGCTGCAATCCACACCACTACACAGAGCATCCACCAAGGGCAACTACCAGCTCATTCAGCTTCTTTTAAAACAGAAGGCTTCTACGAACATTCAAGACTCTGAAGGAAATACACCACTGTAAGTGTAATTGCTGCATTCAGCACATTTGAAGGGATAGTTCAGCCAAAAACTCCAATATGGTATCCGCAATTCTAAGAGTTCCTAAAGCACATTATACCAAAACGCGGCTCCTGGCGACATGTTGATGTTTCGTGAAGTGACTCCCTTGATATTTTCATAAATTTGAACGCAATTTTTTATAATGTTAGCTATACCCTACAGCCTCAACAGTTCCTTTCTCCAGGTGGCGCTAAACGTACCAGACGCTGGTTAGGCATCTGCCACCAAATACTAAAAGAAGAAGATTGCGATTGTGTAATGACGTTCAGTTTTATGAAATTATCAAACAATTCGCTTCACAAAATGTCAACATCTCGCCAGGAGCAGCTTTTTGAAATGTTGTGCTTTAGGAACTCTTAAACAGGTGGACCCCATAGACTCCCATTATATGAAGAAGAGAGGGCTGCGGATTTACCAAACAATCTTATTTATGGTTCTACTCAAGTAAAAAATGGCAAATTTGAGTTTTGGGCTGAACTATCCCTTTAACTCAGACTGACTTGTAATCTAATTATTATTTTCACAGTCACCTGGCATGTGACGAGGAGCGAACAGAGGCGGCAAAACTGCTTGTGGAACATGGTGCCAGTATCTATATTGAGAATAAGGAAAAGATGACGCCTCTACAAGTAGCTAAAGGTGGCGTGGGGAAAATGTTGAAACGAATTGTAGAGGGCTGATGGACCTTTGGCCGAGATGGAACGATGCACTTGCAGCTTTTAATTAAGCAGCTATTCAAGTCTGATGAATACTCCGCTGACAAAGAAACTTTGAAAGAAAAACAGTGAAGCAAAGCATCTTCTTTTTAGCGGAAATTATTTAAGACGCTTGGTAAAGAGAAAAATTATGCTTTAGTCAGTTTTCTTTTCTTTCTTTTTGTACTTTTTTTCTCGTCGTACTTTGTTGTTATTGTCTAGTTTAATCACAATTGATTTATTTCAGTTACACCTAAACTGGGTTTGTCACAGTCTTGTCACTTGTAGTTGTGTTCCGCTGTCATAAGGTAGTAAAATCTTTCATCCTGTTGTTTAAATTAAACTAGGAAAATCAACTAAGCTCTGTCCCAAATGAGATACTATACATTATGCACTCAACCATCTAGTATATAAATTTCAGAAGAGTAGTATCGTCCCAAATGAAATACTAAAAGGTTTACACTAACCGGAAGTAAATCGCTTTCCCAAACGAGCGCAAATGACGTCACACGCACGCCACAATTCGTGTGAATAACAATATACTTCTGCGTTGTTCTTTTAATGTATTTTTCATCTGTTTTGCCTAGAATTACTTGTCATCATAAGATTGAAGTGGTTATCACACTGCAGGAGAATTTTGCTTGAGCAGCAGTCTCTTCCGCTACGTAAGGGGAACTGCGTTCGTTGAGAGCATAAAGTGTCCACAGTTCTACATTTTATATTTTCGGTATAAAAATTGCATCATCCGAGGACTCAAAGTGCACTTCTTTTTTGAGGATTTTCAATGTGAACGCACTACTCGCACTATTTTTACTACATAATGGCGTATAATAGTGCATAAGTGCACGATTTGGGACGCACCTCTCTTCTTTAATACATTTTATTGTGTTGCAGACATAGTTGAATCCTGAGAACTGTTGTGTGATTTGTATTTCTAGATCTATTATGGAGTAGTATAGGATATCTTTTTCATTTTTATTGTCATTCATGAAGCAATTGTCAATTTTCTTTCACACATTTATATGATGCCTGTATGTGTATGACTCGGTCAGTTTCTTTCACCAGCTTCTCAGAAGAAGTTCTACTGGGTACATAGGTATGTGGTTAAGATAACATCCACAGACTTCCATTTACATGGCACGTCACAACCCATTTAAAGATGTCTTTAACAACATGCTATTCTAGAAAGTTGTGTGACCAAATTTTAAAAGTTTATAAATGTGAGATTTAAAAGCCCATACTAATCGACCCCTATTCTGAATATTATTAGTGACAACTAAGGTCTATTTATTAAATCAGGAACACATACAAATGAGCTATCAGTTTCACCCTCATAAATTCCACTTGCGTGAATGTAAAGTTTCCACAAAATAGCTTTTGTCATTCACAAAGTTCTGCACACACTCAGTCGCTTGCACATTACATATTTTGTACCATTTTTATCAATTTTGTTCTGCTTTTGACAGCTAATTCGATTTCCATACTATTTAAAAGGAACCTCTCTTTGTAATGCTCTTTGGATAACAGCGTTTGCTAAATTATTCAATGTATCGCTCAATATATTAACAATAGGATTGACTTTATAAAAGTGAAATTACAAAACAGTGTAACTGTCAAAGTATTCATAAACAAATTAAATATTTTTAGTTGGAAGCCGCTATTATTTTTGCATCTCCCTATTCTTTCTTTCCCTACAATGAAACACACGTTTTCCATATATAGCAGTAAAATATGAGACGTCAAACATAAGACCAGATATTTAAATACACATGGAAAGTAGCTGGCATTATGTGCTCTTGACACAAGACATCCTGCATGCCATAAAAGAAGAATGCGTTCAGTATCAGTGTTGCCTTAAACGGGTTAGACCGGAGAAAAATGCTTTGGGTGGGTGGGCAAAATTTGGAATGCTTATGAAATTAAAAACCCACCAAAGCAGCTGGTATTTTCATTGCTTTTACTTTGTCAAGTTATAAAACGTTCAAAAATAATGTGTAGTGCAGTCATAAACTGTTCTGTTACTAATCAGGTCTGGGTCTGAGATAGAGAGACCTGAGAATCCATCTACCATTGAGATAATGACTCGTAAGTGACAGGTGTTTTATAGCGGTTGCACGGTAATGGGAGAGTAACTCAAATATCACAATGTGAACTAGGTGGTGACAGACTACTCGAAGACTTTGTGAATATAACTTTAACTGACTTCAGAGCACAGTTGAATGATTTAATAAAAATCTAACTGAATAGGGGATTATACTTTTGTCATTTATCAGCACACTTTTAAACTGTACAGACTTAACTCTGGCTTACTCCTTTTTGGCAGCTGTTAGACTTGCTCAATTTTGCATTATATGTTCTGCAATTATAGTGGAATCCCTAATCTAATAGGCGTGCATTGCACAACACATAGGTGTTGTTTCTATTATAACACAGCACAGCACATATAACTAAATGCACAAAACATATACAATGTGAAAAACAACTTGAGATTTCTGTGTAAAGTGTGTAGTCAGATGTAAAGTGGTTAATTCCCTTAAGATGAACTATGAATATCTCTCTATGTTGGCTGGAGATAATAAAGATTAAACTCTTGGCATCGGGAACCCTTGGTCTTCAGGATTTCTATCTGCATTGGAAGGTCGATTTGCTCCAACACAATATATCTATACTTCACGAAAGACTTACTGTACTTCTGTCAGATATTAAGGCAATTCTCAAGCATTATTGCTGTTCTTTTTTGTTCTGTTGTATGTTGTTTGAAGTGGTTCCTAGACATATTAGTCATATTTTCTAACTCTTGGCCGAGAGCTTTAAGTACTCTCGGACAGAGAGCTTTAAATTCCTCGGTCTGTACACCTCGGCCGACCTCACCTTACTTCCACAGGAAGTTAAAACATGCTTGGTGGTCATGGTAATCATGCTGTACAGAGGAGAACAGGAAGGACCTTAGGAGGGTAGTGACGGCAACTGAGCTGACTGGTGTGTCACTATAGCCCCATAGTCCGTGACATCTAGACTGGCCGACTTCAAAGGAAGGCAAACTCCATATCAAAAGACCCTGCTCACATCGTCAGTTCTCTCCATTACATTCTGGGAGAAGGTACAGACTGATAAAAACCAAAACTAACAAACTGAAAATTAGTTCCTATCCTCAACCAAAATGTGCAACAAAAATTCCTTTAAAGGTGCCATAACCCTCCCCAACTAAAATCCAAATTTGTCTGTGTTTAAGTGCCATAATCGGATTTCCGGTGCATCTAGCAACCCAGAAAACGTGAAAAACAAGATCCCAGTAAGTTTGTTTTGTTGAGCATTTCCCTGCGAGCATGTTAGAAATCGATCCGTTCAGATTTCGCTCCTGTTGTGACGAAAAAGCAGAATCTTATTATAATATTACCGCCCCTTAATCTACACAATTCCACCCACGCCGCTGCCGCCATTGTTGTTTTTAAGCGACAGCGGTGTACGTGACGCCATGGCAAAAGTTTGTGGACAACATGCAATGCAGTCGCTCCACAAAGTCCCAACCTCGGAAGAGACAGGATTGGATTTATTTTATCTTTCAGAAACCATACGTAAAAACCTGCTTGTTTTCGCAAACCACCTTCAAGCCGGAGTGCTTAATCAACCTGGGACAGTACAAGCAGGATTAGCTTCAAAGTTGTTCCTCAAGAGGGATCGAGACCAACTGAAAGAGGCAAAGTTGCCGATGTAAGTAGCTTAATATTTATCAACAGTCTGCATTGACGGAAATGTATTGTACATATAGGAGGATAACGTTAGCATTTGATAGTGAAGGGAGCTAAGTCAGTCACTGGCTAAAATTAGAGCACACGTAAATATAAGCCCCCGTAAGCCAATGGCACAGAGAGAGAAGACAATAACGGCTACTAAGGTGTTTATAAATCAACATCAAAAAGTCAAAATCAGGATAAAATGCATATTATAATAGCCAAAACATCGAGTTTATAATACATTCTAAATGATTTTGGTCATTAATATGTATGTGTGTGCTTAGTTTGGCAGTCTAGCTGCGCGTTAAAGAATTTTACGTCATCGAAAAAGAGCATTTGCGGCCTCCTTAGATTAAAATGAGTACTACATTTTTCTTAAGAATTTAAAATATTTGATGTGTTTCATTGGAAAAATGCTAAAAGTGTACGGCTATTACAACATATTAAGCCAGACATCTCTATACACTCGGTTCGCTTTAACACACCCGTTTGAAAAAATGTTAAAAATGTACAAATGTGCCTTCCTGTATGTGACTGTGTGTAGGAGGGAATGTTCCCTTTGGTTTGAAACCTACAAATACCAGTTTCACACATGTGATTGCCCCTAATAAGAGATAATCTGGTGTTAATGTATTTGTATTGTAAATACATTTCCCAACTTTCATATTTTGTCATGCCCTGCTGGAAGAACCCTACAAATAACCCTGATTCTTCACAACATTCTTTCAGGTCACACTTAAGCTTTAGGTATACTTGCACTTAAATCATGAAGAATCGCTTTGAGGCTTTTAAAATGCAGAAAAACTTATTTTGGAGAACAGATTCCCACTTACGCAATGGAAACAAAATAATTGCCACAAAGGAAAAATGAATGGCCATGTAGGAACTGTGGTCTTGTGATGCTGAATCTGTATGAATGTAATGCCATGTAGGGAATGGCATTACATTCATACAGATACATAACATATATAGATTATGTCTTGTTGTGAATTGTTGTCAGTTGTGATGTTACAATAAATACGTCAATATAGAGAGTGAAAATAGTTAGGTATGTAATACTCATCCATAACATGATAATATAATACATATTAAGTAGTGGTGGGCATAGATTAATTTTTTTAATCTAGATTAATCTAGATTAATCTTGGAATTAATCTAGATTAATCTAGATTAAAATGGCTCATTTGAATTCTGCCGAAGGCATTCAGAATATGTGTGTTACCCAAATAATGACTAAAAGTAAGTCTTTGAGAACGGGTTTCTCAAGCCAGGTGGCGCATTAGAGAAGGGGCTCATCTCCTGTTTCCAAAATGCATCACAAACTACTTGAGAAAGCTGTTATACTATGATAATTTGTGAGGAAAATTAAATTATGTTCAATAAGATGTACTTGTATTTACTTCCGCATTAGCTAAGGGATGCTTTGTGTTTAGGTGGTACTTGAGACTGGAAGAGCTCCTACAGAACATTTACATTTAAATTCAGTCATTTAGCAGACGCTTTTATCCAAAGCGACTTACAAAGAGTTAGGGAGCAACAATCGATATGTCATACAGGAGCCATAATACAGTAGGTGCCAATACAAAGTTATTGGTTTCAACTAAAGCTAGACCACTACCTGTTGAGAGAAAGTTTTTTTTTTAAACTAACTGTATGTAAACCAATTTCGTACAGTAAACCAATTCCACATTGCACAAGGTGCAAACAAGCTTAGTCTTGTCGAGGTTTCCATTGGGAAGCGTCTTAAAAATAAATGTTCCCTGAAGCAAACCCGGCGGCTTCATAGCTGCATCCATGTTAGCACGTCACGTTTGATCTGGTCATTTCACAGTAACGTTATGTTGTGTTCAGACCAAACACGAGTGATTTACATGTTAAGTCAATGCAAAGAGGCGATAGACCTACTTGCTGCGCGAATCGCGCGAATGAAGCCCTGGTTATGAGATGATGAGGCGGCGAGAATGACGCGAATGACGCGAATCACGCGAGTTGAAAAATCTCGTTCTCTTCCCCTACAGTGACATTAATCTATGTATACATCCGCGCTAAAATATCAAAGTGAAAGTCATCATAGCTTGTGTAGTATAGACCCAGCTCCCAACCCGACTTTGAGAATAGATTAACGGCGACATTTTTTTTATCGCGCGATAAGAGTCTCACTGCGTTAACGCCGTTAACGCCGTTAACGGCCCACCACTAATATTAAGACATCTACACTATTAGCAGAAGCATTGAATAACTAGGTTATTCAGATGTTGAGGTTCCCTCAAGACAGATTTCAAGCCTTTAAAGTTTTTTAATTGAAATAAAATAGACTGGTTTTCTGTTCATTGTGATCTGTGTGCGACTGTATCGTGCTTGTCAATTAAATTTTCTATTTTGGTCAAACTGGTGCAAAAAAACGTAAAGTGGGAGAACATTTTATCATTAAGCTCATGTCTGGCACAGGGTTCCACATGAAGAGTTTGGTTCCAATAGGAATAAGGCAAATGTGTGGTGGCTTTTCTGGTAAAATACGAGATATGATACAAAACTCCCTAAAAGTACATTCAGATAGAAACCAGACGTCCCCTTTCTCAACCACCATAGTATTATCAATACTTCTCGTCTCTATTCAAACCAGTGACCACTTTCTGTACAACTTTCACTTCCGTTATAAAAAAATAAGTTACACTAATTAATATTTACTGATACCACGTCCATTCCTGAGGTACAATCATGCACACTAATTAATTAATTAATAGCCAGAGAGAGAGTTCTGCCAACGAAGTCCAAAACGCTGGAACCTCACGTGATTCATGGAGCCTTCAGATAGATCCAGGAAGCTATGTTTTCTCTTTAAATGCTTTATTGCTTTCATTTTTTATTCAGTAAAGGGCTTTTTCGTGTTTAAGTGGGTTAAAAGTTTACCACAGTTGGACTGCTTAGTCCCAGCTTCATGCATAACTAGTAACTTCCGGGAACTATTGAGACCCTGTATCGTGTGATTCCTGGAGCCTTCAGATAGTTCCAGGAAGTTATGTTTTCTCTTTAAAAGCTTTATTTCTTAATTTTTTTTATTAATTAAATGACTTTTGTCTTCAAATGGGTTAGAAGTTTATCTCAGTTGGTCTGATTAGTCGCAGCTCCATGCGTTAGGGATGGGGAGTCGACTCCAAAAGAGTTAATTCCTCGACTCTTAATATCCCTAAATTCGGAATCGACTCCTTCTTCCAGGCTCAATTCAAAACAATGAAACACTGTGTCTTTAAGTAAAAAAATTTCATTTGTGTAACTGTAACTCTCCAAAATCGATGTTATAAAAAATAAATGTTTTAGCTTTACCATAAGTCTATAGCTACGGTTAGACCTGGGCCGTCATGTCCTTGCAGTGCGTGCGCTTCAAAAAACACTTTTTTTAGGACCAGAAAGGAGTAATTGGTCAGACAGCAAACTCTCAATGATGGTGTTCATTGCTCAAAGGCTTGTGTATTTGCTAATGACTTCGGTGTTTGGTTGCCAGCCCAAGTTCCCAAACTTGTGAAGTCACATTCATTTATTTTATATTCATCTTCCTGAGCCCGTTTTGAACGGCAGTAAATGGAGTCGAATTCCGTCGATCTTCAACAGCGGGTGTCGAGAATCGGAACAAAAAAAACCGGAACCGAACACCCAACCATGCGTTTACCAGTAACTTCCGGGAACTATTGAGAGCCTCAATGAACCGTTCCGACGCAACTCTCTCTTTCAATGGCTTTCCTATGCTTTCTGGGCGGATGTATTTCATATTCATGAGCAACGCACTCGCCGTAGTAAGCGTCAGTTCCTCGTACTTGAGGCACATATATATGACTGCCGCCCTCTTGTAAAGCATAGTAGGACATGAATACAACTCGGACTGTCTGAAAAACTGAAGTTCATTTCAACTGAATAACGTTTTCCTGATCAAGGGTAAGTAAATTAGACGTGGATTTCGTCAATACGTGTCCACAGGAATCGTTAAAAACCCACAGAGGGCATGCTAATGCTAACGCTAGCAGGTTAGACGCAGCTAACTTAAAGCTTGATTGTCAGTTAAAGGTCAAAGTCTGACTATCCTGTCAGATCTATTCGGCTTTGTTCGTTTCGTCAGCTGATATTGTGGTGCTGGATCGCTTATGCAGGAAAGACAAACGGTTTCCAATCTGGAGCTCGAATGTAATGAAAAACGAAACCATTTTCTCTTCAGCGGGACAAATGTAGTTGAATGTGAAAGCTCGTTCTACTCAAGCAATTAACTTTTTAAGATTTATACGATTTTACTATATTGTACTGTATCACACAAAGTGCATGCAACTGAGCACAGGAGGAACACTAGGAGTGGTGTGGTATGTTAATAGTTGCCAAACACGCGTCATATCTGAAATGAGGCACATTTTCACAGTGTACAATGTATTGTCAAAGGTTGTCATACATTAATGTATAATGTAGGTTGTCATCGAGTGCATGTCAGTGCTATGATTGTGTAGATGCAGTTTCCATCGGCATGTCATGATGTTTTGAATCACTGCACATGCTGAAGACACTTGTGACACAACACACCTCTCTCTTCAATATCCTAAAACATGAGTTAGCAGCATAGTATTATATTTAAGCCGTGTGCAACTTCTTAGGTTATTCTAAATGTTTACAGATATGTTTGAATTCAGAGAAATGCTTACTTTTCCGTCGAATAGTGTTAAATTAAATTCCTAAACGAAAAATCTCTCTCTCATTGGTCAAACTGTGTTTTTGGTGTTCGTATATCTGTCGGTGAAATGTACTATTAGATATGAATCATGGCTAAACAATGCATTAGCAACACATAGGCAGTTTAAGGAATGTTCTGGTCCGCCCATCGTTTTCACACAATGTTCCTAATGACTCAAATTGAACTTGATATTGCGCAGTTGTCATGGAAATGACGCTGTACCTCCTTCCATATATATATATATATATATGAGTAAATGACCTTTAGCTGGAGAGGAGACATTATCCATAAAAAATAATTTCATGGATGGTTCACCCCAAATTCAGTCATCATTTATTCATCCTCATGTCATTGAAACCTGTAAATGACTCTTTCATCTGTGGAACAAAAAAATATATATTTTTCATTTTGAGAAATGTCTCTGTGGTTTTGTTTCCATTCTAAGGAAGTGAATGGAGATCAGTGTTGTTTGGTTACCAACGTTCTTCAAAATATCCGTTGAGTTTTGCAGAGTAATGCAAGTTTGAATGACTTGAGTCATGAGGGTGAATAAATGAATAAAAAGGGTATACAGTCTCTCTAGCAACTGCATAGCAACACATACTTTGGAAAAAGACAAAATGAGTTTTTACCTTGTTGGTATTATCATTTTTTTTTCAAGTATTACTTGATTATTATTATTAATATTGTTTTTTTTCTTAAACAGACATTTTTCTTCATCAACTATGGCACAGTCTAGTGATGACGGCAGACTTGAGACCGATAATGCAAGCTTGTCAGTAATGGATGCTCGGCTTCATTCTTTCCGACTCTTCCCTCTTTCTCAAATGGTTTCAACAAAGCGGATGGCCCGGGCGGGGTTTTACTACACAGGAGAGGCAGACAAGGTGCGCTGTTTTAGTTGCCGTGCAACAGTGGGAGATTGGAACGAAGGGGACATCCCATTAAGAAGGCATCATGAAGCATCTCCAGCCTGCACGTTTCTCAACTGTGCTCATGGCCTGAGTGCTATTAACAACCTGTCCATTCTAAACAATGGGTCTGATTATGATGAAGATGCCGAAGCCATGGCGTTCCAGCTACGCACGGGAGAAGTTATGGATGAGTCCTTATATCCCATAGTACCACACATGAAGAGTGAGGAAGCTCGACTGGGAACTTTCAGTAATTGGCCGACGAATTCGGCAGTACAGCCCAGCGACCTGGCGGAGGCGGGCATGTATTATCATGGCAGGGATGACAATGTGCAGTGTTTCTGTTGTGGCGGGATGCTGGGGGAATGGCAGCAGGGGGATAATCCTTGGAGCGAACATGAAAAATTCTACCCAAACTGCTTTTTCATCTTGGGGCATGATGTGGGCAATGTGCCCCTGGCCACACAGAGTCGCAGAGTGAATGGTCGGGCAGGCTCTCTGGAGACTTTTGAAGGTCGACTTGATACCTTCAGAAGCACACAGCATCCTATAGAACACGAGAGACTGGTCAGAGCTGGCTTCTACAGCACAGGTATTAACTGCTATTATACAGCTATAGTACAATTTGCTAGAAACTAGATTTCCAAAATGTTTCTACATGTAAGTTTATTTTGCTACTCATATGAAGTACTACACTTGTAAAAACTTTTTGAGAAATAGCTTTGATTCAACAGAATTGGAGTGTATTGAACAAACTGTTGGCTTTGGTTGTGCAGGGGAACGAGACCGAGTGATTTGTTTTAAATGTGGAGGAGGTGTAAAGGACTGGTTGCCTGATGAGGATCCATGGGAGGAGCACGCCAAGTACTATCCAGGGTAAAAAAAATGTTTACATAAGACATATGGTATTACCATCAATTCACCCTGATATTGAAAACTTTTACAAATTATTTCTGTGTTGCAAGGAACACTTATGTATGACCTTTCATTGAGATGTAAATAAATGAAGTATTATAATTGACCCCCAGCTGCAGTTTCCTTCTGGCAGAAAAAGGAAATGAATATGTCAATGAAGTGCAACTGAGACATCCTAACGGACACCATACAGTGAGTCATTGCCCATCATATACATAACCACTAATATATAATTTATATATATAGATATAGATAATCCACTTACACCACTTGTGATTGTGTCAAATTCATATCTAAACGATATTTTATGAAAGTCTTAAATATTTGTAATATTGTCTTCCTACAGAGGCCAAGTCAGAATGGATTTTCAAGTCATGAAGAAGGTAAGGTCCTCTGAGTTGAAGTACTTGTAAATCCAATGCATCCAAAGTTATCCATTAATATCCATTTTATATATACTGTATATCTACTTTTTTTAAATATCGTTTTACTCTTTAGCTGCACAGAAGGTCATGCAGTCAGAGATTGGAAAGAAGGCTGTTGATATGGGTTTTGACCGCACCAAAGTGGAGAGCACCATTCTGCAGAAGTTACGTCAAGATAGTAGGGGTTATACTTCAGTGGAGGCCCTTATTCAAGATATCGCAGAACAACAGAGTGATTTATATATTCCTGAAAAATCCGGCAAGTGCATGTATTTCTTTTTGTACTTATTTGTATGGATGGGGGTTTTAAAACCTGACACTGATCAGATATGTACAGTACTACTTGTCCATAGATCGGATTTAGCTAAACTCGTACTATTACTTTTAAATTAAGATTTCCACTTGTATTAAGAAAATGTATTTTAGAAGAAAGATATTTCAATGGGTATATTGTGGACAATTGTATGTTTTCCATTGGTGTATTAGGGTGATTTCCTCGGTTCTGTTGTTTGTTATTTTAACATTTATTTCTTTTTTATTTCAGCAGATGACCCCATGACAACGCTTGAGAAACTCCAGAGAGAGAAGCGTTGTAAGGTCTGCATGGACAATGACATCAACACCGTCTTCATTCCCTGTGGACACCTGGCCACTTGTCAAAATTGTTCAGAATCTTTGCTTAAGTGTCCCCTCTGCTGTGCCACTATTCTGCAGAAGATAAAGACCTTCATTGGTTGAACATCCAAGAAACCACAACTCAAAATTAAACTCTGACTGAATGTTGTACAATCCAGACATTCCTTGATATTGCATATAAAGTGTATATGCCTTGTGTAGATGAGTTTATATGTAAATTTGTACACATATATCCAGAGATATAAAAGTTCAGTAATTTTTTATTTGGTCACAAAGTTGCTTGTTTTTGACAGATGGGCAGCACACTACATCATTAAAATTTCTAATATATTTTAAGTAAAATAAATATTTACTGTCCATCTTCCGAAAACAGCGTTGTGGCACCTTTGTGGCTTTTCCTATGTACACAGAAATACTCCGATGTAAACTACCATAGTGCCTTTATAGAGTTTTAAATCTTTTCATTGTTCTTTATAATTTTACATGATCATGTATAATTCAATCACAACCGCACAATTGAGAATAATGTCTTTAATGTCGATTTAACTGTTTTTCAATAACATATTTCTTCAGCATAACTCTTGGTTTTAAGTATAAATATTGCAATTATGACAATTAAACAGTAATTCCCAATATAGATTGTTTCTGATTATTTTCAACATAGGCTCATAGCATTCATGTAACTCACAATCTAATTCTTGATCCCTACATTATACATACGATTATAGATAAATGTAGATAATATGATAACGCACATTAAAAGTAGTCTGCCTACTGTAAACCAGTCACTGAGCGCTTGCACTCACTGCTCCCACCACTAGATGTCTAGAGGCCGCTGCAGTTCCACCACTGACCGGCAGGTGTCAGCTCCACACAAGCACTTTCCCTCTGAGTGATCGGAACAACAAACCGAACGGAGCAAGCGGGGTAAGAGTGTGTCCAAAACCGCCTCTGACCGCCACTTTCAAACTACATCCATGAAATAGCCGCGAACGCGCACTTTTAACCCACCGGAGTTCTTCTAGCTCGTCAAGAAGTCTTAATAAACAATCCGGAGACGGCCCTGACAACTGGGTAAGTGATAAAATGGCGGAGAGATTTATAGAAATTAGTGGCTTTAGGGTTTTTTGGATGATGTGTTAGCCGAGCTAGCCTGATAAGCGAGGGACCGGATCTGAGAGAAGAAGCGCTGCGCTTCCGTAGCTCCATTTATGCAACAAAGCACTCGGTCATTTTTCTGTAGAATATAAATGGTCGTATTGTAATTTTATGATTAAACGCAGCGCGTGTTTTATATGGCGTTTCGTAGGTAAATAGTTAGCTAGCGTGCTAACCTTAACAGCACAGTTAGGAACACAAATCGAGAGGCAAGATGGAGGTCGAGGACGCGATGTATTTTCCCCCCTCTTTCCGAGATGGAGAAGCTGATGTCGCACCTATTATGCTAATAACATTACGTGTTTTCTGTATCAAACGCGCGAGCGGGCCGTTTTTACGCATTGTATGTAAACATGCAGTAGGTACGCGGTTCGCGTTCGTGATGAATTGAAACGAGAGGAGCCAAAATGGAGAATCCCGAAAACAGCTGTGCTGGATTGACTTCAAGATGGAGATTTTCTCCCCTTCTGATCGCCTTTTTGTTCGTTCCGTTCAAACAGTGTGCGATTTCGCAGTGATATTCTGTGTTTGCCATTGAGGGCTTTTGGTTCATCGTTTATAATCGTGCGCTTTACCTAAAACACTGGTTGTAATCGAGTAATATCAAGTAACGTTAGTCCGACGAGGAGGAGTTTGAGAGCGTCCGCCTGAGTTCAGCACTCAACTTCACCTATTAGCTCCATACACAAACAGATCCTATTATATTACCATGCGTTACCTTTAGGATTGATGGGGAAACTGCTGCAGTTATAATGTCAAGACCCGGTCAAGTCTTGTTTTATTTAACATAAAGGCAACTAAACATTTGTTCGTGAGAGAGGCCGGGCCATGTGTGCTTATGATTTTGACAGACACCGGTCACGCACAGATGTTGTATCCAAGCGTTCATTTAATAAACCATCGTAAAAGCACGCAATGAAATGTTGGGGTAGTATTGGTGGATTCTGGGCTCGGCTGTCACTGTCATCGTCGCGTTAGCTTTGGTGCTACTGTCACAATGGAAGTGGATGTAAGCGTCGTTTGGCGCCACTTTTCCTTCAAACGCATTGTCGATGATGATGCCGTCGTCGCTTTAGAGTACCCGCCGTATCTGCGTGTATTCTGTAATAAATGATGAGGTCACCTCTCCCGTGCACTGATAATGTTAATTATTGCTACTTCGGAGATATTACGTAACTGTTCCCACGTTTTCAGCACACGATTTGCCCTGCATTTGGTGCAGAGATAAGCATCTGCCATTTTCTTCCTGTTCTTCTGTCAATATCCGCCTGTATGTTTATACATGTTCTGTTTTTCGGGCATTTTTACTCAAGCGATTGCATGTCCTCAATAATCATATCTAAATGCCGCTATTCATATTTTGACAAAGTCAAACAATTTAATTCATGTCCTATAATTCGCACACATCGAAGTACGTAAAACCACACCTCGTTATGTATCACTGAAATCAAACTTGTTGGTAATAATATTAGTCTAATCAACTTAAAGAGTAGCTTATTTGTGAATATCTCGGTGCAGATCTTGTTTTGGATATTATAATAATGTTCGTACATGTATAGAAATAATAGGAATCGGATAAATGCGTCATTTTTACAGTGGTGGATGGGTTTCGCCTCCCTGTTCTCTTCATGTTTACGTCCACAAATGTTACTGGCGCCCTCTGATTGGATGCTGTGAAAATGGAGGGCGGACGTGTTATTTCCTTATGGGCAGAGATGTAGACATGCAACCCCGTCGTTTCCTGGAAACTGTGAAGTCTGGATAACGAATCAGCATGTAGCGGGAAATGACAGACTCGGGGAGACACGCCCCCTTGTTTTCATTCTTAACAGCGGGCACATTTGAGCCACAGCTTTAACTGTTCAGATCAGTCTTTATCATTGCATTAGCACTTTAGTTCCTCCTGCTCCTACAGTTTTGTTTGTGTGCTGGCGTTTTGCATATATTATGTTTTTTCCCCCATGATTTTACTGAAGCATGTTTCCAAAAAGTAACAGCCTTATGAAAAAAGGTTGTTGGCTGAGCAGAATGCTGTCTAGCAGTGTTTTCCAGCCTTCTTTGTCATATGCATTACATATACTTGATGTAAACTTGCAGTGAAAATGCATTTATGAAAGAAATTAGATCTCGGTAGGTCATAGTGATCCATTTTCAAATCAATTCCGTTTATTTTCACTCAACCATATACACGAGTGCAACAGGTGTAAACTCATTCGGTTCCCCTTTTGTGGAATGAACTACCAGCCTCCATCCAACCTGCAGCATCCTTCACAAGTTTAAAAAAATAGCTAAAACATACCTGTTCCGCATTAATTTGACTAACCAATAACTCTGTATCTCTGTCTGTCAAACAAAAAAAAATTGTTCATTTTCTCCTTTGCTTAGTCTAGCTTTAATCCTCCTTTTCGCATGGCCTTGTAAACTAACGGTACTGTTAAGCCTGTTGACAAATGTTTATATGCTCTCCTACTTGTAAGTCGCTTTGGATAAAAGTGTTTGCCAAATAAATCAATAAATGTTAATGTGAAACTCTGGTTTAGTTCTTACCATCATGGCAGTATGTCAGATATGAGACAGAATTGTAGATTACAAGTAACAAAGAATGAAAATACTTTACAAAAGCCATTTTCCTTTACACATTTACATAGTAAACATTTCTATAAAAAAAGTGTAACATATGATACATAATTTACATATAACTACACAGCAGCAAATGTACACAATGTGCGTAGCGTACAGATAATAAGGATACATAATTTATAATCACTCAGCAGCAAATGTACACAAAATGTGTGTAGTGTACAGTGATTGGTATGTATTGTGGTTATTAAGTTTTATATTCAAGTGTTTATTGGCTAAGAAATGATCTGACACAAATATAACCTGTCACTCTTCACAATCCTCCTTTATTGCCTTCTTTGGAAAAACCTGTAATTTTGCCACTGGCCTTTTTTATTTATACCACATAAAATTAAATCATATTTTAGCTAGCTCAAAACTCAATAGTAACTCAGAACTTAATTATTAGTAGTGGTGGGCCTTTATCGGCGTTAACGTTCTGCGTTAACGTGCGACTCTTATCGCGCGATGAGTTGAGTTGTTTCAACAAAATGAATCTGTTCAAACATTGCAAAAGATACACTTTTCTACACTTATCACAAGAGCATCATTCACTACTCATAAATCATATTTAATGTAAACCTTTGGCGGCTTTGTTTTACGCACTCGCACCAATGCGACCCTGTGAACTTTTACCTCGCACTTTATAAAAAAACGACCATTTACGAGCATTTTGGTCGCAATCTAGAGCCCTGAGTAAGACGGTGTATAAATTCATCTGACCTCGTTTGGAATGTTCTGGAGTCAAAATATCTATCTTTTGGAACACAAAAGAAGATATTTTGTGTAATTTATTGTGCAATATAATATCCAAATATATGTCTTTCAAAATGACTCTTTGAATGAGAATGCCCATCCCCCTACGTGACAAGTATTGGACAGACATGGTTAATAGGGACATTTTCTCCTCATGAATGATTTTGTAGTTCCGTTACTATTTGCCTGATTATCCAGGCAGAATTTAGTTTAGGAACACCTTTTGGAGGAATGAAATTAGCTTTGCAGCAGGGTCTAACCTAGAAAAATCAGAGATTCAAGATTGTTGATTGGTTGAATGCTTGTTACAAAACAGTGTTTTAAACTGTTACAAAACATATATAAGATAAGAGAAAGCTTATGTTTGCACAGCATTTCCCTGTTGGCATTGTCTGCATTGTTTTGCGCCATCTCATAGATATGTAGCACTATACAACATTGTTAAGGAGATTTTTGTCTCAGTTAGGAATACACCGATACCAGTAGGGTTGTTCCGATACCATTACTACTATCGGAAATGCCACACAAAATTCTTGTATCAGTATCGGCGAGTACTTGCATATTAGGGCTGGGTTTTGCGACCAAATTTTCGATTTGATTCTTGTTTTTATTGTTTCGATTCGATACAATTTCGATTAGTTATTAGTACTTTGATTAAAATGCTAGTTTTGCAGGCATGGAATCCACATTTAAGTATATGCTTGCAATATAGTCAGGGGTGCACATACGTTTTTCTATCTGGTTCTCAAGAGAACACGTGGAGATTCGGTTTGGTTTACCTATTAAAAGTAAAAGTAAAAAAGTAGTTGCTTTTTAATGAACAGTAAACAAAATAATATACTGGGATAATACTATATTTATATTGCTTTAAAGTACACTTAAAATACAATGGTAATGTATTTATTCTTTTTTTTTTTTTTGAATTAGTAAATATAAATTTTCAACACCAAATTTGAACCCTAAAACGCCAACCTTTTTGGTTTTTGGCAGGTTGCTGGGAAGTGCACTTGCGAGCGCACATGGACGTGCAGCACATTGCAGATCCAGACATTCACAGAGGCTGCGCGTGCCGCGTGCTTAACAAAAGCAGAACCAACGAAGGCGGACCTACCGATACTCCGTTTTTCATAATTTACACCCAGGTCCCGTTTAACACCGGGAACAAACATGATATCAGTGGTTATAGCAGCATTCAGTTCAAAGGGAAATCTTTTCCAGTATTACATTTAGTCGGTCTAAAACAGTGGTTGCGCATCAAAAGGTTTCAACCACGTCAGTACGCAAATGAGCGGTCTAAACTTATTTAGAGTGCGCATTTTTTATTTTGGTGTTTTATTGTGTAATTGAAAATCGATTATAATGCGATTCAAATCGGTTGAGGTATGAACTGAATCGCAATACATTTTTTGAACAGCAGGGGCCGCAATGTACACTGCAAACCTAAACGTGGACATACTGAGATTTCTTAAATGCAAAAAAATCCAAGAAATTATTAATCCAAGAAATTACACAGTATTAGTTTGTTTATATTAAAGAGTCTTTTTCTATTATTAATTTGTTTTAAAATTGCAGTTCAGTTTTTCTATTTGACAAAAAACATAATTTTATTATACAAAGTATAATTTGAGGACTGTGGACTTGGAATAGGCCCTTTTCACAATGATGTAACTTAACATCCGCCTTTTTACAAAGCAGTGTATTATCACATCCGTCCCAACAAACAACAAGAAGAAGAACTTCTGTTTCGCCGTCGCGCTGGAATTAAACAACATTGGGAAAAAAACTGACAGTCCATTTATTCGAGTACTTATCCTAGCATAGGGGTGGACGATGTTGGAAAAAAATTCAAATCACGTTTTTTTTATATTTAATGCAAGCGCAAGACCTTAAATCAGCTGTTATAGCAAAAAACTTTACATTTTGAATTTTGTGTTGCATCTTGTTGCCGCACTCGGAGTAAAGCTGTGGAATGGCGGTGGAGGAAAAATATTTGCGGCTGGGTTCTTCACAGTCTTTATGGGAATCATGTCTTTGGCTATATAGTTCGTTGTGTTGCCATCCGACATGCAAATCTTATCATTGCAACATTTGCAAATAACTGTTGTCATTTGGGCCGTGTCAGTTGGGGAAAACCCAAACCAATTCAAAATTACTGATTTAGAATTTTTTTTAGAGACCAACTCCACCGTGTTTCCCTTCGTCACTGACCGCGTCACTTAATCTTACAGAATTCACAAGCAACATATACAAGCTTGTTAACATGGCGCCATCTATCGCAAGGATGTTGACGAATTCAATAGAACAGCAACGGATGTAACATGTCTTGAGATATATAGGACGATGTAACGATTATTCCGAAATTATCGTTCGCGATCAAATATCGTCATATCGCACTCCGCTATCCTAGCACCTTCACTAACACAAAAAGGAAACAAAACATTTACCTTCGTAATCAAACTGTTACTATACAATGAAGCATTTGTATCCGTTATCTGGCTTTATCTTTACGTAAGAAAAAATTTGTCCGCAAGACGTTGTACATCATCTAGCCGTATTTGTGGCAGCTGTGGAAGGGACTTGTTCGACTCTATTCTGAGGCACCAGCGGAAATAAAGGTCAAAGTATGGCCCATACGTCCACGTCCTCACACCGTCCGCATGACGTAATTTTCGTCATCAGAAGGATCCCCGGTCGTCCGCAAAGCCCCTCCGCGTGCATCCCATTTTTTGAGACCGTGCGGACGTGCCACGTTCAACAGCGCATGCTCGAAAAAGTGCACTAGTCCACTTGGTGTCAATACACATACAGAAAGTTTGCAGTGTCCCGTTGTCGAACAAGCATGATTCAAAATCAACACGCTAAAACCACGAACAGTAAGCTAAGAAGCATATCTTCTCCATACTGTTTTTATTGTTGTTCTTGTTGTCTTGCTGTTTACTCGGACTGTTTGCAATGGCGAAAACACTCCCTCAATCTTTAATTGGCTGTGGGTCTGTGAATGACGCGACTCAGCGCTGCCCTCTGACGATCTGGTAGATCACACATACTCGTTTCTATTGCGCATGTTTGTGCACGAGATGGACACAGACGCAGAAAGTCAAGGATAACCGGGCCTTAATGCTTCACTGCTTCTCGGCAGAATGGAAGATGCGTGACATTATGTGAAAAGGGCCTACTACTTGCGAGAGCGCGTCTGTTGACAGCGTCACATAGGGTTACCTGGAGTAACTTTGACTTAAGTGACGACAGGGGGTAAAGGAAAAGTTAGGTGGAAAGCCCTAATATGGGGATGTACTGGGTGTGTTTTATGCAAATGACTATTAGGACGAGGTTAAGAGGAAATTCATGCACGTACGCACGTGTTGTGAATTAGGGGGAGGTCCAAATGTGCATATAAATGAAAATGAAATATGAAAAATCTATGCAATTATTAGTGAATGAGACCCATTATTTGTTGAAAGTGTTTGCAGACCAAATCTTTCTGAACTTTTGTTCATATAGCAGTACTTTTAAAATAAAAGTGCACAATACACTACTTAAGTTTTATAGAATTTTACACTTAACAATGCGATTAATCGTGATTAATCACAGAAAAGCCACAAGATAAATGCGTTTAAAAACTATTTGTATTAAGAATGATAGCTGCACAGTTGTTGTTCCAGCATGTTCTTACAGCGCAGTTTTTTGCAGTTTGCGACCAGTTTTTGGGACAACGCAAGCGTTTTTTACAAGTACTCGCCCATGTGTGGCCTGCCAATTTGGCTTTTTTTCTAGTTGTTATATCTCATGTGAAATGACGAGTAGATTGTGAGCCCACCAGTGTAGGGCTATGTGTGTGAGAAGGGGAGAGTCCAGAGCTGCGAACCGTGCACGGCTTGTTGAATGATGTTTCTCGCTGTCGTCGGGTTGGTCACAGCTTATCTTTGACAACTTTACATACACAATGTGAGCACATTACTATGATTCTCAGTTTGCTGTGATGGATTTCTTGAACCTGAGGAGGATGAAGGATTTGATATGCGAGATGTTTAAAACAATCCGCAGATGAGTTCAGTATACGCTATTTATCTGTTGATGACTTGAGACGGTGCTGAATCATTTCCAATCCGTTCACAACATAAACGACAGGAGAATGCTCTTGTTGTGAAGTTTACGTGAAGTTATCTTTACATTGTGTTGTGAACAAGATGAAAATTGTCCTCAATACACAATAAAAACATCACAAGAACGCATTAAGATGAGCCCTTTTGTTTTGCTTTAACACTATAAACAAGAAAATATTGAATGTTTCCTACAAAATGCCATGCACATTTTCTGTTGGTTCAAATGAATTCAGTACTTATTTGGTCTGGTGTATTCAGAGTTTAAACAGTGTCTTTACTTAGCACTCAAGTCTTCTCTGTTGGCTCTGCCTCTTTTTTTCAATTCAATTTATTTTATAGCACTTTTCACAATGTGCATTGTTCCAAAGTACCATTACAGGAGCAAATAAGTAAAACAGAAAAACACAGCACAGTGCATGGTGTTTATAAAAACCAAGCAAGATCATTCTAATAAATAGATGCAGTCTCCCCGGTGAGCAAGCCAACACTGCCCTGCCTTTTAAATGATGAGCAGAACCAAACCACTGTCACCTTCAGGTAATAGACAGGTAGTATTTATAAACTATTTTAATACATGGACACAAATTTACATTTCTGTACAAATGTAAACACATTTAAAACTGTTCTGCAGATTTTTCCAAAATTTTAGCACAGAATAAACAAAAAAGGCTGCAGATTTCGTACGACCCTGGTATTGAGTAATGTCTTATCCCTCTGAAATGAAAATAAAACTGCACATTATAATTATTGTGGGTTAAATCTATTTATGATCAAAGTTTTGTCAATAACTGCATTGCAGGGAATATTTCTGCTTGATTTTAGCAGACAGTTTAAACGCAAAGTGCAATTTTCAGAAAACATGATGCTCCTGTGGGAAAGCATGTTTGAGATCTTCCCATATTTAACTTTTTACAAGCTTTTTTTAACTTGACTAGACCATCTTTTTGCGGCTATTGTTTTCAAAAATATATATTTTATATTTAATTCTGTTTAATTCTATACTTGGAGATAAGTGCAGAGATCATTTGCATTGGAAAAGGTGCAGCAGCCTGCGGCTTCTCTCTGGCTTCTCACACTGACCGAGTCTCTCTCACATTCACTGGGTCATGACTGCAGATGTAGAGTCATACTGCCCCTTAGTGGTCACGAAACCCTACTTGTCTTGCTTGCCTGTAATGATGAACACTATACATTTTTACTGTTGTAAACAAAGCAGCAGGTTGTTATTAGTGTTATGAGTGTTCAAATTGAGCATACTTACAAGATTTGCTAAACCAAAATATAGATTATGCTAGTAATATAGTGGGTCTGTATTATATTCAGAGCTCTGTTGTTGGTATTTATTATATGCGTATGGCACACATTTAATTGGTTTTATGTATTAAATGTTGTTTAATTGAATATTGGAATATTTGTTTGTGTGTGTTCAAGGTGTATAAGAGACTGTTGTCTTGTGTTTATGAAGACAAAGCCCTTGACAAGTTGAAGTGGACCAGAAGATGTTAAAGAAATGATAGCCGCACCGGAATTACACACAGAGTATCATTACCCTCAGTAAGTTCCCTAAAATGCATAAACGCCTATCCTCTCTTTAGGTGTTACAGAAACTGTTAACATTGATTTGTGTTGGTAAATAGGGACACAGACACACGATTCTCATCAGACACCGACTTTGATGATCCTGATGTTCGAAATGTTGTTACTGGAAAAGGAAAGGTATGAGTAGACTCTGATATCATTTCTCATCATTAAACTGATCCATTTGATGCCATTACATCAGAATGCCATGTTTACCCATTTACTGTGAACTCAGGCGAAGAAGGGTAAGAAGGGCCCTGGAGAGAAGGGCAAAGGAGTGGGGAAAGGAGCCGGACGCATGAACGGACACCACCCGGAGAATGGCATGGAAAATGTCATGCTTTTCGAAGTGGTCAGGCTGGGGAAAAGTGCCATGCAGGTCAGTACTCGCCGGCTCTCTCGCTGCTCTGGCATTCACGTCTTAAATTCTCTCATGTGGGTTTGTGATTTCTGGAGGGATTATAGTTTAGGCAGGGAAGTATTTAGACAGATGTCCCACTGTGTATGCTAGCCGATTTTGACCTTTTATTTTCTGCCGTCTTTTCGTAGTCGGTCGTTGATGACTGGATCGAGTCTTATAAACATGACAGAGATGTCGCACTCCTCGACTTGATCAATTTCTTCATCCAGTGCTCTGGCTGCAAAGGTTTGAATGTCATTTCTCTTGGGATCTGGTTCGAGCACATAAATAAAAAATCAAATACGAAGGCTAAACAAGAATGTGATGAAAGCACTAAAAGGAACATTCAAGGAAAAAAGCCTGATATCTTTATTTTACTTTGCTTTTATATAGAACAGAAAGAACAAAGTATAACATTTTGATCTCATAATTGTATTCCTTTTTAAAATCTTATCCTGGCTATTTTCGCAGGTGTTGTCTCTGGTGAGATGTTTCGTAACATGCAGAACTCCGAGATCATCAGGAAGATGACAGAAGAGTTTGATGAGGTAAAAAACATCAGTCAACACAGGAATGTTTTTGCATGTGTAGAACTTTATATGACTGTTTGAATTCTAATAAAGGCCTTTGGTGTACACCAAATATTTTATTTGATAAATCCTGTAGCTGAGATTGCTTTTGATTAAGGATGGCTACCGAAACCCGGTACTTAAAGAGACTCGAGTCTAAATTATGAAAGACCAGAGCATAGATAAGCTCCGTCCTTATCAGTTCTGCTTTCGCAGAACATCACAAAACAAGCTCGGGTTGTCTCTCTCAAGTCATGCTCGCATGCTCAAGGAGTCGTGGCTCCTCACTCCAAGTCTCCATTGAAATTAGACACACACGAATTGAGACTTGCAGTGAAGAGTTTCGGGTTTAGTGATGTGGCAACACATTATCTACTCATTTATGTAATAATAAATAAACCAGCCCACACAATAGGCATATTTGATAACATTGAGAACATAATAATTTTACGCTTTACTTTACGTTTACCTACATATATGGGAAAAACATAAAGATCTGTTAAAATACATATTAAAATATTGAATAAATGTTGCAGGCAGCTATGATGAACCAACCCACTTTTAATACTGCTGGTCTGCGCTGAAAACATTTCATTTTACATTGCAGGAAATAAAGGAGTGTTATTCTATTCATAAATTGTTTATTTTTGGTTATATTTTTTATAAAATAATATATCCAAAAGCACCGATAATAAAACCGTTAAAGTACTGGAGTAGTAATAACGTTCAAATCTTAACGATACCCATCCATACTTCTGATGTTATTGCAGGACAGCGGAGATTATCCGCTCACCATGGCCGGCCCACAGTGGAAGAAGTTCAAGACTAGTTTCTGCGAGTTCATCGGCGTGCTGGTGCGACAGTGTCAGTACAGTATCATCTATGACGAGTACATGATGGACACGGTCATCTCGTTGCTCACCGGTCTCTCTGATTCTCAAGTCCGAGCCTTCAGACACACCAGCACACTGGCAGGTCAGAACTAGTGTCCTCTAATTGTATTTCTAGTTTCTACTACACTGAACATAGCCAGAAGTAAACACACTGAACATACTGTAAAACAGTATAATTGTCTAGTTTAAAAATTCTGATGTTTTTTTGAAGCCATGAAGCTGATGACGGCCCTCGTGAATGTAGCACTGAACCTCAGCATTAACATGGACAACACTCAGCGGCAGTACGAGACGGAGAGGAACAAGATAATTGGCAAGAGGGCCAACGACAGGCTGGAGCTTCTGCTACAGAAACGCAAGGACGTGAGTGTTTTCTTAGTCACTATTGTCCCACAGCTTACTCTTGTGTTTCATGCCATTAAAGCAGATAGAGGCAGAGTTAAGTGAAAGCTTCCGAGCAGCCATGGATTTGTTGCACACTTCCTTGCAGATTCTCACATCCGTGTACGCGTGGTTGCCAGGTCACCGCAGTGTTTGATGCTTTCATTCCAAACAGCTACGGCCTTGTTGGCCAGAAGCCACAAAACACACAAGCAACCGAACACTCGGCACATTAATCTGAACTTAAGCATTCTACTACTAGCTGACTGTAAATAGATGAAGTCATTTAGAAAAGGGTCATGTTCAATGAAATGTTTTTTGAGCTTTCAGGTCAGCCAAAGTTGTGAAGGGCCGTGAGTATCAAGGCTGTGTTTAGTTGGCACCGTAAATGAAATGGGTTCTGTAATAACAGGCCCTGCTGTGCTGCCATCTGTGTGTGTAGTAACGTCTTGATACAATTGGATGAAGCCGTGTGGATGTACACACACGTTATTCGGGTTAAATGCTGTATTGTTATATACAAGTTATGCTGTATTGACAGCATCTATGGCATACTTTTTTCCCTTAATTTCATCTCGTCCTTCAGTTGTTTGACCGACTAAAACACACTCGGATTCATAAATCGACTTGCAGTGCAAGTTCCCCTAGATTTCTATTTTAAAGGGCTCTTAGAAGTGCATTTTGTAGCATGCGTTTTCATCTATTTGACTTGCTGTTATTAGACACAGGATTTTGAGAGACTTGTAGAGCTGATGACTTCACAGACTAGTTAGCATAATTGTGACATCATCACGTCGTGTTTGGGTTTGGACTAGTGTTGGCACTTGATGTCTGTTTTTCTTCTACTCTCTTATTTGTCACATTACTGTATTTAAATGCAACTGAATGCCACCAGCAGTCACTTTAACTGTTGCCCTTTCTCATAAATGTGTTGCTGTATTATGCTGTTTCACACCGCACGCGAAGAAGCGCATCGTCAACCTCGTCAACAGATAGGCTAAGAATGGATTTATACAATCGTATCTTAAATTTTATGCTTATATTGCATATGAATGAGGGGGAAACGATCGCATTACGCTGTCAGTGTCCCGTTTAAACCCCACTGTCTTCAAAACCTTCTGAAAAAGCATATAAAACTGCATAGACATCATGTTATACGCTTATGTGTGAGAGAAAAGCGATCGCGTCACAAGTCAATCAATCTCTCCTATTGTGAGTAAACCCTTCAGTGACTTGATTTGTATTTTTCAAAGCATGATAGGTTTTATTTATAATTTGTACTACGTGGATCTATAAGAGCATGAAACAGGCGGTTAAAACAAATCAGTTTTAAAATAAAACAGTTATACACACTACATAAAATGAGATTTTTAATCAAGTTCTGGAAGATATAGAGCTCATTGATGTATTTACTATAACGTAATGCAAAATTCCATTGTTGTACATGGTACCCAGGCAGCAAGGTGAGCCTTGGATATGCTGCGGATGTGAAACGACAACGCACACACGGTGCCAATGCCAAAACGGGTGTTATGAGCGCTTCTTTGATTTTAATTGCAAGTGATAGTTTTATTATAGATCAGAAGCTGACAATTCGGTGCAAATTCTGAAGTATGTTGAATACACAAAATGTAGAGAGGACGCCCATGCCACACACATGAAAAAGTCAGGAAAGAAAGAAGACGTTGTTTATCCACTAGTTAATCGATCACAGATACAGTCATTATCACGTATGGATGAAAAAGGACAAAATGTAACGCCAAATAAACTTGTGGAGCAATTAATATACCTGGGAGGTCCGACCAAATAAATGCATTGTATGGGAAACACTGATAATTCTACAGAATGAGTGGGTGTGTACAACCCTTGACTGGGAGTGTAAGGTTGTGCTCTCCCTTCAGTATCGTTCACTTTTTTTTTTTTTTTCTAGTTACAAGAAAACCAGGATGAAATTGAAAACATGATGAACGCCATTTTCAAGGGTGTCTTTGTTCATCGATATCGGTAGGTTACTTTTTAATTAAATCTCTGATACATTCCAGTAAGATAAACCTGGGTGGATTCATCAGTTGCTCTGTGTTTTTTCTCAGTGATGCGATTGCAGAGATCCGGGCAATCTGCATAGAGGAGATCGGCGTGTGGATGAAAATGTACAGCGATGCTTTTCTTAATGACAGCTATCTTAAATATGTGGGCTGGACCATGCACGACAAGGTTAGTGAACGGTTCTTTTCTTTTTAAAAAGAATTCAATTGTTTCAATCGCACCACATTCCCGAACTGGATCATAATTCTTTAATTCTCTCTTCATTTCTCCATCTTAGCAAGGTGAGGTGCGTCTCAAGTGTCTCACGGCACTCCAGGGTCTGTATTATAACCGCGAGCTCAATGCCAAGCTTGAGCTCTTCACCAGCCGTTTCAAGGTGAGAGAACCATCTGGAGCTACTTCTCATCCAAAACACAGAAATAACTTGCTGAAAGTAGTGTAATTGTTTTTAGCTCAAATTAAAGGGGTCATATGGTGCGAATACGTGTTTTTCTGTGTCTTTGGTGTATTTTAAGTTGCCCATGCATGTATTAGACACGTACACTAATAAAAATGAAAGTGTCGGAACAAAATATGCATTCTATCTAAGAGCGACTGCTCACCCAGACCTGCCTGAAACGCTTCGTGTAACCACAGCCCAACATATCTACGTTAGTTACTGGTTTGATTTGACTAAGAACGCCCAAATGTATAGGCAAGTAAGGAGCCTGATGTTCCAAATATGGTTAGAGGCATCACATTTCCATCGCACTCTTACAATATTCGACCAATCCCTACGCACTGGTTAACTGTTCAATCATATCATTTTTATCTCCTCTTTGCCCCGCCTCTCTGAAAAGCGAGGTGGCTTTTCAGAGAGGCGGGGCAAAGAGGAGATAAAAACATGGACAGTATGTGGAAAATACAATGTTTATGAACCTTAAATTGTGTATATATCTTGCATTACATCTAAAACACACAATAATATTTGTTTTAGTCGTGACCCCTTTGAAAGCCTCAAATTTAGTATCTGTATTAAATACCAGAGTTTTCTTTCTTCAGGACCGCATTGTATCCATGACACTAGACAAGGAGTATGACGTCGCAGTGCAAGCAATTAAACTGCTCACGCTGGTGTTACAGTACGTTATCAAATCCACCCTTAACATTTCTCTTTTCTGGAAACACCTGTGCTCATATGCGGTTGTCTGTCTGTATTACAGTAGCAGTGATGAAGTTCTGACTGCAGAAGACTGTGAGAGTGTCTATCATCTAGTGTACTCCGCCCACCGACCTGTCGCAGTGGCAGCTGGAGAGTTTCTCTTTAAGAAGTGAGTCGTATGGTTCTGGCTTCATGATTTGTTTCCTATAAAGTTGGAAATAAAGCTTGGCAGAGAAACAAGAAAGTAAGAAAAGTGAAAAAAGTAAAGTCAAATATGGACAAACAGGGATAGATTACTACCTAATAGGGCATAACCTGCATTGAACCCAGAATGTTCTTTTAAATCATGTGTCCGACCTAAACTGCAACGCAAATATGATCCACTGTAGCCATCAATTGAGAAGTTGAGCCATTAGATTTAATGTATTCGCTCGAATAGCTGTTAATCTTTAACTTTGTTGACAGACTTTTCAGCCATCGAGACCCAGAGGATGACAGCATGCCCAAAAGACGAGGCAGACAGAGCATGAATGCCAATCTCATCAAAACCGCTGTCTTTTTCTTCCTGGAGAGTGAGGTGAGCCAACATCAATGTTGAAGTCCGCATGCAATCAAAAATGGCAATTCAAATTGATTTACACAGTGTAGCAGCATTCATTATAAATTATTTATCCGTGCACATTATTATTAATTTGCAGTTGTAATCTTAAATCAAAAACGTTAACCTCCTCCCCCCTCGAAACGACCTCTCTTCACTTCTGGTCACGAGGAATTGCAAACTGCATTTTGTTGGCAACACCCAACTTTTTACAATCTCATCAGTACTCGATGAACGAAATCAAGTCCTGGCCTACATTTTTGTTGGTTCATTCAGATATAAGTCTCTAAAAAAACTATCGCTAGTTCCGTTTCATGCCGACTTTGAAACTGTGCACAAACATTATACTTTCTGTTTTCTTTACGGGCGCAGGTTTTAGTAAAGGTCTGTGGTTGTTTTCTCTATATGCTAAAATCACACTTTTAATCATAGAACCACAAACACCCAGCATGTTTTACACTTAAATTGGGTGAGTAAGGGGAAGCGATGATATCACACTGTCAATCCTTCTTCCTCCACTGACTGAGCCCTCATTTTTCATTGTAGCCAGAGCGAAACGGTTAAATAAACACATTGTAATATCCTTACATTGCACACATGTAAGATAAAGACGGATTTGTTTGTGATTTTTTCTTAAAGTCGGCATTTGACGGAAGTAGCGATTGTCTTCTTTTTCATATCGTGACGTATACCTGAGAGAAACGACTTTGAAATGAGAATAAAATGTAGGGCGGGACTTGACTTCATCCAGCGACAACTGATTGGATCGTTAAAAGGTGAATGATTTGAAAGCCAGTTTGCAATCTGTCAGTCATTGCAGCCCCGCCCTTGCGCCATTCCTCGTGACCAGAAGTGAAGAGAGGTCGCTTCGAGAGGGGAAGAAGGTTAAAGTTTTGAATTGATGATTACAAGTGCAATTTTTTTTTTTAATAATGGTGTGCACGGATAAATAATTGACAATAAATACCAACCCAACACTGTGTCAAACAATAAGAAAAATCGTTTTATATAGACTGTGAGCGCAAATGTGACATAATGGCGTTTTCTGTATGCTAATTAGTATGTCAAGAATCGGTTCTGAATCGATCGTGAGGGACCAAACGATTCCCATCCCCTAAAAATCACTTGGTCTATAAATGGCCGGACCGGTCACTGTAGCTCACAGCACGCACATACTGTATGCAGTTATTAGCATGTTTTGTACAGTTATGAAAACAGGTCGCACCACAACAAAAGATGCACTCGCCCAAAAGCTCCCATATTAAATTTAGGGAGCATGTGCAAAATCCCTGCACTTTTTATCCCTGCACTCTATCAAGCCAATAACATGAGCTGTGAGGATATCGTGTTCTCACAAGACTAGTCGGACAAACGCTGTTTCAAAGGGTCTTTGCCCTTATGTGCACCAATACTAGGGGTGTGACAAGATCTCGTGTGACGAGATCCTTACAACATGATTTGTTAGTTTGCAAGTCATCTGGGAATATGGGCGGGACATATTGCGGCTCCACCTCGCGCGAGTCCAAATGATGTCCGCTGTGCAATATTTTAGCGGCCATCAGACAATTTGGCTTCACTTTTCTACCGTGGAAGTATATGGGGGTGTGTTCGCCTTTTTAACGGTCTGTAGAAGGATATGTTTGTAATTTGTCACACATTTAGAAGAAATATGCTTTGATTTTCAGCTTCACGAGCATGCTGCCTACCTAGTGGACAGCATGTGGGACTGTGCAACAGAGATCCTGAAAGACTGGGAGTGCATGATCAGTCTACTTCTGGATGAGCCTCTTCCTGGAGAGGAAGGTCTGAACACATCAGACCATTCTGTTATAATATGTAGCAAATGTTATTGTCAGAGACACACAGATGTTAGAGTTGTTTTTAGAGTGATTATTTATATGCGTGTATGTTTCCCAGCTCTGACAGACAGACAGGAGACGGCTCTCATAGAGATCATGCTGTGTACCATCCGTCAGGCTGCAGAGTGTCATCCTCCTGTTGGCAGAGGCACGGGCAAGAGAGTAAGACCTCACACAAACACACACATACTGATGGGCCTGTGATGACACCGTTCCCAATTATCACTGGATCTCATTTCAGGTTCTCACAGCAAAGGAGAAGAAATCTCAGCTTGATGACCGGACAAGAATGACAGAGATTTTTTCCACAGCACTGCCAGCTTTACTTGCAAAGGTTAAACACTGAACCCTTCTAAAAGAAAAGGTGTAAAATTAGATTTGGTTTGTCATACAGTACCGTTAACTGTTATTCAACTTTATTTTTGACAGTACTGTGTTGATGCAGAGAAATTGACAAACCTTCTCCAGCTGCCGCAGTTCTTTGATCTTGAAATCTATACAACAGGCCGTTTGGAAAAGGTCTGTACCATCACTTGTTTGAATACATCTGGTTCACGTACGGTGAATGATAACAGATTCAGTGCAAAACATTGATTGAGTAGCATATGAAAGAAAGCCTGTTCTTTACTCTGGCAGCACCTGGATGCATTGTTACGACAAATCAGAGAGATTGTGGAGAAGCACACGGACACAGATGTCCTCGAGGCCTGCTCCAAAACCTACCACGCGCTCTGCAACGAGGAGTTCACAATCTTCAACCGGGTGGATATCGCCCGCAGCCAGCTCCTGGATGAGTTAGTGGACAAGTTCAACAGGCTTCTGGAGGATTTCTTGCAGGAGGTGAGTAAAGTGGGCGGGGCTTATTGAGGCTCTTTTATGTTGGCATCATGCCATAATATGTAGTATTACATATATCTCCGTACATAAGACACTGAATTTGACTACATTCGCTTTATGCTTCCACAATATAAAAGATTTCACTGGTCTTATGTGCATCTTCTGTCTTTACAGGGTGAAGATCCAGATGAAGATGATGCTTACCAAGTTCTGTCTACTCTGAAGAGGATCACTGCTTTCCACAAGTAAGAGCTTCAGTCTAACCATTCTCTAGGCCATAAAGGTCATGTGCAAATCATGATATCCTGCTGTTTTTTCTTGCAGTGCTCATGACCTCTCCAACTGGGACCTCTTCACCAGCAACTACAGGTTACTCAACACTGGGATTGAAAACGGTGACATGCCTGAGCAGGTATTTGTTATAAGCCATTATATGCTGCATGTGTATACGAAAGAAGAATTTTTGAAGGGGAAGCGTGACGTATTTATTTGAGTGACCACATGGACTACAAAATGACAAAATAGATCAGATAGTCAGGTGGGACTATCTGTGTCTCCAAACAGTGGATGATGGATATTGCGATTTTGTATGGGTTCTCCTAGTGGTATAGAATGGGCTCCTTTTACGTTTGCTGGTTAATTTTACTTTCTCTCTTCTTTGTTTCAGATTGTCATTCACGCTCTGCAATGCACACATTATGTCATTCTCTGGCACCTAGCCAAGGTCTCTGAAGGCAATTCTAAAAAGGTAGCTTCCTTATCTTTGTTTACCTTCTGCTTTCATTTGTATGCATTCCTGTTTGGTCTTATTTGCCGTGGTTTGTCGAATGTCAATATTGCATTTGCTCTCTATAGGAGGATATGGTGACTCTGAGGAAGCAAATGAGGGCATTTTGTCTCATGTGCCAGCGTTACCTAACAAGCGTCAACACCGCTGTCAAAGAGCAGGTCTGTATCGTATAGGTCTCCCTCACGGCAAACAAACTTTCTAGAAACACGCTGTACCTGACTGTGTGTTCTCCCGCAGGCCTTCACCATCCTATGTGACCTTCTGCTGATCTTTAGCCATCAGATCATCTCAGGGGGCAGGGAAGCTCTGGAGCCCTTAATACACACACCTGAGGCATCCTTGCAGTCTGAGCTTCTCAGTTTCATTTTGGACCACGTGTTCATTGACCAGGATGACGACAACAACAGCGCAGGTGGTCTATCATTGCTTATCACTTTTAGCTGGAGCTAACAGGCTTTGTTGACTGGATTAACATTAAGTGGCCCTGGCTGTTTGATGTCAAATGGTCACGCAAAGATTTGGGCTTGAGATGCGTTTAAAGGATTAAAGCCTCCAGCATTATTTAATCGTGTTATTTGCTGAGTTTTAGTTCAAATAGATTGAGAGGTTTAAAATAAGGGGATGGACCTGTTGCATCTTCCTTCATGTGCTGTCAAGAAGCAGTGTTCCTAAGTGACCACTAGAGGGCAAACATGTGACTTTTCAATTCAAGGCAGTAATAAGAACTATATTTAACAAAAAAATTTTTTTTTATAAAAAACTAAACTAAAACACATTTCCATAAAGTAAATGATCGACTAAAAATACATCAATTCTTAAAAACAGTATATTAACAAATCCAAAGTCCTTTTAAGCAGTTGTAAAATATTTAAACAATTATAAAACCTAATAAAAGAAAAGAATGTAAACAAAATCTGTGAGCCAACACAAGAACTTTTTAAACTGTAATGACTCTTATTTAGGGTACTTGTACTAATATTGTTAAGCTGCATTTGTATATGCTGTCTTGTTGTTTAATTAATTTATATTTTTCATTTTTGAGCAGATGGGCAGCAGGACGATGAAGCAGGAAAAATCGAAGCTTTGCACAAGAGGCGAAACCTTCTGGCAGCATACTGCAAACTTATTATTTACAACGTAGTTGAGATGAACACTGGTGCAGATATATTTAAGCAATACATGAGGGTGAGTCTCTTCATTCTTGAACTGATTTTACACGTGCACAGATTTCTCTAAAACGATTCTTTCTTTCTAGTATTACAATGACTATGGTGACATCATCAAGGAAACCATGAGTAAGACAAGACAGATCGACAAAATCCAGTGTGCAAAGACTCTCATTCTCAGCTTACAGCAGGTCAGTCTATGATGATGGAACCGATTGCACACTTCTGAAGTCTTTTCACACAAATAAGGGCTACAGAATTTACTTCTTACATCTACTCTGTTCCACAAAACAGCACGATTCATTTTTATGTCCACATTTCATGTGTTTACAGAAAATGAATATCCATCTTAAAATAATCTGGGAAATATAGTCGTTTTCAGCTATTATGTCATTCCATGACCGTTATAAATGATTGCAAATGTCAGCACAACCTTAAATCGGCTCTCTGTTTCTGTTATTTTTCATGACTGGATTGTAAACGTTTCTTCCTCTGCCATGTTTAGCTATTCAATGAAATGCTGTCAGATCTGGGTCCCAGCTTTGACAGGTCAGCCTCGTCTTTCTGTGGCATTAAAGAGCTCGCTCGTCGTTTCTCTCTGACCTTCGGCCTGGATCAGGTCAAAACCAGAGATGCCATCGCCATGTTACATAAGTGAGCCTCTGTACTATGAAAAAATAAAACAACAGATTTTCTATGATTTTACACAGTGTGCTGATTTAACCCATTGCTCTGTGTTTTAAGGGACGGTATCGAGTTTGCCTTCAAAGAGCCGAATCCTCAAGGCGAGGGATATCCTCCACTTCACCTGGCCTTTTTGGATATTCTCAGCGAGTTCTCATCCAAACTTATGCGGCAGGACAAGCGGACTGTGTAAGCGATCTTTGCGGAGTTGTGACAATATTGACAATATAACCTTAAAGCATCCAGTTTGTTTTATTCTATAATATGTATGGTGAATACAATTTGAATACCAACTAGTTTGGTCATATTCAGAGTGCATGTAAATCAGATGGATGTAATGTTGGTTTTCTCTCTTCCTCTGTGTGTGTGAAGCCACATGTATTTGGAGCGCTTCATGACGTTTCAGATGGCCCTGCAGAGGGAAGACTGTTGGCTGCCGCTCATCTCCTACAGGAACTCACTGCAGGCAGGTGGAGATGATGACACCATGTCTGTAATCAGTGGCATCAGCAGTCGCGGATCCTCCGTCAGGAGCAAAAAGGCTAAACCTGCCACCGCTAAGAGGAAAATACCAGAAGGTAATACTTTGATTGACACATGAACCTTTAATATATTACCGTCCCTTGATTGGTTACTCATTAATAATGTTGTTCTATTCTTTCTGTCCTCGCACAGAGGAGAGCAGTAGCAGCAGCACTGATTTGTGGATGAACCGCGAGCAGAGCATGCCGACACCCGTCATGATGCCATCACCCCACCTCATGTCCACCGTCATGAGAGAGCCCAAACGTCTGCGTCCCGAGGAGAGCTACATGGGAGTGTACACCATGACCCCCGATCAGCAACAGCAGCACACGCACACTCCCACTCTACAGCCACAACATCATCAAACAACCATGGACTACAAGTATGCCAATCATTACTGCTGTGACCTCGTGGTTTGGTGAGGGACGTCTAGTGAGGTTTGCTGTTATTGTGTTGTGTAGCACACAGGTCACTTGGATGCTTGCACAAAGACAGCAGCAAGAGGAGGTGGCCAGACAGCATCAGGAGAGAGTCATGAACTACGCTAAATTAAGAACCAACCTTCAGCATGCCATGTAAGAGACATCCCAGTTGAAATGTACCCTTTGGCTAGATTTCAGCTCTCTACAAAGGGTCCTATTTTTTTTTTTATTGGATTGTAGAGCAAAAAAAAATGTGTAAAGGTGATCTTCCATTGATGCATTTATTTTTGATGTCACGAAATTACTCATTTTACATACAACACTACATTTTGTAATTGTTAACTATTATATTGATCACATGCTTGCAGTCGACGAGGGACGGGCCTAATGGAGGATGATGAGGAACCTATTGTGGAAGATGTGATGATGTCATCGGAGGGCCGAATCGAGGATCTTAATGAAGGCATGGACTTTGACACCATGGATATTGATCTGGTAATTGTCCATTGTCCTCAATTGATAAATATTCATTGTTGTGTTTGTCAGTAGGCATTATGTCCTTCTCTTGATCTCTGGGATGTTGTTTCTGCCTAAAAAGAAATAAAAGATATTTAATATAACTTTTATTCTATCTGCTCTTTTGCAGCCCCCATCGAAGAACAGGCGAGAGCGATCAGAACTGAAGCCCGACTTTTTCGACCCTTCCTCCATCATGGACGAGTCTGTAAGAAGCACTCATTTCCTGGGTTATGATGCTTTTCAGCGGTAATGGGGACTCGTGAAAGGGAGACAACCACTAGATGGCACTAGCAGGAGTGATTTCAGAATTTCAGATTTAAGAATTGCCCTTGTGCTAACAAAAGAGAGGGAAAGCATAATGCTACTAATCTGGACTGATGATGAAATTGAAACGATTGTTTGGTAACCTTAAACACTGAACTGAATTTGAACATTTTCTCTTGTAGGTCCTGGGAGTGCCCATGTTTTAAGATTAAAATTGGAGGAGTGTGAAGAGAAGAGACATTTTGTGCTAATTCAGATCGATTCTCTAAAGAGAATTAAGTTCAATGGAGCGATTGGCATCCAAATCGGCTTGTACCATTGACGCTTACTAAAATAGAAAGGAAAGCGGAGCAATTTAAGGTCTTTGCGATCATTGTGTGGGCTTTCCCTGATCGGTAGATACTGAACAGCATGGAATCTCGGACTGTCCTTAGCCATACACGAGTACATTATCGAAATAACTGTGAAATAATTATATGTATGGTTATACGTATTATTTTTTCACAGTTGAACGCCATTATGTTCGAAGAAACATATGTGAGATCTCTTAGATTTGTGGTATTTCTTGAAATTTAGGGGTGAATGCATCTTTTTTAACTTAAATACAACTTTGTTATGTATAGCCCTTTTGTAATAGTGAGTAATCTGGTGTAAAGTAGTAATTTATAAGCAGGTTTTTGCTCATCATAGTGAGTATTGATATATATTTTATTCTAATCTAATATGTGAAATGGAGAAGAACCTCCAGGTCTTTATATCTAGTATTTAGTTTCCTTTTTCTCCTCTCGAAAAAATCATGACATCCAATATAAAGGGTAAATCAAAAGTCACACTGGGCCGGATTTATTGCTGCCTTTGGTGCACGATTGGCGTAATTTTAGTGACATGATCGGTGATTGGTACATGCTAAACCACCATTCAGTAGTCCTGTTGCTCGTGTTGCAACGACAAAATCATTTTTCGTGCCAACTGCCCTAGTAAATCAGGCTCTCGGTCACTCTGTGGAGATGCACAGAAAGACTATAATTCTTCCACTGAGTCACAAGGCTTATCCAAAGAATAGATCTGCTCGCTTGTCCCTCTAAAATCTTAAGATCAAGATGAGGAAATCTCTCCAGTAGTGCCATTGTGTCGTCTCTGATAAAACCAGGAGTTAGTGTAGTATGTCTGGTGGAGATTTTCTTCCCCTGATTAGAGCTATGTAGACGTCTACATTTAAATCAAATTATATATAAATATATAAATTGGTGCTGATTTTATAACTGTGCTGTTTTTGTTTTTTAACTCCAAGCTCGAGTTAAAAGGTTTTGGAAATGTACAAGAACATGTCTAAACATAAGAGTGTGTAGCCATGCAGCAAGTAAAGTTTTGAAATATTTTATATATTTTTTTCTTTCTTTTCCTTTTTGTGTGTATTTGTTTGGATTTGTTTTTTTCTAATCGGTCTTAAGAGGTTTTTAGGTTTTCACTTTTTTCCTTACTGTAAATTGGATTGGTTTAAATTTATGGACTGAACTATTCCACTCAGCTCTAAGCTTTTTCCCAATATGAAATATTCAATATGTAACGTAACATCATGTGAGATCTTTAATGTTACAGCATTGCATTCGGCAGCTTTATTAAGCTTAACTAATACATTAATTTATATGACAGACATGTGCATTTTGTCTGGGGTATAGTTTTAATCATTCCATGTCTTGGCCTTAATACATTGTTTTATAAAGAAAAAATAGAAGGTGGTTGTCAAACAGAAATCTTCCATGTTTTAACTTTTATGTGAGGTACATTGGATTCCTTTTGAATGAGAAAAGGAAGAGTGTATTTCTGCAATGGCATGAGTGTACTTATTTAAAAGAAGGTGTGCAGACAGAGTTTTGGGTTTTTGAAAGTAAATGCCCTCGGGGCAAAACTGTCTTCTGTTCCTCACCACTACATTAAAACTGCTGAATAGATTGTGTAAATATACATGCATTTAAACGTAATGCTTAATTTTCTAGTGCTTTTTCTGTTAACATTTAAGCATATTATCACTTCCCCCTGTTCAGAGATATAAACTCATGCATAGCCGTTTCCTGTCCTCTGTTATCCACTGTAATGTTCTGATTTGTATCTGTCTGGAGACAGTAAGTTTTTGAATAAAAGTAAACAAATCATTTACGTGTTTTACGTTGTTTGTTTTCAAGTGTTTTGCATAATAAATCGTGTAGACTATTCAAGAATTATGATTAAAGGACCCTGCAGTGTCATCCAAGGAAAATAAAGAAAATAATATTATTTCGCTGTTTGAAGAGAAACCGGCACTCATTTATTATAGAAAATCCCGCTTTTAAGTGTTTCGTTATCGTCTAACATTTAAAGTTGTATTTTTAAAAGTGTGTCTTCAAATGCAATATGGCAATCTGTATTTTTGCTAAAAATGCTAAGAAAATCGGATAAATGAATCCCGACGTCAGTCGCATTGCATACCAGACAGTAAGCGAATGCTCGGAGCCAAAGCAGCCTGCGTGACCAGATATGACGTGTCCTGCGTTCTCGCACCTGATTGGTTTAAAGTTCTGTTCATCAAATTCTTTGCAATGTCATTGGACAAGACAACTACATCTCGGTGATTGGGCGGAGTTACCATTTTAAAATTTCAGCGGGTGTGAATGGCTTGTTGTCGATGTCCGTGTTTTTGAAAAGTTTCGCGCGTGTGTTTAAGAGTTTCTGCTCTTCTTAAATAGATTTTGCCTGTTCGGAAAGCTCTCGATCCTTCGCTATTAACCATGTCTTTCTCAAGAGCGCCATTAAAAAGATTCAACGAGCATATCGGTGAGTATTGTACGACCTATTGGAAGCTCATTGAATACTGTCGAGTGTATCGTGTGCTCTTACACGCCGTTTCATTACTGAAATGTGGTCATTCAGATAAGAATATATGTTTAATATAACCTTTGAAAACTGCGTAGAGGAAACGTTATCTTTCTAAGGTAACGTGAATTCATACAATCCTGATTCGTGTTGTCGTCAGACGTTTCCTCTGATGGGCTGCAGAGCACTGAATCCTTACTGACCAACATTATAGAATAGAAGTTTATTTACTTAATGCCTTACGTAAGTTGAAGATATTTTTAACTTAATTGTAAATTTCTCAGGTGAATGTCTGTTTACGGAAACATTATTTACCAGTAAATCACTATTCGACGTTTATCCATCCTTTATCCCCAGTTTGTTCGTCAGTTCTCCTCATGTTGATTATATGTGGATCTATTTCTTCTAAGGTTGTTTGTCTGGTTATTTTCCTCCTCAGGTTGTGCTCCTCCACCTGGTAGCTATGAGGTAATATCTGGTGAGCTGAAAGGAGCTGTATCATTTCTCAAAGCCGAGCGCTTTAAACAAACTTCCAAAAGTGAGGGCGGATTTTTTAAATTATACATTTATAAGTATAATGAATGTGGATAGTTTTCATTTTATTTTTCTATGAAAATGTTTATAACCAGAGTTACCTCCACCATTACCATCAAATGAAGTGCTAATGTCTCCAGTACGAAGGACCATGTCTGTCGATGGCTTGGTGAGACCTGTTTTTAATGTTATATATACATTTATTGTTATTATATACAAATATTTTCCATGTATAGAAAACCAATAGCAGTCATATTAAGCTAAACGATACCTCCCATTCGTTTACCTGAGTGATTCATCCTCCTTATATCAGAATCAGAAAGAGCTTTATTGCCAAGTATCTTTACACATACAAGGAATTTGTTTTGGTGACAGGAGCATCCAGTACACAGAATCAGCAACAACACACAGAGACCATCAAACAATACATAAGTTACACAGAGGATTTAAATGAGGGCCTATGGGTATAATAAATTAAGAAATACAATAAACATAAGAGTAAAGCTATAGAGAGCAAAGTTATGTTTGTATGTAAATATGTACAAGTAAAAAATAAGAATAGACTATTGTAGTAAAACGTATGTGTTATATACAGCAGGATGGAAAATAATTTACAGAAAAAGTTGTATAAAAATACATATTGTATTATATGCAGGATATATTTAAAATTGCACTTTATTACTAATGTTAATAAGAGTTAATTGCAGGTAAAAAGAATTGCACGCAAGTTCTCAAAGTGCATGTAAAAAACATTTAACTGTTCAAGAGGTAGATGGCCTGAGGGAAGAAGCTATTTTTGTGTCTGGTTATTTTGGCCATCATGAATATTTGCTTTGCTACCCTATTTACAATTTGCTTTCTTGGTTTTTCTCATGTAGGCTGATGGATTCCAAAGTTCCAAAAAGGATAAAATAAATTTCTCACTTGAGATGAAACATCGGATGCTATTAGAGAAAGAGGTAGATACATTTTTTTAAATACTCTGGTAAATTTGTGTCCTTGGGACCCAATCAATTTTGTAGCTTTATTCCTTAACCATGACTTTCTGGATCATAGATCCGTTCCTTGGTGCAGCAGAGAGGAGAGCAGGACCGAAGGCTGCTGACCTTTGAGGAAGAGATAAAGAAGTTTGAGTCCAAACTGCTAGTGGCTGTCAGGGAGAAGACCGGTCTGGGTGCCAATGTGGCTTCTCTCGAGAGGCAGCTTGCAGAGCTAAAGAAAGCCAATGAGTTCCTGAAGACCAAGGTGAGCCTTTCTTCATTGCAGACTGTTAAGTGATTTACAGAAGAACACCTTAGCATGCTTTTTGTGTTTCCTTTTATAGGTTTCTGCTGATAGTACTAAAAAGAAGATTAATACTCTCACTATGGAGCTCATTGAGGCCAAGAACAAACTGGATGCTAAAGACAAGGTATGTCATCTCTGTTGCGACGGCGTTCCTATTTAATATTTCCTCGGATTTTGCTGACACGGACTATTTGACAAACCCTTCAGATCGCAGCCAAAGTGATGTTCCTTCTGCTTGATAATGTGCATTCATAATGAGCAGTTCAGTAAAGTGCCGTGTTACTTTATAAATTTATGTTATCACCTCTTGAACCTTGTCAACAGGAGCTGAGCTTCCTGCGGATCAGCTCAGAGGGTAAAGTAAAGGTCTTGGAAACCGATCTGGAAGCTGCCAAAACAACTTTTAAAGTTCTACAGGAAAGAAACCAGGATCTTGGTGAGTAGCATGTGGTGTATCCTACATCAGAGTTCTACCAAAACTTTTTTTAGGAGCAACCACAACTGAAGGTGTTATTTTTGAGAAAGTAGAATGAATGTGGCCCCTTATAACGTGCACAAAGTATGGTAAAGCTTAAAGAGTACCTAGCATATGTTTTTTTCGGCTCTACTTTGGATGTATGGAGTGTCCAACAACAAGTTTATGTACAAATGTTTAAACACTATAACGGCGTAATAATAGGCAGTTATTCGTACCTTACTTCTTGACTGACTCTCAAATGATTCGTTCTGCGATTAATCTGTCTAAGCCCCGCCTACCCGCTAACTTTGTGTTATGTGATTAGTCAGATGGTGTAGTCTGTTGTTATTGGTCAATTTCTGCGTTCATCATTTCTTGCAAATGGAACGCCCCTACCATCATTACAGGATTACGGTTTATATGTGGTTGGATGTAATGTATATTATATGTGTAGCTAGAGATTCTGGCGATTTTATTGTACCAATTTGAGCCCGAGTCTGACGAGGAAGAAGACGCTAATCCACAACAAACTCCACCACGACTGGAGCAGGATGTTTGTCAGTGGCAAGTGACTACTCTTGTCATAAAAACTCCCAGTTTGACAACATGCATGTTGTGCATTTGCTCATCAATGAAATAAAAATTTTCTTTTTTCTTAAAATACTTTTAATACATTAGTAATACTATTATTTCGTCTTAACTGTGCGTTGTCCTGGTACATGGAGCATTTCAGAAAGTCCACGTTATGAAAAATGATATATATGAAACCCAAATATATCTATATAGGTGCACATTTTAGCAAATGTGTCAAAATGCAAAGTTAATAGCCAGATAAAAAAATTGTAACACCCCAGAAATAACGGTACATGCTAATGTTTGTGTTATATGCATTATCTAAACACAGACATAAGGTACAAAAATATTTCTTGAAGTTCAGACAAAAATGAAAAATTACACTTACAGGTTGTGATTCGGTGGAGCTAACAGGTCCAAATAGAGTTGGTATTGCCCCCTCTTTCAAGGATAGTCGATTCACATACCCTGCAGTGAACGTGCCAAGATTATCAAACCAATCTTGGGTGAAATGGCGGGCGCACACTTAAACCCTGGGGTTATACTCCTTTGGTATCGTTTGAAAAATTAATTGTGACCATTTTTCCCTCAGACGTTCTTCCTTTGGTAGTTGAAATAAGACCGACTTAGTGTCACACCGTAGAACACAGGCTCTAGACATGATACACACGCATCACGAACAAGCGACAGTGTTTGGGGGGAGGAGAAATAAGTTTCGCGTCAGTCTCAGCAAAACGTAGGCGGGGACTATGTATAGTGACATAGATATGCAGGTGTACTAGACCACGTCTCGTTTGTGTGATTCAGAGTCCACTCCCATTTTTACAAGCAAATAACTTTATTTATTCACCTTCGGACTTACAACTTGGCAGACAGCTTACTTTCAAACACGGCAACATAACAGACTGCAGGAAATATCATTTTCATAATCTCATGCTAGGTACTCTTTAATAATATAATCTTATAGGCTGTTAAACCAAGGGCCTGCTGAATGCTTCATTCTGACAAACATTCTAAGGGTGTGCGTTTTTTTTTTTTAGCAAAAAGCACATATTAAATAAAATGTGTAGTATATTAATTAATTGCTGTACATACAGGAGATTTACAAAGGAAGTTGCACATTCCTCTCATTTGAACTTTGTGTCCTGCCATTGTTACAGTGTCAAAAACTGCGGTCAAGACACCCAACAATTAGATTCTGATATGTTATGTTATTTACAGTAATTTCTAGGAATACTACCATCAAAAGAGGAAGAACAGATGTGACATCTTAACCAAATATTTATTTATTAGCAATAGAAGCAACATAACCCAAAACCTGAACTCTGTGTGAGAAAAGTACATTCTAATGGTAGCACAAAATATCAGAACACTGGCCTGGATCCTCCGGCATGGCACAGCTGTCGATCGGCCAAAGCAATGCCACAAAGTATCATTCATCCTGCCTCAAACAGGTGTCTCTAATGCCTGACACACACCCTCCAAACGACACCTGAAAAACACACTTGCAGTGGCACATCCGAAGCTGGAACATCCTCTCAAAACCTGAAAGAAAAAGAAAACATTTGAGAGAGTTGCCAGAACACCCTTAATGACATTTAAGGCTCGTTCTTTTTCTTTTGTTGTGAAATGAATTTGAGTAAAATTTATTTCTTAAATGTTTTATGGTTGTAACATGTCACCCAGTTACAATTTAGTGTTGATCAAATACTTAGCAAGTTAGTTTGGCCAAAGTATTTAGAAAAACATTCAAATAGTGAGTTTGTGAACGACCAAATATCACTAGTCCCACAGGCTTTCATTTCACAGGATAAGAATTAGAGAAGCCCTAAAAGTGACATGTGACCTCAACACTGTCCATATCCGTCATTGGTCATTCAAACATATGGTCAAGCAGGAGACGGGAGAAACGAATAGGAGAAACTACACATCTCAGCCTTAGCTAGTTTTTGCTTATTTGCTTTTTTCCAGAGGATCTTCATCAAGAGACAAAGTCCCAAAATGAGCAAATTGAAAATGAAATGGACAAATTGCATAGTAAGTGTGCACGGTAAAATCTGTTTATTTGTTAAATCTAGAGCTACGTCTCACTTAGATTCCTCTTCTTTCAAAAATTAAAGCCATAATCCAGGAGCTGAGGGAGGAGATCAAGGTCCTGCAGGGTTACCTGGACTCGGCAAATGAAGAGATTCAGGTATTGGTCTGGTCAACAGAATCAGACTCTAAGCCAGTTGACATTTACTCACTGCTTAGCTAGAATCATCAGTCTTTGAAGTGCTGCTTGGTTTGAGATAAGATGTCTGTCTAAATCTCCAATGTCAAAGGATTTGCGGATTAAGCTGCAGGACAAATCCAGCGCTGAGCTCTGCGTCTCTGATCCTCAAGAGAACATCAGGTTAGAACCGTGTGTGGTTTCATATTGTTGTTGCCACAGTAATGGTGGGTGTCTGTGTTTGAGTCCTCATCTGAGTCGTCCTGGCCTGTACAGCGATGTGATGCAGAGGCTGGAGAAATGTGGCGGTGAGCTGGAGGTGAAGGAGGAGGAGCTACAGCGGTGTCAGCAGGAGCTGCTGGGCTCACAGAAGGCTCTTGAGAAGAAGGAGAGCGAGATGGAGGAGCACTTGAAGGAGCTGCAGGCGTCTCTGATAACACTGAAAGAGCTGGAGGAGCAGATGGAACAGGGAGCTCAGGATCTCGAGAAGTCTCGCAGTATGGTGAGGCAGCAAGAACAGGAGCTGGCTCGGGTGAAGGAGGTCTTGAGGAGGACAGAGGAGGAGCTGGATCAGCGTGTGGCGCTCATGAGCGAGCGATGCTTGGTGCTGGAGGAAGAAAGAGGTTTGTTGCATAAAGTCTTCTTTTATTCCCTCTCTGCATGTCCTTTCTTAGAATAGACACTTAAGGAATGTCTGAGGTTTGTTTTTGATCATTTTATTCTCATGTTAGTGTGGATTGTCAAGGGTCACACAACACTCTAATGCATTAATCTGTAGGGACTACTACACACAAAAAAAGTGTCAGAATGGGAATAGAAAATGGTGACAATAAAACAAAATAGTATGTTTTTGGTGGGGGGGAAATAATTTGACAAACAAACATTGACTTTAACTGAAAACACGTTCGAACAGCTTTTTACTGTGCATTTTAATTTACAGCCCGGACACAGGAGGAGGGTCTGAGAAGAGTACAGGAGCTGAAGGCAGATATGAGCTCATTGGAGGCGAGCATGAAGACTGATATGGAGGCACATGAAAAGCTTAAGGAGGAACATTCTGCATTAACCAAACAACTGGAAGATGAAAAGGTATGTGGAGTATGTAAGGCCTAGATATACTTTAAGGGGAACTTCATTTTTGTTCTTTGCTGGAGAGAAAAAAATATTTTGAAAGGACTGAGTGACTATATTCTGTTTTCGAATATTCCAACACTCCTTTGTTTATTTTTTTATTTAATGCAAAGACTTTACCAATTCAATCGTATACGCCTCACCAATTCATCGCCACTTTTTTTGCTTTATTCTTTTAATGTTTAAAAAAAAACATTTATCGAAGGTGGAGCCCTGCAACAGAACAATACTCCCTATTACCAGACAGACTGAACTTTTCTGGAAAGTATGCTGCAGTGTACTAGTTCGTTTTGGCCAGCTTTTGTTTGAAATGACGATCATTATCACATACTTTTTTTAACCTTGTTTAAAACATATCAGGTATTAAAAATTCACTAGACTATGAATAAAGAACAACCTAGTTTTCAAATTTCAAACTCTTTTGAGCCATATTGATAAGTAAAAATCAATTTTGATCTTTTCATGCTGCATCTGTGATAGTTTAGAGGAAGAGCTTTCATAAGTTTCAATGGAATATCTCGTTTTTTCTGCTACTTTGGGATTGTTGTTGGACTCACCAAAAAACATTAATATGTTCACAGATCTTTTGATTTATGACCGAGAAAGCAGGACTTTTAAGTGTTCATTTTGTCCAAACAGACCTTAAGCAGGATGTACTGTGTTACGTCAATCAGGAAGTTAAAGACTCTCTGATTGAGTTGATATGGATTAGGCTAATGTCTCTTAAGCTCCTCTAATGTGTCCCGCTGCAGGCACACAGCAGCTCCCTGGCCAGCATGCTAGAGGATTTAAAAGATCAAACCGAGACTGAGAGAAGACAGCTGGGCGAGGAGCTGGAGGATGCGCTCTCGGAGCTCTCTGAGCTGGAGAAACAGGAACAGCACAGCGAGGAGGTCATTCAGGGCCTCACACAGAAGAACCAGACACTGGAGCACGACCTAAACATTACCAGTACTGAGTTAGAGAGGTGAGAACTGCTGGGTCCTGCTTTAGATGAATCTGCTTTAGTTTCTTTGGTGACTGAGTGTTGGTCTTTCCTTTAACAGGAAATGTGCTGAGATGGAGGCTTTAGGAGATGCTCATGTGATGGCAATGAGGAAACTAGAAGAGGATCACCGGAACTGTCTTGCTAAGCTTGGAGGCATGACCACTGACCTCGAGAGGTAAGCACAGATTGTTTTCAATGCTTTTGTGTTGTGTGGGACTGTGGAACTTGTTTTCAGTGTTTACTTAAAATGATGTGATTTTTGTTTTCAACTCTAAATATTTATATTTATTTGAGATGAACACGCTTTTTTACCCATAATATAGGTTTTTCATTCTTAATGAACACCGTAAGGGTTAAATAAATGTGACATTGCCTGTGAAAACCCAGCTAAAGTCTTCTTTTAATTAGATCCTACATAATATAATGAACATTTTGTGAAAATAAAATCTTTATAGCTTTAATATTGACTAAGGTCAAGTCATGACTGGTATCAGACTTTGATGCTCCTGTTTTTGCTGTAAAATCATTATTATAAGTTTACCATTGAGAATTGGCATACGGGATACTTTCCTTTAATGTAATTGATAAATATCTGTTTTTTTATCCTCATAGCACGAGACAATCTTTGGGTAAACAGAAGGACCATGCTGAGGCTCAAGTCCTTAACCTGGAGAATGAGATGATGGAACTCACGCAGCAGTTGCAGGATGAACAGCAGAAACTTGTAAACTTCCACCAAATGCAGAATGACCAGCAAGAGGAGTATACTAGGTCAGTATTCTGCCTTGGTCACTGCTAAGGCGGGACTAAGACATTTTTTTCAAGTATTGCACTTCTTATAAACTTAAAATACCATATCAACCTTCAGCAGTTTGCTTTGTGCTAATTTGTTGGCAAAAATCCAACTGAGTCACCTACAGCACTCTTGTGAAACCGAATGTATCTGATTGTGTTGCTGTGCCACAGGATACTTTTAGAGGTTCAAACTAAACTGGCTCAGAGAGAGGATGAGTCGAGACAAGCAGCAGAGGCCCAGCATGAAGAGCTGAGTCGCCTGCAGGCGGAGGTGGAGCAGGAGAGAGGATACCGACAGCAGGCTCAGGACCAACTGGAGAGGGAGATGAAGAGGAGAGAGTCGATGGAGGGCCATTCGGTAGAAGCCAGCAGACTGCAGGGCCGTGTTGAGGAGCTCACAGAGGAGTTAACAGAGCTGCACAGGCAGGTGCTGGAGGAAAGAGCCAAAGCTCAACGTCACGCCGAGGAATGGCAGCAGGAGAGACAGCAGCTATTCAGACAGGTGGAGGAGGAGAGAGAGAACTTGCGCAGAGAGCTGGCAGAAGCAGAGATGCAGAGGTGAGAGGCTCCGATGAACCCGATAGTGTCCCATTGTGTTCTTATACAGTATTGTGTATTTGATTGGTGTCATCTTCTGATCTCCCCCAGCAAGTGTAACGCAGAGACCGAACACTGGAGAGAGTTGTACGAAGAGCTCTATGCTAAAGTAAAACCGTTTCAGGTAAGCAAATAGCATTTTAAAGAGAATTTGTTTCTTTAATCTGTAATGACATGTATAACATATGATGGTTCAGAAATGCATTTTTTGCCAAAGGCATCATCTTTTCTCATCTGCTTGTTGTTTTCAGGAACAGCTGGACAGATTCGCAGCAGAGAGGAATGCCTTACTCAATGAGAAAGGTGCCACCCAGGCCGAGTTGAACAAGTTAGCCGACGCCTACGCCAATCTGATGGGCCATCAAAACCAGCGCCAGAAGATCAGGCACATGGTCAAGCTCAAAGAGGAGAACCTTGAGCTCAAGCAAGTAGGGGCTCATGTTTCTTTAGTCTATGCTGTGGTTTGTTGTCATTTGTTTTAATTGGTCAGATAGTTTTTTTCTTGTTTGAGGGCTGACCGTGTCTGTTTGGTCGTGTGTTGTGCAGGAAGTTTCCAAGCTAAGGACACAGGTTGGGAAACAGAAGCATGAGTTTGATCGGCTCAAGTCCACACAGCCGTCTTGTAGATTTGACCCCAGCAAGGCTTTTAAACATGAGCAGAAAGAAAACCAGCAGCCCACCTCAGCTCTTACACCGGGTGAGGACTCTTCTACCTTACTGAAGTCATGATGAAATGTTGCATCATTAATTGGTATAATGTCCATAAATCTTTAATCTTTCTTTTCTTGTCTGTGTTCCCCAGGAAACAGAAAATTATATTAAACATTGCTTGGGAGACTACTTATCTGGAGTGACCTTGGTCTGTGGATGATTTGTACATTTACCACAGTGACAGTGGGTAAAATACTCAAGTGTGTTTGTTCATCATATTTATGTATGTTTGTGTGTGTGTGTGTTGATTTAATGCTTATGTATGTGTCACGCTTCCCCTTATTTGTCTGTTGGACTAGAAGTCACTTAAATTTTCTTATCTCATTTTGTTCAACACTGGGTATGTTATTATTATCTAAAATGTTCTTTAAAAAGTTTAAAGTTAACACACTCTTAGTTAAAGAAACGAAGATTGCAGAACTTGTTGAATATGTTTAGTTTAATTTGTTTGTGTACTTGTTTGTCTTTTTGTGAGAATCTGTTTTTTTGACTTTAGAGTCAATTTTATTATTTAAATTTTTTTATGTCTGTACTGATCTTCAAAACTATAATCCTCCTGAAATTTTAATCTTGTATTAAAAATCAGTCAATCCTTATTGAAATAAAACGCTATCTTACTTTTCATGGTCTTGGTTTATTTTTATTTAGATACTATAAAAACCCTACTGTATTTTACTAAGTGATAGATCTTCCCAAAAGGTCATTTATTCACTCATGTCATTCAAACCCTGTATATTACTCTTTCTTTTTCTACTGAAGATATTTTGAGGTGTTGATCACCAACACTCTTTTGTGTTTCTTAGGAAGAAAGCTATGATGGGTCATGAGGGTGGGTAGGTAAAAGAAATGTCATTTTTCGCTGACCTTTTTCTCGTAATGTCTGATCAGTTTGAGTTGTAAATCAAGAATGCAGCAGTAGAGGGTGCTAGAGCACCACAAAAGAATCGGATCACTATCTGTCAATTGCCCTTTCTGAAGACTATTTTCCCTCCAATTGCTTGTTACTAGTCATTATGTTCAAATCAATAAAGGCTTGCTTTAAAATGCAATATAGTGCGTTTTTGGCAAGTATAGTAATTTATTAGCAAACCACATAGCATTCATGCTTGTTCAAGCCAGATGGTGGATGGGACGGGGCATGTGACAGCATCGTTCCACAATATATCACCTTCTCTTTAAATGGATCAGCCTTTGCTCTTTCACGATCCACAAGATTAGAGAGCATAAGTACGAGTAATATAGAAGTTTATCATTTCCGAAACTGTAATGGGCAAAAAAAGGCACAGCGCATCCACCAGGCTGGAGCCACACAGATGTCGTGATGGAGTAGACAAAGATCCAGACAAAGAGGTTGTAGCAGCAGGACCATGATGAGCAGAAGCTTCGGATACAAATGTCTAAAGAGTGTCTGGAACACTGCAAAGAAAAATGCACATTTTTATATGTGGTTAAATAAATGTTAGATTGAAAATATATATACATGTTAACGATTTATAAAAGATCTCAAAATATTTTGATTCATACTTTACCAGCAGTCAGTGGTCGGCATTGGACTGGATCTGCTACTTATATAGCTTCATGTTGCCAAGGCTTTGGCTCCTGATGATATCAGCGGAAAACAAAAGTTGCCGTGTAATAAGATGACTCCTTACGATTGTCCTCCTGCTAAGAAGTATTAGGAACACTAGACCACCCGAGAATTATAATGGGCTTTATTTGGTTCAAATTAAAATGCACAGGAGGTCAGCAGTGTTTCTCAGTATAAAAGTATCGTTTATCTCATTCAATGATTTATTTATGAGCGTGCTGTTTCAGATGTGCTGTGACTAACCAAATCATCCGACAGGATGCAGGTCCTCGTGGACGAACAAGAGCAGGAAGTGGTTTTCAGAAGTGTTATATGTGAGGAACTAGGATGAAGGTGGGAATTTTGAAAGGAGAGAGAGAGGCAGGGGAGAGGTCAGAAGGTGGCTGAAAAAGAGACACGTGGGAAAAAAGTGTGAATTTGCAGTTGAAGACCGACAGCATCTTTGCCTTTTAAGTTTCTTCAAATGTTAACACTGAGGGACACGCAGACGAGCGGTGTAAGTGAAGCCCTGAGGTAATGTGATGATATCTTTCAGTTTTTTCTTCTATAAAGAGGCGTCTGTGTATGTCATGCGGCTGTTATCAGGGGACTATGAATGGAGCTTTAATCAGACTTTAAATGAATTACCAGATAATGCCAGCAAAGCAGGTCTCCTTGAAATGAAAATTTAATTGAAAGTTTAAGGAATCTTCTAAAAGCCCTTTATATTCATGCCGGTGAAAGACATCCTAATGAACTTATATGCAGTCGGAATATAGAAATGACCAAAAGGGCTGATAATAAAAACAATCTCAAAAATGCTGTTCAAGCCATGGTTGGGTAAAATATAGACAAACCAAACGGTTATACTTCTGTCTAAGAAGGCCACTGAAAACAGAAGCTAAATTGGGCAACCTGACCATTTAGGTACAATGTTGTGGCCTGAGCCCTGTCCATGTTTCACACACGTAAAGAATAAGAAAAGATTTGACAGCTCTTGCTAAATTTTATATCTATAACGAGCATGCTTTATTTGAAACTGTCTTGTGCACTATTAGGAAGCTTCTTTTTATTGAAAGCATGTTTCATCATCCATTGTGACTGGAGCTTATGCTTCGTCAAAGCACTTGGTCTGTCAGCCTGTAAGCAATGACAGGGTCCCCTGGTATCTGCGCTCCCTGTCCGCGCACTGACAGTCCGTAATTCAGCATTGACCCCTGTCGTGACCCACCCCTCGCCCTGCCATTCCACTCCCACACAAAAACACGGCAGACTGGCGTTTGCACTTTCAGTGTCCTTTTTTGCAGATTTATGACGGAATACTTAATTCCGAGAGGTGAGAGATCTATTGCGAGGCTGAAACTTACACCAAAATAGCCCATCAAATTGAGTTTTTCCCTGACGCGCGCTAGCGTCCTGCTGATATCGGACTATGATGAATGTTGCCACCGAATGATGGAGCGTAGTGAGGCGACGAGCTGACAGTTGAGAAAATGGCTAAATGTCTCAGATATGACAAATCCCCACAGAATAAAACAACGATCTCTTTGTAAGGAAAGGCGTATTTCTGAAGTGGTAGGTAATTGCCCTTTTAGTCCGGAGCTACAAGAGAGAAAAATGGAATATGAACTGTTGGAATTGAGTTTGGTCTCATTTTCTTACTGCTGTGTCATCTTCGATGTGATCGATGCCGGTGTTAGTGGCCATATTTTCTTTCTGGAGATTGCTTTCAACTTTCCTCCTCGGAGTCATTCAACTATCATTCTTGTTTTGCTATTAAGGAATATTTCCCCGCCAAACACACCCAGCAGTGAGGTTTATTCTGGACATGATAGCCTATTTCCAATCTCTTTACCGTTGGCCCTCAATGCACCTGTACTGTCAGATGTGTTTGGAGCGCTGGGCCCAAATGAAAAGTTTGCATTAAAAATAAGATGTTCTGGAGCCTGCTCTGTGAGATACGCCGCGTATCGATCAACCTTTGCTGGGAAAGATGGGGTTGTTTTGTTGGCTCAGCATTACCGAGAGGGGCAGAGAGCAGGATTTGGGTATTATCTGAGTGCACATGGAGAGTTGAGTTGGATGTTTGGCAGTGCAGGGAAGCAGACTGTAAAATGACAGCAGAGGTTAATCGTCTCCTCCGTATCCACCGCACGGGTTAATCGATACGCGTGGATTAACCTCCGGGGGACTGTCATGCAGTACTCGCGCTCTTAAAGATTAAACCGGATCACACCTGACTATTAATGGTTTAACGTGGTTTAACAGGCCAGGAAGATACCGGCACATTGAAAAAATAAAAAAAATGCACAAATTGTAGCCTAATTGTGGCTCTAAAGAAATCATTTTAAATCATAGATGGAGGAAATGTATTTTTTTTCTTTATTCTATAAAATAAAAGATACTGTTACATAGCACGATCAAATGTGTCACATTGTTTACACTGTGAATGCAATCGATTCTTTGAAAAATATATATAAACAATGATAAATTAGTTAAACAAGGAATTTGACAAGGAATGAAGCGAAACATTTAATTGGTTTCTCAAAGGTCATAACATTGTTTTTGCCTATAATAAAAGCGAATTAAAAGACCTGTTTAAAGTAAATTAAGGACGTTATATTTGATTAAATAACAATAAATAACTGCTGCATGTGGGCATTTTAAATCGACGCCGACCAGGGAAATTGTATTTAATGGGGTTGAGGCGTTAAATGCAGTTGACTTCGTGGGGTGTTGCGCAGACCGAAAAACGTGACGTCAAAGTACCGCGAGAGGCATTGGAAGCATACGGAGCTCTCTGCGGAACAATCGATCTCGCGATGCTTTGGTCTTGTTCCGACCTGTCTGGTGGTCTGTTGGAAGAGCGCCGTATGAAGTTAAACATGTGCAAGTTTTACCAACTGGACATAGTACAACACGAGATGGAAAAGCATTTTATGTCTCAAAAGTTTTTGAAATGTTTAAGAAGGGAAACGCAATACCGGTGTCTCTGACAGACAACACTTTTATTAGACACATATAAATGCTTGACACCCGTGTGATGCACTGAAGCACCTAACGAGATGAGAGATTCACATCCGGGACTTTTCGGAGCCTGCGCGTGCAGGTGGGTGAGCGTTGGTCTATGTTTACAGTTTTAAAACTCCTTGAGGTTATAAACATGCAGAGAATATATGATCAACTAAACATTTTTAACACACCACACCTTCAATCCAGTTATTACGTTAAGGTTGCAATTTTATGAGAAGAAGTATTTTTGTGTTGCTAAAATGTCTTTTCGTGTCTAGGGAAATTCGCTAAAACTGACATAAAGTTAAACATCTCGTAAGGGATAAACTTAATGCAAATAAAAATAATTCATAAAGCGCTTCATAAAAAAATCTCCTTTTAGTTAACTATGGAGGGCATCGATGTACGATTGTTGCTGTGTTACAAAGTCATCCAACTTATTAACAAGCAGCAGACGGTTGTTCTGTGGCCTTGTTTAGCAAAGTTTGTGAGTGTGTAAGAAGGTAGAAGCTCTCAATATTTCAGACTTGTGAAAAGTGAATGTGTCAAGTATTCTTAAGATTGTTGTGATTGACATGCCAAGTATATGCCTGCAGTGCGACATCAATGATCAAAGGAGAATATTAGGGTGTGTTTACATTTGTCATTAACATGCGAACTTTATCTGGATGTACATATTGAAAAGACAATTGTAAACATGCTAATGTTAACGGAATGTTATCCAATCAGCGTGTCGTGATTCAGGGGTAGTCGAGGTTGCATTGTGATCGGATCTCAATGTAATTTAAACGCAACCTAGCCAGTATATCTACATTAACAGGTACAACTACACAAAAACAAATGTTTATTCTTCCCCTTATATTGCGTGCACAAATATTTATGTGCATGAGACAAGTTGCCTATTTTAACAAAACGATTAATCACGGCACACATTGTGCAACAAACAAACACATAAGAAACGAATAGTGATGGTGATACGGCTGAAGTGGTCAAGAAAAAAAGCTTGTGTAATTTGACAAACATCCTCTGCTTGTATTTTCACATATAAGATCATTCATTGTTTTAATAACTCCAGCTAGGTAGTCGAAACAATTGTAGCCTGTATCTGATTCTGATCGTGTTTTACTTTGTTCCGCTGCCTCGATTTCAACATGGCTGCGGCGTATACTTTCCAATGTATTGTTATCTATAACATGCTCATCCTGACCGTTAAACATGTTTTGAGAAATCTCACCCTGCAACGGGGCTATTTTGAAATAGCATGCTTTTTTAATTAATGGGGGAGAAACTAGAGATTAGGGCTGCACGATAATTTATCGCGATACCACAAAATCCTATTGAATTCAAGCTGGCTGCGATATCTAATGTGTCTATATATATATTTTAATGCTTATCTTGTCAATGAAGCACAGGTCTGGGATCAGTAGGAAATGCTCCCTCTGGCTTTTGGATGCAGCAGCATTTTCCCGTACATCACTCAAAAGCTGTGCTTAAATCACGTGATATTTATCGTCGGTTTATCGTGACAGCCCTACTATAGATCCGATCAGATATCCAGATGTGAAAGCCACTTGATTTTGAAGTGTAAATGCGCTGTGTCCTAATTGTCTGAAGATCCGAAGATCTGCTTGTTCGGATCGGAAAGATCGCATGTTAATGACAAATATAAACACACCCTTAGTTGTGTTTGTCAAAATTACCTTATTTTAACTGCTGCTAGATGGTGAAATGATGCTAATGTTTCTTGTGTTTTGTAATATACTTGAAGGGTTGACCCACGAAACATGGAAAGATTTTCTAATGGGTTTTACAGAATACAATGCATTACTTTATCAATATCTAAGCTGTTGGCTGTTTGCTAAATTTATCTCTAAATGGTCAAAGTGTTTTGTGAACTGTTGGCTTGAGCCTTTTGGCAGGATATCACATCTTTGGCTGTCTAGTTGAGGCCATTAACTGGCAATCTTTTGTTTTCTATCTGTATTAGGCAGCAAAAGTTAAGTCCAGCTGAATGATAAACCAGAATAGAGTCAGTAGGGGGTTTATGTGTCGATTAGGTCCTCTTCTTGTGTGCATCAAGACTCTGAATTTTGCAAAGGCACATGGAGGTGCCCTTCTATTCAAAAACCCCTCCACAGGACGCCAAAGAGACCAGTGAACCAAATCCAAGGCTGAATTATCCCTCCAAGCTTCACACCCTCTTTGTTTAACGTCTATGTTTTAAATTGGCAAGGGAGAGATTCAGTCTGCGCAACCTGTGGGGATCCAGAGCCCTGCTGCTTTCTAATTTCTCAAATTAAATCCTTTTGCAACTCATCTTGCGTCTGACTGAGGGAATGTCAAGGGTAAAGGCGGGCTGCAGTGTCTTTAGCCTTTAATGGTTTTGCTTTTTAATATTAATTTCTTTTTATGCAGGCTTAATCTGTTTCCCTCTCATCTGTCATGTTTTCAAGCTTCGTCTGCAATGACCACATGCCTCGAAGACATTAACAGTCTATGTCAAGTTGTTACACCTGAGCCCTTGGTGTTAATTGTAAATGTAATATAAAAAATGGTGAGGATGCTTTCAAAAGCTCATCCGTAAAAACTAATAATGGGAGGCTGCTTATCTTAACCTGGTGAGGTAGATCAAAGCCAGGACATACAAACCTTAAAGGGGTGGATCTCAATCTTGGTAACAGCAGAACTGTTCTATTTTTGGTTGACAGTATTTGTAAACCCCCTAGGCATAATATACCTTTGTAATGTAAGAGTTTTTTAAACAGAAGCTCAGTTTTTCATGACAATAAACATCAACCCTTTCCCTGAAATGTATGGGATTCTCCATCATTTATGACAACACTTGAAGAGTTTTTCCAGCTTTCCATGATTTTACTGTGATACAGTAGGGGTTGCTGTTATACATCTTCTCAAAAAGTACAGCATTTACAGATCCAAAAAACAAGCAAGTAGTTTGTCTAATTTCTATGTTTTGTCCATCATTCTAAATTCGTTTTGGACGCAATCTTTTAGAAAAACACATGTTTTCCCAGCTTTTCTGTTCAGAATTTTGTATTTGGAAAAAAAATACTGAATGTCCACATTCAGGAAGGCCTTGTTTTCTAAAAACTTCAAACTAAAAAAATTCTGGTGGGGAAAGAGTTAGTGAAAAAAAAATATTGCATCATGGTTTGAGATTTAGTAGATTCAGAATGAATTAAAATAGTCTAGACTTATATAAACTTGCGAAGGGTTATGATTGCTAAATTGATTTAATTTATGTGACCCAGCCTGTGAAAAACAGTAATGTCACAGTAATTCCTTAATAAAGACATCAAGTTTATATTGTCACAGAACATTATTTACTTTAAGTAAAATAATTAAATCTCCAAAACGGTAAATGATTTCTTCTGGGTTTTCACATATCTTAAAATTAAGTTGCATTTTGGACTCTTGGTAGAAAACCTGGATCAGAACGGCTGATGTTAGTCCCTCCCGTGTTAGTGCAGGTGGGTGAGTGTTGCAGGTGTTTTCTGCCCTTCGTCTTTCACAGTCGGGTAATGATAGCACACTCGAGGGCTGCTCCTAATGACAAAAGGGCTTTGATATTAAAATCAACACCAGCTAATGCGCTTGAAACTGGATGCAATGCATAGCGATATAATTCCACTGATTCACTGTAAAGTTTAAGAGGCACTCAGTCCTCTTTGAATACAGCTTTCAGAGTGCGGGGTTGTACTGTTTAAATATTTATGCATAGTTTTGTAATTGACGAAATTGATTGATGTAATTGATGTTGATTTAATGTATGAGAGGCAAATGAAGTTGCTTTACATTTGTAGGGTGTACTTGGGTACATTTTGCATATCGTTTTGAACTTGGAGTGCATGCAGAGTACAAAAATATTATAGTGTAAAGATCTTCTCAACACAAGAGACCTCGACACATGCTCTAGATCAGTGTGATAAAGTTTTTCAAGTACTCTTCACTGTAGAGTTTCTTGTGAGGTTGTCATGTCAATAGGTCTCATCATTTAGTTAATAGCTTTTTTGGCAAGTTTTTTTGCTGTTTGCCCTGGTGCTTTCGGCAATAAGTGTCTAAAGCTTTGTACAGTGGTTGGTTAAGTTATCTGACTCACTGTGTGTCAAAGATATTGCTGACACAGCTGCTCCAGTCCCACGGTCGGGCTCTCTTGGTTTGACCCCTGTTAAAATTCTCTCCTGGTCAAAGCTGTGCATTATGGTTTTGCCCAGAATATATAACAATCAGAAGTAGGGTTGTGAAGAGGTGTGCGCGAAGCACTCCAAAAAGTTTAACTATTTCAATCTCGAAGCGGCGCCAACGCGCCTAGATTTTTTTTCTATTTGTGCGCAGCTGCTGCGCAGCTACATTTTAAATAACGAATATGCACTCGGAAAAAACTTGGGATGTGAATCAGGCCTAAGAATAACATGTTTTTCAAAAGAACATTTTTCCTAAACATTTTAGATGCTTTACTGCTTAAAATGATGGGGTTATGAATGCATAATGTGTGATGTTAGTCTTATTAAGCTTTTGCCCGATGCTTTGGACCTCAAGACAAATTATGACAGGGTGTCAGGCGGGCCCTGATCAAAGGGATTAGTCTTCTCGCTCTGGCTGATTTCATAGGCCTTAGACCCAGGGCAGTGAACGCAATAACTCCAAATCTCAGCACTTGCCAGCTTTGTAGATCATAAAGTATATTTTAGAGCGAGCATATGGCAGGTTTCAGTACTCTTATGTTCTTAGTAATACCATCATATTATTATGCACACAGTAAGGCAAGAAGGAACTACAGAGTTTGATATTATCTAGACTCAAATCAACATGTAATAATATAGTCTAATACGTAGGTAAAAGGTATGTTATGATGCATTTAAATGTACTTAAAGTGCAGAATTTTCAGACACATTGTTTTCCTTAATATAGAAGGCATCAGCAGGAACAACATTAACCAATGTTTCTGGAAGCCTAAGCAAAGAATCAATAACTGATGAGTGTTAATTTAATTAATACAATAAGTATATAATAAAATGAATTGTTACATTACAGTATAACCAAACACAGACCAGAACTTAACTTCGGGCAAGACGTGTGCGTCCGATGAAACCTTTATAAAAAAAATAGGTTTTAGTACCCTCTTCAGATTAACTTAAAAAGATCCAAGTATATTAACCATGCTATTTGGAGAAACCACAAACAAAAGTACAAAAAAATCTAGTCCTATAATTTTAGTATAGTAAAGCACAAAATTTATGTGAGACAATAAAGCAAAAGTACATAAATTAAGGATTACTGGCAGCAGATTTACATTTATGTTATTTATTGGCAATAGTTTGTTCGAAGATAAATGAACATTAAATATTAACAAGTCTTTTTCTGTCTGTTTCTTTCTCATTTTAGTTCCCAGAATGCCTTGCATGAGGCTGTAATTTCATATGTTTTTTTTCTGTAAAGATAAAGACTTGTTTATGTTTACTGGTCATTTTTCTTTGATCAAACTGTTGCCGATAAATATAAATCTACAGTAAGTTACTGGCAACTAGCTGCATAACTCCGGCAATTTTTATTACGTATGGGTAGTCAAATGTGTTATAATTAGTGGTGAGCATAGATTAATTTTTTTAAACTAGATTAATCTTGGAATTAATCTAGATTAATCTAGATTAAAATGTCTCATTTGAATTCTGCCGAAGTTATTTAGAATATGTATGCTACCCAAATAATGACTAAAAGTAGGTCTTTGAGAACGGGTTTCTCAAGCCAGGTGGCGCATTAGACCAGGGGCTCATCTCCTGTTTCCAAAATACATCACAAACTGCTTGAGAAAGCTGTTCTACTATGATCATTTGTGATGAAAATTATATTATGTTCAATAAGATGTACTTGTGTTTACTTCCGCATTAGCTAAAGGATGCTTTGCGTTTAGGTGGTAGGCCTACTTGATACTGGGAGAGCTCCTACAGTACATTTACATTTAGTCCTTTAGCAGACGCTTTTATCCAAAGCGACTTACAAAGAGTTAGGGAGCAACAAGCGATATGTCATACAGGAGCCATAATACATTAGGTGCTAATTCAAAGTTACTGGTTACAACTAAAGCTATACCACTACCTGTTGAGAGAAAGATTTTTTTTTTTTAAACCGACTGTATGTAAACCAATTCCGTACAGTAAACCAATTCCACATTGAACAAGGTGCAAAAACCTTAGTCTTGTCGAGGTTTCCATTGCGAAGCTTCTTAAAAATAAATTTTCCCTTAGAGCAAACCCGGCGGCTTCATAGCTGCATCCATGTTAGCACGTCACGTTTGATGTGGTAATTTCACAGTAACGTTATGTTGTGTTCAGACCAAACGTGAATGGTGCGTCAAGCGCGAGTGATTTACATGTTAAGTCAATGCAAAGAGGCGATAGACCTACTTGCTGCGCGAATCACGTGAATGAAGCCCTGGTTATGAGATGATGAGGCGGCGCGAATCACGCGAGTTGAAAAATCTCGTTCTCGCCCCTACAGTGCAATTAAGCTATGTATACATCCGCGCTAAAATATCAAGCTGAAAGTCATCATAGCTCGCGTAGTATAGACCTTGAGAATTAGATTAACGGCGACATTTTTTTATCTCGCCATAAGAGTCTCACGTTAACGCAGCACGTTAACGCCGATAGCGGCCCACCACTAGTTATAATCAAAACGGATTATAATCAAAACTATAACTAGCATTAAAATTACACTTATTATATTTCATATTATTATTATATACGTTTTATAAGTGTATATATTTATAATTCATATGTCCAAGTAAAGTAATCTTTTTTTATGTCATGAGAAACAAATGTGCTACTGTCTTTTGACAGCACAGTTTTTTTCCCTTTTTTAACCAAGAAGTGCAAACACAGACTTAGAATCTTTGCAAAAGACTTGGCTTTTCCTTTCATCTTTAAACATCCGCTACCTTCTAATTTAATCAATGTGTGCATATGCTTAAAATCCCTCTTAACATTAAATAAACAAGGTAACTGGTAGCCTTCCAGTTACACACAGCTATTTCCTTTAAAAGTGCTCTCTGATTTATTAAAATAATCTGTACAATAGTTAATGCTGTCATACAGAAAGAGGCTGATGGCAAGGCAGGCCGAGAGGCAACTAATAGACATAATTCAGAAAGGTAATGTCTGATAACCAAAGACAAGATGGATATTGCTTGGCAATATTATGGAGTGTGTCGACGGGTGCAGGCACATTTATGTACATTATTTATACCCTGTAATGAATAGCATAATGAAAAGTGGACACAACTATAAATAAAAAGCAGGAGTAGATCTCGCCTGATAATCATTGCCGCAATTAATGCGTCCCACCAAATTGTCTTGGCCCAGGAGTTTCTTTTTAACCCAAAGCTCATATCGTGCACAAACTTCAGTAGGAGATGTGTGTATTTGAGGAAATGCTTGCTAGAGGCTGAATACAGCCTTTTTATTGCTCCGAAAAGCACTTTACACACGGTTAATGAGCAAGGCATGTTGAAAGGTCTTGTTTTCAATAGCTACCCAGCCTTTTTCAATTGTATTTCCTGTAATGATAATGCCCGGTCCATGCAAATGCTTAGAATTACCTTTCTATATGTAGTGTTTAGTCACCAATACTGCAAATAGCTCCGCAGTAAGGAAACGAGATAATTCTTAAATGTGCTTTATCTGCTACAGTGACAAATTATGGCTTCAACATGAAAACACTAACCATCAGACATAAAGATCTGTAGCAATATTATTACCAACTATTATTATCCTACAGCTCTCCCAAGGCAGTAATATGCATTGTTGCACTGTCAGGTGTAACATTTTTCTCTTTAGTTGCATGCAAAGCAGAGCATATATCTGTGTATAAGCATGTGTGTGTTGCTCTATATGTGCTAATTCTGTAGTTTCTCAATAAAAAAAGTATTTTCTGTCAGTAAGGTTGATCCATTTACCGTTAAACATTTGGTCGATTGTTGTAAGTAGTACAGTTAAATAGAGTTTCACATACACAGCACGTTGGTCTTAATAAAGGACATGCACTCTCCCCGGTCAAAGGGTCTCCTTTTATTTCAAAGGTTTCAAGCCAAAGCGACATAAATTAAATAAAAAAGTGAATCACTTTAACACCCATTCGACTTCGATGTCTTGAATAGTTCACAGACATTACATGAGCTATAGTAACATGAGCTATAGAGACCTTGTTTCTATAGCGCACGTTAAACATTTATAACCCGATGTTTTACTCTTTCATCATGCATTGAGCCTTTATCTGTTCTATTCGTTCTGTCACATGGGGTTAGATGTTTATTAATCCATAGGTTACAGCTTCACCAAGGGATATCCTTGAGAGATATCAATCTGACCGTGGCATTTTTAGTGTCAAAACATCTATAGGAAGGAGACAGCAATTTTGTTGCGTCTGTAGATAATATAGCGCTAGCGCCTTGGCATAAAATGATTTTATTTGAAAAGCCATCAAAATTGTCAACGGCTTGGCGATGAAAAACAATCGGGCAAATGAAACAAACTTGTCACTAGTAATAGAATTTCCCTTTACGGCAGGTGGTGGGGGAGGTGTGCGTCCAATCCATTTGCTTCTCCTGAACCTGAGTTTAGGTACATGTCACCGGGACGGCCGCTTGCAGACTGCACCTTGTCATTTCTGCACGTGTCGCAGGCTGTAGTAATATGCAGGCGTGAATTCCCTGTGTCCCGCTTTACATCTCCAAATGCCCATAAACGCAGTCTGGCAGCCCGCTGTCTGATTCATTATCTCAGAGGAAACACCGACCATCTCGCCACTTCCAGAGTCAGTCTCCGCTCCAAATCGCCGCTTTCACATAACCCATTGGGGAAAATCCCAATTGGAGCTCACATACAGGCACAATTCTACAGCAGGAAGCATGCAGAGAATGGCATGTGAGGGTACAGCAATTTTAGATTGGTAATTTTCTACCTATCTGTGATTTCTCAAGGGGTAGAAGTAGAATATCCAGACTTGAAAATTACTTGTGGAGTTATTTTCCTTAAAGAAGCTCTATCTAAATGCAATATAATCAGTTTTGGGTAAGTTACTCTGAAAAAGTAATTTATTACTAGTTACTAATTACATATTCAATATCGTAATTCGATTACTGTACAAATGACTCTCTCCAAAAAGTATTTACTGGCGATTTTACTGTGTAGTATTAACTGACCGAAGTATTACAAATGTGAGAATTATACAATAATGCACGTATTGTGAAGTTAGACATTTTGATGTCAATTCCACTATTGCACACACATATATTACAGACATTATTTAGTTTAATTACTTCAGAAGTAGCTGTATATAAATTACAGAAAAACTAGAGTAATCCCTTACTTTACATTTCAAGGGAAAAATAATTAAATAACTGTAGTGGAGTATGCGAGGCGAGACCGTGGTTCGAGGCCGGTAAGTAATTGTTAATTAGCGCCAGTGGTGCGCGCACCGGCCTCGCATCACGTAGGAGATTGGGAGCATATAAAAGGAACACGCGACCGGACCGTCGAGGAGAGAGGACCGGGCCCGAGCTTGTGTGTACATGTATTTATGTTTTATTTGCCGGCCGTCGTCCGTGAGGGGCGGCCGGCTGTCTATTTATGTTTATGTTGTTTGTTAGCCGGCGGTCGTCCGTGAGGGGCCGTCGGCTGTTATATTATTTATTAAATGTTTTTTATTGTCTTCCGGTTCTCGCCTCCTTCCTTCCATACTTTGAATCTTCTACAATAACATTAACTAATTACTTGGTAACTAGTTTCACCCAACACTGCATATAATATACACAACTATGTTTTTCTGTATATTACTGTATACACTGTATAGCAATGTAACTTCTCTGGACCTTTTACACATTTGTGGAATGATCTCCCCGCTGCTACAAGATCAGCAGATTCTGTAGCCATCTTTAAGAATCTGCTGAAAACACATCTCTTCCGTCAACACCTGACCGATCAGTTCTGACTTCTATCTCTTTTCTACTCTTTCTATCATTGAAAAAAAAACTGAGCTTTGTATACTGTGGTAGGCTACATGAGACCAGTTGTACTGCACTAACAAATTATTTTCGTCATTATGTTGTTCCGATTGCTTCCAATGTTTACCTGATTTGTAAGTCGCTTTGGATAAAAACGCCTGCTAAATGACTTAATAATAATGTCTTCAGAGGTGCATAAAGACCTCACATGCCCAAGCTTTATGTTTTTATTAACTTAGTGGCAATTCACATTTTCTGTCTTTTGCATCTGCAAATTCGTTATTTTAAATGTAGACGCACGGCAACCACGCTCAAATAGGAGAGCAATTTACTCATTTATCTATGACAAGCCGGATTTGTGGACAAAAACAGAAGCTAACGTGTCTAGAAAATTCTCATGTGTGACTGCAATTAGCATTTTATGTAAGTTAAGTGGAGTTGACAACATTGTTACTTCCCACTGCAACCTTTTAAACGAAAGTAAACTATTGCTGTAAGTCAATATCATTAATCCAAATGCGTCATTGATGCCAAAAAAAAACTGTTATTACTTGATAACGGGAACAACTCGTGCGCTGGTTTTAAACCCTAACACGCATAGCAATTTCTTCAGGAAAAAGCCAGAGGCGCATGGATCACTAGCACACTCGTGTGCGGAAAACTCAAAGCCCACGCATTACAAACTCTCTCTATGTATTGCAAGCTCTCTCGCACGAAGGAATGTGCAATACGCCTTTGTAATATTCATTTGCAACATATTTTGGCAAACAGACAACTATCCCTGATCTGTCTTATCATCATCGATACACCATAGTATTGTCAATCAGGACAACCCTAGAGCGAAGCGGTCACGACAAGCGGTGTGGGGCGCTAATCTTTCTAGGCGCGTTGACGCCGCATGGAAATTAAAATATTTCAACTTTTCGGAACGCTGCAAGCGCACCGTAGGTCATGTGACAATAGCCAACCAACCAATATAGACTAGCTCAGTGAAGATGGAGACACAGATGATCATAAATAAATCTAGTAGCAGAGTTATTGCAAGGTATTTTCACTGCATATAACCATATGGCCCATGGTTGCTTAGAAACGACAGATACAAGTAGAGCGCTAACTCCTAGCAACTTTGAAAAAAAAGAAAGCAGTGCAGTTCGCATTTGTGGAAATGTGAATGACCCCTTAGAATATTACCGTGTCTACACTGGACGCGACCGTTGTTTGTCATGTCGCGCCTCATCCAGTGTGGACAAAATTTTAACTTGGAATGGATTCAAATGCTTTTGTCATGAGTCATTGCGCCGGTCCCATTCAGTGTTGACACCGTGTAAGCTTTTTTCTGTCTACATACATCAAGAAGGTGAGAAAATAATGACAGAACGTTGGCTGAATTTTCTAACTGAATAATTTAACCTCATCATCGCAGGCTCTTTTTCATTTCATATCTAAACACTGTAACATCATTGTGAAAGCAAAGTAACAGTGCATTGGTCTTTGATGTGGAGTGGTGCTGATGCAGGGTCAGTCTTCAGCTGTAGGTGGCACTGTGACTCTACAGCTGTGGCACGATGCCCATCTGCTTGCTTAAACAAAGTGCTCTGATGTATTTGTTTATAGAACGTCGAAGGGACTTTAGTGTATTGGCTTCAGTCTGCCCAAGCTTGCAAACAGTCCCACACAAATAGATATGTGGACCTGTGACGAGTATTCCAATGAGAGATAGCGAGAAGATCAATATTTATAGTGTTGGAATGGTCTCTGAATTGAGGCAGGGATTTCTCTTTCAAAATGTGAAATGGCACCGGTGTAGGATGGCTCTAGAGCACCATTGACCAGCTCTTAGCGACCTAGATTTTTGGGGAAGTCTGTGCTGTTTGTGCTCATGGACTGTGATGATAATCGGCATTAAATAGACTGTAGATTTACAGACAGACAGATGTTGGAATGTAGACAGTTGCAAAATTTATAGGAAATGAATAAAGGCTTTTCTTTCTCGCAAAATTCAGCATTGCCCTTTTCACCCTGTGGTTCACTAAACTGATTTTTTTAATGTATGGTTATGAAACTTCCAGTGATGGGGAGCCAGTCCAGGATGTTAATTGAATAGCTCTTGATTGTCCTTTTTCTGTAGGACCCTGTTTATAGACCAAAACTAGAATAGGACACTATTGAAACAGATAAGACGCAGTCTCCAATTTAATGAACCAATTGTGTCAAAGAAAAGAAATTAATTACATACCTAAATATTGCATATTACAGCCGGCAGAAATATTAAGAGGCCCAGTCAGGTGGAGATAAGTTGTCTAAATTGTAATTTTTAGCAGAATTTCAAAAGACACATTTTATTAATCAAGAACAGTTTTGATAAAAGCTGTTTTAAGTTAATTAACAAAAGTTGAACTAGTAGTGTAAAGTGTGATAATAAAGCAATTACACAACTTAGAATACACTATAACTGTACTGTATGTCAGCATGCAGGTAATCTAAAATGCATCCAGATCAGGACCTCTGTGAGACTAAATTGTCTAAACCATATAGAAAAGGTGACGCACTCCCAATCAGCTCCAAATGAAGCCAAAATGTTAGAGATATGGCCGCTGAAATCACTTAGAGCCATAGTTTGCTCAGTAGTGATGGTGAGGTGGAGCCGCGGTATCAAGGTCCCGCCAATATTCCCTGATGACGAAGAAATTATGTAACCACACCCCTTTTTATAACATCTAACTAAGCAAACCAAACTTATTTGAGAAACAAACACTTGAACATACATAAGCATGATAAGTACTAATTCAAATGTCAATAACCATCTTTGGCAAAATACATTTGAACTGCAATTGGATTTTTGAGTTTCCTGTTAGTTTACAGGGAGAGGGGAGGGTTCATGACATATTGCATCCAGCCACCAGGGTCGATCAAGTCCGCCTGGTGAAAACTGATAAGAGCCAAACCACAGTTTTCTTAAAATATATATTTTAAAATCCTACAGCTATGGATCGCCGTAGCAACTTTTTCCTCATTGCTTTGGTCATATTTTTACATCGTGGCGCAAATTCTTTAAATTCACAGTTGTCTTTAGATGTTCAGTGCTCTTTAAAAAACATTTCTTGAAAGTTGTAGCATTGAGTCACGTTAAATCTTACTTGCGTACACTGCACTTTTAAAACTAGCACACGAACAGACATAGTGTGATGATTGCGTGAAGAAAGTTAAAGTGATGCCATGTAAAGTAATGTATGAAATGTGCACTATAGAAAGTTTCTAAATAATTCATTTCTCATAATAATACAGTCAAACATGAAAAGCCACAGTCGTCAAAGATAACAAAGGATTGAATTCTCAGATATCTAGGGCTGGAAGGAATCTTAAACGAGGTAAAAATCTTCCCCTTTTAGTATCTCAAGGATAAACGTTGGTTGAGTGATGTTTCCTTGTGAGACTGTGTTAAAGTACCACACGCTTCAATTATTTTAGCTTGAACTGAAATATTAACACTGGGTTTGTGCAAAAAGGAATCTATAATTTCATTATTGCACTCATGAAATAAGATCGTCCCGATGAATTAAACAGAGAAATGGCTTGCCGAGCTACGAGCAGCAGACACCGGGGGAATCTCCTGTTTTTCATCTGACATTCTGTCTTACTGTCTCATCAGCAGTTCTTCTCTAACATTTAATAGGAATAGTTCTGCAATCATGTGGAGTGAATTAGTGAGCGTGTCACCAGCGGACCATTGAAGACACATTATACAGTAAAGCTCGTGCTGGGCCCTGGAACAGGACCAAACTCATTACGAAGAGGAGAGGACAGTCTTAGCTCCAGGATGAAGGGAAGCAGTCTCATTCACACAAGCGTTGCTAATGAATGGCTGACGTGGGCCCAGCCCGCTTCATTGGCTTGTGAGTGTGACATGTAGAGGATTGTTTCATAAGCATGCAATGCCCAAACACGAAACGGCAGAGATGACCTGTCCCGTCCGCCTCTTCCTCAACCCAGACAGGGAATCGGTGGTTTAGTAGCAGTGGTTGAAGAAAAGAGGGTGGGTGGCATGGGTTTGTTTGGGGTGTGTATAGGGTTTGTTTGGTGTCCAAGGGCATTCTTTGTTTCTGTGTCATCACCCCATAACCCCTGCCAGCTGTTTACGCTACGGTTGTCATTTCAGATCATTCCGAATCATTAGTCAACTCGCAGCTAATCCTGGAGCTCTCTGAGGAAGTGTTTCCACTTCACTGAAACATCTCCCAGAAGATGAAGAAGGGCAAGTTTGCTAATGTAACTTATTTTTGTTTTAGGTTAAAAAAGCTTAAGAATGCTTTTAACCCAACAGTTCTTGGCCACCATTGGCTTCCATAGTGTACAGACTTACCGAGAGTGCCCCTGACCTATTTGCTTTGCAACATTCTTCAACATCTTCTTTTGTGTTCAACAGAACAAATACATTATAAAGCAATATCTCCAACTGGAAAATTTGGCCAATAAAAAAAAAATACGGCCAAGGACTGTTTGATTTAGAAGCATTCTTCCCTCTTTGTTCATCAGAACAAAGAAATTTAGTTTTTGAAATTTAGTTCAGTTTTTGAACAACTTCAGCTGATGGAGACCGAATTTTCTTTTTTGGGTGAACTGTCCTTGTAATGAATTAACTCTAACTGACATAATTTCATATTATATATTGCTTCACAAATTTGTATTTCATTACAAAATTAAGTTCTCTCATATCTCCTATTGTGAACTACAAAGCAATGAATTTAGCACTCTAAAGGCTTCTTTATTGTTGTATTATTATGTGGCAGTAATAAATGTTGCATCCTCAGAGTCATGATAAAGCACAGCTTGTTTGTCGAGTCACACAGGCAGACAGAGAGCATGTGGCAGAAAAGCATTTGACTTTGATGAGGAGAAGGTCAGAGCCGAATCAACGACTGGCGCTCGCTCATGCAGCAGAAAAAAGGGTTTCATGGAAGACCGGCTATATCCGCTTAACATTAATGCGCTTCCTGCATGGAAATGCTTATTGCCATTCTCTTTGAGAGTCTGAAAATGGTGATAACATTTTTATTGTCCAAATTAGAAATTTAATTTAAAAAGTAGGATCAAAAGACTCAATTTCTATAGCTCAGCAGCAGAAGTAATCCTTCATGGCGTCACGTGGCTCTGTGGCACCAGGGACTTGCCCTTACTTTGAGCTCAATCGAGACGTGACCGTCCTCTTCATAAGTTGTACTTTCATTCATCACTTTCCTAGTTTATTTCTGGCGACACTTTTATACAGAGTTTCACACAAAGAGCGGCTGCATTAAATCTTATGTCTGACTATTATTATTTTGTTGAGTCTATAGAGCCGGTTGGGCTTATTCACTAGCTAAGGGCATGCATGTGGATGTTTTGAGGCAGAACTTATGAGTCATTCATTTTCCATTTTCACTTCTAAATAAAAAAAAATTCATGGACCAAATTAAACCTCACATACAAAGAAGTGAAATATGTTAAAGCTGCAGTCCTTTTGCCTCTATATTGCCATCTCTGTTTAGAACGATATTGCAGGATACTTTACATGTTTCCCTTTCTTAATGACAGCTAAACTTATAAATCATTATTATTAGCTTCCTGTGGTGAATAAGGGTAAAGTAGGGACAATTATTTACACCCTAGCTTCATTTACACCTAATGCAAGAGCAACAACTATTGCAATGTATGGGAGTTTTTGCGAAATTGACAAGTTTTCATAAAAAAGTTCACGTTATTTGTATTACAGATTTGCATTTAACGAATGCAATATTTTCTAATGTTTATAAAATAATATTACAAAATGATGGCATTTTCGGTGAACAATGTTGAAACATATTTTATTATCCGCTAAGTTTTGCCAAATTTCTCCATTTGGTTTTATGGTGGGTTGCGAACCAACTTTGGAGGTACGTTCCGCCCCCTGCTGTGAGTACGTGTGAAGAGAAATCTAGGCATATCGCGCTATCTTTGAAAAAAAGATCATTTGATGTTTTCGAACGCCTTGTGACCTGTGAATGCGGCAAAAACTGTTTCCGATGCAGTTTCGCAAAATATTTCTTTATTGAATTGCCCCCCAAAAAAACATGCGAGCATAAAAACTGTTGCGATACGGGAGTTTTCTTGAAAATGACAAGTTTTCATTGGGAGTATTTTCAATTTGCGCAATTCATGTGAACGCAGCTACTGACTTTTTTATGTACAGGCTCAATAATAGTTTTTTGTTTATTTTTAACAACATGGATTGCAGATATAAGCTTGAATGAAAATTGTTTGTATAAACAAACTGTTTTTGTGTGAAAATGTCTGCGCACATTAGAATGAACACGCTGTAATTATATTAGGGAGTAAGAACCGTTGATTTCGCTGCGGTTACTTATGTAGCTCAGTGAAGCGTGCTTGGTGTAGCATGCACACGGTGGAGCGCTGAAAGTATTAAATGTGTTTGGGTAAAGGAGAAGGATCAGGAGAGAGAGGTCACACTGAAGCAGATCTGTAATCAAAGCACATTACCTGCCTAATTAACCTCCGAGTCTACAAGAGATCTTCCCAAGAGAAGAGAACCGAGATACACTGACCTTCACATATACACGCATATATGTGCTCGTGCATAGTTATGTTGATATGTTTACATTTGACAGTATGTTGATAACCACCCAGATGAATATAAATAAGGTCTCGGCTTTTCTGTAACAGAACGATGGAACAATCCCTCGGCTTTGTTGAAGGTTTGCTCTAATCTTCATTGTTTTTTCGGCTTGCCTGTAGATTATTTCATCTGGTTAATGAGAGAGCGAGGAACACAAGCGGTCAGCAGTGTGAGGACACGATTGAGCCGGGCTCTGCAGTGTTAGATGTTGGGGATTGTGTGGACACAGCCTGTGGGATCAGCAGCCCATCAGCTCAGGAACTGCCGCCAGCAGCAGCCCGAGTTAATGAGCAGAGATAAATTAACAGGCTGGCCGTAAATCAGCTTTATTGGACAAACTCCAACGGTTACAAAGGATTTGTTTTGCAATAAGTTTAGCAAGATGAGACAATTGAGCAAGTCTAGGATGGAAGTGATTGAGTCTAAATGCGAAGTAAATGTAATGTTTTCAATCCGTCGTTAAAATTACTCCATTGTGAGGTTGGGTCGATACCAAAATGTTGCCTTAGGTACGATTGCAGTGTCTGATAGCTCGCTGTTGATGCTTAACTGTGACTGTTAAAATAAGACTGGGAGACATTACATGTATTGATTCACTGTCAATGGTTCACCATAAATGCATTTTTTTATGTAGTTGACAAATCAGCAGTTAGTTCGATGCTTGTAAAATATTCACTCCAGTGAGTAGTTTTTGTCTATTGATGAAAATGCTATCTAATCTAATATACTATAATGCAATATACAGCGGGGAAAATAAGTATTTGACACATCAGCATTTTTATCAGTAAGGGGATTTCTAAGTGGGCTATTGACACAAAATTTCCACCAGATGTAGCCATCAAGCCAAATATGGAATTCATACAAAGAAATCAGAACATTTAAGTATACAAGTTCAGTCATAATAAATAAAGTGAAATGACACAGGGAATAAGTATTGAACACACTTTATTCTAGATGCCTCTTGTATGGAGAGACCAGTCGTCTGCATTGCTCAAGAGTGATTCTGGCCCATTCTTCCACACAAATGGTCTTTAAATCTTGAAGGTTCCTTGGCCCTCTTTTATGAACTTTGATCTTCATTTCTCTCCATAGATTTTCTTTTGGATTTAGGTCAGGTGATTGACTGGGTAACTGACCTGATAAAAATGGTGGTGTGTCAAATACTTATTTTCCCCGCTGTAATATATTTCATAAATATGTGTTCAGAGGTTTATAAAGACATTACATAATAAAGTGTTATGTTTTTGTTACCTTAGAATGAGCTTTTTTTATCTATATGCACAGTGGGTCCCCTTACATTGAATTCACCATGTTGTTTCCACAGCGGCCCTAAACGCACAAACTGCTTTACAGAGCGTATTTCATGAATACGCTAGTTCCTTCAGGGTAAAAGGCGAAAATGTGATGACATCTTAGTGCCATGTCAGCCATCGTAGTGCTTCGAAGAGCAGGGAAGAGGGGTAGAGTGATCCGTTGGTTGCAATTCGCAAACTCACCACTAGATGCTGCTAAAATCTCCCATATTGCTTTTTAAATTCTGTACTCTTGAAAATTTTGAGTGGAAGACTTGTTTCCCTTTAAAGATGAGTCACAATGCAGGAATCACAAGTCCTTAGATTCACTGCTTCGGACGCATCATACACAAAAAGAAATGTTTGACATAATAACCTTCCCACAGACTCACTTAAACTCTAATTCCCACTCCTCATCCGCGCCTACTCGACAAGATTCTCCTTCTAATATTGATGAGCAAATATGTGCCTTATTGATGTAGATCAGTCCCACAAACAGGCAAAGTAGCTTTGGTATTCTGCGCTGCATGCAGTGTTAGGTTTCCTAATGCGTCTACAGGATGGAGAGAAGCTGGCTAATCAGAAATCAGACATTCGCACCATGCAGGGTTGTTTGTGTTAATGACATCTGTAAACTGTGCCTCTTGCTTCTCAGAGCATCGGCATCGCCATCCAGCCCGAATCCGTACTCTCTCTGCGGCGAACGCAGTGGTTGGGTAGCGTGAAACTAAATGGGCTGTAAATTATGAGCCGTCTGTCAGGTAATGACGGGGCTATGTGGGGCATTCGCCGCAATTACGACGGATATGGAGAAGTGGAGGGGCACTGCAGGCTCATTAACGTATACCAGAAATCTGTGGACCACCGCGCCATCACGTGTATACCGCTTGTCCCTGTGACCTCAGCGAGTTGGGGCACATTTTGTTGGAGCTGTAAAATGAAGGTGTGGTCGGTATTGCAATGGGCATGTAGTCGAAAAACACAGTTACAGGGTCATGAGCTTTCTTTTTGATAGTCATATATGAGAATCACTCAATCTGTTGTCATTTTTAGTCCCTGTAAAATAAATGGATCATGTCCGCTTGCCGCTAGAACGTGGCTCTGACTGATTTTTCGAGGGTAGGAATGAAGCATTGCATTCATCTGATCTCAATGAACTGGGAATACAACAGGAATAGAGCAGGTAATGGAGAAAGCCGACTTGATTGCTGTCCTAAATCATGTATGACTGTCCAATTGATCATCTTTCCTGAAATAACAGCCTGCTGATGAGAGAGAGAGAAAGAACGCTGAAAATTCCTACCTCAGTTTAATCTCACAGTGAAGACATTATGCTCTCTCTCTTTTTTTACGGCATCAGATATGAACCCAGATCTGACTAACCATTTGTTATGATCAGGCTGTAGTTTAAGACGGACGGTTGGCTTCGCTTTATCCCTTAGATATTGGCTTTTTATCACTGCGCCTGATGTGTTGTGCAGCCCTGATGTACAGGACACGGAAAATAATGGAATAGTTCACCTGAATGTGAAGATTCTTCCTTTACTCGCCCTCATGTCGTCCTAAGTCTGTATATTGTAATTTTCTCAGATATTTATTTGACGTATTGTTCTTTTACATTGAAAGCAGTAGTCGAATGACCCATGCTCTTTAATCCTGTAAAGCCACAGCGTGTGTAATAGACAATACAAGAGTTTATTATATTAGTTTATAATCTTTGCAGTAACGTTTTACTATATATATTCAGCAGTGCTAGTGGTGGGAAGGGACTCGAGACGTTTTTTTATGGTCTCGGACTTGTCTTGTACTCGTTTGTATTTGCACTCGGACTTGTCTCAGACTTGGTCATTGGTCTCGACAAATGTTCTAGTCGGTCTCATCCGAATCCAGCAATATATGTTTTATTTTCTCCTTCAAAACAAAACATGGATAGATAAATATTCTTTTGATTCGTAAACGAATGATTCGAAAACTGTTGCGGACTCTCGACTCAAGAACGAGAGCTGCGCTCGCTCATAAGTTCACTGTCTCGGTCTTGACTGTCTCCATTGGACTCGGTCTTGACTTAGACTCAAACCTCTCTGGACTTGGACTTGACTTGGACTCAAACCTCTTTGGACTCGGTCTTGACTCGGTCTCGACTAGTCCTGATCTTGGACTTGTCTTGGACTCGACAACAGTGGACTTGACTACAGGCCTACGGTTAACACTAATGAAACATGTCTAGGCCATTCTGAAATTGAACAAAGGCTTCGATTCTGTATTTTAATAAAATATTAGATATAATTGTTGGATCACCAGATGAACAGAAATATGTTTAATTGATTCCTTTTGAACCCCTTACTCTGCTAAAAAAGTACTCTTTAAAATTTTTATTATTATAATTTTTCATTTAAATTTATGATTTACGTTTTTTTCTTTTCTGGGTATTAAGTTTACATATGTATTCTTATAGATAATATTGAAAGCATCCCTTGTACTATTTTCAATACAAATTACGTGGGTAAATGTTTCTTCTTCTGTGTCCTATATTTAGAGTTTCAGCGCGAGGGCGCCCTCTGGCTTTCAAATGTGGCGAAAAACGTAACCGTAATTCATTGAGAAACTGAGCAGCATATAGCTCGTTATTACTCTCGGAAAAAAGTTTGTTATTTTCGCGCCAGTGACGCCATCTGACAAATATTTTCAACCTTCGCAGAAGACGAGATTCGCATCTACACGCGTCTTTGCATTGACTTTGTATGTAATTTACTTCTGGTAAACGCGTAATTTGCATTTGGTGCGTCCCAGCCCACTTACGTCAGATTTGCTGTGTGTGGAGTGGGTTTGTTTGACATAATTAATGTCATTGTTTTTTGTGTGTCCCATAACCAAATGTGAGCTCTGTGGCATTTGCTGGGGCAGATTAGGGCTGCACAATTAATTGTTATATCATGTATTATAAACAGTTTTGAAGCGACAAAATAATTGTGGTTATCATTTTAAAAGACAATTAAGTGAGCACCATTCACAGTAAGTCTTCACAATCCCTTAAACTTCAGGATTTAACTCGTGTTTTTGAGTGTATAGACTGTGGTCACTAAGAGGTGTCATTTTATGTAAAATATCAAAGTAGGGATCTTTTTCTTTTGCGAAAAACCAAAATACAGCTTACAGCTGTAGAATAACTAAGTATTGTTTCATTTTTTGGATATTCCTTTAAATAATGCAACAAAAGGTTTTGGGCCTTTGTGCAGCAATTTGATATAAAATGTATCTCAATTAGTTTAGAAGGGAAAGAGATTTATGATCTTATCCTAATGTAGTAAATGAGCTGGATTCTTTATCAGCGATGGCCATCTCGCTGTGGAATCATCATCCAATCATTATTGCTTATCTTCTTCCTATGATCTGCTCATTTTGTGCTCTCAAGTTTTATGCTCATTTCTGGTTCAACATCAATCTGAGGAGCTTTCATTTGTAATGTGTTCTGTCCGTCAGAGAGCCCATGCTGTTCCTAAATTAGTCCATCACACATTTCTCTGACAGAAGTGGGACATGGCGATTTTGCTGCGCTAGATAAATAGTTTTGTTGCTTTCATAACCTCCAAAAAACTTGTTTGTGCATGGCAGAGGAGCCTAAAATGTGATTTTTAAAGAAAGGTAAAGAAACTAAATGATTCATCCTTGAGAGAACTGTCACTTAAATAATTGGATCGTGGGTCCAAGTGCTTGGATTTAAATCAGACAGTGCCTGAGGTCTGCTTACCTTTGCCAGGTTTCCATGCTCAGTAATCAGAAGCAGTGCTGATGTCCGCTGCATCGCCACCAGTTTATTTCAGCTCAGAATTTCCCCTCAAGCCAGCATGTGTTTGGCAAAGCCAGCGTTAGACCCCAGGCTCTGAGCAAACTCTGGAAAAGAAAATATAATTGAATTAACCTTCCACCTCGGTGGGTAGAATTCAGTGGTGGACGAGTTGCATCTGCTTTGTTTGTAATGAAGTCAACTCTAAAACAGTGAGGATCTTGCTTCATTTCTCATTGTTAAAGGTAGCTTCTACGGTAAGGCAGCATTTTGCTTTTTTTGGTCAGCAGTCTGGAGTCTGTATTCTTTGTGGGGTAATTTCAGGGGTTTTTATACTGATTGATGCCACATAGTCAAAGGTAATTTTGAGGATTCTTTGTCATTTCTAATTCTGTTTAAAGGGTTCATGTTGCGTGAATACGTGTTTTTCTGTGTCTTTGGTGTGTTATAAGTTGTCCATGTATGTATTAGACACGTAACTATTGACACATTCTATCTTAAAGCTAATGCGAACCTAGACCTGCCTGAAATGCCTCGTGTAACCACACCCCTGCAAATGTACGTCACATGATTTGACTAAGACCGCCTAAATCTAAACTCGTACTTGGAAATCTCCTTGTATCATCACTGCCGCATCCATGTTGCGGAGAAGTTGTATGTTTCGTTGCGAAAAGAAAGCCGCTTTGTTTGCCCTGCCAAAAGATGAGACGACTAAAAACAAATGGTTACATTTTATTTACAACACTGTAACAGAAAAGTACAATCCGAATGTTCAAGTTTGTGCAGCCCATTTCACAGACGATTGCTTCACGAACCTGGGAGAGAGATTAAGACCGGCTTTGCGTGATAGCTTTGGTTAAAAAGTGGGCCATTCCAACCATTAAAACTTTGCAAGGACAGTTTGGGGCTTCAGATTTGCAGCCTGTAAGTATATTTTCATTGTAAAAGACTTTGTTATGGACTATCGCGAGTTGAGTTTGTCGTGTGTTTGTGATCTGCAAATCCAGACATGACCGCAACTTGAAAAAAGACAACATTCGTCCTAATAATCAGGAATAATGTTCCAACTAGAGGCAACAAATGTTGTGTTTAAAATAGGGCTAACTGGTTTTTGTTGAGTCGCGATGAGAGGTGGCATAACACTCAAGAAGGGCCAAATCGCTCGTGTTATTTATTATGTTACCATTCCCTTTTGTAATGCAACCTTGTTTCTATCTCACTTGTTTGTCATAGTTGGGTATTATCAAGTTTGGTGTCTATGTAAAGCTACGAATTTCCACTTTTGGGTTCATCTACATTTACATTTATGCATTTGGCAGACGCTTTTATCCATAGCGACTTACATTGCAGTGACCTTAGGTATGTGCAATCCCCTGGGATCGAAACCACAACCTTGCGTTGTTAACGCAATACTCTTAACACTGAGCTACAGGAAAGCTCTATTCTTCACAATGTCAAAACAGCGGTAAGCTCATAGAAAGCGTTTCTTCTTAGAAACGGCCTGCTTCAGCACCTCTGATTGACTAATTCAAAGGCCATTTTCTCAATATTTAGTTTTTTTGCAACCTCAGATTCAAGATTTTCAAATAGTTGTTTCTCAGCCAAATATCGTCGTATCCTAACAAATCTCAGTTTGACCTTATGGCTGGTTTTGTTGTCCAGGGTCACATTTGCACAATAATTATGCGTAAAAGTACCTCAAAGATACATATTTCCACCAAATGTATAAATACTGTATATGTACCAAAATGGTATAAAGGACCTTTTTAAAGGGTAATGCGTTACTGACTAGAGGTGCCATGAACTTAAAACCATAAAAAATAAACCTCATCCATCTTATCACAATTTGAGAATTTCTTTTGTTTTTCAGTGGACTTGTGCTTTTGACCAAATGCATTAATATGTTCAGTATCAAAAATGTGCCCATTTGATTATTTCAAAAATTATTTTTTAAATTTATTCCTTCATCCTCAAAACTCCGCATGAGAACGCAAAAACGTGGAATAAAGCACTGTCAAAGGCATCCTAAATATAATCCTAACCTTAAAGCCATGTTGGCCAATTAGAAGCCTGAAAAAGAGATAATAGCGCACAGTCCGATGTCAACCAAAATCTCTGGTTTTACCGACTTCACTACAATACTCAAAATTCTTACACTGGCTGGCGTTTTTTTTAAGTTTGGTTTCAGTGACCTGATACTGCATTTGCATGTGTCAAACAGCCAAACTGCTTTGAAAAACGTGTGGTTTTGAAATGACCTGTGTTCGTGAGGACATGTGTGGTCTTAGACTTTCAAAAAATTGATCGGCCTCAGTCAGGCCTATGCCCGAATCCAATTATTTTGTTTTGAAAAAAGATTCACACCTCATTTCCATCTTTTATATTTCTGTCAGAAGTCCTGTTTTAGGGTCCCTTACACTAAAAATTTGTTTGCGGCCCTGCTGAAGTCAGGGCCGAACGGACATGTGACTGAGTATGTCTGTGGTAAATGAGCTCCTTGGCAGCACAGAAGGATTATGTCGCTTTCCTCTTTGGCCTCGTGTCAGTGCATTACTGCCGGAGAGACAGATGTGCTTACTGCAGGGCGGCTCATCAACATGAAAGACCGCCGTGCCGAGAACTTCCCGTCAGTGACCCCCGCAGCCCATCGCTCTCGCCCAGCCTTCTCCCGGCCCGGTTAAACGGACCATACAACCGAAAGCGTGCGGGGTTACTGAAGGATCCCTCTGATTGGTGATTTACCCCAGAGAGGACTAATTGAGCCCTTGCTGCTGGACATTTAATATGCTTAACAAGCTGAGGTGAGGCTGTCTGATGAATGCGTGCCAGCGCGCTTTGGTTAACGACTCTTGTTCCAAAGTAATGAGCAGGGTTAGCTCCGACGTAACCCCCGCGGGGAAGTTACAGAGATGAATGCCGGATGGGTCTGCATGTACGTGGCTGTCTGCGAGCGCGTATGCGTCTGCGTTGTGGCACACACACTGACAGATCAGGGAAATGGATGGGCTAATAGATAAGTGGGGGCTCTTTTGGACATGGTGCCGGGAATCAGCGTATCTATCTGAAGTGCATTTGCTGAGACGCATCATTTGTACCATCTGGATTAGATCTTGCTTTTTAAGAGACTTTACGAACACGCAGTCTATTTAGCCATGAAGATTTTTGAGTCAGGAAGACTGTTGTGTTAAAGCATATGTGTTTTTAGAGACGAGTTCTATGTATTTGGCCAGTTAAACCACTCTAGCCATCAATGGGACGGTAAAGTGCATCGGCACCCAATTTTTGTACGTCCCGCTAAACTTTTCTAACGTCGACCATCATCCTTCAAAACGCACCGCCAAATTGGACACTTCACACACACTTTCACCTCCTTGATAATAATTGCCACCCAGCTCGCTCGGGTTCATGGTGGCTGAACAGATGGGCCCTTCACCACTGCTCCTTGATGACTCTCATATCGGGCATTTGGAAATTACCTATTCACAAGTCCAACGGAGCCCAAGTAGGTCTCTGGTTAAATGGAGGGTTAGGGTTCCGTGGTGTGCTTTGTTCTCCCACAAGCTGGCCTGAATTCAGCGGGACGGTGCCTAGATGATATCAGAACATTATTAGTCCATGAAAAGAGGCTTTAATATGACAAAGAACCTCAGAGTGAATGACGTTTGATGTTCCTAATTCGCAGATCAGCTCTGGATCCGAGTAAATGGCGGATAGGAGTTGGGATTTATCAAGGCAGGCCTTTGCGCTGTTAAGTTTCGGATTTATTCGCTGAAATAGCATGAAGCGCGATGTTAATCAGAATTCCTTTCTGTTATTGAAGCAGAGCACGATTGTTCTCTCCGCCCTTGTTGACTTTTGTCGAAAGTGCTGCGTTGCTGTAAATTTGATGAATCTCTAATTGTTCCGACGAGCAATTTGGCACGCTGGCCTTGTGCTTCTGGATGATGCATTTTTACTGATTTTGACAGGTCGTCAACATTGTGAACTTCATCTCGCTTCAGACCGAAGCTCTATTGTGAGCCTTTTATGTAGAGGGTGTATTCATGTCAGGCTGAATGAGGAAAAGACTGAAGGAGGGCGTCTTGTCAGACCCTGTATTAAATCTACCCGCGGCTTTGGCTGTTAACCGAAGCCGTTAAACAGAACCGCACCACAGACTAAATCACTTCCTCGCAACACGCAACACCAAATTGCATCGCTTTCTTTGTAATTGCGGCAGAGTCGGCACGATGGAGTGAAAAAACAGGAAACAAGCATTGCTCATGTGCTGATGTAACTTTCTTTTCACCGATGTGCTGATGACACATTTAAATTGCTTTAAATTTACATTTACATTTATGCATTTGGCAGACGCTTTTATCCAAAGCGACTTACATTGTTTTATCCTATACATTTTACATAGGTATTTGCAATCCCCTGGGATCGAACCCACAACCTTGCGTTGTTAACGCAATGCTCTTACCACTGAGCTACAGGAAAGCTTTAAATAGTTAGAAGTAACCGAAGTAACGCCGACCGAAGTTACCTTGTCTGTGGCGAAGGTGAGAAGATCGTTCCTGAAGCGGTAATCTAGATTCCCCGCTTAAGATTTATTTTTCATGGCAGTCGGATGAATGTAGAATCGGAGATGGCCGCGGCTCGCTGTGTAAGGTAAAGAGACATCTGCCTATGATGGAGCTCCCGGTGTGAACGAAATGAAAGTTTGGGTAATGTAGTTATCTTCTGACAACATGCTTTGTCAGACCGCATTCACCGCCGCAAACAGCAGAGGTGGTCTGGATGCATGGTGCAGGTGAACTGATAGGTGGGCCGGGAGATATGACTCAAAGGAACAATGTCATACATTAGGATTAAAAGACACCATCTCGGATGGCTGTCGTGTCTTTGCTTCTCGCTTTATTTCTCGCCTTTCTGCGGTCAGAAATCAGCGGGTGGGGGTGGAATGATATCTTGTTTACTTCCCGATAGTGGTGCGCTGAAAGAAAAATGAATAGGATGACAATACCGTTTGTATGGATGACGACTCCCTCCCACAGACCTTTCCACCTCACACAGCAACTTGAGCCATTCAGACCTGCCAATTTAGCTGAGAAAATTGCCAAAAGTGCCTAGAAATATTGGGGTGTCCAAGAAATGGGAAACTGTTGCACGGGGTGTGATTTGTGGATGGATGTGGGTCATTTTTAAGGGGCAGAGCATAGAAGATAGCTTCATTTGTGAGGTAAAGCACTCCACAAGGACTTGATCAAATGTGAGGACAAACAGTGGAGAGATTACTGGATACCTGCGTGGAACAAATGCTCTCTCTGTGGTCTGCCATTCTGTGACAAAACACTGAGACTTATGTACAGATAAAAAGCTCTCTTGAGACTGTGGTTAAAAGGGCACAAACACAAAGATTGTTGTGTCTGTCTTTGGTATACCATTGTTTAACTTGTGTGTTGTTTATTGGAAATATAGGAATCTGAGTACACAACATATGAATTACTTTACTTATTTATTTACAACTTTTGTAAATAAAACTCTTTCTACCTGGTATTTCCAAATGTACTCTAAAGGTACAACCATGAATACAGTAAATGTGTTCCTGTGTAGCTCAGTTGGTAGAGCATTGCGCTAACAATGCAAGGTTGTGGATTCAATCCCAAGGAACACACGCGGATAATAAAGACATGTGTAGACTGAATGTGCTGTAAGTAGCTTTGGATAAAATCGTCTGCCAAATGCATAAATGTAAAATGTTATTGTAACAAAATGTTGTGTTATTCTTATCTCAGTGTTGGGTCAAAAAGGACAAACCCAGCTGTTGGGTAATATTAACCCAGAAAATGGTTCATTTTTACCCAACCATGGGTTAAAACAACCCAGCATTTTGGGTTCATTTAACCCGGCGGTTAGGTTTGTCCCAACGCTGGGTAGAAAGTAATCAAATTTGTTTGACCAACGCATGTATTTATAGTAGTGGTGGGCCGCTATGGGCGTTAACGTACTGCGTTAGTGTGAGACTCTTATCGGGCAATAAAAAAAAAAAGAGCTGGGTCTATACTACGCAAGCTATGATGACTTTCACCTTGATATTTTAGCGCGGATGTATACCTAGCCGAATTGCACTGTAGAGAACGAGTTTTCGAACCTGTACGCCTTACGTTACTGTGAAATTACCACATCATACGTAACGTGCTAACACGGATGCAGCTATGAAGCCGCCAGGTTTTCTTCAGGGAAAATTTGTTTTTAAGAAGCTTCCCAATGGAAACTTCGACAAGACTATGTCAGGATCGGGGATCGAACTCGGGTCTCTAGTGTGACGAGTCCCCGAATCCACCACTGAGCCACGGGAGAGACACGTAAACAGAGCAGGAAAACCGAAAAGCAGGCAGGCACAGACGTAGCGGTAACAGGGATATTTATTATCACAATAAAAGACTAAAACAAACAAGCAAAACAAAACCCACGAGGGGGAAAAAATACAGGATAAATAATAAAGTTAACAAAGACACTTACTAAATAAACTAGAAAACAAACACTTGAGACACGAAACTACACTTACTAACAAACTCGAGGATACTAGGAACAAGCAAAAACTGGAGGCACTGGAAAACATCAAGCACACGAGGTAAGACGTGTGAAAACAAGAGAACACAGGGGGGAAGTCCAGAAGGGGTGGGGCTGGGTGGGGAAGTCCTAGCCCGTGGGGGCGCGCCGGGACCTGTCCTTCTCCCCGGCTGGAATGCCGGACGGGACACAGGCTGGACGGCCGGCTGGAATGCCGGACCGGACACAGGCTGGAAGGCCGGCTGGAATGCCGGACCGGACACAGGCTGGAAGGCCGGCTGGAATGCCGGACCGGACACAGGCTGGAGAGCCGGCTGAAAGGCCGGACCGGACACAGGCTGGAGAGGCTCGGGAAGGCCGGACGGGACCGGCTGGAGAGGCTCGGGAAGGCCGGACGGGACCGGCTGGAGAGGCTCGGGAAGGCCGGACGGGACCGGCTGGAGAGACCCGGGAAGGCCGGACGGGACCGGCTGGAGAGACCCGGGAAGGCCGGACGGGACCGGCTGGAGAGACCCGGGAAGGCCGGACGGGACCGGCTGGAGAGACCCGGGAAGGCCGGACGGGACCGGCTGGAGAGACCCGGGAAGGCCGGACGGGACCGGCTGGAGAGGCTCGGGAAGGCCGGACGGGACCGGCTGGAGAGGCCTGGGACGGCCGGACGGGGCCGGCTGGAGAGGCTCGGGAAGACTTGGTTCCGGCTCCTGGACCGGGCTTGGTTCCGGCTCCTGGACCGGGCTTGGTTCCGGCTCCTGGACCGGGCTTGGTTCCGGCTCCTGGACCGGGCTTGGTTCCGGCTCCTGGACCGGGCTTGGTTCCGGCTCCTGGACCGGGCTTGGTTCCGGCTCCTCTGGGGATCCTACGGCCGAGCGAGCCGCTCGGGCCTTCACCTCCCCACGGCGCCCCCCCAAAAAATATTTGGGACTCGGGACCACTGGACTGGGAACGACCGGACTCGGGACCACCGGACTCGGGACCTCCTGGCTTCGGGCTTTCCTTCTCCTCCGCTTGCCAATGGTACTGGTGGGCGGTGGAGTGGCTACAGGAGGCGAGGAGGAGGGCAGTGTGGAATTGCCCAAGGTGAGAGCACCCACCACACGGTCTTCTGGGATCGGGTCCTTCCCCGTGGGAGAATCCGCCCCAGAAAGATCCCTGGACCACTGTCGCTCCAGCAAGATCTTAACCAGGTCCTCAAATCTCTGGGTCTTTAGCTGGCGCATCTCAGCAGGACCTAGGGGCTCATCGAGGCAACTATTAAAAATGACTTTTAGTTCAGCCTCGCTGAACCCCGAGTAACGGGCTGCGCCCAGGAATTCCATGAGAAAGTCCTGGATGAGCTGCCCCTTCTGACTAAAGCCAAACAGGACCTTGGCTAGGAGGCCCCTTGATGCTGCCTGCTGGGTTCGTTGTGGCTGGTTCATTCTGTCAGGATCGGGGATCGAACTCGGGTCTCTAGTGTGACGAGTCCCCGAATCCACCACTGAGCCACGGGAGAGACACGTAAACAGAGCAGGAAAACCCAAAAGCAGGCAGGCACAGACGTAGCGGTAACAGGGATATTTATTATCACAATAAAAGACTAAAACAAACAAGCAAAACAAAACCCACGAGGGGGAAAAAATACAGGATAAATAATAAAGTTAACAAAGACACTTACTAAATAAACTAGAAAACAAACACTTGAGACACGAAACTACACTTACTAACAAACTCGAGGATACTAGGAACAAGCAAAAACTGGAGGCACTGGAAAACATCAAGCACACGAGGTAAGACGTACAACACAATGAACCAGCAACAAGACAAAGAAACATGAGGACTCTTTATAGGGGAGAAACCAAGAGGGAACAGGTGCAAGGGATAAACAATCAAGGAAAGCTAATTAACACAAACTAGGAAACAGGAGGGTAGGAACGATCACGCAGACTAGGGAAACAAAGGATCCTGTATGATTCCACCTCAAGACCAAGAATTACCTAACAAGAAGAGGTGAAATCATGACAGACTAAGGTTGTTTGCACCTTGTGCAATGCGGAATTGGTTTACTGTAGGAGTTCTTCCAGTCTCAAGTACCACCTAAACGCAAAGCATCCCTTAGCTAATGCGGAAGATGACGGGCCAAGCACTGACGTAGTGCAGGAGAAAACTCGTTGTCAAACTACTATGTTTGAGTGCAACCGAGGCAAGCCCGTCAGCACAGCTCTATCAGCCAAGCTATCTACCTCGGCGTTACTGTACACCTCATTGATGCCAGATGAGAAATTATCACAATAAGTGGGATGAATTTTATTTTCACAAACGTACAACAATTTCTGTCAGTAATGACTGTGCTGCCGAATTATACACACAGTTATACACACATTTATACACAAATCTTATGTACAGTTTAAGTTTGTGTTCATATTCAAATAGGACAGTGGGTCTCAAACTTTTTCATATAGGGCCCCTTTTTGTAGGGTGCATCGCTTTGTGGCCCCTATAATAAAGACTTATTCCTAAACTTAGAATTTTAATAAACATTTTTGCATTAGGCATTTGGCTTTTATCCAAAGCGACTTACATTGCATTATCCTATACATTTATACTGAGGCATATGAAATCCCCTGGGATCGAACGCAATGCTCTTACCACTGAGCTACAGGAAAGCCAATAAACATTCAATTATACAATGCTGGTGTAACACTTCGTCAGAGAAGTAATGATGCCACTCAGAGAGTGCAAAGGGTGGATTTTAATGAGTCAGATAAATAAAATACTATTAAGAGCACTTAGGTAAACATCATAGGGAGCCGAGTAAAAATCCAAATAATAATCCAACAAATAACATCCACGGAATAGCTTGGAGCGAAAATCGACAAGGAGAATCCAAATAACAGTACAGACTAGACTGAATACAACTACACTGGACAAATAACATGACAAAAGGATGAGTATATATAGAGTCCAAGGGATGGGGTTCAGGTGGAGTGTAATGAAAGTCAGGTGCGGGGTGATCAATGATGGGAGAGGGGTGCAGTGCATGATGGATAATGTGGTCCTAGTGTTAAAAGTGTCATGATTCCACCTCTTCTTGTTAGGTAATTCTTGGTCTTGAGGTGGAATCATACAGGATCCTTTGTTTCATGTGAGAGAGAGACGATTTGTCACCGTACTCTCTCTCTCTCTGGTCTGCGTCATCATTCCTGCCCTCCTGTTTCCTAGTTTGTGTTAATTATTTTAATCCGTTGCACCTGTTCCCTCTTGATTTACTCCCCTTTAAAACATCCTCGTGTTCATTGTCCTGTGCTGGTTCATTGTATGTATACCTGTACGTTGTACGTTCTACCTGGTCTGTTTGATGTTTTCCAGTTCCACAGCTTTATGCTTGTACCTTGTTTCCTCTAGTTTCTAGTAAGTTTTAGTTTAGTGTTTGTTTCAAGTGTTTGTTTTGTAGTTTAGTTAGTCACTGCCCTTGCTTATTTATATACTATCCTGTCTTGTTTTCCCCATTGTGGGTTTTTGTTTTGCCTTTTTTGTAGTGTTCTTTGTTTTCTTAATAAATATCTGTTAACCCCGTCATCCTTGAGTTCTGCCTGCAATTGGGTTCTCCCGCATTGTCTTTCGTGCCCCTCCTGTGGCTTGGTGGTGTAGTTGGGAACGTGTCACGCTGGAACGTTAGTTCTTTTGGTTGTTGGTATTCAGAGATTTGATTGCACAAAATGTATGATACATTTCTTTCTTTCATAAAATGACACGAAAACTGTGGCCTCCTGGATCCATCTTGGAGCCCGCTGAGGGTGGCACGGCCCCCAGTTTGAGAACCACTTCAATAGACTACTTGACACAAAAAGATTATAGCTGCATTTTCTGTTGTTTTTAAGCATTTAAATTCAACTCTTTATTCTCAGTCAAAGGTATAACAGTTTCTGCTCAACTAAATTGGCCTTTTAGAGAGCAATATCATTTTAAATGCATTATTCACTTGACAGCTTTGGTCATGTTATTATTGCCTGTTTAAAGAAAAACAGAAGGCCAGTACATTATTCATGGGAGATTGCATAGCTGTATTTTCATTTTTTGCACATTTATACTCCTGCGACCTGTAAATTACTTAATTTCCTATTTGAGTGCGGCTCCGTTCTTACGTAATTTACTTTACATTAAAAGACATTTATTTTGAGCTTTAGAGTGAGATCTGGTTCAACCATTTTCCATTACATTTGAAAAAAAGTTTTGTAAGATTCACTTTGCTAAAAGTTTGATACTTTTAATACTACTAAGAGGTGCCAGAGGTGGATTAAGATATACACTGAAGATCCGATGTGCTGAACTATGGTCTATTTTATGCTCAAGGAAGAAAGCGACTTTATAGCATGTTTCGATAAAAATGTTGTGCTTTTGAATTTAACACCTACCTTCCTGTAATATTTCACTGCCGGTGGACTTCAGCAACTTTTGCAACCATGGAGAGGTGTGATGTGTTAAACTGTTTCTCCTCCACCTATCCTTAGTAATTCATGGTTGGATTTAGGACCTTTCTAGGTTTAATTGCGCCCCATTAATCAGACAGACGGTGTGAAATTGATCTAAATAAAGCTAATGATGTCATGCTTTGACCATAAACAAGGGCAGACGGCTTGCGCGTAAAGCTGTCTGGCCACCATATCTTTCTGTAATTAGTCACGTGGAGCCGTGGAGGAAAACCGCACCCAAATATTTTATTTGAGAGGGGCAGAAATTAAAATCTTTATTTCCCATAACTGACGTCTTTGATGAAGCAGAGTCTTTCACACATTTTTTGGGCCGATTGCATTGCCAAAACATGGTCTCTGTGTCTAAAAATATCTCTTCTTGCACATAAACAAATGCAGTGACTAGAGATAATGCGTTTTTGTGTTATTTCTTTTATTATAGTAAACTGTGTAATGAATGACTGGACATTTGCCAGTGCTGTGCTAATGATCTCCAAGCCATAAATGCTCTAATTGCTTCATTCATAAATAAGGTCTCCCGCCACTGCAAACTATCATTCACATATATGGTTTTACGATTGAATCTTGTCAAGCAGCAATGTTAACCAGCAGAGGGGCTCCATCTCTGCTTTAAAATGTTCAAGGCCCTGACCCGAGCTATTCAGAGATATTAAAAAGAAATGAATTCCCTTTTGTCTCAATAAATCTTCTATTCCCATTTACCACAGCTCCTTTAATTCACAGGTCCCATCTCTCAGCCTACATTTGTAATGCTTGAGCTCATACTGACCTTCTCACGAACACATCCTGACTTTCATTCAGCAAGGAATAAATCTGCACACTTTGCATGTGCTGTCTTTTAAACAAGTGACGTAGCAAGAGGCTTGTGTGGCTGCTGTAAACTATTATTACGCCCAAACTATTCACTGGGCTGGTTTTATGGCGTACCCGCTGGTATAGATTTAATGAGCACGTTCAGGGTGTGATTTTACATTTTCTACTTGGTGACATTGTGACAGTAAACAAATGCCCCGATCTTTTCGATAGTCGCGTTGGAAAGAGGCCTTGAGAGAAATGAATGCGGAATTGTAAGCCGAGATGTTTTAGATGACTAGAAGGCCAAATAAACCAAAGTTAATTTTGTTATTCAGCTATCCCACATGACTTTTAAAGGAATCTCTCAACGTCTCAACTTCGAATGAGATCTCAGGGTATGAATGTCAGCCCTTTAGTCCTCTTCATTTTAAGAATGTTGTAACAATAGCGAACACCCCACTGGAGGTGCTATCTTAAATTACCCATCCATTCCCATAATCCTTTGGGGTTGACTCTGAATTGCTTACTTTAAGAGTTAATTTAGGACTGGAACAGTTGCAAGCTTGGCGTATTCTGTGCACCGAGGAACATTTCAATTAACGTGAATATAACAGAGTAAGTCAACTCTTCTGGGTGTGCTTAGAAGTGCAGGTGGCTCTTCTTTTCATATTTACATTGCCGTTAGAAAAGTGAGTGCGCTGGGCGTTCAGTGTCGTGATGCAGTATATTAGAGTGTGTGAGGAAATACAATCAAGCAATGGGGTCACCTGGCTTGTGCCGGAGTTCGTATATACGGTACACAATGGTTGTAAAATTCCATGGTAGTGTTACTGTCGGCACTTCAAATCACAAGCCGTCAGATGTAAACAACCTCACGTTGAGATGAAGGGCGGAAGGCGGTGCGCTGCCGAGTAAAACCTAAGGTGAAATATAAGTTATGCGCACTTCTGAATACTACGTAAAAACAAGATACCAAACTAAAATGTATAAATTGCATGGATTATTGCCATTTGCATTCCTGAGAGTTGAAGAGTAAGCTGGGTCCTCTAGCTATGTTAAAGTTTGTGTCTCGTAATTGAACAAATAAAATATAGTAATCCGCCAATAACAAGTTATTTAGTTAATAGGAGTGTAACGGTACGTGTATCAGGCAAAATTCCAAATATAGTCATCATTCCTATGCCCTACTCCCTTTAAAGTTATGCCATTAAAACAGCAACATCTGCTGATGGACAAAATGCTTCGTTGACACAGGAATCGCTTACTTTGCCAAGTCTATTCCAAACGTCTACCTAATGGCATGCAAATGCCCTGCACACTACAAAGTCTAAACTACAAGGGCTCTGTCCTTCGAAGGGAGTAGGGCATAGGAATTATAACTTCATTTTGCGCAAACAACCTAACCGTTACACCCCTAGTAGTTAATAATGGCTGTGTGGCAGAATTATTATTTCGATTATTTCAAGATGAAGATGGAACTCGACACTATCGTATCTTGCCACAGAGTGATGATTCTAAATGTCTTTTAAACTATATTAGCTATCCTTTTGCTTGCTAACCGGGAAAAAAACATGAATTAGCACAGAACTGACACTGACAGGTGATTATTTGTAGTGCATAGTGACGTCCCAGTAAATGAGTAAAATGACCATTTAAATGTCAAGCCATGAATGTAATGTTACATTTGTATTTGAAAAAAGTGAGTACAAGTACTTTAGCTAATCATCACTATTATATGTGTTCCTCCTTTACAAAAATCTAGTACGGATATATTTATCATATCTCAATTGACACCTGAGAAATTATGAGTAAGCTTTCCTTTTCATTTATGTCTTATTATTGGTTGATATTTGAAAAAGTTATTCAACTTGTTGTTGACGCTATTACACTGAAGTTTGCTTGTGTTTTCGACCTATTTTTGTAATGCATTTAATCACAGTCATACTACCATAACAAAAGCTTCATCAATTACCGCAACATAAAAATGTATCACCGGCACAAGCCTAGGGGGATGCTTTAGGCTCTTACTCTGGTTTGTCGGCATGGGCAGTTTTGCAGAGTAAGGCAATTTAGTTTGCTTGAATACATAAAGGTCATAAGCCTGACAGCTTTTCCCTGACTTAGGATACTGGCCATTTTGCTCACATCAAAGTACGTTTTCTCTTCACGAGCCATTCCTTTTACACCTTCATGAACATGTACACATGTATGATTTTTAAAGATGCTTTTATCGAAATCTATGCAAGATGCATTCAGCCTACACATTTGTGGAAAATTTGCGTTCATTGGGGAATGAAACCATTTCCCTACATTGATGGCCGTAAAACGTTAAACTTTAATAACTTTGTTAAACTATTGATAAAACAAAAATATTAGAAAACAAACTGTTGATAGTATATTTAATTATTTATGTGTAGTAAGAGAGATTTATCTTTATTTTTGCTGTCACAGCACATTTACGGTTTATTTGCCAAGTACCCATATTTAAATAAACATGAGAAAAGCAAATTCTGATGCTTATAATATTACAGGCACACAGGCTTTGGACAAAAAAAGATCACAAAAAGGGCTTGGTCTCATTTTTTACATTGGCATGTATTTCAACAAAGATTAACAGATTTTACAAACAGACCCTTCAGTAACTTTACAAATAACATAATGCTGCCATTTTTTACCCACATTGGCTCTAAATTTTAGATGAAAATGAAAAGTATTTTCACCCACCTCTACAAAAAAATTATGTCTCTGTAAATACTTATTTAGGACATAAATTATTTCATCTTTCTTCATCATTTAAATTTTTTCATCTTTCGCCAGAAAAGTGGGATCCAAATATTTATTGGGGTACACGTAATGACCCTGTTGCTGAGTAGAGACTGTATGTTACTGCATTTCCCTCTATTTCTGTGTATTTTCAAAATTGACTAGTTGGTTATCTAGTTGACTAGTCAGTCTGACTGGTTAGGGTCACAAGGTAGTTTCTTTATGATATAAGATGCTGTTGCGCACAAGCTTCAATAGAATAACTGACAGATTCAGCAAATAAATTAGTAAAGCTAAGCAAATATACATTTTAGTGTGCAAACCTATCATCGCCTTAAAAAAAGAGACCTAAAGATTATGCGTAACAGGAACATTGGTTACAGCAGGCAATTTGAAGTCTGACAGTAATTGTTTTGAAATATATTGTTGAAGGTGGTGAATTTGTTATGAAAATGTTGTTTTGATGGCTTTAGTGGCAGTGCTGTAACGGGAATAAATGTAGAGACGCAGCATCTCTAAGAGGGTTTTAGTGTACGCTGACAGTTTACTGTGCTAAAAACCTTTTAGAGAAGTTATGTCTCTTAATTCATTCCCTTCAGAGCATGACCGCTGAAAATACAGAATTTATGAACAAATGAAATGAACGTAAACTCTTACTGATGGTCTAGTTTTTGACGACTAGTCTACCAACTTGACCTTTCTCTGCTTTCTCAAGGATTTTCTTAATGGTGACTATCCGTTCAAAAGAGGATTTTCACTATTAAATTAATTTATATAGGTATATACAATTATCTTTGGGAATATTAAATCCTCATACTGCATAAAGTTCACATGAATAGTCTGTTTTACTCCACACCAGCAAACCATTCAATATGAAGTCATTGTCAGGTAGACATAACCTATTATGCAAAGGTTAAAGGTCTCGTATCTTTGTCTCATGATAGGAAACCTTTTGTGTGTGTCTTTCTCTGTATCTTTTTATAAGGGCTGACTGTACATGATCGCTTGGTTCAAGGTGGATTTCCACAAAAGGCAGTTCACAAAAGAGAAGAAAAGCTCTGATACTCTTTATTATGGACCAGAGTCTTTCTCAAGATATCATAGGAACTAAAGGTCCATGGCCCAGCTGACATTTCACCTGGCCCTTGAAATTCAGCTTTCGGTGAGAGCGCAGACGCAGTCACAATCTGAACCAGACCTCCACATCGGAATAATGGTGGATGACAAACCATCTTCTTCCACTGTCCTTTTTCGTCTATTCCATATAAACTGCTATTTTTTGCTCTCAACTGCATTGCTTTGAGTAGTCTCATAGACATTTAAGTCTCTGGAGTAATAGGGAATGTGATGAAACAGAGGGAAATTGTTGTAGATTAGCATACCTGTGTGAGCAGTGGCACCTGGGTGCATCTGGAGTTCCTCAGAGATGAGATGAAGGGCTAATGGAAGCTCATCCTCACAGTAGGTGTACATATGTAAGTGAAGATGTAAGAGGACAGAGGGCTTTGCTCTTGAGAACGAGAAGAACTTAATCTGAAGCATTTTCCCTCCTCAGGAGAGGAAGACAAAGATAAGGTATCACAGAGAATGAGGAGCGGAAGCGAGTGAGAGAGTCAAAATAGAGCTGCCAATAAGTCTCAGTGGGGGAGCTGGGAAGACTTTGCACCTTTCACTATAATGATGTCTCTTTCTCACTTTTCTCTCTTATAGTGTCTTTTCTAGTAAGTTTTACTGTTCCAGTTTTGTTTTCAGCTTCATGCAGTGCTAAAAGCATATGCCGTATGTGATAAAGGAATAGTTCAGCCAAAAATGTAAAATCTGTGACCCTTAGATTTGATTTGTTATACATTTAAATTCTTCTGAGGCCTGAGTGAGGAACAGGTAGTGGTTGCAACTCAAAATGGAGATTTTCAGTGAGGAAAAACAAATGTTGGTTTGACAGGTTCAGTGTCTTTGATGTAGTGCTTCTCAAAGTAATGGTTGGCTGTTGTAATGCTGCAGGTGGGGTGTGGCAAAACTAAATGAAAACGGTCAATCATTTCCATTAAAGCTCAATTTTTTCCCCTTGTTTTTGAAGCTTTGATTTATTCTTTTGGGTGTTTAACAATGGGTGTTCATGTTTCTAGTTTCAAAAAAACCCTTCATTTCAATTCCTAAGATATTCCAAGTCTGTCGTCCACCGCAGTCTCTCTTCTCGCGAAATGACTGAATAGGTGAAGCTGACCAGGTCTGTCGTGATCGTTTCCCTGCTTAGAGTGTGTGTAGGTCCCACCCATACCATATCATCGAGATCCGCTCCCCAAGCAGGACTTCAGAGGACGTTTCATAGAAGTGTTTTAGACAGAGGTATGCAAACACACACACAATATCAGTGTATTAAACAGAAAAAAGTAATGGAAGCTATTATTTGACCGTTTGTAATCTTAGAATGTGTGTAGCTGAATTCTTATTACCAGCTGTAGTAGTGCAATGAAAGTGAAAGTAGTTTAGCGAATAGCTCAGTCAAATGTTTACCATCTCTGATAACCAAACACAACTCTAGTGGTTTCCCTCTTCTCTAAGGAAGGTCTCGCTCTTTTTTTGGCGTATTCCTTTGGGCGAAGGTTATTAAAAGCACTCGGAATGGTGACATCATGTACCCGGGAAGTAGAGGGCTGTAGTCCGATCCAGCCGTTCTTTGTAGTCCTTGAAATGCGAATTCTGTTAAAGACAATTTCTCGCTTGGCAATGAACTTTGACCTTTATCATTTTGCATGTATTATTTATGCTCTAACAGCAACATTACACACGAACTAAAGGTTGAAAAATGGAATCCAAGGAAAGTCTATTTAAAAGTGGTTAATTTTACTGCAAAAACTGACTATATAGCTTCTGTTTCACACTTTGATGTCATTTGTAGGTAGTATGCAATTGAATACATAAACAACACATTGTTATTGTCTTAACTTAATCAAAATATTTACACACACGTTTGTGGTAACCCACGTAAAAATATACCTTAGCATACTATAGTATTTGCTATTTTAGCACGTACTATAGTATTGTGTATGGACTGTGCAATTAAATAATTATTTAATCAATTTATGCATAATTCGTTGTAATCATCAATTTTGGGTTTTAAAAATGACAAAAACAGAATACTGAGATTAAATTTTTTTTTTTCAATTCAAGTTTATTTATATGGCGCTTTTCACAATGTGTATTGTTTCAAAGCAGCTTTACAGGGCAAACAGGAAAACAGAAAAGGTAAAAAAATAAAATAAAGGAATATTGTGTAACATTCAATTTTGCTAGATCTACAGTGTTGCATCTACTTTTGACAGTTTTGTTTGTCAGCTAAATTCAAGTTATAAAGGACTCACGCTATTCGTTGAGCCATAATTACATGTGTTGCAGTCGTTAGACACGCCATTGAACGGACCTATGTTGTGATGATGCCTCTTAGGGGAAAATCAGCTTATTAATGCTTTGCCTGTGATGTGAGAATATTATTGAATAAAATACACCCTGCAACTTTAATTAAATCCAGCCAACCCCTCACACACAGAAACGCGTGCACACACACACACACACCTTATCAGACTGTGGCTATAAAACAAGCGAGGGAAGGTGGGCCAAACCGCAATGTGTTGTGCTGATAAATGTGAGGTGTGGGCAGCACTGTTCTGAAGTCAGTGGTCAGACTCCTCTGCTGCTCTGAGCCGAGCCGTCCTGCATTGAATTACACTGAACTGAAGTGTCTCGCACTGGGCTGGGCTAAACCGCCTGCCCCTGCACAGTCACAAACAGAGAGAGAGAGAATGAGTCAGAATAGAGAAGGCTCGTTTCACTCTGCTGAATGTCTCTGAGCTGACAGCACCGAAGCCGAGACCACTTTTAACCGGTAGGATGATGAGCGCTTGCAATTCCTGACTCATGCCACTAGTGTTCCGCGGGCATCATTTTTAATCATTACTCATGCTTAGCGGCTACACGCTGGCTTATCTCTGGCTTTTGTGACGCTTCGCAACTTTTGCTTAAACTTTGTTTTGGAAAGTGAAGTGTTTCTGAGGGGTTGTTTGCCGTCTGGGTATAGATGATTTGTCTTTAAATCCTAAAACAAGTGTTTAATGAGATGCAAGGGTGATAAATGTGATGAATGTCTGTGCTAGACTGCGATGTGTCGCCTGTGGCCACACTCTTACATCACTCAGTCGGGAGTCCGTGGCCACCGCCTGTGGATTTATATTTCTCCTTCATTTGTTCTGTGACAAATTTCTGTTTGAACTTGTGTCCCCCTGCAGGGCGATACTAATCACTCACAAGTACATCCCACCCTCTGTCAGCATCTTCTGTCGTCTTGTCTCGTGTGCGTGTGTGTGAGCTACACATGGGGATGCGCACCTTTTGATAAAGAGATCCTTTAGAGTAGCAGATGTTTGCTTTCAATTTGAATGTGAGGATAAGTGTTTAGATCATTTTGCGGTGTTGAAATGAACTTTTGGGGGAACTGATATAAGTTAAGAGAGAGTTTGATTGAAATTATTAAGCAGTAAATGAGAAAAGGGAGTTTGGTTCTACAGTTGGTAGATCTGGTCCCTGCTGGGGCGGCTCTTCTCTGAGTTAGTGCCGCCTATTTATTCTCTTCACAGTTAGAAAAGGAAAATCAATCACTGCAGAATTCTGGGTTATAACAGCTTGAATGGATTGTAAATGTTATTAATTCAGTGCACATCTCTGCAGGGGGTATTATTATTCATTTTGGTCCTAACAGTATTTTTTCCAATATTTATCTTTGTGTTGTATAGAAATATCTTTCTTCAGTATGCATATTGGTTCCTGTGAAAAAAGGAATTATTTCACCTGCTGGGTTTTGACAGGAAACAAACAAACAGGACAAATGCTAGGTTGCAGGTTAGTATATTTGTTAGTGATTGATTTAGCTCATGGAGAGACACAGAAACACCCTAAATAAATAAACAATCTCTCTAGACCATAAACAAATCATGTCACATTCTCATTTAGCTTTTTCATAATATTTTTTGTTTGTAAGTGTTAAAGAAAATCACAGACAGAATCACGGAATGCATGCATTGAAAAAGGCATAGAATTTAGTATGAATTTAGTATTTATTAACCAGAGAGTAGTCCTGAACCGCTATACTGCAAATAATGATTTTCTTACTGAGTATCTTTGTCTTGCTTTCCAGTACAAATGTCCAAAATTCTTGAATCAAGATGCATTTCCTTGATGAGCAAAATGACCATAAGTCTTGTTTTCAGACAAAAAATATGAAATTCCAGAGATGCCGATGGGGTTAAATAATCTTGAATTTAGTGACTAAGAAAAATGTCAACCTTAATTCAAGATTCTTTTTCTTACCCCATTGGCAGATTTCTTTTTGCTTGTTTTAAGAAAAAATTCACCATAATGTAATATGTTTTGTCTAAAAACAAGATTTATTTTCTTAGGTCATTTTGCTCACCAACAAAGTGCATCTTGATTCAAAAATGTTGTTAAATTTGTACTAAAATACTCATTAAAAAAGTCATTTTTTGCAGTGTAATAAAACAGAAATTGTGCCCTGAATAATGTAAATAAATATTCAGATTATTTACACAAATATGTAAATACAAAAATATATACAAAAATGTGATTATTTCTGAAAAGTTTTATGTGAAAAAAAACAACTGTCAAACACACACACTGCGTCCAAAATCGCTTACTTCCATACTATATAGCAGTCATCCTTAATAGGCCGACCGCGGTCCGGATCCGGACCTTTACTCCGTTCCATCAGAATCTCGAGACATGGCCTATTTAAAACTTTGACTATTTTGGTTGTTTAAATTGAGCAATGCATCTTCACAACTGAGAATCACACGCGCTCTCAGGAACATTTATGTAATTGATGTTTTGCAGCAATAGCCTCTAATATCATTTTAACCCTTTCCGCTCCGCTCGCACTGCTTCTCTCCCGCCAAAGACGTGCCGCATGAAGGGCAGCAGACACGTGCTTATTTTAACAACAGTAGTGCAGACGCGCAGAGCAGGTAAATGGAAACACAACAGTAAACAAAATGAAACAAATATTAAAGCATTTGTATCTGTCAGTCTGTTTACTGTTTGCTATATGTCTCCAACCTCTCAACCATATTTGTGATATTTTATTAACCATAACGTTTTTGTCTTCATGTAGGATTAGCATTATTGATCAGCATTGATCATTTATCAAAATATAAAATAAATGGCCTAATAAAAAATCATATCATTTATACAGTATATCCAACTGGGCTAAATTTATTAAATATTTTTAAAAAACATAGCGTCCGGACCTCCGTTTGGAAGAAAATACAAAGTCCTCTTGGAACTTTAATTGAATACCCCTGCTATATAGTATGCGAAAATGAAGATGAGTAATAAATAGTATGTCCGAATACTCAGTATCCAAAAAACAGTTGGCGAGAAATACCAGGATGGTCTTCTACTTCCGCCGAGGTTCGTGAGTGTGAATCGGATGGACACTTCTCTATCCTATGATCCTATGATTTAAGTTGGACATCCTTTAAAATATTAGTGCCAATTAATCAATTACTTGTGACTAAATTATGCTTTTATCAACTTTCACGTGTTGGTTCTTGTTATTACATCATAGGTCAAAGAGCATACGGGTGACCATAAAACATGGCTTACGCATTACAGTATGTCTGAAATGTATTCATTCTACTCCCACTCATACTATATAGAACATACTGTTTTTAATGGCCAATAGGTAGGCACTTATTCAAAATCAGTGCGTACTTTCACAGTATGCGATTTCGAAAGCAGCGACAGTACAAATGACTTTGCGGCAACCTGTCAAAGTAAAAGTCTGGTTTACTTAAAGGGATGGTTCTGTGAAAAATCTAAATAACCCCACGTGTTACCCTCAAGGCATCCTAGGTGTATATGACCTCCTTCTTTCAGACGAATACAGTCGGAGTTATAATACCATTTATCCTGGCGCTTCGCAGCTTTTGAATGGGATTGAATGGGGTATGAGGCATATGACTCATGTATGTCATAAGTTCTGGTGATGAACGCGGCAGCGCAGAGATGCCAGCAAAAAAAAAAACACCAGTCAAGAAATACAAAGGGGAACTTACAACACGCCTGCATCATTTGTTTGAACGCCGACCAAAAAATTATGATTTTACCAAAGGTTTTTAGTAGTCTAACAGCAAATATATCACTATTTGGTGGTTCTATTACCCATATGTGGTCTCTCTTCTTATTTTATTTTTAGTGCATGATTTAGTGCATATAGTCAGGTAAGTGCCAGTTTCAGGATGATCATATCCATAAAGTACGTATTTATAAAGTTCATAATTAGTTAAATCGAAATTAAAATAAACAAACTATTTTATGTTCTGTGAAGAGACATCCCTTCTGCATTTGTTGGCTATTATTGCTACAGGTTTGTTTATTATAATTCACAGAAATTCTACAAAGTTTGTTGTCCCACAAAAACCTTGTCCATTTTTTGTCACATCCATAACGCATGTTTGTTTCACCTTTTTAAAATAGAAAACTTGTGCAGAGTCTGATATTTTTATAATTTTATAATTTTTAAACTCCATCAACAAAGATTCGATAAAATATAAACAAATGTTTCAGTATATTGGTCACATGCATAATGCAAAATGTCAAGTTCATAACGCTGGAATTGCCAAGCTCAAACATTCATTTTAGTCAAAAGTTCATTTTAGTTTAAGGTACATTTTAACAGTGAATAAAACTTCCAGTGTTAATTTACCATACTTGCAAATTAGATTCAAATCATGAAAAAAATGCAAATTTAGAAGAAAAAAATCTGAGATTACACAGTGTATACAATTTGTGTGAGATTTTCTTTTACATTTGCTTTTCTCAAGCAGCCTACATATACTGATGAAAAACTGTATACAGCTTCCTGGGAATTGAATCCATGATCTCGTTGTTGGTGCCAGTTGAGCTACAAAAGCACAGAACAGAGATGTTTTTTTTCTTGTGATTATGTCTGTCACACAGTCGTGGAAATCCAAGGTTATATTTCTTTAAGAGATCCTTTAGCAATTTCAGGGAGTTATTGTGATTGAGAGGTCCAGTAACCTCCGAAGACTGCTGTTGCTGAACTGACAGTGTCAGTTCATCCCTGCTTCAGTCCACCTCCAGACGCACAGTTTTCTGCTTTAAAGACTTTATCCTCCTGCCACACATGGTTTCACATGAAAGACATAAGCTGTTGTGGGATCTTTGCTTATTGACTCCACTTTTAACTCATGCCATCAATATGTCTAGAGTAAAACCCTCATTTTAAATGTAACTGCCACACAATCATACGTCTTATCTGTTGCCTCTTACCCTGACCATCCTTTGTTTGATATATTTCCAGCACTCAGAATACTCAGTTGCCACTAGTAGTGATTGAAGTTTAGGACGAGGTTCTTCAACGGTGGTTTTTCATAAGGTTCATCTCCACCGTTGACCTGGAGTCAGAGATTAGCAGGGATATCATTCCAGACACAGAGTTTCTGCCATTAGCTGTGAGTCCCAGGGGACTTTGGGGGCTGAGTGTTAAGATAAAGACGAATTCTCTTGTGGTCTGTGTTTTATACAGCACAGAGAAAATAGTTTCAGTGGAGACGGTAACCATGACAACCATTTTGGATTGAGATGTGTCCTTTATTTTCAAGTATGGCACTTACGGGAAAGTTAAACATACTGTGACAATATTGTGTTTGGCTTGTTGTCATGATTGAAGACTCCTTGTGTGAGTATGTTGCGTATTTTGCTTGTTTTAATCATTTGTAATCTTTTGAAAAGTGCTGTCTGTGTGTATCTAAAAGTCCTCTTTTCATAATTTGTACGGTAGGTTTTATAGGTTTCTTGCTAATAGACACTATTCCATGCAAATGTAAACCTTAAAGTTTTTACCAAAATTCGTAGATACAATTTTTTTGATGGGATGTTAATACCCACACAAGGTCTCTGTTTAAACCATTTTCAGCTGTTTTTTTTATTTTGCAGTCATATGCAGCTTTTAGAATTGTCACGTACATAACAAAGAAACGTCACATCCGTAACCCTGTTACTTTCTCATACATGTGCACACAAAATAAAAATAAGTATTTTGCTCCAAGAATAACATTACGTTACTGTACATTCCTTCTCCATTTGTTTGGTATAATATTTTATGGGTTGTACATTTTAGAATTCTTACAAAGCATGCTGTTTCCTCCCAAAAAAATTGTCACATCCATAATGCATGTTTTCCTCATCTAAAATAGAAAACTTGTTCAGTTATTTTTTAGATTACTGGACTCTCTCAAATGAAAGACGTTTTCCCCGCTTTGACATTGACACATTTTGATTTGTTCTTAATTCTTTCGTTCTATAGTGATCTTGAAAGCACAAAACCTATCGTGGCCTCTCCTTTCTCATGAGAGTTGTAAAGCTTATGACTTTGTAAAGGACATAGTCCTGAAAGATGAACTGAATTGAATTTGCAGGATTGCTTGACTGAGGGGAATGATGATTTGAATCTGGAAGAAAAACGATTGTATTGAAAGTACACAGCAGCAGTAATGAAGAGCAGAGAATGAGATTTGAATGAGTGACGCTGATCAAATGTGCGCAGGTAGTTGATCAAAACTGTTACAAGTTGAAATTGTCTTTACACATCCAAACACCTGTTTCCACCTGTGAGGAACGTTAAGACAAACTGCATGAGTCCATTACACAACTGTCTATAAAATACCACACGGCAGAATTGTTTTGACAGACTGTGTTTTATTATATATTGGGCTGATATATTATTCCTCAGTGAAACAGGTGTTGATTTTACAATGACAGTAAGGTTTTATAAGCATTTCTGAAAAATAACGTCAACATTTGGCTTGGGCAAAGTAATCTTCTGTTATAAAGAGACTCGAGGCAAAAGTGATGAATTGACATCATTTTATAAATAAGAAAAGCCGTAAAGCCAGCGGCAGTGTATGTGTGTGTGTAGCTTACCATCGTAAATCTTGAACATAGCAAGCTTTCAAAAGTTACAACATAAACTTTTTAAGCACTCAAAGACATTTTAAAGTCCACATGCTGGATTTAAGCTTATGTTTATTATTAGTGTGTATGGTGTTATTCATAGTCTGGTGTATGTATTCATATGTATTATACTATCTGGTCCCAGGGACCTCTTTGAAAAAGACATATAATAATATAAGACTGTGATTATGATGATTATGGTTATGTGATTATGCCGCGAATCGGGCAGCGGGATTGACACGTGTCTTCCACGATAGTTGAAAAAATTGAATTGAGACCTAAAGATTGACAGGTCCACACTATAGGCTGACATTTTTCAGGGAATCCGGCGGGGCACTGATATCCTGCAGGATGCGAAACAAAATCACTATTAATCACAGGATTGGGACGGGACAGGAAAACAATTCAGTGGGATTGGGAATCGCTTTTTCGCAGCTGAAAACCAGGCGCATATGACAGCATTTAAGCCGAGGACCTATGATACTACGCTTTATATGAAGACAAGTACAATGTCGCGTCGCGTTGGAAGCACGCAGCAACCGGCTGATCACAAGACAGTACCACAAGTATGGCAAATTTAAGATGGCTTTCAGTTCAATAAAACAAAAACTATATTTTGGATGTCTACTTAACTAAGTTGGGAATTTGAAATGCTGTGATCTGTATTGCATTTTAAATTGTAACTGACAGATTGTTCAAAGAACGACAACAAGGATTTCCCCCAGTTTGTCTGCGGGTTGGGATGGGAAAGGATTTTTTTTTTGTGGGAGTGGGATCTCATGTTAATCTTGATTACCTATAGAGTAGTATTGCATCCGTCATGTCTTTGAAGAGTCTTTGGTTATAAAAGATAATTGAGATTCAGATAAAAAACAGATACAGCTTTACGGCTTCTTTCTGAAAACAGTCAAGCTCCTGGAGGTGTGCCGTAGGCGGGGGCCTTAAGTGTTACTTGCACCCAATCATCACATTATCCCTGAATAACTTTTAATTTACATTGCATCGTGTTCTTTATATTATTAACAGACATAAACATTTGATACAGTTTGACTCACCACCGCCTGCTGTTCTGACACGTAACCAGGATCTTTTAGTTTCAAACGATCTACAGCTTCGAACTGGGCCTTGATTATAAAACATTTATCACCAATAATCAAACACAGGAACAAACACACTCTTGCACAACTTAAACTTATTGTATACGAACCCTGAAGGAGTGTGTTTGGCACAGAAAACACATAACGTCCAACTCTTTTATTTTTTTACTTATTTGAGAATCCAACTCATTAACAGTGTTAATAAGTCAGATTGCATGAAATGACATTAAAATACATAAGTGTCTTTAAAACACATAAACTGTGAATGTCAATGTGTTTGTTTAGTTTATTATTTAAAAAGTACATCATTAATAAATGAACACAAAGGCATTCCTATATGTCTAATGCTGAGTCCCTCCATACAGTTTTTTTAGGGTGTGATTTCCATTACGTCCTTCAATTAATTGTACTGAAAATACAAATGCAAAAAAGCTCATTACACATGTATAGAATGTGGTGAAAGTTGATGAGGTTGGACGGAAGTTAATAAGCAAAGGGAGCCGTTCTCTGTGCTTCCATCATTTTGGGAGTCATTCTTAAGTCGGACATAAGACGCAGCCCCGCCTGTCTGCTCCACCGCTAAGTCCTCTTTGTGGACAACATTTTTGTGCTGTTTAATTAGATTTATTGAGTTTAATTCAGCACACTTGTTCTATATGGACCGCTGGGCGGACCCTGCATCATTCGCTCTGACGGCATGTTAATTGCTCGAGCTTTAACTGGACGTTGGTCCGTAATTGCATCAGCGTCCAGAGCTTTAATTTTGACATGCCTCTTATTTATTACACGGCCCTGCCCCGTGCTTGTATTGAGTGTTCTGAGCCACACGGAATCCATCAAGCCCTTATTGCCGGTCAGGCCTGCATTTGTTTATCTGTGTCCGCGGGGCGGTCCGGGCCATCGGCGGGATCGGCGGGATTTGACCTTGTTAAGGGTATTATTGCTTCATTGACTGTATCGTAAATGGCAGACCTCTCAAGTTTTCTCCCTCCGGCACAGGCTTTGGTCCTGAAGTCTCTGTTCTATTTTCCCGTCACCCTGATGATATTGACTTTATTTTCCATTACTTGTAACTTAGGCGGGGCTGTAAAACAGAAAGCCTTTCCTAATCAAATGTATCTGATTGGTGTACTGCCGAAGAGGTTTGTTTTATGGTCGCTTTTAGATCAAGGCGGAGAGGAGGAGCAGAAATGATTGCTCTGCTTATTTTTAAAAACGGCCCGAAAATGACATTTCTTTGATGCAACCTGCTGCCTTTTAGTTGAAAGCTGGTCGATTTAATATGAAAAATTGAGCAGTCTCTTTGAAGGGAATGTTTTTCTGTTTTGTGTGCGATGCAAAGCTCTTAAGTATTGTTTGTGTCTGCTTTAATATCAACAAACAGCAAAAAAAAAGTTTTTTATATTAATAGTGTTTGTTGAGGCAGGCTACATCAATATTACCTCTCAGGGTTATTCGGGCCAGGCCTGCATATTAAGCTTCAGCACTTAAACAGCTCACCATGTTTGCTTTGTACACAATTTAAAATGAAGATATGTTTATTAGTCAATAATAGGAGTCTAGTAATATAAATACGGTACACAAGTTCTTGCTTCAGTTTGCAGTAGTGAAGCATTCACAAATGTTGTATGGCATATAAAATGCACCTTTAAATTTGCTCTATTTTCCCTTCATGATCTATTTCTTTCTAGATCTCGCCTGTGATACGCAGAGTGCAAGTGAATTTCTTTTTACTTCAGGAATTCTCTCTTACACAAATAGAGCTCATTCAGCACCGTGGACAGCTCCTTCATCTCACCAGCGCATTAAACAGACCAGGCTTCAAAGTACACAAGAGTCACAACCCAGACATACACATCACAATTAAGGGACCCCCCTCCCCTGCCCCCTCCCAAAAAGCTTGTAGTGAGTTATAGGCTAAATTGGCACTCAGCAAGGGAAGAGGCGGAATCGATTCCCAGAAATCAGCAGAATCCGAGTTGGCCTATTGAGTGCACTCATCTGTTTTCTTGACATAATTGTTCCTTTCTTGTTACTTTATGTTTTAATCAATCAGCTATGAGTAAAATGCCAATTACAACGTCCATTGATACAACCAACACAAAAAGCACGAATTATTGGACGTTACATTACCGCAAATTTCCATTAAAGCTCCTTTATTTCTGGGAGGGGAATAATGGATAATAATCAGGAAAGGACATATGATGGATTGAGCTGTATTTCTTGTTTAATTGCACCTAACAAACTCGTGAGGGAGCGGGGCAGGCCGACTCATTAATGCATTCTCTCCCATCATACTTTAAAGTGCTCCATTCATCGCAAGAAAGTCCATTGTGATGTTTTAAACAACCCAATGGAATAATGCCCAGGAATTTGAAATTAGCCATTATATTGGCCGGTTTGTTATTTTAATTACTGTATGAACATTGCCAATAGACAGATTATGAGCGCGGTTTTGTTAATAGCCAAATTTGTTCAGGAGGGCAAAATATCATAATCATTTTGATAAGCTTGCAAAAGCAGCCTAATGAATTAGGTTTTAGGCATAGTGTGTATCCCTGGTGTAGTAAACGGGGTAAGATGTGCCAAATAGCTTCTTGTTTGTCTTTGTATACTTTTTAGCTACATTAAGTAAAAGAAAACAATAATTAGCTACTTTATGATGACAAAGAATCAAAATCAAAGATGAAAGTTCAACATGAACCAGTGTGTATTTAGCTTTATTAAAGGGCGTTCTGTGTAAGTTTGAGGACAGTCAGAGCTGATGCTCTAACCTTTGGAAGTTAGAGGTTCTGACATCGACACGTCTTAGATTTGATGTAACTTGCATGTGCACACTAATGAAATCAGGAATCGGAGAAGTATCATTCAGCTGTCATTTAATAAAGTCATTTTCTTCTGGGCTATGTGTTGAAGACAGATGGTGCAGCTTCTAGACATGAGCGATGAACAATGGGCTGTCTGGTGCTCATTAATTAGCTGATCTCAATCAAATCTTTTAGTTTACCCATATGTTCTACAGTGCTCTAGTATATTCAGCTGTAATTCTGGGAGCACACTGTGCACTCCGAGCCTTGTGTCTGCCAACTTAAATTCAAGGCCTCAGGGGGTGTGGAAGACACTTAGAGAATGTTTGATTAATTGCATGCATTGCATACATTAGGTTTTATGTCAGTAATTGAGCTATGTTTGGTATAAAGGGCATGTAAAAGATTCAGATCAGTCAGTTGTGAAAGCTTGGGTCATTTTGTGAAGTTTGTTTTTATATGAAGTGGTAATTAAATGTTGTTATGTGATAAATTATACAAACATAAGTTATTTAAGGTTAGAATATACACACAGTGCATGATGTGGTGGTCAGCATGTTGGATTGAAGCCTGACCTCTGTCATAAATGAATATCTTTAACAGATTTCCCTTTTTTAATAAAATATGTCCAGTAAAGATGGCCGTTTCTGTGTATGTATATATGTATATACACTAACAATTAACAGTATGTCTTAGTGTACAGTTAAGAAGAAACAGAGGAATGTAATTTCTTTGAGGTTTGAACTAGCCTAAATAGCCCAAATAGTCTGGTATTATACCACTTAAATAGTTTTTGTTTTGTATTTAAATGAATGAAATTACAAAAACTGTTTGCATGAAAATTATACAATAGTGAAGAATAAAAAATATTTTATATATATTGTATATACTTTTAGTTGAAGTACTGAATGGATAATGGTGTATAACTGCAGTTTTTACTGTGGTAGATGGTCTGTTTAAGTATTGATACAACATTTGTAATGTAATTGGCAAATGAAGTATTTTTAACGTCACCTATATAATGTCATTCTCAGAATGCTGCGTTCTTCAACTGCTTCTTTTGATAGGAACATAACAGCCACTTCATCAACATGAGCTGCTGGTGAGTGCCAGAGATAACCACGGGAAGATCCCACTGAGCCTTAACTAGCAATCAATTTTCCTGACTTAACTCTGACGTGAGCTGAGATATGCGTCTGTTGGCACCGCTTGCACTTACATGAGAATAACACGTTGTGTGAGAGGAGGAAGATGCAGGTTGCTCATACTTGAAGCGTGCACGCATTACTTAAACACAGACACACATTACACATCCAGTATGATCGTTTCTTCAACTATGGATGCTTTGGACTAATTTCTGTCATATTTAAAAAACAATTTCTATTTCCAAAGCTATTTTTCTATTAACAGGTTGTTTCTGAACTAAACAAATGTAATTTGATCACGCATACTTTTGCAACTATCTCAGGAAAGATTTTTTTATTTGCTCTTAGGGAATGTAAAACAGGATTTGAATTTTTACATTTTTAATAAATTTTCAAGAATTTATTTCAATGTCCGTTTCAGTGGAAAAACATTCAGTCTGGATTTTTTCCAACCCATCATTGGGTCAAAAAGGGACGTACATAATCGTTGGTTTAAATAAACCCAGCAATTGGCTTATTTTTGACCCTACAATGGGTTCAAATAACCCAGTAAAGGTTCATTTACAACCTAGAGGGATGGGTTTATCCCTTTTTGACCCAAAGTTGTGTTATAAATAATAGGAATGCACCAATACCATTTTTTGAAGACCGAGCACGCGTGCCGATATTTTTTTATGGGACTTGCTGATACCAATACCTATAACCGATGCCTGTATAATGTACAATTATGTTGAAAAAACCTGTATCTTACTGGTATGTTTTTTTCTTTTGTTTTTAGGGCTACCTTAATTTAAGTACTAGTTTTAAAATAAGTTTCATTTTTTATTGTAAGGAGCACAATTTTACTAGCACATTTACTTCAGTTTTCTAAAGTAAACAATATACTCCGTGGTCGAATTATAAAAAATTCAAGGTGAGAGGTGTGGTAAAATGTGAGTGTATTAAAACTTGTTCGATATTTTGAAGGATCGGCACAAATGGTGCTTGTTCATGTGTTCGTGTCCTCGTGCAGCGAAACGCTGTCTCTGAAAGCTTCACAAGCACAATGCAGTTCACGCAACCGCACCACTCTTTTACACAAAGTCACGCAAAACAAGCAGGATACATATTTAAACATTATCTAAATATTTTGTTAGCTGTTACGTTAGCTGTTAGTGGTTCAGTGGTTCTTGTTAGGAAACAATACATTTGCCAGAATCCGTGTCATTCCCTATTGTACAGCAAATTCAGTTTTTATGCCTGGATTCCTCGATTCCGTCCGTGTTATCCGCATTGCGGAAATTATAGGGCTCTATCTCCAAAGTCGGGTCAAAAAAGGGACGAACCTAACCGTTGGGTTAAATTGACCCAGAATTTTTTTATATTGGATCCAACAATGTGTTAAAACAATCCAGCATTATGAGTTGAAACTACCCAACTTGGGTTTCATATATGAAGGGTTAAATATTTGTTTAATTTATTTTTGATCTAAATACAAATTTTAAGGTATATTTTAGGCATTTTATTGCTTTAACTTTTTGAGTATAGACAGGAAAGTACAGGGCAAAGAGAGGGGAGCTGGATCGGCCTTGGACCTTATGTCAGGATTCATACTTGGGTCGCTGGAGGCAAAGTTGTGCCATGTTTTGGTTTATTGTTTAATTGAATAGACCATGACATTTCTAATAGTTTTTTCCTTGTTAATGAAAATTGTTGATAAGGTGAAAATTGTTTGTTGGACTATAATAATGTGCATATTTTAAAACACCCATACTGGATGAAGTATGTATAAGTCACTTTAGTGTTGTAGTTTGCATGTTGCCTGCAGCTGCACTTGATGGACGGGAGCAGCGGCAGTGACAGGTGCTGTATATGTGATTACTGCCATCTCTGCCTGATTGCTGTTTAACCTGTAGGTCAAGCACAGAGGAGCCTTCACTCACATTTACTTTCCCCACGAGGCCTGTGCTTTCATCAAAATTACTTTCTCGGATCTTTGTCCCTTATTTCCATACTGTGATCTGACCGAGCTGTGTTTGAGTACAGGTGCCATTCATTTATTGATTGATTTATTGCGAGAGAAATTAAACGGGCGTCTAGGGACTTTCATAGCCAAAATGTAATGATGTTATGTTGGCTGTGGTTTTCTTCAGTGGTGCCAGCGTTTCAATTCTGGATTTATATGGACTGTTGCTTTGGGATATAAGATTTGTTTGTTCGTGGATGTGAATTCCGGGAAGCTGGTAGGGCAGCAGAAGAGTGGTAGAGATGTGGCAGCTGCTCCTTGAGTGCTATGAGACTTTCGAACCAAGCTTATCTCCATCTACTCTCATGGGATCCAATGCTTAACACTAGTATTATTTTATGAGGTGATGTTTTCCTTTTCTCTTTTCTTAGGTTGGCCAAATCCCTGTTCCCACGATGCTCGGTGGCGAGCAGTAGACTTGAAGCTGATGCTTTTGGCTTCAGAAATCAGAAAGTCTGTCAAAGGTTAACTCCGAAGGTTTTCTCATGACACACGATTTTATTATTATTTGTGAACTATTGGTGAATATTCTCAACAAGAACAGTGCTGTTTCCTTCCTGTATCTGTTTGTTTTCTTCTAAACTTGTTAAAATAATGTTCCTCCGGGACATTGTTTTCAAGTAAATCATTTTGCTGGCAATACAACTTTGTGATGTTCACTGTGATTTTTAGAGATCTTTTAATAGCATTGTCTTGTTTTAGTACTTATTGAGTTTAGTAAGAAATAAATTGGCTCCAGTGAAGGTTTGAGTTTGATTCCAATTGGAAAAGACAAGCTGGTAAAATGTGTCTTGTACATTGTCGCTGTCCTTCAGAAACCTGAGATGTCCAGATTCTGAATTTGAATTGAAAAAAAATGTAATAGTCAATGTTGACAAGCAGTTGTAAATATTGTTGTGGTAAGATATTTCCAGAACCCAGTGACAAACACAAAGAGTGACTAATAATAATGATATATATATGTTTATTTGTTAAGGCATTTGGCAGACGCTTTTATCCAAGGCGACTTACATTGCTTTATCCTATACATTTTACATAGGTATTTGCAATCCCAAAACCTCTTACCACTGAGCTACAGGAAAGCTGTATGGCACAAAAATAAATGAAAATAGGACAATTCAGAAGGATATTGGTTTGGATAAAAACGGATGTCATGATGAACTGCATAAATTTTAGGAAGAAACTTAAATTATTTTATTCTTTTAATCATTTTAATTTATTTACAAAACTGCAAAACTGAAAACAAAATTAAAAAAAATTGATTATATTTAATCTCATATAAAAAAAAGTTTATTCATGAAAACTTTAGTTTAATTTTCAGCAATTTTGTTGTGTGCTTTTTACATTATTATTTATATGTTATTATTTTTATGTTGCTATAAAACTTAATGCAACATGAACAAACGTGAATAACTTGATTGACATAAACGGACATTAACAATGAAAAATTCTTCATTGCCAGCTAGTGTTAGCTAATGCATTTATTAATGTTAAATAATTACATCTTATTTTAAGTTTTACCAATATTTTTAGTCAACTTAAACATATTTCAGTTTATGTCAGAGGCTACATTTCTAATAATTTTATTCACGGCAATATTTTGTTCGATTTAAATAAAGCTTTTAATAGTTTTAGTTTCAGTTTAGTATAATAACCTTTTGTTTTTCTTTAATTATTCTCCTTTTCTAACCTTATTGAAAGCAGTTTTGCTTACATTTGATCAGTAACAGTGCTGCGCTCAACAGTGTTATCTCTTCTCTTTCTGTGGCCGAACTGTCAAAAGAGTGAGTCACAGTAACACTCTCTGTGTTTCGTCATCATAGTAAACAAACTCGAGACAAGACAAATAGACTGAGCTACAGAAATGGAGGCAAGCGAGTTAAGGGAATTTGAGTGAGGAAAGAGTGATCGGGGACGGAGCGAGAGAGAAAGAGGTCTAAAGAAAAGGTCAGCGTGCGTTGAGTCACACAGGGCGGAGTACGCCTGTGCGCCGGGATTTACTCAGATTAATCTGTCGCATGGTGACAGTGCTACTTTAAAAAGGTCACTCATGGCAAGAGGACGTGGGTGCAGGCCACTGAAATGTATCGAATCTGACCGCTCGCTGGCTGAGCTTCAGGTAGTTAGTGCACCATAAAGGTCAAATTTGCTTTGGCTCTCTCAAGAAATGACCACTCGGCGGGTGTTTGGCTTATTCTTGTGCTCACTTTTCTGACAGACTCAGACACGAGTTTGTTTTAGCTCTGAAAAGACTTCCAGAGTGCCTCTTGTTATGATGATAGAAAATTGACAAGTTTGTCGAGACAATTTGAGCAGAGTAATAGGTCAGTTGGACAGACAAAAGCTTTATTTAACCTGTCTAAAGGCCATTTACTGCAGTTATTGCTCAGTTTGTATCATTCAGCAGTACCAGCAGTTGTTACTACACCCTGACATAGGGTGGAGGGACAGTTAAACAGTCAACATGAAATATATTAATATTTTTTGAGGGTATAATAAATAATAAGAAGTAGTCATAACAAGTGGTTCATAAACTTTACAGGTTACACTATACAGAATGAAGCAAAAATGTTTTTTATCCACACTCCTATAATGTTATCTCATAATGTGAAAGTCTTAACAACTCTTGAAACTATTTCAGATATAAGTTTTGGTGTAGTGCTGCTAGTGGGGAAAAATTACACAACTTACTTTTTTTTATTTACTGAACATATTAGTGCCCAGATTTTTCCTGTCCCCATTTTATCATAAATTTGTGATTGAGATTTCTCTTGGCTTCTGGATGATGCTTCTTGACTCATCGTGACCAGAAACAATCACAAAAAGACTGTTGTCTTCTGATGACATCTTCTTTATTGATATCAGTCTGATGTGCTGTAACACGTTATCATTGACCTACATGTTAATAAAGTCATCAACAAAGGGGAGACCATTTTAGTTCTTAGCTTTTCTATATTGAAGTTTCCGGTTCTGGTATCCTGTTTGATAGGAAAAGTCGACCCTCAAAATGACAATTCTCTCAATTTTTTAATCTGTATATGTTGAAGACTCATTTTATATTTAATGCCAGTTTAGAATATTCTGGACTCAAAATTGTGCCTTTACAATGAATGTATGCTTACTACTAATTATTATTTTGATAATCAATTCATCTAACAATTATTAGAACGATTATGCTGTTTGCTTTAGTTAGGCTTTGTTTGCACCCACGCTGCGTCCGAAAAAACCTACTTCCATACTAAATAGTAACTATTTGTCATGAATGTTCGAAACCTCAGTATTCAAAAAACAGTATGCGAAAAATACCCGGAGGGTCAACTCTACTACTTCCGCCGAGATTCGTGAGTGAGGATCGCATGGACACTTCTCTATCCCATTATGCCAAGGGAGCTGAGCATCAAATTTTAAAAGTAAATCATATAAATATAGTGGACAACTTTAAACCGGACGCCCGTTTCAATGTAAGTCCCAATAAATACATTTCTTGTGACTAAATTATGTTTTTATCAAAGCTCATAGGTTGTTGTAAATACTTTATAGGACAAAGAGCATTCGAGTCACATGACAATACAACATGGCGGATCCAGTATGTCCGAAATGAATAAATACTTCTCCCACTCATACTATATAGAACGTACTGTTTTAACAGGCGATAGGTAGGTACTGATTAAAATTAAGTACGTGCTGTCACAGTTTGCGTTTTTGGACTCGGCATCAATCGTAACTTGCGATGTGTTCTTCTGTATGGGATGGTTGCACTACACTCTAGCGCAACAGTGCCACACTGGTCAAATCACGCTATTGCAGGCCCCTACATTAAGTCATATGAGACAAAATGAAGACTCGACAACAAAAATGTATATAATATAAAACAAAAATACAATTTTCACATCGATAATGTCGACTAATCGTTTCAGCCCTGCTTGCCACACTACAGTATACTCTATCCTCCGTGCATTAACCTCAATCTAAGATGTAAGGCTCAAAATCTAATGGAATTTGGCTAATGCCATCACTAATGTTAAATCTGATGCAACACATACCGGATCGTAACACAGCATGATTAAACTTCCTTTTGTGTTTCATACAATTCAGCTGTACTCTTTTTGGAATGACACAAGGGTGACTAAGCAATGACAGACTTGTACTTTCACGTGAACTGTAACGTTGAACCTCTTTATCTTCTCAAGTATACTCACCTGCACGCAGGCCCTTCTAAAGCACCTGAAGGGAGCTCCATTTTTAAACTGTTTAACATCTTCAAATGAGAAAACACGAGCATGACTCTCAATTGATTCTTCCTCATCCATCTCTCTCACTTTCTGACAAACTCAAGTCATCTTGAAGAAGTTCAACACCTAGTTGTTCTTTACCATGTGTCTCTCTCATTCTCTCTCTGTCTCGTTCTTTCTTTCTCTCTTTTCTGAGGGGGCACTTGTGCTATTGACTTATCCCCAAAGCCAGTGAGACTGGATCAATTTGCTGAACTTTATCCTATTATTAAAGCTGGCCTGAGGGTGAGAGAGCGAAAAAGAGAGATAGCGAATGAGAGGGAGGGCTAGATGCTCTTTAAAAAGCATTAAGCAAAGAGACATAGTCTCATTATGACAGGCTTCAGCGCTTCCCTCATCGCATAGATAAAGAGGCCCAATGGAGAATTTGCCTTTCCAATTGTGTTATTTAAATGCGAGATGACGGGGCTTTGGCGGCGTAAACAGGGCATCTTTAATAAGCGTGGACAGGACGTGCGATAGAGACAATTGCGCGAGGTATGAAAACCACTTCATCAATGCCACATTTGGGCAGAATTCAATTTCAGACGCTGTCCGTGCTCCTCCTTATCAGCTCCGCTCAGCAGCCGCCTGCGTGTCAGATAGCGATAGCAATAGTATTGTAAAAACCAAAGGACGTCCATAGAGGAAAACACAAGAGTTACATAGAGCGCAAAAACAGAGGCGGGATAGGCCGGGAGTGCTGTGGGATGTGACATTCGCTCTCAGCGCTGTCATGGAATGATGGATCGCGTTTCTCTCGCATCCGTGTCTACCTCTTCATATTTACATTGAGGGATCTCGAGGGAATCCCGCTTTAAGCAGCGGCCCCGTAAAAGCAAACAAACAGGTCTTTGTGACATCCCGATCGGACTTGGAATGACGTGCAGTGGATGGGGTGGTACTCGCGCTCTCTGGTGTGCAGTTTGTTTTCCGAACCCCGTGTTTGAGTGTGGCGGCTGAATCGATCCGTGTGCGTGTGTTTGCGGTTGGAGACACTGTTGCCGATGTGGTTTGTGTAATTGAAATCCTCTTTAAGAGCTTGTTTATTTAGTATTTGAATCAAAACGTGTTTATTTCAAACGTACGATCTTTGCGTTTAGCACGTCTCTTTTCTGTTCATTCCCGTCTACCAGACGCATTCTCCCCTTCTCTCTTTTCCAGGGCAAAATGTCTTTAATGCTGATGGAGCAGCTGCATATTAAGCAGCATTCTGCAGCAACAGCTGTAATATTGACCTCATGAATAGAGATTGATGAGAGGAGCTTTGTTCCCCTGTGTGAGAGAGAGACAAAGAAAGGTGGTTGCTGCTTGATGTCCTCGCTCTGTATTGCTTTGAATGTTAGGTAGTGATGTTTCAGGCCTGCAGGCTTTCTTCCACATTTGTGGAATGTCACCGAAACAGCCGCTTACGGTGAGTGACAACTGCATCTGAGAGAAGCACTTATGAAAGCTGTTTTATCATAAAACAAGTCTGATTTTATCCTTGACTGGCCATCAGTCACCTTGACAAGGAGCTTTTTGAATTCACAAGTCTCTTCAGTCGTCAGATCAGATTGGAGTTTAAGATTGTCTTTTGAACAGCTCTCATTTTCTTTAATGGCTCCAAGAGCTGTAGACAGAATCTTGAGTCGGATTGGTTGGATTTTAGCTTATAGTGACAGTTTACCCCAAAATAAAAATAATCACCCTCGTGTTGTTCCAAATATGTATACATGTATTTGTTCTGATAAACACGGGGAAAGATTTTTGGAAGAATGCTTGTAACTGAACAGTTCTTGGCCACTCTTCTTGACTAGCAGCGACCAAAGCAGGAAAAATGACAATGGTAGTCAAGTATATCTTCAAAATATCAAAATATCTTTCCCTGTGTTCATCAGAACAAATACATTTATACAAAGAAATGTAAAAAATCAATCCTGCTACTACGGTAGTCAATGGAACTGAAGACAGAGTTTTCAGTTTTGAGAGAGCTGCTCTCTAAGTCAGTGGTTCTCAAATGGGGGTACGCTTACCCCCAGGGGTACTGCAGGGGGTACGTGAGAGAAGCTGACATTTAGGAATAAATAATGAAAATCAATAAATTATGATAGTCGTGTTTATATATGAAATTAGGACTACACAAAGATGCATAAAATAAATGAATACATTTAGATATAATAAATATTTGACTCTAAAATGTTGTTGTCTTGTCAAGGGGTAACTGGCTTGAAAAAATCATAAAAAGGGGTACTTAAGCCAAAAAAGTTTGACAACCACTGCTCTAAGACAAAGGTTTACTAAAAAATGCAACTTTCATGATATATTCTAAGTTTTGAGAAAGAATAAAATTGAGGTTATTTTGCAAAAAGATGCCGTCCTCTTCTGTAGAGCTCATGTCTTTCAAACCCACATCCAACACATTACATATTCAAATGTTACATTCCACAGTCATAATGGTGATCCGAACATCACTATAATTGAAATAAAAAATGAGTTTAAATAATTTCAATAGAATGAACGATAGCCATTTGAGTTTGAGCTTTGACTTTCCTGTCACCACTATTTGCTCAAAGAAAAAGCAGGAAAAAGTTGTGACATTGCATCGGTTCTTGATGAAATGGTGGTAATCGAAATGTCATAATGTTATGACAAAAAATTAGCACCGACCATTTGCCGAATAGAAAGAAAGCACTTTGCCTCGAAATATTCACAATGCTTCCTCTAACTGTTTGATAGAATTGGTTATTGTTCCTTTTATAGACTCTCACCATGATGTTATTTCTTTTTTCTCTGCCGCTGAAAAAATCCACATAGTTTTTCTTTTTCATATAAATCAGTGAACAGAAAAGCCGATGATTAGGACCAGAGCAGCATTGAATCTACTTCAAATATTTCTTCAGAAGAATGAAACAATTTGTGCTCCTATTCAGGCACACACAAATGAAAGCGTTTAATAGCGCCGCTCCTCATCCTGGGATGATTAGTTATTCGATGTTGCCTTTTTGATTTGTTGCTGGGCTACCTGCAAATGCTTCTTAATTGGCTAAAAAACGTATTATACCTGCAGCGGCAGATGTTCTTAATGGCCTCGGTTCAGCAAAAAATCCAAATTAATGCATTTTCTGTGTTATGGTTTTATTATTCTTTCCTATTTAAGGTTCATCTAAATAATTTGGGAAGAGAATTTTTTTTCCAATACAATTAGGTCTTAAGTTCTTTTAAGAAACGTACAAAAATATTTAAAGGGACAGTTCACACAAAAAGGAAAAATCTGTCATCATTTACTAACTCTCAGGTTGTTTCAAACCTGTATAGATTTATTTGTTGCAATGAACACAAAGAAAGATTTTTGGAAGAATGTTAGCAATTTTCAGTCATGGCACATCATTCACTACCATAGTTGGAAAAAAATATTGTATTTTTTTGTTCTGTTAAACACATAATGAGATATTTGGAAAAATTCCCGAACACCTTTTACTACAATTTAATACTTTCTACTATGGTAGTCAATGATGTCCCGGAACTGAAAGTTACAAACATTCTTCCAAATATCTTTCATACAGGTATGAAATTACATAAGGGTGAGTAAATGATGACAGAATTTTCCTTTTTGGGTGAACTATCCCTTTTAGTACAAACACTAAGACTATATAGATAACTGCATCCAGATCGCTCCCTAAAATGCAGTCTACTAAAGTATTAGCTTCTTGAACAGGTGCTGTCATTCCAAATCTCACTAGCCAGTAAAGAGTAAAGTGCTGTTATGTCCCAGACTCCCATCTGGACATGAGGTTTGTGCCAGACAGGTGAACGCATAATTGAGGAACACAAATAAAAACTCTGAAAGCTCAAACAAAAATTGTAGCGGTGAATTAAAAAAAACTTGATTTGCAAAAACAAAACATAGAAAGCTATGAAGAAGGAATCCAGTATTATTGTAATGAGAATGTTTTTCTTTCTGTACATTAGTTTTAATTTCTTAAAAGTTTGCGTTCATTTTAATTGGCACAAAATAGTTCTGTATTTTAACTAAGGCTTTGTAACTAATTCATGCTTTTATTCAGTGTCATTTATATCTTTTTCAGCTTCTTGTAGCTAAATGTTACACATAGGTTTTATCACACCTTTACATCCTTTAATGGGTTTGAGCATTTTTTATCTAATTCTTAATTCTTCCTTGCAGGGATCTGAAATAAGACACCTGAGACTTTTAACACGTCTCATTGATTTCCTTCCACATGTGTTAAGAGCGTCTTTGCGACACTCATTTACTGTAAAGTGACAGATTCTTATCTCCATCCAATAAGCTATTATCACAGCTGAGCTGGAGAGAGAAAATCTATCTAATTTATTCCCTTAGATTTTAGAGAGAAGGGCCGAAGGTGCCGAAAGAAAATGAAGAAGGAAAGAGAATCAGGCCTTTGTGATTTTGAAATTATAAGAGGAGAATAAAGTATGTCTAATATGTTTATATATATTTAAAATATTTCATATTTAAAGGCCTTATGAAATTGTGAAATAAGTGCAGTTATCTTTCCTATGTTGACCTGCTAGTTGGTTTTAAGGTGGGAGACGTACATTTTATTTTGGAGAACATTTGTGTGGACCAAAATCTGTGTAGTGCATGATGAGTCATCATAAAATGTTGACTTTGCCAACTGATTTTGACAGAGGTGTAAAACATTTCTACTGTTAAAACCCTTTGAAAGCACAACTAGATGAACATAAAACCGGGAGTATTTGAGAGCAGTCATTCAACTGCAGTTCACTCCAGGCCTTGAATACCGTCCAGAGAATCATATCCCGGTGATGAATGACTCATGTGCAGATCCATGAATGTTAGTATTCATGATGAAATGCTTTGGGGAGCGTTTGTTTTGCAATGACGGCATCATTTCTTAACTGTGTGTGGTGTAATTTATTGATGAGAATTAGTGCTGAGAAATATCTCCTAAACATTGCCATCTGCTGGACAGCTCTAATCAGTACAGTTATTAAAGATGAAGTAAGCCGAGTTCAGAGTAAACGCTGTGCTCCGCAGAAATGTGTAATATTTCTACCAATGCACTTTTTCTGCCTAAGATTGTTTTTAATGGCACGCCGCGTTCCGTTTCTTTACACTTACCCAGAATGCTTTGGTTTTTCGGGTTTATTCTTCATCAAAATAATAAATGAGAGTAGCTTTTCAGGGGTATTGATTGCATGCTTTTATGGTATTACATCTTCAGAGCGGCTCAGGTTGAATGGAGAAAAAACAAATCGGTCTGGGGAAATGAGTGTAAGCAATATCCACACCGAACCTGTTAGCTGGATTGGTGAGATGCCCGAGGGCCCAATCTGACGGCGGCAGCTTCGCCTCTCATTCAACAACACAAATCCAGAGAAGAGAACCGCGGCTCCCATAGACCGTGAGGAGCCAGACGGGATAAAGAACCGTTTGTAGGTAGTTTTAAGTATCGATATACTGCATATATCTGCCTGATGTATACAGAGGCCCACACTAAGTCAGCACCTGTAAAGATATCTGCTTCTTGCATGTTTGTTCATAAACTGTTTTGACTGTTCCTGTGTTTTCAACATCAGGATCTAGTTTTCTATAGAAATATTAAATTTAACCCCTAAATGAATGCAAAGATAAAAAATATGCATGTACTGTCTGGGAATATGTACAATATGTAATCAAAATACATGCATAATATTTCTGGTCCCGAATAGAATCATAACCAGATGAAAGCCCTGCGGATTTCTGTGTTTTCTCATTGTAATTGTATTTTGAAGCAGTCTGGAGTTAACGTCATTTAAATAAAAGGCAAAATCATTTCGAATCATTTTGTCTAAATTGTTAATGCTTTCTGCAAAGTAGGGTGTATTACTCTCTGCTCCACCAACATATTTGACCATATTTAAATCCATTCCAGCAAAGAGAATATGAGAAATATATGTATATACCTTGCTGTCTAATCATATCTTAAGTGCTTATATTCATTTGAATACCACAATATTACACTGATTTACACAGTGAGGAGCTTGTAATACCTTTTGATTAACTAATAAGCTAATTACGGTTCACTTTGTAGCTTTTAATCAACGTTTTATGATCAAATTAAGTGCTGAGCACTCTCCAACATGCTGAAAATGAACAATATGAGGTGCAGAATGGAAGTTTCAGGTAAACAAACTCATTAATAGAGTCTCTTCCCCCGGCTGCTCTCAGAGAGGGAGGTCATACAGGTGACCAGTCAGACTCTCCCGAAGGACCGCCTGGTTTTTTGCAACAGCTGGTCAGTTAATTGGCTGAGGAATCTTTTCCTGCGTCCCATCTCAAATGGAGTTTATGCGTGTTATCTTTATCATTGAGTTAATGGGACCGGAAAGTTTTTTTTGTGTGAACGATACGCTATTTTGGCTGCTGTTTGGTTTATTAACTTCCTCGTTCCTCTGAGACTAGGAGTATTCTTTCTGAATTAAGCTGAATAAATGGACAACAAGTCCTGTATCTCTTTTTCCGATATGGGCGGTAATTGGACACGTTGCCATAATATGATATCTCTGGTCCTCCTACAAAAAGGAGGGACTCATTAAAAGTCTTTTTTGGGGTCACCGTGAGGATTTAATTGGCACAAGGTTGTTATTCGTTGGGCATCTAAACCAACTAAAACCTTTTATAATTAGGTGACTTTAAAATAGGAACATTTCAGACTACACTTTTTGAGATGATTTACTGTACACTACCTGGACAAAGGTATTGGGAGACCCCGCTGTAATGAACATGTTTTTGTTTTATGTAATTCCAGTCAAAACATATATTGATGCTGCACCATATCAAATCATTTTATTTCTATCTTGTTACGACAGTTTTGGAAGAGCCTTGTAAAAATGTAGGGACCGCTGTGTTCAAGTCTTTGATAGGTTTAGTTAATGAGTGTTTGGCTCAAAGGTGTTCAGGTGGTGTCAGGTCTGGACTTTATGCAAAACTTCTTCCACACTTAAGTTGACTGAATCATTCATTTCTTTTGAACCTTTCTTTGTGCACAGCATTGTCATGCTGAAATAGAAAAGTCACCTGCCCAAAGTGTTGATGTTATATTGAAAGCACACCATTCCCTCAGTGGTTCTCAAACTGAGGGCACCAAGATGGATCCAGGGGGACCAGCGAGTTTATGGCATTTAATACAATATATCATAGATTTTATGCAATCAAACCTCAGAATAGATGTTCCAGCATCGTTTAACTCAATGGGCCCTATTTTAACGATCTGAAACGCAAGTGTCAAAGCGCGAAGTGCAAGTAACTTTGTGGGCGGGTCTCGGCGCTGTTGCTATTTTCCCAGCGGGATAAATGGCTCTTGCGCCCGGCGCAAGTCTAAAATGGGTTGGTCTGAAGTAGCTTCATTATTCATAGGTGTGGTTTGGGCGTAACGTGAAATAAACCAATCAGAGTGTCATCCAACATTCCCTTTAAAAGCAGGTGCGCAAGTTCCATTATGGATTGCTATTATTATGGCGTATTTACCAGGTGCACGCTAGGAGCGGTTCCCAGCCGAGGAGACTGATGTTCTTGTAAGAGCAGTGAAAGACAGAGAAGTTGTGTTGTATGGGGATGGGAGAAACCCACCCAAAATAGCGTCGGTTAAACAGGCGTGGGAGGAAATAGCCACAATTGTGTCATCAGCTGGCATCCCCAGGACGTCGCACAATGACATCAGAAGACGGGGAAAGTCCAAGCTTGCCAGCATCAATCGGGCACGCCGTGTAACGGGAGGTGGATCTGCCTCTACTCAGGACCTGACGCCAGCAGAGGACATCGCTGCGTCCACCCTCACCGCTGAAAGCGTTGAAGGATTTTGGGGTTTTGAAATCGGCACCCAATCAGAAACGCAAGCAGTCCAACCCCAAGGTACACAAATTCACATACAAGGTTTCTTATGAAAATATTTTAATCGTTATTTATATGAAAAACATTTAACGCAGCCACACAATAAAGAAAAACAATGTAACAGCTTCGCAGGAAGACCCTGGCCTCGCGAGCCGTGCGCACGGCCATCTGAGGAGGGAACAGCGCAACCATCAAGGTCCAGACCCACTACACGCCGTGGCAGCATTGCTAGACCGGAGGACCACCCCTTCCTGCAGCTCCAGCAAACCGGATTTGAAATGCTGGAGCGGGAGCTGTCTGGGATGCGGCAAAGTGTGAATGGCCGTCTTGACCGGATGGCGATGTTGCTGCGGCCTCTCGGGCGCATCTCCTCAAGCCTGGAGAGGATTGCTGCAGCCATGGAGCGTGGCCCTTCAAGCGCACCACCACCTCCTGTTGTGCCTCTTCCTCCTTCCCCCACTCAATCTCCATCCACCCGTTCCACCAGGCGCACATCGCGCAATGCCATTCCCGGACCCTCAGGTGTCCAATCCCGCCGTGGCGCGCGTCGCAAAACTACCAGAGGAGGGAAAAAGAAATGAACTTTTTCTGTTTAAATATTTTTAACCTCACTTTCCATTTGTATTTTTTTTTATCAATTACTGTTTGCTATTGATTTTTCATTTTGACAAAATACAAAGAAATTTCACAATAAATACTTTTGAATGTTTTGGACTCGTTCTCTCTGAATCACGAGTATGGTTATATTTTTGCAAAGTAGTATAACATTAGACCGAGATAAATTTGCTTACCTCACTATAGACGATGCAGCAGTTCTTCTGTCAAATAAGCTCTCCTCTCCCGTGCTGCTGCTGGGGCATTTGGGTTAAGTGGCATCGGCACATGCAGTTCACCATCACGTCTCCTTAAGTCCTCTAATATTTCCTCATCTATGTCAACAACACAACCTTGATTTATGGAAATGTTGTGTAAAACACAACACAGCACAAAGAATGCTGCGACCTTTTGAGGACTGTACTGTAAAGTGCCTCCTGATCTATCCAAACACCTGAAGCGCATTTTCAGTATGCCGAACGTTCGTTCAATAACACAGCGTGTTTGTGTGTGTTTTCTATTAAACTGCATTTCACGAATTGTTGCTGGCATCAAATATGGTGTCATCAGCCATGTCTTTAACGGATACCCGTTGTCCCCTAACAGCCACCCATCCAACGTGGGGGGGGATTCCCCTCGAAGATGGCAGGAATGGTAGAGTTTGCCAGTATGAATGAGTCGTGGCTCGAGCCAGGATAATTCGCAAAGACATGGGTGATTTTACTATAAGCATCGCAAATGACTTGTACGTTGATTGAATAGGTTCCCTTGCGGTTGATGTATACAAGTGCGTTTTCTGATGGGGCACGTAGCTGCACATGGGTGCAGTCTATAACACCAAGGACACCAGGGAACCCATACTTCGCACAAAATGTCTGCTTTGCTCTTTCCTGGTTGTCAGGTGTGACGGGGAATTTGATGTATTCCCCAGCATGTCGGACTAGACCTGATGTAACTGCATGTATAGCCGAACTTATGGCAGATTGTGAAATGCCTCCAATGGAGCTAAGGGGGTGCTGGAACGACCCAGATGCATAGAAATGCAATGCCGCTGTAACCTTTACTGCCACGGGGAAGGCATAGGGACATTGTGCATCAGTCCCCAACTCATCTGCCCGGAGATGGCAGATGTCTGTCACAGCCTGTCGGGTCAGGCGTAGCTTTCTTATGCATTCCTCCTCACTGAGGGAGAGATAGGTCTGTCTGGGCCGGTATACCCTCTCCCTCCAGTGTCTAATTCGTTGTCCCAAGACATACTCCATCTCACTGTGCAAAAGAAAAAAATATGAGCAAGCTCAACTTAACTGGTAAGTTGAAGACTAAGGTTTTTAATGTGCTTACATTATGGTAAAGGTGATTTCACAGTCTTTTTTTTTTTCAGTCTTTCAGTTTTTTCAGTTTTTCAGTCGATTTTTTTTTCCTGGTTCTTGACGGACAAACCAATTTATCAGATGTCCTTATATACATATATGTCTTGACACTATTGGGCAAACAGGTCTGATCCTTAATTACTACAATTTGCCTGAATAATTTGTAAACTAGATTTATGCCTATTTTTTCACATCTTCGTGGCACACCACAATGATTTCCGTCATCTCATGTGTTAATATTTTTTTAGTGTAACAATTTATGATTTGCAAAAATAACTGTTGCATCTGTGTAGATTACATGAGCAAAGTGTATGCGCGTTGTGCACGCTATACATTATGGTCAAGCATGCGCCCTTAAAATAGCATAATGAACGACGCGCAACGCGCCACTGACTTTAGACTAGGTTTTTTCTGGTCAGTGGCGCAATTGTTTAATGGAACAGCAAAGTAGCACCAGGGATTGTTTGCGCCGGAACACGCCTCCTTTTTTGCGCTGAACCGCCCAGGGAGCGCAAGTTCATTCACTAGTTTAGCGACGTGCTTCTGTGGAGAGAAAAGCGCGCTTTGCGCGGGTGCAAAATAGGAATGACACATGCGTCGGTGTACAAAGTCAATTGCGCTGGGTGCAAGATAGGGCCCAATATGTTTTTGGTTTCAATAAAATTTTAAGTTTAAGATCTGAGTCTTTATTTAGGGGTCCGAAAAGCGATGCACTCAAAGGGGGCCCTTACAACCAAAAGTTTGAGAACCGCTGCTCTAGAATATCATTATATGCTGTGGGATTAAAATTTGTGCTAACAGAAATGACTGAAGAAGTCAAACCTGTTCATTATAATAGGGGCTCCAAGGGACACATTGAGGTTGACAGTGTGCATGGTGTTCATGAACTGTAGTGATGGTAGGATTTTTTTTATCGGTATGGAAAATGATGCGTTCATAGCAGATCTGTTTCCAGAACACACACAAACCCAATCACTTTAGTATTCTAGGAACTTGCAGTACAGACCATTTGAATGCCTTTCCAAAAAGCTTTTTTGTCCTTTTCTCATAATGAACACATAGATTTGTTACTTGATCTGAGTCAGGAGCATTTTCAAGTTGTTTCCTCAAATACGAGGTAAATGTATTTGCAGTAGTTCCAATGTACAGGGCTGAGTTTCTCTCAAGGACATACTTGATTGTAGTGAATGGTTCTTTATGGCCAGCCTATGTGATGCGAGAGGCAGTTTAAGAAAACACAGACCACTCAGATAAAATGAATGGAATAAGTGGTGACAGCGTAAAAGAGAGTCCTTTGTTTCAAGATTTAAGAGTTGATCAACACTTTCCTCTATTTTTAAAAATGTCCTTACATTACATTTTTTTTTTTTGTGGTCCTGCTATACTGTATGATCCTTTGTAGGTTGGATAAAGCTGAAGAAAATGAACTCATGCTACTTTTTCTTTAGATATTATTGATGATTTGATTTTATTGAATACAATGTTTTGGGGGTTTGGTCTGTACAATTCATTGAATAGATTCGGTGATTCATCATCTAGTTATATATGAGTCATTCTTCTATGGAACACAGAGGATATTTTGAGAAATGTCTCGGTGGTTTTGTGTCCATACAATGCAAGTCAATGGGGCCCAATTAAAGTCAGAGATTACCAAAGATTCTGTAGAGGTGTTGACAGAAGGATTTCACGGTTAAAGATTCAAAAGATGGTCGGTCAAATTATGCTGTGTTGCAGGTTTGTAAGGTTGATGCTGCACCTGAGGACAGTAGTTTTCCCTGTAACTTAAAGTCCTAGTGAAATAAAAAATATCTATAAAATTCCTATTTTCACGAAAAATTGCAGAGTTTATTGTAAATACCTTATCAGTGCGAGTCATTCTCTTTTTAAAATCCATTTGCCCTCATAACCTTCAGTTAAAATCTGAATATGCACTTCTGCCTCCTAGTGATTAGATCCATCTCAAATGACGTAAATTTCAGGTCTTGGGCGGAGTATCCGTTAAAGGGGTCATAGGACACGGCTAAAACTAATATATCTTTTATTTTAGATGTAATGAAATGTATATACACGATTTAAGGTTAAAAAATGCTGTGTTTTCCACATACCGTGCATGTTTGTATCTCCTCTTTGCCCACCCTCTCTGAAATTAGCTAATTTTTTTACAATGCTCATCGCTTTGAAAAGCGAGGTGTGCTATGATTGGCCAGTTAACCAATGTGTAGTGATTGGTCGAGTACTGCAAGCGTGTGATGAAAATGTGACGCCTCCTACCATATTTGGAACATTAGGTTCCAAAGCAATTGTACTGACAGGTACACCCACCTTACTTGTGTATACATTTGGGCGGTCTTAGTCAAATCATACCACAAACTGACTTTCCAACTGGCAGGTCTGGGTGATCAATTCGCTTTTAGATTGAATGCATCTTTTGTTCCGACACTTTCATTTTTGCAATTTTACGTGTCTAATACATGCATGGGCAACTTATAACACACCAAAAACACGTATTTGCACCTCATGACCCTTCAACTGTCAGTCTACTCTCAGTTCCATTTCAAAATGTTTTTACTTCCAATCAAATCACATTGAAAAATCAAGCCACGTCCACTATTTTTTCCCGTTCGAAATTACATTTCACTGGGAAATGTGTCAGAATACGGAAACAAAAATTATCGCAACTTCTTGTTCGCTGGGACTTTAACGTTTTCAGACCATGTCATTAAAATCATGGTTTGTTAATACAATGCAGGCTCACTCTTGTTTGAATGCCAGGTAAATCCTCAACGCTATCATCTCTTACATTTGTTTTATTGAAGTAAATAGCCTACATCGTAAGTTGCTAAAACGCATGCACTGGTTACTTGACTTCCTGAACAAGTGCGCACACGGGTCCGTGTTGCTTTCTTATTCACGCAAACTGTGACACAGTTCGATTGCATCTGTACTCAGTCCATCTCCTTCAGGTAGCGCACACGCTTGACATTTTTCACATTAGGGATTTTTCTTGCAACGTTTCCAACTAAACTGCAAGTGTGAAAGCCACATTCTGTATAAGATTTCTGTTATTCAGTGCAACAAACCAAAACATTACTTTTTTTTTACACTCATTCTCTCACCTGACCAATCTGTATCGCTCTTACTTTCTTCGTTGACCGTGAGTTGGGTTGTGTGTGCTGTGTGCGTCTATGTCAATGTGTGTGTGTGTATGTATGTTTGCATATTGTGTGTGTGGAGCATTTGTATGTCTGTCTTTGTTGTTTTCACCTTTGTCTTGTTTTTACAGGTATATGCCTTTAGTTTTTTTACTTGTATTCAATGTGTCTCATGTACAGCTGCTTTGTAACAATGAAAATTGTAAAAAGCGCTATATAAATAAAGTTGAGTTGAGTTGAGTTGAGTTGTGCTGTCTGACACCCCTTTAGGGGAAGGCAGAAGAGCCAGAAATAGCGATAGACACATTTGATAGAAAGCCATTTCGACCAATATGCTCTTCTCACTACGGCTCCCGTGAGACCAGACAGCTGACGTTACTCATATTAAAGAAAAATACAGTTTTGAGTGGCTCGCCTTTCACAGCCAAAGGTCAATAATATACTGGTGGAACTGAAAGACTCCATTACACGTGATGTCATTTCTGCTGTAACTTTGGTCTTACAGTTGTGTTGAAATGCTGATATTCATTCTTACACAGTTGAATGTGTTATTTCAGTTGTAAAGTTGGTCATTTAAATGGTAGTTTTTATTTGGATAAACTTCCGGTTTTCATTATTGGTGGTTATTTGTTATCAGTTGCTTTCTGCGTTATGTTCTGCGTTTGACAAGGAAATTACTGTGTTTACTGGCTTAACATGGTAATTTGTTAGTACATTACTGTAAATACATGTTTATTTGTTCTTTTCACAAACTCAAAAGTCAAAATAATTTCCAGAGGTGATCAACATTTATGTCAATAGAGCTTAATTTGTATTTAAACTGTATTTTATTGATCCTCTTATTACAGTAGGTTACAGAAATATGCTTTACTGAAAAAATATGTTAAAATATTGGGACAAATTACGCAATTCACATTCGGCCTTTAATGTTTTTAATTAATCAGATTTCCAGCTGGAACTGACACATTTGCGCTTTTGAAAAATCTCCACCAAAACTATTTCCTTGTACAACAACCCCAAATATATGTGAATAAGTCCCTGTTGTGCTTCCATTTGCTTTTGGTTTTTATTTTTATGTAAATTATTGTTAATATTCCTTGAATGTACTGAACAATTGGCATGAATGTAAAATACTGTACTTCCATCTGTAAACTTATTCATTCATTTTACTGGGGTTTTGATACATACCTTACAAGGTCTAAACCTTGAGTCAAATGACCATCGGTGCACGACTGGATCGCTCCCTATTTCTGTGCGTCACCGTGTGTTTACACTTAAAACAACTTACTTGCACACGTGCAAAAGCCACGAATTGTGAATCGCCCCTCAAAGCATACAGGGAAGGTTTATCATTTAGGTGATCAACATGATTCATGAATGATTTCAGACCGATTTCTGGTGGCAGAAATAAAGGATGTTGAATCGGTTTGCTCTAGAGGAACTGGCGAATACCCAATAGCAAATCTCTCTCCAGCCAAGCTGGATCCATAAATCGCCCATTTACGATTAGCGACCCCAATATCTGTCACAGCAGTAGAATAATGGCCTTTCAAATGAAAATATCAAGTATTTTATTGAAATAAGAAAATGTCCCCAGGTCCTCCTACAGCAAATGAAATTATGCATGACCTCTTCATTATTGTGTTTAATAAGTGATCCTGGACTCCACTGCTCTCTTGAAGAAAAATGACGGAGAGGAATGAGCGACGGATGGCCGATATGAGACTGCAGGAACGCTACATGTTATCATTATAGCATGTACACAAATCACGAATAATCAGAGCTTAACCGTGTGAGACAGCTGCATTTTATTAGCAAACATAATCTGAATAATTAATAAATATTCATCTCTCAAATGAAACCTCTCTCTATATGACTTTGTCAAAACTATTTATTGCCTTGTGACAGATCGCTTTAATGTTTTCTAATTTCTTTGTCACTTTGGATCTGCTAAATGTAAATGTTAAAGATGAATTTGCAGTCCAAAACATTAAAAAAATTATTGTTTCATATATACTGTTTTTTTTAAAGAGAAGCACAGGGCTGCATCTAATACTCATATTGCAATCTCATATTGTATTTCTGTTGTTGGGTTAGACCAGATATTTTAGTTTTGTGCTCAATGTTTATACAAACTTTAGCAACAAGCCACCTTGACTCAAGTTTTGCAGTCCAGTGCTGTTGCTGACAAATTGAGATGCATTGAGAATCATTTTGGAATCAGCTCCTTGACTCCTTGAATCAATTCGAATCACCCCTTGTTTACCTCTCTCTCTCTCTCTCTCTCTCTCTCTCTCTCTCTCACTGTTACAAGGGCATTAAAAAAAAAGAGTAATACGAATGCCCAAAAAGGCGTTAGTAAAACATGCCTCTCATTGGTATTCATTGGCCCAGGGAATGTGAGATGGGCATCAGAGTTTTCATTTAATCAGGTTCTTATGGGGGGTCAGAAACAGCTCCTCTTTGTGCGGGAGCTGAGGGGGTGCCGACTGTCAGAGGAGATTACTAGCGGATTGGCATGGCGGCAGAGCCAAGGAGGAATGGAACCTGGAGCTGAGTTAAGTAATTGGATTCTTGTTCGGTAAATGAGTGTATGTGGGATTGTGTGTGTGTCCAAAGATACTCATTTGAGTTTTGCGTGTAGAGGGAGATACATGTCTTAAACGGTGCTAAAGGTTTAGGACAGCTTATATTTTAGACTTGAATTTTTTGCTTTCTGTGCAGTTTTTTTGGTTTTAGCAGACATTCATCTTTAGATGTGGTAAAGTTTTGGTAACGGGTGAAGCATGACACGTGGGTTAGATTCCCATGCATAGACTGATAATGTATATCTCAAACAGAGCGTTAGTTGCTTTGGAATTAAAGTGTTTAAATTTGTCGTCAGCAAGCTTAAAGTTGCGCAGCTGGTGGTGAACTATTGCAGCATCTGGCTTTGGAATCTGTGTGCACCCTGCTGTCGAGAGAGCATTTTGGCACACATCAGCATGACAGCACAAGTCAGATAGCATTTTTACCCAGCATGCACATGACGCCGATCAGTTCTGAACAGAAGCACCAGAATCACGAACAAGCCTCTTTATCAATGTCAAAAATATACATATTTTTTAATATACCTTAATTTCCCTGTATTTTAGTTTAGAGACCTTCAAGGGATTGATGTAATTTTTGTCCTATTGTAAAACAATTACCACTTGAAAATTCAGCGACAACCAATGGCTTCAACTTGGTGGCGGGCCTATGTATACGACTGACTATTGACAAATGTTGGGAGATTTTTTTAGAAACCTCTTTTTGCCGCCATTTGTGTGATGAAACATTTTGGGGGCCTAAAAACACAAACTTGTGTCTGCAATGTGTCTTGTGCATCTGCCTAATATATAATATTTGAGGGGACATCATTTTTTTGTGGTGTCCGATTTAGAGGTTAAACAACCTCAGATTGTTTGAAGTCGACAACTATGTGATAAAAGTGGGGTCAACGTCCACTAGTCGATTAGTCGATAACATCATACTAATTAAAATAAGAGCTAAGGAATGTTTTGCAACAGAATTTGATGGGTGTGGGCTGTAAGATACACGTGTGTACAGCTATGGGAGAATGGCTATACAAAAAAACTGTTGTTCATCTAATGTACAACAGCAGCAACAATGATTTTAAAGTACTTGGTCGGTGGTAGAGGGGCTGTGCAGTAAAAGAGTAGGTGGATCTCTACAGCAGCCTAACGTTACTTCAGATCTGAAGCGTGTGTACAGTCCAAACATCCCTGAGTTTGGTTGTGACGGCCTATTTATTAGCCTAATGCAGCAGACGCTTTATCATAGTGGTCTTACAAACGCAAGTGACACAGCAGTCAGTATGAGAAACATTTATATTTATTCTGTTTCTTTCATGTTTTATTAAATGTAGAACAAGTACAAAAATATAATATTAAAAGATCTGTGTGCAGAAGCACAGCGCACCGAAATCTGTGTAACTATTGGCTTTAAAGTTACCTGGGAGCTTTTGCAGCATCAGAACAAACCGCGAATGTTGCGGACGAAAACAGGACATGATAACATATAATAGTGCCGGGAGTGTGAAAGAATCCCGCTGAAGTGGGTGGGAATGACATATGTGTGGAGCTCTCTTCGAACCTCTTCTTAAAGGGAGAGTGTCAAAATCACATGACCCGCGACTAGTCGACATCAAGCTTAAAATGTCACGTCAGAGCATTAATGTCGTCTAATTTGTGCAACTCCTTGTCCGAATCCAAGGTGTAAATTCACTCAGGTAATCCCATGATGCAATATCAAGCAATAACGAGTGAACAACCGATTTACATTCATGGCTAGACATCCATTGTTTGGCTCGCAGTGAATGAATTTGCTTGCTTTGCCAGAAGTGTCTGATTTTCCTCGTTATACTTTGGTCCTTCAAGTGGATTATATTAGTAACTTTATGTGAGGGTTTGAAAATAGGGCTTTTGCGGGCCATTTCAGACAGCCAAACTTTTGAATGTTTCCAAGACCACAAAAAGGTGAATCTGTTAGTGATGTCGTGCAAACTAGATGTCAATAGGCAGAGAGCAATGGTCGACTACAGGACTGTATTTGTGCTACTCAACAAACATATTACTGTCTAAACAGGAAAGTGTACATTTACTGCACTTTTACCACCAGCCGAAATTCTGAACACACACAGTATGCCGGCTATGGTATTAAAAAGCACATTTGGGTGAAACTTGGTATAGTGTTTCCTTACAAAGGGACATTGCCAACTACTGGCCTGGCATGCACAATGCAGCATATTTGAACATGGATCATTTTGACGTTGTCATTTGAACATGGAACCTTTCAGAAACACAAAGAAAAACTTTCATATTTTTACTGCATTGTGCAAACATACCCTTAACTAACTTCTGCAGATCTGTTTTGTGACCTTCGAGGGACAGTTCGGCCGAAAAGGAAAATTCTGTCATCATTTAACCAACTCCTAGTTGTTCCAAAAAGGTCTAAATTTGGTTATTCTGCCGATATTTAGGAGAATGTTTGTATCCTTCAGTTCTGGGGCACTGTTGACTTCCATAGTAGGGGCAAAACTACCACTGTAGTTAATATCGCCCCAGAACTGTTTAGTTTCCCATATTATTCAAAATATCCGAACTCTCCCATTTAAGCCGTTAAGGCAAAATAAAAATGTCAATATATTGCTCGCCTCCCAGCCTCTGTATATATGATATACTATAATCCGTGATTTTCGATTCTGTACAATTCTCTTATTCTGCTGCTGTAATAAACCACAGAATGGGATTGTTTGACAGTAAGGTAACGTTTGTCTCAAGAGAGAGCAGAGAAGAGATCTGCTGTGCTTACACCAGTAAAGAATGCAATATTCAGTCACCATTACAGAGAACTCTAGAGACTCCCCAGTTGAAGCTCTCAAGGTAGCATCTCCGATTTAACCAGTCAGCCGCGACGAGCAGATTGTCCTTCATTTATTGTCTGCCCTGTCTTTCGTTTCCCTCTCATTCTCTCTCTCTCCGGCTCATATATAACCTCTTTTCCACTGCACACACCTCCGTGTCCCTGCATCAGCAGCCTTGAGGAGGTAAATGGTGTGAAGCTGACTTTTGGCTCCATCCGTCTCCCGGGCCCGTGTGCCCTGTGTGTGTGGCGGAGCAGGGTGGGGTCGATGGGTTGGCAGCTTCGCCAAGATGAATCACCTCCACTCGCCTACAATGGATTCATCTGGTTGCTCCATTTCCAAAAGCACTGGGGGGGACGCGCTCTGACGTCTATTAGTCGGTTGGGGGGAACAGATGTGATGTATAAAGCCTGTTTTTCTTTCTCTTTTCTCTCCTAATGAATTAGAGCAGTTGGTGTGTTAATCTGCAAAAAATCACATCCGTGATGCAGAAAAGCCGTACAAAAAGACCTGTTGTCAATTAGGACGACTCTCTTTTTATATTTTCTCTCGTTTAGATGCAAATTACTGTACAGCTATGGCTCTGATTGGAGGGAACGTGCATCTCACTCCCTCCCCTGCCTGCATCCCCCATTAGATATATGAGCATCATTTTTCAAACTAAATTAAGCCCTCTTGGAAGCAGTCTGCCAATGCGCTTCTTTGTCTGAAAATTGTTCGAATATTCGGCAGAGTCTTCCAGATGGCTGATTGCCTAACATTCACATTTTTCCCCTTTTTTTTCCCCTTCCTCTCGTCGGATGCTGCCAACTGGTGTGAAGGGGGCTGTCTCTCCTCTATAGTCAGCTATTAAGAACTAAATCTCGCATTGTACGACTCTTTCTAACAGATGGTAACCCTTCTACCCCTTGCCAAATTCAGCGCCGCAAATAAGCATGTGTGTGAACGTGTTTGTCCGGACGAGCAGGGAAACGAAGGGTGTGAGGAAAGAGAGAGCACGGATTTTATTCTATGCTCGAGAGCGTTTATGACGTCTGTTCTAGTAGAAACGCATCCATGCAATGCTTTGACAAATTTTCTCACTTCTGAGTACAGAAGCGATCGCCATATCGATGACTGTTTCAAAACTCGCCAATGGACTGTCATTGCTTTTGCATTTTTTTAAAGGCCTGAGCTTTAGTAGAGCTCTCAATTGTCTAAAAACTGATATTGTTTTGTGCATACCGTGTTTGTATTGTAAGGCAATGTTCTTTTGCGATTTATTAGCCTGCTTTGCTTCAAGGTTGAACGGCGAGTCACGGACAAACCCTTTAACTTAGCTGACCCGATGTCTGCTTCATTACCTTTAATGTCACACTGCTGTTATATATGACGCGCTCGTTCTGGTTTCCATCTGTGTGGGTCCGGTCAGGGCTGACAGATGTTTCTGGCCTCTGGTGCGAGTCTCAGGGTGATGCCTGCTGCAGATGTTAACTGGTCGGGGATCTGGGGAAATAAGGAAGAGACGTCACTGCCTCCGGGCCACCTTACGATGACTAATGTATCTATGTGACAGTCTGGACGGTTTCATCTCTTCTTTGATCATGTCTGGTTAGCTCTTGACTTAAATCTCTTCATCTCATGCTGCCTGTCTCTGAAGCCTCTTTCAGGTCTTCCTTTCTAGTTCAGGAGGATAGAGTTGGGATGTTTGATTCATTTTGGTTTTCGGTTCATTGATTCAGTTTAATTGAACTGGTTTAAAACCAAATGATTTAGAGATGTTTTCTGAGACAGCAAGTAGCTGTTATAAAATAATTACTGTTTTCACCACTATAATAAGTTCCACTAATATGAGCTTTCATTGGATATGTTTAAAGATTATGTAAATTTGCTGTAGTATTACTGTTAAAATACTTCGTCCATCCTAGCTTTCTGTAGTAGCCCTTAGAATCGGGGCTTGAATTTTGGCGTGGGATTGCACATCATTTAAATAATTCTGTACAAAATCTAGTGTATTTGCTCCATATGTATTGAAATTTTAAAACAAAACATCCAACACTATTCCATCAATAGTTTATTTATAAGAAAATGCTGTCTTTCATGTTTCAGTTCAATTTGAGTCATATTAATTATTTTTTTTGTGACTTTTTTCTTGTAGCTTCTTAAGAGTAATTTAGGAAGCAAGTTTTGAAAGATGTAAGAACTGGAAATACATACGTCACTTAAAATGATGTGTATGTTAATTGATGAAGGTGATTATTTTAAATGGAAAAGTTTTTCTCCCCTACACAACCTTTAAACCCTTATGTTACCTATGTAAGAGATGACTTTCCCCAGTTAAAATAACTAATTCCAGGCCCTACTAAAGAGCTTTTATTGTTATAAACTTTCTCAACTCCTACCCAATGTTGTGTTTTGAGTTTGACACATTGGCGAAAATAAACACAATAAACCCTATGTCAAACAGGTTTTAGTAGGAATGGTCTGTCATTTTCAGATATGTTTGGAAAACCTCCTTTAAAGGGACAGTTCACCCGAAAAGATGTCATCATTTACAGGTCATTCCAAACCTGTATTCATTTCTTTGTTCTGCTGAACACAAAGAAAGAAATTCTTCCAAATATCTTTATTTGTGTATCGCAGAACAAAGATATTTGTACAGGTTCGGAACAATCTCAGGATGATGATAAGTGATGATAGAATTTTCATTTTTGGTTGAACTATCCCTTTAAAATTATTTTTGCCATGATTGGAACTATCTTAATAACTAACTAAATAAATTCCTGAGAGAAAATATTTAGAAAGGATATAAGGTTCCCATATATCACACATAACATTCGTTCATCTCCAAGTGATTTCAAAGACAGTGATTAAGCAGAATCCTAACAAAGAACCTGCCATGAAAGAACACCTGTTCGTATCTGATTTCTCTGTGTTACTGTAGTTCAAGACACTTTATGTAGAAAATACAAAGCTAAGTAAGCAATACAAACAAAACTCACCTTATTAGAGTCGTTCAAATACACAGTTGGAATAAACTCTTTGTTGTCTACAAGCTGGTTTGAATGGACTTATGAAGTATGTTTTCTCCATTTCTTTCGGCTCTCTCTCAGAATCACTTCTCCACAGAAGTGGCTCCAGTGGGGACGGGGACAGCTGGAGTGGCCTGTAGTCACAGTGAAATTGTATTTCTGTGACGTTCATGATTTAAAAAGACGAGCTGTTTCAGCACAGGTGAGGGGTGTTATTGAATAGCGATGAGGAGTGACAAGCTTCGGCAGCTTTCTAAATAACCCTTTGCAGGCCCATCTCTCCTATCATACCTGTAAAAATCCACAGCAGTGGCCACTGATAGTCAGAATTTAACACCGATGTCCTTAACTCCATCAATAACACTCATTCATTCTTTCACAGAGATACCCATATTTACAATTTCATACATATTTACATACTCAATCACTATTTATTCATGAATTCACTGAGTTTATTCATTTATTAATAGACCAACCTTGATATTTAGTATACAGCATCAATATGTTGATTTCAATTACATAAACGTAATGTGCTAAAGTGTAAACATGTGTTTTTCTTTTGTTGTGTATTGTACAGAAATACATGTTGTGGCATTGGTGCTTTTTGAGATGTTTGAGTTCGGTTCTGTTCTGTTCAAAGCGAAACTGATAAATGTAGCGTGTGACCGTCACACTAAATAAAGTTATTCATTCCTTCTTCCCTTTTTTTCTTTTCATTTCTTCTTTCATCCAACGTTCTTGAAGTTAGTGCCGTGTTTATTTTGCGTGGTAATCAAACTCTGTGAGCTGCTTTTTTGTTTCTGAGAAAAGAAATGGAAACGTAGATTGCATGCTCTGAGCACTGACCTCCATACGCTGTAATCACAGGAGCTAATGTGACACACATGCACGCACGCGTGCACACCCACACGCTAAACCAAAAAACGGAGAAGGAGAGGAAAACAAAAATTTCAGTAAATGTTTTAGATATGTGTGTGTGTTTGTGTAAGCACCTTCATCTGGTCAGTAGTCAGTGAGGAATGCATCACTGGGTCATTAAACTTCTCTCTGCTTTTTCTATAAAGAGTGAAATGCTGTTTTATACGGCCATTGGAGCTGAACCGCGCAGTCACATCCATAAAGGACAAACATTCAAAGTTACACAAAGCAATTCCAGCCACCAGGGAAGCGAAGAGCCCTATAAAAAACCTCCTGCTGAAATTAGGATTTGTACCTTTGCCCGACTGCCGGATTGTCCTTGATTTGTCCTTCAGGAAATACGTGACTAATGAATTAAAGATGATACAGAAAGATTGCAAGTGGCACTTCCATATTAATGCCTTGTTTGACAAAGAAATCTCATTTGGCAGCACACGTACGTAATTTCAACCTCGTATTAACATGAACTTGAAAAGCTGTGATAAAAGCTTGAATGCCTTGAGTAGCTTCAATGCCTATGAAGTGCCGGTTAAGCAACAGTTTAAAAGTACTGTAATTAAACTACCATCTTATTTATTTTAATTTTCTAAGACAAAGTAAATATGTGTCAATCTTACTGTTATCATTTGGCATACAATACAGCCTCTGGCACACAGTCTCATATGGTGGTGTTTTTGTTTCAAACTGAATTACACATTCAAACTTGCGGTTTGTGAGTGATTGAATTTATAACAAAAGTTATGATTTAGTGAAGTATGATGAAACACCTGGATAAGCTGGATCTGATGTAATGCACTCTCTAGCAAACAATGCTTGGCGAGCCAGACAGGGTGCAAGAGAATACATTATGAAAACCCTAATCCATAATCTGTTGTGTTCTGGTGTTGCCTGAATATAAACTTTTACAAACGCTTTGTTCAACGATTATGCGCTTTCATGTTCAGTGGCTAAATTGGTAAATTTCTCACAAATCAGGAGGGGATTAACTTTTTCATACTTGAGGACTTTTTTTATGACGGCTCACATTTCAAGCTGATTTCAGGAACCAATTTTCCATGTATTGAGGGGGAAATAAAAACAGTCGTGTGGTGGCACTGCCTGTGAAGAGGGAAGGCTGATTGTAATTTGTATATCATGCTGGTGAGAACAGAAATCATTGATCTTAACTATTAAATATTCAACAGTTCTGTGATAAGGAGAGTCGGAGACGAATGAAGAACACTTTGAAGTTCTCTGGTCTATTTCTACAGCTACAGTAAAAGTGATTGAGCAGTCAGAAATCAAAGCCCTTCTCATTATTATTAAACAGACTATTCTGAAACTTCTTTGCGCCCTGTTTATGACACATAGGTGAACAACAACTACAAAAGGTGTCACAGTCATAAAAAAGCATATGTGGTAAAGGATTCAAAGCAATATCTCACTTGGATGATCCAATTTGGCACTCTTTATCCACTTTTTCAACTGACACACCTGGTTTAGCTTGAAGTTGAAATGAAAATAAATGTGCTTAAAACCTGTTAACTCTCGGAGCCCTTTTTGAGCCTATTCATAAAAATGCATGTTGGTACTAAAATGGCGGTAACTCATGAATTCTTTGGAAAACAGACTTATGATTGGCCTCGTTTAAAAAAAGAAATGAAGCTAATTATTGCTAAAAAAAATCACACACACTAAAATAATTAAGGGTATGTTGTTAGGTTTATTGTAAAAAATTAAATTATGTTTCTCTTTACATAATTTGTAATACATACAATACATTTGTAATAACATAATTTCTCTTTACATTACAAAAAAAAGAATCAATTAATGTCCCTACATAAATTATTTTAAAAAACAGCAAAGAAATTTGTATTTAAGAGTCTTAGACCTTTCCAATGATATATAGTTTGTCATGATTCAATTAGAAATGACATGCACAATATTGATGCTAACTTAGGTGTCCCGTATACGGAACGGGTGACAGTTAACAGGCTACAAGGTTCTTCACAGCAATGCCATAGAAGAACTATTTTTCCCACAAAGAACAATTCAGCGAAAGGTTCTTTAAAGAACCATCTCTTTCTTACGTTATCTGAAAAAAACATTTTGTGAAACAGAAAGGTTCTTCATGTGCTAAAGGTTATTTATGGAACCTATAGGTTCTTTAATCTATGGCATCGAAGAACCTTTTATAGGACCTATTATAAAGAGTGAACATCAGCTGTGTCTCAGTTTGGAGGCTGGATCCTTTTGAAGACTACGACTTTAAAGACCAATTCCAAGTCTTTGAAGTCCATGATGGTTAAACTGATCAGTGACAGGGGCCCATTTTCTAAAGATGACATACTTTTACTTATGTTTTGAATATTTATTTTAAAAATGTAGTTAAGAGAGGCTGTGAGGATCCATTTGTTCCAGCCTCTAAAATTTGACTTAATTATTATCCCAACATTTTCAAAGTTTCTTCCAGCCTTTATTTAAAAAAGTGTGATTTAAAAGTTTTTAGTAGCTTTGAAACTGCTATAATTTTACCAGCTGCTCATACTGTATATCTCTATGGATGCAATAACTAAAAGAAATAATGGAACACTCCAGTTTTGCCTTTAATCTGCATTTCATGTATTGTGATTATTTCATTTCAGCATGTTTTGAATCTTAACAGAAACAAATCTCAAGAATGGCATCTTTAACCAAAAGAAATTTGAAAGACTGAGAGAATGCAAAGATGTGTGAAATTTGTTAAAAATCGTTTTGTTGTTTAAACATGAATATGAACATTTCTTTACAGTATACAAGTCTGCAAACATTGCATCTTTTTATTTACCAGTTTGTGTACCAACAAATGTTTTTACTTGGGACTTGGGAGAATGTTTTCACTGAATGAAACCAAAGGAACCATTTTACTTTAACATTACCTATATATAGTAAATTCAGAAAATTAAAAAATGTACAGTTGTATATTCATTGACATGAGGCTTGAAGATCTCAAACAGACAGTACACTATGTTTAGTTGACATGAGTAAAAACGTAAAATAAATGTAAATAGAATTATACTAGTAAAAACACCTGGGTGACATGAATTACTTTTGCATCATCTAAAAAAAATGCACAATGGACAGGCAGATGTTTGCCACCTGCAGAACTCATAATCTGAATCAATCTTTTTTCACCGCTGTGGTTGACAGCATCATATCCAGAGCTTCCATCTCTGTCATTCCATTCCCAAGCGTTTTTCAATCTGATTGACATGCCCATACCAGACGCACAAGCAATTGTGTACAATAATTAACAGCTTGATGCCGAGCTTTATTTTGTGGGGTTTTAACCCAAATCAATGAGTCACGACAAAAGCATTTAATTGGAGATAAGGAAGAAACAACACGTCTTTAATGTCGCGTCGTAAATTGTTCTTGTTTGCCTCCTCGTATCGGAGCAAACAAGTGCCTTTGTCGTCCCTTTCTTTTAATTTTTCTGTGTTCTATCTGGTTGGAAGAGACTGCCGGGCAGATTGAGCAGTAAATTAAATTAATGTAGGCCATTCCTCAATCATTTTTCATTCCTTCAGAATGATTAAAGCTGATGTAAGAAGTTCATTAAAACAGAAAACATTAGACTCATTAAAAAGCCATTAAAACTATCGCGCCGCCATGATTTATCCCATCAGTAGGGAGGGAGGTAGAGCGACATGGAAGCGGGAACAGGAGAGGGGAGGAGAAATGGGAGAGCGGGCTCTTTCCAAGATGGAGAAGCTCTATCTGAGCTTCCTAATTTGGAGCTTTTGGAAAAGTCACAGGTGTTTATGTGCCTCGTGATGATCCAGATACGCAGTGGACTGTAATGTAACAGGCTGAATAACTGATCCAAGATCAGCTCTCGGCGTATGTTTGTGTTATTGTGATCACTCTGGGTCTCATTTGGTGTGGACCTGGCTCCTGTGCTGTTAGCAACCCATAATGAGAGGCTTTATTACCCGTTATGAGCGAATCAACAGTGCCGCCTCCTTGCTTTTATTAGAAATCCTTCCCTCTTCACCAGGGGCCGCTGGCATTTACTGCTTTAAATGTCATAGGAGCTGATATGAGGGCTGGGAGGAGGGGATGAGGGTATCTCGGGTCATTAGTCACAGTGATGGGTTAGGTGAACTCTGTGCTCTTTCCGTTCCAGCCCAAGCTTTGAGGTGCGGTAGCATGAGCTCTGTGAGAGACGCCAGCACCCAGAAACTTAAAGCAGTCGTATTTTTGCGACCTTTTTTTTGTCTTTTATCTGCTTCGATCAAAGCCAAGCCATACCGAACGTTACATCAGCCATTGAGCTAAGAAATGTTAACAAACACAATTGCAGCGCGTCTCAAAGTTACTCCTCTTGAGAGAGCGCTTTTTGAACTAAACCTTTGAAGTGATCGCGAATGACGAAAGAAAAGAACACAAGCAGAACTTGAGAAAGCTATGTACTTTCATTGCTAGATAAGTACTAGATAAGTTATCGATATTCAGGAAGATTTAAACCACACTTATGAGCAATTCCATACAAAAGTCGATCATAACAATGAAAGAAAAGTTTTTCCCATACCGATAGCTTAGATGTCAGTATTTGGGGGTTTAAATACCCATGTGTTTTTTTTTCTTTCCATAATCAGGTAATTGCCGCTTTCAGAATTGTCACATCCATAACTGTCCTTATTCCTCATGCATGGGCAGATGAATATTGAAATAATAAATAAATGTTTACATTTACATTTGGCAGACGCTTTTATCCAAAGCGACTTACAGTGCACTTTTTACAGGGACAATACCCCTGGAGCAACATGGAGTAAAGTGTCTTGCTCAAGGACACACTGGTGGTGGCTGCTGGGATCGAACCAGCAACCTTTTGATTTACCAGTTCAGTGGTTTAACCCACTAGACCACCATCTCCATCATCCATCCATATGAAGAGTTGCCACATCTCCATGTGTTGGGTATTATTCCTCCTGGTTTGTGCATTAATTCACACAAATAGGTCCTACAAATAGGGTTGCCAACTTTGTCACTATGAAATACGGGACGAAATTTGACCTGTGCAGCAATGCTGATTAGCATATGCGTGATGTCATTGTGTCGTATTTGAGTTTACTCTATAAATGGTTACATACAGTACTATACAGTATTTTAACATTTTAGCACAACTAAATGCACAATAAAGTTCTCATTTATATATTTTCTGTTCATGGTTTCAGACATAACTTAATAAAATAGAACTCTACGTGTCCGTATGGGTAACAAACTATGTGCTTATGTACAGGTCGAACTTCATTCATGTTGCTTTTCTGTTACAAAAGTATTTTGATACTGCAAAGACTGCCTTGTGGGCGGCTCTGTGTGTGTGTGTGTGTGTGCGTGCGTGTGACGCGGAGGTCTGAGGGAGCGTGTGAGTGACAGATGCATGCTTTGCAGTTTCAGGAACAAAGCAGAATTACTTAATGTAAACTGATGCGCATCAGGGGGCTGTGATTAGATGAAAGGCGTCTGTAATATCATTCTCAAGTGTCTTGATCATCACCACTTATGCTGTTGCTTCAATCCGAGGAGCGGTCAATAAACGGGCATTGGAAGTCATGTACGGGACAAATCAGGCAGGCTCAATATATGGGACGTCCCGGCTAATACAGGACGGTTGGCATCCCTACCTACAAAGTGCTGTATGTAGTCTTTTTTGTAGCATCTCGATCACGTGTATATTTCCCTCATCTTAAATTGAGGGTATTTGATATTTTTCTGATGTCTAGACTCTACCAACATGGGTTTGAGGACAATATAAACAGATTTAATATATTGGTAATTAATACATTCCCTGAGTGTTTATATTTCCAGTTTTTCTGCAAATGTCACATGCATAATGCTGGAATTGCCCGACTGCTGGTTTTGGTCACACACCTCTGATGTGTTTGTACAGTAGTTGTGTAGGTAGGGGATAGCGGGTTCTTTCATTAAAAAAACACTCATTCTCATAAAATTACAACGAAAGTTCAAATGTTACCTTCTCCATAGATGCGGTCAATTTAACTGTAACTTATTGTAACTTAACTGTTACACAAATAGTTATGTTATCTGTATATTAGGGTGTGGATATTGTGTGTACATCTGTCTGTAATAGTCCGATATCCACACATCTAACCATCTTTCTATTATAGATCAATTATAGATATGCTGGATATGAACCAGAAAGGTTACTAGTCTTAAAGTGACATTTCACCCATTATTTACTCGCCCTCAAGTTGTTCCAAAGCTGTATACAAATCTTTGTTTTGTTGAACACAAAGAGAGATATTTGGAAGAATGTTAACTACTATGATTTCTGGGGCATCATTGACTACCATATTAGAGAAAAAAAATCTTTAGATTAGATATTTTGAAGAATTATTTACTTAACATGAAAACAATGTTTCAATCATTTAATGGAATATTTTAATGTTTAACTCTAAAATCAGTTTTTTAAGTTTTTTTCAGTGAAATCATTTAATCAGTATTTTACATAGCTGTTGTTGTTATTATTACACATTTCAACAAATTACAGCAAACTTTATTACATTTAATTATTAAAATTCTTTATTATTATAATTGCAACACAGAGTTTCCAAAACATATTATAGTTATACATTTAAACTTTTACATTTACATTACATTTGAATAAACCTAAAACATTTATTTGCAGCTTCCCCTGTGATTGAATGAATTACCAGCATCCACCCGATCTACAGCTCAAAACATACCCGTTCCGCATTTATTTGACTGACCAATAACTCTGTCTGTCTAAAAAAAATTGTTGTTCATTCTCTCATTTGCTTAATGCAGCTTTAATCCTCCTTTTAGCATGGCCTTGTAAACTAATGGTACTGTTTAGCGTGTTGACAAAATGATATGCTATCCCACTTGTGAGTCACTTTGGATAAAAGTGTCTGCCAAATGAATAAATGTATATATAAATATATATGTAACTTTTTTTAATGGGAAAGACTTCTATACAGTACCCTGGTAAACATCATACAGTAACCTCACTGCAATTCCCTCGTTTGGGAAAGCCTGACTTGGGTAAATAAAATCTGGACTACGAAATCTACTACGAATGTAAAACGTGTATGCTTCTGGTGTGAAACGCCGAATTTACCCCTATATTGAAAAATTCCACATCACAGAAGTAAGAATGGGTCACATGCCATTTCATGTTCATTTTAACACCGGGTTTCTACAAAAGCAATAAAAGAAGTTCAAGGTGTTTCCGACGAACAGTGTCTGCAGGAACCAATCTCTTCCCTGCCAAGCTGTTGTTCAGAGTAACTGTTCATGTATTGTTGCTGAAAAACAAGCCCCATTGAGAAAGCCTGGACAAATGCCTGAACTTGAATAAGAGAGATTATAGACTTCTATATAAGTCGTGGTTGCATCCATCCAAATCACACAATAACTCAACATACAAACGGTCCTCTCACAACCCTGCACTCGCTGTTTTAAAAATCTGTCATTTAATAATTGAATGCAAGTTTATTTCTATTCCTCTTAAAACATTCAAGAGACCATTCAAGGACAGCAGCTAACAAAACCAAGACCCGATTGCTAACAATTCAATTCAGTTTCAAGTGGACGAGACATTTTGGATGGGCTTGAAATAATGCTTCAGAACATTCTCCATGTCTGTGTCCTTACTTTCCTTTCAACCCATAAATCTGATATCCCGTCAGTCTCTTTGACTAATTCCGAACCTTCCTGCTCTATTTTTCTCCCATTCCTGTCCTCTTTCTCTTTATTTCCTCACAGTTACGTGTCACAGAGAAAGTTTGCAACAAAGAGGCACCCTCTTATTATTCATTCTGATTCTTTATAGGTTAGCCTGTCAGTTCAATGAATATTAAAATATTCATCGCATCCTTTGAAAACCAGACGGAAATGCACCGTCTTGCCGCCATCGGATATTCACTGTGCGCGCGAGGGCTGAGCATCAGACTCAGTTTTTTCTTTACTCCCGCTTGTTATCTCAGACACATCCCTCACCTTGTCTTTGAACGCACACTTAAACACGTACCAAACAGATGGAAATTCACGCACATCAAACGTACGTGGTCAGGCACGGATACCATTGCGTGCAGGATCTCGGCCCGCGTTACTGAAAGGGAATCGGGAATTGTGAGGAGCACGGCCCCCAAGGCTCTTCTCTTATGCAAAACAGGCCTTGTGTAAAGTAGTGTAATTGCATGTGATGCGGCCAAGTGGCCGGTTTGACAGGGAGAAGCCGTTGATGTATTGGTAGCTGGTTAAGCTTGTTAGCGGTGGTGTGCCGACCAGCGGAGGGGAAAGAGACAGGGAATCGGGGACAATCAGAGAGAATAGATTATGAAGGCAGCAATGTGGAGCTAAGTGTATCTCTCTCTTGTTGCTGCCATGAAACAGGAAATGGAGGGTGGCACTAACATTATTTCATTAATTACTTCTCAGTTTGTCTTTGTGATGACAGAACATCCCCCTGTCCCCCAACTCTCTTTCTGAGCCGTAAGGTTGATATCTATTGGCAAGAGCTATCTGTACATGCATTGCCTTTGTCTCCATACAATATAAGGGAATGTGTACCGCTGTTGTTCAGTTACCAACATTCTTCAAAATATCTTCATTTGTATCCTGCACAAGGAAAGTCATACAGGTTTGACATGAGGGTGAATAAATGCTGACGGATTTCAAATGTTTGGGTACCGTTGTGGCGTTTAGTGAAAATCTGATATTGTGACATCGTGAACAAACCCTTCGTTTCTAATCCAGTTCCACAATGTATGATTGTGGGAAGAAGTTTAAAGTTGAACTCTATTTAGTCCAAACTAGAGTTTTTCTCAAGTACCCTTTGAGGATATGTTCAATTGTGGGTTTCTGCGGGTGTGAGTGATAATGTGTGAGGAGTTTTGTATTTTGCTGGTGGTAAAGAGTTGTGTGTAGCCAGGGGTAGCAGAGCATGTCCAGTCTGTCAGGGTCCACAGCAGACAGTGGGAGAAAAAGTGGTCAACACCGGGGAGAACAGCTGCAGTCTCCACAGCTAGGCTATGCCTGAGTGAGCCAGACCATTGGTTGCACGGCCCCCTGCTCTCCAGGGTCCGACACAGGGCCAGCACTCTCCCAGAACCCCAATGAAGCAGCCTGACAAGCAGCCTCTAGCCCCACATGAATAAGTCAGAACTGCCTTTGCCGATCAATCTATCAGTCAGTCAAGCAGAGGAACACATGAATGCATTGCACACACCTCTAGTACACAGAATCTATGAACACAGGTTATTCTTATTCAGGATGTATGAGCCATATGAATTCTGCTCCGGCTGTAATGGGAATACTCTTCTATGTTCACATCATTGTATCAGGAATCAAAACATGCACTGCAACAACTGTTTTAAAGCTTACAGGAATCGTTTTTGTTAAACTTGTCAGCATTTACTCACAACCAAGTTGTTCCAAAACTGTTTAAAATTCTTTGTTCTGCTAAACACAAAAGGAGATATTTTGAAGAATGTGGGAAACTAAACAGTTCTGGGGCACCATTGACTACAGTAGTGGTTTCCCACTGCTATGGAGGTCAATAGTGCCCCATAACTGTTCAGTCTCCCACATTATTCTAAATATCTTTTTCTGTGTGTTCAGCAGAACAACAAAATGTACCCAGGATTGGAAGAACGTGAGGTTAAGTAAATCATGATAGAATTACATTTTTAGGGTAAGCTATCCCTTTAGGTGTCTGTTTGATTTTTTACTTGATTTCTGTCATTGTTTTTAGGTGGAGCCATTGCTTGACCAGAGAACTTTAATTGACAGAAAAGATCATTTCCTCTGCGATCGGTGAGTCCTTTTTTCTTAGGCTGTGCTCACATATGCCATGCTTGGTTTGATTAAAACGAACTCTGGTTCGATTGCTCTGTTAGTGCAGTTTAATTGTGCAAGCGTGAACTCTGTCACCCCAACCCTGGTGTGCACCTAACAACCAAACCCCTGTGTGGTTTGACTGAAATATGAACGCAACACGGACCAAAGTCATCGTACCAATCCAAAAACAGGAAGCGATAACATTAAAGGACCCAAAAATCAAGGGATTTGGTCAAATCAAAGGAATGTTAGTTAGATCTGCACTTGCACATGTATCGGAGGAATTCCTGGCGATGTTTTGACTGCTTTAAACACTTCATGTGGTCTTCGCGAGATACTGGCTTGCTAAAAATACCTTCACATGCGCAGACACACACTGAGCATGTATAACCCAGTACACAGCATTGTTTTGGATATCCTGTAAGTTCTGTATTAAAATGTAATTCATAAAAGCTGTCCAATCACGTTGGGACTTTACACGTAGGCTGTTAGGTTCGATATCTATAGGTTCGTTGTTAACATTACAGTCTGAACGCTGAGCAAACCAGGACTACATTTTTTTCTTTTTTGGTCCGGACCAAAAGAACCAAAAGAACTGAACTACAAATATGACGCACCCTTAACGCTAATTATTCTCAAAGTTAAATTTGTGATGTTGTTTCTGAGATCTTCAAAATTGCATGTTATCACAGCCTGTTACCTGATGTTTAAAAATGAAAACATTTGATTATCAGAGATGATCTTACCCACGAGAGCTCACTGAATAGGTTTATCAGCACGTGTGGACATGTCCTCGTCAATGCATTCATGATTGAATGTTTACTACATTTCTTAAGTTCCTGTCATGTTTGCTCGATGTGTTTAGCCGTATCAAGTTATGTTGCATACCATTTTGGAATGTGGTAAAAACTACAATTTTCGTGAATAGGCATTTCTTGGCATTTTATGCATATCTAAACTGCTTAGTTTCAGGCCTTGTAGACGTCAAATATCATATGGCATTGGATTGAATCCTTGCCTTTTACACATGGACATTGTCATATGGGAAGAGAAGGGTCGTGCTGAAACTGTTGCTGTAAAATTAAAAGCACACAAATCTCTAGAATTTCATTATATGCTGTATATTAAGTACCAAAGTAGTTAAACCTGTTCATTAGAAGGGGGCTTCTTGAAATTTTTGTCCATATAGTGTTAAGTATATTGACTGTTAATAGCATATTGAGAATATTTGAGTATTCACTGAGACATGTTGCCTAGAACATAACACTATCCAGAATTCCTGAAAACAAAACTTAGTGAACAAAACAGATTATCTGTATAAAGTTATTCCTCACAATGTTGCATAGAAAGACATCACAGCGACAGTCATACCAGCTGACAGCTGAAATGATTATGGGTCACTTCTGAATCTTGGGGTCACGTGTCGAAATAGTATAAAAATAGTGTTGAGCAAAAAACACGATGACATACATTTTCACACCTTGCCTTCCTGTCAAGTTTTGAGAGCATGAATAATTAATGAGGATGAATAGATTGATCATGCATTATTGATGTCAATGCCTGCTTCTTGCTTTCCGTGCAGCAGTGCCAGATGATCCTCTCCCTCCTTAGGTAAACTCTCATTCTGTGCCAATGAGTCTCTTTGCAGGTTGCCAAAAATCTATTCTTAAAACAAACATTCTAAGGCATGAAGTCAGATGAAATATGAGGCTGTAGGAGAAGTCTAGTGAAATTCCTCCAACACGGCGATTCCTTGCCAGCGGTGTGTGAGATATGCAGGTTCCTATTCAGGTTCAGGGGACCAAGTGGAAATATTTTGATTTTGCATAATTTAAAAGAAAATGCATATTTTTAGTTTACTTTTATCCAGTATCAATAAATACTTGTTTTCAATAAACCACTTTTAAAAGGGACACTTTGGTATCTTGTAGCCCATAACAACATATGGGAACATGTTTCTGGTTTTGTGCTGATAACAGGGTATTAAACGTGACCGATGGGGCTCTTATTACGCCCAATAAAACAGTAGTTATATATTACAAAGATTAGTACGTTTTTAGGGATCATGATGACAAACTTTCAGTCGCCTTATATTCCATCCAAGCACACACACTCACAATACGACAACACAAGCATCTCCTTTTCTCTAGCAATTGTTCCATATGTAAGCACTACACATTGAAGCGGAGCGTGAGCATCTTACAGCCGCTGCGCTTGTTCCCCAAATTCCGCCTAAGAGGCAATGAAACATTAATCAGCAAATTGTGCATTACCTTTGTAATTAACATTCAAGAGAGTTTAACTTTGTAATGTTTCATTAGTTTATATGCAAATAATTTTGAGCGATTGTCTCGTTTGGTTTGGGAGCACAATGATGTATTGGCCTAGCAAAGGGAATTGCAAGGAGAGAGGCACGTTTGAGTGCGTGTCGGTGAGTGTGGCTGTGTGCCGTGATAAATGGTCACCCCTACCACCCCGTCCCATACCGCCCTTTTAGAGCATTTTACACCAACTCTTTAAATGCGGAGAAGGCATGTTAACCTTAGCCCTGCTCGACGCACGGCCGCTTCTCGTCACGGTACATCAACCTGAAATATATCTGCGTATCAAACGCCCCACGTGTTTGCCTTTAAATTTGAGTTGTTTACGAACCTGTATTTATGAGTAGCAAATCACAGGCCCTCGGTGCATCTCCGCGGCCAGCTCCATCTGTGTGTTAGCATTTGTTTGTGATGAGCTTTTGCACTGTGAGTAATGTTTACTAAGCTGAGTGGGCAGCAGATTGCGAAAATGCATCATTAGACTGTTATTACTGGGTGGGAACTGCATGTGGTGGCTTGGGCACCCTGCGTACCCACTTTATCACTGAATCATCATCGCCTGTTCTTACGCTTCTTCAATATTATAAGATCTAAGGCCTTATGATTTTCTGCATGGGAGTGTTCTCATTGGATCTCTTTTTAGGGTGCGTGGTTTGTTTAAGCCTTTGCCTGTAAATCTAGCCATCGAGCTAACCCTCTTCTAGTGTTGTCATTTTTTATGCATTAAAAAATGATGCCAGACATTTTTGAAAGACATATTCATCTGGGTCAGGCCGGGGAATGTATTTTCATTCATAATTCAGTCCGTCACGAGCCAGTGATGTGATTGGATGTGATGCGTGTCAAGATTTGCTCGTCTGGACAACTCAGTCGCACCTGTGTAAGAGAATCACCTTGCTGTGTATATTCCACAAAAAACATAATAATGACTCTTTTTGTTCTAAGCAGTAGGCCTTAGTCTTCATTCAGTTCTTGAAAAAAAGCCTCCAGGTTCTGTAAGTTCTGTGGCTTCCCAGCATGCTCTACACATTTGTGTTCTTCCGGAGCATGAATCAGTGGTGTTAAGTTTTGTCACATGACACTTGAAACTCATGCATAACTTATTTTGTTAACACATCGACAACTGTATGCAACTACAAGTGATGGTTGTGTTATGATGTTTAGATAATGTTTTAATATTCTATTATATGTTATGTTCTTGAATTTACATTTAGATTTAGATTAATTTATCTAGCAGACGCAAAAATTGAAAACGAGAGAACATTAAAGGAATAGTTCACACAAAAATACAAATCCTGTCATCATTTACTCAGCCTTGAGTGGTTCCTAATCTGCTTGTAACCAAACAGTTCTTCGCCACCATTGACTACCATAGTAAAAAAACTTACAATGGTATTCGAAAGTGCCCCAGAACTTTTTCCTTTCCTACATTCTTCAAAATCTCTCCTGACAAAGAAATTTTTACAAAATGATGACTATGGTAGTCAATGGGTTTAAAATCTTTCTCTGTGTTTATCAGAACAAAGAAATTTATACAGATTTGGTACAACTTGAGGCTGAGAAAATGAAGACCATGAACTGTTCATTTCACAAAGCGAGAGAGAGCAATTTCTTTTCTTTCAATTTCAATTTTACTTGTATGTAAAGCTTTGTAAATTTCCTTTGTTCTTTCCTGCGATTGACACAAAAAATAAAGTAACACTACCTAAAAATATCAGTAAATGGTAAGTGTCACTTAATCCTTTGGTTTCTTACAGTAGGCTATTTAGAATGGGGGGATCATTTTTATTTTGTCGTTGTAGGACTGAAACCTTGTATCTTCAAAACTGCCACTTTACAGAAGATGCGTAAAACGCAATAATAATAAAACACTAGTTTTTTTTTCTTTTATTGGTTTAAGGTTTGCAAAACCCATCGACAAACATGTAGGATGACCTTAGTGATGTTTTATAAACAGAAATAATGGAGATAAGAGGTTTTCTTCTGATAGTGATGTCATTCTTTCCTGTTTATCAGCTCGCCATTTCCTAATGTAGATACTCCATAATGCCCCACTCCCACGTCCGCCTGATCTATGCCCTGTCTGTGTCCTTCAGCCTGACACAAATGCAGTATCTTTAAATGACAACTGCCAATATGTCTCCTCTATATGATCCATATGACGGCTTTGAGGAAAAGTGCCTTTCCATCAGACGTTTAGTAAATGAGTTGCCACTGACCCATGACAGTTTTCCGATATGCAAAATATATGCAATTATTTATTTACTTTTCACCTAACGCCAACTCGACCGCTCGATGTGCTGGAACAGAATCAAGTCTGCCATTTTTCTGACCGTTCATTTATCAGTCTTATTAAGAGTAGTGCCATTTCGTACTTTGGGCTTCTTGAGACGGACCCACTCACAGGTTTGGACTTTTAATACATATAAGTGCTTTTAGAGTGTCTGAACCCCCCCCCCCTCAGGTGAAAGTCTTCCTAATTACACAAAGAAAAAGTCTCAGCTTGGGTTTTAATTAGTTTAATGACCGTATATCTCTTGATTAGCGAGTGAGAAGGTCAGTGATAACTTATAACAGCATAATGAGATTGCAATATAACGCTGATATTGCAGCAGTGGTTACGTACGGTTACGTACGGTTTAGATTCCCGCTCGACAGACGACGGGTAAGGAACAGTCTGGTAAGAGGTTGTCTCAGGACATCTTTTATTCAAATTAGAGAAAAACAGTGCAAACACTGTGGGGCATTTAGAGTTTTATTATTCATAATGAAATTCTTATTAAGCAGCTGGCTTTCTCAGCTCCCTGCAAAGCTTGATTTAGTCGTTTCTTTTCTTATTCAGGACGTCCAGACAGCTCTGTTTTAATTACGCTGCAGATGTTGGAAGGCGTATGAGCATCTTCACTCACCCCATCTCTGGAGATTCGGGGGCAGAATTTGCTGTTTGTAAATAGTTTATTTCTTTTTTATGGTGTTTTTCTATTTTCATGTGTATTGTGGGAAAAAGCTCCAAAAGTAGTGATGGAGAAAACAGATGGTTCTTGTTTTCGTAGAAGTTTTAATAAAGCAATGAACCCCAAGAAGCCGGGGTTTACAGTGAATTTAAAATAGCTAAGGGGGATTTTTAGATCAACGCAACGTGCCCTTATATGATCTAAATTCAATGGAAACAACTTTGAATTTGGATGATAATAATCGAAGCAGAAAGGTTGCATTGCCATTGTTATACTGATGTAATGCGGTCACAGGTGAATAAATCATTTAGATCAATTTCAAACACAACTCAACCAATCCGAATCAAGGACTGAACTGTTTTTATGATCTAGCATTTTTTTTGAATGCTAATCTTATCAACAAAAAGAGAATTGTTTTCAAATCTCTTGTTTCCGAACGTAGGGTTATACAAGAGTGTGGACGGTCAGGTGTCTTTATCACATTTACATATGATGACTGAGACCATGGCTACATTAATATGTTTTCATATTAAAAACGGTCTTCGTCCACACTCGTGTTTTAAAGCGTTGTCCTAGTGCTTCCCTTTCTGTTGAAACGTATTGAAAATGCTTACATCCATGTACCGCGCATGAGTAAAATGTTAAACACTTAAACCTGTGACATTTCTGACAGACATTTATTTACTTTATGCCTTATTATGTTGTGGCAATTTGGAGCAAAGGCATGTCGTGTTTTGCACGGACAAAGAGGTAGGGAGACACAAGATTATAAAGTGAAAAGCGAAAGTGAAACTATCCTCGGGCTCCGCTGCCAACCAATAACTGCGAGTAATTAAATATCATTATATATTATTAAATATTTCTCCTAAAATGCTATCTTAAGTATGCACAAACTAACATTTAACAATATCAAGCGTTACATGTCGGAAATCACGTCATGGATTTTAAGTCTCAGTTTTCCTCATCCCTTCTACAACGCAAAAACGTCGTTTTCAAATATATCCAATTTGGAGTGCGTCTTCAAAAAGCTCAGTTTTCATTGACAAAACGCTGTCTCAGTGTAGACGAACGGCCAAAACTGAGAGATAAAAGATGCTTTTTTAAGCAAAAACGCATTAGTGTTGACTGGGCATTGGATCTCCACTGCAAGCTCAGGGAACTGCTGTGGGCGCTGCTCTCTGGGATCAACAATTGATCTGTGGAAGATCAGTAATTAAGAGCTTTAGAGTAATTAAACCCAGAACAAAATCAGGGTCAAGAGGCCTCATGAGAGAAGTGATCTAAACAACACCAGAGATTGACTGAAAGCTAGCGCACCGTTTTTGAGCTAACTCATGCTTTTAATAGATTTTTTAATGATTAAACAGTTTTTATTAATGTTTGATAAATGGTTTTTATAATCGCCTTCTTCATTACATCATCCCTTATTTTGGATTAAATGTTTAAACTGAGCTTGTTGCAGTGCATTCTGGGATTGCAGTGCTGCCTGAGAAATCGGCATACTAATCAAGTTGCCTTTAGCAACCTTAACAACCATTGCTTTAAGGCAATACAATGCTGCCACCATAGACACTCAATAGGTTTTGGAACGATGCTTATATCCCAGTGGGATACTGTGGGTGACAGTCTGCACTTAAAGAGTGATAATCAATGAGCCGGAGGGTTACAGAAGGATACTGCAATTTACCAAACCCCAATTTACCATAATCCAACACTTCAGTGCATTCACTAATTAAAATTTAAACCAAAATTTCATAATAAAGATATCTCACAAAGAGGTTTTAAGCCATGATTAAGAAAATTAAAGTGTGTTTAATTTGATTAAGTGAGAACAATAACACTAGCCATCTGTTAGACTCTCTCCGGAGATTTCGTGCTACAGGAGGGAAAAGGATATGCCCCCAGGATAATGTCTGCAGGGACTGCGCCGGTTAATGGCCCTTCAGAAAAATGGAAACTATTAAGCACATCTCTGAAATCAGACAGTTATTACTTTTGCACTGGTCAGGTTGCCCGGCGTAGAAACATGCTCTTATTGGTTTTTACAGAGCTTTTCGGCCTTTTGTGTTGACAATATTATAGGTATCTATTAAAGTGATTGTTCACCCAAACTAAAATTCTGTCATCATTTACTTACCTGCTTGTCATATTAACTTATATGATTTTCTTTCTTCCGCAGAACATGAAAGAAGATATTTTGAAGAATGTTCTTAACCGCACTGGGGCTGTTGGGTTACCAACTGTCTTCAAAATATCTTCTGCTGTGTTCTGCAGAAGAAAGAAAGTCATACAGGTTTGAATTGACAAGAGGATGAGTAAATAATCACAGAAGCTTGTTCTCTTTTAAGGTGTGCATTTTTATAAAGGTGGCTTTTATATTTTTTCTAAGAAATGCAAATCTTAATAAAAAACTAGAGAAGTTAGTTTTAAAAACTCTTGCTCTCTTAAGTGTTGTAACAACCTCTTTATAGGGTTGTTAATCTCTTCAATAAAGAAAAATCTGAACCTTTAATTTCAACATTTTAAAGTATAAAATTATTTTAGGAAAATGAGATAATGACCATTAATATTAGTTTGCTGTAATTTATCCGACACACAGAATTGTAATCTGCAATTGTTTTCAAGTCTTATTTGCATAATTCAGTCATGCCTGTCCTATGTTAGGAGGCCTGGTCTTGTTTATTCAATCAGAATTGAATAAATAACTCCCATCATGTTTGAGGGCAATTATTTCTGCGTCGCAAACAAAAAAATTTGCTTAGCTTTGCCAACAGAAATTTCAGAAGTGTGTGACAGATGTCAAACAGTCAGTCGCTTTCATTAATAATTCCAATTTCCAATCCGCACTCGCTTTGAGACGTTTTATTTACAGAAGCGCTGCGCCTTTAAGAGTTTGCCGTTTACTTGCACATATTACGCTGCAACTTGAGGGTTCTTTTTCTCATCTTTATCTTAATATCATAACCATATGAGATTGATTTTTATCAAAGACAGGTCCATCAATTATTCTTTGTCATTACCTCAGATGAAAGGCAGTTTTTCATTTCGGGCAGCTTGCCGATCTGCGGGGAATGTTTACTTTGTTGTAGCTTGTTTTCTTCCTTCATAACCTGACTGAACCTTCAAGGCTCAGCTGCTTCTTTAGTCCATCTGCAGTTGTGGAATTAATAACGTCGGAGGTCGTTCGAGAGGATTACATTTTTTGAATTGGGATTTGAGTTTTTGATGTGATTGATAGAAATGTGGTTTTCTTGTGATGGCTGTTCATGTGGCCTGTGACGTTTGACTTCTGTGTCGTAATACCAACGAAAATCACCTTCACCACCTCTTCTCTGAATAACTTCACAAAATGGCCACAGATTAGGCGTGAGGACCTCAGACTCAGGAGGTGTCAGAACCGAAAGCATCATTCAGAATGATAACCATTGTTTTGTCTTCACGTTCATTTAATTTCCCCTGTTTTCCCCGGAAAGAATGTCTGTTTTGTCGTTGGCCGTAGATGGAGAGTAATCTGGGTGCAATTTGAGCAGTGTGGAGCACAGGTGAAGCAGGAATGGCAGGTTTGTCTGAATGGTTTGTGGGTAATGGTGGTTAACTGGTTGTGAGGTGATTTGCTCAGAGTGGCTGATTTGGTGCCGCTCGTCGTTGGGGCTGTCAGAGTGATGGTTAGCGGTGTCAGAGTTAATGCGAGGCCGTCCAAGCAGAGCGAGTTACGCCGGTCTCTCTACAGACCGGTGTCTGTCACAGCTGGGGAGCGTCCTGTCAGCCCATCAAATCTGTCCCGGCCTGATAAACACAGACCAACAGCTCAGCCATTTACGATCACCGAGCCTGCCCCCGGAAAATTGAATAGTTGTGCTTGTTTATTTATTCATGCAGGAATAATACAGCTTTTATTAAAAGAGGAAAAACAATGTATGACCTCTTGTTTGAGGTAATAAATCACACATTCGGTTAGAAAAGCTGATTTTGCCTCTTTTTTTACTTACTTAAAAGATGACTCGGTGAAAATTGTAAAGTTCTCTTTAAAAAAAATAAAGGCAGTGCAATTCTGTCCTCAATTTGACAACTTAAATATGATTGTTTATTGAAGATACAGTCATACAGTCTTTCTTTATAATTTTTCCCTTATGCAGGTATACATCACGACTGCTACATACATTTGGCTTTTCAAAACGAGAGACAAGAGATAGTTCAGTGTTAGGTCATTTTTTTAATTAATGGGATAATTAACATAAAAATAAACGTCTTCATTTATTAACCCTCATGTCAGTCCAAACTTTCTTTGTAAGCAAACACAAAGATATTTTGAAGAATGTTGGTAGACGAACAACATGGGCCCCCATTGACTTCCATCGTGTGGAAACAACATCAATTTCTCAAAATATCTTATTTTTTTGGTTCCAGAGAATAGTCATACACAGGTTATGAGTGACATGAGGGTGAATAAATGAAATACATTTTAACCTTTAAGCTTTAGTTATATAGTAGATGAATGGTTCACAATAACCACTTTTTGTATTTAGCTTTGGATCTTAGTGTGTTGCAGCATTTCTGTGTTTTAAATTTTGTTATTACTAACTGGACTCTACCTTTTCATGTAACTTCCTTTGGTGAAGAGAAGGAATGAGAATGGTTGAGCTACACCTTATTATAGCCATTTGTTTTTTAATATTGCAAAAATCCATTCCATTATTTCAGACCCTGCGAAATGGGGAATTCATCAATATGCGACTATGCATTTGAAGCTTTAGTACAATTAAATGTACTCCAAGGATTCTTCAAGCAGCCCCTCGCACCTTGACAAATGTTCCCGTTCATTTTCCTTGTATTTATCTCCCTCCTTCTTTTCCTCTGTGCAGAGAGATGAATGCATGCAAACCTAAACCATGTACACGTGAAACGTTCGTGTACTTTATATATGATCCCGGTGTTGCTGTTAATTCATACTTCCCGGCAATTAATTACCTCTCAAAATTTCTCGAGCTACTATAATACACTTAATGTTTAGGTAATGAAACGTTCACATTAATGGATGAGGCCAAGAATACGGTGAAAAGCGCATTAACAATGTTACTAAACAGAAAAAAAAATCGGATTATGAAATTATTCATTCTCATAGACAAGCTGCCACATGTCCTCTAACAAGCACAAACGGTAAACAATAAAGATTTATTTAACTCCAAATCCATAAATGCAATTAATAGCATATCATTTATCCACCATTTTAAATGTAGTCTTTAGGGTACGGCCTTTGTTCACAAGCTGTTCGTCACAGCTCATGAAGAGAAACATGACAGTGTCTCTCTCCATCAGTCCTGGAGAACGAGCGGTCCCTCATAGCACTGAAATATGATCTCACTAAGAGTGTCAGAAGCTCAAGCGGCTTTTCGTGCGCAGTGACCTCGCATTTTTCATTGCCACAGCTGTGCTGTTATGGCCCCGAATAACGCTGACCGTGTCTCTTTTGTCTATTAGCTAAAGTGTTGTGGCTGCTGAGGAGCTGAAGGGGGTCTTAAAGTGTCTACTAAGTGCAGGACACACTCATGCATCACTGGAGTGCTCCCCAACGCAGAATGCGCTCAGGTCTCGCGTACGTCCTATAGGAAAGCTTATAGCGCCACAGATGTGCGATTCTTTTCGCTTTGTTCAGTGTAAAGTGGCGTTTTCGGCCCTGTTGGTATACTTTGGTCGTGAGCCATGAATTTAGAGGCGTTTGGGAGAATTATTGTTAAATGTATCTTCAAGGACGAGCCACGGTTTTCAGCAAACTTTTAATTACATTTCATTTTTTTCCCCACTGGATTTTAAAGGAAATATGAAAGTGAGAGCTCCATTTTCAGGTGACATTTCGTTTTTGGTGCGTTTGGCGTTCACACTCATTTAATAAAAGCTACAAGGACAGCGAGGCCATTACCTTGTCCCACACCGAGTGCTCCTGAGAAAGGTGTTTTCTTTCTGTGAAATTGCTCAAAATTTCCATAATCTTTGAGCGGTGAAGTGACTTGTAAAATGAGGATTGATGTGTCCATTTATATCGAGGCGGTCTGGTCTGGTGGAGAAGTGCGTCTTCCTCCTCTGCCTTTAATGCGACACAATGCTTCGGTGCGATTCAAACAGATTTAGAATTACGCAACTTGCGCTCAACTATTGGAATCATAACTTTCTTTGTGCACTTTGCTTTTCGCCATAACTGCTGTCAAGGCTACGGCCATGAGATTGTGTTGAGTTTTTACCTCAGGACAGAGAATCAGTCCGGTGGATAATCATTTATATCTGAAGGCACTGTTTGCGAGATTGTTTGTGAATGCTGCGTTCTGTTTACATGTGCAGAACGCAGCATCGCAGCTATGCAGAACGCAGCTATGCGCAGCATCGCAGCTTACAGAACGCATCATGCAGAATAGCATAGTAGTTTGTTGCTTAAGTCACAGAACTGGGGAGGAACAGATAGAAACGTGTGTTTCAGCAAGAGAAGCCCTACGTTATAAAAAGCAGAGGAGCACCTTGTGAGACTATATTTATCTTCAGGTGTGACAGGAAGAGAAGACATTTGTTATGTGGAACAGTGGAATTAAACATGAGAGTGAAATGAAAAAGTGGTATAATTTTAGAAGGTATCTTTCAACCTGTAATTTTAGCCACCTTCAAGGCCTCTCCATCTTACTTTTGCATATTCTGGCTCTTCAGACAGGTTTAGAGCTCTGTCTTTCGGCATTGTTTGAGTTGGCCGCGCTGTAATTTATTTAGATTTTAAGAACTTGTTTGTAATTTAATGCGTTTGAATGTACAGTAGACCTATTTTAAAATATGTTATTGATTGAAAGGGAAAGATGTTACTATTAAACCTGTCGGTTTTACAAAAAAGTGTATTATATGTGTTATTACCTATGGTAAAGTGCAGGGGAGCTTAAAGGAACAGTTCACCCAAAAATGAAAATTCTGTCATATCTTCGTCATCCTTGAGTTGTCCCAAATCTGTATAAATGTCTTTGTTATGATGACCACAGAGAAGATATTGATACGAATGCCTGTAACCAAAAAGTTCTTGAGCACCATTGACTACAATGAGGAAAAATTGCTTGTACAATTCTTTGTTCTGTTGAACACACAAGAAGATATTTTGAATAATGTAGGAATGTTTAATGTAGGAAGACATTTGTACATATTTGGATCAACTCGAGGGTGAGTATTAATGTATAAATTTTCATATTTGGATCAACTGTTCCTTTAACATTTACTGTGTAATGATTTAATGTAGAAAACAGTAAATCGCAACAAAATGTCTTGAGCTGAGTTTCCACAGGCAGGGTCACATATCATCACATTGTATTAAACCATATAGTGAGAATAACTATTTGAGCAGACAAAATGTCTGGTGGAGTGTCTGTCAGACCGAGAGCCGGGCTGATTGATGATTTGAATCAGGTCTTCACCATCACCTTTGGTTCTCACCTGTGACCTTAGTAGCCTGACCGTGAGGTAGGTGCGCAGGCTAGTGTGTCTGACCCCTGCGTTAATTTATTATCTCATAAGAAAACAGCTGTCAAGATTAAAAGGAGCTCGAAGGAGGGAATTTGTGGGCTCAGGTTCAGAGGTGGAATAGACAATAACCATGGCCTCGTGTGATGTTTACTTTATCGGCTGTGCACAGGTGGTCCGTGTTTCTGCCTCTGGATGGGTCGAGAGAGCAGATAAGAGTCGTAATAATGCCAAGTAGAAATAACACGGGCCACGGAGGGAGGACATATTCGCATACACACCACCATGTCATCCTCACTATTGTTGTAGATCATACATTCTGTGATTGCTTTCCAACCTTACGGATATTGTTTGTTTACAGTCCCTCTGTGGGATGGGAATAAGGTAAATATCATGCATTACTTCCCGCGTCTTATTCCACAGAAGAAAGTTAAATATGGTGGCATCAGGGGCTTTTGGAATGGAAATGTCTTTTTAAAGAGAGAATTATATTATTTTATTATTGCTTTTGCGCTGCCACTAAAGCCGCATCGTGCATGGAGTGTAATTGAAACTATTTTTAAAGTCTGATTTGAGTGATAAAACAGGTGAGCGGTTGCAATATGTGCCACAGCCGTACTTGCTATATTGAGTTACATCGAAAGGTTAAACATTGACAGGAGTAACAAGGAATTTCAGTCTTTGATGGTAGAAAACAGTTATAGACTGTTTATGCCCGTGACCTGCATCTTCACCGCAATCTATCATTGGCAATAGTTTATATTGGCAAATGCATGAGATGTTGACGCAGAGGGAAAACAATGCTTCAAACCGCATGCCAAGCTAATTGCCACATCTTATAAAACGCCCTTTGTGGGTCACATTGAAAGCATATTTCTTCTTTTAGTGCAACATCTTTAAATTTCTGTCTGTTGCTGTGAGGACTGGAATCAGGGTGGCATGTGATGATGCTGCCAGCAAGGACATGTTGCCAGATGTTTGGAAATTCCTCCTGAGGCCAAACAGGAGATAGGTTTTAACCTCAGTCCATGGTTTCACATCCAGCTGTCTCACCAAATAGGGATGCATAAATAATTTTACGTTTCTGATTAGATATTCCTGCCCCAAACTTACACTGGAAGTTAGCAGAGATGCATCGATACATCCGCCCAATAATCGCTATTGGAAAAAATCCAATAATGAGGGCTTATATGTTCTATCAATCAAATAGAACATGCAATGAATTTGTGATCTGTGTGTAGAACATGTTAAGATACATCACCAGTTTGATGTTCAATATTCATAGTCATTATATGACTTAATAACATTCAGAAATGTTAATTTTACCCTTCATAATCGGCATCGGCAGATATTACTCTTACTCTTATTACTGAATAATCCACTATCGATAGGTGGAGAAATTTACTAGCGATGCGTACTCTATGCCAGCTATTCCCAAACTTTTTCATTCCTGGACCCACCTAGACAGTTATAATCTATCTTGAGACCCACCAAAATATTTTTAAATAAAAATATGGGGAGAAAATATACATTCATTCTCTGTAAGTAGAAGAGTTTTTATTTTCCCTAAATAGAATAAATAAAATTTCAGCAACAATACCAAACCATCTAATGGTAAAATATCAAAGCTATTGTTATTGCCAGTCATTAAGTGGACTAAAGTGTATTTTAGTGTGTCATTCAGTGGCGGCTGCTGGTCTTTCACGAGGGGAAGCTCATTTCACAATGAATGAATGAACAAACTATCTAAAAAAAAAATATATAAACACGACGGAGGAAATGTGGGTATACATTAAACTGAAACAAGGAATGTGGTGTATAATTATGTGAAATGTATGATGAAAATTGGCAAGCAATTTCGGCAAGCAAATACCAAGAAATAGGTTGCAGCAGTTTGTCTTTCAACTACACTTGAAAAATCCGCAATGGGACTGAGATTGAATAGCTTTAGCGTCAGCGTCTTTTTATAGAACAAAATCGCTGTCAATCAAAACAAGATGCAGTCTTTCGACAGACCCTCCAATCATCAGTCCGGAGTCCGGGCCAGCCCACTCCTCCATTCATCCCAGAGACGCTGAGCGTCCATGGGTGAGACATAATCGCAGCATTATCCAATGACCGTCTTGTTTCTAAGCACTGAAAAAAACTGTTGAAAGCAGCCCCATTGAAGTCAATGGACGCTGGGCTTCAACAATACAGTAATGCACTGTACACTACGGGAATGAATGAGAAGGAAATCGAGTCAGCCGACCTAAGTAGCAGATTCTGAACGAAATTGTTTTCGATCGAGATGAACGTGTTTAACGCATGTTTAGTCAATAAAATGTTAACATAATAGTACATATATTTGACCATTCATTTTTTGACAATTATAGGGGAAGCTGAGCTTCCCTTGCAGTCTTAAAGAAATCGCGACTGGTGTCATTCCAATGCCAAGTGACTTTCAACGACCCACCTCATGCCAATATGCGACCCACAGGTGGGTCCCGACCCACAGTTTGAAAACTCCTGCTCTATGCAGTACATTCAAAAAAGTGAACTGTATTTAAGTTACATACAGAAGCGATAGGTATGACACGTTGATATATTACATTCATTTGTTAAGCCATTTTAACGACTTAATCCGATATGTTTTCTATTTGATTTGAAATTATTCTTTTTGTTCTAATAAAGCAGAACGAGTGGGCATATTTTATACGCATGCTGCCAATCAAACTAGTTGTTGTGATGTGTAACTTGTACAGAAACCTACGCACTATCAGCCAAAAGAATTATCATTTTATTTTAAGTTATGGCATATTTATCGTATTAAACAAGTAACTAAAGACAAGTTATGATTACAGTTTTAAGACAAGATTTAAGACATACAGTATATGTGTTTTAATATATATATTTGTAACATCTAATAGAAAAGTGGGGTTATAGAGTTTATAGTTGAACTACATAGATGCTGAATGGATTACTTTACATTCACTTACAATGTGTATTTCAATCTCATAATATTCTTTACCTGTTTTAAGTCTTTTAAATACATGACCTTGTATAATTTGCAATACAAAGACGCACTTTCAGGGGAAGATATGATAATCAAGTCAGGATAATATTTCCATAAAGCCACATACACACATAGACACACACATACTGTACAGAACATACGCAGTAATTATCATGTCAATGGGAAAGCATTGTTTTAATAGCTTCTGGTGAAATGGGCTGAATAAAAAGGGCAGCTTTCTTCCCTGAATCCCTCCCTTGATATTAATTAATGCTGAATTTCAATTATGTTCCCGCATTTAACGAATAACGGGTTTTACTAAAGGTGCTTGGCAATTTGTGTCCATTAGGATGCCCCTCTGCATTCATCTCATTCAGCCATTTTCTGTTTATTGCTCTGGTTTATCAGAGACTTTCGCCTACATGTTTTATATTTCACTCCATCACTGCATCCATATTGCTCTAATTCCCTGTTTTTCTCTTGATCGTCTCATTTTTACCACTTCCCTCTCTCACTGCTCTCTTGTGGGGTTTTCATTGAAGTGTATTTGCATCCTAATAAGGGTTGAATGTTCAGTGACTCCATTGTTTAAGGTCTTTGCAATTACTCCACCATTACCATTCATAGGATGCATTGCCCTTAGCTGGCTTTCTTTAAGATCTATACAGTCATCCTCAAATGCCTCATGTAAGACTCAAGATTTCGAGTTTTCGCTTTGACCTGCTTTGTCTCTCTCCTTTTTTATTCACATTTTGTTGCTATGACTTACCTTTTCTTTTTCATCTAAAATCTTGTTTTCTTTTCAAAGTGAATGAAATTTCATCACAATTTTGATTAGTCAGAAATGTCTTGATGATTTCAGGAGGCCCTTTTTTTTCAGGACGGCTTTATCTATGCTCGTTTGTGAATGCGAGATTTCAATGAGGTGAGTGGTATTGATATTGATCAAACATTTTTAATCACAAATTGTTTTATTGCATTCCCAGAAATACTTAAGATTTTTTCACTCTCTTTCGGCTTTTGAGAGTACATGTGAATATACAGTACATTAAAGTAGCCCCAATAACATATAATTATGAATAGATATATTATAATTATTATTATTGACACTTTAAATAATAATAATAGTAGTAGTAGTAATAATAATAATTATAATAACAATAATATATTAAGTAAAATAAAAACAATAAAAGTACAATTCTGTGGCACTGAACTCAATAGAAGTAATGAGTTGAAAACCTTGTTTGTCCACTATTCTCATGTAAAATTCTCAGTTCTTGTGAAAAAAAACACTCTGAATCTGTGCCAGCTTTTTCCTTGACTGACTGTAATTTGGTTGTGTTAACCAAGTGTAATTTTCATAAACAGGAGTATAAAAGAGAATAATAAATGAACAAAGTATTTATTATCTGATGCTATAGCTTTTATTGCTGCTGGTCCACTCTTGATGCTTCACTACGTTCCTGGCGTCATGTGGGCTTCATGTCAGGGACAAGATAAAAAGCCATAATTTATTCTGGGGAGACTGAATATGTTTCAGGCTGGAATTGTTGCCATAAGGTGAGTAAATAAATCATTGTGGAGAAATATTAAAACTCACTGCTTTTCCCCTATGGCATCGTCTCCGCTCGCTTCTGATGTCTAAGTCAACACGCTTCTCGCGTCTATAATTTTCCGCTCTCTCACTTTTTCTTGTGCAAGCAACAATTTACAACCTCACGCGTACAATGAATATATGAATGCTGTGAAATTTTCATCGTCTTCGGAAAATTGATGCCAATTAAACATCAAATGGGTATTTCGTTACTTCCCTCCCTCTCTCACTTTATCTGTTTTATGCTACTTTCACTCTTCCTGAGCTCCAACAAGCCCTCTAAGTGGTATACTTTCGTATCCTGTTATATATATTCATAATGTATAGTTGCCGAGGGCACAGTGCAATTCAATACATTAAATACAAACAACTGTACACATACTTATGGTGTGATGCAGGAAGTGTCAGATGCCAGCTGGTTGGTTTTAAGTAATGCATGGTTATACAATAGTCCGACTGCACCTGTTTTATTGTTTCATGTCAGCGTCCAAAGCTGTCCAGTATGACTTTGCACTAGAATCTTTCTATAGTGATAAAAATCTGATGAATCTCTATTTACCCCATGAATTTTTAAGGCATGGTTTAGTCGAAAGTCAGTTGTGTTAACATTAGAGACTCGAGAGAGAGATTAAAGATCCAGGATATGTTCTAAAAGGGATGCTAACGATATCGTTCTCTATCGTTAAAGTTGTGATGTGAACTATTCTCCTAAAATAGAAACGATTTTTAAGACTTAATTTTGTTACAGTTATTGTTACAATGTGAAAGCCACCTTACGGCGTTTAAGTTTGTAACGATTTTGCAGTAAAATATCTTGTATATAACCACTAGGCCAGTGTTATATATTTTGTTTTGCTGAGTAGTTACAATATCTCAAATGTTTCAAACTACTTGTAAATCGTGATAAAATTGCCATTCTAAACGGTGACATGGGGCTGTGCAGTCGCCTGTCAATGCCGTCACGCATTCCCCTTTGTTACCACCTTTACTGACATAGAAAACGCATGACAACAGTGTCGTGGACCCTTCATAATAGTGATAGTCAACAAATTTCGGTAACGCATTACGATAAGGTGTGTTTGTGTTAACATTAGTAAGTGCATTAGCTAACATCACCTAAAAGTTGGCAATGTGGTGATTGTTTTTAGTATTTTTCAATCTTTGTTAATACTTGTGAATGTCAATTCAGTTATTCAATTGAGTTCACTGTGCTTAAATTAATGTTAACAGATATAACTTTGTTTAATAATTTCATTATTTACAAATACATTGTTAAATAGTTCGTTCATGTTAGCTAATGCATTAACCCATGTTAATAAAATAACATGTCTCAGTCTTGAGAAGCATAATAAAATAAATGCTGATAACAATGAGTCAAAATATTGTGGCTTTAGCAAGTCTTGTATTTTACATACTCCTGCTGTTACATCAACTGTGAACTATGAATTGATCACTTGTCATTTTTATTAAATTGTTTTAGAAAGATCCTGATCTCTTATGGAGATAAGTATTGGGGAGAGACCCAAGACCAGAGCGCAATGTTTATCTCACTCTTAAACACATCTGTCAGACTTTTATCTGTGCATTTGATATTTCTTATTTAGTCTACATGAGAGAGATTCGATTCAGCTGGGACGGCAGTCAGCAAACCTCATTCACATTAAATATCTGACCTTATGAGGCCTAGGCTTATCTAGAGCTACACCATTTACATAAAGTCATAACACATCTTAAGTCTTTTTCTGTCCCCTGTGGTTTACAAAGACTTGTCTAACAGTCTACTCATCTCTCTCTAAGGACTCTCAATAAGGATATATTAGTTATTAACACATTGTTTGTGTTACACTATTTAACACACTATTCATATTATTGGTCATTTTGTGTTGATTTTGCGAAAGGGACAACACAAGTTGAAGTATAAGTAACACAACATTTTGAACGCAACCATTTCAGAGTAAACCCACCACATTTGTACACGATAAGTACTGAATATTGTACTGTATGTTTCGATAACTTTCCATTAGTTATTTAGAATAACATCACAATATGCCTCAAATTTGCATACAGTGATTAATAATTAAATTCATGTAATTACCTAATGACAGCGATAATTGAAAAATGAGAAAACTGTCGTCCTTTGCCCTGATTTATGCCCCAATGGTAAAATATCTTTGCTCTACACGTAGATTCAAGCACATTCGGCTGCTGTGGGCAGAAATAACTAACCTGCTTGATGGAGCTCAATAAGGTTCCCTTGAAGCTCTCGTGTATTCATTCAAGCTTAGCAACAGCATATTCATTAGCGTAAACCATATTGGCTAAACAGGCGGAAGAAGCGGTCTCCTCTGAATCAATGGCAGATGTGAATATTCATTTAGACGCATCAGGCCCTCCCCGAATGCGTCTTCGGCGCGGGCGCATACTCTGCACATTCCAAGGGTCTCATTTTCTGGCGTCTCAGTCTTTTAGCAGTGGGGATTACTCTGAATCAGTGCTTAAATTGATCCATTAAGTGGGTTATTGATCAGGCTGCGAGACCCAAGGGGCCGCTACGTTGGGCTCCCTCAAGTCTGAATAAGTTCGCCGAGACACTGAATCATATGGATGGATCTAATTGAATGTGCGCGAGTATTGGTGCAAATGCTTGAAAATGACATTAGCTTGTGCGGACAGCCCTTTGCTGAGCTGATGTACTGAATAAGAGATTGAGTTCATCTTCACCTGCCAATTTAAAGCTTGGAGAGGGAGGCATGAAAAGTGTATTAAAAAATAAGGATGTGTATATTATACAGGTATACAAATGCTCCTGCCAACCGGTTGGCTGAAGCAATGCTGGGGAACACATCAAGTTTTTTTATGACAGGGTATCAAGTTGTCATTGCTGGAATGGAGTGGCTCAGAGATGGCGTATTTTTGCAGGCTTACCCAGAAGTAAGTGCTGCGCTGGTTCCCTCGACCGAAAGCCAATGCGTTTTCCTGATCTACTTTTGGAAGATCTCAAAAAAAAATAAGATCTATGATTAACAAATGTTCATAATGTTCACACGTTTTGTCTATCTCGATCATCTTTACAGTTACATTAATAACTCTGTGGACCAATCCCCAACAATGATTTTAGACATTTGTGCCCATGTTGCATTATTTGTGAGATTTATTAGCGCGATGACGTAGCGTCTAACGTCCCTGCCGAAGCTAGTAGTTGTTTTTAGCAACTTGTTGGCAACCGCCGTTATAAATACACAATAAAGGTTTGAAAAATCACAAGCAGGTTATAAAGTAACTGTGTGTGTTTTATGTCATAGATTAAAACGTGAACGTATTTATAGGTTCCGTTAGACCTTGTATCAGGCGATTCACCAAAAACACATTCAGAAAACCCATAGACTTTGGGGCGATTGAACCGGAAGTCTCAAAATGCTAACTAGCCTGTGGGGTTTGCATTCAAAAATATGTCATCTCTGCGCTACGCAATTGGAGACATTCTTCACATGGGAAAACTTGAACACATCAGACTTATATAACACATGTTTTTTTTCAAATCATGTTTTTATTGAACTGGCATCAGAGGTCAGTGCAGAACATCAAAAACATCAGTCATGAATCAGTACATGCATTATTTCCGGTTGCATGTATTCTGATGGATATCAAACATATGCCAGACTTTGTCAATAGTGACAGTATCCCAGCATGTGAGAAAAAACATGTGCAGTGTGATTGATGGGCCGTGTTTGGCCTCACACTGATGTTACTTGTTCTGGTGTGTTCAGTTCTGTGTATCTTTGAAATAAACATCCATCCACACCAAGAATGAAATGAAACTTCAAAACCAATTGGGGGCTCACAGCGATAATTCTGGTGTATAAATGAATATGCTATTCAAAATGTCTGTTTGCTTTGCTTTCAGTCACTGCCTTTCGTTGTCATTGCCTACTTTTTGCTATAATATTTATACAATTAGATTCTAATGTATTTCTGTAGCATTGTTGCAAAGCATCTTTTATGCTATAGGTAGTGGAAAAATTTGTTACCGCTACAATTGATGGGGTGGGACCGGGTTGAACCTGCACGGTTTTCGGCGAGTGGGACTTTCTTGGTTGCGGTTGATTAGGTCTCCCTCTTCCCCGTGGATATTGCTTGGTGGCTTTTGGTTGGAGTCACTGAGTGCAGCAATGACACGTCAGAGGGGATCTGGCCCTCCCGGCTGAGCCAGGTTCAATCAAGGGAGTTTGCGTTCCACGTCACAGCAGGGCAGTGTTGGCCTGCTCACCGGGAGTCTGCATTTATTTAGAATTTAGATATTATTTATTGGAATGATCTTGCTCGTTGTGTAAACACAGTGCACTGTGCTGTGTTTTACCTTTTCTGTTTTTCCTGTTTGCCCCTGTAAAGCTGCTTTGGAACAATACACATTGTGAAAGCGCTATATAAATAAACTTGAATTGAATTGAATTGAGAGATTATAAAATTCATAAAAATATAGTACATGGTGCTATTACAATTTTTGTCAATACAATACATCGATAAAACTTTAGTCATATTGTTCCATCATACTTAAATGTGTTGTTTGTGGCTATAACATTTTTCTTTAGATGTACATTAGTGGTACTCACTATAAAATTATTGCAGGTTAAATAATAACAATAATATATGTTTCTACATAAAATTACTAAATCGATGACAAATACGAATCAAATTAAAGCCTCTTTAAGAGATAGAAATTCCTGTTATTTCATTTGAAGTCTTGTATTTACATCATTACTTTATGTATCAAAACAGTGTCATGATTCCACCTCTCCTTGTCAGGTATTTCTTGGTCTAGAGGTGGAATCATACAGGATCCTTTGTTTCATGTGGGAGAGAGACAATTTTGGAACTTATGTGCCACCATACTCTCTCCGGTCTTGTCATTGTTCCTGCCCTCCTGTTTCCTAGTTAGTGTTAATTAGTTTATCCCCTGCACCTCTTGATTTGGTTCCATTTATAATGACCTCGTGTCTCTTGTCTTGCGCTGGCTCATTGTTTGTCTCTTGTGTGTGCCATGTGGGTGAGTTCTTGTTCCTTGGAGTTATGTTAGTCTAGTTTATTGTAGTTTAATGTCAAGTGTTGTTATGAGTTAAGTCTAGTTAGTCCATGTTCCTGTTGTCATGTTTTGTTATGTTACCCCCTCGTGGGTGTTTGTTTTGTATTTTATAGTTTATTAAAGTCTTGCCTCCCTGTCTGCACTTGGGTCCTCTGTCTTTCACCTCACCCACCCTGTGGGTTCATGACAAACAGTATATGACTGAAGCATGATAGTTATTGGTGAGTGTAATCTTTTATAGTTTGTGTTTCTTTTTATTCATATGAATATATATGTTTTTCAGGCAGGTTTAGGTTGTTTTGTGTCAGTCAGAAATATCAGTTTATATTTTCAGTCATTTCCTTTTGCCATTACTTGTTATAATTCGTTGAGATTTTTGTTTGAAAGGGAGTCTGAACTCATAAAACTGAGACAAACTAGATCCAGAAGAACTGTGGCAATGCTTCTATAACACTTGAAGAAACCTACCTGTCAGGGATTTCGAGGCAAGAACCCAATTGCAAGGCAGACAGGAGGTGAGGAAGGGGTTAACAGGTTTATTAGACTGAAAACAAGAACAATACAAAAAGGTCAAAACAAAACCCACAATGGGGAAAACAGGACAGGATAAATAATAACTTTAACAACTAAAACTGACTGACTAAGACTACAAAACAAACACTGGAAACAAACACTAAACTGACACTTACTATAAGGAAACAGGAAACAGGAACAACGACTTAGCATGGAGTTTAACAGGAACGAGTACAAGAACATCTACAGCATACATCAAACAGGCAAGGTATCACATACAGCAACGCTTACAGCAAACATCGAACAATGAACCAGCACTGGACAATGAAACAAGAGTGTGTTTTATAGGGGAAACAGACAAAGGATAATTAATAGGGGCCAGGTGATAAGGGTTAACAATCAAGGAAAGCTAATCAACACAAACTAGGAAACAGGAGGTTGGGAACGATGACGCAGACTAGAGAGAGAGAGAGTATGGCTGCAAATAAGTGCCAAAATAGTCTCCCTCTCACATGAAACAAAGGATTCTGTATGATTCCACCTCTAAACCAAGAAATACCTGACAAAGAGAGGTGAAACCATGACACTACCTGCAAACTTACCTGAAAACTTTGTGCAAGTCTACCTAGAACAAAAGCTACTTTAAACGCAAATGGTGGCCACCAAATATTGATTTGATTCAGTGTAAAGAAGTTCATGTGATTCACCCCGAAAATGAAAATTTTGTCATCATTTATTCAGCCTCTTGTCATTTTAAACCTGTATGGCTTTCTTTTTTGTGCAGAACACAAAAGAAGATATTTTGAAGAATGTTGATAACTGAACAACAGTGTTACCCATTCACTTCTGTTGTATAGACACAGAACCAAAGCAAGTCAATGGGAACCACTTGTTTGGTGACCACAAGATTTCAAAATCACTCTTTGTGTGTGTTTTGCAGAAGCAAGAAAGTCATACAGGTTTGAACTGACCAGAGGGTGAGTAACTAATGACAGAATTTTCAGTTTTGGATGAGCTTTCCCTTAATTGATAAAAAACAATTTTATCTATTAATGTGAATAAGCCCTCTTATACCACAAATATAGATGACCCATGAATTTCAAGGTGTGTCGGTGGTAGAATAAAACTTCATCAGGCATTGTGCCCTTGAGCGAGGCTCTTAACCTCCAGAGGGACTCTCCCTACAATCACTTTACTACAAGTCACTTCCAATAAAATTTGCTAATAATAAAACACCCGACCTAGACACCCAATTAGGTGTTGTGTTTTTCCTGTGCAGTGAGGAGAAAAGCAGCATCGACTGTGGTTTTCCAGCAATATAACACATATTCTGAGTGTGGTTTTGAACGCAGATCTAATAGCCCACTAATAAGAGCACATTCCTCATCCAGAGCATCTCATTAATAGTCTGTTGACAACTGAAATAAATATGAATGCAAATATTGACTTCTCGTATAGATTACAGAAAGACTGCGAAAATCGTACGGTGCTGCTGTGTCTCTAAGTGTGAGCGTGACAGAGATGTCACATTTTTCCGTGCACGTAATGAGCTTCACGCGAGTTATTCCAGAGACGGGCTAAAGCAAAGCTGACAGAAATCCCATCAACCTGTCCAAAACAGTCAGTCCTGTAATTTAGTTTAGTCACCTTGTGTGTACTTACATTCGAGTGTTTTGTGTTTGTACACGACTGAGTAAACGTGTGCATATTTTAGACTGTTCACACGTGTAGTTTTGTGTGATTTTTGTGTCTGTGGTGTGTTGTTTTTTTGCTACCGAGCTTGGGTATGTGATCCTGTTGAGACCGCGGAGAGACACACACCAGGCTGAGGGAACAATAGAGACGGAGAGAATACAGCAGGATTACTCTGAGGCTGTTGCTTCACGCCATACATTGCCACGAGGAAATACGTGTATGTGTGAGAGTAGCACACACACAACCCCCTACAATCCCTTTAGTGTCTCCATGTGTTATATTCAGCTTTGTAGTTAGAAATTGAGTTTTCGTACGCATTTGTATGTCATTTTGGAGTGTATGGATCAATTATGTTACGTTCCTAATATCCATAAGGTTTTTAGGCTTATAGATTCTCAGATTAGATTCATGTTGAAACCTGAATGTTCCTATATATACACTACTGGCCAAAAGTTATGACTTGGGCCACATTTGTACAATATTTGATTTTTAATCTAAACCCTCAGGTTAGATTTCAAGTAGCCTGTTGATTAAATGTTTAACCATTGAAATTCATGTAAGTACAAAAGATAATTACAAAATTAGTTTTTAATTATCTTTCAGGCGTGGTTCAAAATGGAGGAGACATAAATCGGTTAAAGGAATAGTTTGCCCAAAAATGTCATCATTTACTCCCTCTCATGTAATTTTATACCTATATAAATTACTTTCTTCTGTTGAAGACGGGAAAGATATTTAGACTGAAGAATATTTAGGAGAAGAATGTTAGCAATTCCAGTTCTGGAACATCTTTGACTACCATAGTAGGGAAAATGAAATGGTATTTAAAGATCGTGTTTCATGCTATGTCATGCATTCTGACTTCTTTACACTGTTGAACGTGCTGGCTTCTCATGGTCAACTTGTTAAAAAACGAGTTGGACATATGAAGTTGTATTTCTGTACTTGATACACTCCCCCAGCACTCCAACTTGTTTCGAAAAGTTTTTCATAATTCTTGAACCCTGTGACGACACAGGAATTCAGAATTATAAAAAACTTTCCGAAATATTCCTTTTATTGGCCATTTTCCCGGAGAAGCATGGCAAGGCGAAAGAAATAGCCCGCCCTCGAGCTAACCGACGAGCGACACCCGCTTACCATCAAGGTTATCTGTGCTGTGTCAAGATGGGCTGCGCTGTAGGTCGCTACTCTTGCGATAGTGAAGTTTAGGTGTGTCTGTTTGTTCACGGCATTTCAGTGATGGATGTTATATAAACGGATATAACGCTGGATTTGGAGATCGTTTGAAACTGATAGATGGTGCGGTCTTTGTGCTTAAAGATGGCGGACATGAACTGCGCACAGTAAGTCATTCGTCTGTGTTTTGTTGCGAATCAGCGATTATGTGCATAATGTACAAAACACGAAAGGATTAATGTGATGATGTGTTGCTTGCTCATGCTGTAGTCCCGTCCCACTCCCCACCTCTAGCAGCTTGTGTTTGTCCGGAAATAATCGTACAGCTGTATCTCTTTTATAAATTAGATCAAAATAAATACTCTTCGAAGATATGACGTATGCAATACTACTGTATAGACACTCGAGATTGTCTATAAAAAGGATCTCAAAATCATTTCTCTCTCAAAATCACTCAAAAATCCCTTCTCTCAACAAATATGTTAAAGTAAACACATTTTTGTGTTATAAAATATTAACAGATTGTGTCTTTTAAACACAATATGTGTAAAGATGTTTGTAATTTGTTAAATAAATAAAAGGACAACACCAAGTTAACTCAAAATGTTGTGTCCTTAACAAGACACATAGATGTGTTCAGTTTTGGACAGATTGAGTTGTTTTTAACAGCAGTTTGTGTGCAAGTGACTGCCACAGGTAACCTGCTTGTAGCTTATACTTGCAAAATAACATAGTCATTATTTGTAAGGGCCGGTGGCTCCGTTTTAGCAAGGAAGACTGGGAATAGACAAAAGTTTGAGTTATAATGTTAAGACTTTAGCCTTTTATCCCATACACAGAGCTTAGTGGCCAATTAGCATGGCTGGGTTCTCTCATCATCTGTTATTGAGCTAAATGTGCTTAGAACTGATACCACTATGGGTCAAGTGAAGCAGAATAACCATGATCTATCTGGCAGCTCAAGTCAAAGCAAGCCTGTAATAATCCACTCATTAAACCAATGATTTATGAACCAATGAGTTATTTAACCAAACAAATCTCGCAAAGCAACATTACGTCACTTCGCATCACGTAACCCATTATGCCGCACCATAACTTTTCTGCAGCCTGTTCCGTTTTTCCATGAATGACATAAATAAATCAAGTGCAGAAACGGAAGAAGTCTATGAAAACGATCTCTTTGACGGTTGTTGTCCACCAAACACTGCGGGATCAGTACCTTACAGCTGAGCTGAAGCATATCAGTCAAACCCCACGAGCAGAATGTGTCTTAAGGATAGAGTTCCTAATTGACGTGGCGAGGTTGCCGTGGAGATCCGTTTCCCCCGAGCGATGTTCCAGACGGGTTCTGACCGCGTGCTATCTCTTTCATAGGCGTGCACGGGTAAACGCGGACACAGAGACCTTCTGGATATCCGAGGGCAGGATATTATTATGATCGCGGGAATTTGAGCGGAGAGAGAAAATAAAAAACAAAACATCAAAAAGCTGCTTACAAAGTGTCCAGGTTGGCAGAGTCGCCCACCACAGCGGCTTTCATCCGGTAAAATAATAGGCCTGTAGACCTTTTCAAAAGACATTGTTTCAGATAATGACAAGGTAGGGACGATCATGGAAAGCTTTAAAACCCCCTTCATCTCTGAAACATGACAGCTTCTTAAAAAAAAAACGATGGGAAGGTGTTGTGTATCTCCCGAGATGGTGGTGGGATTGAAGAATGCATAATTTATTAAAGAGCATATAGTTTATCTTCCTGCTGTATTGATATTGTTGCTTTTCTCTAATGCACTATATTTTTCCTTTGCTGTATTTAGTTGATCTCGGGTTTGTGCCTCCTAATTAGAAGACGCGAGAAGAGTAAATGGCAACTTTTAATTGGCAGATACGCTCGCGGCTCATTTGAGAAGCCTATATTTATCACTGTAAAAACAATCACCTCCATGCATGCTTATTTGATATAACACAACGGCAACCTTACCTACTTTTGATTGGACGAAAATAGGTTCGGCAGAAGTTAAAATGTTGACAAGTTTTGCTCTTGAGATTTAAGTTGATGTGTTAGATGCGAGGTTGTTGATGTATTGGCGGCATGTTTTCAATGAAAAAGGCACCGTTTCCCAGCATGCTTTAGTGGCAGGTCAAACCCAAGTGCCACAAATAGGGCTTGTCTGCCGATGGCCTGGTGAATCTAGGATTGAATGCGATCCAGAGTGCTTCATTCAGAAGCTGTTTATCCTGTTGCTAATGCAAAAATTAAGCCGACCTGAAAAGAAAACAGATTTGTATTCATCGCGTGTCCGCTGGCATCCTAGTCATCATTGTCAAATCAAAATCAATTTGTGCATTTCTGTTTTCGCTTGAGGTCATTGAAAGCATGTGCTTATGTGGGTGTGCATGAATTCTACACGCAATCTGCGTTGTGATATACGAATACATACGTCCCATAACATATTTTTGCATGCATCTAGAAGTCACTTTGATGTTCCACAGATGCTGCTGATCTAGTTCTACTTTTCAGCTTTGAAGTGTTTGCTTTGATACAGTATACTTGTCTCTAAAAATCGCATGTTCATCTTCCCACGTACCAAACTCCGTCTCAGTTTCAGCTAATAATGCCAAACGAGTGTTTTCTAGTTCACCCAATGATGGAAACTCTGTCCTCATTACCCAGAGTCCTCCGCAAAGTTTTACACAGACGTCCCGTGGAAACCAAAGCCTCCTGGTGATGGATCGCACGTGAAGGTTGTGTTTCTTCTCCGTCTTGACAAATATCCCATGTCATCTAATGATTTCAGATGCGTGAAATTCGGGGCGGGAAAATAAGAGCAATAAACCAGATCTATTCGAAAATTCTTCTCAACGCAAGCGTACCATCTCAGCTATTCTTTGGGAACACGCGGGACAAGAGGAAGACATAGAGGCGGCAATTATTTTGCGCGCAGAGAAGCTTCATAACTCAATAAGAACATAGCTGTGAATGATTTATTTTGCGGTTGCACAGGAGTACGGGCATAAATCAGCCGACTCACCTGTCCTCTTCGCTTATTTATGGGCTCTGTTATTTATAGGGCATGCTGTGGGGTAATCAATATACTTTATTTTAATTACATTTTACTCCTCGGCACCCTGTGTCCAGCAGCACATTTTTATGTCGAAAACATTCATTAACATGTGGAGAGCTGAGGGATTGAGAAGTCAGCCTTTGGTCTGATTGAGAGAGGTCAGACAGGAACGAGACCGATTCTTTCGGGTTGCAGATGAAAGGTTGAATAAATGCCATGGGTGTGGTGTTGATGGACGTATTGCTTTGGTCCCAGAGCAGTCCAGTTTCAAAGTCAGTCGTAATTTTTGCAATTAGCCTTGAGAATGTCGGAGCCTTTATATGTCACGATTTATACACGTCTCCACACGAAAACCGAGGCAGATGTGTGTCGTTTTATTTGGCTTTGAGGACTCCGCCATCTCAAGCTTTCAGCTTTAACACAAAGGAATCTTGCGATTTCATCCAGAAAACAAGATCAGCAAAGGGTAATCTCATCTCTTGCAGTTAAAGAGATTTGTTTCTCTGTTGTCACCTTCATCTACAGCTGTGGAAACCTCAGCGTGTGGCTCTCATCCAGACTGATAGCGATCTAATCTCCTCTAAAAGCAATGCAGTTCCTGAGGGATGTCTCCCACCTTTTGAAGGCCTAAAATACAGCGCCGGATGAGCGGCATCTGTACGCCGGAAGGCGTGTTTGTTAGGACTCCTGATATTTGCACAGAAGAGATTATTCCAAACAGCAGGCGATGTCTTGTTTATTGTTTGGATGGTAGAGGAGGGGGGCGTCTCATTCCAATGCCAGAAGAATTTACATGGAACTGTCCACCGTGCCAGTCTTATCCAGGACTTTACACCCAGAACGAGGAAGAGTGGCCTGCCAGAACCTGGCAGAGCCAAACATGCCGTGGCAGAATTTCAGGACCGCCACTTTATTCTTTTTGATGTGACTGCCATCTCCCCTAGCCCAACCCCCCCCCCATTATTTCCCTTCTAGAAATGTGTGGAGTTGTTGTCCAAGAAAGATGGCAGACTTTGTTGTTACATGTTCCTAGTTGCTTTTTTGGAAAGGTTGGGTTTTCCAACGTAGAGATGTGCCAAGATAATAACCAAACTACATTTTGGATTACATGAATGGCAATGATTTCTAAGCTGCAGTCGACAGAGTGAGAAGTCTGTCGTAAAAGCAACTGGAATTTTGGTACGTATTGGTTTGTCGCTGTTTATTATAATGTAAATTCATTATATTTAAAATAAACGTTATCTAGTGTCCAAAGAGGATGTTAGGGGGGGTCAAATTTGGACAATATTCGGGTTAGATCCTCGGGTTAGAATTAACTGCCATTACATGATACAGAATGGACAAAACACAAAGTTTTAATGTATTTATTTATCAAAATGATTTGGCAGAAGGCAAAATACTGTGGATTACGAATATTCAGTTTTATTAAAATGTACAAAAATGTATAAAAACAGAAACCTCCTTACCTACTGTTTTATCTGTTGTCAATATTTGTCAATTCTCTGCTAATATTCTGTAGTAATTTTCCTAAACTGTGTGATTATAAGAATTGCTCGTGTTGTTTGAAGTTTTTTGCCAATCTTCTTTAAATTCTTCTCAAAGCAACATGCATACAAAATGTCTTAAATAAAATATTTGAATAAAGAGCGTAGATGTTGGTTTCCCAGAGTTAGACATTCCCTATGGCCACCACTCCATTGATCCTGTATAAATTACTTATGTAACGCCTTTAAAAAGGACATTTTTCTTTACCCAACTGTTTTATTTTATATGTCTGCTAAAAAGCTTGTACTGATATTTTTTCACGGTGTTAAATGTAAGGCTAAACTATGATAGCCAAGTACACACCATCTTACGGGTAAATCTAAAGGGTATGAACTTGTCATTTGTCATACATTTCAAGTTCTTTTTAAAAATGGAGCCGTGTTTTTCATTTACACTTGAGATATTGCACATTGGTCCAAGCACTGCCATTGGCAGAAAGGCCCTGTCAGACACTCCCATTAAAGTATATAACCAAAGGAAACAATCATTCTTGGGAGGCTGGACGTCTCTCTGGGGCAGAAGCAGAAGGCCTATCATTCACCATAGGTGTGTTATTATTATTGACCTGTCTGCTGTACCATAGATGGGTTTGTTTGGACTGGAATATTGATAACCTGCCAGCAGACTTAATCTGATTGGGGGGCTTTGGAAGTTCATGAAATGTTCTGACTTGATTTTATTCGCCGTTTTGTTAAATGATTGTATTGATTTGATTTGACTATCATTTTGGACTTTTTTTCAATGAGATTACAGTAATTTAGAGTAAGTAGAGTAAATATACAGTGAATAGAAAAATGAATAGAAGTGTCCATAACATTCAAAAGAGGAAAGAGAAAAATCTTTATTGTTAACTTCATCCGTCATTCTGTGACAGTGACAATCTTGACAATATACCTTCAGGCACAAAGAAGAATTGTCCAGTACAGTATAAGAAGAATATTTTGACAATGAATAATGTCAACTGTAGTTAATCGGCATGTTTGATTATAAAAATTGCTCAATATTATATCAAATGGTCTTATAGCTTCTTCGAATGGTTGAAAGTTTGAAAGGAAACTGTAATAATGACACTTTTGTGACATGTGTAATATATCATAGGAGAATTGTGGCATTTGGCAAAGGTGTTAAATTTTAGTGAGGGGAACAGGGAACATTTCAAGCTGCTTGGCACAATTCTTCTTGGTACAGTTTTTCATTATACAGTAAATGAGAAATTTACATATTTATTTCGAAGAGAATAACAGAAAGGATAATATATCAAAAAACTATATATCTCTTATTCTGAAAGAGAAAGGTATACAATATACAGTATATGTATTTTTTTTAACCAATGTTTAAATATGCATAGCGCTTATTTAATAATTGAATAGACCACCCCCCAATGTAAGGTTTGTGCCACAGCTGCCCTAAGCTAACAGTATTGGTGATTATAAAAATCATTTGTTTCTGTAATGTAAGCTCTGTAGTTACAGTAGTATTTGTACATTTCCTATTTTAAAAGCAAGGAAGAAATAATAATAAAGGAGTTTATTATTTTATTATTCACATGCCCAATTACAGTCAAGAACAACAGAGATTGTGGAAGAGTACATAAAGACAATTCCTAGAAGAATGCAAGGTCAAAGGAGGCCGTGCAAAATATATATACCCGTTTTTACAGACAAGGCTTAATTTAAACCAAGTTTTAAATCATGCCTAAATTAAAATAGGATATTTAATTCACTTAGATTAAAATGTCTTTAGATAAAAATATTACTGGTGTGCATCTTTAGACAAACATAGGGCCGCAGCTATCGATTATTTTATCAAGTTTTCTAATGATTTTCCATCTATAAATCAGGTATTCGGACAATAAATACTTTTTCTTTATTAAAGAGCAATAATAAATATACAAGACCTAATAAGATGGGTATCTTAAAATGAACAACTAATTTGTTTGTTTTTTAGAAAAAATACTTTTTTATTGCTGAAATTGCATACATTAATATCTGTGAAAAGTTAACCCATTTAATACATTACATTGTCAAATTGCATTAAAAATGCAATATAATACGAATGTATAAATAAGAAACATTATTAAAACAAGAAAGAATAATTTCAAAGGTAAACAGCTAACTTCAGCTTATGCATGATGCATTTAGTTTATCTAAGATTTAGTTTCTGTTTTCTTGTTTTGTTTGAAGGGAATCATGACCACAGCTAAACTTTGCACACTTGACAAAACAATAATGTGAGACATGTTAGCAAAGTGCTAGCGTGACTAAACGATAAAGGGATACAGTTTGTACAACACTGTGACACGTAGAACGACAACAGTCTACCGCCACATTATAAGGTAAAAGTTGGATTATTAAAACTGTAACACTGTTATAGATTGTTTACCTGGATACCTACAGCTGTTCTACATAAACAATATTGATTAGCACAATTACTTTATATTGTAAACACTCCATTCAACATGTACACATAACCTATTTATCACACTACTTACAGACGCTTGTTGGTCCAAATCAAGTTGCTATTGACTTGTCTTTCAGGCTCAAGCGGCTGGCAAATCCCATGTTGAACTCGCCAAAATTTGAGAAGGGATCGTCAGTAAATTGACGAGCACATAACACAAGGTTGGAATTGTACTACAGTGTTATCATAGAAAAAATAAAATTTAACTGTTGATCCATACACGTCGTCATCCTTTGGCAGCGAAAACAATGTACATTCAGGGCACAAATCACATCATCTCCACGACATGTTGTATACGCAATACTACCCGAAGTCCTAGTGGGCAGGTCATAGTGTTCTTGTTTTGCGGGAAGGAAGGGATTGTGCTGATGTGTTACACTGTGAAGTATCGATGTTACACTCAAAAGATTCGAAAGCCTAACGATTTGTTATCCAATATCTTAATTTATCATGAACTTTTTGGATTAACAGCTTTGCAGATCGTTAAAATTGAAGGAAATCTATGTTACACACTGCGATCCCGGTAATTTTATGAGATTCATGAAACCTGCACTTTATGTCAGGGCAACTGTGCTTGCACTACCAGAATCTTGTAACCCCGCGTACAAAGTACGCATAGGTCGTGCATGCTCATTCTATTTTTCTTTAATTTTCTTTTTTTGCATATTTTTATTGAAAAAACAAAAAGAGTGTCAAAGGAATTTCATAGAAATATATATAAACCATCCCTAACACCGCCCATGTACCCACCCGCCCACAGCATCCAAAACATTTCCAAATACACAGTTATAGAATATTTTTTATACAAAAGCTAGGAACGATAAATTCTTATTACGAAAGCGTAAATTGTATCAATCAGTGATGAGAGAGCCTATGACAAGGTTTTGGTTAGATTCAAAGAAGTCTACCAAAAGATCCCATATTTAATAGTACCCTTTCAGTTCCCCCTTTATACTCTAGGTTATTCTTTCAAATGTGATACAGTGCGTTAAATATTTCAACCAATGATCAATGAATGGGCCTTCTATATTCTTCCAATAAAATGTTTTTGAGTGTTTAGCAAGAATTAAACCGAAATGACTCATTCTAATGTGATAGGTTGGTAATGATAAATTTACCGGGATTAAGCCCAGAGCACATAGTTCAGGAGTCATAATGACTGGCTTGATATGATTGAGGAAATTAATTGTATTACTTTTTGCCAAAATGAACATTCCCTTGCGTGTTTGACATTTAAAACAAGTGTCTGGGATATCTGGGTTAAACTTATTTAACTCTTCAGGGGTGATATAGGTGCGTATTATCCAGTTGTACTGGATCATCTTTAATCTGGTATTAATTGACACACTCTGGGCTCTAGCACATACATGATTCCTTTCTGAGTGCAAAAGGTCATATCTCATATCTACTCCCCAAGCAGCCCTCTGGAATTCAGAGGATTCTTTGGAGCTATTGACAAATTTGAGTAAGACCATGAAATTTGGTTTGTGCTAACATTCTCATACATCATAGCCTTTACTAGTTCTGTTGGAAAAGGTCAAGTTAATGAGAAATTTTACTTGGTCTGAATATAACTGGAAATTATATATTTGAAATATATGAAAAAATATGTCTCTGGGAGTCCAATTTATTTAAGATCTGTAAAATGTCTCCCTCAAACAAATCCCCAATCTTACGAATGCCTTTTAATGCCCAATGTTTGAAGCCTGGGCAGTTTTCCCTGGTCTAAAATCCCCCTCCCAACGTGCGCTGAACATCATTCCATACTATTAAACTATTTTTGACAAAGATATTTTTCGTAGCCTTTTTAAGGTTCTTAAATTGTTCAGATTACAAAAACATATCCGTACCCATATCTTTTGCAACCATTGATTCTATTTCTAACCAGGGTAATAATGTTTGCGTTGAAAACCAATAGGTGAGAAATTCATTTTTATTATATTTATACTGCCAATCAATGAGATTGGCAGGGAGGACCATCTGTCCATGGATTCATTTACTTTTTTATGACTGGGTTATAATTGGCAGCGACTAAACTTTCAATTGTCGGAGTGATAACTATGCCTAGATATTTAAAGCCATTGATTGCATTGTAAAATGGATGCCTAATCGGTGATTGGTTCCTTTCTTGGCTATTTAAAAACAGTATTGATGATTTGGCATTATTTAATCTATAACCAGAGAACTTTCCAAATCTATCAATTAATTTGAGAAATGCTGGTACGGATCTCTCAAGATTTGTCAGGAAACGATTACTGTTGTCTGCGTATAATGCTATTCGATGGTCATGATCAATTATTTTTATGCCATTGATAGAGGGGTAGCTTCTAACCGCGATTGCTAAAGGTTCTAATGCTAGAATAAAGAGCATTGGCGACAAAGGGCATCCTTGGTTTGGTTTATTTCTTATATTGCACATTTCTGCTGCCACTAGTGCAGCCCAAAGTGCTGTACATCACATCCAATATTCAAACACACACAAAGAATCCTTGTCGTGTGCCTATATATTTTTGAAAAGGTCTTGATGTTGTATTATTGGTCCTAACTTTACCAGTTGGTTTAAAATATCGATCCAGCGCAGAAATTAATCTCCAAAGCCAAAATAAGCCAAAACCTCATTCATAAACAGCCATACTTGCATAATTTAGCTTGAGGGCATTTGGCTATGCGCGTATGCTCTCACACACGTAAAAAAAGAAGTATGCCACAGGTTTGAGGAATAAACTTGATCGGTATAAACTGCAGTTCTCACAAATGAACAGGTGAGGCAGTATTGAACCAATAATACTAAAACCACCCATCAACACTTTGTGTACTTAGCAGATGCTTAGTATTCAAACGAACATCTGACAGCAGATAAAGTGGATGTTTGCGGAGGATTTACAGTACCACGGCTGACCTACAAAAGTTTTTGTAGTGCAGTCACTTTTTTTTGTCCTTTTGTGTCTGTTCAGTTTTACTGCGCCGTTTGTTGCGTTTTACTTCATAGATTAACAATCAGCACCTCGTTCGTACAGCACATGAGGTGGTGTGCCTGAAAATCAAGGGCCTACTTTGCATTTCAGCAGTGGGTCGTAAAAAAGCGCTGAGTGTTTTCTACGTGATCTCCTTCAGAGTTAACATAAAGAGAGTGATTTTTAATAAGACTCCTTGCTTTGAAGACCGGCAGCAATGTTGTAACAACAAAGCACATTTTTTTAAATGCTCTTTGTTTCCTTTTAGCTTTGCCAGACCATCCAATAACTGTCTGAGGAATGCGAGACAGAAATGAGCGAATAGCTAATCTTTCATACCTACAAAATGAATTGATTGCTTTTGCGTTTGCACAGACAAGTTAAGGAGGATTTTGCTACCTGTTATATAGCACCAAGCGTGTCTGCAGATTTCCATTGGGATTCTCACTTAACCAACGAAAATGTGGAAAGAACCCAGAGTTAAAAAGGGTGTTGTGTGGCTTTAAATACTTTAAGCTAAATCTTCTGCAGCCTGTGCAAAATTGCAATAAAGCAACAGAAAATGCTTCGGTTTGCAGCAAAATTCTTCAATTCTTTATCTATGAAATGATTCTTTCCAATGACATGAATTCATTCCCCGATGGCTTTTTTGTTTGCCCTGCCTGGATCCTGACCTCAACGTTACGGTTGTGGATACAGTTGAGGAACGCATCAATGTCTTCCTGACATGAGCACTGTGACCCCATTGACCTCTCGAGGCGTCCAATGAGCTGCTCATCACTCATGGCGAGACCTCTGCCGCTCCGGTTATTACAGCATGCGTCGCTTTCACCTTTTATCCCCACATTCCCTCTCGTCTCGAATCGCTCACCTGGAAAAGCCAAGTGAATTCCTTCTTTCTTGCTACGTCTTCTTGCAGTCACAGACTGCCCTTTCTCCAAGCAATCATTAAGGATAAAAACACATTCACTGTCATTCGCTGACAGTCTTTTGTACTCTTGAGTTTATAAATGTGAACAATAAGGTTTCGGCAACTGAATTCATCTTAACTGAGTGGTATTTTTTCCCAGAGGCCAAGCGTACCACCACAACGCCATCTCCGATAGTCCACGTCCTTCTCCTTTCAATCGTCGCCTCTGGAGGACAGATAATGTCGGCTTATTCGAGGTAGCTATTTTTCTCGGGCTAACCATTTTGCCCTCAGCTTCTTTGAGAAAAGCTATTTGATACTGACGCTTTTTCTCTATTCCCTGTTCTAATGCTCAGTGTGATCTTTGAGCAGCCGCCTGTGAGATCACATCTGCAGACGTGGCCTCGGTCATATCATCACGCACATGTTACCGTTCGCATAAACTTCTTTTGTCGCCATTATTTTAGCCCTTCCACAAATAAAAAAGTTGTGCCACGGTTTAATTGCTTGAAGGTCAATGACAATGATGTGACAACTTATTAGTAACCGCATCTGATGGCACTGATTTCATAGCTGACTTTAGCTCGCCACTTGGTTTCCAGGCAATTACCAAGCGTGCTATTTATTAATTTCATGGTTCACGGAGCATCAGACACTATAAATAGGTGAGGGTGGTTGTGAAATCCCTCACAATGTTAGTGGCTGGTATTGATTTTTTTGAAAAGATCCAAAAGCTTTGAAATAAAAAATGATTCTGTATGATGTACCTGAGTTTGTGTTCACTTATATACAGTGGGTGTCAAGCTAATAAATTTGTAAACCTCATCACATCGCTCAAAATACCTCATCCCAGTAAACGAATGATTCAGGACATTTTGTAAAACAAACGTATGTTCTTCTTTCTGTCTTTGATTTGCAATTCATTCTACCCAGCAGGTAATTTTCAGTAAGTGGATGCTAGTTCATAAAGATTTCCTAGCAAAGTTTCTACCTGTGTAGTTTTTTAAACTATGATTCTGTGTTTTACGAAGTTTAACAACAACTAGAAAGTGTCTGAAAAATGTCTTGATATAGAACAACATGCTGTACTCTTGACGGAGACTTGTTTCTCATGATCTTAAAAAAACGTTTAATCTTAAAGACATATGTGGTAATGTTTTAAATCAGGTTTATAGACTATATAGATGTGCCAACATATTTTTGTCATTCCAAAAAAAAAGTTTATTATGGTTGAGGGGAATTTCTTGGGCCATTAAGAAGAAAAGCTGCCAATAAGAGCTCTATTCTTAAAATTCACATCACTTGGTTTGATACTTATCAAAGAAACGTTGGTGAAATAAAACATTATTATAGTTTTATTATACTAACTATAACAATTATTGAAGCTCCCAAAAAAATAAGTTTTGGTTATTTTGAAAATATCCTCAGTATATAGTTTTATAATTGAATATCTTTAACTTGTAAAACACTTCATGTTCTCATAACACACATGTTCTTGTACTATTTTAAAATATCACTTGTTTTGATACTTGTCAAACTAACGCATCTGCTTGAAACGATTATTTTTAGATAAAAGTCCCAGATAGCGAAGGCATATCTGTGCTAAAGATCTGGAGATCTGCTGTGTAGAAACACTTGACAGAAAATGCAGTTTTACATACATTCTAAACATCTTACAGACATCTTCTATATGTCTATACGACATCTCTCAGGAGACGTTCTGGAGACATTGCAAGGAGCACACAATAAAAAATAATGCAATTGTAGATGCAGACATTAATTATTTTAAGCTCCCTATATCACATGTTTCTAGAATTGTTTTTATAATAGTAGTCTTAATGCATCCAATGCAATCTAGCATTTTTTTGTTTTTAAGTGTGACTAGGTGTCCATACACTACATATGGGGCCACTATATGCTTTAAAGTGTGTATAGGGAACCTAATTTCCTTTTTGCTTTTAATAAAATTAGATCCGGATTAGATTTTCCTCTGAGAACACAGAGATGGAGATTTTCAATATAAAGTCTTCAAAACACATGGCACAGCACCTGGACCGGCAGGTGTTGCAGCCTTGTGTCCCATTATTGTTCTTTTATCTCCTGGAGAAATGTCATTCTGAAGTCATTCTCCACACGATTGCCTACACTCACAAACACATAAGAAGAGCTTTTTCAATGTTATTTTTTTTAGCTTTTCTGACGACGTTCCAATACCTAAACTGAGACGCCGTGTGTTCTTGCCAAAAAGAGAGGGGTGCTGCTTGAAACCATTTGCATAGTAATTAATTACACCTTGTCAAAAAATGAGTCAGCCATGTTTGAAAACAATCCAAATGAATTAGACTAATAAAGACAAAACCATCAGCCAAGAAAGAGCTTCTAGACGTAGTGTACAGCCTGGAGACAATCTGCTCCCACTGCTTTACCTTCCAAACACTACTGACAACTTTGTTGCTGCATATGTGGGGGTGCAAGGTCACTCCATTATTTCTAAATGTTTGGTATTAATTATTTTGAGAGCGAGAAGCTGTGCTATTTACTGGTACTCTAACAGAGAAACACGACTAAATATGTTCCAGGACGTCTGCTTTCGGCTGAATTTTGTTGAATGTCATGACTGTTCCTAGTATAAACAACAATGATTTTTTCCCCAATCGTTCATTTTCTCTTTGATAAAACTGCATTTATTTTCTTTATTCATTCAGCAGTATCTCTCCATGCAGATAGTTTAAACAGATCGTCCGTAGTTCTTGTATCCGGGTGTAAATAACCCGGGTCCCATCTATCTATTAAAGTCAGGGTCCAGATTTAATAGGCATCTGTGTGTTTATTATTGGAGATGGGGCAGTCGTTACTGCGGCCAGCCTGAGACTGAATAGTTGGCTGCGTTTATGGTCAGTGGACCCAATGAACTTTATGAGACCAGCTAGTCTTCTCTGTTGCCTGAAATATCATGTTTGTGTCTATCTCCAGAGAGAATTTATTTTGCTGATTCATTGCTTTGCGCTTGTGTGAGGGCTGAATGGATTCGATTTTTCTCTTATTTATTTGCTTCATTTTTCCCTCTTTGTGGACGGGAGGTTCTCTCCAGAGAAAAACATCTCCTCCAGCTGAGGTCTCCTGTGAAATGAGATTAGAAACGGCGTTATATAATCGGAGTATTTTCTCTTAACCTAGGTTGATCCGTAAACCCCACAATACCTCAAAGAGATGTTTCAACATGAACACAAAATTCATTTAGAAGTCATAATACCGTTTAAACCCACTTTATGTTATTATTGGGACACTCATAATGGTTTCTAACAATTCGTGTTTCACTCTGTCTCTCTCCACCTCCAATATGACTGCAACAAAATATGTTGTGTTAAAGCTTAAAGCTTAATGCTTGAGATTTGGCTGGTTATTTCAGTCCCTGGTGGTAGATGCTCTGACTCCTAAACCCCTCAAAAAACATATTTTTTGAAAAATAACATTGTACAGTGCATATTTTTAACTTATGTTGTTATAATTATATAGTATATACAAAATATAGAAGACAAAAAGTGTTTTTCAATGCAACTTTCAAAGCCTAATCATAATGCTTTATCGATGATAGAAATGTGAACGCCATGTACTGCCATTACTAATGGCTATATGCAATATGGCCGCTCTGGCAAAGGATGTCCCGCCTTCCAGTAAGACTGACAATTATTTTGGGGGGCTCTACACAGAGACTCGCGTGGTTCATGCCAGCTTGTGAATTCGCAGTAGCTGCAGTGACCTCAGCGTTTTTCAGTGCAATTTGAGCTCTAAAAACAGTACAGTTGATGTCAGGTTTAATTGTTCGTTGGAAATATGTTATTTAATTAATTTCAGAAATAGCTGTCTTTACCCATTCAAGTAAATAGGACTGTTGTCGTGCTTCGATTAAAAAAGAGCCGTTGAGAGATAGAGTCGTATCTGTTGACTCTAATGGAAAAGTTTTTTCACAGCAATGGTGGGTTCATAAAACCTCTCAATAGTTCCTGCAGGTTATTAGGTTTATTAATCTCAGGGATAAACAGAACAATTGAGATAAACTTTGAACACATTTAAAGATGTTAGTCATTTAATAAATAAAACAATTAAAGAACTAAAAACATAGCTTCCTGGAACTATCTGAAGGCTCCATGAATCACGTGATGCTTGTAAAATTTGAACTTCCGTTGTCTCTCTTTCTCTCTCTCCCAATGGCTCTGGATTAAAGTAGCTGCCCGGAGATGTTGCAGACTTTGTATTTTTTTGTTTACAGAAAACACAGCTTTTGAATTAAGGACTGGAACGAACCGTTTTATAAAAAATGAAGTTATGCCTGTTTTAATGTGTTACATGAAGTTTTCCTGTCATTCTGTTTATAGCTATTCAACACTGTTGTGATGTTACTATATCCTGCAGCTTAAGAGTGGTCACATGACATTCATGGCTCAAGTGTGATACATGTAAATTTTGTGCATTAAAGTAAAATTTTACCCCAAATACAAATTCTGTCATCATTAAATCACCCTCATGTCTCTCTTTCTTTGATGGAACACAAAAGAAGATATTTTGAAGAACGTTGTTAACTGGCCCCCATTCACTATACAATAGAAGAGAACAGGTCCCAGTGCTGTTCAGTTACCTACTTGCTTCAAAATATCTTCTTTTGTGTTCTGCGGAGGAAAGTATGTCCTCAAGTTTTGAAATTATTTTTTTTCATGCTGAGTAGATACTCAGATATACTGTGCTGTTCAGGGAAATTTCATTGTGGGGACAAAAACACTGCAGCTCATCTGCTGTGGAAAATCTATTTCTACTAATCATAAAAGTGTATTACTTGAGACTTAGTTGATTTGATGTGACCTGCAGTTCATTAAGTCTGACATTGACTACACGTCATAGTGTGTGTGTCAGGCTTTTGTGCCCCCTTCTGAATGTTGAATGAAAGAAGGACTTCACTTAAAGAACTAAAGAATAAAGCAGACCGGATTCAGCAGTTATCATGCAAATAGAAATCCTTCTTTTCCCCAGGTAATCCTCTCAGCTCTGTAGAGCTCTGAGATTACTCTGCCATCCTAATATGCCTCTAGAAACCGGCGGTACTATTTCAAAGGGATACCAGAATGGCCACTTCACACCTCTCTGCTGTTTTTTATTTCTTTTTTTATGAATTTGATGTGCAATCAAGCTGACGGACGCCCTAGTGGAGCGACAACTAATGGAGAGCCCTTTAAATCAAGAGAAAGAGGCTCTCGTTGGCTGCAGAACGTCTCCCGAGATCACCGTCACCTGAGGATTACATCTGCATCACATGATCTCCGCTCCGGTGCCTTGGATTTATGCTTCATATCTGACAGGAAACATGAAGCTAAAAAAAGAACATGATGAACTTCAAAAGATTTATTTTTCTGCATGGCAACCATATTATTTTTTCTGTTCTGTTTGATAGTCCTTCAGCTCACACGTAGCTTATCTCAGTATTGTGTGATAAACTCAAGGAGGTCTTTAATACCTGCAGTGCATTCTTATTAATTTCATTTTGGACCCCCTGGAATACTTGATTTGAAATATGCCATCTCTATTATTGTTATTATTGTTTATAATAATAATAATAGAATAAATCAATAATTATATTATGGGTAATTATAATAATAATAAAAATAAATATTATACTGACTTATCTTTTTTATTGTAGAGGAATTTATATCTATATTACGAGGTGGCCAATTCTGAGAAATTTGAAAACATGAATCATATGAAAATGTGCAATTATTTGGAAAGAAGTAATACTGAAGCCCCTCTCCAACCCCCCCAAACTCGTCTTTGATCTCTTCCCTTTGAAATGTTATGTAACTTGGCTTATCCGACACCCTCTCTTATAAAACCCAATGTTAGCTCTGGTTGGATGTAACCGGTAAACACATTATACACAAATATTCTTAATATCTGTTTCGATTTGCATCTTTCCACGGATTGCTGGAGCTGCGATATTCTCTGATTTCATTTTTATTTCCTTCCGTAATGCCTGTATTTAAGAGTTTTCTAGTAGCCGCTAGTCAACGGCTTAACGGCTTGATTTTAATTTCAAATGACCACTTACCCCTTACCTGACCTTCACCCAGTAATAGCCCATGAGTCTTGTCTAGCCAAGATGAGATTCTGAATACACACAAACAAACTTTATAGGCTCTGCATGTCTCTGTGTAGGTTTGTATTCATCCCATCTAGAGAGAAGAAATCCGGTTCATGTCCTTGAGGGCAATAGTCCAGCTGTTTTATGGGGCTTCATGCACTCAGCTCTGTCATTATACATAACTAACTCTGTTTAGTTGGTAATTAGTCAGAGTGATTGAGAGGGAAAAGAAGAAGCATTTTCCATCATCTCAAAAAAGTTAACTAGCATGTCAGGATGCTCAGTTTCATTATTATTCTTTTCCTCCATTGTTGAGGAACAGAATATCTGACAGATATTTGAGAACTTGTTATTTGATAGCGAACGCAAAAGAAGCATCTGCATTTAAAAATGTACTTCAAGGTTACAAATGCCTTTGATGGTACACATTGATTGAATAATAATTTTGATGTTTAGTTGGCATTGACATTTTCTGTTGAAACACGGAGTGTTGTCTCTCTGATTTTAAATAAATAAAAGTCAAGTCATTTACCCTTTTATGTACAATACACACTGTTTCGAGGCAGCTTCACACGTACAAACAGTAACATATTCTATGTTTTCTACATTTAAGATGAATTCACTGTGAAATACTGTATAGACCACTTTGCACGATGTTAAGACTGGTCCAGTTTCACTTCCGTTTTCTGTTTTTATTTCTTAATTATTCTTTTGTTAATCAAACATATATTATTCAATCTTAAAGATATATATCAATCAGTTTAAATTGGTTGTTAATATATGTTTGTGTAATTGAAAATAAGAGGTTCTTCTGGACCAGCGTTGAACCAGCGCTGTTTACGTCATCTGAATAGGTCAATATGTGTGTAAAGCTGCTTTGCAACCATGCAAAACTGTGAAAGGTGCTATAGAAATCCATTTTTGGATTGCATAAAATAGTTAAGTGGTTTTGGTCTCAATAGGATTTAGTTACTTAACTGCCATAAACCATGCTAATGAGATATAGACAGTCTCATTGTAGAGCATTTGATTAGGCAAATCTGGAGATGATCACATTTATGAAAGTCTTAGTGTGGGAAGATATTCAAATTCAATGACACTTTAATCAAAGCCCAGTTTTTGAAGGGGTAATACTATTTTATATATTAATCTTAATAACATCCTGGTTGTGTTTTTTTAGCTTATTCAGCCAGGAATGACTTGGCTGAACATTCTCAATGCTTCCATTCAAATAAATAATCTTGTGTTATAGGAAGCCTGGTATCTTTTTCCAGAGTATTGGCGTGTTATGTTTATCTATTGTGATTCGCTTAAAAGGACTAGTTGTTTTAATCCCACTATTTCAGCACAGTTGAATTGCCCAATAGGACATTTTCCACGCTTTATGCATGGGGAAAGCAGTCAAGAATATGAATCAAGGAAAGGAGGTCTGAGGTTCCACTGGTAGGCCCTCCTATCTTAAGCAGCATTGTAGTGGAATTGGAAACAAAGCCCCTGGAGCCCACTTCCACCGGGAACACTTTCGCTTTCCATCACCGATCTTCAGCCTCCGCTGCCAAATTGGCATACTGGAGATTCTTTCTTTCAAATGCTTTATTTATGGCCTCTTCCCAAGGTTCAATCGACTCAACTATGAGGACTGTCCTACTTTAGCTGGACCACAGAACCATGTCCAGCCCAAGGTTGGTCGTTGCGATGTTCAAGGGGAAAGTAAGTCTGTGGTTTGAATCAACTCGCATTTCCCAATCCCTGGCTATACTCAGAAGACCTAAATCTGGGGTCAAGTGCTTGGCCCACGGTTGCTCCACCTCCCGAATAAAGGGTTGCCTTTTTTAAAGAGTTAGCCTTGGTATTTTGGGGATGGCATTTGTTGCCACTCTCTTGGTCTCTACTGCTGCAGCCAAGCAGTTTAGTAGTTGATTGTGGCATTGTGTGTATCTTTCTTGTGTCAAGCTCTTCTTACAACCCACAAGAATATGTTGGAGGTTTACTGGGGTTGCATATAGGTGGCAGGCTGGATCCTGCCCTTACCAGACATGCAGATTTTTGGTGAGGGCAGCACATCATATGTAGCTCATATGAAAAACTTAGCCTGTTCAATACTCCACAGCTCACTCCAAGCAATTTTGCGCCGTTCAATGCCTTCCCACCTTGCTGGGCTTGAGAGACCGCTCTGGCGCATCTACTTGCTTTCTCTTGACGCTGAATCTCCTCCACTACCAGGTGATGCTCTTCCTTTGGTGTCGTTTTTGCCATGTGTGTGTAGTTGATGCCAAACAAAGTCCCCATCTGCCGTATTGCACTTTTCTAAAGATGGCCTTATGTCTGAGGGGTGCCTTTTCATCTCCTACTGCTTTTGTGGGGTTCTATTTCCTTCCTGTGGCTACTTTGGGAGCAGCATCTTCTATTCAGAAATCACAGGATTCTTTGAGCGTCATCTCTAGCCTGATACATTGAAATTGGCCACATCAGGCGTGGCAATAAGCCATATTGGAAGCAACAGAGTTTCAGCTTCCCAGGAAGAGCTGTATTTTTAATTTACTAGAGTCCACTGCCTGTCTCTTGCCTGAGTTGTTCCACATGTTCGGTGTCTTTATGGTCCATATTGTCGACCGTCCTAGGATTTTGATGGGCTTTTCCATGACCATTGGTATTGGCTCACCCTTTATACAGAACCTGTCATTGGTAAGCCTGCCCTTGACAATAGAAATACAGCTGGACTTGCTTGGTTTGACCTCCATTCGTGCCCAACTAATGTTCTCCTGGAGCTTATCCAGCAGTTGCTTTTTACATGCTTTGGTTGTTGTGATGTTTGTCATGTCATCCATGTAAGCCCTGATTTGAAGTTGGCGCAACCTATTTTTCAAACGCTCTCCTCCAACCACCCAACTCGATGCTCTAATTATTATTTCCATTGCCATTGTGAAAGCCAGTGGTGAAATTGTACAACCTGCCATTATGCCAACCTCTAGCTGTTGTCACTTGGTGTTCCCCTCCTGTGCTTTCTGCGGCTGGGTAGTCTCCGTGTTGCTGACTGCTGGCAAGTTTATGCCTGGTTGGCTTTCGTCGGGGGTTCTGATACCCTGTAGGCCGTAGTGCTTGTCCTGCAACTGGGCTACACATACTGATTTGCCCTACCTCTTGTGAAGTATTGGTCAATGCAAGGCCCCTCACTAAGCTCTCTCAGGCTATTCTTCCTGACCTGATGGAATTTAAGACCATTCTCTGATGTTACCTTTGTACAGCCGCAAATGCATATCCGTAGTTTCTGTCCTGTTGTTCCAACTTCTGCTGTGCTGATTTCTTGGTTCTTTGCCATTTCCATTCTGAGGTCTGTTGCCATGTGATCCACCGATGAGTGACATGTTTAATAAAAACCTGTTCTAAAGCCTGACACTTCTATAAGTTGTATAGTGTATAACACCTATAATAATTGTATTAATTTTATAACATGTTTTATTTTTTGATAATTTATGTCTGTTTATATATGCCTTAATGTTGATAAATTCATAATCTTCATTTTTTTAAATTCAGAAATGATATATTGATGTTTCATTGGCAGTCAGGGCCATGTCTAAATCATTTTATCCAACAGCATGATGTTCAGTCGGTGAATCTCCTCCCATTAATATCACCTGCTTCCAAACTTCATGTTTCAATAGGAAATGTAAAGTATCATTTAATGCAAACAGTTTCCTAGTTTTAAATTATAGTTTTATATTAAGTGTAAATGTCTTTAAAACCCCAGCACAGCCTATTCATGAATCGCTGTAGAAGGACCAAGTGAATTGTTAGAGACAGGTGGAATTTCATTATTGTATTTATATACTGACTATATTATAATAAACTTCAGTAATAAATGTCCATAAAGTTGATGCAGATCATTTTCTTTTTTTAATGAATGCTTCACTGAGAAATAAACACGATGGCTCTGTATGTGATTTAGCTCAAGGTTTAGAGCAGTAATTCCTAACACCATTTCCACACCAGACGTGGTGCAACACGACACAACACACGGCTTGTTCTAATGGGATTGTCTTGTCGCCATGCATTCAGTGTGTTCAAAATGTTTAATTATAATGTGTTCTAATGATTTTTATTGTCTTTTCTCGCGTCCGGTGGAAGGCTTTATGTCCTCAATGTAATTGTTCTTTAATATGTGAAGATGAAAGCAAAGACATTTGAACCATCCAGTGTCAGTCATCAGGAATGAAGCTATTTTTGTTTATGAACCAATAGGTAGATCAAGTTTACGTCTGTATGTAGCTTCCAATCTTATATCACAATGAACTAGAAATGATGTGCTAAGAAAGAAACAAATATAACAAGATAATTAAGAAAATGATCAGAGCTCAGGTTACTGCAGAGAGCGACTGCATTGTGAAATGTCCTTTAATAGATTCTCTAATTACCGTGTGAATGTCATGCTCATGCTTACAGTACCTTACAACTGCCTATTTTATCACTGAAAAACAAATGAAAGATTAACCTGCCACATGTGAACATACCGTAATTCTATATACAGTTAAATGCATTCATTTTAGAAAAAGTAAGAATGGTTAACCAGTCAGTCTTGTTTGAAGTATGTCTGGAGGGCACATGTTATCCTCTTTCATAGCAAATATTTAATAAATATCACTGAGCCAGTGTTTCAATGGGGATTTTGTTTTGACCTACTCTGTATGATAGACTAATTTATAAAACTCTGGTGGAAAAGTGACTTCCTGAAATCTTGTAATATGCTGGCAGGTTGTGCCCTTCTTTTGATTCCTCTCATTAAATTGAATTTACCCCATGTAAAAAAGGAAGACCTTGTGTTTTGAATGGTTGTTAGTTTAAAGGGATAGTTCACCCAAAAATGAAATTCTGTCATTTATTCACCCTCAAATTGTTCCAATCCTGTTTTTTTTAGTTCTGTTGAACACAAAGAAATATATTTGGAAGAATGTAATCAGTTTTCAGTCTTGAGGAACAATGACTGCCACAATAAAATATATATATATATTGTATACATTGCTTTGTTGTGTTGAACACAACAGAAGATATTTTGAAGAATGTAGGAAATGAAACCATTCTTGGCCACCTGCTTGTATGGAAGTCAATGATGTCTCAGAATTGAAAATTGTCAACATTCTTCTAAATATATTCCTTTGTGTTTTGCACAACAAAGTAATTTATACAGGCTTGGAACAACTTGAGGGTAAAATCACCACTCTTGACGTTGTGAAATTGGTAACCCAATACAAAGAACCCAATACATTTTTATTTGGATGTTATTTTACCTGACATCATAACCTCTGACAATTCATTCCTTAGTTAAAAATGATTAACTATTTTCAAACTATGTTCAAACTGTGTACAAATCGATTGAACTTGGTTAGAAACCTTATTTTCTAGATTTTAGTGATGCATTTCAATGCCGCCTTGAAGGGAAAGCAGTTTCCACCATTTATTTATTCACAGCCGCGCAAGCTTGTTTATTCCACACCAAAGAGTTTGTGTTTATGGTCTAGAGATCTCATAAATTCAGTGCCCTTGGAAGGTGAATAAAGTCCCTCTGGAGTTCTTTGACCTGTTAAGGCCTTTTATTTTGCCCCCCGCTGTTGTTGTCGGCAAAGGCAATTGCATTTTAAGATGCACTTTACATTACAAAGGTGGAATAATGTCCATAGCCTGAAGTACGGTGCTACGAATAACACAGTTATTACGCAGAGCACTGAGAGGGAGCGGACCACAGAGAACTGTCCCATTTTGCTTTTAAACAGTTCACTACATCTGTCCTAAAATCCAAACAACTTATGCTGACCAAAGTAGGACATGCATTGAAAACTTGATACTCAATAAAATGCAAGGTAATCGGCTTAGCAATGAGATTACACCTTTTATTTCGGTATCAGAAGTTTTCTTGGTCTGAGTTTCTCAGACTGGAGTGTTTCATAGTGCTTTCCCTGAGGTCCAGCCGGATTTTATCTGTGCTTGTGATAAATGTGAGCCTCTGTCACAGGTTGGTAGCAAGGAGCCTGTTTACTTGAAAGGAAATTTCTGTCCGAGTAAAGGTCAAGTTCTTTCCCTTTTTCTCCGGGATCCTAGAAGGAAATTGCTTTTGCGTTAGAGGTGCAACTAGGGAGACGAGAAGAACAGACACACGGCATTCCGAAGGGGGTCTCTGGAGTCTGGGGCAGCATTTCAGGCCGCTCCATTGATGTGAAGATCTTAGATATGGGATAGCCATGAGAACTTCACTTTATATCTTGTTAAAAAAATGTGATTTGGAAATTTACTCTTTAGTGCGCTGCAAAAATGAAACTTGATATATATATGCATAGTTTGCACTGTTCTCTTAAAAAGCCGCAAATCCAGGTGTTTTCTGCAATGTAAAAATAGTCAGTGGTAACCCCAAAATGTCTCTGTTAAGTTTCATCTCAAAATACACCAAATATCGTTCATTATAATATGTTGAACATGGCCATTTGTGGATGCATTGGAAAACGCGCCATTATTGTGTGTGTCTCTTTAAATGCAAATGAGCTTCTGCTCCCCTCTCCATATGCAAAATAACATAGAGCGCTTATACATATGCCCTATCCTTCCAAAACCATACACTAACTCCAATAAAATTAACCTTATACATAAATACAAATTAAATGGAAAAGACAAAAACATAGCTGTATGAAATGTTGGCCATTGATGATTGATCATGTGCATGCATATTACTAACAGATATAAACATGGATATAGGCAAAACATGCATTCAGAGTACTTTCATATGACAGACAGGTTTGTAAAGATCAGCAACCAGGTTGTGTTACAAATGCGCACTCTGTTTCTATCTGCTCTAAGTATTGTTGCATTAAGGACATACGAGAAAACAATGAACTGACGGAGAAAGACACTGCTATAACTTTCTTTCGTTGTAATAATTAAGCTTTACAGAAATGATGTCACGGTCACAAGTCTTCTGAACCGAGGGGCGCTATACATTTTACCACTAATATTACGACATAACACATGTCTTTGGACTAATGTTAAGTCTCAGGTTTAGCCAGGAACATCTAAACAACAGCCGCTAACGTGCTAAAAACATTATTTAGGAAGCCATTTTATTTATTTATTAATTCAATATTATGTATTAGAATGATCTTGGGTTGTTCTATATACACCATGCACTGTTCTGTGTTTTAACTTTTCTGTCTTTCCTGTTTGCCCCTGTAAAGCTGCTTTGGAACAAGGCACATTGTAAAAAGCACTATCTAAATAAACTTGAATTTAACTTTACAGAGATTAAACTAGTTGATAGAAAGCGTCTTCTGAATCTGCTGCCTCCATTATTTGTGATTGATTAAATTAATTGAATAAGTACACCCTGTTGAAAAAAAACAGGATATGCTGGGTTCGGTATGTTTTGATGCTGGTTTGACCAGCTTAAACCAGCTATGGACAGGCACATGACCAGCTAAGGATCAGCTTAAACCAGGACATGACCAGCTTAAACCAGCACAAACCAACTGCAAAACATACCAAACCAGCATACTTTATGGTGTTTTTTTTATCAGGGCAGCATTGTAGATTTTCCTAGAACAGAAATGATAATACTTTTCACCAGAAACCTGCTTCATGAGCAGGGCTTTTAAATGCAGAAAACATATGCTATTAGTATAAAACGTCTTTGTGAGAGTACAATGCAGACAGATTGACAGGCTGAATGTAGTGTGAAGGGTCTGGGGAATAGGCTAATTGGAATGAATGAAAGATGTGAATTAAGCAAAGTCAGAGGTGCCGTTTGATCCCCTCATTGTTTTTCTCTCCAGGAAAGAGCCTGTTTCCTATTGAGGTTAAATTAAGCTGTTTAGTGGGTCACTATGTGCCATTGGCTCTTTGACCTCCCCTTTCTCGCAAGCTGAGCTTCGTGTCTGGCAAAAGTCCACACGCAGATCTTCCAGACCAAAGAAAAACCGCAGTAACAATATAATGTTACCACTTCTCTCCGGTTGATGTACATCTATTTCCAGTATGCTGCCGTGTGTTATTGGAAGAACGCCACACCACTCATTTAAAATCATCTAAATCATGATTTCTGTCGGACGTTACTGGTCTGCTGGGAGGTTAATTTAGCGCCAGAAAGAAACTTGATGAACCTGTCTTGATGAGCAAATTGATGTTCATTGTGGCTAACACCTGCATGTCGCCGGGGGCCCCGTCTCCTCTTTTCACACTAATTCTCTGAGGGCCTGGTGTGCTGAAATTCTGGCACAGGAGGTGAGAGACATGCACCGCTGCCTGTTGACTTGACCTTGCTGTGAAGAAAATAAAGACATGAAGCATTCTGAAAGTTGAGACAAAGGAGTAAACGCTATAGAGAAAAAGAGGTCTGTAAAAGAGAAGGAAAAATCTTCGCTCTCACACGGTGATGTTTTCCCACCAATATGATTCACTGAAGAGCTGTAGACACATACTTGGGAATCTTTTATGCTGGCATAAAGATTATTCTCTTTATATTGAATAAACGGTACAGCAAGACTCAACAGTTTCGGCCATGCAGACGTCTTGCTTTGCAAACACTTGCAAGGTTATATCTTCACATTTTTTTTTAAAGTTCAGCAGTTTTGTCAACATCAGTCTTTGTTTAAACATGCAATAAAATAACTCTCTTTAGAGGTATGTGGACAACTAAGTTGACCTTGTTCATAGCTAGACCGTAGCTTTATGCTCTTGAGTTCACAGAACTGAATGAGTGTTTTCTGTATAACTTTAGTATAAACTTCCCAGCGAAAACATTGAATGAGCTAGTCTGCTCATTACTGCATCGGCTTTGAATGACATCCATGAGTAGGATACAAATCAGGGCTTGAAAAAATATTTAAACAAATCGAGCTGAGGTCATCAACCTTCAAACTAAACATTATATGTGTGGTTTTATTTTATCTCTTGATTTGATTAGACTGACATATCGACACTGCTGATATATTGGCTTGATATTAGGGCTAGACGATATCGCGATTCAGGCAAATTATTAAATCGATTTAATGTTTTATGCACAGCTCTTCCGTGAACAATGACTGTTTGATCCGTAGGACGAACAGTTCGTCTGCTTGATCAAAAATCACTAGGAAATTGAGTCGTTTATAAAGTGTATTTGAAAAAGCAACACTCGTCTATCATCATTATTGTAAATCAACTTTATTATCATGAAAAGGTTCAGAGAACAGCGATAGAATATGACCACAGGCATTTCCTGAAACATATTGCTCTTCTTCGGTTTCCCATGTTCAGATAGTCTGCGCAAGAGCACCTTTTGGCTTTTGGATGTGACGGCATTAAACCGTAAGTCATTGAAAAACTGAGAGCATAAGAATCGTACAATATATCGCCCAGCCCTAGTTATTTGGATTTTTTTAATTATCGGCTTATTATTTTTTAATAATCTGACATTATTTTTTTTGTTTGGGCACTGTATAGTGCACTAGCAATTTATTCTTAAAAAGACCACTCAGATGTAAAGTCAGCATTAGTAATATGAGCACTGTAAAATGTATCATGTGAGGTGGATGAGATACAAATATTGTATCGTGAATACCAATAAAACATTTAAATATTTAGTAGAGATGCACTAATACAAAATTTCTCCAACGAGACCGATAGTCGATTATTCAGACTGATATCTGCCTGATACAGATTCTTAATATTAAATGAATATTTCTTATCTCTTTGAATGTTATTAATTCATATAATGACTATTAATACTGAACATCAAACTGGTGATGTTTCTTAACATCATTTTCTATACACGGAGCACAAATTCATGACTGAAAAGATAAATCAGCCCTGATCATTGGCTGGTTTGAAACTATCGTCCATTAGCCGATAGTGTGAAAATTTGCTTTTATCAACCGATACCGATTACTGGCCGATATATCGGTGCATCTCTAATATTTAGCCATTTTCATGGGGTTCAAATCTGTTTTGCTTAGCTAAAGTACATGCTACAAACTAGCCATGCAAATCACAAAATTTGTTCATTTAGTTTCTGCATAGTTTATGTGCCTATTATTGACCCCAGTGCGTCAATAAGCATCCCACATGCTAAAAACTAAACATGCAAGATACTTCCTCTGTATGTTCAATTACTGTCATCCACCGGTCATAATGAATCTTATGGTAATCTTCATGCTAAAAGCAGTGGAGGTCACACCTGAGAAGACCCGTGCGCTCTCCTTGATTGGAAGGTGAGAAAACAACAGCGGCTCTATTTCGATCTCAAAGTGGTGCTTAGCTGGAGGGGAAACTTGTCCTGATGGTAAGAGAGAACACCTCCACTTAACCTCGTCAGGGACCACCTGCCTTACTGGAAATGGGCTTCCGGTGGGGGGGCTGGGGGTGCACGCTGATTCCTCTTACCCTGTGAGTGCTTCTCTTACCCCCTCAGGGTGTGGGCGCACATCTTTTCCCACTGTGCAAAACGCATTCTAGTTTCTAACCCATGTGATGCTATTGGTTCATGTTCCACCTGCACATCCACCTGCAAAAAATGTAATTGAGGTTTGAAGCATTAGGCTGTGGCTCTGACTTCACAGAAACTTTTCTTTCCTTTGCTATAGCTTCCATGTTTTGATCTAAATGTATAGAAGGATGCACAGGTACACTAGCTTTTAAAAGGGAAACCTCTGGCGTGAGGGTCTCGCCACATGGTCCCCAGCAGAAAGGCCAAATCCATGTGAGTTCAGCTGCAGATAGTGAGCCCTGGTGGGGAAGGCTCTTTCTCAAGCTCATCCTGGAGATAAGACCTTCACAACTCAAAGCTCAGGAACAGGATCACTAGATTGAAGCAACTTGAAAGGCAGTTTTCCATACCTTTGCTCTTCGCTACATTTCCATTCTTATCAATCGAATGACTTAAATATCTCCTTCACCTCCGTGAGCTCCTTCACTGAGCCTTAATGCCTGTTAAATGACATATTGATTAAATATGAGGTTCTATTTAAATCCTAAAAAAATAAGCCCAGTGGGTAAATGTTATTTGTTGCTCTCGTGATGAATTGTATTACCTTGTGGTGGTAGGCCTTGCTTTAATAAGATAACGTTTTGAGACCTTGTTTTCAGATAGCTTGAGTTTCAAATATGCCTTTTATTAGATTTTATTTAGTTTCATTGTGCCCTTGGGGTCTGTTAAAAAGATGTACCAGAGCAAGGTTATTGTTGATTTCACAGTTTTGGGGAATAACAATTGACCTGTTTGGCTGATTTACATTTAGTGTGACTAAAGCACATTAAAGTATTGTTGATATTCCTACATGCCTTGTTTACAGCTTAAATTTTTGTCTGATTCTATTTAAATGCGCTGGGATCTCATAGGTTTGCTCTCTTTTTTTTCTTACATTACATTACATTGCATTTTATCACATCATATTACATTCAATTCTATACAATTTAAAACTATTAAGAGACCACTGCAATTTTTTTTCCTGAATTTTTATAAGTTCGTATTTAACTGCGAAGATGATTTTTGTGACATCATTTCTGTTAAGTTTTTCTCCTGTTATTTTTGACTTTTATGTTACTTCCTGTTTGTGCCATGTGTGTTTTAGTCTTTTGCAGTTTTTCTTGTTGATTGGTTTTTCCCAGATGTGTCTTGTTAGCTTGTTAGCTTGTTAAAATCTCTGCGTCCGAAAAGCACTTAAATGCTGCCATCCGAGGCAAGGTAGGTAGGCATTACGACAAGTCCGAATCCAATGTTGGCTTTACTCCCTGTCTCCTGATTTACCTCCATCAGTTTGTTGAAGGCAGGATAGATGTCCCACAGTTCTATGTGTCTGCTCACGCGGGGAATATGATTGGTCGAGCAGGGTCGAGTAAAAAAAAGAAAGGGCGGATAAGAAAGCGGCTAGAGCACAGTTTTTGTTTAAATAAAGTTTTTACTACTTTTGTTGCATTTCTATCGAGAAATTACTTTGTAGTTTCAAAACATTTAATTAGTTATCGTGCCCTCTGCGTATATTTCGAACAGAATTCCTCCCTCTATACTGTCTGAATGTGATTCTCATAGCTGCTCTCGTACCTAAACGCTAACTCTAAAGGCATTGCCTCATGAGACAGCGAGGTAACAAGTCAGCATCCTAAGCTTTCGAACGCAGGCTATATAAGCCCTTGCGTTTCACTTTTTCATTTGTCATTCGTTGTTTCACTTTTCCTATCATATGATGCTTTAATGAATTACTTATCCTTGTTGCTTTATTCATTTATTACTGTCTGAAGCTTGGCCAACACGATTGTCATCGCCAATTTAAATGTTCTCCAGTCTTGCTAATAATGTAACTGGTGCGAAAGCAAATCATACTAAAACAAATAAATAAGATCGTACAAATATGCATTAGACACCATACAAAATTGTTACAAATTCACGTGAGAATACCTGTGGAATTGCCACAGTACTTATTTTGCTTTAGATTCTTTCGTTCAGCAACATATTGAGGATGACATGAGGAAAGTGTAAACATTGACAGATTTTTTATGTAGCCCTTTTCATTGCAGGCATCTGTGCGTCCTCTCCCCATGTCAAGGCTTTTCTTAATTAAGGACGGTAACGGACAGAATATTTTTTTTTGTGGCATACTGGCTCCCATATCACCAGCTCCTTCCCAAGAGTCCTTCGCTCTGTGTGTGGTAGATACACCAGGGGAGAAACAGATATGAATAGATCTGTATGAATCACATACCGCACAACCCTGCCAATGTCACTGCCGTCATTCCCCGGTGGACCTGCGCGCTAACTAGGTTACCTTGGATCACCGATTCCTCTCTCTTTTATGATTTACTTTCCTTAAACATCATACATCCCTCTATCGAACTGTCTGGAGACTAATCCAAGTCGACAGACCCTCACCCATGAGTGATCAGATGTGCAGGGGGATCAAAGTTCAGATTAGTTTAAGTTCCGATGTGGTTATTTTTATCAGCTATCAAATTAAAGCCGAGCAATATTTCACAATGTGCTTCCACCTATGAATACAGAGGTTTAGACAGCGAGAGAGTCCTTCGGGGGGGTGTTTGCACAAAAAGGATATGAAAGCCCTCGTTATCAGCGCGCCAATGTTAGCAGAGATAAGAGGCCAGACCGCTGCGAGCCCCATGGAAAAAATCTGGCAAACGCGTCGCAGAGACCGTCACGTATGCGTGCGCTATTCATCAAGACTCGATGACACGGGAAAATAAGCCAGGTTGACATTAAGGATCTGCTTTCTGGACGGTAAAGCCAGCGTGTGTGTATTCTTATACGTGTGAGGTTAGAAGGTCATTCGCCTGACGTGCAGAAAGATGTCGATGTCTCCCAGCTGCGGGAATCCGCTGTCATATTACTTTTGCACTGTGATCCTTTCTCCTCCCTTCTCGTCGGTGTCTGACTCCTCCGTAATTGCCTTGTCGAGAATATGTGGTTCTTCATAAACCGGACGGCACTTCCCGTGAAAACAGATGTCAGACTCACCGGCCTCCATTAGGCCGGCCTGCGCACAAGGATAACTAATTTCACCAAACCGGCCTCCAGACATCAGGCCTCAGAGCCGGGGAAAGAGTTTAACGGAGAGACAGACAGGAAGACGCTGGGTGTCTAATGACAGGGCAAGATGCCATGCTGTTTCTTTAGCTCACGCCTGTTCCTGTAAACTCCACCGCCAGCGAGCCTGCTCGCAGTGGCACTTCACTTCAGACACTCATTAAGCTTCTGAATGTCTCTCTCTGTGTCACTGTGCACGAATCCACTGTGGTTACCTGCTGAAGTACTCATAGCATGAACACCGTTTCGCTTTCCCCTTAGTGTTTGTTCTTTTGCCAATTATATCATTGCGCCCTGACATGTTCTGTTATTATTTTTTAAGTTGTAGGTCTTCAGAGGTCATCTAGCAATGATCAGATGATGCCAAGCTGTAGGGCAGGACTGAAAAAGAGATGATGTAGGAGGCAATAGGGCTCATTTCTAAAGGAATCCACGTTTTCATCGTACATTTCCAGACATAATTATTTTCAAGGACTATGAGTCTTTCTTCGGATTTATTCATCAATAAACTTCCCCATTAAAGCTCTAAGTGGTCTTTGGCTGTTTTCCGATCCTTGTTTATTTCAAGATTGCTATTGCATGCACTGCAGGTTCCAGAGCCTTGGAGACATATGTCTCAGTCCCAAAGATATTTTAAAGACTGTTGGTAACCAAACAGCATATTTGCTTTTATTGAATAGACACAAAACCTGTGACATTTCTCTAAACAAAATGTTTGTTTTTGACAGAAGAAAGAGTCATATGCAGTTTTGAATGACATGAGTGTAATTAAATGATGTCAGGATTTTATATTTGGGTGAACTCCCCAAACCCTGTTTGTTTTGTCATCATTTAAAAATGTTGTTCACCAAACAGTGACGGCACCCATTCGCTTGCATTGGTTTTGTTTCCATACAATAGAAATTAATGTGTGTCGCCTGCTTTTTGGTTATTAACTCACTTCAAAATATCTTCCAATGTGTTCTGCAGAAAAAAGAAAGTCATAGAGGTTTAAAATGAGAAGAGGATGAGTAAATAATGACTCAAATGTTATGTTTGGGTGAACTACTCCTTTAAGGGAGCGTTTAGGCATATGATATTTCACCATAAATCCATTTTTATTTTAAAATCATCTTTTGTTTCATCTTAATCAATGGGTTAAACAGAGATTCTAGAAATATTTACCAGTGGTGGACAAAGTACACAAACCATGTACTTGAGTAAAAGTAGAGATACCCAAGGAAAAATATTACTCAAGTAAAAGTAGAAGTGCTGCCTTTAAACTTTCACTTGAGTAAAAGTACAAAAGTATTTGGCTTCAAATGTACTCAAGTATCCAAGTACTATTATTTTGATTAAATAAAATAATAAAATATGTTTTATTTGCTTTTCTTTTAGCATGTCATTAGAAACACAGAGTATATTATTTTCAGCATAGGCTTAGTTAGATCTGTCTTTGGAAGCTTTTGAAAATAACAATACCTGTTAATAAGGAGCACTCCACTCCACCAGTCAACTGTTTTAGCATCATACATGCACCAATGCAAAATGTTCTTATAATATAATCATTGTGTTCCCAACTTGTAATAATTACTTTAATTAGCTCATTGTTTCCTTCTTTAAATGAATACATGATGTTAGCTATAACAGCATGATTTGTATTATCTTAAAACTGTACATCTAGATAACTTAGACAGTCACCTCTGATAACAGATCACTCAAAATATTTATGTAGACAAATTCAAGCTGCTTTGAAACTATATGTATTGTGAAAAACGCTAATACAAATAAATGTGGATTGAATCGGAGCAGCCTAGTCAAAATATAATTAATTTAAATTCCAACATAAAATGTTAAATTCGATTGATTCCCATTTCACAATATCAGAGCACTCGGCTTGAAAAGTTTCAAATTCGAATATGAAATAAGGTGAAACAGCTAAGTTTACTTAGCTGACGACGTGTACAATGTTCATTGTAGCGTAACAGTCTATATTTTAACCAAAATGTGTTCTGCAAGCTACTCTTAGATTTATATCTCTTTTTTTAAATGAGTGAAATTAAAATGTCTTACCTCTATGTGTTTCCTTAGATTGGAAGGCGAATCTTGTATGAAGAAATGTACAGGACCAAGGCAGGCACTCGTTCTTCTTTTCAATGATTTAAAAAAAATTGCGTAAATAAGACCATGGGTTTTGTGGCAAGTTAGATTCTGCAGTTTCTTCCATGATTTCACTAAAGACATTGGCAGTCGAAATGTTATGTTGTTGCAGACAGTTGCACTGAATCTGATGTGTTGAATCGTATGTTCGCGCTAAGTAGATAACGTTGCAAAAGGCGACAACAGGGGCAAAACAAAACAAATTCAAAATAAAGCGCGCGATGTACTGTGATTGGTGGCTCGTTTTACCAGTTAAGTTTTTACTGACTTATAAATAAAAAGGAACGACTGGTTTTGAAAATGTAGTGGAGTAAAAAGTAAGATATTTGACTTTGAAATGTAGTGGAGTAAAAGTAAAAGTCTCCCAAAATTGAAATACTTAAGTAAAGTACAGATACACAAAAAAACTACTTAAGTACAGTAACGAATTACATTTACTTCGTTACAGTCCACCACTGATATTTGCACATCTCAAGTACCTGCATCCTCACATAATCCTGACCTCATACCTCCCCAGGTCTGTGATTGGCCAAAGGGGTTGTGAAGGGGCAGATTGGTGCAGTGTTGCTGGGGTTAGTATGCTGATGCCTCAGACTCTTACTGGCAGTGTAATCCAGCCCACAAGAGAATCGGTGTCTTCTTATTTTACCCCAATTCACAGTGGTAAACTTAAAGTAATGATTTATAAGGAGAGATTTCACAGGAAATGTCAGTTTGATATCATTTGACTATGAAAACATAACCATTGTATGTACAGGAAAACCCATGCAAGTGAACGGATGCCAGTAACCAACTTTCTTCAAAATACCTTCTTTTGTGTTCTGCAGAAAAAAGAAAGTCATAGGAGATGCCTGGCCGATAACGGCAGTGCCAGTAGGACAAGAGCATCTGCTAGGGGAGATTTAGTACCGCAGGATAGAAAAACACATTTGGTCAAAGAGCGTGTTCGGTAGTGAGGTTATGGAATTCCTTACCTATAAAAACAGCCGAGGCATTGACAGACACACATTTTTTTTAATTAATCTTAAGCGCTCGCTACTATCAGAACAAATTTGCAACCACTAATGCCTGTTGTGAGTCTATTGTTTTTGATATACTGTTTTTATTAATCTTACATTTCTGGATATATGTATTGTGATTTTCTATGTGGTAAGTATGTAATATTGTATTTTATTTTATTTGTTTACCTGCCCAGGGACAGCAGATGTAAATTAACTATTAGCTAACTCTGATGCACCTACATTTAATTGTGCATTGCCCCTGTAAAAATAAACAATAAAGTAAAGTAAAGTAAGCAAAACAGGTTTGAAATGACAAGAGGGTGAGTAAAGGATGACATTTTCATTTTTGGGTGAACTGTCATTTTAAGTATGTAAAGTGACCTGTAGTGCAAGGATGGCGCAGGTGCAGAATTAAAGTAGGAATAACAAATAAATGAAAAAAATAGCCAAACGTGCCTGTGGCAAAAAAACAAAATGTTTACAAGATGTTAAAAAATCAGATGGAGAGAAATATGCAATAATTGTGATATGCATTTATGACTGAAGCTTTTCCAGAATATATGTGCATGTCTGACTAATGCGCAGTCCATATGGTTGTAAATTCCACCTCATCGATCCATGTCCCAGCTATTATTTGCTCCCAAAGAGCAATAAAGAAGTAATAAAATCTTGTTCTTCCACAGACCTTATAAGATTGTTATGAATAACTATGAATTGGGTTATGTTACATCCACTCAGTTGCTTTTTATTTATCTGTCGATGAAGTGGAGTGAAGCAGGGCAGATCATCTCAACTGGTGGGAATTAAGTCCCTACGCTTCTTTGTAGCATTCCTGTGCTTTCCCACAGTCCAATCTCGACAAGACGGTCTGATGTAGACGATAAACTGGGAAACCAGGGACTCGGCCAATCTCCCCTGACCCCCTGCCCTGTTCATACCAGTGGCAGAAATCATATCATCTGTAACCTGCAAAAAAGAGATGGACACTGTGTGATCTTTTATTACCCGGCTGACCCGTATGTGTGTGCGAGATTCACATTTACTTCTGGTCTCAGGTGTTGCCTGTACTGTTACATAGCCTTGTAGACATGTTTACCCACAAAAACATTGTTGTTCAAGTAGCTTACAGATTCACACTGCTTCCAGAGAAGAAATACTGTAATATTTTTGATTTGTGTTTCAAGCTTGAGTGGATTGTGGTTGAAAAGTGTCAGGTGAGTGTGACCTCACTTTTTTTACTCTACGAGGAGGTCAGTTTCCTTTCCCTCTACTTTAGTCTAAACCCTCAGTTTCAGTACAGCACTGCTTCTCTACTGTTAAATCATATGTTTTGTCTCTCTCGCTCTCTTTCTATTGTACATCATTGAACAAATGAACCAATTAACGCTTCTGGTGGCTCGCTTTCTCTCGGGGGATTAGAAAGAAAGAGCTTTGAGGAAGCTGGCAGACAGACAGGTGCTATTGTAGAAGATCATAACACACTCTATTACCTTTCTCTGATATCAGCCTGTGTGTACTTTTCACGGACACCGGTGGAAGTTTGTGTAATGTGAAATAGGAAATGCATTTTGACTGTTACATACGGCAAGGATCGCTGCAGATCAGATTTAAAGCATTCTGTATTGAATAGGATTGGTTGAATGAGCGTCTTGGCATATCAGTGATAGTTTGAAGGATGCTGGGAGGATGTTGACGATCTTCTCTGCAGGATTATCTGTCTGGTACAGGAGTGACAGGGTGCTTCATCCTCCAGATAGTGATGCTGAGGTTCATTCAAACACCTATTGCTCTGGCCTTACAGTTTACATCATTCGGTCGCAGAGGTGTATTCCAGGGTCTACGCGGGGATATGGCGTGTACCCACTTATTTTTCAGTCAGCATTGCGTTTTTTTACTGCTGGACCATGTAAATGATGTTAAAAACATGTCAGGGCTCGACAGTCAAGGATATAGCTACAGCTACATCATGTGTAATTCGACTTTTATTTTTTATCTCGCGTGCGCAAGTTAAACAAAAGACAGCATTCATGTCACCTCCAGTACATTTTACATTCATGCAGGCTACCTGTGTGACCAGTAATACTTACAAACTGCTCCTGATCAAGTCATGTTAATTTTATAACAGTGGCACACTTTGGCCCACGCTATCTGATGCAAATCAGCTGTTCAAAGACACAAAAGAAACTACTGACTTGCCAAGTGAGAGAATAGGTGGCATTCCAGGAATAAGGAATCATTCACTCAAAATGCATAGTTGTTGCATTATTGCATTATTGGTTTAGTAATTTCATAATCCTTCCTCCCTGAGATCAAGCAGCAGAATTTCTGTGACAATGAGCAAATACCTACTGACGGATTTTTGGGTAAACTAAATAGAGGTCTCTAACATGTCACTGTTTAAAAAAAATGTGTAATGTGGACCTGGACCTTAAATCTAATTTAAAGGAACAGTTCTCCCCAAAATGGAAATTCTGTCATCATTTACTCACCCTCAAATTGTTACAAATCTGTAAAAATGTCTTTGTTCCGATGAACACAGAGAAAGAGATTTGGAAGAATGCTTATAACCAAACAGTTCTTGGCCACCATTGACTACTATAGTAGGAAAGATTTCTTTATAAATGTCTTTGTTCTGTTGAACACAAAGGAAGATATTTTGAAGAATGTAGGAAAGCAAACAGTTCTGGTGCACTTTTGACTATCTTTGTAACTTTTCTTACTATGGCAGTCAATGGGGTCCATGAACTGTTTGGTAACAAGCATTCTTCCAAATATCTTTCTCTGTGTTCATCAGAACAAAGAAATGCATAATGATTTGGAACATTCGAGGGTGAGTAAATGAAGACAGAACTGTTCCTTTAAATGCACTTTCTCAATGCACTTTTCTTAAAATGTGAAAAATGTAACGACAAGTGTACGATGATAAACAAAGCCAAAACTTTGACAACGTAATGATAAGTTATTTCATTAGTGTTTTTCCTAAAAATGTAGGAGTTTTGGACAAACATTGTTTCTTCCCAGCAGAGACAAAATAATAAAATTCAACCCCTGGGACAGAAAAGTGACCATAGTTAAATAACCATTGATTATTTAACTATTCATTCCCACCTTCTGTTGATTATTTCCAAACTAATGAAATTGGTTTGCATGTTATAAGCATTCCCATGATATCATTCTGTAATGAATTACCAGCTGTTGACAGTTGTCTGGAGGGACAGAAGTAATAGAGAAATCCAAGTAATGCCGCGTTTTCGTTACGCCCCTTCAAAGGTAATTTCCATTTTTGCTTTGCCTGAGGTGAAGAATGCTGTGGTATCTCATTCCTGAGAGCAACACTGACAACAAGAACCCGCACAACTGTTCGTGTCTTTGCTAACTTTGTAACCATTGATTTTTGACACGTTTGACACAAAGAGACAACATCCACAGAGCGGTTTTACTTATTGTGCTGCAGGGCGTACATTGAATGGCCTGAATTGATCGAATTAATAATGTATTCCACAGACGAGATCTCAGTTAAAGTGTTTATTGCCGTTTGTATATTATTTCTGGAAAACATTACTTGCCAGCAATGTTCTAATTCATCAAAACAACATCGACCTTTGCTTTCATTATCAGTCTTTCGCTACTTACTCTTTTACCGTTTATCAACGCGCTGATGTCCAGGCACAAAATATTCTAGAGCGTGGATTTTATAACCGTGGTTGATTTCAAATGCTCAACACATCTTAATCTCGTAAGCAGGTTTAGCCAAACTTGTCCCCTTTGGTCAATTTGTCAGTGTGCCAGCACGGGGAGGAGGGCACCTTGGGGCTGACTGCTGGTCATTTCTCTGTGTCTGACAGGCCTCTCGCTAGACCAGCGAGAAACAAATGTGTTCCGCTCAGCAAGCACCTCTCCACAACCCTGTCATCGGCGCTCATTAGTCAAACGCTGCTTCTCGGCAAATGTGACACAGATCGCTTCCTTCATGTCCACAAGCGGCCTCTCCCACGGGCTTGCTGTTTTTAGAGATCCTCCAGCAGATGCGAGGAGGAAGAACAAAAAACCCCGAACAAAATATCTGATTTCACCTCAGCCGCAGACATTTCATCAAATAATTTACCGAACATAGATGTCTGAGACGTGAGCACCGAGTCTGTTTAACGGGCCTCTGTATCCCTGTTTGTGAAGCGTACGTGTAAAGTTTGAACCTGCGCATGCAAATGCGTGCGGTACTGCATTGCTTATTGATGCTTTATCATTTCTACTGATTCTAATTACATTTCTGTGGCGCGGTAAGCCATGATCTAGTAAATCATTTATAGATTTTGCAAAGTAAGATGCAGTTAGGTTTAATGTGTGTTATGCTTGGAGAAAACAACACGCGTCATTCTGTGCCTTATGTGATGCTGTTACGAGTGTATAAATGGGAGCGTTTTGAGCTCATAACCAATTCATAGCGCAACCAGATCATTAGCATGATGATTATTCTCTGTTTAAATTATTATAGGAAACACGTTATTGCGGCATCAGTAATGGGACCGTTTCTGCATTCAGGAGTTTGTGAACCCCTGTGGATTCCCCATCTTGTCTCATACATCAGCAATATATCATCTGTACGTGAAGTAAATGATTTAAAGATAATCGATTTGAAGTGCATGTGAACCAGTGGGCACGTCAAAGAAGTTTTTGTGTAATCCTTATTTTTCAGCTATTAAGGGTGGTTTCACATTTAGTTCGGTTGGCTGGTCCGAACCCTAGTTCGACAGCTACTCCCTCCCCCTGCTCTCGCTTGTCTCTGTTCATATTATTTTATTTGGGTCCGAACCAACCGTTCTTTTGCGTCATAAAGCCTGTAGCTGTTTAAACTGTCACTTATTACGACGACTTAAATGGCGGCGGCAAAATGCATATCATTGATCACTTCACTTTTATACATTTATGTTTTTAAACTGTTCGTTTTCTTTCCAAAGCTTCAATACAAAGCTTCGTCTGTCTTACGAATGTACTGCAAATGGTCTAAAAGTCATTTTATTTTATAAATTTTATAAATCACTAGTTAAACTAAAGTTAATATACAAGGGTCACTCCATGCACATGTCAACCACAAGTTGATTTATCTTTTACCATATTGATAGGTCAGATGGCCTATCACATATAGGTCATGTGATAGGCCACGATAATGGTTTCAAACTCGGACTTTGAACAATTACCAGCTGGGATTGTGGGTGGGGGAGTGGATGATCAGCGCTCTTCTCCATCTTCAATACTACGGCTGAGGTGAGACCCTTGAGCAAGGCACCGATCCACCCAAGTGCTCCCTGGGTGCCACAGCAAAGGCTGCTCACTGCTCTAGGTGTTTTCACGGTGTGTGTGTTACTCACTGCTGTGTGTGTGCACATGGATGGGTTAAATGCAGAGCCGAATTCCGAATATGGGACACCATACTTGACCTCACAACACCACTTGCATCCCTTTCAGATGTCAATACTTGGTGGTTTAAATACCCATGAGAATTTTTTTAAAAGTTTTGAAGCATAGTTTTTCACACTCAGGTCAGTGAATTGTCACATCCGTAATAACTATTTTAAATTGCTTCTGATTTGTGCATTTTAATTTAGAGATATCCTATAAAAGGTAGTTTTCTCTCAAAAACCTTCTTCCTTTATGTTAGATCATAACACATTCATTTGCTATCTTTTAAAAAAGAAAACTCATGCATAAATGATATTTTTCTAAGGTTTGGACTCAGGAGTTCAGCAAACAATAAACAGATAATGTAATATTTTGGTAATATCTCTGAGTATATATATTTCATGTTTTAATGTGCATGTGTAAATGTGTTTATATTGCACAATGATCTCATACAAACTGTCTCTTTGTTTACTTTATTTAATAGTTAAACGTGCCCCTTTAGATGTGTCAAAATACAGCATTTTACTCAAATTAGGTAAAAAATAACGGGAAGCAAAGAATATGAGGCTTGATGTCTGTTCACATGTTCAACAAGCAAACGTGAGCCTGCAGACACAGTGATGTTGTGCTAATATCACAAATCAGCGATGCAACACTGAGCGTTTGCTAATCATCAAGGCCAAAGTTAATGCCAGGACAGCAGCTGCCGAGCTCAAACGCGCAGACCTGCTGCGAAACTCAGACACCTTCTGTGCCAACGGGGAGATGCAGCGTGCAGACTCCACACTTACACCAGACCGAGGAAGTTTCTGTGGCATTTCTTATCAACTTTGGCCATTATTTTGAAAGATAAAAACCGGCTCATTCATTTAGGCCAGAAGAGAATGAAACATAACAAGGAATGGCCGAGGAGAAAGCGAGCGTTTTAGTGTGTTGTGTCCCAAAGGAGAACCTGAGGAGGTTCTGTGGGTTCTGCTATTGATTTAGCTCAGTCTCAGGTCCTGTTTTTTAGCTCACTGTAATGAGAAGACTAGGGATCAAGACCACAGAGAGGAAAATAACTCTCACAGAAGATAGAATCTATAAAGACAGCCAATTTGCACAATTTCTCTGAAAAGAAAGATGGGCGGCCACAGAAAGAAAGATTTTAGCCGGCAAACTTTTGGAGGGTTCACCTCGTGACAAACGTGGAGAGCTTTGTGGGACAGTGGGACGTATTTCTGTGCTTTTGATTTAAGGCGTCTGTAAATGATACTTTCTCATTAACGTATGTTCCTCTCACTGATATGTTCCCATTAAATGGGTTTGATAATTGTACATGGAGCTTTTGCAAGATTTTTTTCTTCTCAGAATAGATCTGTTATACTTCCGCGTGAAAGCTTATCGTCTTGGCAATTCTGCCGAAGTTCGTACACGACTCGTATGTGCTGTGACTTTTGAGGAACGTGCACATTCACACTAACACGCTGAACCAGTACCTAGGGTGCACTTTTAATGCCAAACAAACACATGGCCAAATGTACATGATGCAGCCCAGAACTCTAATAGAGCAAGCTAATTGGAGTTGGCTTTGTGCTCTGCTGATTTCCATCATTAAAATGCAGCTCGCCTTTCCGAGACAGACAAGCCAATGTGGCATTACACGGAGAAACAGTGGCCAAAGTTAGCATGACAGCTAGTTCTAATGATTCCTCTAGAGGACCCTCAGAGGAAGAGTTAACAATGTGTGTCAGGAGATAAATTGAATGATCTCAACATAAGCAGCTTTAAGCATTATTAAGAATACTTTAAATACATGCACCACAAATATATATGAACACACACAAGCACACACACACAAACTCAGTCAAAAGTTAAGGGTCACTTTTGCTTCCTTATGATTTTTCACACAATCATAGTCAACTCATAAAACCTGTGGACCTTAAAAAACCTTTAAATATGTAAACAAGAATCCTAAACCTACATCTACAGGTATGATGGACTTTGTACCCCTTGAACAAATTACACATTTCGCTTGAGAAAACGTGAGGATCTGTGAAATACTGGAGTAGGTTTCTTTCTTTTCTAAATACAACAACAGGACCGAATGCATAACCTTCCTTAACTTTTTATTCTTTCTTCACTTTATTCTATGTCTCTTTTGGCACATTGGTTTAAGTTTTAGTGGGTTGCGATAGTCTTATGTATAATGTACATTGTGTTTTGTATTAGTATTTTATTGAAAACTCAATGAATATAAAATAATTATCAAAGGCATTCTTTAATGTAGTCCTTCTTCACTTTTTTATCAACTTCTTTTCTTTTACCTTCTTCTTGAGGTCTAACGTTTTTTTTTTTTAATCAATACTGCAAATGAATGCTTATTGGCTGCTGTTTTTTTTTTATTCAGTTCATCATTCTCTTCAAAAATATTTTTGGCAATGAAAGAAAACGAAATACACTGTATAAAACTAAAAGCTAAAACTATTTGCAGTGTGTGTGCTATTTGTATGTATTTATAGGATGTTTGCATATTTTGTCCTGAATTTCAAACGATTTTATTTGCTGAAAATCGAAATGGGACACACTGGTAAAAAAAGAAAACAAGTTTATATTCAAGTTTAAACAACACAATACATGTGTTTTGTGTTTTTCAGGATCAGTTAAAAAAATAATTTTATCTGTCGTGCCTCTTTGCATCTTCTCAGTCTTTCAATTCAATACAATTTATTAATATAGCGCTTTTCAAAATTTGCATTGTTCCAAAGCAGCTTTACAGGAGACATTCAGAAAAACAATGAAACACAGAAAGGTAAAACACAGCACAGTGCATGGTGTTAATAGAACAAGCAAGATCATTCTAATAAATAATATCTAATAAATAAATGGATAGATGCAGTCTCCCGGTGACCAAGGCAACACTGGCCTGCTGTGGCGGGGAACCCAAACTCCAATGATGAGTAATGGAGAAAAAAAAAACTGGTGAGAAACCAGGCTCAGCCGGGAGGGCCCGATCTCCTCTGATGTGTCATAGCTGCACTCTGTTGGGTGACTTTGTCAATCCTGCGGTTTGTGTCTGTTGAAATTTAAGTGCAATACATGCAAACTGCTGATTAAGGGCAAAAATGGAGATTATATTTATGTGTATACATGCTTTATAAACGATCCAGATATTGTATCGTATGTACAACCTAAGCAATATTCCTGTCTGTTGTAAATTCGAGTCCCAATTTCAAATGAGTTTACCAATTCATATCAGATAAACATGAGCACAGCCTATTTGATGTCTGCTTATCTAACGCATGCACACTTCATTTTGCAAGCAAGCGCTTTGAGAGCGCCGTACAAAACCTTTTCCCTCTCTTTTGTGGCTGAGCAGTGCTGAGTTTATTGTTCGATGGAAGCTCAGAGGGCTTGTCATTTGATTGAATTTTGTTGACCTAAGCACACCATGCAGAACACTTATCAACACATGACCAGATCGAGGTTGTCATACATATTGTTGAATCTGATGAGTGGAAGCGGAGCGACACAATGGAGCTCAAATTGAATCTTCTTCTGAGCGCGGTACCAGAGGGCCAGCAGGGAGCCAGGTGGAAGACTTCATAAACAAGACGGTCTGAATGACACGCCGTATACGACGGACCATATGCTGAAAGCCAGAGACGGGAATGGCTCTGAATATTTGAGAAGAAAATGAATCCGGAAAAACAGCGACGTGTACATATTGTGCCTTATAGGCATTTGGAGTGGACAGATGGCTGACAGTTATACTGTCCTTGACGTTCTAAAAAGTGCAGTCATTGCTGGAAGTTGTGAACACAGTGACCTCAGTGATACTTGTTTTGAGTCTGTTGGTGTATCAGTTTCACATAGCATCTTAGCTGACCCTTAGTATATTTAAAAACAAGATGATATGCTCAGACAACAAATGTAGAAAGCCTCAGGTTTCCCAGAAACTAAACTGTCAATGGCTTACTCAAAATAGCCTGGGACAGGATGAAGAAAAATCACTTATTTATTATATTACTTGATAACAGTCCAGCACAACCATGTGTTGTCATTTTCTTAATTTTTTTGACAAACTTAATTATAAGAAGCTGTATATCATGGGTGGTTTTTAGCAGCACTTTGAAATGAACAATTTATTTTTGATATGCAGGGAAAGCTAAGTTAGCGTTCTCCAGGTATAACAGATCTCATGTGAAACTGAACTCTGAGCAACACTGATGGTGAAACAAGGTAATTTTCTTATTCGTGGATTGAGGAAAAAAGATTTATATATCCCACTGTGACTGTAATGTTGTTGCACTGAATGTTTGGCCTTGAACAATCTTGTTTGATTCCCTTTTTGTGATATGTGTGCATGTACGCTGGTGTTTTATGAGAGCAAAGATTTGTTAACCTGCACTCTGTTTAAACTCAAAGAAATGAAAACATTCCTAAACTGAAGTTCATCAGGCTTGCCAAACAACAGCAAACATATCTTGATGTATTATGTTGTAGACAGAGATGTACTGTGGCAGTGCTTCCCAAACTGTGGTTTAGGCTTTTTTTATATATATTCGATAAAAACATTATGAATTTGACTCCAAAAAATGACTGAAACAGAGCTTAAGCCTTAACGTTTCTCATTCACTTTGAATGGGTGATCAGTGTGTTGCCTAACTGAATTGTGGGGCAGCCACGTCACTGGTGGGACAATGAATTATTATTATTTCCTTCTCACATAGTTCCTCACCTCATTTCACTGTGCAAAATAAAGGACTCATTTTTAAAAGACTGACACCACAGCATTTACTTACTCATCTGTTTTTAATCTAATCCGCTTTACTTTGAATCAATATTTTAAACAAATGGATAGGTGTTGAGATGCTTCAGGGAACTAAGGAACATTTAATATCTCACTAAGTGCAAAGATGTGATTAAAAAGAAGAAAAAGGCACCGCTGAAATGATAAAAGAAACCTCCTTCATCCACAGACCTTGGTTCTGTTATGTATTCCCAAGATTATTAATTTCTGCAGAGATCTTTCAGGTTGAGATACATTCTTATGAAGATGGCACCATGTCTCTGGAGAAACGCACACACAATCTCTCTTTCCTCTCACTTGTTCATTCTGAGGCACACCGATGATGGTGCCTTGGGTGACACAGTTTTCATATTTCATCGAGGGCTGCAGACTCATATGCAAATTTGTCTCCCTTAGAACACACACAGGCTGTGTGAGGGTGTCACTTATTGATGCCCGTGCTTATTTAAAGAGACCATTCCTCACCCTGCACTTTCCATTACATTTCACTTAAACCCACGCTATTTAGGTTAGACTTTTGCCTCCGCTCAGACAGATAAGTCTGAATTTGTCCCGTGCCTGTATCATTTAAAGCGCTCCCATTTAGTGCTAGGCCAAGGAAGGCAATTTGGACGGAGATTGTGGTTTGGGAAAACAGCAGCGACACTTCAGCAGGACTGAATGATGACAACATATTACCGTTTATGATCATCACATGCATTACAATTCAGTGCCCGAAGGGTAATCTAGCCCATGGTTAGCCTTTCCAACACTTCTTGTATTGTCCGCATGCCCACTCTACAGCTGTTATGTCACAAATGAGCAAATAGTGTTCCAATTTTTGTGTTTTGTGTGCCGTTATATTACTAGAGGGGAAATTTTCTCTCATCAATTGCCATCTTGATAGACTTTGATGACAGGGTCTTTGAAGGCTTGATCAAAGCAGGCCGCCATTGATGGTGATGTTTGCTTTGGCTGAGGAGGCATGAGCCAAGACGGAGCGTTCGCTTCATGACTTCTTTTCCAATCTAAGGGAAAACGCCTGAAATCATCGGTGCTCTTCACAAAGTTACGTTAACGTGCTCAACATCTTTCACGCGATACAGGATCGTTTGCTTTGGTGGTTAAACGTGACACATGAGAAGCTTGTTTGATCAATAATGAAAGCATCTTGATGAGTGTTTCCTCCTCCTCCCGTATTTTCTCTACACTCCCGCATGTTCTTTGGCAGCTTAAGGACTGCAAGCTGCTCAAGTTTTCTACAGTTGTAAAGGGTTGAAAGAACACCGCTTTGAATTAACACTTTTGAAAAAACACTGTTCCTCTGAATTCCAGCCTTTAATTGACTCTTTCAACATGTTCTTGTGGCTCTTGGACCTCCTGCGGGAGGGAACCTGGGCTCTGTTTTATTGGAAAAGTTCATCTGAAAATTCTGTCATCGTTTACTCACCCTCATGACGGTCCAGACACATGATTTATGTACATGTAGCATTGAGTTATGACTCTCGGTGATGCAGCCATGAGCCATGAGCCATGAAGAATATGAAGCAATATTTTGCCTTTTGCTTTTGGAATATTGAAATCATAGCTGCATCTTAATACATGTCTGTTGAATTTGATTTGTATTATATTAAATATTTGTTTTTATTTGTATTTGTAAAAGTAAAAAAAAAAACACTTTTTTGACAATAAAGTTTATAAACCTTTGTTGCCACTGAAAGAAAGTAATAAATGAGTTCTTTAAATGGGTAGTTGACAAATAAACCATATGTGTACTGTTGTGTGACAGCAGTAATTTAGAAAACAATATGTTGATAATATATTATTTTATAGTATTATTATTTATATTTATAAACGCATAAGAAAGAATTATCTTCATTGTTTGTTTTTCAAATGTTGGCTAAATTACAGTATGTCACACCATAGGACACGTGTTGTTTATTTGTCAACTACCCACATATGCAAGAAGCCTTAGGTGCTCTAAGGGGCTGTTTACATGTCAATGTAAACAAAATATGGGAAACTTAATGCTTTTCGGCCCTTTGTTTACATTCCAACATTGCTTTTCAATCTATACAAAAAGAAAATCTGTGAAAACAGTGATGCTACTCAACTGTGACGAGCGTTTCTCTAGCAAACGCTAAGTTCTAAACACACACTGAATGCCAACAAGGGGCATTTAATGAGCACTTTTGTAGTAAACCTGCATATGCGTATGTGCGGAAGCATGTAGCCTAGTGTTTCTGTACAAAGTTACATCAGCAGCTACTGCACAATAGCGCACAACAATTTTGACAACAATGTCATGTGTATGTGAAACTTCAAACACCTAATGTTGTTCCTTTTGTTGATGTGTGTACGGACTGTGTGTGAAGTGTGTAATTTTTTTGTGTATAAAGACCTTACATAATGAAGCGTTATGTTTTTATTACCTCAGAAGGAGCTTTTTTTATCTACATACATCACGGGTCCCTTGCTTGTAATTAGTTATGTTTTGTCAGCCTCTGTAGTCCTTCGGGAGGGGGTATGGGTGGAGTATGCCATTGGTTGCAATTCACTACCTCACCACTAGATTTTGCTGACTGGTCCTTTAACTGAAGTCTATCGAGTCACTCTTGGCATGTCTTCACCACAAATATCAATGCTTCCATGAAACTTCTTGCATCCTGACGTCAAACACCAACAAGTTTAACTCTTAACCTCTGTGACCCCATTAGGATAGCAGAGTCTTGATCATTCCCTTGATTAGGGCCCTGCCTCACCACTACTGTCTGATGAAAACCCACAGCTTGTGTTCACAAACTGACGTCATATTTTGCTATTGTTGCCTAGCGAAGTACAGCTTTCATGTGTTTTGCAGGCAATTTTTTTGTTTGCTTTTAGCCGTGGTTGTTTAGTTGTGAGTGTAATAAATGTTTAATCTTAAAGATGTTTCTCTATGTGCCTTTAAAACAAAGTACCAAATTAAGTACATAAACTGAAATCTTTGCCATTTGTTTAGGAAATTCACCTTCTATCTAATAGTAAATGTCTTTTCTTTCAGTATGCAGTCTTACTTTTGAGTGTTGGTCTTTTAAATTGTACCCGTTTCAGAGACCAGTGGTATATCCACACATGTACGATGATGTGTTAGCTATGTTTTAGGATGTAGCTGTTTTGCATCTCGTGACGGCTTGTTCATTTAAAAAAAAAAAAATTGTATATCCATATTTGCAAAATGCAAAATGTAAGAGCAAGAATGATGCTGTGACGAAAGTGGGAAAGAAATCATGTGGAAACAGTAATCGCCTCAATGTACTTAAAATTGTCCTAATGGATGCAGTGCAGCAAAGATAGCAGCAGGGGAGGAGGGAAGGTCAACACTCACAGGGCTGCAGGCAAGTGGGTTCAGGCTTCCTGCCCGACAGGACCACTCAAGTGTGAGGCGGAGAGATGGAAATAAACGATAGCATGTGCTCAACAGCATTGAGGCACAGCAGCATCTTCAGTAGCTCTCAGTCCAATTGTGTTCCATTAGACGGATGCACCTGTTATGAGAATAAACACCTTGTTGATTTTATCTGTTATAACATTTACTCACTGAGTGTGATAAGAGCTGCCCTCTGAGGATCAGCTGAGAACAGCTTTTTCAAAATGAAGTAATTATTGCCCTAAATGCATAATTTTTAGACGTGTTGCTGAAATGTTATGATATATGTTTCGGTAAGGTTTTTACAAGTAATGTTGAATATGTGCCAGGCTGCTACGATCAGGTCCGTATTATCCAATTGGCAATTATGGTCGGGCCCAAGCAAGGGGAATAAAATTGAACATAACAGCGTTTCCGCTATATTCATTCTGCCGTGGGCTTCTCTGGCCAGTGCACACGGAGGTCCGCACACAAAACGGTGTTTTTAATTTAGAAAGTCTGTCTTTTGATTTAGTCACGTTAACAAGCCTTCTAGCGGGGTTTTGTTCAGAAGCGCATAGCGACAAATCTAGCGATTCCTTGGATAAACCTTAGCTTTTATTCAGTGGGAAAATGTCGCCAGTGCTGTCCCGCAAGGGGAGGTCTCTCTTTCACGGTGCAGGGATCCCATCTCTTGGCATCGCTTTGTACAGTGAGCGGCAGGATGAAGCAGCACTTAATGACGGGTGACTCATGAATAAAATGAGAACAAAACTGAGTTTCCAACTACCTGTCACTGTTATCGACTGTTTGGACATGTAATGTAAATATGAACACAGTTCATTGGTAAATATGCACATGGTTACCATGACACTTTGTGAAAGAACAGATAGCCGAAATCACATCTTTTTATGGTGAGTTGATGCAGTGGATGATGTCGCGTAATGAACTGACAATAGAAGCTGAAAATATGTCAATGAGAACAGCTTTATTAAATATAATAGGTTGAAATACCCTCGCAGTTGTCTTACATTTATTTGAAGGTGTTTCCTTGCAAATTATGAATTGTATATTGATATAATGTTGATCAGTCATCAGATTAGGCCTTATTTTACCAATATTTAGTCTTCATTATTAGATAATCCAGGGAAATGTCTTAATGTTGTTGCTGGCCCAGGAAAGCTTTGTTGCAATCATGTGGTGTAAATCCTGTGTGATGGAGGATGTGTACAGGTGTTGATATTGTTCTTCAGGTTAGGATCATAGTTTGTAACTTGTCAATGTAATCCTGTATGAGATTGAGGTTTTTCCTATATGTAGTACCCTATTGGCTAATTTAAAACTTTATTGTGCACAGGTGTGTATGGGGGGATCCATAAAACACTTGTGCTCAGGGGTCTATGAATCCTTAATCTCCTGAGCGCTCCTGAGGTCATTCAGTTAGATGATTTGAAGGAGCAAATCATAAAAGAAAATATATAATTGGAGTAATGTTGTATTTTGTTTCCAGAATTCTGACTACACTCTCAGGCACCAAAAATCTGCGCTGAAACTGAAAATTTAGGATGAAAATCTAAAATCTAAAGAAGTAAGTATTTTATAATTTATTAATACAAAAACACTGGGGGGGGAGGGGGGGAGGGGGGGGATGACAGAGAACATTTCAAATCCGTCTATATATCTATATTATAATTCATTCTATCTGAGCACTGAGGGAAAAGGTGGGATGCCAAAGGTTTTTGTGCTTATGTTTTTTACCTTGGTCTAAAATCGATAGTGTTATGTTTGCCATCTCTGGACTACACACTTGTACACAAACATTACACACACATTTCTATACTACAGTACTATATACACATTTTTCTAATGTACACAGTTTTAAGTTTTTGTAACTTTTGGTGCGGATAACTACTATAGTCTCTATTAGATTTAAATGCTAAAAGGTCTGATAAAAACGTACTTGGTTGAAGACTCCCTTCCTGTCTTATTTAGCGGTTCTGTTACATACTAAACCACCAAAGACCAGGACTTTGCAGACTGTCAAAAGTCTACCATTTTTTTCTAATTTAATGGACAGTTTCTATTATCCTTATGTGTCTAATGTATCGTAAAGTCTCCACAGGCAGCTTGTCGGCTCCCTGTCGGAGCGTCTGATGTTCTCAACTCTCTTGGCTCTTTATAGCGGTGCTTTTCCTGGCTGAGAGGAAACCATGACACCTCCTTCACAGCAGAGGTGAAGGATCTTACTCTCCTCTCCTCTCGCTCTTCAGAACTGTTTGTCCCTGTAGTGTTTACCTCTCATTCGGCTGTGCAATTTTGGCTTGGTCCTGTCAGCATGTGGCCATTATTTTCCACACTGTACACATCTTGTGTTCTCCTAATTGGTATCGTGTCATTCCATCTGCTCGCCACAGAGGGCCTAAAATGTCACCATCAGCGATTTAAAGAAAAACAATAAAATGAGTTTAAGAGAAGATTGTGTAGCTATTTTCTTACTTTTATTATCGTAACCTGTTAGGTGTCTGTTTGGACATCATAGATATGTAAAATGAATCAATACCGTTGTATGTGTATCTTTTCTAGAGTCCTAGAAATTCTGGTCCACATGCTTGCGAGATTCCTGTGCATGTTAATATTTAAAAGAAACCTGTGCATGCTTATGAGTGTGTGCAGAGTTTTACTCAGCAGGAGCTTAGCCCAGCACAGATAATGCGTTCTGTCCTCCAGGGAATCGCGGTGGTGATGTACCAGAGCATCTCTAGATCATTTCACAGAGGAAGATGGAAACGGCAGGCTGTTTATTTATTAATGATGCCTTGCATTAGACACTCTCTACTCTTGAGGCATTTTTAGTTTTGAACAACACTCATCTGGTGTTATGCAATATGCCGTGTACATCACTGTGAATGTCAGGATGTCAAACTAGATGTTATGCGGTTAACTAGCGGTCTAAATAACAGAAGTATGCAAAAAAGCATCTAACTGGGGTGCTGTTTATAGCAGATGCATATTGAATGTTGCAAGCCTTGGGCAGAATTAATAGATTTTAGCCATAAGCTGTTTGCTTTAAATTACTTAAAGTGTGTTTTTATATTTATTAGATTAAAAAAAGAAAATAAAAGAAATGAGAGGCCACTGAGATGAGGCTTTATGGTTTGTTTGTGATTATGAATTGAAGGAAATGCTTCTTTTGAGGTCGAGGATGGTTTTAAAGCTACTAATCTCTCATTTTGCAGTCTTTGCTGGGTTGGCATCCCACGACTCTTGGCTCCCCGCTGAGGCCGATCATGCTTCGGTTTAGCATTTCCCACCCAGTTCCCCCTCCACCTGGACCCAGATAACACTCAATAATTTATATCATTGCTTGCTGAACAGACTGTTGTCCTGCTGAGTGATAGCAGGGCGTCGAACCCCCCTCACCAGACCTCCAGTCTTGAGACTCCCACCCCAGCTGTGTGCCTCAGGCCCAGTTTCCCCTAGCACCGAAGGACCCCAGGGCACCTCCAGCTGTGCCTGAATGCCAGACATGCTTACGGCGGACAAAGTTGCATTAGTTAAAAGGAAGGATGCCATTGATTTTTGCTTTTGGGCTCTGTCTTCATTGGAGCTCATTAAACTAACACTGATGGAGGCCATATTTTCCGTGATGCCGAAAAGCTTGAAACTGAATTTTTTATTTCTCCGAATATTGGAACTGGTGAAATGTATTTTTGTCGTCTCGGCTCTCATCCATCCCAAGTTATGCTCGGCTAGCTGCCTTGAGCTTATACGCGCATTAGATGACTGGAGCTGCAAATTATTTCAAATTCGATGGATTACATGTCCTGGAATTGAAAGAACAGCCGAATCCTCTGAGACTGTCTGATGTCCCGTGAGGCTTGGCTTGCATTTTTCTCCTCAAGACTGTGCTGTGGTAACCCGCTTATGAACCCAAAATAGGCACTTTTCAACACTTTAAGGAAATACAGCGTTGCATTATTAAACAGCAATTTGTTTGTTGTTAAATGCATTCTCAAATTCAAGTGCTTTTTGGGTCAAGGAATTGTTCACCCCAAAATGAAAATTCCTCAATCATCTACTCACCCTCATGTTATTCCAAACCTGAACGAAGATATTTTGAAGAACATAGGTAGCCAAACAACATCGGCCTTCCAATATATTGACACAAAACCACATGAAACATTTCTCAAAATATCTTCTTTTGTGCTCCACAAAACAAGGAGTCAAGCGCAGGTTTTTAATGACATGAGGTTTTAGCAAGTGATGACAATTTTTATTTTGGGGTGAACTGTCCCTTTAAGAGTTAAATATACAATAATATTATATGTAGATTTACACGTAGATTTATACACATACAGCAACTGTAAAATTAAGTGCTGACCTTATTTGTTTAACTTGTTTTCAAAGCACATATCCAGTTTAACTTTGTGTTTTAAAAATGAAGTGAACACCAGCACTCGACCAGATTTGAGCTTCAGATGTGCGAAATTATTGACTGATTTACATTCAGTCAGTGGAGCAATTATATGCTAGAAATAAGGACGGCAAGTATCTCTTCACGAAATTGTCTGGGTGGTGGTGATGAAACTGGCTGCCAGATGGTACAATGTGGGACAACATATGTGACACAAAATGCAGGGAAAGACATGACTGTGCTCCAATCATCTCGCGTCTTGCACCATTTGATTGAATTCTCATTATGATACAGTCGCATAATTGTGTTTTTATCTGATGTTTTAATAGCTCGTGTTGCATGTAATTATGTAGTAATTATCTGTCTCTCTGCGCCCAGTAGAAATGCAGAACTGTACTGCAGGTGTCACTTACATTTTGGGTAGATTCCAATCACTCACACATTTCCTTCAGTGTTTTTTTATAATGTAGAATATACAGAATGATCCAGATGTCCAAATCCATTTTGACTTCAAGGGGCTGTTTTTAAAGTCCCATTAAATTGTTTATCAGTTTATCCCGTCTTGTAAATACAATTAATACAGCCTAATGGTTTTTGTCTAGATATGATGTTGATAGGATAAATAAACAGAAGCCAAACAAAAAATAAAAGAGGTTTAATTTTACAATTTGTATCCAAATATGTTATTTTACTCTTCCCATCATTGAGAAGTTTTTCAGCTTTCCATGTTTTTTTTTAATGTATAACAGTAGGGGTGCTGTTATGCTTCATGTGGAAGAGTACATCATCTAAAGATCTAAAAACGGTTTTCTGTGGAATTCTTATGATCTGATTCCGTGTTTTATTTTTTGATAGATTGAAGAAGAAGATACGTCTATATAATATTGTTGATCTATAGGCAACTACAGTATTTGAACTAATTTACTCTAGCAAATTTATATTCTATCAATGATAAAACTGTGGTACTATATGATTTGACCAAGTGAGCACATTTTTTGTGAGGGATGGGCACTTGTTTTTGTTTCCATGGTTACAGATTGACGCGTCTTGTCATAATGGTTTCTAGTAAATAATATTTTTTGTTCATAAATATCAAGTTAAGATGGTCATGTCAGTTATTACAACTAAATAACGATTTTTATTTATTGAAGTTTGTTATATATAACAGTGACTTTAAAATATGTTTTTAGGTATGAGAGTGGTCGAGTTGTGATGTTTTGGCTATTTTTGGGCCTTGTTTGAATGGCCATTGGGTTCATTTTGGGCTAATTCTGATTCCCCATTGGGTGGGGTGGTTTTGTTAAAAAAATCTTGTGACCCTGATGTTGTTCTATAATTAATCTGAATCAATTCTTTGAGAAAAATGAAACTTTCTCAGGTCATTCCAAAATTTTTTGTTTAAGGAATCTATAGTTTAACACTATCTGATCTAATTTGGTTTAATATAGTTTGCTCATATTTTCTTAGAAAAAACATTTTGGGGGCATAAAAAATTTGCGAAAATGCTCAAATATTCTGTCGCTGGCTGGTAACTTATTAAAGATGATGTTGGGGAGAGAATTAAAAGAAAAACAATAATTCATTTATTTTAATGGTGAAGACTACAGAAAGTGATATTTCAAGATTTAATTTTCCCCACTATGTAGAATGCTACAAAAATGTGTTTTAAGGAAGTCTACGAAGGTTAAGGTTTAGAGAAAGCCTTGTTGTGCCAGATAAACATTCAAATCACAATGAGTTTTCATGTTTTTTTTTTATTTGATAACGTTTTATTTTTTTATCAAATCTAAATAGGCTACCATTGCTTTGTAGACATCTTCCTTTCTGTGAACTACATGATCGTCCCCTGACTGAATGAGTCTTGTTTGATCTGTTGTCCGACCTGCGGACCCGGCTGGTTTACAGTCTCTCATCGCCCTCCCTCACAGAGAAAGGTCATTAAAAATCTCAGTGTGCTCATAATTCCTTGGAAATCTATGCATATCACAAGCTAATTCTTTGAAGAGGAGAAGTACCACAAATCTTTTGATCTTCCTTTGAGTTCAAAACCATTTTTATGGTATGTCATACATTTTAAAAGACTCTGGTTGACGCATTGCCGTGGCAACATCAAAGCCATCCTCGCTTCACTATTTGCAGGCTTCGTATTTGATCAGCGCACGCTTAAATACTCAGAAATGTAGTGCTTTTACAAATAAATCATAAGCTAAAGGCAGACTATCATATATTATGTTTTTGACTCGCGCATCCTGTTTCCAAGAACTCTGAATCGCTAAAAACATATGTAAACGTTTTGACCCTGATTCAGCATAGCAGTCATTTGTGGTGCCTGCCGAGATGCTTGCAAATACAGTAGCTATTGAAATTGCTCATTTTTTAAAGGTCCAGCGTGTGATTTTCTGGACAGTCTATTAACAGAAATGTAATATATTATACATAACTATGTCTTCAGAGGTGTATAAGGTCCTTGCATAATGAAGCGTTATGTTTTTAATACATTAGAATGAGCTATTTCTATCTACATACACCGCGGGTCCAGTTGCATGGAATTCACCATATTGTTTCTACATTAGACTTAAACAGAGAATTCGCTCTACAGAGCGTGTAATGTAAATGTGACCTCCTTCTGAAAAGAAACGAAAATGTTAAGACACCTTATTTCTGTTTCAGCCTCCGTAGTGCGGTGGAGTGAGCCGTTGGTTGCAACTTGCTTCCTCACCGCTAGATGCTGCTAAAATCTACACATTGCACCTTTATGGTTAGATGTTTGAAGAAACTCCTAAACCTAATATTAAATGTTCATCCGGAACCGGTTGCTCTATATATAGTAGCAAAGAAATGTAGTTTTGCATTCCAAAATAAAAACACAGGAAAGCTGTTTTCCCCCTTTGTGCTGTTCTATATGTGTGTGTGCGCATGTAGGTTATGCACCTGTTGTCTTGCTGTTTGGGTGAGCTTTATTTTTAATGACCTAATCTGTGTTGACAAGCAGTAACGCTGCCTGCTGAGGCCAATGAAATCATTATATCCCTGTCAGATAAGACAGTAAACACAAGCATTCTCACTGCACTGGGAAAAAGAATTGCGTATGAGCTCGTGTGGTGGTTTTGTCCTCTCAATACACTTCATGAACACCGATTTAAGGCAAATACCCCATCCACAACATTAGGATCCGGGTTTGAATTGAGGGATGCATTAAAATCCCCTGCCCAATTACATGGCTGTTCTGTTTTCCTCTTTACAAAGCCTGACAAACACAGATCATCTTTATCATAAGCCTTTAACTCATGTCTGAGCTTTGTGACCCTCGAGCCAGCTCCATATATGCTCAGCTGGTTCTAGGCTTGAGCAGCATGGCCCTTTTCTCTAGGATTTTCCTTATTTTTGCCGGGTTGGAGAGGGGCATTCTTTTGCCTCAGGCATCTCAGTGGGCACAGCTGAAATGCCCACAGGGGTACAAAACAGAATGCGGTGTTCTCCTAATTACAACAGAATGGTGGAGTCTAGTAGCAAATGTAGATCTCCTTCTTTTATGAATGAGCAAATGCAGTCACAAGCTGACATCCAAAAATATACCTTAGTGGAAATTGTTCATCACCTTTTAATTGTATGATGAACATCCAAAGCATTTTCTATACCCCTGGCTGAACCCTTTCCCCCTCAGACTCCAAGCAATTTAATGGAGATGTTCAGTGAAGATGTCTGTTTGGAGGCCAACCCTGAAGGATCATGGTGTTAAACGACATTAATGTTTGTTTTGACTGAATATTGCTCTTTACATATGCATCGAGATAAACTCCCGATTCGGGATTTATTCTGCATTGCTCAGGTGAGACTTTCTAAACGGCTTAACATACCTAAACAATAAGCAGGGGAAACCACATTTCTGTCAAATATTACTTGCTATTAACACCAGCAGCTGTGAAAAGAACAAGCTCTTTGTCAACTGAGTAGATAAGTATGCTGACATTAAGCATTTTCTCCCCCATTGTAGTCCATTCGAAGGAATAACTTAACGTGTCTTAATGCACAGCAAGAACAACCCGGAAAAAACACATTATTAAATTAAATTGTTTATTACCAATATCAAACATCAGCCTAATACCAGAAAAGTATATTGTTCCTAGTTTGTCTCTGCCTTGAGCTGAGCTGTTTCCTTATAATGGACGTCTATGGAGGAGAAAACACTTAATATGTGATTATTCATCTAATTAGTTGAATAAGAGCTTGTTCTTTTGACAACAGCTGTTGTTTACTGCAAAATTTGACAGAGATGTGGTTTTCCCTGGTCATTGTTTAGGTATGTTAAGTTGTTTTACAAAATACCCATCTGAGCGATGAGTCCCAGACATTTTTTTTTACAGAAAGTCGTAATTTACCCTTCATTGGGTGATGGCTTGACTAATCTAACCAATCAAATCGCAAATGTTTTTGCCACCCATTGCCAGTGATGTGTAGGTTCAGTTTTACTCTGCGACAGACTTTAGTCTTTATTTTGTTTGCTTCATTTCATTAGGGCTACACAATAAATCGTAAAAATAACACGGTTTGGTGGTTGTCTCAAGAACGGTTAAATCCTTCTAGATCTAAAAGCAAGAGAGCGCAAGAAGTACCATAACTCACATAGTTCCCGGAAATGCTTCTGTCTATCGCTGTTCTTCAAGTGATTCTCCTCAGACATTTTCATGATGATAAAGTATATTTATACTGATGTTGTTTGATGGGTGATGGTTTTTCAAATACATGTCATACTGTAAGCGACTCAAACTCACAATGCTTTCAGATCAAGCAGCATTTCCTACCGATCACAGGGATGTACTTCAAGGACAACCAACGCCTTTAACTTAATGGCAGACTTTGCGATATCAGCTCTAGACAGATCGATATTATGTGTTAATTGTGATTTATCCCACAATTATACTGAATTAATACTTTTATACCATGGTCTGTTTAAATACTCAATTCTGATTGGCTGGAAGGTGTGCATTAAAACCTTTTATAAAACGGTAAGTTCTGGTCCTTGATTGTGATTGGCAGAGCCAAGTTTTACGCCATTATAAAATACCAGGATTTATAACAACTGACCGCATTATATAGCCTAAATATCATTTTATTTACTTTATTTTATGAGAACCTTGCAAAGTATATGCAATAATCATTTTATTAAAGCATTTAGCCCCTCAAAGCAGTTTGTTTCAGTGCATTTTATAACAGCTAAGGGGGTTTTAGGCACAAAACCCTTCGCTGTTATAAAATGCACTGTAACCAACTGCTTCTTGGGGCATAGTGCTTTATTATCGCACGGGTAGTTCCAGTCAGTTTGATTACATTTGAAATGAACTGACAAAATAACTGTCATTTTCACCTGTTTGATCTACAATAACACTGTAATCATCAATAAAAGCTTTAACTTGGCAAATAACGATGTATTAAGCGGGATAATCCACAGCTATCCATGCTTAAATAAAGTAATAAGCCCCAAGAAGCAGTCGGTTACAGTGCATTCTATAACAGCCGATGGCCATAAAACCCCCTTAGCGGTAATAAAATTCACTGTTACCCACTGCTTCACGGGGTTTACTGCTTTTTATCAGACAGTTATTCCATACGCGTAGCAAGGTTTCTTAAAATAAAGTAAACAAAATTATATTTAGGCTTTGTAATGCAGTCAGCCGTTATAATGGTTTAGAACTCGGCTCAGCCAATCAGAAACAAGGACCAGAACTGACTGTTTCATAAAGGATTTTATTGCACTTTGCGGTGGCAACAACCCTCTGATTCGCATTTGGTGGTTCTTGGCCTCCACATCGTATATGAAAACCCTTTAACGCAAAGGCTAGCTGTGGATTATTCTTTGCAAAATGGATATTGCATTCAAAACTCAAACTGCATAAAAAAGTTTAATATCCACATGGAGCCTTATATTGATGCAGACTTTAACACTTTCCTTTCACTTATAACAATAAACTCAAAACTGGATTGATGAGTTAACAACGCAGGCAGCAGGCACTAGTTTGGCAAAATCCTTAAATATTATAATCTTGATCTACTTAAGAAGTAGTGTTTCTTGGATTTGAGAAATATGGCTATTTATGTGCATCCTTTCATCTTTCTTCCATTAACATTCATAACACTCAAATGTACACTGGTCGTCACTGAGAGTTCAATTGGAGCCTTATAATTTGCCTGTTCCTCCTACTGTGCGTGCATGCTGTAATGTTCCATGCATTAGCACAGGCCTGTAATCAGTTTGTACTTCCGCACAACATGCCTCCGGTCTGCACCAGAACACAGCAGCTCCTTACTGAAGTTTATAAAGTTCAGGCAGACTTTTTCATTTGTAAAGTCAAGCTCACCTGTTGCATGTTGCGCCTAGTGGTTTGAATAAAGAGTTTGGACAGTTTGTGGAATTAGCAAGGATGCTTGTGTTTGCACATTGTGAAAAGCGCTACATAAATAAACTTGAATTGAATTGAATTGTTCAGGGTCAAATATTTGCAATTAACATGAATTGAATAAGGATTACCCGGCAGAACTTTATAAGGATCTACAAATTAATTCACCGATGTGACAAAGTTAATAGACCAATGTGACTTGAGAAAGAGATTTTTAGCAAACATGTGTCAGCAAGTATTGATTTCTTTTTTTTGTATTGACCTTGGGCAAGTGTGGCCAAATTACAGAACTTTGTTTTTACAGGAAGTGCTTCAAACTGGACGTAATGACCCGAGAAAAAGCTTCATTCTAACACATTTTCTCCGTCATGTCTATAGGCACATTTATTGATCTGGTCAAGTTAGAGCTTTTCAGTAGAAATCCATTTGCCCTTTTCTCAATCCCCTCCCTTTTTAAGATTTGACATTCCTCACTGTCAAATGTCAGACCTACGTGAGTAAGAAGGAGAGACTCAAAGAAAGAGTAGTAGAGGACAGAATGATACATCAAACCATAATGAGCGAAGCTTAAATTTTGTTCTTTAATTAAATGAGCGAACCGGCTGCTTTTGATGATGATTTAAGATGATGAGGTGGGATTAAGGAAACAAAGACCTTCATCGGAAATTAAACTTCTCTCATCATTTACTCACTCTTGTACCAAACCAGTATCCTCTTCTTATTCAATGATATGTTAAAGGGCCAGTTCCCTAAAATATGTATTTACCCTCAAATTCCAAAATGGTGATTGGAAGAATGCTGGTAAGCCAAACAGTTCTTGGCTACCATTGACTATCATGGTGGGGAAAAAATACAGTAAAGAGTGCCCTGTTTGCTTTCCTACATTCTTCAAAATATCTTATTTTGTATTCAACAGAACAAATAAACATATCAAGCATTTTTCATACTATGGTAGTGAATGGTGGCCAAGAACGGTTTGGTTCAAGCATTTTTCCAAATATCTTTCTCAGTCGTCGACAGAACAAAAAAATTCATACAGATTTAGAACAACTCGAAGGTAAGTAAACGAAGACAAAATTAGAATTTTTTGGTGAACTGTTTTTTTAAATACCGTAATTATTAGACTCATATTCTTTCCAAAATCTCCTTTTGTGTTCTGTGGAAGACAAACAGTTTTACATGTGTGAAATGACATGAGGGTGAGTAAACAATAACAGAATTTTCATTTTTGGGTGTACTTTTTAATAGCTTCAGAGATGAGCAGGTGACAGGATTGCTTGAAACTCTCAGATGATGTATTTGGAGTGAATGGCAGAGGGAACATCAGAAGTCAGATGTTTTCAGCCTCTCGTTTGAAGCTGCTGTCTGAATATAAATCAAAGAGAAGCAGAAAAGGAGGAAGAATTTCTTTTCCCTCCTGACAGAAAGTAAATGTGTTAGATGTGGTAAACATCCACGATGCTTGTTCAAATACAAAGACTACAGAGAAATCAACTTTAAAAGGGGAGATGATGCTTTTAAAGGTGCATATATGTCAAACAGTTATCACTTGCATGATGTCATGAGGAATTAAATGCATTGCCATAAGCAATCAAACATGTTGCTAAAGTGGTGTAAGAATACATTGACCTCTACCAGTTGACTTGTCAGAATAGACAGGCATTTGAAATACTTTAAAGCTGTTAGGGAAATGCCAACATTTTCTTTGAGCGTACACACAAAGCCAGAAACATTGCAATATTTGATATTTTCCTCACATTTCTTTTATTGTAAACCCTTTCATGCATGAATTACGGCAATCTCAGCCATGACTATGGCTCTTAGGGCATGAGAAAGAAAAATATTACATTTTTTCCTTGAGAGGACATCTGAAGATGAAGAGGTGGTGATTCACCTTTTCGTTTCATTTCTAACCTATATGACTTTCTTTCTTCTGGAGAGCACAAAACAAGATATTTTGAAGAACTTTGGTAACCATACAACTAAGTCCCCATTGACTTCCATTGAATCGACTCTAAACCACTGAGACAATTTTCAAAATATCTTCTTTAGTGTTTTTCAGTAATTTACAGGTTTTGAATGTCATGAGGGTAAATAAAAGGAAATCATCATATTTTTATTTTTGCGTTAACTATCCTTTTATCACAAAGTTGCCGAAGTTCAGAATGAGTTGCTTTTGCAGATCCAATGAAATGGGTTCTTCGGAAAAAGGTTAAAAGTTTCAAGTTCTAAAAATTGTTGAATGTTTTCAAAGTGCATTAAGTCTCATAACATTTGTAGTGATGTGACTTGTACTTTCCTGTAGTTGCTTACAATAACCTTAATTCAAGAACATTTTCGTTGGGAAATGTTTTATGTTAAGTGCTAATTGTCTTACTTCAGAACATAGTGGATACTCCGTAAGTCACTTTCCACGCAAATCAGTTATGTTCACAAAACTAGCTCCTCTAAACACTCCTGACAATTTAAGTTAAATCCTGAGTGATATTGCTGATATATGGACTGTAAATACCAGTTGACAGTAAACATCAGACAAATGTTGATGTTTAAATTACTATGTAGACATTTACTTGCGCTCCATTTACAACCGGTTCATGTCACAACACTGCTCATAAGCGATAGCTGTGTTTACAAACCCATTTAAGTCATCCAATTAACATCGTATTTTTCCCCTGGCTGCCGGGCTCACGTGGGCATCCTTCAGTATCGGATCTGTGGATGGCATCTCCCTCTGGAGTAGAAGGCGTATATGCAAGCAGCCCGGGGGGAAAAACACGGCTCTTAGATCACACCCGAATTCAGCGCTGAGAGGCCCGCTGGGACACGTTGACAGCGGCTAAGCGGCTTAGCTGAATGTGCTGAAATGCACAACAGAGAGACGTTTCGTACAGAGAGAAGCGAATATAGTTTCCAGTTGAGATCAGGTGGTGGTTCTGCTCAATCATTTTGATTGACTAACAAGGACAAACTGGGCAGAGGGGCGAACATCTGCACGCTGCTCCCGTCCTCCGGTGGTCCTGCCCAGTCTGTATTAGTCGGGCCTGACTGACAGGCGTGAAGAACTCTGGCCAAAGCTGGCCAATTACAATTACAAGCTAGAGGCACAGGATGTAAAATGAGACATTACACGTGGGAAATAAGGGAGGTGCACGGATGATGGGAAAATGAGAAGCCAGGAGAACGTAAAGAAGAAAATAAAGTAGGACTACTAACAGTGAAATAAGAACAACTAAAATATGATTGTTGTTTTTGTGTTTACATGACACTGATGCACTGAAACAGAAAAAGGTTTGCCGTTGCTTTCTTGAGGGATTTCGAGCACTGATGACAACATTGTTAAAACGTTCCACGTTCACACGGATCAGTTGAAATGACAAAAAACTGCCAAGCCTGTAGTTCCTGATTTTGTTTTGTAAACAATCATAACGGTGTCATTTTTAAAGGAGTCAGTCTTTGCTGTTTTTGAGACTTTGATTATGTTTTTTGCGTGTTTAACAATCGATGTTCATGTTTTTTAATAAAAAAAAACGCTTTATATTTCACATATTTTAAGTCTATTGTTCATCGCCGTCACTCTTCTGACAAAACAACTGTATTTCTTTCGGTCTATATAAAGTCCCTCCTTCCGAAACGCTCTGATTGGTAAAGCTGACCTGTTCTGTCATGATTGGTTCCTCACTTAGAGTGTGTGTGTCATGTCCTACCCATACCATATCAGAGAGCTTTCGCTTCTCAGGCAGTTGTGATTGGTCGGTGCCCCTCTGACATGTATTCATAAACTTTGGTTTTGATCAATAAACATTAACAATGGCATCAACTTCACTTTATCAGTTAAAAACATGTGGATCCATCGAAGTGTAACGGAGGTCTGCTAGTGCATGTGCAAACGTCAATATTTGTTATAGATTTTTTTCCTACTATGGCGAGGGAAATGACACCGGTCCGAATGGTGCAGACCGGTTATGTTAAATAACACTAATAAAAAAAGCATTAGTTTTGCCTTATTATATTGGACCCGAGTTGGATGATAAAGCACATATGAGTGTGTGACACAGAACAGCTTTCACAGCCGATGTTAAAGTCATGGAAGCTGTTATTTTACCGTTGGTTATCTTAGAATGTGTGTAGCTGAATTCTTAGCTGTTGGACTGCGATGAAAGTGAAAGTAGTTTAGCGCGTAGCTCAGTCAAATCTGTACAATCTTTGATAACCAAACACTACTCCAGTGGCTCTTCCTCTTCTCTAAAGTAGGCTTTGCCCATTTCTTTGCGTATTCCTTTGGGCGGAGGTTATTAAAAGCACTCGGAATAGTGACATCGTGTACCCGGGAAGTAGAGGGCTGTAGTCCGATCCAGCCGTTCTCTGTAGTCCTTGAAATGCGAATTCTGTTAAAGACAATATCTCGCTTGGCACTGAACTTTGAGCTTTATCATTTCACAGGTATTCATTTATGCCCTAACAGCAACATTACACACTAAGTAAAGGTTGAAAAATGTGATCGCGGAGAACGAGGCCTTTTAGCTCTTGTTTTTTGTTTTCTAAAGTGTTTTTTTTTCAGGCAAAATGGCTTTTTAGCTTTAGCTTTTTAGCTGTTGTTGAAAATAGTGCTTTGCAAATTCCCCCTAATTTGTCAATATGAATTAGCAGTGTATCTGTTAAAGGTCCAGTGTATGAATATTAGTGACATTTAGCGGTTAGGTTGGGAATTGCAATAAACGGTTTATTCTAACCCTCCCTTCTCGAAAGAAAGATGTCTTTATACGTTTGCTTCATTGCTGAATTAGATAAAGTATTTAAGAAATGCTCTCTGTAGAGCAGTGTGTCCATTTAGGGCAACTGTAGATGTGCTTTGAATGTACATGGAAACAGCTCATTCTAAGGAAATAAAAACACAGAGCTTCATTATATAAGGTTTTTATACACCTCTGAACACAGTTATATATATTATATTGCATTTCTGTCAATAGATCCTCCAAACAATTACACACAGCACCGTTAAAATGAAGTGAATTTTGTCACTTTTTAGAGAACACTTGCATATGAATGAATGGAAATCTAACACACCTAGACAAAAAGCCACCAAAAAAATGTAGGCTCAGGAATAATTAAATATTCAAGGTCAAAGAGATTAGAGACTTGGATGATTGATTATTTTGTTATTTGTCTGACAAAATACCTGAACGTGTCTTTCATTCTGCATGTCCTTTCATTTCACTCACCGGGTCTGAGCCTGACGCATTCACACATGTTAAATCCAATCACTAAGCTTTGATATGAAGTAAATCCCTCCTCTTTTAAGCTCAAGCGGTTATGTGTGTAGAATCGCATCAGTGGCCCTTTTATTTTGTATTGGCAGAAATGTAAAAAGGAGTTGGACATACACAACTGGTTCTGTGTGCTGTTTCTCTTAGTTATTGTAACCAGCTCATGGGTGGATTACTTCAGAAATCAAAAGATCGGCTTAAAAAGAATCACGTCGCAGGCTCACGCTGGCCCTTGAATGAATCGAGTGCTTGTGTATGTTTGTGTGTGTTAGGAAGAATTCTTCAAATGGTCGTGTTTATCCAAGCTGAACTGTTTAATCAAAGAACAGAAGGAGCAGCTTGTAAACTTTGAATGCAGCTGCGCTCGCCCTTAATCCAGCCACATTAATGCAGCTCAACTACTGTGTGTGTGCGTGTGCAACATCCGTCTGCTCAGCTCCACTGAAGTGTGACCCCTAAAAGATTCTGCAAACTGAAATCCATGCAAATCAAACAGGATGTGAATCATATTAGTATAACCCACCCCACCCGCACCCAATAAAATAAAATTTGTTGTGGAGGGGTTGAATGTATAATCTTAGATTTAGGACTGGAACAGCACGTCCTAACTGATTATGTTGACACACAATTTAAAAAAGTATTTTCCATTTTATCAAGTTTTTGTCCTAACTAGCCAGAATAGCTGCGATGGATTCTGTATTCAAACTTTTCACACAACACTAGAGGGGGGCACGGTGGCTTAGTGGTTAGCACGTTCGCCTCACACCTCCAGGGTTGGTGGTTTCGATTCCCGCTTCCGACTTGTGTGTGTGGAGTTTGCATGTTCTCCCCGTGCCTCGGGGGTTTCCTCCCCTGGTCCAAAGACATGCATGGTAGGTTGATTGGCATCTCTGGAAAATTGTCCGTAGGGTGTGAGTGCGTGAGTGAGTGAATGAGTGAGTGTGTGTTCCCTGCGATGGGTTGGCACTCCATCCAGGGTGTATCCTGCCTTGATGCCCGATGACTCCTGAGATAGGCGCAGGCTCCCCGTGACCCGAGGATAAGCGGTAGAGAATGGAATGGAACACAACACTAGAATATAGGCCATTCTGTTCACATGTGAAGGCTGAATGTTTGACAGCTAAGGCCTAGGAAAAGATAACAAGAGCGTTTCGAAAGATTTGTACATTTCACGTAATTTGTACATTGCCAAAAAGCATTTGATTTACACTTGTATCATAACTGAATTGTACCTTGTCGTCAATCTAAGTTTCAGGGACATCTAACAAAAACGTTTTAAAGCTTTTATTCCAATATTCTATTTAATAGAAAAATATCAACAACTATCCGAATTGTCCTTATGCAGTAGAAAAATTGCACTTACCATTCAACGCAAAGAAATCCTAAAGTATAAAATGATATTGTCGCTGTCCTTCCAAAACTTATGAAAATAGATTAACCGCTGTACTTTTTAAATGATTAAATAATGTGTTTTTAAAGTCGACATATAGTATAGTTTTTATATATGCAAAACCCTGTGACAAACATAAAGGGTGTCTAATAATAATGTTTAATTAGGGCTGTCAAACGATTAAAATTTTTAATCTAATTAATCACAAGGTTTCTTGAATTAATTTCGATTAATCACAATACTAAATATTGTGAGAAAAATTTACGTTTTCTGTGTAGCTTACTGTTCTCAGAACAGAAAGATAAATGACAAGAAGTGGATATTACATTTGTCTCTTATTTTTTATTATTGACAAATCCAAAAAACTATTTTAATTCTAAACAATGTTTGCAATTTAGCCATTGCTCTTAGCACATAGGTGAATGGAACATTTTCTTTTCGAGAAATCGTTTTTTTCTTCAATTTTCCACTTGTGTGCCACGATTTGAAACTGTTGAGCACATACCTCTACAAAGTGACGCTCTTCTGTTTTCATTAAGGTTAAAGCAAACGACATTACTTTCCAGCTTTTAGTGATGTGATGCGCTGTCACACAGGAGGTCCAGTGGTCTCCTGTCATAGCAACATATTCCGCTGAAGCCAAATCCTATTCCTTCGTTTTCTTTTTAGCGTCAGTTGATTTTTGTCATCACTGTGCTTCTCGACGGTAGCTTGTAGAATGCGTCTAAAGTTGTCGCTTTCAAAAATTCTGCGAGGGCCGTGTCCTCGACAATATTAATCAGTTTACAGTTCTTGTCCATCCAGAGGGCCAACGGGTTCTTCCGACACCTCCATAAATACGTTATCTCCATGCTGTTTATGCGAGGAGGAATGAACGCGGCGGAGGTTGAATTGTGGGTAAGACATGGCGGGAATGCGTTAATAAAATTATCGCCGTAAATTCCAGAAATTAATCATCTCGCGTTAACGCGTTAATTTTGACAGCCCTAGTTTAATGGCAAAAAAATAAAACTCTGAAATATGGAGATATGAGGTTTAGAAGGACATCAATGATATATTATTTCAAAATACTACAACATGAGGAAACATAGTGGCAACACCATATGTGAGTTTAGAAAGGGCAGAGCCATTTCAAAGGTTCTTAGGCTTCATCAAACTTTAGTATGAGCCATTATTCCCATACAGATTGTTGGAAAAGAATATTCCTAAGTGACTGTCCAGCCAAAATGTACCCAGAGGCACTGTGGCATCTCATCCATGAAGTCTCAGAGGATTCCAGAAAGAACTGCAGGCGTCTATTGCATCAGCTAAGCCCAGTGCTCTTTGCTCTGCAATAAGAAAGTCACTGCAAAAATGTGCTTTTTTGTGGAACAACGTTTAAACCACTGCTCACCTAGAACATGAAATTTCATCTCGCCTGCATCATCATAGTAAACCTGGGATGATATTGCACTGAGAAATGAATAGCGGTGAAACTTTGCAGAGTGAATGTCTCCATAAATCTGTTGCCGCTTTCCCCCTATAAGAAGATCAAAGCAAAACATGTTGGGATCGGGATTACATGGCGCCATCAAAAGGAGCATGAATTCTGCGGTGTGATTGGTAATTATAAGGAGAATATCCAAGCATCTGTGTGTTATTGGGTGATGCAGCAGGACAGTGATCAAAAGCACAGAAGCAATTCCACATCTAAACAAGGACAAGTTGAAAGCTGACTTGGACCCAATGGAATGGATCCATCTTTACCTGAAAATAGCAGTTAATGCCTGAAGACCTACCAGTCTGTCTGAGTAAAAGTAGTACTGTGAAGAAGATTAGACCATGATTCCTCCACAGAGATGTGCGAGGTTCATATCACATTAAAGAAAGTGCTTAGTTATTGCTGCTGGGGTTGGTCAAGCTGGGGATTAGGTTTGAGGGTGAATTCACGTTTTCAGAGGATTGAAGTGGTTTTATGTTACTTTATTAAAACATTGAAGTCATTGAATGTTAGTTTTCTCGGGTATCTTGTGCAATATTACATTTTGTCTGAAAACATAAAATCATTCTGTGCTCCAAATAGACAAAAGCAGGGAATATGAAGCGAGGAAGAAATACATTTTCACAAAACTGTCAGTACTCATTCACTTTTATCGTAGGCGGATATAAAAACAAATGCAAGTCAATGGCTACCGTCCTTGTTCAGTTACCAACATTCTTCGAAATATCTTCTTTTATCTTCGGCAGATGAAAAAACCCCTACAGGATTGGAATAACAAAAGGGTAAGTAAATGATGATATCCCTTTAAAAAATGTCTTTGTTGTCAAATTAATAAAAAAAATGCAACTTGTTTTTATAAGTTAATGTAAATTAAATGTTGCAGTTACTTATACATTTTGTTACAGTGTATAAAAGAATACTATTATTATTCTTACATGCATGATACAATATAACACATTTCCGTTTCAACAGACGTACAAGCGGGTTTCAGCTGGATTTGATCAATGTAATTTACATCATTAAAGTCCCAGTGAAATAAAAAATTACAATTCTTATTTTTTTATGTAATATTGCAGCATTTATAGTTAATAACTTATCAATGTGGGTCATTTTATTTTTAAAATTCATGGAACCTCGTAAAATTTCTTCAGTTAAAATCTGAAAATGCACTTCCGCCCTGAAATGTCTATTTATCTAAAATGACCTAAATTAGACAGCTTGGCCGGAGCATCTGTTAACTCCTCCCCTTCAACTTGTCAGTCTGCTTCCAGTTTCATTTCAAAATCAATGCAACAGCTGTTTTGACACATCCAGTGAAAACGCAAGCCACGTCCACACATTTTCTCCTTTGAAATTAATCTTCATTCAGAAATGTGTCAGAAGACGGTAGCAAATACGATCGCAACTTCCGGTTCACCGGGACTTCAAAATGCAAATAGGCAACATTAACTGTGCAATTGCAAGTCTCAAAATGAAACTATCCTAGATTAATTACATTAATAATTAGGAATGTACCCATAGGATTTTTTGGCCGATATCGGTTTTAACAAACCACTATGGGTTGATTCCGATACCGATATGGGTCAATTGCATACAGTACTATAAAATACTAGCTAGTTTTTCTACATTCAATATATTTTACTGAACATGAATTGGATCCATTTAACATTTTAAGAGAGGCACAAATGTAAATGTGCCTAAATGAAAATGTACAGTAAGATAGAAATACAATAAGATACATGACAATCTTCAAAGGTTGTTTTTGCTATCCAATATTTATTTTATTTAAAACATTAACTCAAATTTGACATAAATTGGATAATTTATTTAATATAATTATATAAAATCTGTGCTGTTGCTATTTACAGTAATTATATTGCTCACAGAAAGCATTTGCATATTCAGACATCCATCTTATTGCCTGTGAGCTGGGATCCAATTCAATCCAACTCAACCTAAATTCCTTTAGATTTTTTTCAGAATTCCATTTTTCGTTTATATTTTCCTGGATTCTGTGTTTTCTTTATTTTGTGGTGTACAACTAGTATCTCACACCGTGTGTTTTTTTTATTTTGCTGTTTTAAGTCTACCTACATTTAATAGGTTTGTAAATTTTTAGGAGAAGGTTTGTTATGTTAGCTGGACTTTTATTTTGACGACGGCTTGCCGCATACATTTACAGCAGCTTCACTCAAATGAAACGGTAAAATGAGCAACGCTGAGCAACGCTGATTCAGTTTATATGTTCGCGTCCACCAGATGCTAAGTACACAAAACCACATCACTCATTCACACATAGAACTAGCAGATTGCATATTTAAACAGCAGCTGAATAATTATTAGCGATATTCATAGCACAATTTGAATTTCATAAGCGTGTTTGCTACTCCATTTGTATTTTCTGCTTCATGGAATTCAAAGGGCTCTAATAAACCATTGGTATCGACCTTTTTCATGCTATTGCTGATAATGGTGTTAAATTAATCCAATATTTGCTGATACATCGATGCATCCCTAGTACTAACCCAGGGTACCGCATGAACATGAACATAACCCCAGATTATAGTTACAGGGTTTCGACTCCTAACAATTTCCAGCACAAAAACCCCAACAGAGTAATTTATCATTTCCCTCACTCTCCGTCTTTCCTTCATTCTGTCTAAGATGAAAATGGTAATTACAGGAACCTGTTCTCGGAATGAAATCCAAGGTTGAGTGCTGGCCAGGGACCCCTTGAATTGTTTGGGCCAGGTGTTGATATTTATAATAATACACAGTGCCCCTATTATAATTGCATCTGCAGACACAATACATATTAATGTGCCAGTTAGCAATCAAGGCAGTGGGGCTCGTCCCGTCTGACGTGATTCAGAGCTGTCAGGAACGCTCACTGTCAGAACCTTCTGTTAGCCCTCCATCTGCCTGCCGCCCACCCAACAGCCTGCTAATGCCTGTCCTGCCAGACAGGAGCCGTGTAAGCACATCTGAGAACTTCAGCAAGGTCCACAAAATCAGGGATTTATAGCTTTACTTATATAAAGCCTTCATATACACCGACAGCAAGGATAGAAAACACTTGGGGATCAAACAGAGCAGATGAAAACAGGATATCCTCATTTGATTTTGCTTTAAGGGAGTTTACATGAAAATTCTGTCATTGTTTATTCATCAACACTTGTATGACACTTACTTATGTGGAACTCAAAGAAGATATTTCGAGTCAATAGGGTCCAATGTCGTTTGGTTACCAACGTTCTTCACAATATCTCTTGTGTTCTGCAGAAGAAAGTCATACGGGTTTGCATTTAATTCAGTAATAGATTCAGTGAACCCTGACAGTTCTGCTGTCTCATATTCACCTTTTCCTGTAAATACGGTCTGAAATGATAGCTGCTCGCTCACTTTTGCTGAACGGAAGGAGATTCTTCAAAGGGAAATTCAAACCGCAAGGTTGCACATGTGGCTGCCAATGGCACCTTGAGATGAATGATTTTTGTTCAGTTTCTCCCGTCATGACTTTGGCCACGGTTCAGCGTGTCTGGGTCAGCCCACCCTCAGCCTCCAATCAGAATGCCGGTAGGGCACGAGACAAGCAGGAGGATTGCTGAAAAGTGACCCGCGACCTCTTTCCCGGTGCTCTGCGGTTGCTCTGATAACACGGAGGAAAGGTTGCAGAGGTCTTCGAGTTGTAACGCAGCGGGTTAGAGGAATTCTCCAACCTCAGTGAAACTAACTTTCAGACAAAACTCCTAACCCCTGCAAGACTGGACACTGAGAAGAAAGGTTAAAGACATGAATCGTTGTTCAAGTGGATACCATAACAAGATCTTGATTATTCAATCGGTAGACGCTCATGCAATTAATATTTCCCAGACGATATTTAGCTCATTCATGTTTAAGTCAATTTTATCTCTGGAGAGGTGGTGGGGTCGCAAGAATTGGCAAACCTATAAAGTTGGTCATAGACTGTTGTACCACAAGCCTCATTGTTTGGACAGAGGGTTTTGTCTGCTGAAAGTGTCACAACAAACCTGAATTCAGCTTTATCTTGATGCAACATCCTCACACACAATGCTGTTTTTCCAGTCAGATGAAGCGAAAACACAGATAAGATGTCAAGAACATGTCCTCAAGTGTAGTTTTACAGAATAACCAAGTAAGTCAAGCACATCTGTCCATTCATGGGTTTTTGATTGACAGCAGTCAGCATTCACAGTTTTCTAAGCTTCTCCTCTTCCTCTGGCCGTAAACAAGGGAGACTGTAGACAAGGGCCCTTATTATTTTCCACAGAAAAAATACGAGAGGATGATCCAGTTGTTTGCTCTTGTTTGAACAAAGATGCTTTATTTGCTCTCTGATCCCGATGGAATGCATCAAAGCCCTCAAACTAGCCGAGTGGAACAGTGGTACATGTTTGAGTGATCATTATCACACCCTTCAACCAGAGGCCTAAAAACAGCTCTGTCAGAATTCAGAAGTCCAAAGCCAGATAAAGAACAAGAGAGCAGGAGATGTCAGAGCAATGTCACATTTACAATTTAATAATGAATTTTTTCGACGGTACATACACTGCTGGTCAAAGGTTTATGTTTGAAGATGGTTGAAATTAGTTTTATGTGAATATTAACAATATGATTTTGCAAACATGTTGTAGAAAAGGATGACTGAACAGATTCTGGGTCCAAACACTCAATTACAAGTACAGTATGCCAAGGCTAACAACAAAGAATGCTAAGATACAGTCATGACTTCCTTAAAAATATAGAAAAACCCTGATCTTAAATGGCCAGACTAATTTTTTTACCCATCATCAAAATATTTATGGAGATTCTGTGAGCGGTGACTAGAGTGCACCATGCGTTTATTAAAGTTTCACTTAAATGTGTGATATTTAGAAATAGTGCTCATAAATGGCTATTAAATAGTAGCTTAACTTGAAAATAGTGGAGGCTTGGACACAGAAATGGCATTCTTTACCTGACAACAAGATGCGTGCCTAGCATAGATTTAAACTAATGCGGGTTGATAAAATGCCTTCTGTTGTTTTTAGCTTTTTAGTTGCATTTATTTGTTATACCATAAAAGATGAGTTAACTATTAATCTATGTGCAAAAGAAATAAAGAATCATTGGTAACACTTTACAAGAGGTTGCATTTGTTAACATTAGTAAATGCATTAGCTAACATGAACTAACTCAGCCTTTATAAACCTTGGTTAATGTTAATGATTGTGCTTTACAGTTACAACTTTTAATTAAAGATGCATTTTAGTAGATTGCTAATGTGAATGAAATGGAAAATGTATCAGTTAGTTCATGTAAACCAATGCAACTCATGTTTAAAAACAACTTGAATGAATGAATAAGTGATACTTCACTTTATATGATATTATGATATTTCATTTTTATTTTTCGAACAAAACGATATTGGTGATATATAGTTTTTTAAGGATCTGCAAGGGCCAACCAAAGTGCCTTCCAGATACTGTGTCTTCATCTTAATAACTCTCCCTTAAAAAAATAGTTTTGCTGTTTTCTTGCTTTTACACTGCAGATTTAACCGCCAGTTACCCTGTGGCAATGGTCAGAGCTCCATTTGCCAGGATGGTGATAATTACGGTTTCGCTCAGCCGGTGCCTCATTTTACTTTGTGCCCTTCAAATCCACGATGTCTATGAAACACGTCAGTTCCTCACCACCTGCTATTATCTGTCATGTGTGATTCATGTTTCATTAGTATACTGCATGAGAGTTGCAGCTCGGAACGAGATTGTTAAAATGAGTTCAGCTGGTTGAGTCTGAAGCTAGCGGGTCATTGAGAGTGAGTGTGCTGCCATGGACACTTTAAATAGTTAAATAGTGAGCAGTTGTTGGCAAAAATGAGGAACAGGAGGGTCTGTACTGTAGGTGGCCTTCATCTCTGGCACACCTGACATTGTCAAGGTCGTTTATTATCGGGCTGTGTTTTGTGCGGCGCTAGAACACGCTTGTATCTCCTGGGTTTTCAGAAAAGCACTTTTTGAAATGCTGTGGGGAAGGGCAATTGATTGTGCCGATACTTTTGGTGATTAGACACATCAGTCAGTGTCAAGATTATCTGTGTCATCAGCTGATCTAAACAGCTGTAGGCCCGTCTCCTTTGAACGGCTGCAGAATCGGTCGCATCTTTGCTCTTTCTGCTCCACTCCCAATTACTCATACTGATTGAATATATGCAAATCGCCGCAGAAATTACAATCCACCTGCAAGGCGACCCAGCAGGGATAGAGTGACCTCCTAACAACCTCCAGCTGCCCAACTCTTCTTACAGATACAGATCTTTCAAGAACTGACGGGCAAAGATAACTTGGTTGCATTGTTTGTTGTCTTGGATAACTGCCGCACAAGATCTGCATTTTGCGGTGTAAACTGGCCAAGATTCACCACCTAGACAGGAAGAATAATCTAAGTACAAGTTAGCATAGGACGGGTAAGGGTTAAACTTGTCAAATGATTAATCACGTTTTTTCGCACAAGTTTTTTCGAATGAGGTCATGAAACATAGGATAACTTATAATACAATACAATACACAAATGTTGTGTTTTCAACCCAGTTTGATAATTCGACCTAACCATGGTTTGAACCTCCTGGTGCTCCTTGTTAGGGGTCATTCTTCCAGGTAAAAAGTGAAATCAATATTTTTTTCATAAATTTTCATAAATGATTTTTTTTTTCTTGAAATTTATGCGTTTGTGTTATATTCACGCAATAAATACTATGACTTAAATGAACTATTTTAAATTTTTCCATTGTAATATTAATAATCCTATTCCTGCAGTGTACTATATTGATTTCCTATAGTGTCAGGAATAACATTTTTACTTTTTAGGACCATCCATCCATTATTGATTTTCGTGGTAACATAGCAAGTCATACAAAAGTCATCCAAGTTTTATACTACATTGACAGGTTAAAATTAGTCTGACAGAATATTTTTTTGGTTTCCCATTCATTTTCGACCAAGGACCGCAATGTTTGATTCTTTTTTTGACCATTAAGCCTTTTCACATCATGTCTATGATTTTTTGTGTTAAGCCAGTGCCACAGAAGTCACCATTCTGAAAAAAACTGACCAACTCTGGAGTCAATACAGTTTTTGTGTATTATAATATATATTTATTATATTACATGGTATAATGTAAGTATGGTATTGTAATTGGGCAATTCCAGTGTTATGGACGTGACAAAAATGCTCAGAGAATGAATTTGTTACGATTATATCGAACCATCTATTTATATTTAACTGAACCGTTGTTATTAGAGTCTAAACATCAAAAAATGTCAGTCTATGAACAAAAAATCAATTTAAAAAAGGGAAATAAACATGCGTTATTTGATAGACGACAAACTTTGTAGGATTTCGGTAGAATAAAATGCCTAACCTGAAGAAATAATACCCAATAAATAGAGAAGGGTTGCTTCTTTATAGAACATAAAATAGTCATTTTATTTAAATTTTCAGATGTCCATTCATGAGGAATATGTAGCGTTATGGATGTGAATATCCTGAACATGGCACTTACCTGACCATGAAAAATCATACACTTAAAATAAGCAAATGCTTTACGAATTTAAATCTGAGCTTTTACCATAGTTAAAAATGTTTGTGGCAAGGTTGACTTTTTCACGGAATTGCCCAATGCGGTTGATAGACCTGGAACTACTTCATAGATCTACTTCATACACTGTCAGAAAAAACATACAAAAAAGTACACATTTGCAGCTAAAAATTGCATAATAGTACCTCACAGGTACGTGCTGGTACCAAATATATACATATCTGTACCCAAATATTCCATATTACACAACGTCCCAGCAAATACTTTTGTATATGAAAGAAATAATGAAAGAATAATTTTACTCCTTTGAACATTTGTCAGCAAGCATTCAACTTCCCTGTGGCAATAAATGAGATGTACGGTGTGATGTGGTATGATATGATATTTTTTTTTAGAAAGTTTTATGTGCATTGTTCATCAGACAGTTAACACACTATGAGGGTCCGTGGTCCTGCCATCTGAGACAAGACTGAGCTGAAAGTCATCTTAGATAAAGAACAGTCACCTCTCTGTTGTTAGAATGACAAACCAATATTTTATAGAAACAGCATGAACCCAACAGGCAACCTTCTGTCTGATCTCACTTCACCCAGATACTGCTGCCCTTCTGTGAAGTGACCATCTTTGATCTTGTTGCTTTGCTCTCTATCACCTCTCGTCTTATCCTACTCATTCACCCATGTCCTTACCTTCTTGTATCTTCTATTTCTTTAACCCTTCTTATATCTTAGATAAACAATACCACATCGGTTACTGCTGTTATTATATTTACTGTATCAAATGAAAGTCCTATTGTTTGATTGAGTGGACTGAATTTTTAAGAATATCAAAAAGGTTAAAGACTCCACTGGAGGAAAGCGGGCCGGTGTCTCAGTCTGGATCATGCTGCTTCACTGCTGGCCTGTATGAGATAATCTGACGGTTTCAAACTCAGAAAGCCAAGCGTGTGAAGACCGGTAATGCTTTGCAGTATACGCCGTCTCCCGCAGGACATAAAGATAGACGTAGATGTGTAAAGGTTAGCATGCTGATCTAAGCACCCGTCCTCCTACCTGTATGATGGACAGAGAAACCGTATATATGTCCTTTGTGCACAGATTATCCTTTTCTCAGCCAGAGTGATGCCCCGCTGCTGTCGTGTCCTTCAGTAATGACACACCGGCGTCTGTGTTGTCCTACTTGCTATGGATGTATGAGTTTCTGTAGGTGTACGTCTCATGTGAGGCATTACTAGCATCTTCAACCGTTAGATCTGTGTAAAGCAGCCCTAAGGCACCGTTAGGCCTGTGAAAGTAAGAACAATCTAACGGTATTATGCCGAGAAGCTGGAAAAAGCTTCACTCCTGAATCAGATAAAATGGATCATGCTTTAAGTATCTCGTGGGATCTTCTAGATCTTCTTTGCTGCGGTGCTTTGTGTTATGTTCTGAACCTCTTTTTATACTGTATATACTGACATTGAGTTACATTAGGTTACATTACATACGTTAGAGGAAGAGTTTGTAAATAAATCCAGAACACACAGCTGGGATGTTGTTGCCCGCTGTAGATACATAGGAATAGATACGATTTAATTTTCGCAATTGCAAATTTGGTAACACTTTACTTAAAGCCTCTATGTATAATGCATTATAAGGAGCTATTAAATGGTAAAATGCACTATAGTTCTTCATAATGTGTGTTGTAATGCATTATATGTAGTTTTAAAGAATTATAACCAATTTAAAATGTGTAGTGTGATAATGAAATGCTAAGTGTAATAATGTATTAACTGTACTAACAATAATTTATAAGACATTACAATGCATTAAAAGTTGCATTACAATGCTTTAAACTACTTTTATAATGTATTATAGATACATGCTTCAAGGAAAGTGTTACCGCAAATTTTTATCTGAGTCAATGAGAGGGAGGGGTTTTGACATCTCCTTGATCATTTGAGGAATTTTTTTCCGGCTGTCAAGGATGGACTGACCCCAGCCAGTGTGAGGGACGTGAACTGATCCCGGCTCTATTTGTGTAGAAGAGGAAGACTTTTTAGGCAACCTGAATAGAGACACATTAATCTTATCATGTGGTGGTTCTGTCTCCTTTCAAAGGGTGACTCATCCCTCTTTAAGACCCCATCTCAGCCAGGCAACATTTCAGAATCGATTATTTTTCATTGCTAATAAATAAATGTTGACATAGTTGACGGCTTCGGAACAATATAGCACAAATACAAGAACTCGTTCTTCTAGTGCCCCCGCAGTATATGACAAGCATATATATGTATGCATATATATATATGTATCTAAATATCTACATCTGCTTTTGGGATTTAGCCATCATTTAAATATTATTTAAATCAGTTTTAGCAGCAAACGCTTCGATTAGCAGAAAAAAAGTATTGGTTTGTATTGTATGTTTTTATCTTTCTTATTAGAAAAAGATTGTTGTAAAATAGCTTTTTAGATACATTTTGTATTTAAATCAAATGAAATTGGCATATCAAAATCCTTTTACATTATTGACCAATGCTATGTTTACACATGTAAAATCATATTTATTTACTATTTTCTATTTCAATAATATAATTTAGTTTCTGTTACATTCATCACGTTTCCTCACCCATTTTACTGAAAGCGAACTCATTTTTCCTCATAATTGCTTCTTTCTAACCATATGAAGCTGAATATTACAGTAGACACTTTAATGGGGCACCTTTAACATGAATTACTTTACATGGCTGATGGGATTAAATTAGCATCTGATTATGAGGTGCTATTAATCTAATGGGATTGGATGACAGCAGCCTTCAATTCACAGATTCAAACAGTTGTGGCATTTCGTGCTAAAGCCAGACCGTCCTTTGCAGTGGGTGTCAGCTTTAAAAAAATACAGAAAAAAATAAGATCCAGTCCTATGTTTTATAAATCAACTGTTGCGAAAATAAAATAAATCTATCAGTAAACTGTATTTTAATTTAGCACCATATACTCTAGGTGCAACATGCTTTAGGATTTCAAAAAGCTCTTTTGGGTGGCCTGACTCTTGACCAAGCTCAGTAATAGAAGATATGTTCTCCGAGTTAGTCTTGTTGCTGTCTGAGACACGATTGTGACCTTGAAAACCTGCTTTAATGAGAGGCCATAACACATCTTCATTCTGTGTCCATATTGGGAAAGGCAGGCAGCAGACATTTTTTGAATTCACTCCATCTCTCTTGGCTCTTGTACAATTAAGTATGCTCACGCGGTCATGTTATAACATACGCAGAGATACTCAGCTATGTTCAGTAGGACTCACAGATAGCACACTGAAACAAAACACTGGGCTTAGGAGAAGACACTTGCACATAAGTACTTCTATAAAGCCTAGTGTGAAAAAATGTTGAATGTTGTACTTTATAGATCTTACTTCATATAGTTACTCTACATAATATTTTGTCAGTGTGAAGCGCATGCAGGTTTTGTTAGTCCCGAGTGGATGCTAAGGAAAGAGATTGCTAGGACATTAATGGTTCAGAATTCGTGCAAACTGCTGTTCCATATAAAAAAAACACATTTAAAAAGCATTCAAGTATTCAAATCTTAGTTGTTTACTAAGATACTTCTATTATCTATTGAAGCCCACAGTATTATTTAAAATATCAGTATGTTTAATATTTATAATCATCATTTATTGGTTACTTTCAATTGGGAGATAACTGTCCCAAACTTCTAAATTTCAATTTATGAAAATATCAAAATAATGTTTGCATTGTTTTTTATTGTATTTTTAAAAAACCTTGTTTTAATGTTTTTAAAAAAGTGAAGTAAAAAATATATTTATTTTGGGGAGAGGAAGAATATTCCAAACTTTTTGAAATTACAACATGAGAATTAACAGCACAATTACTAGAAATGTGTACCTTTGATATTCAATTTGCATATATATTTTTTTTTATGTTTCCAACTCTGACTTTACACCAATTCTGTAGATTGACCCTAATAGGTGACAGGCAGACGAATTGATAGATGGACATTGATTAAGAGGTTGATTAATTTATATATTGATTTTAGGAGTAGACCAATGCAGAGTGTTAAAGAGTGAAATGCGGCTTCTTTGGAGAGAAAGAGAGAGAGTGTGTGTGTGTGTGCTCAGCTGAGAGACAGGTCTAATGGGGGCTGTCTGCATGGCTTTCACGTCAAGTGGAGAAAAAGACAGAGCTGGACTTGCCTGTTCAAAGGGTTCTTTGTTCTTAAATGGCCTTTGATATGTGTTTTTTAATCTCCTTAATTCAGCAATAATTGAACACACCTTCTCTGTAGCCCTGTTGACAGGAGATAACACTGAGATTTGTCTAATGGGAGATTTTTCATTTTCTGCTGTATGTGGATGTGTGATTGACATCAAATCGCTCTCTCTAACTCTCGCTAAGTTATCTGAACCAAGCTTTCATCTCTCACAACTGAGAAGATCCATCACCACTGACCAGCAAAAACGACTCGCGTCACAGTTCTCATAGGCAGCAATATTCCGGGTGTTTTTTCGATCCATTCGGTTTTGTTTAAAATACGTTGATAGAATTTTATAAAAGCAAGATGTGGATGTGAGTCTAAATAACTACAAAAACATTAAATTTTCTCATAAATAAAAAAAAATGAAGGCTGAGAGTTTTGTGGTTTATTATGTCCCGCCATTTTTTATATCATGAGAGAGGCTGACAGCTGAAAGATGTGATTGACAGTAAAGAATATCCAATAAAATGCTCGCCTCATGCCAGTAACATTACAAAGATTTTGCAGTTCTGCTGTGGTTCCTCGATACCAGATGAATTAACCAAACTTAGACCGTATGTCTGTCGAATATAAAAAAATATTATATTTAACAGTTGTAACTTGTGGTTCTAAAATAACGGTTATGTCTTGTTCAGATGCTGCTCAAAGGTGCAGGTGTGAATTTATGGGAAATCGTCATCATCAATATAGAATATATCAGCGGCTCATCTGTCTTCATGCACAGCCGGCACAGAACACCTGCTGCATCTTTAACATTTATCTACCTTTACAATTTAACACGGAATCAAAAAACAAAATTGTTCATGTGGGACCAATATTCATGCAGATATCTTAAAAAGTTGTTTGGGTTTATCATGGTAACATAAAGTATTTATATTAACAGAACAGCAAGGTCAAGTCACATTAGTCTCAACCTCAGATGTCAATCTCACGGACCGTTGGCTGGAAGTCTGATGCATAAGGCACACTTTCATGTAAACACTTCAGCAAGTTCAAAGTCGTCATCTCATTTGTAAAATTTAACAGTATTTCCGCAAGACACGTGTGTCGCGTTTTTTAATCTGCAAACAATACAAAGCCGTATGATCTAAGAAGTAAGATGTCGCGTTTACATCGGTTGCAATAAGAATTCATCACAATTGACTAAACTCTAAATTCTTAAAAGTTTGCCAGGTTCATGGCATAAACTCATAAACGTTGTTGCTTTTAACTTTGACGCGTTCGTCAATGTTTATCGCCGGTCTGTTACTGTGGGGACATTTCCACACCTCTAAACATGACGTGGCGCAAAACGATTGGTTGGTTTAACCTCAGTCATATGGCCTCTTGGGCAGGGCTTGGCCAATGAAAGCGACCAAAGTTCCCAGACCATCATTCTCAAGGTCTGGCCACACGAGACTAGGTCATAGACTGTTGACATCTGTATGTGCAGAGAGTCCTTATGTTCTGATTTGATCATACTATAGCTCAACAGCACGAATGACTCGATAGAAATAGGATGGACTGCAATGACAAAGGTCATGAAATGTATAATCCAATGGAGACTATGGGAAGAACAACTTCCATCACATATAGATTGTTTTATTTGACAACGTCAAGCATCTGTTGTCTCTAACTGACAATTCAGACAGATTTTCACTTTAGCTTTGTACACGTGGCTCAAACTATTGAAAGTAATTACTAGTTGTGATTACCAAGTGTTTGATTTGACAAAAGAATAGACATTGACCCTATGTTTGATTGAAATAAATGGTAATTTGTTTTTTATCATCTAAGTCTAGACATGCATATAATAGGTACGTTTCTCTTTTGTAATTTGTCAAATCAAAAAGCTTCCTATAGTGCCGTATTGGTTGTGTCTTTCGAGGGTTGTTATTGATTACAGACCATCACACCATATCACATTTATTTATACTGAGACTATGCACATTCAACATGATGGCACACAAGCTATAAAATTACTTTTTAATGTGCAGACTAAAAATTATTTGTTGGCACTCTGTTTTATGGACTGAATTTGATATTGTGTATCATCTATGGTATCATTCCATTTCATTCCAATATTATTCAAATAATGTTCTTAATGTGGATGACTTGGACGGAATAATAAAGAAAAAGTAGACAAAAGAGGCAAGGACATGATGAGAACTCCTATACTCTTGAAAAACCTCAGGAGGTTGGTTTATAAAAATGCCAAGAGAACATTTTCACAGCCTCATGCATGCATATCAGAGTGTTGTGAATCCTTCCCCCATAACCATCATTACAATTTTGTATAACTTGTGGCACACGGGACCATCTGTTGGCTTGAAGGAGACAGGCTTGCCTTTGCGTGTCAGTGAGCCTCGGGTGTCCAACACACTCTCACCAGTTTGTGATTTGTCCCTCCTCGGACCACTGTTGATCAATTCTCACCGCTGCTGACCGGGAGAAATTCACAAGCTTTATTGTTTCAGAGATACTCTTATCCAGTTAACTTACTATAAAAATTGGGCCTGTGACTATTTTCCTCTACAGAACACAAAGGAAGATATTTTGAAGGATGTTGCTATCTAAACAACGATAGTAACAGAAGTCAATGGGTCTTGTCATTGTTCAGTTAGCAACATTCTTAAAAATATCATATTTTGTGTTCTGCGGTAGAAATAAAGTTATTCAGGCATACACGACCAGCAAAAGGGTGAGTAATTATTACAGTATTTTGATTTATAGGTGAACTACATGTATCACCATCATGGCCTTGTTAGATGATGAATGAATTGCTTCACTTTTGACTCCTCACAATATTATGGCACTTATCAGTTTATGGATAAACTATACTGTACTTTTCATATCTTAGTCGCATTTTTCATGTTTAACATGAATGATCTATTTCGATCACCTTGTGTTGAGTTGCACAATTTTAATCCACCAAGCAACAAAACAACAGGCATTTGAAATACAAAACCAGCACACAAAGCCTCATCATGGTCACACAAGGGCAATTTATGGTTCTGCGTCAGCAATGTAGGCAACGCTTGGGTTTTTATTTATACTTGTGCTTTGTTGTCCGTGCCAATGTGCACATAACACATGCCGACCGCTTGTAGCCAGTGTCCAGGGGCATGTTGCTAGCAGTATCAAGACAAGTGCCAAAGATGAGTGTTACGTACACTCTCAGATGTAAGCATTTTGCAGTGATAGCTGAGAATTGACACTGCTTGAATTGTTAAATATAGAACAAATCATTTATTTAGATAATTAATTCGGAAATGCATGAATGCATGAGTAAAAGGCAATGATATTGCAGAGGTGCAAGTCAGGATGGGGCGTAGGGTATTTGTCAGGCTATGGCGTAGGGTATGTTTCAGGCCAGGGTGAAGGGTATGTATCAGGCTTGGGCGTAGGGTATGTATCAGGCTTGGGCGTAGGGTATGTATCAGGCTAGGGCGTAGGGTATGTGTCAGGCTTGGGCGTAGGGTATGTGTCAGGCTAGGGTGTAGGGTATGTGTCAGGCTAGGGTGAAGGGTATGTATCAGGCTTGGGCGTAGGGTATGTGTCAGGCTAGGGTGTGTAGGGTATGCGGTTCTGCATAGGCTACGGCATGGTCTGATGCATAACCATAAATCGCACTTTACTGTAAAGCTATGTGCTATCCCACTAGTTAAAACGTAATTGGTTTATTTGCAGGCAAAACGAATAGCTGAAGGAGCAAACAATGCATTGTATTTCAGTAAGCATCAGTAAAACATCTTTTATCAAGCTTATAGTCTTAGCATTTGTTTGTATTTTTAAGGATCTTTAGAGACCTAAAGGGCTGTTCCGTGACATGAATGGTAATGAGTGAAAATGTTTGTTGGCATTATATTTATTTACTTTAGAGCTTTTTGTTAATCTGCGCAACTGTGATGTCTTTGAATTAGGTGCTTAATGTGAAAAGAAAACATTAATTAAATGATTCAAGCCCCCCGCTCCTTAAACGAAAGCCCTGGACACTCCAGCTAGCATTTTACTTTGCTCTTATTTAATTATTCTTTTATTTGGCTTGAGCAAAAGTCTTGCACCTCATTAAAATTATTTAATCCACTGTCAATTGCTTGTTAGCCCAAATCAGCAATGACTTTGCATTTACCGGAAACAAGATAAAAGCTTTGCTGTGTTTGTTTCGCTCCAGTCAGATTTAATTACTTCATTTGTATTGTTGGCTTTCGTCTTCTAAATGTCTTTTCGGTGGAGGAAGTTGAATTGTTGAATTTTGCAATCACGCTGAAAATCCGAGGAAGACCGGCCTGCTTGTTTTATAACGATGACGGGGATGTATATTGATCTTCTCGATTAAATTACAAAGCGCAGAGGGGAGGGGGGCCAATTCGGCTAGTCTAAGTTTAAGAATCAAGCTTTATTGATTGCGTATTTTTATTCACAGACTTCAAAATAAGCTCATTTCGGTCTGTTTCCCACACAGCTTGGCACAGGATTTGAATCGTTTCATATCTTACACGGTTCTGGCTTTGTTCTTATACGCATCGCTGAGCACCTCTCAGGGAATGTTTACACCTGTGTTTTGACGTGCAAACTCAGGATGGGGTATTCACGTCGGCCTCTATAATTAAAGCATGACTTGACTGCTGAGCTAATGTCTTGTGGAAGACAGTAATGAGGAGAGACCTATGATGCGTCCCACATGGTGGCGTTGACGTTCGGTATGTCCCCTTGTGTTCGATGCCACAAGCCAAATATTCCACATATCTCATAAAACCACAACATATGCAACTGAGGCGGGTTCCATGTTTTCTTTTATTTGTGCCTAGAGCTTGTAAGTCTCAGAATAATATCCGCATAATGCATTTTTATGCATTTGGCAGATTCTTCTATCCAAAGTTATTTAAATGGACAGTGCAATCGAGGTTTACTTTTCACGTGTGTGTTTGTTTCCTGGCGATCGAACCCACAACCTCTGGTACACTCATAACTTATTGAACATCTTTGATGAAGTTCGGCTGCATCTGTTAATGGCATTGCCTTTGGTTAGGAGCGTGACATGATAGAGCGGTTTGGCATTTATGGCTTTCGACGGTATATTGTGGTTCAATCGGAGCGGAGTGGCAGTTGGCTAGGCACTCAAAACTGCATTCGATCCTGCATGACTGCATTTTTACATGCCGTTTCACGACTTGGCAGCATCAGTTAACTGCAATGATGAATCCTTCTGCAGGAATTTAATATGGCGGCAGATGTAACTCAGTGCGATTGGAAGCCTGCTAAGGTGCTCATTATAAAATAAGTCAATTGCAGCTCACACTGCTGCAATAGGTGGAAAAAAGCATTTGCAGCATAAGCAGAAGGTATGATTAGAGTAAACAAGGGTCAAAATAGCATCTTCAAATGTGTGCGCTTGTTATGCCATACTAGAAATATAAAATTGACACTTTAGCGACAAATGTACATTCTGAGGAGAATGGCAATAATGAATATGAGGAGATTGGCGGATGCCGGTTATGGGTGTGGATGTCCCGCTGCGATCGTGCTGATGCGACGCGTCTGGTAGGAAGGCTGAAGCCAGTCTTCAGTCTAACTCTCACAGCGGGTCTACGGTGCTCGAGGAGAGTCCATTAAATAAGCAATTAAAAGCAGATAATGAAGGGGCCAGTCGCCAGCAGGGGCTCAGCCTGAATGACTACCTCACAGAGCCAGACAGAGCTTCCAAATGGCTAATGGTGGCCTCCGTCTCCCGGGTCAGACTTAAACACCAGTGAGTGTGAATCAGTGTTTGTGGGTGTATTCCAGAGAGCTTATTCGGTCAGATTCAGAGCTTGCTGAGTGTGCCCTCGGTTTGATAAATGAAACATCTGGTGAGAAGGAAAATGTAATAAGTGTAACGAGTGTGAAACTGCTCTTTTCTAAACGTTCAGCGCTGTGTTTGCCTCAATTATTACAGATTTATTTTATGGCTGTGCTGAATATGATTTACCCTTTTTTGTTTCAGTGGTGTGATATGTTTCCATAATGAGTTCGTTGAAATGGCTTGGGTTAAATGGATTATAGATGGTTTCATATGACGCACGCTCCTGGCTCGCAGTTAACTTCTGGTGTGTGTTTGGTTATAATATAATATGTAATTTAAGATTTAATTCATTTTAATATTGATTTATATTAATGTTTTTTGAATACAATTTTTTTTCAATTAAATTTAAACTACTACTTGATTCTTTGCGGAAGATTGTGCCATGTCACGGTTTTGTTGTTGCCGCTGAAACACTTTATATAACGCATGCTGAGGAAAAACTATTTACATGACCCCAAATTTGATAACAATTGCTTTTAATTTATTTGAACTCTTAACCTAAATAAAAAAAGTTTTGATAGCGAGAGGGATATTTACAGTATGTTGTTGCCTTATTTTTTTACCCTTAGTTTATTTATTTGTATACTAATATATAGTTTAAAACATTTTATAGTTGCATTACGCATACTTTAGCAATTTTACGTAATTTTACATTTTTATTTTGCAGAATTTTTATAATTTTCTAATCTGGTAAATTTTCAAGTTGGGTGTAAAATTACACGAAAAACATGTCATTTTACAAAAATATATATATTTTATTTATTTCTGACACCTTCTGACTTTTTCATGTATGTACATCTTACAATTTAAAAAGAAAGCTTTCTTTAATTAAACATGTAAAGTAAATAAGCAGTTATTTATCTTCATCTGTAACTTTTGTATTTAGATAAAACAAACCTGAACATATATGTCTATAGTAATGGCCATTTAGATATTTAATTTAATTGGACTGACTTAAATAATTATATTAGATTGGGTTGGATTTTTATATTGAGTTAATTGACAGTAAAGATGTATTTATTTTTGTATATAAGAAAACTATTTTAATGTAGTTGCTTATTTAAGAAAAAGGAAAATCAAAGAGATCAATTTTATTCTCAGTCCTTAAATGTTTCACTTTTAAATGAGTAGTTCACTTCAAAATAAGGCCCCATTGACTTCCCATAGTCAGTTTTATTCCTACCATATGGAAATTCAATAGGGGCTTATTTTAAAGTGAACTTCTCTCTAATCCTCTCTGTAGGTTGGCAAATCAATATCATGTATTTTCTGTAACGACTGGTAGAAGTTCGCTCATGCCTCCTTCATGTATTAATGTTCCCGTATCCCCGGATGACTTCTGCATCGACGTTTTCTTCAGGTGTTTCCAGTAGTGCGCTGCAGTCCTGCCGATCGGTGCAATGCCTCAGGAGACCATGATCCTACTCAGCAGATAATAAACAGCACATCAGTGCCATGCTAATGAAGACGGATAGAGCACAGTCAGAGCCCAAGATTTATTTTCTACAGAGGGTCACAATGTAATTGTTACCTCAATTACAAACGCTAAAGTATAAGAGTGACGCGAGTAGCAGAGACACCCCAAGGGTGTGTGGTCTGCACACTTAATGTTTTCACCGGTGCTGTCTGTATTGAACTTTCAAGGTGACCATAGCATTGATATTCGATGGAGGGTGTGGAGAGTTCAGAGAATAAATGGTGGGTGGTTGGCGGGGTCAATGATGGTCGGAGCTCACTAAAGCTTTTCTCTTAAGGGTTTGTGGAATGGATCTGTAGTGTAAGTGTACACTTGAGGTAAATTTGTCTTATAAGCTGGTTGTTTTACATAATTTCTCTGTAGGTTTGGGGAGTGGGTAATTTGATGAAGAAAACCAGCAAGGCCTTGAAAGATTAGAAACTCTGACCTGGTGCTTTCTGTATTGTTATGGCATAAAGTGATTTAACCTTTCAACATGAGTCGATATGCAGAAGTCCGTAATTCTTTTGTGTTGTGCTTGGTGCTCATTGACAAAATACAGCCCAACCAGGGTAGTCTGACATTACCCTTAAAAAAGTTTACTTTAAGTGTATTTTATTAGGTGTATTTAAATCCAAGTACATGTTTCAGTAATAAATGTAGTGAATACAGTATATTAATACAAATGTACTGATAGTATACTATCGTACATTACTACTTACCAAATTATATACTTTAGGTGTAACAGTAGTACATTTACATTTATGCATTTGGCAGACGACTTACATTGCATTGTATTATACATTTGTTTCTGACTATGTGTAATCCCCTGGGATCGAACCCATAACCTTTGCATTGTTAGTGCCATACTCTAACCAGTGAGAAAGTTAACTAGTTTACTACACTTTATTTGTATTGCCACTATATAAAACTAAACTTATAGTTAAACTGATAGTTCAATACTTATAGCACATTTTTAGATAATGAAAGTACACTATAATCTTGGTGGTCAATGTGTGAAAGATTTATTTAATAGGCTACTCAATTAAAAGAGTGATACTTAGAAAACCAAGTACAGTGTATACTTAGAATACTTGATCTTTTAATAAGGATATACTTAAAGGTTCATTTAAGTGCAGGTATACGCCAAATATATACTTAAACCCTGCTGTGTTTAGTAGTCAAGTCAGAGCCGATCTTTCCTATATACCCAAACTGTATTTTTATACTGTTTTAAAGTCTTATCTAGTTTTGCCAAGTTATGCAATAAATTACTTACAAAACAAGTAGCCTATAGATTTATAGATTAAGTAATTGTCCACTGTATATCGTTTTTGTATGCATAGCTTTCTTTAGAATACTTTATTTATCATGCCTTATTTTTGTTAGTAAATCACTCATTTGGCAGTAAAAAAACAGCTTTTGCGTGTTATAGTTTCTTTATGACAGCTAGATGGTTCCAGTTGCATTACTTTAGGTTAAGAATTATTTACATTTATTTATTTACTTTCATACTGTCATTGCATTTATACTGTCATTTAGTTTTTTTCATCTAATCTTCATTTGTTTTAGTGTGTTAATTGGTTTATTTGTAAAGTTTACAGTTGTTTATATGTATTTTAACTATTACCACAAGGGCCCTTCACAAGTTTGCTTAGGGCACCCAGATTCGGATCGAGTCAAGTACTTAAAGGAATAATTCACCCAAAAATGAAAATTCTTTCATGAATTACTCTCTCTCTTGTTGTTTGTTGTTTTAAATCTGTATGAATTTCTTTGTTTGGTTGAAGACAGAGGAAGATATTTGGCAAAATGCTTGCGACACAACAGTACTTGGCCACCTTCGACTACCAAAGTAGGAAAAATTCCCATAATGCCCCATAATGTTTGCTCTCCTACATTCTTCAAGATATCTTCTTTTGTGTTCGACAGAACCAAAAATGTACAAAGTAATATTTCCTACTATGGAAGTCAATGGGGTCCAAGAACTGTTCGTTTACAAACATTCTTTCAAATATCTTCTGTGTTTATCAAAACAGTTTTACAGATTTTGAAAAAGGTTGAGGGAAGGAAATGATGACAGATTTTTTATTTTGGGGTAATCTCTGTTAAATGCAAATTAAGGTATTTTCTGAGATAATCTATAGTTCTTAAATTACATAAAAGGAGACTGAAAGAATACTTTATTATTTTATAAAAAAACTGATATACTAATAGCACAATGTAATAGTAATAGTAATAACTAATAGTCAGTCATGTAAGATGAAAATAAACCCAGAGTAATAAAAATGCATTATTTCTTTTTACAGATAATTCTTCTCAAGAATTTAGGTCATACCATAAATTCAATTCAGTAGTCTTTATAGAAATATTTGAGAGGTATCTTAAAATAAGACTTTGTAAACATTTAAGCAGAGAAACTTTCAATTCAATGTTACATAAACTATCATATTGTAATTGTTCTATAAATCAAATTCGTTTGACATATTTGTAAGACAGTAGACATCTATGATGAAATGTCAGCTTTATAATTTGATTTGAATACCATTTAATTCAATTATTTTTTGCTATTCATAGCAGAAAAGGTATATTTCTAAATGCCACTCAAAATTGAATGATGAAATTGATACATATAAAGAAAGTGGACATTTAAAATAAAACCATGTCACATCAAATGCCCATATTTCTGCAAACTTCACATTCTTGACTTTTTGACTCTTCTGTTGTGACATTTAAATCTAGTGTGATGAATTGGGTTCTTGCACCAGTTGCCGTCTGCGCTGTGATATATCACACTGTCATCTGCCTGACGCATGTGAGAAGTCAAACCTTACAGGTCTACAGGACAGTGGAGAACAGGTCCCCAAACTCATTATCAGACCGGCTGAAGTCTCGCACAGGGGTTTTCACCCTGTTTGAAAATGAGGAGATCGACAATATTCAGAAACAAACATAATGGAGGTTGCTGTCTAACGCCACCCCGACGGTTCTCCTCCGAATCTGAGATGAAATTCACTGTGCCATGTGTCATAGCCCCGATGACTCAGATAGCAGTGTAATGTCAGACTCCTCACGATAAGCTATGTCCTTCTAATGAAAACCATCTTTCTGGTACCCAAGGGGTTCACCATAAGCGACGGCTTCTCCTGGCACGAGTAAGGGCACAAGAAACGCCAGGAACGACGCCAACTTGGCATGTGACTGAGCTTTTTTTACATTTCTGGCAGCCCATATATAGAAAGACTTCGATTTACTCGGAGTCTCTATGAAACGCATTGAACTAAGTCTGCATGGATGTTTCAAAAAGCAAAAAGTTTCCACGTAGCCTGCAGGCAGAGGTGCTCGTGGAAACCGGCTAATTAAAACCGCATAATAAAACTTTCTAAGCAGAGAGATTTTGACGGTGGATCCAACTCAAATCATTATTATTTCATCGCTTCTCTTGCTGGCCCATGTCCAGATTCATGACAGCATCCTAAAAACAGATCCTTCTGGCTAGCATGTGATATACCAGATTCTTTTCATGTGTTGTCAATATTAACATAAAACCCAGTATTGCATCTTCCTGTGATCTTTCAGTGTGCACACACGAGGTGTCCCCGAAGTATGAGACAACATAGCATGGATGCCTCAAAAAAAAAGAAAAAAGCTCAGAATACCTTCTGCAATATCAACTGCACACCAACCACCCCGGTGAGCTGGTTTTTAAATTTTAACAATCAAATTTTAATGTTCTTTGGAAGGTAAACAGCTTTATTTTTAATGTGAAGAAAAGTAACATACACTGATAAAATTGTATAGAAATAAAGAGAGTTGAAATATCAAGAATAACAATAAAATAATATTTTATTAAAAATAATTATTGTTTTTTTTGTCATTTCATCTGTTTTATGACTTTTAACTTCACCTGGTCAGAGCCTTTGAGAGAAAGCGTCACATGATTCAAGGACCCATAGTTCCAGAAAGTTATGTTTTTTCTTTTATTTCTTTACGTCTTTTTTTATTCATTAACTGACCTCTGTCTTTAAATGTGTTAAAAGACTTCAATCGGTCTGTTCAGCCGCAGCTCCATGCATTGCTGTGAAAAACTGTTCCAATGGAGTCAACAGAGTTGATGCGACTCTCTTTTAACGGCTCTGAACCCGGTGATGTTCCTTTATTTATTTAACTTAAAATCAACCCAAAATGACTCATAATGTGTTTAAAAATAAATTCATTAAAATTATTATTCACCACATGCTTTTTGAGCATGTACAAAGTTGCTGTTTTTTTACTTAGACATTAGTCATTCATATACAGTATCTATCAGACATTAAGTATCTTAAATGAATTCGATCTAAAAGGAATTTAGGAAGAAAATGTGAACTGTAAAAAAGAAAAATTTGACTTAAGCTGTTGAACCCCACTTCACGTGGTGATTTCTCAAAGCATGTGACCTATTAGACCCCCTTTAATCATAATTCCAGTTTTCCATTTCTTCAAAGTCATCATCTTAAGAACCGTTTCTCTACTCAGTTGATCCACATTCCCTGCATGCTCTCTGTAACGGTTACACTTTTAAACAAGTGAACACACAAAAAGCTAAATACAAATTACAAAGCAAACAAACACGCAAAGTGGGACTCATGTGCAGTAAAATATCCATTAAAGAAAAAAAAGCACACATTTGATTAGTAAACACACAGTTAGGATAAAGGACTCCAGGACCTGTCGAGCGTAATATTTTCTCTGAGCCTCAGTGCTGAAGAGAGCAAATGAGAGCAAAGCATTCTGGTCCACTTGACTCTCCGCGTTTTACCTTCGTGTCATGGGTTTTTCACATCATGCACCGTCAAACTAGTCATTATTGGACTTTTTAAATACAATTAAGCCTTTATACCATTTTCCAAATGTTTTTGACATCCCATGTCCATTTAATTCACAAATGAAAGGAAATGTACTGTACCCGTATGCATTGTGTGACAAACCCTTTCGAGCTATTTCAAAAAAGTGTGTGTGTATGTAAGTAGTGTTCTTGTTTGCTAATTTATGAGCTGTTTTTGCTTCCCATCAGCAGCCTGTTACTTGCTCTGGTTTTGATGAGCCATTCTGCCATCGCTCCTCTGCCCTTCGTGACATAATGAGTGCCTGCCCGATGTCTCAGACCCATTAGATAGATGGAGAGCAATGAGCGGGAACAAGAATTAAAGAGAGAAAGTCTTGAAGAAAGGTTGAAAATAACATCAAGTCAAAAGAGAAGCCATTCAACTTAAAATCAAATGCATTGTCGGATGTTCTTACAAGTGAATGAATCATAAAACCATTCTAATTTAAAATTACGTTTTTAAGTTGATCACTTTTTGTGGAACATTATAAAACATGTTAATTATTTTAAAATAAAGAAAAGCATTTTCAAAAGTATGCCACCGTAACTATAGTGTTAAAAATAAAAGACATGCATAACTCAGTATAGACCACTTTGCAAGATGCAAGCACATATTTCTTTCTTTTAATCAGACATATATAACTCAATCTTAAAGAGGTTTGTTTAAATATTGTGTTGTTGTTTTTTGTTCAAGTGTGTCTGTAGGGAAACCAGAAATTCTCCTTTCCAGCGTTAAACAAGCGTCCAAAGTGGTCTATAAGCCAAAATTCTATAAGATGCAGACCTAAATAAAAAAATAACAGCATAGGCAGAATATCTGTGCTGTTTGATAAAAGTCTACTGACTCAATATAAAAAAAACATGTGTTTCCGTTTGCATCTAACTTTAAAACTTCAGTGTCAACACAAAGCCCCACAGAGAATATAAACCCTCTCAGAGCAGACTGAGCTACATTAACACATGAAATATACAGAAGAACATCATGGTGCTTTTAGCTTTGAACAAGATGGTTCTACATTGTCTAGACAACTGTATCTGTGTTTAACAAAAGTCGATAGGACACTATTGTTTTCCTTGGTTTTCATGCTAATGCGTTTGATTTCTGGTATGAACAATGAGGGGCATGAGAAATGTAAGTCCTGACCTGCTAAATTACCACAAATTAATATTCACAACCCTGGGCTTGGTTAGATGAGACCGTGAATTAGACTAGAGAAATCAATGATTAACACATGGGTCAAGCTTTGAGCTGATCCCATCTCTTCTTCTGAACGATTTCACATTAGGATACTTTGGGATAAAGCAGCATGCTTTATTCAGTGTATGCAAATGGCCTTTTCTGGTTTTCTTTTTCTGGCAGTTAAACTGACTTACTCTTCAGTTAAATTATATGGTTCTCATCGATCGGTCTTTAAGGGAAACAGATTTAAGGATGCGTGATGCACATGTTTTCTCTGAAAGATATGCGGGGTGATAGACTCATTTCATTTCCCTCAAGACCACACTCCTCCCCTAGTCTCATATTCTGAACATTTCCATACAGTAAATCGTCCCAAGGTCTGACTTAGCTGTGCATGTTTTCATAAGTTGTGAAAATGAATGCCTATTTTTCATATGGATGTACATTTGATATCCATGTAATTCAGCCCATTTATTTTCGTGGACTATTGTTTCTTTTCATTCTGTATCTAACAGCCTGTTGCAGTCTTTAGCTTGTTAAACATTAGTCAGCGGACAAGATGATTAAACATTATTAACAGTTTCAGAGGTATTCTCTCGATGACAGGTGCAAGGTTTTAAATGACAACTCATTGTCAGAAACTATATGAGATGGTCTTTAAAGATCTAATGTGTTATATTTAGCAGGATCTATTGACAGATTTGCAATATAAAATGCATGAATATGTATTCAGAGGTTTATAAAGACCTTACATAATGAAGGATTATCCCCATAACCTTCATTATCTTAGATTGAGCTATTCTAAGGTAATGACACCGCGGGTTCCTTTGAATGGAAATCTCCAAGTTGTTTCTACAGTAGCCAGAAAAACTGCTCTACAGAGTGCATTTTGTAAATACGTTATCTCCTTCGGCAAAGAAACGAAAACGTGATGACATCTTTCAACCCGCTTCCTTTGGACACTACATGAACAGAGGCAGAGAGTGTGGCTATAGTGGGTTGCAATGGTCAGTCGTCATTTTAAAGGGACAGTTCACCTCGAGTTGTTCATAATCTGTATATATTTCTTTCTTCTGATAAACACAGAGAATAATATTTGGAAGAATGCTTGACTACCATAGTAGAACAAATTACAATCAAGAGAACAAATAAATATGTTCCTACTATGGTAGTCACTGGTGGCCAAAATTGTTTTGTTAAAAGCATTCTTCCAAATATCTTCTCTGTGTTCATCAGAACAAATAAATGTATACAGATTTGGAACATGAGGGTGAGTAAATGAAGAGTTATGTTTACTTTTTGGGGGAACTGTCCCTTGACGGGTTTCAAAATCACATGATCAGCAACTAGTTTGTGTAACCCCTTTTCAGTTTTTGCTTCTCTTTGTACCACTGTACCCCCTTAAGCTAATGTGAGACATGTCATGCTGCTAGAGGTGGATATGAGGCAGAACCCCACACACGGTGCAGTGGTCCATAAGATTGATTACCCAATCTCCCCGTAGCCTCAGTTACACATTTAATAGCCGCTGTTTATGAAGACATGGAGTTTGTGGCTGTACCTTGCAGATGCACAAATCGTGTGTGTGCCTTATTTTTGGTCTACTTCTCTACATGGATTATTACGCCAATTTATTACACGCCTCATTGCAATGCTTGATTCTGATTGGCCAGTCGTGATATTTACAGGTTCGTTATACCCAGATAACAACCTCTCAAAACTAACAACACACGGTAACCCGGATTCAGCAAATATATAAATAAATGTCTTTAAATAACAAACATGAAACTATATTTACAAATGATCAAACCAAAGCCTGTTTGTGAAATTTGAACGTCGTTTCTTACCTTTAAACCGAAAGTAAACGGCTTTTCTTCGCAGATAGTCCAATTGGTAAATATTAGCTAATAAAATATTTCAAATTCACATTCTATGTCCAGTTTTATCTCATGTGCCAAGAAGCCGTGTAATATGCGGCATAATGTACAAGGAGCCGGCTGTTATCGAGAAATAAGCCCCTGCATTGTGATACAAGGCACACTTTCCAGGGCTTATGTCCGGATAACAACCGGCTGCCTGTACATTATTACATAGCAACCCTTGAAATGACTGCACCCTTTCTACATGTCCTCCCTCTTCCATCTGCTGGCCCTTCATAATGAAATATACCACACATGCATTTCCCCTCTTTTTTGCAGCTCTGTGGTTGATATATAAGACTTTTAACTGGATTTGTAATTCATTTAATTACATATGTAGAAAAGAGATTTAATAACTATCATAGGCTAGATCGCAGCAAAGTGTCGCTTTACACATTGGTTTAATTGGCACGATTGGATGTGAAAAAACACAAATGAAAAAAGGAACAGAATTACTGTATTTGCTCAGAAAGAGTTTGTGGGTCATTGGTTAGTGCTAAATACTATTTGTCCTTAACTAAATGGGGCATTTTGCAGTGGTTGGCTAAAGGGAGTCTGCGGATTTTCCGGACATCCTGTTCTGTTTCTAATCTTGCCAGAACCAACCAGACCGGGATGAAAAAGCCCTCTGACTTCTCCAAAAATATCACAGCTCTGCTGCCAGCACACGACCCGAGATTTTGAACCCGGAGTCATTAGTGAGCTCACTCCTCCATCCACACCTCCCCATTCCCTCTGTTTTTCTCTGCCTCCCGAATGTTTAACCATGACAGAAGTTTGATATTGAAATCCTCAGCCTGCGCTCAAATTATGTGATCTCATTATTTAGAATCAGACCCACGTTTATTACAGACCGCTGTTTCTCTCAGTAAATATCTGCAAAACAGGCAGCGAACAAGACTGCCAAATCAGACCCCTGAGGATTAGCAGCAGCTCACTCTGAGACAGCAGGTGCACCCAGCACGCTTCTCCAGAGACAATGCTTTGGCAGGACAGTCTACCTGCTGTGTCCCCTGGTCTGTTGCTCTCTCTCTCTTTCTCTCACCTACTTCCTCCTGTTCCAGGACCACCATTGAGCCAGGTGGCTTCAGTAGGAGGACAGTCAGTCACTGCAAGTCTGTCTGCTAGAACACCTGGGTGGAAATGTATATATTTATAAATACACATTTAATATATATCAACAATTTATACGATAAGAAAATGTGTAATATTATTTGCAGGGGTGTCCCCGACTAAGAATTTACATAGTCAAATCAGAATTGTCACGTCTTGCCTATAGATGACTGATAGTCGAATCAGGCGTGTGTTTGTGTGTGTGCATGTGGACGACACCAGGTGGTTAAGGGTACAGCGCAACATTGATGCACCAAAAAACAATCAAACATAAATTTACAGAATTTGTTTGGAACGCAATATACCTTTTAAATAAATAAATGAAATAAGCCAGAATGAAGTCACAATGTGCAAAATAAATGTGTTTAGGCAAAATGTCTGGGCAAAACATCACGTAACAATGCTGTGCCATTCAATAGACCAGATCTCGCATCAAAACTATTTTTATTGCTAGACCCACTCGATAAGATGCGGATAGATGCGATCTTGTGCATGCCCTCTGTTACGCCACTGCCCATATAACCAAAATGACATGATGCCCATTGCATAACACCTCTGCGAAGATTCGACTGTGAGATTGGTAGTCGAATCAGGCTCCTCTGATCGAAGCATCGAATCGTCAACGTTATATTTGTTATAATATGGTTATTTATACTGGATATTCATGAATATCACTACATTTCTGTATATGCCATATTAACTACTGTGTACACTAGTGTGATTCTGAGTTTATCTGCTCTCTCCAGGGTTGTTGCTTACTGCTCGTCTCTAGATTAATCCCCGCTGTGTAATATACGGCGCTGATGATGACATTATCTGACATTTCTAAATAAGGCCAACTGTGGACAGTTGTCCAGAATTAATCCGCACAACACAACAGCAAATGGGAAGCTCAGTCCCATGGGCAAAAAAAGCTGTGTGCATGTCTATATATAACCCTGCTCGGATGGGACTAGTGTTCCCTGAGGAGATTTGGTAAATTTATGTTGGTCAGACATACTTTGTGATTTGAATTCTGTCCAAATTTTCTCCCACAGCCTTGGTGAAAAGAGCAAATGACTGTTTTCGGGACCTCTAAGAAATCAAGCATCCAGATAGGGACGTCTGTGATTGCTGTAACATTTTAATGTATTATTAGCAACAATGCAGTATTCCGAAGAGCAAAAAAGGGGCTTTTTACATTTTTCAAATTTTGTTTGGCTATTCTTTTAGCAGCAACAAACATGTGGTTGAAGTACTGATGACATGACGTCTAATTTTAAATGTGAAAATAAATTAAGTATAGAGCTGGCAGTCACGTGACTTTTTCTCTTGACACCGCTATGCTGGCAGGCAAGAACAGCCGGGAGTGAATATGAAATGAATGGCGCCAGCATGAGTTTCAAGCCAACAGAGTTCACTGCTAACTTTACTTCAAGAGACGTAAACCTGTGCATAGCAGAGTTTGGATTGTGTGACGTCATCCTCCGGAGCTCTATTGACAGTTTTATCGGACACACACGCCTGACCTGAAGTTAAGTTCTGGTCTGTGTAATATAACAATTTATTTTACATTCAATTCATATTAATAATAATTAAAAAAATGTGGATATTCATTTTACATTAAATTAAATCTACGCAACTGTTAAGGATTCTTTGCAGAGGTCTACTGGCCCATATCACATTTATTTATGCTGTTGCCGCTGAAACTGCCTTATGGTCCATATAGTCCTCACCTTGATTTAATACTTAGAGTAATATTATATGCAGTCAAAGCTGTTGCAGTGTCAGATTTTTTTTACTACACAGTAATAGCAGCAACAATAATTCACATTAGTGGTATTATCACCGTATCTTTTGCCATGTTTTTTTAAATAAATATACAATTGGTCAAATTCAATTTTGTTTGTTTATTTTGGTCAATTAATACACTTAAAATAACAAATGTAGGAAGTCTGTAACCATTACGACTCTTAAATGAGAAGCTGAATAGTTTACGATAGGTGTAGAATTAAAAGGATAATCATATTGTTATATCTTGGGAGTTGTCAATACGAGTATTTTGTGTCACCCTTACTTTATACATAATAGCATAATATAATAGCATGAAGCTACCTAAGACTTGATCTTTTTCCTCTGTGGAAGTGTATTTACTGTATATACTGTATACATACACAGGAAAAGTGAGTAGGTAAGTTTTAAGAATTACTAATGAACATTTTTGTTTCTCACTTTTCTGCAATGATGGCATGTGAGCATAGATTACCTACAGTCTGATCTAAACTCTTCCAGAACCAGCAATGATATTTTAATTCCTACATTCTGGGACATTCATCAGAGTAGCTACAAAATTCATTTGAAACCGAGAAAATCCGACTCTTGGGGCATGAAGAAATTTATATTTCCTGAAATTCTTAAGCTGCACACTTAAACACCTGACTTGACATGTTATATAGGCGTGCTGCATACGCCGCATGTTTGGAGTCATTTTAAAAGATGAATGTGCGCAGAAATAGATTGAATCTTAGTGGCGCTACAGATTTATATGGTGTGGAGGCCATAGTCTCATTTAAGGGCCATCAATATAGCTTTTATCATGAGAGCAATTAGGTTAGCCCGCTCCTCTGGATTGCCCTATCCTCAATTCCACGATTCCCATGTCCTCTAGCATTTCAAAAGGTCTGTGTTATATTGAGATCTCGCAGAGCTAAGTGGGCCCTGAGGGGTTAATGTCTATTTCAAATGTGTCTGTAGGCCGGGGGTTTATTTTCCATTTTATATAATTAATATCTCTCCGAGCGCTACTATGTTGTTTTGCCCGCCAGTATCTTTCCTCACTGCTTAAAACGTTTCCCAATAGATTGAATGTCTTTCATGATTGATGACGGTATCGATTTGAGTCCGCCCATATCCTGATACAGCAGCGGACAAAGCAGACAGATCTATAGAGAGATTGGAATGTGATTGTCTCTTTTTAGCCATTGTGAATGTATCAACATAGCTGGCTGTTGGCTCGGTTCAATTAAAGCTTCACCTCTGTGTTTGCAGCCTTCATGATAATGTAGCTGCAATGTTTACCAAGATTTTGTTTACTTTTGGTCAAAGAGGAAGGCGGCTGTAATGAAGAAGAGCTAAGCTACAGTAGTACATGATATGCAATCTTAATGGATACTTCACTCAGAAATAAAAACCGGGTTAGCTTTTTTTTACCCTCATGTTGTTCAAAACCTGTATTTGACTATTTTGCTTGTACAACACAAAAGCAGATATTATGAGTATGAAGTCAATGGGCTCCAATGATGTTTGGTCACTAAAATTTTGCTGGATTTAAAAAATACCTTCTTTTATGTTCTTCTAATCACATGAGTGTGACGAAATTATGTATTTTTTTATATTCTCTTAAATGGTAGTTGAAGTTATTATTTTGTAATGCAAGTATATGTTTGTAATTGTTGTAATGCAAGTTATCTTTATTATATAGTCTCTATAGACTATCTTGTTTTCCATCTGAATACTTGGATGCCCAAATTTGCAAATGTTTAAGCACTTTTTATTTCTTTTTATTGGTTAGGCATTTGCAAAACCTAGTTACAAACATAACAGGTGACTCAAAATACTAATTTATCATCAAAAATCACAAAATATGGAGGTATGAGTTTTGAGAAGGACAGCAGGGATTTACAAAAACAACGTATGAATTGCTTGTTTCTGTTAACAGTGTTCCGCAAAGGATGTAATCAGAAAATGGAAATTAAACATGAATGTGCATTGACTTTAAAGCCCATGAGGCCACCATATCTTTTAAAAGTATGTCAACATTGAATAATTGCAACTATAATCACTTATATACTCATGCTCGACAGTCTGACTAATGTAGTTTTGTTATCCAAACATGACTTTTACATAACCTGTGACGCAGCAGAAGAGCTTCTGAAATCTTGAGAGACTGACATCTGCATTTAACCGTGCATCACACACAAACAGATGCACGCGCAACCCTAAACCTCAAAGCCTTGCATATGTCTTTCACAGTTGCATGCGTTTCGCATTTGTCTAGAAAATACAGTATACAGATGATAATGTAGTGTGCACAGCCTGCAAATTGAGTTGCTTTTGTTGCCGTGGTTACATGACAGATAGACGGGAGGAAAGATTTCTTGTCTTATAAGCTCGAGAGACATGTGGCAGAGATAAACATTACTTATCTCTTCTCAGGGCCGATGTTTTTAATCCCCACTGTACATATGCTGGAGGGACAGCGTATGTCTCTATATCAAAACGATACATCTGTGTTTTGTTTTTTATCTTTGGGCTCCTTTCTACGCTCCTCCCGAGAGGCCCAACAAGAGTGCATTTATTGAATTAGCAGCTGGCGGGAACCATTAGGAAGCAATTTCCTATTCGATATGGCTGCATTAGACTGGGTGGAGAATACAGACATCCTCAGACATCCTCACCTTTGCTAGTCTAGCATTAGCATGCCTGGTTCACTACTAAGGGCACATTCTTCTACTTTTCTTTACCAGATGATGACCGACTAGTATTTTTGTCACCCTACAAATGCAAACGTAGAAAGTTTCTCGGACAAGTAAACTGGGTCTCACCTAGTCGCCCTGTCCTCAGGACAATGCCTGAAAATAACGATTTCCGCTTTATGAGCGCAATAAATCCAGCAGAAGAGCTAGACGTTAAAAGGTTGAGTGCAGGCCCAGAGGTCCTTAGATGAGCAGAACTCATCGGATCTGGGCTCCCAGACCCTGCGGCTCTGTAGCCTGAGATAAAAGTTGACGGTAATTCGGCATGACCTTCTTCTTCTGTAACCCCTAGCGATAAGGCCATGAGCTAAGAAAGAAGGTTCTGGAGAAGGAGAAATCGAGACGGACGTACAGAGCAGATACTGTTGGGGCGGCCACGGCAGGACATCTGGAGCTAAAGGACTATGTAATGATCTATTACCAGCGGCTGTCAGGGTGCGGGAAACTGGGAAACTGGAGCGGTCTGGCTAGGATGAAAATGACATGCTAATAAGAAGGTAGCAGTGAGGTCCTTGTACCTCTTAATAAAAACTGTGACCCGTGTAATAACGTTCAGGCGCTGGGTGACTGTCATTGAATCTTTACAAAAAACATAGATCACAGAGTTCGAATCGAACCGTCTGCCCAAACCAGGGCCAAAAACGAATGCATTCGAGGAGATTTGAACAGGTCGACTTTATCATTGCTGACACGCTAACGATAATGAAAAGGTAAAGTCTTTTGAAGTGACCCACTCGGTCCATCACATTGTCCGTTACAGACCATTATAAGTTTAAATGATGTCATTATACCACAAGTGAAGTCATCATTTTAACTTTAGATCCTTTTATCTCAGCATGAGGCTCTCTGTGTAGCCTCAGTGCCAAGTCTGTCACGTTCTGAAGGGGCTCTTGTGTTTCCAGCATTGTGCACATTATGCTTCCCAAAATTAAATGAGCTTTCAGGGCAATTTCATTGTGTTCAGACAGCAAACGGAGTGCTGTATAAATAACTTTTAACTCCGAGCATGTGGACAATGGACCGTTAGCCCTCTTAGGGTTCTCCATCTGTTCCAGTCGCAACGGCTTAATGGCCACCGTGGAGCTTTAATATGCAAACTTATTTAGTTTGGTTTTCTCAAGCAGACTCGCACCGCTTTAGACGTGATAAACTGAGAAAAAGTCTATCGTCATCAGAGCATCTCTGGAGGTCACTCCATCCTACCACTCATTATATTGTTTCTGTTGAACTCACTCTCTCCATCTCTGCTATTCTTTTAATGAGAATGTTTCCTCCAGAGAAAAATCGCACTCTTGTTGTGGGTTTAGCAATGACCGTTTTCGGTTTTGCTATGTGGGCAACCTTTGTGGTTTCTGTCGCTGTGAGGCTTCAATCTTGCTTAAGCCTCAGGAGTTGTTTTTTTTCAAGTATTTAGCAGCAGTTATTTCAATCTGACTTTTCACTGTCAGTGGGTTCAGTGTGACAAACGCCCTTCATTTTAACCCTTTCCGCTCTGGCGCGCTGCATCTCCCGCAAAAGAGGCGGCGCATGAAGGGCAGCAGACATGTGCTTATTTTAACAACAGTAGTGCAGACACACAAAGCAGGTAAAGAGACAGACAACAGTAAACAAAATGCAGCAAGTATTAAAGTATTTGTATCCGTCAGTCTGTTTATTGTTTTTTATAGGTCTCCAACCATTCTACAATATTTGTGATGTTTTATGAACCATAATGTTTTTATACATTTAGCTTTAGCATTATTGATCAGCATGTAAACATTTGTGATCCTGTAAAAACACATGCGAAAGACTTATAATCTACTTAATTATTAGATAACATGCATCAAAGATTCATTTTAAGCATTAATTTCAATCTTTAAAATGGCATTATTCAGTCAATATTGAAGATATTGTTGTTATATTTCGACATAATATTCTGTAGGATGTTTTTCTGTAAAAAACTGTTAAAAGACTTTTGCTGGGTTTTCTCAAGCAGATTCACATTTTGTGATGAACAACGTTCTAATTGAGAAATTAGTTAAAGATAGAAGTAGTTCTGGTATGAATGACATGGAAAGGCTAATTTAGTAAGTCACTTTGTTTTCTGTTTATGATGAGAGCATTTTAATTGTTACATTACGTTTGCTGTTTGTAAGTTCTCAGTAGTTTTTTTAATTTAGAAAATATGACTTATCAGACTTCTATTAAGAGGGCATTCCCCTAAAGCAACATAGCCTACAAAACATACACATTTTGGATATCAAAATACATATAAGTGGCCTGATTAAAGATCATATATTTCATACAGTATTTCCAACTGGACTAAATTGAATACATTTTTATTTTCAATAAACATAGTGTCCGGACCTCCGTTTGGAAGAAAATACAAAGACCGGACCTTTCGAAATTTAATTGAATACCCCTGCTCTACAGTTTGCTTAGAACTTTACAAAGTGCGAAGTCGTTTACAGTCTGCCAAGTTGTGAGAAGAACAAACATGTATGTAGACAGATCCCTAACATTAATTTGATGAATATTAACAAGTACCCTTTGCCTCTATATCGCCATCTTTGTTTGAATTAAAAAATGCAGGTTAAATGCTTATCTAATGTGGACTGAAAGAATAAATGTAAATGATGTCCTGAATTATTCAACCTTTAATTGTACGACAAGCCGTATGAAATCCGTTCATCTTCTCAATGCAAATTAAGATAGTTTTGATGAGGTTTCGGACTACCACCCATAGACAGCATTATACAACTGACATTCTGCCCTTTGTAAGTCAGTTTTGTTGCTGTCTACGGGCGGGAGTCATTTTCATTTTAGGTGGAGCTCCCCTTGAAGACAAGTTATGTCATTTTCTGAGAAATCATACCTCAACAGCTCCATTAAATCATTAGTGTAATCATAAATTTTTACCATTTCTAAAATTGGGGTAAGGTTTTGGACTAGGGCTGTGGCACTATTTAATGTTTTTCACTATTTGATCATCATAGCCAAAATGATGAATTATGACAATGTTACAGCAATAAGTATTAATTTATAGACTGGAGCGATGGGACACAACCAAAAAATAAACATTAGAAATGCATTAGAACCCAATATAATTTAAAATCTTGTCCATACTGGATGCAGCGCATCACCTGTCGCATCCGGTGTAAACACGGTGTAATAGTAAAAATGAATCTTACTTTTTGGTACTTTGTTTTCTCTTTTTTGGCAAATGAATCAGAGAGAGACAGAGATAGAGATTGTAACCATTCTGTTTTTTTAGGCAAAATGTTTTATGGTGATGAGTAATTTACTATATTTTTAATTGTTAGATTCAACATACTGTATATTGATAATCGTGTTTTTTACAATAACGGTTATTGTCCAGACTGTGGTTTTGAATACAGACTTTTATGTACAGTACCTTCTCAGTTCGTCATTTTTGTTTATTTTTAGCCCACAAGACTTTTCAGAGTCAGTCATTTTGTGTGTGCTGTATTTCACTTTTAGATTCTCTATTATTCACTTTAATCGGCCTCAATTTCCGTTAACCAGGCAGAAAATGTGCTAAAAAAGCACTGCTCTGTGAGTATTTAAATCAATCAATATGTGTGCAATCATTTGGTTCGAGTCATTGTTAGTCAACAATCCCCACAGTATCTGCAGTTAGTCCGAGACCGGGGACGTTTTAACTGTCCTCTGCTTTTCTATAGCTATTTATTTTTGAGATGGAAGAGGACAGAGAAGCACGTGGAGGGCGTTGAAAGTGTCTCCTTAAGAATTTAATAAGAAAGGAGATCTTGATGGATTAGGGGCCCTACCCACATAGGAGACATTCGCAGAATGAGGAATGACATAGTGAATTTTTCTCTGCCCACCTCATCTCTTGGGCCTTTGCTTTCAATAGAGGGGGATAAAAGAAGAATACAGTGGAAAGGTTTTTATTTTCCAGTTTTATTAATATTTATATGCATGTGAAACAAACCTGTTCGAGCATCGCTAACCGGTTGGTTTACATCATCCTGCGTGTCGAAAAGATGGAAACAAAGGAAGACGATGCGGAACATCCAAAGTGAGCTCAGACATACGTGGTGTACTATCAAGGTTAAAAATGAATGGGTTTTAGTGTGAATGAATCTGTGTAGGCAGTGAATCGACCCAGTGGGGCCTTGATATTAGACAGTAGAGACACCAGAAAGACAGAGTAATCCCTCATAAATAATAGATAACCAAATCCTCTAAAACACAGTCAGCCTTAGCAGCTATGGGTTGGTGATAACAACTCTCACACTGGCTGGGTCAAGCTTCCATTAATACTCAATTACACCCTGGAAGTAAAGTGCCAGAGGTTACCATTGTTTCTGTTATGAGAGCAGGATGGCTACCTCTACAACGCACATTCAGTTCCTGATCCGTGCAGCCGTGTTTCTTTGCTGTATGGATGAGAGCTGAACATGTCAGATCTTTATTTCCTGCGTGAGAGTTTAAAGGAATAAAACTTCAGAAAGAAAAATATTCTGGTTTACATACTGTAGTCTCATGTCTCTCTATTATTTTTTTGCTTCAGGCAAACAAAAATAATTTATCAAGTACTTTAGAGATGTTCGAACGAAAGTGGATGACGATTTACACTGCCAAGCTCCAAAAAGGACAAAATAATACCATTCTAGTTTCCTAAAAGTTGTGCGACATCTAAAAAGCTCACAAATCTTGTATGTTTGATGTAAGCGGGTTCGTTTACGTATTGTTAGTTTGATTTTCTACGAACTGAGGAGGAGGAGCTGATGACGTCAGGGATGGTTATTGGTTGACCAATCAGCGGAAGGGAGCGTTCCATCCCGCCCACATGTGGAAAAGAGTATTCAAGCCGTTTATCCATTTTCTAATCCTGAACATAAAAACAAAAAAACAGTCCGAACGAACGAAAAACTGCTGTTTTCTGGTTCCTGTTTGTTCAGTTTAAAATAGAAAATCAAACTAACAAGACGTACACAGACCTAAGTGGTAAAATGGGAAAATTGTTTTTCTCATGTCGTACGAAATATTAATATACAGTTGGATCGAATACTTGAGAATTTCCCTTTCAGAATGTGTTTTTGTACGTGTGAAATTCATGTTGTCCGGATAACATAAATATTTGCACGTTTGTCTGTGAAAATATAATCTTAATATTTGTAAGATTGAACATGATGTGATGAATGATGTTAAGAAATCCAACATGTTTTTTTTTTGTTCAAAATAATAAAATCATTCATTTGAATTAATTCAGTAATTTTAGAAATTGGAGTAGTACCTTGATATCATATAATTTATCTTTTGCAGTAATAAACAAACATTACCTTTATCGTCATTTTATGGCTATGAATACTTTGATGCTCCTAATCTCAAACATAATTTTTTAAACTTTCGATTGTTCAGACAGGGTACATATGTGACTATTAAATGCCCTTATTTTGATTATTATGCACATTTTGATTATTACGTTTACAGTTATGCATTTGGGTTACAGTTTTTCCTAAATATCTTGTACTTCATTTAGCATTTTCAATTGACAGTTCACCCACAAATTCAAATTTTGTCAATACTAACCCTCAAGTTGTTCCAAACCTGTTTAAGTTCTTTGTTATGTTACAGTTTTCAGTTTAGGAAATTACAGTGGTTATCAAAATTGCCCAAGAACTGTTTGCTTTCCTAAATATTCAAAATATCTAATTTTGTGTTTAACTGGAAAAAAAATACAAACACTTTTTATCGACTATGTTAGTGAATGATGTCTCAGAACGGAAAGATGCTACCATTCTTCCAAATGTTTCTTTGTGTTTAACAGAACAAAGAATCTTAAGGAGGTTTTACAAATCTGAGTGTGAGTAAATGTAACAGAATTTTCATTTTTGGGTAACCTATCCCTTTAAGGTTAACATTTTATAAGCATATGGGTTGGTTTCCCAGACAGGGATTGGATTAAACCTGGAAGATAAATTCGGACATTGAAGTAGTTTTTTCAAACATCCCTGACACTATAACATTACTCGTCTGCATCTTGAGATAAAAGCAATGGCAGTGGCACTGATATATTTTAAGAGTTAAGTGCAAGCTGTTTTCAGTTCAGACAGCTGAAAGCATTTTAGTCCAGAGCTAGAAGGCGTGTTTTGGAAACTGCCCTTAGCATGCATGTGTTTCCTGGGAATCAAACTCACAATCTTGTATTGAATTACAGGAAAACAGGACCTAGATACTGTATGCTTGTTTGCATAAATCAAAAAGCAGCTTGGTCATTGTTTTTCATGCTTCACAGAATAAAGAATAAAATTCAGGTTTGGAATGATCAAATAATAACTACATTTAGATTTTTTAGGTGAACTGTTGCTTTAAAAGTGTTGAGATGCGATTGAAGAGTGAGCTCTCACCTGTCATTTCTGCTTCTTGATTAGAGTAATTGTACAATCAGAAGTAAATTAGCGGCGGCAGATTCAGAGTCATTAGAATTAATTACATCAACAGCGCTTTAAACCCGACTCGCTGCAAATTCGCCGACTCCAGAGAGCCTGTTTGCGAGAGCATATGCGTTTGGTCGCTCTCGGGAAATCTCCCTGATGAGAGTTCTTCCGGACGGACAGAGCTCTCAGGAGAGCGTATGATGAGATTTGCAACTTAACAAATCTATCAAGCGATCTGCACATGTACGCAAACACGTTTCCAAGCTGTCCGTCTGTGCACAAAACAGGCAGGAGACTGATGATGCATACTGGCATAATTAAGGCCGGCCTTTTACTCTCCAGAGAGGGCTTAATCTGCTTGCCTTCAGGGACTCGCTCTGATGACACTTAACACTGACACGGGATCACAGACACAACAGGACAAAAGAGCAGAAACAGATCTTTAAATACAACCTCTGGTCTTTTGCTTGTTGTCCTTGCACTTTTCAGAAATGCATCGAGGTATTTAGAAGAATTATTATCCCCCGTCTTAAGCTGCCAAACTAATTGTGTGTTTAATTATTTCCCTACAATAGTGCCCCTTTTCCCAGGGAGCCAGTGCCAGTTAAGCCGCACATAATTGTTGTCAATTTAGCATTGACTATTTAGCAGATTAAGGATTAATTGGAAATCTAAGTGCACTGAAGACCATCAAGCACTCCCTGCTATTCACAACAGGCCGGTTAACATAAGGTGTTGTTTTCGACCGAACAAAGTACAAATCCTTTTATATAGTGCCCTGTAATGCTTCCCCATCATTCTGGGCTCTCTTTAATGATGCTCTCTTCTAGCATCAGCAGTTGTTGGAGCAGCGGCTCGGCTCACGTGGTAACCGCAGCCGTGATGGATTGCGCTACACGATGTTGAGGTGCTCGCACTTGTTTTATGTGATATATCGGTTGCTACTCCGACAAAAAATGTGTCTCTTTGGGGGACCTCTAACGTTCCATCATTTTACCGCTGACAGAAATTCAAAATCGTGTAGGCCTGTGTTCACGGGGCGAGCGAGGGGAACGAATCCGAGAGATTTTCGAGAGCCGCCCACACCTGTTCGGCCTGTAGGAGAAGTTTCAGAGTCTCCATTTCATCTCAGCGATCTTATTGAAGCACTATCTCCCCCAAACCTGCTCTGCTTGTCCTCAGGCCAGTACATGTGAACATCTCCAAACATCCAGCTTTATACATCCTCCGGCCGTGTGAATCCTCTGATCTTACAGTACCAAAAAACACTGTACGACAAACCTCAGACCACACCAAGAGAGGGTTGCTCTCTACAACGCACTAAAATAGCTCACACTCACGGCCTGACATCGATTTTTTGCTCTTTGTTCTTGAAGTTTGGTGTTTGGTTTTTACTTGGAAGTGAATTGTCAAGTAGTGCGTTCATCTCATTCAGGTATTGTAGTACAGCACAAAAGCGTGGTGTAATGACTCGATGAGGTCATCAGGATGAATGTTTTATTAGGTGTCGCTGGGTTATGAAAGATGATTCTTTCTTTTGCTTTCAAGCTGCTAAAAGTGGATCATGAAAGACTGTTGAACAGGATCTCTGAATGTTGAGATGATTGCCTTACACCCTAACACTCTTTTATTTTAGTAAAAGAGTGTTAAATTACAGTTTCCTCTCAATGAAAATGTGTCTGTGGTGGAATAAAAGGAATGGTTTGCAAACGCTTAAAATGATTCACACTCCACGCTGGTTTAAAAAATGTACAAAAACAAGACGAATAACGTTCTTCTGTAAATATCCCCTTTTGTTTATTCATTGTTTATCTATACATTAAGTATATTGACGTATTAAGACAGTATGATAAAGTGGGTTTTAAAAAACAAAGTCTGTGTTGCCAAAGAAATAATCAATGCAGCTTCCTTTTAAGCATCTTGGCACATTTCCCTTGGCCCATTAATTACTCATATAAAATCAGCCATCACTCCATCATTTTTTGCTTTCTGAGACAGAGGACAGTGACAGGAATTTATAGAAAGAGGAGATGGATTGAGATTCGTTTCACGTCGGATTCAAACCCGCATAACCTACAGTACAGAACCAGAACAACACAATTTGTCAAAGTAAAATGTTAGTGCGTCTTGCCAATGCAAACATATTCTTTGAGGGTAGTGTGAAGATCAGGGGTTCTCAAACTTTAACGTTGTAAGGCCCCCATTTGAGTAGGGGGAAACCCTTTGTGACCCCCGAAAGAAAGACTTTTTGGCTTATGGCTTCAAGAGCCCAATTTAAAAAAGCGCCAATTGGAGTGGAATTTTCAGTGAGTGATTTACTAACAAAGCTTGTATTAAAATACACAGATCCAGTATCTAATTCCCATAACAACTTACCAACACAACTAACCAAGAACATCACAAATTAGTGCAGGGCTTGAGACATGCTGTTTTGGAGCGCAAATTCCAGAACAATGACGAACACAAAGCTTAGTAAATTGCGCTGCGTGATTCATTTACTCCCATAAAGTTTGCATCTGAAGAGGAACCTCCTACAAATGCAAATGCAATAAGTTCAGTTGCAAAAACAACTGTTTCCACACATTTTCAATGCAAATTTTTCGGCAAAAGTGTCTTTAGTAAAAATCGACCTAAAAGAGACATTTGCACTGCTGTGGTAAATTTGGCTCTTAGAATCGTACATTTATCCAAATCAACATATAAATGAGGTAAACAAAGGCAGCAATTGGAACAACATAAGGACAACAAAAGCATAAGCGCAGTAAAACTGGTCTAGTATAGCCTACCATTGTACACAAAGCTACGTTTTTTTTTAAGGATAGAACAAGTTCAAAAGAGATAGAAGTCAGAACTAATCGGTCAGGTGCTGACTGAAGAGATGTTTTTCCAGCCGATTCTTAAAGATTGCTACAGAATCTGCTGATCGTAGCTGCGGGCAGATCATTCCACAAATGTGGAACAGATCCAGAGAAGGTGCGTGAGAATGATTTTTTCCCTTTTTGGGATGGCCCTTCAAGACGTAGTTCATTACCGGAGAGTAGGAACTGGCGGGTACATAAGTCTGTATTAGTGAGTGAAGACAAAGGAGTGCCGAACAAGTGATGGTCTTATAGGCCAGGGGTAGAGTTTTGAATTTGATACGAGCGACAAAAGCGAGCCAATGTAACTGAAGAGAGGATCTTAACCCATCTTGGGTCCAGGGGTATAGATAGTGGTTTCTAAATTTTTCTAAACTTCACTACTACTTTTCCATGGATTCTTTTTTCCTCTCCACATCATGAAAAAAATATATATTAATGTATCTTAGTAAGCAACTCTGCCTGTCCAATAGTCTGATGCAGTTATTAAATGAAATGCATCACATTTCATGTTTACTTGAAATCAGAAGAAAAAAAGTATGAATTTGAAGCATTTCTCCACTGAAATTCAGAAAACATCACATACTGTACTGTAGGCCTGTATCTTAGCAAAAGATTGTGTCAAAGTACGTATCATATAAGCTAATTAATTATTACTCCAGAGAAACAGTTTTTTATGTTTCATGATGAATAAAAGCACCAAATCTGCAAGCAGAGGAACAATTTATCCTAAAATGTTTGACTCCTGTTTCCATACAATATTTAAACGCTACACAAAACTCAATGACTCTGTAATTGTAAGAAGGACTGTAAGCCATTGTATTTATGCAGCTCAATTTCTCATTTCGCCTTCCAAGTGTACAGGAACATATGGCTGCCTGATGTTGTTAGCTTGTGAAATAATTTTTAGCCGTGTTTGAACGAATTTGACAAAGTAAGTGTGTATCAAATGAAGTATGAGCATTTAAAGCTCTTGGTACCTGTTGCCATATTGTGTTTACAGCTGTGGTGAAACATCTGGAGTTATGTGTGTATATGTGATGCCGTGTTGATCCTGTGGACACTGCGATGCAGGAGAGGGGATTTCTTTGGGGAGAAACATCAGATGCTTGCGTTCCATTCGGTACGTGTTTAATATGCCATCCTGAAGCAGGTTCCTGATTACTTGGCCAGAAGAACAGATGTTAGACTAACAGAGGCTCAGTTAGATCTTTTTTTCTGAATTTACCAGGAGGGCATTGAGGGATGACGGTGGCCATTCTGTATTCTGCCGCAGACTGATAAAAGCAATTCATGCTTTGTCATCTATAGCTGCTATAAAAAGAAAATACATTTTAATAAGCCTGAAATCTTGTCTGGTAAAGCTCATATTTATATGATTTATATAGGCACAATGCTACCTTCTGTCTGGCGTGGTCTTAATCCACAGGGATTCTTGCATTTTAGTTGTACATTATTTTGAGTAAAGTCTTCTTGGAAAGCAATGAATCTAATGAGCTATGAAGAATGCCATTGCTTTCCTTCAGTCTCTTAAAGAAACAGTTCACCCCAAAATACAAGTTTATCATCTTTCTTTCCCCCGATATATTTCCAGACCGGAATAAAAACAGCAACAAGAGATCCAAAATGACGTCTTCCCTAGGTTCTCTAGAAAGAGTGATGCTTTGCACGGAACAGAGCAACAGGAACAATTTTCTAAATGTTTCCTTTCGTGTTTCAAGTAAGATGGGAATTTAAACAGATTTTCCCTACATAAGAGGGAATAAATGATGACAGACTTTTTATTTTCATCTATGCAGATCATAGCAGTGAGCTCCAAATGAAATGCAGCACTGTAATGCTGCAGCATGCCAAAAGAGGTCATGTGTGTGCTATCACTGTAAGTGCTTAAACATACAAAAGCTGACATGTGTATCACAAACTCGGAGTCTCATACATCATTTTTATTAGATGGGACATATCACAAGGAATCAAATGTTTTTTGATCATTTTAGATAAAAGAGCTTGGTGTACTCTGAAAACACACTGAAACTTATCAAACTCAAAACTTCTTACCCTGTTTAAGAAAGATAGTGTAAAGGAGACAAAATAATTCACACAATAAGGTACGATAGACTGTGATGTATCGTGAATAAGTCATAGGGGACATTGTTAGGCACAAGGCAATACAAAATATTAAGCTTCAAAACAGGTCAAAGCAACTTCCAAGAGTGTACGTCCCTTACAAAAATGAACCGTGTTTTAACTACAATTACAACAAAAAACATGGTTACTGTAGTAAAATTATTTTTATTTTGTTTTGCTAAATGTAATTGATGAACCCAAAATCATTGTTACTACAATTTTACCACAAAAAACATGTGAGGGATCGGTTGTACATTGATAATTGCAATGCATCATCGAATTGAGACACTATTAAAAACGTATTATGAAACGTGCACTACATTATGGTATGGGGGCTATTTCGGACCCAGTTTTGGTCAACCCACTCATGATCAGTTTGCAGTATATGGGTTATGCAGGAAGAATCGACGAATGAAAGTAGAAAATGGTCATGCAAAAATTAATCATTCTTAAAAACACTTGCACATGAAAGTAAAAGAAAGTCTAATTTGATACAAAATGACAGTCGAGTCTAGTGGATAATTTTGGCTGCCTTAATATGCGTGTGTGTGCTGAATAGATTAAATTGAAGGGACTATAAAGGTCCTGTCCGATTAGTAGATTCTAATTCGGCTCCCTGAGTACAGGAACTCAAAGAGGAAGAGACGAGTCCATCTGTCACAAATAATGAACATTCTCCATACACATTAAACCAGGAAATTACTATATAATGGCACCGGGTGGACCGAGGCACTATTTATGACAAACGTCCATCTTGTCAATTAGCCAGCCCAGATACGCGCAGATACACGCATTCACACACACTCGCATGAATAGCATCTCCATGCCAGGTATCTTTTAGATGGGCGTGGGGTTGAAGAACGGAACATAAGTGGATATGGTATTAGCACAGAGAAACGCAAAATGCAGAACATTAGGGCTTTAGTGCTGGAGTGTCCCAACTTTAAACCACTCTCAGCGGAGGGACGGAAATAAAGGAAGATGCAAAGGGAATGGATGTGAAGCCGGTCTTTAAGAAGAAGCAGGCAGGGGATCGAGCAGCCTGCAGTTGTTTGTGGTAGTCTAAGTGGCAGCTAATGAGATCAGACTGATGCTGTTGCCGATGTCGAGTGGCAGTGCTTGTTAATACTCCCTTACATCACTCCATCAAAACCTCTCTTCTCCGTCCATCCATCACACACTGCCGAAGGTAGGGAGGTGTTCCGATTGAAGCGAACAAAGAGAACTCAGTCCATTGTTGAAAGTGCCGTGGTGCATTATGGGTAATCTTTGAGAATGAGAACTGCTCTTGAAGGATGCATTCAGAATCTGGTGATGTTGAGAGTATAAAAGTGTATGTGTATTAGAGAAAGAGAGGGAGTATGTTGTATATCTTGCTGCTTAAGGTCTCGCTGAAGTTGTACTCAGTTTTTGCTTTCATCAAATGCGTTTTACGAGTGAAGAACATAACAAGAATTTTCGTTCAATTCATTCATACCATTCATTCTGTGGTGAATATACAGCATATTTATACTCTTTTAGTGGACAAATTAATTAAATTAGCGAGAGTGTGAAAGTGTGTTTAGTGATATGAAAGCCAAGGTTAGGGTTGGGTTTGGAGATATAGGATGAAAACAGGAAAGATTCTGTGGAATTTTGGCTGTAATTGTATCCCTTCCAGCCACAGCCCCATGTGTTCTATGGTGTGATGGAACAAAATATGAAATCAAAATGTTAAATAAATGTTTTACATTATAGAGATTTATATGTATTATTTTTATATACATTGTTCATTTTTTTCTTCGAAATGTTAGCTGTATCACACCACAGGACACACGTGGGGTTTATTTATTCCCATAAAAGTAAACTTGTGAGAGAAACCACAGACAGACCAATGAGTTTTATATAGACATGCCTGACCGCCAGTTAACTTCCGGTTTGAGTTTGGCTAGTGTCTAATATACATACTTATATTTGATTTGATCTGATTTATGTTGAAATAAATATATAATTGTTTTATTATTTTATCGTATAATAATTGTATTAAATAAACAATTTGTTGAATTTTGTTGTATGTTTCAGTTTATTTAATAACAAATTTGTTGAATGGGTTCTGCAGTTCGGTCACATTTAAACAAACCGTATGGTACTTAGACATCTAGTGGTTGACCTTGGTATCGCAGTCTAAATTCAAAATATTGGAGAGACAAATTTAGCTGAATAACGGTTCTTAGCTATTTAAACAGTTCTTCTCGGTTTCTTTTGATTGTTGAGAAATGATCTACAGGTACTCTATTGTTTGTGTATGTTTACAGGGAGTTAAAGGTAGTTTGTAAGAATTTTGTGGTAAAATATCCAGAAACCACTTGGCCAATGTGACATATTTTTTTCAGCTGAGGACTTACAATATCTCAAATAATTTCAACTGCTTGTACATCCAGACAAAATCGCCATTCTAAACAGTGGACCGGGGCCGCTTAGTCAATGGCGTCATATCTGCGTTACCCTTTGTTACCGCCTTTACTTTACTAAATAGTTTGTACCGTTGGTCCGTCTAGCATTATCGCAAATGATGTAGGTAATAACTTTTACTATGATTGATTTGAAAACTTTAAACTTCTCAGTGTTATCACACCATCGAATTGGACAATTATTGTAACATCTATGACTAACATTCAGTTTTAAACCTACATTACTCGGGTCTAATCCATTATGATGAAATAAAATGATTTCATCGAACGCAAAATTTATAAAACTTTATACTTCACCACTTTTGCTAACATGATTTCTCGTTCCCGTCTGATTGATGTAATAGCAGCACCATCAGCGGTGGAGTTAAAGACAACATATCCCATCATTCCACGCTTCTACATCAAGCTATGTGATTGTTTTTATCGTGCGCCCTATAGCGGTGATTTCTACAAACTGTACCTTTAAGGTGTGGTCACAAAAGTGTGCATGTGCAGTACCATTTGTTTATGATGTTAAGATGAAACCGTTTAAGGTTTGCCAGTTTGTGAGAGTTGCAATGTGGGCAAAAAGATTTTTCAGAAATCTATGTTTCATATTGTTTATACTTAAAATAGTCATATATATATTCTATTATGTATTAATCCATACATATGTGAGAAAACAATTTGATATGCCATTTACAGTTACAGCATTGGTTAAAGGACCAAACATGTATGACGTTCATTCTTCTGCAAAACATAAAAAGATATTTTAAAGAACATTAGAAACATTGAGCCCTATGGACTTCCATTGTAAGGACACAGAACCTCTGAGACATCCCTCAAAATTGCTTTTATGTTCCACAGAAGCAGGAGTCATACACTTGAACTAAAATGTCTCTTTAAGGGAAGTTGATTTTTTCCAACACACACTATATGCTCTGTTCATCCCATTCTTGGAATCCTGGCATTTTCATATTTCCCTGTAAATGTCAAGAACACTTGATAAGCAGTTTCCGCTTTGCAATCTGTACCCTCTGTAGAATATATGATATGAATTAAAATGTAAAGCGATGTATTGTACATTATTCTGAGTATAATCCTGAGCCTGTGCCAAGTGGGTCTGTCACGTTCAAAATAATACTTCATGGTATTTTCAGAGCTCATATGTTTTTTCATTGTGTTTTTCATTAAGTTCACATAACAGCAGACTGAATTTAAACGCCGTATGTGCAGCAGAGCAGGTGCAGTTTTGAGTTCTCAAAGTCTAATTTGCTCCATTTTTAGCTAAGCAGAAGGGAGGAAACAGACAGCCGTCTGTTTTTCCACTGTCTGTCTTACAAGAGAGCAGTGATCAGGGTAGTACAATTCATCCTGGAGGGGGTCCTTCAAAAACGTGCTGTACCCATCTTCAGAATGCCAGCCTGGGCTATTCAGAGAAAATGCCAGCCCTTCTTAGATCCGCATTTTCACGCTGAAGGGCCCTTTGGACTCTTAACGCTTCAACCGATGTTTGTCACGCCAAACTGATTTCATACCTCACTCAATTTCAAAGCACTTAGTGAAATTACATGTTTGAAGATGGACGGTGATGACGACAGCGCTGAGCGTGCAGCGGACGTAACAATGCAAAACTTTAATTTCAGACTTTTTAAGCTGATCTTTGAAAGGAAACGATAAACCATCAAAGAGCGTCTGGCTGGATAAACAGCAGCAGGCTTGAGGAGATGAGAGTCCCCGCTGAACAAGGGCTTTTGTAAACAGTTTAATATTTCATGAGATCCTTCCGAAAAAATTGTTACTCATTGATCTGTTTGTAACTCAGACCTTTTCGTATTACATCTGTCGTATTCCCGCTCTTTAGAAATTCTCCAAATAAACATAAACGATCTGTTGGGTCTTTCTAACATATGGCAAACTTTTAGATGGCAATTTATAATTTGGTTGTATTGTTGAAACTTTATCTTGCCTAGCTACTCATTCTTTAGTCCAAATAGAGACAAGAGAGTATATGTTTGATTCCCTAAGCAGCTCTTAAAGTGATAGTTCACAAAAATGAAGATTCTGTTATCATTGACTCCCCCTTTGCCATTTAAAACCTGTTTGACTTACTTTCTTCTGCACAACACAAAAGAAGATATTTTAAAGAACGTTAGTGCTCATTGGTTTTGTGTCACTACAATAGTATAGTAAATGGGTCTATTGTATGAGTATCTTCTTTTGTGTTCTGCAGTCAACAGGTTTGAAATTACAAAAGGTTAATAAATAATGACAGATTTTAATTTTGGGTGAAATATGCCTTTAAAACAACAACAGAAATCCAACGATAAACCGTTTCGAAACACCACATCACTATTTGTTGAAAAATGGCCTATTCCCTAAAAGCAAAAGCATCATGCATGGTTGCAGTAACAGAGGCAGAAGTGACAGTGTGTTCCTTTATGCATTGACCTTGAAAAAGTCTCCCCAAAAAGGTGTTTCACGGTATTGATGGTCTTAGGGGCTCTTTCGGTAATCCTCTAAGAAAGTGGAGTGAAGCTTTGGACTGATTGGAGATGGACTGATAACATTTTGTGTGGCTTGATGAAGGTACAACACAATGGCAGAAGCTTCAACAGTGTATTGACAAAACGTAAGCGCACAACACAAAGCTTCAGTACAGATGGAGATGAACCAGGGCTTGAATCTCGAGCGAAAAAGGTAATCTTGTAATTGAGTCCATCTCCCCATGACTGTTTTTTGCTTTACTCTAATGTTGGCATCTAATATAAAGTAAGTCTTTTATTTGGATAGTTCACCCCCTCAAAATATTATTTTGTTATTTATTCACCCTGGTGCAATTCCAAACCTGTGTTCTCTCTTCTGAAGAACACATGGGATATTCTGAAGAATGTTGGTAACCAAATAACATTGGCATCCATTGACTCCCGTTGTATGGACACAAAACTACTAAGACATTTCTCAAAATATCTTCTTTTGTGTCATACACACACTCCCGTAATTTTAGAAAATTGGACTGTTTTAGAAACAGATTTTTCACTTATAATGTCCAAAAACCTGCATTTTGTCTCAGATTTACAATAAAAACTTAATTTTACTGAGGAATTTATATTTGTATTGTTTATTTCTGGCGATCCTGCTGGCGGAAAAATGTTATCTTTACAAATTTTTTTATGTAGTATATTTTAGAAATACGTAAAAAAATGTCACAAAAAAGACTGCAAATGTACAAGAAAAAATCACATTTTATAGGAACAAATATATATTTTACAGTATATTTTTCACAGGAAGAACCCACGGCAGATTCGGGTTAGGGAGACTTAAAGCACAGAGAATGGGAAACTGAGAAAAAAGTTTCATTTAGCAGATACATTGAGGCATGTATATAGAAGTGCTATTCTACCGTATTTGGAATAATAATTTCATAATTTTACAAGTCTTTATAACATTAAAATACGGTATAACGCCACTCCTATATATCCAACTGTGGTACAAAGTGCATAAAGCCTGTAACACCAAATCTACAAACATCTATATTTGTTCCGTCTCTTTCAAACAGTTTTTCTATCTTTGTCTCTGTAATATTCTGTCAAACACTAAACTTCCAACTCTTTTTTACTGATAATTCTTATCTTCAAATACCCACACCCCCTCTCACTTTCTCTCTCAGTCACTCACTCCCACTACAGCCGCCATCTCTCTCTCTTCCTCATGTAGCAGGAAGACATCTCGCATTCATTATCCTTTGGCCTTGGCTCGTGCTGCTGTCCTCCCTTCTGCACTGCTCAATTACTCTGTCTTCCTGGAGCGTGTGGCGGTGTCAGGCTACTGTAATGACTTTCTGATTATCTGTCTGTCCGTGATGAATGAGATGGAAATGTACCTCTGTGGCCAAACAGGTCTCTGGATCCGTGCCAGGCGGGTACGATAAGCGGCTTTGGGCAAAGCCTAACCGACAAACCTCTACTATAAATAAAAGCAAAGGTAAAATTAAAACCCAGTTTGCTAGTATTTATTGGTTTATTTGTCTGGTTACAATGGCTCATCGCTAAGTTGTTTTGTTTCAGTAAAAAACAGATTCTATTTTTCACATAGTTTTGAATGCTTGAGGCAAGAAAGACAGCTTCACTGTGCTGTCTGACTATGTGCCGAAAGGAAAGGTCAGGTTTTGTGTCAGTGACCCTGTTGTAAATGACATTGACATTAGATGGTAAACCAGAGTGACAGTAATAGGTCACCCAAACAGGTCCGGATACCTGAGAAACGAGCCGAATCTCATTCGTCACTCAACCCAGACCTCTATTGGTCCCTTGTTCACCCGCTCTCTTATCTCTCTCTGTCACCCCCTCCCTCCCTCTCTGTGTCTAAGCTCCTCGGCCAAACTCAGAAGCCTTCCTTGTTGCTCATTTACTTTTGCGGCTGCCCAGTGCGGACACAGTAATGACATTGTGATTGTCTGTCTGCAAATGAGAATGAAATGGGTGTCTGAAGAAATTGCGACACGTGGAGCCATTAATTGTAAATTGGGGGTGGGCTTCAGTGCCCCGTCGGACAAAAGCTTAGAGGAAACATTCTGGCACTCCTTACGCATGAAATTACACTCCCGGATTTTAATTGACCTCATTCAGGGCATCCAATAAAGACGATACAATGCGGTAGAATGCAAGTGCACCTTCAAACAATTTCGTTGAAATAAAGAGTCCCTGTTCCTATTTTGGTATTGTAAAGCAGTCCCATGCTTTCTCGTTTTATCCAAATGGCAGACCAGTGGCCTTATGTGCAAAAATGTAATTCAGTGCTTATTGCTTTGTTGTGTGAATATCTCTCTTTCAACTCAATCCAAGTGTTAAGATAAATAGTCTTGCACCGCTTTGAGATAAGAGATTGTTGGACGCAAATTTTCTACTTGAAAGAAGCTACATGAAGCATTTCTTGTGCACGGTGAAGCAGGATACATGACATCTGGAAATGTAATGAAAAATAAATGTTTGCTTAAATCACGCTGTGAGAATCTTCTCTCATTTCTAAAACAAATGTTCAAAAAAGTGTTTGGCTTTCCATAGTGATATTTTTCTTTCATTATGCATGTACAAGTTTCTCTCCTAATGCTAAATATAATTGTATATTTGAAGAGTTTGGTTCTAAAATTGGATGTTTTTCATTATGTTATTACGTTTTTATTGTGTTGATTATTTGTATTTTTGTAGTTATTATGGGTTAAATCAAAACAAACCAACTGCATTTTTATTGATATAATTTTGGAACCAAACTCTTTTTTTAAACTCTGTGTTTTTTTTCCTTTATTTTAAACATGAGCTTGAGCTCAGTCTTGTCCACAATAATCAGTCTGTAATCAACTGTGATACTTGAGCGCTCCACTCGTATTCAATAGAATGTTAACATTCAAATCAATCACTTTAATTAATATTTTTAGGCATTAATGCTCTCAAACTTTAACAGATGTAATTGTCATAGAAGGACTCAAATCCCCATTGGGTTTAATTGCTCTGTTATTAATTCTGACTGGGCGAAAGGCTGGAACATTTGAACAGTACATTAGATGTAGAGGGTCATTCGGCTGGGTCTGCCAATACATCAAATCCTGACAATGCTTTCCTGGAGCCTTCTTTTGTACTTCACTCTCTCGTACAACACACGTATAAAGTGGTTATGTTATTTACCTGAACTAAATGTTGTCATTGTCAATAGGGGGTTAAATAGAGTGATATTGTTTCCAATAAAAAATGTTATTCCTGTACATAATGGCTCAAAGTAGAAGTGGGGTGGGGGGAGTGAAGTTCTGAAAAGTAGAAACAAAAGTTAAGTAAGTTTCATAAAACATACACGTGATTCGCATTAAATTATGTAATGTTATTTTTCCTTTTTAAAATGTTTAAGTATTGGATTGTAGGCCTTTAGAAGTAAGATGGTGTCAGGAAATGGCACGAGAAGAACCCAAGTGCATGCAGTGTTTCAAGAAACATTGACATTTAATGATAAAACAAAAAACCCACAATGGGGCAACTATAACAAAACACGAACTTCAAACAAACACTTCCCACGAAGGGGACAAAATAAGAAAATAAGAAAGCTAGACTTACACTAAAATGACAGGAACAAGACTTACTAATAACACGTCATGAAACACGACAAGGTAATCCAACGACACAGGCATGAACAACTTGACAAACAATCAAAACGAACGAGCACAGGACAGCAGACAAAGGGCAGTAAATAGGGGAACTAACAAAGGATAATTTACATGGGGAATGAAACACTGAATGAAAGCTAAACGAGAAAAGGAGAGGGGCAGGGCCATAGACGAGACTGGAGAGAGCGCATGTTATGTCATGATCACAATAACATTTCTCTCTCTCCACATAAAACAAGAGGTCTGTCATGATTCTGCCACTAAATCAAGAAAAGCAAGACAAGATTGGACAGAACCACGACAGATGGTGCTGCATTCTGACGATGTTTGGGTCAGAAAGTTTTTGTTTACTTGTACGTAAATCATCTTTTTATTATACTTGTCTTATGTCGTTTGGTTTACATTGTGTGCTTGAGGGAAATAGGATTTTAATCCTCTTTGCACATTGTTAAAATTGACAATAAAGTTGACTTTGGGTAATCGAAAACTGCAATGGAAAAGGTCTGAAATAAATTAAAGAGCTGGTAACACCTCCAAAACGGACTGTGGCAGTGAGAACTATACCATTGTACTGAATAAATATATTTGTGTACAATGTTATGTAGATGTTACTTTGAATAAGAAGAGTTTCTTCTCGCTCTACTTCCCGCAAGTGTGTTGTTCTTCTGGTGTTATGGAGTGGCACTCTCAAGTTTCTAAGTAATTGACCTTTTTTTTGTCAGTGATAATCACAGAAAAAACGGATCTATATGCAACATACTTTAGTAACCCAATTTTCAGTCGCACTTGTGTTTCCTTTCTGCAGCGGGTGTGCACTGTTGTTTTAACATTTCAAATCATAATGTGCAGTTTTTTGAAGAAGGGTTCGACTTCCAAATGATGTCGTTTTAATCAAATTCAGTTTTGTTCACGGTGTTTGCAACAGCAACGATGCACAAATGAATGGGTCCCCTCAATCATTGTGAATGTTGAAGTTTTGACAGAAATGTACTGGAAATACACAGGTCATACGTAAAATTAATAAATTATTATTTTTTTTGTTACTTGTAATCTACATTTGATAAGAATAAAATCGTTATGCATAGGCTGTGCCCTCTTTATTCTTATCAAATGTAGATTACAAGTAACAAAAAAATATAATTCTGTTCAAGCGTTTAACCATATACTATTACTTGGGAACTCCTGATTCCAGCTAATATCAATAATAATGCAATTGTTTTGATTAAAGGGTTTAAAGGGTAAACTAGCCCTTAAAGTGTATAACTAAACTACAAAAATACAGCTAACTAACACAATAACACACAATCAAAAATTGAGTAATCTTTTTTTGCCAATAAACTCATAACTTACAGTACCACCAATACTGCACAATAACAAATACCTATTGCATGCAATTTTACTCTTTTATTCATTGAATTTTAACCTGTTTTATTTTTATAAAATAATATCAAGTACAGAAGTAGGCTGAAAATGTATAAGTTTGGTGTAAAACTCCATTGAAACACATGTCATTTTACAAATATTTGTATTTTATTGTATTTTTCTGGCTCCCAACATTACCGTTTCTACATGTATTTTTATAATGTGTGGTATAATGTCCAAAGATCACAATACTACCCATTAAGTTGCCATTGCAGTTCCCATTTGGAGATCTTAGCAAATGTGTGTAGTAGAGGATGTAAAGGATCAGTGTGTTTGTAAGTGTATGTGTGTTTATCATTGTGTTTGTTGGTGTATGTGTGATGTAGCTCATCTGTTTTACCATGTGTAGGCTCGCACACCCCTTGCCCTGTTGTTGAGGGTTGACGGCACAGTGAACCATAGTGGACCCAGGCGATTGGGCCATATGGTGTGGCATGTTGTGTCATTAGTGTAGAAACTTGAAGGGAGCACCAAAGTCTTAATTATCTCCAGACAGCCTGCAACACTCAAACCTGCAGAGAGTAAAAAAGCTTTCAGTGCTGCACAGGCGTTAATGCAGGGCGAAGCTATAAAAATGCTAAGTACTTTCTATCTGATATGTTTGATTTAATAGTGTGAATTTAATTAGTTTTGTAAGTATGGGTTGGCAAGCAAGGTTTTTAATTCACCTCACTTATACTCGTGCACCTAATCTTTAGGGGCCTTTCACACTTAAATCCTGATTTATAACTGCAAAATGCAGGTAGCCTCTTTTCAGTTCCTGCGGTATTCTCTGGGTTGTTTGCAGTATTTTTAATGAATTGTATTCGGAAAAATCTTGTAGCTCTCTTATCAACCGTTGTTAGTCATTAGTGTATTTGTTTTTCCCTCTTAGGTACATGAGAAACAAACATTCATACTGCTATGAACCCAAGACATGAAGCTTTTACAGTCAATATATTTGAATCATGTTTTGTGTGATACTTGTGACATCACTGTACACTTTGTTTGAAATAGTGAGATCGTTTGGCAAATGTTTTTGGATTTTCATTTTGAAAGAAGTGTGAGTTTTGTTTACATTTTTGATGCTCTGGGGCCGGTTGCATAAGTCTAGACTAGTCTTATAAGTTAGTCATCAATTTTTTTCATAGACTTGTCATAACTTCTTTTAGTCAGTTACTTACATGTAAAAAGGTAGATTGGTCTAATTAAAATCTAAAAAGTAAGACTTATTAGTCATAACCCTTTTGGCTGTCAGCAGATGTTAAGACATAGTCTATATGTTTATGCAACTGGCCCCAGATCACGTTGACATTTTGGGAAGACTGCGTATGCAGCAAAGCATCTAAAACACAAAACTTCATAGTCCAGCATTGCAACCCGTAACCTTGTGAGCAATTTATCATTCATTCATTAATTTACTTAAATACACAAACACGTTTGAAAAGTATTATAATAAAAGTGAAAGTTCATTCCTGTCATCATTATTTTCAAACCTGTATACATTGAAACAAAGAAGATATTTGGAAAAATGTTTAAAGCTTGACTTGATAACTTATGAAAGAAGAATAACAAAACAGAATGTAGCAGTCACTGTACCTTCAGATTTCTGATTAAAAGAATAGCTAACAAAAAAATGATGTCATCATTTGTTCATTTTCATGTCATTCAAAACCTGTGAATGACTCATTCTTGTCTGGAACACAAAGTAAAATATTTATAGAAATGTTTCGGTGTTTTTTAACACATACAATGGAAGTCAATCTTGTTTGGTTACCAACGTTCTTTAAAAAAATATTTTGTATTCTGCAGAAGAAAGAAACTCATACAGGTTTGACATGACACAAGGGTGAATGATCAAAAGTATTTTTAATCTCTTAGTTACAACTTCAGTTTTCTAGACGGTTGGCGGCTTTGCCTTATTCTGTTTACATTCCAAAATCTACACAGTGTATATACTATTTGTGATTTGCTATGAAAAAAAACTATTTTTATTTTAGTAACAACCATAATAACTGTTCTCATTTATAGCCTTTTAATACTCTGTCTTTCTCAGATTTGCTTTTACACGGATTTTGCTGAACTGACACCGATATGCATAAGCCAATAAAATTGTGCTTGTGTGGGATTGAGTTTATGTTGCTGAAATATTCTGTATGGATGTGTGCTGTGGATGTCTGTAGTGACTGTAGGCAGTATTGCCCGCGGCGGCCAGAGGTTCAGACTAAATTATGAATGTGTGGGAATTGAGTTCCTGTCTTATTCTGGAAGTTTAAGGAACAGTAACTACTTGTGCTGGAACAAACCGAAATGAGTGTGCCAGCCAAATCGTGACAGCGTAAAAACATACAAATATAAATGTTTGATGTTCAATTGGCCCTTTTTGATTTTCTAAAGCATGTTCAAGGACACAAGTGAAGCATTTTAGCAGATTTCTTTTGCAATTATGTTTTTGGCCGAAAATTTTACCTGTGCTGGTTTCCAAGACAACATGAGTGAAATGAACAGATGTGCGAGGTTGTAATTTGGTACGTGTGTTGATCATGAGGGTATGTTGGTTGGTGTGGGGCATATGGTGTTTGTATGATCGGATGAAGCATTTACAGCATCTCAGTCTTTCGTGTTCCTCACAGATATAAAGAACACATGGTGATCAGTTGAAACAATAAAAACAATAAAACTGCCTGCTGGGGATGTTGAATTAATGGTCTTTAACAATGGAAAAGTAGCATTATAAGGCATTTAGTTCTTAGTTCTGACTCTTGAGTACATTGACAATAGAAATTTTCAATACAAACTGTCAATATAAAATTTTCAATATTACACTACAATACTTGTTTACTGTATTTTTTTTCTTTTAACTTAATAAATTGACAACACTTTTAGGGACTAGATCTTCTAGTGCAAGGGGCACTCAAAATATTTGCCTCATAAAATATTGTTTTTGTAAAATATTGTACCTGTGGATCAAGTAGAACAGATGTGTGGTTGTGTTAATATAAATAATACTGTATGTGTATCAGAATGTTTCGGAAGTTCAAATTGGTTTTCAGAAATAGTTTTAATCATAGTATTCTTGAACCAAGGATGAGACTATGCATTCTTTTAGTGTACTTTCACGGCACAGCAAATTCTTTTATTTCTTTATTTGAAAAAAACGTAATTTTTCATGCTATGACCCCATAATAGTTTGTACTTTATCAAAATAAATGATTATATTAAAATTCTTATCAACAGGAGGCTTTTGAAACTGGTTGCTATAAATCATGTCAAATCTTATTAAATATGGAGGGTCAGCTTTTTCCCCAAGACTCCAGCACTGATTTCTGAGTCAGTATTTCAATGCAGTGATGTCATGGTGATGAGCTCATATGAAATGTTTCCTGCCGAATCTCTACACCAGAATTTTTCATTCACATAATATCTGTTGCAGTCTGAAACAACAGCTGTTACAAACACAATCTGCATCCTGCTGTCTGGTGTATTCCGTCTTTCTCTTGTCTGAAATCAGGGCTATGGCTGAGTGCGTCTTTCTTTTATTCTTTTTACTTCCCATGCTGTTACAAACACACAATAGCACAAGGGTCTATTATCACACACATACACGCATGGATAGTACAGACGTTGACGGTAAAGATATCGTGCAGAACCTTAAAACACCAGCTGAAATCAGACACATCCTCAGATTTATTTCAAACACAATTTAACTCACTGGGTGTGTGATGCGTTTGCTTTAAAAACGCTTACCTAGGAGGAAAAATATTGCACATCACAAATATGATATTTATTCCCAGGCACTCGGATGTTGGTCTTGTTACGCTGTCATTTGAATCGTTGGATCTATTCATATTCTCACTTTCTGTTTCCTGCACTTTCATTTCCGACACACGGATCACTACAAATCAGATTCCGGAAAACAAAACAAAACACTCCAGTTTGTTTGCATACATCACAAAGCATAAACATCTCAGTGATGTACAGGATTGTGTTTTAACCTTTTACTCCTGTGTAGAGAAATTACTCCAGAAAATGAACTCCAGTTGACAAACAAACAAAACCCTTATGGCACAGCTGTCATGGAGGATCAGCGGAGGAGCCGACTATTCCTGGAGCACTTCAGGAAACAGTAGGAGCACTCGGGACCACTTGCGACACATCAGTGAAGGGCCATCTCCTTCCATATTTCTTCTTTCCCCTCGTCTCTCTCTTTAGCCCCATTCTTGTTGCTTCCTTCCTCCATCTCATTCTGCTCCCAAACAGTGGGATGCATTTCCACATGAAAGCGGAGGAGGAAAAGGCCGACTGGAGTGTCCTACTCTTCCTCTCTGTTTCCATGGAGATCCAGTATTGTCCAGTTTCCCGATTGGGTGAAGTGGGCTTGTTTGGGATACTTTTCTTTGAACTGGATTACTTTTAAAAGCATGTCATGAATGGAGTCATACGGTTTTTGCTGCTCAAGCAGACCATGTTTTCTGGCTCATTCGATCAAATACGTTCATTTGTAACGCACAGAATCCTTGAAGACCAAATTATATAATCATTATATTTTTAATAACAATTTGTGCGAAATTACACAAATGCATAATTCCTCAAAATTCGTATAATATTTCCCCCTAAAGTATGTACGTCTCCGAACGTACAGAATGAAAAACAAACACAGCTTTTTATTGAAACTATATTAAATGTCACAAATGACATATTGACATAATTTATAGAAAAATATAAATTGGAAAGTAAAACAAACAAACAAACAAAACAAACAAAAAAATGTGTAAAGCCAATGAACAAAATATGTTCTCAATCTTTTTGATTTGTTATTATGACGTTATAATTGTTATTATATATAATATTATTATAACCGTTTCCAAATCTTTAAATTACTGCAACTAAAACAGAAATATTCCACTATTTAGTTAATCTTCCAACCTTTTTAAATGAAAACACAAACACATCAGCTGTGGCATGAGCGAGTGAATAAATAAATAAATAAATGGTTGCTTGCTTAGTCATTTCAATTTCTAAAGTTCTTCAGTGTTATTTTTACACAGTAACTTCCATAAAAAACAAACTGCGATTTCTACTTTCTTTATGCTATCTCTCTCCCTCGTTGCTCTCTCTCTCTCTCTCTCTCTCTCTCTCTCTCTCTCTCTCCCTCTCTCTCTCCCCCACTGTCTCTTGCCTTAACCTTAAACACTGAGTTCAGCCTAACAGAACTTCGTACAGCCCCTCACACCCTCCAGCCTATATCTCTCTGTTTGAGGTATCCGGCCATTAGGAGTGAGGAGGAGCAGAAAGACTTTATGAGGGTTTGGCCAACGATCTGAATATCTAACCTGAACCATTGAGACCACGTAACACCAAAGGTTTTCTCCTCTGACACGTGGCTTTAAAAATACTTGGCAATAGAGCACCGATTGTCATAGTTTTTTACTGCAGCTTTCTACGTGGTGATTGAGTTATTACGGGTCTCTATAGAGGCGTTGCAGGAAACCAGACTAAAAAAATAATATGATGAACCACGGTGTGAATCTAAGGACAAAAGCTTGTTAGAGATGAATAAGATTCATATTGCATAATTTACACCTTTTGATAACTACAATGTAAATCTCGTTTTTCACACTTGAACTTCCTTTTTAGATGTGTCTGCTCAGATACAGGTGAGAGCAAGCTAAAAACCTGGGAAGACTTCGTTTCCCTCTGAAACCTAAGCGCTTTTCTTCTAAATAGGCTGAATTTCAATCACTGTTTTGGTTTTAAAAAAGAAGGAAAAAGACAGAGCAATTTAATGTGTTAAGTCTCAGTTTCGAGGATCTACATCTAAATGTAGGTGTGACTGCAATGTGGATGATATTTGCATGATATTTACATGAACATGGATGCATTAGAGAAGACACTGCTACGGATAATCTGTTTTTAGTATGTTTTTTTCAACACAACTAGATTATTAGAATGCCTTTAAAAAAAGTGCACACTACACAGGTTATATATCACTGCATTATTGTCTGCCCATGATTGACCTTATATTTCCCGACATTTCATCTAAAGCTGTCTGAAACCTGACTCTGGACTCTTTCCGAACAGGTCTGTTCCTCTTCAAACAGCCGGTTTTTCTGTCTTATATGTAGTGTGCTCTGAGGTCACTTCAATTCCCATCCATCTCCAAATGTCACTGTTGTTCCCTTGTGTACAGGCTCTTAACTCTCCTTGTTTCTGAAGTTTAGGACACCCAGCATTCACAACATCAATGTAAACTGTGCTAAAAAGAAAATGAAAGCCTTGTCGTATTTGATATATTGCGCCGTAACATCTGTAATAAAGTGTGGCTTAGTCGACTGTGGCTGGAGCTGTTGTTTATATAACTTCTGACATTTAGATGCTTTGTTTTTGCGGGTACTGTTGAGGTCAGCGAAATAACATGAAACTGGAGAATAAAACAGAGCCCGCAGAGGCGAGCAGAATGTTTGGAAGAATGTAGAGATGCAGTTAAATTGGGCTCTTGTTGTATGTTTTTGGTAAAAGAGAGATGAAGGGTCCATCTCTGACGTTGTGATTTTATCGAGTTATGTCAGAAACTTGAAGCTGTGTGCATTTGTGTGTTTTTTTTTTTTAGCTTGGGTTTTGGCTCTAGACAATGAACCAATCTTCATTGTAATTAGCTTTTATTGATCTTAGCAACTCTATGTTCACATTGACTTAGTGTTCACTTGCTCTTCACAGATGAAGATGCTCAACCAATATCAGCCATTAATTAAATTCTTCAGGAAAAGCTGTTCACCACCTGTTTTATTTTTAATGTGATGGTTTTAAATAGGATTAGAATCATCACAGACGCTCACGTTCAAGAAGGGTCAGTGATGCTTATGGCCAAGCCCTTCAAAACATCTCAGTGCCGTGCAGAGACCAGGTGCTCAAGACTTTGTGATCGCGTTCTGGCATTTCACGATCGTGTTCCGCTTTTTTTGTTTAAAATCTGTTGCTATTTTCTATTACCTGTATTAATGTCAGCAGAAGTGAGCTACTGAATTAGCTTCTGGTAATATTAAAGAAAATCTTCATTTGCATAACCAACAGCCAGTAGCAAGGGATTATAGCCTGAAAGATTTTGAAGACTTGAAATAATGTGCAAATAAAACATCCATTGGAACTCGTAGTAAGACAGTAATCGTGCTTAATTTAAATTTCATATGGACTTTAATAAAGATCAAATACATTTTAAAAAATTTTGAGGAGAGTTTGATGTGAAATGCTGGGGAAATGTCTGATATAACACTTCACTAGTTGGCTGTATTTGATCTGTTTTCAAATATGTATTTTGCAACTTTTTCCCAAAGATCTAAAAAACTATTAATCATCCTTCTGTTTAATATCCCGCTTAACTCACACCAATTATTCATTGCATTTCACATCTAAAGTATCAGAAACGTTTTTTTAGGCATGTAAATCTGAAAGATTTTGAAGCCGTAATGACACGCTGAGGTGTTTCAACCAAACTTCTCTTTCACTCTAGACCTCCCGAGCCTCATCAGAAATAAGTTTCTCATCTGAAAGATATTCCTCATCTAGTCTCCCAATTTTCCAAACACAAGCGCTGATTTGGAAAGCAGATCAAATCACTCGTAGGAGATGGCGATCAAGCTGTTTTAATCGCTTCCAACAAACCTGACTAAATGATTCGCTATTTCCTTTGATTTTGATGATGTTCCGGGTGCTTCTGTCTCATTAACGCAAATGATATGCATCTTACATTCTTCACATTGTCAAATGAATAAATTGTCCGCGGCTCTCTCGATTGGCACTGAGACGTCCGACTTAAATAAGAAATTCGGCAAATATTTCGCGTATCATCTCATGGACACGCAGAATGAAGCTTTTACTCACTTCCCCTTGTCTCTTCTTCACACACACTTTTTCGTGCACTCTCATTCTCCTCTCAATTGGTAATCATAATAATATAGAGGCCCATAATTATAATAGACCTGCTTGTCAGAGATACAGAGCAGATTTCAAAGCTTAAATTATTCACAAGGTAGCCGAACAAACGGATTTTAAACAAAACGCGAGGCTGTGATAAGGGGTGAAAATTACATATTATACTCAATCTCGTGTAAGAATACCAGGCTGTCCGAGAATTTTGGGTAGCTTATTCTGCTGAGCTGATCTCTACAGATTTTTTTCCATTTCCTTCAGACATTCTTCAAATATCACTGAATTGTCTCAGTGTATCAATTGCTTTCGCTTTGCCGATAATTTTAGCATTTCTATGCATTCATGTTTCTTCAATTATTGGCACTCTTTGCCTTAAACTAAATTTAATAGTTAACATCATTTCCCAGTAGATTAACACGAGTCAAAGAAGTTATGTTAACCTCAGATTGTTTTTTCTTCCCATCTCTCATTTTTGGGTTCATTCTCTCTTTGTTGACTTATACAAACTTTATTGCTGTAGCTGCAGACTTTCTGTTGATAACAAACTCTATAAACTCAGTTTTTTCCCCCTTTCTGGGTAAAAGTGGACAAACCTAACGAAGGTTTGTTTCATTCCAATATGCTTGGTTTGTTAAACCAATGGTTGGGGCAAATATGAACATTTTCTGGTTTAAGTTGACCCAATTTTGGTTGAAAAGAACCCAGCAGTATACCCTTCATGCAGTGTGTAATTTATCAAAGATCAAATCTTTAGTTTTTTTAAATCAGAAATAGCCAAACCTAAAAATACATAGAAATAAAATAGGAAACATAGAAAAACCCACACAACAATGACCTTTCAAGTCAGCTTTGGGGCAACAAATAAATAGAAAGTAAATGCTGATGAAACTTGATGGGGATGTTAGGATATAATTGACCGAGGAACATTTCACATTGCTATACAACATAGAGCTTGTATGTAATCCCTCTAAAACTGAGACCAATCATCCCTCTAATGTTTCCATCTTGTTCTGTCCAAGCCCACCTGCTCTGGTTAGTCTGTAGTTTTGTTGTGAGCAATCTCATTTTGAATGAAGTCGGTTTCTGCGCGTCCATAGAGCTGTTCAAACAGATTGAAGTAAAGGTCAACAACATGGAAGAAACGCCGCACAAAGCAAGCCAGAGCAATTTGCTTTTCACTATTATTTAAAGCCAAACTTTCCTCAGAAAAAAAAACTTTAAACAAAGTGAGAGAATAGAAGGTGTTTGTTTTTTTTAAGAAAACGGCACAGATAACGTGGACAGCTCTATAGGGGGCTACTTTCACACTCACACACTTTGTGAAAACACTCTGGTAGGCTTGTGATTGGTTTCTAGCACTTTTGTTGCATCCCTGCGTGCTCAGGAATTTATGTAAGGCTTTGCTTTCAGCCTGTGCAATATATTTGTTCATTTTCATGTAACAAGTTAAAATGTTCAAATGTTTTGAACTTGAGAACTAGTTTATGTTTATGTTTAGGAAACAATTACTTTCCTTCACAACCCACTGGAGGTTTTTCCAAATGAAGGCAGTTTTCTTGTGCTGCCTTCTACAGAATGATACAAAGATTGTTTGGGACAGTAAGACAAAATTACATGGCAATGTTAATTATACATATGCTTATAATACATTTACTACTGAAAGTCTATGTAGAGTAGACAGTTAGAAGGATTATTAAGTTTAGGAAAACATCTAACATGCAGCCGAGGAAAAAATTAAGAGACAATTTCACAATTATTTTCCGGTTTTATCATTTTACTGCGTTTAGGTAAAATTATCATTTTTGTTTTATTCTGTGAATAACTAACAATATTTCTTCCAAATTTCAAATACATTTTTTTCTATATACATTTATTTGGAGAAAAATGAAACCTAAAGAAGCAGACTAGATTATCTATTTATAATCAATTTCAAGCAATTCAACGATAATATTGTACATGTATTGAAAAGGTCATATGGCGCGAATACATGATTTTCTGTGTCTTTGGTGTGTTATAAGTTGTCCATGCATGTATTAGACTCGTAAAATTGCACAAATGAAAGTGTCGAAACAAAAGATGCATTTTATGTGAAAGCGAATGATCACCCAGACTTGCCTGAAGCACCTCGTGTAACTACACCCCCACAAATCTACGTCAGTTTGTTGAATGATTTGCCCAAATGTATACGCAAGTAAGGTGGGTGTACCTGTCAGTACAATTGCTTTGGAACATGATGTTCCAAATATGGTAAGAGGCGTAACATTTCCATCACACGCTTGCAGTACTCGACCAATCACTAAGCACTGGTTAACTGGCCAATCATAGCACACCTCGCTTTTCAGAGTGATGAGCTTTGTAATAAATCCGCGCACTTCAAAGAGGCGGGACAAAGAGGAGATAAAAGCATTCACGGTATGTGGAAAATACAGTGTTTATGAACCTTATATCATGCATACACATTGCATTACATCTCAAACAAACAATAATATTCGTTTTAGCCGTGACATATGAGCCCTTTAAGAAAAGTAAAAAAAAGTTTTATGTGATAACCTGGATTTTTTTGACAGTCACCATATGTCTTGCCATGCATTCAGTCTTTCACATTTACTGTTGGATGACTTTATGTCACTCCTGAGGTTTGATTTTCAATAGACACTGGACTGGAATGGCCACAATTCATCTAGACATGCTGATAAAATGTGAAAAAGTGAATTTAAAATGGTCTCTTGTTTTTTCTGTGGCTATATTTGAATATAATATACAGTTGTACAGTATAAAATCAGTACGTCTATACAAAATCCCCATAAATATGGCAACCCAAAGTGTGTGTGTGTTTTGTGTGTGTGCAATGACGTCTGGCAGAACAGTACATGTCCTGAGTTCTACTTTTGATGTGTGTCAGCAGTTCTGATCTGGTTTGTCAGGCATGTTTTACTCTCGCTTCCCCATCTCTTCACCCTGAGGAATATCCCAGCTGCAGTCGTGTGCTGCTTCCTCTCTCCGTTCTCTTTTTTCCCTGATCTCCATCACAGCCTGTCATTCTCTGCTCCTCTCTTTGCCTTTAGACTCTCTCTTGTTGAAACTATACACTTCTATGGTCACTCTGACACAGACATGTACTGCAGCAGTTTCGTTTTTTAAATATAAAATCAATCATTATGACAATCATTTACGTTCATCAGGGTTAGGGCATGTGAAGACAAATGAAGTCTTTTTGCCAAAAAGATGATATGCTCTTGTCATAAAAGTGAATAGTTTAATGACGTCCACTTAAGTTGAAAAATACAAGACAAATTAGTAGTTTATTATATAGATACAAACATTTGGTTTACCAGGATTGAGGAAATAAATCTTCCTGGTCAATACTGACGAGATCACTAACGTGTAGACTATGTGTAAACTGTAGGCCGTGACTATATTCAAGACACAGTGTAACACATTTCTCATTCGCCCAACCTTTATATAGTTCTTGTACAATTCTGTAGTTGTAATTATTGTGGTGATATATATTTTCATGTGGCATCAATGTTTTAGTTAAGTAAAGTCTGAGCTTATTACGGTATATCGGTATATTGCAAATACATTTTAACATATTTAAAAATATATTTTTTCAATTTATTACTGTCAGAAAACTCTAGAAATTTCTCTCACACTTGGAAGGTGGAATGAAGTGATGATGGATGACCACGTCAGGAACTTGGTTCGTGTAGAACAGTATTAGTCATAAAAGACATAAACGATCAAATATAATTCACTTTTGGACGACTCATTTTTTGTGACTGTTATCTTAAACTGTTGTTTTGAGCTCAGTGTTATGCCAGTACCAGAGTTATAATACCAAAATGTATAAATGTGTGAAAAAATGTTTTAGTTATTTGTGAGTACCTTCGATGGTAAAAAAAATATATTGTGATTTAATCAAGATATTAAACTTCATAAAGAAACACATCGTTAAAAAAATAGTTCTGTAATACACAATTTTTTATAAAATAGTTAACACATAATACATAAGATTGAGGACGCAAATGTTAATTGTTAAAATCACTAAACATTTAATGGCACACGTCAAAGCTGGCGATGGGGCTTTAAATGAGTAAACTAAAATCTTTATACAGTATATACGGGATCTTTGATTTTGTATTAAAGACAAAACAGTCCCAAAGATTTATTAACTGTAAATATATAATTTAGTCTCAGTGTGTTTTTACTCTCTCTGATAGTACTGATTTGTTTCTATATACAGTAAATGCTCTGATGTCTCTTAGAAGAACTCGAGTCCCATCCCCCATGTGGGATTAATAAAAATAAATCTATAGAACATCTGTGTGTTCCTCACAAGAGGGCATTACTATCGACTTGTGATGTGCTTCAGATACTTATGAAATTACGCTGTTAATTGAGCGTCTGGTAAACCTGATTCTGTGTTGCGCCCTCACAGTGGAAGTCAAGAAGCTCACGGGGGAGATTTTAACATCTGTAAATGATGTGCCCGATACTAATATTTAGATTGGCCAATTACCTTTTCACACACTTATTAGTCGCTAAGTTCATAACCTGGCATCTCAGGTGTCCCTCCTTTTCTACATCCCACCCATCCGGCTCGCTCCGACCGTTGCTCGTGTCATCCCTCCGTGAGCGATGAGCTCCAAGTAAACCTGTCTTAACCTTGACCTGTGTTTCTTCTCATGTCTGTCTGCAGTTGCCGTGGACACAGGGCCACCGAGTGTCTGTCAGGTGTCACGGACAGCAGCCAGGTGTGACCTTGGTGTGAGCAGCTGAATATGGAGAGTTCCACACCAGCGGCCTCATCCAGCACAAACACCATCTGACAGCCAGAAGTAGGCCAGAGGTGATGACGTCTACCAAGATGTTGTCTAGGTTTTGGTTTTAACAATAGGAACGGCCACATTTATTATGTTTTTGGAATATTTTAGAGGTACTTTTAGTATTTTACAACGGACTAGATGAGGTCATATTTTGACTGCTTAATGTTTTGAAAGCGAACAGAGCCACTGTGTTAACCCCTTATAGTCTCTTCTCTAATGTGGGAAGAAAAAACTACTTTTCGGCATTTTTTGTACCAAAAACTGCACATACTATTGTAAAGGCAACATAATTAACTGGTTAGCAAGCTCACTTACTCCACCAGCCCGGGAAGCATTTGACTCTCGGCCGCTTCCACCGCAGTCTAACCGACGCACGTCATGAGTTTAGAGAGAGAAAAATACAAATGCGGGTCTATGTGGACAGAAGGCCTTTGGCAATTACAGGGTCATGTGATTGGGAATGAATAGCACTTTGTGGAGAGGGGGATAGATTGTGGAACGGAACAAAGGGCTTTGAACGACGGTTAGCTGGAAGCAGCAGGTCCCATTCCCTGAGAGATAAGATAGGACGGGAAGTAAAAGGTTCTGTCACTCCGGCTGGTTTTCTGCGTACGGCTTTTAGGGTATAGATAGGGTTGGTCATATTGCTCACAGGTAAAGATTTGGAAACACACACACACACACACACACCGCTCTGTTGTTTACCTGTAAGCCGTATTTGATAAAGCTTCAGATTGATCTATTCCTCTCCCTGACAGCATTAATCCATGTGATATTGCTGTGCTGTAAACAGAAGATGGCATCAAAATCCATTCTGCTGCGGCTTTGAGTCGTATTCACCTGTCAGTTTACAAATCTTAATAAATGGGTCAAATAGTGTTTTTGTCTTTTCAATGGGCTACAGGAAGTTGACAGGAGCTAAAGGCTTTACTTATTTAAGGATCTTAGAAAATTTGCACATTAGAACAAAAATGTTACACTGTCTTTATAAAGAGTATGCACTGCTCTTTTAGAAATATTTAAGTGGATGTTACTTTGTGTACGTGTGTTGAAGTCAATCGAAAGTCCAAACCGAACGCTCAACTTATAAATCATTATGATAAGCTTACTGTTGTGATTCAGGGAAATTATAAATATATGAACCATAAATAATATTTTTATATGAAAAGCTTAAGGAAAAAGTATGCACGTTTGATGGGGAGTGCTCATCGCTGTTTATTTTCGGATTGTTTCTCTGATCCAATTTTTTGCAATGATCAATTGTTCACTAAATATTGTGAAGCACTATTAGATCAAGGCCATGTACTATGAAGCCGGTTTAAGTGGCTAAGTTTGAGATAAGTTTGCACCAACCCTGGGTTTTAGGTACCTTGAAAGTAGCTTTGTGTTCATTGCCATGGTAACTTATGCTGCACGGATAAGAACTTAACCTGCTCTGGAGCTGTTTTGATAGATTACAGATCTCACTCCCAAACTCATCCAATCAGCTGCGAGCAAATTTACATATAATGACACAACTAATTCACAGTGACAGTTCTCCCTAATAATGTGTTATATATATTTTTTATAAAATACTATTGTTACTATAGTTTTTTATTAGTTTATAGTTTGTATTTCCCTTATATTCTCAAAAATGTTATTTTCCATGCATTAAATGTACTAAAAACAGTAAGTATTTCTTTGTGTTGCATTATTTTCAGCACATGCTTTACTTGTCCTGGATGCTTCCTTACACATAGGAACAATTGCAATCTCATTGTCTTACTTGAACATTTATCTTAAAAAAGTCCTCTTAAATACTTAAGATACAGATACATTGACATGTGACATCACATTAACAGTTTTACCTTGAGACCACCTAAATAATATTATAAGACAGTGCATATTAAAATGATAAATAACAAGTTTTTTTTTATGCTGTAATGCTTAAATCATTGTGTGCCAGTGATTTTGAAAGATAAAGCAAATAAGGAACAGTTCAGAACACTTTAAAGGAATGGAATGTGAAAAAGTAAAACTTAAATCTTCAAACTTCTAATTTAGATTCTCTGATCTCACAGGACTAGTTGATGGCCTGTTGGTTAAAGACAGGGGTTATGAATGCCAGAGGTTTTGATATAGCATTCACATACTGACTTTTATATGACAAGTTCACATAATGACATCGTTTTCTCCATCTGCTCGGTCTCACAGTTATCTTAAGTGTATTTTGTTCATATTTCTTCTGTAACACATGGAGGTGAATGATTCACACAGTGCTTTTATTCACACACACACACAATTTCCTAAGAAGCATACATAACTTGTGATATCCATGTGCACGCGCTCGTAGATTCGTCTTAGCTTCAGGATCAAAGCTTGAGTTGAGTTGAGAAAGTCGATGAGCTGCTTCATAGTACTAACAAAGCCTGATTCCATTAGTCAACCCAAAACGAATCCCGTAACCCTGAGTTTGTTCAGCTACGTTCATGGTACAGACCCCTCGTCACGCTTTGGGTGGTGTTTGGTGTATTTTTATTGAAACAGTTTACAAATATTTTAATTGCTTTAGAAAAAATATATAAATTAAGTCTTATTCTAAAATACATGGAAAATTTATTTAAAACTACTGTATTCAAATAAAAAAGAGTGATATGATTGGTAAATTCCTTTAGTGACATGATTTTATTTAAGATGTCTCTTGTGCTCATATGCAGTTATGGAATCCACCAGCAGGGGCTTACTGGACCATGCAAACTTTATCTTTTGATTAGACAAAGGTCTTCATCAATGTCCATTTACCGTTGGAAGGTTTTTGTTCTGTTCTGTTTCTTTTTCAAAACTGCATCAGGGCATTTGCTGCTTAATCAATACAGTAGCATCCATATTGACACATCTATAAGCAAGGAATGCATTGCGATATACAGTATTGCTGAATTGATTTTTGAGCACTGCCCTATTTAAGGCCTCTTTCCATGTGCCCCTTTTATACCTTGAGCACCTGACCCTTTAAAAGGTCTCTGCATGGCCCTGGTGCCTTACGTTCATTTTTGAATTTCAGATTATATGGTGGTGCCACACCAATGGTGCATTTAAATTACTCACATTTTTTACATACTCAGGAAACAGGAACTGTATACAGTAAATAGACATTCACCGGTGTCTAGATTTCATACAGTCGATTTTTAGCTCTTAATCTATGGATTAAATCAGCTGTTTTACAGGAGCCATAGATCAATGATATGAAAGACATCAAAATCAATCAGCCCCGAGACGGTATTTCTCTGTCTTTTTGATTACCAATGGTGGAATAACATGCACGCCTCCCTCCCGCTCGCTCACAGATGCCTCTCCGACTCTTCCTGGCCGGGAGAGAAATCAATCATAATGCAATGCTTTTGACACGCTCAACGGCGCAGTCTGATTGGCTGCGGCTCATCCAGTGATTTCTCATTACCGTCACACCGTACAGGACCCCCCGGGGCTCGCGTGACCCCTTTGATTCGGCCGCTGTAAAGCGAACGATCTCGCCTCAGCTCGAAACAGCCGTTCTCTCACCAGCATAGCACCCTGCATTGTTTAATGCGAGGGCCTTTGCAGACTACATGTTGGTCCATGTTCGATTCCTGTTTGTTCTGTTTGGTAGTTGAATAATGAGGGTGTCTGTCAGCAAGTCAGGGTAAATATGCCAATTGTATGGTTCCTTTATGTTCGTTCGTAGTCATTAGTTGACAGCGTTGATGATTTAACCTGAATTCTCTTCATGGCCTCCTGGTGGTCCTACTTGGATCTCGGCTTTAGTTATCAATCAAACACACAATTGATCTGGACGGGGTCTGGGATCTGTTATAAGCTGATGCATAACAGTACATTGCGCTGTTTCTTTTAGAGACTATGCATTAATTTGTTCCCGCATGGGTGTTTTTAGGCCCTGATGTATATTTGCAATGATTTACACCGGATTACACTCCCCTCCGCCTACCACCAACTACCACCAACACCGTGTCCCTGAACTGTCAGAAGCGAGACAAAGATCGAACCCGCAGGTATTTACTCATGTTCTATGAGACCTTGCACACATGAAGGCTCACATTCTTGCAGCTGTGTGCGTGTGTGTGTGTGTAAGTGATAGGAGATATTATTACATAAAGAAGATCAGCTATGCAATACAATTAAAACTACAGATAATTCCTAGCAGCAACAAAACGTGTTGAGTTGCACTAAAAGGAACACTTCACCCAAAAATGAAAATTTTGTCTTCATTTATTAACCCTCGAGTTGTTCCAAAGCTGTAAACGTTTCTTTCTTTTCCGTAGAACACAGAGAAAGATATTTGGAAGAATGCTTGGAACCCAACAGTTCTTAGTCACCATAAACTACCATAGTAGGAAAACTGACAATGGTAGTCAAAAGTGACCCAGAACTGTTTGCTTTCCTACATTATTCACAATATCTTGTTTTACATTTATAAAGCAATGTTTCCTACTATGGTACTCAATGGTGGCTAAGAACTGATGGGTACTGTTTGGTTGATGTTACAATACATAATCTTATTAAAGGCATTGTTCTCCAAAATATGAAACTTCTTTTGTACCTTCCCACATGTATATGACTGAACAATAAAGCAAATCATTTAATAGTAAAATGCTACGTTATAATCTTATCCAAAGCTCTGCTATAATAATGCACATACATGTTAATGTAATCCGTATGACTCCAGTGGGTTCATAAATGTGTTCTGAAGAAAAACGATATGTTTGTTAGAGGAAAATAATCATATTTTTTGATTATTTAGTGATTGTTATGTGATCCCTGTGTTGAATTCTAATGAGACATAACCATAACTTAAAATATTATTACTGTTCAAGACAACGCTGGACCCTATTGACTTCCACTGTCTAGACAAAACCATTTCTCAAAACATCTTCTTTTGTGTTCCAAGTGAAGTAAAGAGGTTTTGAACCACATGCAACTTTATAAACAATGACAGAATTTTTATTTTTGCGTAAACTAACCTTTTAAGGTGTTTTGTTTGTATATTTGGAGAACTGACAACTGAGAGCAAGACACCTGCAGTATACAGTAGCTTTGTGTGTATTTACTTGAAAATATTCCTTTAGGAAGTTACCACTGTAACTGAGAATATGGGGGAAGGATGTTTGGGGGAAAACAGTGCACATGGACAACTAGGTCCAACTATGAGAGTCACACAGCTGATCTGCCTGCGAGTGTTCTTCCTCTTCTCATCAGAATCATGTGCTTCGTAAAGGACTGAACTCCCATGTGTGTTACACATCCTTATAGCCCTTAGTCTAGACGCACCGAAGTTCAGTTCTTGGACACAGTTGGCTAATAAAATGTCTTCTAGCAGTACGCTCCAGACATAAGACGACTGAGAAACAGGCCTCAGTTTACATTTTGAAATGTGCCACCTGTCACAATCTTTTTCCACATGCTCTCTTAGTTTTCAGAAACATGTGTTTTTATTGCTGTAATGCTGGCTGCTTTAATTTGTTTGGAATAACTGAAATGATTTTAAGGTAAATGTTTATCGAATGTCTCATTTATAATTAAGTTTGCCAAGGGCGAGGTTTTAATTACTTAAAAGCCTAAAGGGAAACATTCACATTCAAAATGAAAATCCATTCAGTCTATAATTACATATACATTTTCAGCTCACACTGAAAAGAAACAGGGTAAAGAAAAATAAATGTCCCATGTCTTTGTGATGGTGGTAGTTATCTTAACTATGTTTGGGTGGCATTTTGAAATTGGTTCGTTGGTTTGTTCTCTGAACACCTCGCGAGCATTTGCACAAGATATTAAATGTGTTCTGAATGCTTTCTGATGCACTTTCATGAGAGCCCGCGTATCTTCTGCTTGATAATGTGTTTATTATCGCCTGATGTGTGCAGCAGTTTTAGCATCTGATAACCACAGTCTAGCGTCTCTCTGTGATGCTGGCTTTAGGAATGACATTTCAGAAACTATTTGAAAAGATCCTAGCAGTAAGTCTGCCGTCAGCACCGGGTCACTGCGTTCTCCACAATACTGGAGCTTTATGAAATGCAGGAGTATAGTATACTCCCATGGCGTTTAAGTGCACCAACACGTTTGTCTTTTAACAAAGTATGCTGTATTCTCAACATTTGAAATAAACACAGAATATTAGGCCGCCCCGTCCTGTCACCCGCATGCCCTCTTTTCAAAACCCTGCTCACGCTGCAAAATCTGATGTCAGCAAAGCAAAGCATGCTAAATGATTGACAACCGTTTGGTTGGGTTTCTTTATTGGCTAAATAAGCACTGGCTGCTTTCACATTTGTTTTTGCTGTTTTCTGAGCCTCGGGCTATCACAGAGACTGGGGCGATTCCTTAGGACACCTGTTTCTGTGATATATGCTAGTTAGTTTGGACAATTTATGTGCAGTATTCAAAAACTAAATCTCTTGCTGTGCCTTTAAAATCAGTTGTGTTATTCCCTTGTGGGCTTTTTCTTCAGCTTTCTTCAGGAGGAGCTGAACAGCTACCCTCATGCATTTCTTATTGCTTCCACTCATACAGTAGATGCTTAGACAGACACAGCGCGCCTCCTCTTGTCCCCAACATTTGTCTTTGTTTAAAGCTCTATTCGGACGGGATTAGTTTTATATGGGTTGGTGGGGTAATTTAATAATAAACCCCATCTGAGCGGTGACTGTTCTGTTTTTAGATTCACATACCAGGAAATATTACTGTGCCATTTAACTGTTATAAAATAACTTGTAGAGGAACCGGAGGTTTATTGAGAAGGAAAATGCATATGTATGCATTGTGCATGTGGTTTTGGACACCTGCAGCCAAGCCACCTTGCAGAACATTTATTTTTCTGAAAAGTTTCGAACTGTTTGATTGGATGGTTTTATTGCAATACTTTCTGTGGTAGTGATTCACTTTTCTTAGTCTCTCTTAGTCTCGGATGATTCAGGGCCCTGAGGAGTAACGTCACCCAACCATCTGATGTTTCAGACCAACAGACCTCTTCTCCCATTAGCAACATTCTCAAGGGTCCTACACACATTCACACATACACAGTGAAGCTATTCTAATAAACAAACAAATATACACACATATGTTTAAAACACATGCAGTGATAATATCACAATCATACAAAAAATACAAAGAGGTCCATAAATCCACGCAGACACTAAGGATTTTAACACGTAAGGACTCATAAACATTAGTCCTTGAAGGAAAAGGGGCGATATAAATGGATGACAAAATGAAGTAGCACAAACCCAACCGTTAGGTTGTAAAATAACCTATGCTAAGTTGTTTTAACCCATTGTTGGGTCAAATATAAATGTTTCCTGGACTCGTTTAACCTAGCGGTTGGGTTCGTCTCTTTTTGACCCAACGGTTGAAAAAAAGCAAGCTTTTTTAGTGTTTATAAAACACACTAAACAGCCCACTATACTTGTTGACACTACAGTATATGCCAACTTTAAAGACTTGTCTAGGCAATACAAAACTCACACAGTCACATGACCTAAACCAGATTTTTATATGGACCTTTCCGGATCATCACCAGTGTTTCTGACACCTGTATTACCAAGGGTTCTTAATGGTGAAAATATGTAAAATAAAGAAAAATGCCATACAAATTACGAAAACACACAATTTTGTATAATTTGTCTGTCAGTAGTTAAATAAGTGCAAAAGATTTTAACGGCATCTAGCGGCGAGGTTGCGAATTGCAACCAATGGCATTCAAAGCACTATGGCGGCTGATACAGGGCTAAGGTGTCGACACGTTTTGGCTTCTGTGCTAAAGATGATAGCGTATTTACGAAACGCGTTCTGTAATGCAGTTCGTCTGTTTACAGCCTACTGTAGAAACAACTTTGCACCAACATTCTATATAAGGGGACGTGCGGTGTATGTACTGTAGATAGAAATCGCTCATTTTAAGGTAAATAAAAACATAACGCTTCATTATGTAATGTCTTTATACGCCTCTGAAGACTCAGCTATGTATATTATGTTGCATTTCTATCAATAGATAATCAAAAATATATATAAGAAAGTACAATTTGGAACAATTTAAAATAAGCATTTTTAGTTGTGTCTGTGCTGGTTGGTTTCAGTATGACCTCGTTCTCAGCCATGAACAAGAGATCTCTACATCAGCACTGCAGCCGTTTGGCAGGCCTGCCCTTAAACCAATCACTGTGTGTGTCAGGCATGTGTGTGACCCAACAGAGAGTTGCCCGAGGGAGAATAGGCTGATGTTCCAGGAGGCTCACACATCTGGGCTTAGTTTCAGCTCTGGGTTGGACATTCACAGCAGCCCTGGGGGATGAGCTATCTTAACGCTGCGTTACACACACACACCATTGTGCTCGGTGTAGCCCGAAGCGATACCAGGATGGCCTACCTGTGTCCACACATATCCCATCATTCCTCCAGCAGTGGGGGCGGGGTACACAAAGCGTACTTAACAGGCCCACGGTCCAGCTAAACTGCAGAATTCGCCGCTATTTTTATGAGTGCATGCTGCTGGATTGATTCTGGCTGGCAGCATCGCGAGGCCAGACTCCAGCATTTAAAGTAATGTTTGTTTTTCTTTCCACCAGCCCCTGCGTTCCCAAAAACTGCTTTCAGAGTGGGTCGAGCGCAGATTCCCATGGATTTCACAAACTTCGCTCTATTGTGTGTCTTTATGGATGTCTGTACAGGCTTTGAAAAACCAAACGGCTGTTTTGAGAATTTGACGTTTTAAGTTGTCAGGGGAGCTCATAGATCTTTATTGAGTGGGCAAGAAGCGCTCTGCCCAACAAAGATGCAGCAATATAGCAAATAACACTAAGGGGAACATGCTAAGAATAAATGTCAAGCACATATTGCTTCTCACTTTCGTCTGAAAACGCAATCCCCTGTAAGCTTAAAATCGGCGCGCTGAGAGATCTCGCACACTGAAGCGGAAGCCAATTCATCTAGTCGATTTTATCTTTGATGAAAATACTCTTAATAAAAGTCTCATGTTTTTATCTCGCACAGACAATGTAACACTTCTTTCATTTTACTTCAGAGACAGAAAGCAGAAAAAGCACTTCTTTTAGACTAACTCCGAGCTTTTATTTGAAGCTCCTTAGTTTTGAAGTCACAATTGTGTTGCGCAGTCTCAGGCCTATGAAATGTGACTCCTTTATTGCCGACGTTCATCATCTTTCACTTTCTTATCTCTGCACCAGATGAAAAGAATTAGCGAGGCATGAAACAGGTTCACCCATTTTCTATTCTTGCCAAAACGTGCACGCCCAGCTAAACATGCCCACATTTTCATATCTCTGGGATATTTTACACGCCTGCTCGTTCACCTTAAAATCCAAGTTGTGTGTACCCTCCATAATTGCATTCAGATTGGCTTCTAAAGCAAGAAATATTGTGTCTAATTATGTATTCATGGAAGCCATTAGGAGACGGAAGTGGCCATCTTAATGCATATATTTTAAAACCTAATTTAATGTAAGTGGTCAGATTTATACATTTAGAATAATGAACATCAGCATTCATTAGCTCTCTTTGTGATTCCCCTCTCTGCATCATTCCAGAAGATATTATCGGTCGCAAAAATGCCACATCATAGGAAAAAGCCAGAAAGAGAGATAAAGATGAAATCGCCAAGGATGAAGGTAGTTTGCATGTCTGAGCGAACATTTGAATATGTTGCGCCGAGGATGAAAGCTCTTCATATTCGATTGCACCATAAAATATTTCCACAAGCCAGAGTTCAGTGCCAAAGACGCCCACCTCAGACAGCAGTGTGTGAGTGAAAGGCATGCAAATTTCCAAAGAGAAAGTAAACAAAGTTTAACCAGCCATTTCTTTGACACACCGACGTGATCCCAGTTTCCTTACAAACCTAATACATCATTTGAAGACTAACACTACATTCGGTCCTGGGTATTTGGATATCGCTGATGTTTTGTATACTGATGTTTTGCATACGTTCGGCTTCCAAATCAGTGTGATTCAGAAGTAATGAGCTGTCTAACGTCTGTTTTGTTGCTTTGCGTGCCAACGAGCAGTGGATACAACTTCATTCCTTTGGCAAGTTGAAAAGTGATATTAGTTGATACTGAGCAAATAGACGTTGTTAGTAGTAAGAGCATATGTTATTTAGCCTTAACCAGAATCTTTGCAATAAACACAGACACACTACACAAATGCAACCATTTGATGTTTTCAAACAGATTGCTGTTTTTTTCTGTTGAGAATTTAGTTTTGTTGAAATGTTCACTTTTTGTTTGGTGGCTATGTTTAACAGTCATGACCCAGACGGAAAGCACGTCTCCAGACCTTTTTATCTATGGGCCAGCTCAGCTTGCTTATTTATCCTGCTCTGCCCTGATTTTTCTGAGGCCTTTTAATCTTGGAATCCAGTGCAGGAATATATATATATTTACTGGCAAAATTTGGCCTTCAAACACATTCAGTGCTTTTCAGACTGTCTACGCTGTCCAAGGTGCTGAATCACACGAGCCACAATGTCACTAGAGCTGTCCAAGGTACTGATTTTCTCCGTATGAAGTTTGATTTATCTTGCTCTCTGAGTAATACTGGTCCATTATTAAAATTGGAAAATGTTTTTTTCCCCTTATTTAATGTTAAAATATTATTTAATACATCCATATGGTGAATAAAAACATTTAATTGTATAATAAAAAAAGTATAAATTATAAAAAAAAAAGTTCCATTAAAGGTAAAACAGAACACAAAGCAAACATTATACACTACATGAAAACCTCAGGTGGGGTACTTGACGTCTATCTCGCTTTTCCCACCTGCACCATAACCCTTTATCACTTCTGTATATCTCCATGTCATGTACCTTTCCTCCAACACCTGTTCATAATATTTAATAAAATATTACGAAGTGCCCCTGAAACCCCATCTGATTATCAAAGAGAACCTATGCCCACATGTAGAAATTCTGCGTGTGTTTCCCAACTTAGTTACAAAGAGAGAAACCCTTTGAAGTATTTTGATGTTTCTTTGCTTCTCTCTTGCCAGTTTCATAAATAGGTCAGACTCTCTTTGCGTCTGTTCTATTCATCCGGTAGGCATATAGTCTGTATCTTCTTCACAGCGTTCCTCATCCTTACTGAAAATTCTTCCTGCTCCTGTCGCTTTTGCCTGCTTATTTTATGTCTTTTCCTCTGGAGCTTTCTGTAATTTGTCAACTTTACAAACGTACAAATCTCAGATAAAAAATAAAATCACACAGGAAGCAATTGTATGAGATAGTGCCATGTTTCGGGGGATATAATTTTGTTATTCACCAGAGACCGTGAGAAAAAATTCCCATTTGAGGTTCAATGGTATGCTATTTTCGCCATTAACTGTGTCTGCACTCTATTAGAAGAAAATGAAACCTTTTTCTTCCTCGGATGTGTTCTGTGAAATTTGATACTGGGGTTTTCTTTGCATCTCTATTTGTATTATTTCCACTCTGTTGTGTGAAAGTGAAGGCTTTGCTTAAAAAAGAAGGTAATTTATAGGAGTGTTGTGTATCATTTTGGTTATAGATGATTGATTGATTGATGCATTAGGCTGTTTATATGACCATGTTTACTTTACAGTAAGCAACACAAGACCAGCATACAAACAGTCAAGAGGCTCAATCTGTGGAATAACACTTACTGTATGTGCATATGTGTGTGACTGAAATCCTGGCTTTCTTTACACCATCTGCTAGCAGGGCCTCACATCATAGCAGTAGGCAGCTAACTCCATGTAGGCAGGTTATTTGCATCTTCTCGGGCTGTGGATTATTCAGTGTCTGGAGCATTCAGTCCTCCTCTGCACCAGAACTTCAGACACAGCCAAATGACGCACTCATGCCTGACCCACACGGCTTGGCTGTGAACCACACAAACATTTTACCTATTCAAACCCACCAAGAATTTGTTTTATAAGTGAAGTAGCATTCGTAAGAAGAAAACAATTTAGACCGGAACTGTGAATTTGGAATTTATTCGATAGTTAAAGGTGGTCAATACGTAGTGTGTATCAAGAAAGTTATTTTAGTTTGTGTTGAGAGAGCATCTCACACATATAGAACTTAATAGATATGACTGAAATGTTATGCTCTGACCTTGCTTTGATTTGGAACAGTAATCTGTGTTTGCTTTAGTGCCGTTTTACTAACCTCTGCTGGTCAGCCTGCCCCGAGCCTGCTTTAGTATCTTTGAAATATTCATTTCTTTTCATGTCTCATGTTTTTCTATTGTAAGTCAAATTAAGGATGTTGCAATTTTAGAAAGCCCCTCTTTGGTGCTGTGCTCTCGTTCCCTCTGTGCACATCTGAGATTGAATGGGACGAGTCACGGCACTCAAATGTTTCCAGACGGAGTGAATTATCAGTGCTTCCTAGTCCGAGGGGAGGTTGTTAGCGTCTCGTCTTCATGCAGAAAGAGATAAATCAGAAGCAGGGAAGACACTTGTGTTACTCCTCAGACACTGGCTTATATAAACCTTGAGGGAAGAGGCATTAGATTGATTGTTGTAGCTGACTGGGAGTGGAGGAAGTTGTCTGATGAGCAGGATAAATCCTGTTTAAAGAAATTTCCATAATGTCTGGCTCACCACCAAGTGACTGCCAGGCCTCGTGGGCGATGTTCTTGAGGTCACTGTGCGCTGCTGGATGTGGCACTGGGCCGGGTGGTGGGAAGGAGAGGAAAAGGGGATTGGGTTGTGTTGTTAATTGATAGTCAAAGTAATTTGCAAGCCTACTCATTTCCCATGAGCGACCGGGCACTGTTTGCCCATTAAAGGGCCTGGATGATGGCCACACTCCTTATTCACACACTGATTCTCCTTATTCTGACCTTCTGGAGCTAGTGAAAGCTAAGACCAGCTATTCCCCTTCCTTATGCAGAATACTCCTAGTGAAATTTAAACTTTGGAATTGTTTTTATTTTTCAGTCACTTGAACCATAATGCCATGAGACTCTCGGACAGTTGCATCATGATAGGCTGATTAAAATGATATGAGCTTAAATAAAACAAAACAAATTTAAATGATTAAAGTTTTATTTTATTATATGAAAAGTTTTATTTTATTCTTTTAAAGTTAAATGTTAATATTAAAGTGCTTTCCACATGTAATAATTCTACATTTAAGGAACATTCTGTACAAATTTAACCTTAATGTTTTAATCCTAATATTGACTGAATAAGTTTATTTGAAAATTGAAATTAATGTTTGGAAAGCCAACTTTTCATTATTTTGCAAAAAAAATACAGAATGCACAGTCAATATTGTCATTTATTTCAGTATATAAAATCATTATAAAAGAAGTTTTAATGTAGTCATTATGCATTGTAATGCACCTTATTATGCAATGTAATGTCTGATGAATAATTGTAACTACAATTAACACATTATAACACTAATCAATTCATTATTACACTTTGGTTACACATTTTTTATTTGGTTACAATTCTTTACAAGAACATTTAATGTATCACAACACACATTATGAACAATTATAATGCATCATACATATGCATCATTTAATAATCCTTTAAAGTTTAAAATTAAGTGTTACTGTTAATTTCAGTATTAAATGAAAGTATGACTTTTGTATTTTGAAATGTCAAGTAATTTTATCTTGGTCTTGATCTATAACTTTGATATCTTTAATATTGGTAACACTTTAGTGTAGGAACAATTCTCACTATTAACTAGATGCTTCTGGGATGCCTATTTTTAGCATATTTGCTATTTATTTGTACTTATAAAGCACATATTCAACATGACCATATTGTACTTGCCTAATCCTACCCTATACCTAAACCTAACAACTACCTTACTAACTATTAACGAGCAACAAATTAGTAGTTTACTGAGGCATAAGTCATAGTTAATGGTTTATTAATAACGAGAATTGGACCTTAAAATAAAGTGTGACCTTAATATTGACTTAATCTATACTGACTTAAAATAAAATTGTAGGGTCAATAATAAAATTTCATTCAGTAGGCCTAGTTAAAATCATTTATATTAGTGTTATAAATGAAAATTGATCATTTACAGAGTAAACACGCATGTCCTATTTTTGTTTTTATGGCTCTTCTGATGCTTACATCTGAAATTTAGTTTTCACAGAGACTTAAGACAGGATTTCACAGACAGGGTCACATAGTATATATTTAAACTGTAAGCCAAATTTGCCTTTTTCATCAAAAAAATATATCACTGACTTTAAAAACTTTCCCCTTTATTCACAAATGCTACTATATGTGATACCACTGGAATAACATAAGATAAAACAGACGAGCAGACACAAACACAAAGAGCATGGGATTTACCTTGTTCACAAACATATCTCACACATTCTCCTTCCTTTTCAATTTCCCTCTTTGATGACTTTACAGCACCAGTGGACAGGGAAATAGAGATGCCCGAGCGCTACGTGTATCTCCTCTGGCAATCTCCGCTGTACTGTAACAATCCCGTCATGTTCCAGAGAGGATTAAATGGGCTTTAATGGCAGACTTGTCTCTGCATTTCCTGAAAGAGTGTTTTAATCTGTAGGAAAATCCTTTTCTTTTGAGGATTTATGTCAGATTTTCTTCTACCGTCAATGTTCTGCTTAATGGGGAGTAGGGGAGGTTGGGAGAGCATGTCGGGAAGCAGGTGTTCAGGATAAAGTGTGAGCAGACATCAGAAAGGCAGTTTAGTACAAAAACGACAACCCCCACACATAGTCATTTAAACTCACCCTGACTATTACGTATCAGATCTCTTCCTACACCGAGAGGCATTTACAGTAAAGTGACATACTGTCCAATCTTATAGAACGTTCTCGGCAGATATAGTATCCAGCGATTACATTTTTATGTACAGTAACCCTTCACACAGGTACAGCACGGCTGTTTAATCACTCCGATCAACTATAAGTTGATTGACATGTGCACTGTCTTGCAGTTAAAGCACATTACAGTACATAAAGCACACTATTTAGGCATGTTCCTTTATGGTATTTTACAATGCAAAACACACCATACTGAAAAATCAGGAGGAATAATTCAATATATTCCAAAAGTCAATCAATTTATCCGCCCGCCTCCTGTCATCACAGTGTTTTGACACCATGTTTATTGGCGAGGGTCATAAATAATAAAACAAAACAAACCCACAGTCACGCTGTATGTGTGAATGGCTACAAATAGCAAATTATACAATTGAGGATAGCACAAACCTCTCTGCGCAACTTTGGAGAAACAAAACAGTCTTCATTTACATTTTCATTTAATTTTCTAGTGGCCTGTAGCATCGTGTACAGAATCAATCTTTCTAACTTCATTTCCAATATATTAGGAAGATGGGCGAGAGAGACAAGGAAATATTGATTGCGTTAAATGTTCATTGTGTCTCCGCGTGGATTGCAGACTTCATATGAATCGAATGAAATTGCAGTTTTTCTTATCATTGTGAAAGAAGAATAAAGCAGAAACAAGAGGGAATGATAATGCTTATTTCAAGCAAAACAATGACAGTTGTACAGCCTGAATTACATCCTGGGAGGATGAAAACCTCCCGGGCAGTTGATGTGACATTGCTGCTGATTCAATGGGTCTCCCTCACTAATAACATGCTTTCAAGTGTTCTTACATATGAGTGCAGATAAGATTCTCATGTCTGCTGGATTTACAGGTGCATGTGCACATAGCATTCTTTCTATTCTTGTATTTAATTTTGTTATTCGGTCAGTGACAACATCACTCCCAAATTCCAAATAAAAATATTGTTTTTTTATGAATTATAATTTACTGACATGACTTACTTACGGTGCAATACAAATACAGTATGTGTGTATGCATAATTTGTGGACAAGACTCACATTGCTAGAAAGAACGTTGCGGGAGAGTTAACAATAAACAAGACGGCCATATGATGAGAAATTGCTTGAGTACCTGAGCTTCATTTCTAAGGAGCAGAAAGAGATGGGGAGAGGGGCATCTAATGGTGGTTGTATATCAAACAGCTGTCTATCTCCACACTGTCTGATTGATGGGCAAGGACAAGCTTCATTTCCTTGCCAAGCCAAAACATTCAGGAAACTTCATCTTGTTTCAGAAAGCAGTCATGTGCGTGATTTCAGGTAGAAAATTGGACCCATTTCTATGGGAGGAATGAGCACTTGCAGGCACACACATTTTCTCCCTATCATCCTGAAACTCTCAAGAGATGTACAATCTTAATGTCGGACAGCCATCGGTCCAACCAAATTAAAATTCTTTGCTTTATTTCAGATATTCACCATGCAAAGTATTTTGGTATGCGTGTGTGTATCGGATAGTTTATTCTATATGCTCAGCAAAGGATTTGGGAGTTTTGCAGGGCTGGTCATCAGTCTTATCTCAGACCAATATAAACTTTTATTAGGCCAGACAAATAATTCTGCTGCAAGGAGCAGAAGGCTTGTCCCCATAAACATCGACAGGGATTGAGCAGACTGTGGCTAATGTTATTCTAGTTTACATCGCTTCCATTTTGAAAGACCAGCTTTCTGCAGGCATTCCATGCCCTTGAAAACACTTGAAAGCAGCATTATACTACACATTTACTGGTCTGTACAAGATGCAAGGCTTTAAGATATTTAAATTGAACAAAATTCCATAAACCTGCCTGTCTTGAAAGGACTAATATAGACGGATCGGGTGGTAATTGCCTTATTACTTCCCTTTTGTACCATACGTCTGAGTTTCTCATCATGGAGTTTGAACTTGGGCAGCCAGATGGACTGCAACAATAAATGTGAGACAGTTTTTTTCAGACCTCAGGCAAGAGATTGATAATAGTGCCAGAATATGCCAGAAGATGTAGGCTAAGCTATACGTCATTTTGTGGCCATTATTAGAACAACATGTTCAGGACTAATATCTTTATATCAGTCAACCAACATCAGCTTTTGAAATTAATCTTTTACGCGTTGTTAACATTTTTGCATTTAAAGATGATCTACAAGAGTGCTTAAACTCACTCATCTTGCGTATGATCTCTGTCTGACGTCACAATCGGCCACGACATGCTGGTGTAATCCATGTGCTCTATTATCCATCAGAAAGCATATGCTGTCAGACTTGTTGGTTTTGGTTTATGACAGCACCTTCAGAGAGTGAGAATGTCATCGCTCTGGTTTGTTTGTGTGTATGGCGATATATCTGGCGCCAGTGACAAAATAAATGACTGTTTCAGATGAATTCATAGCATCACTGAATTCATTAAGGAAATCCAATCTGGGAGTTTTCTGTATTTCATTCTGGCAACAGCATGCCGCCCGTTTCCCCCTACGCCCAGCCCCCTGCCAGGCAAACTGATTGAAACGCATTGCTTTGAGTTGATTTCCTCCAGTTATGTGCTTACCTGCAACTTCAGGTAAATTTCTACTAACTGCAAATGAACATAAATGAAAAGCCTACAGGCTTGGCATTTAAACTTAAGACTTTTCCCCAAAGCATTTTCAAAGTTGAAATCTGCAGTTTGTAAGAAGATAAACTGGACAGGTGAGGTTGCGAGTAGACAACCCCTGCTACGCTGTAACCCTGAATTATGCATGGATGACATACAGACATAAACACATTTTCCAGTCTGCGGATTTTCCCATCTTATCCAAGAATGTCCTATTGCACTCGCCGGAGCGGTTGAACACCCAGCGTGTGCACCAGAGGGCCAAGAGTTGGGGAGAGACGAGATAAGAGGTGAGCGTAATGTCAATGCTCCTCCCCTCCTGGGCTCACCTCTTCAGGGGAAACATCTATCTACTGTATCCTGTGTCCATCTCTTTCGGTCAGCCAGGCACGGTTGTTTTATCAGTGCCTCTACTTTTCCATTTGCTCTCTCCATGGCCCTAGCATGAAGCCGCTAAATAACTCCTTTCCTCTGGCTGGCCCACACGCTGGGACGTTTACCCTCCAGTGTTCCTTCCTGCAGATTCCAAAGACCAGCCGATTCAGAACTACCATGGCTTTCATAATTGCAGAGGTTGTAGGACGCTTACCCCGTCCTCTCCCTCATGTACATGTGATGAAATTAATTGAAAAGAAAAGCAAATAGCTGCCCAAGGATCCTGGGTATTGCTATTATTATAATTAACGGATGAAGCTTCGGCCGGTTTTCTCTGTGGCCCATTAGCTTCCGGGCTCGGGGATCTAATGAGGTGCCTTTTATTTGTTGTCAACTGTACTGTGAAGGAATCACTCATATGAGGCGAAAGCCGCTATTGTTTGGGATGTCCCGACGAGAGGCTGACAGGACTCAGATGTGGTCAGGAATAGCCTAGTGAGGAAGGCTGAGTCACTGCATAAAACAGCACAGCAGAATCATGCACTACTGGTGAGAGGTTTACTTAGTTTTTGCTACAGTTAAAAGCTCATAAATGATTATGAGTCTTTAAAAGTAGTACACTTAAATGTACACTACATAAAGTGCTCTATGTTTAAACACAAATTTTTTACTTAATTTATAAAAGAATTGTCTTTAGTACTTTTTAAGATAAACTTAGAGGTCCAGTTTATAAAATTTAGCGGCATCTAGCGGTGAGGTTGTAAATTGCAACCAACGGCTCACTCCACCACTCCCTTTCAGAGCACTACGGCAACATGGACACCACTAAGATGTCGTCACGTATTCACTTTTTGCTGAAGAAAATAGCGTATGTACAAAACCCGCTCTATAGAGCATTTTGTCCATTTAGGGCTACTGTAGAAACAACACGGTGAATTCCATTATAGGGGACCCGCGCTGTAAGGAGATAGAAATACCTCATTCTGAGGTAATAAAAACATAACGCTTCATTATGTAAGGTCTTTATACACCTTTGAAGTCAATTGTTATGTATATTACATTGCATTTCTGACAATAGATCCTCCAAAAGAATTATACCATTAAGATGATCTAAGTGTAGCTGTAGTTTTTATGAGACACCTTAAATGAAGTACCAAAAATAAAATAATGAATAGAAAAGACAGTATTTATACTATATTGAGTACTAACTTAATGTCTGAGAATAGATCACTTTAACCACACTTATGGAAGTATATTAAGCATAATGAAATAGTGAATTTTAGAGCACTTTTTTTACCTGGGTATGTCATCAACATTTCTTCTCTAGTTTGGGTAACATTATGCATCTCCCAACATACTGACACTCTCAGAAAACCAATTGTAAACATCATGATCACTCTCCCCTTGATCCATGCTAGTGGACGAAAGGGCGAGTTTAGTCTAGTCTCCAAGAAGGCATGGGACATGTCCAGTCATGTGACTCGGGCAAGCAGACTGTGTGTGTGTGTCCAGGGGGATGTGTGCCAGATATAAGCTCTTCATTCATCTTAGCAAAACAGCTGTGAAAGTGCTGAGTAAAAAATTCAATTAAGAGCCAGCTGTGCTGTAAGCCTCATGTCTCTCTTCAGCCAGATTCTTCTCTCCTAGGCTCCTATCTCTCGCTCCTTTCGTTCCTTTAGCATCCTTCTGACAATCCGCCTATGCTCCAACACCACCCCCTACTGAGGGAGACTTCCCCCAAACCACAACCCTTTATATAAATGCGCAGAACCCCCCGCTCACTCCATCCTCTAATTTGTATACATCGCACAAATAAAGACTTAGATGAACCCATATAGATTTACAATGATGATCTAGGATAGAGAGGATATATAAGCTTTAATTGTAATATTAAATATGTGTAATAATAGTAGCAAGAATCAGAGCCCTTACCCTTTTCGTTATGCCAGTGGTTTTGTTTAAAGTTAAATCTAAATCATACCTAAAGTCTTACCCACGATCTCCCAGTACTGCTTTGTAAGCTAATCACTTGCAATTCTATAAGTTCAGGGTTTAATGAGCTAATTTGCATTTAAGGAATTCATCAAAATTGATTAAATAATTAATACTGCCATACATCTTATTCAGAATGTAACATATGCGGTTTAAGAACAGACACCCACACAAAGCCATGCTGCATGTGATGCAGTGACATCATTAACCCTGAAACCTGCCACTGTTATGAATGATGCAAGCAAAGCAATCAGGATGCGCTCATTGCACATCAAAGCCATCGATAAACCGCTTGTCACCACAAGTAATGACCAGTTACATGTGCTAAAATGTCTGCTATGGAGGAATAAAGAAAAATAGAGTCTGTGTTCAGTCTAAAAAATAAAAGGTGCTTCGCATTGCCATAGAAGAATCTTTTTAAGGGTTCTAAAAAGAACCATTAACATCCGAAGAACCATTCTGAATCACAAAAAGTTCTTTGTGCCGTTATAAAAAGGTATGAAAGAAATTGTTCTTTAAAGAACCTTTGACTGAATGGTTCTTTGTGGAAACAAACATGGTTCTTCTATAGCATCGCTGTGCCTTTTAAGCACCTTTATTTTTAAGAGTGTTACTGTTTGTCCTGCAAGATACCAACACAGAGGTATTTTCAGCATGTACTAGTGATTAAGTAATAATGTCCTTTAACAAAAATGAGTCTATGGAGTCAGAATGAATACAAGCATATTTCTTTCTGCACACACCTTGTTCCTGGGTGAAAAGAGCATTGCATGAGATGCAAAGTAATGAAGTCGTAGCTCATCCAAAAATTAAATTTCTATCATCATTTATTCACCCTCATGTTGTTCAAAACTTGTTCATGACATGAAATGTTCCAGTGGTTTTGTGTCCATACAATGGAAGTCAATGGGGTCGAATGTTACTTGTCCAACAACGTTCTTCTTTCGTTTTTGTGTTCTGCAGACGAAAGAAAGTCATACATAGTCAGGTGTGGAATGACATGAGAATGAGTTTATGATGAAAAAGAAAGCAGCTTTAACACTGCTGACAACATTGTTCCTCATTCCAAAACCGCTGAGGAAAGTAAATTAACTCTGGCATCTCAGTTGCCTCCTAAAACTGAGCACATTCTGCTCTTCTACAAGCCCGCAGAGGAAACCTTCCGAAATGCTCTGTCCTTTTAATGCATGACCTCATGCTGTTTCTAACAGTCTCATCTGCTTACCTTTTCTCTCTGTGACTCTCTCTCAGATTTGGTGCAAATCTAATAGCAGCAGGTGTGGATAGAGGGGGAGCATTGCATTGCCCTTCTCATTTGGAGTCAGAAGACAAGTCCCCGGCTCATGAATATACAGCGTTCGGAGGTAGAATTGGAAAGCAGCCGAGAGATGAAATATTGAACAATCCATACAGTGTGCAATGTTTCATTCCACCTCATAATTTTAGCAATGCATTGGTATCGCCTCTGTTGTCTCGCCGAATTTACAAGTTGATATCTTTGTTGAACCTCTTCTGATCTCTGCCGTGGAGTGCTGGCCTGTTCTGGTGCTCTCTCTCCTTCTGCTCTGCCCTGTCTTCACACTACCCTCCAAAAAAACACACACACGTGGTTTTGAATGCAAACACAGCATGACAATCATGTTTTCCATCTACAGTTCAAAACCAGCGGTTTACATGCAAAGGACAGACATTATATGGCGCCGCAGGCGTGATGGAGTGTGGTGTCTGCTAGAAAAGCAAATAGGATGCTCCCTGACATGAGATAACTTTTGTTTGTTGTTTGCATGCAAATGAGGAAGGTGTAGGACCAAGTCATCTGAAACATAAGCGCCTGTTTTTTAGATGAATAATATTTTGTGATATTTTTTTGATGAGCTTTGAATATCTTTGTAGGCCGTATGAATGCACATTTTGTGGTTGTGGCAGGGCCAGCTGGTATCTTTAGTAGCTCTGGGAAGTCATGGCTCTTTTACTCCTCTTTTTTTACTTTCTCTGAATTATAGGTATATCAACAGTTTGTGACAAAAGGCAAAGGTGGGTTTGTCTGAGTAAAACGGTCGCAGTGTTGAATTGCTGAACGCTACCATGGATTAGAGCCGCTGAACTTGGTTGCAGGACAAGGAAAACAATTCCATGCCGAGTGGTCTTGGTCAGAAACAGAGAGAATAACCTCATTGAGAATCGCAGCTTGCTACAAAACAGTTTTTCCACTCCCTGGCCTCTATCGTGCAGTTGCAGGTGGGGGGCACAAGCCAACAAAACTGAATACATCCTTGTCTTTGTCTCTGTACAAATTTCAACCTGCAGTACACGCTGTGTAATAACCAAATCACACGATCACCCGTAGAGTGTAAGAAATGTTTGAAATACGCATTTCAAAGAGCAGCCATGGGGTTTTTCTAACAAGGTGTTCTCAAATAATCAAGCTTTAATGTTTTCAGCCTATAGGGAAATATGCAGTTAGATCTTCGTTTGGCATTGAATAACGGAGAGACACTCAACAATGACTCCCTGGTTAAAGGTTGTAATTGCAGCCCATTTTCGTTTTGCCCCTTTCTCCTTCTTAGTAGGTAAATGTCATTGTGAGTGCATTAATACGCATTATAAGTTCAGTGTCAAATATGACTGTGAAAGTACGTTTTTATCTCATGTTTTTGTAGTCCAACATACAAATGATTTTATATGAGAGTTGTGTGTTAGTTTTAAATAGGTGTAATAAATAGTTTTAAATAGCCTACCATTTGATAAATCTATCCTTGCTCCTTTTGTAATTTAATTCAATATTTTTTGATCGTTTTTACATGTTTTTTTTAGAATACGCAATAGAAGGTTACAATTGTGACAACTTATTCGGTACTTAATTTTTATTTTTATTCGATGAAGACCTAAGGTAGCCTGGGCTATGTGCAAAAATACTTAAGGTATCATGTGAGACACTGGACTAAAAAGTACGACAATGTGCATTGGCAATCGCTAAAATATAAACCAAAGGCCATTTGCACGCAAGTAATCATAATTGTGCAGATTTATAGATTTTCATGCCAGTATCGGACGGAAGACACTTGATTTTAATTCTCCTCACATCTCCTGCAGGTGCAGGCGCGCGCGGGGCAATTACCTGAAGCGCGAGCAAATCCTCCGTAAGAAAATGAAAGGAACACGTCGCTTCCCTTCAGCATCTGTTTGTTAACTCGTAACTCACGTCAACGGCATTATTTATCCGTCCGGACGTACGTTTTGAGGTTTCAGCGGCATGTGTCTGAAAGCATGCACGCCGATGCGGTCTGTTCTCCCTCGGTGTGAATGGTAGCGTCCGATCTCCTTGAGCCCGCCGCGCTTAGACGCGCACATTCAACGCGCGCGCCTGTGTTTGGCTTTAATCAAAGCGAACGCTTGTAGAGCCTCGCGATCTCGCCGTGCTTTATCAAGTGCTCATTTTGAAAACAGCAGGTTCCCGACGGACAGCATCATTGACTCTTCATTCACAGCTGCATTAGGGTTTCACGCGTTATCCGTTTATTTTAAGTGCGATACATTTAAAGGAATTTGCAGTTGTCTTTAGAAAAGTACCAGTTCGTCGGGTTGGCGTTGGGAAGGGACACAAAAGTTTCCTTCGGGAAATGAACAGGCTGTTCAGCGCAGGTAAGAGCTTACATTTTAATGCCCAGCACTGCGTGCTTTTGCAGTGCATCTCTCCTTACATCAATGACTGTGTTTTCACACTTGTGTGAATGGTAGAAACACAAATAAACAACTGCTGACAAATACTTTCGATTAAAACGCTACCCTGGTCTGATATCCGTGCTGGTAATGGGTCTGTCGCGCTGGTTTCATCATCCTCTTCCTCATTATTTCTTGCGCTTTGACGGCATGCCAATAGGACGCGTCGTTGTCGGAGGGGGCAGTTGCTGAAACTCTTTTCTTGTTTACAATTATCTTTAGAGTCGGGTGTCTAGTTTTGTGTGGAGTTTACAGAATATAGATGCGTATTTATTTTTGTAAAAAAAAATCGAGGCGACCTTATAGTGAGAGAACTGGGCAGTTTATGGGAACCGCATACCAACACTGGCTGCCTGTGAGCTGCGCGGGCGCAACGGTGAATCGTCTGACCATCCACTCTTCTCATTTCCCTTCCTCACAGTATCATCAGCAGTTGCAGAATATGCCAGAATGGGCTATACTGTATCTACAATTAGTGTCATATGCTCTATAAGGTCAGGAACGGTATGGCAAGGCTCAGGCTCCTTGTTAGTGTTTCTGCAAGGAGAAGCAGATTGTTGTCACAGTGTTTACTGGTTTTGCATTACTAAACTTCTTACATCCCCCTGATGATGCAGCCCTGATATGTGCCCGGCTGCATCATATCAGGACACTAAGGTAACAGTTCTACCAAAAAGAAACCTGTATCCCTGCAACTCTGTTGCAGTAAAAGTAGTCAGTCAGTGGTAAAAAGCATCTCAGTAAATAAACAGTTTTCTTAAAAACTGCATGTCATGATCTACTTTCTTAAAACCTACATCTATCTAATATAGTGCATGTTGTTTTGTATGGAGCGCTTGATAGAACCTGAGAAGAAATAATGTCATGTAAGTTTGAGACAAGGGCTTTTCTTCCCACCCCCCTCTTTTATCTTTTTCTTCCACAATTTCTCAAGTTCCCATATATGAAAATGAAATGAAGACTAAGCTTGTGTTTTCCACTATATTCACTACATTGAAGACATGTTTGGTCTGGATGGTTTCTCTTCACCTGCTGTGTTGGGAGTTTGAAGTCGCTGAGCGAATGTGCTTATTGATATATGATTGCTGTGCCGCGTTTTGGAGTGGAGGCGGTCGGACGATAGATGCGAAAGATCAAGAGATGAAGGCTCCCTGTTGGGCCTCAGGCTTTCATCCAGTCCTTCTATCTTTCCTTGTTGCTTCCCTCCATCTGATCCCTCTCTCATGTACCATATCTCTCAATTAGAGCTTAAATCTAATGGACACCGAGCAGAGAGATCCGCTCAGGGCAAAGACGTGAGAATGTGTGAGCAGAATGAGTCAAATCTTTTTTCAGTAAGAAACAGTCAATGTGGCATACTGCATTCTTAGGTTGATGCTGTAGGTATGCAAGACTTATAAATACGTTTCTGAGCAAACTTCTCCTGCCGTGTATGAATTGTCCACTGTTTTTATGCATTTAACATGTTACCAACAAAAAGTATGTAATTGACATTAATTAGTTGAGAATCTCAGTGGTACCTCATGCAGAATAGTTTGCCTACTGTATCATAAATCGTCCAAGCGTATTTTTGGTGTACTTTTTCCATAATACGTGCAGGGACACACATAACATCCGTTGTGCATGGACAGTTCAAGCGGATGAAGACTAGACTGATTATCCCTCAGTCCAGTTGGCACCTGCCAGACATTGTTATCAGCCTCTTGGTACCAGGTATGTGTGTGTGTGTGTTGAACCTAACAGGATATTTGGAGGTAAACACTATATATGTTGGCGAACACACTATGTCCACACTGTCTGAGCGACTAAACGGCTTTAACGCCGGACAGCCGTGCATGTCATACACAATCCCTCAGCCTGGCCCAGTTGGCACCATGTAAATCCAGCTAACGTGTCAAAGCAGGCAGTGAAGAGCCGATCACACTGAACAGCCTTCCTCTCTCGCTTAGCATGGGTGTGTGTGCGGCCTTAACCCCCTTAAGCTCACACACTGGCTCGTTGCCTTCTTTGGGCCGCGAGCAGCCCGCAAATTCCAAAATGAGAGCAGATGCTCCGCTCAACTCGGCTCTGCTGAGCACCTTTGCTGAATGTAAACTCCTTCTGTTTGCATCCCGACTGTACCCTGAAGCCTCGCTTCTTAAGAGCCTCATTTTTCACACTAAGTGCGTAGACATGTTGAAAAACAGCAACAAATGTCCGGCTTGTTCAAATATCCATTTTAGTCTCCTTGTTTGGCTGTGAATGGACGGCCTAACAGACACTAAAGATGCGTGTGCACTGCATGTGAGTTTATTTGGATTATCTCCACTTTAACCATCTTTGGGATTTTCATAAGGATCGTTTTAACGTTCTACATAAAATCATCTTCGATCATGTGAAGAATACTGTATATGTAGGAAGGATGTAGGAAAGCAAACCGTTCTGGGACACTTATGACTTAAAAATATTTCCAACTATGGTAGTTAATGGTGGCCAAGAACTGATATATTCTTCCAAATATCGTTCTCTGTACTCATCAGAAAAATATATAGTTATTTGGAACAACTTGACGGTGAGTAAATGATGACAGAATTTCATTTTAAGTTGAGCTGTTCCTTTAAACCTAGTTTTTAAGACTGGATCATTATGAACTACTTGGTGTTTTTTGGCCAAAATAGAGAAATTCAATGCAGTTTGGCCATTGATGTCTGTAACTCTTTTCTTAATCATTTTAAATGATTTTGACTTTCTTTAAATACTGTGCCTCAAGTCACGATTTGTTTTATTTGGCAAGCATCTTGGTGGATTTAGTCCACATTTCCAGTTTTCTCAACAGTGGTGCAAGTAATGCTGGCATCTCATCTGACAAAAAAACGAAAATGAAATCAATAAATCTGGTCCGATAACAGACTGTTTATAATGGTTTGTAGTAGCGGCATTGGACGTAATACTCATATTTTCTTTAGTTATTCATATTTAAATGCTATTATTATTACACCTGTGTCTTGTATAGTGTTTTTCAGTGGGTTTCTTGATACAAACATTGAGAGCACATCCATAGCAGGTACATCCAAATAATACTCACTTGTTTATTAAAAACTACCGAAATCCCAAATCGCAGACGTTTTATGTTTATAATTAGAAACAAGTGTCATTTGGACATTGAAGAAAAAAACTATGAGTGTCTGCTTCTTTCATTCTTAAGTTTGAATTCTTTAAACTTTTTTTACTGTTACCAGGGTTACTAGAACACAATAGCTTGCTAAAATGTGAGTGTGTGTTGTTATGACGGCAAGTCTTTTTTTATGTGTACGCACGGCTTCAGATCTGGGTTAGCGCTGACAGTGTTTATTTATACCCTCCACAGAAAATTTGAGGATGCACGAGAGCATCAGTCTTCATTACTGTCAACATAAGCCTGACCCTTTCCAACCAATTAGGCAAAACTCTGTGTTAACGCCTGTGTTTGTTGTATGTTTGTGCGTGTGTATTGGCTTGGCTGGTGCAGCAGAGTCCATTTGCAGTTATAGGAGTGTCTGCATCATTATCATCATGCCGCCCCCCCGCTAGTCCTGCGTCTTTCGGCCAGGACTGCCATTTGTGAAGGAGAGCTGGGAATGATACCAGATAAATGGTGAGGAGGGGTGGCTTGCGTGTTCGAGCAACCGATATGTGTTAATGAACGCCGGGATGCATGAACGTGTGTGTTTCCATGCGTGGTGGTCAGTGTTTTTTGGCCATTGAGGTGGCATAAGCTGCCAGATTTGGAAATGCGACCTCCCTCGGAAAGTCAGCATAATGCTAATGTGCTGTCGTTGAGTGTGTAGAAGGCAACCTGTGTGTTGACACATTAGGTGTGTGGCCTCTCTCCTGTCGAGCACTTTGACAGATGCAGCCTGTGATTCCAGCCCTCAACAGATTAAAAGATTACAGGGTTGGGTGGGGGTGTATAACAACCCTAATGCATCTAAAACCGCATACACACACAGACAGCTGAGAAACATCAGAGCGCTGATGAACAATATTTGTCCTGCCGGTCTGTCACCGTTACCCTTCTCAATATCTCTTAATGAGAGGTTAGACCAATGGTGACCACAGAGCTAACATTCATAGTTTTCAGCTCTAGTCAGCCTGGTATAGGGCTCAGGTTGCTGTTGTGACACCTAACTATAGAATGGTGTCAAATCCACAAATCGGACAGCAAATCAGAAGCTTAAAAGTTACTGTTCGAAGAAAATTGATGGGAGTACACCAGTGGATGGCGATGTTAGTTTGTAAAGAAACACTAGGTGTCAGCGTGCATATAAACTTAAAAAAAACTTTCACTTTGAGACCCGTTTTCAAAGGTTTGCGAATTCAGTCCCCATGGACAGTTGTTGTGTAAACAAACAATTGAATAAAAAGTTTGTTTTTTAGTTGAAAACGGTCTCGTGTAAATGGTCTCATAGGCTGTTTCTCAATATGCGTTCTTCAGCGGTCATGTGTCCTTGTGTTCTCGCTCTACGTCAACACTAGCCCTCAAAGTCTGGTTCCAATACTCAAGAACAGAGAACACATAAAAGTACCCCAAATTGCCCTTGATATCAAGGAGCACTGAATGCAGACTTGCGCTCTCCGAACCCGCTTGAAGTCCCATAAGTCAGTACGGCGCGTCGATCCGAGTTCGTTCTTCTGAGGCTTTCTCGCAATAGCCGGTCTCCACGAGAACCCAAGTCCATTCTTTGCCTTCTTGGAATTGAGAAACAGCCAGTGTTTCTTTATACCAACATGCCCATCACCCCACTGAAAAAAGAATACAAACATTGCTGAAGTTCGAATGGTTGCCATTGCAACACCATTACGAACCCTTAGATGTTTCTCTTGAAACCATTACAAAATTCCTGTTGTGTGTTTTGGGCATTTTTCCAATAGGATTTAAGGGTGCTCTATTGGTTTATATCTGCTAGATAACATCCAACCAATAGAGTCCATCACATACCAGTTGACACCATTATAGTTTCCATTAAGTCCAATCCAATTCCCATTATAACCATTAAATCCATTAAATGTTTTATTGTGTTTTGGGCAGGGTTTCATTGTTTTTTTTTCAGCAGGGCTCTCAGGGCTCAAATCATTATGGGATTGCGTTTAGTCTATTCTCCATTGTTTTCTAGAATAAAAACATGCCTCTGTCAAAATTATAATACGTCCATCAAATAGTACGAAACTGATTCCATAGAATGCCAAACTAGACATCCAATAAATAACCAATTCTCAGACACAGTCTAAGCTGGTGCCGAAATCTCAAAATAGCCATCAATTCTAATCTTACATCCTTTTGATAAATAATATACATCTTCTCCCAATTTTTGTTTTAACAGGAAGTCAGTCAGCGTTTTTAAAGAAACTGTGTTCGATTATTTTCTTTTTTTGTGAGCTGGGTCATAAATATACAACGCATATGTTTTTGTTCATAAACAAGGATTTAAGACCTTAGTAAGGGAGTTCCTGATTGATAGAGGCTCATTGCAAGTGTAAACTCGATGCTGATTTGGCTGTGGCCCAGGATGCTATCTTCAGCCTGTATTGGAGAGGAAGGTCCCGCAGGCATCTGTCACTGGTGCCTGCCCTGTCTAATACCCCTCTCCGTTGGCACTGTGAATTGGTGCTGAGTTACAACTGAGCTTCCCAAAACCATCATCCGCCTGTGATTCCTGGCAATGGCTGTCCTGTTCAGGGGGGTGATGCTGATGGGACTCAACACTTGAATAATGTTCTGTCGGAAGGTATGCACCTCTTTTGTATTTGCTGTAGAGGTTATTAGATACATAGTTGGATTTAGTTGGGATTATATGGATGTTTCTTAAATGATATTTTCAAAACATTCAATCGTACATTTTTATCAAAAATATGACACACTGTAATGCTTATTGGGGGTTTCTCTCCGATCCTCTTCCTCATTCTATCTATTGCTGTAACCCCTGCTGTTGTGGGTTTAATATGAAATGCTTAAGGGATAGCACATCACTTTGCATTATGTTGGTACTGGCGTACGTGTTTGTGTTGAAGAAGAGAAGATGAGATGAGAGGGGATTATTGTTACATACATGGGAATGTGATGTGCGATTATTTCTTTCACAATGCCTTACTATAGTGTTCGGTTCTAATAATAATATTAATAGAAAATTACATAGCATCCATGACACACAAGGTATTATAGGGTGCCTTATTATGAACACAGTTATGGCTAAAAAGCATTCATAGACATTCAGTTGACATCCTGCTAGACCTTCAGTTATACTGACAACGAGCAGTTCAGACCTATCAACATTCCACAACCCTGTGATGTAAAGGATGACACAGATTTTGTCATTTGTGAGGGAAATTGTGTGTTAGAGGGATAAAGAATAAACAACAATGGAAAATGGCTAAATGGATAGTGTGAGAAAAGAAAAAGAGAAGGAGACCCAGCTAGAATGGCAGATAGAGTATTTTAGGTCCTTAGATCAGATAACGTCTCATGAGACTTCAGTCAAAAGTAATTAAATAAACTCTAATATTTCTACAGCTGACTGAGTTCTTAATTCATTCGGTTATAAAAGTTTTTTTTTATAGTTCTGTTTAAAGACATAAGTGAAAATTCATTATGTGTAGATCGGGAAAAAGTGTCTGCGCTTTATAAGATATGAATGTTTGCTGATTAGCTGAGTGTTATTCAGAACTTATTTTGCTTTAAGGCAAACTAACAAATGAAGACAACTTAAAAGTACATTTTCTTATTTTGTTATCTTTATTAACCAAATTATTTAAATTTTAAACCATCAAGGTCAAGGATGGGAGAAAATCCTAAGGCCATTTTACACAAGGTGCAGAAGGTATTACCATCGTTGTACAGTAAACGTATTTGCTGAGTCCCAATTTGCTTACCATCCATCCTAAATAGTATTTTAAAATCGAATAAGTATGTCCTACATCATAGTATGCTGAAATTAGTATTTTCAAAGTTCCCTGATGGTCTGCTGTTTCCGGTGAAAATTGGAGGTGTGAATCCATGGACAGTTAAGGGCTGATATAGAGGGCATGCACTGACGTCACTTTCCCACGTAAACAAGCCCGGACACGTTCCCTTGAGTGGTAAAACACGCAGCAAAATGTTGGCTTTCAATAGGAGAAACAAAGAAACCGGGACTTAAACACGCAATTATTCACTGAAATTAAAAGAAGTTGGACTCGATGGTGATCCTTAAGACTTACAAAGGAACCAGGTGTCTTTGGGCACTGATATGTTGCGTGGAATTGCATTTCCTAATCCTGCAAGCAGCTATTTTGCTGAGTGTTGCCACTCAAATGTGTTTTGGCGTGTTCAAGTCACATCACGTGCATACTCGCAACTCATCGCGAGTAGGTGGAGTTTAGTCTTAAAATTAAATAAAGATGCTTTGCTAGTTGAATAAATGTAAGTATACAGAGCAATTCTATCGCACAGGAAACATTTGTGTAGTAAAGATTTCAGGCGTGAACATTGGCTTGTTTACAACCAACAAGGATTATATTGAAAAACCGATTCCCTTTAGGCAGTGTAATATTTGTATCACATGTAAAACAATAAATAAATGGCTTTAGTTACAGGGGACTGATTCAATAAAACTGTCACCTATAGCCTATTTATTATTCGTATGCGCTCATTTAGCATCTGGCATGCTCAACGCCAACATCTGTCTACTGGAGCCTGTTGTTAATCGTTTACTCAGTTCTTTGATCATTTATTTACCCTCATGTCATTCCAAACCTGTATAGCTTTCTTGGACTCTTTAACATCTATGTGATGCATTCTGAAGTGATTTTGGGGAGAAATATACAGAGAATTACTCTTCCCGGTTTCATTTACAGACAAAGTGGGCAATGTTGGTATCCCGTCTGTAACAGGATGATAAGCAAAGGATGTGCATTCATTTTTTTGCGTGAACTTGATTCCTAATGTTTGCATTTAATCCTTCTTATGCTGACATATGGAATGATAGGAATTGTAGTTTAGTTGTATGTATAATGTTCAGCAGACTGTTTTATTCTTTTTATTTGAAGCAGTAGAGTTACTGTTTACAAACTTAACTGTACATTCACAATTACAAACAAACCATTATGAAATGTCCTTTGGCCATGAGCGCTGTGGCATCCATCAGTCCACAGTTTACATGGAAGATGTTGAGCAGCATGCTAGTCTCTTTAACAGTTGGTCTCCGGTAGTAATTAGTGAAAAGGGACCCTGTCGTCTCCTGAAATAGCTGACACAGAAACCTGGGGTCACAAGTACAGATCTGCAAGGATCTCTTGATAACATCTGCGTTCATCAGTCCAGTTTGTGTGATCACTGGGTTTAGGTAAGCTCCAATAAACAATGTTTATACTGAAAGCATTTTTAGACGTTTTAGCGCTGTTTCCATTTTTTACTACTTTGCGCTGCGTGCATATTGAACGATATATGTGGTGCGAACCTCATGCAGAGCACAATCTTGCTACCCTCCGCTACTCACTAATATCATAGAGAAAGAGGAACGAGAGGTCAGGTCCAATGATTTATGATTGCATTGATGCATCCAGGCCTGAAATGATTAATGTCTGCTGTGAACACTTTCAAAGGTAGAAGTTTAACCTCTGTACACTCTCTCCCCAAACATCACACACACACACACACACACACACACACACACTCACACACACACACACGTAGTACCTTGCTTTCATGCATGTGATCATTTCGGAAAGTTAGAGGAGAAAGATCATACCTTTACCTGGGTGTGTTTTGTATGCGATGACCTTCTCTAGGTCTGTGAATGTGTCCTTGCTTGTGGATAAATGAGTGTGTGCAAGTGTGCGTACCGGGCGCACTCTGTGTATGTGGGCACACACACATTGTTCAGTGTTTTAGTGTGACTAGTTCGGACAATATTGTGTAAACTTGCAGCACAGTTTTTAATCAGAAAAATGTATGCGTCACTGGTACTGTCGAAAGATAAGACTTCCTGTTTAAAACGCATGAATCTATACAGCCATCTAGGATCACAGTTCTTATGAATGCTTCATTAATTATGCACAGATGGTTTGCGCTGCAGTGCTTTATCAGACTGTGAAGGCCACGGTCACTGAGGAGTATTTTTTTTTCTGCATGTTTAAATAGCCTGTATTAATATTTTGTTAATAGATTGTAATCGTTTATATCTTGGCATCTGCGTGAGAGTGGACAGCAGGTGTAATATAGATGTGGTGTATTCATTTCGCCGTCTTTGTGTGTGTGTTGTAGCCTGAATATCAGAGCACAGCTGACATGAAACCTCAGTTTGTGGTCAGTGGACAGAAAGAAGCTATTTCTTTCCAAGTAGTAGGACGGTACTATTTCATTACTAGGCTCGACATCACAGAAAGACCTATTTATATCAATTCAGAAACATGCACGTATGATGGAAAAACATCCATCTTTGTGATCTCTACTGTGATCATTGTTGGTTTTTTACTGTGAGGCTATTTTTCAAAATTCAATTCATCATTTGAGATCCAAACTCATTTAGAAGTATAGTTTACCCAGAAATGCATGTTTTCATTATTTACTCGCTCTCATGTCATTCCAAACATTTAAGACTTTCTTTCTTCTGCAGAACACAAAAGAAGATATTTTGAAGAATGTTGATAACCATGCGACATTGATCTACTATGACTTCCACAGCGTGGACAAAGCCAATGAGACATTTCTCAAAATATCTTCTTTTGTGTTCCACAGAACATAATGGTGAATGACGTTTGTATAAATAATTACATAATTCTATCCCTTTATGTTTCCACACTTTAGAGAATAAAAAATTAGCAGAGCACAGAAAAGAAGCACAGAAAATATTTACTGCTGTAGTATCATGTCAAGTAGTCATACACTCTTTCTTCAGAATAACTCACTAGCCTCCCCCCACCACTACTTGGCATAAGTATTTGTCTCTCATTCCCCTCATTACCAGCAGCATGTAAAAGCTGCCTAAACAAACCTAATTAGCTCATTAAGAACCAGTCTTAACTACCTCCTGGGCTTTGTTCACGTGCAGCAGACTTCTAAATGCTGTGGCTGATTTACTCTTGTAGCGGGAAGACCACGTGATTACTTTGCCTGGTTCACGGTATCTTTGGTTCCATCGTCCCAGCGTCTTACTGTACGATTCTCCAGCTCTCTCCCACTGAGAGCCTTCCATTACAGAACACACTGACGTTAAATAGGAGATTGGTATCATTAAATTCACATTAAGCAGGCAGTAAAATATTGATATGGAAGTGTGCAGCAGTTTGGTTTTGGTGCAGAAAAGGTAAAGAGCATTTCAAATAGAGTCAGGGATGCGCCGCTGAATTTTAATGCTTCTGTTACCACTGATGACATAAAGCGGGTAAATAGTTTTTTTCCCCTTTATTCTATAACTCATTGGTTTTCAGTTTGCAGCCAGTTATTGTGATATGGTCCTTTCTGATATGCTATGGGGAAAATACTGTTAAACGTTAAGCCCAAAAAGTGAACTTTATTGTTAGAGGGGTGGGCTAGCATTAAGAGTGCTCAAGCGGGAGATATGGGTTCTAATCTGGCCCACTTCAGATTGTCTTCCTCTTTCTTTCAGCAATTTCTTGTTATTTTCACTTTGATGGAAACCGTTTTACTTTCTTTTAATGGTCACCGGTTTTTGTTTGTTTGACCAATAATTGTAGGGAATGTGCATGGGAAAACCTATTTTGAAAGCATTTTTTATTCTTGTTACAATTCTGTTCAAATTCTATTGAAGTTGGTTTACTTGGTGGCCATTTTAGTATTACACCATATTAGTTTTTTTTAAACGGCGCCTATCTCTTTGAATGAGGAATTGGGAAATGTCTCCAAAAACCAATAACTAAAAAATTCACCTTGTTTTCAGTAACAGTTCATGTGTATTTTTGGCTTCGTGGTTGGTTTTCTTATAAGTTAAACCAAAGAAAAGTTCATCACAACCATCAAAATTCCAAAGAATCTTCAATCTCATGTTGTTACAAATATGTTTAAATTTATTTGTTCTGATGAACACAGAGAAAGATATCTGTAAGAATGTTTTGTAACCAAACAGTTCTTGACCATTGACAACCATAGTAGGAAAAATGACACTGGTTGTCAACAGTGCCCCACAACTGTTTGCTTTCCCACATTCTTTAAAACATCTTCCTTTGTTTTCAACAGAACAAAGAAATTGTTCATATTAAAGTAGCCTACAACATTAAGTACATATGAATCATATCTCTAAACATCAAACACTTTAGTTTCCTGGTTTTAAATGAACTGATGTTATAATGGAAGGTAAGCAGTAAACACAGCATGTGAATGATGTTTTTCTATAATCCAGATTTGCCGAAAAAGCTGTTGTCAGAGTCTGAATCACCTAAAGTGAAGGCTTAGTAAATGTCTGCCAGTTGAGTTTTACCCTTATGAGCATAAAACATTATAAACTCGGGGCTTGAATCCGCAGTACATTTCACACTCTCTTCGTTACTGAGATGAGTTTTAAAGTGTGAAACAAGTAATCCCACAGGGTTCTGTTTGTAGAGATCACAGTTAAACTTTGAAGTTACAGAGCATTTGTTGTGCCTAGCCTATTTTTTGCAGAGCAAGTTTTCTTTAAATGAGAAAACACAGACTTTATGGTAGATGCAGGTAACATACCAGTGACTTCTGATGATGTGTTGATTGAATGAGAAACCGCAAATTTGCAGCACCTCTCCTTGTCCCGCATTACTTGTGCCAGTCACTGAAGTAATTCTATTAAAAGAAAACGAAAATAATTCTAAATGTAATGAGTGTTTTCCCGCAAATCTCATGACATGTTTTCTAGACAGTGGTTCATATGTTATTTTAAAGCTATTGAGGGAAGTTACATTACATTGATGTACGAGGAGCTTCTAGAAACTACATGGTTATAGTTTTTTCACATTTCAGGTCACTGCTGTCACCTTTTAACGCTCGGAGATTATCGCTCAGGTGTTAAAAGTTATTTGAGTTATAGTTAGTGTTGCAACATCCATCCCACAAATCCTCTTTTGCTGGCTCTACAGGATTTGTTTTTATGCTCAGGCAAACGTCTCTCTTTGGTCTACATCTCTGTACAAAAAAAGATTGATTCCATTAGCAGGTTTTAAGGTCTGTTAGAGGAAGAGGAATAATCTCTTCGTGGACAAAAAAAAACCTGTCATATCAATGCAACCCAGCTCAGTCAGTCGGTCATGGAATAAGATTAAATGTCTTGGCCGATTATAATCTGATCTACCCTAAGGCTGTGCTATTCATATTTAGTGTTTACACAAAACAGATAAACAGTCAATTGCAAAAAGCGCTTTGGCTTTGGGATTGCATCTTATCAACATTATAAGATTACATCACCTATATTTTTTAAGCAGGATAGACTACAATGCAGTACAGTGTCTGTGTATTTTGCACAGAATACCTCTCTGCCAGTTAGGAGTGTTTAATCCTCAGGATTTTAATTAAGTCAGTTCTATAATTAAATAGGCAGGTGCTAATTTGTCTTAAGTCTTCTGTTATTGGGTCAGGATTTGAATGTGTGTGTGTGTGCCGGTGAGCAGTAAGCTTGTTGTGGGATTGTGGGTTTTGTCGTATGCGTTTCTCATTGTCGTATCACGGTGTGTTATGTGGTCTGTGAGTTATCGAGAGATACGATGGCACTCTTGCTTCGGTTCAATATTTGCACGCATAGATAGAATAATATAAGTGATGAACCGGCAGACTCCATTTAAAGCAACAGCTAGTCATTTGCACACAAAACAGCCACTTCTGCAAGGTCCCTATTGAATTTACATGCCGATCGATTTCGATATTTGCTGACAGGGATGCTTTTAAATACTTTGTGTCTCATAGCCAGCAGGTCATTTGGGCGGCCCTATGGATTGCACATGAAATGGGTCTTTATATTGGATGAGTCTACTAGCCCGCCCTGAGCACACCTCTATGTGTGTGTGTGTCGATCTCTTAGTGCTATTTTAGCCATAGGGGCACAGACTGACTTCAGTGTCTGTATTGATCTATTACCCCTCGAAAGCCCCTCACATTCTTACCCTGCAAACTCGCATGAGACCGAACAAAATCTCTGTCTCTCTTTCTCTGTTCACGCCAGCCGTCTGCATTCTCAAGGGACAATTTGCTAAACACCACAATAACACTTCTATTTCTATTACTGTTTTCTATTACTGAGTTGAAATAAAACAGTTATGTGAAAGAAATGATTTTGCATGTTTTCTATTGAAGTAGTAATTCATTTAATAATGATCGAATGATGGCGAAGTGCGTAATAATCAGGCGTATATCCAGAGCCTGACATGTAATTGAGTGCACTTACTGCATTTTAAAGAGCCGATGCAGGTGACTGGCGCGCAGTGGTGGAACAATGCTGTATAGCGTGAGCATATCATGCATGATGATGATAGTCTGCTGCGTCTTCCAAACAACTGCTGGAGCACTCAGAACCGACTTGCAAAATCGAGAATTGCAGCATGCAAATGTGTGGCCTTGCTTGAGGTGTTTAGTGAATTGAAAGAATGCAGACAGTTTGTGTAATTAAACAACTGTCATGCTGTTGGTTTGTTTGTCTGTTTGGCTCAGCATTGAGTGTAAGTGATATGTTGTTTTAACTTTGCGCTTTAGTGTGTAAGGAGAGCACTTAAGATGCAAACAAAGTGAGACCGTGGACCTGGCCTCCCGGAGGAAGTGATGTCGTGACACATCACGCACCTGACCTTCCTGCCGCCGCAGTGAACTGAAATTAAAAATTAATCCATACTGTTAAGTCACCCAAGGTTAATGAATTATAAATAGCTGCTAATCTACACAGAATCGGACTGGAGGAATTCTTAATGCACATCTTTATTAACGGTGTTTTAACACTAGCTGTGACAACTGGGTCGACCCCGCTGTGTTTATTCTCTCCCCTGAGTTCACTTTACAGAGACAGCTGATCTCCAAAAAAATTAAGATGCTTGTTGAAAAATTCTCCCAATTCCCAATAGCTTATCTCAATAGCCATATTTTATCAGGAAGAAACAATGTGCTTATAAAGTAGTGCGCTTCAAAATGAAAATGTACATTCTGTCAATTTCATTTTTTTGACATCATTTTGCGCTTTAGTTTATCATAAGATTCCAGTGCAGTTGCGTAAATAAACGCTGTTTCTTAATTCCAAGAACGCAAAGAACAGTGTTCTGGTGGAGACCGGTCTTGCGAGGAATCCTCGGAAGATGAACTTGGATGGACGCGCCGCAGTGACTTCTGGGACTTTAAGAGTTTGATGCATCCTTCATATCGAAAAGGCATCCGGGTACATTTATGCGTTCTCTGTTCTTGTGTTCTTGAGTATTGGCACTGGACTTTAACAGTTAGTGATGATAAAATGTTTTTCACTCCATCGTTGTCGTGTAAATGTACAGTATTGGAACCACTCAGTGTCTCGGTTATCTCCAATGTCCTGTTTCAGTGGAAACTGTCAACATATAGAAAAAACACCTGTGCATTTCAAGTTTGTTAAATTGGCTCTTTAACATACTTTGTACTGCTGTGTTTGTTGGTGTGGTACCACACTGGTTTGTTTTGCTTTAGCATAGATGTTGTCTATTAACATCATCATTTATGTCAAAGAAACAGAACATCATTGCATGTTCATTTTCATTGGAAACATAGTTTGCAAAAGAGTGGCTGAGACCAGATGTGCTGATGTTGCGTTTATACAGTTTAATAAATACAAATTTATTGATATCGGACAAAATATGTCGGTATTTTGTTCATTTATGTACCACAGAGGTTTTTTTTCAATGGATGCCAAAGCTGAATCAAACTGACAGTCTGTCTGGAAAACCATGTAATAATAAGCTTATTGTCGGGGTCCTCACTTAACTCTAATGTTTATTTTCCAGTAATGTCTAGCTGACTGTAAATTATGACCTTCAACGTTCTGGTTGAATTCAGGTAATCAGGCCATTTTTTTTTAACCCTCATATGATGGTAAAAATGTTTCCCAGTACGCCAATATGGATTTAGCCTATTTATATGCACCTGTATACACTACTGCATAATATTAATCTAGTATTTGGGTCTTTTTAGCACCCTCTGTCAAAAAGCTACCACAAAAGCAATAATAAAACTGAGTCTTGCAGCTAAAAGCAAAATTAGCTGAAAAGAAGTACTTAAACAGGAAAATTACTACTACTCATCAAAATTGACTACGCTCATCTATTTTCATCATTCACAAAAGGAATTGAAACACTCAGGAATGTTTTCAAGTCAGCCTGGCTCGACACGGCACAATTACAAACTGTTCTTGGCTAGGAAATCTCGGCACGGCTGTGCTAATAGAATAATAATACGTTTTATTTATAATGCGCCTTTCTCACACCCAAAGAGCTACAACAATGCGTAAATATATTAAATATGTAATCAATAAAAGAAACACAATAAAACCCCTTGATATCAGTCAGTTAACAGCCCTTCAATATTGTAAGCAATCTTAAAAAGGTGCGTTTTCAGAAGTTTCTTAAAGGAGCTTAGAGTGGGAGCGCTACAGAAAATCGGAGGAAGCCCATTCCATAACCTCGGGGCAACACAAGAAAATGCTCGTTGACCCATAGTTTTAAGTCTGCAACAGGGTTGGTGAAGGAAAAGAGAATTGGCAGAGCAGAGAGAGCGATGAGGCACGTAAGGGTTAATTTAGTCAGATGCTTAACTAGGAGGCAATACTTGCAGAGACGTTATAGCTCAGTGTTACCAAGGCAGCGCACGGTGCGTTTCTGTTCACATTCTAAATATTTCCGTTATCAGACCGGATTGGCACGGAGTGGAACAATTAAGCAACCAGAACGATTTGGTGCAATGGTGGAAAAGCGCTCCATATCAAATTTTCACTACACAATTATGTGGCCTAAAGAATTCACAATAATGATAATATTGTCATATATGATATCTATTGCACTGTAACTTCAATAACTGCATTAACTCATCTACTGCACTGTAACCTTAATAACCGCATTAACGCATCTACTGCACTGTAACTTCAATAACTGCACTAACTCACCTAATACACTGTAACTGTATTATCTGCATCTACTCATGTATTGCACTATAACTTCAACAACTGCATTAACTCATGTACTGCACTGTACCTTTAATAACCGCATTAACTCATCTACTGCACTGTAACTTTAATAGCTAATGTCTGTAATTAATGCACACTCAAGTCACTTGCACTATTGTATTGTCTATATTGTTATCTGTTCATAACCACCTGTACATTAATGTTCACAGTATATAGCCTTCTGTATATATTGTTCATAGTACATACCACTGTCATATTTTCATACAACATTTGTATAGTATTTCCCTAATATTGTATTCTGTATTTATTCACACTGTATATCTGCACTTGCTAATTGCACTTCTGGTTAGACCTAAACTACATTTCGTTACACTGTACTTGTATATGTGTAATGACAATAAAGTTGAATCTATTCTAATCTAATCTAATCTAATATGAAAAAAAACGTATTTACTTGTAATATTTGTTAGGGTGCACTTGATTTTTTGTGATGCTATCAAATGTTTGGTACAATCACGATCACATTTATTAATATCACTGTTATTGTCAATACTGCTGGGACACCTTGAATTCTTTCTGGTTTAGTGAGCTCTGCTGCAGCTCTCAGCCTGACGCGATAATCCCTGATGTCCACCTTCACACCCGATCAGCTCAGGACGCTCAGACACGTCCCACCCTGTCCTCAACTGCTAAGTTACTTGGCCGCATTAGTGCCAATGTCCAGGAGAGATCCACGTGTAGCCATTGCAAAAAATGTGTTTGCTTGGTAGGAGCAGTTCAATAATGTGCTTAGACAACAGTAGAACAGACAGCAGGTTTTGAGCAGCATCGCAGAAGATAAACACAGGTATTCCTATTTTTACGCAGTGCACTGTGAAAGCCTATAAATCTCTTCAGAGCTGTTTAGATTGGTAGGTTTTTATGGATGAACAATGTACTGTGAAAGAACAGTGCGTCAGTGAGAGATTCTCGCCGTCGTAGTATTTCCGAGTTTGTCGGGCTGCGTTCTTAGAGGAGGTTGACAGCTGTGCGTATGAGTCAAGCGCCACATTTAATTCTCCTTGTGTAGAGACAGGAAAGCCTGCAGAGATGACCTTGCCACCGTATATTCAGGAACAGATGCGCAACAGAAGGCTCATTGATTCCAGGAGCAATATATTTATGGCCTTGTATAATATAAGAGTCACAGAGAGGTCTAAAGAGAGAGAGTCTGTTTAAATGGAATTTGTTTGTATACAGTATACATACTATATGTAAAACACCACATGTAAACAACACGGAATTATTGTTATTGAAATTATTTAATTGTCGTGATTTAACAATGCACATTAATATATTTTATGACTCAATATTGTTCAGTATATTAAAACTAAATCTTAACGATGACTCCAATGCTCGTGAGAAATAGTACAAATTTGATAGCTAGTATTATAAATTAACCTTTTTTGTAGCCCTGTCTATACTTACCAGTAACAGTTATTATTTTTTACAATTCAGACATTCTGAAATAAATCTATATTCTGATATGTCCAGAGGTCATTTACTTCTTGTTAGAAAAGCGGACAGTTTAATTTACCAACAAAGAAGTGAAATACAGTCCATAATCACAGTACATTTACATGAAGAATCTAATAGACAACATTCAGTGCAGTTGTAGATGTGTTTGTGTTAGATTACAGATGCGTACAAGGTCTCGTGTTGAATAGCTCTAACTTAATTCAAGCTTCGGTTTCTGTGTTTAAATAAAACATGCAGTCGTGTGTGACTTCACTGGATTCAGAGGCTTTGCAATGCACAATATTGAGCAGTTGATTTAGGAATAAATCTTCTATTGGCTTAATGCAGTATGAAGTTAAACAGGGCTGTCAGTAAAAAGCTTGCTTTAGGTTTTGGTCATCATTAAACACTAATGTGTTTTAGTGAGATTTTGCACATTTGAACTGCTTAAATACTGACATTGTATTGACATAGACACAGGTGGTGGAATCAGTTGTTATTGAGCTTTTAAAATGTAAGGAAACTGCATAAGAGACAGTTCAGTGGGTTGAGCTGTGTACATTAATCTCTGCCAATCAAGACGGATTTAGACTGTTGACATTTACTTCCAGCTGGAAGCTCTGACCACGACATCACAGTGCAATGATCTACTGAACCCGTCAAAGTTCACATTCTAAAAAGAAATTCTGATTATAAATGTTGTTGCACTTGTGACACACAAAATGAATGAAGTCATACTTGAAATTCTTAGTTCAACCTTAAATCAACCTTTTGTACTTAGATTTATCATTTTTAAATCAAAAGTCTTTCGTAAATCAGATATACTCAAAAGAATATCTCAAGGAATGCATATTCAAGCACCTGTCCATAACAGCCAGGCAAAGAAGGAAATGAAAGCAATTGACAGGCTCACTATATTAAAATGACTGGTTGCTGTTCACCAACAAACACAAAATATCTGTTTACCCTCGTAGGCATAATCTTGTTACATCTTTTCATACACACGCATTAGCTTGGCTGTATTGATCTCAAATTACCAGCAAATTAGTAGAAGCGCTGTGAATGTAGGCTGGTAGTTAATCTTTCATTAAGCCTTTGATATACGACCAACGGTAATCAATGTCCATAGAAAATGGACATTCATCTGTCTCATGTTTTTCAGGCGGAGAAACAGAGATAAACTGATAGGGGAATAGGAGAAAATAAAGGCTAAATTAATACTGCAGCAAAATACTGCTGTCACTTCTGTTTTGGAGTGCTGAATACAGTGATGTTGAGTTATAAATGAACGTGACAGCCACTTTCTATAACTGTTTATATTCAGTATCTGATGTCCTTACTACATTTTGAGAGTTAGTTTGGTAAATATGTGCTGTGTGAACTGAAACGCAGTGGTTGTCTGTTGCATCATAGACAGTGTTGGGCAAGTTACTGTGAAAAAGTAATTCATTACTAGTTACTAATTACATATTCAATAGTGTAATTAGATTACGGTACAAATGATTCTCTCCAAAAAGTATTTCAGTAATTATTACTAATTACTTTCTATATCCTATATCAAGCTTTATAAGTTAAGTGATTCAATGATACATGAAATTGCTCTTTTAATTAATTCAAATAAATAAAGTATTATTATTATTAACTGACCAAAGTATTACAAATGTGAAAATTTTACATTAAACCAAGGATTTTAAAGTTAGACTTTGAATTTTGAGTTAATTTCCACTATTGCACACACAGATATTACACAAAGTATTTAGTTTAATCACATCAGAAGTAACTGTAATTAGAATTTTTTAAATTACAGTAACTACCTACAGTAACCCTACACTGATCCTAGAGTATGATAGCCTTATATGTTACTCGTTCTCTTTTACAGTCACTAAGAATTCATTATTTTGTGGTTTTTATTGGCAGATGTGTTTTATGAATGTGGCTTTCTAACAATCCTCATTTTAGTATACAATAGAGCGTAGATGTAGGATTCGGGCTGTGCATTTAATCAGAAATGAATCATAGTTAATTGCAATAAAGCGCAATAAATCGTTATTAATTGTAATTTTGGCTTCCGGTCACAAAAGTGAAATAAAAGATAAGTAACGATTATTGGGTTTTTATTTGTATTATAGTTTGATTCAAGTTCAAAATAAAAGTACTATTTTATTGTCATTTCAAAAGTCAGCGAGCAATAATGTTAAATTATTATGTTCTCAAAATTGGCCAAAGTATTTGTGAATATGATTTTTGCGACCTGATCTCACGGAAATTCTTAACTATTTTGTGAGGAGGCTGATTCGTATGAATTCGTAAAATGTTAATTGAACCAAAACGCACAATTCCTAAAAAGAAATACTGAAGCACCACCCCTAACTCACTGGAGTTAGAAATCAAACCGTACTAAAATGTACGAATGCGATTAGGGCTGCAGAATCATGGGTAAAATGATAATCACGATTATTTTGCAAAATAAAATTACAGTTAAAAAACTTGATTATTTTGCCAGTTCAGAACTTTTGTTTTTAATTTCAATTAAAATCAATTAAGGATGTTTATTAGGCCTATACTTTACAGCCAATGAATGTGTTATGATCTTCTGCCATTCAACTTCTTCAACACCTTATTTCAAAGAACGCAAACAATCATCTAAACCAGGGGTTTTCAACTGGTTCTGTGCCAGGGACCACCAGTCTTACTACCAAGTAATCGGCGGCCCACTATTGTGTGTGTATGTACCAGGGTTGCCAGGTCCAAGAAATATTTCCAGCCCATAACCCCTCAAAACCCGCCCAAAAGGAATGAAAACTAGCCTCATTTTTTCCCTGTGTCGAATCAAAGTTAACAACTCCCTAAAGACGTTTCTATTGCCATATTGTTTTATCTGAATGGCTTCCTGGGTATTGTATAAATCGTTTTGTTCTGTTGAACACAAAATATGTTTGGGGATATTTAGGAAAGCAAACAATTCTGGGTCATGTTTGACTACCATAATTTTTTTCTGCTATGGTAGTCAATGATGCCAAAGAATTTTCAGCAGCTAACATTCTACCAAATATCTTTGTGTTGAACCGGACAAATAAATGTATACAGGTTTGGAACAACTAAAGTAATTCATAACAGAATTTTAATTTTTGGGTGGAGTGTACCTTTAAAAATATCCCACATCTGCCACGCACGCAAATGGACGAGAAACATGTTTTCTCTTCGTAAGACATTCAGAAACTTGCTTAAGAAATAAGTATGGTTACATTTATTGCATAATGTATAATGTGTACAAGCACGTCAATGTTTTAGTTGTTCTAGACTGCGTATAGCACTGCTCAAACGTGATATTAGGCAGCCGGGAGAATCAAGTGTTATACACTCATGAGTGATTTCTTTCATTGTCCACCGTGACATTCACCTGACGAAACATTGGTAAAAACATCATTCGGATGCTCTGTGTCTAATACCACCGCTAATTTCTACTCTTTGTTTGAGTTGAGCTCCCGCGTTCCTCCCTGTACTGTAGCCGTCTGTCAGACTCGTTCTCAACTTGAGAACGGGCTGGTCCTGGAGTTGCCAGGTATTCTTTCGAAGTTTGAATACACAATAAGAAACTCATCAATTATCATTCATCCTTAGAATATAAATAAACATTTTGGCGGCCGCAGTACATTATCAAGTAGCCCAAAAACTCGCAACCCGCGGCTCCATAATTTTTCCCGCAACTGAATTCTCAAAATAGCCCAATTGTGCGGGAAAACCGCGACCCTGGCAACACTGGTATGTACGTATATGTGCGCATATGACGTTGGGGAAGCAAAACACAACGTTAGCAAAGCTTAAGATAGACCTGATAGGCGCAAAGCAAGCCTATTCTGTGTCAGTTTGAATCTCAACTCAAACTCAAATTATTTAAAATATTTTCATTAAATTTAGTATTCACACCAATGCGCGAATATTCTGATGCGCGAATGCGCGAATATTCTGAAATGTTTGGAAAAATAAATTATGGAAAAAAAGTGATTTTAATAGTGAAATTAGGTAGGCTGGAATGCATGTCACGGACCACATGCAACCACCGGTTGAAAACCCCTGATCTAAACACTCCACCAAAAACTGAAAATTGTGTGACCTTCAGAATGAAACATTGAAATATCTTGTTTGTTTTATAAATCATTACTATTGGTCGCCCTTCATGTTTTTTTGTGGGTTTTGCAAGCAAGTTTTTTTTTATCCTTTAAAGGGGCAGTATAAATGATACACGCTTTGCTATGATTTTCTGACCTTATAGGGAGTTTTGTGCTCGCTTTTATAACCTTAATATCTCAACAATTATGCTCCGTTAGTTGTGGGAAGCATTATTCGTTATAATGATTAAAATACGATTAATTGCTTAGCCATAAATGAGATTGTTTTCCTGATGCTCAGTGGTAAGAGCATAAGGCTAGCAACGCCAAGGTCAGAGGTTCGATCCAATGAGATTGCACATAGTTAGAAACGATTGTATAGATGGTGACGGAGATGGTGGTCTAGTGGGTTAAATCACTGAACTGGTAAATCAAAAGGTTGCTGGTTCGATCACAGCAGCCACCACCAGTGTGTCCTTGAGCAAGACACTTTACTCCATGTTGCTCCAGGGGTATTGTCCCTGTAATAAGTGCACTGTAAGTCGCTTTGGATAGAAGCGTCTGCCAAATGACTAAATGTAAATATCATTTGAATTTGCCAAAATTAGCCACTATATTAGTAAAATATAGTCCTCTGAATGTTTCCCATAGACAATCTCAATTTAATTTCCAAACAGGGCCGTCGATAAACCGCACAGGGCTTGCGTCTACAGTAGTAAGATTCATTTGAAACGGAGTATTCTTTCATTATTTTATTGCTTTTTCTTCAATTGGATCAGAAGATTATGTGTCTGGTTATACGTCCTTTTTTCCATACGTTGTGCATATCAGGCTTTTGGAACCAGCGCAGTATTATAAAGTGTGCGATTACACATCATAACGTCATGAGCTCTTACAGGACGCTGTATGTTTTCAGTTTGAATGTTTTTCTTAGCGAGCTCTTTTTGACAGATGCTTCGGTCTGCTCTTGCGCTCTGCTTTACCTCGCCCACTGTGCATCCAGCATACAGGAGGTGAGAAATGCTAGCGTGCATCAGCAGTTACGTGTTTGGCATGTGGGCGTGCTGGGTAACGCTCGCAACCTAAAATGTGCCGAACCTGTCCAACATGGAGACCTGTGATTGCATGTCAAAGCAAGCGGGGGAAAGCCCTACGGGCCTTCTCACAAAACTTCTCAAAAGCGCTGAAATCTGTCAAATAAACTTCAGTTTAACTTCGTATAGGGGATGCTTTGTTAAGCCCATCTCATTTTGCCATTTTTCTAATTTCTCCGCATATCAATGCCGCCGTTTCTCCCGGAGGGTTAGGGATCCAATCTTCTGACTGCTGAAATCTCATCAGGTGTGGGTCTGCGTGCGCGGTTTGTTCTGTACGTGGAGAGACTCACGCTCCGCTGGGTCTGATGATTTATTAGATGGTGGTGAACTGATTCCCAGAATGTCTTAAATGAAGTCTTCCGAATTAACCGCTTTCCCATATCTGTGTGAAATCTTCTAATAAGGAGAACGTTTAAAGGTGAGGAGCCTGTCAATCAAACTCTGCATTCGTCACATGTGAAAGAATGATTCATTTGTGGCAGATATCCACTATTTAAAGCACTCCTATTACTTTGGATTGTATAGATGCTGTTAATGTGTCTGGCACACAATAAATCCTGCACGTTAACTTTCCAGCATTTACTAAATCGTCTATATTATATTACTTTATATAAACATGAATGACTACACGATTTTGATCCTTCTTCAGTATTTGGGTATATACAGACACCTTGAGTGTCTATTATTATAATTGTATGTTGGTAATGAAAACAGGTCTGTAGAAAGGGCACCCACGTCATTCATTGACCGAGCGAATAATCAATGAATGAATCAAATACATGCAGATCCAACGTACGATCGACATCGCGTTTACACCCGTGTTTGTGCATCTGAAGGCTTTGAGGCTGGACTTTCAGCTGTATGAATATGTAGGAGCTTTCATGAAGGTCAGCTGATCTCTGGAGGTCGTTTTTGATGCATTTACATCGTGTGTAGTGTGTTCTTATTGTTACAACAGCCAAGACGCTGCTTTTCAGGGACACCCGACAGGAGGCACGGCGTATTCTAAGAGTATCATTACCGATTGTGAATAGATGAAGTCGCCTCTTGTTATTCTCCCAAGCGTTCTTCAAAATGCTCAGTGATTTCTCTGAAGCTGTTCGCTGCAGATGTGTGATGTTGTCTGGAAAGAGGAATGTAAACAGAGTTGTTTTTTATGAGGAAAACTGGGATGTTGGTAGAGTTCTGCGCTCTCGTTCACGATTGTGTGGAATTTTCCTACTGTGGGAGAAAGGTATCAGAGGTACAGTGTCATTACAGAGAAGGTTGGCAGTGGCAAGAGTGGTGTCATCAATTATGAAGAAGGTGTGTGGTGTGTAAGTGTGGGGCTTATGAATTAAGCAGCATGTGTTTTTTTTTGTTTATCCCACAGGATTAGATGTACTGACGGAGGTCAGGTTTTCTCCAGGGCTTTGGGTCACCTGAGTATAAACATCATAAGGAAAAGCTGTTTGGCTATTGTCACACAGGGTGTATCTGTGTGGGGGTTGATCTCTTTCTTAATGTGTGTCTGTGTACAATGTGGAGTGAATTAGCAGATAACAGTGTTGTATTTCAAACTATCCAGGTCATTACCACGAAACCACTGAAACATCTTGGCGGTAAAGATTTTGATTATAAAGCATATAATTTGGTAACACAAAATTGGTCATAAAATTTAGTTATAATGAAGACTGTGTTGTGTGCCTTGCACAAAGCATTATTTTATCATAGGGATTCAGTATTTATGAATTTTATTGTATTATTAGTATTATTATATTTTATATGTATTCTTATTACTGTCACCCGTCCTGATTTTACTAAGTGTGTTGTAATTTGTTGTAATTTAAACAGAGTAAAAACATTGGATATTCTAGAAATGTTCTTAAATGTCAAAAATTGACAGAAATATCACGGACAGAATATTCATGTATAATAGAAATGAAGAAATACTGGTAAAAAGGTGATGTTTTATTTGAAGCAACACATCTTCCGATACTTTTCAAATGTGTAAAAGGTTAGCAAATTACTTTATATTTTTGTAATTGAAAGCTTATTATTCTCTTGCTGTGTACAGTTCTTTCTCATTACCGATACAGGAAGTTTTCCACCTTTAAAAACCAATAATAATTTTCTGTTAAAATGTAACTCTTTACTTATTATTTATGATTAATAGAACTTGCATGGCTTTACCTTTTGTAGCAAAAGTACAATTGTTTTGGAACCTGATCTTCCAAATATGGTAAGAGACGTTACATTTCTGTCACACGCTTGCAGTACTTGACCAATCGCTACGCACTGGTTAACTGTCCAATCATAACCCACCTAGCTTTTGTAATTTTTAATATATCTGATTCTGCACGTTTCAGAGAGGCGCAGGGCAAAGAGGAGACAAAACACGCATGGTATGTGGAAAATACAGCGTTTTTGAAATTGTAAATTATGGCTCACTAATCTTCATACAAAATTTGGGAGATCTCTCACTATACATTACTATACTATAGTGTCTCATTCACAAAATTCCATGCTACTGTATTCAAAGCAGGTGCAAATGTTATTCAAAGGAGATATTCTGGTACATTTTGTCTATTGAACATGTTGGTAGTAATTTGTCAGTAATTTGTTTGCTGTGGCTCAGTGGTAAGAGCATTGCGTTAACAATGCAAGGTTGTGGGTTCGATCCCAGGGATTGCAAATATCTATGTAATATGTATAGGATAAAGCAATGTAAGTCACTTTGGATAAAAGCGTCTGCCAAATGTCTAAATGTAAATGTAATGTAAATGTTTGTTGAAAGATGGAGTATAGTCCTAATATCAAAGGTATAGCAGATCACAGTAGTCTGCTGCGTCAGAACCAACCATCAAGATTGGGGACTGCATTGTGCAAATTTCATTCAACACAAATTAAGTGGGTGTATTATGTGCCATTACCTGATTTGCATAATTCCTGTGATGAATTGGGTGTTTAAGCATTGTAGAAGTAAACAGAACGCAAAAGAATCACAACTGGAAAATACCAAATGTATTCTTAGCGAATGTTTTTTGTGCGTTTATGTATGCTCACGACACAAACACTCAGAGTAATAAACAAATGTTAGAAATTATTTATCTTATCTAAAATGCTTTAAATTGCCATTAAGAATATTGCACTCTCAGGGCCATTTAAGACATCGTTTTTACACGGATCATGCACAACCAGCATAATAAAGCAAAAAAGAGTCTCTGCTTCTATGACCCAACTTCCACTTTATTCACTCAGCTTATGAAACTCCTTGGTGGTTCTCATTCTGCTTCCTTTTTTCGGCAAGTGTCATGCAAAGTTCATGGCTCATACATTTATACAGCTCCTGACCTTTCCTGTTCTGGGTGCCCCATTTACTATTGTTATCCTTCACACAAATGTCCCTCAGACTCATCAAGATTCGAGCAGAGCTGCTTCAGGTTCTTCTGGATTACGACAGACCTCCAATCTGTGGCGCAAGCGAGATGAAGTCCCTCAGGCAGGGGCCCTATTCCTTGTTGCAGGTATAATGAGCTCCTATCTGTCTGTATACAATCCAGCAAGAGGGGTTGTTTGTTAGGGTCCCGATGAGATGGGCCTTGTGGTGTAGACTCTTCTAAGGTCTGTACCATCCTCACGTTTGTGTAATTGTCTAAAGTCGAGGGGTGATGGCTGGTAAAGGGAGCGGTCTAATTGTTTCACCGTTTAACTGACTGACTCCATCAATATCTATTAGGACTGTGGACTGCAGGTGCAGGGCTGTTTAATTCACTTCTGGTTGGAGTTTTATCTGGCCTGGTGTTATAACATTATCATTCAGCGCAGAGTTTCTGTTTTTTATTCAGACGCTGCTAACACGTCCCTAGCGTATTCAGTCTTCCCCTCTCCATCTTCCGATGAGCTGCTTTTTAGTCTTTTTATTGTCTCTGTTTGTCCAAAGCGAGCCGAACGCGCTCCCAGGTTACGCCGGGATATACGACACCCTCAACTATAGATGATGTAAGTAGATATAATCACACCTGTTTGTTAGTCTATACCTACACCTCTTGCGGTACTTGTTGGTAGACTTTTAATAATAAAGGTTGCAGGTAGACTCGAACATCATGAGAACTTTAGTGTTTGGGGAATAACGTTTTATTCTGCGGTTTGTTGAAAAAACAATGATGTAATGGTGCTTTAAAGTCTTTGAAATGTGATATTTCTAAATGATACAGAATAATCCTCTAGACATTGGGAAAAAGCAGATGAAGCCTAAGGGGAAGTTGATTTTTAACGTTTGAGGAGGAATGTTAATGTATGAGAGCATCCCAATGCAACATAGTGTTAATGCGTATAATCTATGATAATACCAAATTCAAGTTTAAATCTGGTGTCTTCTCTTATTGTGTTATGGCACATTTTGTGTGCTTGTAGGTGCTCTGAGGACTGAACTCCGAAGGAGAGCTCAAACCCGGGGTTGTCATAGCAATCAGAAAAGTTCTAGTACTTTCATCTTATTTCACTCCATGTTTAAATTGCCATTTTAAGAGGTTGGGCTTAATGGTGCTCTTTTTCAAACAGACGTCAGACTCGGGAGCTTTATTAATTTACCTTCCGTGGGTATGAAGAGGTATGCAGACGGACAGTTATTTTAATATAAGCCATGGGTATGAGTAATATAAAAGTAGAAAACACATTATGTCCCCATTCCTGTTACTTTCTTTCTTCTTTCTTTCTTTCTTTGATTCTTTCTTGCTTTCATTCTTTCTTAATTACTTAATTACTTACTTACTTACTTCGGGGTTTTTCCTGGCTCAAAATGAGGTGGAGGTGGTGCCATCCTAATCTTGTACACACGTATTACTGTACCTTTAAGTGGGTTATCCAAAGGTACTTTGGGACATTAAAAGTTCTAATGAAATTAGATGGAAATGACAGTTATTCAGTTATATAAAACTATTTAAAATATTACGTTTTTTTCAACCAACCAGAAATGTTTTTTTATCAAATACAGCTTTTCTTTCATTATCCATTAGCTTTTCATCCCACGATAGCCAACTGAAATAACCAGTATTTCTAAATGAGCAGAGCTCATACACATCTTGCATTCTCTGTGGTGCACTTTAAAATATTCAATGATCACTTATATCCAATATATTAAATGAATATGTTCAAATGCAATGCATTGTGCGTTCATACCGGCGAACTCGCGGTGTACAGTATACGTTGATTCAACGATCCACCTGCACAGCTAAAGACATTACAATGATGGACGTCATGTTAATTTAAGAAATTTCAAGAAATGAAACGTACTTGGATCTAAAACAAACAGCCGTGAAACACAGCTAGCTCTAGATCTGCAACTCTTTTTAGCACCTCAGTGTGCTGGTTACGAAACAGCGCCTCCACTGTAATGCCACAACTGCAGTTACAATTGACAGTCTGTTAAATGCACGCAGCATTTCTTGTAAAGACACCTGACATCATTTTGGCGAGAGTATGAGGCTCCACGACATTTGACAGAGGCGGCCGCTTCCAATTACTCTATGTAGGAAAAACACTGTATTTGCGTCCACACCAGTGGACGATACCGTTATGTTAATTCTAAGGTCACACCTGCAGTATTACAGTGATGTAGATGAAAAATGAATGTAGATGATGTGCTTCCCGACCGTCTTTAATTCTAACATAAAACCCACAGTACAATCAGCAATAGCCAAACAACAGTTTGCTAGAGAGAGGTCTGCTAAAGACTGTTTGACAGGCTGGAAAAAGCTTATTTTAAGAGTGATGTTTAAAACCTTATTTTTCACGATGTGAATGACCCTTTATACTGAGTGCTGTGGTCCACGTTTCCAAACTACATTTGCATACACATAAATATGTGTTATTTTTATGATATTTAATTTCCGGGGATAATATTTACATAGACCAATATTTACCTCATCTGACTTTGGTCTGGCTAGAAATGCTCACTGCCCCTTTCATAAGTAAACAAGAGTTTATACAATAATGTCAATAGTTCTGTGCTTTACTTTCATCCTGTCTGTGTGTTTTTCTGTCTTTCTGTGATTGCCTGCAGTCTTTCCTCCCGTCCCATCATCTTTTTTGGACCACACCCCCACTGCTCTTCCTGAAATGACAAACCCCTGCAGCTTTTTCTGAATTTTTGGGGAAATGATGAAACGGTAGAAGTGTTTATACAGATCAGGACTGTATTTTTTCCTGGGTTTACTCTGGACTGCTCTCATGTTGGTTTAGTTTTGAGTGTAGACAGAGAGTGTTGCAGCAAAAGCTCCTAGGCTGTTTTCTCTCTTCAGCCGGAGGATGGAGGGGAGATACAGTGGGTACTGTGAAGCCAAAGACAGTGTGTCTTAACTGTGACTCACTAGAGTGCTTTCATTCCCCGTAGGCAGACTCTCCAGTGAACACCATCAAACACATTGGGGCAGGAAATGGACTCCACACTATCAAATATAAGTAGACCTTCCTGAATGACTTGATGTCGTGGCATCGATAGAGAAAACACACTTTCTTTAGACAGACATAGGGAGTAGTCTCAAGGTGAGTTTTTTTGTTTGTTTAATGAAAACTCTTTTAACAAAAATTACATTATTTTGAAGCTGCGGAGCTTTAGAATGTTTCCAAAATGTAATCATTATTTTTTGTAATTTTAGTTAAAAATTTCATTTAAATTTGTGGGATTTTAATATTAATTTTATAAATCACTTCTTTGCTGGACAAGTAGCTGTAAAATACAGTCATTAAACCATATGTGACCCTGGACGACAAAACTATCTTATGGGTCAATTTTTCGAAATTGAGATTCTTACATCATCCGAAAGTTGAATAAACAAGCTTTCTATCTATGTATGGTTTGTTAGGATAGGACAATACCTGGTGGAGATATAGCCGTTTAAAACTCTGGTATCTGAGGGTGCCAAAAAATCTAATATTGAGAAAATTCCCTTCGAAGTTATTAATCGGAGGCACTGTGGCAAGCCATCCACTCAAAAAAAATTACAAAAAAAAATGTTCCCGTGCTACTTAAGACTGGTTTTGTGATACAGGGTTACATATATCGCATATAACTACAAAAAAACACAACAAAATATCAAAATTAAGGATCAGGCTCAAAACCAATGTTATTAAAAGCTTCTCCAAAGGTATTTAAAAAGGCCAGCATAATAAGCAGTAGGCTGTTTCATTACATCAAATTGGTGACACAGTGTCAAATTTTGGACCTGTCAGGTAATGCGGCATTAGTTGAATTGAACGGGCGACATCTTTTGTGCCACACATCCTGAAAATTTGGCAAGGCAAACTTTAGCCCCTGTTATGAAGTCTGAGCTCCAGTCGAGCGTGAATATCATTTCAGTCATTCAATTGATGAAGTTCAGCTCTCCGCTCCACCAACATCAGTGGCGTGACCTTTAACCGGGGGTTAAAATTCTGTATGCTAATTTATCCAATGCCCCAAAAGTCAGAGCGCTTCAGCATTCAAAAAGCGGCGGATGACTGACATGTCAAAATGATCCGAATCAGCTTTTTTAATTAAATCGAGTCAAAACACTGCTTAACATCAGGTTTCGGGGAGATATTGACAAGCTCTCTGTAAATGTCACTTGCAGACGTGTTTTGATGTTCTATGAATTATAAATGTTTCAGGTTAAATAGTTCCTCAGAGGCCTTGCACAGGGCGGAGTGAGAGAGAGGGACAGACTGGTATAAATAAGACCTAGTGATACGGAGAAGGTGCATTAGCATACCGTAAACTGTGTCGATCTCTTCTCCGTTCTGTAGCTTGTCTTTTATTTACCGGTTGTGCCCTGTGGCAGTGCTCGCTCTCCATCAACCCAATTAGAGGAAGCGTGGGTAGCCTGACCCCTGGTGCTGCCGGGTCACCAGACAAGCAATGGAGAGGCTTCGCTTTGTGTAAGGAGTGGGCTTGCTTGCATGTAGCAGCGAGCCAGCCTTGTTAGTATTGCAGACATTAAAGAGCCTACGCTAGGCAATCTTTGGCAGCGCTACTTTCACTGCCTTTGGGACATGGCTTCATGAATGCTGATACACAGCGGCAGCGTGCAGAGCCGCAGTGAGAGGTTTTGATCACTGTTTCTATAGGTAATGGACTGTCGGCTCTCCGGCTTGACGTGAGATCACAGACTAAATCACTCTGCTCCGTTGATGTTTGTCACAGTTAGTTTGTCTGTTGTAGTCTTGGGTAGATGAAGGCTGTAGATGTGAGAATTTGCATTTAAATGCGAAAGATTTTGCAATCTTGTGGCATATTGCGAGTATGTTAAAGGTCATTATTAAAGACATGAAATCCGATTGCTTGTTTAATACTTGGTCTTGTTATACATGATATATCTGTGCATATTACTAAGAGAATGAAAATCTTTTTTTTTCTTTTTTTTTTAACTACATAGCTGTGGTGTGAATGACGAAAGGCTAAAATACACTAAAAGACTTCCAGTCTGCAGATTTTATTAGTTAGTGTGTGTAAAGAAATTCAAAGTAGGGTAGAAAGGAGGTGGGAACCGGCTAACATTTTAACATTTAATCAAACATAATCAAAGTAAAAAGACAGCCGGCCGCCCCTCACGGTCGACAGCCGGCGAATAAAACATAAATACAAATACAAATATGTTCGGGCCCGGTCCTCTCTCTTCGACTGTCCGGTCGCTCGTTCTCTTATATGCTCCTAATCTCCTACGTGATACGAGACCGGTGTGCGCACAAATGGCGCTCATTAACAATTACTCACCGGACTCGAACCACAGTCTCTCTCCGCCTACTCCACTTTCACATAGACTGCAAGTTTATGATGTCTAGTTCAGATTTAAAAATCTTGTAGTGTATTCCAGCCATACGATGCTCAAATATTCCAGGGAAAAGTAATGTGGTGTGAAAAGTATGTCAAGGCAGTTGTCAGTTATTCTGTAACAGCCATAAATGCCTCTTGTAAAGTAATCCTCCCAAATATGGCCAAGGATTGAAAGAATATCAAATGTAAGCCAGAAGGTGGACTGTTATCCAATTTTGTCAGAACTTTTAATATCAAAATACTTGGTATTAGTAACTTGGTACCAACGCCCGTGACATGCCCACTTCTAACTTGAAAAGGATAAACCCATTTTGGTCTTTGTGTGGTTTTAGAATCAATAAACACCACATCTGTACCGCATTAACATGAGGACACACGGCACATCTCGCAGCCACAAGGATGATCCACACCATAAACAGGAAGCTGTTAGACAGTCTGTTAGTTTGTGTGCCCCAGAGCCCATGGGCACAGTAAAAGACCGCATCTCATCAAGCCAACATCACTTAGCTGTAAGTGTCCTACCTCACACGAACAAGCATCAGAGATCGCTCTGTGTAATATTTCCCACATTCCTCAAATTCATCAATAGCCGAAGCTGCTATGGAGATTTGTTTATTTCTAGTCGAGTGACGGGACGGCGCAGTGCTCGCGGTCTTCTTTGCATGCACGCTGTCACTCAGAGGGAAGTAGAACCGGTGACCCGTAAAGCCCAAAGACTCTAAGAGGAATGTAACTAATGGATGCGTCTCCAAGTAAGAATCCCTACAGAGATGCTCACACTGCTGCCACAGGGCAGAGGAATGGAGCAAGGATGAAGTGTGTTATGAACACAGGTGTTATGAAATGGTAAGAGGGGTCAGGAGGTGTAGACAGATGGTACTTCTGTCAGGGTTAAGCTGTTCGTGAAGGCATCTGTGACACTCAGGAGCGCTGTGGAAATGATGGTGAATGTAACAAACTGAAGAATACCTGTCACACATGATGAATTAATGTAACGAAGAGCTTTTCTTGTGGCATATTTCACTGCCATTATTTCACTGCAAACATTTTTTTGAATTTTTGCAAATTCTTGGTTATACAGTATATTGATAACAATACTGATTTATCTTACAGTAGTTTTTTGATATCTCTGCATCGCTCCACTGCAGTCAAGAAAACCAAGTTTGACAATTGAAAACATTCATTCTACCGTTTTGCAGGACGAGAACAACGTTTCAGTTTTATTTTCATGCACTTTATTTTATATCATGTGTTTGTGTATTTTTAATACATATATCAAGACAATTATTTAACATTTTGATTCTGAAACATTCCGTTGGTTGTATAGGGAGTGTTTCTGGACCCGTGTTGTTCACGTCTCTAGCAAAATGATATATAAGCCATGGGCGGGTATCATTATTTGTTTGTCTAAGCCAAATGTGATTAGCATTTGCCAATTGCCGGGAGTTAATTGGTGTAATCGTCACGATTTTCTTAAATTAGTATAATTAAAACTTACACAATGAGCTCGTGTTGTCTAGGTGAGAGGGGAAATGCTTTTGGACCACAATAATTTAAACGCATTGTGTTTCTATGCTGTACAACGAACAGAGGATGTTCTGTTTGAATGGGTTGTGCGTCCATGCATTTGTGTATTTTTAAGCATATGTTAATGCAAGCTCTTTGCTTTATAATGTAATTTTGCTTGTTTTATCTGTTCATGAAGATTAATGGCCTTTGTGTGTGTGAGCCAAAGTGCTTTACTTTTGGAGGACTCGTGTGTGGTACTGTGTGTGTGTATCTTTTGCCAGACTGAGTTATTTACTGTAACTGTTTGTAATCGGAGAACTCATTCCAGGAATGGAGCCACATGCGGGCCTTTGTATTAGTGCGCTTCAAGGGCATCTCCTCACAGATCCTGCTCGGTTGTTCTTTCGGAAATGCCACTGTCAAGACACCCCTGATCTGAATTGGATGGCGCCCCCTTTGGTTGAATTGAAAAATTACGTTCTAATTATGTTTATGGCACGCACAAGCCTTAACATCATGGTGTTTCATTTAAAAGACACATCATCCATGTGGCTTGTTTCTGTAGTCCCTATATATTCATGTGTGGGATGGACAAGTGATTGATGCAAAACATCACATTTCCCCTGTTTTTTTCTTCCTAAGAGCCAGTTCGATCCAATCTGTCAACGTAGCTGTGTTTGTGGAAGTCTTTTTTTCCGTCGGGTATCGTGTTGTTGCTTTCTGTTTCGACTCCGCTATTTCATTTAAGCTATTTATCATTCATCCAAAATCGCCAGGGACGCAGAAGAAAAAGGATTGAGTGAATAAAAGGACGGGGAAAAAGAGCTTCCAGTGGAGGATAACAGGATATAATAGGCCCCTGAAACAAAGCAGCTCATTGATTGTGTAATGAGCTTTTATCTGCTGGTATAATTGCCCTGCTTGTGTTAGCTCATGTTCACCCGCTCTCTGATGAGCAGCTGCCCCGCCTAACGCCGGAGTGCCCTCAACTTTACTTAGAGTTCTTCCGACTGTTACGGACGGGCGAAATGGGTGTGTGGTTGTGTGTCTAGATGTGCGAGAGCGTGTGTAGTTGTGTTCGATGGATAATGTTAAATTGAGCGTACTACCTCCGAGTATTGTGGTCGAAATCTCCACCCACCTTATTTTTCATCGGAAGGGATGGTTCGCCTGGTAATCGTGGCACAAAGACCAGACACATTGATTCGTTTTTTTATCGTTTTTTTTTCGTTTTTATTGTGCTCGGTTTAAAAGGCTAGAAAGACTACTGTAGAAACAGACAAACTAACGTAAGAAATTTGCATCCGGTCCAGCCATGATGCTCTCCACTCCTCGGGCCTTTTATTTGCATGACAAAGGCTCCCTTCAATTATTTAACAGGCTGTATTTGATCAACACCGGAGAGCCCTGTGTTCTTGTGCTGGGACAAGCTGGATATTTTCTCTTCATTATTCATGAGGAAAAAGAAAAGACGACGGACTGAGAGAAATGAGCGAGGGAAGAGAGGTGAAGAAGAGATCAGGAACAACAACAATGCAGCGGGGTTCAGTTTCATGTGTATTAAAAGTTTTCCGTTTTTGCCTTTGATTAATATTTTAAAGGAGGTGAAACTAAGACGGGACCTTTCTTACGTTAGAGGACCGGCGGACGGGACGGACACTGTGCAATTTCTGCGTTTATTGAGCCGTGACTCGGTTGTTAAGTCATAAAGGTCAAGAGTTCAAACCCTTTTGCTGTATTTTGAGTGTTTTTGTGTGAGACATTCTGAGCAAAGCGTGTTAAGATGTGAGGGTTAATGCTAATGTAACCTGAGCATAGCTGCCGTGTTCTGTGGTCACCGCCATGAGCTGATGTGTGTGTGTGCGCACTTCTCTTCTGCCCTACATAAGCTTCACACTGGCATTTTGCCTTTACAAGTCTATAGCCAGTTTAAGGTCAGGGCTTTGCACCTGGCTGTTGTTAGAAGTCTTAAGTTTTCTTTAGCTCAGATTAGATTGTGATGCTTTGCACTCAAAACCAACAATGTTTTGATAAGTGGGGTGGGTAATTTCTGAGAGGCCTAGCAATAGCAAGCTATAAGATTCCACCCTTCCCTTAGAGCACTCTTTAAAGATGGATGAAAGGATATGGATGGATGGACTATTGACTCTCTCCCTGCCTGTGGCCTGGCCTCAGGTGAAGTGAAAAGCCCACTGATCTAACACGTCATGCTAACAACTGCACGTCAACCAGAACGTTGTAACATTAATACTGTGACTTATGACTCCATATCAGGGATTTTACTTGTGTATTATAAGACAGTCAGTAACATGGCCAGACCCTGGGGCAAATAAAGGTCTACCAACACCCCTGTCATGTAAAAGAGATGAGTCGGACCATTTTTTATGCCTTTTAGACAAGTCATATTTTACAAAGTATCAACAGCTAGTATGTGCTGTACTGTATGTGTGTTTGTAATATGTCACCTGTGTATAGTCAGGAGACTTGTTATAGAATGTTACTGTATAGCAACACCGTACAGTATTTGGAAATTCTGCGATCTGGTACTTTTTGTTGGTCATATGCTTTTCTCAGGGAGCTTGAGTTAATCATGTTGTAATATTTGGTTGGAAACTGCAGTAATATTTGAGAATAACACTAAGAAAAACAAGAATGTTTATACTTTTTTGGACCTGCACTTATGATTTATTTTAATTTCCCTTTTACTACTTATAACTGTTGACTTCCACTATGAAGTCCACACAACGCACCCTAGAGGTCTTAGTATGGTCCCAAGTAGGGCTGGTCTGAATATCAATTTGGTATGCACTTGGCAAAGACAACGTGACACAGGAAGGAAAACATGAATGATAACCTCGAGTTATCATCATGCGGTTTACAATGCATCTTATTTTTCATCGCATTCGTCGGTAAAACACAACCAACTTAGGGGACGACAGCAAGCAAGTTAGCCCGAAACTTATTGCAATGACAAATGTAGTATTATGTGTAATGTTAGCATATATGCTAACATGAGCTGGTGTAAATTAAACAAACTAGCGCTGCCCAGAACAGATTAGTGAAGTGATAAAGTGAGTTAGTGTGCACATTAAAAGATTGAACCATGTGTAACATGCCCGCATGATTAAAGAAATGTACTTCAGTTTATGTGAACCTTTTTGAAAGATTTATCAGGATCCTCTCTGTTGAAAAAAACTGCATATGCTGGGTATGTTTCGATGCTGGTTTGACTTTCTTTAACCAGCACATGACCAGTTTAAAGCAGCACAAACCAGCATCAAAACATACCAAACCACCATATGCTGTTTCTTTCAACGGGGCTTGAATCCATTACTCAAGTGACACAATGCAGCGCTATATATGTGTTCAGGTGCTTTTGCTCTTCTCTTCAAATTATAAGCCCATATCGAAATAAATTACTGTTCCTTATAGAAAAAATATTGAGTTTAAATTTTGCCATATCACCCCCTACTCCCAAGTTTCTTTCACCTCTTGTTTGTGCTGATTTCCATCAATGTCTGCCTCGTCGACCATATCCTTGCCTGAGCAAGCAGCAAGCGTCGTGTGAAGCTCAACAGTTCTCCTCTCTCTGTGCTTTTTGTCATTTACGCTTGAGGAATGGCGGTGGAGCCGTGAGCCACAGGTCTGGAGAAAAGAAAAGGACAGCTGCATGGAAACGTTCTCCGTGGCTGACTTGGTCACCTGCCGAGTGGCTGTCAGATCAGCCTGGAGTTAAGGCCCTCCCTGATGTTCATCGCTGGGGATTGTGGGTAATTGGAGAGATTCGCTTCTGTTCCCGCACAGCCGTGGTTGCCTCAGTTCAGAGGCTGACCGCGGGAGCAACACTTTTCCCCTGCAGAAGTATAAGGTCTAGAAACACTCCGATTTGACAAATCTATGGGTTGGGCCTGAATTTGAATGAGACGCTGCAGATTTTGTCCTTGACTTCTATTTTTACAAAAATTCGGGAAGAAATCACCTTGCGCTGAGTCATGCATTAGTAATGGATGATATGAACCAAGAGTGCATTAGCACATAGCTGTTGAGAGCACTCTGCACTCCTATAGAAGCAGAAAAATATAAATCAAATGTTTAGATGGTGATTGGGGTTGTGTTAAGGGCGGGAAGAAGAGATGCATGTGTTTATCTGGGGAAAACTGTTCTTCAAAGACTTTCAGAGAATGTTAATCATTCAAAGCTTTGAAGAGTTCTCAGTTAAGCGTCTTGTAACAATTTGTTTAAAAAAAGTGTTTGATGATTGACAACCTATAGTAAAAGTTTTCAAATGATCTCCGCTAGATTTCTGTCCGTAAAAATTCAGTGAGAAATGTTAAAGTGTGTACTGAAATCTAATTTTAAAATGGAACTTTATTCATTCACAGTGCAGTCTTCTAACTCTCTCTGGACACATGAGACTAATGTAACCAAACTTCAATTTAATCTTTATTTAATCTCCTTTTTGTCCAAACAAAAAAGCTAAAATATAGAGATGTCCTAATGTCTTTCTTTTTTCTATGGACAATATCTTCTTACTTTTTCTGTTCAACAGGATTTATTTTAAAGCCAGAACAGGATTAGCAAACGTGCCAGATGATGTTCAAATTGTACGCCATATGTTACAAATGATGACATTTAATTTTCTAATGCGTTTATTTGCTGTTAATGTTTTCTTCTGAAAAATGAGAGTTTATTCCATGTTCAGACCGGATTCCATCTGCCGAATAATTTGTGTTTCAGCCAAAAGATACTTTGGAATTAACTGAAATGCTTTTTGAAATGAACAAGAACACATGCTTAAAGGGGTGATATGACACGGATGAAACAAATATTATCGTTTGTTTTAGATGTAATGCAATGTGTATACCCGATTTAAGGTTCAAAGCAATTGTACTGACATGTGCTCCCACCTTTCTTGTGTATACATTTGGGCGGTCTTAGTCAAATCATACCACGAATTGAAGTAGATTTGTGGCGGTGTGTTTACACGAGGCGTTTCAGGCAGGTCTGGGTGAGCATTTGCTTATAGATAGTGCTTTTGATCCGACAGTTTCATTTTTGCAATTTTACATGTCTAATACATGCATAGGCAACTTATAACACACCAAAGACCCCTTTGACACATAGATTTAAAGTGTTTGTTACTGAATGGTTTTTTACCCTATTTACAAAATGAAAGGCAAAGAGAACTTGATTAAACACAGAATTCAATGGAAATAGTACTTTTTTTTCAAGAGTTTATTTGCAAAAACAATTAAGTGTTTTACAAAAAAGAACTGTTTTTTTATAATGTTATCATGTTTTTGTGTTAGCTGAATTTTTTGGTTATTATTACTCAATCAAAATGTATTATTACTTAATCAAAAGTTTGGTTATCTGAAAAGTTATCTGTTTTTGTAAATTAATCTTTATTTATTAAGGACATTTATAAGAGCATTCAACCATTTTAAACAAATTTAAACACTTGGCATAGTCACTTGGCAATAGTTAAAATAACTGCAAAGTGCTGCTGGACCAAAGATATGGATAAAGGTTCTTGAAGTGTATCAAGTCATCATAGATTATAGTCTTCATGAGTCTGAAAGTTATCTATCTATTGTTTACCTCACATTCTGCATGAATATGTCTGACACCTTTCATTGTAGAAAATATAATAATCAAGCAAATACTCATTCTTGCCATGTATGTGTATTACTAAGTGATGAACTAAATTAGAGAAAAAGACTATACAGATAAGATACACATCAACGAATATAGAGATTGAAACTGATTGGTCCATCCTCAGTCATCTAGGTTACTACACATTCCCATTTCCCACAGTGCATAAATAGACGTCTTGTGCCGTCTTGTTTTCAGGTATGAATAACAGCTAGTTGATATCTTCTCCATTTCTGATATCTCTCTATGAAACGCCGCCGCACCCCCCCTCACTGAGTCCTCAGCAGGGGAAGATGGGTGTTATAAAATAGCCTGCTATTCATGCGTGAGAGGGTCTCATTGCGGATCAGCCTTATCATGCCATTATTTAGTCAGCATGATAATGAGACACAACAATGGATTCAGGTTCTGGAGATCTAACTGGCCTTGTAATAGCTGTGACTGTGCGTCGACATCTATTTAAAAAAATCAAAACATCCAGTCAAAACATTTAGCTGCATCATCAGAAGGGCGCCGACACGTTTAAATGTAAATAGCGTTTTAGGTTACCTCATTGTACAATTAAAACAGAACAAAGCATGTGTTTTGCAATATTTCATGCCGCAGCCAACTGAACCAAAGAGAATTTAAAGATTTTTGTTTATTGGAAAGTTTCATTTCAAACTTGGCAGACTCTCAAGTCTCAAGAGGTGTTATTTTCAACATTTTTTACAGCCGTGATCCCTTGCCTGAGCTTCACCAGATAAAGGCGGCAGCAATTCTGTCTATGACAGTATGTCGTTACGCCAAAAAGATGTGATTTGTAAAATAGCCTTTGTCATGTATTGCCTCTTGAGTCCAGTTAACGATTGGCTTCCATGATATCTCCGATCAGCGTAATCGCCCAATCTTTATTTTTCCACATGTCCTCAGTCTGATATGCTTTCAACTTCATAATAAAGAGACGACAATCCGGGCTGTATTCTTGTCAAAACCATGAGGGACAAAGCCCAAGTCTCATCTGTACGTTCTCCCACTTACATTCAGCATAAATAACTTTTAACTGGGCTTAAGAACAAGTCTGCCTTTTTACTTCTATTTGACTTCAGTGTAAAAATTATTTGAACTTAAAGAAATGTTACTTGGTTGCCTTAAAATTTGATTTTAAAATAACTTTAAAATATTTGTTAATAGATGATTTTGATGCAGACTTGTTAAGTTAACTTATATTTTTTAGATGAATTAACTAAATATTTAAGGCAACCATGTTACTTATTTTTTTTAAGTTGAAACAACAAATCATTGAAAGAAAAATTGGACACTGTCATTACTCGGTCATTACTGCGTGTTTGGGTGGGACTGTCTGAAGGAGATGTTTGGGAAGCATACAATGCAAAATAAAATAAAAGTATGATTTGACATCACAGAGAGGTAGATCAACTGCAGACTGAAATCCCAGAGGCCAGTGTTCTGATGTCACAGAACACAATGCACAATGCTCACTATAAGCGTCTAATGGGAGATCTATCTGTGTGTGCCTGTCCACCATCAGCCACCTGTGTTGATAAATTTCTCCTTAATCTGACACATTGTGCATTAGTGTCTCGGACTCAGAACTAATGTCATCCATTAGCTTGCTCTCTTCCACACCCACTAACATCACAGTGCCAAAAGCCGCTTAGCATCCACTTAGATCTCAGTGTATTTCTAAGACTGATATCTCTGCATCAAACACATCGTCTTTTTTTGGGTGTGACATGCTTTAAACTCCCATTTTCGTGTTAGAATTCAGCTTGTGTGGTCGAATCACCGAAACGCCAGTGCCAAGTTGCTTTTTTGTCAAAGAAATATAGTGCGACTCTGCTGGTAATAGTTCTGTGCTGTTGAACAAAGTGTTTCCTGTTGGATTTATTTTGCCCTGTGCCAGTGTGGCACGTACCAATAACGTACAATAATAACAACATCATCCGGAGCCTGTTATCTCTGCATTCCTTCTGTTGCTCGGATGCCCTCGTGTTTCATTCACCTGGTGTCTGAAGACATCTGCTCCTCCATCTCCCTGACACACACATACACACAGAGCTCATTCTGAGCTTCAACACCTCCTTCTACTCTACTCTCTTTTCAATCTATTCTCATTTCATTCTATTTGTATGTCATTCTCCTTCCATTCTCGTTCTGTTCTGTTCTCATTTCATTCACTTTCAATTCTCATTCTATTCTATCTAATCCTTTTACACCTCTACTCTACTATACCCTTCCCTACTCTACTCTACCCTACTCTACCCCATTCTACTCTACCCTACCCTACCCTACTCTAGTCTACTCTACTCTACCCTACCTACTCTACCGAACTCTACCCTACCCTTCCCTACTCTTCCCTACTCTACTTTACTCTACTCGACTCTACTCTACCCGTCTTTACCCTACCCTACCCTACCCTACCCTACTCTACTCTACTCTACTCTTATCTACTCTACCTTTCTCTACCCTACCCTACCCTACTCCACTCTACTCTACTTTACTTCACCATACTCTACCCCACTCTACCCTACCCTACTATACTCTACTCTACTCTACCCTACCCTACTCTACCCTACTCTTCTCTGCTCTACTCTACTCTACCCTACTCTACTCTACTCTACTCTATTCTATTCTACTCTACCCTACCCTACCCTACCCTACCCTTCCCTTTCCTACTCTACTCTACTCTACTCCATTGACTAATGTAATAAAATACAACGTCTAATCTAATACTTTGTACAGTTCTGTTTTATTGTGTTCTGTACATTTTTTTCCAGCATATTTTCCACCAGTAAATAGCACTACAGCTGTGTTTGTTCTGCTCTCTTCTCGTAGGCATTATGTGTTTTAACCCCACTCTACATAGACTTTCTGTACTGTTAGATCGCTTCAATATAACAGGACTTGTTGCTTTTCTTCATAATTTGTATGTGTAGTGGAGTATGCGAGGCGAGACCGTGGTTCGAGGCCGGTAAGTAATTGTTAATTAGCGCCAGTGGTGCGCGCACCGGCCTCGCATCACGTAGGAGATTGGAGCATATAAAAGGAACACGCGACCGGACCGTCGAAGAGAGAGGACCGGGCCCGAGCTTGTATTGTATTTATGTTTTATTTGCCGGCCGTCGTCCGTGAGGGGCGGCCGGCTGTCTATTAATGTTTATGTTGTTTGTTAGCCGGCGGTCGTCCGTGAGGGGCCGTCGGCTGTTATATTATTTATTAAATGTTTTTGAATGTCTTCCGGTTCCCGACTCCTTCCTTCCATACCTGAATAGTATTACATTGGTGCCGAAACCCGGGAGGAAGGAGAGACATGCTGTCGGAGAGTCCTCGCCGCCGAGGGACCTCGCGGTGCCGGAGAGTTCGGGCAGCGCGGACGAAGGGCGTCCGCCAGATGCTGCCCGAAGCGGTGGCTCTGGGGAAACGGAAGTGCAAGTTGTGGCCACCGTCAAAGCCTCGGTGGAACGGCGACCTGTGCTGCCGCGCCCCTGGGTCGAGGTGGGGTGGCTAACGTCCAAGCGGGAGCGGGGGAGTTGCCGCCGTCCGCCAGAGGCCGGAGCCTGCGTCCGTCCCCCGAGGGGGAGGAGCAGGGGGCGGGAGTGCCGAGTGGGCCACCGCCTGCCAGTGGCCGGAGCCTGCGTCCGTCCGCCCAAGGGGGAGGAGCAGGGGACGGGGATCTCGCCCCGACTCCCCGATAAAGGAGGAGCCACCGCCGGCCGCCAGGGGGCGGACGGTCGAGCCGTCCACCGAGGGCCCAGGGCCACCGCAAGGCACCGCGAAGGAGAGTACTCCGGTTGGTTGAGGAACGAGCGGCAGCATGTCAGGGAACCGGACTATAATTTTTTTTTTTTTCTTTCCTCTCTCCCCTCTCTCTTTCCGGTCGCTCCGAGGGCTCCCGTCTCCGTTGTCTCGTCTCGTCGCTGCATACCCCCGCCCCACCCCCCCCCGAGGGAGGGGGAGGGAGCATGCACAGTCGCGGGGGTACCCCCCGGCCTGTGAGGGGCGATGGGGGTATGTAGTGGAGTATGCGAGGCGAGACCGTGGTTCGAGGCCGGTAAGTAATTGTTAATTAGCGCCAGTGGTGCGCGCACCGGCCTCGCATCACGTAGGAGATTGGAGCATATAAAAGGAACACGCGACCGGACCGTCGAAGAGAGAGGACCGGGCCCGAGCTTGTATTGTATTTATGTTTTATTTGCCGGCCGTCGTCCGTGAGGGGCGGCCGGCTGTCTATTAATGTTTATGTTGTTTGTTAGCCGGCGGTCGTCCGTGAGGGGCCGTCGGCTGTTATATTATTTATTAAATGTTTTTGAATGTCTTCCGGTTCCCGACTCCTTCCTTCCATACCTGAATAGTATTACAGTATGCATATCTGGCTCTGTTTCGACTGCAGACAGTTCTTATTTGTTTTCATACATGATCTGTACGATTGCATGTCCACACTCTTTCTTGACAGCAATCAAATCGAATCTGTGTTCAGACGTAGCAGGCATTTTCCGGCATATCATTGTTTACTATAGTAATTTCCTTAGCCGTCAGCAACATGCCATGTGAGTTTTCCCTATAAGTACTAAGAACAGCAAGCTGTCAGTTTGGGGGGAGCTGACAGAAAGCTAGAAGTATGTCCTTTGCTTATTTATGTCAGGCTGCTTGGCCACAGTGCTCAATTCTTGTGTACGAGACAGGAAAATTGACACAGGAGGGTCTTGCTTTTTCATATGGAATTTTCCCCCAAGATTTCAAGTTCCAATCAGTATTTGTTAATACTGCAATATGTGTCAAAATCACCCATATACATATCTTTACACTACAGAAATAGTTTTCCACCTCTTTGGTTAGAAAGAACATACTGCGCCTGGTAATCCAGACTTGACCTTCCATGCACTACTCTCTGATTTATTTCTGGAAGCAGTCATGTTTCACTCCCTGAAAACTACATACTGTGAACAAAAAACTGTTCTTGTTCACGTTCACATGTGTTGAATGGAAGTGTAAGTGTTGCAGGTGCGAAATCAATGAGAACTTGATGATGCCGGTTGTTGTGCGTTGATGTTTGCGAAGGCAGAAGATCCACTTTGTCTCAAACCACTTATTACTGAAATGAAAAACAGACATTTTAGATCATGATAGCAGTAAATGTCTAGAGGATGACTACCTTGAATAGACACCACTTGTGTGTTTTACTTACTCATGCATTCAAGCCAATGTTATTTATATTTTCTTTGTGAGTAGATACGTGGAAAGTGATGTTTTGCATATTGTAACAAAAAAATTGAAGTTAAGTAGGGTAGAGCTATTGGCAACATGACTTGCGTCATTGTATATAATGTTTTAATGCTTCATTTGATTTATTTAGCTTTTGGTGCTCTAAAAATCTTTTACAGGTTTCGTTTTTCAATTCCTGTTTTAATGACAATTTTGTTTAAAATTGTGTTTATTTTGTCTGTTATATATTTTTACATATTTCAGTTTTTTTTTTTTTAATTTTTAATTTGTTATTTTGATACAATATAAGGAAAATTAGACCTTTCATATCCGAGCATGCTACGCAGGTCCTAGTCCGGGCTCTTGTTCTGTCCAGACTGGACTATTGTAATGCACTACTAGCAGGACTTCCTGCTTGCACGACCAAACCTCTACAGATGATCCTGAATGCAGCAGCAAGAGTGGTTTTCAACAACCGAAGAGAGTACACATCACTCTTCTCTTCATTACTTTACATTGGCTCTCTATAGTCGCTCGCATCAAATTCAAGACTCTTGTCCTGGTGTACAAGACCACCACTGGTTTGTTGGCACCCTCTTATCTTCATTCACTTATGCAGACTTATTTACCCGATAGATCCTCACGCTCTGCAAATGAACGACGTCTTGTGGTGCCATCCCAAAAAGGTAAAATATCGCTGTCACGAACCTTCTCTAGATCGGTTCCACATTTGTGGAATGATCTGCCTGCTGCTACAAGATCAGCAGATTCTGTCGCCATCTTTAAGAATCGGCTGAAAACATATCTCTTCCGTCAGCACCTGACCAATAATTTCTGACTTCTATATCTTTTCTACAATATCTAATAAAAAAAAAAAAAAGCATTCATAGATAAACTAAACTTGGCTCTGTTCACTGTAGTAGGCTTTGTGAGAGATGTTTTTATGGCTCTTATGCTTTTTGTTGTCCTAAAGTTTGACCCAATTGCTTCCATTGTTTACCTGACTTGTAAGTCGCTTTGGATAAAATCGTCAGCAAAATAAATCTGTCATTTGAATTTTCGTTAATTTTTTTAAAATGAAAGAAAAAATATCATAATACTAACATACTTCGTAATCCAGCATCATATTGAAATCGTTTTTGATTCAATTTAAAATTTTACTTATTTGCTTTTTTTCAATAGCTGAATAGAACAGTTGTAAAGTAGTTTTATTTAATCAGAAATCACAGATTCAATTAAACACTTATTAACACTTATTCTGTAAACAGAGAATATTTGCAAGAACGATTCCTGTTCCCGGCTGATCGATTCCCTGGGGTCCAAACATCTTATGTTTGCACATCTCTACCCCTTTGCTAACAAGACTCAAATTCAAAAAGCTAAGGCTGTTGAAGCTCATATTGCCTGCTTTTGACAAATCTGCTCTAATTGCTCTCTAATTAGTATGTTCCTCAAAGCTGCTGAAGGTCACTTGCCGGAATGGGTGAAGATAATTACTGCAGGATGACATGTGCTGCCAGCCACGGGGACGGAGGAAGACTTTATACAAAATGAAAGGAAGCGCGAGGGGATAGAAAGCGATGCTGAGTATAAACAATTACACGAAAGGAGAGAGCGATGTGTATTTGTGCATGCACGTTTAATAACCCCAGCATCCCACCTCGGAGGTGAGAATATGAAGCAGCGTTTTCTCAAACGCTCTTCTGAGTCCACTCAAAAGCGCTCGGCTCTGCGGAGACTAATCAGTCTGGCGTAATCACCCTTCAAAATACCTTTGTTTAATTAGTCCATCCTGCCTAGAATCAAAAGCGGGAGGAAAAAATCATTGCTGTGGAGAAAAAGTGAGAGAAGGTTGCGAAAGAGGAGACAGTGTGTTAAAGTGGTAGAGCGCCGCGTTTAAGGTTAGGAGAAAATGTTCTCATCAAACAAGCGATACTTTTGTAGAGGGTTGCCGATCCCTCAGCGCTCTAACGGCCAGGACGCATCAGACGCTGTTTTTTTTGCTTTTTAAACACTTTCACAATCCCCTTGCTCAGTTTTTTCTTTCATCAGGCCTGCTTAGAATTTTTTAGGGATGTGTCTTACGCAAATGCACTCAGGACGCTTGCAAGGACACCTTATTGCTCTGAAGACAATCCACTTGAGATGAAAACATAAACATGATAATCCCAAATTACCACTCGGTATTCTTAAACTGACGAAGGGCAAAGCTAATGAATTCTGGAAAAAAGCAACCAGGCCATTCTTTTCACAACTTGAGGAGTCTCCAGAGACATTCATGCAAGTTTATAAGTAAAGTAAAACGAATGAACTACTTTACATATCTGAACAGAGAGATACAAAGGTGCTGTTTGAACATAAATGATAGATTGTACTCTTGTAGGACTATGGACAATAGAATAGCAAAAAAGATGTTTTAACTTAATTACATACTTTCACAGTTTATGTTCGTGTTATTTCCTAACTTTCTTTAAAGGTCCAGTGCAGTTTTGGACGATCTATTGACAGAAACGCAGAGGTGTATAAAGACCTTACATAATTAAGTTTTATGTTTTAGGTTTCTTTCTATTTTATTTTTATGCCCTTTACATTTGCCGTGTTATTTTTTTATAGCACGTTTTCGTTTCGCCTATCTCCTTCGGCAAAGAATCAAAACCATGACGACATTGTAGTCCTCTGTCAGCCACCTTAGTGCTTCGAAAGAGAGGGGTGGAGTGAGCCGTTGGTTGCATTTCGCAACCTCACCGCTAGATGCCGCTAAATTTCATAAACAGTACCTTTAATTCACATAATTTTTTGAGAGCTAAGAATTTACTCCTTACATTTGTTTTCTAATTGATGGTTTTATTTGGTAGAATGTTTTTCTTGATTATTGATTATTGAGTACATCAGAAGTAAAGCGGGTTGCGAGCTGTTTAAAAGTGGATTTCAAGAATACCAAATCAATTACTTCAGGATAACATAGGTAAGGATTCATCTCAACCCTCCATAGAGGAGCCATCATCATGTTTTTTCATTGTTCAAGCATAAGTCATATGCGTTTAAAAACCCAGCAAAACAACAGTGCTCTACGTTTTCGTCTTGTGTTTCTGCTTTTCAGCAAAGCATTTTCACAGGAGATAAATTCTTTGCAATCATTTTAGTTTTGGGTTTTCAATTTACCTTCTCAGCATCTCCCTGCGTCTCTCACTCTCGCTCGCTCACTCACTCCCGATGTCGTATTGGATTTTCAGTCCATTGGAAATAAATGTAGCCACTGTGTTTTGTTGTAACGAGCTCTGTCGATTGCCTAAATGTAAGTACGCACAATTTACGCCACCAGTTCGGCCATTTGTGGAATGCTTTAACATTACAAACAAATAAAAAAGCACTATCGCCCGCAGGCTCTCGCTGGGAAGTAATGCTGTGAAGTGACTAGTGGATGTGCGTTTAGCATAAAATCCAAAGGGCTCCCATAGAGTGGAACAAGAGGACATTTCCCCCCTCTCGTGTTTATCAATACTTGCCACGGTGGTGAAGACTAAACTAAACTTCTGCTTTCATCTCCTGTACCCTGAAAGACTAAAGTGTCTTGAGCATTTTTTAGAAATACTCTACATCCCATATAAAACAGTTCTTGCATCTTATTTCTATTGGTCGCTTATTTAATGTTTCTATCAATGGCTGTCAGTGGGGGATTCAGTGACTTTGACCCGAAGAATTGCAGAGTTCATTTATCAGCCAAGTATCAAACCTCTTCACACCCACTGTCTCGGGCCTCCCTGGAGGTCTTGCTTGCGCTTAACCTTCCACTCTCACCCATGCTGCGTTCACTGTCACCCACCAGCCCGAAGGTCATTTATTTGGCTGAGATGAATGACCGACTGTAACTTCTTATATTGCTCAAGTCAGGACAGAAACGCTGGCGTACCAGATATCATTTCATGGGGTGGGCATAAATTAAAAAGCAGCTTGGGCTTGGATGCATATATAAGGGATATTGTAGAGTCAGCTGGTAATTATCGCAAAATAAGCCCCGCCAGGGTGATCAGGGCAGTCTTGTATCACACTGAAGGGGCGTATTTTGTCATAATAACTAGCTGACTGTACATTATCCCCCTTATTACACAGCTGCTTTCTAAATAAATGAATGGACCTGAAATATTGATGCGAGTTAAAATTATGTTGTTGTTATTTATGAAGAAAGAGACCACAGAGCCAGTGGTGGTCTGTGAAAGGAAGGCTGAGGGCTGCAGAAAATAAAGCTATCATGAAGGCGAACAAAATAACTTCGGTTGTTTATAACAGTAATGTGCATAACTCAGATGTATGTAATGTAACTTGTTTTAATGTGAAATGGCCCAGTCAAGTTTTTTTATTGCTTGAATGCTAGAGGAGGCAGACCAATATAGAAATATGCATCTTAAGCAGGCTAAAGAAAAATGATGACATTTGTCTCCTATATAATCTCAATCCATCATAATTAGGAATTTTGTAAATAGTGTCTTTAAACTAGACTAAACTAGTTTCTAGTTTCCGATGCTCAAGACGATTTGCTTATTTTGAAATAATGTGAAATGCACCACCATCTACGATATAAGGGGACAACAGCAGAATTTTTTTTCATGCTCTACACCGCCTGACAGGGAATCACTCTGGCGCACCCTTCATTTCATCCCGAATTTCTTCCTTCCCAAGGATGTCTCTCCTAATGACGCTAAATCTAGCATGCTTAATTGGACCAGTGAACTATGTTATTGGAGCTGGAACCGTATTTCTATTGGCCCCAAAGGCAATTCAGCCCTGTGACACTAGGGTGGGTGGAGAGGGAGGAATTATGGGAAAGTGTTGGATTGGGTTGGCGGTGTAGAATGAGAGAGAGAGTAATATAGATAGAAACAGGGAATTTCGCAGGGGCTGGATGGGCTGGATGTTAACTCCTAACTTGTATGACACTTGTTTGTGGAGCATGCTCTTCAGCTTCCGTCACCTCTTTTTTTTATGATTTGAGGAATTATGTACATCATACGTGTAACACAGCTGGTCAGGGTGAAAAGCTTTGCAGGGCCATAGTATCAGCCCCGGAGCATCCTTCTTGATAACAGTTTACAATAAGGTTGCATTTGTTAACATTAGTAAATGCATTAGCTATGAACTAACAGTGAGCAATATCGTTTTTTAGATTTATTACTCTTTGTTAATTTTAGTTACTGCCAATACAATTCTTCATGTTAGTTCATTGTACATTAACTCATTTAAACAGTTATAGCTTTTGATTGTAATATTTTGATGGTAAATGCTGAAATGAATATAAAAAATGAATGAAAAATACGTTCTGTAGAAGTATTGTTAGTTCATGTTAGCTTATGCTGTAAAGTGATCATTCACCCAAAAATAAAAATTCTGTCATATTTTACATTTCAAACCTGTAGATATCAATTTCTTCTGAAGAACACATAAGATATTTTGAAGAATGTTGGTAACTGAACAACGGCATTACCCGTTGACTTGCGTTGGTTTTTTTGTCCAAACAATAGTCAATGGGTACCTGTACTTGTTCGGTTACCGACATTCTTCAAAATATCTTCTTTTGTTTTCTGCAAAAAAGAAGTAATTCATTAAGTTTTGACTTGACAAGAAGGTTGCCAAATGATGACTGAATTTTCATTTTTGGGTGAACTATCCCCTAAACTAACGTTAAGAAATACAATCTTATTTTAAAGTGTTACTCTCAACTTTTCACTCCATTTAAACCCCCTGTTTTACAACCCTCACTGGATGTGTCGTTTTGGATGTTTCCTTTTGTAGCGAACGGAAACAAATTTGAGCAAATCATATTTCACCTTTTATGTGTCAGACCAGACACCCTCAACAAAGAACATTGTTTGACATTTTATATTATTCATAATATAGCATTTCATAAAATGAAAAAGTATATATTTATTTCTAGATGCAAAGAAATATGTTCCATGCTCAAACTATAATGAAATATGTTTCATTGCAATTTCCAGTGCATTTTTGAGTTATTGCCTTTGAATTTCACAAAAATTGAATATCCACTACTGTGATTGTGATATGACATGCATCAAATATTGTAGAAAACAAATCTTTGTAACTCTCCTACCTAAAATTCATATGGCCCTGCGCCATGCAGAACTATTTCACATTGATTATTTCAAAGTTGTGTTATTATCATACAGGATCCTAAAGTGTCCTCTGGCTTCTTTTGCCAATGGTCCTCTGACCGTGCAGCATATTGCACCGTTCCTCCTTCTGTCTTCGAGCCCTCTGGGTTTTGCTGTCCCTCGGCCACACTAGCCCTCAGTCATCTGTGACTCTTCATCTGATGGACATTAATTGCTTCCCTCCAGACTTGTTTACCATGGCTCGGCCCTGATTACGATGTCACGTACGCAAGGCTGTGTGGGACCCGTGGCCCCTGGGCATTCTGGGAAAGCTAGCTAAAGCTGCTTATCTGGTGTCCAATCATGCTACCTCATGCTTCTCATGCTGCTCTCATTATGTATTAAAACCATTTGGAACGTCTCGTTGACGTTAATAGCAATATCCCTAACAAATTGTATTGGATTACTAGTCAATTCTGTGTTTAAGATGTCAGATTTCAGAGCTGTGATATGAAGAGGAGGGCCGTCCTGTTCACCTGATGATGATCAGAGATGAGTCTGCCCACTCGCGACTCTCCCGCTGACATTTCCCACACAGGAAATGTGTCTCACTGGCATTTATTCAGCACAGAGAGGTTTCGGCTCCTGGCCGTGCGTGTCATTTACCCAGGAGGTGTTCAAACAGTGCTTCTGTGGCTTTCTAACATGGTCCGTCCTTCCTCTCTCGTGTCCTGTGATATGAAGATTAAAACCAACAACTGGCTGGAAAAAACAGCTTCATTCGCCCCCGACGCGGCACCTCTGTCAGCGCCCTAATTACTCTGCATCGCCACTCTCTGCGGTGGCATTTATTGCAGATTTGAATAATTTGTTCAGCAGATGGTAAGAATGTCAAACTGTGACACAGATTTACTAATCTTCCCCGAGATGAGGGTACGAGGCGGTTGACAGTATATTGTTTTAATAATGCCAGGGAGGTGCCACAAGATGACTTCTAGTCGGTCACTCGTCCGCGGGTCACTCTGCTCTCCATCAGTGTCAACGTCCCAAAGTCTATTTAACCCACATCAAGGTTGCGTGAGGAGAAGACGAAAGATACACCTGAAGCCGTCTACGCTCTCACCTGGTGCTATTCAAGTACCTCATCTGCCGCTGTTGCAGGCGCTAGACTTGTCAGCTTTTCATAACTTCGTAGGGCCCTTGGCATATGTTTGCACCCCGCATCGAAAGAAGAGTTAGGAAGGGCGCTAACTGTAGATACGTTTCCAGTGCTCAGCGAAGCATCAAACCATCATGGTTATTTTACCCTACGTGAGCTGCAGGTTAAGGTACGTGTTATTTTGCATGTGCGCGATACTGTGTGGGTTTAGACGGGAAGTCATTACTCGAAGTCCCAGCGGACCGGTCCCGCCGTTGTCTCTAACTGTGTCCCCCAGTAGCCAGTGCTTAATTACCATCAGCGTTCGCACCTTCACTCTGGCGGCTGCGCGGTCGTGACGTACGGTGTCAGCACACCTGCCGCAAATCCCTTTGTTTAAAGGCAGATTAAGAACCTGAGAGCATGGGCAGGATGTGGATTTTGAGCTTAGTCTAATAAACAGCCACTCTTGTTGAGGAGGATGAGGTGGGGTGGATGAAAGAACAGGGTGGGGGTGCAAGAATTGAGGGAAATGAGAAATTAGAAAACTGGAGCCACAGGGGCAAACTAGCCGAAATGAAAGGACCATTTTTCAAAACAGACTTGAAATGACATCTGTGAGTGTGTTCTCAGCGAGGTTTTTAGTGAACATTCAGAGTAGGTAAATTAAAGGTTTCTCCTTGCCAGCCATCTTCATTACCTGCAGTGTTTACAGAGGATTTCATGACTAATCGGATAAAAAAACAATACTTCTAATACCACGCAAAAGTTGGTAGCAACAAATAGAAGCTAATGTTTTACACAATATAAATATACTGTATTTATATATATATAAATTGGGTATAAATGTATATATATGTATACATACAAGTATAAACATACGCATACATACATACATACATATATACATGCATACATACATACATGCATGCATACATACATACATCATACATACACAAATATAAATATAAATAAATATATATATTCAATTTACTTAAACAAGTCGGAATTTTTTGTCACAACTTGATTTTTTTTTAATTTCCAGTACATGAATGATTTATGTTAAGATATTTTTTATTTAGTTGTTTTATATGTTTTTCAGTACAGAGAAACACTTGGTAGTGTTAAATATTCATTCATCACTGTTAACTTAACATTTAAAAAAGAAAAAAAATGTTTTATGTCACATTAACTAGAATATTTTGGGTGAGAATTTAAATAAAAATATGAAACTTTTACTCGCATAGAAAATATAACATATTTATCATAGATAAACAGTGCAGAGAAAACATAACTTTATTATTAGCAACCGATGCACAAATTGCTTGTAAATCCAACACATTTTTCTTTCAGTGTAAAGATTTGATCAAATTTCTAGAAGTGTTAGTAAATCTGTACATATTATAGGATTGATTGTAGTGATGGTGTAAATGTTAATGATATCAGTTATGTTTCCTGAGCCTTTAACCATAACACTGTGTAACCTCAAATTGAACTAACATTTACATTGGAGAAAACCCCAAACACAGCTAGAGCAAAGACTTTGGCTCCTTTTTAACAAAAAAATATTCCATTGCCACTGCTGAACAAAATATTCATGTTTAAGAAAACCGAAATAGTTCTGCAGTGAAGCTAAGCAAACATTCTCTTCTCTTGTGCATGCGGGCGTGATATTCTCACAAGTCAACCCATTTCCAAGGTGATGGTTGTAATATGTTTTAAAATAGAGAGCAACTTGGCAGTATTTGCCTGATAATAGGAATACCCTTTTTTCCCAGAAGGTGAAGATATATCGGAAGCTGAGATATAAGAGGACTTCCCCAGAGACCTAAAGAAAGTCATATATACAGTACAGAGAGAGAGGAAATAGAGATAACAGCTTCACCTTTACAGTTTGGCCGTGTTGGATTTAAGTGTTGAACCCAGGAAATGCTCTTTCCTGTCCCTCATAGCTCCATATAGGACTTGATTAATGACCCTTGTCTGGAAGAGGATGCGCTCATTAAAATCTTCATCAAAAGCCACACAATTGTGCTCTGTTCAGCCATGCCTCGCCATCAAGACTGCGACACAGTTTAAGATCTTTGCTTCTCATCTAAGAGGACACTGATGTCACAAGAATAAGTTGCAGAAGAAATGAACACTGTCCAAATGTTCATCAGTATGCAATGCATGTGTTAGAAAATGTGTCTTTCTGACTTCCTCCCTAAAATAAGAGCAAACAGCTTATGCCATTTCAAGGTTGCGGTTGTCAAGTAAATTATATCCTGACGAGTGCAAAATAAGCTTTTGGTAAAGACATCTTAGAGGTTGAAGTACAAATAAAGAAAGGTCTTATGTACCTCATATTTGGTCCGGGAGAATCCCTTATACACATGAGTTGAGTTTTGATGGGCTGATGTTTAAAATTAAATTAAAATGAAACATTAAAAAAATTGTAGAACACTTGAGAAGAAAGTTGGTAACCGAACACCACTGGCCCCCATGCACTTTCATCTTAAGGACAAAAAAACAATGAAAGTGAATGGGAGCCAGTTTACAACATTCTTCTAAATATCTTCTCTGGTGTTGTGTGGAAGAAAGAAAGTCATACAGGTTTTTAAATGATGCAGGATTTTATTTTTTTGGGTGAACAATCACTTTAATCCTATGTTGCACAATGATTTTTCTATGTCTAGTTGGTGGCAGGTGGTATTAGGGAGAGACAATTTGTGAGAAAGCTGTTTGTTGGCCAAAAATGTATATTTGCTCTTGAATACAAGATGACTCATACATATTTTTAGGATATGTTTGTTTTCCAATAGATGTGCCATACGTTTATTTTGGCAGCATTTATGAGATGTCTATTGTGTATAGCTGAAACTGACTTTTAAGATTCTGAAAATTTTTTTTGCATGCATCACCTGTATATGATAATTGTGTGAATAATTAAATTATTTCCTCGTGCTGATGCAAGAGACGTGTAATCTAATCACAGTAATGTGTGCCTGCATTGTAACCGGCGTGTGTCTGTTGCAGATAAAAAACCTGTAATATGTGCATGAAGCAGAGGTCAGTTTTTGCAGCTAATCTTGGGGCTGTTTTCAGTGATAACAGGTTTTATATACCGGTTGATTCTACTAAAGTCATGTAAATAAATTTCAAAGAAGGATCATACATTAATTCCATCTTACATTTGTTCAAGTAATGCTTTCTGTGATAGATAAACGTACATTTTCATGCTTCATTTTCATGTTTTGAAATTGGTTTTCAGTATTCATTTAGATGACTGAGTATCGGAATAGTGTATTGAAGGCATCTCCTCACCTGGATACAGGAAGTGATGTGTAGTTATTTAGTGTCACAGACTAGAAGACGAGTCTAGGGCCATCTGCTTTTTCTAACTTTGTTCTAACTTTTGTTTATTGTTGCTGATGCATTTAGAGTCAAATGTGACCCTTTCATCTTGTATAAAATATTGCATCCATCTGTTATTTGCAATGAACAACCGTAATTTGTAGGGAAAGTGTTTGTTTATGACTTTGTGTTGATAAAAGCGCTCCCAGCTTTAGCCCTTGGTGATCTTTCTGTATTGGCCAGATCTTTCATTCTGAGCTGTCTCCTCTGAGACCAATGTCATATTTAAGCTCTCGCCCTTGAAAGTTCAAGTTAGACAGAAGCTCTTCATCCTGCCAACCTTTTGGCTCAGCCATTTTTCAGATTAATTCACAACCCTTTCATCATTCTCCAGATAAGCCTTTAGTTGTGATTTTTTTCGTTTCTTTGCATCGGTTTTGCTACTATTTTGTTGCATATCATCGCTTGCCTCTCCATTGTCCATTTTTCTTTATAAAGCAATGCTTTTGTTTCATGTTTGTCTGTGGGTTTTGCAAATATTTATCAAATAAAAAAAGGGCTTTTCAACTTTAACAACAGTGTGTTTAATTATAGAAAAAAATGCAGTGCTATGAAGAGGCAGTTTTGGAGCAGCAAGCTAGACGATCGAGTAGATATAACTGTGGCATGTCAAGTGCAGATTTTTTACCTGAAGCTCAATGTTGGTTTATGGTTGCGTGAACACATGTGTTCACTCAAGTGTACTGTATGTGTTGCCTTTAACACACATGTGGGTACACAACGCACACAGCCAAATAAATAATATTTAGATTGATTGGTTATTGCATCGTGAAAATATCAGGAAGACATTGATATTGTCTCTCTGTCTTTCTGGGGAGGGATGTATCAGTGGGCTGAGCCTGAGGAGGCAGAATTTGCCCAAACCCCCAGAGGTCTTTCTTCTTCTTCACTGCCTGTAATGAATGGAAAGACTGACCTGGTTCTGCTTTAGCCAGTGCTCGTATTAACCCGGTTCTACTCCACGTCATCGTGCATCATCTCACCTCTGTGGTGTTAGAGCAGCCTCAGGGCCCTTCTTAAACCAGCCCTCCACACTCGTTCTTGTGATCCACAGTGTCTTTGAATCATAAATCAGTGGTCTGAAGACCCCCGCAGCCCAATGGCTGCTTCGTGCAGGCCTGAGCAAAATAACCTTGGCTGACATCACAACAGAGATTTTAAATGCAGGCCTGTTTAAGTGAAGGTCAGATGTGTATATATATTTAAATAAGCGTATAAATATGATGCGTACTAAGATAAACATTCTCGTGTTAATTAATGTTGTATTTTAGACTATTAGGCCATTATACAGTAAACTTTTAATATCAGCTTTTCATCATAAGATACTACAGGTGAATCTCCACATTCCAATTTTTTAATGAATGCGTATTAAAACCAGCGCAGATGCACTCTCTGACCTGCACGTGTGTTTTCTGCAGTAAATAATTGGCTGACCTGATTATTTCTTTTGCATTTTCAATTATTTTGCAACATTTGCAGTACAGCTGGCGGCCGTGCTGTTATGTAATGATCCGTTGCTGTGCAGGAGAATCATCATCTCTATGCCACACGCTGGATTGTCCCTGGGGCAGTGGACTTCTCCTCCAATCGAGCTAATGCAGGAGGACCAGCGTGGAGAGCGCTTGTCAGGGGGGAACAGGAGCAGGCTGAGTTTGTTCTGACCGCACTTAGTAAAACAGACAGGCACATAGGGCCCAGCTAAAGTTCCCCTGTGACTTCCTCCTGCATTGCTTCTGTACCGAGAATGCTCAGGTAGAGCAGAATAATTGTGTGTGTGAGGAGGAAGGCTGCCCACAGCTGGACTGGTGTAAGTGAATTGACTTTTAATTACGGTCTAATTACTGTCAACTAGATTTTGCACTGAAATCCTGCGCGTATGTGAAGTTAGCACAGCACAGAAAAAGAAAAATGTCAAGAAATTAATTTGATAATTAAAAATAATTATTAAATAAAATGAATAACATATCCATGACATTATACTTTTCAATTTATTTTTTATTTCTTGTTCGTTATTATTTGTTGTTTACTTTCTTGTAGATGTAGAGTTATTAATTCTCTGCAGTTATTTAAGTTTATTTATTTAAATCCGGTAATTGGCTCGAATAAACATTTTCAAGAAATCAAAGTCATTTAAAAAAATAAATCACATATTTTATAATTTACTGTTTATGTTATAGTTTTTTTATTCAACAATTTATTTGATGTTGTTATTTATATTGTATTTTTTGGCTTTGGAGTTATTTATCATTTTACAGTTATTTGAAGTTGTTTATTTTAATCCAATTTTCGGCTGAAATAAAAAAGTCAAGAAATTAAAGACATTAACAAATAATAATAATATTATATTAGTATAATATATGTAAACTTATTTATTTATATGTTGTTGTTGGTGTTTTAATCCATTTTCATGTGGCTGAAGAGCTGTTTATTCTCCACAGTGATTTAAAGTCGTTGTTTAAATCGGGTTATTGGCTATAATTAAAAACTATGTCAAGGATTTCAAGATATTTTAAAATAATTATAACATAAAAAGTGTATAAAATCCATGTAATATTTATGTAATATTATTTATTTACGAAGTCCTTTTTTTATTTTCCAGTTTCTGTAGATTTATTTATTCTCAACAGTTATTTAAAGTTGTTGATTTAAATCCAGTTATTGGTTCAAAAATAGTGAAAAACAAATAAAATGACCAGAAGGTCATGTGATTCCTGGGTTTGTGCACCATCCAAGAAACCGCCTTTGAGAAGAATGCTGATGGATAGCCTTCTCCATGTATAACAGACGTCCTTGGTTCAAACCAACAGATCAGAGCACCACAGAGCAAAACTACAGTAGTTAGATTTTGTAGGTAAATCACGAGATAGCACATAGCTGTCTATGAAGAGTTCGGTGGGTATTTAGACCGCTGCTTCTGTCACGGCCTGTTGAGTGTCGCTACTTCTCTGCCTTTGCTAGTTATGGCTTACCGCTGCATCTCAACCAGCATGCCATGGATTTCAAATGGATTATTGCTGGTGTTTGTATGTTTGAGGTGAGATGAGATCGGGTTGGTCTGTGTTTGGACTCCCTGTTTTCCACGGCACATCAAGGCATCTGTGATTATCCTCTCACGGCCACAGAGGGAGCTTTTGGCACTCTGTCTGTGATAATGAGGGAGAGACTTGTAATGCCCTCAAGTCATTTCCTTACTCCTCCCCCTTCTCCTCTCCTCCACCATATCACTCATCCTCAGCATCACGCCTTCACTCCTACACACATCTCACTTCCTGCTTCACTCCTTCATCTGTGATTATGGCTACAATGACAGTTTCTTCTTGTTGAATCGATGTTGTTGTACTTGCAGTATATGAACCCACCATGCTAACATAGTTGCACTATGGAAGATTTAGCTGTGGGACTGGATGTTGCTGTTTTCTAATAGTTGTAATATAATGTGATTCTCTAGGATGCTGGTGTCTGGTGTTTATATTTTCCGCTTCTGTAAACGGTATCTGTCTTCTGTTGACAGGTGAAGGACTGTGCAGTTGTTGAGACCTCAACCTTACGGGCTGATCAGATCATTGGGCTGCGGCCATGGACCTGAAAGAACGCCGACACCGCACACTGACCCACGGCCGATGTGGGAAAGACTTCCAGTTCACCACCTCCACCCTGGACCACGACGAGCGCCGCGTACCAACCCAGAAATCGTACAGCTCCAGCGAGACACTCAAGGCTTTTGATCATGAATCACGGCTTCATTATGGCGGATGTGTGAATGACCTTGTGCATCATGAAGTGGATGAGTTTACCAGACAAGGAGGTAAAAACACAAAGACAATCACATTGGTCAAATTTTTTGAATATAAATCTTGTTAGCCCTAAAAATGTGTTTACACACTTCAACCGTGTATTTTCATATATACATGTTGTTTCGAGTTGAAAGCGATCAAATGTTTTAATGAAATCTAATCACTCTCTTTAGCACTTTTTTGTACAGTTGGCGAAGTTGCTTGGCAACAGCGAACAATGTACATTTAAGGTAATGAACTATAGTACTCGGTTGAAGAACTTTTATTCAGCTACTGTAAATATAACATTCAATATCTTAACTGTAGGCTGTTTGCAGTTGCTAAGCAACATAGCAGCTTGGCGCATTTTTATAGAAAATGTGATTACAGGTTTGCAGTATCAACAGTTTGACATGGAGTTATTATCGCTGAGTTGGAACTATCCATTTTCAAAAAATCACCAAGTCAGCCTCTCGCAGTACTTTTCTTTAATATTCACAGTGGTCTTACGTATAAAAGATGAACAGTGGTCAACATTCCCAGCATCCAGTCACTTTTTAAGGATAGGGACATGGATTAAGACCCGGTGGGGACTTGATCAACCCTTGTATAAGTGAATTATAATAATTAGCAATTTGGAATTTAGAGGTTGGTGGTTTAGGTTTAGTGACTTTGTTCCATCAAATGACACCGTTTTAATTCAGTTCAAGCTGACTTCTACAAATTTGCATCTTTGCAAAAAAAGCTTTACATAAATATGGATTTGTAGAAACAGACGTAGAGATGTAATTTCGAAGATGGATGGATAGATCTCAGCAACCTGATCTCAAATCAGTTTCTTAAATTACAGGAAGTACCGGAAAGTCCACCCCATGCTGCTTCAAATGTGTCACCCCACTCTCAGCAAACATTTTAGGGCTGATATCACTAATTCACTTTAACCTGTTCAGTCTTAGTATGATAGAAGCTTACACTATTTGACCCACATCGTCACCTCAGGCTGTAGACGTGTTTCTGTATAGATTCAGGAAAAACTCTTGGTGCCTATCCACAAATACATGCTAAAATACGTGCGGGCATTTCATCAGTACAGATCCAAATAAGAGAGGACCGGCTCACTAGCTCATACCCGACTGATTGATGTAGCCCTTGTTCAATCCCTGTGTTTTATATCCCTTTAAAACGTATTCGATTAGGCTAATAAGAGAAGTCTGACGCGTCACCTGAGGTAGCATAGGAACAAGCAGTAAGGGACGAACAGGAGAGCGTGTTCTTTAAAGATGCAGCAGCAACAACTCGCGGTCATAATGAGCTTGCTGTTCCGTAGCAGAGCCACGGACGGGTCATCTTTAAAAATGGCAGTGTCAGGCCTGCGAGCCGGTTAGCCATTGATTCTGCAGCCTGAAATGGATTTCATCTCGACGTCATTGATCAGAGCCAGACCATGTTTTCAGTCCACAGAGAGAGAGAAAGAGTGAGCAGAGAAAGACAAACCATCTCTCTCCGCATTCATCTGTTACCCCTTTTCCACCAAAACAATGCTCAGTCGGGAGAATTGCAACTCTCTGTGAGATCTAAACGGTGACGTAATGAAGTAAACCAGAGACTTGTAGTGTTTGTTTACTAGTCTTTTAGGTTTTGCCTTGAAGCAGTGCAACTACATTAAAATGAATTCCTTCCAATGTGAGTTTAATTCACAAATCACACTTGTGACCTTGCTTACGAGATGGATAGCTGCTTTTGAGGTTGTGGTCATAATCTGTAGATGTTTTCAAAATGACGAATAAAATGTCAGTCTACATTTATGAAATACTGTTCGTAGCTACATGTTCTTTCTTTTACATGTCGTTTTTAGATGGATTGTGAATAAAATGGAAACTATGCAGGAAAACCGAACATAAAAATGCAGGATAAATGTACTTCAACCTTTCCAAAAAAAGATTTTTAATTCAAATGAAAGCTAGTTTTGTTTGAATGTTGTCCTGCAAACTTTACTTGCTGTCTCCTAAAGTATTTCATGGTTCTATAGCAGCATGTTTCAGAGGGTACAGAGCCAATTTATCCTGCCCAGAACGCTGTCAGATTGGCCCGTGGCACCAGAAATGGCACGCTGTCGCTGGAAAAGGGGCATGTTTTTCCCATTGCACTTAGACACTGACAACAGATCTCAGAGCTCACGCAGCCCAGGGTGGAGCGGCCCGCGGTTCCTCTGGGATATTTGTTGACTGCTAAAGTGTGCAAGAATTTTAGGTAGGTGTAGGGAACAGGAGTGAAGGAGGACAGAGAGACAGATTGACAGGCGGGGTGCTGTGGAGAAGCAGAAAGTTGGAGGCCGTTGGATTGATGGCGCTCGGATACTTGAGGTGCTAGCGGCTCACTGACTACAGATACATTCGTGGGAAGTGTTGCCACGGGAGACTAACAGTGTGCAGGGGCCATATGTAACAGCACTCAAAGGGCACTGCCAAATTACGCTCCCTCTCTCCCTCGATTTTCCTCGCTCACTCACATAGTCATCACGGCCCACGTTAACACTTGCGCAGAGAGGAAGCGGAATATTACTTTTCTACTTTTTAAGAGATTCTATTTTCTGTCCGAATGAACAGTTCATTTCGGCTACATTTCGTGATTGTGGATACACTTTTCAGACCCGCAGATCGCAGTTATTTCCCATAATGCACCACACTTATGTTTATATGCTCAGAAACTATTAAACGTATGCAAAGGTCACTAAAACTTGGTTTCCTGCTTTCAACAAAAAAGTTATTTTGTTAATGCTTTTATTTAAAGCTCATATGCTTTGGATTCCAAGGTGTATCTTTTAGTAGAATACCAAAAAAATCCTAGAATTTGCTGGATTAAATTGATTCAACATGAATTTTGACTGTATCAAATATTTAAAGAATTTATTATAAATTTGGGCTTTTGCTTGCACAATCAACTACACAATTTAAAAAAATAAATGTACTCCCCAAAAAAAAATATTTTCACAGATTTTCACATTTTCGGTTTGCACTTTATTTTACAGTATGTGTACCCATAGTGTACTTACAGTGTACTTGCCTAAGAATTAACTGGGAAGTATAAGGTAAATACATTGTATATGTTTAGGTTTAGTGGTAAGTTCATGGATAGTACCTAGTTTTGACACAGTTATTCAATTTACTGTAATAAGTACAGATGTGTACATGTGAAACAGCACTGTGAAAAAATGTGCTACCCATTTGGGTATTTTTACTGGTACACAGAAATTACAAGGCACTGGCATAACATTGAGCTCAAAAAAACAGTTTAACATAAGTTACTAAAAATGTGTCGTCCAAAACTTCAGAAGTGTACATTTGATCATTTTTGTCTCTTATGAGTAATAATGTCCTCAAGAACCAAGTTCCAGATGTAGTCACCCATCACAGCTTCATCCCACCTTCCCTGTCCGAATGAAATTTCCAAAATTTTCTGATAGTGACAATTGAAAAAAAAATGTATTTGCAGTATACCGAAATATTATAATTAATGATAAAAGCTACAAATTTACTTGAGCTAAATATATACTAAACATTGTTTCTAAGCACCAAATAATTGTACAAACACTTTAAAAAGGTTAGGCACAACAAAAATGTGTTGCTTTTTACGCACATAAAAGCAGCTGTAAAGATAACATCATAACACCGTTGCCAAAAAACGAACCAATTATGTTTGATTATATACCTCTGTACTTAAATTTAAAGTATCTAGGCCTCTTTTGATTAATTTTCATAAGCAGTTTGTTTCTCCTTTTAAATTATGGTTAAGTTGTGATTAATATTTATAAGTGGCACTGAAATTTAAGTAAGATAGAAGAGAGCAGAACTCTGTTGAATTAAGTTAAATTATCCTAAATTGCATTGCTTTGAATTGATGAGGTACATTCCCAGTATACCTCACTTTGATTAAAATTGATCTGGCCGCTCATTTCAATAAACAGATGTGTTAGACATCTTGGTGATGGCTCCTGTTAGGTGAAAATGAAAACTAAGTTGGGCTCTCAGACGTATGGACGTATTAAGTGTGAGCAGTGGGGTGGTGGATCAAAGGTTTCATCACTCTCTTGTCTGTCTGTGTCCTCAAACCCCGCAGGGGCCACATCTGTGTCTACAGAGACGCATCTGTGTCTAAACAGATCTTCAGTTAAGATACATTTGGACACACAGCACCATAAATTGCATATTTTTATTTACATTAGCTTCCCTTAGACCTCTATTTTTGAGAGATTAAAATGCTATAATAATAATATTATATAACATTATTATACTACAGATATTTTTAAATGACGCTTGGGTGCTTTGTTTTTTCTTTAATTCTAAAATAATTCAACTTTATTGTGGCTTTCGCATCCGGTTTCATTCTGATCAGTCTGTCGCACTGTTTTTCAACATAAGAACGTGTCCTGTCACAACACCCACTGTTAGAGATTTTTCTAATAGGACTGTGATGAAAATGACATAAATCGATTTAATTATACATTATACACTTACTTATCATTGACTAGTGATTCAGATGGCTCACTGACATGTTGGTTTTGAAAACATGTAGATTTGCACATCTCGGATCACCAGAGCCTTTAGTTTCTAAACTAATAAGTTTCATGTCAGGGGCTTAAGCGATCCTACACGGTGGTTTGTTTGAATCCAGCTTGATCCTGGATTTGTGTGCTGATTCTTGTTTGGAACGTCACAGGCTCTGTTGTGGATTTCAGAGGGCCGTGCTTTAGCGCCTAACATCTAATTCCTATTTTATGAGAACACAAAAAAAGGTGAAAGCTTGTGTGCTGTATTCAGAGTAGACAAAAGGAATCTAATCAGATTCTGTTTAGCAGTCCCTCAACAGTCAATTTTGTTGGTGCCATCATGCTCAACTTTTTCCCAATGCTACGTCAGTTCTATTGCATCCCTCTCTTATCATCCCACAGCTGCAGTTTTGATGTGGAATTAGCTGTCAAGTCTCACATTTCATGTATTATTTTATTTTGTTGATGCTGTGCTCTGTTGGTGTATCGTAATAAATCTGGGCAAGAAAAGATCAAGGGGAGAACAAAGAACCTGGCGTGTATTAAAAATAAATGACTCCGAGATTAAATGTATCTCTCTCTCTCTCGCTTCCTTCTCGTAACATTCTATTTCGTATTGCTCCAAACCCTCAAAGACTCTTGCAAACACCCTGAAACCCGTTTCACATCAACTTCGAGACATCCAAGAGTTGCTTGTTTGCTCATTGATGGTTTGGGAATTGGTTTCAAGTGTCCCTGAAGCCTCCAGAAGCGTCTTGTTAAATCATACAAGCAAAGCACGGGGCACAGCAGTTCATTACTGAGGGAAGCTCTGTGTATTTCAGCCAAACCCAAAAACAACAGAGACATTTACAACACATTAAAGGTGGACTCTGTAATTGCATCCTCATTAAAAAGTTTAAACCCTCTAGAAAGAAGAAATACTTTTTGGACTCGCAATAGATGCCATTACATATTATATTGGTAGCCTAGTTTAGTAAATGTTATTTTATTTGACAAGAAGTGTGATGCCTCATGGGGGAACCATGTCGAGGTCACATGACTAGAAGAAAAATGGACAGCACAGAGGAAAATGGCTGCGAGAGGCTGCCTCCCCTAGATCAGTCTGTGGTTGTGCACTCATGTCCTCCCACTGCCATTGGATGGACGGCAAAAGTAGCCCACCCATGTAAGATGACTTCGGCCCTCGCTGGATGATTTTTCACTGGCCATACAGAGACTCGTGACCTCTTTCAAGCTTGGGATTTCATGCCCCCTCATGGCCTCCACATCTCCTGTACCGCAGTTAGGCATTCTCTGCATGTGGCCGCTTCAGTACTGGCTGAAGCCGAGAGTTCCGCCACAAGCTTGGTGTCTCGGAGGCTTACGCGTCCGAGTGGATCGCATCTGCCTCGCTGCCCTAGCTTCTTGGAGGAATCCCCTGTGGCTGGAGCAGGGTGCCACATGCAGACGCATGGTTGTCACGTCAGATGCCTCAAACACAGGATTGAACTATGGAAAGATCTTCGGCAAGGCAGAGGTCGAGCGCTTTGCCTCAGAAGACAACTTTCGTTGCCCAACCTTTGACCCATGCTTGGCCCAATGGGCTCCTCTATGCTTTCCCCCCTGATTGCACTCATATCACAGACGATCAGGAGGATCAGGTGCCACTCTGGGCGAACCAGCCTTGGATCGCAGACCTGTCTCAGCTGCTCGTGGCAGCCCCGTGGCCTATTCCCCTAAAACAAGACCTCCTTTCTCAGGCAGGCAATACGATCTGTGGGCTCTGCACCTCTGACCTCTCAATGGGAGCCTAGGGTCCTCCCGGAGAGGGCCATGAATACGATCTCTCAGGCTAGAGCGCCGTCCAAAGAGGCGACTCTATAACCTTAAGTGGTGTAGCGATTTTCAGCTGCATGTTAAAATAGGGATGAGTTAAACTCCCCAAATATTATTCTCCACCAGATCTATCAAGATCGAACAAATATGAAATGAGTTATTTAAAACGTCAATTTCAGTCAAGGAATTAGTTTAGCTCAAAGGGAAAATATGTATCATAATCGTCATTACACATACATATTTTACAATTCTGATTAGCAATAGTGATAAAAATCCTATATGTATTCGTCCAGCAAATGCATCAATGATTTATACACTAACGTTATCTCATGAACATAAGTAACGTGACTTTAACAAACAGAATTAAGAGCAGCGGTAGCATAGATCGAAACACAGTTTAAGTGACCAAGTTTGTGAGCGTGAACAAAGAGAACCAATCACAAATGCCTTTATGGGTTTTTATTAAACTCTACTCCACATGGTAAACATAAAGACGACAAACAAATACATGAAACACAAATGCGCTAGGAAGCGCAGAGAGAGTGAGAGAGAGAGAGAGAGAGAGAGTGAGGGCATGGCAACGATTTCTGAACATCATTAAAATCATCTTTAACAAAGAGGCACAGACTTAACGCAGCTATTCTATAGAAACAGAATACTTGCAAAGCTCTGTGCTGGATGTACTCGTATGCGCTTGGAGTGATGGCAATGTTCATATGATTTCAGAATGCGGTTCTGCTGAAAGTTGCGGTCCTGCTGGAAGTTGCGTCCTTGTTGAAAGTCGCGGGCCTCGGCCCTCATGAACGACCGCATGGCTCGTCGAGGTGTGCGTGGCAGCAGAGTCCATTGTTCCTTCTCCAGTTAGAGAAGAATTCCTCTCACCCCCCCCCCGAAAGGGGGGGGGGTGAGAGGAAAGGTCCAACGATGCGACTGATTCAGGAAGAGGGCAAAGGAGAAGAGACAAGGAGAAGAGACGAAACTGTGTCCTGGTCGACATTTAACTTAATGAAGGGCATGCCCTCAGAGTTTGAGTCGGCCAATCAAAGTTTAGTGGGGGAAGGGATTCTTTGTTCACTCAACAGCTAATTTGCATCTTATGACCTGTAAGTAACTTTACAAGATACCAGTCCAAATTATAACATAATGATTGTAATGTGTTCTATAGTCACACAATATGCATCAACAATGAGGAATTGTAAAGAGAAACATTTGGATATCGAAAATGGACAGGTTTGAATTGTATCAAGTTATGATTCTTTCGGATGTATGAATACAAACCACGCCTGAATTAAACTTGTATATCTAAGAGTTACAGACTATTTAAGATGGCATGAACGGCAACATATAACCAGACATTTAGTTACATTTAGTTACATGAAAGGACAGTTTACGCACATAAGTTCCTATTGTCAGAGAAGTTTCTCTGGTTAGCCTCAGATGTTAAGTAAGAGGTGAGACAGAGGCTTAAGAGCAATGCTTTGAAGCTAAGGAGTCGTAAATGTCCTACAGAGGAACCAAATGGTTATCACACTATCGGTGCGAGTTCAAAACGCAAAACCAGACCCCATGGACCCAGGTCTGCTATGGTCTTTTCTCACAATGATCCAGTCACTGGCACCCCGGCACAGACCCGGAATCTTGCGATGTATAATTGATACTGTCCTACCTGTAGGAGCTGTTGGAAAAGGGACGTTCTCCATTCGCTCTCAAGGTCTATGTCGCAGCCATTTCGGCGTCCCATGCCCCTATGGCAGGCCAAACGGTGGGAAAGAACAACCTTGTTTTTAATTTCTTAAAGGGGTTCAGACAGCTCTGTCCCCCTCGCCTCTCTACTATTCCTGTATGGGATCTTCCCACGCTGCTGAGAGCTCTGAAGAGCTTTCCCTTTGAGCCCTTGCAGTCCGTGGACCTTGGTTCCCAGAGAGTAAAGACCGTTTTGCTGCAAGCACTGACATTGTTTATATGCATGGGTGGTTTAAAGGCGCTCTCTCTGTGAGCCCTACCTGTCTTGAATTTGGGCCGGACGACTCTAGGGTGGTCCTCAAACCGAGGCATAGTTTTATACCGAAGGAGCTATTCCTGCTCTGCCCAGTCTGAGCGCTAAAGGTTTACATCGAGCGTTCCGCGCCCTTATGCGCTCGGAACAGCTGTTTGTTTGCTTCGGTGACAGCACCAAAGTGTTCCCCGGTCACGAAGCAGAGACTTTCTAAATGTATAGTTGAGGCTATCTTGCTAGCCTATTCTTCATTGGGCCTTCAATGCCCCAAGGAGTTTGAGCACACTCTACTAGAGGTATCGCCTCATCCTGGACTAGCGGACCATCTATAACGGGGATTTTTGCAGCGGCCTGTTGGGCTTCACCGTCCACATTTACCAGATTCTGTAGTCTGGATGTCCCGGCCTTACATGCTTGGGTCTTCACTGCTTAGGTTGCCGGCCCCTAGGCACACTGTCATTGGGACTATTATCGAAATGGGCCACCTGTTAGCTTGACCCTGTCTGCTCGGCAGGTCTTCCCTGCTCATGCTTGGCCCCCAAATTTGCCGGGTGAGGTTTGAGTTATGGTTCCTGTTGTAGCACTACGGGATTGTATTGGTTCCCCATTACCTCCTGCTACGCAGTACGAGTAAAGAATCAATAGATTCAAGCGTCGCATACAATATTTTCAGATATTATTTATCTCACAAAGCTTGATTCTTATACGATGTAAAGAATCAAGCTTTGTAAAATAAATAATAATAAGTGCAAAATTGTACAGGGTATGCAGCGACGAGACGTGACAACGGAGACGTCGGAGCGACCGGAAAGAGAGAGGGGAGAGAGGAAAAAAAAAAATTATAGTCCGGTTCCCTGAGATGCTGCCGCTCGTTCCTCAACCAGCCGAGAGGCTCTTCCTCGTGGTGCTATGCGGTGGTGCTGGACGTTCGGTGGACGGCCCGATCCTCCTCCGCCTCCTGGCGGTTGGCGATGGCTCCTCCGTGTGAGGGCACCGGGGTAGTGAGTCAGTCCGCCGTTTCCTGCTCCTCACCATCATGGCTGTTGGCAGCAGGATTCCGGCTCACGGCCAATGGCGCAGACTCCTCCGCTCCCTCTTGGAAGGCCGCCAACCCACCTCGGCCCAGGAGCACGGCAGCGAGCTCTCCGTTCCACCCGAATCCTCGCTCCAGAACCACCGCCTCGGGCAGCCACTGGCGGACGCCCTTCGTCCGCGCTGCCCGAACTCCTCAGCACCGCGATGCCCCTCAGCAGCGAGGGCTCTCCGACAGCATGTCTCTCCTTCCTCCCGGGTTTCGGCACCAATGTAACAAGATTCAAGTATGGAAGGAAGGAGTCGGGAACCGGAAGACATTCAAAACATTTAATCAAATAATAACAGAACATAAACAGCCGACGGCCCCTCACGGACGACCGCCGGCGAAACAACATAAACATAAATAGACAGCCGGCCGCCCCTCACGGACGACGGCCGGCAAATAAAACATAAATACATATAAACACAAGCTCGGGCCCGGTCCTCTCTCCTCGACGGTCCGGTCGCTCATTCCTTTTATATGCTCCCAATCTCCTACATGATGCGAGGCGCTAATTAACAATTACTTGCCGGCCTCGGACCACGGTCTCGCCTCGCCTACTCCACTACAGAAACAATTTAGCAAAGTATGCATTTAACAATAAAAAGGATAAACAGACAAAAACTAAATATGAGCAATTCTAAATGACACGGTAATAATGTCTGGTGAACCTTAAAAGTTTTTGCTCAGTTTTTGAGTTTCTCTGTGATGTTCTGTTGACCCCAGAAGCTTCTGGGGACCCATTTTTAGTTTGAAAAACCCTGGTCTAGATTTCCAAGACAACTGCAATTAAAAAATACTAAGGGCACCTTTTAAACAACTCCTCAACTTTGTGAACAGTCTCCATTCACTGCGGATGTTAGCTTCAATATGACATCAGGCTTACCAATGATTGCATTAACATATCCCTTAATCTTTTAAGAATTTAATATGGCATTTCTTGGTGAAAGCCTTTAATCTGTTTTGGAATCTCCCAAAGCAAATACACATTATGATCCAAGCCAACATTGTCCAATTAAGTTATCCTGATAACCCTGAAGGCAATATCTCTCAATATATATACTGTACCTTCATATATATTTCCTCCTATTTTGTATTGGAACAACAGGAGGTACACAGGTCATCTGAGGACTTGAGCTTGTACTCTGGTAGTTCTGGATCAGTTTGAATGGAAACAGGTGGTTTCTCAGGTGTCAGTTCCTGGCTATAAGGCAAACAGCTCTGAACTGCGGTTCTCCTGTGAAATGATTCTTTCCTGACACTAAAACCTAGTTCAACAACATTAGAATAGCTTAAAGGATTGGCACGAGGGCCATGAAGTGCTTGAAGTGGCTAATAGCCTTGCTGGCGTGATGGGTGGCTGAGGCGGTTAATGGGGGAGCTTACCACAGCTGTAGTGAATTCAATGAGGAACAGAATTATTTAAACACTATTCTTCATCAAATATGTAAGAATTATCATGAGCTTTGATCCCAATTATAAGTAATATTTTCTCCACCACCCTTTGTAAGGGAAACAAATATCAATCCAAATTGGGATGAATTTAATTAATAATGATCAATTATTATTATCTGGATCAAATTCATGATTTGGGGAAATCACTTAGCATTACGAGCAGGTAGCAAGAATCGGCATGTTTAGGGACTCCGGATTATGAGCATGAACTACAAACAACATCACGTGTGAAATAAAACAGGACTTTATTATCTAGACAAGACACATACTAATCTAACATACACACACATACAGTTAAGCATTAGAAGATGGTTGAAGTTGAAGCAGAGAGAAGAACAGAGCATGGATTATGGCAGTATATGATATTCAGAAGATCAATAGCCTGAACTAAACATCAGTTTCTTCTTGTAAAGGACCTTTGTTAAAAGGATTAATGATGCCCTATGCATCCATTAATAAGACTAAGTTTGATACTTGCACGTCTTGCCCATCAAAGAAAGAAAGAGTCCTGATGCAGGTTGTTAAGGCTCCAGTTGATCTTGGCTGAAAGTGATCAGAGAGAACCAGTTTTATGCAGAGGATCTGTATCTGGAAAGACGAGGCCGCAGCCTGGCACAAACTTATGGGTTAAAGGTGAAGTCTTCTTCTAGTCCATCCTTTGGAGATGCAGAACGCATCGAGAGAAAGAAGAGCAAAAACCAAGAGAAAAGGAAGCGCGAGGAAGAGAGAGAGAGGAAGCGCGAGGAAGAGAGAGAAAGAATCTTCTCGTGGTCTCTTTTAAACTGTGAGGATGTCACATCCTACAGACGTGACTGTTCCAATCAGGAGATGGCAACTTTGGAGGGAAAGTTAACTGTTTTTGTCTTTCAGATGGTGTTTTGCATGTGAAAGCTGATTGGATGTTCACTAGAAGACTACTAAGAGTTTGATAAAACTAATAAGAAAAGAGTTACCAAAACACAACAAACATCAACGCGAAGGACATCACAAATGTAGCTCATAGACACCAAACATGATCTAAATATAATCTTGGTTAAATGAGTTACTACAAATCTAATAATTCCAGTAGTTAAACACACATTCATGGATACGTTGGATTAATGTTAAAACAGACATAACAACATGAACATTAATACATGGAAATGTTATAAATGAATGTGTACATTTCCATATAAATGCAGCTATAATTGTAGGTCTATCCCCAAAGTGAGTAAAGAGAGTTCAGCTCCTTACATTCCAATGGGTCGTAAAATACTCTTATCTTGATGAATTGGTGTGAGTTGCTATGGTCACCAGAGATCTTGTCCTGCCCTTGGTGTAAGTTGCAGATTGGGGGTTGACCCCCAAGCGACTAGCGTGCTGGTGGGGTGAGGGGTGTTGTTGTAATATTTAAGAAATTTAAGTAGTTATGCATGTCTGATCCGTCTCAGGTACTACATATCCCCCCTTTCGCACGTTTTTGTCTGACCTAATAGACAACAACGAGCGACAATTAAGATGTACATGATGATCAGACGTGTCCCGCACGCACTGCAGGTAGCTCGGGTGGACTCCTTGGCCATCGGTGCTTCCTGGAGAGGTGGGACAGCAGGTGTCAAGACATCATCAGATGTTGGGTGAGAGCTGTGTGAAGAGCTCTCTTACTAGTTTCAGCAGCTCCTGTGACTCAGGCGTAGGTAAGTCCGGCTCTCTTTGTGAGGACTCAGATCGGCACCTGTGTGTTGCATTGGATGATGCTGTCAGTGGCTGTTGGACAGCCAGTGGTGTTTCCAAAGAAGAATTTTGCCGTCTCCATGGTTTCTTCCAGTGGTTGGTCTGGTATCTGGGCCTATTACGATGGTGACGGTTTTGTCTTCTGGCTGGAAGCTTTCCTGGCATATCGTTGAAGGACATTGTGTTGTAGTGACAATGTCTGCCTTCTGGTGCAAACTTTTGAATGTTACAGTTCAGACTCAATGGTGCCGTAGAGGCCTTTCTTTCAGATGTGGCCTTATGTTTATTAAAGGCCTTCTGTGCCAGGTCCCGCAAATGATGAATGGTCATCGTATGAGGGCAGACCATGATGCCTAAATGGTGGCTAACAATTGGATGTAGATTTCTGAGGAACAGGCTCTTGAAGCTGATATCCTCCTCCATCTCGGATTCATTGCGAGCTCCAAAATAAGCTTGTCTGAGTCTGTTAAGGTAAACTCGGGGAGTTTCCTGTCTTCCCTGTTTGAGGTCCAGGGCAGCGACCAGTCCATATTCTGTTTCTGGGTCTGAGAATTCTTGTATAAGAGCTTGTTTCAGCCGGTGGTAGTCGGATTTGACAGCGTCAGGCTGCCGTTCTAGAAAGCTCTTTACCTCTGTACCAGAAGTTATCCAAAGCAGGTGGAGTCTCTCCCGTGTGGTCACATTCGGCATAATATGCAGGTGAAAGTCTATATCCCGCAGGTAGGCATGGACATCGAGGTCTCCTGCAGAATTTGGAATGAAGCACTTGATGACTCTAGCCAGTTTGTTGAGGTCTTTAAGGGTCGCTCCATGTACCGTTACAGGGATTATCTGGAGAAGTCCCTTCCCTTCTATGGCTTCAGATGTTTTTAGGATGCTGGCTGTAGCAGATGTGTTGTAGCTGCTGGAATCCGCTTTGACAGTATCTGACTGCTGGCATAGGATGCTGTGGTCCTCTTGGCTGGAGGTGATCCTAAGCAGGTGATCTGTCTCTTGTGGTCACAATGGGCAGTGTTAATGCCTGACAGTCAATGTTTTGCAGGAAGGCATTTGTTGTGGCCTCCTGCAGTGTTCAGGGTGACAGCATTTAATGGTGACAGCTGTCATGTTTCTGGCTAGAAAGGTGTGAACAGTGGGGTTTCACCCTTCCCCCTTTCGCAGCTTTGGGCTTTTAGCTGGGGGACTCGACAGGAGAGAATCTGTTGCATTCTCCTGTCTGTTCACACTGTAGTCTGCAAGCTAAATTCAGTTCATTTTCATTCCATTGCTGAGTCATGGCTTGGACTTCAGCATGGACTGCTTGCAGAGGGCCTTAATAGGCCATGGCCATGGCATTGTGTTGCTGTATGCCGGGCCATTATAGAGAGCTTCTGCATCTTGGAGTTTTCCTACCAGCTCCTCTCTGGCGTCTGCTCCAATAGCTCTCTTTGCTCAGTCTGTGTTGCAAAGGACTCTTGTAGCTTTTCATCTCCTCCTGTAGCTCCTGGTCCTCTTCATCCTCTTGTCGTTTGCAGGTCCAGCTGGTCTAGGCGGTTCTGCGCGTGTTTCTGGCTCCTCCCGGCTTCCTTCGTTCTGGCTCTAGTAGGACGATCTGGTCGAGGGCGTGGTCACCGATGATCCTGGCTGTGCACTTCAGATGAGTTCTTGGCTCTGTGTAGTTGTAGCTCTGGTTTCGATCGTGGTCCATTCGCCGGATTAGGTCGCCCGACCAATTGCTCTCAACGCAGTTGCCGTGTGCCGATGTTGGTCCCAGGCAGGAGTCCATTGCAGCGCTTTGCCTGGTTTCTAGCTGGACTGGCAGGTGACAGGATTGGATGGTCTGGACATATTGAGACACAGGGGAGAGAGAGAGACACAAACAGCAAGATGCAAGTCCGTACAGATCTACTGAGCTAAATATGTGGGCTATGTGTTGAATGCTTAACTGAGTTGGTCAGTTAGTGACGCAAACTTAACGCTTATTATCCTAGCCGTGAAGGCAGGGGCGGATAATTGTGTGGGTGAACACAGGAAAATTATGAATAATGTTGCTGAAGAGTTTTACCTATGGGGTCATTCTGTGACTTAGGCTATTCGATTCATCAACATATTTACCAAGAATTTTACTGATGTTCAGACAGGTTCAGTCTCTGATAAGAAAAACAAAAGTCAGATGAGTTGAGAGAAAGAGAGGTTAGGATAGAGAAGGAGGGTTATTTCTTTCTGGTACAGGGGTGAACTTGCTCCACACTGAGGTCTATGACAGGGCCCGTAGTTAGGGGGCGCTATGGAGTCATAGTGAAGTCAGTAAAATCATTAAATGAAAAACTGAGATAAAACAATAAGGCAATTGGGAGTTAATCCCAAACACCATAAAGTGGCAATCTGATTGTTTTGATCACAGTTCAAATTTAATTAAGTTGGTTTAATTAAAATTTAAGTATCATCAAATACAATTCTAACTGCAAGGGAGTTTCAAATGATTCAAATGATTCAAATAAAGAAAAATCAAATCATCAAAACAAAGCGGAATAATATTAATTATTATTATAGTTTGTATATAATAACAAATAATAAATATTCTCAAACACAGTAAACCGTGTCATAGTAAAATAAATCATAAAATCAAACAAAAGAAGAGACTGGCTGAGACTTCACACCTAGCGTTGCCCAAACAAAAGGTTATAGTCAGGCAGAGATGAGACAGGAGAAGTGTTAGGACACTTTAAGACAAACTGACCTCTAGTGTTAGTAGAAGTTATGCGTCTTCTGCCGGACCTCCGGTTCCACAATTCTGTGTGGAATTACACTTGCGTTTACGCACAATTTCTATGGCGACGAGTGTAATTTAATCACGTGTCTAACGGCTCGTGTCAGTTTACTGAACACGGGTACGTGGCTTTCCAACTTACACAAACAATAAACACACAATACTACATTATAACTGACTAACGGGATTTCTTCGCCGTCCTGAAAGTTATTTGTGTACTTGGTCGGAATTCTTCGTCGACCGTAACATAAAGCAAAAACACATAATACTACACTTTAACTGACTAACGGGATTTCTTCGCCGTCCTGAAAGTTACTTGTGTACTTGCTCGTAATGCTAAGTGATTTCCCCAAATCATGAATTTGATCCAGATAATTATAATTGATCATTATTAATTAAATTCATCCCAATTTGGATTGATATTTGTTTCCCTTACAAAGGGTGGTGGAGAAAATATTACTTATAATTGGGATCAAAGCTCATGATAATTCTTACATATTTGATGAAGAATAGTGTTTAAATAATTCTGTTCCTCATTGAATTCACTACATAATTGGTGGAGAATGCGGGCAAACTTGTTCTGAGAGTTAGGGCAAGAGACTAATGCAAGACCATATAAAAGATTTAGAAATAAAGCTAGGTGTATATTGTGCAGCTAGGTTTTACCACGTGTGGTTAACTGCTTTAGGTAGCTAGTGAAGTGTGTACACTATTATTATCTTAACTGCCTATGGCAGGAAGCCAAGATTTGTATGCAACCAGAGATTTAACAATGATGTAAGACTAGTCTAAATCATTTAATTAAAACTCAAAACATACTGATGGTTCTTAACAGGTTTGATCTCTGAATATTGAAGAACAGGAAGTAGAGAGAGAGAGAAGAGAGCCTTGCCGATTCTGATTATGTCAATTAGTGGTGCTCAGAATTATACTTATGCCTTATTAATCATCTAGATTGTGTAGCAATAGGAGTCATATTTCTGGAGCACATATTTAAAATAAGCAAAATCAAGAAAAAGAGATTGGACATAGATAAATAAAATAAAAAAATAGATGACTGCTAATAGTAAAATTAACCAGTAAAAAATAAAATAGAAGGGAAGTGATCTAGTACTGGGAATAATTAATAGTACTGACATTTAACCATATAGGTCAGTGTTGGGCATCACTCCATTGTTGGCTAAGGCTGCTGCGTGTTCAGCTCCCATGCCTATGCCATTACATGTGTGTGCACTTTAGGGTCAATGTTCTATTCAAAATCCCCAATACCTATAAGAATTATTCTCTGAGTAGGCAGTTAAAATTTAATTAAGTTCAATTAAATGAGTAACTGAGCAACAATGTTCAGGAAGGAATGCACCTGAAGTTAGTTAAAGTGAGTCTGAGAAGAATTAAGGAAAGAGAGTGGAAATCAGAAAATAGAGATTTTGTTAAGAGGGAATAGTTTAAATCACTTTACACTGCAATACACGCAAGCCCTGCTTAATGACTTCAATTACATATGCTATGCTAACCACTAACTATTGAAGTTAGGTATTAGTAAGCTCGTCTAAGGCCGCTAGGTCATGCTAGCTTAGCTTAGCGAACAAATATCGATTGTTAACAAAATGGCACCAGCCAATGACACCTATGGTAGGTGGAGTCAAACTGGTTGACAAGTCGTTGTCATGGGAACCAGTGCACCCCAGGGCACTTTAGTTCTCAAAGAGTGTCTGCACCGTTCAAACAATCTCAAATAATAAAAGCGGTACACAGTTGGTTACAACATGGCGCTTACACTTAAATCAATTCAACGCTTTTCTTTAGCAAGCCTAAATGCAAATATAGATGCATTCACTAATTCTTATTATGTATGCTTTCGCTTCTCTGTAAACAAGTACTTTAAACAGGTTTCCTGTCCTTCTTTAAGGAGTACTTACACATTCACTGTAGGTTTACACTCATTTACATACATACAGCTGTTTGTGCCTTACACACAAATACTGAAGAATTGAGAAACACACTATTTTCATTCGGCAATTGTAACACAGTACTGATCACCATTTAGCTAAACTTGTATATGCAGAGTCAAAGTTTAGATGACTGGCATAGTTCTGACTATAATTTAAAGGTCCTTACAACGCAAAAAGAGGAGCATCACTCAAATCTACCTTTACATAACACTGTACTGAGATTCCTTCGTCAGAAAACAGGTTAAACAATATTGCAATTGGGATTTCTTCGCCAAAGCATATTGATTCTGGAACAGTTTCACATGCAGCTTATCTGAGATTCCTTCGTCAGAATAGACTTATGCATTGATTAAATACTGAAATTGGGATTTCTTCGCCAAATCAGATTTACCTTACACTGATACCATTTAATCTATGTTAAGACTTTTCTAATTCATAGCAGAACTACCATATCAATCTATCACTATCTACATTAAACAAGCCGCAAATAGCAACATACATGTGTATAGCATGTTGCATCATAACGTCTTGATTTAAAACACACTTAGGCTGACAGTAGTTTAAGCTCATAACTTTTGTTTAATCATGCCCGCATTCTCCACCAATTTATGTAGTGATTTTAGCTGCATGTTAAAATAAGGATGAGTTTAACTCTCCAAATGATTCTCCACCAGATCTATCAAGATCAAACATATATGAAATGAGTTATTTAAAACATCAATTTCAGTCAAGGAATTAGTTTAGCTCAAAGGCAAATATGTATAATAATCGTCATTATACATACATATTTACAATTCTGATTAGCAGTATAGTGATACAAATCCCATATGTATTAGTCCAGCAAATACATCAATGATTTTATACACTAACGTTATCTCATGACTATAAGTAACGTGACTTTACCAAACAGAATTAAGAGCAGAGGTAGCATAGATCGAAACACAGTTTAAGTGACCAAGTTTGTGAGCGTGAACAAAGAGAACCCATCACAAATGCCTTTATGGGTTTTTATTAAACTCTACTCTACATGGTAAACAAAAATGAGAACAAACAAAAACATAAAACACAATTGCGCTAGGAAGCGCAGAGAGAGAGAGAGAGAGAGAGAGAGAGAGAGAGAGAGAGAGAGAGAGAGAGAGAGAGAGAGCATGGCAACGATTTCTGAACATCATTAAAATCATCTTTAACAAAGAGGCACAGACTTAACGCAGCTATTCTATAGAAACGGAATACTTGCAAAGCTCTGTGCTGGATGTACTCGTATGCGCTTGGAGTGATGGAAATGTTCAGATGATTTCAGAATGCGGTCCTGCTGAAAGTTGCGGGCCTCGTTGAAAGTTGCGGGCCTCTGGAAGTTGCGTCCTTGTTGAAAGTTGCGGGCCTCGGCCCTCATGACCGGCCGCATGGCTCGTCGAGGTGTGCGTGGCAGCAGAGTCCATTGTTCCTTCTCCAGTTAGGGAAGAATTACCTCACCCCCCCGGAAGGGGGAGGTGAGAGGCAAGGTCCAACGATTCAGGAAGAGCCAAGGAGAAGACCCAAGGAGAAGAGCCAAGGAGAAAAAAAAGAAGAAACTGTGTCCTGGTCGACATTTAACTTCATGAAGGGCATGCCCTCAGAGTTTGAGTCGGCCAATCAAAATTGAGTGGGGAAAGAGATTCGTTGTTCACTCAACAGCTAATTTCCATCTTATGACCTGTAGGTAACTTTACAAGATACAAATCCAAATTATAACATAATGATTGTAATGTGTTCTATGGTCACACAATATGTATCAACAATGAGGAATTGTAAAGAGAAACATTTGGATATCAAAAATGGACAGGTTTGAAGCGTATCAAGTTATGATTCTTTCGGATGTATTAATACAAACCACGCCTGAATTAAAGTTGAATATCTAAGAGTTACAGACTATTTAAGATGGCATGATTGCCAACATATAACCAGACATTTAGTTACATTTATACAAAAAGGACAGTTTAAGCACATATGTTCCTATTGTCAGAGAAGTTTCTCTGGTTAGCCTCAGATGTTGCCTTAGAGATGATACAGATAATCATCACCAAGGCTTTGAAGCTAAGGAGTCGTAAATGTCCTACAGAGGAACCAAATGGTTATCACACTATCGGTGCGAGTTCAAAATGCAAAACCAGACCCTATGGAGCCAGGTTTGCTTTGTTCTTTGAACATGTTATCTTGAGACCGACACAAAAGGGAATGAGAGGTTGAATGGCTTTTCTCACACTGATCCAGTCACTACACAGCACAAGAGCGTTGTATCTAAAAGGCAAGATGCAGTGGGCAGTCTGAGCCCCGGCGGCCATTAAGGGGTCAGTTGCTGCTTAACAGCACCCGTGATATCCAGATTAAACTCACGGTTTGGACAGCTACGTCACCTTTTCTGACACCAGCCCGCCAAGCACCGCGTAATCGCAGATGGCATTCCCCATTAATGTCTCTCTGGCTGTTGTTTTGTCTCTCTGTATGCTTTTTTTATGTTAGTACATCATTATGTGGTTAAATTTGCTTTTGTTTAATATGCTACTAGTCTGGTTAGCACATCGTATTTAACTCCATTCCGTCTTATAAAACATCCCACTTTTTATAAGCAGCGCCTGGAGACTCTCCAGAGAACGTTCGGGTACATCTCATGGTTTGTCAGAGGTTAAAACAGCCTGTGTCACATTCTGTAGTGAGTAGCGTAATGGGAAATGCACATGGTCTCATAAATTTGAGATAGATTTTGGTGTTCTCCTTTATCTCTCGTTTGATAAATAAATGTAAGCGGAGACGTTATGCGTGTGTAATTGAGTGCCAAACATAGACAGATGCGTCGATAAAGTTGTCACCACAAATTTAAACGCTGTAAACCAGATGCAACCAATGGGGGCGTAGTGAGACCCCAACTCAAGCATAATGAGAAAAATAGCATTCATACTCTCCGTCTTATCACTCCCAGAGGCTTGATCTGCTTCCGTCAGGTCTTCAAAAATGTCAGTGGTGGAGTCTTCTGGAGCACGAATGGTGTTGTAAATATCAAGAGCTTTGTCAGGTGCTTTATGAGAGGTAAAAGGGCTCCCCGTGGGGTCAGAGCTATTTCTGCCACCCAATTAAAAGGTGTTGAGTGGCCGTGCCGAGGAGGTGGCTCACATGGGGCAAGGCGTTTGACACTGAGGGCCCTGTTCTTGCTTAGCTGTTCACTCTATGTCCCTCCATTAATGTAGGCCTTAATGATGTGCGATTCATCTTGGGAACAAAGTATGCTGCGAAAACTCACCGGACACCCACTGCTAAGCGTAAACCTTCACAATTAACAGCCTGCCTTACTGAGACCACCAATGATAACACACCACCTTCAGTGCCGACACATTTCATGCAGAATCTGATGTCACATGGACAGGTAGGAGGCTCTGAATCAGACAATGGGTTGGATGTGATGCTAAAACATTCACTTTAAAACCAAGGTGATGCTCTGTATGTCCGGAGACATTATTTTTTAAAGTGAACTTAACTACATTAATTGAAACTATACCATTACTTTCTCTCAATCTGCTGAACTTAACTCTCTCTTATATACACTATAGTTCCCGTACAGCAACTTATTATTTTTCATGTTGTGATTTTCACTCCTCATACAAATTATATAATTTCTGTTGCTAGATTATTTGTTTCAAAAACCAGTGCTTGGATATCAAAACTAAACATTTAGACCTTTATAAGGAAATTTAGTTTTTAAAGATGAATTCAGTTCTTGGACAACGCAACACACTGTAAACATAAAAGTTGTTAATTGGTTGTTTTAACAGGTTTTAAAAATAAACTATATTTCTATAACTTCCTTTGCTGTCACAGGGGTGAAACGCTCTTTAAAAAGTTCCCATTTGCACCTGAAAAGTACATATTAGTACCTCAAAGGTACATATTGGGACCTCTAAAAGTGTGCTGTCAGGTTTTGCACAGTACCACTTTTGACAGTGTAGTACAGCTTTCTTTCATAAAAGTCTGGTTAATGATAATTCTGAGAATTGTTTCTAAACACATTATGGATGTTAGTGTAACACAAACGTATTGAAACACATTGCAAATATTCTGGTGTTAAACAGTTAAACAGTTTTTCACCAATTCTCTGTTCAGGATTTTCTGGGCGGGGCTAAACGGTGGATCAATGACGCAATGGAGCATCCGAGCATTCATGGCACCTCCCCATCACTAGAGTGCCAAGCATCAGGGATCTTATCAATCACAAGCTCTTGGTTGCAAGCTTTCACGCTTTCAGGCTCTCTCATGCTCTCACTATGCTCAACTAAACAAATCTCATGCCAAATAACAAGCAAACGTTAACACAGATGCGAATGGACGGAGGGGAATAACTCGAACGGAAGGTCGATCACTGCGTGTGATCGCGACGTACTTCAGTGATTATCTATTGATGAATATCATGCGCATTGACTCACGCGTGTTTGAATTCAAATCCTCAATAAAAATCTTCACATATAGCTTGCAGGGTGATCGATGCGAGTGCTTTTACACAGAGTTTAAAGGTATAGTTCATCCACAAAAAATATTTGTTTCCTCATCTTCATGTCATTCATAGCCTTTATTACTCTTTTCTTTGGCAAACTAAACAAAAAGATACTTTCAAGAACATTGGTACCCAAACCACCTAGGAGCCGTTTGACTTCCATTGTATTTATCAAAAATATCATATCTTGTTTTCCACTGAAGAAAGAGTCATTAACATGTTTTTAAAGATATGAGGGTGAATAAATTATAACTACATGTTTTATTTTGGGTGAACTATTCCTTTAAACAGTAATGTGTAGCACAGGGGAAAGTGGACATCCCATGGAGAGCATTGAAACTCCAGTCCGTGATGGAAAATCTCTATCTCTATCAAATGCAGGTGTAGTAGTCATGGGTGGATGATGGAGAACCCAACTGCGTCTCCATAGCAATGTAATTATAGAGCACTACATTAACAAGATGCTTGGAGAGCACAATACAGTGAAGGTGTCGAACGGGAGGCAAATCTAAACGCGTGCTGATTGATTGAAGGTGTCACTGTTGTGTATGTGTGTGTGTGGGGGTGTGTGTGCACGAGCTGATCTTGAGATGTGGAGCTCATAGAGCAAACAGACCTGTGTGTGAATATCTGGAGGGATGCAGAGCCAGCTGTGTCATTTCATTAATGGCACCACAATACTCCTCATAGCACCATACCATGCCTGAAACCCAGCAGGCTGACCTTGATTTATGTCCTTTCCCTACACCTCTCCTTTCTTCTTCATCTCGAGCTTTTTTGTCCTGATATTCACTGTATTAGCCCCTCTCTATTCAGTTCTCATCTCTTCATTTTATGGAATTTGTCATTCTGTCTTCTTTAATGTTTTGTTTTTGCTTCAGGTTTAGTTCGTGCCCTGCTCAATATCATCATTTCATGTTGCTCTCAGTATTTTCGGTTTTCAAACATTCTTTGTAATTGGCAGCATACAGTTGCCCTTAAGCAAAAAACATCTTTGTAATTGCTTTAAACTAGCTGATCTTAATGTAGTTCTTATGTGGCTGATCTAATAGAAATTTGCAAACAGCAGCTGCAAGTTAGGATGAAGTAGTATGATGTGAACTGCACAAAAACATATGATGAACATAAAATAAGCCCCTCCCCTAAAGCTAACTAGCTCTTGCATGAAAGAAGATAATACCAAAATGGATGAATAAGATCATTGGAATTCATATAAATTAGCCAAGTGAGTCTTCGTAAAATAGTTACATATTGCAATGAGATTGATGTATGAATTAAATTTGACATTGTTTTGTGCAATTTGACATATTTTTGTTTTTATTAAATCAAAATTAAATACAGTTTTACATACATTTTAAAGGACCATTGTATGATTTTGGCATCTAGTGGTGAGGTTATGAATTGCAACCGACCGCTCACTCCACCTCTCCCTCTCCCTTTCGAAGCAGTAAGGATGCTGAAAAAGGATTATATGTCATCACGTTTTTGCTTCTTTCCAAAATGAGATAAAGTATTTACACAACGCATTCTGTAATGCAGTTAGTCTGTTTGGGTCTAGTGTAGAAACAACATGGCGACATTGCACCAAAATTCCATGTGAGGGGACCCGTGTGTATACTGTAGATTAGAAATAGCTCATTTTAAGGTGACAAAAAAATATAACGCTTCCCTTATAAACCTCGGAACACATAGTTATGTATACATTATTATATTGCATTTCTGTCAGATGATCCCCCAAAAAATGACACACTGGTCCTTTCAAACAAATTAAAACCAACAAACTTATTTTTATAATTTTTGTTTGTATTTTTGTTTCTCTCCAAAATGGCGCATTTGCTAAAGGCTAAAGAATAGAAAACTTTCTTGAGTTCGTCCACCGTTGTGATTTTTTTTTGGGTGGTCTAATTGTACAATATTTTTCAGTGAAAAAGTACACATTTGACTCCCCTAAGTTACTTGCCCACAACTTTTTACTTTGAAAATTGGTAAAGTTTTAATTTGCTGAGTGGCAGATTTAAATAAGATTCTGCCACCGCTCTTGTCCATCACTGGTTCCCATCGAGCTTCATTTCCCGGGCACATGCCTCCAGTAACAATAATAACCATCAGCCCGCAGAACATGAACAAACATGTAGCATAAAGACGCTGTCTGGAGCAGGTCCATTAAACGTCACCATCAGTAGCAAGATGTGGGGGGTAATAGAGAGACCACAGAGAGGCTTGCCGATCTGAATGCAAAAATCACATCCTTCCCCCTGTTGAAGCGGAGGTCTTTTTATATTACTCAAACGGCCAATCAGCCCCCTCTCTCCACCTCTCAGGAAAGTCAAATGCTTCTTTCATGAGTCTGATGAAGCATAATGACCAGAGGACAATTTTTCCCACTCCTGGGGCCTAAAATGGGATTTGAGTCAGTCCTCAGCGGTGTGCAAGGCCAGTAAATTACCTCAGTGTGTGTTCGGGCACCAGCAAAAGGTTTTAACGCAAAGAACATAGACCGAAACGTACCTCCAGCTAGGATACAAGCACTGTACGTCAAATTAGAGCTCCAAAAGCCCCTTTTCTGTTTCTATACGTAATTTCCCTCTAGACTTCAGAATCACTGAAATTATTGGAGCAGAGGTGGTTATGAACTTTTTTGAATGACGTGTCAGATTAATTTGGTACATGCTTATAAAATGTAGAGAGAGTAAAAGAAGTTATAAAACTAGCAACTTGTGGCAAAGTGGCAACTTTTCATTTTATGATAGATGCATGGTACAATAATAATATTAAATAAATCATAATAAATAAATAAATAAAATAACAGGTAATTTATAATGAGTTTTTATTAATAATAATAATACTTATTATGTAGTATTATTATTATTATTAATAATAATAATAAAACGGCAAGTATTTAGAAATTGAGAGATATAAATATCATCACCCTTGAAACAGTGCTTGTCCTATCACATTAAAGGACATTTGTTGGAAAATACTGAATCAGGCCCAACAATCGACATAAGATACGTTCAGCCGTTACTTCAGAGGGGACGACATCCTTTAAATAACTGCATGTACTGAGAACACAAATACGCACAGATGGCCGTATACTCGGCTGCACATATGTGAAACACGTATGTACACACACACACAAACTCTGTTAATCGCTATGATAATGTTGCACTTTTTTCCTCCCAAATGGTTCACCTTCTCTGCCGGGTTTTATTGCACTTATTTACATTGAAATTATCATTAGGCAGATGTTCAGAAAGATACTGTACATATAAAAGAGTGCACATGAAATGCTGTACGATTTTGAGCTGCTGTTAATCTCGTATATTTTATATAAAAACGTACCAAGCAATAAAAACTTATACAAGCACTAAGCTACGAGTTTCTACATTAGAAATTTTGCGCCTCATTTAAAAATGGGACTTTTTAGATGGTCGTAGTGAAGCGTCTATTTCAAAGTGATCCTGGTTGACATAATGATCATAACATTGCATTTAGGCATACTGTACAGGGAAAGAGAGTGTGTACAAAAAGAAACACTCACAGTTCAAGAGAATACAGAGCGTGGCGACTCTTACTGCAGTCACTGTCAGGAGAGGTGAAGTGAATTGTGGGCATGAAGGCAGAAGCATGATTCCTGTACAGAGGAGCTTATGAGAGATGGGAAGACAAGAGCAAGGTCTAAATGATCAGATATAATGAAAAGCGTGTTACTGAACCCTTCCTGTAATTGAGTAACGGGCAGTAAGGACACACAGGAGAACAGAAGCAAACTCTTTCGCCATCAGAGCTGATGAGAAAAAGAGGACGAGAGACAGCCGTTCCCATCTGTACATCTAAACATATGAAGTGTAGACGAGTGAGAATGACATGTTGCTACTCTGAGTTTCTCAGAAATGAAACAAGAAGATGCTTTATTTCTGAGAACTTTCAACAGAACATATTGTGAGGGTGGGAATTTTTTGTTGCTGTCCCATAGTGTGAACGAACATTTCCTGTGGGCTTTTCCACAGGCTGTGAACATGTTTTTGGGATAGGAAGGAACATTGCCCAGTTTGAAAACGAGATGTCTGTTCTTTGGGTTTACCATGGTATTTTCTCCATCTGGCTGTACTTTGAAATTGTAAACATGTAAAGAGAACAAGATGGTTGATTTCTTCACAGTCTACAGATCTCCATGGGAATCAGACACGAGGCATGTTCTTCTCATGCATACGACATTGCTTCTTAGCTGGAGAACTCCAAGAAATGTAAAATAAGAATATTTCAGATTTATTTTCTCAGAAAGGAAATGCTGGATTAAATTGATTTATTTGGCAGTTCCCCTTGTATCTAAAGGAGAAACAAGGAGGAAGGAAATAGATATTGTTATGATTTGCACCTAAGCTGTTTCCACGAATCAGGTCGTTTATTTAAATCATACAAACATTCATTCTCGATGATAACGGATTTATATGTTTCTGTGATATTAGTCTGTGAGTTAGTCTTAATTCAAACTCATGGCAACACACATATTCTCTTTAAACACTTGAATTGGCCCCCAAATGTTTTTGGACTCTTCAGCCACACTTAAAAAGTGTGCAAGTCAACATATCAAATTATATATATATATATATATATATATGATGAATAAAATGAATTTATGTCATCATTGTAATGCAATCGTAATAATATGATTTAAGTGTGGCTAAGGGATAGCTCAGGAAAATTAATGTTCTAAAATTTACCCTGTCATTACAAGCCTTTATGGCTTACCTCTTTAGAAGACAAAAGAAGATATTTTGAAGAACGTCCGTAACCATACAACATTGGCCCGTTTTGACTTCCATTGCATAAACACATAACCACGGAGGAATTTCTCAAAATATCTTCTTTTGTTCTCCACAGAAGAAAGAGTCAAATACAGGTTGGCATCAGATTGAATAAATGATGACAGAATTTTTAGTATTGGTCGAACTGTCCCTTTAAGTGTCCTAATATAATTTGGGACCACTATGTGTTATATTCTTCTGAATAGATGAGCAACATATTTGTCATGTCGGATATCGTTCACAGCTGCATACTCTCACACACAGACTAAACAACAATAACATTTTATTTTTTATTTTTCTGCTTCTGTGAAAAGAAATAAATTGTGTAAAGTTGGAAAATGTGTTTGTCAGGTGGTGGAATTATTTTACCAATAGACAAGACACATGTTTTTCCGAGGTGATACATGTTGAATTATAATTATAGATGCGAGTGTTTTGGGTATTAAAGGTGGCGTATTGTGTTGTTATCCTCACAGAGTACATGGATCTCTCACCGTTCCTGAGCTACTTCATGTCAGGTACAGTACGGTCTGACTAGACTTATAGCGGTGCTTGTGTTTGACTTACTAGTACCCTAGAAAAAACATCAATGTTGTTTTCCAGCTCTGTACTCATAGTAGTAGACGTGTCCAGTTCTCCCTTAGTTCTTAGAGTTTCATTTTAAAGTTGAACAGAAAATATTTAAATTGTGTCTACTATCATGAAAAGTGTTTTATGTCCGTCTACCACATAGTTAAGATTAAAGCGACTCTATGAAGGTCTCTCTTAGCAGTATCGATCCCCGGCGCTGTGAAGATTCCTGTCTTAAAGAGCGTTAATGAATGAAATTGCTTCTTCATTTTCTGCTGATTGGAGGGCATGCATTGACTCTTTTAATTACTGTAGAGAAGAAATTGGTTGCGCACGCTTTATCCTTTAATTGTTTTTCCCCCAGCCTGGCCTTAATTGGGACTCCGTTGTGTTTATCGATTCACTTTGATGTGCTTTGAATTTGAATGGCGTGCAAAATATATATTAGTTAACCGAGGGGAGCTGTCCAGCTCGCTCTGAACGTGGTCTGCCCGTATGTGCAGTAGTTTTATGCGTGTATGATTTTACTCACGTCCTGAGTCACAGTAGGAAAGAAATTTCACAGCAGGTAAGAGCATCAGGATAAAATAGACCCCTTAGCTTTGCACCATACATGGCCGTGGGCCAGAGCTGACGTCCACTGATTTGCTCCATAAAACCTCCGACTCCTGCTGCCCTCCCTTGCTTTATTGGTCTCTGCCTTAATACAGTTTGAATGTGCTCTCCGGTCTTCCTCCTGTAAACCTTGTGATGAACTTCTGTGTGCTTCATGGTAAGAGAACGGCTGAAGCCAAAAGCTTAATCACATCAGGGCCTAATTTTCAGCATGAAAAGATTTTAAAATGAAACAATCCATCTTTTTGAAGACTTTTAACCCGCGTTTGAATTATTAGACTTTCAGATATTTTATGATTTATTTAGTTAGTTAGTTTGAATAAAGAATGAATGACAAAATATCACACTGGATCTGATTTAAATTGGTTTAATGCAGAATTTGACAAGAAAATGATATTTTGGTGGTTGATGGTAGCAAAGGGCTTGAGTCTAAAAAATGTATCATAGATAAAGAGTAGAGGGAACATTTAGCTTTGAGTAATATCAAGAGTAATCTGATTTTCAGGTCAAATTGTCAGATTCTGTTTTACTGTTCATTAACACTTCATTAAATACAGGGGAGTCCAAAAGTTTGACACCACTGCTGAAATTCCAATAATTAAGCTAAATGTATGCACAAATTAAAATAAATTCTTCTATTTTTTCAATCATTCAAATTTACATGTGGTTTTTAACATTTATGAAGCTGAAAGCTTAATGTTTAGTACACATCACACACCTTCACTAGAAAGAGCTCCACACGTTTTCCGGGTAAAACTAAAAGATGAATGCACTGAAAAAAAATACTTTAAAATAACTTAATAAAACTAGGACATTGGTACCACACAACATAAATATGTTGTCTCTACTTAGTTCAGTTTAGTTCATCATTCATTAAGAATTTGAGTAAACATAAACAGCCATGTCCAAATAATGTCCAAATTAGTATAGATAACATGTTTCCATTTTGTGGAACCACTGTCCATAATTTTACTTTGTTAGTTTAAAGCAAGATATTTTGTGATATAGCTGTTATTTTTAATACACACTTAATAAGCTTCATATAGCTCTTAATATTAGGAGTAACCCAGAAGTTGTTTTTTGTTGCACTTACGGAATGCTTATTTTTATTCAAAATCTAGTTTGCAGGTCCTCGACCCAAGCACATTCTCAACACTTTACCACAATGGTAACCTCCCCAAAAACATTAACATACCAGAAACTCTTTAAAATACAAAACATAAAAAAGTATTAAAAATAAACAAATATCCCAATTTCATCATTTTGATCAAATGTTTTTATAAAATAACATTTTATTGCAACTTTTACTCTCTCTTTTCAGCCCCGTGCAAAGCATGATGGGAATTAGATTTTTATTTAAGTAAATTGAAAAGCATCAAATACTATTTCGATCTGCTTGATTGAAACATGTTAATTTAAAATGTGAACATTTAGTTAAGCCAAAGCATTACTCTTTTTCGGCCGTTTAAGACAATGCTATTGTGTTTGAACATAAAACATAATTCAATGGTGTTAAAACAAAATGAATTTTTTAAATAAAGTGAACATTATCGTACATTTTGAGTGTGTCATCCCAGCATGATTTCTCAATGTTTCATACAGATTTGTTTATAGTTTAACATAAACAAGAAAATCTGGTCTTTTGTTAATTTCAGAACTTTCTGCCTATTTCAAGGTTTATATTTGACATAGAGGTCACTGTGAACAGCAACAGTATCTCTTAAAACAAAATACGTAATGTCCACACAAGTGATTATCCTCACTTTTTTTTTTTTAAGTTTTACATTCCCTAAAATCAATGATTTACGTTCTCCTAAATTAATACATGAAAGGGTCAAAGTGGTCTCCCACTGTACAAAGATTACAGACCACCTTGTTGACTGGATAATAGAACACAGAGAATTCATTTGATTACAGACATAACAAGTTAGACTTCTAGTACATAGATGTTTGATATATGTGCTTGGTTAGTTATAACCTATTAGATCTGTGTAGCTTGTGTAGATAGCTTGATGCATCTGAGTTGCCTCAATAAAATCTCTCAGGTCAGTTTAAGCGTAAGCATGGACAATTAACTCATTTTGTTTTATTTTTATTGCCTTAGGGAACTTTACTTTAGCCGAGTTGGGCATTTGCGAACCGACCCCCCATCAGAATGCATACTGTCCAGACCTCAGCCTCCTGCAACGCGGTTACTCTTTAAGCGCCAGCTCCGATGTGGACTCCGACCCGGAGGGCCCTATCTCACCAGAGCGAGCCATCCAGCTGTGGGAGGGCCACGGCATCAAATCCCGCCGCAGTTCTGGCCTTTCCAGCAGAGACAACTCCGCCCTCACCCTGACAGACTCTGAGAACGAGAACAAGTCTGATGACGAATCAGGTGAGAGAGAAACTGTCAGAGAGAGGAAGTGTGAGAGAGCAAAACGAGAGTAAGAATATGTTATGAGAGTGTATTTAGCGTGTGAGATGTGTGAGAGAACAGATGCCAAAAATGTGCAACATGTGATAACAAATTCACATTTTCATTCGGTTCATTTAGAGCTGAATGCATTTCAGAGCCCTTTCGAGTTGCTCTTACCTGTTTTTTTACTCTCGCTGGGAAAGAGAATCGCTCTCCATCGACCCCAACCACACACGAATGTCAAAAAGCAGAGCTTCAGTGAAACCTGTGTTTAAAAATGCGTATTAAAAGACGTCGTACAGCATGACATGTCACAACCAATTAACACGAAAAAGATCGTAAGCAGGAATGCTTTATTGAAATGTAAAAGAACGCACGTTGGTAAAACGATAACACTGTTGCTTCTCTACCTCCCGCATTTCCACACATCTGTCTGCATGAATGTTATTGCTGACGACTAAATTCCCTCTCGGTAGCTTTTTGGCAGCGATTCTACAACACATTCTTCAATTCCACATTTCCTTGTTAATTCGGTGGCGTCTAAAACCTTCGCATAGTTTGTTGGAAGTGTCAAAAAAGGTTAATGACGACAAAAACCCTTCTAATTAATTGAGATCTCACTGTATCAGAACTCAAACAGATCTGTCAGCCGTGAATTCTAACATCGCACAATCCCACTCTGACAATTTATCAAACTACTCAACAGCTATTAAACACACAAAGAAACACCTTGGAAGGCAGTCGTCTTCAGCTTGCTAGCTGATAATTGCCTCGCAGATAATTGCAGCGCTAATCTCCCAGCCGCTGTTTCTTAGCGCCGTTTATAAATGTTTTTTCACATTTTCTAGGCGGGACCTACTTGGGTCTGGAATGCACCGGTCGTCAGATCACCTGACAGCAGTGGACACTAGACAGTATCTTGGTAGTCTCTAAAAATAGTTTTTCCACAGTTTAGAGTCCTGGTTACTGTAGAAGCAGAAGTAGACACAAAACTTGGGTATTTGACAAATAAACCGTACATGTGTCCTAAAGTGTGACAAAACATTTGAAAAAAAACAAACTGTTATAATATATGATTTTATATAATTAATGTTGACATTTATATTATAAAGTAATATAAGAGAGATTTATTTTCATTTTTGCTTTCACACCAATGGGAACATTTATGGTATATTTGTCAACTACCCAGTTATGTGTTATTCAATCATTTCAATATATCATGATGACTCAACTTCTTTGACAATGTTAAACATTTAGGATGATCTATAACTATTTACCCGGTGGCCAATTCGTATGAATTCATACATTAAGAATCATACAAAAATATACAAATACTATAAGCAACACCAAAGCCCCGACCCTAAGAGATCGTATGAATTTCAAATTTTCTTCTAAATTATAAACTTCGTAAATAGTAACGTTTTTGCTTCGGTATTGTTTTGGATCAGGGAGTGTAACTTACATTGCAAGTGTGTTTCAGATTTAATGCAATACACAACAGAATGATTAATACACAACAGAATGATTTTCTTTTGTAATCAACATTCTCACAAATGTTGCAAGTGCATAACCTGTCAACATTCTTTTAAACATATTCTACTTTGTCTCATAAATGAAGTTTTCACATAAGTTTAATTTCTTTTTTTGTTTCAATAAATGTGTAAAATAACAATGTTAAACAGCGTTGCCTGCACCAACCATAATACTCCAATGCATAATGAGTGGTGCTAATTATTTTCTTGTGATATGCTGCTAACAGGAGAAAACCAGATAAAGTGTGATTGATACTTCACAGAGTCTGTGCTTGAGGAAAAGTCAAGCTTTCTTGTAGTTGAATGAACTGAATTAGAAGCTGAAATTGAGGCAGGATATTGCTTTCAGGGGATGTGTTCTCACAAGGAAGAAAAGCGTACGTTCAAAATAGAAGCAAGGAAATCTGTCATTTTTGTCTATACACTTCTAACAGACTTTGAAGCGTAACCTCTGTCATCTGCCTTTCTTTTTTGTGTGTGTTTGGGGATGTGCTTCAATATCTTTGGCTCTCTCATCTTCCTCTATTGGCTCTTTGTATAGATGTGTAAGAAGCGCCAATCACTCTGAAAGACAGGTGTCACTCACAGAGGGAGAGTGAATGGGGTCAGGGGGAAATTTTCATCCATTATCACAATCTGTCTGTCTCTACCCAAATACTCTCCCAGGCGTAAAGGCGGCTTTCAAAGTCTACTGCCCGCTTTCACTAAAAACAGCCATTTGTGCTGTTCAGAACTTAGCTTCAGACATGAGCGTACCAGTTAATCTCTGCTTGGGCATATAGTCAGAGGTTAGTGAGATATAAAAAGGCCACTTGGCCTTTTTGATCATTTTAAACCAGCCTCTCGTATCCATCTTGTTATTATAATTTAAGTTAGTTACTTTTTGCTTGCAAGATACAGAATCGGTCCGTTCTCTATTCATCAACATAATGGTTGTCAGGATTCTGTAGTTGTGTCTTACACTTCATGTAAGAGAGAAAGCAATTTGACATTAAAAGAAGAGGTAGAAAACACTGTATAGAAGCAAATGAACATACCTTTATCATGTGCTCACCCTCATGTTATTTCTAACCGGTATGACTTTCTTCTGCAGAACACAGAAAAGATACTTTAAAGAACGCCGGTAACCAAACGACAATGTCCCCCATTAACTTCCATTGTATGAACACAAGACCACAGATTTCAACACAATTTTAAAATGAATAAAATAAATGAATAAAAACGTTTTTTTGGGTGATCTATCCCTTTAAGACCATAGATTAAATTCTGTTTCTTGATAAAATCTCACATGTGGGTTGAAAAGGACTTGGAGGTTTTAACAGTTACTGGTTAAGCCGCATTTAGTCGTATCGCTGTGGATTCTTAGTTTGCAACAGTATTTTGAGAAGGCGGTAAGTCCATAATGGTTTCATGCAGCTGTCTGCTATTACTCAGTTGTGTAGGATTGTTTTCTTTTGGGAGAGCTAAAAATATTAGAAACGACATTAAGAACATACTGCATGTGATTTCAAGGAGGGCAGATTTACATGAGTCTCAAAATGAAAAACAACTGAATCGTTTCTGAACATATGGAGAGAGTTCTGGGTCAGTATTATATATAATATGTGACAGTCATATATATAGGTTTTAGTCGCTTGTGCATCTGTGCCACATGCTGTGTGGGAATATGTATTAAGGTACTATATTGGGAATTACGGTAGTACCGTTTTGAAAATATTCTGGTGCTCTGTATATTTTAAAGCTTTGGTTTTTTAAGTACACATATGTTAAGAGATGCAAAACGCTCTAAAAGACACCACCTTCAAAAATGAGATTACGATGTTGATGCACTCCACACATAGTATAAATTACTTAAATAATTTTGCTTCGAAATTCCTGCCCAGTCAGAAATGTCTGGTAACGCAGAAAATAAATATAGGAGCCTGATAAAAAATGTTCACTTCGCTAAAAAGTTGTGGATTTAGAAGGTTTTGCATCCGAACTCTTCATGTACAGTGAACAACACTAAATGTCTGTAAAATAACACGTCTTCCATTCTCTCAACAAAAAAAACTTTAATTCAGATTGCACAATAATACACTTACACTAAGAGAAAAATCATTTGAAGTCAGTTCACTTCAGAAGAGGAGAATGAAAGTCAATAATAAATTCAAGTGTGTAATTCCCTCAGAGGCAGATAAAATAAACCCCTCATTCCACACTTGCTGCTTATCGATGATCTCTTTTTGTGGAATTTTCTACGCCTCAGTTCTTTTAGATATAAGGTGAGGTGCACAGGGACTTTGGTAATGAGCCTGTTCTCCTGGTAATTGTCCCTTTAAGCAGTCTCTGTGACTGAAAGGTCCCTCAATTTGACAGAATGATTAATACCCAGACCCCAAAAGTCACTGATCTTTACTCGTCTGAAACCTCGTTTTTACCCTACCTGGGCGCCGACATTTTGTGCCATTCAGTATCCTGAGTGTATATTGACATTTTAAAAGGTGCTGAGTAGTAGCTAGCTGTCCTGACAGGGATGGTGACGTTTGTCATTCGCTGCGCTCTGCGGTGTTTGTTTGCATAGGTATTTGTACTCCAGCCAGATAAGAAATTATCTCATCATTCTGTTGCATCCCCATGCGAATTGCATTTGGCAGCGGTTCGGCGATCAGCGTTTCGCGTCACGTTCGGTAAACAAAGCCACCTTGGCGCCCCTGCTGCGAGAGGAACGGGCGGCTTTTGTCTGCAGGATTATTTGTATTCTTCCACACTGATCTGCGTCACTAACCGTTCAAGAAGCTTTCTTGGGGACTTGTGGTGTGGATATTTCTTTCTTTTGGTTTGGTCATTTTCTTTCACAAAAAAGGTAATTGAGTTTGAAGTTTCAATATATTTATTTTGTCTATAGGAGCGAAAGTTCGTGAAACATTTTATGTGCAGTACTTTAACTCGACTTCAACATTCAGCAGGGAATTATGGGATTGACCATTTTAATTTATCCCTACTTCAGCCACCTTTGTTTACTGTTTTCAATCAGCTCTAATAACTCTGAAAGAATGACGATGAATCATCCTTTGGTTTATATGAGATGCAAAGGCGGACTCGCTTTATACTAACAAGATTTTAAAAAAACAGTTGCGCCCCCAACGCAGAATTGTAGTTGCGGAGAGATTATGGCAAAGATTATGTTATGAAGGAGACTCTGTGCAAATAAAAGAAATCAATCCTGTAATGTGAGCATCAGGAGAGGTCTTGTTAATGAGGAAGAAAAGAGCTTCAGTAGAAGAAGAGAGAAATCAAAGTTGCATGCTGGGATATTCATATCTAAGAGAGGAGATTGAAATTATTTGATACTTGCTGAAATGAGTGACTGCATGTGGGCTGTAGGAGTTCCGTACAGATGCATGAAGAAGTTTGTGCTTTTATGCAGGATGTGTTTGATGGATATTTCACAATTTCGCATGGATAGCTGAAAGAGGGATATTGAGGATTTACATGCTGACTGGTGGGAGAGCTGTGGGATTTTATCTGAATATAAACTCACCTAAAGGATTATTAGGAACACCTGTTCGATTTCTCATTAATGCAATTATGGTGGTGGTGTAATGGTGTGGGGGATGTTTTCATGGCACACTTTAGGCCCCTTAGTGCAAATTGGGCATCGTTTAAATGCCACGGCCTACCTGAGCATTGTTTCTGTCCATGTCCATCCCTTTATGACCACCATGTACCCATCCTCTGATGGCTACTTCCAGCAGGATAATGCACCATGTCACAAAGCTCGAATCATTTCTAATTGGTTTCTTGAACATGTAAATGAGTTCACTGTACTAAACTGGCCCCCACAGTCAACAGATCTCAACCCAATAGAGCATCTTTGGGATGTGGTGGAACGGGAGCTTTGTGCATCCCACAAATCTCCATCAACTGCAAGATGCTATCCTATCAATATGGGCCAACATTTCTAAAGAATGCTTTCAGCACCTTGTGGAATCAATGCCACGTAGGATTAAGGCAGTTCTGAAGGCGAAGGGGGTCAAACACAGTATTAGTATGGTGTTCCTGATAATCCTTTAGGTGAGTGTATGTCTGTGTGAAGAAATGTTCACACAAACTTGATAATAAATTGTGATTTACTGTATGTTCAGTCTATTGAACGCAATACTCAGTTAGCTTGGTGTGGCTCCAGAAAGGACATGAAACTTCAAAAAATGTGTCTGAATGGCTTGGACATATGGCTTGGACTGTGTGAAATGTCTAAACTTTTCCAAAGGAAACTTATTCAATGTAAGAGAGTGAAATTCACATTTACTGACAATGAATTTCAAATCACGTCAGGTTATATGTAAATGACATCATCAAATGCCATTGGCTCGCATGTGGCATGACCAATGTTGTTTTTTTGTCACATAAATCAAACTTTAAGATTTTTAAACTTTAAGAACTTTTACATTTTGTGTTTAATGGAAATAAATAAAGCATGCAGGTTTTGAAAGACATTAGGATGAGAACTTTGCACTTAATTTTCCTGTCAGGTGAACCCAAAGCGAATGTTTTATTAGACAGCTGAGGGCACTCAATGAAACACATTGTCTAAATTGTCAGAATAACAATTATTTCTGTCCGTCTATCTCACTTATCTAATATTTGGCTAATGAAAGAACCACTCTCAGTCAAGTGCCAACTGCTTGCATAAACGCGATCAGTTTATTTTTCCTCACTTTACTGTCTATTGGCATTTACAGATGTTTACGTAATGTAGCTCTGAATCATAACAAGAAGTCAATAAGCAACATTCAGATTTTCGCATAGTTGACATTGAATTGGATAACATTATTTGAGAATGATTCGGCTTTCTGTCAGGATTGTGTTTAGGGGAGAGCTTAAGTAAAAGCCTTCAGTGATGGTACACAAAGGTCGTATCGACCTTTTCCACAGAAATTGTAAAAGAGAGAAATGTCATATAGTGACTTGATGAAAGATAAACACAACCACGTACGTTCAATAATACATTTGCACTCTACAGTTAAAGTGTCAGATGGTAATACCTCAGTACCTTCATAGATACCATCGTGATAAGCAGTTGCAAATTCATGTGCTTTGATTTATTCTAAGGTAAGGGAGGGGCAGTCTACCGTTACCATAGTTAAAATTATTGCATTTTTTATATTTAACTAAAGGGTTCAACGTGCATGAACAATATTTCTGTACAATACGCTTATGTTATTTATTATTGTCAAATAATGATCAGAAAAAAATAAGAGATGGCGCTTTCCTGTAGCTCAGTGGCTTTGGATAAAAGCGTCTGCCAAATTTATAAATGTAAATGAGATGAACTGCAGCGCTTATGATCTCAAACGTTTAGGAAATTTACGGGCACTAGTCAGACACGCTAGTAAAGTTCCCTAAACCATCCTGTTTCTGCAGGTTAAATAGGGCACTGATACATTTATGCAGCAGCATCCACAACCTACATTTAAATAGCATTGATCTCAGGACAGAATGATTAAAACATGCTTCCTGTAGAACTTTAGAGTCAATGTTTCCATTTCTATATTCATTGCATTTTAGATTTACTTAATGAAACACACTCGGACCGACTCGATAGCCCTTTACGTGCGTGAATCAATCAGGTCCTATATAAAATGTACGTTTTACGGGCCCTTCTCATCTCGATGCGCTGTGGAATTTTCTGCCGACCACCAGACACTACAATATATATCATAAGGGGAGTGAAGGTGGAGTTTTATTAAGCTTTGTGACCTTTCAGAGAGATATAGGACGTTTGTCTGTCACCTCGGCAGTCTTTGTGTGTGTGCTTGGCTGATTGTTGTTTACTGTGTCGACGGTGTTGGTTCTAATGTCATCTTGAAGTGCTCTATTTATGGAGTGCACGTGTTATAGATCTTGCCATCTGAAAAGACGCTTTCATCTCCTTCTGGTGTTTTCCTGTATATGAAAATGTGCAGATAATCATCACGTCTCTGCTTTATAGACTTTAAACGCCACTTCTCGATTTCCATCTCTGTATTTATCTCAAAAATAGACCCGTGGACATTCATACATAGACGCTGAACCCTGCAGAGTTATTGTGTCGGAGGGAGAAAAATAATAGCGGTTTTAAAGGCCAATTTACTCATGCGATCCCCAAGAACGACAATTTCTGTCCCTATCTGAACAGTATGTGGCCTCTGCCACATCTGCATCAGTGCAGTCAGGAATGATTGTGAATGCCACGTCGTATAAAGAGTTTTATTGTTATAAATAATGCTGCATTTTGTGTCTTCACTAAAAACGCAGCGTCTCACGTGCCCTCTCTCTTTCTCTTCATCTCTTTCTTTTTTCCGTATTTGCAGAATACACCGACAGTCTGTGTTAATGTGTCAGACATGATCAGGACACTATAGAAACAGAAGTTTGATTGTGGGAGTGCGGCGTTCAGCTGCTGAGGCTGATTACTTACTGGAACATTTGATGTCTACAATGTGCTCTAATTCGCTGTTGTAATGGAAGTCATCAGCACTAATTCTCAGCTTTGATTTTCCACAAAAGATGATGATTTAGCATCGCCAGGGGTTCCTCCGACACCTGATGTTCTCCTCTCAGGCTTGAAAGCAATTTTTATTATTATTTTTGAGTACACATCTATTACAGTGGTCCATTAATTTCTGTTTCTGTGGTCATTCATTTGACTTTTCCTATAATTTACTCTGAACATTATAGCAGAGGACTGTCTTTATGAACAAGTGCTGATAATGAGAGATAGCGGTTCGATGTTACTTTTGTACTCTAACATTGAGTTAGCTTTAAGTTTACTTGGTAGCCATCTTGGTTACAGCACTAGCCAACATGGAGTGGTGCAGGGATGACGTATTCTTGGAGGCCAACCCGAAAGTTTGCGCTGCACTTGTTCCCTTGACGGAAAGCCTATGTGTCCCATAGACTTTTGGAAGATCGCAAAAAATAAGATCTGTGATTAACATAGGTTTATGATATTAACATGCTACTTGTTATCTATCCGGATAATCAATAATCAGTGAATGAATATCATTTTTTTGAGATTTGTGTTCATGTTGCATTATTTGTAAGATTTTTATGCGCGATGATGTCAAACTTTCCCGTTTTTTAGCAACCGCCATTTTTCAGACACGATAAAGCTTTAAAGAAATCACAAGCGGTTACAACTGGTATGTTTAATGTTATAGATTCAAATGTGAAAATATTCAGAGGTTTTGTTACCCAGAAAACTTGTTTCAGGCTATTTACCAAAACCAATCCAAAAGAACCCAAGACTAGGGTGATAGAACCGGAAGAGCTTAAATGCTAACTCGCTTCCGGGGTTTACAAAGATGCATCATTTCTGAGGTATTCTACACAAGTACAAGTATTTGTTTCAAAGACTTGTATAGCCCACTGTGTTTGGCTTTTTTCTTATATATATTTTCTAACACTTTACATTATGGTTAACATGGAATTACAATAAACAAAATTTCTGCAGCATTTATTAATCTTAATTTTAACACTTACTAATGCAAAAAATTAAAAGTTTAATTTGTTATCATAAGTTAATGAACTACATGAACAATTCTATGGACTTACTGTTACCAAAAAATTTATAAATATTAATTTTAAGTTCATGTTAGCTAATGCATTCACTCATGTTAACAAACACAACCTTATCATAAAGTTTTACTATATACAACATTTTTGTAACATGCATTTGTACAATATGCATAACATGATTAGGGAACTTTTAAAGTGAATAACAATAAATACATTAGATTATGGAGTTTTTCCATAACACTCAAAGAACAAAAGTAATCAACACAATCAACACCTTCCATGTTTTATTCATTTAGAATACTGACACACAGTATTTTCAGTATTTCTCATGCCTGCTACAGTACTTCTTCAAACAGTCTTGTCAATTCAGATTCAGTGTCAGAGCGCTGTGCAGTAGTAAAGGCAGCCCCCCGGGGGCTTCAGCCAATACGCTTCGTGTTTGTGGCTAAATTGATTTGATTGAGTTTGCTAGTGACAATGTATAGTGTGAAGGACTTGGTAATGTTGTTAGAGAATTAGTGCCCCATGATGAATTGTGCTATAGAGCAGGTCTGACAGGCCCGTGGTGGTTTACTTTTAGCTACGTAGTTTATACTCATTTAAACAGCAAGGTCTGTTTCTCTTTCTTTTCATCTGCCGTGTGACAGCGCAACTCACTGCTGAATGGTAAAAAGATGAAACTTCGCTGCCGCTTGTTTTTATATGGCTAATCGGGTATTGAGTTCCCTGCCTTCACTTTGGGCTTTTGGAATTTCATTTTCCGGATATTGTCAGCTTCTGTATTTCCACTGGGTTGCAGATGAAGCCGGATTGGAGGGAGGCCAAATTCTCCTTTCTTCAGAGTCAACAAGCAGCGGTCCGCCGAGTGTTCCCTATAACAGAGCAATAACAGCAGACGGGGCAAATCTACGATTGCATACAACTGTATTTCTGACTCAATAAAGACAGAAGACACAATGTTCGAGCTTGTTGGGCTGGAGATATTAAACACGCAGAGCTCTTGTTGTAAACGTGTTGGCTCGGGCTCACATAATTCAGTGAAGGAGAATATTGATCCCATCTGTCATCGCTTACCTCAGTCACTTCATAAAGAATCAGATGACCGGGGAGGGACTAATGGGTGTGGCATCTTCCTTCTCTTTTCTCCGTTTCTTTGCCTCCCAATGGGTTTGATCGGCAGGCTAGCTATACCTCTCCAGAGATGCAAGAGTATAACAGTATATTCATAATAATGATAATAATAACATTTTTTATAAAATTTTAACATTTGTGATTTAACAAATAAATAAACTTGTTTACAGAGTGATTAAACTCTGGGCTAGGCTAGCTATTTTTACAAACCTTTCACACAATTCACTGCTAGATTCGGTTTCAGTTTGACAAGCTTTATAAATGCACAATTCCTTCAGCTAAATTATGCCCGGGAATAGCGTCCGTACCAAGTTGTAATCGAAGACACAGAAAAAAGGAAATGAGATTATTGATTATTTGAAGTGAACATGACAAGGATTGTTAGCAAAACATAGACAGTGCTACATATAATTGGGATATGAAAGACGAAACTGCATGACCGTCTCCAGTGTTATGATATGTTTTCAATTAAAGCAACTTTACTCTTTAGAGGATGTCAGGATGATGCAGAACAAATCTTATTAAAGGTCAAAGCTACCTTTCATTTGTTAAAGGTTCACAGAGCACGATCTGAACATGTTTTTTCAGAATCTTTATGTAAGTGGAATAAGGAAAAGCATATCGGAGTATAGAAGCATATGTCTAAAGCTTGGCTATACATTTCAAATCACTTTTCAATAAATGGCCAAGGTTAGTTCAATCACTGTGTAAACAAGTTTTTTATTTGTTAAATCACAAATGTTAAAATTTCCAAAACTGAATTTTATTATGAATATATTGTTCTGCAAAAATAAAGAAGTATTATACACAGGCATTGTAGTAATAGTAGTTTGTTTATTATTCATAGTAAGTTTGTCAATAATATAAACAAGCTTATGCAACTAATTCTTAAAAACAGTTTCTTTTGAATGGTTCAGTTGAGGTTAGATCATGCATTTTACTGCTGGCCACTACAGAATAATGATTTAAAGATACCTCGACTTTATGATTTCTGTTGTTATGTTCCTTTATAAATATGTTAAGATTACACCTTATTTGAATAATTTAATGCCCTAATTAATGCAAAGAATGTTGAGACATTCAAAAATTGATTAAGTTGAGTTGCAAGTTATTTCACAAGTGATATAACTTATAAGTATTATTTGTGGCAAGCAGAGAGTTTCTGCTATGGTGTCTGGTCTCAGTGGTGGCAGTGTGCACATGAGAGCAGGTTTCTTATTCGTCCTCCAGCGGAGCGGTGGGCCGCACCCTCACCTTCGTCCTTTAAACCATCCTGTTTCTAATAAAAGTGCAAATCGCGTCTGTTTGTGAACCCAGGAGTTTTTGCTTGTCAAGGTTACTCCATGGCCATGTTGACGGGAGCTTAAGGTGAGAGGGAAAGAGAGCGAGAGAACGAAATAGACAACTGTTCCTCAGAGACAAAAGAGGTATGTTTTCTTTTCTCCCGCTGTGTGAGAGTGGACGCAATTGCTTGTAATAAATACACGCTTCCAACGGAATTGCGCCGCACATCAGAGGAAATAAAAGTGACCTTGACGCCGCTCATATTAATTTTCTCTTCCCATCAACCTGTGAGTCGACTGTCTCTAGCCTGGGTTAGTTATCAGTGGCATGGAAATATTAGCTCATTTCTGTCAATGTGGCCCACGATGACAACAATGCCGGGTGAATAGGACTCTATCCTCCAGGTAGCAACTGCACTCTCCATCTCAGCACATTCAAGGCCCATTACAAATTCCAATTATTGCTCTCCAAGCCATGCAGATCTCAGGAAGCTTCTGCGTCTCATGGTCTGATTTGCTTTGTGGCCTCTTATGATTATATCCACGGGAGCCATAACAGTAGTAAAATATTACCCAACATTTTTTCAAAACATGCTGACTCCAACAACACGCAGCTAATTGAGGATTTACTCACCAATAATGACTTATCATACTCTGCTCAGCACAGTGCTGATGTAGGCAGGCTCATTTAGCAAGCCAGAGTTTACCACTTAATGAAGTCTGAAAATGTCAGACGTAGAGGGAAAGAGGACAAGAGGTTGCATATGGATCCGGCCACTCAAAATCACATCGCTGCGGTGTCCCTTGTGTATTTTTTTATATTTTTTTAACAGCCCTCATTTGCACATTTGCTTGATGAGCAATTCAGAAAATGTGTAGTGGTGCTGTTTTTATATACGTGTTTGCCAGGTCCGTGGGTTAAGTATGTATCATAACAGGTCCCCGATGATAAAGAATGAAGTGTAATGTATCGCTCTTTTTCTAGTTTCGGGTTTGCTGACCGCTTTACAGTCAGTTTGGTACCTGCCATCACATTGCTGTGGGATCTACGGAGAGCTGTCAATCAGCCCTCCTTTTGCCCGACAGCTGCCACACATCGCGATGCGGGGTCGTCCCTGGATTTTTGTGTGTTTTTTAAATATATGCTGTTTATCTGCAGTCTGTCTGGCGCCTAGGTGATGCATCCAGTAATCTTATGGATTTGTTCTTGTATCTCTCCAACCGGCTAAAGTGATGTTTGTGGAGCTCATGTGAAATATCTCTACGATAGGGTTGGGAATAGACAATTGTTTATAAGATATTAATATATTTATATTTTTTAGAACAGTTTTTTTCTCTGTTGTGTTGATTTACATTTTGGAAAACATACTTTACTCATAGTTGGGCAGAATGTGTTTGTTTTGTGTTTCTATTTTGTACAACTCTTCAGTAAGAATCATTAATGAAATGGTTAAGGTAGCACAATCATTAAGTGAAATCTGAAATCAAAGCCAGAATCGCTAAATCCTTTACGATTCCCATTTCCACTCATCAGGCACCTGTTGTGTCCCACAGGGGTCAGTTCTTGGCCCCCTTCTACTCCTCATCAGCATGCATTCCACTAATTGAGATTATACACAAAAGAGGCATATATTTCCACAGATATGCTGACAATAAACAGCTGTACTCCCAGATCATCCCTGGTAGCAGAAAACCTCAACAGACCTCCATAAATCGGCATTGAAGCTGTAATCATAACTTCTACCTGCTTTTCACTTTATTGCAGTGTATTGCACAAGTATTCTTTATCCTCTATATTTTCTTCTCTGTAACGGAATCAAAGCGAGACTTCGTCACACAATGAAATGTGTTTTACATGATAATTGTATATATTAATAAGATGACAGTAAAGTATGCACTATCGGTCATTGAAACATGTTACCCAGTGTGTGAAATCCAAAGTATGATAAAGCATCAAACTTTAAACATTAATTTTACTCTTATTTAAATCTGTGACTTGACATAGTTATAGTTTCACCGAATGTTTTATTTTTATATTTGTAGGTTGATTTTATTTAGAAAACATAAATCACAAAAATGACTTCAGCAGGGTTTTCACAGACTGGATCACATATAAAGCCTGTTAAAGGTGTATATTTTCTGAAAATTTTTGGTATGTTTTTAATCTGTCTATGCTTTACATACAGTGATGATAGCTTTTGTTCTGTTAGGGTGGCATAGACGAATGGTGGTAGGGATGCTTTAATTGTTTCTCGTGGCAGGTTCAGGGTGCTGTCTGGTTTTCTTTCTCATCCACTTTATAGTGGATGCAGACGCTTCCCTTTTCTCAGTGTACAACTAAAAAATAAGTCTGACCCCACTACAAGGGTCACCCTGCTTTTTTCACCCTTTACTTTATATTTTCTATTTTTCTTCTTTTTCTTTCTGACTAACCACCTAAAAATCACATTTCCTTCCTGAGCCTTGAGCCAAACAGCGAAGTTGAATGTATTCAATTATGAGGCCGATCCAAGAATGGTTTGGGTTAAATTAGTAGCTTTGTTCAGTCTATGGCTTGAACGACTCTCGCAGTCAGAGTCCTCATGCTCTCGGCTCCATTTGCAATACCGCTGCGGCCTGCGTTACGAGATGTGCCTTGAGTAATGTTCTCATCTGCTGGAAATAACACAATTAATAGTGAGATGGAACCAGGCCCTGTCGTTCTCATTACCAGTATATGGCAGGAAGTGAGAAAGGATACATGGCTGATGCAAATTACAAAGAGAGAGAAACTTGTCAGACTCAGTCACTGCTCCCCAAAATCTTTCTAATCCTTTTACTGAGCTGAGACCACAGGAGAGCTCGACAACACGCAGGCATGTGGCTCACAGCTTCATTCTGTACAGTTTTGAGAAATGAACACAAGACAGTCCTTCTCATGTAGTTTTCCGTCTGACTGCTTTAATAAATTGTGTTTGTGCTTTCTGTTTTCATGCATGATCTTGTTGTTTTGTCTTTTTCATTCATCCTGTTCCGCATATCTTTCTTTTTCTCCATAATGCCACTATAGCATACCTAGATGATGATATGGATGATATTGACGACCCCTTTGGCGATATCCATTCAGTAAGTTACATTTAACCTCAACCCCTGTCAATGTTTAAAACATTAGAAATTGATTATTTTGCTGCAACCAGTGTTTAAATCGTGTCATAGTTTCTCTAAAGCATAAGAACTCACACATGCATCATTATAATGAATTCTCATTGCTGATACAAATTGTCCAGAGTATCTAGAATATATTATAATTTGTAATCAGCTACAATTGTGTTTTTTTTGTGACTTGATTAGTTTGACCTCGAAGGAGTGATGAAATTGACATTTTCTGTGGCTGTTTCACTTAAAATACTACCCAGTTTTACCTTTAAAATACAGCGGTTGACTTTGTTATAACCAGACTCTTAAGGGAAACGTGTAGATAATTACAGTAAGTATATAAACATAAGTTTGTCATTTAAAGATGAAGAACCGTGCTGTGAGCTTCATTTGTAAAAATACACAATATTTTGCACATTTAGATTTTTCTAACGGAACATCAATGACTTACTACTGATAACAGGTTGAATAAATGAAGAGGATTGGGATTATTTTAGGGCAACACAATCCCTTTCTCTATTCAACAAAGGGGTTCTCTTATTTTATCGGGGGTCTGGGATCCCTGGGTCCCCCCTCAATTTTAACACTGGTCGTAGATAGAATTCAATACCCTGTCCTTGAAAAACGTATTTCTTCTGTATTTTATGTTGTCTTGTGTTCGTGGGTTGTGGCCTATAAAATGTTAGGTCATTTCTTGTCACCTCTAATAACTTCTTCCCCCTGCTCCTGTTTTTTTACTCACATCATCTTCTTAGCTAACAAAGTCGAAATGTTCCCTTTTGAAAATATTTATCATTGTACTTTGCACAATATTTGTTACAATTTAGAGTTGCTCACTAGTTTATTTAATCTCTCTCAAATTGCTTTCCATGGACACTACACAAGGCATCCGAACACTCTTTCCTGGCTTTCAGAAAGGTACATGCAGGACTAAAGTAGTTAGTGATCGGTAGTTAGAGATGAGTTTGTTGCGTTTTTTGGAGTTGAAAGTGTTGGATCCATCCGCATGGCACGGCTCTATCTTGCCACTCTACCACTTACCCACGGCGATTGTTAATTTCGTTTCCTGTATTTGAAGAAAATTTCCCCACAGGCTTACTTTGCCTTAGATCCAAACCTTATTTGCGTTGTCTTGAAGCATGGATCCATGGGTAATGCCTTCTTATTGAATTTTAAAGTTTTCATTTGTAGCCAATTACGCCGTGACAGCGGGCCGCATTCCGACCGGCTTTCTCTCATTCCGAGCGAAAGACTCCAGACTCCCAAAACAGACTGCTTAAACATATTAACAAAACTAATCATATCCCTGATCATAAGAACAAGAACCAAGAACTGAAATCCTCCCATGGATAATGGATCAACTACTCGCATGGACGTCTAAATATGAATATAAAATGCAGACACTGTATGATAAGGAATATAAAAGACCCATCAGTCAGCGCTCGGCAGAATCAGACGGGGAAGAGGTGAGATTTCATCTGATCTCAAACAATCACAGGGCTTCAGAAATGGAAAGAAGCGCTTCTAAGGTGACCTTGAGAATGCAAAGCTCATTGGTTGCCATGTGGAGCTGCAAATCAGAGGATTCAAAATAGCATTAGTGGTGAACATTATTACTTATAATCTGTGTTTCTTCTCGCTCTGTTAGTGATGCGGGGTGGTGCTGCTTATGGAGGGAGGGATATTGAAATAAATACACACACACACCGAACACATACTCTTAGAGAGCCACACGTATCTGCCCCTGATAGTCGATCAAGACCTAGAAGAACAGAGGACAAGACCCGGTCCAATCAGTGATGCTCACCGGGTCTGATTGATTTGCTCATTTCTCTTGTCCGTCTCTCTTTTGCTTTCTTTCTCTCTGTCGGGTCCTGTGGTAGTCATTCTCAGATTGTGTCTCTTGGAAAGTGTGAGACTTTCAGCCCTACCTCATCACAAGCCTCCACATTATGAACTCCATTAATCACTATTCTTTAACAGACTCTGTAACCAATTAGTTTCGGTGTTTGGTGAAAACCAGGATTTTCAGTCCATTTATCACGGGCATTGTATAATTATTAGAACAATTACCTCCTAGGCAAAATGCCTTGTTCTGTTTTCCATCAGGGGACATGAAGGGCCTGCGTCTCCCGGTCCTCAGTCCTAAATGGTTCTGCATCGAAAGCTTAATTTGTGTATTGCATTTTGATTGTATGGGTGGCAAAGGATAATAATGAGTATTTGTTTCACTTTGGGGCCTTTTAATGCATCTCATTTGGTTTTATTTTGTAGTTGCCTTGAGGCAGCGGAACTGGAGGATGTTAAATACTGTCACCGTTGCACTGGGTGGACATGAGACAAAACTAGCAGCGTCGGTACACTGAACACAAGATTGCTTGATTATCTATACATCTATATGTTATGCATTTATGTATATTATGAACATAGTTTTTTGCGTATAGAAAGTTATGTTATAGAGAGTTTATATTTTAGAAATGACAAATTTATATTTATATAGTTAAAAAAAATATGCTGAATCTCTGAAGTTGCAATGCAGCAGTTTTAATTGGAGGGTGTCAGCCAACTCTTGTCATTATTATCCGCAATGTGTATCTAACGGTCTATTGAAGAAACCGTTCACCCAACAATTTTAATTATTTTTAATTTACTCACCCTCAAGTTCCAAATCTGTAAAATGTATTTGTTCTGATGAACACAGAGAAAGATGTTTGGAAAAATGCTTGTAACCAAACAGTTCTTGGCCGCCATTGACTACCATAGTAGTAACATTTTAGTGTCATGTCTTTGAACACAAATGAACATAGTTTAAACAATGTAGGACAGTATGGTAAAAGATAACATTTAGGGGGCACTTTTGACTACTATTGGCATTTTTCATACAATGGGAACTGTTTGTTTAAAAGCATTCTTTTAAATATATTTTTCTTTAATGGGTGGGTGTGGCATCTCAAGCTGCACCAGGAACTCTGAGTTTGGTGTCTAATGTCCTTCTAGACTCCGAAGGAGCCCACAGCAGTCACACTGTTAAATAATTACAGCGGTAAAGCCATCTGGCCATCAGTAATCCCAGGTAACGGCTTCAGACAGCTCCCCCTGTCATTATAACATTAGGGGTTTTGCTGTACGACTAGCATACGTTGCCTTACATTAAGATGTAATATTTTCGTGGTGCACTGTAGAACTTTTTGACTTGTGATAATAGTGGGCTTTACTCCCAGCTTTGGCATTTAGACTTTCAAGGAGGATTTTTTTCACACCTACTCTCAGCATTCTTCCTTTCCTTCAAAATTGTTCCGTCACATGTTTTTCAGATTCTTGCGGTGAAGTTGATGGCCTGATTTACTTTAGTTTTGTAAGAATCTTCTGGTTTGTTAGTTTACGGGTGTATCAGTGTGTAATGATCACTGTGTCTCACTCTGGCCAATTCGAAAACACTGCAGGAGAGAAGAATGAAGCTCAAACAAACAAAAGGGAGGGCTTAACTATGTCATTAGTGGCAAAAAGTGATGTTCGACTTTAAAAAATTACATATTTACATTTAATTTGATTTTTTTTTAAATCATTAAAATGCATCCATGTTGCATTGGTGTGTTGGAGTTCAAACTGAAGCTCAGTGTCGGAACGATTTAAAGAAGCCTGGCAAAAATAAAACATGTACAAAGTTTTTGAAGATGAAGCATAAAATATTATTATTATTGTAAGCTTAAAAGATTGCCAGGAGAGGATTCATAAAAAATATTTATAAAATTGTAGATAAAACAATTGAAGTCAAGGTATGCTTTATTTCCTCTTCTTTCTTGTAAACTTTTTAAATATTAGAATGAAACCACTGTTGTTTGCTGTTTTGTCAAATATTTTGTTCAGTAAATACTATAGAACTTCAATGTTTTGTACATTTTGTACACCTCATATGTTGAGGGAACTGAGGGTGAAGTTAGCCGTTGGTTCCATTTCGCACTATGTATCACTAAATTTCAAACACATGGCCTTTAAATACATTTGATTAAGTTTGATATATATTTTTTCTCTCCATTTAAACACAGTAAAGGTGTCAGTTGTCAGTATACTTCCCCCCCCATCTATCATGCACAACATTTGGAGATAAAAGGCTAAAAAAAAACTTGTTTTGGGGTTAAAACCAGTGGTGTATGTTTGAGACATCCATGAACTGTGACTCTTATGGAACACAAAGGGAACGGTATCTGACAGCAACTTCTCAGATGTCAGGTACGGTTCCCCCTTAAAAATGAGAGGGAGCAAGGTCTGAATCCATGCACACCCTCACAGTATCTGCAGTTGCATGGTGGATGACTTATCTTTGCTTGTAACTCAGAGTTGCTAGGTTCAAAGTGTGGTTTGTGTGATTTCCCCCCCCCCATTTAAACACAGGGGAACCTTACATGACAATAAGATTATCAGTTGTCAGAATAGTTTGATGCATGCACATAAGCAACACTGTATGTCTCATGTACATCTTCATATATACACAGAGTCTAAAATTTCATTACCTTCCCCAAAACCTTCCCCGAATACCTTCCCCAAAACGGGGTAACAATCTCATAAACATCTTGTTTAGGGTCAAGATCAGCATTGTGTGTCTGAGTCATGTATGAAATGCAACTGTAATGGAACACATGGGAGAACCGTTTCTGACAGTAACCTTCTTAGCTATCAGGAATGTGTCTCCCCTGTTAATTGAGGGATAGCAAGCTAGAGGAGAGAGCTTTTCGAAGAGTTGCAGTTTCTGGATAGGAAAGGATAAAAGACTGGGATAAAATATAAAAATCTTCTTCGAACATTCTTGTTATGGGGTTAAAAGTCAGCAATGTAATATTGAGACCTCTATGAATTGGACTTGAACAAGGCCTGCTTTTGTACCATTGTTTTTCTCATTTTTAGCACAAGGGAACCTTATGTGACAATAACATTCCTAGTTGTAGGAATACTTTTCCCCATCACAATTTCAAGATATTTGCACAAATGTAGAGGTAAAAGGTCAGCAGAGGGAAAGGTATCTGACAGCAAGTTATCAGTTGTCCCCCTTGAAACTGAGAGACAGCAAGGTCTTACCCCAACAAACCCTCATGAGGGCAGTAGGTGCAGAGAAATTTTTTTCCTATGGCTCAGAGGTTCTTGGATCATTGTCTGCTTTTGAGAGAGATTTTTCTCTTTTCAAACTAAAGGGTACCTTATGTGAAAGTAACTTTTTCAGTTGTCAGAATACCAGTCCCTTGCAAAATATGCACAAATTTGCCCAATGTAGAGATAAAAGGCTGAAAATCTCTGAAAACTCTTGTTCTATGGTTAAAATTTAACAGTGTAAATTATATGGGTGGCCAACGTATCTTTTCATAGATTATGTGCATACTTCATTTTAATGTGAAAGGTGCACAGGTACTGTACATTACAAATCTCATATCATTGCGTCCTTAAGATGAATCACTTCATTTTTTTCTCATTTTTGTAAGTATGGATAAAAGCCACTGCTAAATGCCTAAAATGTTAATGCACACTATGTCTCCTCACTCTATTCAGTGTTTTTACGCTTCTCGCACTGCTTGTTCTACAAAATGGATTGGAATAGGGCAATAGTATGTGAAATGTCACAAACCTATTGTAGGTGTTAGGGAAATGGGCCTTTTGCAAATTTCGCCCACAGGCACAGCATAAAGATGCAGTAAATTTCTGGTTGTGGTGATAGATGGCATAAGTTTATGTTTACCTCCCCCTCTTGCACAACAATTATTTGTTTCTCTAGAAGCTAAGCTAAGCAGTTGTGTTTCTCCAAGTTTTTTTAAATGCAGTTTTATAAGGCAGTGAGGATTCTGGAATTGTCTTCTAAAGATCCCAATTTGAATTCATCTAATATACCGAATTTACCTCAGCCTCCTAGAATGTTGTTTCTCAGAAGGCTGGTTTTGCCAGAACAGGTAAGCAAGTCTGGAGATATTAGCTTCCAGACGGACGCGAAGAGAAGAGACATGGCAAGATTATTATTCAGCCCTTGTCTCCTTGAAGATGTTTCTTCTCAGCCCTTAGGCATGATGGGATGCCCACCCCGGTGAGCTGAAGGCCAGCCTCCGTCGGCTCAGTAAGGCCCCCAGCAGGGCTTGGCGGGTGGGCATAACTGCATCAGTGTGACGCTCAGGGATGCAGGCAGGATGGCAGATGTGCCTATTAGTACAGTGAGTACTCCAGCGGTGTGTCTGACAATCTCAAGATAGCCGTTGCCCTCTTACTCTCAGGTTGACCAAAGTTGCACCAGCCTCCTGTTGATTGCAGGGAAAGTTCAGGGTTGGCCACCCGAGAACTTTAGGCTTTAGCTTATACTAAAACTGCCTCCCTTCAATCAAAACTCTCAAAAATCGAAACCTTTATTCACCCGTCATGCTGCAAAGTGCAATCCTGCTTAGCATGTTTGTATGTGTGTGTGTATGCATGTTTCTATGCTTCCCACAGATGGATTGCTTGTACCAAAGGTTGGCTTAAGCTTAAGATTTTATCCCCTTTAAAACCCTAAAGTCTTTCTGCCTTGCTCCTAAATCCTTTCAGTATTCATCCAAGCTGCCACGGTACCCTTTCACACCAGGGCATCGTATCCCGGCGGGCTCCCCCACGAGCCCCCTGCTGGCCGTGTACCCTCACTGCAGGATAGGGAGGGGGCCCCTCATGCCTCCCGTTGGTGTTCTAATCCAGATTGATCTGCACGGCACGCGGCCTCATCGATCGAGCCTCTCCAGGCTCTAACAGAGGCCCTGCGGTCTGAGTCTGCGTTGCATCCTCTTGGCAAGCCTGTGTGTGTTTGTTTGTGTCAGTATTTGTGTCAAGGGGTCCTCAAATTGTTGTACTTCCATTCATTATTCTCTACATCGAGTCCTGGCATAGATTTACCTCTGATCTCTCTCACCAGTGGTCATCCATGGGGTTTCATTTCTCCATGGGTTTAGCTCTGGTTCATCTAAACCCGCCATGACCGGTCAATAAGCTAATCGTTACCTAATTGGATTAAGTGATCTTTGTGACTTAGAGTGCGTATGAAAAAAGATTGTTTCTCTTTGATTAAAGAGGGGATTGTGTGTTCACATGGGGTGATCGTTTTTATTTCCATGTTTGCAGAGATGAAAGCAATAAAGAGCTGTATTTGACTTTATCAAATCTTTAATAGTGTCATGCAATGAAAAATTACGAAGAGATTCAGATTTTAGGTCATACAAAAACCTTGCTGCTCAAGGGACTGACGATGTTTGGAAACGGATGAGCCAATCAAAGGTAACCTCTCCAATACCCCACGAGACAGTTCCCATGGCAATAGGGCACCTGATGGAAATAGCGTAGAACTTCTGGTATGACGTGCCCTTGGTGACACACGCATCTTTGGAGATTAAAAAATGCATCAACGCTATAATAATTGGCAGCTGACGAATTGAGAGAAATGTGTCCAAAACTTGTCCAAAACAACGGCGAAACATTTGATCTCACAACAAAATCACATTGAAAATATTGCGTAGATGAATAAATCATGTTTTCTCTCGCTCTTTAGAAGGCCACAGTACAGATTTCTCCCTGACTGACACAGTACGAGCAGCTTTGGAAAACCAGACAGCAGGAGAATTAAATCACGTTGAAGTGACATGGAACTGTGACTCCACGAATCCATTTTAATTCTCACCTCCGAACTGGATCTTGTCTTATCCCTGGAAGAGATTTACTGTGCAAGCTACATCCGGTCCAAAATCCTTTGTTTGCACATTGAAACAGATGCAAGGCGATATGTATCAACATCAAATCTGAATGCACAATTGATTATAATGACATTGTCCAGCAGAACAGGTGCAAGCGAGGGTGCCAAAATTCTCATTAAAATAGGCTTTGCTTCAATCGTTAGACTCTTTAATGGCTGTGATTTGCTTTGCAAGAAGTTGCATAATGACAGGATATAAATATATATATATTAGTGGTGGGCATAGATTAATTTTTTTTAATCTAGATTAATCTAGATTAATCTTGGAATTAATCTAGATTAATCTAGATTAAAAATGGCTCATTTGAATTCTGCCGAAGGCATCCAGAATATGTGTGCTACCCAAATAATGACTAAAAGTAAGTCTTTGAGAACGGGTTTCTCAAGCCAGGTGGCGCATTAGACCAGGGGCTCATCTCCTGTTTCCAAAATGCATCACAAACTACTTGAGAAAGCTGTTCTACTATGATATTGGTGATGAAATTATATTATGTTCAATAAGATGTACTTGGTTTACTTCCACATTAGCTAAGGGATGCTTTGTGTTTAGGTGGTACTTGAGACTGGAAGAGCTCCTACAGTACATTTCGTCATTTAGTCATTTAGCAGACGTTTTTATCCAAAGAGACTTACAAAGAGTTAGGGAGCAACAAGCGATATGTCATACAGGAGCCATAATACATTAGGTGCCAATACAAAGTTACTGGTTTCAACTAAAGCTAGACCACTATCTGTTGAGAGAAAGTTTTTTTTTTAAACCAAATGTATGTAAACCAATTCCGTACAGTAGACCAATTCCACATTGAACAAGGTGCAAACAACCTTAGTCTTGTCGAGGTTTCCATTGGGAAGCTTCTTAAAATACATTTTCCCGGAAGCAAGCCCGGAGGCTTCATAGCTGCATCCATGTTAGCACGTCACGTTTGATGTGGTCATTTCACAGTAACGTTATGTTGTGTTCAGACCAAACGCGAATGGCGCGTCAAGCGCGAGTGATTTACATGTTAAGTCAATAAAAAGACGCGATAGACCTACTTGCGGCGCGAATCGCGCGAATGAAGCCCTGGTTATGAGATGATGAGGCGGAGCGAATGATGCGAATGAAGCCCTGGTTATTAGATGATGAGGCGGCGCGAATGACGCGAGTTGAAAACTCTCGTTCTCGCCCCCTACAGTGCAATTAATCTAGGTATACATCCGCGCTAAAATATCAAGGTGAAAGTCATCATAGCTTGCGTAGTATAGACCCAGCTCCCAACCCAACTTTGAGAATAGATTAACAGCGACATTTTTTTTATCGCTGCGTTAACGCCGTTAACGGCCCACCTCTAATATAAATGCACGTTAACGCCTTTGTTGTTCAATTTACAAGAAGCCATGTTTTGCTGAGGGTGCTAAACACTACACAAATACAACAGATGATGGATCTAAAACAAGTGAGAAAAGTTTATGCAGAACAGAACGATACGGATATCTGCAACAGTGCATTCTATAAACACTCAAATGTTGCTTGGGCTTTTTCATCTTTAGACTTCTTTATAATTTGCAGTTCTATACTAAATATGAATGTGGAGTCCTCTCCTGCATTTCATCTGTGCTGTCCCACTGGTCAACTCTGCTGGGAGTCAGAGATCTGATAGAGTTTGGATGTTTTTAAACCAGCTTCACTACAGGCCCAAACACCTCTGTGTTCTACTTCCTTCCTCAAAGCTTCAGTCTTTTAGCAATGCAAGATATCACAATACATTTTTGTGAGGCTTGTTTCAGCTATGGTTCAGCCTCGAGAGGTGGCAACTTTGTGATTTTGCTGCTGGTGTAATTGTCTTCTGATTCTGATGATCAGGGATTATATCTCTATTTTCTTCCTCTCCTGCTTCCCTCATTCCCATTCTGTTATTGTTCCAAAAACTAGTTGCCTTGCTGCCTACTGTATACATGGCTGCTGCCTTCTGTGCATCCCAAAACTTCACAGGTGACCAATTTTGATCGCTCTACATGCTGTGTATTGCAAGCATTTATTAATTTATGTTTGATTTATGCATCGTTTATTGTTGTTATATAAAAAAATCTAACAAACAAGCATTTAATTTAATTCACATTCAGTACTGCAAAACAATTTGGGAGAAATGGATGTCATTGGCATTGTCAAGCAGCATAGGTATCAAGATGCATTCTAATACAGTTTTCACGTTGGGAACGCATCTATAACACCGCAGGGAAAATCTTCAACTTTGTCTCTAAGTGTCAGTTAACTATTGTTCTGGCAACCACAATTCAATCAATTCCAATCCAGGATCAATTCCACATTCCACAGCTCCATCTCGCCAATCCATGAGGCTCGCCTTCCCGTTGGCTCCTTTCTCGGTTCATAATCAATAGGTCGCTCCTCTCAATCCTGTCCCAAATGAACGGGATTGCCTGTTCACCTACACGGTTCCTTGGCTCTGCTGACCTCTCTGTTTTCACAAAGGTGGACCATGTTGCTTCTCTCTAATTTAGGCCTTGATCCTATTCAACTATTGAAATGTGTCTAATTTGTTAAAGGTTTTCCCGCCTCTGAGTTAAAAGACAAGAGGAATAGCCCCAGTCAAACTAATCAGCATTCTAAAGTGTATTTTTAAACTCTGATTTGTAATAATTAATTAAGTGTTTTGGAAGCACTTAATAGTGTGTTGCTGAAATATACCAGAAGTTAAAAAGCATTGTGTTTATGTCATATCTTTGTTTCCAAAGCAAACATTCTCGTTAGAAGTTTGGGTCACAGTTTAATTTAAGGTCCAATTCTCGCTATTAACAAACCATTAACTACGACTTTTGCCACCATAAACTCCTAAATGTTCCTTTGGTAATAGTTAATATGATAGTTGATATATTTAGGTATTGGGTAGGATTAGGGTTTTAGAATGTAGTCATGCAGAATATGTGTTTATAAGTGCTAATAAACAGCCATAGCCTAAATCCTGACCTTGCAGATCTCATTTTCCTGAATTCCTACAGTGTTTCCCTCACAGACATCAGCCTATCCAGTCAATGAGGTGTTTCTTTCACTCTCGTTCTTGATGATCCCGTCATTACACCCCCCCAAACAACAATCAATGGTTGACTCCAAAGCCTTGGCTCTGGTTGACCACCTCCACCTCATTGCCAAATCAATGGATTAGTCCATTCAACTTATATCTAATCAATGAGTCATTCGCCTTTACATTAAAGAGGAATAGCCATCACGGAGGCATCCTTTGAACGCTCCAGACTATATGAATAATCACTTCTAATGCACAGGTAATGAAACACTCCTATGAACCAGTTTGTCCTAAATCTACTTTCACTGCCGTTGCTCCCTACGTGTAGGATGGGCTGCAGGCCTTTTCTCTAATGCAAGTGAAGCTTGCGAAGCTTCCAGATGATGAAAGGTGGAAATAAAAGGGACAATTCATTGTGACCACACTCAAAGGCAGCTGAAGCGGATTTGTGTTTCCATGGTAACCGTAGAAGCTTGGTTCCTGTCACATGACATGGATCATTTGGAGGTGATGAGACACAAGTTGTCCATCTCGAGTCCCATTACCTCCTGCTCTCACTCATACACACCCTCTCACTAAGTCATAAGGCCAAAACCACTACCAATGTTGTTCAGATGACAACGCATGAAGAGGTTTGTCATGGTGCTCTGTGTGTTTAAGTGTGTGTGTTTGCATACTCAAGTCACCCTACAGTTTGTGAGTAAGTGTTGAGAGGACAGCAGCACAATATGGACGCAGGCTTGAGAGACGGGGCTGGGGATTGATGTGATGATTGGACTGTAGTTGCCGAAGGGTTGTGCAGGCTTTAGGGTCCATTTGCTGCAAGGTTGTTGAACAGCTGTCCACATACAGAGCAGGATCTGTGCAGGGCTGAAGTACTGCTAACCTCCGGGCCTTCATGGGACGCGGCCATATTTAGCTTCACACAAATAGAAATTGGACTGTGAGTGACAAGGTTACAGACCATTTGATGTGTAGTTTTGGAGATTTTAAAGGGGTAGTTTACCCTAAAATGACACTCGTCATGAGTGGCTCCCCCTAACCTGTATAAATGTCTTTGTTCATTACTGACAAACATAGTCGGAAAATTAAAATGGTAGTCAGAGCTGTTCTTGAACTGTTTGCTTTATTGCATTTTCAATCTAATTTTGTGTTCAACATAACAAAGCAAACAATACAATATTTTTTCTTACTATGATAGTCAATGATGTCCCAGAAATGTTAGTAGATAACATTTTTCCAAATAGCTTTCTTTGTGTTCAGCAGAACAAAGAAATGTATACAGGTTTGGAACAACTTGAGGGCGGGTAAATGACCGAGTTTATCATTTTTGGGTGGATTATCCCTTTAAGGGGATAATTTAGCCAAACATTAAACTTATTTATCACTTAATCATGTCTTTTCAAACCAGTAGGACTATTTTTGCAAAACACAAATAATATCTTGAAAAATATAAGTTCCCAAACAACTTTTGATCTCATTTAAAGGCAAATTCATAAATCCACATCTGGGATTGGCTGTCAGTGGAGAAAGCCTAGCTATCATGTTCTGCATATCAGCCTGAATGGTTCAAACCACAGACAGGATAAAGCAGAGACCAAAAATAGAAAACTGAGAAATGGTGAAAGTGGAAGATGATGATATATTTAAAAAAAAGTTTACAATAGAGCTACCCGAAAAACATGTTTTTACCTCCTTGTTTTCTTTGTCAAGCTCATTTTAAGCTTCTTTAAATGCATCTACAGTATATCACATGTCATTCTCCTTTGACCAGTCCTAGCCTTTCTTTAAAATATAGACTTTTTACTTGATAACAAGTATAAAATAGGCCAGACAGGAAAGCTGATCTTTGTGAGAAATACAGTGGAGTGGACATACATTGTGTACATGTAAAAACATCACCTGTGACAGGCTTTTCCATCATTATATTTACAACTGTGGGAAAAGGCTTTACTGGGTGTGTCTCAGGGCCGCAGACATGTAACCTGATTCAAATGCACTCCCTTTAAACCCACAAGGCTTTGGTCTGTCCAGATTGAGGTTTCTGCTATAAGAGATGCCACTGTGACGGACAAATCTGTGTTGACTTATTCTGACTTGTCTGTCTTACTACTATTCAAAATGTTTTGCATTTCCAAAGCACATTTTTCTTTCGTTACTGTGAATTTTGAACCATGACTGTTGTTATTTTAGGTGTTTACTTCATTTTTTTTCTATCTATTTTTAACTGAACTCATGTGTGAAATTCACTCTCTCGGCTCTATTTCCATAATGTCATAATTTTCTTATCCATATCAGCATCACATCCTTTCTTTTGTGGAACACAAAAAGAGAGCAGAATTCTAGTCTTTTCTATACAATAGTATATGCTTACAAGAGATTAACCATTTACATTTTTACCTGTTACTCGTACAAACAACATTAGCAAAAATAAATGATGACATCTCTTTCCTTTTTGCATGAAATGTTTAGTTCATATTTATTTTGCCATTTTTACATTTTCCAAATGGTGTCAATAATATAAATTCTATTTTTAATCATTATTTGAACAAAATATCAGAGCGCTGTGGGTGGTGGTTGTGTATGTGACAGACAGTCATATTTGTTTTTTATGTGTTTATAGATGACTGAAGATATACAGGCAAGTTTAGACCAAAGCAATCGAGCATCTCTATCAAAGTCACAATACTGACAGTCATAAAGCTTTCTGAGAGGACTGCTCCGCCTCAGACTTATATTGTGATGCTTTGGTTTTTGTTGTTGGTCTTTTTTACTGACTTTCAGTTCTGCCCACCCACCTTCACTGAGACAGAACCATCAAAGCTCACAAAGCCCTTTATGAGTACACAGAGAGAGGCTGGATTGTCTCTTATTCTCTTTGTCATTTCGTTCCCTGTGCTGGGATGAGATGTGAAGGAGCAGAAATGATAGAAGGGCTTGATTTGTGTGTGTGTGTTTGATACAAAAGACTGGATTTGGCAAAACCATCGCACAAAGACCTTAACACACATTTAGCTTTTGCACACACCGACTCTTATCACACACTGACCCCTACCACAAACAGAATCGTATCAGGCAAGACCCCTGCTTCTCTGACAGATGACACAACCTTAGACAATGGTTAAGGAATCTACACGCTAAATATTAGCCCTGGTGTGATGCTTTTGGAAACATTGAGTTAAAACAACATTCATGATCATAAAGAATTTTAACATTTACATTTATGCATTTGGCAAACGGTTTCATCCAAAGCGACTTACATTGCTTTATCCTATACGTTTTACATAGGTATTTGCAATCCCCTGGGATAGAACCCACAACTTTGCGTTGTTAACGCAATGCTCTTACCACTGAGCTACAGGAAAGCTTTTTAATAAGAAAAGCTTTCAATCTTTTCAAAACAAAAGCGAAATCCCTGTTTTTGTGATTTACCGTTTTAACACATAAACATCTTACATAATGTAAAAAATTTCACCTTGATATATAAATATAGATTGAGCAGGCCAAGTCAAAGATTGAAATCAATGCTTAGGAAGCCAACTTTCAGTTTTGTATATTTATTTAATATTGAACAAAGTGTCTATAAAAATTAGTGGTGGGCCGTTAACGGCGTTAACGTGAGACTCTTATCGCGCGATAAAAAAAATGTCGCCGTTAATCTATTCTCAAAGTTGGGTTGGGAGCTGGGTCTATACTACGCAAGCTATGATGACTTTCACCATGATATTTTAGCGCGGATGTATACCTAGATTAATTGCACTGTAGGGGGCGAGAACGAGAGTTTTCAACTCGCGTGATCCGCGTCATTCGCGCCGCCTCATCATCTAATAACCAGGGCTTCATTCGCGTCATTCGCGCTTCATTCGCGTCATTCGCGCAGCCTCATCATGTCATAACCAGGGCTTTATTCGCGAGATTCGCGCCGCAAGTAGGTCTATCGCGTCTTTGCATTGATTTAACATGTAAATCACTCACGCTTGACGCGCCATTCGCGTTTGGTCTGAACACAACATAACGTTACTGTGAAATGACCACATCAAACGTGACGTGCTAACATGGATGCAGCTATGAAGCCGCCGGGCTATCTTCAGGAAAAATGTATTTTTAAGAAGCTTCCCAATGGAAACCTCGACAAGACTAAGGTTGTTTGCACCTTGTGCAATGTGGAATTGGTTTACTGTACGGATTGGTTTACATACATTTGGTTTAAAAAAAAAAAAAAAAACTTTCTCTCAACAGGTCTAGCTTTAGTTGAAACCAGTAACTTTGTATTGGCACCTAATGTATTATGGCTCCTGTATGACATATCGCTTGTTGCTCCCTAACTCTTTGTAAGTTGCTTTGGATAAAAGCGTCTGCTAAATGACTATTTAAATGTAAATGTACTGTAGGAGCTCTTCCAGTCTCAAGTACCACCTAAACGCAAAGCATCCCTCGCTAATGCGGAAGTAAACCCAAGTACATCTTATTGAACATAATTTAATTTTCATCACAAATTATCATAGTAGAACAGCTTTCTCAAGTAGTTTGTGATGCATTTTGGAAACAGGAGATGAGCCCCTGGTCTAATGCGCCACCTGGCTTGAGAAACCCGTTCTCAAAGACTTACTTTTAGTCATTATTGGGTAGCACACATATTCTGAATGCCTTCGGCAGAATTCAAATGAGCCATTTTAATCTAGATTAATCTAGATTAATTCCAAGATTAATCTAGATTAAAAAAAATAATCTATGCCCACCACTAATAAAAATATACACCTCTTATTTAAAATCATTCATCTCAGGATAATAAATGAAATTTGAATAACGTATCTCCAAATCTATCATAGCCTATAATCAAAAAATTCTGCAAATTTATTATTTGTCAGTTTACAGCTTCAACTTCATCTCATAGTTGCAATTCACGACTTTAATGTGGATTTCACAGACAGGGTCACATATTAAAGCCCACTTTTGCTATTCAATTGGCATTAAATCAAATTAAATCCTTTCCTACTTTATTCTCATATTATCTGTATCATCAGATTATGAACAATAACATAGCGACGTGTCTTTAAGACTTTAAACTGCAGTGGCCTGTTGTTCTGCTTCAAGAGAATTCGATTTCATTTATTCTTCTGTTCGTAGATTTGGAACACCAATAGATTCGGATGTCCTTTTGCAACCATTGCCGATTACTGTGATAGATCAGCTTGTCTGCCGTATTGGAAAGGTCAAGATCTAAAGCTGAAGATAAACATTCACATGCATTAACAAATATATTGACGCTCGTGAAAACTATAAAACGGGCCCCTGCTGACAAGAAGCGGTTGCATTGGGAGTAAAATAAGATTGGTGTTAGAGACAGTGATGGCATTTGAGCAATTTAGCCTTTTTATCAACATGGCAAAGAGTCTGTTCTTTAAAGTGACAATGATTATCTGAAAAGAAAAGATTGACTCCGTCTTCACTCTTTTCTCAGCACAGTGATTATTCAGCTCTGCTCTTTGTTTGCCTTTCATTAATATACAAATTCATTGTTTAATTAATGAAATTAGTTTATACAGATGACTCACTGCTCTATAAGAGAAAAAGAGGAGAGGAAATGCTAGATATCCACACAGACACAAAGAGAAGTAATTGCTAATAAGCGTCCTTGACTCCGTGAGTTAAGCACTTGTGGAGTGCCTGTCTGTGTGTAGGGTACGACTGCTGCGTGGTATTCAAGAGTGAGCATCCTTATACGCAACATCCCACTCTGGCTTCCATCACATACGCTGGTGTTATGTTCTTTTATGTGTGTGTTTGTGTGTAATAGGGGTTATCTCTCAGTAGAGAAGCCCATCAATCATGCTGTATAAGTCTATGGTAAAGAGCTGCATGCTGATTGGTCAGGAAGCTCTGCTAATTGGCCTGCGTGTTGCAGTAGTGCTGCTGTGGAGGGGGTCTATGTTTTGCCCTACCAAGATGATGATGGAGCAGACCGTGTGTGTGTATGTGTATAGAGGCTGGAGCAAGGGTGTAATGGTGGGTTGAAGGGACAGATTAGGAAATGCGAAGTTTAATGATCCCGTCTGCAGCGCCGTCACTGAGCCAGCTGCATGTCTGCGAGATCTAAAAGAGACATTTCCCTGAGGGAATCTCCTCAGATGAACACACACACCACCAGCAATGCTGCTGCCGTGTTGGTGCTGCCAGTTTCGTGTCGGGATATGGAAACACGTGACGTGAGTTCTTAAGTGACTGCTGCGTGTACGTGTGACTTTGCAGTTTCCATAACATCCTCACTGACAGATACATGCATTTCTCAAGCTTTCCAAGGATGGGAATTCAGCAAAACTGCAATCCAGTTGCTACCTGTCTTTAAATAGTGGTGTATTTAAAGTTTCTGAAATTGACAATTCTCATTTATTTTTTATATAATGTGACCTCAACCAACCTCTTCATTCCTGTCATCAGGAATGGCGGAGCTTCAATAACTGACCGACTGTCTGGAAACTGACATTTAAAGTGTAATTCACCCAAAAATAAAACTTTCAATATTTACTTTATTTCATTTCAACCTGTGTAACTTTCTTTCTTCCACAG